>CM075662.1:39785000-44785000 GCA_037954105.1 Canavalia gladiata | reverse complement strand
TTGAAATTATTTGTATTGATGTAATATTTATCTATCAAATCAATTTATTAGTATATATATACATATATTATAATTTTATACTAATAATACAATGTCCATTATACTAACAATATGATATAATATATGAAACATCTTTCAATTTTTTTCTTGGACATATCATTTTTTTAATATAAAAACAAAAATGTTTACTATTAACCTATATTTATAATAATAATTTAATTGTTATTGAATAAAGAATGCAAATGAATGCTATATAACATTTTTGCAATATTAACTATTAAAGAAGACCAACCTAGTGGTTAACTATTAATACATAGCATTTTTCTTTTGCAATATTTATATGATATTATGATTATTATGTATATATCTTTTATTGTTTTATATACTTTTATTAACCATGTAAATAATTTAAAATATGAAATATGGACTGCAAAACATATATTAGTGAGTAATTGATTTAAATAGTATGTTTAATTTTTTTAAAACAAAAAATTGAATTTAAACTTTATGTATAGAATAAATTTCCATTAAAATAATTAATCCATGTATTATAAACATTTATGTCATAAATATTTTTAAATAAAATTATCTCATATAAAAAATATCGTAATCTAATAAAAAAGGACAGCACATATGCAAGTTATATGCATCTATAAAGCGTTCAATTTAATAGTCATGTACTTATATTTGTCACATCATATTGCAAAACATAAATATCATGCACGCATATACTCTATCGGGCTGTATCCAAATCTTTGTTGTTTTTATTGGGTAAATGATAAACTGAAATGTTGTCAATGAAGTTTTATGATCTTCAAGAAGTGGGTCTGAAAGAGATATTATTGGCCAGTACAATACACCGAGTAAATGTAAATTTTCCTTTAGGAACCAAGAAAACAAAATGTCCATTCCACACTACTGAATACTGATGATATGGCCAATTGAATGAATCATTCGATCTCATCCAATCTGATATCTACAGCAATTATTGCCACAAGCTAAGGGCGGGAGCTACTTTATATACCTGCTGGATAGATGTAAAAAGAAAATGTTTCAGAAATGATTCCGCTAATAGACTCCTGGCAATCAGTACACACTAAACAAGAAATATCATATTTACGTGTATTAATTTATTATGATGTATGAAAATTTAAAATTGTTAAAATTAAATGTAATAATAATTAATTAACATTAACAAAAAAATTTACCCACGTAATATATATATATATATATATATATAACTCTAAAAATTATCGAGCTTAAAATTAAAATTTATTATATATGATTGGATTGTTAGCTAACTCTATGAAATAATTGATTGGAAGAGAGAAACTCACAGTTGGATGGATCATTCACTCATTCATGTAGGGACAGCTGAAACTTCATCTCCGCTGATGGTTTCCAGTGGCGCTTCCTTTGGTTTATAAACCAATTGTTTATCTGCTTCTGGTCGAGACCAGTCCACTCAGCTAGGGCTATCTTATCTGTTTCCTGCACCATGCATTCAGAAATTAGAGCTATCTAGTCAAAACTAAAACAATAATCTCTGCCAAGCCTGGTCTAAATAATTTCTACATTTCTTGTGGAACAAAATAAAAAGAAATAAGAATCATAGTCAAACATGTCAAGTTTAAGGACTGCATCAGATAATTATCATGAAAATTAAGATGATATGCTTAAAAGGAGGGAAAAGAAGTTTAATTACCGTTGGGTATGGCCAATTGAAGTGAATATTCCACCATGCAATTAAGGTTTGCCTTACTTCTTTTGGTATCTTTTCTTTCTTTTTGTTTTTGGAAAATTCATGCTTCAACCTACTAATGTAGCCGCTATATCTACGCAATAGCATATCCTTTAGCTCTCGATCTTCATTTACCTTGCACTCCATTGCCTCTTTCTCTTCCCTGCCGAAGTCCTCTTCGGATGACCCAGTAGGTTCTTCTAACGAATCGAGACAAGAATATTAAATATAAAGCTCAAACCACCAAGTTAATTTGAAAATGTCCATCCATTAAAATGTGTTCCGTGACGTCAATTGATGCAGGCATGGCCACTCATGTAAAATTTCTAAAAAACTCATACTTTGTGAGTTGTTCAAACAAAAACAATTTATCATACAAAAATTCCCACTCATACAAAATGGACAAGCTAGCGGTTTAAAAACAAATGCCAAGATTCAAGCAACAGTTATGATTTGTAGACTTGTCAAATGGATCAGCTTCATGTCCCATTGTTAGAGTCAACTACAAATTCTGAGCACTAGCTCTTAGATTAGCACAATTAGCTATATTTTGGGTTGGCTGAAGTAGAAAGAATTTATAGGTGGAAGAGTCGAGTGATGGTAGGGCTATTAATTGCTTTACACCAACTATTGTCTCTACGGGTGCTGGTCCTGCACTAAGAAAATTGAAATAACCAAAACATGCACTCAGCTGAAAAGAAAAGTACACAGAACGAGTCATTTATACAAAATATTAACTCATTATTAGTGTCTGACTGTGCTTCAAATCATGAATGATCCAAAAAACAACTCTTTCCACATACGCAGCTTTTAAATATTGTTCACCAAATCAATAATCTTAAGGCCAGCAAAGGCTTAAATTAATGATTGCAGCTTTTCCTGGTTGATATACCACAATTAGCCAATGAACTATATATACACATAATATATACTACTAAACTATATTCCCAACAAGTCGCAAGTACAAAAGCCACAGGTTACGAAGCTTCATATAAATTGCATAGATAACATCAAAAGCAAAAGCTTAGATCGAAGAAAAGAGAAAATGGATTTATAAAGCAAAAATGAGATCAGGTACGCGTGCCGGTGTACATCAGTTTGTCCTGATGATATATAAATTATTTCTTTATAAGGGATTCTATTCAAAATCTTAATTAATTGTGTTGAGGATAAAGATTAAAGACAAAGGTTCTCTGGCCTCCAGTTCAGGTTTAATTATATAGAAGTTCAAAATTGACATGGAAGTACTTAGGAGTACTTTAAACAGAGACACGTGAAAGATCTAAAATTTATTCAAACTGTGACTCGTGCACTTCATTACATCCATAATGCCAGTTAGCTAGATTATATATATTCACTATAAAAAGTTGTCATTAACCATACTTTAGTTACATTAATCTTTGTTAATATAATTTTTTTTAAGAAAAATTAAATTCTTAATATAAATATTGTAAATTTACATTAACAGTAAGATATTTTATACTAACAAAATAAATTTTATTAGTGTACAGATTATTAATATATAGTATTAATGTATCACCTATTACTATAATATATTATTTGTTAATATAGGTATTTAAAATTTATATTAACAATTTAACTTTTTTAATATTACATACCAATGGAAAAACTATTTCAACATTTGATAAATTTTTATATGTTAATAAATAATTTTTTTTGTGATTGCATTATAAAGTATAATAACATATACTTGAAAAATTAAAGTGAACTTATTATAAAGTGAAATTGTTATCATTTACCTCAAATCACATAATTTTATTTGTGCTACAAATGGTATGGACATTCGGAAATGACAATATACAGTACGTATATATGGCATTCGGGGTGGATACACTAATAAAATGATTAGAATAATGGAAAAGTAAAAAATACGATAGAGGCTGTAATGGAAAGAAAAACTAATGAAAAATAAGATATAAAGGAGGTGAATATGTGTAAGCCATGAAAAAATATATAATATGATCAAAGGGAGCATGGAAATAAATTTCACAGGCAAAATTTGTTGGAATTCAAAGTTCAAACACACGTGCAAGTTGAATATGCACAAATCAATAAACATTAAGTAGCTAAATCTGTAAAGTGCATATATGTTTGGATTTATTTTAAGAGTAATAATTTCTTAGAAGGAAACTCTCTTAAAAAAAAACATTACTAAATTTACACACTAACTATAACAACAAACATGCTTCATGTCTAACTTGTTTAAGAACTATGCTCACCGCACATGACTTTAAAGATTGGCATGCGCGGGGTCAGGCTCATGGCTTGGGTGGTGTTATGATTTGGTTTAATTAAGATTAGTCCCCACTACAGATGACTTATTACCATAAAGATATGTAACAAAGACTTGAAAGAAGGTATATATCTTCTTTAAATTCTAGGAAATTTGCTCTAGGCTTTAGTACTAGCTAGTTCTCATTCAGCTGATTACATACATTCACACATATATCTATATCTTATTAACGAAAGACATTACATATTGGATTTGGATGGCCAACAAAACATAAACCTAAACCACATACCCATGATCATTATATATAGTTCCTCGAACGAGCCATGGCGCCTAAACAGCAGGTGTTATTTCGTATTATATATATTATGAATGTTTCCCATAATATTTTTTTATTTCTAAGCTCACTCTGAACTTATAAGCTATCATATTGGTTTGTTTAATTTTTAATTTTCTGTCCAAAGTAAAAGGAGAAGAAATTTTTTCAAAATTATTTATAAAAATAAGAAGAAAAAAAAAGTACTGTTTTCTTAAACTAAACTGATCCTAATTGTGACAATGGAATTTACTATAAAAGAAAATTAATAACAAGAGAGTGAAGAGAAAGACCAGTAATGTTTCCGACAGCAGAATTAATATTGCAGATGGAGTTAAGCTGCGTTTCCATGTCGTTTACAAACGTGACTGCCTCGTCAAAAGGCCTCGAGATGTCCGATTTGTACTTCACCAATAAACTGCAATATGTTTCCTACAGTGCAAATAAACAACCATTCTTATTATCGTTCCACATTCAAATAATATTTTTATTTTTTTTATCTTTATCTTTGTATCATATATATTTAGCTTCTTTTTATTCCAATATATTCCGAGTGAAATGTAAACTAGACATTTTGTAATGAACAAAATACAAACCTACCGTTACTCAAATTAATAAGGCGGAGAAGGCACCCTTTATTAGGGTTTTGGAAATAAGTAGTAATATTGAATAACGAATTATATGTCCAAGAATCGTAATTACAATATGCAAATGAGTTTTAACTTCGGATAAAGAGAGAGACCATGAAATCGTCGAGCTCGGGATCAGCACCCCATAACGCTGATGTCTGACACACATCGCCATGGCTATTCTGATCTCCAATTTCTTCTAATAATTTGACTGTATTTTCAGACGCTCCAACCTTCAAAAAATTTTCAAGATAAAAGGCATAACAATTTTAGCTTTGGATGAAACTTAATTAATTCGTATATTTTATAAAACTATTTTATTTTTCATATTTTTAAATTTTTTACAAAATAATTAGATAACATTTTTTTAAAATTTAAGTTAAATTAAATATGTTATATAACTTGATCGAAGATAAACCAAATTCAAATAGACCAGTGGCAAGATAGATCGATCGAAAAAATTGTTGGAAAATAATGAAAAACCGAAAATTTTCAACTAAAAATAGCCTAGAAATAATTTCTGAAAAGAGGAAGGTAAAAATGTGCCAAAAATGCACTTGTGAAGGAGAGAACTCAAACAAGCGATCGAGAGTTTCTGTGAATTTATATATAAAGAAAAGTTACGATTAGAGAATGGAAAAACATGATACGGTGTGATGAGAAGTGCAAGAAGTCAGAAGCTGTTGTTTATTCAAGCTGGAATTATAATAACTATATATACCTTCTGGCAATTTATATAGGCATCGAGGAGCTTAGGAAAGAGAGGGTGAGAAGCAATTTTAGCGCGAAGTGTTCTAGAAGCCTCGTCGTCCTCGACCCCGACAACCACGGACGACACTGCATCCGATGAAGAAGAACCGGACCGGACCAACTGTGGCGGTTCAGGAACTGAAGTCCAACCCGGTGAAACAATGTTTTGACCGGTCGGTGTTAATGGCGGAGCCGCCAGCAGTGATGACTGTGATTGCTCTGAGTAACCGGCGGCGTAGTGGAAACCGTACAGGTCCTCCATTTCTAGTTCAGAGAAAAGAAATGAAGTTCATGAAAATGAAAAAAAGAGAGATGAGAGAAAAGGAAACGAATAATTCTGAATTGAACATTCCACGCATAAATCAAATACTGTAATGACTATGGGGGTCCTGATAACAATTAGAGATGTGTATTATTTGTATTATATATAATTAATATAACATTTTTTTTATCTTTCATCTTTATCATATCATTTATCTATTTTTTTTCTAATTTATTATATTGGTTGCAGTATAAATATAATTGATTAATTAATAATAATAACAATAATAATAATTTTTTATTTAGAAATATGAAAATTTCAAGAAGACTGTACTGTTACATATTTTTAATAAAAAATCTCTAATTTAGGATGATGGTTAACATTTTTTCATATAATATAATAAAGGTTGGTGAGATACCTGGAAGGGGATAGAGTGATGGAGAAGTGCAAAGCTAGAACTGTAGTAAGCAACCACAGGTACTGACTTCAGTATCAACCATGCCCTCTATAGTCTGGTTTTAAATATATTTTTCATCTTAGAGAAATTCTTAGCTAGTATAACCAAGAATGATTCTTTTCATCTTTTGTGAATCCAAAAACCAAACGTTCCATGTATGTGATACAGCTATTTTTTTTTAAGTGAAATTTTAAAATAGAAAACAATATTTTTTTGGTGTACATAAAAAATAATGAAATTCAGACTGAGATATGATTAAACTATTTTAATTTTATATCAGTTACATTGAATAATTATAATAAATTAAATAAAAAATAATATAATTTTATATTTTTAATGGGATACAGTTCACATACATCAAATGCATAACGTAAATTTACATATAATTTATTATATTTTTTATTATTTTAAAAAATTATACAAATAAAAAATTGATTAGACAAAGTGTGATCTTAATAAATATTATCTTGTTTCATTGGTCAGTGGTCACGTTTAAAAGTGAAATCAAATGCTGATTATTTGTTTATGAAATTTAAAATAAAATAAATGAATAGAATCCTAACTCAAGCCATGGAAACTAAGTAATATATATATATATATATATATATATATATATATATGTATATATATATATATATATGTTGGTTTTGAATAAATTATTTCACCTTTTCTATTTTATACTTATCATACAAATATTTTTAAATTTTTAATATGTATGCAAAATAATGTCTATTTTATAAATATATTACTTAAATATTAAATTTTTATTTTTATCATATTCATAAAAATATTCTTATGCCAAATTTAGATATATTATACAAATTTAATTTTGTATGTTAAACATTACATAAATCTCTCTATTGTATTATATTAAACATAAAAAATTATTAAAAATATAAAAATATAAAAATTTAAGATAACATGTAAAAATAAGAACATAAATAATAAAATAATTTACAGTTCGTATCTTAAAAATAATAAAAGTAGTTTAAAAAATTTGTAATAAAAATATAATCACTTGAATTATTGAAGATAGAATAAAACTATTTTAAAAAAATAAATAACAACTCACATGATTAAATCTTTTAAAAAAATTTATTGTAGGGACTTAGAAGTTAGAACAATCCTTGTATTTTTAACATATAAAATTATGACTTATTTTATCAGTATTTTTAGTACTACTCAAAATTTAGTTTTTTAATTTTTTAGATTTAATTCTAATATATTTAAAAAGTAGGAAGAGATATGTGAAGTGCTTAATAAAAATAAATGGTTTTATGTAATATATCAAAAATTGTCACAGATATTTTTGTTCATACAATAAAAATAAAGGTTTGGGATCTAAGTATAATATATTTGTAAAATAAAAAATTTGTGTAAATTTTAAAATAGAAAAAAATAATTAATAAATATAAAACAAGAGGAAATTGAGTTTCCCACCAGTATAACTGATTGATCGATGTCACCATATTTGGATGTACGAATATTAGTTAAAGAAAAAACGCAGGAAGTGCTGCTTCTGATTCAAACATTCAGCGTTATTTATGTTTAGTATCATTTTTTGCCGTAAAATATATATTCTCTTAAGTTTGACATTTTTTATTTTTTAAAAAATAAATAATTTTTTTAATTCTTATAAAATTTTACTAAATTTTTAATTATTTTTTTATAATTTTATAATTAAATTTTTTATAACAATTAATATTGTTAAATATAAGTCACATAATATTTTTAAATAATTAACTACTTTTTTCAACTAAAAATAATTTTAATTTTTTTTTTAAAATTCTTTACGTGTAACGATCATGAGGTTTTACCTAAACAACATATCCCAACAATGGTCATAAGGTTTTGACAGTTGAATAAAATTTTAAGAGAAGAGGTGTTTAGATCTCTCAACTGAAATTTGAACATATTATCTTTTAGATTGTTAATATATAGATTAAGAACAGTTACATTCTCATGGAATGAGAATGTTATTGAACAAGTTAATAATAAATGTTAGTTCGAATCTCATTGTTGTTTTCTGTAAAAAAAATAAAAAATAAAAGTATTAAAATTAGATAATCATTGGTTAAAAAACAAGTTGCCAAATAAAAAATGTGGTCACCCATATTTAATAAAATTTTAATAATTTTAATCTTTATGAACTTAACTATAAAATTTTAAATATTTAATTAAAATTTTTAAAATTATACAATTTCAATTAAAAATTTAATAAAATTAAAAAATAGATTAATTTAACTGTTTTTTTTTTTACATGAAAATCTTCATCCCATCGTATTTAGATAAAAAATGAAAAAGAAAAGATGATTTAGTACATACATTTCATATGATTTTAAATAAACATTACACCCGATAATTTAATTAACCTAAAGTGAGAGATGCACAATAAAAAAAATGAAATTATCATATTTATTACAAACTATAATAATAATATTATAAAATATACGTATAAATAAAACAAATTATTATATAATTATTAAAACTTTTTTTTATTTTTTACACCAACAATCATAATTAATTTTTACTTTTTTTAAAAATACATTTTTCATTCTAAATAACCTAAATTCATACTTTTAGCCCACCGTGACACGATCAAAATATGCCTAAATTTCATCCTTTGATATTAAAAGTAAGAGTATATATGTTTTGAATAATATATTAACTATTATTTTGAAAAAAAAGTTTTCTCATAAAACTAGAAAAAATAAACCGTATATAATTGTTTTTATAATATACTGAATCAAATATGCATATTAACAAATTTTTGTATAATACATTAAAATTTAAGATAATAAAATAAAAAAATAAAGTCTATTACACATTTTTCCTACCAAAATGAAAAATATGTTAATGATATAAATATTTCTCCTTTTCATTTTGGTACTGGAAATCCAAGAAGACTTTCGAGAACAATGTCATCTGTAAAGGATGAAAGGGACTCATGCATGTCGCTATTTAAGTTTGTTAGTGATATATTTATTATTTGGTTTTAGAACAGGAAGTCCAAGAAGAATTTTGAGAACTCAAGAATATCACCTGTAAAGGACCTTTAGTCAACATGGCTGATATATAAATATACTATACACTTAAGATGTTGGAAAAAAGTAAGTGATTAATTTAATCAAGCTGCCGAATCATTGTTCAGAAATGTGATTAAAACATGGACTAGTTACTTTTTAAGAATAAATCAGATTCTCCACAAGTTTATGTCTCAAGCTGTTGACATCATGTAGATTCTTTCACGTCCTCAAAAGGTGTCCCGCTCAACAATGAATAATTATCATCTTTAGTCTCGTGAAATCATCTTTAGGCTTTAACTTCACCAAAAATAAAACAAAAAACAATTACCAGGCTTTCAATTTGGGCTTCCACTCAATTATGGGCCATGAATTGTTTGGGGCTTTGTCTGTGACCCATTTATATAACGCACTACTTTTACAGCTGAATCCTTAATCCGAAAAGGACGGTCATTTTCGAGAGGGTTAAGTTTCTTTCCATTTTTTATAAATTTTTTAAATCCTATTTCACTATGTTTTTCTCTTTTTTTTTATATGCCGGATTTCACGTATATATTCTTTTTCTCACATTCTCTCTCATTGAAAGGAGCTTCAGTACCGGAGAGGATCCCTATCCTTTCAGTGTGCTTTAGACAGTTGGTTTCCATTTTCAACTGCAAAGAATTCTTATCAATGATGTATAGGATCCCAGGCGGAACTTAGTTAATGAATTAATAAATATTTTTTTTATTAAAAGTTATGCTGAGAGATATTAGAAATTTCTTAATAATATTTTTCAAAATAAAACAATTTATTTTAAAATAAAAAAATTATTTTTTAATCAATATCTTAAAAGTACTAATTAACATTTGCCTACTATTTATGTATTAAATAACAAAATAAAAGATCTTACTAAACAGTTAAAAATAAATTTTTTATTTAAAATCATGTTAAAATATGTTGAAAAATACAGTAAAAAACAATAATGATAATATTTTTTAAATAATTTTTTTTTTATTCTTTAAAGAGTATTAGTTACCATTAGCTTAAAATAAACTTGGAAACTTTGAAATTGTTTAAAGGCACAAACTTTTTATTTTTGAAACGTAGGTAGTAATCCATGTTTCATTATACTCATAATTCAATGCCACAAAATTTAATCCACTCTCCTAAGATCAAAATCCTCCTCTTAATCTCCAATGTCCCTACTAGAGCTTTGGCCTTTTTCATCAAAACCCTCAAAATTTACACTACTCTTGTAACTCAACGCTACTTTTCATTCTTTTAAATAATAGTAGAATGAAGAAAAAACAAATAGCAACCTATCAAGGAGCATTCTTTTCGATGTCATCTAAAAACAAGCAAGCCCTTATCTATCTTCTAATTGCATGAGGAGATGTTTCGTAGGGGAAAAAACGATATATGCTTGATGAAAATGACATGTAATTAACAAAGAAAACAGAAAAAAAAATACAAATCGTCCAAACTACTCTTGTAAGATAGTTACATTTAAATATTTTAATGCAATTTGAATACCAATTAATTTATTGATGACAATACTCTTTTTTGTTATCAAGTTCTTTCTCTTTCTTACGATCAAAAGAGTTTATGAGGTGAAGATGAGCATAAAGCCACGGTTTTTGGTGTGTGTTTGGGTTTTGGTGTGTGGGTGGTGTGTGGGTAGGTTTGTGGAGGAGAACAATTTGGAAGTCACTTTTCCAGAATCGTTGAAAGGTAGATATGAATGTGTAATTGGGGAGTTTGGGGTCCCCAGGTATGGAAAAACCATGATTAGTACAGTACTGTATCCAAAGGAGAATCAGAACGGGTGCAGAAACTTTGATGTTGTTAATGCTTCGTTTCAGTCCAATTTTGCAGGAAACTTTCCTACCTTTCTTCTTGTTGATCGAGGAGGTGAGCTTATTGCCACTATTCGTTTGAATATTTCAGGAAAAAATGTTACTTTTTTTTAAAATATTAGGTTTTAATTCTTTGTGTTACATGTGTTCTTTTTTTTGCAGATACCATGTTGTTTCTTGATTAGATATGGTTATTTTGATGTATTTTGCATTAAAATTGCTTTCTTAGTTGGTTTTTATGCCATTCCGCTTATAACATGAAATGGTGAAAGATCAAGGAAACTCTTGTAGAGAAAGTTTACACGAGGAAATTAGATAAGAAAGTTGGTATATTTAAAGAGAAAATATATTTATTTAAAAATTTTATAAATATTTTTATAATTATAAGAAAGATAGAAATAAAAAAGAATCATGTAGTATGATAAATAATAAAATAAAGAAAGATATAAATAAGACAATCTTATAAAAATGTTGTAAGAATTATATATTTTATACTTAAATTGTGGTTTTTATACCAATTTTTTTAATTGATACTGAAAAGAGTAAGTTTTTCCTATATGATTTAACAGGATAATTGGGACTTGGTGTAAATTTTTCTTATACTTTTTTTTTTTTAAAAAAATGAGGATTAGAATACATTGTTTCTTTGCTTGATCGATCTATATATGTGTGTGCACGCATTCATTTAATTAATTTTGGTGTTTATTTTTATATTTAGATTATATGATGCCTCACAAATGTTATTCAAGAACTGGTTGACATTTGAAAGATATAGACTTAGTTTAGATAAATTTCTCAATAAATACTTATAGGTAAATAAATAAATAAATCACAAGATATGAGAAAAACTTCTCATATAAATTAAAATTAATTTATGTATGTAAATATTTTTAGAAGATGTTTTATTTGACTTCTCTGTAATCACCTATAAACTTAATGGAACTCCTTGCAAAGTTAAAGTCGGGTTTACAATTGAAAAACTCCCGCAAGCTAGAAGCTACTCCAAACTGGCCATACTCGCACACAAAAAGGACTCAAGCTTCTTTTGTTTTTTTTCTTGATCACTTTGATAGAGTGCTACTTCGCCATAAAGGCATGGAGGGCACAGGAAGGTGGAGCAGCAGCTATACTCATTGCAGATGACATTAAAGAGCCATTGATCTCCATGTACACTCGCGAGGAAGCATATGGGTCTCCAGATGCTGATTATTTGCAAGAGATTAGTATTCCTTCTGCCCTTATCAGCAAATCCTTGGGTGATAGCATCAAGAAGGTTCTCTCTAGTGGGGAGATGGTTAACATAAATCTTCATTTTTGTATTCCCTCTGCCCTTATCAACAAAGGTAGTTATGTATTATGATGGCTGGAAAATTGTTTGGCAAACCCTTTTATATTTGGATTCTTGGATTTCAAATGAATAAAGTGTTTTGTTTTATCAGTTATATAGTTTCATTGCATGCAGCGAGGATGGGCTTGCCAAGAGAAAATTTTCTTTATAGATCTATAGGCATAGAAAAGTAGCCGAATTTGGCGTGGGCCCGGGTATCCTTTATTTTTCATGTAGCTTGCATTCTTGCGTATTGAATGATATAATAGTATGCCAAAGTGTTAGATATGTGGGTATTTAGATACTTTCATGGAATAACAATTGAAAATTATAAGGCAAATCATACAATCAACAATTTATGCATCTTTAGAAAAAGTGATACATGGATGCTGGTTCCAAAAAAGAAAAAGTTAAACAACTCATTTTTGTCGGTACTTACTTTACTTCTTTACTTTATTAATGATTGTGAGTGAGGGAAAATTAACTGAATGAAGGTAAATAGGTGCTTGATGGATTCTATTATGGATCCATTGTGATAGGATTTACTGCTGTTGAACGACTTAATCAGAAGAATCAAATGAATGTGGTTCCTTCTTGAAAATGAAGAAAAGTTGTCCGAGAAGCACAAAGGCTTTAGAAATGAGAATTGCAGAGATGGGGAAGCAGAAAGAAATTATTGCTCTGATACCATAATACAAGTTTATGAAAATGAAAAATGAATTTTTTATGCAATCAATGATAAAAATTTGGTTTACATAGATATTTACCCTTCAAGAGTAATTGCTTACAGATGAGTTTATGGCTGTTAATCTAACTTGACCACAATAAATAAATTTTGATCTGCAATGCTAAGGTACACTCAATGAAATATCATTTAACAGTTAGTGACTAAGTTGAAGCTGGGATAACTAATTTTTATTTGGATAGGCAATGGGGTTTGTGAGGGCAATGATCAAACATGCCAAGAAAATTCAAGGTTTGATTGATACGGTTGGCATCCTTGGAACTGGAAGTGATGGTAACAACTAACAACACTTTAACGTTTCAGCTAGGGCTTCTATACTTACTGCAACTTGTGGTGTTAAAACTTGGAAAGCTGAATCTGCTTTGTGATCATATTATGAATATATTAATTAATTGGAGCAATATCTGGTGAATCTTTTTTCTGCATACAAATTGCGAAGGTAATAAAGCTTTCTGAAACTGATCTTGTCTAGAGGTGGAAGAATAATAGACCCTCTAAAAATTGAATACAGTTTCGTTCTCTACTTAATGATCAATGCTAAGAAATTAAGGAATATGAGTACGAAGGCAATAATGTAAATAAACAATACGGCTAGATAAGTCATATTTGTCATACACTTGTCGTCAACAATGAAAAATGCTAACTCGTGCCTTTAGAGAAGCAGTTAAAGTGTTAAAATTAAAAAGTTTTTATTAAAAATATTATAAACGCATAACAACTTTAACTTCCAATACATTCTAATTTTATTTTCAATAAAAAATTTCTATTATTACTTCGGTAAACACTAAACAGTACTATTAAGGCACTGGGTAACAAGATTCTTGAATAATATCTGAGCAAGGATTTCAAGGTCTTTCATTGGGAAATAGGGAATACAAATCAAAACTCAGTCTGACTCTCATTGTATGAGCGTGTTCTTCAGCAAAAAATGGCATTTACAATATGGAATACATGACCCATGATGATAGTCTCTAATACTATACTATACTTTTGAAATCTGGTTGGCTGTCATCCATGCTAGCACATACGATAGTAACCCTGTACAAAAGGATAAGTTACTCAATGCTCAAATGATTTGCTAAAATGGAAAATAATAAATATTTAAAAATGATATTTTCTTGTTCATTGGAAATAGTTTAATTGGTTAAGTGCAAGTTCAATTTTCATAATGTACTCTATCCCATGTTCATTCACCTGTCTGTTCTCTCATCTCCTTTATAGATGTATGAACCTCTATAATAAAAGAAATTCATATACAAAAAATTTTAAATTAAAAAGTATTAAAACAATAATTTTTTTCAAAGTGAATAGTCTTTTGGTATAAGTCTAACTCAAGTAACCAAACAAAAAAAATATTCAAGTACCTGCAAACATTTTCTCCCTCATATTCATAGGCCTTGCCCCTGACGAGACACCAACTGTAACATTGATAACCAAATATCAAAGGCAACAAATTATACTTGATTTTATATGACACGAGAAAATTGATTAATTAAAGTTTGATGAAGTCACAAACCTGAATCACAATTGGACGTTGAATTGAAGTCCCCACACATACACACCTGTCTAATCCCATCCGAACCATACCCGCAAGAACCACCCGTTGCTTCACACGCTCCACAGAACTCATCATTCCCTTGCACGGAATACCTCACACGGATCCCATAGGACCATTCACCAGGCCCATCAACCCTGAGCGGAGCCACATTATAAGCACTGCTATACCCTTCGCACTCAAGCTTGGTAAGGTTAATTCCCTTAATAGCCTCATAGGGTACAGCACAACACTCAGGTGGGCCCGATCCAAAAAACGAGGAGCCCAATCGTTTGTGGCCCATCATTTCCCAGGCCGGGCACCCGTAATACTCCTCGCAGCCCATTCCAGAAACGTTTCGACATGGCAAGTGCTTCCCGGGGAAGCCTTGGAACAAAGGGGAGCGAGGAGAGCAAGCTATGAGCATGAACACGTTATCGGCGGCAGGGTTCATATAAGGTGCTCGCCACGGCTCCACTGCGAAACCGTTGCCTCTGGTTCCCAGCACGAGCTTGTCACATGTTGACATGTGAGGCTCGTGAAGAGTGACAGCCTGGTAAGCATAGTCTATTTCGAGTACTCTGTAGGATCCTGAGCTTATGTGGAACATGAGAACGCCGTTCATGCAGAACAGGAGGTCGCGGAACCCAGGGTGGCCGCAACCGTATTGGAGTGCGAATGGATAATCAATGGTTATGTTACCGCAATAGGATCGGCATGAATTGGGGTGGCTCCAAATCAGAGGGATCAAATATGCTATGAGAATCAGATAGACAGTAGGGAACAACGGAGACATAGTGTGTTGTGTTGTGAGAGGGATTATTGCCAAGTAAGTGGCAATGAGACTTTGCTTCTTTACTTGATGATTTTCGGTGTAGCTTTATTGACATGTGGTGTTGTTGAGGAATCTAGGTGAATTGTGAGTGGGTTTTCCTTCACTTTATGTTGGGGCAGGGGTCATTATTGTTTTTAGCTTCTTCTTTTTTTTCAATGGACATTTTTGACAGCTTTTGAAATTCTGCTTGGCTTTGGTTACCTTTTTGGTTGGTGAATAGCTTGCTTTGGTATCGACTAAGTACAAATAACATAAATAACATTGCTTCCTCACGGTGGAAGTACAAGTGGTTTATTTTCAACTATGGGAACAATCCCGAATGTTTAAGCTCATGACTGTCAGATACAACATTTTTTCCACGTTATGTGGGTTTCACGAATCACGACAATGCTAAGAAGCAATGCACCTAAAGTAGTTTTACTTTCAATTTCTACCCGTTTTCTCACACTAATAGCTAAACTGAAGGAAACTCACTTCTACACCCGTTCTGCTTGCCTATCAAGGATTGCGTCGATTCACCCAATTTATGATGGATTTCTTGTGCCAGCATAGTAAAATGTATACTCATTTATTTAATTTTGGGACTTGAAATTGAAGATTTGGGTTGGGTGATTTATCATTTTTTTTTCGTTTTACGATATTTTAAGCAATTAAAAGTAAATATTTTATTAATAAAATATTTATTATAGTTTTATAATTTTTTATATAATGAATAGTTTCTTTTAAAATGAAAATATTTTATTTTTAGTTTTTTTAAAATTAATAGTCACTTTGTACTTTTTTTATTAATGATTATGAAAATGTTATTTTTATTTTACAACTTTTATGAATGAAATAGTAAAAAAAAAAAAGTTCTTTTTCACTTGTTTTTATTATTTATTATGTTTAGGAGGAAAAAAAAACGAATGGTTCAATTTATAAAACAAACTTAAAATCATCATTTGAGCAGTTACGGAAGGAGCATGTCTTTACCACCACTAAATTAGCGTCAAGGTTAGAAGCATGAGAACACCATAGTAATTAAATATTAAAATTTCGTATACAAAAATTTATTTTTGTATGTAATATATAATGTATTGTTAACAGATAAAAAAAAATCTATGTCTATCTATTTACTCAGTATTTAATATATAATAATAATAATTTTTTGGACCCTGTTTTGAGTGTGTATAGGCATGATTAAATATTTAATTTATTTAATTTTTCCCATCATAAACTACTTGGCATTATCTAATATTGGTTCAATAAAAAGTATCTAATTTTAATTTGTTGAATTAGTAGGTGACTTACCTTTATTTTATGGAGAAGGGTTCAAATTTCAATGACACTATATATATATATATATAAATACATATATATATATATAATTATACAATTTATGCTAAATAAATTAAGTTGATTACATCGTTAATAATTTTATTTAAATGTTATTTATTTATAAGCTATTTATTATCTAATAATATTGGTAGCCTAATATACTCAACTTAACTCAAATAGATTTATTTTAGTTTTTCTCTTCTTTTAATGGTTTCATGCAGGTACGGATTAAACTAAAAACAGGAGAAAATAAAGGGTGAAAGTTAAATAAATTTTTAATATGCTAACATGCTTTTTAATGCATTATAGTACTTTTAAATTTAAATAATATTTACAAATATAAATTACTTGAAATAAAAAATGTATAAAACGATAAAAATTCATAATTGATTAAGACTGTAACTACTTGTTATATATATATATATATTAAGAAATATTAACCTCTAATTTAGAGTTGATCTTAAAACACGTTTAAATGAATAATTTGATTAAATACAAATTTATTTCAATAAGTATAACATGTTAAAATGAATTAAAAAAAAACTCTTCAAACACTCTTAATATATCAAGTTTTGATTAGGTTTGAACTGGAAACAACCAATCCTTCTATATATTTGGTAATTGGTAATATAAAATTCCATAATTTAAAAATATTAAAATGAGTATTAATCCAATTTATAAAAACAAAATACTGTTAGAAAAGAGAATAGTGAAACGCCAGGTAACTCCGTCCCAGTGTCAAAACTAGGTGCCTAAAGAAGATTCCACGGCGGTGCAATCATTCGTGTCTACCGCCATCCGCACCGAATATATATTTCCGCTTTCGTTTTCCGATTTCTTCCATTTCTTAATATCTCGGCAACCAAACAGATTTTACGACTTCCATTTCCGTTCCTTCGATTTTGCCGCGCCTCCAACCATGGAAGTCCCCGATAACTCAGAAGCCACCGTTCGAAATGTACAAAATCCATCATATTTTCCTTCATTTCTTTATTTTCGTTTCTCGTTTCCGTTTTAACTAAGAAGTTGGCGCATGATTTGGTGTATGGATAGCAGAATGCAAAGGATCTGAATAGTGAACCCTAGAATTTTCAGTTTATCTGATAGTAGTGCAACTTATCAATTTGATAGCTGCAATGTCCTGGGTTCATTTAGCTCTCAAACGGTGGTTGACAAGAATAGAGAGAATTTTAATCCGAAGCACCTCTATAAAACGCTGATCTAGCCTGTATACTTACCACGGTTAAAATCAATAAAATACCAATGAATGTGAGAATACCTTATTTGATAGCATGTCATTATATGTCAATAGAGCTCTCAATACCTATTTGTTAATCTTTTAGCATTTCCGACTTCTAGGTCTCACCTTAGTCCTTAGGTGTATGTGCTGCATTATAATTTATAAGTCTCTCTCTCAAAAAAAAAGAACGGTTTCTTTTATTGTTTTATGAACATGGATTGATGTCAAAGAAATTTGCATATATTACAGAGGGTGAGTCACCAGTGGCCTGACCAAGTTTCAAAATATACCAAGAAATATGCATACATGCATTTCACAAATCACTTCTATAATTCTGTATAGGTTTGATGCTGAAGCTTCTCAATTCTCATACTGTTTGAAACTTGAAAGTATAAGTTATGGAATGCTAGTTTTCTAACTATATCTATCTACATATTGTGTTTTAAATTGATGTGTATTAATGGAAATCTGTACATATAGAATTCATAACGCACTGAATTCTTGTTTGATCAACCTTGAATTGATCTAACTAGAAAACTCTTTTTTGCCTTCCTTTAAAGTCCAATTTCTCTTCTGGATTTCTGAAAATGTTGCTATCAAATGTGTGCTGGACTTCACCATACTGAATTCAGTTAACGTGATTGCTATTCTCATAATTTCCTTAATCAGAATTCTCCAAGACTAGCTGGAACCGTTAACTGGGGCACAGCAACTGTCATTGGAGTATTTGCAGGCATGTTATATGGTGGTAGCAAGGAGGCAGCTGCTTCTGTTGTAAGTTTATGATCGGAAAAGATGCTCTGAAACATTGTGCTTGATATTTCAATCTCAAAGTGTATTATGTTCAATACAGAAAAGGTCATTAAAAGTAAAGACAAGAGTACAAACGAAGATCATTTTCTTTAGAAGATAGAATTACATATTCTGTCAATGAATTTGGGTTTAGCTTGCTTACTGTTAAATATAACTATGATGAGTTAAGTTCAACACTATGGTTATGATTTCAAAGTTAATTAGGGTGTGTTTGAAAGGGATTATGGGGAACTTATTTGGACTTATGAAAATAACTTATGGCTTCCATATGCTTTGTTTAACATATTTCAATAAGCTCTTAGGGAAGCTTGCCAAAACAAGCTCTTTTTAACTTGTCACTAATTCCAATAACTTTCACGGTCAAATTTATGGTGTAAGCTCTCATTTGATTAGAGCTTTTAAATAAGCACCTAATTAAGTAGTTTACCCAAACACACTATTTAATTAGTGGTTCCCAAGAATTAATATTCCTTGAGGAAGTACTTGGGTCTTAGAATGTACATTAAAGCAGAAGACTGTTAACCCCCTCATCGCAGAACGAGTGAGAAACTATTAAGATTCAATTGCACTTAAACAATATTTTAAGGTTTAGTTTGGATAAATTTCTCAACAAATACTTATATACATATTAAAACTAGGATGTAAAATGAATCGAACTTTTCTCATAAGTTAAAATTAACTTATGCTTTTACACATCAGCTTTTGGAGAAATTAGATGAAAAAACTTATAAAAAAGTTGATGGACAGAAGTTGTTTTTAATTTATGGGAGAAGTTCAATTTATTTTATCTTTGTAGTTTCTTCTCCCATAAGTACTTATTGAGAAGTTTATTAAAACTGGATCTATTTTTTGTACTACAACAAAAACAAAGATAAGTAACAGCGACTTTTTGCTTTATACTTATTCTTTGTTGAGAATTGTTGAAATTATGGTTAAAACATTCAACCCTAAATGATCCTAGTCTCTTCATTTCATAGTCTCAAATTGTATTATTAATTTTTAGGGAGCTCAATAGCAAAATAGCGACAAGACAGGTCATAGAGGATCATACTGTTCTGATACCATATTAGAAATCTTGAACTTACTTCTAAAAATTGACTTTGTAAGAGGATTGCCTCAAATTTATAAGGAGTATTTTGGTCATATTCTTAGCCAATATAGGGCATCTTAATATACCTCTCTCATACTTAGGACTGGACATCTAGTGTTTGAAGTTTACAAGATTGAACAACTATGGGTGGCTTGATAGGTTCTAATCTTACATTGAAATTAAGATGTCTTAAGTGTAAAGGGAGGAAGAGATATAAGAGAGAATAATAGAAATTGGTTCAGATATTGAAGAAAGACTGTCTTTATTAATAGAAATTGTAGTACAGTCCAGGTAATTGAGAGACTTGGCTCTATCCTGACGCCCAAAGGCCCCAATTCCTTCACAAACAACAAGATAGCTTTCCCTGATTCCTATCCTTTATTTATACACATTACAGACCCCTAACAGCTTAACTGGCTCAACCTAATTAGTTATTTCCAACTAACTAGTAATTAGTAACTAACTAACTAGTACACTAAGTGGGGTGAGTTACCTATCATACCCTCCCCCCAATAGAAATTGTAGTACCGAACCTCTTTTAAAAACTGTTTCTCCTGTCATTCGATGTAGATCTTCTAATTAATCATGTCATCTAGTGTGAAGTTTTAATTTTTTGTTCTGCATGCATGAACTACACCTTTCACTAGTTTTCTTTACACTGTATTGCTGTTTAGCTAATGAGAGTTATAATGGATACAACTTAAGTACTAAAGATTGGACAAATACTGATTTTCCTGACTCTCCATGGGAAACCCCCCCCCCCCAATGGAGTTTGTTAGTGCTATTAGAATGTGTTAGAACTTGACATCCCAGTGCAATAAGAACCCGCCTCACCCCTCACAAACATTTGTTTAGATAGTAAAAGAACTTCCTTCTCAATCATGTTATTAACATTTATCTTTTCTTTTGCTAATTTTATGTTCTTTTTCTTGCCAACCATGTTAACACAAGCATGCTTATCAATATTATCCTAATTAATTATGGCAATCTTAAGGAATTTGACATGTTTTGCTAGAGCAAGGATGCAGAAGTAATGTTGAAACTTGGGAGCACTGAAGACAAACGTGAGCAATATCGATTGATGAGAGATGCAATGGAGAAACGATTCCTTCGAGTTACACGGGGTTCAATTGTTGGAGGGGTACGCCTTGGAATGTTCACTGCAGCATTTTATGGCATGCAAAATCTGCTTGCTGAGAAGCGAGGTGTTCATGATGTTTATAATGTTGTTGGAGCTGGATCCGCCACTGCTTCAGCTTTTGGTTTAATCAGTAAGAAATCATGCAGACAGTGGACTCTATATTTACCTGGACTCTATATATCTTACAAAAAGCTTCTTTAGGTTGAAATTTTTTTTATATAAGGTAGAAAATGGTTAGATTTCTCAAACTATTGTGTTGATATATTGTTTCCCATTTTATGTTAGTGCCAGGATCATTCCTTTGGCGAGCAAGGAATATGGCACTAGGGTCAGTGCTGGGAGCTGCATTTTGCTTTCCTCTTGGTAACACTCTTGTTATTTCTCGAGTATTCCTGTTTGCATATCTGCATTATGGATGTCATACGGAAGTTTTGTTTCCATTATTTATTTGGCAGGTTGGGTCCATCTGAAACTGGTAGAAATGGCTAATGAAGGGAATCCGGCTGCACATCCAAATTCAGATCAGAGAGAAGTAAAGGGTGGTGTTAGTGCTGCAATTGAGAGGCTTGAAGAAAATTTAAGTAAATGAAACTATTGTTAGGTGTGATGCCTCACACCGCACGCCTAATCATTTTTATTCCCCAAAGAAGTGGCCTAATCTTGCGATGGAGAACGGGCAAGCACTTTGAAAAAGTGCAAATTCAATAATTTAGTTGACCGTGTCACGCAAGGTTTTCCATGTGAGATTATTGGGCCATCAGTTATTCAGCTATGATGCTTTCAGTCTAGATCGTTAAAACCAGTTTGCATATTCTTAGATTAAAGTGCTTATGTCGTTGGAGTTCATTTATTCTAGTAGCTCAGAGCCAAAAGTATTAAAAAATAAAAATATAAAGTGGTGGTATGATTGTTGGCAACTTGTGTAGACAGTTTCTAAGCCAGGCATTCTGAGACAGCTGAAATCAACGGAAGGGCAGATTGGGCTACTTTTGTCCAATTTGCCTGCTATCCACCTTTTTACAAGAATGAAAGTAAATGCTGAACGTTGCAGATTGATAAGCTGATTGCTGTTCGTTAGAAGGCTGCCTATGAGAAAGTTGCATGCTTCAGATTCAAGCGGGGTGTGTTGCTTTGTAATACATCTACATTTTTATCAGTTCGGAATTGTATTCCAGTTTTGAAATGTAATCGTCCGCCACTAAATTAAAATGCCTCATAACTGCTTTAGCTGTAGTAACTCTAGGGGCAACCATTTGAATGGATTTGGTTTGTTCATTTTTCCAGTTCATAAAATGACCTGTTACTACCTTATATTCTATCCGTTTACTAGCTGGAAGGAAAGTTCTTAAATCCTCTTTGCAATTCTTTATAGCCATGTTTTGCGCTTAAAACTTAAGGATTTTCTTTTTAAAAAAATCGCTATGAATACACTTGAAAACCTCGGGGTATGGATGGGGCTTTTACTCAATAAGCTAATGCAATAATGTCCGGTTAAAAAACACTAACCCATCTTCATGTTTTATGCTTTTTTTACTTTCTATTTTAAGGAAAAGAGAAGGCGCCAAAACAAAAAGTGCGTCAAATGTTACTAACACATGTCCAACGGTAGACAACAGCATCTTGCATGAGTCATTCAAAAGACGAAGATTTTACCGGCTTCAAAAAGTTTTACTAGTAGAAGCATCAAAAGTAATTTTCCGACGATTTTCATATTTCTAATTGATTTCGATATTCAAAAGGTGCAACCATCTGTCATCAGTAATGGGCTGGCTGTAGACCAATACTACAGATCAAATGTTAAAAAAATACGCCCAGACTCGCCCAAATCAACTCATGTCCATTCCTTGAGTGTAGATAGCAGTGCCATACCAGGAATTCAAGAGAATCATATTTACCAGCTTCAAAAAGTTCTACAAGTGGGGGCATCAAAAACAATTTTCCAATTTGCTTGTCTCATTGATAAGGTTCAACTATCGGTCATTAGCAATAATGTCCAAAAGGAAGCAACATATCAGCTGTGAATAGAATTAAAGAATACAAAATATAGCACAAAATAAATACCACTGCTATAAACTTGAAACAATAAATAGCAGTAAAAGCAAATAAACTGCGAACTTCCTACCAAAGTTGAGATATTAGCCAAGAATTCAAGGAACAATGAAAATAGCCAACTATAAAGAGTATACAAAGTACTCCCGTATGCCACTGCTAAACGTATAGACAACATCGCTCATTTATCATGGTTGAGTCCAAAAATTTCTTCTCCATGTCTATTTTCTTCTTTTTGCAACAGGGTCTCCTGGAACTTAATGTTGTTAGTCGTGTATCTTCTGTAAACAATCCTATGAAATATTGCTATTGTTCTTTAGCCTGCAAAGATCGAGGGAGATTCAAGGTGTCATCTTTCAGAAAAAGTTTTCAAACTACATCTCGCTAGACACATTCCACTGTTGGCAGCTAAGTCACCATACAACACGGGTCGAGTCTATATCCTGGTATCACTGGTCCGGCAAAAATATTTTAGTGAGGCTTAATTTTGGAAGTGGCTAAGACTGCAATCGACAACCAGCTGAATCAACCTTATGTTTTAGGTCTACCTAAAGTTCAATATTCGGCAGGATTTGGTAGAGCTATGATGAAGAAAGCAAAAGAGTTCACTCATAAGAGATGTGTCTTCTACCAAAACTTTAACTTTATAGAAGCTCGGAAAAAATGGTACATATCTAAATATAGCCACTTCCTGAGATAACAGGATAACTGCATTTCAGAATTCAAAATAGAATAGCCTCTGTAATAGTTGCAGTTTTATTTTCTTTCCACAATGCGGCCACTAACAAGAAATAAACTCTTATGGCACATTCAAAAATATAGGTGAGGTTAATGTAACAATTCTTATATGCAGTAAGAAAGGATATGTAAAGAAATTAGTCAAATTACCATTAACTTGGCTATGAAATGCACCTTCTTGTGACTTCTTTTGTGTCTTTTTTACTGCCTTGGCTGTAACCATAAAAGTTTGTTAATTAATAATGAAAAGTGTATCCATTGTGTCTGGTACAAAAGAAAATGCTGCCTACCTTTCCTCCTAGATCAATCATATAAGGTATGAGCTTTGCATAAAGATAGGTATGGAAGTATTGAACACTATAATCTTTATGCTGTTATATGCCAGTCACCAGGAATATACTTTTATTGAATAACCAGTGATACCTTTAAATTTTCTTTTCTTACTAGCTCTCCTCCTTTTCCTTTCTGCCTTTGTAAGCTCTGCTTCCTCCTTAATATCACCTTTGCCCTCAAATACCTCCTCAGGAGCCAGCATAGCAGCATCTGAAACAGCCACAGGTGCAATCTACCCAAAAGAGGCATAATGCAATAAGTAACTAATAAATTAAAGAAGAGGAAACAAAAATTTGATATGATAATAGCTCTTTACTTCTTCCATTGCCAGAGCAGGCACATTAGTTTGAATAGACATGTCCTCTATAACCTGTCCAGTTCAATTCAAGGCGAATAAGAAAACAGAAATTTAATGTCATGTATAATGTCTATCAAGAGATAACAGGAATGTTGAGGTCATACAGGTTTTGGAGCAAAGTTAAAATGAGAAAGGGCATCCAACTTCAGACACAGCCTCTTAAACAACATGCTTGCCTGATCACAAGTACAAGACACAGGAAACAATGTATAATGAATTATATTAAAGGATGGTTACACAGCCTTATTGAGAGACAATGAGCCAGTGTAATATCATGCCTAAGGAAATCAAGATCATAACAAATGAGAAAGAGATCACAAAGGAATATAAACAGAAACAAAGTAAAGCAATCAAGATTTGCACCTCATTCTTTTGTTCATCTTTGAATGACAATGGAGCAGAAGTGGGATCTATCTTCTGAACATACTCTTGCTGTGAACAATTAAAAAAAGAATCTGAAGCATATCACAAGGACAAAATATACAACACCTTAAGAATTAGTAAAAGGGTTTCCAATGTCACAACACATAGTCAAGAAATACAAACCTCATAAATTTCTGCAAGACCCTGCTTGCTTTTATTGTCATCCTGTATTCATAGCGGAAAATTCAAGTTAGTTACACACAAATATAGCGAGACAAGAAGTTGAACAGTAAAATTTATTTATTTCAGTAACAGGACTTACCAACTCTTTAACTTCTCGAGGTGCTTTAGATGGCAATTTAGAAACCCTTTGAACATCATTAAAATGCCCCTATGATAAACATTAAGTGTAAATTAGAATTGACATATAGTGTTTATGTGTGTACATGAACACAAGTTTCATGTATTACTTGGTAGTAACTCAATAATCATCCCAACACACTCAACTTTTATTGTACATGTTGCCATTTATATATCAACTTCCACTTGTGTGAATAAAATGGTGAATTATAGATGTTAGTTCAGCCTACTAGTTTACCTCAGTAATCCTTTTCTTGATCATATCCTCAATTGAAGCTGTAACTTCCTCAGTGATAACAGGAGCAGGCCTTACATTATGCTCAAAGTCCAGATCAACTTCCAATGCACTATTCTTGGGTCTCTTTGCAGCAGTTACCTGTTATAAAATTGGAAATCAATAATCTAATAACAGATTAGAGAAAAAGGCTTACGAATGCAACCTACAAAATAAATCAGGTAAAAAAAAATAAGGGACCCCATTGTATTACCTCACCCTGCATGGTCCATGTTTTTGGCTCTATGTTAGCTTTCTCCATCTGCTCTATCTTGGATTGAATTTTTTCTTGTTGCTTTTCATAAGCAGAAGCAGTCCCTTTCATCTACAGACATGTAAAAAAAATACAATAAGAAAGTTATTCTTAAAAGAAATCTTCTTTCTAATACACACAGATACACACACACACACACGCAGAGGGAGAGAGAGAGAGAGAGAGAGAGAGACCTGTTCATCAAATTCCATGTCATCTTCATCACCAGAATCTTCAGAATCCTGAAGTAACTGAGCTTTTCTTTTCGAACCCTTTCCCTTCTTACCTCCAAAGAAGTCTTCATACCTGATAGCAACAAATAAAAAATGAACCCAGCATATAAATATAAACAAAAACATCTAAATTAGTGAGAAATTACAAGGAGTAATTAAGAAGCACCCAGCCATTTGCATAGTACATGACTGGTGATAGCTGAGAGGATTTGAAGGAAGAATATTAAAACAAATCCACCACAACAAACAAATCACAGAATAAATAATATTTAAGTAATCAAATAGTACTAAAATAAATAATGTAAAGCTTATAGAAAGAGGAAAGATAACTCAGCCATATACAGTAGGCCACACGAATCAATAGAGGGAATCCAAAACTAAAGGAATAATAATAATATCCTGCAGCAATTACCATTGACAAAAGAACAAAGACTCTTGCTTCTAGACAACTTAAGCGTAAATGACATAGATTACTTGTTTTACTTCAGTATCCTCAGGCTGCAAATGATTTCACTTTGAGTTTTTATTGGTCTTCCTCTATCTTTACCTATTAGGCTATTATCCATCTGATCAATTCTTCCTAATGGGGCTTCTGCTGCTCTTCTTCTCACATAGCCAAATTAGGCAAAGTTTGACCATTTTTCACTCAACAGGTGCAACTCCCACATCCTCTCTAGTACATTAATTCCTTATCTTGACTAGTCTTGGATGTATATTCCAACATCCTCATCTCAGCAGCTGCAACAAGGGACAGACCAGTACTATAGGTCCTAGAGGCATATGAGGTATGCCTCCTTAGTCACACATTAATTTTTTAAAATTTTATATACTTCATATATATCCAACATTTAAATTGTTTTTCCCTACTGCCTGCTTAATATAGCTATGATAGAGGTTAAATTCTTTTGATGTTATAGTAACAGATGACTAAATGATATAAACAAATAAATTACATTCAACATGAAACCATATTAAACATTCTCCCATAGTATGCATTTTTAATGTAAATACAAATATGTTACAAATATTTATTTATGTTTCCACATTGTTTAGTCATCTTGTCCCACTACCTAAGTTTCAAGTCTTTCATTTGCACACTTACCTTATGCTTGTGCTGACACTTTACCATCCAACATTCAATACCATAAAGCATAGCTGGTCCTATGGCTATGCAGTAACTTGATAACACCTTCCCATCACAAATAAAAGAGCATTCCTCTATAGCATCCACCTAGCTTGGTTCCTACTATTTACATCTCTCTCTATCACTCAATTACTTTGTATGACAGATTCAAGATACCTAAACTGTATTTGTGGTAAGATTGATTTCCAATTTTCACCTCTAAGCTATTGTTAGGATGCACTTACTATTGATCAATGTATTTTCTTTTTTGTAGATTAAAAAGTAAGGGAATAGAAGGGAAGGAAATATGGCATGTATTTATGGTCATGACATTCAGATGGTAACAAAAAAATAGAGTTATATGGATGATAAGGTTTTGATGCAGAGGATAATCAAGCCCTAAAAGTCAGGCTGATAAGGCCTCAACCTCCAGCTACAAATGGGAATTTGGTGTTCCACACCAAGCCAAGATGGGACTCGTGCTCCAGCAATAATCTCTTCTGATTGAAAAGAGGTAATCCAGCATAACAGGGATGGAAAAACTAGCTTCCAGAAAGTGATGTGTCAAAGAAAAAATGCCAGGCTGATGAGAGAGTTTTCCTTAACATGGGAGTTTCATGAAATATACCCAATCAACATGGGACTCATGCTAGTAGAATTAGGAAAAGAAGACAAACAAGAATGTATATGTAATGTTATACTTAGTAGTATGAAGTGATTGGTGTGCTAAATCACTGCATGGCAACCTTCCATATCTATAATAACACCAAAACTAGCTTAATATACATTTTTTATTGTCGGCTGAAGACCATGTGGGTGTTGATTGTTCCATGAATTAGTAAGAGGCTGAGCTCTACCATCCTTAGAAAAAATTTCAAAAGAAAAATAAGAGGTTGGAGAATGCATATCATGTTGCCATGTGACAAGTGTTAAATGTACTACCACATGCCTAAACCTCCTGTTTCTAATGCTGTGACGTTGTTATTCACGCATCACTGCAAAAGTGCAATCAAAGACCAAGAATAAGGCATGCATATATAATATCTGAAGATATTTGTGGAACATAGATTGTTAAACTGAAGGGAAGCAATTTAAAGGTTTTACTATGCATTTTATTGACACATAAGTGAGATTATGGAATAGTGGTACACGCAACAACATAAGATGCAAGCTTAAGATGGATGAAGATCCTTTTCTTTTTCTTTTGTGGGATGATAAGAATAAACACCTTGCATGTTCCATGGCCTCTACTTCTTCATCTTCATCATCATCGTTATCACCAATCCCAAAATCACCAGCCTAGACAAATATAATTAGAATGAGTCATAAACCAACTAATTAATTTAATTAATAACCAAATTAACCAAACAACTTAACAGGCACCGAACCGTACTGATACAGATTTTGCAGACAGAATTAGAAGGAAAAAGGAACATTGAAAAGGGCAACAAATATCAAGATAACTAAATCAACTAAAACAAACAAGGCCCAACTAAATCCTACAATCTGTGATGGGTGAACTTTAGCTGCAATGTCAGATATTTTAATCCTATGGTTGCCACTACTCTAGGAGGACTTCACCCAACACCCCCTGCCCAGGGTTAGTCGCACCGTTATGAATGTAGGAATACATTGTCACAAGACAAAAAAATGGGGGCAATCAAAACCAAACTAAGCAAAGAGCACTCGTACCTCATCACTTTCCGCATCGTCATCATCAGTGTCTTCTTCCTCCTCACCATTCCTGTCTGCCTCATCATTCTCCATATTCTCTTCCTCCTTCTCTAAGTACTTAGCCAATTCATCTATTTTCAAGAATTTATCCTCAATGCCACCACCTTCATCATTTTCCTCCTCGCTCTCTCCGTCCTCATCGTCTTTATCCTCCATCCCCTCTTCTTCTTCCTCCTCCTCCTCCTCTTCTCTTTTTTCCTCCTCTTTTTCTGTCCTTTCTTCATCTTCGTCTTCGTCCATTTCATCCAACTCCTCGTCGAAACCGTCGCTTTCTTCGCCCCACTCGTCTCGGTTATTTGCCTCCGCCTTGTTCCCACCCTCCGAAGGAACCTTCAGCTGGGAAATCTCTTGGGGATTTTTGGACAGTTGCTTCAACCGGCGGCGAAGAGTGGATAACAGAGGCTGCGATTGAAGGTCGATTTGCTGCCATATCTGCTCGGCGTCGAAGCCATCGACGAGGAGTTTTTCCAACGGCGATTTTTGGGAAAATGGTCTGAGTGAAGAGAACAAGTACTGGGATGCTATACGAGCAGTTTCAGCCAGGGCAGGATTCGGGGCGAGCCATGACGGTGGATCCGTTGCTTTCAGGCGCCGTAGGGCTTCGACGCCTGTGTCGCTTGAGTTCGACATGGCTGGGTGCTCTGAAAGATTCTGTTCTTTCAGCGACGAAGGGGTTTAGGGTTTTAGTCCAGCGAAAATTTGGCAGGGACTAAAAGTCTAAAACAATGCGTTTTAATGTGCTTTAAAAATAAAGTTTTGTTAATTATTTTTACTTAAATTATACAATTAAGATTATTTATATGATATAAAATTAAAGTTTAAAACGATTAGTAGATAATTATATTTCCTAGATATATTAAAAAGGATTTATTTTTTAATTATATATATAATTGTTAAAAGAAACAAAACCCATTTCGATAATGACAGATTAATTTTGTACTTTTAAGTTTTAACCAGGGATACATTTGTTTATTAAAAAATGACTTATATAATATAAAAACTGTTCTGCTCTAATTATTATGTAATATTTTTTGTTGTCCGAATTTCAAATTTTTAAAATTATTTTTTATATTTTTCTACTTATTTCAATAGTCACTATGTCGTGACAGACTAGTTTTTTACTTTTGACTGGGGATACCTTTAGTTATATGATTATTTATATAATTTAAAAGTTTTATTCTGCTCTAATTATCATGTAGTGTTTTTTTTCTGGGAATTTCAATTTTCAAAATATTTTTTTTATAATTTTTATATTTTAACGATTGAATTTTTATTTTTATTAAATAAACCTTAAAAACATCTTATTTTTTTAATAATTTAAAAATATACAATTCATCATATAAATATTGATTTTATATAAAGAAAAATATATTATGATAATGTTAATTATTTTAATAAATTCTATTATTTTTTATTATGTTTAATTATTTTAATTTAAATTAATTTTTAAACGCTATAACAAAAAATATTTCAACAATATTTACTCAGTTTAGTTTTGTATATTTTTGAGATGATATGTTGTAATTTTATTAAATTAATAATATTAACACAAATAAATTCAAAATTATATGTATATAACATAATAAATTAAATATAGCTATTACTAATATAAATGATCTTTTTCAATTTTGCTTCTTTTTAATAAATTTTAAATTGTTTTACCAATAAACTAATAATTTTTTAATTAAATAACAAAAAACTTGTAAAGTAAACTTTGAACATTATAAGTTAATTAAAGTAAAAGTCGTATGTGTTTAGATCTATCGAAATTTAAGAACAAGTGAACAACTATTTGTGTTGTATTGATAAAAAATGCAGGTAAGTTAAATTAATTATGAAATGAAATAACAATATCGTTATTTAAATTTAAAAAGTGTGTTATTATATATATAAACATGCAGACAATGGCCGAAGCAAAACTAGACTATGAGAATAACAATAATTAACCAAATTATCCAAATCAATATAGATTATTAAAAAAAAAGAATCAGAATAAATCCCTCATTAAATATATAATTTGAATAATGAGAAATTACATGTGATATTTACTATCTTTTTATTGTCTATTAAAAAATAAAACATATATAAATAAGGAAAAAATAATTATTATGTTAAAATTATTTAATAATTTTTATGATTCATCCTTTAATTACTTAATTATATCACCTTTCTCCAATTATTTCATTATATAGATAGAAGAGTATCACTAAAAAATAATTAATATTATTTTGAATTTTTATATAAATATATATATGCAAAAATATATTTTTATCTCTTTACAAATAAATAAGAATAAGTTAATAATAAACGAAGCCCTGGTACTCCCTTTTTATTCAAAGAAACAAAATATTATTTTATTACTTGTTATTTTAGAAAATTGTTCTTATAATTTATAATATTTAAAATTTTAGGGGAAAGAAATGACTTTCCATCATTTTAAAAATATAAAAAAGAAAAAAAAAGGCTTAGACTCAAAATACTTGCATAGAATTAATATTTACTTGCCTCACATAAAAAACTTCACTTCAAATAAAATAAGTGGGAATTAACCAATCACCACTTATTTAATATGAAATTTCTCTTAATGCACCAGTCAAATTTTTAAGGTGTCGCACGATGAACAATTATTATTACATGTTATTCATTTTATCTTATTTTTCATTTCTTTTCTTTCCTATCGTATCTTTAACTTAAACTATTTTTATTAGATTTGTCAAAACGTATTAATCTAATTGGATTGGCTTAAAGTTATATGACAAAATATAGGATTCAAACTTGAAATTTTAAATTTTGATTAAATTTAATTAAATTTCATCTATATTTAGCTTGTAACAAATTTAAAAGATCATATTTTCACTGGGCTTAAATTAAATTTAAACTTTTAAACTGAACACATTAAAACCTGTGCCCAGTATCGGAATTGGATATTTCTCTTTAGTTCTTTAAAGCCTACTACTCTTTTCTCTTTTTTTTTTTTTATAAATATTAAATTTAATAATTAAAAATAAAAATCGGAGGACGAGTTCACAGAAGAGGACTCTTCTTCCATCCTTGTCCCCATATCCTGTTCCTGTTTGCTTTCTATTCATTGAATGAAACTCTAGCTTTATCATATTCTCACTAAGTAAGGTGAATGAATTCTCCTTAAATACCTTCTTTCTTTTTTTTTACTAGCAAAGATTCGAACACGGAACTTTATGAATTATTCTAATTTTTAATCTTTCACAAGATTAATAATAGCTTGAAATATCTTCTTTTTATAATAATATAGTTATTGGAATATTTGGAAAAACAATATAGGATCTAATTAGTGAAAAGTTCTATTTTTTATTTTTAGTTTTAATTATAAAAATTTTAATTATTTTTATTTCACTTTTGTTTTAAAATCTGATACATGAATGAGTAAAAATAATATAAATTTTTAAAAATAAAATAAAATAATATTTTTAAAGCAAAACAAAAGATAAAAAATAAAACTAAAAACAGAAACTTTAGATTGAATGTCAAATGCAGTCCCCATTATTTTTAGAAAATTATAAGTGTATATTTTAAATAGGATATATTAAAATAAAAAATATCATACAATTAAAAAATGAGTATAATGTATTTTTATTATATATGATAATTATTTCGTTTTCTCGTATCGTATCTTTTCTAACATTATCAAAATTATGTCTAACTAGAAATAACTATATATGCGCATTCATAATTAACACTAAACATAATTCTAGAATCAGCGAAACACTGCACTCAGACCAGTCCTTAGAATTCATGGTGAATTACATACATGCATCTTCTGAGAAGTGCCCACAGAAAGCAACAGCCAAAATTCTCCTTGTTTGTTTAACTATTAATTTTCCCAAAAAAAAAAAATTACACTTTGCTGTATATTTGCTCACCTCAATATATGAAACCAAACTTCTTAATATATATAGATATTTTATACTATTTTCTTCCTCCTCTTCCCTTTTTCTACGAGAAAATTGATGTTCTTCTGAAAAAGTGAAGCTCATTTAGTCCTAAGCTGCATTCATCTGATACATTGGTACGAGTCAGCGTACCGCGTTGATAACACTGTGTGTTTCAGCTTCATTATCAAAGCGAATATGCCATAGCACGGAATATGCAATAATGCCATCGAAAAGTAACTGAAAATCAGCACAAGCCAGAGAAACAGAGTTAGCAAAATATCCTATCAACAGTTTATCAGAATCAGATTCCACTGGAAACATGAATAAAGTGAGAGGGAAATTTTTTATTGGAAATGTGAGGAAAAAAAATGAAGTTCCTAATAGAACATGATGGTAAAGAAAAGAAAAATAACTTATACCATAGAGGAGCATACGGGGATGACAAATCAAGAAATGGATATGGCCACCTGTTTGTCAAGGACAAGAAGAATATATATATATTAGACAATGATGTATAAGAAGTTGTCATCATAGTGATTCAGCAAAAAAATAAAATGAGTGTTATTACCAGAGTTTAACTATGGCATGAACAATCCACTGGAAAATGACGTATGTAACTGTCCACATGCAAAAGTATCCTATTCGAAACCAAGGGAACCTCTGCAGAGGATAAAAAGTTAAGTATTCGAATATGCTTATGTAATAGAAGTGGAAAATTGAACCAAATCTAGAAACTCACCAGGCAATTTAAAGCCGTATCACCTAAGAGGAAAATAGCATTTATGGTATGCATACTGACGATTAGCTGCCACATGACAATTTGACTCATGATTTAGCTCCAAAGTCTCTTCTTTCTTTGGTAAGAAAAGGAACGCAGGTAGACAACTATCTATGCTAAAGTGGTAAAAGAAAAATTAACAAAACGAATCATAAATGAGACTTACCAAATTTATATTGTAATCTTTGACTGTTAGAAACGGAACAATTATGAACCAAAATACACAATCCGTCAACATTACTGCACCTGCATTCATCTGTTCACAAGTGAACAAACAAACATCAATGATGTGGCCAATGGAAAAGAAAAGCTATGCTACTGGCCATTTTAATAAGCATGGAACTAAATGATTAAGGGGGAAAAGTTAGCAACTTTTTTTTTATCATTATGCAGGAACAGAAGAATGCCATCTCATTTGTCATTACTCATTACCATGATGTTAGGTTGAAAATGTTAATGAAGGGTAAAAAAGATGAAGATATGCTTAAAAGTTGAACTTGTTACATTTAACTTATATTAGAAGAATAGAGAGCAAGAAAGCATCCTTGTAGTTCAACCAGTGATGTATGCTAAGTTTACCTGGAATATGATTTGAAAGATATAAGCCCAAGTGCCTGCAGGTTGGCGAACAAGATGTTCTTGTGGAGCCCGTAAACCTTTCTCATGGCTGGATGGATTAGAACTGTGTGGGAGTGTAGGACTAGGACCATCATAAATTCCCTGCTCTGCATCTCCATCCACATTCTCAACCTTATCACCGCTGGCCTTTTTATGATGTTGGTAACATCCATGCATGGAGAGCAAGGATCCCAGCTACAACATCAAGCACACAATGTCAAGTGTATAGCAGAGATTACACACACGATTAAGTAATAAAACGACCAAAAAATAATATAGCAATCCCTTTATAGCAGTACTTACCCCAAAATAAATGGTGATTGAAGTAAAAGTCCACCTGTTTTAAGCAAGAAAACAGAAGGGAAAAAATCAATAATCAAATGACAGAAAAAGAAACCCTTGACGTGCTTAAATAAATACCACTTAAGAGGTGAAATAGCTTCTTGCTATAAATGGTAACAGCCTTAATGGGCAACATGTTTTCTTAGACACACAAATCATTGATTATAAAGGCTTCATTTCCCGAGAAGAGGACTAATTTCAATGCTGCGAATCCCTTCATCTAGCAAAATTGCTAGCTTCATTTTGGTTTGAGATTAATTAACTCTGTTTAAAGTTTAATCTGCTCAACTGTGTGTGTTTCTGCCACAGACTTCTGCTCTCATGTTGTTTACCAACAATGCAGAATGAGGCTTGCGATAGAACTAAGCGAACACACAGTGTTGCATATGCAGAGAGACCCTATCCATATAATGTGCATTAATCCATTGCAACAACATTCAAATTTAGATATGAAGACATTCAAAAGAGAATGAAAACTTACTGAGTGTAGAAGTAGAAAATGCTTCCTCCGTCCGCAGTAGCAGAGAGTATGAGAAGCACCAAAAGTACAATAAATGCAAAAACTCTAAACCCCAAAAGCCAGACAGGGTGAATTCCTTTCAAGCAAGGCCTCCAAGTTTCATCCTCATACAAGGTTGGTGATGCTTCTTTCTGGCTTTCCTTGTTATCATCTCTTGCTAGCTTCCGTGAAACTTCATACTTCCATATAAGCAATGACGAAAAGATAGCTGAAAACAGGACCCAAATGGCACAAAGCAAAACCTTCCAGTTTAGCCAGTAATGTTGAGTGGTCGTATCCGCAGTCATTATAGGCTGCCAAGTGCCTTTGAGAGAACTTGTTACAAACCTCATGGCTTTACTTAGGTGTTGTTATGCTTCCCCTTCCCAAATTTATTACAGGGAAGAAAACAAAAGAATAAAGAAAACGAAGTAAACAAATGCTTTTTTAGAATGGAAAAATAGAAGTTTATTAATGGTCCTCCTCAGAGGCCAAGACCCCAGAAGAAAAGATTGAAACTTTGAAATGGGTCTAATCAATTTCACTATTTTATACTCTTCCCCCTAATACCAAGAACCGAGGTAGGGAAACGGAACACAGAGCTAGGACAGGGCTCTAAACTAAACCATATAGAACCATTCTATTTGATCAAAAGTGGGGCTCAATAAGAAAGTACACATGGGTTCTCATGCATTTCAAAATAGGAACAGCTGAAAATTTTTGGACCAAGAAGAACTAAAAAGCTAAACTCTATACCCATTTTGACCACATTAATTAGTAGTTTAATTATCAGATAACGTAGAGATTCCAAACTCTGGGTGGATTTTTGCACAGAAAGATACAACCGACAATGTTAATTGGTCTATAAAGTTAAAAGAGGCAGCTGAGGACTGTAAGTAAAGAAAAGGTTGAATTGAAACTTGCAAGGGAAAGTAAAACAATGTGGAGGTGTGAGAAGAAGAGATGCTTTGCTTCTTTGCTTTTGTATATAGGAAACTATTAAAGGTTGTAGTTGTAGACTAGAGAGAAAAAGAGAGAGAGAGAATGGAAAGAAAAGGATGGTGTGCTTTGAGCGCAAGCTTCTTCTCTTGCTTTTCTTGTTATCCAACCAAAATCCGATTGCAGCTTTGATCTCCTTATTCCCATGCAAATTTTAAATTAGTCCCTACCCAAAAGACTTGCATGTTTCTGTGAACCTTTCTTGGATTAACAATCTTATTATATTGCTTTTTTTTTTAATGACAGAGAGAAAGACAGAGAAGGAACCAGGGACAGGGTACAATCGTGTTTGGATTTTGTATTGGAATGCTTGGATTGAAGATGCTTCATGTATTCCAAGAATGGTTTTGCCTAGCATGAGTCATGGCTTGCTGAAAAAGAAATAAAGTGCTAACTACCAAAGAAGGGCATGCCAGGGCCAAAGAGAGAGAGAGAGAGAAAATAAATAAATAAAAAAGAGGGATAAAATGAAAATAGATGCTTAAGGTTAAGGTTAAGGTCCTAAGGAGATGACGCGGTACATTTTAAGTGTATGTAACATAGGTAGGGTCAATGATATGGAACATTATTACTTACTATAATTCTTCAAATGGAGAATGTGTAATAGGGAGGTTCATACTATTGGGGACACATTTGCAATCATGAAAGGGTGATTTGGGGAATGAATAAGGTTGTTATGCATGTAGATAGCAGCCACCGCTGGTGGATGTTTTATACAGTTAAAGCATAAAGAGTAGACTGAATGCTACTTTCCTTATCAGAACTGAATGGGGGCCCATGGTTGAGGCCATCTGACAATCTGACATGTACTAGGGCGGTGCCCACAACTGAACTGGGTGGTTCTCACGCTTGACAGCTGGAGGATGGTATTTTCGTAATTTCGCAAGAAGGTCTAGTTTTAGAGTGCCAAACACGCTCCTGCTACGGAATTTAAAATATATATTATTTAAAAAATTAGTTTCATCTCATTTTTTTTAATTTACATGTATATTTCCTTTAAAATAATCCTATTCAAATCCAGTAAGATCATTATGTCAATTTTATCAGTCCATTTAAATGTTTTATGTTAGTTTCATTTTATATGCTTAAATTAAAAAATTTAGATAAAAAATATTATTGGTTAAGTTAAATTAATTTTTGTCAATTTTAACAATCGATAAAAAATAGAATGAATTTTAATATGTTTAATTATGTTTTACTTTGTTTTAAATAATTTAAATTATAAAATTTAATATTATTTCATTACATTTACATTACACTACATTTTATTTTCTGTAACAATCTGAACACAATCGTAAAACTTTAAAAATTTTATCAAAAAAAGATTATAGAGAAGAATAATGTGTTTGTAAATTAAACTAAATGGAAATAAATTAATTCCAATTTTTTAAATAATTAATTCCTTTGGGTTCTGTTCTGTTTGTTTAAATTAGGGTATAATTGAAGAAAACTTTAATTTGGATCGATCTATAAGTTGGACTCGATTGTGAAAGTGACAAATCTATTTATATCATGTTGAGTTTGAAGTTGATTTTTTTTTTATTTCCAACTAGAATTGTATGTTTTTTCTTTATTTTTAAATAATATTATCAACTTAATTTTCATTTATTTGTTTTACTTTTTAAATATATATTTTTAAAAATAAACGTTGAACACGAACTAACTTGAATTTGATGGGGTTTGGTTAACACTGAAACTATGAATAGCCAAAAAATCTCATCAAATCTGAGCCAACCCGAGATATATTAATCAATTTGGAGTATTTTTTTCCCAATACCCAACCTAATCACAACCCTAGTCTAAACTTTAAAATAATACTTTTTTGTCATGGGTCAATGACATTCTTAAATAACAATCAAATATTGATTCTTTTAAACTATAAAAAGTATCAAAGTAATTTTCATTTCTTTTAATATTCTTTTCATACCCAAAGCGAAAAATCAAATCCATTAAAGGACATGCATAAGAAAAACATCTATTTTTCACTTGTACTAAACATTTTTGGTGCTTTAAAATTTTTTTATAATACTGTATGCTTTTAGAATTATATTTTCTTTTACAACAAAAAAGATAATGAGATTCAAATATGTAAATTACTTTAATCTCAAATTTCTTACTACTAAACCAATTCTAATATTTTTTAGAATTATATTTTCAGAAGTTACTATTTTTAACTTCAAAAATAGAATTAAAATTTTGAATGTAAGCTTGCATGAATGTTGCAATATTTTTAACGTACTCGTTAATTTAAAAACCCTTTTTCTTCCAGCAAAATTACAAATAAAAAGGCACAATTATTTTTACAAGAAAACTCACTCATAAAACTGTAAAAATAATAGCTATTTTCTTAAAATAAATTGATATAAACAGTCAATATATCATTAAACCATAAGGGTGCACACAATAATGCCAGACTTAATAGGCAATCTTCAAATGGAAATGTTGAAACACAGTTATTTTCACGGTTCATTTCCAAAGAATTAAAAATACATCAAGTGAAGAATTTAACTTTTTTAAAGGAAGTACATTTTTAAGGATAAAATATAATTAACCTATTAAAAAATTAACAGATAAAATGCACTTTAGGCGTAGGAACATCCATAAGATCATGAAGCAAAAACATCTCCAAAACCATGTTCGATCATACAAAACAACTTCTTCCTCCTGAGAGAAACCAAAGCTAGCCAATTTATCAGCACATTGATTGGCCTCTCTAAAGATATGAATTACATATATGTACTGTTTTTCGAACTAAATAGTGTTACCCTTTTTTTAAACTCTCCATTAATCTTACCAATCCACATATGATTGGTTGTCAAAGGCTTCGAACACTTATAATGCAAAATAGCACCGATGATCTTCAAAGTTCAAATGCAATGAAGGTAGTTGGATAAACATTAACATAATTAAAAATTAATGCTACTGCGAGCCCGACGCAAAGCAGCATTTAGTTCAGCTTCACGAGAGCTTCTAGCTCAATTACCTAATCAATCGATTCAATTCTGTTATTGGTTTCTATAATAATACTGATATCTTTATTGAGTTTTCTACACATCAGTTCAATGAAATACAAATGATGCTGATTGTTATTCGTAATAATAGGATGATATTTTACACTAAATGCTTATCCTTTAATGGCGGTGAGAATGATAAAATCCTTTACAAATTGCAGAAGGTGATGCTGCAGATCGATTTCAAATAATATGACCATCATCATCTCCAAGCAGAGAGAGAGAAAACGGGGCAATGGCCACATTGAATGATCTTGAGCCTACTCTATCGACATGGATCATCTCAAAATCACCTTCCTGCATTATGATATACAAATGCCTGTTTTTAAGTGGGATATGATGGAGAGGCATCTGGAAATCCTTGGAACATGAAATTAATCTAGAATAAGACAAAGGGATGCCAGCAATGAATCTAAATCATTGAGGGTCTTAATTGCAATTTCCACCAATTTCCATTCTGATGAAGAAACCGGGAGTGTTGCATGGCTAAAATCAGGATACCAACTCATTCTGTATTAATACTAAAAATATTCATGAAACAACGAAAAACAGGATGGTACCATGAATCAATCAATCATATTAAAGCATGTAAAACTTGGGCTTCAAATAAGGATTTTACTTTTGTTTTCTTTTTCCTACGGTAAGATCTGTTGATTATGCAAATAAAGACAGTTGTTTGGTTTGATATCATGGTAGGCGTTGCACCTACTCAAACTTACTGTCACGTATGTTTAATTCCAAAGGAGATATACTGCGGGTTTTGATAGATGAGGTCTTTTACAGAAATCCCGCGGTGGCATGTTGACAATTTAAGTATAAAATTATTTGATTGAAGAAAATTAATAAATATTCTTAAGAGAATATAAAAATAAAGGAAAGGAGGAAATTCGGTGATATTATCCTTCTCCGTGGTTATAATACTATTTGGTTGCATATAGGTTTGCATCTAAATCTCTTAAGCTTCTATTTGATAGAAAAGCAATATTATTACTAATTACCAAATATCATCAGCAATATTATTACTGTGCCACCTCACTCAAACCAATTCTGATTACCCAAGAAATTTGTAACAAAAAAGAAAAAATTTCTTACCATTCTACCATTTGGTGTGCTCAATGGGCATGCTGAAGAGTATTCAAAACTGTTCCTGGGAAGTATTACTGGCTGTTCACCAACAACCCCAATCCCCCTGTCATGTGGAAAATAAAGTACAGAAAAGTTATGTTCTATTTGAATCCCCACGAATTTAAAACAACAACGATCTTCCTTTTTACCAAGTGGAGTTGGCTGCAGGATCAAAGTCATTTTGTGCTGTCATTAACTAAGTGCCCCACTGGTTTAAAAGGAAAAAGAAAAAGTCCATGGAAGAATAACAACAATATAAGTAAAAGAGAAGAATAATTAACTCACCAGACATTTTCCGTTCTCTCGTTAGCATCAGTTATAATCCAATGTCTTCTAAGAAGTTGAACAGGGTGGTCTGAGTTATTGGTAATTCTTATTCTGTATGCAAAGAAGTATAGCCCCTTTGAAGGCTGACTTCTGCCCTCTATATATACACTCCTAACTTGAACCCTGATTCCCTGAGTAAGTCACAGTTAAATGATAAGAGTACAGATTTTTTATGTACTAGTACGTGATATCTCATGAAATAGTATGGATTCATAATTTTTTTCCATTAAGACTTCAAAGTAAAATAAATATAGTTTCATTTCAGATCATTACATATCAAATTAGAAGATGAATGGTTTCTACCAGAGAACCGGAACATTTTTGTAGGAGGGGTTGATAGAAACCTGGTTTTTATTACAAAGACTAGGGAAAATTTTCCATGATGATAGCTCAGCAAATCTTTGACGGTCCGCACCTCCTTATACCCAAAGGCCCCAATTTCCTTTCAAATGACAAAATAAATCTCTCTCTCAATCTCTCCCTTTATTTATAGGTAGCGTGCCTTATTTCTTCCAACAAGTACCTCGACCCACACAGTCCAATTGATTTTCCAAGAGAGGCTCAACATTTTAATTTCTGAAGACATGGTATTTAACTAATTATTCTACCAATGCAATCAACTTAAAAACATGGTTTAAAAAAGGAAAATTGCTTTCTTCGTTAGTTGTATTTCTCTTGAGATAGCTTACATCAATAAAAAACTATCTAGAAGACATACGTAATTAACTGAAAATAGTGATCATACCAATGTTGTAGCATCACTGGAACATTTTAAAAGAGAGTGTGGGGCAATTTTTTTTAGTTCATCACGATAGCTAGCTGCATCCTGGGGCAAAAGAACATAAAATAAAATGGAAGAAAAAATGTCAAAATGTAAAATTAATAAGGAAATCATACCTCAGAACACACACATGGAAATATAGTTCATATTTTGTCAATTCAAGATGAACGATGCGAGGAGCTCTGATCTAATAGAGGGTTAAAAAATGAATGTAGAGGTATAACCAAGCAAACTCAAATGCATAAGCACTCAAGCCGTCTTCAGCAACACCCTAGCAGGCCTTTTTTCATTCAAAAATCCCTCTCAAACAAACATCATGCTTTCCTTTGGAAGAGAAACATTGAAATCGGATTTAATTTTGGTCCATAGTGTAAACTTTTTTACACTATTATCTATTCGGTCTCTGTCATTTTGATGAACAGTTTAGCTATGATAAGAAGTAGTTAATAAGTCAAACTGAGTTAATGGTGCGGCAACCTAAGATAGTGAGAATAATTAAAAAAAAAAAAGGACTAAGAATTCATCAAAGTAAAACTAGAGAAATTTTTAGGTGCTCATTGTGGCCGTATCTAAGAAGACAAATTTGTGTCTGAAGCTACAATGTCTCCACTCAAAGAAAGGCTTTTATGCATTGAATTAAGAGAAATATACATTCAGAAACAAAAGAGAGACTAAAGAAAAGGACAAAACTCAGGTAGAATATTATGAATGCTTTTGGATGTTGATCTCGTGAGAATGAGCGCCGACTTTTACCCTCAATCTTTACTGCATAGGTTACTTAGGTGAAACTCCACTTTCAATTGAACAAGAATAACAAAAATTACTTATGGCACCACTCTTTTAGCTTTATATCCTAAAGAAAAAGCAAGCACCTGGAATCTCTCATCGGCAATTGCTTCCTTCATTAGTCTCCTCAGACGCAAAACCGGCTCTTCGTCCTCGAACAACTTTAACGAGTCTCGAATTCTAGCTGCTTCCTTGTAATCCTAAAGAAGAGAGCAAAAGAGAAAAAACGCAAAATGATGTTTACCTCTCGTCTTCCACTTCCAATTCCAAATTCTCCAAGTAAGATGGAAAAAACGAAAACACTGACCTCAGATTTAGCAGCAACTTGCATTTGTTGCTTGAGGAGGGCATAGGTTTGGGTCCGAGAGAGAAAAGAGGCGGTGCTACCACTCTCTCCGTCCGAAGCACACGCCACGATAGCATTCCTTCTCTTTACCCTCACCTCCGGACCCAGTAACCGCAAAGCACTCCTCATACTCAAACTCATACTTAACGATAACGATTGCATTTTCCAGTTCTCCCTACAGACCAATCCTATTCCTATTGCACTACCATGCAACCATCCATCGAATTCAAAATCCGATCAGTGGCATGCCATTTACAGCTTCTTTATCGTACAACTCTACTGGCTTGGCCTGCAAAGCAAGTACGCTTTTGGGGGGGGGGGGGGGCTATGGTAAATTGAAATGTAATGTAATGTGCCAAATTTGCTATTACGTTTGTATTTATTATAAATAAAGTTTTGAACTTATTGATAGAAATTAATTTCATATGATAAACCGGTCGCTGTCTTGAGGGTATTATGGAGAGAGTTGCAAAATATTCCATGTCCCTAGTTATGGATTGATTGGATCAAAAAGTCCGAACCAGTAACCACTATCCGATTATTCTTGTGTATGGACGGGAAAAATACACGTGTCACAAATGGTTAGCATAAGATATTTTGTCAATGGGATTATCAAATATGGGAAAGGAAAAAGTAGAAAAATCTGTGGAATAACTCACATTTTGTTGTTCCAAACATATATATTAGGTTATTAAATATAAAAAAATCATTTTTTTAAAATATAATTTTATTTCATTTAATATTAATTTATTTTATAACAAAATTAAATTAATTGACATTTTTATTCTTTAGAACTTAATCCGATTGATTTTAATTTTTTAAAGATAAAAATATTAACTTTTAAAAATTAATATCGAAATCAAAATAGTATTTCACTTAAAATTGTGATTGTCTGCTGGTCTCGATTCTCAAATGTGGCGCAATGTCTGCCTTGGATCCATGGTCGGGGTCGCACAGGTAATAATCGATTTATGTGATGAAGAAATAAACCTGTGAGACTCAGCTTGCTGCAGGTTACTAATATGTTTTTTGTTTTTTTTTTCTGGTAAGCGGTCACTAATATATTTTTTGCATTAATTACAGACTGATAATTTGTTAGTTTGGTCTAATTTTTCAGGAGTTGCGGTTGACCTAATGACTTAATTTTTTGAAAAAAAAAACTACTTTACAGTTATACTAATTATACACATAATATTTATATAAAATTATCACTTTCTATTATAATTTAATACTAGTTCTCTGTTACTAATATATAACATATTATGTATTAAAAATAATATTTAATAAATTTCTAATTTGATAGATTTTACTATAAATGTATTTTATTTTCAAACTTTTTGTTTTTCATATCAAGTAAAAATGGTCTAATTAATTATAAAAACATGAAAATAAAGAATAGATTATTTTATACATAACATATTCTCAATCACCCACCTAAATATAAGATTGAGTTTGATTTTTTAAACCCAATTTATTCAATTTGTGATGATCATGTGGAGATGAAGAACTGTGTTGGTGGTTAGCACAAATTGAACAAGGATAATGGTCTTCAGTAAATGATTAAGTTCCTTGTTTTTTGTTCGACACAATTGGGAAAGGAAGATTTATGCGTTATGCTTGTATGCAATTTTGTAATTTCACATTATATATGCTTAATTTCCATATTTAATGTTATTGATGTTATAGAAAGAAAGGACAAAATGCATGATGGAGTATAATGATGTCATATATATGAAGCTCTTGTTATTTATTTCTATTTAAAGGTATAATCCTGGGAGAATATATCAAAAAGTTTTATTAAAAAGGATGAGAATGTGATCTTATCCTACTTATTATATTTAATATTTTTAACTTTTAAATGTTTATCTAAAGATACATAAATAAAAATAATGATATAGTAAATTTTTATTTTGAATTATATAATTTTTAAAAAAATTAAATATATAAATTTTTATTGTATCTTTAAACACACACTATAAAAATATTTATATTTTAATTTGAAGGAAGAATGTTAAGAACAACTAATATTATGTGGAAATTTATTATGATAATTTGGAGGCAAGTGGACATAGTAAGTTGTGCACTAATTTTCTTAAAACTACATAATTATATAGTTAGTTCCGAAGCAAAATATGGATTTATTTTTTCCTTTTTTATCTGTTAACGTTTGATTCTATTTTGCTGTCATCTTGCATTTGTTAAGAAAGATAAAAAAAATTCATTTACGTAATATATCTTTTAAAACATACTGTTTAATATATTTATGTGATTGATTAATTTACAAGATAAGCCTTTTGAGTTTTAGTTGGATTTAATTTGAATAAATTTGTCAACTTTTTTACCTAATATTACCTAACAAAACGTCAGCAAGGTCATTAGATTTGAACCAAAAATACAAAACAAAACTGGAGCGAATTGTCATTTAATTAAATAAGTGATATTTAATCAAGCAAAGCCAATACACCAACATCATTCAAAAATATAATTTAAATCGAAGTTAAAAACCAAATGACTTGAATATGCCCAACACATAGTTTAACACTAAAAATATAATGCCATATGCTAGACAAAAAGTATTAATGGGCCATATATAATAAACAAAATCCTCAACTAGACCTTCCTAATAGGTACTTGGACTAGCTTAATTTGTATGAATTCAGAGTTAAACGCATCAATCTGTATAAATTTATATTTAAAAGGGGTAGTATTTAATTGGCCTATTAAAACCAATGGTTAAGCTGGCACATATAGGCTGGTTTGATATTTTTTCTTTTTTGTAAAGCATTTTATTGCGAGTTGGCCCAGCAAAATGAACCCGCCTAGTTCAAAATGTCTTTTTTTTTCCCCTTAATTTAAAATAGCTAAAAATTAAAAATATGTTTTGATTTTAATGTGGGCAAATGCGAAATAATTATTATATATATTAAAAATATATTACATTAATATATTTTATTATGTTCATACAATTTTTTTTATATTTAAAAAATTATCAGCCATTAAATTAAAAATATAAAATAACTTTTATATGTAAATGATCATTACTCACAGCTAACTGGGGTTGGTTTGCAAACTTGCAGACATATTTAACTTTGCACACTATCTTGTGTAGACCTGCAATTGAACATATTATAAAATTTATGAACTAACCCTGCAGGCGCACAGGTATGTTAGCCAACTACGACGCATATATTTATCTTTATATTTATTTTCAACTGGTTCAGTAGATTTAGGTTTGTTCTCTTCTAAATTTCGAGATTTTACTGCTGTAGAAACGATAAATTACGAAAATAAACATCAAGAGGACAAAAAAGGAAACGAAGATAGAATGACAGTAATACCAGCACTAGTTCCGTGCGACTTTTTTGTCATTAAGATAAATCAAAACTCTGTATGGTCCTCTGTTTATAATTATTTTTAGTTTTTCGTGAAAAATCTCTTTTACCTTTTTTTTTTGTTGTTGCAGAAATCTGTTATTTATCCTCATCATTAAAGATTAAAAATTTGACCCAATAGTATAACCTTAATTCTTATTTATAGTTATAATAAAGCATAGAGTTAAAAAAAATTGTCATCTTTACAATTTGAATAAATTCATATGATGATACGGAATTAAATTCATTCAAACAGTGTAATTTTTCATCGGTACAACATTAAGGTGTTTGATGGATTCCACGTATTCTTATTTTATAACTCTCACACAAGTACACATTACAAAAATAAAGAACTTATGGGAACTCATGCAAAAATAATTTTAAAAATATATATTTAACAGCTATTTCTATTCAGTTTTCAATTAGAATTAGTTACGTGTTGTATGCTTTAGACAAGTAATATTAGATAAAATAAAATAAAAATAATACTATTTAAAATGCTACATGTTTTTAACATATAAATATTTACTATCTAAAAAAAATATTATCTATTATTTTACTTTAAATATATCAAACAATTATTTTATCTATAATTAAGAAAAACAACAATTTTTAAAAAAAATTATTTTTTCTTATACTACCTTAATTTTTATGTTTCTTATATACATTTTAATGGATTATTGATTCAACAAACAATTGGATATATAAAGTTATTTTTTTTATCTATATTTATACACTAATTTTGATCACTTCTATTATATCATCTATATCCAAAAGTTTTGAGTTAAAATTTTTTTCATTTCTTTCTAAATAAATAGACTAAATCACTGCGAACCAGATCGTCATCGATCTACTTATTGCTTTATTGGAATCGTCTAGTAAATCATGGAATTGTAGAAAACATTTTTTACTGTTGTTTGGACAATAGTAATCAATTCAACTTAAATACACGTTCCAGATTTTTTTCTGTTGTTTTGCATGTGAAAAATATGTTGTGTGTCTTTTTGTTGATGATCACATATTGTGCAAATGATAGAATTATTGGATAGGATTCCTCTATTTACAAGATTTGCAGAAGAAGGTATCTTATCCATTAACACCTTCAAAGCAAAAATATTTACTTTGATATGAACTTGTTTGAGACAGAAATAATTAAAAGTTTCTATAACCATTTATGTCATTATTCTTTATTAACTTATATGCTAAGTTAATAAAATAATTTTTTGATGGGTCGATTTTCCAACATCATTTATCTTTTATAATTTTTTATAAATACAATTTGAAATCAATTGTTACAGTATGGTTAATTGTTCAACTTCATAATAAAAAAAGTCTTTCCTCCCGCTTCAATTTAACTCTTTCATGTCACTTGATAAGTTTTCTATTTTTGCCTTCCTTTGCCTTTTTAAAGTACAAGATATTGTACAACCTTAAAAAAATATTTGTTAACTTATCTTCTTTTATCCACATATCGTGCCAAAAAGATGTATCTTATTTGTTTTCCACTCTTTTTATTCATTCACTTGACCAACTATACGTATCCATATTATTTCTCCAAGAACCTATTAGGTCTAACCATTATTTTGATCCATTTCTTGGATTTTCTTTTCATTTTGTATTAGCATTTCCATATTTTGATCTTATAACCTTGCACCACAAGCTACTATTCTTAGTTAAAATTCTCCATCTTCATTTTCCTAAGAGTGTCAAGTTAAAAGATTTTATATCTCTCACTCCTAATTCACATATCTCTTTGTCTTTACAGACTTCCTCCCATGGCACATAGCATACTTTTCTTTCTTCCTTGGACCCACCCCACAAAAAATGTTTGAAGAGGGATTCAATGTAAGAGATGATACCTTTGGAAGTTTTGAAGAAAGAAAGAAAGTAGATCAAAAGGGAGTATAGGACAGATTTAAGTAAGACAAATCTTCCACCAAATGACAGTGTCTTACTTTTTCATGTTAACAATTTTTTCTTTAACTTATCTAACATCGGTTGGCATGTAGATCGCCTTCTAGGATTTGCTCCAATAGGTATCCCCAGGTAGTGGAAAGGCATGCTCTAAATTAGATAATTTAGAAAATTGACCATTTATTGCACCTGCTCTTGTATGTTAATTTTCAAGATTTGACTTTTTTAGAAATTGACTTCGAAGTTAGAGGTCAATTCAAAGAGTTGTAGTAGAATTTTCATAGCCTTCACATTTTTCTTATGTTGTTTTGACAATGAAAAATGTGTTATTTATTATAGGTGACTAATCTGAACTTGATTTTTTCACCAATGTTAATTTTCTAAAATAGGTTGATTTACTTTACTTTTGTTATAATCTTGTTCAACCCTTCTACGCAATCAAGAATAAAAAACGGTGATAGTGAATCTATTTGCCTTAGTCTTCTTCTCATACATCTCATACAGAACTCTTTTGCCAAGCTTTCATTCACCAAAATCGATACCTTGATAGTTTTTAAGCACTCTTGCATCCAATCCCTCCATTTTTTTTGTAGAAAGTCCATCCTATGCATCATGTATAACAAGTGTTTTCAATTTATCGAATTATACGTTTTTTCAAAATCAACTTTAAATATGATGCATTATTTCTTCTTCTTTTATACTTTCTGTATTATTTCATTTGCTATAATGGTGTCATCCATAATTTTTCTCTCTCTCAAAAAAGTTGTTTATGTATTAAATGTTATTTTATCGATAATTTTCCTTAGTTTATTTGCTAGTACTTTATACATTCTTTCTGCGAGATCAATTTAAAGTTACCAATATTTTATATATATGCTCTTTTTTAATATCAATACCACGTACGAGTTATTAAACCCTTGGATTAATATATCATATTTGTAAAATTTCTATTATAAAAGTTATAAACTTATTTTTTATTATTCTTAAAATTTTTTTGACAAAATCAAAATTCATTTTTATTCAATCTTAAAATTTTATCATTATCAGAGTTTCAAATTGTTATTTATATTTTTTATTCATAAAAAAATTATAAATTATTTTAAATTTTTATTAAAAGTTTATTTAAATTTTATGGTATAGTATTATTCATTTTCTAACATTTTTCATCTCAAAATTCTTATATTAATCATCAACACTCACAGTAGTAAAAAATTCATGGATCATCAATAAATTGGGAAGCATGTCTAATATGCCTCGTATCACAAGTCCTCATGCTAAGTATTCTCGAAGGATGAGTCAATTTCCTTGCATTGATCCCCTCAACTTTAGAATCATAATCCATGAAGGAAACAACATGATTCAGATGTTGCCTCAATGTAACATTAAACACCCATGCTTTCCTAATTTTACAAAGTAAAAAAAAAAAAAACCTCAAACTGACAGATAAGTCTGAATGTAAGCTGAGCAGGGAAACAGGTCTGAATCTATGACCATTGACCCTTGTAGGAACTCAATATTCTAGTCGTCGCTTACATAGAAAGGTAAATTGACGGTCAGGATGAAATGATCCTATGAATAGTGAAAAACAGTGCTCCAAAATTCAAATATTATTGGATTGTAAAGTTATAGATATGTGGATGGATATGGAGTTCACAACTTTTCACCACCACACGTGCCAAGAATCAGAATCTTTTATCCGGCTCACAATTTAATTGTAAGGAATGCTCTGAAGTTGTTTCTGCATTATACTTTATTTTAATAATTAACGTTGAATTTGTAGAACACATATTCCACCCTAATAGAAAACTGAAAGGCAACTACAATCTAGAAACCAAGTGTCTGGGGTGTGTGTGGGAAGCCAACTCATGGTGACGGTGAAACTATTTGGCAACGTGGAAAATATCTAAATAATGAAATATTAATTTAAAGAATATAAGATCATACAAGTATTTTTTATAAAATAAAATTTTAAATTTATAGTTAGATAGATAAATTTTAATATTTTAAAAAATTATTAATTAAATTAATTTTAATAAAAAATATTTTAATTTTATTGTTATATAATATATATAATAATGTTGGACAAGGATTAATTATATTAGATATTAAAATTAATATTTATATTTATTTAATAATTTATTATGATATATAAGATTTACTAATTAAACTAAACTGTTGATTTTTAAATTTTTATCAAAGATATTATATTTATAAAATAAAAAATATTTTATTATTTTTTATTTTTATATATAGTATATTATTTAAATTATATAAATATCAATTGTTAAATATATAAATATTAAATTATTTAAAATTTGATATATATATTTATAATTATAAAAATATTATTATATTATTTAATGATTAAATTGATAAATTTTATATTTTATAAAATATTATTAAATTAATATAAATATTATATTTTATATCTAATATTAACAAATTTTAATCTTATAATATTTATTTCAAATGAATAAAAATATTAAAAAAATTAGAATATGATAGATAATATAATAAAAATAAATATAAAAAAGTAAAAGATAAAAAAAATTAAATTCATATTTTTTCCCTCAACATATAAATATGGTACTACCATAGTTTTACGAAAGAATGCATACAATAGATAGATTTTTTTAATTGTATATAATTTTGATGTTTTTTTTTCTGGTAATCAAAATTTAAGATATGATTTTTTTTTTTAACTTAAAAAGAACATATATTTATTATTCATGAATGAGGAAAGAAAAAACTTGGATACTTATTAAACATTAAACATTATTTTATGTCACTCGATTAATTCCTCGGGATCTTTAATATTTTTCGTACACATTCTTTCAGGATCGTTGTCATTATCCACTAATGTTTTGTTCTTTACTTTCTCGTTCTTTCACTAGTATATACATAATGGGAAACTTTTCCTTTTTACAGGTATACTTCCCTTTCAATATGCGTCCGGGGACCAGTTTTAAATTGGAATATGAATAAAAGCCGAATTAATCAATCCGGCTAAGATTGATTAAAAATATTCCGCTTAGGACAAATTTTAATTAGTGGAAAGACTTATGATCCATTTATTTAAAATCGTAATCTGTTTAATAGTAAACGATTTCTTTATATTAAATTTGAATCCTTCTTATAAATAAATAAATTTAATTTTTTATTTTTATTAAACTATATAAATTGTTTTACATGAAGTATTCTTATTTATAATTTTAATTTTTAAATATTAACTTAATTTAAATTTTAAATATAAAATTTTAATAAATTTAAAGGATACTTTATTTTTATATAAAATAAAATTTAAAATTATCATTGATCTTAATTTAATTTAATTTTTATATAATATATTAATAAATATTATGTATCATAATTTTAATAATTTATTTCCTTAATTTTATTCAAAAATTTTAAAATTTTTATTACTTTAATTTCTAATTGAATAATATAATATAAAATTTTATTATTAATAATAAAATATTTAATATTTTATTTCATTTTTATTTATAATTTTTAATAAAATTCAAAAATAATTATTTTAATATATTTTTAAGGACACACAATAATAAAAACTTATATAAAATACAATTTTACTGAAAATCATAACATCCAATATATTGATAACATTAAATGTTATAAATTTTAATAACAAAAATTTATTTATTACTTTTTAAGATGTGTTTTGGACATTCATTAAAAATGATTTAAAAATATTTGTACAAAATGCAAACATTATACTGGTTAGATTAATTTTAGTTTCTTCCTCTGTTGTTTTTTTTTTAACTATTATCCATAGTTGTGGTACATAGATTAAGAAAAAATAATAATATCATTGTTTAGATTAAAGAATCCCATTAATTAAATAATAAAAAGTGTTTTTTTTATTAAATTTTAGGTTATGATGCATTAAAAATAATAATGATAATGCATAAATAATATATTTAAATAAAAACTTACCTTTTTAATTGGTTGACCAATGTCTTTAAGGCAATATTTAGTCTTTTTTATATTCAAATTAGGATAATATTTAATTTTAATTTTTAGGATTGATTTTAAAAAAATTAAAAATTGTAGGTTTTATTAAAAAATTAATAATTTATCACGTAAAAATATAAATATATAATCAATACTTATTTTTTAATAAAAAATGTTCACTTTTAAATGCTTAAAATAAAGACAAAAATTGAATGCAAATTTGGTATTGTATTCCAATTAAAAATAATGTTTTGTTTTAATAATTTATATCAATCAACATAATAAAAATGACATTAATTATCAAAATAAAGCTTTAATTTTAATTAAAAAATAACAAAATAAATATCTATGATATACTACATCAAAATTCTACCCTTAAAATAAATCATAAAAATTAAAATTAACAAAACCTTTAGAATTATTGTTTTAATTTTCAAGCATGCCCTTTATCATTATAATAAGATGTGTTTATAGAATTTACTCTCTTCGGTCAAGAAAAACTGTCACTAAGATATCCTTATTAAAGTTATACTAATCAATCATCCACAATTTTTTACTTTTAAAGTAGACAAAATTTACATACAGTGTATTTTTGTTACTATTTTAAGATTAAAATTATATTTTTTAATAATTGATACTAATTTTTAATGTTAATTATTAAGGTAAACTTTTAATTTAAAAAATAATGCCAAAAATAAATATAATATTTAAGTTTATTCATTTAAAATGTCTAGGATTACATAAAAAAAATTTTATAAATAAAAATACTATAAAGAAATAATATTTTTTGATATTCTAAAATCTCGTAATTTGAAACCAAAAATATTAAAGTAAGAAAGTAGATACTTATTATGTTAATAGAATGAGATGAATGTAGCAGCAAAGTACGGCTAGATACATTTAAATGAATCAAATATATTTGTTTTTTCATGGTTCAAAACTGATTTATTTTATTGGTTACACTTCAAAACTGAATTTACGTATAGGTTGGCGTCTTTACAAAAAAAATAAAATTGAGAGTTTAGTCAATGGATAAATATCAAAATAGATAATCCTAAGTAAATAGTATACTCATGTAAATTTAATTTATATTTAAACATAATTTGATTAAATTTAACCCGTAATTCGTAATATATGCAGTTAAAGAAGGAAATTATACGCTGAATCACAATTAAATCACTATTTCCTGGCCAGCCGCCCCTTCCCTTTTGCAAAGAAAGTAGCCATGAAAAGCGACATCAAAAGTCATACTTTACTTCCCACTTCCTGTCATCGCCCAAATTTTCCGACCAACCAATCTCATGCAAATTTTACGACTTTTTTTTTATAATTTCTTTAAAATTAAAAATTAAAAGAAACACATATACAATTAATTTACATAAATATGAAAATATAATTTAAAATTGCATAAATGGACAAGATAATAAAATGTTTGTACTCACTTTTGCGTGTACCGAGCCATCGAACACATACTTTATATACAAATTCCTCTCCAAAAAGGCTTATTGCTATTTACCAGTTTTTTGGGAACCAAATTTGACACGTTTCTCCATTTCTTAGAAGAAAAAACAAGGAAGAAGGCAATATTATACCAATGAGTGCCACTGCCAACAAGTTATTTAAATCTAGATTGATGGTGTAAATGTTCTTTTCCAGTTTTTGATTATATTATCAAGTTTTGCGACAAAGCTTTTTCAAATAAAACCTGCCTCCTACATCACGATCAACCAATCTCCAATTAAAAAATGCAGAGCGGGGTTTTCTGTCTCTCCGCTTCCCCATTCCTCTCTCTGCGCAAAACTCACACCGCCTTCCAGCCAACCCGTGTCTCTGCTTCCACTTCTAAACTCAATAACCTCATTATCACTTCCTCCTCTTCCATCCCGCGTCAACTATCCTTCTCTCTTCCTCTTTCTTCTTCTATCTCTTCCAAACTTCACCACTTCCATGCCAGAGCAACATCCGTGCCGGACTCCGCCGCCGCCGACTCCTCCGATAGCAATGCTCTTCTCAATACTCTGGAACTGGGAGCCCTGTTTGGGTTCTGGATCCTCTTCAATATCTACTTCAACATCTACAATAAACAGGTCCTGAAGGTCTACCATTTCCCTTTAACTGTCACCGCGCTTCAGTTTGCTGTAGGGACTCTCCTTGTTGCCTTTATGTGGGGTTTTAATCTCTGTAAGAGGCCTAAACTCAGTCCCAACCAGGTATATATATTTGCTCTGTCTCTGCTCTGTTCTATTATTGACCTAATGCAATATTTTATGGAATCCGAATCATCATATATTTCAACATTGTTTTCATCTTAATATATTTTATTTTTCTTTCCATTCTCTTTTTCTATGGCTTCACATATTACATTGTATCTCTTACATATTTTTTAATCTTACTTCTTTTTTTTGGTTCCTATCTTTCTCTTCTCTGTACCCTATTCCATCAACACTTTTCCTAGATTATATGAGGCTTCTTGGCTTGCAGCTTGCAGCAATATTGCCACTGGCTGTGGTACATACTTTAGGGAACCTTTTCACCAACATGAGTCTTGGCATGGTGGCTGTGTCTTTCACTCACACAATAAAAGCAATGGAGCCTTTCTTTTCGGTGCTTCTTTCTGCTATGTTCCTTGGAGAGGTTAGAATATCAAATATTTGTTGTTTCTTTTCAGTGGCAACCACTTTACTACCTCAACAACATATAAATCAACACAACTTTGTTGCTTCAACTTTCAATTATACATTGTGAATTGATTTTTATTATCTTAATCCCTTGTTTAACTTTCTTACAGAATCCAACTGCATGGGTGCTTGCTTCCCTTGTGCCTATTGTCGGTGGAGTGGCACTTGCATCTGCCACGGAGGTCTCTTTCAATTGGTAAGCTGTCAACACTGCTGCTTTATTGCTACAAAGGGAATGGAATGAATGATTTGAAAGCAAAATATTTGGTCATATTGAATTTTAATATGTAGTTTTTTTTTCCTTCTGGAATACTGAATAGGGTTGGGTTTTGGAGTGCAATGGCTTCCAATTTGACAAATCAATCTCGCAATGTTCTTAGCAAAAAGCTTATGGTTAAAAAGGAGGTAATATCATGTATGAACTAGTCCCAAAATTTTGCATTCGGAGTAGGAGTAGCATTTTATGATACTCCTATATATTACATCTCATATTTTTAAACAAGTAGAAAATAACAAACATTTTGTTCTTTTCGCAGGAATCCATAGACAATATAACCCTCTTCTCAGTAATAACAGTTATGTCCTTCTTGTTATCAGCACCTGTAACTATCTTCATGGAGGGTGTCAAATTTACCCCTGCTTACCTACAATCCGCTGTGAGTATCTTGAATTCTTCGAGGTTGAAATTGATAGGATTTCTATTACCTTCTCAAAATCGAAATACATTATGGTGTTGACTTTTGAGGATTCTAATCTGTCTTCACCTCGATCATTTTTCTTGGCAGGGATTAAATGTTAGCCAAGTGTACATCAGATCTCTTCTTGCTGCATTCTGTTTCCATGCATATCAGCAAGTGAGTTTTCCTCTTCTATGCACAATTTTCTCCCTTTTTATTCTAAGGTGTTGTTACTTCCACTTCTTCAAGAAAGGTTTAAACATCGGTAAATGTTACTTACTGAAAACTAAAAAACAATTTCTGTGATATGAAATTATAGATTAAACTCGGGTATCTTTGCATAGTTTATTAGATATTCATTTTGAAGTTCAGATACCATATGACTACTACCCTATGAGATATTTTATTGGCTTCTATAAGAAAAAAAATAGTAACAATGTACGAATAATATAATTTTTTGCGTGCTCTGTTTTCTTTCAGTCTTGCGGAGAGCACATGAATATTGGAACATAATTTCAATTTGAACAGCTTGTATAATTTTTCTTACAACTAAGACAAAAATAAGCAGAAAACAGAGAGACTCAAATGAAAAAAGATGATACAATAAAGAGAAAGAAAAGAGAAATAAGTTGTAAAAAAATGTTATAAAAAGTTATGAACAAGCTGCATTCATTGTTGAAAATTAATTTGACATTAAGACTGGGCATGTCCATAGTTTTTAATGTGCTTGGGACCATTTTAATGGAATTAGAAGCACTTCTTAGCTAGGTTCATCTTGAGAATTGTTCGGTTGTTAAATAATAAGAACGATCTTTGTTCAATACTTTCCGACATGCTGACGCTAATCGGAAAATGGTAGTGGAATCTTTTTGATATTAGTTCACTATAGAAGGAAAAGTGAGAAGCAAAAGTATGAATACGGAGATTACTCTGTTACTAAGTAACAAGAGTCTTAAAAATAAGTCTTAATTTATCTGATATCATATTATTATTATTATTATTAATTATTAATTATTATTACCTCTTTTTTATAAAATTCTTAATTATCATATATTTTAATAATATTTCTATTTTATATTTTTTTTATCACATTACACTTTTTTAATCTCTTTTTCCTTTTCTTCTCTTTTTAAATGCATAACAACAAATTTTCCTTGCATAACATGTTTTAGATTTCTTAATGATGTGGGGATAATTTTCTGTTAATGGGGTATATGCAGGTTTCTTATATGATACTGCAGAAGGTATCACCTGTTTCCCACTCTGTGGGAAATTGTGTGAAGAGGGTTGTGGTCATCGTCAGCGCTGTCCTCTTCTTCCGAACACCTGTATCACCAATTAACGCGTTTGGTAAAATTGCTTTTTCTGTTTCCAACTAGAACATCAGTATTTCTGATTTTTTTTAAAACCATATCCCGTCCCTACGTACCTCTTGCTAAGGTAGCATGTGCTTTTCCTTTGCAGGAACTGCTATAGCTCTTGCTGGCGTTTTCTTGTATTCCAGGGTGAAGCGATTGAAGCCGAAGACAACTTAATTTTCAGCAGTAAAATTTTGCGTAAATAGTTAATTTAAGGGTTAATCATATTAACCCTTAAAAAAGATTCATTATTATTATTTTAAAATAATTAATTATTTATCTTTTAAAAATTAAAATGATGCTTTTCATCTTAAATATCAAATCATCTATTTGCTCTAAAATTTTGCTAGTTGTATAACACTCTTTGCTAGTTACATAACACACTTAGTAGTTACGTTTCTGAATTTCTTTAGGTCAGATAGGGATTCAGTCTTTACCCTTTAATTTTTTATTATTATTTTAGTTAGGTTTTGGATTTAATTTTACATGTTTGAGTGGTGCCTAATGGTTCTGCTCTATGAAAAATTTATCATCATTATAATTTTGTGTACTTATTAATGTAGATTTACATTCTCTTTTATTTTATGTTTTTCCTTTGTATTATATTATTTGTCATATTTTTATTTCTTTTATTCTTTTATTTTTTAGATATATTTGTCCACTTTCAGATGTAAACTACTACGTTTTCTTTAATTTTGATGAAATATCAGTTTTTTTTTTCAAATAAACTACCATTTGTTTACAGGTTTGTCCAAGTTATTCCATAGAACAAATAACCTCGTCCTAAATAAATTAATGACATTAAGATATTCTATTAATTGAATATTATAACCATCTTTTATTTTATTTTTTATAAGCACAACTCTTTAATTTGTATAAAATAAAATTGTTTATCCTATAAGATAATCTAGATAATTCTGACTTCGAAAGCTCTCTTATCTAATTTTTTTCATAATCTATTACACAAATTATTCATGATTTTGGATCTTTGATCTAATAATTTAATTTTTTTTATCAAATGCCACTGCATAGCATATGTTTTGGGAAAATATTGCTTTATATATATATATATAAAATATAATTTGTTAAAAAATTTAATATTTATATTAATTTAATAATTTTTATAAAATATAAATTTATTAATTTAATCGTTGAATTATGTTATAATATTTTTATGATTATTTATATCAAATTTTAAAGAATATAAATATTTGAACGTATATTTTTCAATTATTAATATTTATATATATATTTAATATATTAAAGGTAAAATAAAGTTATATTGATGAAGTATTTATTAATTTTTGTTTATATAAAATTTTATATATATGATTTATTTGATAAAAAATTTTAAACCTTGATAAAATTTTGTATTGTATAAAAGTTTAGTAAATTAATGTAAATATTAAAATTTGATATTTACTTTTTGAATTCATTCACAGTAAGAGTTAAATTTTAACACTTACACCAACTTAATAACTTTATATAAAATCTAAAATTCATCAATCTAATTATTGATTTAAAAATTATTATCAAGTAGATGATGTATATAAAATTTTATACAAAATAAAAATTGATACATACTTTATTCTATAATTTTATTTTAATAGTTTATATATTATTTAAATATATAAATATTAATAGTTAAATAGTATATCTATATATTTTTAATTTTTTTAAAATTTAATATAAAAAATATTATAATATAATTCAACTATTATATTAATATATAAAATTTGATATATAAATCATAAAGATATTATAACATGATTTAATAGTTATATTAGTGAATTTTACATTTGATATAAGATTATTAAGTTAATGTAAATGTTAAAATTTTACACCTAATATCAACCGATCCTTACTCATATATATATATATATATATATATATATATATATATATTAATTAGATAAGGATAAAAAAATATAAAATAAAATAATTATTAAAATGTATAAATACAATTATCCTATAAAAAATAAAAAAATATGAAATAAAATAACACGAATTGCTGATAGGAGATTATTAAGTGTAATAGAAAGGTAAAGTTTAGATACTGTACCATAGCACCTTAGATGTTGTTGGTAATATGTTTCAACCAAAATTGGAACTTCATCTCATAACTGAAAATCAACATTTTAATACAGACCTTTATAAAGTTGGTTACTAAGTTGAAATTCTAAGTTTAATAAAAAACCGCATCAACATTTATGACATTACATTTAAGTTTTGTCTTCAAATAAAACAACATATAAATTATACATGATAAAAAAGTCTGATAGTATGAAGGAAACTCAATTTTTTCAGGAGACTTTATTTGTATTTAACGCTCCATAGTCCTAGGAATAATCCTTCACCATTATTTTTGTTGCAACGTTGAATGAAAATTAAATGAAGGTTGTTAACTCTGGTCAGTTACTTCACAAGACTTTTCAGGTATGACTATTTTGTATTAGGGACAAAAGAGGGGTTAGCAAATTTTATAACAAATTTCATTAAGTAAACCGCAATTCATGTTACATAGATTTATTTCCCCCTCCCCAAATTAGAAGATTAACAAATAGAATGCTTAATGTATATTTGAATTTGTATTAAAATATGTTTTGGTTAAAATCTTATTGAAAGAGCCTTTTAAAATAAAAAATCCTAAAACTTAATCTAATCCAAACAAATAGTTAGTAAGTTTAATAGTGAAAAAGGTAATAGTTGCATAACTAATTGAGCAGCCAATTCAGGTTAATTATCAAGCCAGCATTGGAGTGAAAATGCTCCTTATTTTTTTACAAGCCATCAAATTCGGCCTAATTGGTCTTTACTCTTGAGTGAAGGTTACTCGTTGACTGAATTAGATTATATGTTACACTATTAATCGGCACCCTGAAACATGTACAAACCTGTTTTACCATAAATTCTAATTTATTTATTTATTTGTGAGGGGAGGTTTCTTTGTCAAATTAACAGCTTGCAATTAATTTTAGACATGAAAGAATGAGATATTACCCCTGTACAGTGAAACCAATAGCATACACTACAACAAGAAATAAAAATGAAGAACTAAACGTACTAATTATTATTCAAATTCTCAATTAATATTGGTGTGGACTTTGTAGCATTCATGGATAGTGTACTTCTGCATAAAATCTATTCACTTAGGATTTATGACAGTTTGACCACACCAATGGTTAACCAAGCTAAATTTGTAACGGCAATATTATTCTTGAACTGTAACTTATGGTCAAGTTTCTAAATGTGAAACAATCCTAGCCATTTGATGCTTCACATCAATTGCTTTGTAATTAATGCAATTTCACTTTCTCCTATTAATGAACACAAATGGAGATGGCTTGAAACGCAAATGTTTTATCCTTTGGTTCTGTTACTCCTTCTCATGGACATTGAAACCACCCTCAGAGAGAGCTATACCTTACAGCCAATGAACTTGCAAGAAAACTATATGAAACCCAGCATGAAAGATGACCTTCCCTTTGGAGCTGCTTCATCACAGTGTTTTTTGCAAGATTTTCCTCAGTTTAATGTGAATGACTACTCATCCAATCCAGTTTTTGGGGTCCAAACTCCAAATTTCAATCCTTTTGATCATAATGTAACGTGTGAGTCTGCACCAGCTGATTTTGATGTTTATGAGTGCAAGCCTTTGGCTGAGAATAATGGTAGTGGGCATGCTCATCTTTTGGACAATTTCCAATATGAAGGTTATAGTTTGAACCTCCCTAAGAGGAATCAACTAGATATGATGGTTGCAAACCCAAGTTATCTGCCTTTTAATCCTCTAGAAACCAAGCCTTTGAATTTTGTTGCACCGGATGAATTCTCTTGTATCCCAACAAATTATTATAAGAGAGTTGGCTTGAATAAAAGCAATAGGGAATCTCCAAACACTAGAAGATCATTCAAAGTTCGGAAGAAGTCCAATATTGTGAAGGGGCAATGGACAGCAGATGAAGATAGGTGCAAAATTTTGTAGAATACATAGTTTCCATTAAACCTTTCATTTTACGTGGCTATTTAATCTTGTTACATTTTTTTTTAACAATTTGGAATTTTGCATGGTTCGGTTAAAAAACACAAATATCTGTGCTTTGACCGGTTCCACAAATAGATTGTTGATTCAATTGGTTGAACAATATGGAGTGAGGAAGTGGTCTCATATCGCTCAGACATTGCCTGGAAGAATAGGGAAACAATGCAGAGAACGATGGCATAACCATTTAAGACCTGACATTAAGGTTTCAACTCATTTATAATATAATATATAAATTAGTAATTTACTAGAGATACACTTATCACTTCTGGGTCTATGTGGGTCTATGCATAAAAACACACATGATCCAATAGTTGAAATTTGTCCTCTTAACTCTCACAACATAAGATGATTCTTTCCTTTGAAATGCTACTTTTATGTGCTCTTAAAACTAATAATGCCATATACTACTAAACTACTTTATTGGCCTTTTGCAGAAGGACATATGGACAGAAGAAGAAGATAAGATACTTATCCAAGCTCATGCAGAAATAGGAAATAAGTGGGCTGAGATTGCAAAAAGGTTGCCAGGAAGAACTGAGAACTCAATCAAAAACCATTGGAATGCAACCAAGAGAAGGCAATATTCCAAAAGGAAATGTCGTTCAAAGTACCCTAGAGGCTCTCTTCTTCAGGAATATATCAAGAGCTTGAACTTGGACAAAAATCCACCAATAGACTACCGAAAAAAATCAGCTGCTAAAGCTAATGCTAATGCTAATGCCAAGATAAACAGTATTAGCATAACTGCAGATCAATTTTGTCCCAGTGACCGTTTGGTGCCAAATTATGACTTTAATGAGGTCTCAGATTTTTGTTTGGATGATAATTTGTTTGAAGAGGGGTGTAGTATTGATTCTCTGCTGGATGATATGCGAACTGCTCCTACTATGAATGAGAAAGATTTTGATGGAAAAATGCTATGTGCTCCTACCATGGAGGGAAAACAATATGGTCAAGGAGGCATAAAGTGTGCTCATGCTGTTGTTAATATTGATGAGCATCATGAGACAGAGATGACACATGAGATGATGGCACCCTTCGTGGGGATTGAAGTTAAGAAGGAGCTGGATTTGGTAGAGATGATGTCGCAGGTTAATGATAGTATTGAAATTTAAGTCCTTGGCAGCCATTATACTACACACTCACCATGTTGATTTATTTCTTTATTTCAACTGTTGGAGCTTATATATATATATATATATATATATATGTGTGTGTGTGTGTGTTTATATAACAATGATACAGGGATAGAGCTTGGACTCAGTTCTCATTCTGTTACTATAATGTGTGCACAATTGGAAGAGAGATGCAGAGATTTGCTACAATCCAAAAAGGGTGGGGAAGAAGTATTAACAGTAAATTGAAATAAATCATATTTGTATAATTGTATTTTATAATAAATAAAGATAATTATAAAATCTATGTTTGAGTTTGTTTAAGAAAATACATGTCAAGTTTTCAACCAACATAAACAACAATAAATAAAGATGACAATTTTGTCAGCTTTTATTTCACTGATTTTGTAAAATTATGTGTCTACGTAGTCTTAAAAAGGCAACAACATGACACATTGCCCTTTTGGGTTTCAAGTGTTTCAGAAGACATGGTATGCTTGTTATCCAGGAGCACATCAATGTAATTTAATTCTTTAGTTTCAGTTTTCGCCTATTCTGTATTATGTAAGAGATTAATATCCCTACAACAATATTTTTTACAATTCATTTTTTTCTCTATTTCTCTTTATCACGTTACCTCTCATATCAACATTTTTTTCTTCTTTTTTCATCTCTTATCAGTAAAAAAAAATATATAATTTTTGTAATGCAATTCCCTTTTATATAATTTCTAGCTTGTTGGTGGAAGTTGTCAAAGGGTAAGATTGAATCGATTAGTATAAATCAATGCATAAAGAGGTACACGTCAGTTGCTAGGTTATAAAATGTTGGTCTTCGGGAGTAAATGAACAGTGTAATTGCTTAAGGAAACATGTCTGAAAGACACAATTAAGGTTACGTTAATCCATCTTTACTAAGAATTTATTGTATTAACTATTACTCTTTTCTTTTTGTTTGTATTATTTTAAAAGAAATTCTAATGATCGTTTTAGATATTAAAAATAATATTTATTATATTTTTCTTATTATATCCTATCTTATACAATACGTCTTCAGTTTTGTTTTTATCTTTACATGTAAATTTTGTTTCTATTACCTGTTCACTTCCAAATTTCAAGAAAATATTAATTATTTTTATCATATATATCTTTATATATAAATGAAGTAAGATAAAAATAAAATTTATGTAAATAATAAATTAGAATTTTTTTTTAAAATTAACAACATTAACTACAATTTTTAACATTTATATTTTTTTCCCTTTCTGGACAAATAAAAAAATGGATGAAATAATAATTATAAAAAAATTAATTAATGAGAGAGATATAGAATATAATAAAAAAGTTACATGATAATTTTAATACAAATGAGAACGTCTTTAACAAAAAAAACTTAAGTAATAGATAACCATAAACGAAAGTATATCAATTACAGCTTAAATGGAGTTAAATAGTTAATTGATAGTTTGTAGATATTTTAGAAGCATTAATTTTTTAATATTTATTTTTCATAACTTTAATAATTTTAAAGTAATACAAATATTTTTTCCCATTTCAAAATAATTGTCATTTAATTTTTTTTTTAGAAAAATTAAGAAAAATTAATTTAGTGTTTGTTTGTTTTATAGTTAGGAACATTCAAAGTCGTATTTTACGTATCTTAAAACTTGTTAGATGAACATAATTTTATTTCAATCTCTTAAACTTAATTTGTTGCATTTCGACCATTAAACAAACAGAGCCTTATAGGGTGAAACAAATTTACTACTTTATCTTTATTAATTAACCGTGCTTTGGAAGTAGAAATTTATTGTTGAAAAAAGAGTCAGGGATATAGTTTAAAAAAATAATTAATGCTTCATTAAAATTCTAAAATGATGATTATTTTGAAAAAGATATATTTTACTAAAATGATAACTATTTTGAAATGGAGAAAGTATATGCAAAAAAATTACTTTAAATAGAAGTAAATTTATAATACGGTACTAATTTCTAAAAAATAAATACATTAATTAATGTTATTGTATGTTTTTAATATGCATAATTTGATAAGAAGGATTTTACAACAAAGACTGAGGGATTATTTTCGTATTACATTTAAGAGATATATTTTTTCAATTTCTTTTTATTTGTCTATTTTTCAAAAATATTTATATTTATAATAAATCATAATAAGTGTTATTTTAACTAATTTTATTTTTCTCAAGTTATTTATCATTTCATAATTCTAATAAAAAAATTGATTTCATCTTAAAATAATTATTATAGCAAGAGAAAAATTAAAGTTAAAAATTAAAATGAAAAAATAATAATTATAGAACATACGAGGATTAATAAATATTTGCACAAAACAATTTCTATAAAATTAAAAAACATTAATTATATTTCTTAGTTCCTCTTTTATCATCTCAAACAAAACTTATGATAAATTAACGGGAGCATTAGTTAAAAAATATTAAATATATCTTATTAAATACTTTAAATTATTTAAAAATATGTATTAACCAAATTTTATACTTTTGAATAATAAATGTTTTTTTAATAAAGAAATCTATTTTTACTTCCTCGAGCCTTGAGATTTTTATCTTAATTGATTTCATTCACATTTATTTTTCTAATATTTCATTCATCATTATCTTGGAACTGAAAAATTGTGATTATAAATATAATTAAAATAGAAGCACAATTGAAAAATGAAATTGTAATTAATATTATCATAGATTTTTAAAATCCCCAAAATATTTTTTTTAAAAGTACATTCCTTAAATTCTATTTTATTTGATATTTTAATATTTTTATCTTATTTTAATTTTCACTTTGCAATATTAATAAAAATATTAAATATTTTTTCTATACACCCATAACCATTATTAACGTATCTTTTGAAATGACCTAATTAATATACAAGATAAAGGACATATAATAAATTACACTAAATTTTAATTAAATTTCTTAATGTATGTATCAAAATCTTTAGCCTCAAACAAAATAGGATGGAAGGAGAAAATAAAAAACAAGTATGAAGGAGAAAATAAAACGAAACAAAGTGAATAATTAATTACAATATGAAAACCAATCCTTTCTCATATAAAATAAAATATGTATTTACAGAAAGTGTTATACTATTAAATAACAATGTGACATAATGGACTCGATTAGTAGAAAAGTTAAATGTAATATTTATTTATAGGCAGGGCAAATTGACTCCAAACTTGTTATTCAAATTGACTCCAGGGTTCCACTGTAAAAACAGGTTTTGGGCAAGATGGATTAAAACATAGTTATTACAACTAGATTAAATTAGCTAATTTAACTAAGAATTGGCCAGGTCACTGTTCGAAACATCAAAAACTAGTCAAAACTAAATAAAAGTTAATGATGAAAATTCAATTTAAACTGTTTTTTAATTATTTATTTTAAAATTGTTATTCAAAAACATTTTCTAAAATAAATGAAAGTTCATTCGTAAGAAATGTTACTATTTAATAATTTATTACAATTTTTTATCTTGTGAGATATATAATATGGTTATTTCATACTAATTTAAAATTTTACTTCATTTGATTTCTTGTAATGTTGATTTCATGTTAGTTTATTACTAAATCTATTATATAATTTTAAAATATAAATTTGATTGTCATTAATTTGACCACATTTTAACTGTAACTAAATTAATAAACCATGAATAGATATGTTTACCGATTTAATCATCAGAGATTGATACAATTTTAAAAACATTTAAATCAATCATGTCAATGATTTATGGAAGAGGGGGCAGGGCATCATAAGTTTACCAAACCTGCTAGCAACCTCAAGAGAAGCAACTAATCAATACGCAAATAGGCATGATAGTAATTTGCTAGTCGAAAAGTTCACGGCATCAATGTTATATGAAACCAAGTAAAGAGACGAATGTTTAACATGCTGGTCGACGGTACAAGCTCCGACAGCGGTTATTTAAGCATTAAAAATATCATACGTAGTTCAGGAAGAAAATCATAGCGGTCACCCAATAGAAGAGTGTAAAATTGCAAGACCAGACCAGTGCTCTCTCACAATGTGGCATGACAAATACTCTGCTGGAAAGCACTCTCAGGATTTTTATGATCAATTTTTGAGTGGTGAGGGAAATCAAATGGCATTTTATCAGCAGAAAGCCCAGCTTCGTTGAGTACCTTTATCACTTCTTGGTAGACTACATCATTTCCTTCTGGTGTCAGGTGCAAACCGTCACTGTAACAATAAAGCATCAGCTTTACATGTCCTTAATAGGTGGAATCCCCCATAAATTCCAAAAAGACAATGGTGCTGATTTTACTACAGATAACCTATAGGATACAATAAATTGAATAGCCCAGAAAATAAAATCCCAAACTTGTAATTCCTTAGTCCTCTCCCTTCGGTAACTTTCAGTTTTCATATATAGATAGAAGAAGTTTATCGTGTCATTAATTAGACTAAAAAAAGCTAATCCATGATGCCCTTGACAAAAGATTAAACATAAGGATTACATTATAACTAGACTTAGCCAAAGCTACTCCATGATGCATTTAAGTTTTAACAAGACAGAGTCAAACATATCACAGGCAATATTTCTCAAGTCCAGATTGTAACAAACCTCAAAAATTTCTTCTGCCAGCCATCTGTTTCTTGCATTTTGGACCATAGATTGATATAGTGAACACCCATTTCCTTAGCTATCTCAACACATGCATTGGCATATTGACCAGTTACTTTATTTGTTCTTTCGGGCAATTTTCTAGCATTCTCACCATATAAGGATCTGCAAGATCCAACAAAAACTTCTCGAACGTGAAGTTAACAACTTCAGAATAAGCTCCAGTGTAGATAAATTTCTTCACAGGTACTTGTAGGAGAAAAAAATAAGAAGAAAAAGTAAACTTTTATAAGTTAAAATCAACTTTTTAAGAAGCTTTTTGTCTAACTTTACCAAAAATTGATATGTAAAAGTTGATTTTAACTTATATAAGAAGTTTGATTTATTTTATCCCCTTATTTTCTTCTCCTAAAAGTGCTTGTAGAGAAGTTAATCCAAATTGAGCGTGATTAGAAGTCAATGTAAAAGCCAGCATTCACTTGCTGTGCCAGAACATTGCCGTTTTGTGGACTGGCCAATCTTGTGTCCAAAAAATAACCCAAGAACACAAAACAGTGATGTGGCACAAGGTTTAAATAGGCCAGCTTTAAGCCTTTAATCAGAGTGCGAATAACCACACATGAATGCAGGTTTAGCTGTGACAAAAATTTTCTTAATTAAATATTGATAGTAATTTAGTAATAATAGCACACTGAGGGTGGGTAATATAGCAAGTGTACAGTAGTTATGTCATGGACATTAGATGTATAAGACTAGAAGATAAATCGTCAAATGGAGCTAATAATAGCAATGATAATATTTGTGAATGTAGCAATCATTGCATAAAAGAAGAAAATATAAAACAGAAAGCATGGAACAGTTTCATTTAATGATATCAGTAACATGTCATAAATAGCCAAGTACATAATGGTGCAGTAAGAAGGTGCCCATGCAGGAGTGCAGATTATGAATACTGAATCTAATAAGAGAGGAGGAATTTATCATACATTGCATATGCTAGGCGCCCTTCCTCACAAATTGGAGGGGGAGCAATCAGCAAAATTTGCATAGTTGACGAGCATTTCTGAAACAAAATTATCAATTCTGATCAACCACAGATTATTAAACTAGCACTTAATGGATAAGAATAAAATTCATGCTATGCCCAAACTTTTACCAACAGGAAGTATTAAAACAACCAAAATAGGCTACTCAACTCAATGCACTAGTTGTTAACTCAAAAGCAAAACAGAGCTAGAACAAATTATGTGCCTCTGAAAGCACGAATATAAAGATAGAAAATCATTGGAATTTGGAATCACCCAACTACGAATAGAGAATAATAGCAGAGTGCTTAAAAAAATCAAAATTTTGTTATGTGGATATTCCTGAAAATCAAGGTTTATCAAACAAGAGAAGATAATCTCTCTAGCATTGCAATATACAAGACTCCAAAAAATACGGAGATAGTGAACCAATCCTGATATTTTTTGTATCTTTTTCTTTTTTCAGCCATCAGAGTGCGTTTGAGCCAGCAGGCTCCAAAATATTCGCCTTGGATAGGTAGTTCAACCAGTCGTTAGCTGGGAAATACAAAGCAATAAATGATAGGAGTAGGTAAGAGAAAAATCATATATAGACCCAAGGATATACCCCAATTAAAATATATCATAGCCAAAGCTAACCTAGGAGGTAAAATTTAGCAGATAATGCACATAAAATTTGGAATTAAAATGTTAAACAGGTAAGTTTAAATAATAAAACATTGAAACAAAAATATTTAACCTTCAAGTGTAGAACAAATTTTCTGAGGTTTTCTTTGTACTCTTTAACAGGTACGTGTTGCCTTTCACTGGTTCGACCTGACAAAGCTGCATCATTAGCTCCAAAGAAAATTATGGTAGCAAGAGGTGGTTTAGTTGAGTCCTGAAAATGAAACCATTGGCATAACTGTTTAAAACTTGGAATGCAAGATTAATGGAGTGATTTGCTAAAATTAGACAAAGATCCTATATCTAGGTAAGAAAGGATTTTAATGGAGGTGGCAGAGCCGTAGAGGGTCAGACAGTCTGGCCCCTCACTTTTCCAAAACTGCAATGTAGGTTTATGAGAATTTTATCTCATCAAATTTAGTTTCCTCAATTCCCAGTTCGGTCCTCACATAGTCACGCTTAATGCTCAGACAAAATTGTAAGTTACAGATTCCAAAATCTCAACTAAATGTATTGTAAGCTCTTGTCCAAAGTGATTTTGACCTTTTACTCTTCAGTTTTATGAGACAGCTGATTGGCGTAAACAAAATTATGAACTATGTTTAACCACACAACCATTCAGCAACTCCATTACTTTCAAACTAAAGATGAAAAGTAGAAAACCTCTGAACCATTTTGATCTCTTCAAGTTACACAAAACCTAGTCTAACTTGTAGATTTACGGATTTTGTTCAGGTTTTTGCAAATTAGAGGGACCACTATCTTAAGAAAGAAAGAAAGAGAAAACTTCTTAGCATTTTGGTCCACAATTTGAGCTTGCCTCAATTTAGTTTCAGTGCATGAAAATTCTGAAACTTTAATGGATAACTTTTTCCAAATAAGACAATAGTCAATAAACCAATAAGATAAGCCATTTATGATGCTGAACATGAAAGCACAAAGCCACAAATAAAAGGTGCAAGATACAGGACTGTAGTGAGACCTAAATACTAAATAGTTTTAACATATTATTTAATCATTTACATTTCACCAATCAATCATCTAGGAGACAATGACATTCAGTAACAGTTACACAATTATCACAATAAGCAAAAAAAGCAGAAAAAGAAAAAGAGGACATACAAAATAGGGGCAAGTGAGCGCACACAAGCAGAATGAAATTTAAAGTTGAGTTAGGTTAACGTAAAACTACCAAAGGGAAGAGGTGATGCAGCAAGAACATAGCCCACCTAGTGTTGTATCCACCATATCCACGAACAAGTACGTCAGCCTGAACATACGATACGAACCATTAATTTCCTGATTTATTATTATTTTATTAATTATAGAAGATAATGGATCTGATCTGAGAGTGTTTAAGGAGAAAAAGGGGATTACCCTGCGAGAATAGGTATTGGCAAGTGAAGCACCCCATCCATTGTCTCTCAACGATTTCTCCGTTATTGAATCTCCAAACAACACTATCTTTTCCCTCATCATCGTGCCAACGTGATTCTATAATAATGCCTTGTTCCACACCACACCCGCTCAAAATATGGATTCAGTCAGCACCACTGTACCCACCAATTGCTCAGCAACCAAATCATGCATGTACTATTGTACCACCGGCACCAATTGATCCAAGGAGGAGCAATTTTTCCGACGCACATTTAATGCGTGTTTGGTATAAAGTTAATAAAAGTGTTTATATATTGTTGGTCCAATCCAATCTATAAGACTATTTTGATGTCTTTATAATATTATTTGAATTTAAGTTATTTAACAGTGAATAATGTATTTTAGAAATTTTTTAATAAAAGCTATAATTCATAATTAAAAATTAACAAATAAAATTATGATAAAATATGCATGTATGTAATAATTTACACAATTATTTAAATGTATTTTTTAAAAAATATTTTAACTATAACTTTTTTAACTAAATAAAATAAATCATTTACTCTAAATATCTATTTTGATAACTATACAAAATAAATAATATCTTTTAATCTTATTTTTATTATTTTTTAAAATTTTAACTATTATTTTATTTTTATTTTTGATATATGTGATATTTTTGTTTATTATAAAATATTTTTATATTATTTAATTATATATTAATTTAATTATTAAGTATTTTATTTAAAATTTTATTTTTATTATTTTAGAACAATTTAATTTTTTGTTAAAATTTTAAATACTAATTTTTATTTATCTATTTTTTATAAATTCATAATAAAAGTGTAAAATAAAGTAAATTGACTTAATTTTATTATAATTTTTAAATTTAAAAACTAAGACTCAAAGTTTAAAATTAAAACAATTTAATTTTTAAAAACTAAAAAACAGAAACTTAGGTTTATTTGGTTTCAAAAAATATTTTCTGTTTTCTATTTTTATTATTTTATACAGAAAATAATAAAAAATAGTTGTTTTCTTTTTTTTATTTTTCAATACAAAATTTTAAAAATAAAGAACAGAATGAAAATAATGTAACATTTTTATAAATAAAAAAAAAGAAAAATATAAAATATTTTTAAAAGCAAACAGAGGCTGTTTTTTCATTCACTGAATCGTATGTGCTCTCATATGCACGTTGATCGGTTGGAAAAGGATATTTGGTATCAGAAAACGAAGTTAACTTTATATATAAATATAGTTGTAATTAGGCCTGTTCTTGGTTATGATTTTAATGTTTGTTCTACTTGGGCAGAAATCATAACTGTGCATTCTCTCTTCATTTTGGTTATTGTACAATCACTCATTAACACTTTTGCTAGATATTGGGTTGCATGATAAGCTAGCAAGATGAACCAAAGTGAGTATATTTTGTCCCAACCTCTCTTTGTTGCTCCTATTTTCTTTTATTAGAATATAATATACAAAGTTACTTCGGGCTAAATTAATTTGGGTTGAGTCGATATACTCACCTGACGGAGATAAAGTTCTCTCACAGCTATTTTCTTTTTTTCTTCTTCCATTTCAAAAAAATAAAACTTTTCTTCAAGCAACAGATATTATTCTGAACTATTGATTGTACCAAAAAAAGTATTGTTTAAACAGTTCCATATTTTATCTATTGTATAAAATTATTTCTATTTTTAACTCATTTATTATTATTATTTTATATACTCATATCTTAAAAATACATATTAAAATAAAAATAAAAAGAATTTTTTATTGTCGTGTTTTAATATTCACAAAACATTTTTCTTATTAAAAAATAGAAAAGTTTAAATTTTAAGAATATTTGTTAATATATATATATATTCATTTTTTATTTATTTATTTTATTACATCTTTCAATTTTTCTATTATTGTTATTAATTTTCTAAATTTTAATAAACTATTTTATGACTTGTTCATAAAAAAGTGTGATTCTCCTGACAGTAATTACATCCAATTAAACGTCATCACATTATTAATCACATTTGTAAACCAATTAATCTTTCTTTTATAATTAACTACACAACTAATCGATTTAACTATGTAACCAATTATTCCATAGGTAATCTATTAATTACATAACTAATTGATTATCACAATTTTTTAATTAATTAAAAATTTTGCCATATTATACAGTTAACCATATTTCTTTAAACAATTAACCACATCTTTTCATAAGAATCGGTTACATAATGTCGATTACTATGAGTATTAATTGATCAGCTAAAAGTATTTTGCTGGATTTGGTGTGCCTACGAGAAAGTGATGACAAAACATGCTCCTCCTTTGTCTATATATCATTAGAATCTGATAGAATACAATTCTAGTATCTATGATAATGGTGACAGCTAGTGCGTATCAGAGATAGTGCAAAGAGAGTTTGATTTCCACTAGCTTATGTTTCTTATCTAGCAAGATGGATGATGTCATGGGTCCCGAGGAGCGCCACGATTCCTCGTCTCCTTCATGGAAACAATCTTTTCGAGCATCTCCAAGAAAACACATCTTTTACAAAGTAGACAACCATAGTGATCATAATTCACTGTCAGAAGGCATTGAAGAGCACATTTAAAAGATATTCACATTTCATATTAGGAAGGAAAAAAGTAAAAAGAACTAGCGGTATGGTGACATGATCATAAAGTTGATTTATGGAATATCTACTTGGTTGGAGGATAATCAATTGCTATGCAACATGATTAAAATACAGAAAGACAAGTGAGAGATAAAATCACTTGTATGAGGGACACCACACCCACCAACCCAAAGTTATTGAGTGCTTAAAAATTCAGTTTAGTAGCTAGCATATTTGTAATGAACATAGCCCATTTCTCCTCTACAGTTATCCATGATTTACATATATCTCTCTTTAACCATATTGGGCCAATGGATGAAAACAAAAGTAGGTGCGTCTATTTAACTCTTCATTTAACGTACTCAAGCCATTACTGAAAAGCAGAACAAGATGCAAGTCTTTCTACAGCTTTGAAAGGATTATTTAGTGCTTATTAGGAAAAGGGCTTAACTTGTGATGAGTGGAATGACAGATTTAGGACCAGATATTCACTTGGATTATAAAGTTGAAACCCATGCTGTCAACACCTAGTTTTCCAACCAGTAAAAAGCATACGCCAACCTAAAACACGTCTAACATATCATATATCTTTGCACTTGCTTTTTGTTGTCACTATGTTAAAATCAGGCCCTTCGAGAATCTTTGGCATAAATATTATATAGACATCAAAAGTCACTATTTCTTTTGAAAGTAAGTTACAGGGAAAAAATGAATAAATGCATCACACCACCAATTCCCTATATCTCAGCCTTTCTTTTACCACAAAATAATGCATGGAAAAACAAAAGTAAGCAAATTGGTTGAAGCTCCTTTAAATTTAAATGCTCTCTGCAATTTGGTCTCATAGTTTTACATATGTTGCCCATCAGATACAGTAAGTCTGGCAACAACTCAGCAGCAAGGCAAGGTTTATGATTCACAACCGAGCTAAGTACATATTTATGCAGAGTAACTGTAATACTTATCAGATTTTTTGTTTCCAAATCCCTTCATTGATTTTAAATCACATAAACCTCATACAAATAAACCTTAGAGCGTTAGATCCAATACCATCTATCCATCAACTTCAAGTTGATGGATAGATGGTATTTTTTTGTATTGAGGAATAATGTAGTCAAACAATAAAAACTATGACAAAAGATTGAAAGGAATAAGGAATAAGGAAAACAGACAACCTACAAGACTTTTGTTACATAAATCAAGCTCGTGATCTCTAGTAAATGACTTACAAACTATTTTCATTAGAATTAGGATACTATTTTAGCTTGAAGTTAAACCATTGGAATCTTGTCCAAGAAATGATGGATATGAAATAATAGTTTTCTTGAACTTGATCTCTTTCAAGTTTCAACATTGATACTAGGCTGATTGCCTCTCTCAATTGAGTTACTCATGGGCTGTGAATCGTTTGAGATATTTCCATAAGCAGGGCTAATATCTCCAAATGATGCTGGTGTTGAACTCCTTGATTTTGGGCTTTGATTGTGGCGGATCTCTCCACGACTCCTTGTAATAATTTCATCAAGAATTTCCCCGTTATTGATATTAACAGTTGTTGTCCGACTACCTGAATCCTGTGAGGTATATAAACATTCATCAGTGAAAAAAGAGTGTTGGCAGACGGATTTAACTCGTCTCAAATGAGTAAGTATGCAAAGTGAAAGAGTAAAGGTGCATATACACTGTTGATTTCAATTAGAGTACCATGTAACTTTAAACCAACGATGAATATATCCTTACTTTCTCACTTTGTAGATTTGTTCACTTTAGAGGAGGCAAATCCTTAACAGATATATGTAATACATTGCTAGACAGAATATGGATATTCTATGGTCTAAGCTGGCTGAGTTTGTACTCCACCCAACAAAAGCTCAGAGAGCTATTTGCAAGATAGAAAATGATCATATTTAAAAAAGAAAATCAGACGTCACATAAACCTCATTTATAGATGGAAGGCATTATGCAATCACAAAGGAATTCAAGAATTTTTATACTTATTTGATAATAGTTTAAACTACCTACTTCGAATGACAAATTGAAACTAATAGCAGGTGCTTCCTCGTATGCTGCAGTGTCCAACTCTTGAAGATGGGCTCCTTTAAAAAACTTAGGAAGGAAATATTGCCGTACTGGAATAAGAAGCATGATTAACAATGGGAAAAGAACCCCAGCAATTGGAATCCAAGTAAGGCCAAAGCAGAGAAGCAAATAAGCTAACTGGAATAAGGTAAACATGGCAACTGTTTTGAAGGGCACGAACTCAACAAAGGTTGCATGGTGTTTCTCCAGCACTCTACTAAATTGAAAAGAAACAAAAAGAAAAAGGATCATCATCTGTTTCAACCTTATAAAATGGAATGGCAATGCTAAATATGAACATACGTAAGCATGCAAACAATGTTAATCTTAACATGGATATATATAGGAATCTAGGAATAAGCACAAAGCCAGCCGGTTAACAACTTCCCATCAACAAATTTTGAATAAGAAAAAAAATAATAAACAAATAGTGGAATTCCAAAACATGACAAAGATGCGTGCTTTTTATGTGCTAAAAGTAGGAAGTTATGCAGGAAGGAGTTTTTGACACGGTGCTTAAATCCATGAATGCTAGGACCATGGCAATGATAAAATTGACAATAAGCATAGATATACTTGTATCTTCGACTTGGAGCAGTGAAAAGATATAACATTCTTTCCCAAAACTGATTTCCTGGCAAGCTTTCAATTGCCATGAAAGCAAAGTAACCCCAAAGCACTGAAGTTGGTATCTTCTTCAAAAGAGGCATAGCAGCTACACAAACCCCAACCATCAATGCCTGCAGCAGATTGCTGAGGCGCTGTTCTTTAACTTCAATAGGCAAAAGGTCATCAACATCCTTATCCACATCAAAAACAACCTCATCAACAGGGGCATCAATGTATCCATGACTTGAAGCCAGTTGGAGGGTGGATTCCTTCATCTCCTTTAGTCCCTGCTCGAAGAACAAAATAAAGGATAAAAGTGAGAAAGATCACAAATTTATTTACAGTATATAAAAGCTAGAGTACAAATCGTAGTATTGACATTTCAACTACTCGATTAATATACTTTTTGCCACATCAATATTGTCTTGTGTATAACATTTTGGTTCAATCCTTCACTTTTTCACTAGGAATCTAGTCACATTTTTCTCAATCAATCCTTTCAAATAAAGTGGAAATCCTAGGATTATGTTTACCGAGGCAGGTGGTATTTGGTTGGCTAATGGAGTCTGCATTTGATCATATGCTTCGTGCATACTTCGGTATAACTGACTCAGGTTCATATTTTTCTGCATGCTTCTTCGTGCAGTAGATACAAGCTTATTCCGTAAGAGCTATTCAAAACAAAACAGATATCCTTGGTTATCAATTAGCTTGGCTATGAAGAAGCAAAACTTAGCCAAATGGGCTATACAAAATAAAACAAAGAAATTAGCAGTAAACAAAGGATTCATGACTATTGGTTGAGCTACGGTAGCATCGAAGGTAAGAAAATTATATTACCTGATGTTTTAGAGTAGCTAAGCTTTTAGTATGCATTGGAGATTGTGGAATCACACCATTGGAAGGAGGGATTCCAAGAAGCCCACACAATATTGTCTGGCAAACAATATGAATAAGATTAAAGAAACAATTTTCTAGATGTCTATACACAAGGTTATTTGTTGTCATTCACTGGTATTGCAAATGAATTTCTGAAGTATTTCAGAGAAATAATTTACCAAGAAGCCCAAGAGGAGAAGGTCATAATGATAAGATGAGGGTTTTCTTAGATTGAACTCCTTCTGCTGGGCAAGTTGAGAGGCAACACTGTGATCAAAGTAATACAGCACAGCAATCATAGTTGCTGGTATAAATGCTCCAATAATATAGATGGGGGGCACATTCAACATTTCCTGCAAAATCCAAAAAAAAAATGAGCAAAGAACCATGCTTTTTAAAAAGCTAGAATTCGGCTTTCCCTAAAGTGACATTATATCCACAGTAAATAACCAGAAACACCTTAATTACAGTCCAGTTTGAGTATGCCCCAGGAGACCATGGATTTGGACTGAAAAGTCGCCTTGGGATTCCCCTTGGAACCTGATTGGCTGGAATATAAGACACAGCAGTCCACACAAGAATCATCAGTGGGACTCCATAATCAGCTACAAATCCCCGCAACCAACCTATTACACAATCATCTTTATTAGAATGATAATGTCATTCAGACAAACTTTTATTGCAAATACTAATCAGCTGAATACATTAAAGAAGGCAATTTTGAATTGAAGTAAAAAAAAAGGAAACAGACTGAAGAGCTAGCACCTGATGACATGAAAGTGGTTTATTTAAGTTGTATCAAACTTGCTGTATATCTCTAGTAATGCATCAAATTCTCTACTGTATCTTTACATCAAGATTCAGAAGCATAATCAGTACCTGTCCCATAACGCCAGGATCTAGCCTTACGGCTTCTTTGGGCAGTAAACAGAAGGCCAAATGACAAAACCAAAGCAAACATTCCATTGCCAAACAACCAAGAGGTTTGGAGTGCAATCTGATCGGTACCTTCTCTCTGGGTCTGGGGTACACCAAACTCTTCCACGAGTCCCTTTAAGATGGAGATCATTAGCCTTATTATTAAACAGGTGTTTCAATATAGGTGGTGGTGAATGGAGGACTATATATGATCCAAACATCCAATTTTCAGATTACTCAAGAAAAATGGTTCAAGTTGATGCATACTAACCCTTATAGCCTGCTGCATAAAGAGCATTGCAATTAGCAAACCAAATAGTTCACCAGCAAGGCGTGTGAATCTGTTGATTATGGAGCATGCACCAAGAATGGCCAGCAAGAAGAGCAATAGAGCAGTCCAAACACACACCCTAAAAATCAAAAGGTGAAGAAAATTATTTAAAGTCAACAGTAAGTTCCTTTTAATAAATTACCACTCAAGGAGATCAGATGATACCATCCAGTCCAAGGCAGGAATAGTTTGTGCCCCAAATCCTTCCTATCCTTTGCAAAGTTGTAAAGAAATGTATACATCAGAACAGTTGGCTCGGCTACACCTAGTATCAGGAGAGGCTGCCCTCCAAAGATTGAGTGGACAATGCCACAGAGTGCGGTTGATGCAAGGGTCTGCACTGCAGTTAGAGTTCCATCTATAGAATATATAACCAATGAACCATTGCTTAGCAAAGAACCACCAAAATACCAGAAAGGACACTGAACGCTGAAAAATATCCTTGTACCTGTATTTCTCTCCAGTTGCTCCCCAAAAGAGATAACTGGAATTGCTGAAGCAAAAAATATATATGTAGTTGGGGCAAGGATCCTATATTACACACCATCAAAATTAAATCTTAGATAAATTTTCTTCCCATTTTCATAAAGCAAAATTTTTCCATTTGCAATAGGTATGTGTTATGTTTTCTGGAAGAGGGGATGGTGGAGGGGTACTTGAGGCAACTAGCTAGATTGTAATATCAGAATCTGCAAATTTATATCACAAACCTGATGCCAGCGTTGAATCCACTGGTCCAATCTTGTTTGTAGCAAGTAAGTCTTCCTTTGAGGTCATTCTTGATCCCACGTAAGGGAACAAATGTTTCTTCCATGAAGGTCTTGGAATACCACGTGATTAATACTGATCCAAGCTTTGATTTATAGAAAAATGAAGCAAAGGATGGGATAGGAAGATGGTGCCGAATCACTTCAAGGGGCTCTAGAGGCAAACAGTGACTAAAGTTTCTTGGTAAAAACACCTATAACTAACTAAACATTAAGCAGGGAGACGAGAAACCTACATATCTTAATCTTTCCAACAGGAAAGAAGAAAAAATGGACGTTTCATCTGTTGGATGTTGTATCACATAATCAGGTCCTTGTTAAGTAAAATGAATAAAAGAATCCAATTGAAGAATTCTCATTTCAAATAACAATGAAGAATGAGTTAGTAAATGAATAAAAAACACTCTGGTTGCATATCGAAATGAAACTCAATAGTATCAGAGAATTTAGGGCTGAAAAATAAACACTCTCCAAAGATGAAAATGAAGACTAGAGTTCAACCATGACAAAGTCAAGACCCACCGTGAACAACCATCCATATTCCATGGCAGTATATCACGCTTGTCACACTCAAACTGAATTTAAGTTCTAAAGGTATGGGCTTGGAGAACAATCCAACTAAATTAACGAAAACCCATCATTGCAAGCTGAATTAGTTACAATTCAGAAACACTTGAGAACAATGAGCAAGACACAACACAAACAGAGCGGTTAAATGTGAAGAAGCTAGACTCAGATGAGTTTATCTGGCAAAATTAACAAATTCCATGACTTAAAAGAGATTGCAGTTAGCTACATTAAAGTAATATAATAATAAAAAGAAGTGAAAAGGGTACGGTAACTAAGATTCAGACACACACTGAAAGCACTTCAGCAAAGGAACAAGTAAGAACGAGCTACGCATGACAAAATAGCTACCGAGCAAACAAAGGAGAAACGCACATTGCACTGTGACAGGTGAGAATGTGCGTTAACCAATCTCATGACAAGCATATATAGTTCTGATTTCCGTATGAAAATCGAAGTGCAAGTCCCAGTTCAACCAACTCTCAACCGTAAATGGAAGTGTGACGTAGACACACATAAATCTGAATTGTGTTTTTTCCTGTAACAGATATATTTTATTTCCTAAAATAAGTCCTTTATCTGTTATTAATATTTATGCATTCATTTTTACACCTACTCTCACATTTAACACACATGGTATATTAATTTCCCACTAACTTCCTCAAATTTTAACTAAAGATACTTAGATTTTCATGAGGCAATTTACTTCACATCTTAAATTTTTAGGATATATTAAAAATTAAGTTAAAATTTTCCAATACAACAAATAATTGAGGGTGAATACTAGAAATTAGAAAGAATTTTAACTTTATTTTTATCCAACTCAAAATTTTAATCAAAATCCAACAATATGTGGTGGGATAGAACCGGATTAACTTGATTTGGTAAACTAACAAATAATATTAAAGTAACATATAAATTTTATATTATCTATAGTTAAATTATATAAAAAGTATAAAATCAATTTTTTTAATAAATCAAATGTGCATAAAGCCTAAAGAAAAAAAAAATACATCAAAACAACCACTAAAATCAGCATATAAGGCTAGCTAAATTTTTATCTGCCGAAGAAATCTCATGAAGACCATAATTCAGATCAAAACTCTTGTTAGAATTTGTGTAAGTGTTTCCTTTACTAAGAGAATGAGAAAAGACAGGATTTCAATCTCTTTCTCTTCCTTGGACTATTCTGACCAACAGTGGATTTCTATTAGGGAGACCTCTACTCTGAGAGGCTGTATTGATATTGGTGATAGCACCATTGATTTCAACCATTGCTTGCTTATATCCTTTATTCCATGCTAACTTCATGCCATGAAGGATTTTTTATATATATTTTAAAATAAATATATTAATATAATATCATGATACATAAAAATATTATTTATTTAATTAAGAAATTTTATTATTAATATAAAATTATTTAAAAAGATAAATTTCAGAATATTATAAGACATCAAACTAGATGAAAACAATCTATTAAATAATTTAAATTTATTTTTAAAATATTCTAAATAATTTTGTAAAATCTGCATTCCTCAAAATTTAGTATTTAATACGATTAGGTTAATAGAAAAGGACCGTCTATGAACTCTCAAAAAATCAACAAAACTTTTTTTTTTCACAAAATGAGATCAATTATATAAATAAAAAAAGATAACATTAGATTCTATTGCAAGCTTATAGATAAATTATTAATCTCCCAAATCTTTCTTAATAGTTATATATATATATATATATATATATATATATATATATATAATGATTGAGTATCCTCTATTTGATTTATTTTAGTTTTACTAAAGCTTTTACAAGCCTTTTCTGCTTAAATCCAAACTCTCTAAAGAGAGTTTTCACCGAATTTTATATTCCTTCCCATACTTTTTATAAAAATAAATAACTAATTTATTAATATTAATAAAATAGTTAAAATAATTAATATATTATAAATTTAAATTTTATTTTAAAAATATCTATAATATCAAATGTTTGAATTGATAATAAAGAAAATTAATTAATATCTCATCTACGTAAATTTCATAATAAGAAAGATATAAAAGATTTAAAATTATATATTAAAAAGTAAAATATATTTAGAACAAATATATTAACCGTTATTATTTTATAAAAAGAATAAAAGAGAGTATAGTGAAATTATTGATGAGTACAAAGAGAAAACACATGAAACATAAGAATTCATAATTGTCAAAATTATTGAAAATAGTTATGCATTTACCGCACCACATTGTATACGATGAGGCTTCCATCAAACCCATTCAATCCAAATTTATCGCTTTTTATTTGTTTCGCCACGTATTGCCTGGCAGTTCTATTTCTATAATTGGTGAAATACTATATTCTCTAATGCATTATTTATTTTATCAATTTAATTGTTAAATTTAAAATTTTATAAAATAAATTGAATTAAAAAATTTTACATAATTAAAAATTAATTAATATTTTATATTTCACTTTATTTTAACATGTAATATATTATTTAAAGTATAAATAAATAGTTATTATCAAATATTATATTTAGAAACATTTAAATTATATAAAATTTTATATATATAATCATTATGATAGTATCACATAAAATAATAATTAAATTGATAAAATTTATTAGAATAAGGTTGACATTTTGTGTCATTTAATCTTGTTCCTCAAAAAATAATTGTTTGGATTTCAAATAAATATATCAAAATATGTTTAAACATTTCAATTGAATTATAAAATAATTATTATTTTAAAAATAAAAAATTATGAAATTATAAAAAAAATACTCTCACGGTTTGTGTATGAAAGTCACACTATTTATAAATAAAAAATACAAAATAATTTTAACTAAGAGAATAAAATTTATTAATTAGTTTATTTTTTAAAATAATAACTCTAAATTTGATTTTTTTCCCAACACAATTCTATGCAAACTGGCTTACTAGTCCATATTTTTATTACTTGATAATAATATATTTTGATTTCTTATTTGTATTATTAAAATATAAAGTATGAATTTTAAATAAATTTAAGCTTCATTATCAATTAACCTGTTTAGTACATCTTAAATATTCCAATGCAATTTTTTATTCAATAAAATTGTTAATTAAAAATGTTTATTTTAATTTCTTAATTTTAAAATATTAACAACATATTTTTAAATATATTATTTATATATTCTTTATTATTGATTAATTTTTTTAAAATATTACAACAATTTTAAAATATCAGTTTATAGGATAAATATTTTTAAAAAATAATGTATTGTTGATGTTTTTTAATGGATAGACTTCCAAAAGAAAAAATAAACTAATGGATAACATTAAAAAAAATTATTATTATTTTCCAATTTTATTGGCGTTGGTCTGGTGCGCAAAAAAGGAAAATAAAAAAATGGTGGTGAGGGTGGGAGCAGAGAGGATTTTGGGAACGGTGCGATTGGGGGTTAGGGTTCGGTGGCGGATGTACCACGAGAGAGTTGTGGATCACTACAACAACCCTCGGAATGTAGGGTCCTTCGACAAGAATGACCCCAGCGTAGGGACGGGTTTGGTTGGTGCACCGGCGTGCGGTGATGTGATGAAGCTCCAGATTAAGGTTGACGACGAAACCGGAAAGATCGTCGATGCTCGCTTCAAGACTTTCGGCTGTGGCTCTGCCATTGCTTCTTCCTCTGTCGGTAATTGATTGCAAATACTTTTCTGTTTCAATTCAATCTATTCCATTCTATCCTCGTTATGACCTTGAGCTTATCTATGCAATGTTCAGCTACTGAGTGGGTCAAGGGAAAGCAAATGGAGGAAGTTTTGTCCATCAAAAACACGTCAGTGTAAATTCTAACTATTGTTCTTGTATTTAGTCATTTATCTTTAGATTGAAGAAGTGGTAAATCAAATATTTTATCTATTTTAAGGGTTAGTAGTATAAGAGCTCATAGCATAGGGGATAGGGCCTCATAAAATTTTAACATTCTGCAGTGTTTGGTGTGATATTGTATTATAAAATAATACCATATTGTGCCTTGTTTAACGCTGGATAGGATGAAACAAAAAATGATCTTTACTTCGAAATAGGGATGAAAAATGATCTTTACTTAGAATTTAGAAAGTATGAGTAATACACTAAATTAATCCCTAAATTATAAATCAATCTAGTCCTAAAATTACAAAAAAAAAAGGTCATTATAGTCCATGAAATTACCAAATATAGGTCATTTTAGTCCTTAATGTTGTAATTTCAAGAACCAAAATGATTGTTATTTTGTAATTTCAGGGATTAAAATGATCATTTAATAATTTCAGGGATCAAAAAATGACATTTTTATAATTTCAAACTAATTGACTGGTGCTCATAATTTTAGGGATTAATCTGATCTATTCCTCTAGAAAAAAAATCTATTCTATTCGTTTAAATTAGTTATGTTATGATAATTTTTGGAGAAGACGACAGGACAGCTTACAGTGAAAAAAAAAAAAAAAAAAAAAGCTTTGGCATAATGGGTCAGTGATGGAAGATGTGTTCTTTAATATATATCTTCTGCGGGTCGTCCTCTTCCTGGATGCTGATCACTCTTATCTCTGCTTATACATTATTTCAGAGTTACTAATGTTGTTTTCTGTGTTTGTTTTGGACCTGCTTTGGTTATGCTTTCATGATTGATGGTTCTGTCTGTTGTTTTGAGTTCTTGAAATGACAAATAATTGATATCCTGCAGTGAAATTGCGAAGCATCTTTCACTTCCACCAGTTAAGCTCCACTGCAGCATGCTTGCTGAAGATGCCATTAAAGCTGCCGTGAAAGACTACGAAACTAAGCGTGGCAAGGCAACTGCTGACAGAGAGGCAACGGCAGGAGAGAAACCTCCCCCTGCTTGATTTCTTCCACCGATAGATGATGATGAAAATAACTGTTTGTTTAGTTTTTTCATTCTGTTAATCAGTTGGACAACAGAGAACCACTTCACTTGAGAGATTTGGTTGGAGCTAATCAGCTAGTGTATTCACATTATGTGAACTAAATATTTGAGACTCTGGCTATGGTTTGTTATCTGCTTGGTTTAAATTCTGTAGGACTCGAACCATGTTTTGACGTTGGGACTCCTATTCTTATTACCATTACTAACTTTGTACGCTTTCAATAAAGCAGATTGGAATGTTTGGAAGTTCCACAATACGATTAAGTGAATAGAATGATACTTGCACAATTTTTTTTTCCCAGGGTCATATATGTCTGTAATTTTTTTGGGTGAATAAGTTTGTAATTAAACTTTATTATCTTAAAGATGAAAATATGATGCTCCCTTAACTTAGCAAAGCAAGTATTAAGAATATGGAGTGCTCAAGCGATGGCGCATATGTAGGGGACAACAATAATACCTTGTTTGTTTGGCCTGAATTAGGAGGGAAAAAATACAGAGAAAGGAAGTAGTATTGATAGAAATATTTTTCTACTTTTGCTTGATCATCAAAATAAAATAAAAAGAAAATAATCCCTCTCAAATAAAAGAAAATGAAGAACTTTATTTTTAAATTATTAAATAAATTAAAACTTATTATATCAATATAAAAATAACATAATAGAAATTTAAAATTTTTCCCTCTTTTTTCTATTTTTTTATCCAACTAAATAAGATATAAAAAAAATTTCTTTGTTTTCCTTTTTATTTTTATCTATTTAAATAATTTATTTATTTTTCATATTTTTATTTTATTTTTTACATCATGAAGAATGAGTATTTGTTGATATAAAGGAGTAAATGTTCTATTGCGAGATTAAAATATCCTAGAATTTAGCTAGACAAGTGTGGTTGTTCGATGGAATAAAATAGTACAAGTTACTTATCCATTTCACAGCAGAAAAAGGGTGTTAAATCATTTCTTCCAAAATTTCTAGTTAGGTATTCAAAGACATCAGATATATGATGGAATATATTCTGCCCTACAGCATGGCCGGTAATCAGAGGCAGACTAGAGATACTTAAAAATACATAATGAAGTGCAATCAACATGGCATGGAACTAGAGCATAGAATAATGGTGACGATGAAGGGCAGTCAAGGTGGCAAAAAGATAAGATTTCCATTATTTTAATTATAGACGAATAAAAATTCATGGTGATTGTCGTAGAATAAAGTTTATTCGTAAGGTACCAAAAGCAGAACCGGATTCTGAAGCAATTCCGAGTTGATGGTATTATTATTAAGAAATACACGGCCTAGAAAACGAGCAGCATCCGTATTCCATAATTTTTAGTTCTTCATAATTTATATTTGCGTCATTAATAAACCCCACCCACAACTTTATTCATGGATATTGTGGTGGTGGACAGATTGCTGTTGAGAATGCAAAAGCTCTACTCTTGTCCGTAAAAACAACTGCCTCCTATGCCTAAGGATTAATAAGAGTTGTTCTTAAAGACCAAGGTTATCTAAGTTTGTTATCTAAGTTGTTCTTAAACACCCACCCACTACTATGTTTGTTATCTAAGTTTTTTTTAAAAAAAAAGGAATTTGAGAGTTTATTCTTAAAAAATGTAAAATGAGTGGGTTTTGGAATGAATTTGAGAGTTTATCCGAGCAAATGACTGCAAGGCATTATTCAACATCATAGTACCATACAAAGTTTATGGAAGGCGTACAAAACATTCAAATATAACAGGTGCAATAACAAGTCACGCCACCAATCATTCTCGAATACGACATACAAAAAGAGGAAGAGTAAATTAGGCAGTTAAACGATCTTAACAAAAGATGATTAGACAGTCAACTCACCTAGGCAGTCTTGGTGCGTAGAACATCCAACAAAAAATTGGTGATGAAGGGCTCATAAGATGGCATTTTTGCATACCCGGGAAAGTAATTGATATCAATGACAAAGTACCTTCTTCGATCTTTAGCATCTCTAATCACATCAACGTTGAAAAGGTTAAGTCCCAAGGCCTCCCTCAACGCCCTCGCTAACTCACCTATCAAACTCTGCGGAGGCATTTCAGCGTTCTCAACGTCCTCTTCCTCGCTCAAGTTCGATACTCGACAAAATGGCAGCGCCCCCTTCAACGTTCTCAGCTTCTCCTCGGATATATCAGCCAAAGACTTGCGCTTTACGCAATTCACGCTCTGCCCAGCAACGTAAATCTTGAAAACAATGCCACCGTGATTCACAAACTCTTGCAGCACCGTAGGAACGGTCAACGCGTTGAACCCGTCACGGTCGAAAACCAAGCACAGTTTATGAGAATCAGCGCTGCCGTCAGCCATCAACGGTTTTGCAATCACGGGGAATCTCAAACCCATTTCTTCTATTCTGTCGAAATCGAAGGCTTCCGGTTCGTTCACGACCACTTGCTTGGGAACCCCAACAGTGGCATTTTCAAAGGAAATTTGCAAGTGGGTAACTGCCTCGAGCATGGAAACCCGATTGTGAAGGCGATTCACCAACTCGGGGGGATCGATGATGATAGTGTTTGGGTGTTTCGCTGAGAATTCACGCAGTTGTTGGTTCCAGTTTTGGGTGTGCAATTTGTGGATGATGCAATGAAAAGGGCCTTGTTCTCGTAACGGTATGGTGGCGTGGATTGGAACGAGATCGATGCCGTGCTGTTTGGCGTTATCGAGGAGGGAGGGCTGAATGAAGGTTTCGACCTTCTTGGGTTGGAGAGCATAGCCCACACAAAACCTCTCAGCTGCTGCTACTTTGGACTCAGACATGTCTGTTTTTGTAGGAGTTGCACTGCTGATGTATCAATGTAATAGCGATGCAAATTGCAAATGAAGATACGTTATGATTATGACCGATATTTAGTACGGTAAGAGAAATAAAGACTCCAAAAGTACATGGTAGGCAATTGTAAAGTAACCCCAAAACAAAAAGCTAAAGGCTTCGGGTAAACTATACAGACAAATAAGAAGACGGAGAACGTCATACTATTAATATATCAAAATTAAACTCCTGTTAAATGAGATGCAAACAAAATTATTTAAGACCTTCCTGTTGGTTGGCATATCAAAGATGAAAATACTAATTTTTTTTATTGAATTTTCAATTAGTTAAAAAAGATAATAGATGAGTACCTATCAAACAGGTTTATCTAATAGTAATTGTAATCTGTATACAATGTTTACCAATAAATATGTGAATTTCACTCTTACTATTTCCGTCTGTATAGGTGCAATGCTTGATTAAACAGGACACTCATCAAGACCATGACAATCTGTGAAATATAAACCATCTATAAGTGTACAGAAGTTTTTAGGAGTATAATAACAAATATGGTATTATTATATTGTTGGTACGCACAACGCATTCAAACAGACTGGTAATAAATATTAAAATATTTTGGAATACAAGCATTTTGCTTGCTTCATAAAGTTATGACAAACAAACGAACAAGGAATTGAAAATCACCATAATAATGTGGGTCAAATTTGCCGCGGCTGCCTCAAATTAGTTAGAATGAACAGTTGTATTCATGCTAAAGTTGACTCGCGTCCAATCTTTCAATCACAATAACTTCTAGTTAGACAGACGAAGAAACATTTCTATATCACATTGAGAACAGGACGGGTAAACTAATCTACATGAAAGAATGAATACTGATACAATTGTAGTTGCTAAGCTCACATCTTCTGAATTGATAGCAATACTTTGGGCTGACAAATTATCAAATGACAGCAAGATTTCAAAATTTGAACGAACAAAAACAGCTCTTTCAATTAACATATGTATACATGAGACGACAAAAGCACCACCCTATGCCTGTAACTGTATAGATTCGACCTTGTTGTAGGCGCCATCCTTGACTTTCTTATGGGAACCATGTCGTGATTTATTTGATTTCCTTTTCTTTGAAGCAGTATTTTCATGAGTGTGATCTTCCTGCACGATGCCATTCTCTTTGTCTGGAATGTCAGATTCAGACTGCAATGGCTCAGCCTTTGATTCCGTCCGTTGAGCTTCTGGCTCAATAACTGACATTCCTGATAGAATGTAGTCTAATAAAAACGTGCTTCTAACAAGTCTGTCTATCCTCCCAAAGTGCCTCTGACTATATGGGATGAGACCTTCGAGAAGTTCACCGATCCCTTTAATCTGAAATGTCCCATAAAAAAATATCAAACATGAATATTTTCTTCTTTCCTCAAAAACAGCTTGAGAAATCTAATTAATATAGACACAGAACAAAATATCTAACATAAATATCCTTTCCCAAATCAACAATTGGATTCAATATGCTTATTTTGATAAACCACACTGAAGTTTATTGAAATAAGCTAAAGAGAATTTATTAGGGACTCATAACGTAAGATACTTCTATAAAGTTTGGCCAAACACTTCCAATTAGTAGTTATATGATAACATAAGCCCAGCTAAGACTTGTAGAATCCCTCCCAAACGCCCCCTATAAGTTCATTATATAGAATTCAATTTATCTTATATCAACATACTTTATTCTAGCGCTAGAATTTAACCTATGCCAGTTTATCGTATCAACATAGTTTGTCAAGTGTTAACGATCATATATTTCTAAAAGATTTTCTTATTCACATTAAAGCAAGAATACAATCTGACAGTAACAATCAATATCAAAGTATAACTAAATACCTCAGGGAGCATTTAACCAGACAGTAAAACCAGCAAATGTAAGAAGTCCATATTCAATATCAGACCAAGCATTTCAGTCATTAAGCATCACAATATGTAAGAAATGCATGATCAGTTATATGAAGCCTCTTTCTTAAATGAAGGGTAAAAAAGCACCTGAACAATATCTGTTGGAGGGAAGCTGTTGAAAACTCTGAAAAGTACAAACTGTGAAACATAACAGAGCTTTGGTTTTGTATTCCATTCTCGAACATAGTTAAGTAGTACACGAAGCTCTTCATTGCCCAAGCCCTTAAGGGCTCTGTCAACATGATCTTCAGGCCCTCTCTTCCTGCAGAAATATCAGTCAAGTGTCCGCCAAAAAAAGATTCTGACAGCAAAATAAATCACTGCTAACCTGCAAAGTTCTGCAAATAGTTCAAAAAGCCTATGTGGTCTGCGCAGTTCAAACGCAATTTGTATTGCTTTAGTATAGTCAGCATCTGAGACAGCATTCTCTAGGTCTTGACCTTTCAAGACTCCCTCTTCCTGCATCAACATTAGAACTCACATCATTTTTCTAACACATAGGCACTCATGATTTTTGACACTATTTTCTTTAAAAAAAATCCCAAAAATTATATATATGCAATATGCAATTGGTAATATATCTGGACAATCTTCCATACTCTCAGCCATTTTATAGAACATTTATTGAATAAATCCCTTTTGTGTCACTAAAGTGTGCTTTCCAATACTCTAAGATGAAGCAAAAACTTTTCCATGATTGAAAATAAGATCCAGAATAACAAATACAAACTTGGTTATCCAGCATAGCACTTTATTGATTTATCGCCAAGGTTATATCACTTGTGAAACTGTATGTAATATAGAGTCTGTAAAACCTAAACCACCAAGAAACTATTCTGAAAATTAACAGCAATTAACATTATATTCAGAAAAGCAATAGAGAGTACAAAACATGTTTTCTTACATGGTTGGAAAGAGTAGGACAAATTTTGATCCAAACCTCCACACCACCTTTTAGCACTTTGTTTATGTTTTCAATGATTCAATCTACCAACATAAAATGTACAAGCAAACATCATCATCTAATTTAACATAGCATTGTCATATTGCAATTGATTTTTAATTAAAAAAATCTTTGGGTTCCAGGTTTTGCATGAAATTTGAGAATAGAGAAAAATGGGCAGAACGCACAAGTCTTTGATTATTAAAGGACTGATTCAACAACTTCAACTACAAGATGTTTCATTCATACAGTTGAGTTCCAAGATTGTGACCGGTCCTTCCTTTTTTTCTTAAATTCATAGAAACAATGGGGGAATAATCATAGAACTTAGCAATGAACAACCATGAAACATGACCCTGATTTTGACCCCAATTGTAGCACCAAAAATGTATGATTGGTTTAAGTCACCTCTTTACGGAAAGCTTCTTCTTTGTCAGCTGCAGTGGAATCCAACCACAAATTAACAATAGCATCACCACCACCAGTAGCAAGCATTTCTGTTTTCCTGCCGACCGCCAAAGCCCAAACCTGCAAGCCAGCCACATTTTGTCAGCAAAAAGAAAAGTGCAAAGAAACATGATTCTTTTGCATGTCTGGGAAAATTTATTGTGGGAATAAAGAAATAGCTTACACAAACCTTACAGTTGCAACTGTATTTTGGTAAAAACATGAATAAAAGAAAGCATCTTGGTATACAACAGTATAGAGTCTATTTGGGTACTTACTCAAACTATTTATTTCTTAAGAGTTAAGATCCAAACAAGCTGAAATTTTGAATGGTATTAACAGTTAATCAGGTCCTTGAGTAATAATCATCTACATTATACACTATCTTAGGGAGGAATAAGAAAACCAGAGACGTGCCCATGCCAGAATGTAATCTACATACCCTTAAAGAAGGGGGTAAAAACTAGAGTTGTGTGCAAACCTTTTTCTGAAGTTTGAAATGATGGGCAGTAATCAAGGAAAACATAATTTGAATGTTTAGCACTGCATAGTGTTTGGTAGCATTGATGTAATCTGCTGGCTTTGAGTGAGCTAAATAGGTCCAAACTTACTAAAGCATTTTACAAACAAGAAAAATAAAACTCCTTACAAGAACATCAAGCACACAACACATTTGAACCCCTTTTTTTTCTAGGTATATACCTATAGAAACAGGAAAAATACCATGACATTGAAAACTTTAAACAAAAAAAAGCACCAGAAAATAAGGAATATAACAAAGGATCAACTGGCACCTTGTCTTCATGGTGATCATAAGTAGCAACACATTCATTGGTTTTTACAGTCCACAGCTTTACTAAACCATCAGCACCTGAACCATTAATTAAGTTGATCACACATGCAAATGTTAGAAAGAACAAAATCAGCCAGAGATAGCCTCATACCACAGGAAACGATTTGTGTTCCACGAGTAACAAACAATGCCCTCAACACACTAGAAGTGTGTCCTTCAAATGTCTTCAAACATGAGCCATCAGATATAGCCCATATCCTTATTGTCTTATCACCAGATGCAGTTACCACACATTGATCAACAGGAGAAAATTCTACAGACCAAATTCCCCTTTTATGCCCTTTAAATACAACTACTGATACTAGATCTGGAAGTCTCCAAACACATGCTGTGCGATCCTGATGGGAGACAAGTAAAAAAAAATACTATAATGATAACTACAGTGGAACGACTATAATTTTTTCAAAATAAAAGGAACAGTAAAGGAAGAAAGCCAGTGTAAGTAGCTACTGACAATTTATTCTTTATTTAGAACAAAACAAGAGATGGACAGGGGGAGTACTTTTTCTGCAATTAAGTAGATTACTCAATTATCAAGGCCAAAGGAATCTGCAGGGCAGATATAATACCAACCTGAGAACCACTACATACTAAACTATCATTCGGAGCAACAGCTACAGAATTGATATCTTTATCATGAGCTGCAACAACAGCTTTTGCTTTTAAATTTATTGGCACTGTCATATTGTCCGAGAGATCATCCAAACTCCACACCTTAAGTGTATGATCACTGAGAAACAATGACACAGATTGATAAAAATAAGTTTGAACATACTATCCAAAAGCTTGAATGTTCAAAACCAAAGAATTCAACAGTAAACTAAGTAACATATTACATCAAACTCAGTTCGTATAGCAGAAAAAACAGGGAAGTCAACTTTAGATGTATGGGTAAAATGATTCATGCAGAATATCTCGATAAGAGATAAATGCAGCTATCTTGCATGATTGAGTGAAGAACATGGAAATAGAAGGAACGGAAGATTATGTTCAGCACAAGTTTTCTTAGATGGATTCTAATACTGTGACAAGTAGAAGTGAATTCAATTTACTAGTAACCAAAGGAAGTTTGCTAGTGTTTCCATTCCCACTATTTTCAGAAAAAGGACAAGACCACATAGAAGGTCAGCCATGACATTTTTTAACATGTAAAATCAAATTATCACTGTTGCAGAGCAGGAAAACAGACAGCAATTAAAACAGAAAAAAAAAAACTTCAAATACTGCTTTCTAACTAATTGAAGTCAAAACTTCTTATTGATGCTAAACTCAATGCTATTATGAGAATCAAAGTAGCAGCAATAACTGTGGCGAGATTACTTATTCTCCTCCTACTTTATAACATTATAACTTGAGAGTAACATGAATCCCATGGCATAACACATTTCTTGTTACAATTCTAATGCTCCATTTCCATTTTATAATAATTACTTTTGCAATATATATATAAATAAGATAAAGGGAATCCAAAATGAAGGAATTTATGGAAAGTAAAAAGGTAAATAAATTCTTGCTCTTAAGAATAACAATAGAAACAAATGCATCAAAACTCACCTGCTGCCACTAACAAAGAAATCTCGCTTTCTTTTTGAAAAGGCAATGGCTCCAACAGCTCCCATGTGGCCAATACCAACGCCAATGCAGTTTGTGCTTTCTGATTCCCACAACCTAACCTATAAAGCAAGTGGACATTTGTTATGTAATGTCTGACTCCTATGCATAAGACTTGTTTACAGTGCATTACATGCATATGATGAACATTGAACCGGAGCACCTGAAGCACTTGCTCCCATAGAAGAAAATTCTAAATTCTTACAATCTTGAGACCAGAAAGGAAAAAAACTTACACTGTTGTCTTTACTTCCAGTTACAATCAGTGTTCTCCCAGAACTTGATACACAGGTGTCAAGGCATAGAACAATTTCAGTATGACCAGATAAGACATAGGAACATGACATAGATGCAAGGTCATAAACCCGAACCTGCAAAGCTCCAGTAGAGTTGTAAATTAAAGCCCAAAACTTGAAGTATCATTCTTCCTAGACTAAAGAACAGAAATAATAAATTGAAGGATGATGAATCAAATGCTGAATTCTTTACATTCATTAATGACTCAGATCCTAATAACCATGTGTTGATGTTTCCTTTATCCTTTTTTAATAATAATTCTTCACTTTTGATTAACTATAATTGTACAAACTCAAAAAATTAGGATTATTACTTTGCTTGGGTGATATTATGCAAGTCTGCAACATACTACTGACTAAATTTCATTTTTCTTTTTCATTGTTCATATTCTTTACCTTTTTCAATGGTTTTTTGAATCTCTTAAGATTAGATTAACTGAGAAGCTTTAATTAGATAATATTTGTACGAAGAGAATGCATGTTTATCACTCTATCTAAATACAAAATGATGAGATATTGTAATAAATTGTAATAAATTCTAACGACTAACAAAATTAGAATGGGCATTCCAATTCAACAAAAGCTTTTTAATCCTTATTGCTCTAAACATACATCATCAAAAAGACAAGGCAAACTAAAAAACATAATGAGCTGTTTCATATGCCACTACTGACCAAAACATAAATGCAAACATAGCATTGCAAAATTATCTTGGAAATGAATACAGATCATTCTCTTAGTGAATTAAAGATTTCAAAATGGTTTTATTTTAGAAGTTGAGTTAATTAATAACAAAATGAAAAAAAAAAACTCAACAAATGGAATCTCATCCCCAAATCCATATAAACAGAGACATGGATCACAAAAAATGCCATATTGAGCACTATGTAGTAAGCACATTTATTTCAAGAAGACACTAAATCAAAATTTAAGAAAAATGACAAGAACAACACTACAAAAATGTGAACAACTAAATAAAAAAATATCCTGAAGACAGGAAAAAATTTTAGCCTTTTTTTCAGCATTGAATGATATATTCAAATTGACTGGCTTGTTAAAAAAGTCAAACTATACATGAATCACAACAGTGTACAGATATCTAGATACAAATGCACATTTCCATACCTGTTCAAGATTGGTAGCAAGAGCAAGGAATTTTTCATCATCCCCAATAAACTTCATATCCATAATCTCTTCATTATATCCCACAAGTCTTTTGGTTAGATTAAGTTGCAACAACTCTTCAGAGCATTCCAGAGAGTAAAACAGAAACTGCTGATCTGCAGTCACACAAAGCAATCCTTGATCTGAGGGAAGCATAACAGCAGATGTAAAACCCCTTCGTGAACCATCCTCGTTGTCTATGCTGGCTGTAACATCCGAAGCCCTTTGCTCAAAGATGCAACCTGCACTGTCAATACAAGAAAACTAATAAGGCAGTGAACAGATTCCATCTTGATTGATGCAATTTTGACTTTGCTTCTTCTGTATAAAATATTTATATTGCAAGTAACAAATTTAAGGGAGTCCAAATTATTTACAAACTGTCCCAATAAGAATAAATCCCCAGTGATAAACACAAATTCAGTCACAAGTTTTTAACCTGAATCCTTGAATAGCTCCCAAATTCAGTCTATAATTAATAGTGTAACTATTGCAGAATGTCATTGAACTACAAATATTAAAACTAATGATTGAGATATTCCCATATGTTACCCTTCAGAAGTCCATATGCGTACAATGCCTCGTTCACCAACTGTAGCAAAATAGAATATTTGGGAACCAGCATGTTTTTTAGCATTTTTCCTATATGAATCCAGGGATAAAGCAAAAGAACTCCCAGCACCAATTACACAAACAGCTTCAACTGCTTCATTTGTAATGACAGTCTTCTTGTTGCTATAATCATGAAGATCCCACAATGTCACAACCTGCCAATATTCAACACCAATTTGTCAATTTAGTAGACTAAATTCATTACAGTTAGCATCCTAGTTAAAAATCCAGAGAAATCAGAAAGTTTGTAAATTAAGGGTTCATCAAAATTCCAAGATAAGTGCTTATAGCACTTAACAGAGCTTCTACTGCCTCTAGTCCCAAAGAAAAATGAAGGTACAAACTTAAAAATCCAAAAGTAAAAAGATAAATGAATAAAATTAAAGAGAAGAAGGTAAAGAATACACTCATGATGCAACACTTGTATTAAATTAAAACAAAAAGTACAATGGAGCCTTAATAGCCTACCTTATCTCTTCCGGCACTAAGCAATGTCCATCCATCTTCAGATACTGCCAAAGAAGTCACTGCTGAGCGATGATTATCTAGTGTTGCAACGCAGTTCTTTCTCTTGGTCTTGGAAACATCCCAAACCCTTACAGTTGCATGATCACCACCATCATCACTGCCAGAAAAAAGCTGTGGGCACCAATCTCACCGTGATCAGTAAAATATATGAAGAAAGGTGGAATCAACACTTGGGCATAGCTAAAAAAAGGAATATGGGAGGAGCAAACTAAATCACTGTGGCATTTGGCGAATGTTATTAAAAAAAGGACAAGAAACAAAAATCATATCAACTCCACTAGGTGAATGTTATTAACCCTCTCACCCTCCCCCCATCTGACATTACATTACTTCCATCTTGTACAGTTGTACTTCAAAAATCACAGGTTGAAGCTTGTAATCTAAAATGGAAAAACATAACCAAATGAAAAAAAAACACATTATTTCAGCACCAACCAAAGTCACACTCCCACCACACCCACCATCACCAATCACTCTATCCAGTACACTGACCCAACAGTCAGCCCACACCACTCATTGTGTTGTTTTGCATCCATAACAAGTGTTCTTAGACTTTCCCATTGGAAAAACAGGAGAACAAGTCTGGTCCTACTTCAATTAGTAAGATTTCAATGAGTAGCTCACATAATAAAATGGTCCAAGATCTAATTCACTCTCCTACAAACCTATAAATAGGTAGTGAGGCATTATTGCGGTGACGGAAATGCACACTAGCACAAAGCAATAAAATAAACCATTAAGCCTTAGCATACTTACAAGTTGTTTCTCAGGATCGGGATGGAACATAACACAAGAAACGACTCCACCGTGACCTTTAAAGTAATGCGTGCAGTAGCCACCATCCACATCCCAGACGAGGACCTTCCTATCAGCTCCACCGGTAGCAAGCAACCCCCCAGAAGGGTGACAAGCCATACACATAACCGGACCATCGTGACCCTATCCAAGAGCACGCATTAGTTTACACAACGCATAGCCAAACATTGAATGTAAATTTGTATGTAAGTTACCTTCCAGGAGCGGACGCATTTGAGCGTGGATAAATCCCAAACTCTGATCTGGCGGCTGTGGCTGGAAGAGAAGAGAAAGTCGTCGTTAGGGCTGAGGGCCAAGGCGGTGACAGATTCAGAATCGCCTTCGAGGGTGGACTTGATGGAAGCGTTGGCAGAATCGACGATGTTGATGGAATCGGCGCTTGCGCATGCGATGAAGGAGCCGTCCGATGAGACGACGAAGGGCCCGCCGGTGTAGAATTGCTGCAGAGCGGAGACGCAACGGTAGTTCGTTTTCAATCGAAGGGGCTCCATTGCCGCCACTCTGGTTCGAAGACGGTTAGAGGAAGCCGGGCCACTAGGGTTTAAGCACCAGGGTTTTGCTTTTTACTGGTTTTTATTAGTTTGCTATGTCCCTTCCTTTTTTTGTAGAAGAAAAATAAAATAAAATTTGTTCATGCTTATAGTCAATTATCTATTATATATTTGAAAAACAAGAACCCTAGTCACCCGCCATGTTTTCCTTTATTATTTTCCCGTCTGCTTTTTCCCTTTCATCTTCATCATGCATGGTTAAAATAATCTTTTCTGATCTTGTGTACAAAACAAAACACACACTCTCTTTGACTTTTATTTTAAATCTTTAAAAGTTATTATGTTTTAATTTTGTTAATATTTTGATTTAAAAACATATTTATCTTTAATTTAACCTTAATTTCAATTAAAATATAATTTTTTTTAACATAATCATTTTTAATTTAATTATACAATAGTTTTTATATTAAAATATCATTACTTTTAAAAAAAAATTATTCAAATTTTCACTATTATAGATAATATTTTTATTTAAAAGAATGTATATAATTAAAGACATTTATTTAAAATTATTAATCTTATAAATATATATGTTTTAAAAATAATATATCTTTTAATAAATTTATACAATAATTTATGTAATAATACATTTGTATAATCTTTAAAGGATAGAGAGTTTTTAATCTAAAAAAAATCTATACTTACATTAACATTTGATTTTATCATAATATTTAATATTTTGGTACTTTAGCGTTCTTGTATGGTTTTTATGATTCTTATTCAATTAATAATATTTTAAGAACTTTTATTATTTTTAAGCATTAAAAAATTTATGCAGTTTATTACAAACGTTAATATTAGTTTTTTTACCTCTAATATATAGAATGGATTTCAAACAATATTCATATGAATTGATCTTTAGTTTATTTTAAAATTTTTCTTTTCACATCTTATTTAATGATAATAGTTATAATTATGTGTTAATTTTAACATTTTTAATTTAATTTTAAAATTTTACGTTTAAGGTAAATTTTAATTTGTATTATTTAATTTTAAATTTTAAAGTTAATATATCATTTTATAAATATTATATATTTATTCATACGATCTCATGAGCCTTATAAAGAAAAACTTTTACTTGATCATAATAATAAATATCAATAATAGAAAATCACGAAAATAAAATTCAGTAAAATATATGTAATTTATTACATATAATTTTTTAAAAAAAATTTAAAACTTATTTTATACGAGCTTTACACTTTTTATTGGATATCAACATTATTTGACTATTAATATAAAAATATTTCAATCATTATTATAATTGGATGATTTTATGACAATTACATCCATTAATATTTAAAAGTATGACATAAAAAATATATTTACATTGTGATTTAATAAAAAATTATTAATTGTCAACTACGTAGTTTAATTGGTAAAATTTTTTATATTAATTGGTGGGGTTGATTTAGTTTAGCTACAAGTGTTTGATTTAAATTCTTTACATATAATTATGTTAAAAAAATTACTATCTACTCAATTTGAATAAAACAGTTTCTACTTTCTAATAAAAAATATACATAGTTTAGATTTAAAAAATTTATAGTATCATTTAAAATATTTATTATTAATCCAGACTTAAATCAATACAAAATTTTTACTTGTAATGACATAAAAAAGATAGAAATAAACAATAAACTGGAAGGCAATGATAGTATTTAACAATATCACAATTGTTTAACCAATTTCAGACTTAGGTCTAACAACATTTACAAAAGGTTTATAGTTTCATAACTTTTATTATTATACATGAACATACAAGTTTTATAATTAAAAAGAGTGACATGAATGTGAATTGTATAATTAATTTTCATAAAAGAAATTATTTATCTGAAGAAAAAAAAAACTTTTGGTATAATGATTAGCAAAGCAATAGATTTGTTTTTTCACAAAAATGTCAAAAATTTAACTCAAATTAAATATGTCTATCATGTACAAAATTTAAATAAATGTTGATGAGGTATAAAAATATAAAATAATCTATACATTATATTTGGTAATTTTTTTAACTGTACAGTTGGATAAAATAGTTATTTAAAAGTAAAAAAGATAGAACATATCATCTTTAAATAAATGTTTAAAAATTATATGTAAAATTTATGTTTATAATCATAGCCTAAAGTTGACAATTTATATGGATTTAGATTCCAATCACGCGAGAACCTATATGTTAAATATTATTGAATAAATTTTGTCATTAAGCAATCATGCTACTGTGAATTTCACACTTGAAGAATGGCATATATGCTAGTTACAATAATGGTTTCTCATATAAACAACTATTGTTTTGAGAAAAAAAAAAAAAGAAGTAAGATCTCGCTTGTATTAGTGATTAATAAAGTAATCGAATTTTTAACAAGACATTAAAAGTTTAATAATTATTAAATATAAAATTAAAAATCAAGAAAAAGAAACACTCTCACATGTACTCGAACCAACATATGTAGATGATCATGGTCACAATCTAAACTTGGATGAGTGATATGGATTTGCACCCTGCTCATACTTTAGAAAAACAAACAACAAAAGTATAATTACACAAATTTAAACATTGATCATAAAAATGAAAAAATACAAACAACTTGAACTCCCTGCAAGAATTAAAGAAAATTTAGATGCATATGAATTGGAATAGAAGAAATTTATAGCAGGAAGATGTGAAAAAAGAGAGTACGCAGTACTATAATCTATATCTTAAAGACATTACACATTGTAACTGATTTAAATATATAAAATTTCTTATAAAGATCACGTACATTAAAGTATATCATTCTAAATAAAAACTAGTTTTATAACACTATTATTAAGGTAATTTATTTTATTTTTAGCACAAATGTGGTTAAAATTCCTTAAATTTCGTTGCGTCTACCAGTAAAGCAGCCACATTCATAATTCATCCCAATCTTTTTTAAAAAGGACAAAAAATAAAGACCATAGAAACAAGTAATCCACCAAAATAACATGTTGCGGTAGTGATCCTCTTACAATTGTTTGTCTTGATAAGTGGGTGTGGGCCACTTCCATAAGACTTGAGGTTATACTTTTTACATCCTAATATTTTTTGTTATTTTTACCATCCTTTTTGCTTGTTATTTTAAGAATTAAATTTTAAATTTATTTTAAATACATTTTTAAATATTTAATTTAAGAATATATTAAACACTATTCCAAAAAGTTAACTCTAGAAGATAATTTGTAAATCACTTACAAATCATTTTCGAAATTAGGATTTTAAAAAAATTTAATATATTCTAAAAATTTTTAAAAATAACTAAAGAAAAATGGTGCAAATAGCTAAAAAATAAAAAGTTAATACAAAAAATAATATTCAAACTTTTGCCGCATTCTATTACGGCGTCTTAACTTGTTTGTATTGCCTGCGTCAAAACAATAAAAAATAAAAAGAGTAAAATTGAACGGAGAAGTATCTAATCTTTCATATATTAATAATAAAAAAATTAGGGAAAGAAAATAAAAATACCAGCAGGGATGCCAGAGCAGTTACACGGCTCCCTCTACGAGGAGACTAGAGCAAAATTGTTCTTTCTTTAGCGTGGAAGAAAATGGGAGAGGGAGAAAAGTTTGTATCAAATCATAAATTTATCAATTAATGGATTAATTAATCAGCATATTAAAAAATATAGAAGTCATTTAACTTAATTTATATTTTGTTCTTAATTTCTTTTATCAAATTTCCTTCAAGTAACGTATATTAAAATGCATGCTTCACGCTTGTTTGAAACATAGAAATTTACAGTCTGTCACTGCAAAACGGCTTCCCTTGTCTCATCTATTAATTGTTAAGTAATTATTAACAATTAATTTTGAATTTTCTTAACAGCAGAAAGCAGGGATGGGTAAAAACTGTGGTTGTTATTGTTTCAGACTTTGAGTGTAGTATTGGGCCAGTGGAGCATTGAACAGGTAAGCTTGTGATAGAGGTAGTTTGGTGGGGTAAGGGGGTAGTTGAGTTCAGTGGACCTTCGATAAAAGGCGGGCTAGCTACATAAGGATAAATTTTGTTGGAGTTGACGTTGAACTTGAAACTTGGAGACCGAGGGGAAGAGAGAGATATGGCACACGCACCCAACACTTCAATTCACAGGTCCAGTTCACGACCTCAATTGGATCTCAGCAAAGCTGAAATTCAAGGAAACGTGGAGGAGAAATATCCCACTATTTTGTTACCCAATCAATCTCATGATATATCTCACCTTGCTCTAGACATTGGAGGTATATTCAATTCAGATTCATATTTCATGTTTTCGGGTCCCCTTTTTTTTAAAAAAATAATTGTATTTTTTTGTTTAATTTAATTAATTAATTAATTTTGCTGGTACCGCTTCTCAGTGATGCTGGTGCTATTTGTCAAAAGCTAACTATATTTTATGATTATTTCTTTTTTTAAAATTATTTTTGGATGCTGAAATTCGTATATGAAATATATAAAAGAATTATAACGTTATGCTGGAACTTTCTGAATCAACCCAAAAGTGGTTCTTTTCAATCCTTCTTCCTATGTTATATCATCCTATAACGAGGGGAAAACAAGTAAATAAAAGAGGATTGAACTGTACCAATGGCAGTTTCTCCCCTCGATGACGTTTGACTCTTAAATTGCATATTAGTTTCAGAGAAGAGGTTGGTTGTATTTGAAATATGCCTGGAACTTAGGATTATTGAAATTATATGGGCAGGATCTCTTATAAAATTGGTGTACTTTTCAAGACACCAGGATCTATCGACCAATGACAAAAGAATGAGAAATGTGCAGAATCGACTGGGATTTCCCAATGGTAACAGGAGAAGCTATCCGATTCTTGGTGGAAGGCTTCATTTTGTGAAGTTCGAGACTAGCAAGATCAATGAGTGCTTAGACTTCATTTATTCAAAGCAGCTTCACATTGGTGGTATCACTGTCTTGTTCAATTGACTTCTACATTTTATCAGTCTGTTCTGCACAGCATTGGCTGCTAAAACAGTATTGCATGTTTTGATTTTGAATATCCTTCAGTAATTTGTTGTTTTGTATTTGTTAATTCAACTACTTTGAAAACTTAATGAATTCGAGATTATGGACTTTTTCTTGTTTATAGGAGGGGAATTGCGTTATACTGATGCTGCGACTGATCGGAATGCTGTAATTAAGGTAACTTTGATTCTCTGACTATTCTTACATTTTCAGAAGCTGGGTTATTTTTTCCTCGTGCTGCAAGGATAAAGCTAATCTCCAAAAATCCTAGCTGTTTTATTTTTGCCTGCATGCACGAGGTTAAGCTTATCACACTTGGTAGTAGTTATCGCAAAAATGACAATTAGCTGAGTCCCTCTTCCTTTCTGTATAATAACAGCATCTAAGATGCTTCCAATTATTTTGTTTCTGGTATTGTTTATAACAGTTTATTTTAAAACGCGGTGATTATAGATAACTGTGTAATTCATTACTGCTTGTTCTGTGTTAATGCCACTGAAGTACTCCATTAATGCATTCATTTTGTGACAAAGGCTACTGGTGGTGGAGCATTCAAATTTACTGACCTCTTCAAAGAAAGACTCGGTCTTAGTCTTGACAAAGAAGATGAAATGGGTTGTCTTGTAGCAGGAGCAAATTTCTTGCTTAAGGTGGATCTAACTTTTGGACTCCTGTTTATCTCATAATTTATATAAGAATCATCTTGGCTTGACAAAATCTTGCATCTTTCAAGTTGAAATATATGTGCTAGCTAGTCTATATTTCTTGTGTTATCTTCCTTTCCTTGCATGATAGTTATCATGATTTTAAAGATATGAACAATTGCAACTAGTTACTCGCTTCTGTAGACAGATTACAGAGTTTCCCATTGTCTAAGATGGAAAAGAACCAATCAATTGCCAAGATTGACATGCTATTATTTCCATTAGAGCGTGGGACAACAATTATATTTTTATATATACTCATTGATGCGTTGTTTTATTGTTGAATTGGTTGAAGGAACATATGACTAAAGTTTAATGTTTCACATAGCTGACAGTTGCTATTTTTTGCATTTCCTTCTTGCATTACACATTTCTTGCTGTTAACCAAGACCTGATTGAATTCTATGTTAGTCCATGTCAAAAGAAAAGAAGTTGTATTTTTTGGAACATGTGACTATTCCATTAATTCTTCCTCGCTGAGTTATTTATAAGTTATGTTTTTCCTTATTAATAATTGCTAACTAGATGTTGTACCACCTCTTAGTAGGCAATTCGTCATGAAGCTTTTACACACATGGAGGGCCAGAAAGAGTTTGTTCAAATTGACCCTAATGATTTGTTTCCTTATCTTCTAGTTAATATTGGATCTGGTGTTAGTATGATCAAGGTATATTTGCCTAGTTTCCTCATTTTATTAAACTTGCTGATCTCTTGGGTTTATGTTCCATAAAGACAACAGATGGTAATCTATAGTTTTAATCTGGATTTACACAGGTTGATGGGGATGGAAAATTTGAGAGGGTTAGCGGCACAAATGTCGGTGGTGGTACTTATTGGGGCTTGGGAAGGCTGTTAACAAAGTGTGAGAGGTCATTTTTCTGATAATTCCCATTTGTTTTCCCTTTATCTACTGCTATATTAGGACTTTTGCCAAAGGGTTTCTTAAAATGAGTTCCAGCTTTGATGAGTTACTTGAGCTGAGTCAAAAAGGAGATAATAGAAACACTGACATGCTTGTTGGGGACATTTATGGTGGCATGGACTATTCCAAGGTAAATTTTGCAGCTGATCATTGCTGTATGAACTTCATCCTATGTACAGAAAATGCTCCAAATTAACTTAATATCTGGATCATATTGATATGAAGCATTTAATATTTTTTTATCAATCAGGACTTAGTATTTACTGGTATTAAATAACCCTAGATTGGCCTATCGGCTTCTACCATTGCTTCAAGTTTTGGCAAGGCTACATCAGAAAAAAAGGAGCTTGAAGATTACAGACCTGAAGATATATCACTCTCCCTTCTGCGAATGATTTCATACAATATTGCCCAGGTGAACTGACAATTGTAATTTTATCTTTCTTACCCACATTAAATTCAAGCTGGAAAAGTGCATACGGTTTGTGATACATTTGGATTAATGATTATACTATTCCATTCAGCTTATTCATGCTTGGAAGTTCATTATTTGAACACTCTTCAGTGCCTTTTGGATAAATTAGATGTGTAAACAATATGCAGTTCTCTGTGTTTATTTAATTAAATATTGTTAAATTTCAATTTAAACATTCGTGTATATGAATGAAAGAATGTATCCTTTTGTAGAGTTTTTGCATAAAAGTACTTACTTAACGTTCTATTTTTTTTGTAAAGTAGCTATTCATTTTTAGTTGCCAAAAAGTTTACGTTGGCTTTTTAAGAAACTGTAAACCTTTTATTTGGTTAAGATTTTAAATGATAGTATACATATTTTGGAATATGTTCTTTTCTTTTGAAAGATTTTCCGGAAAAAAGTTTTTTTGATCCACCTACAACATAAAAAGACATGGAGACACATCTCTGATAATGAAGATGATCTGTGGCACTAGTTCTATATCATGCTTTTGGTCATTATCTGGATTATCTTCCATCAGTGGTTTTCATGTCCTGTTCATCTATTTGCTCTTCCAACGTGTACCTGACCTATTGTGTTCCTTTTATCTCTTCTGTGTAGATATCTTACTTGAATGCACTGCGATTTGGATTGAAGCGTATCTTTTTTGGAGGATTTTTTATAAGGGGTCATGCCTATACCATGGATGCCATTTCTTTTGCAATTCATTTCTGGTATGTAAAAGCCTAATGATTAGACAAATAACAAAAAAAATATGTTTGCTTTTGATGTGATTGTTATATTGATTTTTATATTTGTCATTCAGGTCTAATGGGGCTGCACAAGCAATGTTCTTGCGTCATGAAGGATTTCTGGGAGCATTAGGTGCATTTATGAGCTATGAAAAACATGGTTTAGATGACCTCATGGTGCATCAGTTAGTTGAACGGTTCCCAATGGGTGCTCCATATACAGGAGGGAAGATTCATGGTCCCCCACTTAGGGATTTGAATGAGAAGGCAAGTGTGAGAAATTGGAAAACCTTGATGTCTGCAGGTCATCTGCTTAAAATCAATAATCTAATTAAATTTGTTCTAAGCTATGGTTTAAATATGAAAGCAAAGTAATAAGGATAATTTCTTTTCTCATGGCTATCAATTTCAGTACCAGCAGGAATGTCCCCCTATATTCTGTCAGGACTCGGGTATATCTTGAAGCAATGATAAAATTACTAAAGTAACTCCACTAGTGAGATTCTCTGGAATAATTTGTCATGTCATCCATTGGAAGGAATTATATTCATGGAATTGGAATAATTGGGCAACAACTAAAGACACAAGATGTAGAATCTAGAGATGAAAAATGATGTAGCCTTTTAAATATGGAGAAAGCCATTATAATGTGAAAAGAAAATAAGCGAAAAATTGTTAATGAGTCGAGCTTAGGAAACATTCCTTTTAATAGCTTTTATGTTAAATTTGATTGTCGTTCTGTTAAATCACTAAAAATTTCTGGTTCTTGCCATTTATGAGGTGGGTGTATTAATTTGTCTTTTCTTTCATTAGGGTTTTTACTATCATCTTGTGTCAATAATGCTCCAGGGATGTAGTAAGAGTTCTTTGTTTCATTATCCTTCTAAAGTTAACCAGTTTCCTGTACCATGATTTATTTGTCACTCTTGAATAAATGAATCAATCAAATAATAGATGTTGACAAACTTTGAATTAGAATGTATAAATTATAACTGATAAATATGCCAATGCGGAAAAGGAGCATGACAACTAAAGCTTGTTATTGGTTTTGAATACTTGCTGGACTGATTGCCTTGCTTTAATTGAATTCTATATGTTCAGGAAACCAGTATGCCATCTAGAGACATTTTTTAGTTCTTTTTCAGATGCTTGGAAGCAGCTCAATCTATTAGGAAATTTAATGCTTTTAGCAATTGTAGTGCAGATTTCATGGATGGAGAAGTTTCTGCAAAAGGGAACTGAGATCACTGCTCCTGTGCCAATGGCTCCTCCTGGAACTACTGGACTTGGGGGTTTTGAAGTTCCTTTGTCAAAAGGATGTACTCTACGATCTGATGCTAGTGCTCTAAATGTTGGTGTCCTCCATCTAGTACCCACTTTGGAGGTGTTTCCATTATTAGCAGACCCTAAAATGTATGCATGATTACTCAACATACCGGCTTTCTGTTATTAGTATTCTATTAATCTATTTTTTAACATAAGTTATGTCTTTACAGGTATGAGCCTAATACTGTTGATCTCTCAGATCACAGTGAATTAGAGTGAGTATATTATTATAAACAAATTTTAACTTAATTGTCAATTAAGGCTTTAATTGTCTCTAGTGCTTGACTTCTGGGGCTAATGCAAAATTTGTATCTGATAAAGGTATTGGTTCAAGATTTTGTCAGAGCACTTGCCAGATCTTGTGGACAAGGTAACCATGCTATCTTGAAATGCTTAGACTTTTTTGGTCTCTTCATATGTTACAAATTCAACAAAGTTAGGCGCATCCTTGCACACGAAAAGAAATTAAAGCATGAGATAACTCTACGTTCTGCTTATGAAAAAAAATGTATTCCAGTGACCAAACTGATATTGAATAAGTAATAATATTTTTTATACATGTTAATATATCATATAAAAGTTAAAAGAGAAGAAATAAGAAAAGTACAAAGCAGAGGATAAGGTCTCTTCTTTTCTAAGATAGCTTGAGATTCTTTTCTAAGGCAGTATATGATTGTGGTGTTCTCGACTAAAATATGGTAGGCTGTAGCAAGTGAAGGTGGGACTGATGATGCCAAAAGAAGGGGTGATGCTTTTGCTCGTGCATTTTCTGCTCACCTTGCTAGGTAATATTGACATGACATTGCTGTTTTCATGGCTTACTACTGCTATTAAAATCAGGCTATCTATCTGCTTATCCTAATGCAAGTTTGTAAGAACCATTAAAGACTATTTAATTGTTTTATGGTTAGTCAGTTGCTTTAGTTTTAACTTCTTGTAAAAACCATTTATTCGATCTTTGTTGTGGTCAATCAATTTTCTTGATTTTGATTTCTTAAAATATTTTAGTGAGTCAAGCTATCTGCCAGTGCATTTGATGGCTTTAGAGAATTCAGATCAAACAAAAAGAAATTATGTGAAAAGCACCTTTAGTTGCTGTACTCCCTGACTCTACTTTTGATCTTTTCCTACCCTGTCCCACCACTCACTTCTCCAATGAAAGCCTGTGAAGAAAAAGACCTAGTTGTGTGTAAGATGACAAATTAAGGAAATCATAATTTTAATCCATGATGCGCTATTTGGCTCTTGATGGTTATTTTACTTAGCTGTATACCTTTTCCGTATGATCATAATTTGAGTTTTAACTTTCATGTTTATACTCTCTCAATGGTATTCTGAATGCCAGATCACATGTTTTATATCCTAGGCTGTCTTCAGACGATCAGCTATGTGATTAAGTTTCCATACATGCTCCTTTTCAATCTCTCTCTATATTTCGGATGAGTTATTTTGTGTCTAATAATTTGCTTTTTCAGGGTTTGATAATTTTACTAGTCTCATAACTTCATACTTCTGCAGGTTGTGGCATATCTGGAACATAAAGCTTCTTAAATTCACTTTTTTGTTCCATTCTTCTCACTATAATTCTCATTAAGCTCCATAAGTATTTCAAATTTATTAATTTTGGTGGGCATACACTTTTTTAACTGATCAACTTGCACAATAACCGAATAGGTTAATGGAGGAGCCTGCTGCATATGGGAAGTTGGGCCTGGCCAAACTACTAGAAATGAGGGAAGAGTGCTTAAGGGAATTCCATTTTTTTGATGCCTATACAAGTATAAAGCAGAGGTAATTATGTTTGAGGAATGCTAGAAATGCACTCCCTAACACACTCTTTGTAACAACTTTTTTCTTATTGAATGAAATACATGTAGGTTCCATGAAATAGGGAGTGAGAATCACATCTTTTAGTGGGACCTACAAGCATTTCATCTAATAATAAAGAATTTGTTGAAAGAGTGTTTTAGAAAGGGTATTATTACTTTTTCTCATTATGTTTTATGATTATCTTTGTTGAGCCATACAGATGAGATCTTTACTTGGATTCTAGATGTAACTGTCTTTTGAGCCACAACATGTCTATATTACATCTGCAAATTCCACAAAAGCAACTTACTTAGATCAACAGAAGTTGAATAGTTGTGTGATATGATGCAAGGAAGTATTCTGGCTGGCTGAAATTGCAGAATGCATGTTCCACTCTATGGGTTATCAAATAGTTATCTACGGAGTTACTGTTAAATTTTAATTTCTGCCATATAATTAAAAAAATGGGGAGAATAAGGGCTCTTGACTCTTCTGGTGTGTTTACAATTTTATTGTTACTCATTCTCCTCTTTGGGAGAGGTCTCTTCTTGACAAGTCCACCTGAAAATACAAATCTTCTTGTAAGGTCAAATTGTAAATTTCAACCATGGTAGTTGATAGGAATTATGTCAAGGGCATGCCCATTTGGAAATCTGAATCTCCTTCTAAACCCTATAAAAACATTTGTATATCTAAATATCCTTTTTTTGGTTGACCCAGGGGGGCTCGTTATCCTACTTTCTTGTGCTTCTGTAATCTGTACATTCTCTTAATTTCTTAAATTAAAAGAACTTCCATTTATTGGCATTTGTATGTTAGGATTTTGCTTATTTTAGTTCTCCCAAAAAATTGTTAAGACTTAAGAGTAATTTGTCTTTCATTTCCCAAACCCTGATCACACCCATCATGACTAGCATAGACATGAAAACCTAGATTTTTTTAATGTTTATATTTTATCTAAATGAACTTGCAAATGTTTTAGTTCATGACAGAAAACAGTGGTGTCATTTAATCCATGTATCTGACTCCACCTAGATGGAAAAGGCTTAAGTTGTTGCATCATAAAAGATACAAGCTTTAGATGTACAACTCAAATCTAAAGAGCCACCAATGTGAACATGGTTCATGTCATCTTTAGACCTATATTCTCCAGACAATGTTCTTCTCTTGATCACTTTAATTTGTCATTTGTGTATATATCTATCACAGGGAAAATGAGGCATCACTTGCTGTCTTACCTGATCTGTTGATGGAGCTTGATAGTCTGGATGAGGTATGCCTTACTATTATTGTAATCCTCTGAATTTAACTAGTTGGGAGGAGTCAATATTTGTTCCTTCTTGTGTAGTATGCAGGATGGTATATGCAAGTAATACCTTATATTCCTTTTTCAAGTAAACATTATATGTTGGTGTGCAAAAAAAAAGTGAGTAGAAGTGACGATGTACCAGTGGGTTTCATTTTTATGCCGTGCAGAGTCTAAATTCAGTCTTGTCAGCACTCCTTTTGGTTCAATAGCACCCCTAAGACACCCTAGTTTCTCATAAACCATGTTGACCAGCCTCCTTTGTTTCAGGAAACACGACTGCTTACTCTAATTGAAGGTGTTCTTGCTGCAAACATTTTTGATTGGGGATCTCGTGCATGTGTGGATCTCTATCATAAAGGAACTATTATTGAAATTTACAGAATGAGTCGCAATAAAATGCAGAGACCTTGGCGAGTAGGTGGAGTTCAGCATATCCATGATGAGGGTATTTGATTTCTCAATTTATTTATCATGGTTGATAGTTGAATACTGAGCTATTGTTTTGTCATTTAGGTGGATAATTTTGATGCCTTTAAAGAGAGAATGTTTGGGAGTGGGGACAAGAAACCATCCCTACATAGAAGAGCTTTACTTTTTGTGGATAATTCAGGTGCTGACATTGTTCTAGGGATGCTTCCCCTGGCACGAGAGCTCCTCCGCCGTGGAACTGAAGTGAGTTCACTTTCTTTATTGAAGAAAATTTGAAGTTAATATATTGGACTAAATTTGCCCGTAGGAAATTATTAGATTTGAATTTCAATTATTCATGAATCATGATTCTAATGAATGGTGTTTTGATCAAGTAAAGATGTTGTAGGATTATGTTGTTCCCTTGATAGAAAAGTAAACAAAGTCTTTTGGTCCTCTGCCTAAGAATTGTGGAATGTGAGTATGATAATAATGGATGAGTGCAGGTGGTCCTGGTTGCAAACTCCCTTCCTGCCTTGAATGATGTGACTGCAGTGGAGCTTCCTGACATTGTTGCTGAGGCTGCCAAGGTTTTTGCATTTTCATTCACTTTAATTTTTTGTTCCCTGTAATATTTGTTTTTTAGAGAGCCCCCTTGTAAAATTCATCTTAATGTCTTTACCATCAATCAGATACCTCTCTTTTAACGTTTGCCCTTTGGAGTAAAATTCCAAATAAAAAAATCTCCTTCCACATAAAATTGGCATGCAATGATGTTATGTAAAACACAGTTTCCTGCTATCGTGCATTTATGAAAACTTCCATATCTGTTGTGTCACTGGCCATATTTTGTTTGAGTAATTTTTCCTTCACTTCATGATCTTCCCTCTAATTTTACATATTCTAAAATCCAAATAAACAGCTGCATAAATTTATAAAATGTAATTATTGGTCTTTTCCCTGTCTTCTAGACCTTCCTTTACAATCTAATGATCAAGTAGTACAGCATTCACTGTGATTTGAAAGAGAGTGGCTAAGGAACAGTTGTTTAATGTCAATTATCTATTTCTGTATAAATATCATCGGTGGAAGAAAAAGTCTCTGTTCTGGTATCTTCTTAAAAGTGTTATTGGGAAGATCCTGATATCATCGACCTTATGTTTGATGTCAATTTCTTTATTTCACCGTGACCCCAGTATTCTTGATGATTATGCATTTGTCAAAACACTGGAACTAATTGGTCTAGCTTACAGCACTGCGACATTCTTAGGCGAGCTGCTGAATCTGGAGGTTTGCTTGTGGATGCAATGACTAATACCTTAGACAGTTCCAAAGAAAATATGTCTTCTGCTTCCTTGATGGTTGTTGAGAACGGGTGTGGTAGTCCATGTATGGACTTAAGACAGGTCAGCTCTGAGCTGGCTGCTGCAGCAAAAGATGCTGATTTGGTGGGATAACCATTCTGTTTATCTTATGACATTACTATAGATTTAAGAAAATCAATAAGCATATTCTAATTAATCTTTCTCTGTTCAACAGATAATTTTGGAAGGGATGGGTAGAGCTCTTCATACCAACCTCAATGCCCAGTTTCAGTGTGATGCTTTGAAGGTAAGGTCACCTGGTTTATACTTTACAAGTCTCAGTCAGCTGAATTTTAATTTGGCATTTTCATCATGTTTTGGTGTGTAGTTACTGAGTCAATGCTTCTCTAAGATTTCTTGCTCTCTTATCTAAGATCATTTTCCTGTGTTGAATACTCAATTGCTTTGGTTATTACGTGGATTCCTGAACTCATTAGGATTCATCTAATGGAACGCCTTTCTCAACCTGCCATATCTGTGATTATGTACATACTCTCTTCATAGACCTATATTTTTGTGCATCCACCTCTGAGCTTTACTTGATCTAATCATCATAGTACATAGGCAACCTAATTGCACATTGTTGGTTGTTGATCCCAATATTTATATATCTTGTGTTAGTGCTTTCTTCTGCCATTGCTAATGGAATTGATATATTTTCTTTACTACTGTCACGAATGTGCTATTTTACTTTTCTAACTATTGCATATCTATAGAAACTGCATTGTTTAATTGCTTTAAATTTTTAATGAATCCTATTCCTATCTCCTGCCTGCGTGCCATTGTGTTGATGAGACGGAATAGGTTCTAAGCGGTTCCTTTGACTCATTTTTCCCTCCCTCTTATATATTTTTGGTAGCTTGCAATGGTGAAAAATCAGAGATTGGCTGAAAAGTTAATTAAAGGTAACATTTACGACTGTATTTGCAAGTTCGAGCCTGCTAAGTGAAAGCTTCTATGTACAAGCTCGTAGTTTAAAGTTAACGGCCTCCTTAGAGCAGCGGATCCAGATTAAACTTCTGGTAGCAGAATCCTGTGTTTAAATTTGATTGTTAGGTTATTTCTTTCTTGGTCTCACTGCAATATCTAATTGTTTATATATATATATATATATATATATATATATATATTAGAGAATTGAAACATTGCTTAATAGATAAAAGCGTATTCATCCACCCGCCTTTGAAAATGACGAGGATGGTGTAATGTTAATGTATACTGTGTTAATACTTAATAGTCTGTTTGTCCAAATATATTTTTCTGGAAACTTGGTAGGATTGGTTGACGAGAGTGGAATAATTCTTAGATATGATTGTTTGCCATAGACACTCTATTCAACATGAAATATGTAATATGGGGACCATTTTCTTGAAAGTTTTCATTGTGTAACATCATGAATCATAATTCACATCCCTTTTAAGAATGTGATTTTTGATAACTAGGGAATATTTTCTTTATATTTGCTCAATGGGTAAACAAGACTTGAATCCTTTGGGAAAGGATTATTTTACTTTAAGCTATTTTTAGTTATAAAATTTGATTTTTTTGGTGCTAAATATATGAGAAATTTTAATATGCTTAGCAATGCTATCAAAGATTAAAGTTGGACCAACTGGTTAGATTAAAAAAATTAGTAAACGAGTCATGTATCCGATTTATTTTGTCCATAGAATTGGAAGAGTAAGAATCAATGAAAGCAAGGTGAATTGATATATAAACTAGCGAAATTGGCAAAAATGAATAGTTTATTGTTTGAATAGTTTTTTTTTCCTTTTAATTCAATAGAAAATGTTGCTAAGTCATATTAAGACTATATATAGACTAAATGTGAAGTTACAAAAGTTCAACATATAACCGAATCATTTGATGACTTACCCTATTTTAATTTTAATTTTTATATATGTTATATGTTATATTTTTATTTTTATATATGTTATATTTTTTTGTATTCTATCTCCTATCCTATGTTGGGCTTCAACTAAAAGGTTCTCTTAACATGTAAACAAATAAAAATGTGGAGATTGCTTTTTGCATCCCGTTTTTTCTTTTCGCACCCCCTTCACTTTTTGTAATTTTTTTTTCTAATTATACCCTTTAACAAATGTATTCTGTAAATTAATTTGCGGAATGTAAACATTTTACATTCCGTAAACTAGTTTGCGGAATGTATATTTTTAAATTCCGTAAATTAATTTACGGAATGTAAAAATTTACATTCCGCAAATTAGTTTGCGGAATGTAAAAATACATTTCGTAAAATATATTCCGTAAGTTAATTTACGGAATATAAAATACATTCCGTAAACTAGTTTACGGAATGTATATTAAAAAACGTAAAGGATAAAATGAGAATATCCAAATGTCCAAAAAAAGTGGGGTGTAAAAAGAAAAAATGGGGGTGCGAAAAGTAAAGCCCTAAAAATGTTAAGTTGTTAACGACATTGGATACAACATGAAGCATATTGAGTTTTTTTTTTACTACTTTTGAAATTAACAAAATGTATCGTCCAAGAAAAGTAATTTTAAAAAATTATGAGTTGTTTGGTAAAAAAAAAACTATTTTTATGTGAGTATCACAACATAAGGAACAGAAAAGAAAACACCAACATTGTTAGTTTGCTGAAGAAGCTAAAGAAATAATATAATAAAATGTTTTTTAAATAAAATTTCTTTTTTTATATAATACAATTATTAGCTTGAATATATACTAATTCGTATAAATATTTTTAAATTTAATTTTAATTTTTTAAAAATATTATTTTGATTCTCATAAATTTAATTTTTAAAAAATTATTACTACTTAATAATAATATATATTTAATCATGGAAAATTTGTGACTATGTTAAGATAATATGTGATATAATATATTTAAATGTATACTATGCCATTAGTAAATGTTAATAAAAAATATTTTCAAAATTTTAATATTTTTAAAGAAATCTGTGACTATGTTGAGATAATATGTGATATAATATGTTTAAATGTATACTTAGTAAGTGTTAATGAAAAAATATTTTTTAAAATTTTAATATTTTTAAAGATTAAAATCAATATTTTCTTTTGAGAATTTAGTTGAAACATAATGTCATTGTAATTTTTTTACATTATTATCTAATTATAAATATTAAAATTAAAAAAACATTTTTATAATGATTACTTTAAAAATCATATTTCTTATAATTTTTTAATTGATTAACAATGTAAAATATTTTACTATGAAAATATATCAAAATAAAACTTGTTTTTGGACAGACTAAAATTAAATTTAACTATATTAATTACACTTAGTTTACCCGTATGCATTTATGAAAACGTAAATTTTACGAGGGAAATATTGATTTTTAAAGACTTTATAAAACCGCTGTCTAGCAACCATAACACAACCAACTATAAAACTAATGCATAACAGTTCATCAGCGAGAGGAGTCTCAAAATACGAAAGAAAGTGTGCCTAACATCTCCACTAGCAACGAATGTCTTCCAATATAAATTTCCCTGTGCATTGACATGGATCAGTTGCCGCCTCTTTAAGGCAAAACAAATAGCATTTCTAATCGATCGGAATGTAAAACTTATAGTTATTTTTGTATATATATCAAGACCATCCATCATCCATCTCAAATATCGGGAGATAGGTGAATTAAATTCTAAAGCGCCCCACACTGATTGAGAAACATAATAATTACAGTATACATCCAGATTTAGGATGTAGCAATAGGATTAGTTGTTTTAAAAAAAATTAACTGTAGATTATATATGTATGTTACTATTTATATATATATATATATATATTCTATTTCTATTTTTTCATTTATAACAATATTGTTGTTATCTTAAGTTTTTTTGAATATTCAATCTTGTATCTAATTTTTTTTATTATGATTTTGTTAAATTTTGAATACTTAAATTTTAAATTTTAAAAAATTATTGTAAAGATAAATCAATTCAATTTATTTTATTTTTTATATAAATTTATTATAATAAATAAAAATTATTAATTAAAAATAAAAATTTTAAAATATAATATAAATTATTATTATTATTGTAAATAATAATAAATATAATAATATTTAATGATTATGCTAGTTATTTAATAGTAATTATGATGATAATAATAATTGTTATGATGATAAAAATAATTATGATAGTTTCTTTATAATATTTATATTTTAATAGATAAATTAAAAAAAATAACAATAAAAAATTCTATTTTTTTTATCAAGATTTAAATTAAAAAATAAAAAATTAATTTAATTAGACATATATATTTTTTTTAAATTTAACTTACAATTAAAAATAAAAAACTCGTACCCATGGGAGTGGAGCCAAGTTTTTGGACTACCTTCGGCCGTCCCACTTTTACCGAAGCTATATTCACCCAAATATCAACGATCTTTTTGCCTATATATAATAGCCCGTAAGTTTGGCATGGTAGTTTCATCAGATCCCATCATATTGTGAGAAGTATATCCATAACTGATGAATATTAAAAAAATATTTAAAAATTTTATAAATATGATAAAATTTGATTTGACTCTTTTAAAAAAAATTAAAAGCTTTACTTTATAAATTTTAATATTTTTTTTAAACAATCCATATTATTATTTTGATAGCATAACATGTATTTAATCATATCATATAATAATATTTTTAAGTGACAAATATTTTGACATGTTTAGATGCATGTCAAGTTATCTCTTATACGTGGTAACATAAATTATTTTTAAATATTTTAAAATTTATAAAAATAAAAATTTTAAAAAATAAAAAATAAGTTTAATTATGTTTATAAAAGCTAAAAATATATTTGTTTAAAAATATTAATTTTTACAATAAAAAAGCAATAAAAGTTTGAAACTAAAATATTTTATAAAACTATTTTAATTTTTATCTCTTACCATTAAATTAATCTCGATAACTTTTCTAAAATATTGATTTTAAGTTGACTTAAAAATATTTTTAACTTCTATAAATATGATTATGATTGATTTTATTTTTTAATTTTTTTATGACTTTTGATCCTTATAATTTATTTTAAAAAATTACTCTTTATCACTGTTTAAATGGTAGTATGATCTACATTTAATTGTATGACATCAATATCAATAACTAATATAAGGTGACGTGTAACATAATATGTTAACATAACCAGTGAGTGGTGGTATTAAAAAAAATTAATATTAAGACTAAAAATAAAATAAAATCTAAAATTAAATTTAACTAGAGGTTATTAAAAATGTTATATCCTTTCACATTTATAAAAAAAATATGCATATATTTTTTTAAAAATTACGTTAACTGTAAAATGTTTTAGTGTATTAATTGTTATATTGTTATCTTTCATGCATTACTTACAAAAAGAAACGAAAACAATTTATTTCCTCTTCACATCTTAGTCAATATCTTATTACTTGGCTCCAAAGATTGTTTCTCATTGAAAAGTGGTCCTCTCAAAAAAAAAAAAAACAGTATTGCAGTATGTAACATTTATTAACTAATAGAGTTATTTAGTATTATGTAGGATTCGGGTTGTTCATGGCTTTTAGAAAATTGTCATTAAAATATTGTTTTACTATAACTATAAATTATAAAATAACTTTAATTTTAGTAAGTATAATAAATTATTCTAAAAATTAACAATTCTTAATGATTTAATAATATATAATTAAAAATAATATAATACTTTATACTATCAATATATTTCAATTAAATTTTTATAAAATTTGTGAAACAAAGGACAAGCATCAAATATGTAAACTGTATGAGAGGTGCAGTTTTTTCTTTTACTGTAAATACTAGTCTACTAGAGAAGAGAGTTATTAACCAAACTGGGGTTCACCACAGATATGCACTAAAAAGATTAACCAAATCAAATTTATATTTTGTTTCTCTTCCTAGTTTCTACCGTTCCAATTTGGGCTGTTTTTTTCCTACCAATATCACAATTGCCGCATGAAAACGTGTTTGAAAACTGTCAAACATACACAAACAGTAGTAAATTGGCACACGCTCATCATGATGCAATAGCCTTGAGTCATTAGTTAGGTTTTCCTTATAAACTTGTCCTAAAAATACCAGTGCACCATATCTAATATTATATTTTATCAAATTAATATATATCAATTATTCTTTGTGGAAACTCTCTTACTCTGTTGGAATATTTATGATCCTTGGCCTTCAATCTGAGGTGACTTACATCCCTTATCCAAGTGATGTTATACCTTTGTTTTGTAACATATACTAATTGGTTGTTTTTCTTTGAATAAATATCTTTTGATTTTTGAAATAAGTAGACATGATTTAAAAGAACTGATTTTTCACTTGACTATAAAATAAATTGAAAAGCACGTGATTTAATTATTTAAGAATATATATATTTATAATTTAAATTTTAAAAGTTATTTTAATATTTGAATAAAATTAATTTTATTTTATTTTTTTATCTTAAACCTTCCACAGTCATCATATTATCAAACTCTAATTAATTGGAGTAGTCAAATTGAGAGAACTTATTTAAGGCAACAAAGCTTTTTGGTTTTTTATTCACAAGATTACATTCTAAAACTTCAACAGATCAAACTCTTATACTTACACACCTAATAAACATTAATTAGTAAATTGTTTTTTATTTTTAAAATACTATTCTCAAACATAAAATCATTTTTAAATGTTAATTCTTTTAAAATTAACTGTACTGCAATTTAAATTAAACAGAGACCCTTTAAGAATTTAGCACCAAGGGGGGCCGAAGACCAGATGGTTTGCATTTCACCTTTATTTGTTCTTTATTTTTCGCACCGATATTCAACTCGAAGTGTTTTTTAATCACAAACGTTATATAGTGTTTATCTTTTTGTTTTCCTTTATGAATATTAAAGTTCTTGCAAATGACAGTACTATAACCAAGTCTCACTGAATAAAACAATTCTGATATAACACAACTAATAAAAAAAATTAAAATAACGTCAAAATAACTTTAGTAAGATTTTTGTCTTTCTTATTATTAATTTGGTATATATGTTTTCAACTTTCATTTGGCTGTATTTGAATATGCTATGTTTATGAAAGAATAAGTTAGATATTCACAATGCAATTCAATCTTTGGAAAACTGAAGTCCCGCCCACGAAAATATTTGGCCCCATGAAAAAGGAAAAATATCAATGTACATCCAAAAATAGATAATTTTGAAAAAAAAAAAAGAAAAAAAAAATGATATCTTTTTAACAAAATAAAATATATTAAAATAAAAAAATTTGTACAGATCTATAAATATCAAAATTCAACAAAAAGTAATATTACTCAAATGTCTTACAAATTACAAGGAGTCCACTCTTAAAAAAAAAATTACAAGTTACAAGGAGTGATCAGTACATGAATATTCATCAGTTAAGGACACATAATAACCCCTAAATAGAAATATATATAGTAATGTACTACTACACATTTTGTTCAACATGAAAAGAACTACCCATATCATCCTCGATGTTACAACAAATCCTAAAGCTTACAGAGATCTGCCGCGCATGTAAAGACAAGAATATATAAATCAAAAGGTAACGCACCAAGGCAGTGAATTTGGACACTGAAGCTTCTCATTCACACTCTTTTTGTTAAGTCAATAGTAACCTAAGACCAGCTTGGCAGAAAGAAATTACACTACGTACCTAAGAAAAATAAAAAGAACCCTCCCATCAAAAGACTTTATGCATAATAATATAATATCACCCAAATTCAGAGAGAGCTTATCATATGCATGTTTCATGATATCATGAGTTGTGAGATTATTAGTTCTAGACCAAAGGGTTTGTTGTGGAAGATCCATAACCAATCCATGATCCTGAACTATTAAGATATCCCAATGATACTTTTTCAGCATCAGAGCAACCCTGATCTTGCCATTCAAGGGACAAGAGCTTAGGGTTTGGCTTCACATCAATTGAACCATCATGGTTAACGTCACATCCATCATAAGGCAACATAAGTCGCTGCTGGCAAGAGTAGTCCATTATATAAGTCCCAACATTGCTAATGCTTCCATCTAGGGACATGCCTCCAAATGTTGGAGAGCAAAGACCTTGATAATTCAATGGCAATCCATTGCAACCACTCATATCACCAAGCCCAACACCACCACTCATATCACTGTTTTCAAGAAATTCCAAATTCCTAGTAGAACTCCTAAACTTGCTTTCCATGAAATCAACAGGCCTAGGGTTCTCCAGAATGTTCATATTAAACTTGCCCTCCATAAAATTAGGGTTTCCCAGTGCCCCTGAACTAGTCCCAAGAAAATTGTTGAGATGTGAAAATTGCACATCTGGGAAGGAAAGTTGGAGATCTTTGGGGTTATGATGATGATAAGAGGGTCCAACCTGTACTTGGTTTTGATTAATAGGTGATTGATGATCATTGGTTTTCTTAGTAGAAACTTTTTTGTTCTTTCTACAACCACCACCAACAGGGATGTTCCTAAGAGTTCCTCCTTTAGTCCAGTACCTTCTACATGTCTTGCAGAAGTACCTTGGCTGGGAGAGACTGTAGTTGTTGTAGTAGCAAAACTTGGTGTGGGTTGATTCACACCTTGGGCACTTGAGAGCTTGCTCTTGCGGTGGCCTTAGACTCCTCTCTGTCATTGGCTTTGAACATTGAAGCATGTCACCAGCTGATGGTGAAGAAGAATCCATCCCACTTTCCTCGTGAATTGTGCTCTGACATTTTATATAAAGAAACAAAACATAATTAATCATTATCAAAATGTGTTACGTACTTGCCAATTTTTTGTCATTTTGTTGGACCGTGTCCCTTTTCTTTTATTCTTCTACTAATTGTCCCCCTTTTTTTATTTTTTTCATTTCCCCCTCTTTTGAATAGCAAAACATTCTTCTGTCAAAAAGAATAAAAAACATATATTGCATAGTGCAACGTGACATTATGTTTATGCTGCCACTTCTTCTTGATTAATATATATATATATAACGGCATACTTTATAACTAATTATAAAGCTCATGCTAAAACTATATATCTTATCAAACCCTTGTTTTCATCTTTCATCATTGTGTGTGAAGTATGGGAACTAACGGAGTTTAAATTCATTACCCCCAATGAAATTAAAATTACGCAGAAGCATATGATGGAAAATCAGAAGCAAACAGTGTATAGATATTTGCATGGCATACCTGGAGCCATGAATCCATGCAGGCGTGGAGAGAGGAAAAACCCATTGACAAGTAAATTCCAGCAGGAAGGAGAAATAGGAACAATAGATAAATCTCCCCAACCTTGTCCTGTGATAGAGAACTTAATTTGTTCCTTTGTTTATCTGAAGTAGGCGTAGGAAGTATTAGTGTAAGATGAGTATGAAACAGAGAAAGAAGAGAGTGAGTGAGTGAGTGAGGAATGAATGAGACAATGTGAATGTTACATGGGACGGGACAGTGAATAAGAAGGAAGAAAAAGGTAAGGTGGAATGAGCTGACATATTGTACTGCACTAGTCACTACACACTAGGGACTCACAAACCCCGTCGGTGACAAAAAATAAGTGGGCCCCAAAATTCTCTCTGTATATATATATATATACTGGACCCCACACCTTATCTAAGCTTGACCAAATAATTAAATTAATAAATATTTGATGAGGATATTTGGGAGATTAGAGGGTTAGAGGAATTGTGAATGGCACAATAGTATAGTAGTCCTGTCTGAATGAAGTGACAGAAGCTGAGAATATTTGGGTCCTCGATAAAGAACGCATACCGAAAGAGCACTCCAATTGTGGGCCCCAACCCCAATGGATTATGGACCCACTCTCCCTCCTCCCACAAGCAAGGCATATATTCCCTTCCTTCCACACGCGCCCTCACTCTCCCTTATGCTAATTTAGTTATTCTTAGTTTGAAATTGATAATTAACTAGGCGGGTTTTTGGGAACACCACACCAGCCAGAATAACAACCCATGCAAATGCAATGCAATTATTTCTCCTCTATACTCTGTCAGCTGAATAAAGTCACTCTTCCCATGTTACCCCCTCAACATCTATGTTTTCTACTTATGGAATCTCTCACTACTCTCTATGTCCTCCATATTGTCTTTCAATTTTCGATCTACTTATTAATTGCTTCAATCATAAGGATCTTCTCATTGTTCCTTCATCTCTCTATTCTAGCTTTTCTGTTCCCAACACTCAAATTAGTTTCAACAACTCAATCCACTCAGTAATCATCATTGTTGCCTGTTGGTGAAGTCAGACGCAAGTGCATGTTAATAACAGCCATACATGTCTCAACTCTTAAATGTAAATTTCTTTATATTATGCTATTTATACTATTTATATTATATATTATATTACTAATTATATCTTTTTTTCCTTTTATTAATGTATCATTTATAACATAATTAAATCATAAATTATAATTTCTCTAGTAATTTTTATACATTTAAAACGAATGTATAATTATTCCGTGTTTATACTTTATTTGTTTAAAAATTATTGTAAATATAATTCTAAAAATAATTAGTATAAAAGTTAATATTTTTAGTTATATATTATATTATCATTATATTTTAATTAAATTTAAACAAAAAATTATTAAATATTAATTTTTTTATAATCTTAGAAAAATATAAAAATAATGTTTATATATATAACCACCATTATTCACAAATTATGAAATTTATATTATTTTTATACAATAATATTTATATAATATTTTTTATTTTTATTATATTATATATCACCCTCTTTATTTTTCTCTTATATTTATATCTCTCCTTTATTATATATTTTTCTATACAAAAATATTGTACAATTACAGTTTCTCATTGGAATATAATGATATCATATTCTCTCACGACAGTCAAAGCACTAAAAGAGACAAATACGTATTCTTTGGACTTACCAGAAAAAGACCTTTTTTTTTGTCATAAATATTATTTTAGTTGATCATGGCATGTCCGTAGCCAAAGGCTTCTTTGTACGTAAAATTACAAATTTAATAATGCTCTAGGGCATGTTATATATATATATATATATATATATATATATATATATATATATATATATATATATATATATATATATATGTATGCCTTTGTACATTACCAGTTATATCCGTAATAATTAAGCATAGTATATCCTTTTGAGATGTAGAAAAACTTAAAATTGCCAACAGTCTTCATTCTCAAGCTACATAAATCTTTACTGCTGCATTTGCACATGTTGCTTTATTTCTTCTTCTTTTTTCCTTTTTTCTTTTCGTAAAAAATTAAATGAAACTCCATAAAAGGCCAAGTCGATCTTCACTCAAATTTAAAAGCGTAATTTTTTTTTTCTCAAAAATATTGAAAGCTGGGATTTTTCAGGGTGATTTTATTTTTTACAAATTTTTGTAATCTTTTTGCCCTTAGAATTAGATACTCATCCTTTTGATTAATAATAGGGTATTAATGCTTAAAGTATTTATATAGCACTTACTCTATACTCTTCAATTATCTGCTAAATTTCAAATTGTCCTTTGAGCCACTATTTCCTGCATGGAAAGAAGGCATGTGCGAATTAAAAAAACTGAAAACCAGTTCGTCCGAAAGAACATTGATAATGAAAATATATATATGACAATACTAAGTAATCAGTGTCCGAGCTAAAACTTATTGGTTAGGAAGCATAAATAAAAAAAATAAAAAAACACAAAAGGACATTTTTAATATTTAATTACTTTTTTTTAGATAAATAGAAGTTCTACTTGATAGTATATACATATTTAATATTCCCAATTAATTACACTCATTAGCAAGGCTCATATCATATATAATACATTCTCTGGTTGCTCAATCATAGAAGAAAAAAAAAAGAACCATATTAAGTAAAATTATAAGATTTTAATAAAACATTAATTTTTATTATAATTCTGTCCCAAATAAATATGAATGCGAGATTTGTCTAATTTACGAGTCAATTTTTCAACAATCAACATTAATAAACAATAAAGACAATTTAGTAATATTATACAATAATTAATATATTGACTATGTTTCTTAATATTTATAAATACATTAAACGACAACCAACATAAAATAAAAAAATTAGGAACGGTTTGGTTAACGAAAATATTTTTATTTTTTATTTTTATTTACTACAATATCACCTTATTATTATTATTATGATTTCCGTAGAAAACATTATAAACAATTTTTTCTTATTTTTATTTTTTTTTACAAAATTTTAAAAATATAAAATAAAATGAGATTAAGATGATATTTATAAATAAAAAAAATATTTTTACCCAAATCAAATGACATCTTAAAATTGTAATTTTTTTTGTTAACTTAGAGAGTAATGACTTTTAAACAGAGTTTATCCCCATAAATTCGTCAGTGATTAATGTATGAGTACGTTGATAACACTTTGATCCAACAGTTTAGCTTAATTTTATAAGAAGTTTGTTACAATAAATGTTAAGTTTGATGCATTTTATATGATCATTATCCTTCCAATAGATTAATAAGGTATAGGCGAATGCGATATGTGTGGTCCGCGGAATGATTTTGGTCAAAAAATTAGAACACTTATCCCTCGTAATGAGTGCAGTCAATTTGGTTCTTTGGGTCAAATCCAAAGGATCAGCCCCCACCATGAGAGTTCTTTTCATTCCATCCTAAAGTTTTTCTTCCTAACATCTACACACACCAATATGATATATGTAAACAAAAACCAATTTAAAAAGCCCCAAGGCACCCTTTATAGTATAGCTCCGATCCCACAGCCACCTAATAGCGATACATCATTAGCCAAGTGTGAACTCCAAAGTAACTGCCAAATGCAAATCATGAATATCTATAATCAAATCCAAATTAGTGTCTAATCCTGTTATGTGTATAAAGAGATTACGCATCTAGCTCTTTTTGTTCATGTGCCTAATTTTAGTGTGTATGGTATATGTATATATGCAAATAAAATTGATGTAGGTTATATTTATATGATCACATGTATGAGCATGCGCGACAGTGGCAAGTGCCAAGGGTGACTGCGGCGCAGGGAAAAGAGTAAACTAAACTAAACTAAAGGGAGTGAACGATAACATCTGAAATAAATTTGGAGTTGGAAGTATTGGATTTTGTTTTTATTATAGATGGAGGAATCTATGGGGCAGGGATGGACACTGGACAGGATCTTTATCCAGCACATCACTATATTCTATTTTAGCCTTATGTGTCATGTTTGTTGTTGGCTTTTGTCCCCTTATTTGTAATCTACCTACCCTTATAGCTCAGCCATGAATCATGATTAATGTTTCTGTTATTTTGTTCTGCCTGCACCTTCAATCCTTTGAAGGACCCACCTACCTTTTTCCAAGGTTCCTACCCTATATGTCCATCAAGGATTTTCCCGCGTTTGTCTTCATTTTAGGACTCGGGACATTCTAAGTTAAGGTTTTATTTGGTTATAACCTTACTAGTAAAAAGGAGGAGTTGCTCTCAAGATTTGAAATTCAAACTTAAAGAAGGGTAATTAACTGTTATAATTAAAACCCCTGCTATGATCAATTACAAACTGCATTAATTTAGGACCCAATTCCACTAACTTGAACCTGATTTTGAGCTTATTTTCCAAATTTGATAGAGTTTGATGGAATACTTGAACAATCATCTACTTAGACTTGCACTAAAATATATTAGGATAATGTATTTTCATGCCATTTAGTGTATATTTTTGTTCCTTTAATTTGGTTCGAGTACTACTTTTGTTGCTTTTGATGAAGTAGGCAAGTGAACTTCGGACACAATTAACATTGGGAGGAAGCAAGAAATCAAGCAAGCAAGAAACCATTGCTGGTTATGAATGCAAATGTTTATCATAGATTGCGTCATGACCTATTGGTGATCTGGGTCACGGTGGTAACAGATGCTGTTCCATTGGAATTTTAAGCAGAAATTGGCATCATGACCTGTTCATGATTTAGGTCACGGCTGTAATTTACACCGCTGCCATCAAATTTTTGAATCAAAACCTGCTTGTGAGTTTGGTCACGTCTGTGACAAATGCAGAAGCAGTGAATCTCTATAATAGATTGTCACAGCCTGCCCATGACATGGATCACGGCTATGATGGGCATCCAATGTGCGAAAATCTCAATTTTATTTGATTCAAGTGACATTGGGTTTGGATTGCAAGATAAGACTTAATGTTGAAAAGTCATAAACACAAATATAGTTTTGAATCCCTTAAGAAACCTTGAATTTTTTATAGAACCTAAAGGGCATATTTTAAATTCAATTGTCATGAAAATATGAGTTGATTTAATCAAAAACACCATTAAAAACAATGATTAAGTTAAAATATTTCACTTTCGAAAAATTAGTTTGGATTAGCAAGAGAAATTGGTTCTTACAGTAAGATTGTTAGTATCCATTGTGGGGAACCCAATTTTTAGGAGCTCATAAATATTGATTCTAGTAAATTTCGAAATCAATGTGTACGATTATCTATTAATAATTCTTTTCTTAAATATTTGTCTATTCTCAAAATCTTCAATAGAATTGTGTTTAGAATAATATATGTTTATGAATAACTGATAACTAGTAACATAGTTCTAATGAATACGAAAAATTTTTTATGCGATAAAAATGTGTTTACAGTGGACATCAATAATGTATCATAAGAAATGAAAACAATAATCCAAATGACGACTAATATAGGGTAAGAACACATACAGAAATGGTAAATGTTATTCAATTTGCCTTATTCTCAATATTTTGATTTTTCTATACCCATGCCAATAATACAATCTATACAAACATATATATATATATATATATATATATATATATATATATATATATATATATATATATATATATATATATATATATATATATATATATATATAAACCAGTGTACATAATTTTTACGTGAATTAACAAATTAATTAACAAACATACACATGTTAAATGACAATTATAATGATGGTATAAATTCTACAATAGTCCCATATTTGAAGGGGTATCTATACTTTTTTTTAATGTAGATTAATAGGTAACAAACAAGTGTATTTATAATAGACACTTTATTGATGATATGAAATTAATAGTATAATTTATTATTCACAATTTTAATAATTTTTGCTTGCTAGATAACCTTTTATGATTAGTTATAATTTTTATGGTATTTGATAATTTATTTTATGATTTAAAATTAAATTATATATTTTAAGATCTTATTTTATTTATTAATGTTTTAAATATAATTTATTGTGTTCTTATTTTTTATTCTTTTTTGCCAAAAATTCATTTTTTATGACAAAAAATTATATAACTACTATTAGAATTACTAAATATATACTTTTTTTATCATTACATGATATTTTAAATAATTGTTTTATTGTAATTATTAAATATTATAATATCATTTCAGTATATTTTTAATTTGTGATCATTGTATTACTATCACAATATTTTTTTGTAATAATAGATTATTTTATAAAACATATCATTTCATTGTTCTATAATAACAAACATCTATAAAAATAATAAAATTTACCTGGACGATAATAATTTGTTTATAATATTTTTTAATTTTATCTAAATTTTCATTAAAAAAATGTTTTTATCATTATTTTATTAAATAATACGAATAACTATTAAATCTTTATAATAATTTCAGAAAATTCATAATAGTAGTTTTCATTCTAACATGTTGTGATAATGTTTTTCTTTTAGTTTTTAATATATTTCTATGCAATTATATTTTTTTAGTGGTAAATTATAGTTATTTTTTATTTTTTATTTTTAAGATAATGATATCTTATTGTACAGTGTTAGAAGTTTATGACTTTAAATTTTTATGATAACATTATTTAAAATGAAAATTGTTTTAAAAATATTTTTGACTATTTATGTTTAACTTTTATAATATTTATTATTATTATTGTTATATATTATTATGTTATAATTTTTAATTTGAATAAATTATTTCTTATCATAATTTAATTTCAAATGTTAAAATCCTATTTTAAATTATTATAAGATTATTTTATTTATATTTATTATAATTTTAATATTTTTTATCTGTCACAATGTTTAGAATATTATTAACTTTATACTATTTTAGTTTAATATTTTATTTTTTAATTATATATTATGATAGATTGGGAATTGTGCAAGTAATCATATTATTTTAAATGAATATACATTTATATATAATAAATTAGTGAAAAAATTTTAAGATTCTGAGATATGAAATTTATTTATATAAATTATTGTGCAAATAAAACTTTTATGAAAATATATTAAAAATTTAAATAAAAATAATGATATAAAATAATAAAAGATACATATTAAAAATTAATTAAATCATATTAAGAAGTATCAATATCCAACCGAAACGTGTAGTTACTGTAACCTATAATGATTCATACAATTATTTAATATAAAAATTATTCATACAATTATTTAATATAAAATGACACCGTCAATGTTGTTTATTAGTTTTTTTTTTTTTGTCTACATAACTAACGTAAATATTGCTTACGCAAGTATTTTTCTTCTTTGAGGAGAATAAGATAAAAGATAAGCCATTCTTAAATAAATATAATACAATTTATTAGATAAATGTTCATGCTATATATATCATGATTTATTTTTTCTTTAAAATTCTGGATGACAAAATGACAAAAGGCTGGTTGGTGTGGGCCTATTACCTCATCAATCCAGTCGAAGAAAGGGTCAGAAACGATGGCGTGAAACAAATGAGGTCTCAACAAAAACTAGCCTTCTAGTTTTGGGTCTTGTATTAAAATATCATTGGGCTAAATTCATCAAACCCAAGTTAATTTTCAAACTGGTTAATATGTTTGGTTTGTAATATGTTTTCAAACTGGTGTGTGAAAACATTTTTTATTTTTATTTTTTATAAAAATTATTTTATTTTTATTTTTTTACAGTGAAAATAAGAAAAAAATATTTTTTTATTTTTAAACAAATTTTAAAAACAGAAAAAAATTAAAAATAAAATAATATTTTTATAAGTAAAGATAAAATAAAAATATAAAATATTTTTACAAACAAAACATCACCTTAAATTTTTGGAATTATCTGTGCCCGTTCATATTATTTCTCAATTTGTATTTTTGGGTGAAGATAGAAATTCATTAACCAAGTAATGAAAAATAAAAAAGTTTCACGAGTAGATAATTGGAGCATATGTGCGAAGATTGCTTTCAAATTGTAATAATAAAACATAAGAATAAGGTAAAAGAAACGAATAAATGGTTAAGATATATAGGTCTTCTCTTTGAAGCTTAATTATGGTGTTTGATTCTTAAAAAGAGAAATAGACTTCAACCAAGTGCTTAAGTTGTTGAATTCTCCCCGTTGACTATTAGAGGAGCTTGAGCTTCAGCCTACACTTGTACATTTCTTAACCACAAACCTTCACGTGATGCACACACTACATTCACTTCAGATAACATCATAGCCCAGAAACCGCTTCTTGTTTCACTTTTTGCGTTCTTTTCCCTTTATGCTTAGGGGAAATGGGACTGCTGAGTTAAATGAAACTTAGTTCTTTAAGTAATTGAAAAGCAGAAACTGAATAATTTTTTTTAGGTGAATAAGATGCCCTTGTAATTTCTAGATAGGAAAAAGGCATATACTCTTGGATCGCATTAAGCAATCAACCAAATACGTAGTTCAGAAAGTGAAAGTCTACAAAAGAGTTAAACAATTGGGTCTCTCCGCTAAAACCATAGAATGGATTCCTTATTCAGTATAAAAGTATTACTTGTGACAACTTTGTCAAAATCTTTCAAACCTTGCAGAATAAGTAATGCCAAGACAAGTAAGCCTGTACCTAATTAAATTGAATAGGCACAGCCTTTTCTTAATAAAAGAAAATATATAATAAACAAGATAAAAATATCCTCAAAATAAATAAATATATAAAAGACAAACAAAGAACCCCAGATGAGCTGATGAACTCAACGTTTTTCCCTTTCGTCAAGGATGGTTTTGTTGCATCGATGCTCAATGTCCTGTACTTTTCCTTAAAAGATCTGAAAGTAATATTCCATAAGAAATTAAGATCAAAGCATGTGACTGATGATAAAGGTTATTTCCATGAGGTTATAGCATGCCTTAATTTTGCTCCAAACAAAGTTTTTCTTTAAACAAAATGGTTAACAACTTTAATCTATCACTTTCCCTATTTTAAGTGCCTTAATAATTAAATTGAAAAAAAAAATACTAAGCCAGCATTTTTAGATCTAATCAAGATTACTGACCAAAATAATCAAACTCAAAGTCAATGTAACCAAAACCATAGATATAAAAGATAGTGTAAAATTGTTTTAACACTTAAAAAATGGAGAAAGAGGATATTCCACCAAGCCGAATTGAGTCAACCTAGTTGTTATTGACAATGCCAAATTAGGCCTGGACAAAGGACTTCTCAATAAGATCGAAGCTCCTTAATAATTACCGACCCAGAAAAAAAAAGAGCCTTAATAATTATTAACGGAATGCCCACTCATTAGTAACTCACATATACATGGAGGACATGGATGGTATGAATGCGTCTAATGAGTAGTCATCAATATTTAAAAGAGGCAATAAAACCATGTATAAGAGTATATGACCAAAAAGAAAAACATGTATAAGAGTAGTTCACGCAAAAAGTTATAGGGAAAAATTTTCAACCATTATTGTATCTGTAACTATTGGTATCAGCTTACATGTATCAAGTATTTATACATCATTTATTAACAAAATTTTTATATTTATAGTCAAATTTGAATTTATAATCTTGCATAACTTGAATTTAATTTTTATCAGCTAGATCAATCTTTGTTGGTTCTCCTTCTTATGTTTGGATTAATAGAAAATATGTTATAATTTTTATAAGTGAAGTTAAAAATATTTAAAATTAGCATATTATTCATAATCTTTATTGATTTGATATATTAAGATTTAAATTTAAATTTAAATTAAGATAGATAAAATTATAATATTCTTATGATTTAGTTTATTTACAAAATATATTTTTGAATTTATTAGTATATCAATATTTAAAATTTAAATTAATATTTAAAATAAAAAAATATATAAATAATAAAAATAAATACTTAATATAAAATTAGCATTGTGATTTAATGAAAATAAAAATAACTTGCAAAAATAATGTAATTTGGTATATAAAAAAATAAAGTATTCAAATTTAATTCATATTTATTAAGCAGAGGAAACAATTCAATAAATTAAAAGCAATCAATTTTTTTTAACTTTATACATATCATAACTATTATATTTTTACTTGAAATCAGAGAAAGTTTTGATAAAAGTTCCACGGATATTTGCATAAGAAGAAAATAAATAATAATAAGAATAATAATAATAAATTAAACTTTTTATAGATTAAAATTAAATAAGTAAATAATATTTTAATTTTTAAAAGATGAAGATCCTTCATATTAATTTCTAAAAGATGAAAATCATATTTTTTTTGTAAATTTAAATGGTCAATTATTTTAATTTCTGAATGAAAAAAATGATAATTTTAGATTTTTCAAAAAAATAAAAAAATAAATTAATTATTTTTATTAAATAATAATAATTTTTATTTTTCAAAGATTAATATGATAGGATTTTAATATTTCATCACCTGTTTAATGGATAAAAAATGATTCAATATGATATAAAAATTAGATAATAATAAGATGCAATAAAAATAAGATAGATTGTTCCTGTCTTATGTATAATGCATATCATAATAATATTCTAAAATTTATATCTTCAAGTAATGATAAAATAATATATAAATTATATTAAGATAAAAGTTATATTTTTCATCAAAATTAATGTAAATATTTATAATTAATTTAATTTTTAAAATTTTAATAGAATATATATATATATATATATATATTAAAATTTATAATTTGTTTTATGTATAAATGATATTAAAAATTAACTTTTAATATTTTGAAAAAAAAACTGTCAATTATATTTTATAAAAGAAGTGAAATAATTTTTATAAATTTTATTAAAAATTATATAAATATTTTTATAAAATTATATTTTATAAATATTTAAAATATTAGATAAGGATTTAAAACATAAGAATATGACAAAAATAACTTAATGAGATAAATTATATTATGTTGATTTATTGAAAATAAAAAAAAAATTACCATATCATATATTCTTATCCTTACATGTAAACAGACTCTTGAAAACAGACTCTTAAGAACAAAAATAACTTTTTAATGATTAAATTTATGTATCCCAACTAATGAAGTTATATATAAAAAAAAGGAAATGTATAAGTTAATTTTAATTTTTTTAATTTCTATTTTTCTTTTCTTTTCGTACTTATTAAAAAAAATCTCTTATAAGTATATAAATTTATTGATATATCCTATGTTAATGAAAACCCTAACTTAATGCTTCTTTTCTGTCTAGTTTTGCTTCTCTCTTCCACAAAGCTAACCGCTCCTTGATCACTTTATCTTCTCTCTCACAAAACTATCGGTTGCCTCTGTCCTTGCCTAGTTTTATCCCTTTTCACCATGATAGAGCTCCGTGTCTTTTAATTAATGCGTTGATAGCTTGTTTGGTTGAATAGAAAAATTGAAGATGATAAATGACATTTGTATCCCCATTCTCTATTTCGTTGTCCTTCCTAAAAGTGTGAATTTTTTTGAGAAGTGCGTTTTCTTTTTGTGAGATCTCTTTCTTTCCTAAATCATACCTTCGAAACTAAGACTACTGTCCTATCTATTATGTCAAAGTTCGCTCATATCCCCTAAAAATTGGCCGCTACTCCTAATATTTTGAGATGATTTAATTATTTAACCCATGCGCATTTATTAAACTACATATTATTTTCTTAATATATAATATATAATATATACTAATCACTTTATTTCTTAAAAAAAAACTGTAGTGCCACAGTCACTTTGTTCCTAAAAAGAAAAAAAAAAACAAGCCTTTAAATTATAAATATATATTTTTATGACATCTCTTTATAATCTCGGTGAGAACTAAAAATTACTAATCTATACCAGGCAAATCATAAGGCATGAACATGGGAGTTTCAACTTGAAAGCATTAGAAAAAGAGAGAGAAAAAAGATCTTCCAAAAGAATACAATAGAATATATTCAGAATTTTGGTAATCATCAGTGACGGAAAAGGGTCTGACGCACAATTGGCATGCTATAATTAAAAAATGATACCCACATGATATAAGATATTAAAAACATATAAAAATAACAATAAGAACCATTGCGGCACAAGTAATATACTTGGTTGCAAAATTTGACCTTTGCCTTAATGCCCAAGAATGCACGTATCTTTGAACAAAAGCGTAATTTCACATATACAAGGCCGGTTCTTCAAATTCCGTATCCCAATTGCACTATTAATGTTTATTAGCGCCTACCATCTATCTCTTTCCACCGCCTCTCTCTCTCTCCGGAAAGTCCTATTTCTCTTCATGTGGCAGTTTCCGTTCCTCTTAAAACTATCGCTCAATTAATTCTCATCTAAGCTAACATACTCTTCTTTCTAATTCAATAACCTCACCTCCTCCTTCTTGTGTTTGTCTTGTGTTGCGCGTGTGTTTTTTGTTTTTTCCCTCCTTTACTTCCGTGCCAAGTTCTCTGTTTCTGTAAACATGAATAATTCATACAAATTCTTTCTCTCTCACATCTTTTAATTTCTCCCAATTCTTTCATTCTTTGTCTCTCTACGTAATTAGCTTTCTTCTTTTTCTTGTTCGGAATTATGGAGCGACCAATTTACGATTCGTTTGAGAAACCGCCATATGATTTTGCCGACGAAGAATCTGCGGTTTCCGATTGCGAGAGTGGTGTTTCCGGCGGCGAGACGGCGTTCGACGAAGGCGGCGACCTCATCCAGAGTAGATTCGTCCGTGGATTGGGCTCGCAAGGATTGAAACCGGAGGTGGTGGCGGTTCGCAGGAATGGTTGTTCCTCCGTGATGGCGCGGGCGCGTATTCATTCCTTCCAGATTTTCGAGCGTGCCGTGGCCAAATTGTGCGGTGGCAATGCCAATGTGAATTACGCTTGGTATGGTGCGTCCGGTAAGGAAGAGATAGCGGACATCATCCAACACGGTTTTGGCCACGCTCACTGTCACGGCCTGCGTCTCTCTCCCGAAGATTCTCCTCTTGAAAGGCACGCGCAAATTCTACTATCATAAAATACAATTATTTTAATCGTCATGCATTTTTCATGTTGATTTGTGAATTTGAATTTTATTTTATTGTTTTTGATTTTGTGTTTGCCTGTGATGCAGTGTGAAGAGCTCTGTTGTTGACAAAGACGGTTTAAGGCACTTGTTGCTGTGTCGCGTTATCTTGGGGAGGACGGAGGTTGTGCCACGTGGTTCAAATCAATGCCGTTCCAGTTCTGAAGGATATGATTCTGGCGTGGACAGTATTTCGGATCCCAAGGAGTATGTTATTTGGTGTAATCATATCAACACTCACGTTTTGCCGGAATATGTTTTGAGTTTCAGGCTTCCTTCCTTAAAAGGTCTTGTGATTCGCTGTTAGTGTGCTTTTGCTCTAGTATTTTATATTTGCTTATTTCGTGATTTCGATTTTGTTCTGAAATTGTGCGCGTGTAATTTTGTAGGGCATGTGAAGATTGGGGAACCTTTGAGACCTTCTTCGCCTTGGATGCCATTCCCAACTCTGATCTCAGTGCTTTCCAAGATTTTGCCACCGCCTGATATTGCCTTCATTGCCAAGTTTCACAAAGATTATAGAGTAAGTGTTTTTGGAGTTTGAGACAGTTGCTTGCTTTTTCTTTAGCTTAAATCGTTAATGAGCTTCCTCTGCTTTGCAGGAAAAGAGGATTTCGAGACATGAACTGATACAAAAAGTGAGACTAATAGCAGGAGACAAATTGCTGGTTTCGGTCATCAAATCTTTCAGAACCAAGGTACATGTAATTAATTTCTGATGATTTTGATCTTTGTTAAGTTTGAGGATGTGTTTGTTGTGGCACATTTGTTTGTTTGTCTATGAAGTTAAAAAAAAAAAAAAACAGACATACTGAGAGCGCTATATATTTTCTTAAAAATTTATTTTGCATAACTTTTAGTTCGAAGTTTATGAAGTTAATTGTCATGCAGCATGCTTTCTGAATTCTTTGAAATTGCCCGGCATTCACTAAGTAACCAAGAATTCCTTTTGTACTATCATAAACTAATGCTATACAAGTTGAGGAACAGATATCATAAAGCATGATTACAGATTTCAAGTAAAAATATTAAGGTCTTGAATGCTGGAGCAGCAAAATTGTCTATACAGTCGGAATATATAATATCCTAATTGACATTGCTTTCTCGCAATTGCTTTCATTGATGTGCATACTTTTGTTTGTTGTTGCTGAATCATTGGGAGTCAGTCAAATTGACCTTCCACTATATTTTGGAAAATCAGAAATGGGAATCCATGTTCATGTACAATATGAAATTTGACCTAGATCTGAGCTGGATGTGAATGTGATTATTATGTACTTCTCCATTATTATGTATGGAAACCCTAGAAATGAATTTAGCTTCCAAGTGAAAGTGAGGTCATGTTGGAATTAGTTTAACATTATTGTTAAATGATGAGTTGGGAATAAGGATATGATTTGACTGCTCATTGTGGGTTGTCTAGTTGAATTTTTGGTGGTAGTCACTTGCTAGTGGCATAGAATGAGATTTTATACTTAAACCCCTTCCTCTAAATAGAAAGGTGAAACTGATTCAAAAATTGTTCCAGCTGATTTGATTCTGTTGTCTCCTTTATACAATTATCTTAATTGTTTTATTAAGAAGAGATAGCCTGTATCATAGGCTAATGAAGCGCAAGAGTAAAGATATCATCTACAACCTTTAGTATGACTGTATTCCAAAAAAAGGGGTGGGAAAAATGATGCCTTTTGATGGTATCAAAATTATCAGCTATATTGTTCATGTCTTTCCATTTTTCTCTTTTTTTTCTCACATTTTTTTGGGTATATATAGGTTTGTTTTCTAATCTACCTTTGGTAAATTTGTCTTTCAGAAAATACCTGCAAGCTTTAAGCAAACAAGGTGAAAAAGAATGGCTACCGGACAGCCAGCAGCGTGAACGGAGGAGTGATTGTCAAATAGTTCAATTAGCTATTGAAGGAAGTGAATAGAATACTGGAGGAAACAATGCTTTCTTACTAACCACACTTACATTGGGGATGTAAACACTGCATGAAAAGTAGCGCGACACTTGAGACCTTTTAAAATTTTTTTGGGGGTGATATACGTGTTTTTTCTTATTATGTTATTATAGTGTAGCAGAAGAAATCATCTTTTCTTTTTATTAGTTACAATCACTGGTTGAAATAAATGTACTTCAGACGTTTGTCATGGACAAATTGAGGGACTTTAATTTCCCAGACTTTTTAAAGTGTCCTATATTTTCTTTGCACTTGGGCTAGGGGACACAGTGTGTTAATTAATTTGGACCAGTTTGATAATTAACCTCTAAAAAATTATATCAAAGGAACTTCTTTAAGTTTGATTCATATGTTTGGGTTCAAATTGATTCGGACATCAGTTTTGTGATTTGAAACTTGATAATCTATTATTCCGGTTGACAAACTCAAACTCTCTTTTTTATTTATATGAACAAAATCATGATAGTTATTTAAAAGTGTTCACATACAATTTATGCAACAGAATATTATGATTTTTAAAAGTTTTTAATTGACTTATTTTAATAAATTTCTTTGTGTAATTTGATAATCTTTTTTATTTTAATAAATTTTATGATAAAAATTTAAGTCCAATTTTTATATAATAAAAATTATCAAATAAATACTTAATTAATCTGATTACACAAATGCATCTTAAATCAATTAACTCAGTAATTTTATTTTATTTTCACCTTATTTGCACAATCAAGTAAACAAAACCGTAATATCCTGGGATAGCAAGGGTGTGCAAGGATGGATAGATTCACGAAATTATAAATCTTAACGGATGATATGTAATAGTTCAATTTGGTTCATTGATCATATCAACAGGTTAAATAAACAGCAGAAATTATTCGAGTAAGATTAGGATTGGGCACATTAACTGAATAGAAATGGTCCAAACTCCGAAGGAAGGCGACAAACAAAAACTTAATGTCAAGATTGTCATTTTATTTAATTGAGGGCCTTCGTTGATGCAGTACTATAACTCATCATGTGGATAGTAGTTAACATCATTAATGTCACAGGTCACAACATCGGTGACCATAACAGTTGCAGGTCCCCAGCATTGGTGGCGCTACCTCTGGTCAGGATTAGAGGATGAAACCAGGGACAAGAGCACAAAAAAAGGCTGAGAAAATTTAGCGTCTTTGGCTGAGGACTGAGGAGGGGGAACTGAAAGGAATGTCCTAAAGTTTAGAAGAGCTTCGTAAAAGGCATTATCTCAGAAGGTTAATAGTGTAGCATTGTACTGGGCTAGAGGGAAAGAAAGGTGCAGGAAAGTCATCAAGTTAATCCAATAACTGGTATGGTTCACATTTCATAAATTTGATAATCACACCAATTGTCATCGACTTTTATTGAGTTTGACCAAATCTTACCAATTAAATGTATTGCTTCAATTTAGAATCAACCCTATGAATGTCCCTCTGGGACAAGTTGAACATCAAGTGGCAGAGATGGGAACATGACAGTTGCCACACTTTCTCTCTCATTAATTATGAGTTTCTTTTTTTTTTTCTTTTTTCTGAATGGGCGTTTAGAGGTTGTCTAAAAATATATCACATGTATGTATCCAATAGAAGGGACAAGAGAAAAAAAACATTAAGGTGGTTAGGTCATATATATATATATATATATGAACTGAATGGAAGAAAAACAAATTAGAAACTCTCAGAAAATGCATTAAAAATGAAACTTCACTAGATGGTTTTTAATTAAGTTTTATAGCTTTTATTGATCCACGTATCTGAAAGTGGTTCCATGTAACTAATGCTATTATTAATGTGGTTTGGTTGTCGAACTGAATGGAATATTTTGATCTCGGACCAATTTTGTATTTAGTTAGTCATTTTGCTTTTCTTATTTTCATCTTAGATGTAATTTGGTATAGAGGAAGGTTTTATACAACTTCACAAATAGAATGTCATTTTCATTGGACACGGTTTTTACGTGTTAGTTTTGGCGGGTACTTAACTTAACTATCATTCTTTGCTTTCTATCCTTTTTTTTTTTTTCCTGTCATCGTACTAGCTCTATCATTCTGAATCCATTGATAACATATTGTTCTCTTTTCTGATCAGACAGTTTAAAATGTGAATTGCTTTTTAAAATGATCCATGATATTTAATATGTATCGTTTATTAATTTTTATTATAATTTTTTTTATATGAAATACATATAAATAAATTTTATATTTCAGAATTTTAACTTTGTTTTTATAAATCAATTACAAAATGGTCCAATACATATTCAGTTTCTAATATATCATGATATTATTTTAAAAAAAGTACTAAACTAAAATAGCATGTTATTAACGGGATTGTAAAATTTATGAAAAATAAAAATATTAAATTACAATAAATAAAATATTATAAAATGTAAAATAATATTTCAACAGTTAAAAATAATTATAAAAATATTTGAATTAAATTAAAAATAATAACACCATAATATCTAACAATAATAATTGAAATAATATCATAAAATTTAAAAACAAGTAGCAAAAAACGTTTAGAACAATTTATAGTTAAACAATATTATTATAAAATTTTAAAATCATAAAACTTTACTACTTTATAAAAAATATTATTATCTTAAAAATAAGAAATAATTATATTTTAATATTATAAAATAAAAATATGATAGCATAAGAATATGTTAAAAATAAAAATAAAAATATTCTCACCACATATTAGAATAAAAACTATTATTATATATTTATAAAACTTATAATTTTTTTAACAATTACTATTATAATTTAAATAAAATAGTCATAAAAATATTTTTAATAAAATTTTAGATATTTAAAATTTTATAACCTTTATTATAAATTGTAATCTTCTACAAAATAATTTACCAGTTCTATAGGTGTTTGTTTTCATAAAATAATAAGTATATTATATAAAATATTCATTTAATATAAAAAATATTAGAATAATAATAAAATGATAAAAACTTAAAATAATATTAGAATAATGTTATAATATTTTAAAAAATAAAATAAAATAATTTATTAAAAATTTCATACAACGAAAAAAATATTTTATACTTATTAATAATAGTTATGTAAGTTTTTATAAAAGGAAAAATTGAAAAAAAAACTTTAAAATTAGAAATAATAAACATCTTAAAATTACTGATGAAGAAAATAAAAACTTAAATAAAATATATTTAATTTAATTATAAATGATAAAATAAAATGTAGAAATTCATAAAAAATTATAGCAATAAAATAATCATAAGAAAATCAAGTAAAGATTAAAAAACGTTAAAACATTGAACAATTTTGATTATACTGTTATTTTCATATTACCCATGAGATAAATATTAAAAATATATTTTTATTATTTATTAATCTATATAAGATGAATATCCATATTCCTTCAAATATAAGGGTATCATAAAACTTATTTTAAATAGAGTCAATGTAGATAACCACTAATCTACATGTAATTTTTTTTTCTAACTTTATACTCCTCTTTTTTTAAAAAAAAAAAATTATCCTTCCATCGATATATGAAATATATTTTTGGAAATCAGTTTTTAAAAATAGTATTTTCACACACTCTTAAAATTTAAAAATTATTTTTTGATACACACTCCCGACAACTTGTGATGGCTTTAAAACGTCAAAAAAAAAAATTCATGTTGTATAGAAACTTTTTTTAAACTGTTATTTGTTGCAGCAATTTATAAAGGTTAAAAACCTATAAAAATATTTTAACTATTAAAAACATTTGTAGTGGTTGAGAAAACATAAAAAATGAATTTAAAAAATTTAAAGATATATTTTATATTTGTACACACAACACTTATAAAGTATAGTTTATAGGATTCTATTTTTAATTTATGAAAATAATATTTTAAAAATATATAAATATACTTAAAAAATAAATTTCTTGGAATGTGAAAAGATGGTGTCTGCTGTCAAGAAAATGACATTTTTAAAACTCAAAATTAGGAAAAAGAAAAAGAAGGTGTAGTTAGAAAAAATGAGCGAGGGAAAAAAAAGTTTCAACCATAATGCTCGGCCCAAATAAAAATTTCAGCCCAACAGAGAAGCCGAATCTAGTTGCCATGAATAGGAACCCAAAGTGCTCCAAAACGAATATATTTTTTGCATTTTTATTATTTTTGTTTTATTTTTATTTTTAATATATATTTTACAAGTTAGTTTAAAAATATATTTTTATATTTTATAAACTAATTTATAAAATATATTTTATAAAATATATTTTTATATTTTATAAATTAATTTATAGAAATATAAAAATATACATTTTACAAATTAGTTTGTAAAATATATTTATTAAAAAATAAAATTAAAAAAAAAACGAAGAGATGTATAAAAAAATATGCAAAAAAAAAATTCCTCTAAAACTTGTTCCATTGTAAAAGTGTATATAGATTTGCGGGTTTCCTCCATTCATGTGGTGTGCTCGCCAACTCAATCCCTCAAGTTGTTTAATATTTATTGTCCACTGTATCGGTGTTTGGACTCAGTATTATTGGGCCGAAACCAATAGTTGATAAAAATAAAATTGTTATCTGCTTATGATATTTGATGTTATCCTCTACTTTTCTTATTTGTTTTAGTTTTATTACAATATCATCCTTTTTTTACAGATATATATTGTAATTTTATTACTTCTAATTCATTTTTTAATATAGTGGTGACGCTAAATTTTAAATTTACGACATTATCTAAATTATTGTAGCCCTCAATTAGTCATCCATTATTAGTCTAATTCTAGGAACTTCTTTTGATTTTTTATTTTTTCTTGGTGGTATTTGATTTATTATTTAACAACACAAAAAAAAAAGGAGGAAAGATAGAAATTTGCAACTAAAGAAGTGCTATATTCTTTTGCACGACGTTCATATTGTTGTTTTGCACTTATTTTTTGGGTATAAATGAAAACCTCTTGCTATTATGTTGATTGGGAAACTTGGTGTCGGAACCTTTTCTTATTCTGAGAGTTTAATCCAGGCTATGTCATCACTTGATTAACTAAACAATAAAAATACTATGAATAAGATCAATTATAAGGGTCGTTTTGTATTTTTGTATTATTATTATTTTAAGAATTTTGTTAGGGAAGTTTCAGAGATTTTGTTGGTTCATAAAGCTAATCTGACTTTTTACCTATTCAATTCAGCGTGACCAATAAATAAGAATATCCTTTTACCATGCTTTTTCAACATGTTCATCATTCCCCATGATCATAATATATAGTTCGTTTAGTGAGACCTAAGAGAATCATAAAGATAATTTAACCAGACTGGGCAAAACATCATGACATCGCCATATCTTAGGTTAAAACATCGCATGACTCTTAAAGTCTGGACTCTAAAAAAGATTGTAATTTCCTAAGTCTTTATGTTATATTAACTTTCTTTAATATAGTTTTTTAATAAAAATTAATTGTTAATATTGATATAATGAGTTTATATTAATCATAAAATATTTTATATTGATAAAAAAATTTATGAATATAAAATATTGATAAAATTTAATTTTAATATATTATTAGAATAAAAAATTTATAACTAACTAATTGAAAATTATGACGGATATGTGATTTTTAAAGTAAATATCACAAAAATAAACTATGTTTAAATATATAGTAATATGTATTTTGAAAAAAATATATTTTTAAATGTTATACTAATAATAATATTATTATCAATACTATTATTTATTTAAATAGGCCAACTTGTTAAATATACTTTTTTTTTATAATATGAAGTTTAACTTTTTTAAGTAAATAAGCTTTTAAAAATTTCCTAATCTATTTAATACATTAATCTAACTTAACTTAAAATTTTATGTAAATAAATTGTAAATTCTTGATAAATAATCTAACCTATTTTTTTCTTAATCTCTTGTCCTCCACGTTCCTCTATTCTAAGATTATTTTTAACCTTCAAAATATAATAATAATAATAATAATAATAATAATAATAATAATAATAATAATAATAATAATAATAATAATAATAATAATAATAATAATAATAATAATAATAATAAATTATTATTATTATTATTATTATTAATGAGTACACACTTATTCAATCTATGGGTCTGTGTACATTTAAATTATAAATAATTTAGTTATTAATTAAAATATATTAAAATAGATAATATTATACAGATATTAATCTAAATGTTAACCTTTAATATTATATATATATACACTGGAGAAAGAAGTGCATTTATTCTTGGGTTCCTCTCTTTCTCTTTCTCCCACTTATTTCTTTTTGTCCTAAATCTTCGCTGTCTATGATGGACTAAAAGTTGCAAGTGTTATCTAAAGATGAATATGACATCAATTTTGTTGAATGGAAGTCAAAATCTGTGTCACAAATTCATTCTTGTGTTGGTAATGTCATGGATGCTTTGATTTGCCTTCCTTTTCCCACACATTGATAGTAGTCACTGTCAGATGTTCCTGCCTTGAAGGACCCAATCAAAGTGAATAATGCAGTTAATCCCGCGTTAGGAATCCCTTAAAGAGGTCGTGGCATTGCAAAAGAGAGACTATAAGGTTGACTCCACACTTACACCTTCAGCTATTATACACTGCCTTCCCACGGCACTTTGGAACATAATCCATGATTCAATTTTTTTTAGTACTTTAAGAGTACATATTTTTTTTTATAAAATAACCATAATTATTATTTGTAGAATTATTATTTTTAATTTAAAATTTTCAAAAAAAAAAAAATAAAAAAATAATGGCAAAAAAATAGATATTATAGTAACACTGAAATTATTTTTTATTTTTTTTATATCTTGAACATAAATATTTTTCCAATGTTTTATATCTGAAAGATATTTTATATTTTTAAAATTATAATTGTTGGGAATATTATAAATATATTTGATGTATTTAAATTATTTATGTAAATATTATAAATATTTTAAAATTTTATATTTTTATAAAAATGTTATGTGATGTTTAATTTGTAAATTATTTTTATTTTTCATTTTTATTTTATTTTAAAAAATGATTTTTTAATTTTGTTTTCTATTTTTGATATTTTATATAAAAAATAATAAAACAGAAAAAAATTTATTTTTTATTTTTACTTTTGTAAAAATCAAAGGTCACTGTGGATTTTTACCTTCTTTCATAAGTATTTTAATAAAAAAATTACTAATGATGTTATTTTTTGAAAATATCTTTTTATTTTAATTATAAAATATTATTTTATTTATAAAATTTTATATAAAAATTTATAAACAAAAATTTTTAAAATTAAAAATCAAACAATATTTAACCTTATTCAATCCACACCGTTTAGTGTTTATTATATTAGTATTATTTTGATGAGAGATGTTTATTATTTTAATTAATTGACCTGTCGTGGAACTGAATCAAAAGTGGGACACTATGATAGCTCAAGTTTATGGCTGGTCTTTCCTCCTACAAGCTAATCTTAATTTATCATCATTCAACAATCACAAGAAAAAAAAAACCTTATTCATAAGGCCAAGATTTCCATCATTGTCACTTTAAATTTAAGGGTGTGTTAATATATGGACAAAAAAAAAAAAGGCATGTTAGTATGTGCCATTAATTTGGTTTAAAAAATACGAGTCATTAATTATCAAGATTCATATATTTTATTTTAAAACAAAATATTTTAAAAAATTGATCAATGCAGTTTTTTTTTAAATAATAATTAAAATTTAGCAGAAAAATAAAACAATAAAATAATAATATTTTATTTTATTTTATTTTCAAGATAAGTATTTATACAATTGAATAAGATTAACTAAATATAATTATAAAATATCTATCTAAAATCATAATGTTATTAAAAAAATAAATAAAATTATATCAAATAATGATACATGATTTAAAATATTTTCTTCTGAATAATTGTGCCATGCGAATACGTTTCATTAAAATAAAAGAATTTAATATTTAAAAGTAAACTTGCTTTATTTCATGAAAAATATTTAATTAGCGCATCTTAAGCTTATAAGCATATTGTTTGATGGTTAAAGTTGTCTTTGTGTGAACAAAATTATCAAATTGTGAAATGATTAAATTTTACAAATAATTTATGGGTATGAATTATTTTTGATAAAATATGTTCAGTTCTATTATTTTTTATGTAACTTCATTTGGTTTCAACAATACATATTGCTGCTTAACTAGATGCATTTATGATTTGTTTTATGAATTATTAATATATTTTTAAATAGTTTGATAATATAGTTGTGATTATTTGTTTCATTTGATCGCCATAAGATAATATTCTAAATATAAAAACATATCTTGATTGTGATTAGATTTAATTTATAAAAATTATAAAAAAAGATGGTATCAATATATTCCACTAATTTAAATTTTACTTGATCTGATAAAATAAATTCAATGTAGATGTACCAAAGAGATAGTCAAGAACTTGTTTCATTTTATTTTACTGTTTATGAGTTAATGCATTACTGAATCTTGCAGTTAAATTGATTGTAAAAATTATATTTAGTTTAGGATTATTTACAAAATATAAAAAATATTTTGACAATCTTAATGTATAAGAATACAGATTTTCTTATCATCTTTTTAAGATAAAGAATTTCTATTTTAAATAAGAGAATAAACATGAAATCTTAATAAATAACATTTATTCCCATAAAATACTTTACACAATTTGAGATCTCTTCTAAAAATTTTATTATTTTTAAATCATAATATAAAACAATAACTAATACTAATCTAAAATTTATTCTTTTCATTAAATATACAAAAATAAATTGGTTTAATATAAATTTAATTTTCAACAAACATTTGTAGTAAATGTATCCTGATTAATTCATGCATGTAACAAAATTTTAACAATACTAATATGTTTTAACTAAATGTTAAACCATTATTTTCTTAACAATTTTATTTATTTTGAAAAAATTCACAATATATCAATGACACTTTTAAAAAGAATTTCCTATCAATAAATTTTAAAATCAACAACTTATAAATTACTTGGTGAAATTTATATATATAAATCCACTACCTATTAATAATAATAATTTTTATATTTTTTAAAAAATATTAATAATATATCATTGAATTATTCTTTATAAATAGAATAATTTCATGCAAGTCTCATTAATTAAATAGAAAGTGAAATTTTATTATTTTATGCAATTATATATATATATATAATTTACATTTAATATTGAACATGATAAAAATTTATATTTTAATAAATATATATGAATGAATAAATATAATAAATATTCATTAATAAAATATATATAAAAAAGTGTTTGTACATTAATTTTATATATATATATATATATACATATATACTCACTTTCTATTAATAATAATCACTTATACTTTTTTAAAAAAATATAATTATCCTCTACAGATAGAAGAATTTCATACAAGCTTCATTAATTAAACATAAAGTGAATTTTTATTATTTTATAGAATTAGATATATATATATATATAATATTATTTACATTTAATATTAAATATGATGAAATTTATATTTTAATAAATATATATTGACTTATAATTTTAAGAAATATTTATTATTAAAACATATCTAAACAAGTGTTTGATTAAAAAAAATAGCTTGAAATTTGTCAAATATTTAAGTAATTATATAAAATTTAAATTATATATTTAATTTATTAATTGTAACAAAATATTCAGTTGAGTGATTTAATAAAAATATATCTAATTGATTACATAAAATGTAAATTATATTTTAATTAATTGGTTGTATAAAATTTATAAATTATATATATATATATATATATATATATATTTTTACAATTATTGGTTAATAAAAAAATATTTTAATATAAATTTTAAAATATAAAAGCATAAAAAATTTTAAGAATTGTAGAAGTTTAAATATATTTTTTGTCCTTATATTTTTATAAATTTTTAATTTTAATTTATTATTATTCATATATATATATATATATATATATATATATATCTCTATTATTATAGTTATTTTAATAATTATATATTACAAAATAGATAATTTGATGATTTTATTTAATTATTTTATTATTTATGATATATTTTTAAATAAAATATATTTTTAAATAACTATTTTTCTTTGAAAATAATTTTTTTTAAATTTTATAAATATATTTAAAATAATATTTTTATAAAATAAATTTTTATTTATTTTTTAAATCTCTTATCAATAATAATTAAATATTTTATTATAAATAATTTAAATTAAATATTAATAACTAAATTAAATGCTGTAATATTAAATATAATATAAAAAATAATATTTTACAATAAATAAAATTTATTAAATATTAAAAATAAAAATATAATAATAATTTTAAATGGTTAACTGATTCAAAAGCTAATAGAAATAGTATTAAAAAATATTAATTATTTAATCTAATTATTAAATAAAATTATAAATATTTTAAAACTTTAACTGATTATTTCATCTTTCGTTCATTCCCCAACATATTTTTATAAAAAATTATTTAATATTCAATATTTAAATAAATTTCAGCCTATTTAATTAATATGCTTAATTATTAATGATTAACTTTTTTACAAATTAAATAATTAATGAGTCAAATCATAAATTAATATTAAATTAGTTTGGCTGATTATCAACCCTGTATAAACCAATTAGGGTGGCGCACAGAAAAGAAGGTAACAGTTTTTTGTGCTCATAGAAACTGTAGGACCCATCTATCTTAGCCAAGCTGTCATTTTCGTTACTTGGTGTACAAATATACAGGCCAGACTATTCATTCCCAAAAGGACAAACAATTCCATTATTTTAACATTTAATATTCTATGTCATTAATGTCTCATTTATATATACAAATTTAAAATGTTTTTATAAAATTTAAAAATAATAAAATTATTTCTCTTTAATCAAATATATATGTATATTATAATTTAAATAAAAAAATAATATTTATATTACGTATATTTGAAGATACATAAAATAAAAAATAAAAGAAGTAAATATGTGAGAAAAAAACCGTGGCATGAGTAGCAACAGAATGTGTGCCTATAGAAATAGTATACGTTTCTTAATGTGGTTGAGGCTGTGCAACGGAACAGGATAGATAGAAAGTGCATGAGCAATGATGCAGATGGAGCCTCAACGCCAGCTATCCTCTTCTCCCAGTTTTAGCAGTTACTCTTCCGACAACTTTGCTCAGATCGCCGCCAGGGTCGTCCATGAACTACGCACAGACACCCTCTTGGACTCCACTCAAGAAGAAAACGACAACAACCTCACTCCTCAACCAAACGATGACCTTGTCGTCGACGACTTCGAGTTCTCCTTCGTTTCCAGACACCCTGACTCCTCCCCTGTTTCCGCGGACGACATTTTTTACAACGGCCAAATCAGACCCACCTACCCTACCTTCCACACCAAGTTGCTCAACGATGCCGAAACGCAACCACTTGGGCCTCGTCCTCGTCGTTTACCTTTGCGGAAACTCATGTTCGAGGAACAAGAGACGGTAAACAACAGCAACGAGCTCGACGGCGTGGCTCCAGGGACCTACTGCGTTTGGACCCCACCCTGCAAAGCCAAAAAAAGCAGCTCCACGGGCTCCTCCTCGTCCAAGCGGTGGAAGCTTCGAGACCTTCTGTTACTTCGGAGCCACAGCGATGGGAAGAAGGACTCTCTCCTCTTTCAAGGTCCCGCAAAGAGAACCAACAAGGTTGCGCCCAAGCATAGCTCCGCCGACAACAGTGGCCCCGGCGCTGCCGCCAAATTGGTTGGGTTTTTCAGTAATGCCAATGGACTTGCTCGGAATTCGCAACCATTTTCAATGTAGTACAAATTACTCTTTTCCAGGAGTACTTTGATTTATTGAATAGAATCAATCAATGAATATTGAATCAAATTCCAGTTCAGTGACGGTGTCTTTTTAATCATGTAATTAAAGTGGATGATGAGATGTACTGCTTTGTGTAGAATTTCTCTTTAATTTGGTTATTGAATATTGATAGATTAATTGTTGCGTTAATTGGCATTCGAGAGGTTGGAGAGAAATTTGGTAGAAGAGCATCCAAATGGATTGGTGGAATTACGGAATTAGAGATAAGTGCACGGACGCCTTTTTTTTAATAAAGTTCAAATCACACAATTTCCAATATTTTTTTTTACATTTTTCTAAAATTTTAAATATTTAATAAAAAATACAAAAAACATTTTTCATTGAAAAAGGTAACCACAGGAATAGGATGGGTTGGGCGATTGCCCCTGCATGGTGCGGTAGTGCAGCATAAGTTGGCAGGGTATGTTCTGCAGTTTCATGGAAAGAAGTCATGTGGGCCTCACACGGCATAGACTTGGGGGATGTTTATGAGAAAGTTAAAGTAAAGTGATCAAGTCTTCGGGGATGGATATTGTGGATTGGCGGAGTTATTAATTAGAACATGGAGCCAGATGAATATAAATATCCAGTGAGATGTAATTTGCTTTCTTCTCCACATGAAATTCTTATATAGAATAGTTACATACCTTACATTTTACTTTTTTATACTTAATTACGTTGGAGTGTCAAGGCCAGAGAAAGAAAAAGTATCATATACTCCCGGTTAAAGGGACAAGAAACCTCAGCTACAAGGAGAATATGGTCAAATCCACCGCCCCCAAATTTAAACTTGAGCAGTTCTTTTTCTTTTTTTTAAATAAAAAAAAAATATCACGCCCAGGTTGCTGTATCCAATTTGCATAATAGTTCCTTTTTCATAGGTGTCAGAATCAAGCACCGTTGATTATAATAGAAACTGGATGACCGAAGGGGAGGGGGTTGTTGATCAAGGTAATTAATGACATTTTTTGATGTCACTTTCAACCACCAGTTTGGCAGTTTATTCATATACTTTGGTCCCAAGTCACTCCCAATCCATTTAAGATTCCCCAAAATTCTGCCATGAAAGCAGAACTTTTCCCAACCCTTGGGTGGATCCTAGTCCAAGGAGTCATTGGCAGAGTAACTTTATGGTTGATTTGGATGAAATAAAGAATATGAAGAAAAGAATTAAAAAAAATTGGATAAAAAAATAAATTATTTGAATAGAATGAAAAAAATATTAATAATATAATATAAATTTTAATTTTAAAAAAATTAATTTTGATCATTATATTTTTTATTGATATGGTATTTTTATAATTTTTAAAAATTATTTAATAACTTAAATTAAATAAAAAATTTAACTTTTTTCACTTTCTCTCTATTTGAGGAAAATAATTTCTATAAATCTTACGAAAATTAATTTTTTTATTCTATATAAGATAAATACAAATAAATTTATACAAACTTTAAAAATAATTTTTTTTCTTAAAATTTTTTTTACCAAACAAAACATTAGATAAATAATATCACCATCTTTCCCGTTAATACCATGGTAGTATTTTAAAAAAAAAATGTTTTTTCCTGAATAGTACCCATCAATAAGTTGATAGTATTTCAGAAAAAATTATGTTAGGGGAAAATCTTATTTTGTCTAGAATTAGAGTTAAGTGTTTATTTATCAAACACAAATTTAAAGAGATATATACAAACTTGTATAAAATAAATTTTATCAAACTTTTAATAGGGTTAAGTGTATATATATATATCAAACACTTTACTTTAGATGAGAAAGTCTAAAATTAGAGTTAAGTATTTATATGTTAAACACAAATTTTATATCAAACATATAATTTTATCTTTTACTTTAAAAATAAATTTTGAACCTAATTTTTAATATTAGGATTTTTTTTTTAAATCTCCTTCCTTTTTTATTTCTAGATTCTCTGGTCTCTTTTTTTCTCTCCCATTCTGTCTCTTATTTTTATTTGGGTAGATAAAATCTTTCTAATTTTTCTGATAGTTCTAGACCTGAGTTTAGAGAGGTCTATTAAATTTTGGATATTATCGCATGTTGCGAATAGATTTTTAAAGACATTCGATATGTCTCGGATCAGTAATTTGTTTTTGTTTTACAGGCATGTTTTACAATACAATGTTCAACTTTGATAAACCGTTTTAGGTTGGGTTTCAATTAATCTTTATATAGATGAATTGTTAGAAAGTTAGCTTGTGTTGGGATTGAGGAAGAACATAACTTAACGACACTATTATTATAGATATTTTTATACTATTTTTATTTAAAATTAAAATTTTATTTTGATAACTTACGTTAACTTTTAATATTCATAAGTTATTAAGTAATTGATATTAATTTTTAATATTCATTAGTTATTGATATAAAACTTGAATTTTAGTTACAGTAAAAAACATACCTATGCGACTTACCTAAATTTTGTACATCTAAAAATCCTTTAACCTTTTTTTATGGTATGCATCATATAGTCAAAGATAAATTGCAAGTTTAATCTTTTGCTTTGATTTTGATTTATATGTAATTTTTTAAATTTTTTTAATAACTTTGGTTTTTTACTTTTAAAATTTAGTAAATTTAATTTTTTTAGTAATTTTTTACTTAAAATTTCATAATTCTGATTTTCTATTTAAAACATTTATAACCTAAATGAAAAATTATTTTTTGTTTAAAATATAACAACTAAAATATTAAAATTTATTAAAATAAAAAATTAATTTTTTCCTCTTTAAACCATAATTTTATAAAATTATTCAAATTTTTACTATAATTTTTAACTTTTAAAAATTATTTTATGTTCTAATAATATTATAAACTTTTTAAAAGTTAAGATAAAAATATTAATAAAAAATAAATTTATTAAATTTTAAAATAAAAGAACTATAATTTTTTGAAAAATTAAAAGACTAAAATCATATATAAATTTAACTAAGAAAATAAAAAAATCCATTTAAACCAATTTTAACAAAGATTAACGGCGTCCCAACACCGTCAACAAATAGGGACCTCAGTCACAATGTTTTCGACATCTAGAAATCCAATTACGAGTTTCTATGAGTTTAGAATTTTACTAAAGAATTTTACTAAAAGAATTAAAGAAAGTGTAATAATTATTATAGAGTGATTTATCCTAAGTTAAATTCTTTTTATTTATATTAGATATGAAAACACTCAATCTTAAGTCAAGCTGTACAAAAGATGATGTGACAATGAACGAAGGTTGGTTAGAGAATGGTCCTCAGTTATAATAAACTGATAAAATCACCCAAGTCTCAAATTCGTGAAGGGGAAATGCTGTTGCAGTTCAATTGAAGTATCTTAATTAATTAATCTCAACTTTTTTTTTTTTGCTTTACAAGAATTAAACTAATAATGTTTAATTTCATACCGAAAATGGGATATTTGTCTCTATATATATATATATATAAGTTTAATCTTAATATATTATCGGTATAAAAATTTATATTATTAATTTTTTAAAAATTATAATAGGTATAATTTTTAGAATAATTATTATTTAAATAAATAATTTTACTAATATAAAATTTATATTAAATAACAGTATAATTTTTTATATTAATAATACATTTTAATTAAATTTTATATTAGGTCTAATCTGAAATTTAAAAAAAAAATATTTCCTTTCATAAACATGAAGTAACTATGATTTTTTACACTATAACAGTGTTATTACCTAATCATTTATTTTTATTCTTTTTTCTCTCTCAATATCTAAATCCAAAAATATCTGTCAAATTTTATTCCATTGTAAAATAATTACAACTACTAATAAGTGACAACTATATATTTGTTATTAGCAATAACTTTATTCTTTCCATTCACAAATATATATATATATATAATCTAAATTGTTTCTAGCTACAAATATTCCTTATTATATAGTTTAAAATTTAACTAATGACTTCAATTAAGAACCTAACACTTTGAGTGGATCGTCATGGAATCTAATAACACCGATTTCTTTAACAGTTGAAAAACATGCCCAAATAATTGCAATATAATATGGTATAATCTGTAACACATCACAAAATTTTAAAAGGTTTCAAAAGTTATATACAAAAAATAAAATAAAAAATTAGTGTGAATGATTAGTGAAGTGAAGAAAACTAGGCCGGGGAAAAATTAATATTGTCTTCTTAACTATACATCTCAACATAGCTAATTTTAGACAAAGAAAGGGTAAGAGGTATAGGTGAGTTTACCTTCTAGAAAGTGGACTAGTCATATAGCTGTGACCGTCACATTCGAATATCTCCCAACCTAACTAAGCATGTTAATCCTGTAAAATTTACAGGTGTTTAAAATTCCTGAACGTATGTATTGCATTACCTAACAGCAACGCTAACTCAAATTCAAAGCCCTTCTTGCGGAAACAAACCTCCCTTGCCCGGTTGTTTGTATTAATTTATCCAATTTATATATAGCATTAAATGGCTTTTAAATAGTTAGGTTGTTTTGCTGTCATAGAAAAGGTGGACTTGGTCTATGCAATGTTTGAAAAAGCATAAACATGCATGGTAAAAAAAATGGTTTGTTTTCATACTGATATATACCTCAAAATTATCATAACAAATTTTAATTTTTTTAAATTTAACAAAATTAATTTATAATTATAATTTAAATATAGTCTCATTTAAAAAGTAATAGCATTAGATTCTTTAAGTGTAGAATAATATTATCAAGCTTTTTTTATAAAAAATATGATAATGATATTTAAACAAAAATGTTATGTAAACTATTTTAACTTCTTGTTATTAAACTAATTTTAATAATTTTAAGATTAAGAATTTAAAATTGAATATAATAATATAATGTACTTGAATTTGAACTAAATATAGTTATATAATAAATAAAATAATAATAATTAATAATATTTTATTAAAAATAAAATATATAAATACAGTTTAAAAATATCTTTTATTATGAAAAATATGTATTTCATATTTTATTTCAAATTCCTCCCACCATATGTATTCACACCAATCATTATATCCAATACAATTAGTAAAAATCAACAATTTATTATATAAAATTATACAATATATATATACAAATTAAATTAAAAATTTAATACATTATTTTTTTTAATAACAACCCATGATCGATCTCAAAATCTAATGTGTCTCATATCATATTATGCTTTCTCAATATTTAACCTATCATTATTATGTTATATGTTATGTATATGGATTCAAATTAACAACTTTTAAAAAATGAGAAGTGTTATAAAGTTAATTTTTAAAAAAATGTGCAATCATCAATACAAAATATCATTAACTCTATCAAGTAATAAAATCACTTAACTAACAATGATAGCTTGTACAAACTTGTTGAGATAGCTTAGTCTAAATAAAAAAAGTTTCAATGGATGAACAACACCAAATCATCAAGATATTAAACCAAGCACGTATAACTTTAATCTCAAATGTTTATATAATAAATTTTAAGTTATTTTTACAATAAATTAACCCTTAGTTTTCTTTACTCTCCTCACCATAGATCTTGTAATAAGTCTTTCAATAAAAAAAATTTAAAATATTATTTTATCCATATGATACATGTCACATGATAACTCATAATAGATTTAGCTATGAATTTATGTTTACAAAAACAAAATTTCTCATAGACACAATTTCATTGAGTTAACATTGATCATATAGGCACAAGTCCTACTAAATTCACCTAGATTGTATACACATAATTTCACATAATTCATGCAAATCATATATGTATAAATCCACATATTTTATATTTATAATTTTTTATTATATTATCTTTTCATGATATTATATATTTTATGAAAGGTCATAATAATCATTAAAATATTTTTTTTAACTTTTTTTCTTAAAAATTTAATATAGTCTTTTAGCTTCTTAATTCTATGTTGAGATTCAAGTTGATTAATTAATTTTCTTCTCATTAATTATTCTCTCATCATTTTATTTAATAAAAAATTATTTTTAGTGATTTAGGCTAATTTAGATAATTTATTAGTAAAAATTTATATTTTAAATCTTAATGAATTGTGATTAATTTTTTATATTTAGCATTTTAAATATGAGAAATATATCATCTAAGGATATTGGCTACATCATACTGAAAATTCTTGCATATAAGGACAAACAGTAACTAAGGATGAAAAATCTTGTATTTGATGATGAATGGAAGTTAATGTCAATGAACCTTTGCTTGCATACGAGGACGACCGATAATTAAAGCTGGGCATTCTTGCATATAAGAATAAATAGAAGCTAAGACTTAAGAGACTTTGCTTCTGAGATACTTAGCAGCTGAGAGCGAGGAACCTTAAATCTAAGAACAAATAAAAGCTAAAGTTAAAAGGTCTTTGCATTAAAAAAGTATAAATTAAGATAAAGGATGTGCAGCGTTACTAATATTAAATTCTCTTTCAACAATTTTTTTTTTCATCAAATAATGATAAAAAATATGAAAAATTTTATATAAACCTTTAAGATATATATTTTTAAAAAATATATTTTTTAAAGTTTACAAAACCCCTGAATGTATTAAAAATTACAAAAACAGGAAGTCTGTACACGTATAAGAAAAAGTTTATAAGATTTCAGCTAAAATATTTAACCACGAAGTTCAACAAAATAGCTTTATCAAATTTCCTACGTACTAAATTCAACAAAACACAATTTGTATTATTATCAAGAATGAAGTAAAATCTTTTTTCAAGTATCCTTGGCAAGAATATCTTTTTCCAAATCCTAACCACTCTATTTTCATAAAATAATTTTTTTTTTATCTTTTATAAATTTGACCAAAAAGATGAAAGAGATGAGAAGAAAAAATTTGGCTTGAGTTCCTTTAAAATCATCTAAAAAACTTCAAACTAATTTTATTTTCTTTTTAAGGATGGAAAAGTGTGTTTTTTAAAAAGAAAGTACAAGTTTGAAAAGAGGAAAAGACTTGACTAGAAGGAAGAGAGGTTTAGAGAAAAACAGAGAAAAGAAAGAAAAAAGAAAGAAAAAAATCAAGAAAGAATATACATAAAAATATGGAGGAGGTTAAAAAAAAAATAGGAATATGAAAAAAAATTGTTCATAAAAAAAAAAGAAAAATAAAATAAATATATAAAAAAGAAAAAAAATCATAACATAAAAAAAATAAAAAATAAAAAAAAGAATAAATATAAAAATAAATAAAATTCGTATGAAACATGATTTTAAAATTTTAACTAAAAATAATTTAATTGCACAATAAAATTTCTTGAATAAATATAATATTGTTTAAAGATATTATTTAAGATAAATTAAAATTAAAATAAGATCTATAAAAAAGTTTTATAAATATTTTTTTATTTCATTTTATATTTTAATTAAAAATAATTATTTATTTATTTTTTTAAAACATGTATTTAAAAATAATTTTTAAAAAATAATTTAATAATTTTTAATAATAACAATAATTTAATAATTTTTAAAAATAAAATTTCATCACAATCTACTTAAATAATTATACATATTTAATTTAATAACAACAATAATATCAACTAACCAATAAAATAATTAAAATATTAAAAATACTAATTCAACACATATTAACAATAATCATCATAATAAATTATATATAACTATAACAAAATGATAAAATTTACAACAATAATATAATAATATCAAAAGTCATATTATTACGTTACACACGTCTTCAGACACTAGATACATAACCAAAAATAAGAATATTATATTTACATATTACCGGCTTACCTTGGTTCTAACAATAAATATTGGTTTAATGATTATAATTTCATATAATATTTTTTAATACATTATTTTATTTGTCTTATCCAATTACCTTGCATTTCCGTATCCATTGCATAACTTTTATATCTAATTGGTCATTGGCATTGCTATCAGTCATGGATGACTTTGTAGTCTTCCCGTCTTGTCCTCCCTGGATATCTTCTTCACGATACCAAAGAACAAACTTTTAACAGAGTGGAAGAAAATGCACTTCTTTTATCTTTTGGAAGAAGTCAAACATAACTTATTTTTTAATTTTTTTAAAATTAAAACTCAAACACCTTTAGTTTTATTTTTTATTATGTATAAATAATTAAATTTTAATTAATTTAAACTTTTTAAATCTATTTATATTTATAAGAATGAAAAATTACATTGATGTTTCTAAGATTTATTAAAAAAGAATTGGATTGTCCTTCTATTTTTTTTATCTTACATATAATTTTCTTAATTTATATAAAAATATAATATTATATATCTTTTTTAATTATAAAATTACATGAGCATTTTTAAATTTTTATTATATTATATAAATAAAAAATGTCAAAATAATATAAAATTAAAAAATATTTATAAATATAAAAAAAATATTAATGTAATTTACCTTATAAAAAATGTCTATTGCCACTTCTCTATATTCATTACCGCTCTAATTTAAGAAATATTCATTTAAATGTTCTTATTATTGATTATTAATTTGATTAATAAAAAATACTTTAGATAAAAATAATTAAATAAGAGTGGCAATAAATATTTTAGAATAACAATAATTAATATATATATATATTACTTTTAATTCATAAATTCATATAATTTACAAAATATTTGTTAATATATTATGGATAACTACTAATATTAAATTTTTTTATATTAGGGATGTTGCTGATATTTCTTTTCTCTTTTTTTCTTTTTATAGATGCTATGAAGAATGGAATTATTATTATTTTTATGTGCATCTAGGATATCTTCACATTAATATTTGAAAATTGATTCTTTTAAGATATAAAAATCATTGGAGTATTTTGTCTTTTCCATAATTTTTTTTATTCCTAATCAATGTTCTTAAAATATTGGTTGAAAAAATTAAAAATATTTTTTATTGAAAAACATAAAGATATGCATTAATAATATTTTTAATAAAATTTTTGTTTTTAATTTGTAACCAATATTCTTAGGATATTAGTTAAAAATTAAACATTTATTAATATGCCTAAGGATTCATTTATTTACTAGTTATGTTGGATTTGGTACTGGAAGATGAGATTTTAGCATGGTAAAGTACTCCAACTGTTGAAGTTGAAAACATGTATTGGCCTATTGGGATGAGTGGAGAGTATTCTCTTTGCTCAATGATGTTTTCCAATAACAACTATAGGATCGAGGGACCCATTTGTGTGTTAATCCCCAGTAGTTATATCAATGCAGTGGCAGACAAAAGTTGTTTGTGTCCTTGTCTCACTATGCCTCTAATTTTATCTACCAATTTCTACATCTACCAACCATAATGCCTTTTTTCCCTTCATTCATTTTTAGATGCCCGTGAAGAAGATTTTCAATTCAAAACCTTTCTCAGACTCCATATATAAACTAGGTATATGAATTTAAAGAGAGTACCTCAATCATAATGAACCAAAGGTGTGACTATCCAAGTATCTATTGCTACCTGGCTGCAGTTACAATTCACTTTTGGTCTCCGCTCTCCTATGGTCAATGTGACATGCGCTCCCAACAACCGTTGATTTGATATTTGAAAAAATGTTAATAATAAATTATTTCAACACTTTCTTAAATATATTTTTATTATTAGTTAAAATTTATTAGGGTTTATAGGATGATGCAGGTTTCATTTTTTGGTAAACAATTTTGTTATTATCAATCTTTTAAGGCTATTTTTAAATATTAAAACACAGATAGCTTTTTATTAAAAAAGATAGTAATTAAATATTTAAAATATAAAAGCTTAAGAAATATTTTTCAATAAAAATTTATCATTTTTATATGTTTAAACTTAACTCTAAAAATTGGTATTAACATTTTCATTTATTTAATGAGTAATTTTTAATAAATTTCAGATAATATTAAAAAAGTGTTTAAAAGAATGTATTAAAAAGCATGCTGGACCCTTATCAATTTTATAAGTTCTCGGCTAGTAAACTTCATTTGAATAATATTACCAATGATAGTGAAAGTAGCGTAATATAGGGATTCAGTCAGTTCTTCTAAAGTGAGATTACAGTTTATTTGGCCTCGTCATTTTTTTTAACTTACTTTTGTTCTTTAAAAGAGGTTGAGTTAAACACAAGTTTAAAGAAGCATGATGAAAAAAATAAAAATTTATATCAACTACGTGAGAGAAGATAGAAAAAGGGACGAAAAGCTGCTTATGTGAGAAGATTATTCCAAATGGAACTGTTGCGGCAACATGAATTTAAAGGTAGCTGCAGATGAACTCAAGGAAGATGCTGTAAGGACACAAGGTGCATGTACAACTAACCAAGGTTGGGCCTTTCCTTCTCAAACTTTTTGTGAAAGGATAAAACTTAAATTCAGTATTATAAAAAAATTATGTTATTTTTCACTCAATTATTTTGATAACCAATAAATATAAAAAATTAATATTTAATTATTAAGATAAATTTTCAATTTTGATTGAAAAATAACATCTAAATAACAAGGTTCTAAACTTAAATTTCATCCACAAACAAGAAATGCAGGTAGCACCTACATTCTTTGAGAGGATGCCACTGAAGTACTTTTTACCTGTCTGCCAAGTGTGACGAATGGCACTGTGAAGCGTGAACTCAAGATAAGTGGTAGATATTTGAAGGTTAGGAATTTTGCTTAATCAATTAGTTTGTTCAATGTAAGACATGCTAAAAAGTACACATGTATGGCAAAGGAAATAAAGAGCGAGAAGTGAAAAGCAAAAAAGGCAAAAAGAACAATAACTTTTCTGTAAGGGGAATACCCAAAAAAGATGGCCATGAGCAAGTAATTAAGCATGTATTAAATGCCAAGTTCATAATAAATATTTAGAAATCTATTAGATATCAATCAGCGAATGAATATGTGTGCCTGCCGATGCAAAGAAAATTTTTAAAGAAAAGGTCTCAATCCCTCTTTTTATTACTAAATTTTATAAAATTCCATTTATTTAAAAAGAAAAGACAAAACTTACACATGACCTAGTCATATGAAATTTAGATATGCTAAGATTCTTTCCCTTTCTTGGCTTTGACACATTCATGGAAAACCTCCTAGACTCCTATTGACAGATAAAAACATTATTTCTAAGAAACTATGATAAAACTATAAGACATTAAAATAGTTCAAAATATCAACGTTCCATTAAGAAAAACCTTCTCACTTTTCAATATCTGGGGAATGTATCATTCAAGATGGTATACAATTGTTCAATGCTCAAAGGATTATGGTGAAAGTTGACAGGAATAGGCCACATCCCCCATTTGAAAAATGAGTCTCAAGCAAGAATAGGAGTCAAGCTGGAAGAGTTCTGCAAACTATCCGCATATTTTCTTGCCCAAAGGTCATAGTGAATAATTTCCTCAAGCGAAGGTGAGGATAACAATTCATTTTGATGCTTCTCACATGTTAGCTCCACAACCTTGAATATATCCAAATAGCTAATCCTAGAAACAGCAAAATAGCCATTAGAGGAGAGTTTACATTGACAAGAAGCGCAGGACAAGGATGCTTTAAAAGAGCAGACGTGCACACTGCACATGCATCAGACAGTGTGAGAATGACATCACATAATCTAACAATTCCTAATGCTCATGTTTTGCATAGATTCTAGGTCCGTGTTTCTAGAACTGAATTGCAGAACAAAGTAAATGCCATCTAATCAAGGATTAAAGACCTCATAAAGAAAATGTGATTTAATATCCATCCCCACCTGAATATAAACACAAAACTACATACACAAGAGGCTTTTAATCAAACAATCAAAGCACTTTACTATTTTCACTTTCAATATAAGGGATTCCTATGTTTCATGAATGTAAGATTTCGTAAGAGCCAAGTATTATCCTCATAAAAACCTGAAAAATGAGTCAGTATTTTGGGTTGTCAAACAAAACTCAGCAAATCATCTTCAGGTTATGGTAGGATAGAAGTATTTTTTTTCCTGAAGACTGCTGTTTTATAACTGCAGTATTTTTTATATGCACTACTTATTTGTCTTTTTTACACCCCTCAAGACAAACAAATTGTGCAGTCTGTCAGTTCATATCATATATTACTTTTATCAGCATCAAATAGTAGCAATTTGTATGACTATCCTAATGGTCAGATTTTAGTAATGCATCCTCCTCCTCAAATGGTAAGCATAATGTGAGCTGAGGATGCAAGTTCATTCCCTCCAACCCCACCTTACCCACATCACATTAGAAAGATTCCAATCAAGGTAGAAAAATCACGTAAAGATATAAATATACAGGAAAATTCTCTGTGCAATATTGGTAGTGAGGAAAATAACAAAAAAATCCTTACCTTTCGTCAATAAACATTTCAACAGCTTTCTCATTTGCTGCACTAAGAACTCCTGTCATGGTGCCTCCAGCGCGGCCAGCAGCATAGGCAAGATTCATGGATGGATACTTAACATTGTCTGGAGATTTAAATGTAAGTGAACCAAGCCTGCATGATCACATTTCAAATATGGCTGTCAGACAAACTTAAGAACAAATGTTCTATGCCAATTTCACTTTAATTCAAAGATTCATATTACATAATAAAATTTCAAAATAGTAAAAAGAACACGAGTAGTGAAATGGAAATTATAGGATCACATTTTTAAGAATTTCTCTAAATGCTGCTTGAGAATTAAACCATACTAAAACCACAATACACCCCCAACTTAGTGTCAGTGTTTACATTATCACAAGAAAGATGCTATGTGCGATCCAGCTGAAAACAACATAGAAAGGAACCGGGGGGTTGAAGGGAGATGACTATGTTATCACATTGACACTCCATTTTAACATTCATGGAAACATGAGGAATCTACTTCCCAACTGGAAGCATGTCAAGGAGCCAAAATGGAGAAGAAAAATTAAATTATCAGATCATTCATACTATAAACCATATATAATTCAAATTGGCCTTCTATTTAACTATAAAGACTTCAAAATTTGAAAAATCTGTCAAGTGGATCTGTCTATTTTCTTTGGTATGGACTAAAACGAGAAGTTGAAATTAATAAGCTTCAGGAAAAAATATAGTACTTGCAAAGATCAAGGCGAGGCCAAGTGATTTCAGAACAATAAATCCTGTCAGGCCATGATAGTGTATAAAGGATTGGCAAACGCATATCAGGCCACCCCAACTGTGCAAGAACAGATGAATCCTGAAATTAAGAATTAATTTAGTATTAGATAAAGATTAAACAATGTTTAATGATCTTTTCTCCTCTCTTCCATTTCATTTTCCATATTAATATATTACATAAGTTCATCCCCATCCCTTTGCTAATTTAGCCAAGGGCTGGGAATCTGGGACTTGCAGGTGCTATTGTTCATTCATCATCCATTTGTATCCAAATAAACGGATATCAAAAGTGGCAGCCAACACAGCATAGTATAAGGTTTAGACCTGTGTTTCGACCATCGAATGTATGATTGATTGTGGATGAATGACAATCTCAATATGATCATAGTCAGCTCCAAACAAGTAATGGGCTTCAATTACTTCTAGACCCTGTAAAGGAGTTGAAGAAATTTACCTTATAGCAAGCAAATTTGTCTCACATAATTAATAGATTTATAAGAAGGCTTTTTTCATCCAACATATTGACATTAAAGAGAAACAAACCTTATTAAAAAGTGTAGCAGAGTCCACAGTTATCTTTTTTCCCATATTCCAGTTAGGATGTTTTAATGCATCAGCAACTTTAACATCTTTCAGTTTATCAACTGGCCAATCCCTGTCAATCGCCAAGGGGAAGATATTCAAAGTCATTTTGGTTATATAGAGACTGGAAACAGAACTAAGAGATGAACAATTCAAGGTTTTCCATGGTCAAAGAATATTGACTCAAACGATAACAGGAACCAGGAAATTAGATATACATAGGAAGTTTAGAGTGCCACATATGAAAAAAAAATAGAGCCACTGAACAGGCAAAACAACAAAAATGCAGTTGTATGAGGTTTATTTTACACACCTGAAAGCACCTCCTGAGGCAGTTAAAATAATTCGCCTAAGCGCACCCTCTGACAACCCCTGGATACACTGAAGCAAAGAATCCTATAAGTTTTTGCAGTAACAAGTGGAGCGGGATGATTAAATAAATAGTTTTGAGTTCAATAAAAGAATGCAGAGGCCAGGGAATATACGGGTAATGCATAACACAGGCATATCTAGACTATTGATCTTGTTGGACATACATACTTTTAGATATGTATTTACCTGAAAAATGGCAGAATGCTCTGAATCAGCTGGAAGTATTTTTACATTGTGCTTCTGAGCAAGAGGAAGAACAAAAGGACCTCCAGCAATCAATGTCTCTTTGTTGGCCAAAGCTATGTCTTTCCCTGCTTCTATCGCAGCAACTGTTGGCTAATAAAATAAAGAGAGGATTTCATATTTCTAATATCTGGTAAGTGGCAACTGATACTATACAATCTGTACTTAGAGTTTTTGTCTCCGACTGATTTTGCTACATGTTTGTTAACAAAAAAAATGTTCACTAACCTGGGGAACAAACTAGCAATAGAGTTGCAACTGAAAAAAAATTAAAGAGTTCATACAGCATGGGCCATTATAAGTATTTTTCTTATATTTCTATTCTACCTTCGTTATGTATAATGCGAACATCCTTTACTTCAAAATTTATGGATCATTCTCCATTCAAACAATCAATGTCCTAATAAAAAATTAATAAGCATGCTCCACTATTTTCCACCTAGTGGAATAAGGCTTGAATGTTATTGTTGATGTCCCATTATGATTTATGAACCCCCCAAAAAATGAATCCTCCAAATTGTTGGACATGATCTATGAAGTTAATATTAAAAGATATGTAGATGCATCCACACAGAAGAGCTCGCTATGTGGCGCAGCAAACAGGGAAAAGAGGTTACCTTCAGTCCTGCACAGCCTACAATTCCTGTGACTACAGTGACTGCATCAGGGTGACGAGCAACCTGAGAATATATATAAGCTTTAGCTTATGAAAAAACAAACTACATCATATGAACAAACCAGATATCCACCTCAATGACGCCCTGCTCTCCAGGGATGATCTCAGGTCTTTTATCAACATCCTCCAAAGCCTCTTCAAGTTCAGCAATTAGGGACTCATTTCTAACAGCAACAAGCTGAGGCTTAAATCTTTTTACCTGTGCATCATAAAAATTAAAGGGATTATTTTTTCTGGCTGGTATACTGAAAATATGAGATAAATTAACTGAACCTTAAACCATACTAAGGAATGTAGTTCTAAAGCACTTTAGTCCTTTGTGATTTCTCACCAAGAAAATTTAAGAGAAAATATTGAAACCCCCATAGAATTTTAAGAACAAAATGTCTTTTAGGCCTGAGTTCTTTTGAAAACAGAACCAGGAACACCATTTTCGTTGCAACTAATGTAACAATAATTACAGTAGCAAATTAGCCGTTGCCTTTGGGAGTGAATTGATCAAGTAAAATTCACCGAGGTCATGAAAATTCAGATCTAATGCTGGTCATAAATATAGAGACAAATCAACCATAGTTCCATTACATGCTCGGAGTGAAGTAGTTACCTGATCTGCAAGAAGAGTAATGTTTGAACCAGCTGCAAGTGCGACAACTTTAAATTTATCTGGATTCTCTGCCACGATATCTAGTGTCTACAAAAGCATACAGGGGAAAACATGCACTACATCAAAGAATAAGAGACAAAGGCAAGTCAAGCTACATCTAGAAGGAGTAAACAGTCAGCTATTTCTAATCAAATACTCATTTATAACCCCCCTCCCCCTCCCCCCACAAAAAAAAAAAAATCATATATTCATTTGAAATATTATAAGAGAGGATGAAACACTAAAGGCAAATTACCAACAAAGTTTATGTTTAAAATTGCAATCAAATAGCATCTTGCAAGTCCAGCCAAAATCAGCTATAAATTATTTGTCATTCCAAAATATTATTGAGAGAACTCTTATTTTAATCCCTTAAATTATAAGGATTTATCACTTTAATCCCTAACTTTATAAAATCTTCACTTTAAAATCCCTAATTTCACAAAACGACATTTACTTTAATCATTTTTTATTAAGAAATAAAAAATGAAGTATAAAAGAATTAAAATAAAATATTTAAAAAAAATCATGGACTAAAGTGAACAACGGTTACAATTTTAGGAAGTGAGGGTTTACTCATTTACATGCTACAGCTTATAATGTTAGAGGGACATTCCATTTCCACCACAATACCTGAGTTCCAATTGATCCAGTACACCCTACAATAGAGATGGGTTTTGGCCCCTCCCAAGTCTTGTGACCTTGTTCTGGAACCGCTCGTCCAGGCCAGGCTGGTGGGGGTACCTGCACTGAACAACAAACTCGCCTTCCAGATGTTGCTCCATGCTCTCTTCTTCTAAAAGCAATACCACCTAAGAATCCAATGTCAAAGAAGTAAATCTTCTATGTTCCATGCAATTCACATCAAAACAAAAACACAATAAATGTCATGCTTCACAAAACAAAACATCATACTAAACAACAAGGGTTTACACATAACTCATAATAGGATATGATATTCAAACCAGCATAAGCAGCAACAACAAAGAAAACATAATATAATCTAATACGAGCAAACTAAGGGGTGGGGATGTTTCTCTATAAAGTTATTGATTTTTGACTTTTCCCAGAAGAGAAGAGGAAGGAAGCATAGCAAAAGTTAATAGATGAAGAGAAGAAAGGACCTGGGAATTTTGCTGTGAGGCAATTAGACTTGAAGAAAGGATCAGTGAAAAAAATGGACTTTACTTCAGCTGGGGAAGACAAATTGAGAGCCATCACATAAAACCCAACTTCAATTTGAAGAAGAAAGAATCGAAGAGCTTGTAATCTGAAACAACAACGAGAATTGTTATGGCCGCATGTGTGGTGCCAGAGATGCTTAGTTTTTATATAATAGCCAAAGGTGGATGTGGTTTCTGGGAGCTGAATTTTTTATTTTAATTATTGTTATTATGATAATGTTATTTATTATGTGCAAGTGGAAAAGAAAACAGAAACGGAAAGTGGGTAACTATGAAATTAATTTGAGGATTACTAACAAAGAATACAGAATGAGGACGAAACAGAGTTAGGAGGAGTGTGCAAACTGCAGAGTATGGAATCAGCACTCCTTCTCCATTCAATATTCTCGGTCGGTCATGTTATGCATTAATTACGTTTGTTTTTAAAATAGATCAAAGTTAATGTTAAATAGTTAAATATAATTGAAATATATATATCATTAATTTTCTATAATTTTTTTAGACAACAGATATTCTCCTCTTTACAATTAATTTTATTTAAGTCCATAAAATTACCATAAATAGTAAAAAAAATTCTTTAAATTTTAACAGTTATATGCCTATAAATAAAAATTATTAAATTAAACTCGTTCATATATTTGATAATAAGATTTACATTAAAATATTTTATTTAATTGAAATTTATTATATGTTTTTTTCAGATATATAGTACATCATTTTTCACATTGATAAAAAAATAGATAGTACATCGAATTATATACAAAGCGGCACAGTATCCAATAAATAGAGATGTACGAAAACAAAACTTCGCTTGATTAATTACATTGAATAAAAATGATATTTTATTCATGTTACAAAATACAAATTCAATCAAATTTGAATCATTTTATATATTAGAATAATTAAGTTAAAAAAATAAAAATTATTTTAAATTTATAATTTATAATTCAAATATTATATTTTAATAGATATGTTCAGAATAATTAAACAAAATTACATAAAATTTTAAATTTAAATTTTATTATTTTTATTATAAAAGACTCATATTTTAATGATCATAATCAAACTATTCATTTTGTTAACTCTATTAACTAATGCTATAAAACTCTAAAGTGATTTTCTTATTAAATCATTTTATATATTTTGTCTTTTAAAATGTGTCACGAGTAAAAAAATTTCAGAAGTAATTTATAGACCTATTATATTTTATATTTATCAATCAATATCATTTGACATTTATTAGAAAATATATTAATAAATAATTTTGTATGTTTTAAAAAAAATTCTCCTTCATTTAATGAATTATAAAGTAAAAAAATATTTAATTATCTTTCAGATTGGTAGCAATTAAATGCTTGTATATTTCATTTAATATACCTTATTTGTTTCCTTGGCTTAGTCTTAAAAACATTCATTAACCTAATCTTAATATTACATTTATTTATTTATATATATATATATATTAAAGGGAACTTATCAAATTAAAATACGAGATTATATTTTTATTATTAAATATTATAATTAATTATCAATATTAAAATATAAAGTTATTTAATTTTTTAAAATTAATTATATAATTTAAAAATTTTCAATTATTTACGTATAATTATACAATCTAAAGTTACTATTCTCAGTCACATGAATTTGACATTTTTCATTTAATATATTCCTTTAATATTAATAAGTATGTATAACGTAAATATAATAGTTAAGATGTATACCTACAAAAGTTAAATAATGATAACCAATATTGATTAAGGACTTAAAGGGAGTATAATGTCGAATTAATTAAATAATTTTTTAAAATGTCTAAGAATACATAATAAAAATTTATATATCTTATTAAAAATTATAAAATTTAATGTGTTAATAATGTTAAATGTTATGTTTTTTATAGAGAATTATCATTTAATAATTTTTTTATTATGTATCATTAAGTACATATAAAAAAATTATAAAATGTTTAGACTCTATTTTAACTTACTTATTGTAAAAATAAGAATTTAATTAAAAATATATTGAGAATATAAAAAAAGTACAATATCATTTAATTGTGTGTTGTTATATTATTAAAGAATTAGTATTTTTTATTTTAAGAGTTATATTTATTATAATTTTTATTATTTGATAATATAATTTGTTTATATTGAAAATTCATTAAAATTAAATTTTAAAATATGTTTAGATGAAAAAATAAAACAATGCAAAAAAAAAGGTACTCCTACTTATCATAGAAATTAAAGTATTTAAAAAGTGATGATCCTTGTATTTTAAATTTAAAGATTTTAGTGTAAACATTTATAAAATCTTATATCTGGATGCCAAATGTACTTCTTAAAAAAAAAAAATTGAGGAAGAAGAAGAAATAACAATTTGATGACCCTAAACTCTTTATAGAATCAGGTTTAAAAATAAGGAAAAGAAATTCTTCTTTTCTCTTTTTTTTTTTCTTCTCTCTTTTTATACTTTTGTTCTCTCTCAGATGTGTAGAAAGGTGACATATTTGTTTCTCTCACATATTGTGTAGTTGTGGAGAGAATCCTTGTCCTAAAAATAAGTTGTTAAAAACATCCCTAAAGACAATAATTAAGCAACTAAGTCTACAGACATCAGTCGTGTCAGGCTGACAAAATCACGTGACTCGGCTCAAGTTGCACCCAATTTTATACTTTGTTTGGAAACTAGAAAACAGAAAACAAGAAAACAGACAAGATCAAAATACATTTTTGACAATTAAATATTTATATATATATATATATATGAAAATAGAAAAAATAAAAAAATATATTTTATCTTATTTGAATTGATTCCTTTCAAAATAAATGAAAATAAATGGAGGAGGCTATTTTATTTATCTATTTTTAATTATTAAAATTATAAATATTTTAAAGATATATATTATAATAATAATAAATATTAAAAATTAAATTTTATTTTAAAATTTAATATAAAATAAAAATATATATTATTAATTTTATTTTTTATTTATCTAAAAAATTATTTTCCCTTTTATTTTTATCTATTAAATAACTTTTTTTATTATATTTTTTACCATCTTTATTTTTTCCTATTTCACACATTATTTTAATAAAATATTAATGTAATATAATTATAAATAATTATTATTATGAATGTATTTAACAAAACTAATCGATAAATTAAATAGAATTAAAAAATTATGTAAAAACTAAAAAATAAATAAGTTAAAAGTTAAAAAATTTATTATTTAAAATATTTTTTTTATAAAATTAACCATTAAATTGTATTATAAAGATAAAATTATATGGTTGTTAAATTTGAAGTATTATAAATTTTTATTAATTATAAATTTTAATATTTTAATAAATTATTATATTAAAAATAATGATAATATTTTATAAATTTATTCTTATGTATATTTATTAAAAATTTGTTATATAAATAAATTTATAATTATTTTTAAAAATATATTATAAAAAATAAATTTTAATGATCTTGTTTGTTTTTTATTTTATTATTTATATTAATTTCAATAAAAATATATTTTAAAATAAAAAATTTATTTTAAATAATATATATAAAGAATATTTATTTTATCTTTAAACTTTTTATAAATAAAAATCAATTATTTTATTTTAAATAATTTAATTAAAATATTAAATAAATAAATTAAATATTATAATATTAAATAATAATTAAAAATAATATTTTATAATAAATAGATAATTATTAAAATATATCAAAAATAAAAATAGAATAATAATTTATTGGTTAGGATCTTGAATTTTATGATATTTAAAAAAATTCTAATAATTATCAAAATAATTATTATATTAAATGAAATTAAAATAATTAAAATATTTTTAATTAATTATTTTATTTTTTATCTTGCTAAAATATACTGTAAAATATATTTTATATGTATTTTTTATTTTTTATTATTTTCTATCTTTCTTTTTTTTTCATATTTTTTCTTTTACACTATACTTTATTTTATTATATTCTAAGATAAAATTCACCCACGTAAATATATAAAAACATATGCTTACATTTTTTTTCTCTAAAATTAGTAGAATACTATATCCTTTTATTTTAATAATTAATTTCATCTCTTTGATGAATAATTTCTTTCTTTGTGTTTTTAACACCTTTCCATATCTAAAATTTTAAAAATTAAGATATTTTATTAAATTAAATTAACCTTCTATCAATTAATCTATATGTTTATGATAAGTATTATGAAATTTTCATGTATTGTAAAGATTTTTTTAATTAAAAAATAAAAAACATATGTAAGATATATAATTTAAGATATCTTTATTAAGAAAATAAAAAAAAATAGATAAGATTTTTAAATCAATGAAAAATATTATAGAAATAAATTATTTGAGTGAAATGTTAATTTATATAATACGTTGATGCTTAAAATTTAAAAATTAAATTCAAGTCAAAATAACATAAATTTAAGAAATAATAATATCTAAGATAAATATAAAAAAAATTATTATCAAGTAAGTTTAAATAAAATATAATTTTATCTATTCAATCGTTAAATTATAATAATATTTTATTTTAATTGTTTATATAAAATTTTATTAAAATTAAATAATTTTAGGTATATAATCAAATTTTGTTTTTTTATATTTATATAGATATATTAGGTTGATTTTGATAAATCTAAATCAGGTATAAAATAATTTAAATTTTGTAATCGTGATATATATGATAAAAATGTTAAATTTAATGATTGATTTAAAAATAAAATTATTTAATAAGTATTTATTTAAAATATAATATTATTATAAATAATATCGATTCAAGTTGATCATTTTCTAATATAAAAAATAAAAACTAAAATATAATAATTAATATAAAATAAGTTACATAGTTTAATGGTTTAATTAAGAATAAAAATTAGTTTCTATTTTTTTAAAAATGAGTACTGAATGTGCCGGTGAATTAATATTTTTAAAATAATATGTTACATTGTTTTTTATATAAATCCTGAATTATTTTTAATTAAATGTCCAAGTTTCATAATTTTTTAAATTTATATTCATAAAGTTAATTATGTATTTTTAAATTACATGCATTTTTAGATTATCCTTTTCATTTTATGTTTTACATAAATTTAAAACCATTTGCGTACATAATAAATATTTTATTGTCATATAAGTATTGCTATTTTTATTTTTCTTTTCTTTATTATTTATTAACTTATTATGAATATAAAAATATTGAATACAGTTAACAAATAATAAATATTAAATTATTTTTGAATAAGCTAAAAACTAAATGCTAAAATTTTAAAATTAAGAAGTTACTTAAAATTTAAAAAATATAAACTAACAATTAAATTAGAGATATTAATATAACTAGTTACTGGACTAAGTGATAAACGTAAAAAATTGATAAGTAAAAATATAATTGAGTAATGAACTAAATCTTGATAGGATATAATTTTTAAACAAAAAATATAACTAATTATTTTTTTACAAATATTTAATTTTTATTTTACAATAAATTTTTAAAATGTAATTATCATTATAATTTTATTTATAAAATTTTACATAATAATTAAATAAATAAAATATATTAAAATAATAATTTAAAATATAATATTTTATAATAATATAAAAATAAATGTATAAAAGTTAGTAATGTTATTGTAAAAATATAAGGTAATACCAAAATTATATAAATAACTTAAATTTATATAATAGTAAAAGATAAATATTAGAATAGTTATACCTGAAATTGTTTGAATTCTATCGTTTTTTTATTGTAAAAAATTATGTAAATAAATAATAAAAATAGATAAACAATATTATGAATTCAAAAATATATTAACTATAAAGAAAATATGTTAAATTGAAGTTAAAAAATTAATTTTTAAAAATTATTTTATCAAATAAATTTAAAATAATTTAATAATTTTTTTAACTAAAAACTTTAACTATAAATTAGTTAAAATACATATTCAAACATTACCAATTAAAAGCTTTCGCTTAAAAAGTTTAAAAAGTGTTACTTAAATATGATTGAGATTTATTTATAAAATAATTTTTAAATCAGGATTATTTCAGTAACATTTTAATAAAATTTGAATTTTATAATTTAAAGTTATTAATTTATTTTATATTTTATATTTAGTAATTAATTATTTTAGATATAAAATAAATTATTGTAAATAATTCTATGTTTTCAAGTTTTATTATAAAAAATGTTTTTTATACAATTTAAACAAAGTAATTTTTAATTACTTTTCATCCTATCCGTTTTCTTAACTCTAATAATAAATGCCCCAAAATTATCAATATGACTTTCTTATCAAATCACTCTATTAATTTTATCATTTTAAAATGTGTTATTAACGAGTAAAAGAATTTATTTCCAAGTACTTTATAATATTTAGTAATTTTGAATTATTTTAAAAGAATTTTATGGACCTATTATATTTTGCATTTTTCATTTTGCATTTTATATTTATTAATAAATGTCCTTTGACATTTATTAGCAAAATAACATATTAATCAAGTGACTTTTCATTTTAAAAAAATTCTCCTTCATTTAATTATTTTCACTATTTAAAAATATAAAAATATTTAATTATCTTCCAAATTATAAGCAATTAAATGTGTGTATATTCATTAACCTAATGTTAAGATCGATGACATTTTTTATAGTTTAGTTAGCAATTTATAACTCCCTATCAGTCTGTTCTGTACTCTATCTTTCTGATATATGAATTTCTTCTATCTTTGCTTAAATATATATATATATATATGATATTTTTATATATTATATTTGATATTGAGGAAACTTATCAAATTAGAATATGAAAAAAAATTTATCATTAAATTTTATCGTTAATGATGAAGATTAAAATATTTTTTAAATATTTAATCAATTATACAATTTAAAAAATAATTTTAATTATCAATGTATAATTATATAATTTAAATATATTATTTTTATTTCATATAAAATTAACATTTCCAATATATATATATATATATATATATATATATATATATATTTCCTTAATGTTAATAAATACGTACGACCAAAATACAATAGTTAAAGTGAAATGTAAGGGTATACATAAAAAAGTTAAATAATAATAACCAATGTTGGTTAAGGGGAGTATAGTGTTTAATTAAAAAAAATGGTTTGTCTATACAAGTATATAACAACAATTTATATCTAAATTTTTAAAATATAATTTTTTTATAAAAAGTTATTAGTTATAATTTTTTATTATGTAGCATTAAATTTATATTAAAAATAAAAAATTTGAAATAAAAAATTTATATCGATTTAATTATTAAGAAATTAATTAAAATATATTGATAATATAAATGTTTTAATATCATATAATTATATTATTAAAAATCATTAATTTTTATAATAATTATTTCAAAAATTATACTTATTATAGTTTTTAATTGATTAATAACGTAAATTTATTACATTGAAAATGTATTAAATTTAAACTCTAAAATTAAATGCAAATAAAATTTAAAAATTTTTAAATGAAAAAGTAAAATAATGCAAAGAAAAAAGGTACTCCTACTTATCATAGAAATTAAAGTATTTAAAATTAATGACCCTTGAATTTTAAAATTGAAGATTTTAGTATAAATATTTATAAAATCTTATATCTGGATGTCAAATATACTTCTTAAAAATAAAAGAAACAGAAGAAAGAAAGCTTAAAAATAAGGTGTGTTTTGTTAGAACCGGTCCAAACAAGTTGTTAAAAAGTTCTATAAGCAATTAAGTCTCAGCCATCAGTCGTGTCAAAGAATTATAACTATATATTCTTTTAATTATTTATGTTAAATTTATTAGAATTAAACACTATAAGTATATAATTAATTTTTTATATATTTTAAAAAGTATATATTATATTAATTTCAATATGCTTAACTGGAGTATAAAATAATTTTTAATTAGTTTTAAATTTTATAAATATAATTTATATGATAAGTATTAAATTAAGTAACTGATTTTAAAATAAAAATATCTAATAAAATTTATTAAATAATATAATATTTATTGTAATTTATATATATATATATATATGTAAATTGATCCTTTTTCAACATAAAAATATAAAAATTTAGAATATTATAATCAGTACAAGAAAAGTTACATAATTTAATAGTTTAATAAAAAATAATTCCTAACAATTTTTTTGTGTGTTTAAGAATGAGTATAAATGATCCGGTCGATCAATTTTTTTAAGATTAATATGCTGCTCTTATTTTTATATATCTTGAATTATTTTCAAATAACTGCACAATTTTATAAATTTGTTTTTTAAAATTTATATTCGTAAAATTAAGTATGTATATTTGTTAGATTCTAAATAAATTTTTAAATTATCCTTTTTCACCTTCTATTTTACATAAATTTAAAAACATTTGTGGGTATAATATAGTTTTTAATTGAATTGGTATGCTTAATAATTTTTTCGTTTTATTAACTTATTATGAATAAAAAATATTAACTATAATTAATAAATGATAAATATTAAACAGGTCATAAATTAATTAATATATTGTTGATAAAAAGATAAATCCTCAGCAGCCGCAAAACGACACTACTCTCGTGACAAACTTTCATGTATATATTAATTTTAGTCAAATGTTTTGCTATTTCAACTTTCAAGATTTGCAAATTTATTCATCAGTGTGTGCACGAAATCAAACTTAATTATCGTGTGTAGGATTGGATTATTTTCACTGATTAAAAGTTGATTTTTCTGAAAAGATTTAAAAATGTTACTTAAATATGATTGAGATTTATTGCATAAAAAAAAACCTTAAAACCAGGATTATTTCAGTTAAAAAAAGATTTTTGAAATCCATTGGGATATTGGGTGATGCACTGCTCTACTGCTTTTTCACATGTTCCATGTTTTTTTCAAGCCAAATAAGACAATCGTTAACCACCGCAGGACAAGGATAGGTGTTGGATTAAAATCTGTCCAATTCATAATAAAATTTGAATCCTCTTAATTTTGACATAATAAATAATCATATTTTAAAAAAGCACACAAACTTTATCAAATAAAGATTTATCATACTTAATTTAATTTTAATATTTTTTTAATATGATCAAAATATCATATTTTTCAACAATATTAAACTATCCAAGTCTTTTATACTTCCGCCTTCGTTTTCAAAGATATTATCTTCCCAGCATTGGTTTTGCTATAGAAAGCATTTTGATGTCTTGAAGAAAAAAATTGAATGGCTAAGATGTATAAATATGCATTTAAATTTAGGAAAAATATATTATAAAGTAAATTTCACATCGATTAAAAATGAAACTTATGATGGATATACAATAATAAACAACTCTTATTTTATCAACTAACTTTTTAAGATTGAATTAGAATTCAAAATTCAATTCTAACAAATAAACATGCATCACCTTTAAATTTTAACAGGTTAAAATCAAGAAGCACTTAAAAAAATAAAAAAATCTCAACTTGAAAAAATTGTATGTAAAGGTCAATCTGGTACTTACGGCTCCAGAATGGAATCAATTCAATTAAGAACAAATAAGATGCTATTTATTTTCGTCGTTGAATCAGTAAGATGCTTCACGCTCCTACTTTGGTATTTGTTTACTGCAAACAGACTCAGTCTTTTTTTTTTGTATAGAAAATTCTGTCTCACGGTGTCACTTGCTTACAAACGGTCAACATTACCAAATTTGATAATGACAAGGGAAGAATTAAACTTTGGGCGCACATTTGAAAACTGAAGCTTGAAACAAAACAAGAGCCTGTTGACTGTTGTTATTATAATGCTATTAGCTTGGGTTTGCTACATTTATAGATGAACTAGACATTTGATAAGGCATGATCGTGTTTTCAAAATTGTAGTTGAGTCATAGGTCAAACGATTTAATTAGTTAGGTTGTTTTCATGTTAGTCAGCATAAACCTTGATATAAAATAATCTAAATGTATGAAGTATTTTAATTATTATTTTTTTTATCATAATAAGTATGTATTTTTTTACGAAAAATTAATTTTACATTTCTACAGCAATTCATATCTGGATCTATCTCGTTAACGGTTGTTGGATTTTTTTTATATTTTTTTGTAATTGTTAAATTTAAATTTAGGATATATAAGTTGCTTTACAGATGTCAATTAATTTTTTTATCCAGTTAAATTCTTTGTTTATTTTCTCTTTACATATAACTACTAAAATTCTTGTTGTTTTTACTCAATTAATTAAAGGTTATAACTAAGATTATTTTCAATAAAAAATATGTATTTAAATAAAAAAAATTAGATAAAAAATAATTTTAAAAGTCTAATTATTTTAATCATGACTGAAAAACATTAAATAAAATTAATTATGATAATTTAATAAATATTTTATATCTCAAAAAATAAAAAATAAGTTTTGAAACAATTTTATCATAATTTTAATGAATTCTTTTTACTAATCTAAAATGTTTCATCTTTAATTCACTTTTAAGTTTAGATAAAAATTAGGTGGATCCTAAGTCCAATCAAACGTAGCTTAAATAAAATAATAATAAAATTTCAATTGTATTTAATTCTATTAAGTTGGAGCGATAAATGTCAGGTATCATTGAAATGTGACATGGCATATCCATGTGAAGCTCTTTTTTTTTTTTATCCATGTGAAGTTTTATTTTGCTAATATGTTTGATAAAATTCTTTAATGGAGTGGGTCTTACGGTAGTATTTAAATAATTAAATTGAGTTTCAACTGTTTAAAAGTAAGTGGGAAAAAATTGCTTAGAAATTATTTTTCCGTTTTTAATTTAGACATGGACGTACCCAAAAGGCACGGTATTGCTGAATGTTCATATATGTTGAACAAATGCGTTGAGGTTCATATATCACTAGAATAAAATGTAACTAAAATACTTTCTATCGTATTCTTTTCATCATACTATTATTAAGTAAAATTCATATATTTATTTAAAAGTTTAATTTTAATATATTATCAATATAATTTTTTTTTATATTATCAACTAACTAAAATTACAGTAAACATAACTTTTAAAATAATTATTATAAAAATGAACAACTTTTAAGAACACATGACAATCTATAATTCAATATCAATATATACTAATTAAATTTTTTATTTAATAACTCTCATTCCTTCTTTATTCAACCTTGCACAAATTCAGATTATGTTTCTTTCAGGCAACAAAGTTGTCTTAGGCCCCACTTTTAATTAAATTTATTTTTTATTTAATAATTAGTAAATATAGTATTTAAAAAATAAATTGTGATTGGTAACTAAAGTTTTTTTTTTTTCACAACTCGAATGATAAATATGTAAAATACGTTCAACTATCAACCCAAATTAGCTTTAGAATCCTCTTGTTCAGCTTAATAAAGGGAGGAATCAGATTATTATCAGTTTTGAATATCTAGAACAATAATAAACTTTCCCTGCACGTTTAATTTGGTTGCAAATTTGGTTAAATTTTACCCTAGTACTTAACTTACACGTTAGTCCAGTAAACTTTCCGTGCACATCTAAGTTGTTGCAAATTTGGATAAATTTTACATTAGAACTTAGACTTACACTTTAGTCTAACGTTGTTTGTACACTATTATTAATAGCAAATTTAAAACGCAAAATTAATTATCATTCTCTAAGTTTTTTTATTTAAATTAATTTTTAAGTTTACTCTTTTTATTTTAAGTTGGTCCTTTTGTCATAATAATGTTGAAATTAGTTGAGAAATTCTCTTGCACATTAAATTTCGATAAACGTATGTGTGATTTTATCGACTATGGTGGAAGATCAAAATATGATAATGAAAAATTATTTTCACTGTAGTTCAGTTTTAAATATTCACTTTTTTCTCTTTCAATAATTATAAAAATTGATTAAGAGATTCTTCTGAACTTTAGAATACAACCAAGATATCAAAATTTTATTGACTATAATGAGATATTAAAGTAATAATTTTCTTGATTTATTTTACTTTAAATATAAAATCTTGATAATTTAAAAATAATTAATCAAATTTCTTTAGAATTTTCTCTTACCGTTGACATGCAATCTTCTTCCTACAATTTTGTATAATTTTATAATTTATACATGAAGAATTAAATATGTTAAGATGATTTCTTTTATTTTTCCTATTTGTACTGAGTTTTACAGCAGAATTTAATTTACTATGATAGGAGGATTAACTTGTAACTAATATTTTTTAAAGAACTAATTTGAATAAAAAAAATTTGGAAGATGAAATCAAAATTTATCCTAAACTTAAAAAGAAGAAAACACTAATTTTATCATTTTTTAATTATTTATACCACAAAATTGTAACATTATCTCTTTAAAATTTTTTAGCTTAAAAGGCTAAAAGAATATTATAAAATTAAGTTAATAATTTATATTACATCAAACCTTTCTAATAATTTTGCTTAAACCCTTAAACTTGCTGGACACAATTCTGCATAAATTTTATCTAATTACAAAAAATAGTAAACAAGTATATTAAATAATGTGATTAACATTTCTTATATGATAGGATAGCTGAATAAATGATATGATACTATTACTATACGAAACAAGTTTAGAGCTCAATGACCGGATGCAAGTGCGCAATGCCAAAAATTAGATGTCAAGAAGCCTAAAATGGTAAAATGGGAGATGATGCAAACGAGCAACATGAAACAAAAGGCCAAAAAAATAAATAAATCTATTCTCCTCGCAAACCCGTTGAACCCAAACATAAAGCACTTGTTCACAGAATATACACAAGCTGCATGATCTGCAACACATGTATCGTAGCAAAGGCAGGATACTGTTCGAGTATAGCTTGAACAGTGAATGCCACAGTTACCTAATTTCCCATCTAAAATGTAGTTCGTCTAAACAAAAATCTCCATAAGGCAGAAGAATCATTCTAGTAAGATCATCTTCCTTATATTTTTCCTTTGCATTGCCACTAATTTGTTATACAATTACTTCGAAACATTCCCGTAGAATACTTCATTTTTATTTATTCTAAGTATAAGAATACAAGATAATATTATCCTATTTCAGAATGGTATCTTACTGCTGCATGCACTGACTGCACTCATAATTGTGGAGATAACATTATTCTTTCATAAAAAGACACGTGCATTTTGCATCATGGATTGATGTTCAGTTCTAAGTACACAATACGTATATGGTTACGAAACAAAGATTGTGACAGATTATCCAGAATTTCAGACTACTCCAAGCGCTATCTCTGACTTTCATGTTCTTCATTATATTGATCACGATTCACCTTCATTTTTCTTCATGTTTGACTTCATAGTCTTCTTGTATCTCACCAGAGCTGAGAACTGAGCTGATACCGTTGCTCTCTACTGCACCTTCAGATTCCAATAGTTTTGAGGTCTTATTCACCTCATCGGAGATGTCTGATGAATGAGCTACTGACTGATTATCTGAAATCTGCTCCTTTTGGATCACTGCCTTTGGGCGTCTGATGGCTTCCGCAGCCTCTGCCATAGCTATGGGGGGAGGTTGAGGCGGAACCCACGCACGTTGGACTGGCTGCTGGCTGGATGCAGCACCATAAGGTGCTCCATTAGACTCATTTTCACTATCAATCTCTCTGATTCTGACATTTTTCCTCTGCCACCAGGGCAATGGGTCATCCCCATTTGATTGAGTGGTATCCTGGACCTTGATATTCAAGTCTTCACCATTCATTTGAGACTGAAGCATTTGGGTAGACGTGTTTTGCACCTGACCAACCTCCCAAGGCTACCAAGGAGAAGTTGAAGCATACAATCAGATTCAGATGAAATAATACCACTGAGAAAGGAATATTACTGTTTCATGGGTTAAGTAGAAGCCACAATATAACTCGATGCATTATATATCTTCTCGATTAAAAACAAGACAACCTCCGATTTAGCCAAGCTATCCAAACGAATGTAACATCCAAATTATTCACTTTTCTACTTCTGTCCAATCCTTTTCCCTATCTTAGGCGAAATAAACTTCAATCCGATTATTGGCCAAGTATAAAAATCATGCAGTCCAACACACTTTTAAGATCATTTCTAAATAAAACAAGGACCAATTTGGATCTACCCAATTTTCTGCTTGTCTAAATAATATGATATTAGCAAACATAATCTAGAAATTAAATTTATCACTAGATCAATTGTCTTTTCCTTGATGGTCCAGTTAAAGGACATATCTTCTTCACAAATATGGTCAGCAATTACATTACAATAATCTGGAAGCTATCATGCGGCAGATGAGTTTATTGACAAAAATCCTCAATGATGACCAAAATAAAGTTAAAAAAGTTGAGACTTGTGTAACTTGGTCAAATCAAAAGCTTCATAAACCAAAATATTTTCGAAATGCAAAGTACTTAACCTTGGATCTAGGCACTAAGTGTGGATTTGGTGGTTGTTGACAAGGGTTAGGGGGTAAATCAGTGATATCCTGTATTTAAACCCAGTGTTTTATAAATGTAAAAGTGGCCCCATAAAATTGGCAAACCCAATATAGAAGTGTAGGAACTGATCCTTTCATGTCAAATTTTAATATAACAAGGTTATGTTCAAATCTTGTGTCTATCTCTCTAATGATAGACATTAGATAGATATCACTCCCTAGAAGAGTAACCTCATTTGCATACCATAATCTTCTCTACAATAACGCCTCCCTCAAATATCAAACTGTAATTACTTTCAAGTTTTTTCTTTTTTGTAGTTTTATAATTATATCAATGGTGCACAGATGAGGTGCATGATTTATTGTGAAACTAAATTTGTCATAAAAGCATAAAGGTTTACTCTAATATTAGAAGGCTTCTCTCCTCTTTGGACCATGGCCATTATCTGCAAGAAAAAATTGTATAAGTCAACAAAAACTTATAAATATTAAGATAAATAAATATTACTTTATCCATTCCATCAAATATGAAAAAACTACAAACAATTTGTTAATTACTACTACGCAGTTGTCAAAACTGAGCAGTGAACACTTTCATGTACTCCATGAGCTGCTCTATGTGAGAAAACTTTCAAATCTTTACATCCTTATCCACAAGACAAAAAGAATAATCATTTTGAAGGGATTTTTTTTTTTCAAAACTGGATGCATTTATGACAGGCAGAAAGAAAGCACATACAAAAGTTTCTTAAAAGCATGGCTGCATCATTCAGACTGATTTGGCCCATTCAACCGTTGTGGTTTTCATCAGAACATTGCCAATAATGCATCTATTCAAGACCTTGGGAAATGTTTGTGATATGAAGTAGAAATTATAGGTAGATATATTGGGGACTAGCTTCTTCACTCACAGGTACCCGATCTGTAAATACATTATTCTCAGGAAAAATGCAGAAAAAGAAAATGAAAGATACTGATGGGGTCCTGCGGGCAAAGAGAATTCCCTAACCTACATCTCTCCAAAACCTTAGCTCTTGCCTATCTTTTTCACTCCCCTTCATATTTGTTCCACCTTCAAGGTGTGGTACTGGTACCACAACCATTCCCTCTCCAATCTCATTATGCCAGCTATCCTGACTGATAACGAAGTTGTATTTTTCTCTGCTGTGGCAGCAATGGCTATTAACAAACCCATTATTCCAACCTTATTTCTCCTTTAAAGACATGCAGGCCCTAATTAAGCCAATTTGAATGCATCCCACATTTCTCCCTCCTACCATTAAACTTGGGCTAGGGGCATTGGCAAAAAATTAACTTCTATAATTGGTACTACAGAATAGAGCGGGTTCAATTCTCCAGGTAAATTTATTGCACGATGATGACAATCAATATTTGAACAGTTGGTGATTTCAGACCCCATATACTAAAAAGCCAACAAAGTAATTAGCAAGTTAGCAGGGAAACTGTATAGCAAGGAAATACTAAGTCTGAGGGTTTTCTCAAAACTTGTGTGTGTTAAAGCAAGGAGCAGCACAACAGACTGCAAATCTAAACAATAATACCAAATCCTACTCAATGTCTGTTTCCATGTTTATGAATAAGGTGGACAGGAGTTCCCACCGAAAGCATCTAAATACTCTAATGGGCTTTTGCTCCTTCACTTGTCTGCTTTAGGAAAAACTAAGAAAAAGAAATGATTTTGGTCAGTTGTTCAAAGAAATTAATTTACAGACAGAAAAGAGAAAACACAACTAGGGGAAAATACGACATCCTCCAAAACAAAAAATAAAATAATATTGGAGAACCAAAAGATTCAAAACAAATGAAAACAACTAATTGAAGGAAGCAATTTTCATTAGGATCATATGACTGAAACTATACCTTAATTAAAATAAACAAACGGGGAATATCATTGGAAGCAAATACTCTTAAATACTTTAATCAACTAATATGCAAAGTAAATAGAGTAAATTAAGCATCAACAATAAACTGATAGACAAGATTGTAATAACCAGTATCAACAAAGAAAAAGTAAAGAGAAAACTACACAATAGACTTAAATCAAAAGTTCACTATCCTGGTTAAAAATCACAATCATGCACACCCAATTAGCTGTGTTCACTAGTGCGCATTTAATGGCCATAACAGAAAACTTATAGCCAAATCCCAAATTATTTAATGCTTAAATACTTCAATTATTATAAAAGTAACCTCCAGGACATGGCAGAAGATGATAAGCATTCAGATATGACCCATAAATAAAAGGCAAGGCAGGAGATGCTGAGATGGAATGAAGGCTGTTGATAACTAAGGTGTATGTGAAGAGGCAACAGGTGCGATGCACCTGATTAGATTTAAGAGCGGGGGAGAGTAACTAACTGCCAACTAGGCAGTGGAGTGGAGAGGGACGCATGAGTCTCTGGTTATGAGAAAATAAGCAAGGAGAGGGTGGGTAATGAAGGAGGCTGGAATTTTGAACTTGGACTTGGGAGAGCCTATGCCTCTAGAATGCCTAGAGTTGTTTCCTTTTATTCTTCATACTCATCCTTGTATCCACTGCATTACTCAGGTCCTGGATCACCTTAATCAGGCTGGAAATTCAATAATAATAATAATAATATGCAGATTTCTTCTTTATTTCTCTACTGGTTTTTTGGTGCCTACCAGATGCAAAAGAGATAATTCTAAAAGCAAGATAGTTACTACCTCCATATATGACTTTGGATGAAGACTGTTTGATGGTTCAAATGTAGGTGGAGATGAAGATCTCACTGCACATGACATTCTAATTATCGGTAATAATTCATAAAAGAAGACTGATTCAATGAAGATTTAATTACCAATATGACAACCTGAACGAATGTCATAGTCAGATTTGCCATTCACAACCAGCTGCTGCATATATTTAAAAAAATACCATAAGTCAAATTCTGTTTTGGACAACTCAAAAGAGGATCAGGAAAATGTGAAAAAATTTCATTAAAGGTGCTGAGACGGACAGGCAGCCCCAATCTAAGTCTATTAATATATCTGACCTTGGAACTTGTTTGACTGACTCGAAGATCTTCTTGCCCTGAGACAGAAACTCCATTAGAAGGTATATTTTGTCCCGTGATTTGGCAGAAACAGATATTCAACAAGAACATTAAAAAATTCTAAGTAACTGTTACAAACCACCAGCATAAATTTGCTTGAATTTCTGACATGAAAAGCCACCAAAATTTATCAATAAGCCTCAAACAATGGAATGAAAGTTGAATTCAAGGGAATAATAAAATCATGAAGCTAGAAATCCAGTTAGAATAGTTAAAATGTGCATAGTCAACTCTCTTGATCACCATGAACTACCTTGTTGGCTCTTAATGGGTTGTAAAAATACAAGTTCCCTGATTACAGATGTGTTCTTTGACAAATTTACAAGCTCTATTAACAAATCATAAATCAAACCTTGTAGAACATATTCAAAGCATTGGAAACTTCTCATCTCAGTCCTATAGATTAAATGGAAATACCCAATTACCTTCCAATCTTCTTAAGGCATTTGTCATTGATTTCATTTCTTGTACTTGCTTATCTAAAAGGGTCACAACTTCCACAAAGTATCTCCTCTCTGCAAAGTATAAAACCAGATGCAGCAATAACTACAGTCAATTATCAAATTCTCATAAATAAAAGATGTCCGTGGAAGGTAGCAGTATCAAAACAAATCAAAGACATCTTATAGCAAAGACATCTTATAGTATGCCAATTGGAGTTCTACAAACCTACCTTCGCCTTTTGAAGCCAGCATTTCTTGGCTTGCTTTTGCCACATCTGCAGCTGCAGCTGCGGCTGATTTTGCAGCTTGTGCAGCTTCTTCCACCAGCGTCGGTTTTTGGTCAGTTTTCTTTAATTGTTCATCATCTTCCTCTGATACAACCTTACGTATCCAAGATTTCAACCGAGGGAGAATAGAATTCTAAAACATGAAGCAAGCTTCCAAAGTTCAGTGTGGAGCAGACAACACATAACACCATGCACTCATAGCAATATGCAATCCCAAAGTTTAGTGTGATAAAATTTGTGCACATAGCAATATATGAAGTACAAGAAAGGATATAAAATGTTGACAACAAAATGAACATAGTACAACAATATGCACTTGTCCATTAAAATATCAATTTAGACGACATCATGCATGACAGTAGACAATAGTACCTTAATTATTACAGCTGTTCCAGCACCTGAAGCAGCCAGTAATCCAATTGCAATAAGGGCATGGGACCAGTGAAATCTTGACCGTGATAAGGTTCCTGATGAAGTATTAACACCAGCAGAAGCAGGTAAACCTGGCTGCAAAGGTTGTTGTTGGGCTTGTTGCTGAATGCTTGGTGATGATTTCAATTGTCCATCTGTTAGCATTACAATAAGCCATGTTCTAAGCGTAACTTCAGCAAGAATCAAGCCAGATCCTTTGAAAACTAATTAAATGGAGATTTCACATGCACTTTAACCCAAAGGTACAAATGAAAACTTCAACTTTAGGTAACACTTCACCTTGATTTACACCAGTAGTCTGCACAGTAGGAGCTGAATCCTGTGATTTGAACCAAAGGTAAGGATTAAAAAACAGATGAACATACAGGAAATGGATAAACTGATAGTCAATTGGTTGGCTGTTAAAGAGCAGTCTAAGAAATTTTGAGTCACCAACAATATATATATATATAAAGTAGCTTACCGGCACACGCTGAAAGGCTTCATCAATCTCCTCCTTTGTAAGGCCCTTCTTCTCCAGAAATGATCGCCTATAGATGACAGGTGAACCTCTAACTTTTGGGTGTGATAGAAATTTCACAGCATTCTGAACTTGTTCTTCCCGCAATGGTTGTGAGTTCACAAAGACTGATTTGCTTGAACTTTGTTTAGCAGGATCCTCCATGGCATTTTGCTGATCCACATTTGTTGGTTGTACAGGTTCAGAACCTAAACCTCAAAAAAGAGAATCAGCAAATCAAATTTATCATACCCAAAACAATATAACTTATTTGAAACATTCCACTTGCAAATCAAATCAAGCCTGGAAACATTCAATAGCAAACAGTACAATAAAACAATGAAGGCAACTAACTCTTTGGTATAAGAAAAACAAAGAATGTAATAGACATGTAATATAAAAACCATTCATGTGTCTTCACCTAATATCTTAAGCTTTTAAAATTATTGGTTTATGACAAAAGCCATTCGGAAATAAAATTTATTGCAATGTGTTTTTTTCATTGAGATAGTAATTAGAGTAATGCACCCAGGGTAAAAGGTGTCTCATAATGTTATAGTTTAAACACATGATACAACAATATACAAAATTGATATGTTATTTTTTTGTATTATAATTATTCAGAGTCTCATCTGTAATAAATATTTTCTTGTATATCTTCTTTCCTATTTCCATCATTCCATGTAATCCCTAGGTAGGTTAAAAATGTTTTAGAACTTATATTTCCTTTGTAAAAGATACAACAAAATTCTAGCTTCCCTGTTTTTGGATTGGAATAACACCAGTATATATATATATCCTCACAAACCCCTCATAGACACCTATGGTCCTACTGCAACCTTTTGTCCAAACAGTCAATATAAGCTCCACCTTAGAGTTTGTGAGAATAAAGCATATGTGCAAATATCATTACTATATTAATTTGTTTATCAGCCAATATGAAGTATCCAATATGACAAGCACAAAGTGAGCCTAATGTTTCAGATTGTTTTTGTTGCCATTGGCAGTGTCCTGTTCTTCCAGATAACTCAGTATGAACTAGAGAATATTTGAACAAAATAACTACATGATTTAAAATCACAATACATAATATTGAGTCAAGTTGGAACTGAGAAAGGGAGATCCAAATAAAGGAAACAAGTACCAAAAGAACAAGCCTTTTCCTATAAGTATGGTTGACTACATGGATTAAACAACACCATAATGTTCTATAGCAAATCATGTTTGGTGACAAAATTATCAGTTAGAGAAAAAAAAATTCTATGTTAAAAACTCATTTTCTCATAAACAAAATTTTGAAACTTTTAATTAGAAGCTATTAGATAGTTTTCTCACTGACTTTCGTTTTTCTATTTTATTTCCAGCATTTGATTATTTTAAATAAAAAACCAACTATACAAAATAATTTCATACCCTTTTTGTAATGTTACTATATAAAAAATACAAGTTTTAGACCACCTAAAATTTATAATTGATTGCAACAATAATCAATAATAGATATAATTGATTGTTGAAATAATGTTTTGTCCATAACTAATCCAAACATGCACAATATTATCCGCTAAAAGCATGCATCACAGCACTAGCTCTTTGATACATCCAAAACCAAATTAAAAGGATAAGGACTCAAAATTAACCCCTGGTGCAAGTTATAGGAAAGTCTTTGGTGTCCTCGCATTGTGTTCTTACCCGGGTGTTGACCCCTATGTACAAATGTTTAATTGTTGGAATGTAGGTAATGTGATCTCCTTTCCTCTCCAGAGCTTCCATAATATTGCTCCAGGCACCCTATCATACACCCTTTCCAAATCAATAAAACCAAGTGTAAGTAAGTCCTTTTGATTCCTCCAATATCTCTCCACAATCTTCTTAGCAAGTACATTGCTTCCATATTCAACCTCACCAGCATAAAACCAAATAGATTTTTCATATGTCTTGGTCTTTGTTTGATTACCCTATCCCATAGCTTCATGGTAAAGCTGATGAGTTTAATCCCCTTGTAATTGTGAAATTTTGCCTGTCACCTTTGTTCAAATAGATATGGATCAAAGTACTTCTCCATTGTTCGGCATGATCTCAAATATTGAAACAACTTTATGACCCATCCTATGCCTGTCTCTCATAGACCATTCTATAACTCAACAGGTATACTGTTGATCCAACTACATGATGATTCAACAAAGTTCTCATTAGCTGTCAACTACCTACACACCCTCCTCTTTTTTCCAAGCTAGGGATGAATCATGTAAGATAGAGGAAATGTCCAATTCCAATTGAACAGAGGACTGGAGACGGGAAGAGGTCGTTAAAGAAACTATGGAATCAGTTTCGTAGTGCCCAATTAAGATTAAAGTTGGTGATCAATCTAGGGGGAGGAACGCAACATAGCCGAAAAATTAAGCGAGTTGGAAGTCCCAAAGACGCTGGTGCAAATATATATACAAGCTATTGGGCTACCAAGATACGTGAACCTTCCGGAAAGACTGTTTGGAAGCACAAAATTTGGGAATTGATTTGATGGATAAATTAAATCTGTTGTTTAGAAAGTTATAATAATCCCATTTAGTTTCACGATTTCAAACACAGTGTGGGGTGAGTGACTAAAGAGAGGAAGACATGAAAGCAAAAGGTGGTTATTCAAAGTGAAAAGTAGAATCAACAAAATGCTCCGATACGACTATTCACTGCTTTCGATAATAAAAAAGGTGAAATGAATTAAAAAAATGAAATAGAAGCAGAGGAAAAAGAGAAAGAATCAAAACCTTGGTTTTCATCGGTGGCGGTGGGAGTGGGTGGCGTTTGGGCGGCCATGCCTGATACTCTACTCACTCCTGTGTTACAATTCTTAAGCCTGAGGATCAAAAGAAAATAAATATAATATTAGAGTTGTAGGGAAAAAAATTAAATTAAAAAAGAAAAAGAGAAAAAGAGAGGAGGTGATTAAGGTTGGTAGTAGAGAGAGTAAGAAGGGATGAGGTTACAGTAGAGAGGAGGAGGAAGTGAATGAGTGGATGGATTAGCTGGAAAAAACAAAAAGAATGAGTCATGAGTCGGGGTTTTATCTGCTCTTCTCCTTCTCCAAGCATATCCTCTTCTGTTCTCCTTCGGCTACGGAACACGCCAAAAGGCCTCAACCACCATCAAGCCTCAAACATTTTTTGTTTGGCCAGGTAAATAAATCCTATTCCAAACTACTACTTATGGTTTTATGGTTTGTTTAGATAACTTCAAAATTAGGAAGGAATCAATGAAATAAGAAACAAAGAAGGGACGGATTAGAAATTGATGCAAAATAGGATAAAAAGTAATATGTTGGCATTGATGAAATAAAAAAAAAAAATTGATGTTGTTTCAACGAATAAAGAATAAAATTGAAAAAAATATTATATTATAAAATTTTAATAGATATAAATTTTTAAAAGTAAATTTTAATTTTAAAATTTTGTTTTTTATTATGTTTTTATTTTTATTTTAAAATATTTATTATTTTTAATTTTAAAATAAAAAAATAAACAAAAAATCTTCATCCTCTTATTTCTTACCTAAAAAGAGAAAAAATGTTTTTTATATACTTTTCAGAGTTTGAATTTCATCCCTTGATAAATATAAATATAAATATAAAATTTATTTAACTTCATAGAATATAATTCTATCTTTTCTTTTTTTCATCCTATTTACGTTAATTTTATTTTAATTTTTTAAAAATAAAACTTTGAAAAATTTTATTAATTATAATTTTTTAATTTTTTTCCAGTTACTTTAGTTATTTTTAAGATCTAATATAATTAATAAAATGTTTAAGAACTGATTTGATATAAGTTAGAAATAGCGAAAATTAATTTGAAGTTTCATTGTTTTGCTTATATGTACTTTTACTCCTTATAAATATAATAATTTTTAAAAAAAATTATTTTTCTATTTTTTATTTTATTTTAGATCTTTAGTATTAATTTGTTGATGTAATTAATTAATATTCATATATATATATATAGATATATATATATATAGATATATCTATATATATATATCTATATATATCTATATATATATATAGATATATATAGATATATATATATAGATAGATATATATATATATAGATATATATATATATATATATATATATATATATATAAAGTCATTCACACAGTTGATTTTGCAGCAAGATATTACAATAATATTTTTTATATAATTCAATGATTGAAATTATAATTTATATTGTTTATATAAAATTTTTAATATATATAATAAATTGGGATAGATGATAAAATTTAGTTAAACATTTACTAATTAGGTCAATAAATATCTAATAACAATTTAACTATAATATAAACAAAAATAAAAAATTTAAAAAGTAAAAAAGGACAAAATTACAAACATAGAAAATAAAATTTATTATATTTATAAAAATAAAAATATATTTAAACTTTTATCAAATTATTATTGAGTAATATATTGAATATGATATTTAATAAAATTATTTATGATAATAGTATATAAACTATCAATTATATTAAATAATAACTATTGTACTCAATGATGATTAGATTAAGAAATAATATATATATATATATATATATATATATATTTTGTTAATTTTTCTTATAAATATTATAAATCTATCATATTATAAATATTTTGAATTAAAATAAATTATATTCAATAATTTTGGACGAGATTTTGAACAGGAAAGAATTCAAATTAAGAAATCCTTACTTTTTAATTTAATAACAAAAATTTAACAAGAAATACGTCTTTTTTATTTTTTTAAAGTAATAAAATATGTTAAAAATGGTTTTGTTTGTTTCACCACATAAATCGGAAGGACACGAAGTGAAATAAAAAATAAAAAATAGGTTGATTGAATAGATAAAAATAAAAAAGAAATAATTTTTTATTTAAATAAATAAAGAATATATATTAATAATATAAATTTTATTTTATAAAATTCAAAAAAATAAAATTTAACTTTTTACTGTTTTTATAAATATAATTTTTATTTTTTAAAAAAATATGTAATAATTTTAATAATTTAAAATAAATAAATAATTTCCTTCAACTTTTTCATCTAAAAAAAATTATAAATTTTACAAAAAATATTTTCTTTCTTTTTTTCTTAACACAAAAAAACAATTTTTTTTATATTCCTTCTTTTCTTCTATACCTCTTCCATCTCCGCATGCAAACATACCATAAAAAAAAAAAAAAAAAAGCTTTGAAATTGCATTCCTTGCGCTGTTTGAAGCATGAAAACAGCGCTTTAAGTATATGTTTGAATAAATATTTGTAAATTTAAAATTTAAATAAATTTAATTTTATAAAAATAATTTTACTAGAACGTGAATTTAAAACGAGATGATGATTTATGTATGAAAAATTTATCTTTTAAAGTAGGTTTAATAAACTTTGGTATAAAATTTTCAACTCATCACAGCCTATGTAGCTTTAGCTTGAACGTGAGTTTATGATACCGTACTTCTCTATGTGCCTCCCAATGTCTTTTATAACTTGGATTGACAAAATTATGATTAAGCCAATGGAGGATAAATTTGACCTCAATCAAAGGTTAACGCTTTCTTTTGTTAGGAAATAATTAAAAGATAGGTATGAAATGGAATGGATTTAATGTCTTTTCGCTTTCATTTTTGTTTTTTATATTTTATTTTTATCCTCACTTTAGTTAGAATTAAGAAATTAAACTTCATTTTTATTGTTTTTTAAGTTGGAGGAACTCATTTTACATCCGTTTTATTTTTTATATTTTTATTTAATTATTTTATAATTTATTATAATATTATATTTTAAATTAGTATATTTTATTATTTTTAACTAAACTAATTTTATGAAATAATTTTTTATTATAATATAGATAATTTATAATTTAATATATTAGAATAAAATTAAATATGTTATCAAAATATTTTCTTGCTTTTATCTTATTTTTAAAAATTGAGTTTAACTTGAATTTATTCTAAATTATGATCAATTTTTTTAAAATTTTTTAATTAAAAATAAGGCAAATCTAAAATAGGATAAATTTTTTTATAATTTAATATATCAAGACAATTGAGTGCATAGTTAAAGTAGATATCATTATTCTATACACCTTCCTATCTCTATTTTTAAAAATTAAATTTTACTTCAACATATCTTCAATCACGTTAACATGATATTTCCATTAAAATTAGAACAAAATAATTATTATAGGTATATATTTATTTGACATGTATATTTAAAAGAAAAGAAGTAAAAAAAAATAAGGTTGATAAAATTGTTTTTGTGTTTACTTAATTCTAAGAATAGGAGATTTTTTTTTCTGGGTTTATAAAAAAAATTCCAAATAGAAGAGAATTAAGAGGAGGAAATTACTCATTTTTTTGTTTTAATATTTTAAATAATTAAAAATAAAAATAATAATATGAATGAATAATAACATAATAAAAATTAAAATTTTAAGTTAAATTTATTTTTTTAATTAATATAGAATAAAACTTTTAATATTAATTTATTTTTTTTACTCTTTACCAATTCAAATAATAAATTTTTTTTATCTATTCAAAAAATTCATTTTTCTATTTTATTTTTACTTTATTTCTTAGTTTTATATTTTTTACTTTTGTTATTTTATTTTTATTTTTTATCGTTCAAACAAAATATAATTGTTTTGTTTTATAATTTGTTTGTTTATATTGAAAAAAAAAAGAAAAAGAAAATAGAGAGCAGGAGAACATGAAAAGATAAAAATATTTTTCATTATTTAAATAAATATAAAAATAAAAATAAAAAGTAATTTTTTGTGAGATTCGTACAAAATTAATTCTCCTTCAAAAAAGAGAAAAAAAAACTTTTTTAATATTTAAATTATTAAAAAAATTTAAAAATAAAAACATTATACTAATAAAAAATAACAAATAAAAAATTATAATTTTTAAGTTTAATTTTTTAATTAATTAAAATAAAATTTAAATTTATTTTTTCATTATTTATATATTTAAATTATTATTTTTTATTTCTATCTATTCAAACCATTTATTTTTTTCTTCTATTCCTATTCATCTTCCTATTTTTTTATATTTTTTCCTTCCATTGATACAAACAAAATGTTAATGGATCCATTAGACATTGACGGATTTTTTTAGTTGACTTTCCATAATTAATTGTATAGGTGATCTTGCTTTTAAACTTCAGCGCCTGAATGTCCCCTGACTTTAAGGACCATGGCCCGGCATTGAGGTATAATAAGCAAAATCAACTTTCGTCGAGAATAATTAAACATAAAAAAAATCTTTTATAGATCATATTACATTGAAAGAAACACAATTATTGAAACATTTTAAAGCAAATCCAAACATGAACCAAATCACAACTTTGGAAAGTACTTGACAGTTGGAGACAGTCGAATACTAAGCCTTCAAAGTATGAGTCACTTGACTCACCTCTACTTTTCTTATGCCATGATGTAAAACCAAACATGTTTCAAAGATCACATGTGCAAAATCAAGTGGTGCCTCCTTCACCTTGTGAACCAACTTTTGCTGCCAAAAGTAAATTTCTTTTGTCATCTCTGGCTACCACCTGTATCTTTGCATCAAGCAGCATGTTAATAAGGCGCTCTATACGAGAATTCCAAACTCTTTGTGGTGCAAAATGTGACCACTGCATACTGTGATCGTTCAACTAGAATAGAGGCAGTGTTAACATGGTACACCTTGTTAAGTTCTATTGCCCAAGTGTGTGTATTATCATTATGCCTTTGATCGCATTCTGTTATCACACAAAAAAAGTGTTATCTCTGTTTTGTTCAGACGTTGTTTTTAACTTTTTTCTTAAACGCTCTTAAAAAAAATAGAAGTATAGATACATTATCAAAAAAATTCCACTGTTACGTTAATTGTAAGTTTTGATTATCTAATCCACCAAATCATTATCTCTACTTCAATCTTTTAAAGGAGGATTGATGAATCTCTTACATTAGTCTTGCTTTCTTGTAAACAAATTTCTCTAATTTTTAAGAACCATTCCTCGTTACTGTAACCAAGAAAGATGAAATCCCAAATGTGGATAAAGAGAACGTACTTAGATGATTTCCCGTGCTTTTAAGATGGAATTTCAAGCTTGAAATAAGTAAAAAATATTTTTCATTTTTTCTGTTCTTTTTTCTTTTCTTTTTTTTCTTATTTTACAAAAATAAGTTCTAATTCTCAATATTCTGGTTTTTAAAAGCCTAAAGGTCTCAAACTATAACCATATTAAAAAATACATGCTAGTCATATTTAATTAAAATATTTTTTTTGAAAGTTTAGGTTAGACCAAATCCTCTGCTTCTGTGCTAATAGGAGATGATTTCTTATCCTATTATAATTTACATTGGAACTCATCCATTTAATGCAAAGGAATGTTACTGGATCAAAATTGTGAGAGGAAAGATAGCCAAATATTAATTATATAATATTTTTATTATAAAATATTTTTTTCATTCTTTTTTATTTCTTCAGAATAAGATTATAATTTATTTTTATTTAACTCTTCATTTTAAATTTTAAGAAATATTAATTATTATTTTTAATATTTGTATATTTTATTTTTTGGATAAATAAAAAAAATAAAGAAATATAAAATAAAATATAAAAATAAAAAATATGTTATATGAATTATTATATAATTATTTATAATTTTGTAGAGAAATAACATGAAATAAAATGAGACAAAAGAAAAAGGTATCTATTGGGGAATGAATGGGGATCAACAACACAAAATAGGAAAAAAGTACAGGAACAGCAAAATCCAATTATGAACTAATAATGGAGGAACAGTAGAGAGTAGACTCAAGAGAGGACCCAAAAGTATATGATTATTATGTTACGTGAACTGTGAAAAAAGACAGAGAGAAGGACAACTGCCATAAAGCACAGTCCCATCCTGCATGCCTTTTTCTGACCCAAAGAGATTTCACTTTCTCAAACTGGAAAAACATTGAGCGGCTCTGAATTTTTTTTCTTCTCCATTTTTTTTTTGAATTGTCAGTCTTTCACTATTCATCTTTTTTTAGGAAACTTTTTAAATTTGAATTCTTAACCGTTATCAATTTTTATTACGCCAAACAATTTAACGATTTTGTTGGTTTCGGCTTAAAGATTGATTTTAATATTATTTATATTTAAAAAGTGACATTTATTTATTTGTATATATTAATATAATAATTATTTTTAATATTTTTAAAATATTTAAAATTACATAATTAAAAAAATTAATCTTTTATTTAGTAGAATGAAAATAAATAATAATTAATAAAATAAAAGTTGAAAGAACATAATATTTTAATATTTTTTAAATAAAAATAATATTATTATCTATTTTTATTTTATATCAAATGAAAAAATTTGTTATATATATAAGTAATAACAATTTTATTTATACTTAATTATAAATCGTTTGATGTATCTTATTTTTTATTTTAAAAAATTATTAATTATAAAATAAAATATGTAAATAATATTAATAAAAAATATAAATATAAATACTGTTTATATTTAAAAAAAATTTCTAAAATAAAAATAAATAAATAAATAACTATATAAATCTATCAACTTTCACAATTACTTAATACCTCGACCAATCCCCTATATTTAAGTTAGTTGAAATGACAAGTGATGTTTGTCAATTATTCTATCTGACATCTTCTTATAAAAAAGAAATTTAATTTATTAAAAGTAATAACTTATAAAAAACTAATTTTCATTATCTTCTTTTTCTTTAATATCCAAATAAAAAATAAGAAATAGATTTATAGGTATATCAACTTTCATAATTACTTGATAACTAGATCAAACACCTATATTTAAATTTGTTAAAATGACAAGTGATGTTTGTCAATTATTCTATTTGACATCTTTTTATAAAAAATAAATAACTAATTTATTAAAATTAATAACTTACATAAAAAATTTGATATATTAAAATTAATAAAAAATTTTATCTAATCAATATATTATAATTTTACATTTATAATATTAAATATTTAAATTGATGATAAAAACAATAAACGAATATATTATTAGTATAAATATTATAAAAAATAAAAATATAAATAAATAGATTATATTTTTAATATTTAAAATAAAATATAATAATAATTATTTCTTATAAAAAAAATTAGAAGTAGTTTACCAGATGTTATTTATATTTTTTTAAGGTAATTTTACTGTAATTTTGGTAAATCATCAAATGCTTTTACTGTATATAAGGTTCTCTATTTAATATTGTTCTTCCCAAGTATATATAATCTCTAATTAGTACAGGATAGTAACTAGGTATATAAATTTAAATAATGAACAAATTTAAATTCTCTAATAATATATTTTTTATTACTTTTATTATTTATTAAATAAAAATTTTAAATGCTTATATATTTAAAATATTTAATTTTTATTCGGTACTTATTTTATAAAAAGTAATAGGAAGATATAAATAAAATAATTTTAAAGAATCCAACATTAAACATTATCTTATACTATTAAATATGGATAACATAATATTTTTTATTTTATTTTTATTATTAATTAATAATTTTTTATTTTTTAAAATATATTTTTTCAATAAATTTAAATTTCATTTTTACTAGATGATATATTTAGGTGAACTTATAATAATATGCGAGAGAATATTTTATTTTTTAACCTGCAGCATCAAAATATATATATATATATATATTATTTTTAAAATTTTATATTTTCTTTTTGTTATTATAACTCAATGTTTTTTTTAAATATTATATGTTGAGAATTAAGTTTAAATTTGTTTAAATTTTAAAAACAAATTTATATAATAAGAATATTTTAGAAGATATATTTTAATATTATGTTGAAAATTAAATAGTAAATATTTTGTGTAAATAAATATAGTTAAGTTTATATTTAATTTAATTTTAAAAGTTAGTTTATATGGTGATGATTTTTTTTGGTATATAAATTTATGATTGATCTTTCTTTTAAATAATATAAAACTTATAATATATCTCTTGTATTTAAAAATAAGTATTTGAATGTAAAGTTTGTAAAACTATACATTTATGAATAATCTTGTATAAATTTGAATATATTTTCATTACGAATATTAAACTATATATTAACTTTACATTATATTTATATTATTTGCCCTTAAAATAAAAAATATATATATTATAGACATTTTTATTAAATTATTCATAATTATTATGATAGAATTTTTGTATGGCTTTTTTTTTTTTATCAAATTTAGATATTAGATAAACATTAGAAATATAATTTTAATTTTCTTATGAGTAAGTTGTTGTTGAATCTTATTTTAAAATTTTCTTTTGAATATTTTGAATTCTTAATATTATATTTAAATTAATAATATTATTAAAAAATTTAATTAAATTGATACTAAGTTTATCAATTTTGTTTTTAAGTCTAGGCAAATTCTTATACTATTAATTTCTACTCAGATCCTTGAATTCTTTTAAAGATTCAATCATAGAATATTTAAATATAAAAGTTCTATTAAATTTTTTTTATAGATTTTTTAATTTTAAATAATCTAAAATTTATCTCATTATTATTGTTTATTTTTGTCACAAAACATATATAAATATATGTTGTAATTTTTGTTTATTTTCTAATTTAAACTGATTGGATCTTCCACATAATTAGAACATTTTTTTTCTTTGAAAATATAATTGAATCATTTTTTAAGTTTGAATAATTTGTTTTGATGTATTTTATTTTCTTGTACTCATAATAGAAAATTTTGAACTTTTGATAATTTTTTTAAAATATTTTTTTACCACAATATAAAAATTTATTCAGATGTTTTTGATGTGTTTGGTGATAAGAGACAATGAAGTGTCTCTTGCACACTTTTTTTCTTTAAAAGATTATAAACTTTTGAAAGATTTTTTACTTTTAGATCATTTGAAAGGATGTTTGAATTTATTGGCTACTATTTGATCCTAGAGCGAAGGTTTTTTTATTTTTATTTTTAGAATGGAATTATTCAACTATATTTCATACATTCTAAGAGATTTTAGAAGCTTATCTAGCTTCAAAATGATGAAATTTTTATTTTATTTAATAATTTTTACTTTAAATCTTTATTACCTCTTTAAAATTTTATTAATTTTATCTTTTTAATTATATATATATATATATATATTAAAGATTTTAAACTATTCATATAGTTTAAAATTTTTCTACTATATCATCTGTGGTATTATTATCTTTCATTTTGAACATCTTAGGTTAATGAAAAAAAATTTAATTTTTACGTTTTTATTTGATTAATTACTTCATATAAGATCCAAAGTATCTCATATCTCTCTTACATCTATAAACTTTATCATATTTATTTTTATAAAAAGTATAGATTTATAAATATTTTTAAATTTTAATAATCATTTTGAAACATGATAAACTCTTATTCTTTATATTTATTAAAGAAATTTTGATAAAAAAATAGATAATAATTTAAATATTTATGTATTAATTTTATCTATTCTTTTTATTTTAGCATTGATTAAATTATGAAAGATGTTGAGCTAGAATGTGAAGAAGGATTTTTCTTAGGGTTTGTTTGGGATGAAATGCTCGAGCATTACATTAAGCATGGCTAAGTCACCATATAACATTCATATTTCTCTTCTATTGTTTTAATTTTAAAAAAGGAAAGTGGGATACGAGGAAGAGAAACTCTCATATTCTTTTGTCTATTCTAGAATTCTATTTAAAAGCATGGCTTGGAGAATAACTTTTGATATTGTTAGAGACGGTAATACATTCATTCTATCTTGTTTATTCCACCACGCACGTTAATTTTCTTTCTCACTTATTTGTGGATTCTTTAAAATTTCTTTAGTAGAATTGTAGTATCTAGGAATAATCACAACTGATTTCTGATAAATTTTTTCAGTCTTTACTTTTTTTTATTAAATAATATGATAAACTAATTTTTTTTAAGATTAGATAAATTCTGAATTAGATTGACGAATGTTTTCAATTTCTTTTCCATTAATTAATGACTGAATATTTTATTTTTTAACTAATTCATTTATTTTATTTTACTTTATTTATATTAAGAATTGATAACTTTTAATATGCAATTAGTTTACTAACCTATGCTTATTATTTAGAATGAGTTAATAAAATTATAAAATAAATAGAATTTTAATATTATTGAATGACCAAATTTTAATTCCTAATTGAAAATTAGTAATTGAATAAATTTAAACATATTATACATCAAACTTATATTTAACTCAAAAATTATATTGTTTATAAATACATGATCAGATAAAAATAAAAAAATAACTATAATCAGAAATTGAATAATTTTAAAATATAATTTTAATAAAATCTGTAAACACTCAATTATGTCCGAGGCCCCCAATCATTAAAATTAACCAAAAGTTAATTTAATTAAAAATTTGAAAATATGTAAAACTGAAAAACAGAAAGAACAGAGAGCAGAAAATACAGAAAACAGAAAGCAAAAAAAAATAAAATAAAAAAAATAAATAATAATAAAAATAAAATTAAAGAATAAGTAAAAATGATAAATAGAAAAAAATAAAACTAAAAAAAACAAAAAAAAGGTAAAAAAATAAAAATTGAAAAAAGAAAAAGCTGAAAAATCAAAATAGGGAACAAAAATTTTGAAATCAAAGGGGTTGGCTTTTGGCTCTCAGAGAGGGGGTGGCTTTTGGCCCTGGGAAAGGACTTGACCCTTGCTAAGAGAGAGGAAGCTGACTTTTGGCTCTTTGAAAGAGCTTCACCCTTGCCAAGAAGGATGTGTCTATATATACCTACAAACAAGAAAGGAAAATGAGCTTTTTCTCATTTTATGGAAATTCTTGGGAGGAGGAGAACTTGGAGTCTTAGAAGAGGGATTTTCAGAACCTTTGAAGGGAGGACCTAAGAGACTCTCTGATATTCAATTCAGCCATTGGCCTCCATAGAATCAGCTCTTCATCACCTTCCAATGGAGGTTAGGTCCGAATTTTATCCATCTTAAGTTTCTTGCTTCTTCTCGGATTTCCGAGTTCATTTTCGTGTCTGTTTTCGTTTTAATTTTTAATCGGTCAAATGATCTCCGATCTTGGTGATTTTAATTTGGATCTGCAATGAAAACTTTATCACTTGATTACCGAAGCATGTTCATCCTGGTGCGCGAATTGATCTAGCTTGTTTGATTTGTGCATATCTTGCTCATTTCTGATTGGATTGATGTCAAACTTGTTTTGTTTGATTCCTATGATCCATATATTTCAATTGATCGGTTTTTATTTTTCAGATCTACCAAAAATATTTTCTAAAAATTCTGAGATTTGAATTCAAATTTTGGCGCCAAAAACTTGTGTGTTCTTGAGGTTCATTTTCGTGTCTGTTTTTCGTTTTAATTTTTGATCAGTCAAACGATCTCCAATTTTGGTGCTTTTTGTTGCGTTCTCTTCGTCTTTCTCTCTAGTTTCTGGAATGGTATTATTTGTCTAATTTGGATCTTAAATGAAGTTTTTATGGCCGAATTACTGAGGTATGTTTGTCCTGGTGCGAAAATGAACCTATGTTGTTTGGTTTGTGCATAACTTGCTCATTTCTTGTCTTTTTTTTGTCAAATTTGTTTTGTTTGATTCCTATGATCTGTATCTTTCAATGTTTTGGTTTTAATTTTTTAGATCTCTGGAAAAATATTTTTTGAAAAATTTTGAGATTTGAATTTAAATTTTGGCGCCAAAATCTCTTGTGTCTTTGAAGTTCTTTAGTAGATCTTGTTCTTTTAACCTTGTTTAGGTATTATTTTTCATGTGTTGATCCTTCTATATGTATTTCCTTCTGATTTGTTTGTGTTTGTATGTCCTCCTTTGAAAAAAATTCCTAAGAGTGCATGACCATATACATGCATCCTATATGCTAAGTCTAGCTTAAGTCATGCATGATTAAGTCATTGAACCTAAAGAGTTAAGTGTTTGCTTGAATCAAAATAAAAAAAAAACTTAATTCTTACCTGTGGACCTTATGACCTAAGCTGGATTGGAGACAATTAAACAAGGAACATCAATGGAGGTTCAATCCAACCTTTTATTCCGCTTAATTTTATTGGTTCTCCTCGGATTTTCGAGTTCATCTTCATCTCTATTTTCAATTTCTTCTTAGATTGTGCAACGGATTCTAATACGGGCAAGTAGCATTCTCTACTGTTACGTATTTTAATTCGTGCTAATTCAAATACGGCTTACGACGATTTGGATTATGCAAGCACGTCTTTTTTTTTTTTTTTTCTAAAAATTCTTCTGCTTTCAAAACATCTGTTTTTTTTCTCAGATTGTGCAAACGGGTTCTAATACGGGCAAGTAGCATTCTCTACTGTTACGTATTTTAATTCGTGCTAATTCAAATACGGCTTACGACGATTTGGATTATGCAAGCACGTCTGTTTTTCTAAAAATTCTTCTGTTTCCAAAACATCTGTTTTTTTTTTTCTCAGATTGTGCAAACGGGTTCTGATACGGGCAAGTAGCATTCTCTACTGTTACGTATTTTAATTCGTGCTAATTCAAATATGGCTTACGACGATTTGGATTATGCAAGCATGTCTGCTTCCCTAAATCCTGTATTTTCTTAAGAAACATTAATTTTTTTTTTTTACCTAAGATCACCCTTTTCTTCTCTAAGAGATCAAGTCTCTTAACCAGAACTACGTAAGCCTTGAGTTTCCCATTGCACCGGGGAATACGTAGGAGCAGGATCAAGTCCTGTCAGGTTATTTTCTATAAACCTATTTATTTTCTATTCTATTTTAAGGGATCAAACAGTTTTCAAAATATCACACACTCAGTTTAAGGGTACCGTTCTTTGGAACGGGCGAGTAGGGTGCCTAATACCTTCCTTACTCGTAACCGACTCCCGAACTTCGAATCTCATCCTTGAGTTAGGGTTTTTCCAAATCTTTTCCCTTAAAACAAAAATTTGGTGGCGGCTCCACAATCAAATTAATTCATTTCAAAATTTAGCGAGTCCGTCGTCTCGTCGTAATTACGGTTATGACAGATGGCGACTCCACTGGGGACTTTTAGAGAGTCAAGCCCTGTTTCAAATTGAGTGTATAAATGCGTGTTGATCCCTTTTTCTATTTATTCACATGTTGTTATTTATTTCTGATATTCATGATTATTCAAGTTTGTATGTTTCTCACCCTAGGGTAGAAGACATATATATATCCATTGTGTTTAAATTGCAGGTTATTTCACACATTGTAGTCCTACATGCATAACATGAGTGGGGCCCTACACCCGGGTCCGAGTGAAAACCTAGGACTAGAGGGGTTTAGTGGTGTCACTTGGGATGCACGTCCCGTTTGACTATCACGAAAACTCCAACTAGAGTGCGTCTTTTTCTTAGTGCCCTACAACTGGTAGCCTTCTCTACGGTTGTAGCAAGCACTAGGAATTAGAACTTGTCTCTAGTGACCATCATAACCTCCAGGATTACAAACTACCCTGTGTGAGAAGCATATATTAGAAAGACCTTAGATCTGTGTCACATCACCTCACATATGACACAAAAAAAAAGGGCAAAAACATATTTATTTTGGGAAAAAACACAAAATATTAAGATTTGAAATTGATTTAGATTAAAAAAAAGCCAAAGAAAATTAGAAACTAAAAAAAGAAGAAAATAAACAGATTTGACAAATGAAATCATAAAAATAAAGAAAATTCAAAAAATAATTTTTTATACTAATAATTTAAACTGGGGCAAAATTTTTGCCTAAACCAATTCAAATCAAGATTTTGGAAAATAAACATATACAAACCCAAAAATGCTTTTATGTTTGAAAGGAAATTTAGGGAAATTTTAGCAAAACCAAAATGTTTTTTTTAGCAAAACAAAAAAAATATAATACTAAAACTACTAAAAATCCAAAAAGAAGCCAAAATAAATAAAGAAACAAATCATTCAAAATGATCAACTTTCAAACCTCTAATTATTTGTGCATCCAACATTGCATTCATCCATTTGTTAAACAAGTTTATCATCAATTTTGAAAATTATCCCCACCGCTCTTATTTTAAAATTCACTAAAGCATTAACGTTTTTATCATTCATTGATTTTGGCATTCACTTTGTTTCTCAAAAATTAATTTTTAATTTAACAGATAGATTAAAAATTGAAGACAGACAACTTTCTCAGCATCCTTATAGAACCCGTTCCAAATCAAGAATTATGGATGAGTTGGAGAGACAAAACGAGGAACTGAAAAATGAGGTCAAATCTCTAAAGGAACAGATGGCCCAGCTGATGGAGGCCATCCAATCATCCAAACAGAAAGAGGCGAGGGAATCTCTACCAGGAGAACTAAACGACCCGTCATATCTCCCTAGGTTCACTCCACAAAACCCTTCAACATTAACCATGCCTCCACCAACCGAAGGGGTTTATTATGAGTTTCCTCACCACCATACACATACACTACCCCAAACACAAGCTCAAACACAAACCCAAACACATAACCTACCGCCAAACACCATTCCACAAGCATACCAAACGACTGATGGGGGAACGAATCCTATGTTCACCCAAGGGCCTCACCATATGTACATACCATTTTCTCAAGCTCACCATATGCTAGAGGAACATCCAATCCATCCTTCAAATGAGGATACTGAAAAGTGGAGAATCCTAGAAGATAGAATCCGGGCGATCGAGGGAAGCGCTTATGAAACCAAAAATGCAGCTGATCTATGCCTGGTTCCAGACGTGGTCATCCCTCCAAAATTTAAGGTTCCTGAATTCGAGAAATATCAAGGAACCAGCTGTCCAAAGAAACACCTGACTATGTACTGCAGGAAGATGTCTGCATGTACCTACGATGAGAAGCTACTCATCCATTTCTTTCAAGACAGCTTAACAGGGGCAGCTGCAAATTGGTACACTCAACTGGAGCGGACATGCATCTGTTCATGGAGAGACCTTGCCGAGGCTTTCACAAAGCAGTATCAGTACAATACGGAGATGGCCCCTGATCGGACTCAGCTCCAGAATATGGCCAAGAAAGAAGAAGAAACCTTCAAGCAATACGCTCAAAGATGGAGGGAGTTAGCTGCTCAGGTACAACCTCCTTTATCCGAAAAAGAGATGGTCAGCATGTTCGTGGACACACTCCAAAATCCTTTCTATGACAAGATGATTGGAAGTGTGACTTCTAGCTTCTCTGATGTCGTCATCATTGAAGAAAGGATTGAAGGTGGCATGCGCCGTGGAAAGATCATGCAGAAGTCTGCAGGCGTAGTCAGCATTTCCAGTGGATCTGGGAAGAAAACAGGCGAGACCTGCAACATGGCTTCAGGTCAAGGCCAATATACTCCACAGATGGCGCCTTATGGTCCAGTTGGCTTCCGACCACCACTATACACACCATATACACCATACACACCTTACATACCATATCCATACATCGCTACCACCTACCAAACACCATACCCTCCTACTTACAATTACCCGACACAAGTCCGGCCACCAACACCATACACGACCCAAACACAAGCCATAAGCCAGAATCCTAACCAAAGCCAGAAAAAGGAGAAGAAGCCGGTCCAATTTGACCCTATTCCAATCTCCTATACTGATTTGCTACCTCGGCTGATTCAAAGCTCCCTGGTTGCGCCTTATCCTCTAAAGCCTCAAGAGCCACCATATCCTAATTGGTACAATCCTAACGCCAGATGCGATTACCATGCAGGATTTATTGGTCATTCTACTGAGGATTGCCTAGCTTTGAAACGAAAAGTACAAAGCTTAATCGATGCAAAGTGGCTGGATTTTGGGAGGCTTGCTCCTAATACAGAAAACAATCCGTTGCCAAATCACGAGAGCCCATCGACCAGCTGAAAAGATGGGAGAAGCACGGCAAGTTGCATTGTACAAATCAAGCTATCGAGGATACTCATCCAAAATTGTCGTACTTTTCAAAGTTAATCTTTTGTAAATAAATCTCAATAAACAATGCAAAAGTCATATTTTTCATATTACTTGAGCACGTGCTTTACATTTTGACTTTACTTAAAATTTATCATCCTTTTCATCACTCAACCTATTTTCTATTCCTACACCAAAACAATAAATACCAATTGGTGAGAATGTCAGTGCTGTAATAAATAATCTTGAACGTCGAATTAATCGAGCTAAAAGAGAAAAGCCCAATGAGGAAGTAGGATAAACAACCAGGGATTCTACATCACCATTCAAAATAAAAATATCCCGCTGGAACCAAGTTTAAATCCAGGCAAAATCAGGGATGCAAGAAAAGATCCGCTGAATTGGAAGCCCAAAATGATCCCGGTAAGATCGATATTCAACTACACAAAATTCAAGAGAAAGGAGAAGACCCGCTGGATTAAAGTAAAAAATAATCCAGGCAAAATCAAGGTCGAAACATAAAATTCATGAAGAAGAGAAGCCTGCTGGATTAAAAGCAAAAAATAATCCAGGCAAAAGTAGGGTTAAAGTTCAAAATAATGAATCGACAAAGTCACGATCAGAAAAGGTCTTTCCGGTTTCCAACAACAATTCAGGCAAAAATCAGGATCATATAAGAGCCCGCTAGGTCGATAATCATCAAAGAAGACTTAGGCAAAAGTTAGGGCACAATCAAGCAAAAGGTCCGCTAGGTCGACAATCATTAAAGAATACCTAGGCAAAAGTTAGGGCACAATCAAGCAAAAGGCCCGCTAGGTCGAAAACCCGTAAGGGCGACTTAGGCAAAAGTTAGGGCGCAATCAAGCAGAAGGCCCGCTAGGTCGAAAACTTGTAAGGGCGGCCTAGGCAAAAGTCAGGGCAAAACAAAAGACCTGCTGGGTTGAAAACTCAAAAGAACAACCCAGGCAAAAATTAAGGTCAATCCAGGAATCCCAAAACAACATGACATTTCTGCACCTCATATCTTCCTAAAACTAGGGCAAAATTTTGCCATTTATCAAAGTTTGGCTAATTTTACAATCAAGATTATGAAAAGCAGCATTAGCATTTTTCATCAAAAGGTGCCATTTGGGCAATCGAACCCACCCTTTTCATCATCCTTTTCCTTTCAAGTACACCACCTTAAAACATACAATCTCAAAATTCTCCATCTCCTTCTTTCGATCATCCAGCATCACTTTGCACACCTCAAAATGCACGTGCCATAAGGAAACATGAAAAATGTAAAAAAAATTAAAAAGGGATTAATTTTGAAAAGTCATGACAAGTCGGATGAATCCTCAACCGTTGCAACACAATATGATTGTTTCCCAAAGATTCATTTTCCTACCAGCCACAACGTCATCAAGACGTAAGGAGTGTATCTTATTCAATAATACTGACCACTGTTGGGCCTCAAAGATCCTGACAAAAGCAAATTTACAGAATTGACCAAGAAAACTTCGTAGTTGAGTCAATCCAACTCGTCCTGACTCTTGATTCTTTTCACACCTACTATGGAGTTGTCGAGGAAGGATGCGTAAAAAAAAATCAAAAAATCAAGAGAAACAAGAACATTTTCATTTCATAGTTTGCATTTATCCCACAGCATCTGTTTCACCAAATAATTATTTCAAAGCATCAAAATAAGAACCCCACATCATTTCTGCATCCTTTCTATTCAAATATCACAAACATCGCATCTTTAGTCATTCAAACATCGCAATAAGCATTTTGTCATTCAAGCATTTCATAACTCATCTTTCAAAAAACTAATTAAGACCTGGGTAAAATTGCCTAAGTTGATCATAATTAAAAGACTTCCAAACTGGGGTAAATACTTGCCCACGCAAAAATTCAATTTGAGGTCATCCTCGAATTCGGAGTCAAGCTCAAAGTGGGGCAAGCGCCTGCCCATTAAAATTTAATTTGAGGCCATCCTCAAATTCTAAACCAAGAACAAAATTGGGGCAAACATTTGCCCAGAAAATTCAAGTTGAGGCAATCCTCGATTCCTCAATGTTAGAAAAATCAAACTGGGGCAAATGTTTGCCTACACAATTCAATTTGAGGTCACTCTCAAAATCAAGTTCAAACAGGGGCAAACGCTTGCCCACAAAAGTTCAAATTAAGGTCATCCTCAGATTCTGGATCGAGTCCAAACCGGGGCAAACATTTGCCTAAGAAAGATTTAAATCCAAGAACAAACTGAGGCAAACATTTGCCCAAAAAAAAAAAAAGAAAAAAACCCAAGTTGAGACAATCCTCAATTCCTCAACTCCTATCAAGTTCAATAGGGCAAAGTGGCCCAGAAAATTCAAGTCAAGCTCATCATCAATCTCATCGAGGCCTAAACGGGGGCAAAATGTTTGCCCAAACTTCACTCAAACCAAGGCATTCCTCAATTTTCTAAATTGGGGCAAAATCGGGTTGCCCAAGTTTCTTCAAAAAGTAATTATCAAGTGCCTAAAAAACCTTCAAGTTCAAGGTAGAATAAGTAGTTTATTTTAATTCAAGAAAAAGAAATTTCAAAATAAATTTGTCCGATGGCAACTGACGAAGAAGTCTATAATCCCTTTTCACGCGCCACCTCAAGGCACACCAAGTTTGTGTTCCACCCTGTCAACAACGGGACCTCTACATGATTCCTTCCTGTCTTAACAGGATCACTTCTCTCCTGTCAACAACAGGACTTCAAGCATGTCTATTTTTCTGTCACCTGTCAAGCAGGTTTGCATTTATCCTGGCAACAGCAGGATGTCATCATTTGCATCTTCCCGGCAACAGCGGGACTTCATTTGCATTCTCCTGTCAACAACAGGACTTCAAACATGTCTATTTTTCTGTCACCTGTCAAGCAGGTTTGCATTTATCCTGGCAACAGCAGGATGTCATCATTTGCATCTTCCCGGCAACAGCGGGACTTCATTTGCATTCTCCTGTCAACAACAGGACTTCAAGCATGTCTATTTTTCTGTCACCTGTCAAGCATGTTTGCATTTATCCTGGCAACAGCAGGATGTCATCATTTGCATCTTCCCGGCAACAGCGGGACTTCATTTGCATCTTCCCGGCAACAGCGGGACTTCATTTGCATTCTCCTGTCAACAACAGGACTTCAAGCATGTCTATTTTTCTGTCACCTGTCAAGCAGGTTTGCATTTATCCTGGCAACAGCAGGATGTCATCATTTGCATCTTCCCGGCAACAGCGGGACTTCATTTGCATTCTCCTGTCAACAACAGGACTTCAAGCATGTCTATTTTTCTGTCACCTGTCAATCAGGTTTGCATTTATCCTGGCAACAACAGGATGTCATCATTTGCATCTTCCCGGCAACAGCGGGATGTCATTTGCATTCTCCTGTCAACAACAGGACTTCAAACATGTCTATTTTTCTGTCACCTGTCAAGCAGGTTTGCATTTATCCTGGCAACAGCAGGATGTCATCATTTGCATCTTCCCGGCAACAGCGGGACTTCATTTGCATTCTCCTGTCAACAACAGGACTTCAAGCATGTCTATTTTTCTGTCACCTGTCAAGCAGGTTTGCATTTATCCTGGCAACAGCAGGATGTCATCATTTGCATCTTCCCGGCAACAGCGGGACTTCATTTGCATTCTCCTGTCAACAACAGGACTTCAAGCATGTCTATTTTTCTGTCACCTGTCAATCAGGTTTGCATTTATCCTGGCAACAGCAGGATGTCATCATTTGCATCTTCCCGGCAACAGCGGGACTTCATTTGCATTCTCCTGTCAACAACAGGACATCAAGCATGTTTAATTTCTTGCGGCAACAGCAGGACCTCATTTGCATTTATCCCGGCAACAGCGGGATACCAAGCATGTTTAATTTCTTGCATTTTCCCGTCAACAACAGGATATCAAGCATGTTTAATTTTCATGCATTTTTCCCGGCAACAGCGGGACCCCCTTTCTACATTCCTTCCCGTCAACAACGGGATGCCCTCATATTTACTTTCTGCATCCTGGCCTATTTAGGCCCTCCTCAAGTTTGTTTTTCTGCACCTTGGCCTATGTTGTCAGGCCTCATCAAGTTTACTTTTCTACATCCTTGGCCTATGTTGTCAGGCCTCCTCAGGTTTACTTTTCTGCTTTTGGGCCTACGATGTCAGGCCTCGCCAAGTTCGTTTTTCCACAGCTGGGCCTATGATGTCAGGCCTCCAACTCAGATAAATACCTCGGCCTATGCTGTCAGGCCACCTTGTACATATCTTACATTTTAGTTCTTGCATGCTTTCCTGTCTTAAAACAGGTCGTTTTCACTCTACTGAGCCCGTCGTAACGGGCCATTTCTCTTCTGCTTTTCCTGTTTTAACAGGCCATTTTCATTTCATTTTGCTTGTCCTAACAAGTCATTCCATTGAATTCCACGCCAGTCCTAACAGACATTTATTCATTCCACTTAGCTTAGTCAAGCTATACAGCTAAGCCTCGCATATTTAAACCCTATCGATACATGAAGTCGATAAGGTCATTCAATCATCATTCTCCAGGCATCCATGAGGTTCAATTTCAAGCTCAAGGCTCCTTTTGTTTGCCGGACTCCTTCAAGGCCTGCCTCGGACATAATGTGTTCACATCTTTACTCATTTCCTATTACGATAATTCAGAGAATCATTTCTCACATTATCTGGTAGGAAAATGAGTAAAGAGGGGCAAACTGTAAACACTCAATTATGTCCGAGGCCCCCAATCATTAAAATTAACCAAAAGTTAATTTAATTAAAAATTTGAAAAGATGTAAAACTGAAAAACAGAAAGAACAGAGAGCAGAAAATTTAGAAAATAGAAAGCAAAAAAAATAAAATAAAAAAAATAAATAATAATAAAAAGAAAATTAAAGAATAAGTAAAAATGATAAATAGAAAAAAATAAAACTAAAAAAAACAAAAAAAAGGTAAAAAAATGAAAATTGAAAAAAGAAAAAGCTGAAAAATCAAAATAGGGAACAAAAATTTTGAAATCAAAGGGGTTGGCTTTTGGCTCTCAGAGAGGGGGTGACTTTTGGCCCTGGGAAAGGACTTGACCCTTGCTAAGAGAGAGGAAGCTGGCTTTTGGCTCTTTGAAAGAGCTTCACCCTTGCCAAGAAGGGATGTGTCTATATATACCTACAAACAAGAAAGGAAAAGGGGCTTTTTCTCATTTTTTGGAAATTCTTGGGAGGAGGAGAACTTGGAGTCTTAGAAGAGGGATTTTCAGAACCTTTGAAGGGAGGACCTAAGAGACTCTCTGATATTCAATTCAGCCATTGGCCTCCATAGAATCAGCTCTTCATCACCTTCCAATGGAGGTTAGGTCCGAATTTTATCCATCTTAAGTTTCTTGCTTCTTCTCGGATTTCCGAGTTCATTTTCGTGTCTGTTTTCGTTTTAATTTTTAATCGGTCAAATGATCTCCGATTTTGGTGATTTTTGTTGCGTTTTCTTCGTTTTTCTCTCTAGTTTCTGGAATGATATTATTTGTCCAATTTTGATCTGAAATGAAATCTTTATCACTTGATTACCGAAGCATGTTTATCCTGGTGCGCGAATTGATCTAGCTTGTTTGATTTGTGCATATCTTGCTCATTTCTGATTGGATTGATGTCAAACTTGTTTTGTTTGATTCCTATGATCCATATATTTCAATTGATCGGTTTTTATTTTTCAGATCTACCAAAAATATTTTCTAAAAATTCTGAGATTTGAATTCAAATTTTGGCGCCAAAAACTTGTGTGTTCTTGAGGTTCATTTTCGTGTCTGTTTTTCGTTTTAATTTTTGATCGGTCAAACGATCTCCGATTTTGGTGCTTTTTGTTGCGTTCTCTTCGTCTTTCTCTCTAGTTTCTGGAATGGTATTATTTGTCTAATTTGGATCTTAAATGAAGTTTTTATGGCCGAATTACTGAGGTATGTTTGTCCTGGTGTGAAAATGAACCTATGTTGTTTGGTTTGTGCATAACTTGCTCATTTCTTGTCTTTTTTTTGTCAAATTTGTTTTGTTTGATTCCTATGATCTATATCTTTCAATGTTTTGGTTTTAATTTTTTAGATCTCTGGAAAAATATTTTTTGAAAAATTTTGAGATTTGAATTTAAATTTTGGCGCCAAAATCTCTTGTGTCTTTGAAGTTCTTTAGTAGATCTTGTTCTTTTAACCTTGTTTAGGTATTATTTTTCATGTGTTGATCCTTCTATATGTATTTCCTTCTGATTTGTTTGTGTTTGTATGTCCTCCTTTGAAAAAAATTCCTAAGAGTGCATGACCATATACATGCATCCTATATGCTAAGTCTAGCTTAAGTCATGCATGATTAAGTCATTGAACCTAAAGAGTTAAGTGTTTGCTTGAATCAAAATAAAAAAAAAACTTAATTCTTACCTGTGGACCTTATGACCTAAGCTGGATTGGAGACAATTAAACAAGGAACATCAATGGAGGTTCAATCCAACCTTTTATTCCGCTTAATTTTATTGGTTCTCCTCGGATTTTCGAGTTCATCTTCATCTCTATTTTCAATTTCTTCTTAGATTGTGCAACGGATTCTAATACGGGCAAGTAGCATTCTCTACTGTTACGTATTTTAATTCGTGCTAATTCAAATACGGCTTACGACGATTTGGATTATGCAAGCACGTCTTTTTTTTTTTTTTTTCTAAAAATTCTTCTGCTTTCAAAACATCTGTTTTTTTTCTCAGATTGTGCAAACGGGTTCTAATACGGGCAAGTAGCATTCTCTACTGTTACGTATTTTAATTCGTGCTAATTCAAATACGGCTTACGACGATTTGGATTATGCAAGCACGTCTGTTTTTCTAAAAATTCTTCTGTTTCCAAAACATCTGTTTTTTTTTTTCTCAGATTGTGCAAACGGGTTCTGATACGGGCAAGTAGCATTCTCTACTGTTACGTATTTTAATTCGTGCTAATTCAAATATGGCTTACGACGATTTGGATTATGCAAGCATGTCTGCTTCCCTAAATCCTGTATTTTCTTAAGAAACATTAATTTTTTTTTTTTACCTAAGATCACCCTTTTCTTCTCTAAGAGATCAAGTCTCTTAACCAGAACTACGTAAGCCTTGAGTTTCCCATTGCACCGGGGAATACGTAGGAGCAGGATCAAGTCCTGTCAGGTTATTTTCTATAAACCTATTTATTTTCTATTCTATTTTAAGGGATCAAACAGTTTTCAAAATATCACACACTCAGTTTAAGGGTACCGTTCTTTGGAACGGGCGAGTAGGGTGCCTAATACCTTCCTTACTCGTAACCGACTCCCGAACTTCGAATCTCATCCTTGAGTTAGGGTTTTTCCAAATCTTTTCCCTTAAAGCAAAAATTTGGTGGCGACTCCACAATCAAATTAATTCATTTCAAAATTTAGCGAGTCCGTCGTCTCGTCGTAATTACGGTTATGACAAAATCACACTCTAATCTCAATTCATAAAAGTCTTAAATACTTCAGATTTTGATTTTTTTGGTTTGTGTTTCTTACTCTTTATAAAATTTCTTTTCATAATTTTAATTAAGTGCATTTCATTTTTTACAATTTTAATTATTTAAATAATAACATAAAAGTTTAAAAATCTAATAACTATACTTAATTTTTTGAATTCAATGACTAATACTTATCATTTCTTCATTACTTGGGTGATAAAATATATTTGTATTAGAATATTTTTGCTAAATAGAAAATAATAAAATAACAAAATAATAATAAATTAAATTGAAATTAGAAAATAAGTTACAACCTAACATATAATTTATCCTCGATATTTTCTTTCTGCCAAAACTTTAAACACACCCATATCCTATTTTCACAAAATGAAATAGAAGAAAAAAGGTAAAATATAATAAAATTAAGTTAAAAATATGATTAATAATATCTATTTTAATAAAATCGTAACACACTTGTATTCTGATTCAACGAGATGAAATAGAAAAAGTACAAAAATTTAAAATAAAGTATAGAAATATATTATTTGATGAATAAAAATAAAAAATAAGTAAAAAATTATCTGTTTATTTAAATAAAAATATAAAATAGAAAATATAATTTTTATGATAATGACGAAAAATAAATTTTAAAAATAAAATTATTTTTAATTTTTATATTATATGAATATTATTAAATATTAAAAATATTTAGAAAAAAAACAAAGAAAAGCCAACCACCAGCGTGTTACTATTTTCCTCCATTTTGGGAGAAAGTATTTTATTAGGAAGGGTTCGTATTACTTTTTTTTTTCTTCCAATATCTAAACATAAAGTATATTAATTTTTAAAAAATTCTTTCTGTTGAAAATAACAAGAGAGGTCAGGAGAAAAAGATTAACGTAAATCCTATATAATAATTTTTCTTTAAGTTGAACAAAAATAGAGAAAAATAATTTTTTATTCCAATCATACTCTTGCTTTTTACCGTGTATTCTTTTTTGTTATTTATTTTTCTCTTTTAACTAGATTTTTTATCCAATCAAATAAGTACGGAAAAAAAGTTTTTTTCTTCATTCTTTTTATTTTTTCTCTTATAATTAAAGAAATAAAAAACTCACTTATTTTTCACAAATTTTTTCTTATCATATTTTTGTCTATATTTTCTCATCATACTGTCATGTACTACAGCTATTAAAATATAAATAATGTGAAAAAAATTTCATTAAAAATAATTATTATATAAATTATGAGAGATATCTGCAAAATTATAAAGATTCAGTGTAGTGATTTGTTTTTAACTAAAGCCCAGAACCATGTACATTCTACCGTCAAAACAAGAACCATACATACAATTTTCTGCGAAATGGATGCATGCTAGCTGTCGACAAGGATAGAACTAAAATATATAGACACAGATTCCTGCAACTCAAAAACAGAATATGGACCATCGTCAGTTCAAAACGAACTACCCCAAGCTTAACTCTTTAAACTTATTTTACTACATAATTATAAAGATAAAGATTTAATTAAAAATTATAAGCCATGGACATGAATTGCATGGTGTGTTGCAGTCCCTAAATGAAATACTACTTAGTCAGGTTTGAAGTCCATTTTTTAGTGGAAAATAATTCTTTATACCATCGTTTCCAGCAGTTCAAAATCTTGCTTAGATCACAAAAAAAAAAAAAAACTTTTAGAATAAATTAAACATGTATCATTTGGTCGAACCAACCACCCACTAAAATAATGTTAGTATAAATATTATAAATTATATTAATAATATAATACATTTTACTAACATATAGTTTTCTTTGTATAAAAAATAATACATGCTATTAGTGTATTAAATTATTAATATGATACATTATAGTAAGAGTCTTAATCATATCTTAGTAGTAGATTTTTTAATATGCCTTTAGTAAGATTGTGAATATCAGATTATTGGTTTAACATACCACTTTGTATAGTTTTATTTTATAATATTACATCATCCTAAAGTAATGACATGAAACCACAATTTAGGTTAGATGAAAAATGTGACTTTGCCAACATATTTGCAACAAAGTTGGGAAGCTTCTTTCCAATATATAAACACTTATATACCTCTTAGCATGATACTTACAACTGCATCTGAGAATTTGACATTTTTGTATAAGGATTAAAATAACATAATTATTCAATCTTACGCACAGCAGGATATTAAACCCAAAAAACGCCTTCAGGGATTCAAACTGAAAATGTAAGTGTGTGTTTAGTAAACTGTTGCAAGATGATGCAGGCGAAAATATTTTACATGGATCCAAAAATTTATTGAATGTTTTATTTAACAGAAAATTAAACACATTCTAAGTTTTTAATATTGAGTTAATGGTAAGAAACTTAAATATTTTACAGATTGACATGTTTAAGTATTGTTGTTACGACTGTTTAATTTAACTTAAGAGGAAAAAAACTCCAAACCAAGAACCAAGATATATAGAAGTTTTCACTGCAAAAATAATTTCATTTACTAACAAACAAAAAATTATCAAGTGTTAGGATATTGTTGATATTGTTAATATATAGTCTTTGTTTAACAAAAATTAAATTTTCAATATAGATTTTGAAATCCTATATTAACAAATAATATGTCATATTAATATTTGTTTTTTTATAATATATATTAATATTTTGTACTATAATATATTTCATTATTAATATAAACTATGTTTGGTCTGATAATTTAATTTTTTGTTAAAAAATAATACTAATAAAGGTTAATATTCCTGATTCAATATTAAATCGTCGGTAAATGGGGATTTTTTTTTACAGTATTTCATGTCGAATACTATTCTAATTACACATAGAAAATTCAAAGGTCAAAAAACTTCAGGAAATTAAAAATAAGATAACAGTAGCATACCTGAACATCATATATAGGAATTTAAAAATAGGATAACAGTAGCATACCTGAATATCATATATGGTAACTTAAAATATATGATAATTGTGTTTGAGCATACCTAAAGCCTCAAGACAATAAACTTATTATGTAGCTAGGATCTTCAAAGTATGAAATGCTTATCTTGTCCATTAATTTCTGACAACATTTTTCTTTTTGACCTCACACAAATTTTAATTTAAATCACAATTCTTTATAAAATTCAATTTATTCAAATGAAAAATATTTACAATATAATACAACTAATTTTTTAATAAAGAGTTTTATGATATACAAAATTTAAACCTAAAATTTAATTTAAAAGATCAAATATATATTATCTAAGCCAACTACTCATTGCAATTTACACACATATGTGATATTCAGATTTAAATTTCTAACAACTGTACATTCTAATAATATCTCTGACCTGATGTCCGCAAAAGCGCGTCTTTGCAATGAAAAAGGCATACACTAATCCAATGATTTTGGACACATACTCCAACGAGAAGATTCAGCTTAATTCGTTCAAGGTAGAAAAAAAAAACTGTGCAAAAATTAATATTGAAAATTAAAAGGGTTTTTAATGATTCATCTACCGTTAACTTGTGATTAAAATAATAGGTTTTGATTTTTCACGAACAGTAATTATATTTATCTAAAATTTTGAAATATTAATCGTTTATATTTGAATATGTAATTGATTATAAATTATATAATTATTTGATTTAAAAATAATTACGATATTTTTTACTAATTAATTATTTTTATAAATATAAAAATAATTATAATTAATTGAATTATATAATAATTATACATTTTTAATCGATTAATTAAAATAAAATTTAAAATATAAATAGATATATTTACGTGGATAAATTTTGAAAATAATTATAATCTAAGCTACAGTTTAATGTCATGTCAAGCATGTGTTGACCATGACATAATCATTGCACACACCCGTGACCATGACGCAATTAATTAGAAGATACAGTGGAATGGAGCAGAAATTAATCATTGTGAAAATGTTTTCCTGAAGAGGGACATTCTAACTATCGAAGATCAAAAAAGCACTCCTCAAAAGAGTCAATCAAGTAATTAGGAGTGCATATATTAAACCCACTATTAGCAAAAGAAAATACACTTTCAAAATCATCTCTCATAATCTCCTCATACATGCTTGCTAAGTTGATTAGATCACCACTTATGTTTGCTTGAACAAGCTTTTCATCTTCCCCAACGCACTCTGAATGCCTCCTACACCTTGCTGTGCTATTGCTATTGCTATTATCCTTTGGTTCAATTATAGACACACTTTTTGAAGAGCCACAACCTTTGCTCTTATTCTTCTTAATACCAAGCTTCTTGCTTAAATAAGTATTCCAATAGTTCTTCACTTGGTTGTCTGTTCTCCCTGGAATCCTCCCTGCTATCAAAGACCACCTATACACAAATATACATATATTATGTACTATTCTTGTTAAATTCATCATAAGAATAAAATGTGTCATGATAAAAATATTAAGAAAAATGTTAATATCAGTTTATAATAGCAAGATTTTATTTTTAAAAAAATTATTATATTTTTGTATTATGATAGAATAACACTTCTTTCTAAATAGAATCTAACTGCTTTTATATACTTAATAAAATTAATTTTAATAACTAATAATTAGCAAAACTATATATAATATAGAGAAGATGATATGAATCATATGATAATTAAAAATTGGTCCAAGAAAAAACCTATTTCCAAGGAGCCTGTGGAGCCGAATAAGCAGGTCTTGTTCTTCTTCTGAGAAATCTCCACGCTTAATATTAGGACTCAGATAATTCATCCACCTCAGTCTGCAACTTTTGCCGCTTCGCTTCAACCCTGTAATCAGTAAGAAGAAAATAAGAGGATGATGAATGTAACTGTCATGTTTAGAGAACAATCGCTTATTTTTAAAAAATTATCATAATATTAGAAAAAAAAAGCATTTATTATCTGAAAATGAGTTGAAATTAACATGCAACAAGTTAGATATTTTTATCCACCTTTAAGCCAAACTACGAGTTAATTAGTACCTGTGACTTTAGCAATTCGATTCCACTTCCCGGTTCCATGCTCCTTCACATAATCCATTAGAACTCTGTCTTCCTCCGCATTCCAGAAACCCTTCTTATATTCATAAGCATAACCTTCCATTTTAATGCAAGTAGAAGCACTTTTATTTGTGTTTATGGCTGTGAAGGCCTCAACTTAAATTGAGAGAGGTTTCGAATAAGATGATGGTCTTCTTTAGTAATTAAAGTTTTGAAAGGGACATGTATAATGTATAGAATTCATACATGGCTCAAGATTTTGAGTAAAAGATATACATTGAGTGGTACGGGTGGTTAACAATTAATGAAAGAATTCACAGAAGAGCAGCGGCAGCCAGCAGTACAAGCAGTGGCAGTAGTACTCAGAAAACAAAAAAGCAGCCATAATAGTTTGGTATTTACTCAATGACTAGTTGAAATTGAAAATTGGATTTGGTTTTCACAGCTACACTGTAAAGAATATATTTGTTTTTTACTGCTACGTAGTAAAGAATAAAGTATGTTCAGAGTTTGTTGTTAGACTCTTCACTTTTTAGTATATTCACAGTTTCTTTGTTAGAATCAGACTCTTACTTTTCAATATTAAATATGTGTTTCAATAAAAATGTGGTTTCAATTAATTTATATAAACATTTTAAAAATATTTAATTGTCTGAAATTAATTTTACTTAACTTTAAATTAAACGAATGTTTATAAGTGTATATTAAAAAATTAATATGATATTATAAAAAATTTAATTTATTATATTATAATATAAAAAACAATTGTAATTGTAATTTATTCTATAAAATATAACTCCCGAGTGTCAAGGAGTAATTTCTTCTATAAAATGGTGGCGCAGGGACAAATTAATTAGTGTCAAGGAAATTGTTTTTTCAACACAAAACCAAGACAACAAAAGTTGTTCTTCTAATTTTAGCTAGGGTGTATTTTTAGTATGTGTAGACATGAAAAAATAAAAATAAAATAAGAGAGATGAAAATACTTGTTATGATATTATGCACACTATCATTTTGTTTATGGTTAAATAATGAAACTAGTCTATCAATGATTTGTTTTACATTATATAGTCTCTTATAAAATAACTTTACTATTTCTGATAAAAAAAAAGTAATTTTACTGGTTGGATCTATTAATAATGTTTAAATCTCATATATTTTACTTATTTTGGTACGTGCAGTCTGTACATATATAATTGAACAAAAATATTATTTAAGTAAAGGAATTTAATTATCCGGAATTTATTTTGGAGGATCCAATTGATACCTAGAAGGAAAAATTACTTACCAACTTATTTTTTTTAGAATCTATCACACACGATATATAGTTAGTGTTTCTAGTATTTGGGTTGAAGAATCCCTTGTCCTTCTTCAGTAGTATTTCTTTTGGCTCATCAAAATAAAATATGGGATCACACTCTTTGATTCAACTATGTTTATGGGTATACAAAAATAAAATTATGATCGCTTTACAAGGGAAAAAGAAACCAAAGGAAATCAATTCCTTAACATAATGTTCGATTTTCTATTATAGCTAATGAATTAAAAGAATACATTCTTTTTTCTTTTTTCTTTTTATAAGAAACGAAGAGATTTATTACGCTGAAGTACAAGAGGCCTTCACAATTTTTCATTTTATTTTAAAAATTCAAAATCTTACATATGTTTAGTGATAAATATCTAGATATGTTTTTTTTTAATTTTTCATGATAATTTCAAAAAATATTGTAACGATTTTTAAAAACACCATTACAGTTTTCGATCAAAGGATTGCAATATTGACGTAAACTAAATGTATAATGAGATGAATTTCCCTGCTGGGTGGGACAATAATTTTTTTCCATTCTCTTAGCCACACAGTTTTATGCAACGTGCAAAATTTAAAGAAATAAGAATACAAGACAGATTTGACGTGGGCATTAAATTGTGGTGCAGTCCATGTCTACATTCTGACATTGTATAATTTGTTTTCTGGCCATAAGGATGTCTTCGTCTCATTGATTAACAAGGATTATAGAGAGTGATGCCTCCTAAAAATAAACTAGCCAGACCCAGAAGAGAAAGCGCTCAAATGCTTTTTAGATTCTTTCACTGAAAACCCATGGAAAGGTAAAAGAATACGGAATACCGTTTATTTTGTACATATATGCACTTTGTCTTAATGTACGTAGCTTCCTATTCTCTTATATTCTCCTTTCTCCTTTATCACTTTATATTTAATTTATTGCTACTATTATCAGTTGCTAAATAATACAACTATGTGAATCGAAATTAAAAGTATATATATATATATATATAGTTATTAGCGAAGCTTATATATATGGTATAGAATCTGGATGTAGTGCAGAAAAACGTATATATAGAGAGACTACAAAATCACACATGCATGCGTAGATATAGACCACTGGATATCACATGCATGAGTCAGTTTGGGACTTTGCATTCTTATATAAACAAGTCATCCGAGTACAGGCAATTTGTTTTTATGTTAGCATCAGGTACATATATTTTTATTTACGATGCAGCAGCATCACATGTATGAATCTTGTTCCCAATATTAATTAGGAAATTAAAATGTTTATTTTTTATTTAAATGATGGTAATGGTAAAAAAAAAATTAAGATATTTTTGGAATTAGACTCTCAGCATATGAAAGATACATTGGATCTTCATTAATCTAATTTGAGTTATATGGACCTATCTAAAGCAGCAAAAGGCTTTTAATATTTGTCTTTTATATGAATTTGCTGAGATATGTTCTTAAGATATTAGTTTATATATATATATATATATATATATATATATATATATATATATATATATATATATATATATAATATGGAACCAAATATGCATGATGGTACTAGAGATTTTAGGTTCTTGTGCAAACGAGTTTTCCGTCAGATTTCAGGCTCACGTATAGAATCTTATTCCCTCACATGGGATAAGTACGCTTACCTTTTTAAGTTCAACTATGATTTTTTTATCACCTATTTTGACATCCTTCATTTTTTTAAATTTTTTATTATATTATAGTACGGAATATATATATTTTTTATATTTCTCTAAACATCGGTCAATTTCTAAGAGATGTTAAACAAATATTTTCCTTTTTAAGTTAATAGTCCTTTGGTTTATAATTAAAAGAATATTTTTTTATTATGTTCACTAAATTATAAAACACTTTTAAATTTTTAGAAGTTCCATCAATTCCGCTGACATGGTGGTTTCCGGTGAACTTGGCTCAAATTGCTCTTGGTGCAGCTCGACACCAAGCCATTAGTTCTAGTGGGGTTTGGTAATCAAAATATTGAATTTCTGAATTTTATATTTTTGTTTTTGTATTCTCACGTGGTTGGAGTTTTAGTATTTTTCAAGTTGACTGTCCAAATTTTATTAGAGGTCAAAAATCCCTTTTCAATTTCCTCTTGAAATAGAGCCAGTGACCGGGCAGTGGGCAGATAATAATATATCAGACAAGGAAAAGAAAAAATATAGGTCTAATTTTTAAATTTTAATAAAGGTACGTAAATTAGTTTATTTAACAATTATGATATAGATAAAAAATATGATAAAATTTAATTGAATATTTGGATGTTTGCTAAATCAACGGATAAATAAAATGAAAGTGTGAAAAATAGTTGAAAGTTAAAAATTAATTATTAAATTTATTGATAAATATAAAAATAATAAATAAAGATATGGTTAAATAATAAATTAAAATATGATAAAAATATTATATTTTTTAATAAAAAATATCTTAATTAAATAAATTTCATTTTTAAAATAAAAATATTTATTTTAATTTTTTATATAAATTAATTTTAAAGTAATATTTTATAATTTAATTTTTTATTAAATAATTTAATATTTTTAATAAAATAAAATAAATAAAATATATTAAAAAATTAATTTAAAATATAATATTTGATAATAATATAAAAATAAATCTATCAAAATTAATAATATTATTATAAAAGAATTAAATAATATTAAATTTATAAAAATAAATAGATAAAAAAATTAAATTATAAAAATATATTAAAAATAAAAATGAACAAAATATTTTAATTAAAAATTAAAAATATTAAAATTACTCAAATAATTTTTCCAAAAATACTAATAACTGTTTAAAAAAATTAATAATTATTAAAATAATCTATTTTAAGCTAAAATGTTTGTTAAAAAATTATAAATCAAACTAATCATTTTTATTTTAAATTTTAATATATCATCTTGAAACATATTTTAAATTAAAATTTAAAAATTTTAAAAAAATTATATTTAATATATTAAAAATATAAAATATATTAATTAGAAATTAAAGTTATTCTTAACAAAATAATTTTTATATATATTAAAATTATATTACATTTATCTACATTTTATTTATATTTTTATATTTTTATATTTTTCAAATAAATTTATAACAGTTAAATTTTAAAAATATATAAATATAAATCACTTATACTAACAGTTTGATTAATCTTTATTCTTATATTTACTCTTAAAGAGTTTTCAAAAACTCATGTTGGGAGCCAATGAATGAGAAGGAAGGAGTATCCAGTTACCCATGATGGTAAGTTTTGGGTTTACGTGTAAAGATGTCATAATCTGCTCTTGCATTCTTGAAAAGTGGAATAAGGAGACATCAAAATTGTAAATCAAATTATTGGGGAGGGAAAGAGGGGATGATAGAACCAATTCAGACTCAGATGGGGGAAATCAAAGGCATGCACAGAAGTGTTGGCAGCACATATAACCAAGTGTTGTATTTAATGCAACTTGTATACGGATTAAACCATCTTTCATTATCAACATTGTTCTTGTTTATTACTTACTATTATCGTCGTATGAATGCTCTAAAAGCGGAAATGGATAAACAGGCTTGGTTTTTGAGCCAGCTGCTGTGAATCCAAGGTTCCATCCAATTATTTCTCACATTTTACTATTGATATTCTTAACGCAAAAAATAAAAATAAAAATAAAAAATTATAAACGAGTGTATATAACTGCAGATGTTCGTTATCACATAGCCACGTGTAGGAATACAAGGAATTAGAACTACAGTATTAAAAACTGCAGATGATTGTTATCCACATGTAAGAAGACGATGAGTTAACACGGTAATAGATTGTTTAGATTTAAGGAATATTTTCATCCATTCTTTTTTATCTTTAATTTAATTTTTGTAGTTTTTTATAATTTTAATTTTTTGTTTTATAAAAATTTTAATTTTAATTTTTAAAATTTTTATTAGTTAAATAAATATATAATTTAATTTCTGAAAATTATATTGCGTGTACTTTTAATTTTTAAAAAGTTTTTGTATATACAATTTAATCATTTTTTAAAAATTTTAAAAATTTATAAAAAAATATAAATAAATTAATATATTTAAGGATGGAATATAAATTGATAATTTTTAAAAATAATTAATCTTTTAAAAAAAATAAATATGAGAAAAATAAATCACGATATTTTTGAAATTAAAATTCTAAAAATTTTAATGGTAATGATCAAAATCAACAATTTTTTATAAAATAAAAAATAATAGAGACTAAAAATTAAAAATTATAAAAATGTATCTGTAATTTTTTTTTTATAAAATGTAATTTTTAATCATTTTTATAGTTTAATTATTAAATTCTCAATAAAATCGAACGCATAGATAAGTATATCTTTTAAATATATTAATAGGGATTTGAATCATAGTTCTGTATCAAAAATAAAGATTTTATTAAGAAAACAAAATTCATTTGACTAATCTATACATCTCTAATAGTCTTCAACTATCCATTAAGAATATCTTTATGATACACATAAAGTTAATATATTATGTGATATTATATATTTTAATAATTATATATATATATATATATTAAATTTTACATAATTATCTATTTTTAAATATGTAATGCATAATAAATATTTTAATGGTTTAAATAACGTATCATACATTAAATTAAAATATAATAAAATAATTAACTTCTATTATATAAATTATTACTTTAAAAATAAGATAGTTAATGAATTGCTTAAAAAGTGTATGGTGTACATCTCGGTTGGATCTATCCAAAATAAAAAATAAAAAAATAATAATATAATAATAATAATAAAATATTAAATGAAAACAAGTGAATCTATAGTTACAAGTACTTATTCTATTTCTTCAATTAATTAACATATTTTTCGTATTCTCCCTCTTTCTTTATAACATGTAACTTCTACATATAGAGTATAAGATTGATTTTTTTTAAAATTTTATTATTTAAGATATTAATATTTTATAATTTAAATTCAAATACTTAAACAAATATCAATACATTTAAATAAATTTAAATTTATATTTTAATATTTATATTTAAATTCAAATTTTATTCTAAACAATTATCTTACAATAATATTAAATATTTTTAATTTAATAATAAAAAATTTATTTTAATATTATTAGGAAAATAATTATTTAAAATAAAAATTTTATTATTATCCATATGCTAGTTTAATATTTATTAATATTATTTATGCATTGCATAAATATTTTAAAATTTAAATAAAATTTATAAATAAAAATTAAAAAGAATAATAATTATTTTTAGTGTAAAAGCCTCCTAAATTACCTGCTAACTTTCAACTCATTCAAGATATCGATGACCTAAGCTGATGTTATTAAATCAAAAATATAAAATACAAGATTTACCTATAAAAATAGAATGTTGCACAAGGTCATTTTTATCATAATTGCACTTCATCATAATTGTTTATATTGAGCATTGAACTATTCTTTATCTCTTGAGTCGACAGTCATCTTTGTATTGCAATGGGGTTCTTCATGTTATAGATCTACTAAAAAAATAGTTTCATATACAAGAAAATAGTAGACGTGAGAATGAGACATTTCTTTCAAGTAGTTGTTTAAATAGGAACAATATACTATATTATAATTTAATATAAGTTATTTTCTCAGGGGATCACAAAAACTATCATACAATTACTTATAACATGCATTGTATGTGTAAGATCATCCCATCTTTCTTTTTATAAATCATACAATAAATAAACTTCATATATAAACTCACATATCTTATTATCTGATACAAAAACCTTAATCAAAGTTAAAATGAATGTAATTTATGCACATGTACTATCTATCATTCTCTTCTCACAATTTCTATGATGACATACTCAAATTAGATTGAGATATACTGTTTCCCATATTACAATAATTATCACTAATTTAGAGTTGATTATTCCTACAATATGCAAATACATGTGAGTTTGAAATATCATAATCACTTTATCAAAACAATGAGGGTAATAGGATCTAATTTCTAAAATCAAAGTGTGTCATTGACAATAATATCATCATGATCATCGTCGTCATCATCATCATTTCACATTTATTAAAAAAATTAAAATTGTTTGATCAATAATAATAATTTTAGGATTTCATCACGGTGGCTAAATACAACCAAAGCAATATCAATTGTAGGGAGCAACCTTAAATTATTTGAGAGGTTCAAACCTAGCTTACATATCCTTAGATTCATAAATTTCTATTTTTCATAAACTATGGTATATTTTCATATAAGTTAGCCTTTTAATTTCCTAACTACTTTTACTTAAAAGGTCTTGCAAATTATTTCTACACTAAAGATTTTCCAAACAATGTTTTTATACATATGATACCAATCTATTCAATTATTTCATTCATCATTCTCAACTGAATGTCTTACATTCCTTTTAAAAGTCAAGACCTCATTATCTTCTTCCACTTATTATGTGGATTTTACTCAATTTTCATCGAAACAAAATTCAAATGAATACTACATCATATGAGACTTCAATCTTTCCTTCATTATCTCACTTAATATACATAACTCCATATATATACTTCGTTTAAAAGTTCAACAATTTAATATATAATCTTTATGCACTGAAAGAGATCTGTATCCTCCATTCAACAATTCAACTCACCAAATTATAACACACATTACTAGTGTTTTAGGACTTAGTCCATTTAACACAAGCATACAAAATTTTTAATCATCAAGCAAGTTGTACGTCTATGTTCAATATTTAACTTATACACAATATTATATTATCTCATAGGTTTTTTGTACAATCATATATTTCTATTCTTGCATGGTGGATTTCTACGTACAATTATATTTTCATATTTTGCATGATCGTATTGACCTTTTGGTATGACTGTGTTGATCTCTAGCATTTTTATGTTTTTCTTATTATACTTATCTTTATCTTCATCATTTAAAAAGGTCTAATTTAAAGTATGTGTGATCATGCTCATTCATTTAATAGACCTTTGTTCATTTACATTTTATTCTTAGCAATTGTACTATGTTTTAGTATGACCATGCTAAATTTGCCCTTGGCATAGGTGTGCTAGGTTTTAACACAATTTTAACATGATCGCGCTAAATTTTAACACGACCATGCTTAAATTCATACAATTTATTTTTAGCATAACTTTACTAACTATCAACATAACTATGTTAAATCATAAATTTAAAAATTTATTAAAAAATTTATACATTTTTATTTTTGGCATAGTTGTAGTGTTAATGTTAACTAATAACACAACTGTGCTAAATTCACAACTTCAAAAATTCATATAAAAACAATCGATATTTAGATTTAGATTTGTTGTAGTTAGATCTAAACTTTATATCATACAACCAGTTCATCATGATCTATATGATCTATACTGTTTATAATTTATTCAAACATTTATCTAATTTACCATCTATATTTAGTATTTAACCTAGGATTCAATTTGTCAACTATAAAAATAATCAGTATGATTAAAATATTACAAAATCTCATAGCAAACAAAAAAAAAAGGTAAATTATGATATAAATCAAAATAAAATAATCACTGAACAAATAATCAATAAAAACATGTAATTGATTTCATTTACAATTACATAACTTTATTGTGGGTGTAATTTTATTAGTAAGATTGTGGGTATAATCTTATTAGTAAGATCTAATTTTTGTTTTATTCAAATCATAAGAAGGATTTTAGTAAAAAAAGAATGAATGAAGGAAAAAAAAATAATTATTTTCTAATTCTTTCTTTTATTTTTTATCTATCATTTAAGATTATTTTATATAAATTAAAACAGTTAACTAATATTTTCATTTATATTAAAATTATTATGTAACCTTTTATTATATTTTTTATTAATTAACTTCTTACATAATTAATCTATTTGTATAGGCTAAGTATATTATAAAAATTATATTAGTTATTTTAAACTTTTAAATGATAATTAAAAAAATAAATGAAATGGTGGCAGAATAATAATTGAAAACAGTTTAATCAAGACACTGTACATAATAAGAAAGAAGTACAGAAATATTTTGACAACTTTTTTTTTCCCTTTTTCTATTACCTTCCAAACTTATAAACTGAACAAAGATTTTTATAAATTTCTCTCTGCTCTTTTGTTTCTTCACAACCAAACATAATGGTAGGTTCAAACAAGGGGATTTTTGTTTTTTGTATACACAAGACAAGGGCATATTATCCGCATACGGTGATTAATTACATTGTATCTACAAATAGTAATAGGATAATAATTTAGCATAAATTATTAAACCCTTCAATATTCGTCGAATTGATTCTACCTCCATAAACTACCACCGTCCCAATTTGTTCTATTTTGCCTTTTGCCCATTGTTTCATTTCTAGAGTTCATGTGAAGCATGGAGTTAATTTTTCATCAGTCCTAGCTAGCCAGTGACCCAAATTCATCATCAAGCATTGATGACAAGATTGTTTATAGTACGAGCATTGGCATCAAGAAGGTTCTCAAGTGACTTGGTTTTTCTGTTTCGAACTCTTCCTGTTTCCTTCAACAACATATTCAACCTTCTCTTCTCATCTACAACATCAGGATTTGCTGTCCCAAGTTTTTCTTCCCTCATGACGACAATGTACTCCAAAATTTGAATTGCCTCATCCACCCTGAAATAGAATATCAAAGTGCATGAGGAAAATAACTTTCATGTAACCATTTCTTAGGTAATCTAATCTAAAACTCTCAAAACTAATAGCAATTGATTCATATCATAATCATTATTATTTTCTTAATCCCGCTCCTCTTCATTTTCTAAAGAATAGGATAATGTGTTTGTTATAATAGAGAAAGATACAAGAAGGTTATATGTCCAACTGTAAGAAATGTTTCTGAAGGTTAATTAGACGTCCTTCTGTTAGGTCGCTAATTTCCCATACAAATACCAAGAGAAAAAAAGTAAGCAATCTCAATCCTAACAGACTAATTTTTCACTTCAAAATCAAATAATTAACTTAAAACTTGATCTACGTAATAAAAACTTTTAATTTAACAGTTGAAAACAAATAACCCTAGCATGAATTAGTCTGATCCCTCCTTTTCACAATTATATTCATGATCAAAATTAGTGGCACGTGTTGATTATGTTACCTTGTAAATGATGCAACTAACAAGAAAGGGCTGCAAAGATTTTCAAATAGAAGAAACTACAAGCAGAAAAAGAAAAGGAACACAGTAGGTGCATAGTATACCTGCCCATTGCATCATACGTGCCAGCAAGATTGCTATATACTCCAAGCGTTTCAGGGTGATAGGGTCCATTCTCTTGTTCCAAAATAACCCTCGCTTGTTCAAATAATTCTGCAGCCTCACTTAATGCATGACACTGCACACAAGCAAGTCCCGTTTGATTAAGAACAGTACCAAAGAAGGCTGATTTCTTCTCTCCAATAGCACGAAGCTTTGACACAGCATTCTTGAAAGTATTGTAAGATTCAGTATAGTTCCCCAACATGTAGTACATGACCCCCATCTGAGCTTCAATTCCTGCTATTGTGTTTTGCTGACCAGGGGCATCATTATATATCTCTAGTGCCTTGTGCAGTAACTTAACTGCCTGTTCTAGCTCATTCATTGATTCATAGATGACTGAAACATTCATAAGGCCACTGGCAATCTCCTCCGGAGGGACTCCAGGCATGGGATTCTCATATATTCTAAGTGCATTTTCACAACAAGATTTTGATTCCTTTATTTTCCATGTCCTGTTATACAATTCAGCCAAACGTACTAAGACTGATCCCACTGCAGGATGATTCTCACCTTTGTGGGTCTTGAAAACTGTTAATGCTCTCTGATATGCAAAGATGGCCTCATCATATCTAGCCAAGGATAAATATGTGTCTCCAATGCTGCAATCAACAGATGCCACTTCCATTTCCTGGCCATTTGCTACCATTGCTATGCTGGCCAAAACAAGATGCTCCAATGCTGCTTCATGATTTCCATTTGCTTCACATATAAGCCCCATCAGCCTCCTGTCAGAAGCCTCTTCAAGAGATGAGGGTGAGCCATTTGCTCTATGAATGTCAAGAGCCATTTGACACAGTCTCTCTGCCTCATCAAATTGCAATGCTTGAAGATTAGCTTCAGCCACATACCTACAAGTTTCACCTACTCTTGTGTCTGTTTCTCCCAACACCTTCCTTTGTATTTCCAACCCTGCAGTGTAGCACTTAATTGAATTCTCAAGCTGGCCCAGCATAGCATACGTGTCTCCCAGTTGCATGTGACCGGCAAATTTAGCCATGGCGTGTTGTTGGCCATCCTCAATAACAGGAATCTCAACTGAGCGCTCTATGATTGGAATTGCCTCATTGTAATGGCCTAAGCTGCAATATATTACTGCAATAACATGCAAACACATAACCAGATCCAAACTTGGTTTCCCATCAGCAGCCTTCTCAAACATCTTCATTGCTTGAAGTGCGAATTCAAGAGCTTTCTGAGGATTATCTCCTGATGAAATCATGTCCCTTGCTTGCTTCAGTAGAGCTGGTCCCAACTCAGGTTTATCCAATGCTGATTCAGTGGAATCCTCAACTCTACTTTGTGAAACTGTTCTTCCAGCAGATTTTTTAACACGGGTAACACCTGTATTTTGTTTTCTCAAAAGATTATCATTCTTCCTATCAACAGGAGGTTTTACAGGAGCAGTTTTTGCCTTTGGTCTTAATTTTGATGATGTTTCCGAACCAGAACTTGGAGTTGCTGATCGAGTCTTATTCACCTTATTCAACTTCTTATCATTGGACGAACTACCCATTCTAGAAGATGCTTCCCTGCTAGAATCCCCTTCAGTCTTTTTCTCCACTTCCTCTTTCACCATCTCCCCCTCCCTCATTTGTCCTCCAACTATACGGTGCATTTCTGAATTAGTTCTAGACTCATCACCTTCTGATCCAAAACTTTGTGTAGAGGATGATTGATCAGAACTTTGCATATCACATACATTTTCCTGAAGCCTCTCAATGGAGGTGTTGTCAACCACCTCATCAACAGAAAGATCTGGATCAGAATTTTGGCGTCTTTGTGGACTCAAGGAACCACTGCTCGGAGACTCAATTGGAATTAAGTTTTCCCTAGAAGGGGAAGTGTTCCCAGTCTCATTCATTTCATTTAGTCCCCCTTTATCATTAGCTCCAATTCTAACAATGTCTGGCATCTTTGATTCCCTAGGAACCAGAACACACAACATAAACACTAGTCAACAATCCCGTCATCATGTACCCCCCCCCCCCTTCCCTAAAAAATAAAAACAAAGAGCGACATTATCAAGGAAAAGAATATGTTATAACTGGAAGTCATGCAAAGCAACAATCATGCACTTGAAGACAATCAAAGACAAAGGAAATCGTATCCACAACATTTGAGAGATGGCACAATATGTTGATGTGTTAGACTATTTAACCGATGAAAACAGTATGGCTATTGGTTAGCAACACAATATGAATTCAAGGCATGTGCATAAAACTGATACCATAGTTTGGCCTTTTCCATTTCCCAGTTATTGGGGACAAAATGGATAACTCAAAATTGTTTCATAATGCATAATAACCAAGCTGTACACAATTAATTGTAAAATCATAAATCCATAACCAAGGATGTAACAGAACTAAATGACAAAAAAAAAGGGTAAAAAAATGGATATAAAGCGTATATACACATTCCATTTTAGTCCTTTCCCCGTGTTGGGATTGGGAGGCAAGAAAGTTAATAAAATAAAAGAAGATAAAAGGGAAGGTACACCTTACGAATGAGCACCAAAGCAAGGCGGAGATGTGAAGGAATATAATATATGTAAGGAAAAACTCCCAAGTATTTTGGTGAGAATGAAATGTAAATTTTAGGAAGCGGAGAGAATTGAAGTGAAGAAAATGGATTTGGGTTTTGAAAATGCCGATAAGAAGGATTGAAAGGAAAGGAAAAGAAAAGAAAAGAAAAGAAAGGTAATGGATATGGTTATGCAGAGTTGGAATGGAATGAAATGTCAGGCTACTTCTTTCCCAAACCCGCGCGCAATCTGTAACTGTCGTTGCTCTCTTTCTTCGTTTTTTTTTTTTTTTCTCTTTCTCAAACCACCCTCCCAATGCCACGTGGCAGCCTCACATTTCAATTTCGCATAAGGACGGTCGTGCCCGTCAAAACTTGCGCAAGAGCAATTTAAGTAAATACCCAAATTAGTTGGTAAAACTCACAATTTTATTTTTTTTTATCTCTGAAAGTTTCAATTTATATAATTTGGTTTTAAAATGTACGAAAAATTAATTTGTTAATAATTTTTAAAAGTTTATATTAATAGATAAAAAATTTTATATTAAGATTAAATATATTGATTACATTAATATTTTACATTAATGAAATTATTTATTAGTAGTATAACATATTATATTATTAGTATAAGTTTATAATATGTATATTTTAGTAATTATTTTTTACATAAAAATTATACTAACAGAAATCTAATCTAATATAACATTATTAATAAATAATAATTTATTTGTAGTGAGATGAGAAATATATATATATATATATATATATATATATATATATATTTAATTTAAACCAATACTTTTCTTCTTTCCTTATGAAATTTATATAGGGAAGTTAATCTGGATTTCATATTGTGGTTGAAATATAAATTTAAGCCAAATTACTATCATCAAATTTCTAGCACAAGTTGTCTTGTCAGGAACATCCTCCTAAACTATAGCTGAATTGATGAAAAGGGTAAAATAAAAAATAATATTAATTATTAATATTTAAATCATCAATGAAATGAAATAAAATATGAAAATTTGTCCTATCTAATATTTTCTCCTCTCAGTTCGATATTATGAAATGGAGCTAATATAATAAAATTACAACACTTAACGAAATAGAAATTTGCTCATTTCTATTATAAAATGTTTAAATAATAATATTATGACAATTTTTTTTTTCATTTCATTATAAATTTTTATCATCTCGTTCCTTCCATTATTATTAGATATTCAAATATTACCTTAAGTTTAGTTAAAGTTTTAAATAAAAAATCACAACCATTGAACTATTTTATTTTCTCCAACCTAGTTCCTTTCTTTTAGTCAGGAAAGGTTTCCTCTATTTCTATTGCCATCGAAATCTTCATTGTGAAGATATCCATGGTCGGTGGTTATATGAAACTGAGTTAAGACAAGTATAAATGTATAAAATTACTTTAGATTTGAAATCCAAAATTTAAATTTGTTTACTAATAGTATTATTTAAATATGTTTTTGTAATGTATAAAATAGTATAAAACTTTATATTATTTTTAATCCTACATAAATGTCAGTAGATTACAGACAATTTACAATGTCACAGATTACATACATATTAGAACTTGTTCTTCAATTTATAAATAAGGGGTGCATTTGAATTATTAAAAATAGTATTATTAGAATAGTTATTAAATAATTAATAATCATAATATATAGCATTGTACTCGGTACGTCTCCAACTGAAGTTGGGTCTAATGAAAAGGGCTAAACTCTTACAAAATAACACACTTTGATTCAAATCCCTATCAGAAGAGACATTTACATTTAGCATTCAATTTCATCTTGAACAATATTTTTTTTATAAAAGGTATTTATAGAAAACAAAAAAAAAGTAAGTTATAAATAATTCTTGATGATGTAAGTTTATCTTAAATGATTCCAATGGATTACGCTTTTCATATATGCCAGTCCTAATTGGTTTGCTAACTCAATGCTTTGTTTATCGCAGCTATACTTGGATTTTATTCATATTAAAAAATAATATCATTTACTAATAATTTAATTTTATTAATATAGATATTTTTAATACAAATTTAATTATTAATATAGATAAAACAAATTTGTACTAATAATAAGATATATATATATATATTAATAAATAATATTAGTTTAATATATGAATATAAATTTTTAAAATTTACATTAAAAATTTATTTTTGATTGAATAAAATAATAGTAAATTTTTTTATTTAATAAATTTTTATCTCTTAGCAAATGATGTTTTTGTTTTCGATGGTTTTGATATGTTAAAGATGATTGAGAACGACCCACATGTTAATGGCTGGGTTGGCTCATCATAATTTTCTTTTTTAGGTGAAAGATGATAATTTATAACAGCTCTTAACTTATAATATATCTCATTTGTAATAAGAACTCAGAGATTAGAATAGTTTTGTATGACATTCTGATTTTAAATATATTTTTTATATTATACTAAAAAAAATTATAATATAACTTGCTGAGACCACAAAAATAGTTTGGTGAGAGAATAGCCTAACCTAAATTTGTAGTGAGTTGCACTCTTCATTCTCACTTGTGGGTAGGGAATGTGTGGCACATTGGGTGAGGTCCGTGAACCTTATAACTGGCGTCTCTACGTGCAATAGTGAACTTAACTATGTGATTGCTCAATCATAGTCTGAAAGATACCCATGAACATCAAATGCTACAGTATAGGGGTGGTTCTTAATTCCTGTTACGTTACAAATATAAGCACATGAGTTTAAAATTTTACGCTATTGAAGTATTGAAGGATCAGAGTGTTTACTATACGTATTGTTATTATTATTTAACGTAATTTTATCTAAAATATTTTTTTATCAAATTAAATATAAAAGTATTTTAAAGAAAATTTATTTGCATAAAAATGATAATAGACATATAGAAGTGACAATAATCATTTTCTTGAAGGATACATTGATGCATTTGTCAATGATTATGTTGATAATAATTTACAAAACAACAGAAAATTAATCCTCATTTTTATTAATGATGAGCTTTATGCAAATAATACTAATTCCTGGTAATCTTTTAGGCAATTTCTAAGAAAAAACACATCTAAGAAACAATGTCCCATTTGTGTGTTACAAAGTGGTGAAACACATTAAATGATTACTGTTAATTCAGCATTGTCCCCACCCACCTTTTTCCGTAATGTCTCCTCTCGAGTCGTACCATCCATTGTTCGTCGGTGACTTCAAATTATGTGAGTTATTTCATAAAGGTACAAGTTTCTTGATTCATTCTTTCTTTTCTTTTCTTTTCTGGATTCATGCAATTTTCTCCCTCAAGGATCATGACGTGTAGTTAGAAAATCGTGCCCGCGTACAAAGAAATGTTGAATAAAAAATGTTACTGAAAGAATCTTAGAGATCTTTTTTCGCCTTATAATTAACCAGACTACCTTATGAGCCTCTCTCTTGATGATTAATATGCAATTCTTTTTATTTCTTGCAAAAGGGAATTAGATTAAGCATGAGTGTAATAAATAAGATACATAAAGCATCAATTGTAATTTGCTAAAAAAACATGTCAAGGTGCATATATTATTAAACTTAAAAGTTAGTTTGATAAATATTTTTTTTAGAAAAAAATATCGGACTTTAGCAAAATAAACCTCTCAATTTAATATTTTTTTGTAACTAGCTATTTTAATGTATAATTAATTTATATGCATGCAAAATGAATTCTGTTTGGAGATTTTGATTTTTTAAATTGATGATTTTACAAGAAAAAGGCTATTAAATCCTGTAGAGAGCAACGAAAAAATGATTGCAAAAAGAATGACAGCTGTGGGATTTGAACCCACGCCCTTTCGGACCAGAGCCTAAATCTGGCGCCTTAGACCACTCGGCCAAACTGTCAGATGCTTTTAATGTGACAAATACTTTTATTTATCTACACAGCCACCTACTTTATTTATATGACAATTATTCTCATTTTTTTCCGCGGATGTACTCACATTTGCGTATTATAAAACTATGACAACTATTTATTTTCCATGTTACCTTTCCGTCCAGTTCTGACGAAATATATAAAAATTTACACTGTAGGCTAAACACATAAACATTGATTAAAGGTATATATTTATTTTACATTTTTGGAAGTCATCAAGGCGTTCGGTTACATATTTTTATATGCAGACATGTATTGAGATTTTTTTTTTCTATTTCCGCTGATATAAAACAAATTTTACATAAGTTGGAATAAGTAAAAAATAATATTTTACTTTAAATATTGACATGTCAATTATTAACTAAATGAGCACAATTAAGTGAAATAAGTCTACTATAATTTCCTAAAGAATTTATAGAATAGTAATGTTCTTATTTTCTAAACTATAAGACTATTAGCGTACAGAAAAAGAATGATCAAGTCGGAATTACCCGAAATAATTTGTAGATATGTACAAGACCTGACACAGAGCATACAAAGCAAAATTTGAAGGGGAAAATGTAGTGAGAATTTGCCATTCATCATGTCTTTACAATTTTCCTTTCAACTTTCATATTAAAACCATCGTTATGTTTGGATGGAACGAAAAAATAGAAGAAAAAAATATAGATAATGATATATTTTTTATTATTTAATTGAAGAAAAAGAAGAAAAAAGATAAGAAAATTTTAATAATTTAAAGATAAAATTTTAAATTTATCTGTAATTTTTTTACTCAAATTTTAAAATTTTTTCTATTCTTTTCTAAATTCTAATATATATATATATATATATATATATATATATATATATATATATATATATATATATATATATATATATATATATATATATGTGCGCGCGCGAGAGAAGAATTAAATTACACCATTTAAATTATACTAATACAGTTACATAGTTATAACTCTTTATCATATGATCATATTTCAAAATTTACTGTTGAATTGAAAAAATTACCAAAATAGATTATATCAATCAAATTTTACATTAAATCTCAAGTTGTTTGATACTTCATTAATGTATGTCAAAATCAACATAATGTATATTTTAGAAGTATGTGAAACTAAAAACTATTTAATTACAGATTGATTGTTGTTTAAGTTTTATAAAATTTGATCCCAAACAATTGCAGTAATGAATAATTATAAAATAATATTTTATCAATAATATAAACAACACAACCATACGAGTGTAACTTAAGTTGGAATGTTTCTATTTTCTATTTTTAGTTTTAATTTCTATTTTAATTATAAAGATATTATTTTATTTTACATTTTAATATTGAGTTTTAATTTTCTTATATATTCTTGTGTATGTAATAAAAATAATGAAATTTAAATTTAAAAACTTATATAAACTATTAAAATCTTTCACCATTAAACAAATCTTAATGACTTGTTTTATTTTTCACTTTAATTATAAAGATATCATCTTATTTTTATTCCTATTTTATTTTTAAGTATTTTGATAGAAAATTATGAAAACAATTTTATACTATTTTCATGACTTCTTATAAAAGTTTTAGAAAACAAAAAACAAAAATAATAAAATAATATTTTATAATTATAAAAAAATAAAATTGGGAAACATTTTATAAAAATAAGCAGACCATAAAGTTCTTTTCTTTGAAAAAAGACATGAATACAGAAGAGGATTATATTTATTAATTAATTAAACATATTTTTGGTTCTCCGGGTTGATTTGATACAATTCATGTCACATTATTGAAAAGAAAATCCTAAGATTTGCGAGAAGCAAATTTATTGCGAGCATTACATGTTGACAAGCATCTGAGAATTATATTAGTTTGAGGCGGTTTATAAGTAGAGAAAAATTCTGGATCCTTCTCAAGTGCTTCAGTATAGCTCTCCAAAATTGAGACTATCTCATCAAAATGTGGCCGTTTATCAGGATTGCTTGACCAACATCTGTTGATGAGATGACTAAATGCTCGTGGACAGTCACATGGTAACGGAGGCCTTGCATTCTGCACAAAATCCATCAAATTCAGGCATTGCAAATCCACCAAAAAGTTTATATATACATTGGAGAATTTCCATAACATATATAATTGTTGGGCTTCACAACTCCTGTGGGAAAATATCAACATGATCCCTAGGATATTACAACATGCGCAAAAATAATGAACGTGAAACGTTATATTAGTCCAAATATATATATATATATATATATATATATATATATATATATATATATATATATATATATATATATATATATATATATATATATTAGCGAATCCCCGTTACTTGATTTTGGTACATCGTTGTGATGCTTTGAGCATGTGAGAGTGAGAGAAAAGGCAGGGGTGGTAGCAATGATTGATTTTGATGAATATGTATAGCAGATACCAAATCTTGAATGTTGTAAAAGTTTAAGAATCGATTAGATGTCTGGCAAAGTAAAGAAGCCTTTACCCATAGTGTAATATAATATTGTTGATGAGGTGTTTTGCTTTGATAAGCAAGGCTATCATAAACATAGCCACGTGCTCTGTAAAGTTCATATCATCATAGCCAATGAATGATGGTTCCCAATCATAGCCACAACAATACGGGACATTTTAATCATGGAAAGTTCCTATCCAAATTTTACACTAGGTAATTGAACTGAACGCGCAAACATATATATGCTTACAGTGCGATATATGCAAAACTTAGTTTGTTTTTCAATACATTAATCCACCTAGCAACTTCAACTTCACTATGTATGGTCTGGAGAAATAGCCAATATGTTAATATATTCTGGTCTTAAAAAAATAGATAGCAAGGATATGAGCAATTATAAAAACAATGACACAAGGTTGGAGGAAATTAATAATTTAAGCATACTCGTAAAACATCTCAGTTTTTTCGAAGGTGAATAAGTAGATTGGTCATTTAACAGATTCTATGGCTACACTTCTGTTCTGTATGTTAGAAACAGACTGAGCCAAAATTAGCTCAAAGGCCCCACACGGCCAAGCGTTATACAATTATGAGTAATTTAACATTAAAATTATATAGGCTTAAATGCTATGGTAGAAACGAACTAAGCTTAACTCACTTTCAAAATTGTGGAAGTCTTGTAATAAGTATTCGGATCATATTCTTGACTGATACGACACATGTTAACACTATAGACAAGAAGAATATTTTGTATGGGATTAAGTAAATAGGGAAGCAATACAATTAGAATACCTTGTGGGTGACCGCATATGCAGCCTGCTCTGGTGTCATGTTGTCAAATGGTGTCAATCCTGTTATGAGTTCCCATAGAACTATGCCAAAACTATAGACATCTACTTTCTTGGTATGGCGTTTTTCCTTGATCATTTCAGGTGCCATCCAACGGTATGTTCCGGTGAATCCTTTGGCACTGCCAGTCTGGGATTCCAAGCATGAGATCCCAAAATCTGCTACTTTGACGCACATATCTTCCCCCAACAACAGGTTTTCTGATTTGAGATCCCTGTGAAGTATACCCTGAGAATGAAGATATTGCATTCCCCGGGCAATGTCAAGGGCTAATTTCAGAACAAGTTTGTGAGGAACAGAATGTGGTCCTTGCTGATGCAGGTATTTTCTCAAGGAGCCCCCAGCCAAATATTCAGTAATTATACAAAACACAGGAGGTTTCTTGCAAGCTGCAACAAACTGCACCACCAATACAATGTCAATATCTGTGGGAAAATGTTCAATTTCTTCATTATTCACTGGTTGCAAACTTTACACGCAAACCATTATCTTCTGCATAAAAGGGCAACTCTAATCTTAGCATTAACTGCTAGTACTCATGTAGTAGGCCACAATGCCACACTATCTACTCCAAAGAGAAAGAATTCACCGACTAAAACACCTTTTGCTCAGCACATGTTGGGAATTCATGTCTATTCCATAATTCCTTTTGGCTAATAATTGATTCCTTTATAACTTCATCAAGAAAGATGAAATTGTTTTCAAATCACCCGTGTCAATTTTTCTATCTCTCCAATTAAAAAATAACACCTTAACAAAGAGAAAAAAAATCAACAACTAGGAAAGAATGTTACCGACATGTCATTTTTCAATTAGAGGAACAGAGAAGAAGATGGAAAACAACTCCAGAGTCTATACCACTATATCAAATAAGGCTCGTTTGTTTTGAAATTACAAAATCAAATTATACATTTTCAATTAAAAAACATGGATTTCCAGAAAAACATGTGTTTAAAATTAATTAAGCATAAATCTTAATCACATATCCAAAAGTTGAAAATTGATGTCATCAAAATTAATTATACCTAACTTAAAATCGAACGGACACCAAGTCATTAAGTGCAGGTGCAATTTTACATAGAAATCATATTTGTACATAAATATAAACAATAATTTCTACAGTAAAAAAAGAAGTGCAAAATGTAATGGATGACACCATGAAGAAAGATAAATATATATATATATATATATATATATGTTTTATGAATTATAAAATAAATTGATATTACAAATAACATGTGAGTTTGATATTTCTATCTCTCAACACTAGTTACACCATTGAAGCAAATATACAAGTTAAAAGGGTGGGTGCAGGGGGGAAATGGTACTCTTTTTTAATCATTGAAAGTAAAAACAATAAAAGGGGGGTGGTGGAACCGAAAATATGATACAAGGACAGGAAGAGTGAGGAGAGAGGATGAAAGGCAGTGTAGCATGGTTGATGAAAGAGAGCTTACAGTAATGATATTAGGATGACGCAATCGAAAGAGCAAAGCAACCTCAGAAGTAAATTGCTTCTCAAGCAAAACAGCCAAGTCCTCATCTTCCTCAGGTTGACTCACAAGCTTGATTGCAACATCCATGTGCTTGTAGATACCTCTGTAGATCCTGCTATGCCTTCCAGAAGCAAATTTGGATCCAATGAACAATTGAGACATATCAGCACTCCATTCTTCCTCTCCTTCTCCCTTTATTGCTGCACCTGAGGATATCAGATACTTTGACCATGACACTGCTCGCTTGTATTCTCCTAATGAAAGTCTTCTCCCTGACCTCACGTTGTTAGAAATCTCTTTAAACCAGTATAAGTTCTTCATGCTTCACACTCACTTCACCTTTCACCTCAATGCAGATTCCGTAAAATTACACAACAGTTCTAAACGACGCCGTTGGGAAAAACCTGATTCTCATAGTTCTCTAACCTAACTACATTTTGAATGATCCCCGGCATTTATGCATCAGAGAAGAAAAATAGAAACCAAGTCCGAACCACCTCATTTGTGTTTATGTGTATACAAATCAAATATTGTATTTTATGTATTTCCTATAGTTGTTGTTTAGTAAAGCAGGGAAGGAATGAAATCGCAATGATGTTTGGGATCAGGTTAACTTAACTCGGCGGCACCATCCAAAAGGAGAAGAGATAGAGAACAGAGATTTGATCCTTTGTGTTGATGAATCGTAATGATATAAGAAACTGTAAATGAAACAAAACAAAGGAATCTAGGAAGAGGAGAGATAGGATTAGGATTTGAAGTTGAGGATGGAAAAGAGTGAGTGAGTTAGGAACAGAGGAGAGAGAGAGAGAGAGAGAGAGAGAGAGAGAGAGAGAGAGAGAGAGAGAGAGAGAGAGAGAGAGAGAGTTGAGAATTGTTGGAGGCAGCTCTTCTGGAAATAGAGTGAGTGACATTAGCATCTAAGTTACTAACGTGGGAAGATATAGTTGTGAGGAGACAAAGAGGGTCAGGTTGATGATGACCCCTACCTCACCCTCTCTTTCTCAATCGTTTTTCTTTCCAATTTCAACCCATGTTTCCCACCGCATTATCACCACTGCCATTCCTTGGCTAACCTCCAATTTATTTGTCACAATAACCCCTCCCTTCATTTATTATTTTGTTTCCTGTCCCGCCCCAGCACGTGCTCTGCGCGCTGCCTTCTATTTGCAATATTACCCTTTTCCACAATTCTATTTTATTTTTATCCTCACACTTTTCTTTTTCTTCAATCTTTCACCTACGCCCCCCCCCCCCCTACCCAATCCCAATTACTTCTCATATTTAAAATACTAAACAACAGTTTCACCTCACCATGTAAAATTACCATTTATTTGGTTCCATTTTTTCCCTAGCCAAAGCAAATGACCAAATTTGTCGTCCCAATGCAATTATAACCAAAGCAATATTTTCTTGGGTTTATTCAATGCTGTTTCTTAATTTAGCCCTCTTGTGTCACAAGTTTTTCATTCAATGTTATCCAAAATCAAGACAATTGCTTGTTGTGACCAATTCTTTCTCATGACAAAAATTAAGATTGAGCTTGCATTGTCATGTAAGCATTAAGAACTGTTCAGTTTCATTTGAATTTGATTTGAAGTGAAAAGTATATGATCCAATTATAAAAGAATTTGTACTTCACTTTAAATCTATTAAAAATAATACTGACATTGAACTAATCTAATTTATCTTTGTATGATTTGAATTGAATTACTATGTTTTGCTTTTTTAAGAAATAATTCTTTTATTTGAAAAAATTAATTTTCATTAATTAGTATATGAATAAAGTGTCAAAATAATACAAAATAAATAACAAATTAGTCTAAATTTCATAACAATTATTGAAAGGTGAAATACCTAATAAATATTCAAAATATTAAATCTTATCAAACATATAAATTAGTATAAATTACAAATTGATTTTGTGTTTAAATAAGAATAAAATAAAAAGGTATAAATTTAATGTATTTATAATTTAATTTGTTTTAATTGACGTGATTTTAAATATAAATACTAAAAATTAAATTAAATCCCATACAAAGTTATAATTGCTTCAATTCTGAAGTATTTTAAATCAAATTAGCAGTTTGGATCGATTTAAAATGCTTATTAGGAATGTTCAATAAGTACTAAACCTTCTCATTTAATCAACAACCAACTAAATATATAAGAAAACTAAAGCATCATTTAAATTGTATGCTTTCAATTATGATTACTGTAAATTTTCTACCAATTCCTTTCGTAACAAATACGGTTTTCTAAAAAATAATTAATATTCATCATTTCGGCAATACTCGATTTGCTAACTTGATAAACTTGACTGCGTAAATGTGATGTGATAATTTATTTAAAAATTTTGCCACAACCTCTCATCTGGCTACATGCGGAAACTCCATCTATATTTCTCACATAAGTTAAATCAATTGCTTATCTTTCTTTTTTGCTTTTTTGTCTAATTCGTCAGTGAGGATGAATTTTCTATGTAAAACTGGTCGTACGATCGAGGATAAGTTTTCAATATTATATGCTATACAACACTCAGGTCAAATACATAAAAACACTGAAATCTTCACTAAATGGCATTGTTTTCTGAAGTGAACAAAAGAGAGCATTGTTTTGTGTCTTGCGTGGAGTGGTTGCCCAAAATTGAAGTCATGTTGTTAACTAACAACTTAATATCAATTTTTTTATTTAATTGAGAAATCTTGACTATAAATCTTGACCGTGATGACCAAAATAAAGTTTAATATAACAGCGAAAAGTCGTAAGAAAAATTTGTAAGACTCCAAAATAAACAATCAATATTCTTCTACAGTTTTCACCTAAGGCTAATATCCATGATTTTTTTTCTTGTTCGATTATAAATATATTAAAATAGGTAAATTTAAATTTTCCATGATGATAGTTTTAACAATGCGCTTTATATATACCTAACAAAATTTGAAAGACGAGAATTAAGTATTTATTTAAATTACGCATGGTATAGAATTATTAATATATGCAATTATTCGTGAATAAAACTCCACATTGAATATATTTGGAGGTGAATTTTTTCGTTTTCACGCATGTTTTATTTTTTAGACTAATTTATTAATGAAATAAATATTAAAGTATCCAGTACCTATAAGTATTTGATTTATGAAATTATTTAAATAATTTTAATTATTTAAATAAAAATTTAATCTGATTTACTTTCTATTAATAAAACTATTTTATATTTTAAATTTTTAGTAAATTAATACATTTTTATAAGTAACAGTTAAATTTTTAATAGAAAAAAGATAGATAGATTTTCATATGTATATGAAACGAGAGACTGAATTTTTATTTATAAAAACTGGAAATTAGGATTCGGCTTAGGTAGGGATAAAAATGAATAAGATGATTTATAACGTTTAGTTTGTTTAATAAATAGATAAATTTAGATTTATTAAAAAAAATTAAATAAATAAGTCAGTACAAAAAAGTCTATTTAACCTATTTAAAAATTTATTTATCTTTATATATTATATTTGTATAATATTTATTTTAACTTATTTTATTTATAATATATATATATATATTAGACGTATTTAATAATTTTTTTATCTTGTAGATTTTAAACTTGTAAATTTTTTTAATCAATCATTTATGTAGATTTTAAATTTATTTATTGACCATTTTTAAAATATAAGCTTTTAAATAAATTTGTAGGTTTTATAAATTTTAAATCAGATTAGCCTTCGGCAGAATTTAGCTTGACTCATTCTCTTCCTACATATAAGTAATTTCACTAAATTTATTAAAATATAAAATTTAAATAAAATATCTAAATATTGGATTTTTTTTACTTGTTTAAACTTTTTTCCATATAATTTTATCAGTTGGATTTATTTCTAGAAAATATAAATATGGATGAGACTTAAACTTTTATTTTATAATTTAAATAAAAACAATTTTTATTTAATTCCTTGTTAAATTTTTTAATATCAATTGATAATTTAAAAACACAAATTATATTATTATTATTATCAAGACAATAAAAATATGTATACCTGTTATTATATTTATATTCATATTAATCAAAATTTCACCTATATTTAAAGAATAAAACATAAAAAAATGATAAAAAATAATTTTTTTTATAATATATATATCTTCTTTATACTATTATAAATTATCTAATCAAAAATATTTATTAATCAATAAATAAAATTTATCATGTTTATCTATATATATATATATATATATATAACATATTCCATAATATAATATACATATTAAAATAATATTTATTTTATTAATATTACATGTTCATAATAATAATATCATAATTTATATTAAATAATTAAGTTAACCAAATTTATGTTGGAAAACTTGTTTTACTTATGTAAGACTATTTTTATGATATGGCAGGGCTTATTCTTTCATAGAAAACTTTTTTCATATAAAAATTTTCAATTTAAAATCTTACTTAAGAAGAATAAGTATATATTACTTAAAATAATTATATAAAACTATTTTTATGCTATACTTTTAAATTTTTTTAAAAATTTCCTTCTTTATTTTTTATTTTTCAAAATACTTAAATAATCATTATAACTTTTGAAATATACATTTGAATTAAATATTTGAAAAAAATAAATACGAATAAATAATTTTATAATTTCTAATACTTTATTTTGATAAAATGAATATGTTTTCTATTATTTGCATGAACATGAAAAAAAAAAGAATTTTTTTTATAAGATTCACATAAAAAGTAATCTTCCAATATATGTGAAAAGTGAGAAGTTTGTTGATTATTTTTATTATTTAAACTGTTAATTTTTCAAATAGTAAATTTATAATATTATATTAATAAAAATAATATAATTAAAAATTTTATTAATATAAAATAAATTTTATATTATCAATTTTTCTATTGATTCAATTTTTTTTATTTTTATTCATTTGAACAAATTTTATTTTATCTTATTTTTATTCTATTTTATTTATATCTAAACATTTTCTAAAATTTTAAAATTTGATAATAAGTGAATTGAAGATAAAATAATTATTTGTAAAAGGACTCATTTATGCTTAATAACATCAAAGTTATAAATAAAAGGTTTTATATGTAGTTTTAGTACATTACATGTGTAAATATTAAAATATAAAATTAAAATATAACTTTGATGATATATTAATGCAAAATTTGGAAAATATAAAAATTTAGAATGAAGAAGATTAATGTTTTAAAAAGATTTAACCGCTACTCGCATTAAGTATCCTAAAGGATCTGAATATTTTAGATAATTTAATAAAAAATTTGTGACCAAGTCAATTAAATAAATATTTAAATATATTATTTCATTTAATTAGTTGGATAAAATATTAATAATTTGATAGTGAATTGTTATTTAGTTAATAATTTTTCTAATATGTATCCATCAACATATGTTGAGTTAAAAATATAAAATATTAATCAAAATAAAACATTTGTATATTAAAAACACAATTTTTTTAATGTAATAAATAATATTTTTTTATTTAATATGTACTTTATATTTAGTATTAGAAGGATAAATAATAGAATATTGCACTCATAAATGAAAATCAATATACACTTCAACTTTCCAAAGCTTGTTTTTTCATCTCTAACTTAACAGGATTTTGAATAAACTATTGTTAACTATTAAAATAGTTTTTATTAATATAAATTTTGTTTGATGTTTAACAAAAATAGATTCTGTCGAGAAAACTGAAGTATTGACTTTATCTAATAAAAAATAAAACTGTTAGTATAAACTCTGAACATCTATATTAACAAATAATATATTATATTAATATTTATTATATTAATGATATATTTTAATATTTTATATTAATAAAATTATTTTTAATATAAATTTGTTTACTATTAACATAAAATTTTACAATATTTATAATAATAATTTAATTATTATTGAAGATTTACTAATAAAAACTAATAAAAATTAAATTATTAATAAATACTATTTTTGTAATTGTTGTGAGAAATAGTAAGTTAAAATTTTAATTGGCTCAATTATATTTTGAATACTTGGAAAAATATTTATTTCATATTTATTAAAATTATACTTACTTTTAACCTTATATTTGAATATTTTCTTTTACTCTTTATAAGTTATAAATAATATGATTTAATCTAAAAAATAATATAAAAGAAAAATATTTTTATTGACAGAGTTGCATTCACTATATTGTAATCTTATCAATTCATAGAATTATTTTTCATCAATAATATCTATAATTTAAAAAATAAAATATTTTTATTCTAAAAATATTTTCAATTGTAAATATTTTTAACTTGAATATAATTACTTAACATAGAGGATATTTACGATGCAAGAAAAATATATAAATTTTTTATACTAGCATTTTTTTCATCTTTTAAATAATTAATTTATATATAATGCAGTATTATTTTAAAAAAGTTGACATTTCACATACATACAAGTATGTATGTTTATTTTGATATTGATGCATGTGTATATGTTTTTAATACAAAATTTCACACTCATGAACAGGAAATATGAATAAGAAAGATAATGTGAATTCTTTTTCGATTTGTATTTGATATTTTAATATAAAAAAAAGGAGGGAATAATCGGTCTAGCTCTTATGACATGGACAATTTTTTTAATGAATCCTCCGAAAATTTATTTTAAAAATATAAAAAAAAATCAAATTTTAGCTTTTAATATGTTAAATATTTAAATTTATTTTGTATGAAAGGAATTAGAAAATTTTGTGAGATAAGATAGCATTATTCTTAAAAAATATTGAGCAGGGTAATAAGTTGAATTTATGTATTTTGGTTTTTTCCTTTTGTGGTGATTGGAAAGGAATGAGTTTTTGGCAGCGTTAGGTGAAAGTCCCAATGGAAGGGAGAGAAAAGCTCTGAACCAGTAACCTTGTCTGAGTTGTCTACACTTTGACCATCATGGAGTGTGCCCTTCACAGGGTACTTCCAACCCAAAACGTTGCGTTGCTTCACCATCTCTCTCACCCGACACAGCACACAAATAATTGTTGCCATCAGGTAGGGGCTTTTTCGTCACTTCATCTATGTGATTGTGTCGGACAACCCGTATATTTAGTTATACGGTCTCTTCCGTATACGGTCTCTTCCTTTGCTTATTGCTTTTACCATCCCTTTTATTATTAATTATTTTCTTTTCCCCTCAACTCAACTCCCACCTTTTCATTTATTTTATATTAATGCCATCAATATTTTCCCATAAATTTTTTAAATATTTTACTTTTTTAGATTATTTATTTAAACAATTATTATTATATAATTATTTCTTTTTAAAAAACATTTCACTAATTCATGAGTCAAGTTAGATAATTCTACTATAAAAATACATTGGGATGTTTGGTAATTAATTTTTTATTACAAATTTTCAAAATAAATGAACAATTACAAAAAATTTAGTTTATATATATTTTTTATGAATCATTTCACAGAACACGTGTTATTATTATAAGTATTGGTGCTTACAATAAAATATGTGTAAGTTGTTGTAACCAATATGTGTGGTACTAATAGTGATTTATAGAAAAATAAATTGATTGAATATTCTCTTTTTCCAGAATATAAATATATATTACTACTTAAGAGACGACGGAGGAAACCATGAGAGAAACTTCTGTTTTCATTCAAGAAACATTGAGAGAAACTCCTCTTTTCATGCTTCAAACTCTCACTGCTATGCTACAGTGTCTGCGAATATAGCCGTACAGTGGTAAGTGGACTCGAAGAATCCTTCCATATATATGGTACATATTTATTAACAATATAATTTCGCTACAAATAAATTCATTTATTAGCAGATTGGTTTAAATTACCCTTTGTATATTTGTTGCTTAATAGAAATGAATCTATTATTATAAATATTCGGCATTTATAGTAATATTTGGTAAAATAGATATTACATTAATAGACAATTTATTTAACATAAATTATTTATAATACATCAAATATCAATATAATCAATATATGACTATTTGTCATTTAAACAAAGGTTATACTACGGAAGTAATCTTAGTGCTTGACCCCTTTTTTTCCATTGATAAATGATATTTTCTTGTAATATTTTTTAAAAAAAAATAATCAGTCAATTTTCATGATAAATGACAATTTTTTTCCATTGATAAATGTAAAACAAAAATACAGGTATGATGGGGGTGTTTGAATTAATTTATTTGATAATAAAAAATAAAAAAAATCCAAAAATAGAGTCCAATGATTTATTGTATAACAATATCCTATCGTATAATCCTATTATCCTCATTGTAACGTAAAAACGTCACAGGATGAATTAAAGGGGAAGGTGTGACCCTACGTAGAGGAATCATGTGATAGAGGTGAGAGTGTGACCATGTGTGCATGGCTGGTGAAGGCTACAGCTTGATAACTAATGCATCCTTCAGAACCGGCAACCATAGCAGTTTACACGGCTTCGCTGGATTCGCATCCATCTCGTGGGTTGCCTCTATATCACGTAATCCATATCCCCATCAACATTTTTTATTCCCCTTTTCATATTTCTTTCTTCTTCTATTTTTTATTATTATCACCATATCATTCTAGGTTTTTTTATTTATTTATTTTGTTGTTGAAGCAATGTCAATAAAAAATTGAATTAAAAAAGATCTGCTGCTAGGGTCAAATATACCTTAAGGAAAATCTCCCACTGCCTACAATTAGGATAGTCAACAAATTAAAAAGAGAAAAGATGACAAATTACCGTGAAGACGATGTATTGACCTGAAAATCGAAACTTGAAGAATACCTTTTTGCTTCTGGTCCTCTTGCAATAACGACAAAGTATTGGTATGTCATTGCTCATGCATATTTGAAAATTGAACCTCGAAGAATACCTTTGTATTTGCAACACTAGTCTCTTTTAAAAAACTGTACTAAAGTGACACAGGCTCTATATTGAACCCAAATATCCCAGTGAAATATTAAATTTTTTAATTTTCTTTTTCGCTAATTCTTTGATTGAAGGAATAATTTTAGGATCTGATTGCTTGTTACCCAACGTGGATGTTGGAGGATGTGGGAAGCGCGAACTACCAAAAAAAAAAAAATTAATACCAGTGGACTGGGGACTCATACGATACTCATTGGAAAAATAATATTAACTGTAGTTTAATTATGAGATTTTTCCTTTTTCATTATTGAGAAAAAAGACAATGATACTAATATATATTAACTTGAATGTTATGATTTATTAGTCTTAAATGCAAAATATTTACAGTTGGGCTTCAATCTACACAAGTACACTTGTACAAGAAATTTAGGCCTGGATTATTTTACTTCCCGAACACCACAATTCCTTCCACACCATGTACAGGTACGTTTTAATATTAAAATATGATTAAAAATAAATTGAACACATTTAATTATATTTATCAGTTTAAAATTAATTTTATTAAAACTGATTCTATTCAGATTTTAAAAAATTAATCAATTTATAATGATGAGCCACATATTTTATGAAGTAATTAATTAGGAGTTTTAAATTAATTAAGATGAATGATTTATCTTAAGATCGATCTGGATTTACCAATGAAAGCTAGCAGTACTAGTGCGTTCATGATGATATTTAGTAGTTTTGTAGCCAGTAATGATATTTGTACTATGAAAAATAACCAATAGCTAAAACAAGTGGTTGGGGACAAATTTTTCCCCCTTCATGAGTGAAGGAAGCCAACAATCACAAATTCACAATAAAGTGTTGTTGGTGACAACTCTTGATCTAAGGGTCTATTTTGATTTCTTCATATGAATGATACATGATGACAACTGGTAATCGATGTCGATGATTTTATTCTTTCTTCTCCATTGATCGGAAACAATTTTTAGTCAAATAAAAAATAATCTTAATTCAGATGACAACACATGATGGAGTAGGTAGTAACTAGTAATTTTGGATAAGAGGTGACGTGTCTAATGAAGATTGGCAGAAAAAATCAATAATTTAAAGGGATTTGGCGGTACAGAATATATTCAATGACCGTACATAATGGTGTCTGGCTAGCAGTTAAAAGTAAAGCATAATTAAACAAGGAATTGAAAGTTCAAAGCATATATGATCGAGATCCGCTAAGTCTAATTATTTAAAATTCTTAGCAACTAATCATGCCCAGGAAGATTGAAATCTAAAATTGTACTTGCAAGACAGTATTTCATCTAATGATCGGAATCGGATGGCTGAGATTTTGTCTGTATACCTTACCAGTTGTTCACTTGTGCTACCTATTAAAGCAAAATAATGTGAAAGGTTAAGAAAAAGTATTGTTATACGTATAAAATTAGATGAAATATAGTAAAAAAGGAAAGATAAAAATATATTAAAATAAAAATATTATTAAGAATATGATAATAAGAATTTATAGGTTAAAATAAATGATAACTTTGGTATTCCAAATATTTCTTAAGTTCCGATCTCTTTCGAACTAAGTAAAAGAGTAAGTTAATCAAATATTTTGATATTATCTTTCATTTTCATTATTTGTAGTTCAGTCTTTGTATTTCATTTGCTCGGTCGGCTTTTGTATTGATATCCCGATCTCATAAATTTTTAGCAATTGGATTTTCTATAAAGTGCAAAATAAAAATGTATTTATTATTAATTTGAATTAAAATATCTCATAAAGCTAATTATTTTTAAAATTAAAGATACATAAATTTATATTTTTATTATTTTAAAAATTTAATTATAAACAAAATTTAAATTCAATATTATGTTTATTTTGTCTAACTTTACAATTAAGATTAAAAGTTTATTTTGATAATTGATAAATATTAAAGATTCATATTAATTATCATTATTAATCTTTAATTTTATTTAAAAAATTACCATTCTAAACTTAAATTTTCTTCTCTAATTAATATACTCTTGTTTTACACGTGCTGTCAATTATATTTTGTCACTTCATGTTTTATATCATAATAATTATTTAAATTAATTAAATTAAATTAAATGTTAAAAAATTCATAATTTTCTTCTATCCAATTCGTCCTCTTAACCTCACGCCGTTGCCTATCAATGATTACAAATCTCCGGCTTTCTCACCCAGTCCCATCAATCATCTCACCATGCTACTCATAAACATTTGTTAAGGATATCCTTCTCTTTCTTTTTTTATTTGAATTATATTTTTTCGAGAAATAATTACATGAAAAAATTATATTATATTTATATTAATTTTATTTATAATTATATATATATATTTATATATTTAAAAATTAAAAAAATATTAAACTTTAAATTTAAAATATAAATAAATATAAAATAACTTTTATATGTAAACTACTCTATTTTCTTCTCTATTGAGAGAAAATGTTCAAAATCCCAGTAATTTATATATGAATTCCTAATTGCATTCTACATCATAATAAATAACCCAAAACAGACAATAAAAAGGGGAAAGGTATATCTCCTCCCCCAAAAGAAAAATGATGATGAATTAAAGAAAAAAACAGGAGGCAAAATTTAACCGATAATGACAATTTCAGGGATGGGCAAAGTTTTAAATTGATTCCAGAAGACTTTGTTAAAACAAAGTAATGTGAATGGTAAAATTATAATAATTTAATTAAAAATTATTGATAAAATACATTAGTTGTATCCGCAAGACCGAGTTAAGAGAGAAAGAGGAGGGAGGGGTAGAAAGGAGAACGGAGAGAAAAAAATTTTGGAAATAATTTTAATTTTTTTTATTAAATTAGTTAACAACATAATTTTGATATGGTAAAAAGATATAAGATGGCTAAATATAATTGGATATATGTGTAAAACGCTTTTACACTGTTTAGTAATAAAATACATTTAAAATATACGTAGATTTTATTATTGCATCAGAAAGGATTTTATCTTTTTAAATTTAATTAATCCAATTTTATGTGAGATTATATTTTTTACTTGTTTATCTATAAACACAAAGAGTAACTTAGAATACAAAATTTATAATAATTTATATTCTAAATAATATAAAATTTAATTTCTTTTAAAATATTGCCAATATTAACTGAAGCTGATCTAACTTATTCAAGTAAAACCAAAAACATGTGTATTTTTTTTTAAATGAACCACTTAATTATAGCTAACAATTTAATCTAGCACAACCAGTTGGTGTTTCAAGCTAAATAGGCTAACCAACTGTTATTTTTATAAAAATATTTTCAAATCATATGATAATATAATAATTAAAATGTATACAATATTTATATAAAACTAACACTTTTATACAATATTTTAGTATTATCATATTCTTAAATTAATATCCATTAATATTTGATACATAACTTGATAAAATTCATCACACATATTCTTAACTTTCAACTTCTGATTTTTTTACCTTTTTAACTTGTGGACCAATTTAATATATATAAAAAAAAAGTCAAGAAAGAAAAGGTTCAAATATTATTCAAAGATAAAATAAAAAATAAACATAAAAAAATCCGGCCAATTTTCAGGCTAGCTATTAGGCTAAAATCAGATAAGTATAAAATCCTTACAAGTGGGTTTGATATCATATCAACCAGGTTTTTCTATTGAATCGTTAATTGCTACAACCATTAACTGAATTGCTACGACACTACCTTTTCCTATTCTCTTGTTCCATAATATTATTGCTTAGACACTAATTAGAAACATGGAAGTCAAAAAAGCAAACACGATATCTGAAATTTTTGTCGGTCTTGCTATTATAGCTGAAAGCACGAAATAGGGTTAGTAGTTTGGTACAATACATGAAGGAACTAACTAATTTTAAAATCTCTTTTAAATCAGTCAATTTCTCGAGTATCTACATAATAATTGCAACTAAGAAGTTTGGTATATAGATGCTTTAGTTTGGTGTAATTTAGCATAAAAGAAAACTAAGAAGTTTGGTGTAATTTGGTATTGCTGCATAAATTAGATTCTTTCTTTCATGTTGATCGTGTGGATTGGTTGAGACTAAGCCTTTTTCAAGATCCGGTGGTTACAGACAGACATGACTAAGAACATTATTTTTGGAGTTACCATGGCTTCCCTCCTATTTTATAGAAACAGGGTAGCTTTTGATAGGGAAAGGGAATTACTTTCCTCAGTTGTGAGTTTTTGATAGTGAAAGGGAATTTCTTTCCTCAACTGTGAATAACATTTTATTCGGATCCGGAGATAAAATTCTGACGGTTGCGTTAAACAAAACTCCGATGCTTCACATACAAGCAAGATTGAGTGATGTGTCAAAATAAATATTATTTATTTAAGTTCTATATTAAACAATTTAAAGAATAAAAGATAAAAATTATTATAAATATAAAAATTTTGTATATTTTTATTATTATAATATTGTAATTTTTTTATATGTATTTAAAACTTAGGTAATTGTATGTTATTTGAGTGCTTTTAAATTTGTTTTTTTGAAAATTTAAAAAAAAAATATAATTTTTTTCATGTTCCGTAGATATAAATGATGTCAAGTTATGTTATGGGAAGAATTTTTTGTCCCTTTTCATGTATTTGGTGAGGGACATCTATTTTCAAAACTTCGAATTCTCATTTAAACATGAGGAGAAATAAAAAATGATCACTTCATTGCATTATCTTTTTATGAGAAAAGATTCTTAAAAAGAATAACATATTATATGGAAGGATCTCATACTAGACAATAAAATTGTTGTAATAAGTGAAATTAAAAAATAAAGATCACAACAATAATAAAGAGTTTTTAAACAAAAGAATTTTTTTTAAAAAAAATATAAGACTTTAGATGAAAATAAGATATATTAAATTAAAATAAATATTATTAATTTAAGTTTCACGTCAAATAATTTAAACTAAAATAATGTAATTTTTTTATAAATATGATAATTTTATATAAATTTTATAATCATAACAATTCATAGGTGTAAGTAGTGTTGAATTCATAGGTGTAAGTAGTGTTGAATCATGATAAATTTATGTAAATATTTTATATGTTTTGTGGATGTCTTTTGTTCTTCAATGATATCTTGTGATGAAATTATTAGATATCATGATAACAAGTTTTTATTACATTTTCATGTAATCTAAAAGTTAAAACTACTATGAAAGATAAGTTGTATGAATATTTGAAAGTTTTCATCTTTTAAAGTTGTTAAAATTTTATTAATTATTAAATTGGACTATACTGTATATTTATTTTATTGATTATGTTAATATTTTAAATTATAATATATAATTATAAATGTAACATTAAGGATTATATAATTTCTACAACTATATTATGGTTGTAATTGCAATTATATTAGCTGTATTTTTTAATTTTTTTACGATATTAAAAATTATGATACAATTTACAATTGCAAGTTATGTACTCTTTTAAAATTTATTATGTAATGTAAGAAAATAAGATATTATTTTTCTATTTTATTATATAATTAAAAATTTATTATAATTTTATTTTTTTGTTATTAAAAATTATTTAAGCAATATTGTGTTTTTATTTTTTATTATTATAATTTTAATTGTTGAACACTATGAGTTTAATTGTTAATATTTATTGCATCGAATTTTTTTATATATACCACCTTTTATTAATAATTTTATAAAAATAAAAAATTCTCTTATAAATATTTTTTATTGAACATTATTATTTAAGATTTTAACATATGTAAATTACAGAAATATAGTTTATTATGTTAATCTTAAAAAATAAATAAATAATTAGGTTACACTAAAAAAATTTATCAAACTTTTATTTTAAAGATAATAAGAGTTTCTCATCACATTATATTTTTTTTAGTTAAACTATTGTAAAGATTTTGTTTAAGAATACTTTCAAAGGATAATTGTTTTCTAATGTATAACTTAGAGAATAGTTAGGAAAAATTATTCTTTTTAAATAATATTTGAAAAATGATTTCACCTAAAAGGTACTTCTAACGTTGTCTAAACATTCTTTTTATAATACACTCTAAGTCCCTCAATATGTTCAACTCCCAGAACAACGCTCTAAAAACAAACACGAAATTGCTAAGAATACTTTTACCGATGTGGAATACGCTGTTTAGGTGTTAATTGCTATTAAAACTTTTGGTAATCACATATTTTGCAGCTAAAGTTCATATTTGACATTAACAATACATTTTGGTGTTGGATCATGTAATACCATACGATAAACCTAATTTATCCAATAACTAAAATGAGCTCAAGAACAAGATAGGTTTAAAAATATAAATTCAACTAAAAAGATAGATATTTAATATTTATATTCGTTTGTAAAATTAAAATAAATATATATTTGATACGTTTGCAAAAAATAAATTAAGTGAAAAAATAATAAAAATATATAGCACGTGAGATGGATACTCAAATTAATAATACTTTTCTTATGTAAATTGTTATCAAATAAATATAATAAAAATCTTACATTGTTGAAAAAATGTACGATTAACTATGTATATATATAAATTAAGAATAATATTTATTTTATAAGTTAACTTTTAAAATTGAATTATATTTAAGTATAATTTTTAACAAAAATATTTTTATTTTTATAAAATTAAAAAAATTTGATTTTGATCTCTAATTAAATTTTATTTATTTTTATTCTTTATAAAAATCACGTACTTAAAATTTAAAATCAAAGTTTATGAATTTTACACCAACTAACAAAATATTTAATCTATTATTTTAAGTCAAACTGAGAGCTTACATCGATTTTTAAATATTAAATTATTTTTTCATTAAAACTCCATCGTTGAAATCCCAATTCTAATAAACATATACTCCAAATATATTTTTCTACTACCACGCATTGTTTTAAACAAATTTTGTGGAGCGATGTGTCCAAATAGGATGTATCTAATTTATTTTTATTTTTCAGTAATGGTTATCTATAGTAGTACATTTATAGTGCATTTGTCCTTTTTATTTTTCATTTGGCCTTTGATATAGAAGCACTTGTTATGGATTCGAGGCATGTGGATTGACCTGTCTCATAGAGGGAAAAACCCCACGAGGTGCCGGCAAGAGATGTGTTGGCAAACGAAGAACAACATGCGGTTGTTGGTCCGAGACGTACATTAATTTTTGACAAACGTGTTCATTTTTTATGTTTTCTACTGCCTTTTTGAACACAATAGATATTATATTAAGGGTCTAAATTTCAATAAGTAATTTAATAAAACGTTTTTAATAAATTTTATTGTATAAATTTGTTTACGAAATTTATTAAAATAAATTATAATTTTTTATATATTATAAAAATATTAAAATAAGTTTAAAAATTTTAACAAATATAAACCATTTTAAATTGATGTTTAATTATAGATAAAATAAATTTTTGATTTTTAAAATTTTTAAAATTTTAATTTCTTATCTAAAAATATTTAATTTTGATATGTCATTTTTTAAATTAATTTTTTTAATATCTAAAATAATTAATGTTTGACATATGATGTAGGATGATGTTTGATATTGAATAATAAACGATTAAAAATAATTTATTTTTAAAAAATCAAAATTAATAATTTCAAAAATAAAAATTTAAAACAAAAGTTTTAAAATTTTAAATCAAATAAAAAGTATATGTAATCCTAAATTATATTATATTTTTATAGTTTTTTTCCCATATATATCTTCTATTAATTGAATTTTTTAATATTTAACCTTTTTCTGCCTTGTTCTTCCCATGGAGGTCCTTAGGGCAAAGTACAATTGCGGGAATGGCTTAGTATCTGTGGTTAACAATCACAAATTGTCTTCATCAACTTGGTGGGGAATTACTCAAGTTTGATAGGCAGTTTTAAAGGGTACTCAGCGGCTTGTGGCTGAGGAACAAAGAATGATAGGAGCAGAGTTGATTGATGATAATGTTTGGAAGCTGCATTTGTTCTCATCTATTTTGTCTTCCAATGTAAGCAAGGAAACTCTTGATATTTTTATTCTATGTTCCTCTTTTGGAGTGGATAGGCCAATTTGGTAAACGGGTTATGTATCATGCTTTATCCAGTGACCATAATCAGGATGAAACGAATTGATCTTTTCTTTGGAAAGTGGCTAAAGACGGGTTGTTAACAAATCTTAAGAGGAAAGGCATGCATATTGCTATATCTAGTATTTGTCCTTTGTGTAATTTGATAGAAGAAACTCAGCAGCATTGCCTTCGTTACGGCTATGTGGTGAAACCGGTTTGAGGACCATTATACCACCTTTTACTAAGCTCAAGGACTGGAATGGTTATTTCTTAATTATAACCCAGATTTAAAGACTCATGATGATGGGAGTAATTGGAAAATTCTTTTTGCTGTTTCCATTTATATTATGTGGTCTCACAGGAACTATTTTTATTTTTCAGCATACTCGTTTTCAAACTCAATGTGTGATGCATGAGATTTGGAGAAATTGTAGCGAGGTTGAGATTGCCTGTTACAGTGGGAGGTGGATCCTTAGTTTTTCCCGAAACATTGCATTGTGGCTAGGATTACTATCTTGAAAATAAAATTTCAGCAAATCTCTATTGTAATTTGATAAATAATCTTGCTTCCTAAGGTTAACGCAGCAATGCGCTCAGAGTTGTGCACTCAAGGCGGAATGGGATGGAATCTCACAGCAATGCTCGAAAAGAAAGGATAATAATTGATAATAATAGAGAAAAAAACGGCGCATAGAAAGGAAGAATGCAATAACTTTTTCCATATATTAATAGGAATTAAAATTAACTATTTTTTCTACAGAGTAAAATATAGTTATAAAATAAGATTAATTAACCTTTCCTTTATGGAAGTAATTTTGCCCAAGTGGAGTATGATCATTTTAAAATTTTTAACACAACTACATACCTAGAACTTGCGAAATCTATTGTTAAATTGAATCAATCTTCGGCTAGGTGTTGGATAATTAGTAGACCATTTAAATACTTATTTCTCAACAACAAAAAAGACAATAAACAAGTGAGTATAATGACTGTATAACGAATAAAAACTGTCTCCGCAAATTTTAAAAGTTAAAAGAAACTTGATATTCTGCACAGAACCCACTTCCGTAGCTATTATTCTAACAAAATTCACTTATTCTTTCGTACTCAAATGTGAATGTAGATTCTCTCCAGCTTCTTCATCAACATTTCCTCTTCAGTCAAAATCTTAACCACACGTTATATTCTCTCCTGTCTCTTTTCTAAGTGCTGGGCAGTCATCAACCCATGATTGGGATTTTTGTTGGACAATGGATAGATCAAAGCCAGCTGGAGAGGATCCTTGTTCTGCTCCATATGTATTCAAGGCTTGGGAGATTTGATTATTATACATATTCTGTTTGAGAAAATGGAAGATGGAGAAGTGATTTCTGGGACATATATGATTGGTGAATTTGCTAGGGATGATTTTTCTGTTGGGAGATTAGTGCTGTTTCAGAAAATGTTGGAAGTTAGAATAAAGGTGAATGACGTCAACCATTGCTAAGGTAAGGTTTAAGGAACCTTCGCCTTTACACAGGAGCATGGAGTATGTGGGAACAATGAACAGGATTATGGAAGGAGAATAAAAAATTATCCAAACGAGGATTGTTTCGAACGAATTCCTTTGCGCATCATTTCTCTCAAATTCTGAATTCCTCAGTCCAAATTCCAAAACACAACGAGGAAGTGTTCTGATTTTATTTCCAAGAAAAAATTGAAACGGTAAATAATAACATATTACAACTAGCGAGTCCTTTAAATCTTGACCACCTGATTTCCTGGCACCTTTTCGTTTTGCAAATAGCAATACTTTATTTTCCTTTGCGTTTGCGTTATTTCTGATTTTCACTTGAAATAATGGACAAGGGTGGGGGGGGGGGGATTCTGATCTAGTTTATGGATTTGCAGTACTTGTAGAACAGAAACAGAACCTGTGATATGCAAAACGATTTTCATGCAACCAAGAACATTAAAGAAAAAAAATGCATTTTAAAGCGAGCCAAAATTCTCCTCCATCCCTGCAATTTGAGACGAACTATAATATGCTGCAATTGGATGTATACAGGTCTGTCTGTACAGTCAAAAAAAAATCACTGGCAGCAACACTCTCTTGAATGCATTCCTCCAAAGCAGTATAAGAATAAAGGAATAAGTATAAAAGTGTACATGTAAAGACAGACAAGGTATATATGATAAAAATGTAGCTATGAGAAAAGAGTGCAGAGATTGTAGCCAGAAATTAATGAGCTAATAGCAAAGGCAAAAAAAGCAAGGAAAGCCAATGCAACAGAAGCACTGGCCATCTCTGTGAACTCATCTTTTCCCCAATTTGATTGCCAGTCATCAACCCGTGTTGCTGCAGATGATGCGGCTGATATCAGAAGATATGCCAGAACCTGTCCATCACCAAAAAAATTAATGTCATGCAAATTAGTAAAAATTTCATGCATGTTTGATTTAACTTAATTTGGAAAAACAATCATTTAATTATTATTTTTTTCAGTTTCCTGTGAAAGCTTTAAGAAATAAGCTATTATTTCTCTAAATTGAAGCTTAAAAAAATGCTACCAGTCTGGGGAATGAACACTGAAGTGGACTCTAATATTTAAAATTCCAAAGCTTTTTAAAGCCAAGAGCATAAATTGAAGAAATTGAGTCCTGCGTGACTTGCCTGATCCATGAAGAAATCAAAGTGATAACGCAGGTGGTGTTTGATTACTTGTCTTCCAGTGACTAGCTGATATGCCAGATCACACGCTTGAAACGCCGCGTACGCAAATGCGATAACATTCACAGACAAACAATACCTGCCATATCAAAGAACTTCACCTTAATTATTACAATTCATACCATAAACCAAGTTCCCAATTTCAATTTACCAAAAAATAATTCCCAATTTCAATAAAGAAGCCTCCAGCAAATCAAGCATATATTTAACAAGGTTTCAACGAAATTATAACAATTGATAATGCGTTGACTCAAATAACAACCACACACAAAGAACTTAAAATCCAAATTCAGAAACTTGAAAACCAATATATGGTAAGCTAATATTGGAACCCAATAGAAGAGTAGAAGAATAAAAGAAAGAAAGAAAGAAAAAAAAACCTGTATTCCTTGTAACGATCAAAAGAGTCACCACTCCAACCCTGAGTCTTATCCGCAGCCATAACCGAAAACGAAATCAAACACAGCACCACCTCGCTTAGTCGAAACCCTAACGCCGCCGTTCTCGCCATGACAACCCTTTTCGGCACCACCTGACTCGGCGGCGGCGCCCTCGATCTTCCTCGCCCACGGCCATCCATCGCCGCAGAAGGAGGCTCCGGCCTCTCAGCCCGGTTAACCGTCACCGTCGGCGGCTCATTCGACGGCGGGTTCCGGTGCTCGGATTCGGGTACGGGAGGTGCGACCTGAGAGTATTGAGTGGACGTCTCGACGATGACGATTGCCCTGGAATTGTCTCTGTGCTCGCTCTCCGGCGAGTTTTCCGGCGAGTGAAAGGGGTCGCCGCCGTCTGAAAGTGGAGAAGATCGGTATCGAAGAGGGGAGTGAGGCGAGTCGAACTGAGTCGAGGACTCGGAGTTCCTCGACGAAGAGCTCTTCATGGAGGGCACAGCGATGGAAGCTATGGTCTGTGTTGGCAGAATATAAAGGTGGAGAAGGAAGAGGAATAAAAAAGAGGAGTGTTCGGGTGGTGAGAAAGTGGAAAGAAAGTGAAAAAGAAACCGTGGGGACTAGGCATTTTCAGCTTCCTGGGTTTCAGTGTAGGACCATGCCACGTGGGTTCCATTCTTCCAATAACCTTCTTCATATTCTGAAAACCGTTAGATCGTGCCACGTGTAAAAACGTACGACCTATGATGATTTTCGATTCTTGGAGTGTAGACACAAAAAAGTGTGGGTTCAGTATGAGATACAAGACTGAAAACTCCACTCTATTGAAATTTTTAAATTATATTTATTCAGATTCATACTTGCACTTCCGGGTTACTTAGCGGTTCTCGTTCTTCCCAAACACACATTTGTTTGTCGTGCGTAACTAGTAACTTGTTTATGCAGCACTTTTGCATGTTTAGTTTACAATTTTTCTATATGCAGCAGAAAAAAAATTATTTGAAAAGGAAAAATTCATTATATTGATAGCAGATAACATTCTGATTTTAATCTTTTAAACTATGCATCCAGTGTGTAGAGATAGAAAAATTAATTGGTTTAAACTATGTTTGTTTATATATGGCAACAAAAAATTGCTATTATCAAACCAGATTTAACTTATGTAACACTAATACAAACACATTCTTGATTTATTTATTTTCTAATCTATTAGGAGATTTTTTAAAAATAAATATTTCTTTTCAGATTTAAGTCACATCGAATATGATATCTTTAGCCCTTTGTTATTAATGTAATGATTTTTTAAATAAATTTTTTATACTCGTGTAATTTTTTTCTAATAATTTTTTACTTTTTAGCCTTTTAATTTTGTACACCATGATATATGTAATAAATTTATGCATACTTATTTACACATATAATAAAACCATAATTTTTTTATATATATATAAGCATGATTCCAATCTCATTACCATTTGATAACACTTTACATTCAAGGATTCGATTGTTTAAGTTTAAAAGAAAAAAAAATAATGCTTCAGTATTTTATTTAGCATTTATTTTTTTGAGAATTAACTATTTTTATACTGCGTGATATACACTAAAAATGTTTTTTATTGTCGCGGTCGCCATCATCATCTTTCCAAAGGCCTACTAACTCTAAAAAATGACTAGGTTACTTGTGAATACTAACGTCCAAAAAATAGCTGAAAAAACAGTATAAAAAAAGTCTCTGACCATAATGATTATGACATTAGTGTTTCTCATTTAAAAAAGTTCCGATCCAATGACTCAATAATAACTTTCTTTTTCAGCATTCCTTCAATTTTAAGTTATTGATAACGAGGTTTAACCATTCTTAATAATAATGGGGAAATGAGTATGATCGCTTTACATTTGCATGACAAGCAGTTCCCTCGCTCTCACTGAAAAATTTGTATGTTCAGTCCACCATTCTTTGATAGCCAACAAAAAGAAAAATAATTTCAAGAAATCTAAGTGGGTCCAGTTTAAATCCCTACAAGCTTTTACAACAGAAAAAAGTCATTTCTTTCATGGGTGGGTTATCTTTAGTATATATATAAAAAAAAAGGCACAAATTCCTTTAGAGACTTCAACCAAACGTCTATTGGAAATGTTCCTCCACCGCATTTTAATGACATTTAATTAAAGAAACCATAGGAAGCAACTTCCTATAGGATGAAGCTCGTCTTAGACACATTTTTATCTTTCCCAAAACCAAAAGCAGATATAGGTTTATACAGGAATCTACTAGCAGTGGCCCTGAAAAGCATCTTTCTCCCTAACTTATCTTGAGGCACGTTACGACCTTAAGATACCATAATCATATTCTTTACTTTTGAAGAGAGCATAAGAAGCAAATAGCTTTACTATTGTTCCCTCTCTTTGCAGAGGAAAGAATGTAACACAAATTTGTCAGTCAGCAAAGTGAGAGTATACACAAGAATCATGATGAGAAAAAAGAGGTGGGAAAAAGAACAAAAATATTGAACTCATTTTATGGGTAAGGTTTGGAAGTAAATATTTTCTAATTTAATAATTTAAAAAAAGATAATAAACTGATATAAATTTAATATCATAATATTTTATTTATTTTAAAAATATTATTTAATTCTTGTAATTTAAAAATACAAAGAACATGAGAAAGTGTCCCAGTAACTATCAAATGCATAGTTGAGAGGAAGTAAAATAGAGCATGTATTAGAAGTTTGATATGAAGTTTAGAAAGGTAAAATCAACCATAAACCGAAGGTTAATTGTGGATAAATAAATTAAAGGTAAATTTATTTTATAAACTATTTTTAAAATTGAGTTAGATTCTAATTCAATATAAAAATTTATTTTTTAATATCGATACTATATCTTTAGGAAGTACCCATTAATTTTCCTTATTTTTTTAAAAATAATGAATTGTTAGATATGGCTTAGATACGGGTATCAGAACAAAGTGAAGCAAAATCTGAGAGTGAGGTTTGCAATCTTTCCCACGCATCTGCTACTGCCTCTTCCCTCTGATATTGTGTATCTCTTGGAAGGTGGTAGACATAGAACTGAAACAGATTAGCAACAAGTAGTTGAATAGTACCGTATTATGGCTATAATTCTGCTTTTGATGATTTGGTATTCATACGAGAATGCTAAGTTTATAGAGCAAGTTGTAGAAACATAACAGAAAAGAAAATTCAGAATATCAAGGTGATTCAAGAAGCCTGGTTCTCTTCCTATCAAGTTGAATGACACATCTACATTCACAGAAGAAGCATCCAATTATAGAGGGCAATTACCCCTCCAATGGGAAAACTTCACATGGTTAGTATTGGGATTGGCTCTCCCAATTTTAGAATAATAAAAATAAAGTAAAGCTTTGGTAGCATGCAAGAACATCAAAAAAAGGATGTGACATGAGAAGAAGCAGCAAGAGATTCAAAATGCAAACACCTGGCCAGCAGGAACAATAGCATCCCCTCAGCTGCTTCGGTGTTATGAAGGCCAAATTCAGCAACATAGAGTTCTATATTTTAACCACTAGTTTTCATTCTTCAAGGCTTCAAGCAGTTCTTTGATCAAATTCTAAAGAACATAATTAATTGACGTAAGGATAAGCAACCTCCGCACCGTCAAAAGGATCCAAATCCCCTCTTCTTCAACTGCTTATCCGATTCAAACATCTATGTTCATATAATCTACTTATTTTCTGTCCTTCACTCACAGCAAGTTTCATAATTTCACGCTTACTTTTTGTAACCTTACTCAAGCCATTGTCAACAAAAGCATTATAATACAGCTGCACATAACAAACTTTGCAAGGGCCCAAGAGAAAGCAATTACAGAAAGTGTTATTATAAAGATATCTATCTCTCTATATATATAATATTAAAAAAATACTGTTATAATATATAATCATCAAAATCCAAACAATAATCTCGTATTTTTGAATAATTTTTTTGTGTGAATATTTATGGAAGCAGACTTCAAGATTATTCTACCAGCTCCATTCATTTTGGAGAAACGAAAATCATTTTGTGCATGTGGTTGACAAATGGCAATGATAAATTAGACAGTTCTGAATATAAGTCCATATTTTCTCCGCTCCTACAACAAGTAACATGCATTTAAAAAGATTTTAAAAAATAATTAATATATTTAGTAATATCAAATTTATTATTAATTATATAATTTTTTTAAAAATTTAATATTAAAGAGCATATTTTTTAATCTCTTTAACTAATTAATTATTGTAATTCTATTTAATAATATTTTTTCATTTAATTAAAAATATTTCTGTAAACAAATTAATTAATACAGCAAACATGGTGAATTTATGTATAAGAAAAAATTAATGTATAATAATTGTTTATTAAAACTTATACTATTTATATTATCAATACATTTAATTTTATAATTTTCAATAAATACTTACTATATATATAAATAGATTGTTATCCTTCATTTCATATTAAAAAAATCATATAAAAATATCAAGACAAAACTTCTCTATTAGATTTTATAACAAAACAAGTGTAAAAACAACCAGAATTTTTTACACATTTTTATTCCCTTCGTCAGTTTATCTTATTTCTTCTCTGAACCTTCTCTTCATGTTTCTGCCTCTCAACTGAAGATTCACGCTCTACTTCATGTTTCAGGATGCGTCAGAGGCGTGTTCCCTGTTTCAGGATGCACCATAGCTGGGTGGATTCTATCAAAGGTGTGCCACAGTTCACGTCATTATCAACCACATGCATGCAACACAAGCTCCCTTCACATTGTCGGGCGTGTAACTATGTTGGGGCAGTTTCAGGATGCCCAACAGTGGCCATGAGACCACTGTATCTTGATTGCTGTGTGTTAAAATTTTGAAGACAATAGTAAAAGGGAAGGTTGAAACTGAAAGTTAAGAGAGTGAAAGGGAACTTGAAGAAAGTGAAAGGGGAAGGTTGTTGTTTTGGTTTTAATAAAGACAAAGTTTACATGTAACTGTATATTTTATTTTTGTAAATAAGTATATTTACATTAAATTATATTTGTAATAATTTAATTATATATTAGTTTAGATTAGTTAATGTGTAGAATATAATGTAGTGAGTAGTTAATATTTTATTGTTTATGATCATTTATGATAAATGTGTAATGTTATATTATATTGTGTGAAAGTTGATATTTGAGTTTAATATATATGTTTGTTAATTATAAATTTATAATGTTATAATAATAATAAGTTAATAAAATAAACAAAACTTTATAATTTTGTTACTAATTTATTATTTTATTATTATAACCAATATTAAAAAATGATGTTTAAATTGTGTTTTAATTTAAATGATATTTCGTTTTAAGATTAAATATAGTTGTTATCTTAAACAATAAGAAAATATTAAAATTAAAATATATTTTATAAATTGTTTAATATTAAGGTACGTTAAAAAGAAAGTTCTGATATATATAATTATGTCCTAATAATATTAATAATTAAATTTTTAATATTTTTTAAAATAATAATTTATTAAACTTGCGTGCATTAATTGTAAATTTTATTAGGTTACAGGAGTAATTAAATTTCTAAATATAATTTGATTATGTTTAAATTAAAAGACGATAATCAATTTTTTTAAAAAAAATAGATATTGTAAAATTATATAACATTAAATATAAATAAATAAAATTTAATATATTTAAAATTAATATATATATATATATAAATTATAAAATTAATACTTTTATTGGTATTATGTTAAATTTAAATTTTTTATATTTTATTATAATGTTATTATATTTTATAATAATCATGTTGAATGTATATAATTAACGTTTACAGTTTATTATAAAAATAAAAATATTTAGATTATATTATAATTTATAAAAATTTATCTTTATATTCATATTTCAAGCAAATATTAATATAATATAAAGAATTATTGTATAAAGATAAATCTTTAACATAAATTTATATTTAAATATATTAATATAAATTATTAATTTAAAATATATGTTACATATTTACGATTATTTTATTATTATGTTATTTGTTTACATTTAAATAAAATTAAACTAATTGAAGAATTAGACCAATAATTTTAAATTTGGACTAACACTCATTATTAAATTTATTTTTATTTTATCTTAATCAATTAAATTATCTCAATCAATACCTTCATAAATATTATTGTTATCGTTATTGTTTAATCATGTTGGTAAAAAATTATAATTGGATCATCACACTTAACATTTAATAAATTTACACCTTCGTAAAATATGCTTACAAAAATAATATTTAAATTAGTAAAAATTATTAAAAGATTTTAACAAAAAAATCTATAAATATTTATGCATAGATACATATATTATTAACTTATCAATTATTAAAAAAGAATCTTCTTAAATTTTAATATTAAAATTTCAATATTTTATCAATATTGTCGAATTGTCTACCACATCAATATCACCACCATAAATCTCTAATGCTTACATTAATGATTTTGCTTATAAGTATTAATTATGCATTTAACTTTGCTGTTTTCACATAATTGAAAATCATTATATTCAATTTTTTAATTAAAATAAAAACATTTATTAAAAAAGAAATCATCTAATTTAAAGAAAGTTTGAATTTGTTTATAATTTTTTTATTTAAATTCACTAAGACTTATATTTTTTTAACATGAATTTTTTTAATTTCTTTAAAATTAAGTTCATTTTCTTTTTAAAAAATTTTACTATTTAAATATATAATAATAATAATTTCACTCAAATCAAAAATGGTTTAATCTAAAAAACTTCAATACACTAAATGTAAAGCAGGTAACTCAACAATATCTAAAAAAAAAAAAAATTATGTGTAGCACCTCTTTTAACACATGATAGACATGCTTAGACATCTTCCTAGGCTAGCCAATATTATGTGTAGCATCTCTTTCTATTGTTCTATGGTTTGAGTGACGTCTTTTTAACTTATACCTCCAAATACTTCTATATAAAATTATAACACCTCTTTAAGTTGTTCCATATTTTAGTGTGACACACTTTAAACATGAAACATTCTAGCAATGTTTTACTTTCATTTTGATCTATGCACATGACGTATCTTCTTTTTCAACAATTATCACGGTTTATATTTTGGATATATTTAATGTAATAAAATATTTTTTATGTAATTATTTTTAATAATAATTTTAAATAGATAAAAAAATTATAATACATGATATTTTTTATATGATATCATGTTTAGCATAAATACAAAAATAAAATATGTTTATTTTTCAATCTTAAATGATATTTTATAATTATATTATTATAATATTTTTTAATATTAACTTTAATTATGTCCAACATATTTCATCCGTACAAATGCTTGTATGTTTTTAATCATATATTATAATTGTTGGTAAAATTAGAATTTATATCTTCTAATCATAAATAATATTATAAAAAAATATCTCTCAAAAGAACTAATGATAAAAAAATATAAGAAAAAGTCACAATAGAAATTAATCAAAGATATATTTAAAAGAAATAATGTAAAAAATACGATATTGGAAGAAAAAAAAAACTTTGTTAAAAAGGCATTAAACTGTATTTATTTATTTTAAAAATTATTGCATTTAGGGACGGAAGTAGAGTGAGGCGAGTCAAGCTTTGAGTGTTCAAATTTATCCTATTTAAAAATTTTGAGGTATGAACATGGGTATATTACTTGTTAAAGGTTTTTTTAGCCTACAATGTCTACAAGTTTATTTAAAAACTTACATAACAAAAAAAATCAATAAATAAACTTAAAGCCTATACAAATAATTGATTAAAAAGACTTGTAAACTTAAAGCCTACAAAATAAAAAAGTTGTTAAATAAACCTAAAATATATATATTATATAAATAAAATATATAATATATAAATATAAATAGGCTCTTAAATAGGTTAAATAGAATTTTTTAATAATTTTAGACGTGGCTTGTTTATCTAAGAAGACTTTTTAACAAGTTTGAGTTTATCTATTTATTAAACGAGTCGAACCGAGCTATGCTTTAAACGAACTGAGCCGTAGACCCCTATAGAGGGACTTCTTTACTTTCATCCCTAATTGCATTGCTTAGCTAACATTTTAGCTTTTTTTTTAAGACGAAATTTGATATAAATCATTCAATGAATCTCCCTCTCCTAGACTCCTATCCTACCATTGTTTATAATAAGTTAGCTTTACCAAAGTCCACATCATATTTTTTATAAAAAAGAAAGACATGACATCGTTCTTAGTAATATGTTTTATCCAATTTTCATTCTTAACAAAATTCTAAGAAACTCAATTTTCACATGTCAAATAATCATCCGCAAGTTTGAATGCTAAAATTCTTTTAGTCGGCTCAAGACCAAAATTTGAGATAGTAAATGAAATTATTAGAGGAAGATATAATTATTAATATTTTTAAGGTATAAAATTTTTATTAAAGTTTTATGATTAAATAATTGTAATATTTTATTTTAAACAGATAAATTGGTTAATTTATTTAATCTATCTTGTAATATTTTCTAACTTAAATAGGATTTAAACAATTTTAATTTTTAAGAAATTCTTTAACAGTAACAATTGTGACAAGTATTGTCAATAATATTATATAAAAAAATATATCCATTTAAAAAAGAATCTAATCTTTTGATATAATCTAATATTTTAATTGAAATATTAATTTTATCTGGTAACACTTATGTATCTTTAAGTTTAAAAATAAATCTAAACCATCAATACCAGAATATTTATTGAAATTTAATTTTTTTAATTCAAAAATATTTTTTTAATTCATCTTCTTCCAATATTTTAAAATTTTTTGGATTTAAATAAAAAGATGAAGAAAAATATATATTAGTTTCATCTTTTAGAAATTGTAAATTATCATAGATCCCTTTTCTACTATTAAATCTATAAACCTTTCATCAATGTTGTTTCAATGTCCTGGATTATAAACATTTGTTGAAAGTTCATTTAATATATAATTTTTCTCAACATTCACTTTTAGTAAATCATCTTCTATTAAATTGTCTTCTTTTCGTTTTTGATTGAAGTTAAGGTTGACAAGGTTTTTATCAACATCATCAAAAGGTGAATTTTCTATCACTTTTTCATCAATTGAAACTCATCCCTTTTATAAATAATAACAAATTTTCAAGAGCACCATGTTGAGATTAAATTAATTTTTTTAAAAAAAAAAATCAATTTTTTGATATTAGATTCGTGTTTCTGTTTAACATCTCCTATTGCAAATTATTACAAAAGTATAAATAATAAAATAAAAGACAATAGCAAAGAGATAAATAAAACAAAAACTATAAAGTAAATACTAAATAAAAAAAATTAAAATAATACTAATGGAAATAAAAATTTTAAAAATAAAAAATTACACTTAGTCAATTACATACTATTGATATTTAACTCGACAGTGTCCTATATCTACTTTCAGAGAAAAAAAAATTCGTTATTGAAAAATAAAAATTAGGATAGTTTAAAAAATTTTAAAAACATAATACATAAATTATTTGAAAAATTATTAATAACATTAAAAATATCAACTAATGATATTATAAATAATTAATTAGTATAACCGTTGATTCATTTGTTAAAAAAATTATAAGTACCAAATTAAGACGATGGTACAGTTGTCAATTTTAAGTTAATAAATATTAATTACTAAGATACCAACCATTCAGTATTAAAAAAAAATTTAGAATCTACGACGATTATCTCATTAACCTTACCCAAAATCCGACCCCGAGGTAACCTTGGAGCTTTTGGGATGGCAAGAATGTACCAAGCTGATCACTGATTCAATGCGACAGTAAATCCCTAATATGCACTAGTTTATTCAACAAAAATGTCGAATGTGACTCATTTAAAATAAGGGTATAGATTCAAAAAAGGATGTAAAGTCATAACCGAAGTTAACAACTGAAATTGTTAAAAAATGTATAGAAATGCATGACAATGATATAAAATCTACTCTATCAACTTTCCAAGCGGTAGTTACAATTCAGCACTTACTCCGCTAAATTGTATCCTTAATATGGACCAGTTTATTCAACAAAAATGAAGAATGTGGTTCATTTAAAATAAGGGTGTTGTGTCAGAAAATGAGGTAAAGTCATAACCAAAGTTAACAATTGAAATTGTAAAAAAAATGTATACAATGCATGACAATGATATAAAAGGTAGTTACAATTCAGAATTTAACCCCCTAAATTGCACCTCATTTCATTAGATTCAATCGAAAAAAGAACTAAAAGGTGTATGGCACCATAACTAAAAGTGTATGTAATTTCTATTGTGATGGCCATCACCCTACAGCCCGCTGCCCAGGAAATAAAAGGTGAAAAGATCTCAATCCCGAGTAAGAAGGAAAAAAGCAAAAGCAGAATTCAACATATAATTAGAATTTTATACTCTCTTTACAATTTACTAGACATAGAAGAAAATTACAAATTTGCAGCCTTAATCTACGTCAGTTAAGAAAAAAGGTATACTTTGATTTTCCAAGTCCTACTACTCCATGATGCCACGGACAAGAAACTGACCCATTTCTTTATGGATCAATCATGAAAATTTCTTGTTAGAATGTTGGAACATTTTTACACAGGCCAGATATGGATATGCATTTTTCATCTTCTCTAAAATGGGTTAGAAATATAACAAGTTCAGAAACAGTATAATCTAACTTTGTGCAGACAAAAGACTGACAGGCATGCATTCAACAGATGAGACATGGTCTCCAGATGATGCATTTTGAGTCACAATTGATACAGCACTGTTCTCGGCATTTTCCAAAGCATTATCAGTGTCACCAACTGGCCCTGCAATTTCAGTCCGGACAGGGCGGAGTAGGCCCTGTAATCTTAACCGGTAACTTTGGCTAGATGGTTGGCCTCTCACATATCTAGTTGTTGTCACAACACTGGCAGAAGAAGATCGTTCGGGCTCAGCACGGAGATTGGACAGAGCACTTAGATCAAGGTTTGGAAATACTGAACAACGGCACCGAGGACATTTCACATTCAGTCTAAGCCACTCATCAATGCACGCAACATGAAAATTATGAGCACAAGGCAGACCGCGGACCTGCATTGAAGTTTGAAACTACTTTTGAATTGCTTGTTATGATAGACATTGCATGTTTCGTAAAAATGCCAGCTTCCAAGAATTCATGAGGATACACAAGGAGCACATTTTTAGTAATAAATAGCAAGCAGCACACAGTATAACCTGCTTGAGACCCTTAATTAGGAAAAAGTATACCTCATCCCCTACATAAAACTCTTCTAAGCAGATGGGGCATTCACAGCAATCAGTAGGAACAGCCTTTAACCTGAACTTTGGGAGTTCCTGAATCAAAGCTTCAACTGCTTCTCTCTGTGCCCAACCCAGAAAAGAAACCCAAGTATCAACAGTGAAACTGACAATAATGTACCAAAGAATTTCAAGAGGAAATAAATATATGACATATTAATAACCAATACATTGTCCAAAAACATAAAAGAGATGGTATGACTAATTCATAAAAATTCAAGCGAGATATCTCATTAGCTAATTTATGTGACAATAAAGTTAACTCTGTTTTGACAAAGAATAGCAATATCTGCTATTTTACATGAGTTGTAATACAAAATCAACAAGTTTAGAAACATCAGACAAAACTACCTGAGCTGGAGTTAGGTATAGTCCTGGATGATATGCAGCAGCATCTTGACCCATGCCCCTTGTTTCTTGACCTGCAGCTTCAAATGCCCAGTCAGGCACTCGGATCATATCAACCAGAACCTAACAAAAAGAAAATAGCAATTGTTACCACTTAATAATAGTAAAGTATGGATAATCAAACAAATGAATATACACTTAGATTGCTAAGAATATGATTACAGCTCACACTTCTTCAACCAAGCTAGTACATACAAATCTTTGAAATGAAGAAGGCAATAGACCAATGGTATTACCTCCAGAAAGAATCTGACCGTTCAAGTTGACTGACTATTTTTTATTGAAACTTTTAGGAATCCCACAAAAGTGGTAAAGGACACTTAGTTTTCATTCAATTCATGAAACCGAGAGATACAAATTTTCTGGGAAGTGAAAAAAGAAAAAAGGGATGTGTGGAAGAGAATGTTACAACTGCAGGCAATTTTGTTACCACATGCAAGGGACTGTGTTGCAGTAACAGTGAGAATCAGAACATTGTTATACAAGGACAACTAACAGAACAACAAACCATAAGGTGACGGTAAAAGAAAGGACAATTCAATATATAATCTGGAAAATTTGCACAGCACAAAATAATCAAACATGTTACTTAGCAGTATCCAATACACAAGCGCTAGATTGGTGTAACTTCATAAAGTGAAAATTATGACATGGTTCACATTATCAAAACAAGACTAAGATTAGAACAGAGCAATATGGAATTATACTCTTATACTATATTTGTCAGAAAGACCGTACCAGCTGACAAGCTAGCTTCGACACCATGTCAGGTTACAAGTTATTCCAAAATTAACAAATTATTGACTGCACCAACTACAAATTCAAGATAGAACTTAATATACTGTCCCTTACTTCCTTTCCTCGAAGAAGGAAAAAACAAGGAAAATTTTTTCCAGGTCAGTCAGAATATTGTTTAGAAACACTCCTATTAGATGCCAAAGAGCAGCATCAAGCTATCAAATGATGGAGTTTCCACAACACACGTATCTAACACAGTAACATATGTTGAATAAAGGCAAAGCTTACTCCATATTCAGATACAGGGATACCCTGTTGGGCACGCAATAAGTGTGCTTGTCTTCGTGTCAACCACTGCAAAAAAGTTAAACAACCACAATGAGAACAGCAGCAAACTACATATGAAACAATGAAGGAGAATAGTATTCTGCAGATATTTCCTGTTGATAGGTTGTTCAGAAACAAGAAAACCACGGCAAGCCAAACAAAAAGAGATTTGCATGCAGAAACATCTAATGGGTAACAATAGATCACTACTAACCTTCCCCAGAGACATACAAGCAATGCAGAGGAGTCCACAGTAGCTAAAAAGTAACCAGATGAGGAAGCCCCATTTCTGACCCTCTTCAGGCAACTGCAGGTAATTATTTGCATTATGCATCCTATGCTTGTTAACAAGAGTGCACTGAAGATTAAATAAGAATAAAACATACACAGTTCTTGGCACTGCTGAACCACAGGGTACCAATTATAGTCCAAGCCCAAAGAAATGGATAGAGAAGCAGTGCAAGGATTGAAAGGACAGCTACTCTTCCACAGAATCGAGCATATCTCTGCTGCCACCCAAAATCTCTAGAAGCATAGGGGAGCATAAAATTGCAATTATATTAACAGTGGGATTTGACAAATTCAAACATCATTTGATTTTATTTGTTTTATAAAACACAAAAGTTCAGAACCATTTTAGTTGAGTTAGATAATATTATGAAATCAAATAAGTCCGCCATGAAAGTAAACTGATTAAATGAATTTGAACTTGAATGCTCAACAGCCAAGAGAAATTAGGTGAGAAGATGAACCCTGGAAACTTCATTTTCCAGAACGCATAAAAAATGTATAGACACATTTTTATAAAGCCACAAACCATATTGACCAGTCCATAAATATTTTCCATAAACTTCTATGTCATTTGTTCTATTGCCGCATTTTATCTTTTAATCTTAAGTCATTCCACCCGTTCCAGGCACTGCAGGATTCATGCAAATTACAAGCCTGCCTCAGGAAATTTCTCTCATGTTTAGAATTACTTCTATCCATACTATGTCTACATGAGCACATTAATTGCATTTTGATTGACTTCATCAACCACATCCACATGCTATAAGTTTAGGGTTTAGGGTTTAGAGCACATCACACATTTTTGGTGATCAACAAGTAACAAAATGCAGGTTATTGCATATCCAGGTATGGCTATCATTCAATTAGATAGATTAAAAGAAACATATAAAAATGGTGAAACACCACACCTCATCTATTATAATTTCAATTATATTGATGCATACAGCCAAAGTAAATTGAAGAAAACCTAAATTTTTTATTTAATAGTCAACAATGGCATGAAAAGTTTAAGTACGGAAGGCCTTACAAGCCCATTCCTACAGCAAGCCCATTATCAACAAACATTAAGAGCCGGAAAACAAACACAGTAGTGTAGTCAACCTGAAACACATCAGTGAAACAAAGGAAGAGGAACCATTTAATAGGGAAATACTACCATACGAAAAAAGAAATAGAAATGCATAGCGATCCTAAGAGGAAATAAGAAAGGAAAACCCCACCACAATCCATATGTGCAACGGATACGTACAAGAATGGTACCGCTTCCAATTAATTGCGACAATAACTCTACAAGTCAAAATGGTTAAAGAATACAAGCATACACATTCCATAAATAGATAAGAGTCTAGAGCTATAACGATGACTTATGTGCTGGAATACCTATGTTGGGTAGCAGAATTTTCGTTTTCTTTTTTTCTTTTTAATATTTCTCACAACACTGATTCAGATGAAGTTAGAAAACGGGGAAAAACGAAGGAATAACGAGGCAACTGAAAATGCAGAATGACAGCAAAATTAGGAAAAATTCAGAAGCTGCATAGTTCAAGGATACACGCTGGTGGCGAGCATGGACAAGAAAAATCCATCGTACCTGCAAAGAGTAAGTTGAATTCAATAAAAAATGGGACAAAACACAAGGTGATATTGGAATCAAAGCATACAAGAGAGAGAGAGAGAGAACCAACCACTTGAAATCGACGCCTCTGATGGCCATGGGATTTGATTTAGGGAAACCCTAGAAGAAAGAAGCGGTGTCGTACTGAAGGATCGTCCTTGAGCAGAGGAAAATGCATGAATCGAAGAGAGTGAGGGGAATCGGAATCGGAGTGAAATGTTTCATAAGAAAACAGATTAAGAAAAAAGTGATAGAAAAAAAAAAAAGCAGAGTGAAGGAATATGGATGAACAGGTTTGGAACAAGAGAAGAAAACAGTAACCCAGGTGGGTGTGTGTGGTTGTGTGAGGTGTCAGAGGATGAACTAACAAAACACAATACACGCACCGCACCGCCAACAACATCCCTTCTATGAGATTTGTTTGCGTGTGCGCGTGTGTTGCACACTTCCATTTCTTCCATTTACTCTGTGACATTGCGTTGAAAACTAAAAAGTGTCACTGGGGCACTGACCTTTATTCAGTTTTAATTTATTTACTTACTATTAATGTCTATGTGATCCTCTTGTAACTTCTTCAGAATATGCCACTCCAATGCCAACAGATGCTTTGAAAATGTTTCATTTCCTAATCAATTTACTTAAATCACTTTCTCTGTATGAACTTTCTCTTTTCTCACTTTAATATTTGAAGAGTTTTGTGAAAAATGGAAATAACCAACTAATATTAGATTAAAAAACTAAAAGATATAGTTTATTTTAATGTTATATCTAATATTGAAAACATTGGATATAATTTTTTAGAGAATTTAATAATGTGAAAATGTGATATATTAATAATGTAATTTTACTTAAGTTTAGAGATAAAGTCATTAATGTGAATTGTTAGCATAAATTAATGTTTAATTTATCTATTTATATCCGATAGATAAAATTAATTATAAAAAATACAAAAATTTCAGTACTAAATTTGTGTTATTAATTTAAATCATTGTTTTACTCATTCCATGAATGGTTATTTTTATTTTCAGCACATAGGGTGTTTTTAAAATTTAATTAACAAATGTGTATTGTATGTTTGGATTATTATAAAGACTTTGTTTTTCTTGCTCTGTTGTGAGTACAAGGTAGAAGTAAAATATAGTTATATTTATTCATTAAATAATTAATAGTTAAGACTTTAATAATTTCATAATCTATTATATAAATATTATTTTATTACAACTTCATTTATTTGCATTTTAATCAACAGTTATATTTTTTCTCTTTAACATGAGAAGATATATTTTACATAATAAAATGTAGTTATAACCATTCATTAGAAATTAAAAAATTTAATAGTTGAGATTGTGATCAAATACATTCATGGAATAAATTAAAAAATTATTAAAATCAAAAAGTATATATAACATATATATTTTATCATCTGAAATATAACATTAGTGCAGAAAGAAAAAAATTCAATGAATTTTGAGATCAATTATAAAATAATTGATATAAAAAGAATAATAACATTTTTAAAATGTATCATTAAATTTTTAAATGATTATTTAAGAACTAAAGTAGAAACTACTTTAGACATTAAGTATAGACTAAAAACAATTTATCATAAAAAGTGCCTATTATAAACAAAGAAAGGAAAAATTAGACAACGTTTTTATTTGAATAGCAGTAATAATTATCTTACATATAAACGTGTGATACATTATATAATAGATCCAACGATTTACATATTTATATATAAATAGATGTATATTTTGTATATGTGAAAAAAAAATTAATTCCATGATCTAAAAGGGGAAACCCCACTGCCACTGGGAAGGAAGAGAGAAGATGGCTTTAGCAACTTCTGCTTCTCTCTGTTTCAAGTATCCCACTTCACCAACATTTTTCTCTTTCCCTTCCCAATAGGGTGGAGGTCTTCATTTGATAGGTATGTGCTACTTTTGAATAATTTTTGAATTTCAGAATGCACTTTTTCGTTTCATTGCAGTTAGCTTATGCAGGAAAGGACCTTATAACTTGATTGAAAAGTTTATAGGGTGTTGTTATTGAAAGTGTGGCGTATTAGAAAGACTTTTGTCAGATGTATATATGTTTGTCTCATGCTTCCAAACTGATGAGTTTGTATTGTTATGCCATGGTCTCTTATGCTTCTCCTCTATTTGCTTTTAGAACTCACATTTTCTTTGTATTTGGTTTTTAACTAGGAAGAAAAATTTGATTCCAGAAAGGTGCTCTACAATCTACAGGAAAAAGAATCATGCCATCACAACTTTTGCAGACAATTCACTTGGTAAGTTAGCATCTCACTCCCCAACATTTTTTAAGGATTTTCCTTTTGACTTTAATATTTAAATAGCTCTATTAATTTTAGTAAAACAATTGATCTCTGTCAAATTATTTGCTATAAGAATAATGAATGAGAGGACATTTAAGTCTTGTATATTGATTTTGACTTTCTCCTTTGAACATTTTATTTATTTCAATGCTAAGATGTTAAGACATTTATACAGCGTGATATCTACATGTAACACCTTTTTCAAATTACATATATTATTTAGTTGCGGTGCTTTCAAAGTTTCTGGTTTTTCAATAACTGAATTTTTCATTTCAGGAAAATCAACTATCCAACTCACTGTTGTTTCATCCCTACTATTTATTGATAAAGAAGCTGGCCTCTCACTTGGACTTCCTATATCTTGAAGATGCAATTCTAAGATCCATGGACAAGTATAGATATATCATTCATCTGTCTTCTGAATCCCGACAAATGCTGAGAAACCAGAATGGTGGTGGAGGACTTTATCCTGTGTTCCTTATTTGGTAGCATTGTAGATATCTATGACTGGGTATTTTCTTGGCCCCATCCTTGAAAAATTGCCATTCTTTGGAAAAAAAATTTATGTCCCAAGAATTGCAAGGTTAACGTGTATTGATATGTTAAGGGACTAACAGTATTTCCTATTCTAAGAAAAAAAAATATTTTAGTTGTAAAAATATCACAACTGTTTTTGTAAGTAGCATTTATTGAAGTTCGGTTCTGTTCCATCCTTGTTGTGTCAATCCACTAAAAGGGTGTTAGTAACCTTTTGTAGTTGGGCTCTACCGATAAAATACTAAGGTTTGGTTCTATTTCTATACACGCTGAATCGCATCTAACTTGACTATTAAAGATAATTGGGGCTAGTTTTATTTCTATTAGTGCTACCCCTCACTACTGGTGTATTGCAGTATTTGGAACTGATATAAGTTGGTTTTAATTGAACCTAACTATTTAAATGTATTGATACAGGCACTAGCTTTTGCCCACGACTTCATGGGTAATGTTGATATAAAAAGCATATTAGTTTTCACTTTTGAAGCAAAAATATTACCTTATGGCAAACTTACTTCATATTAGTTTTTTTTTTATCCTTTTTATTTATTACATAGTATCTTGAAGTGTAAATGTGTAATGGTTGGTAGATTCTTATTTGGTGCTGGAAATTTTTTGGTTTATCAACCTGTGAAGTTGAATGAATTACTGCATATAAGTATTTTAGTGTTGCTTGTTTAAACTTTTCAAAAGTTTTGTTATTTTGACTTGCTTGATTGTTGTTTTCATTATACAATCAATATTAAGTTTGACTAGATTGTGTGGCATTCAGAACCAGAAGTACTTGTTAGCATGAGTGACTTCTACGCTTTCCCCGTCTTAATCCTAAACGATGGATTCAGTGGAATCGCCCGAACATGCCATGGGAAAAAATAGATCTTTGGGTTGGCTATAATTCTAAAAATGGGCGAGAAGCACACTTTTAGTTGTAACTTGTAGGAATTAAGAAAGCTTAGTAACATGCAAGTCTCCAAATTGAGGTGACCATGAAATGTTTTCATTTCTTATAAGTGCTTTGGTTTTTCATAATTATTGCAGGACTATCACAACAAAAAATTTCACTCCTAGTGACAGATGATTATAATGTCAAGTTTATATTGACTATAGGACCACATGGGCATCCATTGTAAATGTCGTATAGCTTCAGATATTTGATTGCTATTATAACTTCTAGCTACAATTATAACTGTCGGTAAAAGGTATCAAAAGTCAAAACTATGGTTCGCATGCTTTTGCCTGTAATTTTTTGTGGTGGTCCAAAATTATCAAAAATATATATTCTTTTAGCTTTTAAAATAAGTGCCAGGTCCACGTGTGCAAAAATGCTTTCTGGCAATTTTTTATCTACATGGTGAATATGTAAATTATCTACTGCGGTTAAAACTTGCCACAAAACACTAATAATTATAATGATGATAATGTGAAAGGTAATGTAGTTTCACAGTAGCGTACATAAATTACTTTGAGAACATAAAAAATATAAACAAGATTTCAATTTTAAATAACATAAGCAAAAGTTAGAAATATGGCCATCTTCTAACACTTGAATTTTGTCTAGTCGAGTCAAGCAAGACATTTATAACCTGATATCCTGCAGAAACACAGAAAGCATCTATCAGAACAAAAAAATAAAAATAAAGAAGAAAATAAATCAGACTGTGGCATGCAACTTGACAATCAATGTTGCATAGTGACATCCTGGGAAAATATAGTTCAGACAAGGCAGAAAGAGTTGCAGTTAATTACGAGCTGAAGTACTAAACCAAGTTCAGAGCCCAGATGGTGGAGGTATGAACAAAATTTGTTCTGTATTTACCTCATTATATATTTCTAAATAAGGTACTCGGTAAAAACTGTCTCTATGAAGTCTGCAGCAAATGCAACTAGTCATTCAAAACAAGTTACAGTCATAAATTTCAGTAAAAAAAATAGATACAAAGACATTGTTTATGTTTTAAAGCATAATATAATATAACAAAAAAATGAGCAGTGCCACACATGTTTCTAATAACCAAATATATAACAAAGACTTCATCAACATTTACTAAGTTTGCAAAAAAAGAAACACAAATATCATGGAAGGGTAATGTTAAGGGGAACTGAGGGAAACATCATCTGCTTAATAGCTTGCTATTACTAAAAAACGGGGGTTAATGGATCACTCAAGATATTTACATCAAGCCATATGCATCCAAGAATTAAATAACACAAAAACATGAGAAATTGGCAACTCGTTCCAGAAATATTAGCAATTAAGAAGAAACTTACAGTTCAATCAGACCAATTGGTGATATCCAAAGGAATATTCACAGTCAAGTATTTAGTGGATAACAAGCAGCCACCACCAAGAACACAGTAACTATTATAGTATTATAAGATCATTAGCACTTTTATTTTAAAATATACAATGTAACATTCTTTATTATAAGCAAACTGGCCTGCCTTTCTTTTTCGCGGAAGGAGAAGGAATACACATGTAGGTAAAATTGAAACCTCAAAACAATGTTAACCTTCACATGGAAACTATTCTTGGTTGTGGATCTGATTACATTGGAACCAAGGAACAGGCAGACATGGATCACCGCCTTCTTGGGCCCAGCTTACTGAAGAGTGGTGAGCACGCTGGAAATAGTTGCTCCTTCAAAATGTTCAACCCACATGGTTGCATAAATTGTAATTATCTAATGCTCTAAACAAGACTTAACTGTAACACATTGCACTACAACAAGCCTACTTATTAAATAGTTGCAAGTTAGCCAAAGAACATATCATTTAGCCAGAGTAGCTTTTTATTAAGGGACTAACCATCTAGAGAACCATCATTTTTCTCCAGATACATATTTATCATACATCATTTTTCATTTCGTAGTTTTTTTTTCTTTAACATTATGGTGGTATAGGAATAGCCCATAAGCTCACTACTGCTGCCAGAGCTAATTTTTAACATTTCCCCCTATATCTTTGGTAATAACAGGTGACACTTATAATTCTTGATGTCAAAATTGTATATCATTGTCATGTGCAATAGTTTTATGACTATGCATGCTCAAGTTGAACTATCACACTATAGCCTTTCACTGAACGAACTAAAGAAGCTACACGAAGTGTATAACTATGTAGAAATCTTTTCTTGTGATCATGAAATTGCTTTAATTCTCAAATTTTTCAATTGCCAAAATTCAAATTCCTGGTTTCTATATCCAATATTCGTGAATATACTGATTACTCATTAATCTTTGAGTGGTTAGTTCTTTAAGCTGCAACAATGAGGAGTGTTGTTCACCTGGCCAAGTTGTATGGAACTATCAACTGAGGCAACAAAAATCTCCCAACTAGCTTGAAACTAAGACAAACAATCAATCTTTTTCATAAAAACATCACTAGAGCCTTGGACCTGAGTGGCAAAGCTAACATAGATTAACTGTGATGTCTTTCTAAATGTGCTAACTCAACTCTAATTTGACTTGGCATGCATATATACCACTTGTTTGAAACTAAATAAATATAGACAAATTTAGCCATAAATTGTTTCAAGTTTTCAGAGATTTGATATGCGTTGAAATGCCAAATTAGATTATTATTAGCCAACTCATCATTTTAATAAAAGTCATTTAATAACAGAAACCAAAATCATTCATTATTAAAGATTAGGAACCTATAATCATAAAAAAATTAAGAACTAAAATCAAATTTTAAAATATTAGCAATGACCAAAAATATTAATTCCTACCAATTAATTCATATATGCTTGGTAGTGCAATACAGTAAGTTTAAATCTTTGTTCTTCAAAGTATAGTTGGTAATTATTTATTAGTTTGTATGTGCAATAAAAATAATAAAATTTAAATTTAAAATTTCATATAAACAATTTCAAACATTCACCGTTAGATGAATCTTAATGAGTTTCTAATTATTTATAAATGTAGGGTAAATTTTTATTATGATTTAAAAAGCTATGATTTGACCTCATGAAAAAAGCAGTTCTATTTATTTATTTATTTCTGTTGGAATCATTCATAGACTGAAAGACAAAAATCATGTTCAAATACTATTTAATTATAAGCCAAATATATTAAATAAAAATAAAACTCAACTTACACCTTCCAAGTTCAAAATACACGGTTCATTTGGATTAAATATTTTCCACCCACAATGTTAAACAACACGTCTCAATAGGCATTTGTTTGCAAGAAGCTTCATCCTCGCTACCGGGCTAAGGGAGAAATTCAAAACAAACATGAGCTAAGTAGTTGTAGTGGATGACAACAAGGTTGATAAATATTTTGCAATATTACCTTTTGTTAAATAAGCTAATCTCAGCAATAAATTGAACTTTCATGGCGTCCAAAATTGTTTCTCCTAATAATTAGAGCGATAAAGTTTGCCCTACATTTGCCGCATGTTATCCAAAACTGATTTGTAGATTTATCTTCTCGCTGCCAGCCTCTTAGGTACGCAAGCTGCGTTCTGATGGTTAAAATTAAAACTACTAAACGTACCGTTCTGATATGCTGTTAACTTCGGTTCCCGAAGCATGTTAACTCCAGAGCTTCACCGTAATGTCAGTGGTTCGAAGTCTAAGCGTTAGAACAAAGCAATAACATATGGTTTCACCCACAAACAGAACAAGTCAAACTCTCACCCTAAAAAGCATAAGTAGTTAATAAATTATAATGTTTTAGTTAATTTCATGTAAATAAGTTGGTGCTGTTTTTTTTTTTTTTTTGTGCTTTGTTTTTCATAATGGGTAAGTGAAGACATTATTTTAATGACTTTGTTTGCTGAATAAATCGTATTCACCCTAGAAATTGAAAGGCAGAAAATATTCTTTCAAGTTTCAACCAAAGTGATTACTGTTTAATTTCCTTCCATGAAACATAACTACATGCTAATATAATTAGCTCCCTGGTTTGTTTGTTAACTTTATTCGCAGTCTTGACCATTATTCGTGTGTTTCAACTTGGAAATATTTAAATACAAGGAGAGTGTTAATTAATCCATAATACACGACAAGGATACCCTAAGGCCCTAATCATCTCTCACAGAACGCAAATATATCACATTAAGCTTTTGTTAGGATAATGAGTTTTTAAAAAAATATATATCAGAATATATTATAGAACAGAAGACGTAGACAACTTGAATTATCAATCAATATCCACTTTCCTGCTATAACTGGAACAAAAGAAAATAATTAGTTACAATTTGGCGGGTTTGAACATTTATATACAGCAGATGGAGGCTGCTTATACATAGGAATGTCATTGGTATCAACAAACCGGACTTCACCAGGTGCAAAAGACAGATCCCTATGCCTGAAATTCAAGAGAATTAAACCTTAATTTCCTAATTGAAGTTCTAATGAAAACCATGCACATTATAGCTTTAGCTGGGGACTACGCAGCTAGTTACCTTCGCAGATCTAGTCCTATCAAACCAGCCTGAAGGATAGTCAAGTTATCAGAATCTGGCGAGACTATAATAACCGTGTCACCAGAGTACTGTGTTTCAAGAATTGACATGAGCTGCGTTACACGAACAAAAACATCTGCAACACTCTCATTCGGAGTTCCATCATCAATGGGAGGAGGTTTGATATTGGGAGATATAACATCTGACGCATACACCTGCAGCATTTTAAAGATTCTCACCCTCAGATATATTCTTCACATCAATGCATCCACTTTAGCTAGGAGATACTCATTAGAACAAGAGATATAGATATATATAGGACCTATTCATTTTAATTTGAATATAGTACCAAATTGATTGATATTTGTTAAATTCAGAGATTGAGAAAATAGAAAGGTGAAGCCTAAATCCTACTTGTTGAAGAGATTCCAGATTTTTTCCTTCATATGCACCTAATCCACGTGCATCCAGAAAGCTGTATTCAGGGACTAGATGACTGAAATGAAAGAAATTGAAAAGTAGGGTGAGGTTTTGGGAATTGGTAGAAGAAGAGAAGGTTGTGAATTGAAGTATTAAAGAAAAGAAACGTACGAGTAACTAACTCCGTTAACAGAAGCAATGATTTCAGCAGTCTGGTAAGCCCTCTGAGTAATAGCAGGCCATATCCAACAGCTCTTGTCACACGCGCCCATTTCTTTCAAATCAAAAGCTGCTTTTATGGCCTCTTTCTTCCCTCTTTCAGATAACCCGCTATCTACAGAAGTCTTCGCCACAGGGTTGGTGTTTATAACTCCCATGCTCTCGAACTCCGACTCACCAGCCCTCACCAGAAAATACCTTACCTCGAAAATAACAAACTATAAGATATGTTTTCATTACCGTTACGGAATGGCGCGGTTTACGGGATTACCGATTCGTGAGGCGTGGAGGGGGCATCTGGAAGAGGCCACGGGCACCGGCTACCGGCTCTGATGTCGACAGGGAGGTTCTAAAGGAGACATTGAAATTGAAGGAGATGGTGAATGCGGTGCTGCTGAGGAGGTGGCGCCGATGGAGGAGGGTGTTGACGTGCTCGGGAGGAAGAGACGGTTGTGGCAGTGAAACAGCAAGGGTTTGGCGCGTGTGATTTGGAGCTAACATTTTCTTTGAATTCGCATTTCAATGCCACAGATTTACAGCCTTATCAATAACGGCATCCTGCAGCTGCAAACAACTATGCAGGAAAGAATCATAATATGTATAGACTAAACCACTATTTTTACAATATTTTGTATGATATTATTTATTTTATTATATATTTTTTTATATGTATTTAAAGTATAAATACAATTTTTCAACATAAAATAGCATTTTAAAAGAGCAAGAAGTTATGAAACCAAGACAGGTGTAGAAGTAAGTCTAAGTGTTTTGAAGTATTCAAGTTTATAAATTTTAAGTCGAGTCTATGAGTACGTGATCTTAGATTTTTTTTTTATTATTAAAATTTTCTATCAATTTTAAAAATTTATAATATAAAAATTAATAAATAAATTTAAAATATTTATATATATTTATGATTAAAAATTTAAAAATTATTTAAATTTTTATAATATAAAATATTAGTAAATAGATAAAAATTTATATATATATTATTAAAAAATTTACAAATTTAATATATTAAAATAAATGTAATATACATTTATATCCTTTATATATATATATATATATATTTATATTATATTATATAAATATATATTATATATCTTATATATTAAATACTATATATTATATCAAGGTTTTAAAATCGAATCCACTAAATAAGACATTGGTTTAAGATTTAATAAATTAATCGTAATTTAAATATTATTTTTAAAATATTAATAATATATTATATTTAAAAATATAAAATATATGATAATAATAATATAATAAATATATTAATATCATATTTTTACATAATTAAAAATTAAAAATTAATATTTTTGTAATTTTTTTAATTTTAAATTATATATACATAATTAAATTAAATATAATATAATATATTTAAAAATTATATAAAAAATAATATTATTTTATATATATACCAATTTTTTATCATATGTTAGTTTATCTTCGATTTATCGATTTTGCCACTTAATCTGAGTTATTAATCTAATTTATTTCAGTGTTAATTATGATGGTTTAAAATTTTTAAAAATAAGTTTAATACTTTTTATAATAATAAAAATTGATTAGATTTAAATATAAAATCTTATGTTAAATTATTTTAATTTAAAATTTTTATCATTGCATCAATCATAGTAATTTAGTTTAATTTATTTTAAAAATAAATTTAACCAATGTATAAATTTAGTTATATTTTAGATGATTTAATTTCATATTTTATATTTTTTAAGAGAAATTTTCTTTTTTGATAATTATATTTTAATAAAAAAATTAAGTTAGTAAAAATTATTTTATGTATTAGAATATGATATTTATATTAATATTAATTGTTTAAAAATATATAGACTAAATTAATCTATTAATTTCTATAATTTTATCAAAACTTTTTAATTAGGTTCTTATAACTTTAAAATTTTTAATTAAATTTTTTAATTTTAAAATTTTGTAAAAATTTTAAATAATAAGACCATTAAACTTCTGTTATTTTAATATATTTTTATCATTTTTTTTAGTTATTTCATCTTTCTTGTACATAAATTTGTTTTTTTCACAATTATTTATATTCAATCCGTAATGAGAGGTAAGCAAAATAGTATGAGTGAATAGTAAAAAAATTTCTACCTGTACATATATATTGATCAATATTTTCTCATCTAATTATTTAATTATTATTTTTTGTTAGTGTGTAAAACTTTTATTTTTATGTAATAGTTAATACAAAATCAATTTAGTTATATTTTATTTTTCTCAGAATTATGAATTGTTTTATTACTTTTATTGTTGATACGATTATATTTTTCTTTTTTTTATATTATTCTTCCATGAATTGTTTAGATATTTAATATATGCTAGTTTAAAAAAAAATCAAATTATGTTAATATGAGTTTTTTTTTTCATCATTCTCTTTTTTTAATAAATTGTTGATGGTTATAAAATAAAAAATGGTAAAGTTAGTGGGCGTATATGAATCGTATTGAGTATATGGATGGAAACTTAGAAGTATAAAAATTAAGTTAATAAAAATATGACACTAGAAATATTTAAAATTATAAAAATGACTTAAAACTTTTAAACTATAAGGATATAATTTAAAATTCAATAAAATTATAAAGACTAAAAATTAATTTAACTTTATTTTATTTTTCTAAAATTATAAATAAATTGTCATGATACCAAATTTTAGAAAAATAGTATTTCTATTATAATGACATGATAATTAAATAATTGATAAATATGTGTATTTTTTTTTATATAAAGCAAATATACTTATATGATCAGGTTGTTCGAACTAGACCACAAAAATTTGATTAACAAAGAAATAAATTTAGAAAAAAAGGTAAAGGATACGAATTTTATTAAAGCAACAAATCAGATATTTATACATTAGGAACAAATCTTACATTTGCAACATTTACTTACAATATGTTCAAATTAAATTGGCAAAGATCACATTCACTTAGTTAAGGAAGGATTTAGATTGTCTTCAGTTGAGCTTATGTCTAGTATTTTATTAAATTAATTATAATCGTTGGATTGATATTTAATGGTTTAAATTTTAAGTTAATATTTTTAATCATAAAAAATCTTAATAACCATATATAGTTGGATATTTATTTAATAGTTATGATTTGTTAAATTAAACAATAATTACAATTAAAAAAAATTATTCTCTTTATTTAACTATCTTTATATTATTTAACTAATATTAATTCTCACCATTTACATAACTCTTAACACACTCCTTTTAATTCAAGTTAATTATACTTTGTTCTTTAACTTATTCATCTTTAGTATTCAATCGATATATCTACAACTATGTATCTATTCTTCACTAATTCAATTTAACTTTTCGTTATTCGCCTAAATTTTAAGAAAATGAAATCGAATTTCAATGTATTTGTTTATCCCCTGCAATTGGATGATTGATTAGGTTGATTGTAAATTTTTTAATAATTAATAATTATGGATGATTTTGGAAGTTTCAGATACCAACAAAATTTATTTGTTTTTTTTTTTATAAAATGATGCTCAATATCATCCCTAATTAAAAAAACCTTCAAAAAAGAAACATCTCCATAGAACCACATTGTGCAAAAATTGCAATTTATATAATATTAAGAACATCTATTTATAAAGTGTAATTGGCTGAAATTTATATTGTTCAAAAATATCAAGATATCCATGAAAGATTGGCTTGCTTTTCTCATAAATATCACTTATTCACAATTGATAAGGGAGTTAATTTGAACTTATGAAGTTAAGAACATTATATTAATTTCTTAATAAACATAAATAAGGAATAAAAATATAAAAAGTAGTAATTATTTTAAAATAATCTTTAATCTTTTATTGATTTTTTTTTGTCAATTGTTGTATTCTAATCATTAATTAAGATAATTTTACTAAAATTACAAATTTATTTTTAAAAAAAATTAAAAAAAGATTACTTGATAGAGATTTTTTAAGATTGATCTCACCTATAGAAGCATTAAAAAATAATAAAAGGAGGGGAACTTTGATTTTGTTGAAGGAAAGTAGCCACCTTTTGACCCTACTATCATAGATTTGACTTTTTTCATCACCATTAGAATCTAGATATTGGTTAGATATTCTTTTCTTTCTTTTTATCAGGGATTGGTGTTGGATAGGTGTAAGTGAAAAATTATCAAAACCTCAAAATTTAGCTTAACAATGTCAACGTTTAATTTCGTCCATGTATGATATTAGGTTAATTGAGTGTGGGTGTAATCGGTTGTTGATTTTGTCTTATGAATAATAATGGTTTAAGGTGAAGGAGCTTGGCGAGATTGTGATTGAAATTTTTGGCAGAAAAAGACAGCACAGACTGAGCAACAAGTTTCATGTTTAACACTGATGATGATAGTCATGAAATTCGACGAGAAAGCTTGGAAGTTATGAGTTTAGGTTAGACATAGAAATGAAGATCATTATTGATTAGGTTCAACTTTCGTTAAAAATCTTGCCAAAACTTACATCTAATCAATTAATCTGCAGTTAACCGTTTACACGAAACTGCCACAATCTGATATTGTATTTGTTGTTCATCAATCATCACTGAGTTTTGGTCGGCTCACCCCAAACTTTTTATCTACTATTTGATTTATTTGGTATATGTATCATTGGTTCATATTTGTTTCCTTTCTCCACCCAATTTATGTTTAAATGTTAAGACAAGAGGATAGGATACCTCCAAACCGAGCCCAGCACGTTGGACCATTAGGGCTGCTTCTCTTGTCTAAGATAAAATGGCCCAGGTGCTCTAACCGTGCCCAACAAACTAAGAAACTGGACGTTTAATGGGTCTAGTTTGGGCTCCTCTTTATTATCCCAAAAGGGCCCTTCCTTCTGCTTCCTCGGGCTGTTTCTTCTCTAAAGGAATAACCCAATTCGTTTCTTATTTATTCTCAGCAAATTAAAGAGTTAAGGAAGGTTGTTAACAATTATAATAATAATAATCTTAATAATAAAAGTAAAAGATAATAATAAAAATAAAAATAAAAATAATAGTAAATTCTAATATTCAGTATATCATAATTTTTTATTGTGTAAAAGCAATAATAGTAAATTTAAATTTGTATATATTTTATCTTTTATATTTTTATTTTTATAGAAAAATATTTAAACTATAATTTTTTACAAAAAATATTTAAATTATAAAATATAAAAATTTAGGCTATAATTATCTTAAATCTCATACATATATAAATTTATAATATTTAAATATAAAAATATTTTAATTCTAATTTTACAGAAAAAATCTTAAATGTGTATTTTCTTACCATCGCAAATTATTAAAATTGTAAAAGTTTAAATATGTAAGTGTTATGTAGCTTGTACACTGTACAATGTGAATCTTTTCATAATATTTTTTTTTCTCAAAAATCATTTTTTATTCAAAGTCATCAAAATACATTTTCTATAATTTATATTTTAACAAAAATATTTAAAAATAAATAAAACATTTTTTTAAGAGGTATGTAGCTTTGAATTTTTTATAGTAGAATTAATATTGTCAAACAATTTTATTTTTTAATATTTACATACATTCAATAAATATTTTATTTTATTATAAATAGCTTTAAAATATTATAACATGGCATATTTAACATAAAATACTGTATGAACAAGCAAATAAAATGTTAATATATTATTTTTTCTAGAATCTTTTATTTTAAAATAATTTTTTTCATAAATAAAATTTAATAACGACCTTACTTTTATATTGAAACAATGCAATATTTCCTTTAAAAATGATAATTTTGTTTGCTATGTTTGTTGCGAAGGAAAATCACATGAATCCCTTTCCCCCAATCTCTGGATCATTCTGATCAACTTAGTGGGTTTGGCGCAACTCTTCAAGCTTTTCAATCTGACAATGGCGACGAATTTATGGGTCTATCATAGTTCCTTCTCTCTCAGGGCATCAACAGAATGGTGTTGTGCTTGCTTCAACAAGATAAGTACAAGAAGTTCTCACACCATATAATTCCCATAAGCTCTCTTTTAACTCCATCCAATGTACTTACCTTGTTTAAATAATATACCCAACAACGTACCTATCTTGATCTCAATCTTGTTCCCCTTTAAATAATATACCCAACAACTTACCTATCTTGGCCTCACAATCTTGTTCCCCTTCTTTGAATTTTTTAGAGTAGAATTAGTATTTTGTCAAGAAATTTTGTTTTTTTATCTTTACATACATTTAGTAAAGATTTTATTTTATTTAAAATAATTTAAATAATTTTTTAAGTTATTATAATATGACATATTCAACATAAAATACCGTATGAACAAGTCAATAAAATGTTAATGTATTTCTTACTAGAATCTTTTTTTTTTAAATTATTTTTTCTTGTAAATAAAATTTGATAACCCACTACTTGATTTTTAAATTTACAATATTTTTTTTATTTTTAATCCTATCATTATCTCAATTGAAATAACTTATTTATAGTATCAATATTAAAAAATTTTAATATTTCATGTGATAGGAAAATATTTTTATGAATAATTTAATTTCTATATTCCTATTATTCTGCAAATAATAATTCCACATATTTATAAAATTATAATTACTTAAATATTATCAATTATTATTTTTATTTATTTAATTTAATTATTTTTCCCTTTAATAAGAAAAAACTATTAAATATGAAATTAAAAGTTTTAAAAATAGATTTAATGAAAAAAAATAATCAGATCATGTATGAGTAAACAATTAAATTTAAGCTGCATAACTTATTCTATAAAAATAAGTTGAAATTTTAAACTTTATGTATCCAACTAAATTAATCAAATTTTGGTATTAATTTTTCACAGGTCAAATTTAAATTTTCCTATCTGTCTTTAATAATTTTCCGCCTATTATATAAATTAATGACAGTTGAACAGCTCATCAAGAAACCTATGCCAATTCCACGTTTTCAAACTTAAACATCATCGTTTTATTTTTGTTACAAAACAGAATCGTTTAATATCATAATAACGATATACTTATCTCATATATCAAATATATAAGTTAAGGAACATTAATTAATTTTTAAAATATTTTTAATTCTATAATAATAAATATTAAACCATTTTTTTGTGCTTTTTAACATGATAAATAATTTTTGTTAAAAAATTAAAAATGTTTTTTCTAACAATTTTTTTTGGTTTTTTTATCTATTATATATCACATTTTTTTAACATAGATAAAATAGAACATTTCTTAAAAATATTATTAAAATTAATAGATAATATTTTTTTATATTTTTTGTAAAATATTTTAAATATTAATAATAATGTTTTATAATATAAATTATATACAATATTTTTTAAAATATTATTAAAATTAATATAATGTTTTTTTATATTTTTATAAATTTTTTAAATATTATAAAAAATATAATATATTATGATGTTACTCTATAATAAAATAATAACTACAACACTTTTGGATGTGGGGTGGGAAGGATAATTATATTTTATTTTAAAAAATTATTAATTAAAAATTGTTTATTTAAAATAAAAAATATCCCCTCCTTTCAATCTCTTGTAAGATTACCTTCCTAAATAATACTTAAATAAATTAAAGTGAAAAAAATCTTATTTTAAAATAAAAATACAAAAATTTATATTTTGGAGATATATAAATATATTTTCTGATAAAATTCGTATACTTTTGATTTTATAATGTTAACAAAATTATAATAATAACAACCCTTTTATTCCATTTTATCTGCCTTCAAAAGAAAATTTTGTTTTTATTTATCTATATCTTTTAAAAATTAAGACAACATTATCTATTAGATTTTTAATTATATTTTTATTTATAATTATTTTTTAAATATTTTTATATACTAATCATAAATGAGAAAGAAATGATAATTCAGGTCATATTATAAAGAAATAAAAAATAAAATATTTTTTTTGAACATTAATTCTTTGCTAATTTTAATTATTTAACTGTTATAAAAATTTATTTTAATTATTTAACAGTTTATTAAAGAAATTGATAAAATATTTAATACACCAATAATATAAAATTTATAATAAATATTATTGTAATAAAAATTTAACACATGTATTTAAAATTAGTTTTTAAGACTCTTATTTACATTTTTTTCAAAATAATTTTAATATAAAAAAATATTTATTATGTTTCTTAATCTGTATGTTCTCTTCTAAAGTGTATGATTAAAAGAATGAACGTATTAACGATGAATCATCATCAAAACTTATATAGCAGATGAAAGGGAGATGGATGACACAGGTAAAGATTCATCATCATATTGGAAGGAGAAGGTGCTCCCTTTTTATAACAAATACATTGCCATACTTTTTAAACGTTTTCCATCTTGCATATGCTTGTCAAGCGGGTATGGATTATATATATCTTAAATAATAAAATGAGTTTAATTTTTATATATTTATTATTATATCTTTATATTACTAATTAATTTAAAATAATTAAAAACAACACTTATAAAATATTTATGATAAAATAAATAAATTTAAATGATCTTGAATAATAATATGTTTAAATTTTATATTATTAGTATATATTAATAAAATAAAATATGCTAAAAAGACATGAATGATATACGATAACAATACGTGAAAAGTGAAAGTTGTCAAGAATTAAAATAACACGGAATTAAAAATAATTTTTAATTTAGTATAGATTGAAAATTAATTTCAAACAGAAAATGTAAATAATATTTATAATGTATAAACTTATGTATTACAAATGTAAAGTATAATAAAATACATTATATAAGAATAAGATATATTTTATTATATATTATAAAATATATACAAAGCATGTTAAAACGGTTGAGGATTTTACGTATTTAATTTTATATTATAAATAATATGATGTATAATTAATTACATTATTCATATTGTGATGTAAATTTTTTTATAAGTGTCGTTCCTTCAAATCAGGTAATTTATGATAAATTATTCGTTGATTTAGAATTTAAGAGAAAAAAAATGCATTGAAACATTATTTTATGATGGTATATTAAACATTTATTGAACATAATTGTGTAAATGTTTTTTTTTAAGATTATAAAAAATTGAATTTTATTTTTATTTTTTTATGTATATTGAATATGTGGTTCGCATATTATTGTATTTTGTAAAAAAAATTAATGTATTGTATTAATTATCGCCCTAGATTTAATGTTTGTTATTTATTAGGTATGGTAAATGAAGAATCATCTGTATCAATTTTATTAATTTAGAAAAGAATACTAAATCAGTGTGAGTACAAGCCATCCTACATGAAAGTAGGAATGCAAAACGGAAAACAATTGTGTGTGTTTTTGAGATTGAGATGATTCATATGATTTATTCCAAAAAGTTTTACATAAAATGATTTAATATACACCAAGGTCAAGGTACAAACATGAGAGAGAAGATGTAATCATTGGTGATCAGGTTCAGAATGAAGCTCAAATATTTTTTTCAATTTTTTTTTTGTGTTTTAGACGGTGTTGTCACACATTTAACTTTTGCAAACCTTTGATACAAATTGATAAAAGATTTCTATATAGAAAATATAAAGGAACGTTAATAGTAGCGCTAACTCAAGATGGTAATAATTATATGATACTTATTATTTTTGTTGTTGTCGAAAGTAAAGACATTGAATGCATTGACTAGGTTTCAAGTTTTGCTAAGGGAGTATGTTACCCAAAAGAGTAAAATTTGCCTTATATCAGACATAGATCAAAGTATAAATTCAGCAATGAATAACTTACATCTCAAATGACAATCCCTGCATGCATACAATATCTATTTCGTAAGACATATGGCAAAAAAATTTAATCATAGATTTAAAATAAAAAACTCAAGTAAAATTTGCTTAAATTATGTAAAGTATTACTTGATACATTTTTATGTCTTTAATTGCTTTATAATGATAAGTGTTTTTAAATGACTTCACACGTCACACAATATGTAAAGAAGTTTTTCATCACAAGTTTAAATATTTAAGTCGAACTAATAAAGATATGCCCAGATGGATTGATATCATATCAAAGGAAAAATGAAGTTTTTCTTACAATGGGGATAGATTGAGAGGCAAGATTAAACCCAAGTTAAATCATATAAGAAATGAAATGCATTAGGTTGAATCTCAACTTAAAATTAGATGTTGATTATGCAAAAAATTATGTCACAATTATTTTCGATGTCCACAAAGGCCAAAATAAATAATGACTAACTTTGTAATCATTAAGTTATGTCTTGTCTCATATTTTCACTATAGATTGTAACATTACATTTAATTATGAATGTGAAATTTCAGTTGTGCTTAAGTATCAAATTTTATTTTAAATTATCATTAATATGATTTATTATGAATGAAGTAAGGAATAGTGTTGTTGAAAATCATGTTATTAAATCAAGTAAATACACCATGATTATATAATAAAAAAATATGCAATGATAGAAATATATAAAATAATCCTAAAAAAACATAAATAAAATATGAAATAAAATAAATCATAAATAGAATACATAAAACATTATTCCTAAAATATTTATAAATATACATCATAAATTATCATACACCCCTGCTCCTCGTGGTCATTTTGGTCTTTCAACAAGGGGTTTCCTGTGCTAGCTCTATATGATGATCGATCTAAATCCCGTTATGAAATGCAACAAAAAAATGTGCATTCAAATTAATACCTTATCCACTGTAATAGTGTAACATGTCAGGATTGTAGACATAGGAATGCATCAGAAGCGCAAGTGTGACACTAGTTGAATAAAATGATGTTGGTGTATGAAATGCGGGATTTGGGTGTGAAGAATAAGGCCCCTCAATTGCTGGAAAGGTCGCTCCTCCCCCAAGATCTTCTCCTCTAAAAAAGGCCAGCGATGTCAAGTCAAGTGATATGAATAAAGCAAATGTTGAGTATGTATCTATTTCGTTGAATCCAAACTGCACCTCAATAAAGGAACCTGCCTGTCAAGGGCTTATATATATTTGTACAATAAGTAACTTGTTATATTTTAAAAACTTAAAATGAATGGTGATTAAAGGAAAAAATAACTCACTTGCACCATCATGATATCATTCTTATGTGAACCAGTAGACCAAATATGATGATGGAGTAACCTCCTATGTCGAGACAAAGTATTACCCCTTCTGTATATGAAAAAACTCTGGTATCTCCTACATCTCATGAACAACCTGGCGTCTCTGATGATGAAGTCCCTACCTATCGATGTGTGTGTCAAGAATATCAGTTGAAGCCTGAGTGCGAGGAGCTTGTTGAGTAGGCTCAATTGTACTAAACCTAGCCTCAACATGTCGATCCTCAATCTTATTGAGCAACATGATCCTTTCTGACTTGGTCAAGGACATTTGCCAATGACTTGGTCCCCAACCCAACCACCTCCATGCTCAAGTAATTTATCATCTCCAGCTCATCCGCCTATAATAGCAACGTTAAAATTATTCAATTATTTAGATAATAAACAACTTTAAATAAACCTTGAAATTATGCTAAAATGAGGATTTTATGAACTTATCATGCGTCCCGTAATCGTGTATTCTTTAGTGATCTATAGACATGTATGTCGAATGTACCACGTCATGTAATCTAAGTTATAACTTAGCAACTCATCGGATGGTACGTTGAACAAAAATCCTAATTTGGTTCTCGTCTATCTTCTTCTTTACTGTCATGTCATGAACCTCCTCCAATTGAGATGGAGGTTAGGTGATATGTTGGGTCATGCTAAATTTTCGCATGCATCGATCAAATATCATTCTACTATGTTGAAACATGTTAGAAGCATGACGAACGTCCACAACTCTGATCGGACTCTACAAGTATTAGGTAAATTATTCATGACTCCCTTATAAGGTTATCATGTGATCGACATAAATGAAGAAGTTTGTCAATTTGAATGTTGTTTATATGTAACTGTGTACGATAAATATATTTATATGTAATCTTACCTCATGTTAATCCATGGAATCAAACACGTGTGTAGAAAGTAATGTCCTGTCGTCCAAACCTACCCAACCTCTATTTCCATTTACAAAGAGATGGGCATAATTAACATAATTAATAACCCTAAAAAAAACCAATGAACAGTCAAATGTTTGTGTATACATACTCTATTTTGTAAGAAACTCTGTGATACATGTACACAGGGGTAAGGTCAACTAGTGAAATTTGGGGACTATATATTTGGAGGAGCAATGTAAAGCCATAAATCTTCTTCTTATCGTAATTTATGAAAGTGCATAGTCCACGATAAAGATAACTCAATGCAACCGATCCCCGACTATATTGATTGCATTGGTCTAAGTCTGCAAGAAATGACAAGTAGCAAAGTCAAACTTTTATACTCAAATTATCACAAAAAATGACTACACCAATAAACTGCAGAATGTAGGCTTTGGTGAGCTGATCTAGTTACTGCTTAGTATCCATACACTCCTACACTTGCTCAAATTGTTGAAGCAAACCAACTCATCTTAAGAGATAAGAGATCCTCCAACGAATTTCCTCTTTGCAAATGAAATCTCTAACAACTCCTGAACGATAGGCTCCCAAACTTTCAATGATATACCTCCAATATCAAGAAGATCATCAATGAGCAAACCTATATGCACAACCATGTCTTGCAAAGAAATTGTACATTCTAGAGGCACAATGTGAAAAATATAAGTCTTTAGTTTCTAACTCTCTGCTAAGGCTTCCATTAAGCAAGCATTACCATGTATGAATTGTTGCATAGCTACATCGAGAAATCTTACTCTTTATAAATCTATCCATTATTAGACCCAGAATAATTGGGATATTGTCATGCTTATGTCATCACTTCATTTTTCTATTCTTAAACTTCATATTAGAAAGTCCATTTCATAACATATCAGAAATATAAATATTTTGATGTTTGAAAAGTAAAGGATCATTTGAACTTGATCTACGTAACGACTATGATGATGATAACATAATCTATTACATCATATATAATTACTTATCGACATGAAAAAAAATTCTTAAACTAATGAATTATGTAATGTGAATTATATAATTAAACTAAATTAGAGAAATTTTATGAATCATAATAAGCTAAATTTTTCAATTTAACAATTAATTTTTTTATTTTAAACTAATTAAATTTTCTAAGTAATCACTTAATAAAGTATAATATAATTAAACTAAATTAGTAAAATTTTATGGAACATAATAATTAAAACCTTTTAATTTAACTTAATTAAAATTTTCATTTGAACTAATTAAAAATTTGTTTAAGTAGTCATCTAATAAAGTATTATATAATTAATTCAATATAATTAAACTAAATTACTTAAATTTTATGCAAATAATAATTTAAATTTTTTAATTTAACTTAGTTAAATTTTTTATTCTAAACTAATTAAATTTGTCTAAATAATCACCTAATAAAGTATTATGTAATTAATTTAATATAATTAAACTAAATTACTAAAATTATATGAAACATAATAATTTAAATTTTTTAATTTAACATAATTCAATTTTTTGTTCTAAACTAATTAAAATTTTGTAAATAGTTAACTAATAAAACATTATATAATTAATTTAATGTAATTAATCTAGCTTGCTAAAAATTTATGGAACATAATAATTTTTACTTTTTAATTTATTTAAATTAAATTTTCTGTTCTAAACTATTTAATATGTCGTACTAGTAACTCTTATTTGAATAAAATTTATCCATTATGTAATATAAAATTATGAAACAATAAACTGATTAAAATTTCATATAATATTTAATTTAAATTTATTTAACTTAATTATAATAAATAAATTTTCCTATCAGTAACTACATATTTCTCTAGCTACACTATGTACAGTAGCCTATAATTAATTTAATTAATAAATTCTTTTAAATAAGCTACTCAAATTTCATGCAATATTTATTTTTTAAAAATATTTAAAATTTTCATTTTAAATCAATAAATTTTTTCTACTTACGCACTAATATGTATTATGTAATTATAATTAAGTTTTTATTTAAAAATATTTACTACATATTTATGGAATATTTCATTTAAATTTTCAAAAATTAACTTATTTAAATATTTCTATCTAAACTAAGTATATTTTTCTACTTACTAACTAATATAAATTATGTAATTATAATTAATAAATTTAAAAAATTAACTACAATTTACTTTTAAATAATTTTTAATTAACTTAATAAAAAAAATTTCCTCTATACACCAAATGATTTTTTCTAACTACATAATATCAATTATGTTTTTTAAATTAATTATTTAAATTAACTTCTAAACTAATTGTTTTAAATTTATTATTTATATTTAATTCATCTAATTTCCTAAATTAAGTAATTAGAATTTTCTATATTTACTCACCTAATACCAATTATATAATTTAATTTATTTAATTAAATTAACTTTATTAAAGTTTTATGGAATATTCATTATGTTATTAAATATAATTGTTTAATATTTTTTATACATACTATTTTTAAATTATTTTACTAACTTAATTAAATTTCAAGAATATTATTAACAAATATTTTACATGAAAAATATTATAAATAACAACTAAATTACATTACACGTAACATAAAAATAAATATTAACAAAAATTATAATTAAATTTAATTATCTACTTTTTATAAATATTTGAAAAATAAATTTTTTAGCTTATCTTACCAACATTATCTCTAACACTTCTACTCATAATACCAAAAATTTCATAATTTAATATTTAATACATACTAACTTTTTTTCTTTATAAAATATGGGAAAATATTCTTGTAAGTGGTAAGACACAAAATTTTGTAAGTCAAAATGCAAAAAATAAATAAATTATATTTTGAAAGTTTTAAGAAAGAGACACATGTAAAAATTACGTTTGGCCTTGCATATTAATATATACATAAACTTTTCCTCACATTTCTGTAAATAAATACTTTTTCATCTATATCAAACCAAAAATTATTTTTAATTTCTGCGTCACTTTAAAAAAAAGTCATTTAATTTAAGGATAATTTTTTTTTCACATCATCTTCTTCCTTTTAATTTAAAATGATAATCTCATAATATTAAATATTTATTTATATTTATGGTTAATAAAATTCAGTAATATTTTAAAAAAATATTTTAAATAATTGTATTTAAATATAATTGGATATAGATACTGTTTATATATATATAAACATGAGGTTGTTAATTTATTATTATTTTTTATTTTATTATCTAATTTTTTGTAATATTATTTTTTATATATAATAAAAATAAAAAAATTAAATCTATAATTTTATATAAATTATTTTATCTTCTCACTGTATACTTTTAAGTTGACCATGTTGATCGTATACTTCCAATTTTTTCTCTCTTTTCTTCACCTGTTATCTTATTTTTATAGGATTTATTGTGAGTCAAGCACCCAGCGTGGATACACATTATTAGTTGGAAAATAGTAACTGAATAACTCTAGATTGTTATAGGATGGAACAAATTTATTTCTGAACAACGAAGCCTAGGTTGTTGCATGTTCCGGAACAAGAAACACTGAAACAGCATTGCAGTCTGCAAATTGTCAGCCATGTGCTTCATGGTAAAGGGTAACTTTATCCAACAAGATAGAGAAATGTAACCTTATTTATTAAAAAAGTAAAAAAAAATATACAATATAATTTTTGAAAATATATATTTTTATAATAGTAATGTATATAATTTAATTTTTAAATATATTTGTTTATTTATCAATCTCTTCTCTTCTTTTATTAATGTTGGTTAGTAAAGTGTAATGAATTTACTATGTGGCATGTAATTACACAGGTATATCATTAGCTATTATATAATTAGATAATTTTATCTTTAAAATATTATATTTTTTATTAAATTTAGATATTGAAAATATTGAGATTTTTTATTTTATTTAAAAATAGAGTAAAAAAAGTATATTTATTCATCTGTATATTTTAATTTTAAAAAAATATTAATTTTTTTACATATATCTTTATATCTATCTATTTATTATTAACTATAATAATTTGTTATTCCTAATATATTTACTATACTGATAAAGAAATTAAAATTATAATAAATATAAAATAAAGTAAAGTTTATAAAAATAAATTAAGAAAATAAATAATTTTTAAAAAAATTAAAAAAATTAATTATATTTTTAATATTTATAGTTTTGGACAAATGCTAAAAATATATTTTTAAGTAAATAAATATTATAATATTCATATCTATTTAAATATCCATCTATCATGAAAGTTTCCTTGTGAGTAACTACAAAACATACGCTTTTGTTATTTTTAAAAAATAAGTTACATTATATTGACAACCATGAAGTGTCAAATTTGGTGCCTTGTATGTTTGTAACGAAGACCTGCAACTTGAGTTTGCTTACAAACCACTAATTAACGTCCTAAAGTGTTATCTATTCAATATTACGGCTACCTTTTTATTTGATCTGTTTTTTAAAACATAATTTTATTTATCTATATTTTAAAAAATTTAAAATAATATTAATTATTATTTTTAACAATATTTTTTATATATATAAACAAATGATAAAATAAGGAAATTAAAAGATAGAATAAATAAATACATGATATGTTAAAAATATTTAATAATCATATTATGATAATTATATTTTTAATTTATATAATTTTTATTTTTAACAAATAAATAAATTAGGTCTGGCCAATGAATTTTGGACCAGAACACAAGTCATGACTTCGAGAGGAGAAAAAGTTGTTGAGAACAGAAGTTTCGTTTGATGTTTTTATTTTTTTAGTTGAAAATGATCGGTTGAGGCGCTATAATTTCACATCCCAAAGGAGGCGGGGCCGTGACAAGAAGTGTTGACCCTAAACTGTTTCTGAGGCATTAAGCACGTTGTTATTAATTTTATGAGATGGATATGATTGCCTAATTTATCCTTGATAATTTTCTCACACATTACACGTCTTGTGCTTGTATGTGTCCAGTGTAGTTAGTAGTCTCATTATTTAATATTTTTTATTCGTCCTGTTTCATTAATTCGTTTTGATTTAAAAATTTCATCAGTTTAATTTTTAAAAATTAAATTTGATTTATTTTAAGAATAATTTATATTATATATTTTAATCCAACATCTAGTTTTTTAAAGTTTATATATTTTTAAAATTATATATTGTAATAATTTGTATTTAGTAATATGTTACATAATATTATATTATATTTATTTCAAAATATATTATAATTTTTCAATTTAACTTTATACTTTTTAAATCTACAATTTAATTATACAATATTAAAATTAATATTCTTTATCATGAAGATGATTTAGTTGTATTTCATAGGGGATATAATTAATTTATCAAATTTAAAATTCAATAAAAATACAAACAAATTCATTCTAACAGCGACAGACCATGACCTCTCCAGAGTCCTGACATTCAAATACCCTTTGCCCGAAGGCTCAGTGTGGAATTGGGAAGTCAATTTGATGTTCTGTTAACATTACCCTGCTCTACTTCTCTGTCTGACCATTAACTGCGCACGGCCCAGTAAATAAGATCTTCATTCATTTGTATCAATATTAATAATTATTCTTCTACCTGCATTAAATTTGTCTATTTATATTTTAAATTTTATTCTTAATAATTAATTATCAACAATATGTAATGATCATTTATCACTTATATATCCTGATTAGAAAATAATTTTTTACGAAATCACGATATTTTTTTCTAATCAATTATCTATTTTTTAATCTATTATTATTTTGTATAATCTATTACAAATAATAATTAATTAAAAATATATATAATCAATTATAAAAATATAATTAATTCAATTATATAATTTATTATTAAAAATATCTAATTAATTATTAAAAATAAAATTTGATACTAAAATAAGAAATTTATTATAATTATATTAAAAAAAATTATTTTTGTTTGTGCAATATACTTGAAGGGACTATGGTATCCGGTTTCATGTTTTCTTCATTTTTTAAATTTCATTATTTATTAAAAAAATATAATTTTTTAAAAAAATTAATACATTATATATATATATATATATATATATATATATGCTAGTAATTGTCAGGTGCGTTTGTTACATGAAATGCAAAAGAAAAAATAATAGAGGAGAGCGATTTTCTAAATTATTTATAATTAGTAGCCGAATAAATCACTTTAATTTTTTAAACTTATATTTATTATATAAAATATTTTTATTTAAAATTAATATAATTTTTTTTATTTTATAAATAGAATAACTTAAATTTCAAATTTTCTCTTATATTAACGAAAAGATTATTATGAAAATTTAAATAAGTTATCCAAAATTCTTTCCGTATGTAATTGTGTACAACTAATGTTAGTTTTAAATTTTTAAAAATTTATTATTATCATTATTATTAGTTTTGTTAAAAAAATAAAAAATATAGAAAAGTACAAAAATAATTGGTTTGATTTTTATAATAAATTTAATCAAATAAATTAAACCAAACTAAACTGCGAACAATTTTTATAAATTAATCTATACCTAATTCAACCTTGAACCAAACTGTCTAACCTAACCTTCAATTAAACCAAATTGTATTATCAACAAAATGGTTGAAAATTAAATTTATATTTATTCAATTTTTAAAATTAATTTATAAAATAATTATCATTCTCACATTATATATATTTAATTAATTTTATCTTTATCTAAAATAAGATTATCATAATGTATATTAAATTAAAATATTTATTTTTAACAAACAATTACTTAGAATTTTTATTAAACATACCATTATTTTTTTAGAATAATAATTAGCATTTTTTTAATTTTAAAAAATATGATAAAAATTAATATTATAATTTTTAACTATATTTTTTACAAAATGTTTAAATTGAAAATGAGATATTTTTTCATAAAAGTGAAAAAAGTTAGTTACACCCACAATAATATTATAAAAAATAATATATTTAATAATATTAAAGTTTTAGCAAATAAGCCATCTATACATGAAGGATAATTAAGTATATAAAACAAAAAAGATATTATTTTTTCAAAAATTATAATGCTCATGTGACAGTTTTTAGAAATAAAAAAAAATACATATCCAACATCTTTTTAAATTCATTAGTTAAAAAGGTAAAAAAAATTGTTAAAATGTTAAACAATTTGGATAAACCTATTATGTGAATAAATATCTGTAAATATTTCTATAATAAATTTAAAATAAATAAAATTTGATACAATATTAAAAATTAGGTTGAACTTAACTCAATTTAAAAGTTAATTTATGAATTAAATATTATTTTTATCTTATATATATTTAGTTAATTTTATCTTTAAATTATGTGAAATTCTAGTATAGACTAACTTCATTGATTTAATCAAATAAAATTATTTGATCAAATTAATTTACTGTTAAAACTTGTAAAAATTTAACCTATTTATTTTTTATTTTTTAAATGTTATATAAAAATAATTAAATTTATATATATAGTTTTTTTATTATAGTACACTACTACTTTTTTATCAATTTGTAACATTGTACTCTTTATTATAAATTTTAACAAACTATTTGATTTTTATAAATAAAAATTAAAAATATAAAATATAAAATAAAAATTTATTAAAATAATTTTATTTAATGATATGATATTTTATAATTAAATGATAGTATAAAAATGTTTAAACTTCTAGCATATTACAATTAAATTCTAGTTAAGTATAAGATAGAGTTATGATTTTTAATTCATTGATGTATTAATAAATAGTACAACTTTAAAAGAAAAATGTAATATTTATTATTAATGTATTAAATTATATAAATTTTGAATAAAAATTGTATTAGTATAACTCTATTTGTTTTACTAGAAAAGGTTTGTAGCACACAATTAGAATAATAAAATTTATTTTAGGACGTATTTTTAAAAGTTTAATTTTAATATATTATTAACGTAACTAAATTTAATTTATAATATCAAATAATTAAAATATATTATAAGTATGATTTTTTAAATAAGTATTATTTAGTTGGATATTAATATAAAAATTTTATACTTTAATATCATTTTATTTATAAAAAATTAGATATTATTTTTAAATATTTACATATAAAAAATACAGTAACGAATAATAAAATTTTATTAAAAGTTAAAATATTTAATATTATTAATATATTAACATATGTAATTTTCAGTGAAATTTTATTATATTAGATATTTGACTAAAACATCTAATATTATTACTATATTAACATATATAATTTTTAATAAAAATTTATTATATATTTTTATTATATTAGATACTGTATTGACTGTTTATTGTTAAAATAAAGTAATTTAAAACACACAAAAATATCTGTCGATGAATTTTGACTGGTTTTTGTGTCTTTGTCGTCGCTGTTTTGCCCACTGCATGAAAAACACACTCTCCATGTGCGTGCTGCGTTTGCCTTGTGTTAAAGTCAACAAAGTTTATTTCGTCATTGCAAATGTTAAAGTCACACGATAAACTATTTTATAATAACAAACCATTGAACTTTTAATTTAAAAACAAACACAAACAAAAACAAAAACACACACACTTTTGTATATATAAAATGAGGATTTTTATTTGTATAATAAAAAGTGATTATTAACTAGTATATAACATTATATATATATATATAAATTACCTTTTTATAGAATGTAATTCAACAGAAAACTTTGTGCAAGTAAAATTCATTTTTTATTTTTATAATAATAAATAATCTTATAATATAAATTTAAATATTGAACTGCATGTTAGTATATTTATTTTTTATTTAAATTATTTTTTAATATCTATATCTAAACAATAATTTTACTTTAATTAAAAATAAATTTTAATAATATTGATATCTTTAGTTTATTATAATAGAATATTTAGTTTAATATATAATAAAATATTAAATACATAAATAATTAGCTATTGTCTATAGAATTCATTAAGATTCATCTAATAATAAAAAGGGAAAATTAGAACATAACATATAAAAAAAACTATGACCTATGCATTAGATGCACTTTATTAGGTTGGCAATAATCTTACTCTTTATTTATGATGAATCATTTTTAAAATATCATAATTACAACAGAAATAATAGAAGCCTTTTTCTATTAAGTACCATCTTCATGGATGATACGAGACCCATGTTACAGTTTGAAAACATGACAGAAACTATCATCAAATATAATACAATTCAAAATATTATTATTGTTATTATTATTAATATATTTGTAAATACGATAACACCTCTAATTCTAGTATAGTAGTTTTAAGTTTATATATATATATATATATATATATATATATATATATATATATTATAAAAATTATATAATTTTTTAAAATTATCCTTATTTAATAAATTCACCACTCACTCAATGACAAAAAAAGCTAATAACATTTATATTTAAATATATTTTAATATATTATATAAATATAAAATTTTTATATTAAAAATAAATTAGAAATATAATAAATAATACTACAAATATAAAAGTATATATAAATTTTATATATTATAAATAAAAAATAAAAAATAATTAAATAGATATCAATTTAACAATACACAATTAAAAATATATAACATTGTGTAAGGCTTGGTTTTAAAACAAAAAAATAATACGATTTTAAAATTTTAATTTTTTTATTTTAATTCGATTATGCAATTTAGATTAGATCCGTTTATTTTTTAGTACTTCTAATTTTTAACTACATCAAACTCTATCCTAAATTTATAAATCATATATGTGTATTTTTACAAACTTTACGACTAATCGTCTAATTTTAGGTATAAGGGATGTATTATAAATTACATATTATCCGATAATAAGATAAATTTAATTTTACAAATTAATTTTTAAATTAAAATAAAAATTATTTTTTAATCCGATATTAAAATTTATCATAAATTTATTAGTAGAATACTAAAATCAAAGAAATATGTTAGAGTCCTACTTTATTTAAAAATAAGATTAATTAAATATATATAATATAAGAGATTATTTTTTAAAATTGAATTAATTTTAAATCTAATTTTTAACATACATAAATATATTTTATTTAAATAATTATAGTAAAAATTGCATATAATAAATATTTATTTTTAATAAATTATAGTTAATGTTATTAATGTAAAAAATTTAAAAAGTGCATTAAAAAATAGTAATATATTAAAAGTTAAACCTGCAGAAACAACTAGGAATTGAAGTAGGTCGAGTCGAGTTAGATTTTGAATGTTTAAGTCTTATATGTTCTGGACCTGTCATCTGTTAAATATATTTTATTTTTTTTGTCAAAGTCTGACCTGATTTAAAGCTTACAAACCTATTTACAAGCTTACATAACAAAAAATAAATAAATAGATTTAAAATCTATATAGATAATTGATTAAAAAAACTTGCAAACTTAAAGTTTACAAGATAAAAAAGTTACTAAATAGGTCTAATATATATATATATATTAATATTATGTAAATAAAATAAATATTATACAAATATAATATATAAAAATAAATATATAATATATAAATATAAATAAGTTTCTGAATAGGTTAAATAGACTTTTTTATAAGTTTAGGCTTGATTTATTTATTTTAAAAATTTTTTTTAACAAATCTGAACATATTTATTTATTAAACGAGTGAAGTCAAACTAGGCTTTAAATGAACCGAGTTATAAACCTACGTGCAACCACCTTATTCACTTATCCTATACGCAACCTATCCACATTTATACACTAACATTTGTAATTATAAATTTTATATATTAAATAATAGTAATATTTATTAGTTTTTTAATTAAATTATATTCAGCCGTTCGTCACAGTTACCGTCCTCATTACTTCACCTCTGGGGGCCTTTTTTTTTTGTTGCATTTGCTTTCAGATTCCATGTTTGTTCAATTTAAAAAACAGTTTTATAAATCAATTTCTAGAATTTCGAGTGAATAAATAAATAGTAATATTTTATTTTTTAAACAAACAAATAAAAATAAATACAGTATTATATTATTGAAAAATTAATCTACTTCAATAATTATTTTTTAAAATCTATCAATACAAGATAAAATAATATAAATTAAATTATTTTTGTCAACAAATGTCTGTATTTCATTCTATCTTCCTTTGACTAAATTAAATTATCAGCTACTTTAGGATCGTGCTCTGGTATGACTAGATTTTCCTTCTTTTTGTGGTAGCAATGTGTACAACAAGCCTAAAATTTCAAGCTTGCCCATTCACTCAAGCTACAGCAACAGCAAGTTTAATATTATTATTTTTTTTTTAGAGAAAGGTTCTAACAAAAGTTATGCATATTCTTAACTAGGGATGGACTCGAGCTGGTTCGGATCCACAGCTAAAAATCGAGCTTGATGGCAACGAAGTGTGTCCCAAGGAAAGATGTTAGGTTAATCTGATGTGAGCGAAATTGGTTCTTAGGTTTGCCCGCATGGTTAACGGTTAGGTAAAGGAACTTAATATTGCGGCTGAATTTTATGGACTAAGGGGTAGTTATGGCGGATGAAAATAATGTGCAACAATGGCAAAAAGAGACAGTGCAGATTGAATAACAACAATGGAAGAGAAAAAATGATATTAATGAACAAGTTTGAAGTGTAACATTGACTACAAAAATCATAAAATTTGTCCAGAAAACTTAAAAGTTATACATTTATAATAAAAAATATATAAAAATAATTATTGATTGAATTCATTAGAATTATGGCTGCAATTTAATCTTTTATTTTATCCGTTTGTTTCCATTTTCTATTTGTCAATTATTTTGATTTTGAACTGTGAAAGATAGCTTGCCACCTCTGTTCTTAACGTGCCTTGTTTAAAAAAAAATTATATATATATATATCTTTATTAATAATATTCTTACACTAAAAATTATTGAAATGATTTTTATTTTTATTGATAATTTTTATATATATAAATATCAAAATTTAAACTTTATCAATATAATTAAAATATATAATTATCAGTCAATTATAAAACTTTATTGGTTTAGTGTGTTTTAAGATATTATTTAAATAATCCTGATTTTATATTTTTGATTGATAATCCTTCAATACACAGATTGCCTCTGTTCTCGATATGTAAGTTTCTTTCTTTCTTTACGATTATAAATATGTTTATTAATTTTTTAAAATTTTAAGATATATTTTAATAAAATTTTAAAATCTAACTTCTTTTATATATATATATATATATAGAGAAAAAAAAAATAGAGATAGATATATTGATATGTAACGTTTTAATTTTGAAATGTAGAAATATAATCCAATTAGATGTTTTGTTGATCTCGTTGTATTATAAACTAACATGTTTAATTAGGTATATTGTTAATTTTAGTGGTATAAATTTAATTTTTTAAAATAATTTTTTTTTGTAAAAATTAAGTTTTAACGGAAGAATAAATATTATTATATTATAATTTTTATGTGAATAAAATTATCTTTTATAAAAAATATATCAAAATTTTAAAAAAATAAAATAAAATACTTTGTATAATCTTTGACTTCATTGGAATATATAAAAAAAAATCAGACAGAGATATTAACTGGATATGCTTTCAAGAAACTGAAATAAAGTGATTATTTATCTAAAATAAAATAAATAAATATATACTAAATAAATAAATTAATAAACTTTTCTTTGGTTCGTCTCTCGGTATATAATACGTAGAAATTTTAGTTCGGTAAACAACATAATGCTAAAAAATAATTTGTCGTGAAATGCATTACAATGACGGGAGAATGCGAGATCTAAATTCGTCAAAGAACTTACTATAACTTAATATCACATTATGCAAAGTTTGTCAAGTATGTTTATTAATTTTAAGCTATTTTTTTTTGTTTGCAATATTTCACGTTAATTAATGATGTCTCAATTATATAACAATAGGAATGAATTGACCACTAAAAACTTAATTATTATTTTTATTATTTAATAACTTAAAGTTTGTTAATCAATATAAAATTAGTTAAAATTGAGTATTTAAAAAATAAATTTTAATATATTTTTTAAGAAGATTTTACTGATACATTATTTTTATAATTTGTTTTTTTTACAAAAAAAATCATTTAATGTACAAGCAAAATCTATGTTTAAATTTTGTGGATTTTAATTTTTAAATATATAAACAATAACTACATCTTGTAGTAATCAAGTTTTTTAGGTATAAATTGATTATACTAAAATGTGTAACCAATTGGATGATTAGTTATATAATTAATCATATTTTTTATAATCAATAATAAAAAATGTTACAATTATTTTAATATAAAATAGTAATTAATTTAGTTATACAATTAATTATATATTTTTATTAATTCATTAATCAACATAATATTTTTTTGATAAATTTTTAAAAAAATATGTTTTTTCTAATATACATAGATAGTTGATATTTTTTAATTTTTATTAAAATTAAAATATAAAATTATTTAAATATTTAAACATAGATTTATTACTACAAAATAAATATTATTACTAATAGTTTAATTTTAAATTAGTTTTTATTAATATTTTTTACAAAAATTAAACTATTAATATAAATATTATAAATTTATACTAACAATAAGATATATCATAAAATAAATAAATTTATTAATATAAAATATTAATATATATATATATATATATTAATGCACAAAATATTAACATGATATACTATTTATTAGTATAAATATTCAAAATTTATATTAATAATTTAATTTTATGAAATAAAATTTATATTAAAATATTGCCTAAAATTTCAATTTCATTTGATAAAATTTATACTAAAAAATTATTTTAAAATTTCAAATTTTTGTTAGTAAATAATTTGTTTGATACATGTTAAAAATAGAAATATGTTTATTTCATATATATATATATATATATATATAATTTAGTAAAATTTAATTAAAATATATTAATAATATATATTTTTATTCGATTCATTTAATATTAAATTTTTATATTATTAAAAAATTATGCTTTTGCAATAATTATCTTAAAAATATATCTATCATAACTTTTTTATACTAAACATTTAAAAAACAAAATATTTATAAATAACACATTCTCCAAGTTTTTTAAGTTTGTTTGAATTACTAATGAAAAATGAGTTTTTTATATCGATTGTTATGGATATACCGACGTAGAAAGTAGGGTACATTGGTGAAGGTCACAACCAACCAATGTAAAAATCACATTTTATATTGGTTACAGTATTAACCGATTTAAAAAGTTTAATTTTTTTAAAATGTTCGTTTCATTTAAATATGTTACTATATTATTTATTTACAATACCTATATATACAAACTGAATGACTAAGCAGATAATACAGAATCTATATATTTAAACTAAATATATAATTATTTATTATTGAATCTAAATTTACAAATAAAATAATTTAAAATTACATTAAATATGTTGTAATTTTAAAAATTTTAAAATAAGAAAGATTCTCAGACAGGTTAATCATGTACCTGTTGAAAGTAGAAAAAAAAAGTTAAAAATTGTATTAAAAATGAAAAAAGTAATAAATATTTTAAAATAAAGTAAAAAATAAGCATAAAACGATGATATACTTATTGTATTCAATCTTAAATGAAAAACTAAGGATATGCTCATGTTTAAACTCGAGAAAAGAAACCAACTTAACTTATAAAGATTATCATTTTAATAATTAACAATAAATCGTGATCAATTGCAAATAACTTATCTCATATCTATTATGACCTTAATAAACTTAGTTATGGATTCTCTATGAATTAAAAATATTCCCTTAACAATTTATTTGCAGAGACTGAATTTAGGTTGTATTCTTAAGTCACGAAGATTAAACTAGGTTCATGCACTCAAGTAGTATTAGCTTTATTTAAAACGAAATCAATACCAATATACACATCATCTAACAAAGCAGAGGTGCAGAGATTTCTTTCTTTGTTCAATGTAACACAAACAAACTCTCATGTATACAATGACTAAACAGAGATGCAAAAAAAAAAAAAATCTCAAAGTCAACGCAATAATGGTAGAGCGATGGCAGAATGGAAACACAGATAGCTAAACAAAAAAATTGCAAATTATAAAATACAACCAAAATAAACGTAAATTTCAACTATAATAATAGAAGGAGATGGATAAATAACGACAACAACAATAGAGGTTGCTCATACCTTAGGACGACGACTTCAAGTGGAGCAATGGTCACAACAACGATGACAGACATACTAACAGAGTACATCAACGAATAATAGTCACGGTAGCAATGGTTGAGACATAAACGAGAAAAGAAAGAACGGACCGAGATGAGAAACTGGAGATTTAGATAATGATATTGAAGACGATCAGAGTCGAAAATAAAGAAAAATGAGACGACATTCTACACTGGTTGTTTCTCATAACTGATGTAGAAACGACTTACTATATGGATAATGTAGAAATGATCTACTATATCGATTTTCTAAGAAACGATGTAAAAAATTGTTATAAAAAACTTATTTTTACGTTAATTTTTAAACACAATCAATGCAGAAGTACTTTTTATAGAGATTATTAAAAAAATTTATATTTATTTACAAAAATATTATCGCATTTTTATTTATATCGATTCATGAATAATTTATATAAATTTTTGTTATAAAATATTATTTTTTATTAATAAGCATAAAAAAGCTAAATAAAAAAATTGCTTGAATTTTTTCTTTAGTTGAAATGAATATATATATTAAATTTTTTTATATTTTTAATATAATGAGGATATATTATTTTAATAATTTTTTTATTAGTTTACTCTAACTAATAGACGGTACTTTTATTTCTTATTTTTGTATTAATTGAATGTTAAAATATAATTTTATTTTTCTCTACTGATCATTTTTAGCTCATTTTTCTCGTGAATGAAATAAAGATGCGGATGTTTAACTAGGGATCAAATCAAGAAGACTTTGTGAATGTACGCCGGCGGCAAAGAAGAAATCGAGGATGCGTTTTTCCACAAGAAACTTCGCAGCAGGTGCACAAGTGCATTTTGTTTTAGTGATACTGATTAGTTGCAAAAGTAATTAATATAGGAAAATGTTAATCCCATTATTAGAATTGCTTTTAAATAATTTTAGAAAAATATAATAAATTACTTTTTAATAAAAATATATGGTTTTTAAATATTTAAAATTTAGCTTAAAACCAAAATAATAAATGGTTAAAATGACTGACAATGACAAAGAAATTAATGGTTAGTACTTAACCAATTGGCAATTGCCACAGAAAAGCTGATGGCAACAGTGGGGACCGACACCGACAAAACTTGTCATATACTCATGTATGTATAGATGTTCACACACTGACGGGAACAGAGGGGATTGACTTGGGACAGGCATAAAACATATGGATGGATGTTTGATGCATCTATAGAGACACCAACAACATATAACTCATACAGCAATATTTATTTTAGATGGTCCATTCACAATATGAAGAATTTCTCTTCTATGTTCAACAATGTTTACTATTAAATGAGATTGAAGACAAGATTTTTATATTTTTAAATTATTTTAATAAATATTTAAATATATAATCTTCATCTTTCGATTATTTTTTCTAATAAAATAAAATATATTTTTAATTTTTATAAAGTTTATTTTTATCTTTTATTTTAAAAATAATTAATTTTGATGGTTTATTTTTTTAAATTATATTTTAAAAAAAATAAAAAAATTAATATTTATCTATGTTATATGCTAATGTAAGATACACCAAGTTTAAAGTTAATATATTTTAAGAAATAAAAAATAATTAATTATTTTAAAAATAAAATAAATTATAAAATTTGATAAAAATTATAATTATATTTAAATATTTATAATATCATGTTTATTTATAATACATATTATTTAATAGTTAAGATAGATATGTAATCAACTAAAATTAGATAATAAAAGATAAATGTTGGTTAAAATAATTATAAAAAAATTATTAATAACTAATTATTGTTTCTATTTTTTTAATTCTTACTATTTAAAAAATTATCTTTTTCATTATGATTTTAAAAGTTTAAAATTAATATTTATTATTATTTTTATTATATTCTTATTTTCTATAAAAGTACCATAACAGAAATTTATTTAAACAAACTTAACTTAAAATAAATTACTAATTATTTTTTAAATTATAAAATAATTTTAAACAATAAATGAAAAGTAGAAGACCTAATTAATTAATTAATTAATTGTGAGCATAGAATTCAAGAGGCGGGTCTTGATTTGATTGTTGACTAATATATGTGACAAATAGTTTTTGTCCGACTTCCCATCTTCTTAGTCAATCATGTCTAGGCAGTTGCAATCAATCTCAAACATTAATTTCAATCTCAAAAATTAATTGTCTCATATGACTGCGAGCAACTCTGTCATCTTTTGAATGATAAATTTTTTTTACAATATTTTGTATTTATTTTTAATTATTTCTTAATTTGATATATTATAATTTTAAAAATAAAAAAAATATTTTTATTTTTAAAAAATGTATATACTCTTACAATTTTTTTCTCTTTTTATATATAATAAAATTGACGTTGAAAAAAAAATTTAAATAAAGAAGATATTTTTATCTAATTAATGTAATTTTTAAAATAAATTATTTAAAGAGCTACATTAAAAAAAAAACTGTAAGGAATTGATAGGAATGCATCCACTCTAAATCATATGACTAGAAAGCACAGTATATGGATTTGATGATTGAGGATAAGTTATCTCTGTTAATCAATAAAGGGAGGTAAAATAATTCATGTATGGCTTATGTGAGAATGGAGGGATTTTATTCTCATGAATTAATTTTTTTTTAATTTGATGTAGATTAAAAAATATTCATTAGAAGAAGGTAAAAATAGTCTATAATATATAAAGTTTTGCATAAAACATAAGGATGTATTATAAGGATCGTTGGTTTGACACATTTAATTATTTGTTATAAAGAGATGTTATACATAAATAAAAATAATATATGATATGGAACGTATAAAATTATGCAACATATGTAAGATGTATATTTTATGAATTTGTTGAAGTTATTTAATAAAAAATATATATAATGTATTATAAAATGAGGTGTAGTTATGTTTAAATAAATCTGCCCTGAAGTTATGAAAACAAAAAAAGAATATGACATTTTTAATGTGGCAATTGTTTAGTATTGGTTTCAGTTTTATAAATTATTTTTTTTTTATAAAAGTGAGCTGTGAATTAATAAAAAATAGTATTATTTAATAGTTTTTAAGGTTATTTTATTAATATTAATTATTATTAGTTAAAATGTATAAAATTATTATTATATAATGGTAAAATATTTAAAGGTAAAAAAGGTTTAATATTTGAAGAAAAAATAAATTAAATTTTTTTAAAATATAACTTTAAATGAATTGACATTTTATTTAAGAAATTAAAGTTATTATTTAGGTAAATAATTTCTAATTTAATAAAAAGATTTTTGATATCCTTTGAAAAATTAGAATATAAAGGATATTCAGATTAATGGTAACAAAGATGTTAAACGTATGATAAATAAATTTAAGCAATCATGACTTATGTGCATACTTGAAATATATGTTAAAATTGATATAGACAGGACGATAACAAAAATAATAATTATTTGAGATAATATAACTTTTTAAATGGTAAGTATATGAAACAAAATCTTATTATAAAACTTTGTAGGTGGTATAAATTTATCCAACGAAGATGGTAAAAATTATTATTTATCCTTAACATATGAATTCACGGATAGAGAAAATGATGATTTAAATGAGAAAATTTGGATGACACTGATAATGATAAACAAATTTTGTTCAGTTTGTATGAAAGTTCACATAAAATTCTATTTGCATCGCATGTATGAAACATTTGTTGCATCGCATGTATGAAACATTTGTTGTACTAAAAAGTCAATTAGGTAAACAAGTTACAATAAATATAGTAAAATAAATTTATTTGTTATATATGAATATAAACAAGGTTTAACAAATGTGTCAAAATTGAAAAAAAATTGGCATTTTGAAATAACAACTGTCATTTTAACAATATCAATTAGGAATATCAAGATAAAGACATGAACTTTTTCACAATTTTTGCACTTTTAAATTAGATGATTAATGACAAATTATATGTTGATTAACAATTTGAGAACAAAGAATAAGTGTTGTTGTTATCATGGAAGCGGTCGTCCATGACGAATGAGAACATTCCTATCAAAAAATCGAATGAATGGTGTGTCACAAAATGAAGGGATCAACATAATTCTGTAAATATTTCTCTTTTGATCACAAAAATTGGACTCCAATTTCATATGCTCATGCATATTGGGTATGTAGTTTGCATATTATTTGTAATATGTAAACGTTTTTATGTATTGATTGATTGATCATCTCAGATTTAATGTTTGTTATTTATCAGACATGGTGAATGAAGAAACATATATGTCAAGTTCATTAATTCAAAAAATAATTTTGAGTTAGTACGAGTACAAGATGTCGTACAAGAAAAACATAGAATGCAAAACAGAAAGTAATTGTGCGGGTCTTTGAGATTTGGGATGATTCGTATATTTTATTACCAGAATGGTTACACAAAATAATTCAATAAGCACTGGGGTCGAGGTACAAGCTTAAGACAGAAGATGTGATCATTGGTGATCAGGTTCTGAATGAAGCTCAAATTTTTTATTAAAGTTTTTTAATGTTTTAGAAAGTTTTGTCATGCTAACTTTTGCTATTATCGAGAGTGAGATATTGAATGCATAAAGTTAGTTTCTAACTTTGTTAAGGGAGTATGTTACCCAAAAGAATGAAATTTGTCTTATATTAGAAAAATATCAAAGTATAAAATCAACATTGAATAACTTGCATTTAGGATGACAACTTTAACATGCATATCATGTTTATTGTCTAAAGCATATTACAAACAATTTTAATCACAGATTGAAAAACTAAAAACTCAAGCATGATTTGCTTAGATTAGATAAAATGTCACTTCATACATTTTTTATCTTTAATTATTTTACAATAATAAGTGTTTTTAAATGATTTTACTTGTTACATAGTATGTAAAGAAGTTTTTTATCACTAGCTTGAAAAGTTTAAATAGACTGATGGAGATCTGGCCAAGTGAATTGATAGCACATCAAAGCAAAAATGGAGTCTTGCCTACGATAAAAGTAGAAGGAGTTACAGTCATATAACAAGTAATTTAGCCGAGTTAATGAATAAAGTATTAAAAGGTGTATAAAATCTTTTAATCACTTCTCTTGTAAAATATATTTATAGTTGTTTGATTAAATATTTTGTATAAAGGGAAGCAATACTGAAAATTATGATTGATAATGACAATGTATTTATAAAAAAGTGATGGATACAATAAGAAAAAATTAATATAATATTTTTTGCAGTTTAAAGTAAAAGAAGTTTTAATTTCAATAACCCAACAAAATGGTAATAAATGGTTTATAAAATTGTGTGCTATTAATGTACTCTTGCTCGCATGTGATAATTGCTTGTATGCGATGATTAATATTGATTTTTACCAATTTATTGATGATGTTTATACATTATAAAATATTGATTATGCTTACATTACAAATTGGTGACCAATTTGTAATGATAATAACCTTCCAAACATTGATGTTTATCATTATACCTATCGAATGTTTAAATAACCATATTTATATTCATCAAAATCAAAATGTGATCTCTCATCTTTTTTTAATAATTTTTTTTTACAAGCAATATAACTATTATTACAAATTAAAGAGTATTCCTTAAAAAATATAGGTTGTGGATTTCATTATTGAATTTTAAAATATTATTTAATTACAAAATTTATTTTGCTTAGGAAAAAATATGGAGTTTTTAGTTTCAATTTTAATAATATTTTTATTTTGATGGTATGTGTGTATGCGTATTAAATAATGCAGGTAAATGGATATATTGACAATATAGTATTTATATTCGTATTCATAGAATTTTGTGAATATTTAATTATCCTCAGATGCAAAAATTCATTAAACAGGTGCTTACCTGACTTATTTTAAATATTTTTTACTAATACCAAATAAGTAAAGTGCTACTTACAATCCCTAATATTGACAATCACTATCACCTTTTGTCCTTAAAATTTTTCACACCAAATATAAGAAAACTTTAAAATAACTATTTTAAAAGTATAATTTAGTAAAATTTAGAGAAAAAGATTTAACATAGAAATTAAAATAAATTATTATCAATTTTAAAAATATGTATAAAAAATAATAAATAACATTAAAATCAGAAAATATAATAAAAGTTATTTCAGTTTAAACTATGAATATATTTTTACTATATAAAGTGAAAATGCTACGTTAAGAAAGATAATGATATAATTATAAATTTTTATATTATTTAAAATTATTAAATTTTTATAATAATTATTTAAAGTTATTTTTTCATTATTTTAATTGATTAAATATAAAAATTTTCATTAATAATATGGAGATATTAACAAAAATCTTTCTGTAAAATAAAAAATAAAATCAATGTACATGGGGTGGGCGTAATCGTGTTGCACACTTGTGTAACATATGTACAGCATATTTAAGTTGCACTGTATTAGATCCCGCATTAAATTTTGACAGTTGTTCTCATCACTCATTATCCGGGTAGAAATAAGAGGCCACAATTTTTCTACCACCTTAAATTTCAATCATACAATAAAGTCAAAATACTTAAACACTACGGAAAATAAATTTATTTTATGATTAAGTCCGTATAGATTAATTTTTAATATTTTTTTAATAATTATTTTTTATCAAATTAATTATTAAATTAAGAAATTTTATTATATATATTATATTTATAAAATTTTAAAATTTTTAATATTTATTAAATAATTTTAAATTAATATATTAAAAAAACATCTTATCCATTAAAATAAAATAATATAATAGAGTATCAAAATCTTTTAAAATTATATAAATATGATATATGTAACAAAATCCCTTATAATAATAAAATTTAATTATTTAAATAAAATATTGAACATAATAATTTATAATAAATTTATTTTTTAAATAAATTAATCTCTTATAATGTATTGATAGAAATTTATCATTGTTGGTCATGTATCGGCACCTACACCCAAATTTAGAAGGTATAAAATATTTAAGATAGCGTATAAAATTTTTATTAAAAAAAGTATTTTAAAAATAAATTATGATTATTTATCACAAAATTTAAACTGAGTTGAATATTTTTATAAAACTTATTAAAATACACTTTTTTTTTTATCTTATTTCTATAAGTATAAATATTAAAGTTATATCATAAATCATCATGTAATAAAAATTTATGTAATAAAGTTTTAATCAAATTATTTTTATAATTATATGTTGTCTCATTAATATAAATTTAATAATAAAAATAATAGTTTTTTATGCTAAATTTAATATAATTGATGTAAAAATTATTTTTTTATTTGCAGAATAAAATTGTTTTTGCAGTGTAAAAGAAATACATTCAAAATCTATTCCATTCAAAATTGAAACAATTACTTTTCTTAATTTTTTTATAATACTTTATTTTAAAACTATATTAATCTATTAATTTTTCTATATTTTTTATAATTATTTTTTTAATATTCGTTAAATCTTCATTAAATATATGTGATTAGTTTTTTAATTTATCATTTGTTTTATTAATGATTATTTTAAATATTTTCACATGGTTTTTTATAATAACTTTTTTTAATCAAATTAGACATATTAAAAATACAATATTATTCATTAATATGTTAAATTTTTAATACTTTAAAATTTAAAATTTACTCTTATTTAAAATAATTTTTTATCATATATTAATAATGTTACTTTGAAGTTTTGCATTAAAATTATGAACGACGGATATAAAAAATTTAACAAATGATACACTAATTTTGTAAAGATTATTATGTTAAAAAGAACATCAATGTTTGTATATCTTGATGTGTATACATTCACAATAACTTTTTATATATATATATATATATATATATATATATATATATCAAAGTTAAATAATAAAATAAAATTAAAAAAATTATTAAAGCATTATTTGAGTAAAGAAATATTATTTTTTTTATATATTAAGAAATATATTTGTGTCCCATAATTTGTTGAGGAGTAGAAAATATTTATTAAAGGTATGAAATAAAAAATAAATATATATTTAATATATTTTATCATTTCAACTTATTTTTATATAACTTTGTTAAAATTATTTAATTATAATATACTATTCAATAATTTAATTACAATATCTCTAGTGTATACACTTTTTTGCAAAATAATTTTTATTTACAAGTTAAATTTCTATTTATAAAATGAATATTTTTTCTTCTTTGTTAAACCAACTAATATAACCTGATTCGTACATATAACAAATCACTCGTTTAGTCAAGTTTCTAAATGTCTCGCTCTTTTATGAAAATTAGAATTGTTATTTAATCTTTTTCTTCATCTTTACTTTATTATCTTTAAGAAATAACTAATCATAGAAATAATGTTCTTTTTGATCTTTTCTTTGTTATAAAATTAAGTAACGTACCGTGTAGACTTTGCATGTTTTTTCAATTTTCTTTGTTATAAAATTAAGTAACGTACCGTGTAGACTTTGCATGTTTTTTCAATTATCATGTATTTGTATCCAAGTAACATTAATATTATATAGCTTACATTTGAAATAGCTTAGATTGTATTGTTATGAAGTTTCAAACAAACTTTTTTAAAATTTTCAACTTTAATTTTGAATTTTGTTCTAATATTGATATAACCAAGATCTTCATGTTTCTACAAATTAGTAAAGATATTTTAATAATTGCTCATACATACATTATTCGCAAAATCTAACACCTATTTAGAATGATTTTAAAAAAAATTATTATTGATATTCTGTACATGATGCAACTTCCTATCATATGAGGATTTACTTATATGAACTTTTTTCTTGAGCTATTTTAGATTATTTAAGTCTTCTCTCAACATTAAACATTGAGATTGTATATGTTCATTTTCTTCATAGTAACAACACCTTACCTCACTAGGATCTCTTTTTGTAAACTTTCTTTGTGGTTCACCTCTTTAACAAGAATCATTCCTTTTTTTTTAAGAGTTCTCCATAACCAGTATCTTCTTATCATTTGTATGATTGTCTATTTGCATTCTCACATCATTTTAAAGGATGTAGTTACATCATCTAACTTGATTGTATTCTTCCAAATTAGTAAGGATTTTACCAATGATCTATATAATTAAGGTAAATAAGCTAACAAAACAATTATTTGTTCTTCATCACTTATCTTTTCTTCTATATTTTATAATTGAGAAATTAAATGGTTGAACTTATTATTACAATTATATAGATTACCTTCTTTTTCCATTCTCAATTTGTACAAGTCTATTTTTAAGTACAAGTGATTAGTTAATGACTTTGATGGATAGATTTTCTCCAACTGTTTCTATATTTTCTTGGATGTTGTCTCATTTAACATAATGTACTTGATTCTAGGAGAAAATGTCAACCTAATAATACTTGTAACTTTTTTTTTTGAATGATTTTCCACTTGTTATCCCTCATCCCTTCAAGTATTTCTTCTTCTAAAGTTTCATCAAAATCTTGTTGTAATAAAATATCTTTTATTATGTATTGTTAAGAAAACTTTCCTTTTTCTCAAAGTGCAATATCTCAAATTTTATTGCACTAGTCATGGTATATAGGAGTTATCAAAAGAAATTGACAAAATAATAAAATGAAAATTACCTCCAAGTTATTGATGATGTGGTACCCTTAATGAGAAGATAATGAATTACTAACTACATCTCTCATTTTTTTCTTTCTTACAACCACAACTTTATTTTCTTTTAATCTAAAACTCTTGATACCAATGGTTAGACAACATAGGATACTATACCAAAGGCACACACTAGCAAAATAAACAAAGTACCAAAAAATATATTTAACATAGTTTAATCACTTTAACCTACTTCTACAATCCTAAATAGAAATAAAAATAAATTCTTTAAAAATATTTGATTATAATATACTACTTAGTTACTCAATTATATCCTCTTTCTAATGTATAAACTTTATTATCAATAATAACTTTTATTCGAAACTTAAATTTTTATTTATAAAATATACATATTTTTTTCTTAGTTAAACTAATTAATATAAAACTTTACTCTCACATATAACACATACTTGAGTTGTGGTTGTTGAAATACATAATAAAGGATGGTGTTGTTGAACTTGCAACTACAGCAAAGAAAGGAGCTGATAGGACTAAGCACAATGGTGATAACTAACTCACGTAAGAATAGGATAGGAAAAGGATATGGATATGGTTTGTAAGATAATGGTGGTCAATGATGATAAATATGGTGGTTAATGGAAGACGTTAGTATAAGGGAGCAATTGAAAACGAGACCTCAGACGAGTTCTACCATTAGGGCGATTCAGTAGGGCTTTAGGGACATTAACTCATTAAGTACTTAGATTCGTGGGTCTTGAGACTACAACATTAAGTCTTTCTACTAAGGGGATTACATTGCCTTGCCAACATCAACTTACCTTTAGTCTTCTTAACCAGTTGCATCATTGTACTTTTGTGCTGCTGGACTTGCTTTCCATTTGTAAACACTCAATTATGTCCGACGCCCCCAATCATTAAAATTAACCAAAAGTTAAGTTAATTAAAAATTTGAAAAGATGTAAAACAGAAAAAAAAAAAAAAAGAAAGCAGAAAATACAGAAAACAGAAAGCAAAAAATAAAAAATAATAAAAATAATAAAAATAAAAGGGAAATTAAAGAATAAGTAAAAATGATAAATAAATAGAAAAAAAATAAAAATAAAAAACGAAAAAGGTAAATAAAATGAAAATTGAACAAAAGAAAAAGCTAAAAAATCAAAATAGGGAACAAAAATTTTGAAATCAAAGGGGTTGGCTTTTGGCTCCTAGAAAGGGGTGACTTTTGGCCCTTTGAAAGGACTTGGCCCTTGCTAAGAGAGAGGAGACTGGCTTTTGGCTCTTTGATAGAGCTTCACCTTTCCCAAGAAGGGATGTGGCTATATATACCTACAAACAAGAAAAGAAAAAGGCTTTTTCTCATTTTTTGGAAATTCTTGGGAGGAGGAGAACTGAGAGTCTTAGAAGGGGATTTTCAGAACCTTTGAGGGGAGGACCTAGGAGACTCTCTGGCCTTCAATTCATCTCTTGGTCTCCATAGAATCAGCTCTTCATCACCTTCCAATGGAGGTTAGGTCCGAATTTTATCCCTCTTAAGTTTCTTGCTTCTTCTCGGATTTCCGAGTTCATTCTCGTGTCTGTTTTCGTTTTAATTTTTAATCGGTCAAATGATCTCCGATTTTGATGATTTTCATTGAGTTTTCTTCGTCTTTCTCTCTAGTTTCTGGAATGATATTATTTGTCCAATTTGGATCTGAAATGAAATTTTTATCACTTGATTACCGAAGCATGTTCATCCTGGTGCGCGAATTGACCTAGCTTGTTTGATTTGTGCATATCTTGCTCATTTATGATTGGATTGATGTCAAATTTGTTTTGTTTCATTCTTATGATCCATATCTTTCAATTGATTGGTTTTGATTTTTCAGATCTACCAAAAATATTTTCTAAAAATTCTGAGATTCGAATTCAAATTTTGGCGCCAAAAACTTGTGTGTTCTTGAGGTTCATTTTCTTGTCTGTTTTAGTTTTAATTTTTAATCGGTAAAATGATCTCCGATTTTGGTAATTTTTGTTGCGTTTTCTTTGTATTTCTCTCTAGTTTCTGTAATGATATTATTTGTCCAATTTAGATCTGAAATGAAATTTTTATCACTTGATTACCGAAGCATGTCCATCTTAGTGCGCGAATTGACCTAGCTTGTTTGATTTGTGCATATCTTGCTCATTTCTGATTGGATTGATGTCAAACTTGTTTTTTTTTTATTCCTATGATCCATATCTTTCAATTGATTGGTTTTGATTTTCAGATCTTCCAAAAATATTTTCTAAAAATTCTGAGATTTGAATTCAAATTTTGGCGCCAAAAACTTGTGTGTTCTTGAGGTTGATTTTCATCTCTGTTTTTCGTTTTTGTTTTTAATTGATCAAATGATCTCCGATTTTGATGATTTTTATTGCGTTTTCTTTTTCTTTCTCTCTAGTTTCCAAAATGATATTATTTATCTAATTTGGATTTGAAATGAAATTTCTATCACTTGATTACTGAACCATGTTCGCAATTCCTTTCCTTAACTTCAAATCAAGTCAAGTTTATGTTAAATCAAGTCTAATTCAAGCCCAATTCTTTTAATCTCGATCCAATTTTCCTTCACTTGGGTCAAGCTCACTTCTTTTTCTTTAATTCTAAATCATTTCTTTAAAGTTGGATTTTGCTTAATTTGAGTCAAGCCTAATTCTTTTCTTTAATCAATTCTTTGGGTCAAGCCCGATCTTTTTTCTTTTCTTGAAATCAAATTCAATTTTGACATGGGTCCAGCCCAAGCCCCTCTTTTCACTTAAACTCAATTATTTTCTTCCATTTTCTTTTAATTTGGGTCAAGCCCAATTCTGGTTCTGTAACTATTAAATTAAATCCAATCGTTTTTTTTGAAACATTATCTTCACTAACTCTGTAAAAACATCTGTTTTAATTTTCTAAAATGTGTGCAATCGGATTCTAACACGAACAGGCAGCCTTCCCTGCTGTTCTGTGTTTTAATTCGTGCGGATTCAAATGCGGTTTACGACGATTTGAATTTTGCGAGCATGCAATTTCAGAAAATCATTGTTCACTAACTCTACTAAAAAATGTCTATTTCAAAATATCTGTTTTAATTTTCTAAAATGTGTGCAAGCGGATTTTAACACGAACAGGCAGCCTTCTCTGCTGTTCTGTGTTTTAATTCGTGCGGATTCAAATGCGGCCTACGACAATTTGAATTTTGCGAGCACGCAATTTCAGAAAATCATTGTTCACTAACTCTACTAAAAAAATGTCTATTTCAAAATATCTGTTTTAATTTTCTAAAATGTGTGCAAGCGGATTTTAACACGAACAGACAGCCTTCTCTGTTGTTCTGTGTTTTAATTCGTGCGGATTCAAATGCGGCTTACGACGATTTGAATTTTGGAAGCACGCAATTTTAGAAAATCACTGTTTACTAACTCCACTAAAAAATGTCTATTTCAAAATATCTGTTTTAATTTTCTAAAATGTGTGCAATCGGATTTTAACACGAATAGGCAGTCTTCTATGCTGTTCTGTGTTTTAAATTCGTGTGGATTCCAAATACGGCTTACGACGATTTGAATTTTGCAAGCATAAATTTTAGAAAATCTCTATTTACTAACTCTGTTAGAAAACGTCTATTTCAAATATCTATTTTAAATCTCTAAGATTCGTACAACGGATTCTAATACGAACAGGCAGCCTTCTCTGCTGTTCCGCGTTATAATTCGTGCAAACTCACTCACGGCCTACGACGGTTTGGGTTATGCAAGTACGCAATTTTAGTCTATTCAAAAATCAATCCTATCCTCAAATCACCCTTCTGCTTCTTCAAAAGATCAAGTCTCTTAAAACCAGAACTACGTAAGCCTTGAATTTCCCATTGCACCGGGGAATACGTAGGAGCAGGATCAAGTCCTGTCAGGCTAACCTCCATCAACCTATTTATTTTCAAATTAATTAAGGGATCAAACTATTTTCAAATAATCACACACTCAGTTTAAGGGTACTGTTCCTTGGAACAGTAGAGTGGGGTGCCTAACACCTTCCCTACTCGTAACCGACTCCCGAACTTCGAATCTCATCCATCGAGTCAGGGTTTTTCCAAATTTTTCCCTTAAACAAAAATTTGGTGGCGACTCCACAATCAAATCAAATCATTTTCAAATTTTAGCGAGTTCGTCGTCTCGTCGGAATTACGGTTGCGACAGATGACGACTCCACTGGGGACTTTAGAGAGTCAAGCCCTTTTTCAAAATTCAGTGTGTAAATGCATGTTGATCCCTTTCTATTTATTCATGTGTTGTTATTTGTTTTAGATATTTATGATAATTCAAGTTGTATGTTTCTTACAGTAGGGTAGAAGACATATATCTATTGTGTTTCAAATTGCAGGTTATTTTATACATTCTAGTCCTATATGCATAACATGAGTGGGGCCCTACACCCAGGTCCGAGTGAAAACCTAGGACTAGAGGGGTCTAGTGGTGTCACTTGAGATGCACGTCCTGTTTGGCTATCACGAAAACTCCAACTAGAGTGCGTCTTTTTCTTGGTGCCCTGCAACTGGTAGCCTTCTCTACGGTTGTAGCAAGCACTAGGAATTAGAACTTGGCTCTAGTGACCATCATAACCTCCAGGATTACAAACTACCCTGTGTGAGAAGCATATATTAGAAAGACCTTAGATCTATGTCACATCACCTCACATATGACACAAAAAAAAGGGGCAAAAACATATTTATTTTGGGAAAAAACACAAAATATTAAGATTTGAAATTGATTTAGATTAGAAAAAAAAAGCCAAAGAAAATTGGAAACTAAAAAAGGAAGAAAATAAATAGATTTGACAAATGAAATCAAAAAATTAAAGAAAATTCAAAAAAATAATTTCTTATACTAATAAGTGAAACTGGGGCAAATTTTTGCCTAAACCAATTCAAATTAAGATTTTGGAACATAAACATATACAAATCCAAAAGTAGAGGAGAGTTAGAACATTTGAAAAAGAAATAGAAAAATTAAATTACTAAAATAAACAGATTATGGAAAATCCAAAAAAAAAGAAGAAAAAGGAAATTGAAAACAAAAAATGCTTTTAGGTTTGAAAGAAAACTAGGGAAATTCTAGCAAAACCAAAAGATTTTTTGTTTTAGAAAAACTAAAAAGTACCAAAATTACTAAGAATCCAAAAAGAAGCCAAAATAAATAAAGATCATTCAAAATGATCAACTTTCAAACCTCTAATTATTTGTGCATCCAACATTGCATTCATCCATTTGTTAAATAAGTTTATCATCGATTTTGAAAATTATCCCCACCTCCCTCATTTTGATATTCACTGAAGCATTAACATTTTTATCATTCATTGATTTTGGCATTCACATTGTTTCTCAAAACTTAATTTTTAATTTAACAGAAAGATTAAAAATTGAAGACAGACAACTTTCTCAGCATCCTTATAGAACCCGTTCCAAATCAAGAATCATGGATGAGTTGGAGAGACAAAACGAGGAACTGAAAAATGAGGTCAAATCTCTAAAGGAACAGATGGCCAAACTGATGGAGGCCATCCAATCATCCAAACAAAAAGAGACAAGGGAATCTCTACCGGGAGAACCAAATGACCTGTCATATCCTCCTGGGTTCACTTCACAAAACCCTTCAGCATTAACCATGCCTCCACCAACCGAAGAGGTTTATTATGGGTTTCCTCACCACCATACACATACACTACCCCAAACACAAGCTCAAACACAAACCCAAACACATAACCTACCGCCAAACACCATTCCACAAGCATACCAAACGGCTGTTGGGGGAACGAATCCTATGTTCACCCAAGGGCCTCACCCTATGTACATACCATTTTCTCAAGCTCACCATATGCTAGAGGAACACCCAAGCCATCCTTTAAATGAGGATACTGAAAAGTGGAGAATCCTAGAAGATAGAATCCGGGCGATCGAGGGAAGCGCTTATGAAGCCAAAAATGCAGGTGATCTGTGCTTGGTTCCAGACGTGGTCATCCCTCCAAAATTTAAGGTTCCTGAATTCGAGAAATATCAAGGAACCAGCTGTCCAAAGAAACACCTGACTATGTACTGCAGGAAGATGTCTGCATGTACCTACGATGAGAAGCTGCTCATCCATTTCTTTCAAGACAGCTTAACAGGGGCAGCTGCAAACTGGTACACTCAACTGGAGCGGACACGCATCCGTTCCTGGAGAGACCTTGCTGAGGCTTTCACAAAGCAGTATCAGTACAATACGGAGATGGCCCCTGATCGGACTCAACTCCAGAATATGGCCAAGAAAGAAGAAGAAACCTTCAAGAAGTACGCTCAAAGATGGAGGGAGTTAGCTGCTCAGGTACAACCTCCTTTATCCCAAAAAGAGATGGTCAGCATGTTCGTGGACACACTCCAAAATCCTTTCTATGACAAGATGATTGGAAGTGTGACTTCTAGCTTCTCCGATGTCGTCATCATTGGAAAAAGGATTGAAGGTGGCATGCGCCGTGGAAAGATCATGCAAAGGTCCGCAGGTGTAGTCAACACTTCCAGTGGATCTGGGAAGAAAAAGGCAGGTGAAACCTACAATATGGCTTCTGGTTAAGGCCAATACATTCCTCAAATGGCACAGTATGGTCCAACTGGCTTTCAACCACCACCATATATACCATACACACCTTACTTACCATATCCTTACATTGCAGCTACATACCAAACACCATACCCTCCTACTTACAACCATCCGACACAAGTTCGACCTCCAACACCATATACGACCCAAACACAAGCCATGAGCCAAAATGCCAACCAAAGCCAGAAAAAGGAGAGGAAGCCCGTCCAATTTGACCCTATCCCAATCTCTTACACTGAGCTACTACCTCGGCTGATCCAAAACTCGCTGGTTGCTCCTTATCCTCTGAAACCTCAAGAGCCACCATATCCTAAATGGTACGATGCTAACGCCAGATGCGATTACCATGCAGGGTTCATCGGCCATTCTACAGAGGATTGCCTAGCTTTGAAACGAAAGGTACAAAGCCTAATCGATGCGAAATGGCTGGATTTCGGGAGGCTTGCTCCTAATACAGAAAACAATCCGTTGCCAAATCACGAGAGCCCATCAACCAGATGAAAAGATGGGAGAAACACGACAAGTTGCATTGTACAAATCAAGCTATTGAGGATACTCATCCAAAATTGTCGTACTTTTCAAAATCAATCTTTTGTAAACAAATCTCAATGAATAATACAAAAGTTACATTTTCATGTTTCTTGAGCACGTGCTTTACATTTTGACTTTACTTCTAAAATTTATCATCCTTTTCATCACTCAACCTATTTCTTATTCCTACACCAAAACAATAAATACCAATTGGTGAGGATGCCAGTGCTGCAATAAGTAATCTTGAACGTCGAATTAATCAAGCTAAAAGAGAAAAACCCAATGAGGAAGCAGAATAAACAACCAGGGATTCTACATCGCCACTCAAAGTAAAAATATCCCGCTGGAACCAAGTTTAAATACAGGCAAAATTAGGGATCCAAGAAAAGATTTGCTGAATTGGAAGCCTTAAATAATCCAGGCAAAATCAAGGTCAAAACATAAAATTCAAGAAGAAGAGAAGCCTGCTGGGTTAAAAGCCAAAAATAATCCAGGAAAAAGTAGGGTTAAAGTCCAAAATAATGATCGACAAATTCATGATCAGAAAAGGTCTTGCTAGGTTCCAAAAGCAATTCAGGCAAAAATCAGGATCATATAAAAGCTCGCTAGGTCAACAATAAAAAACAACCCAGGCAAAAGTTAGGGCACAACCAAAATCAAGAGCCTGCTAGGTCGAAAACCCTCAAAGGAAGGCCTAGGCAAAAGTTAGGGTACAATTAAACAGAAGCCCGCTAAGTCGAAAACCCTCAAAGGGCGGCTTAGGCAAAAGTTAGGGTACAATCAAACGGAAGCCCGCCAGGTCAACAATAAAAGACGGCCTAGGCAAAAGTTAGGGCACAATCAAACGGAAGCCCGCTAGGTCAACAATAAAAGACGACTTAGGCAAGAGTTAGGGCATAATAACAGAAGCCCGCTAGGTCAACCATCAAAGAAGACCTAGGCAAAAGTTAGGGCACAATCAAGCAGAAGCCCGCTAGGTCGACAACCCTTAAAAACGGTCTAGGAAAAAGTTAGGGCACAATTGAGTAAAAAAAAGTCCGCTAGGTCGACAATCCTCAAGAACGACCTAGGCAAAAGTTAGGGCACAATCAAGAGCCCGCTAGGTCGAAAACCCGTAAGGGCAACCTAGGCAAAAGTTAGGGCAATACAAAAGACCTGCTAGGTTGAAAACTCAAAAGAACAACCCAGGCAAAAATTAAGGCCAAACTAGGAATTCCAAGACAACATGATATTCTGCACCTTATATCTTCTTAAAACTGGGGCAAAATTTTGCCATTTCTCAAAAGTTTGGCTAATTTGACAATCAAGATTATGAAAAGCAGCATTGGCATTTTCATCAAAAGGTGCCATTTGGGCAATCGAACCCACCCCTTTCATCATCCTTTTCCTTTCAAGTACACCACCTTAAAACATACAACCTCAAAATTCTCTATCTCCTTCTTTTGACCATCCAGCATCACTTTGCACACCTCAAAATGCACGTGCCACAAGGAAACATGAAAAATGTAAAAAGAATTAAAAATGGATTAATTTTGAAAAGTCATGACAAGTCGGATAAATCCTCGACCGTTGCAACGCGACAGGATTGTTTCCCAAGGATTCATCTTCTTACCAACCAGGATGCCACCAAAGAAGGAGTGTGTCTTACTCAATAATACTGACCACCGTTGGGTTTCAAAAATCCTGGAAAGAAGATTTCAAAATTGACCCATAAGCCAAAAGATTGAGTCGATCCAGCTCGCCTTGATTCTTGATCCCTTTCACACCAACTATGGGGTTGTCGAGGAAGGAGGCGTCAGAAAAAACAAAAATCAAGAGAAACAAAAATTTTACACCATTTCATGGTTTGCATTCAATAGCATATGTCTAATCAAATAATTATTTCAAGCATCAAAATAAGAACTCCACATCATTTTTGCATTTATTCAAGCATCATTAACACCGCATTCTTTTCACTCATTCAAACAGCACATAAGCATCTTTTTATTCAAGCATCACACAACCCATTTTTCAAAATTAATTAAGACCTAGGTAAAATTGCCCAAATCAGTCATAATTAAAACTGAATCAAGTCCAAACTAGGGCAAACACTTGCCCACAAAAAGTTCAATTTGAGGTCATCCTCAGATTCTGAACCAAGTCCAAACTGGGGCAAACATTTTTCCAAGAAAGATTTGAACTCAAGAACAAAGTTGGGGCAAGCTTTTGCCTAGAAATTCAAGTTGAGGCGATCCTCAATTCCAAAAATTTCATAACAGAGGGAGACATTTGCCCAGATAATTCAAATCGAGACAGTCGAAAAATTTTGAATCAAGTTCAAACAAAGGCAAACACTGGCCCACCAAATTTCAAACTGAGGTCATCCTTAAATTTTCAGTCAAGTTCAAACTGGGGCAAACATTTGCCTAAGAAAATCCAAGTTGAGGCAATCCTCAATTCCTCAACTCCAATCAAGTTCAATAGGGCAAAGTTGCCCAGAAAAACTCAAGTCAAGCTCATCTTCAATCTCATCGAGGCTTAAACTGGGGCAAACACTTCCCTAAACTCCCTTCAAATCAAGACATCCATCAATTATCAAGAATCCTCTAAACTGGGGCAAAATGGTTGCTCAAGTATTTTCAAGAAAATAATTATCAAGTATCTATCTTCATTCCGCCCTGTCAACAACAGGACCTCCGCATGATTCCTGTCTGTCTTAACAGGCTCATTTCTGTCCTGTCAACAACAGGGCTTTCCTTCGATACCTATCCTAATAGATTCTTGTCTTTTTTCCTTTGCCTTTATTAACAGGTCATTCATGCTTTGCCTGCCCCAACAGGCCATTCTTTCAAGTTAGTATAGATCACTTTACTTTTCCTTTGCCTGTCTAGCAGGCTCGCACCATTCCTGTCAACAACAGGATCTTTTTGTTTTTGCCTGTCTTAACAGGCTTTTGTCTTTCCTTTTGCCTGTCTAGCAGGCTTATTTTTTTTTATCAAGAGTCCATCTACATTCATCCTGTCTTAGCAAGATAGTTTTCGTCATTCATTTTACCTATCTTAACAGGCTTCTTTCATTCCCCTTTGCCTCTCTACCAGGCTTGCATCTTTCCTTTCAACAACAGGATCCTTTCTTTGTTGCCTGCTTGTCAACCAGGCTTGCATCCTCCTGTCAACAACAGGACTTCAAGCATGTTTAATCTTCTGTCACCTGTCAAGCAGGTTTGCATTTATCCTGGCAACAGCAGGATGTCATCATTTTCATCTTCCCGGCAACAGCGGGACTTCATTTGCATTCTCCTGTCAACAACAGGACTTCAAGCATGTTTAATCTTCTGTCACCTGTCAAGCAGGTTTGCATTTATCCTGGAAACAGCAGGATGTCATCATTTGCATCTTCCCGGCAACAGCGGGACCTCATGTCTATTTTCCTGTCAACAACAGGATATCAAACATGTTTAATTTCTTGCATTTTCCCGGCAACAGCAGGACTTCATTTGCATCCTCCTGTCAACAACAGGACTTCAAGCATGTTTAATCTTCTGTCACCTGTCAAGCAGGTTTGCATTTATCCTGGCAACAGTAGGATGTCATCATTTGCATCTTCCCGGCAACAGCGGGACTTCATTTGCATTCTCCTGTCAAAAACAGGACTTCAAGCATGTCTATTTTTCTGTCACCTATCAAGCAGGTTTGCATTTATCCTGGCAACAGTAGGATGTCATCATTTGCATCTTCCCGGCAACAGCGGGACTTCATTTGCATTCCCCTGTCAAAAACAGGACTTCAAACATGTCTATTTTTCTGTCACCTGTCAAGCAGGTTTGCATTTATCCTGGCAACAGCAGGATGTCATCATTTGCATCTTCCCGGCAACAGCGGGACTTCATTTGCATTCTCCTGTCAACAACAGGACTTCAAGCATGTTTAATCTTCTGTCACCTGTCAAGCAGGTTTGCATTTATCCTGGAAACAGCAGGATGTCATCATTTGCATCTTCCCGGCAACAGCGGGACCTCATGTCTATTTTCCTGTCAACAACAGGATATCAAACATGTTTAATTTCTTGCATTTTCCCGGAAACAGCAGGACTTCATTTGCATCCTCCTGTCAACAACAGGACTTCAAGCATGTTTAATCTTTTGTCACCTGTCAAGCAGGTTTGCATTTATCCTGGCAACAGTAGGATGTCATCATTTGCATCTTCCCGGCAATAGCGGGACTTCATTTGCATTCTCCTGTCAAAAACAGGACTTCAAGCATGTCTATTTTTCTGTCACCTATCAAGCAGGTTTGCATTTATCCTGGCAACAGTAGGATGTCATCATTTGCATCTTCCCGGCAACAGCGGGACTTCATTTGCATTCTCCTGTCAAAAACAGGACTTCAAGCATGTCTATTTTTCTGTCACCTGTCAAGCAGGTTTGCATTTATCCTGGCAACAGCAGGATGTCATCATTTGCATCTTCCCGGCAACAGCGGGACTTCATTTGCATTCTCCTGTCAAAAACAGGACTTCAAGCATGTCTATTTTTCTGTCACCTGTCAAGCAGGTTTGCATTTATCCTGGCAACAGCAGGATGTCATCATTTGCATCTTCCTGGCAACAGCGGGACTTCATTTGCATTCTCCTGTCAAAAACAAGACTTCAAGCATGTCTATTTTTCTGTCACCTGTCAAGCAGGTTTGCATTTATCCTGGCAACAGCAGGATGTCATCATTTGCATCTTCCCGGCAACAGCGAGACTTCATTTGCATTCTCTTGTCAACAACAGGACTTCAAGCATATCTATTTTTCTGTCACCTGTCAAGCAGGTTTGCATTTATCCTGACAACAGCAGGATGTCATCATTTGCATCTTCCCGGCAACAGCGGGACCCCATGTCTATTTTCCTGTCAACAACAGGACCTCAAGCATGTCTATTTTCTTGTCACCTGTCAAGCAGGTTTACATTTATCCTGACAACAGCAAGATGTCATCATTTGCATCTTCCCGGCAACAGCGAGACCTCATGTCTATTTTCCTGTCCACAACAGGACCTCAAGCATGTCTATTTTTCTGTCACCTGTCAAGCAGGTTTGCATTTATCCTGGCAACAGCAGGATGTCATCATTTGCATCTTCCCGGCAACAGCGGGACCTCATGTCTATTTTCCTGTCAACAACAGGACATCAAGCATGTTTAATTTCTTGCGTCTTTTCCGGCAACAGCAGGACCTCATTTGCATTTTCCCGGCAACAGCGGGATACCAAGCATGTTTAATTTCTTGCATTTTCCCGGCAACAACGGGATATCAAACATGTTTAATTTTCCTGCATTTTTCCCGGCAACAGCGGGACCCCCTTTCTACATTCCTTCCCGTCAACAACGGGATGCCCTCATATTTACTTTCTGCATCCTGGCCTATTTAGGCTACAACACGTTTACTTTTTTGCATCCTGACCTATTCAGGCCCCTGCACGTTTATTTTTTTGCACCCTGGCCTATTCAGGCCCCAGCACGTTTACTTTTCTGCACAGTGACCTATTCAGGCCCAAGCGCATTTACTTTCTGCATCCTGGCCTATTTAGGCCCCAGCACGTTTACTTTTCTGCATCCCGGCCTATTCAGGCCCTAGCACTTTTACTTTTTCGCACCGTGGCCTATTCAGGCCCAAGCACATTTACTTTCTGCATCCTAGCCTATTTAGGCCCCAACACGTTTACTTTTCTGCATCTTGGCCTATTCAGGCCCTCCTCAAGTTTACTTTTCTGCCCCCTGGCCTATTCAGGCCCCTGCTCGTTTATTTTTCTGCACTCTGGCCTATTCAGGCCCCAGCACGTTTACTTTTCTGCATCCCCTATTCAGGCCCTGGCACATTTACTTTTCTGCACAGTGGCCTATTTAGGCCCAAGCGCATTTACTTTCTGCATCCTGACCTATTTAGGCCCCAGCACGTTTATTTTTCTACACCCCGGCCTATTCAGCCCCTAGCATGTTTACTTTTCTGCACCATGACCTATTCAGGCCCCAACACTTTTAGTTTTCTACACCCTGGCTTACTCAGGCCCAAACACATTTACTTTCTGCATCCTGGCCTATTTAGGCCCCAACACGTTTACTTTTCTGCATCCTAGCCTATTCAGGCCCTAACACGTTTACTTTTCTGCACCGTGGCCTATTCAGGCCCAAACACATTTACTTTCTGCATCCTGGCTTATTTAGGCCCCAGCACGTTTACTTTTTTGCATCCTGGCCTATTTAGGCCCTCCTCAAGTTTGCTTTTCTGCACCTTGGCCTATGTTGTCAGGCCTCATCAAGTTTACTTTTCCACATCCTTGGCCTATGTTGTCAGGCCTCCTCAAGTTTGCTTTTCTGCACCTTGGCCTATGTTGTCAGGCCTCATCAAGTTTACTTTTCCACATCCTTGGCCTATGTTGTCAGGCCTCCTCAGGTTTACTTTTCTGCTTTTGGGCCTACGATGTCAGGCCTCACCAAGTTCGTTTTTCCACAGCTGGGCCTATGATGTCAGGCCTCCAACTTAGATAGATACCTCGGCCTATGCTGTCAGGCCACCTTGTACATATCTTACATTTTAGTTCCTGCATGCTTTCCTGTCTTAAAACAGGTCGTTTTCACTCTACTGAGCCCGTCGTAACAGGCCATTTCTTTTATGCTTTTCCTGTTTTAACAGGCCATTTTCATTTCATTTTGCTTGTCCTAACAAGCCATCCCATTGAATTCCACGCCAGTCCTAACAGGCATTCATTCATTCCACTTAGCTTTGTTGGGTTATACAGTTAAGCCTCGCATATTTAAACCTTATCGAATACATGAAGTCGATAAGGTCATTCAATCATCCTTCTCCAGGCATCCATGAGGTTCAATTTCAAGTTCAAGGCTCCTTCTGTTTGTCGGACTTCTTCAAGGCCTGCCTCGGACATAATGTGTTCACATCTTTACTCATTTCCTATTACGATAATTCAGAGAATCATTTCTCACATTATCTGGTAGGAAAATGAGTAAAGAGTGGCAAACTGTAAACACTCAATTATGTCTGAGGCCCCCAATCATTAAAATTAACCAAAAGTTAAGTTAATTAAAAATTTGAAAAGATGTAAAACAGAAAATAAAAAAAATAGAAAGCAGAAAATACAGAAAACAGAAAGCAAAAAATAAAAAATAATAAAAATAATAAAAATAAAAGGGAAATTAAAGAATAAGTAAAAATGATAAATAAATAGAAAAAAAATAAAAATAAAAAACGAAAAAGGTAAATAAAATGAAAATTGAAAAAAAGAAAAAGCTAAAAAATCAAAATAGGGAACAAAAATTTTAAAATCAAAGGGGTTGGCTTTTGGCTCCTAGAAAGGGGTGGCTTTTGGCTCTTTGAAAGGACTTGGTCCTTGCTAAGAGAGAGGAAGCTGACTTTTGGCTCTTTGAAAGACCTTCACCCTTTCCAAGAAGGGATGTGGCTATATATACCTACAAACAAGAAAAGAAAAGGACTTTTTCTCATTTTTTGGAAATTCTTGGGAGGAGGAGAACTGAGAGTCTTAGAAGGGGATTTTCAGAACCTTTGAGGGGAGGACCTAGGAGACTCTCTGGCCTTCAATTCAGCCCTTGGCCTCCATAGAATCAGCTCTTCATCACCTTCCAATGGAGGTTAGGTCCGAATTTTATCCCTCTTAAGTTTCTTGCTTCTTCTCGGATTTCCGAGTTCATTCTCGTGTCTGTTTTCGTTTTAATTTTTAATCGGTCAAATGATCTCCGATTTTGATGATTTTTGTTGCGTTTTCTTCTTCTTTCTCTCTAGTTTCTGGAATGATATTATTTGTCCAATTTGGATCTGAAATGAAATTTTTATCACTTGATTACCGAAGCATGTTCATCCTGGTGCGCGAATTGACCTAGCTTGTTTGATTTGTGCATATCTTGCTCATTTCTGATTGGATTGATGTCAAACTTGTTTTGTTTCATTCTTATGATCCATATATTTCAATTGATCGGTTTTGATTTTTCAGATCTACCAAATATATTTTCTAAAAATTCTGAGATTCGAATTCAAATTTTCGCGCCAAAAACTTGTGTGTTCTTGAGGTTCATTTTCTTGTCGGTTTTCGTTTTAATTTTTAATTGGTCAAATGATCTCCGATTTTAGTGATTTTTGTTGAATTTTATTTGTATTTCTCTCTAGTTTCTGGAATGATATTATTTGTCCAATTTAGATCTGAAATGAAAATTTTATCACTTGATTACCGAAGCATGTTCATCTTAGTGCGCGAATTGACCTAGCTTGTTTGATTTGTGTATATCCTGCTCATTTCTGATTGGATTGATGTCAAACTTATTTTATTTGATTCCTATGATCCATATCTTTCAATTGATTGGTTTTGATTTTCAGATCTTCCAAAAATATTTTCTAAAAATTCTGAGATTTGAATTCAAATTTTGGCGCCAAAAACTTGTGTGTTCTTGAGGTTGATTTTCATCTCTGTTTTTCGTTTTTGTTTTTAATTGATCAAATGATCTCCGATTTTGATGATTTTTGTTGCGTTTTCTTTTTCTTTCTCTCTAGTTTCCAAAATGATATTATTTATCTAATTTGGATTTGAAATGAAATTTCTATCACTTGATTACTGAACCATGTTCGCAATTCCTTTCCTTAACTTCAAATCAAGTCAAGTTTATGTTAAATCAAGTCTAATTCAAGCCCAATTCTTTTAATCTCGATCCAATTTTCCTTCACTTGGGTCAAGCTCACTTCTTTTTCTTTAATTCTAAATCATTTCTTTAAAGTTGGATTTTGCTTAATTTGAGTCAAGCCTAATTCTTTTCTTTAATCAATTCTTTGGGTCAAGCCCGATCTTTTTTCTTTTCTTGAAATCAAATTCAATTTTGACATGGGTCCAGCCCAAGCCCCTCTTTTCACTTAAACTCAATTATTTTCTTCCATTTTCTTTTAATTTGGGTCAAGCCCAATTCTGGTTTTGTAATTATTAAATTAAATCCAATCGTTTTTTTTGAAACATTATCTTCACTAATTCTGTAAAAACATCTGTTTTAATTTTCTAAAATGTGTGCAATCGGATTCTAACATGAACAGACAGTCTTCCCTGCTGTTCTGTGTTTTAATTCGTGCGGATTCAAATGCGGCTTACGACGATTTGAATTTTGCGAGCACGCAATTTCAGAAAATCATTGTTCACTAACTCTACTAAAAAAATGTCTATTTCAAAATATCTGTTTTAATTTTCTAAAATGTGTGCAAGCGGATTTTAACACAAACAGGCAGCCTTCTCTGCTGTTCTGTGTTTTAATTCGTGCGGATTCAAATGCGGCCTACGACGATTTGAATTTTGCGAGCACGCAATTTCAGAAAATCATTATTCACTAACTCTATTAAAAAAATGTCTATTTCAAAATATCTGTTTTAATTTTCTAAAATGTGTGCAAGCGGATTTTAACACGAACAGGTAGCCTTCTCTGATGTTCTGTGTTTTAATTCGTGCGAATTCAAATGCGGCCTACGACGATTTGAATTTTTCAAGAACGCAATTTTAGAAAATCATTGTTTACTAACTCCACTAAAAAATGTCTATTTCAAAATATCTGTTTTAATTTTCTAAAATGTGTGCAATCGGATTTTAACACGAATAGGCAGCCTTCTCTGCTGTTCTGTGTTTTAAATTCGTGTGAATTCCAAATACGGCTTACGACGATTTGGATTTTACGAGCATAAATTTTAGAAAATCTCTATTTACTAACTCTGTTAGAAAACGTCTATTTCAAATATCTATTTTAAATCTCTAAGATTCGTACAACGGATTCTAATACGAACACGCAGCCTTCTCTGCTGTTCCGCGTTATAATTCGTGCAAACTCACTCACGGCCTACGACGGTTTGGGTTATGCAAGTACGCAATTTTAGTCTATTCAAAAATCAATCCTATCCTCAAATCACCCTTCTGCTTCTTCAAAAGATCAAGTCTCTTAAAACCAGAACTACGTAAGCCTTGAATTTCCCATTGCACCGGGGAATACGTAGAAGCAGAATCAAGTCCTGTCAGACTAACCTCCATCAACCTATTTATTTTCAAATTAATTAAGGGATCAAACTATTTTCAAATAATCACACACTCAGTTTAAGGGTACTGTTCCTTGGAACAGGCAAGTGGGGTGCCTAACACCTTCCCTATTCGTAACCGACTCCCGAACTTCGAATCTCATCCATCGAGTCAGGGTTTTTCCAAATCTTTTTCCCTTAAACAAAAATTTGGTGGCGACTCCACAATCAAATCAAATTATTTTCAAATTTTAACGAGTTCGTCGTCTCGTCGGAATTACGGTTGCGACACCATTTATTTTGTCCAAGTTATTTTTGTTGGATAATTTCGAACAATCGTTGGAGAAGCTTGATGATGTTGATGATGTCTCGTAGGTGTGTAATTACACTGCCCTTAAGGATTTGTCTGCCCATGGCGTAATCCCCCAGGATACAACAGCCTCATCTGAAATATTCAGGAACAGAACTAGCAAGAAATTTCACTTCATCTCTTTAACCCATCAGAAATAGTGGTATATATAGAAGATTGTTAGGGTTAGAAATTAAATTTCTGTCAGAAATTAAATTAAAAACGACAAAAAATAATGTCGTAATAATTTCTCAACGGTCAACTTTTAAAACATAATGACCATTAATGGATAATTAAAATGATTGATTCATAATTTAAGTTTACAATAATTGGTAATAATTCTAAATATCTTAAAATCATAATGATAATTATTTAAATTAATTTGAATATTTAAAATTAAATTAATAAGATTAATTTGAATATTTAAAACTATTTTGAAATACACAATTTTTACAACAATCCCCCACTATTTCAAAAAGGTTTAAAATTAAAATAAATCAAAAGAAAGATTTTACTGGGTTAACACAAGTGTAAATGCATTAGATCCGGTGTCTTTTGGACTATGAACCAGACCCTAGACAAATAAACTTAACTGACGATGCTTTGGTGAAGCAGAGCTTCTATGAACCAAAAACACCTGGTTGTAAGACAGAGGTTTACGTGTCACATTACACCCAAATTCTTGCCGTTTTCGCCGTCTTTGCGCAAATAGGCCATGCGCGTGCCTGGTCGATTCATGAGTGCTCTAGAGATTGTGCCTCAATCTCATACAAGCGGCCCCACTTGACACTCATATAGGTGACTTCATCAAGTGTATTCTGCATTTCATACACCACCCATAAGGGATATGATAGTCATTAAACATCTTAGAAATAACCTTTCATTCAATGCAGCCTAACACTTCTCACACCATAGGAACAAAGAATAAATAGTGCTAGAAAGACGAACAATAACTTGTTATTACCCATATGAACCTTCTTCATGGGATCTCCAATCACAAAGGTTGGGTTCCTATTACTGTTGATTTTATTTTGCCTAAAACTTTATTCCCCTCGATGTCATTCATTAAGCTTTTTGCTTTGTGAGAAATAAGATCAAATTCATTTTGACTTCACGTTAATTAGAATCACTAGTTATTTAGTGATCATTCACAATACTTTGTGACATATGTGATTATATCTCGATTTATCACTTAATTTTTATTATTGCTCCTTGGCAATCATAAGCATGCTTACAATAAACATAGTTTATTCTTTTCGGTCTCTACTAAGAATTTTTCTTAGTACACATTCTTTAATTCTTCCAAATCAAAAAATAATGATTTGGTCTCTATAACATATTTTATTATATATTTGGATAATCCAAATCACGATATCTTGTTTAAGATTAAAATAAATCCAATTTTGATTTATTCTCGTACAAATCAATTTTATCATCATTATACTATTTTAATATAGTGGAAAACTTTTCATACCATAATTAATGGTATCTCTCGAATATTTTAAATATGTTGCAACACACTCAAAATATTTTCACTAATATCACTTTCTTAATAATTTGAATATACTCAACAAAATCAATTATATGATTTATTTTATTGCAATCACTAGCATTTGTACTCGTTACATTTGATTATATGATTTATTTTATTGCAATAACCAACATTTGTTCACATCACATTTGATTATTTATTCATATATCAAATATCAAGTAAGAATCAATAGAATAAAAATTGATATATAAAACAAATAACAAAATCTCATACAACGTTATCAACCCAAATTTTTTTGCATATTCTCAACATTCAATATCAAAGAGCAAGCACTCATTTTCCCAAATAAGACATTTACTGCTGAAATTTAAATTAGATATCAAGCAAATTGGTTATGATTTCAAGCCAAAAACTTATGTCTCAACAACAAACATTGTGATGTTATAACATTCCAATTTTGAACCTCAACTAAATTCTAAGGAAAATCATATATAATGACACTTATCCCATGTCAAAATTCAATCATCACAACCAACAAAAAATAATCGCAGACCAAAAATTAATCATCATAATAATTTATGATTTTTTTTTGGTAAAATTAAAATTAGAAATCATCACAAGATAATCATCAAATAGCAGAGTAAGATCAATCACAATTATGATCTAGAAGATCAATCACAGTTAAGATCCAGAAGATAAATCACAGAATCAATTAGAATACTAATAACAATGATGATGAATCTTTAGTAGACCAAAAGGTGAGAATTTAAAAAAAAGGTTGATTTTTTTATTATTATTATTAATAATATTGTTATTTAAAAAATTTCCTTTTAGTATGTTCCTTCTCTGCGTCCCTCGACAATAGACATGTTCTATAAACATATCCCATGATTCATAAATAGATTAGGACCTTTAAGTGGAATACCTGAAACTTGCAAAAAGATAATTAATGTAACAGATAAAAAAATTAAAGAAAAGATATACTCTTACAAAAGAAATAGAAAATCTAATTTTCGAACAATCGTTGGAGAAGCTCGATGATGTTGATGATGTCTCGTAGGCTGAGGCATGTAATTACACTGCCCTCAAGGATTTGTCCGCCCATGGCGTAATCCCCCAGGATACAACAGCCCCATCTGAAATATTCAGGAACAGAACTAGCAAGAAATTTCACCTCATCTGTTTAACCCATCAGAAATAGTGGTATATATAGAAGATTGTTAGGGTTAGAAATTAAATTCCTGTCAGAAATTAAATTAAAAACGACAAAAAACAATGTCGTAATAATTTCTCAACGGTCAACTTTTAAAACATAATGACCATTAATAGATAATTAAAATGATTGATTCATAATTTAAGTTTACAACAATTAGTAATAATTCTAAATATCTTAAAATCATAATGATAATTATTTAAATTAATTTAAATATTTAAAATTAAATTAATAAGATTAATTTGAATATTTAAAACTATTTTAAAATACACAATTTTTACAACAATTTTTTATTATTTGTTTCAATTAGATTTGATGAGTTTATGTGTAAAAAATTAGAGTAAAGGAAGATGCAAATGTTTGCACTAACCATAAAAACAAATAAATTTTATTGTAGTTAAGATTCAACTACTTATTTAGTCCTTACATGTGACATCTGTTTTTAATTCGATCTATCTACTTAAAAGTTTGTAATTAAATTTTTTAAAATAAAAATATTTGTAATTTGATGCTTGACATTACAGTTTATTATAATATTTATTTATTTATTTATTTTTATGATATGGTTGATAATTAATGATGTGATAGTTACATGTTTTTATTTAATTTATTTTTTATACTTTAAAATATTTTTAATTAAGTTTTTATATATATAAAAATTTATAATTTAATCCTTATATGAATCATTCATTTTTAATTAAATTCTTATACATTAAGAATTTATTTATTAATTATGTAAAAAAATTTAAATTTGTAAGTATTCATCTCAAATTTAACAAAAAAATCTTTCTATGACTAAATTAATTTTTTTATTTATAAAAATTAAATTAAAAAAATTAAATTAAAAATATATTATACGTATAAGAATCAAATTAAAATATTGTAACATATATAAAGAATAAAATATATTTAAATGAAAAAATGTCATTGGCATTATTGTAATCGTTAACCACGTCATTTAAAATGTAAACGATATTATAATGAACTATAATGTCATTATCAATTTTTTTTACGTATAGGCACTTAATTAAAAATTTTGTAAACATATAAATCAAATTAAAAATAGGTGTCACATAGAAAACTAAATAAGTTGTTGAACCTATAATTAATTATATAAAATAAATTTATATTTTGATATATTTGATTAAAATTTATTTTAAAATAATATATTTTTGAATTATAACAAAATAATTGTTTTTTATGATGAAATTATAAAAATGGATAAAAACCATTTTGTAATAATTAATATTGTATTTAAAATAATAAATTATTCTGAATGAAACAAAAAAATAAACTAAATAAGTTGAATTAAGAATTCACTTAGTAAAAAATTCCCTTAATCAAAAATTAATTTTAACTACTGTGGAATTATTTTTTAACATAAAATATACCTTAACATAATTAATCTTATATTCTTAAAAGAATATGGATATTCATAAGTAACATCAAGTGGTACTGAACATTCTATTGCATTCTGTTTATTTAAGATTTGTTGCAATTTCAACCCATAGTAATATTTTTAAAAATTTTATTAAGTATTTGTAGCAATCAAAATTACCATAAAATCTAAACTTCGGCCGGTATCTAAATATAAAATTTACCTGTTTCAATGTACGTCAAGTGAGTCTAACTATTAATCTAATATGATAGTGGACTCGAATTTAAACCAAATTTGATAATACTGGATTAATATAAAATGTTGAAATACTAAAAAATAAACAAAATATATAAAATAAAATTTATTTTATATAAATAAAATATTGATTATATTTTTAATTTGTGTATTATAATTTTAAAAAATTAATTTAATATATAATGTAAAATTAATATATAATTTTTATTAAAATTATAATATTTATATTATTAATATATTAAATATATTATTTTAATAATGAATTATTATACATATATTTTAATTTTATGTCATTAAATTTATTTTAAAAACTAAAGTTTAATTAAATAATAAATAAATAAAGTGAAAAATAAAAAATTGGATAGGAAAGCGAGAGGTTTTCCAGCACATGACTGTTTTCTCAACATGAAGCACAAGGCAAAGGAAAAAATTATCATAAATACAAATAAAAATATACATATCTTTATATATAATTATACATCGTTATTTATTTCTGTTTTTATTTTAAAAAATTATTAATTATTAAATAAAATATAATTATGCATCTTTATTTATTTTTATTTTTATTAAATACTAATTGTTAAATAATATATATATATATAATATTATTTATAAATAAAAAAATTTAAGAAAATTGTAGGCAATAATAGGTGAGGGTCAGCTTAACAATGGAGTACTAGCTTGAGCTTGACTTTCCATTGACGGCAGAAAAACAGAATCAAGTCTCCGTCTGATAACGGTTATTAAACAATAAATGCTACTAAAAATACTCCAACCGTCTCCAGATTCTCTGGGAAGGGATGGATGATCTGCAGTTTGACCAGACCTAAGAACGAGACCAACTGAATTACTCTCCCAATTTGTTTATTATTTTAGAATTTTTTATTTTTATTTATTATTTTAAAAATTAAAGATAATATTTTTATTTTTTTATTTCGTTCAATTCTTTTTATAACATCTTTTCTATTAAACTATATGTATTAAAAATTTATAATAATATTAATTAATATTTAATTTATAAAGTTAATACAATATTTTAAACATATCCTTATTTAAAATAAAATTCTTTTATCTTATATTAATTATATTATTTTAAAATTATTAAAATTTTAAAATCAAATATAAAAATAATGAATATTTCTAAAACATCATAAATATTTTTATATTAAAATTATTAAACTTATCTTATAAAAATCTTGTAGAAATATTGATTTTTATTTGAATAAATTATTTTTATAAATGACAAAACTGCAAATGATGTAGTGAGATTTACCGAATCAAGTAACTAACATAAAGCTAACACATTACTATTATTATTTTATTTACAAGAAACTTGAAACAAAAAATTAAAGGACAATGCATGCTCACCTTTTTCGGACATTAGTTTTGACTCTCTTACTCTAATTTTTTTATTTTAAGTTACATAAAATGTAACTATTTCATAATTTAATTTTAATTTCCGTATATTTTAATAATATTTACAATTTTTTATATTTTAATTTTTTTTAGCCGATACATTCCCAACAGGAAGTAGTTGAAATATTTTTCTTGAGATTGGGAACTCACCTAATCACTAGGAATTCCCTGCTGCTTGCTTGAGTTGGACGTATGCTTTATTACTTCAAGACATAAGTAAATATTTTTTTGGTTTAACACTCTTAAGTATATTATTAAAAGAATATATAAAACATACTTACATATTTTTTTATATTTTTCTTTTCAATTAAATGAGAAGTTAGAAAGTTAATGTTTTTTTCATTTAAGCAATAGAAGAGAAGTTTAAAGGCTTCTTCGGTTTTGTTAGACAAAACGAAAGAAAAAAATTGGTTATTTTTTTTTTCACGATATTGTGGAGAAAAATATTTTATTCCAGCATGTCTCTTGTTTTTATTGGATCCTCAACATTATTATCAGCATAGATAAGCGCATAAGCTACTTTTTGTTTGCAAATGAAACAGCAACAAATGGTTTGAACTAATATTCTCTAAATTTTTATGCCATTTATTTTGTTAATAATTGTTGGTAGAGCAAAGATTTTAAGGTGTTTTTTGGTAGAAGAGAAATTATTCTCAACTAAACTTATTTGTTGGGAATGAAAGAGAATTTTTAAGAAAATTTACAAAATGTATTTTTCTGGCTCTAAATCATATTAGATATAAGAAATATTTTTTTCTTAAATTGAAGATATTTATAATTTTACATTATGAAAAAATTAATTATGTAATATGTGAATACGAAACTTAAAAAATTCAAATATATAGTATTTTATCCCATTGGTTTATAAAACATATTTGGTTAATATTCAACATTTATAGAAATAATAATGAAATTAATTTTAATACATTATTATGGAAAAAAATTCTACAATTAATCAATAAAAAATTATCTACCAACATTAAAAATTTTAATTATATATGAATTTGGGATCAAATAACAATATAGAAACAATTTATATTATTAAAGTATTTTAATTAAACTCGTAATGGATTCACCGTTAACTAATGTGAAAATTTAATAACGTTACAGTCATTTTCACTTATTCATAACTAATATAAATATTTTAAAATATTCTGTTAAAAAATCATTCTCCTCTATATACGATAATGTTAAATTATTTATTTCACCAAAGACCACTTAAATTTTACGAAAGACAAGCAAAAAGTTACATTCAAGACGGATTTTTTGTTTTTAGTTATAAAATCTTTAAAAATTAATATTATTTTTAAATTTTAAAATAAAGTTAAATTTAATTTTTAATTTTTAAAAAAAATATTTTAAAAATAAATTAATTTATTTTATTGAAAATAAAAAATAAATATATTAATTAAAATTTATTTAAAATTAAATTATTATTATTATCATCATCAAAATAAAAAAAATAATGTTGATTACACTAAGATATTGAAAAAAATAGTAATAATAATATAAATACAATATTTATAAATTGATTGTAATATGATAATTATACTAATAATAGTTATAATATAAAAAGTATTATGTATATGTATAATTTTTATTTTATATACTATTTTGATAATAAATAAATAAATTTATATATTATTATTATAATATTTTTATATTATTTAATATTTATTTTATATAAAATAATATTTATTATAATATTATAAGTTAAAGATAATGTATATATTAAATAATATTTATTTATTATAAATTTATGAAAATAGATAAATAATATTTATTTATTAAAAATTAATTAAATTAAAATAATAAAAAATTAAATTTTACAAAAATAATAAAAATAAAAAATATAATTATTATTATGATTATAATATAAATATAAAATTTTATTTTATATATCATTTAATAATTAATTAATATATGAAATAAATAATTTTTATATTTTTTAATATTTATTTTATATAAAATAGTATATATATATATACATATATATATGATAGTATATATAATATAGAATAATTATATTATTATGTATAAATTAAATATAAATTATAATCAAATAATTTTATTTAGTTAACTGTAAATATATAAAAATTATAAATAATAAATTAATTTTTAAAATAAAAAAATTAAAATTATTATTAATATTATAATGATAATAATTGTAATAATATGATAATAAAAATTTAAATGATTATAATATAACTGTAATGACAATGGTTTGATAAAATTAATAATAGAAATATTTTAAAATTAAAAATAAAAATAATTGTTTTAAAAATTAAATAAAATTATTTTAAAAATTAATTTAAAATATTTTGTTGAATAAATTTATTTTTTAAATTAATTTAAAAACAACAAACGAGAAACTCTAATGGCAAAATTCGCTTATCGGAATTCGGTACCACTGTGAAAATGTTAATAAATTTAAGTAAATAATATAATTATATATACCGTTAACTTTGGTAGATAAGAAAAAAGATATGAATTCAGTAAATAGATACTTTAGAATGATTGTTTTTGATAATTATTTAAAATATTTTAAAATAAGAAATTTCTTTATTATTAATCATAATGCTTTACTATTTGTTAAATTAAATACTTGTTTATAATAAACTAAAGAAATCTCGATATTTTTGAAAGATAATTAGTTTAAAATAAAAAATTAATTTAAACATATATATTAAAGAATAGTATAGTAATTCATATCTCGATAAAAATATATATCTCGATAATTTAAACATATATAGTAATCTCGATATTTTAATATGTTAATTTAATTGTATTTTAATTTTTCTCATAAAAATATAAACAAAGTATAAGTAAAGTATGAATAAAATTATTATATATAAAAAATTTATCGTATATACTAATATTTTTTAGGATATTTAATCCTTCAAAAATTAAAGTATGACCAAATAAACATATTCAAAATCTTATCCTAAGTTTCGGTGGGAAATTTAACAGGAGAAAGTAATTTGTTAAATATTTTTAATTTTTAATTTTAAAATTAAAAAAATATTAATACATTAAAGCAAATTAATTTTAAATTTTACGGAAATAGTAAGAATCTGAAAATTCTTTCATCACGCATCTTTCTCATTCTTTATACTCAGTGACCATCCTCTCTTTTGCTATAGTGCCTCGGTCTTATTCGAATATTAATTTTTTTAAAATTAAAATTAATTTTTTAAAATATAATTTGAACATTGTTATAAATATATATTATTAATTTTTTAAAAAAAATTTATAAATTTTTTTTACTATTTTTTGTAAAATATAATATTACAAATTTTAGCCTTTTATTTTAATTCCAATTTTGTAGAAAACTATTTTAAAATTTAATTTAAAAATAAGTTTTAAATAAAAATTATATTAATAATTTCATGTTTAACAATATTATTTATTCACAAAAATAATTTTTATATATTTATATTGAAAACTAAGAAATTAAATTAAAAGTTAATTCTAAAAATATTAATTAACCTAAAAATATTTTTTATTTAATATAATTTAAAAATTACCTAACATTATTCATTCATCTTAAATATTATAATACTATCTATTCATAAGATAAAATAATTAAATAAAAATTTATTTATTTTTATATCCCAACTTTGTTATCCTAGCTAAAACAACAAATAAGTGTTCAATTTTTAACATTAAAAGTTTGTATGTAATCTATAAAATAAGATTGTCAGTAGATAAATATAACTAAATAATTATCTACTCAATTTTTAAATATATAGAATTAGATTATTTTAGCTAACTAATACATTTGAGGTATAAAAAATTTGAAATATACAAAATTTAAATTACCATATCCAAACAAAAAAAATAAAATTTAAAAAATTTAAATTACACTATTCAAACAACGGTTTTTTAAAATGAAAGAAAATTAATTAAAATTTATTTAAAATATTAAAATCTTTCATTAAAAATGATAAAAAAAAAATCAGAAATCAAAACCACAAAAAAATCGTTTACTTTTATAAAATAAGGGATTAAAATTTTTAAAAATATGATAAAAATAAAAAATAAAAAACATATGATAAGAAATTAAAATTAAAATTAAATATAAAATATAAAAAAATTGAATTTTATTTATGTCTTTTAATTTAGTAGATAAAAATTAGAATGATAAGAAAATATCTTAATATTTATCAATTTTTTTAACAAATAATAGCTTTTTATATTTTAAACAACTATTCTAGAATTTAGTAGGTAAGTATATATAGGGCGGATCTAATATTTATTGTTTTCAAAATGAGGTAGAGAGTATAAAAGATAATGATCGATTAGATTAATGTTTTAAATATAAAAATAATTTTTTATTCTTTTAGTTTTATTAAAAGTTAATCTTTATATTTAAAAATTTTCATTCATGTATTAAAATGTTAAAATAACAATTTTTATTTTATTTTTAAATATTTTTTTTAAAACTAATATAAAACACGAAAATAACTATTTACATATTTAAAACGAGAAACTTGTTCTAGGTTAGTTAAAAGATTGGCCATCCATGCAAAACACGAATCCTCTCCAGTAAATATTGCGTGCGATGAATTTAGGATATATATGTATATATATGTATATATATATATATATATATATATATTTCATGCTTATCAAATGTTAAATTTAATAATTTTTTATAAAATTTATTTATTGATATAAATTTTAAATTATATATTTTATAATATTTTTATGATTATTTATATTAAATTTTAAATAATTATAAATATTTTATTTAAATATTTATATTTATATATATATTTAAATTATATTAATTTATTATTTTACATTAAATTTTATAAATATAATTTATTTGATAAATATTATTAAATTAATTGTTAGATTGATAAATTTTTGTATTTTATAAAAAGTTATAAAATTTATATAATAAATAAAATTTTATTCATATATATATATATATATATATATATATATATATATAATAAAAAGAAATTTATCCGTTCATGGACCTTCCCTTGTGGTCGAGCAAGATTTAGGCTGTCAGTGTGGTACGGCAGGTATGAGAAGGGAACGTGACCCACACCTTTGCGGATAAGGATTCCACATTTATAGTTTTCAAAATAACAAAGTGTTTGTTTAAAATTGACTGAAAATTGGGGATGATCACATTTTAATGAGTTTTTATGACAGATTTTGAGTGTTCGGTAACAATTTTAACAACATTTTTTTAAAAGTTATTTTAAATTGGGATATTTTGGCAGTGACTTTCGTGACGGAAAACTATTTAACAACATCTGGTATGTGTAATATAATATAATTATGAGGTTGAACAATCTCTTGTTATTTGAGGTATTTTTAATGTGGTTAAATGATGAATTTTGGGATATTATGACGTTCAACAATCTCTTGTTAATTGATAAATGAGTGAAATTCACTGTAATAATGTTTTTTCTCCTCATAAACTTAACATTTCCTTTTTTTTTTTCTTCCAACTTTCCTTTTTAAAAAAACAATCTTATAATTATTAATGTGCTTTATACAAGAGTACCCAGTATCTAGAGACTACATACATTATAATAAAATTTACTTATTACAATACATATTTTACAGCATTTTATTGATAAAATACTATAAAAATAGATTTAAACATATTTTATAATATTTATAAAAAAATTATTTACAATGAAATAATAATTACAATATTTTAAATTTAAATATTTTAAAAATAAAATTTTAAATGTTATATTTTTTACAGCAATTAAAATAAAAAATGCTGTAAAATATTTTATTTTTATATCGTTTATTAAAAAAAATTTAAAATATTTAATTTTTACAACATTTTTTTTTTCTTAAAACTTTTTAATATCTTTTAGAAATAATCTTTTAGGTATTATATTCTTTAACCGTATGTTTCTCTCCTTCCTCAAGCCTTTACTCTCGGTCGTGACTAAGCAATTCTGTTCTCTATGCTATTGCTTCTCTCCTATGATTCTCTCATCCGTTAAGCTTCTATCCCACCACCCACGATTTTAAGTTACCATCGAGCTACCATCCGTTAATGAATGGGCCCATAGGCATTGATTCCTGATTCCAACTAACCAAGTACCTCCTGTTAAATCAATTTTAACAACCAGCCAAAATAAATAAATATTTCTACTACAGTTTAATTTTACATATTATTAATATAAAAAGTATATTAAAATAATTATTGTATATTTTAATAGTATATTTTATTTAATATATTTTGGGTTCATATGGCTGCAAAAACAAAAACAATTTGGGTTCATACATCAAATGCAATTTGATTTAATAACTAATTAAAAAGGAAAATTAATGATGTCTTATACCTAAGCCCACAAAACATAAGTCATAAAATGAGAAAAAATAATAACTATATAAGAAATGAAAAGAAAGACAAATGCAAAGGTTAATCCAATTTTTACAATAAAATGTAAACTCTAACATATAGGGGTGAATTTGTACTATAGCTCTTTTGTTTATCCAAACATATAGTTTAGCTTGTCTTTGGATTGCTGTTTTAAAATAATTATGCTGGAAATCAATTACGTGTCTAATACATTTTTATGAAAAATATAAGTAAAATGTAGAACTTAATTTTGATATATTGATAACGCAAATAAATTTTATACATTATCAAATAAATAAAAATTATAATAGTTATTAAAATAATTATTATAAAAATTAATAATCTGTAATAATAAAATATTTTATAATTAAATAATATTGTAAGTTTTTTATTACCATTATATTTTAATTAAATTTTAAAAATATATAAAAGGTATTACGAGAATATGATTTCTCAAGTCAAAATGGTGTTTTCTACTCGTTATGCATATAGGTACATCAATATAATTGCCAAGTAAGTATACTAAATTATTGAAATATTGACTAGACACAGCATTTATTTATTTTTACACGAGGAAAGCAGATAGAGCAATCTTCAGAAAATGGAGAATCCCATGACCTTGTATAACTTCATCATAATCGCGTGATCTTATATAACCTCATCATCATCCAATTTTTCTTTTACCTTAATGATTATTCTCATATAAATAAAATAATATATTTTATATATATTTTTATTTAATAGTTAACAAATTTTATTTAAAAAATAAAAAATATAAAACAAATGTATGTTATTGTTTATATATATATATATATAAATTATTATAATAATAATAAATTAAAATTAAAATTTAAAATTTATGAATTATTCAAATTATTTATTATTAGAATTTTTTAATAATTAATTTAAATTCAAAAAAATTTCAATGTACAATTAGGCCTTTCTATTTTTTTTTATAAAGGATTATTGATATCTAAATATCACAATAAGTATTGATATATAAGCTTCAATGTTATATAAGAAAAAAATATCTTGACTTTTTGCTATATCTTGAAATTACAGCTAACCTAATGTTAAAGCAGTAATTTAAAGTTCAACGATAGTTATTTATGTTTCCAGTCAAGTCTACACTAGTAAAATTATTCAACTTAAAGTTGTCACACTTCTTATATAGAAGATCATGATCAAGAGTTTCTTTTACATAACGCAAACTTCTTCTTACTACTTTTAAGTGAGAATTTCTTGGATTTTGCATAAATTGCAAAACAACACTAACTGAGTATGAAATTTCCAACTTTATAATGGTCAAATAAATCAACCTTTCAACAAGTTCTCTAAATTTCTTTCCATCCTTTAATGGCTTGCCTTCATATTTCTTTTATTTGAAATTTGTCTACATTGGAATAGTCTTTTCTTTTGATTCCCCATATTCAGTTCCTTCAAGAAACTCTTGGAATAGCCATTTTGAAAAATAAAATAGCCTTGATATGATTTTTTCACTTCAAGACTAAGAAAACATTTAATCTCCCCCAAATTTTTAATGTCAAAGCGAACAAACAAGTCATTCATCTACTTTGAAATTTCTAATTCATCATCTTCAATTATTATCATATCGTCAACATATAGTAATACCACAAGATGGACATTTAATTTTAATTTTATGAATAAACTGGAATCTGAATCAGTAACTCTAAATTCACAGAAGAAGAGGTATTGAGAAACTTTTCCATACCATGCTCGTGGAGTCTACTTTAGTCTATAGAGTGTCTTCCTCAAACGACAAACATGATTTGAAAACTATTGAGAGACAAAGTTAGGAGGTTGTTTCATAAACATTTCGTGATCCAACTCTCCGTAAGGAAATGCATTCTTTACATTAAGCTGCCACAGTTTCCCTCCTTTAAAGTTGACAAGTGAGATAATTGATCTCACAGTCACCATTTTTGCCACTGTGCTAAACGTCTCCTCATAGTCCAGTCCATAGTTTTGAGAGAAACCGCGAGCAACCGAGTAAGCTTCAAATTCGTCAATAGTGCCATCATACTTTTTCTTCAACTGGAAAACCCATTTGCTTGTGATTGGTTCACAATTTTCTGGTTTGGGTACTAACTCCCCTGTCTCATTTTTATTTAAAGCATCAATCTCTTCTTACATTATTGTCTTCCAGTCTGCATAGCCTTTTGCTTCCTCATAGTTTGTTGGTTCTTCTATAGTTAATGCTCTTATAAAGAAGTATGAAGTCACCGAGCAATTATTTGTTGGAAAAAAAATGAATATTTCAAAATATTTTAAATTTAAAAATAGAATATTATTTAAAATTATAATTTATTAATTACCCTTCTAAATTTTGATAATTAAATCTTTAATTATACATTTTGTAACCATCATTTTTATTATCGATTTTAATTCCTTTTAAACATGACTAAATACATTGAATCAAATTAATTACTGATTTAAATGTCTATTTAAAATTTCGTTTGAATTTAAATTGATTAAATTAAGTTTTAAATGGTATTTAGTTATATTTATTAGCAAATTGATTTTTGAACAGTCTCATCCCTGTATAAAGGAGACTGTTCTTTCCATTCTAAACTCCCTCGACATACTTGAAATATATGTATCATGAATCACTCAATACTGGATTTCCTTAATTTAAAATTTCTTATTAATTCTATTTCTTGTTTTATTGCAGAGGGGTTATTGAATCTTGGGGGATTATACAATAAACGCATAAATTCTTGAGGACAGTGCAATCACACGCCTCAACCTAAGAGACCAAGAGATGATATCCTATTAATTTACAACAATCTCAAGGATTTGATTCGATATTATTTCTACAAAGGTATATTTGTTCTAATTTTTAAAATATCTTTTTATTTTGTTGTTGTAGTTTTTGACTAATACAAATGTTATTAAATTAATATAAATATAATACTAATTTTATTAAATTGAAAGTTGATTTAACATAATAATAATAACATTAATATTAATAAAATAGATTGATTGTTTCAATAAATATGAATCAAGATTTGTAATATATTATGCACATTATGTTATGTAAATTGCTTGACATGTATATATACATGTTTTTCTTTTAATTTTTTTGATTGCAAAAGGTAATTTTTTTAATGTGTTGAGCACTAATTCTCTTATTCTTAATATTGTATTGAATTATCTAAGATGATCATCAAGGTGCGTGGACCCTTGTGATGGAGTGGGTGCGTGGACCCTTGTGATGCAATGGGTGCGTGAACTCTTGGAATTAAGTGGTGGGTGCATTGACCCTTGGAATTAAGTGGGTGCGTGGACCCTTGTGATGCAGTGGGTGCGTGTACCCTTTGGAATTAAGTGGTGGGTGCGTGGACCCATGGAATGTAGTGGTGGGTGCATGGACCCATTGAATGTTGTGGGTGCGTGGACCCATGGTATGCAGTGGGTGCGTGGACCCTTGATATATATATATATTAATTTTTGTGAAATCTAGGTTAGAGTAAGATCCCTATAATGCATGGTGTAAGTTTGACATCCTAAGAAACAAAGACTTGCACTTTTGTATCCCAAACCGTTTAATAGTATGAATGCACAATATCTTTTTAATGTATGAATGCATGAGAAAATTATGATGATGTAATAATATGATGATATATGATTAAATAACGATTGATTGATTTATGAAATTGGAAATGATTAAATAATGATGCAGAATGCCATGATATCAAGTGCATAATGCTTGAATTAAGAAAATTGATGTTTTGAAAAAGTTGGTGCAATAAGTTGTTTTTGATTTTTTCTTCTTGTATTTTCTCTCTCTTTTTTTTTACCTTTCTTTTCATTTTTTCTTTTTCTTTTTTCTTTTTATTTTTTTTCTTTTTTTCCTTCTCTTTTTTGTCTTTTTCTTTTCTCTTTTTTTTTTGTGTTTCTTTTTTTTTCTATCCTTAACCCTTATAGTTTCATGTTGAAGATTTCAAGGATGAGCGAACAATTGTTGGTGTGCTTTGATTGTTCAGCTTGAACAATTGTTGAATGTATGACCAAATTGCCAATGGTTGTTGGAATCTTGGTACATTACAAATGGAAACATTCTTGTTTTATCATGTTGTGTCAACTAAGAGCTTGCTAAGTTAACATGATTTTTAAACCATCAAAATAACTGTGATGCTTTTATTTTTAGTGGTAACACATGTTTTCTTTCGGCATATATGATTATTGAAATGCATGAAGAGATTATTGGTGAGAGGAATAGAATTATTCTACGTAAAGAAGATGAGGTCATATCTACAAAGACAAGCAAGGTTTAAGAGAATGATATGTACAAAGAATAATGTTTGGAAGGAATGAAAGAATTTACAAAATAGAGTGCTTTTGATATTGGGTAGAATGATATGTACAAAGAATAATGTTTGGAAGGAATGAGAGAATTTACAAAATAGAGTGATTTTGATATTGTGTAGAATGATATGTACATGGAATAATGTTTGGAAGGAATGAGAGAATTTATAAAATGGTATCATGTGTAGAGGAATTTGTAATTTAAGTCATGCTTTATAGATGAATAACGCTAGTACCACATCCTAGTAACCTTGAAAGTCCATCAATAAGCTTTAGAAGGAAATAAAATTGCCCCAGTTTGAACTTCTAAGCACATCGTTTGCCTTAGTTTATAACTGAAAGATATTTTTTGCTCCACTTTACAACCAGAGATGTCATTTTCCTCCACTTACAACTGAGAAATTCTTTTGTGATTTCCAAAGCATCATTTGCCCCAGTTTATAACTTTCAAAGCATCGTTTTCCCCAGTTTACAACTTCCAAAGCATCGTTTGCCCCAGTTTACAACTTCCAAAGCATTGTTTGCCCTAGTTTACAACTTCCAAAGCATCGTTTGCCCCATTTTGCAACTTCCAAAGCATCATTTGCCCCAGTTTGTAACTGTTCAATTGCTCCAGTTTGTAAAGTCTGACGCATTCTTTGTGTTCGTTCATCTTCTAGACCGCCTATCCAGGTTTTCAGTCTAGTGATCACTTTATTTGATCCTAATTTTTTCCTAGATCGCTCTTTTCGAGTTTTCAATCTAGCGGGTCACTCTAACTTTTTCCTAGATTGCCTTACAGGTTTTCAATCTAGCGAACATTTTTTTTTTATTGCTCTAACTTTTTCCTAGATCGTTTTTTAAGGTTTTCGATCTAGCGAGCTCTTTTTTTTTAGAATACCTTTCATCATGAGACTTTTGACTATGTAGAATTTCTCTTTCAATGAAAGTTGACTGATCAAAAATCAAATTGAACTCATTCTACTTCCTCCATCTTGTTTTCTGAAAAGGAGGATCTTCCAATATCTTTCGTATGTTCTCCACTCCAAAGATTTCATTATCTCTTTAGTGACTAATCATTCTTAATATCTTCATCAGCTTGATTGATAGAGTTATCAAAGATACTTGATATGATACTATCGTTTTCCTATTTCTTTTACAGATGAATTATTTTGAATATGAAACAAAAAAAGAATGAAGGAGATCAAGTCAAGATGGGTTAAAACATTGAGAAAATTGTTTACAGAATGTATTTCAAGTAAAGTATATTAAAAGAAAACATGTGTGCCCAAAATTTTTGTTCTTTTTCTTTTTGTTCTTTTGTTCTTTCTATTTTTTTCTTTTTTTCTCTTTTTTTTTCAAAATTCCCATAATGATATGATTTGTATCACAAATATATTTTGAATTAGTTTAAAAACCATATTAAACTGATTTGGGATGCTCTACTTTAGAAACTTCACCCTCCATGCCAACTTTTAGGTTCAAACTTTGAGTCCAATAGTTGAGAAAATCTTATGTAGGACCATTTTCAATTAAAATCTCACTCCTGAAGAATCTTAACAATAACAACTGCTCCTTCATGATGCCTTATAAAGGGTGCAAGAAGTTTGGTTAAGACACCTTGCAACTTAATGAAAATGGAAAGGAGAAAGATTGATAGATTTTTTTTTTGGATGCAAATGTTGATTGTTTAAGGTTATGGAATGACTTGTAGGTTTGTCTCAAGTGGTATGAGATTATTAGCATGGAATTGGGAAGAATAAACATGTGGTGGGTTGAGGTTAAGGGTAAGTGTTTGAAGGTTAGGTTGGGTGGTTGGATAGGGTATGGTGAGGTATTGTTTGATAGATTAACAACCATTAGCATGTTACAATGGTCCACTAGAATGGAAGGATTACAGTGTCATGTTTTTAATGGTTGAAATCTTATGATTATGCAAGATTGAGGTGGACTCAGGTAAATGTTGAATCACCAAAGAAGTAATATCTCGAAGATTTTGACCATTAATTTTTTTTTAATCCTGCTTGACAACTTCTCATTGCATCATCCTTTCACATCCATGATATATCTTTGAGAGCTTTTCTATAAGGAGGATAGAAGAAACATTTTTTTTCTTTCTTTTCTCTTTTCTCTTTATTTTATTTTTTTGTATTTTGTTTGATAAAAAATGAAATATTTATTCAAGTTTTTAAAAATTAGAAAGGTTCCTCATATTCTCGTTTAAGGACCAATCGTCTCAAAAAGAAAATATGGTTGACACTAAATCTAAGGAAGCATTCACTCCTCAATAGATAAGGTCTTGTCAATAACAATGCGATGTGTACCCTAACTTTTTCAAGATAATGTGTGATTGATAATCTATTGATGAGAAAAATTCATTTTTCAATAAGTACATACCTCACACCTCCACACAAGGACCAATCATCTCAAGAAGGAAGTATGGTTGAGACCTATTTCAAGGGAGTATTCACTCTTCAATAGATAAGGTCTAAGTTTTAACGTATTGCTAATATGACCGTGATCCTTTCTTTTCTTCAAGAATTTTTTTTAAGCCAGTCAGATAAAAGAATTCAACTCATTATGCTTCTTATATGTCATTTGAGTCTGATTTTTGAATGATGAATGAAAAAAAAATAGTATTTTTATGCAACATGACTTAATGGTGTCAAATGTGGAGAAATGCATGAGATGTATGTACAAATATGAAAGAATTTTTTTTTTATTTTTAAAAAATGGAATATTATGCTCATATGTTATTATGAATATTGTTAGACAATAATGAATATGTACAAAGAAGAAAGGATGATGAAGTACACTTCATTCCTAGTATGACTATGAAGCTATATCATTGTATTTTTACAAATATTCTTTTTCAAAGCTAATGAGAAGAAAAATTCAAACTATTATGCTTATTATATGCCATTTGAATCTCACATAATTTAAGAAATGAATGAATGAGATACATGTTAAAAAAATGTATGAACCCAAATAAATATGTTAATGCATGAAATTGTGCTATTTTTTTTCTTCTTAAAAGATGCATAAAATTTTATTTTTTTTATTTTTATTTCTGTTTATCTAAACATCCAATTAATGCATGAGATATATGTTGAAGAAAAAAATCTCCAGCTAAAAATGTTTGTACCCACAAGAGCATGTGATTTTTTTTTATTTTTCTTGTAGAAGCATAATTAAAGTATAGAATTTATTTTTTTATTTTTTATTTTTTACAAAAGCATGTATATATTATTTTTTTATTTTTATTTGTTATTTATCTAACTTTTAATTAATAAAAAAATAAATAAATCTATATGAACTTTTTTAATTTTATTTTTTTAATTAAAAAAGTCAAACTAATTCACATTGTACATGTTAAAAAAAATGCTTGTGACTTTTTGTTATGTAAAAGCATTATTTTTATTTTTTATTTAAAGATGTAGTTAATACGAAAAAAAAGTATGGATCTATATGAACATTTTTTTTAATTATTTTTTCAAAAGTTCAAGCTAATGCATGAGATATGTGTTAAAAAATGATTATATATGTGATTTTATTTTTTTTATTTTTAAAAGCATAAACATGTTATTTTTGTATTTTGTTTATCTAAATTAAAAAATGCATGTATCTATATGAACATTTTATTTTATTTTTTATTTTCCTAAAGTCCAACTAAAGTATGAAAATAAAAAACAAACAAGTGAATGTATCATGTAATTTTTTTATGTACAAATGTGATAAAAAATGTATAATCATATTATTTTTGTATTTTGTTTATTTAAATATAAAAAAAAATACATGAACCTATATGAAATTTTTTTTAAAAGTCCAACTAAAATAAAAACAAAAAACAAAATATAACTAATATGTGATTTTTTTGTACAAATGTGATCAATTTTTTTTAAAAAAAATTTATAAACATATTACTTTTGTGTTTTATTGATCTAAATGTCCAAAAAATGCATGAGTCTATATGAATTTTTTTTTCTAAAAGTTCAATTAAAACAAAAAATCGAACGTACCTAACATGTGATTTATTTTATGTATAAATGTGAATTTTTTTTCAAACAAAATGAATGAACATGTTATTTTTATTTTTTGTTTATCTTGATGTTAAAAAAATGCATGAAATTTTTTTTATTTTCTAAAAGTCCAACTAACGAAAAAAATTAAATGTACCTAAACATGTGATTTTTTTTTATGTATAAATATGGAAAAAAATATATGAATATCTTATTTTTTTTGTTTATCTAAATGTTCAAAAAAAATTATTTTTCTAAAAGTCCAACAAAAAAAAAACTGAATGTATCTAACATGTGATTTTTTGTATAAATGTGTAAGAATTTTTTTTAAAAAAAAATACATGAATATGTTCTTTTTGTATTTTTTTTAAATGTATGAAAAAAATGCATGAACCTATAAATTTTTTTTATCTTTCCAAAAGCCTAACTGAAACAAAAAAAAAATTAAATGTACCAAGCATATGATTTTTTTTATGTAAAAAATCTTTTAAAAAATGTATGAACATACTATTTTTGTTTTTTTATTTATTTAAATATCAAAAAAATACATAAAATTTTTTATTTTTCTAAAAGCCCAACTAAGACACAAAAAGTGTATCTAAACATGTGATTTTTTTTTAAAATGCATGAATATGTTCTTTTTTGTATTTTGTTATTTTTAAAATGTACAAAAAATAATGCGTGATTTTTTTTTATCTTTCTAAAAGCCTAACTTGAAACAAAAAACTGAATTTACCTAACATAAGATTTTATTTATGTTAAAAATATTTTAAAAAAATATATGAACATGCTATTTTTGTTTTTTTATTTATCTAAATTTCCAAAAAAATGAATGAATTTTTTTATTTTTCCAAAAGTCCAATAGAAACAAAAAAAAATGAATGTACTTAGCATGTGATTTTTTTTATGTAAAAAAAACTTTAAAAAATGCATGAACAAACTATTTTTTTATTGATCTACATGTCCGAAAAAAATAATTTTTTTTTATTTTTCAAAAAGTCCAAGTGAAACAAAAAATTGAATGTACCTAAAATTTTTAAAAACACAATTTTTTGACATGTTAATTTTTTGTTTGTTTAGTTAATGCATGAAAAAATCTGTGAACCTATATGTGCATTTTATTATTGTTTTTTAGGCCCAACTAATACAAAAAAAAATGATTATACCTATATGATTTTTTTGTAAAAGTTTTTTTTAAGGCATTAATATGTTATTTTTTGGTTTATCTATATGTCTAGTTAATGCATAAAAATGCATGGATGAACATTTTATTATATTTATTTCTTTTTTTTAAAGCTTGACCAATGTATTTGTGTTTATATGGGTATTTTATTCTATTTTTATTTTTTTCTAAAAGTCTCACTAATGTACGAGATATATACAAAAAATAATGTTTAGACTTGTGAGAACATTTTTTTTATTTTTTATGATTAAAATTCATGTTTAAATTTTGAAAAATTTAGTATTATCTTTCGATGCAAAAATGATGATAATGACGTGATTTATTATGCTCATGTTCTAATATGTCCTGATATGTCCTATGATTAGATGTGAATATACATGTATAAGAGAAAGAGAAAGAAACATACCCCATGTATCCTATTCCAGGTGAAAAAACTAAGGTAGGATATTGCTAAGGTTCAAATCCTAACTTTGGAAGGCTGTTTAGTTCTGTCTATGTGCATAGTTTCATGGATAGATCTAGACAACTCACAGACTGTCATGACCCTCAAATTGCCCTCATCATATAGATAAGCATCCAGTTCTTGAATTAGTCATAAGTATGTAAATGCCCTCTCAATATGACTAACTCATGATACCAATAACAATTTGAATGGTGACTTAACAATTACCAAGTGGGCATAAAGCCCCTCAATAGCAACCGTATACTCGCTAATCCTAAGCTCACATAGGCTCGGGTATAAAGCCCAAAAGATGTGTGAGGTAAGTGCAGGTGAATTGTGTGAAAGGGGAGCATACAAACCTTTTAATCCTAAAACTACCCAAACCCACATTTAAGACAAACACGCAACCAAGAATATACAACAAAAAGTCTTCTACCCTATGATTCACAACATGGAATATATACAAATACAATGAACACAAACAAATAAAAAAATAAACAATACTTACATAAAAATAAAAAAGAAGAATGAAATAAATAAAATAACGTTAAAGAGAACATGCACAATTAATTAGATTAGACTTAACTCTAAAAAATGTCTCCAGTGGAGTCGTCATCTGTCGTAACCGGGATCACAACGGGACGGCGAATAAGAAAATTTTAATAAAAAACAGAGGAGCCGCCACCAAAATTTATTAAAGAAAATTTTGGAAAAACTTAAAAATTATGATCTTTAAAACCAGTTTGGATTCAGAAGTTGTTTACCCATAAGAAAGGTATTAGCACCGTACGACGTCCGTAAAAAAAACAGTTACCTTCTAATTAATTGTGCAAAATTATAATTAACTTTCAGAAATATTTATTTCATTCCAAAGAAAAATTATTTTTAATGATTTATTTTATTTTATATAATTTATTTAAAAAGTTTTTTATTTTATTTTTTGTCTCATGAAATAAATGAAAAAAAAAATGATCCGAAAGTTTATTTGGACTTGACGAGTTCGATTCTCGCTCCTACGTATCCTCATCCTGAGGATACGTAGTTCTTAAAAAACAGTTTCAATGCTTTTTAAATTTATGAAAAAGATTATGGTGTTTTTGGATTTTTTGAAAAATGTTATGCTTGATTTTCATGAAAAGTATTTTTGAAAAATTAGAAAAAAAATTAGTTTTATGATTTTTATTTCTTAGAACTTTGAAATTATTAAAACTGTTTAAAAAACCAATTATTTATTTTATTTGATTTATAATTTTTGAGAAGAGAAATATTTTTTAAAATTTTTCAGAAGAAATAATCTAAGAAGAAAGAAGTTTGCTCTTTGCGTAACAAATGACTACTCAATTGTCTATTGCACAAACTTAAAGTGACACATAAGCTTTCTTGCCCTTGAAATAAGGACTAAACAGGCACAAACTTAAAGTGACACATAAGCTTCCTTGCCCTTGAAATTGCCCTTGAAATAAGGACTAAACAGACACAAACTTAAAATTGCATTTGAAATAAGACTAAACAGACACAAACTTAAAGTGACACATAAGCTTCCCTCCCATGTGAAATAAGGACTAAATTTTATAAACGATGAACTTACACTTTAATGCGTACTCCCAAACACAAGCTTTGCAGTTCAAGTGTTTCTCCCTTCTTTTTTGGAAAAGGCGTCTCCTTATATAGCTAACGAGGACTCCTGAAATCTATCCTGTCCAATGTGGGACTTGCAGTTTTTTATATAATAGGATGAATGATTTAAGGTGTCTTACTCTTCCCATTTGGGACTAGAAGACCTTTAAATTTTTAACAAGCTGTGTTCGACAGATACGATACGACTAATGTATATAATATGTAAATATGATAATTTTAAATTTTCAAAAAAAATGCGGATATAAATAAAATAATATTATAAGTAAACTCTTAAAATATATTTATATTTATCTATGTATGAAATATTTTATAATAAACTTGATTGAATCTTATTCAAAACAATGAATTTATCTATTACAAAATATTATAAGTGAATATTATTTATATTATTAATTTAATTGTCATCGATTAATTCACTTAAATTGTTTAAATAGTTTCAACTTTGAAATAGCTGAAATAATTGAACAAATATAGTTAAGATACACATGCGCTTCACAGTTTATCGTGTTGATGGTTCATAACCGCTTGAGTCTTGAACAGAATGTTGCTTTTGGAAAAAAAAAAAAACTAGAACAAATTTTTTTCAACACTTTAACCGTATTCACATTTTAATATATTTTATTTATTTTTTCTATATGTCTATCATATCTTATTTTTTAATTTTTATTTTTCAATCTCGTTTTTCTTTATCACTCCAAAATAAAAGGTAAGAATATCACAGCTTCTAACTAGAGTCGGTGAGGGCGCAGTGCTGGGTTTTCATCGCTGTGGTAAGAACTGCAGAAGGTCAAGAGTCAGATATTGCGACTCAAGCGCTGCCCCTCCAGATCAGCCTAATAGTGAAATTTACAAAACTAATGCTGACTCCATTTTCTATACATCAATTGATTCAATTCTTTATAAGGAATTTAGGGCGGGCGGGCCAACGCGCTTGGAGTCCCTCCCCTCCTATTTTGTCAATACATATTTAGCTAAGTTTTTAAATGTACTAACTCATAATATATTAAAAAATTACACAAGCAGCTAATTTGAATAATTATGGAAATAGTTGTTTATGTAACTAATCAATGTTGAAAATTAAATATTATATTGTTATACAATAAATTAATATATATATATATATAACAAGTTTAGTTATTAAATTTTAATTAAATAAATAAATGTTTAATATAAATTAAAAATAAATTTTCAAAATAAATAATATTATATATATGAAAATCAAAAACATTTTTAAATGGAATAATCAATATAAAATTTTTGTTCAAAACTTATATTCTTTATTGTAAAAAAAAAATAGAAATATTAACGGAAAGCAGAGATGAGACAGTGAGTGTGAGTCACCTGGGAATTGGGACCAGGGGCTGGTAAAACTGTTTGTGCCCCTGTCTAGCAGACTTTTGGGGTTCATGGGTCCAACTTCCCGTGCCGTGTACCCATCAGTAACTGTCATGGGCATGATTGTCATTTCATTTTATTGGTGGGCCACACCAACATCGGAATGATACTATCAGAGTATCAATAGTTTTGATCTACTTCGCTCGCATACACAACCCGTCTTCTTCTGCCTTTGCTTCGCTTCTCTATATAAACCTGTACCTCTCTTATTTTCCAAACTAAACTTTGCTTCAATCACCCCAATCTCACTCAACACATCACACCACAAGCAAACGCTCCTTGTTCATTTTAGAAGATGAAAAAAACAAACACTGCAACCACTGATTCATCAAAACTTGATCGAAAAACTATCGAAAGGAACCGCAGAATTCACATGAAATATCTCTGCTCCCAGCTAGTTTCTATTATTCCTTCCAAGGTACCTACTGCATCTATAATCCATATTTGATGCTGTCTCTTTCCATTTCAATTAAATCTTTCTATATAAATTCAGGATTGATTAACTAAGTAAATGAAGGGATATTTCAGGATGTGTTGTCGCAGCAGGATCAGCTGGATCTAGCAGCCACGTATATAAAGCACCTCAGAGAAAAAATAGAGAAATTGAAACGGAAGAAGGAGCAAGCAATGAACATGATGAAATCAACCCAAAACAATAATAGAATTTTCAATTTTAGCTCACAATTGCCTCTGCTGGAGATTAGGGACTTAGGTTCGGGCATTGAAGTGATGTTGGTAAGTGGATTGAACAAGAACTTCATGCTCTACGAAGTAATTGGTGTCTTAGAGGAAGAAGGGACTGAAGTTGTCACCGCTAACTTCTCTACTGTTGCTGATAAGATTTTCTACACTGTTCATGCTCAGGTACAATATGCTATATCTATGTTTGTACTCCTCATATCAATTAAAATTCAGAGCTCTTCTTGGTATCAATAAGTAATTAAGGTCTTGCAACGTGTGTGGACATAGGCTGTTCCTGAGTTGCTTTCACCTCTTTCTTGGGTCCAGCGCTATAGTTAAACACGGTGAAGAATGATCTTCATTTTTATGACATCTTATCCTTTTTTTTGGTCCATCAGGTTAAAATATCAAGAGTTGGTGTTGAGCCAACGAGGGTATATCAAAGGCTTCAGGAGTTGATTGCACCACTAGAAAGCTGGGAATACATACCGTGAAGATAAAAAGGACTACAGGATCACTAGCTTGATAGCTGTATTTCTGCCCAGGACTATACTAGAAAATAACATATATACAATGGGCGTACTCATATATGTACACATAGCACCCTCACCTGTGAATCAAACTATCAAGTATATTAGCTAGAAGGATGCATATGTTTTAGGGAAAATAACTTGTTAAAAAAGTCTCTTTTCTTCGTGTCTTCTTCCGATAATGTGTTGCTACTTTCATGTGTTTAATTAATTCGTTTAGCAGTCTAGAGCACCCATCCTTGGAAAAAATTATCTTCTTTAACTGCTCCACTATTTCGTATATCCTTTGTTTATACAAACTTCACAGATAGTTATTCTTCATAAAATAAAATGGTGCAGCCTTAAATTTTTAAATTAATTGTAGTTAAAATATAGGGTTGGGACTTGCTGCATTTCTGCGATCAAAATTATAAATTAACGCTTCATTTATCCTCAAAACATTCAGTTTGCTGTAGCACGGTAGCATCGTACAAGAAGTAGTGCTACTGATTGTAAGTTTTGCCGTTTGATCCTACCACCAAAAAAACAATTTTTTAATTAAAGTTTTCAAAAATAAATAGTAATAATTTTAAATTTATCAATTTTTTTTTATAAATTTATATTTATAAAAACTTATTCGTTGCAAAAGACTATCTTTTTTTTTTGCAATGTATCCTTCCATTTTAATTATAAAGAAATGTATGAAAAAGTAATTGAAAGTTATTAAATTAGTATAAAAATTAAAAGTTAAACTTAAAGTTGATAAGTTAGAAATTAAATTAGAAAATTTTAATCAAATTAACTGTAAATTAGTTGACAAATATAAAATAAAAATAATTAATTAACTAATAAACCAGTATTTGATAAATGTAATATATTTGCTTAATAAAATAGATTAAATATATTAAAATTTAATTAAATAAATTTTATTTTTTAAAATAAAAATACTTATTTATTAATTTCACATAAAAATTTAAATAAAGATTAAAAAGTAACTATTTTATAATTTTTTATTAAAAGGTTTAATATTTTTTTAAAATAAAATAATATAATAATTTAAATTATAATAGTTTATAATAATAAAAAATAAATAGATCAACATTACAAAAATTATTATCAAAGAATCAAATTATATTAGATTCATAAAAATAAATTAATAAATAAGAAAACAGAATATAAAAATAAAAAAAACATTACATTTAAGATTTAAAAAATTTAAAAATAATTTTTAAAATATTAATAATTATCCTAAAAATATTAGTAATTATTAAAAAAATTAAATATTTTAATAAATTATGAATTAATAATTTCAGCTTCAATTGGTTTAATACGTGCCAAACACATTCTCTGAATCTGAGCGGGTGAAAGGAGTTTGTGGCCACAAATTGCAACCACAGGTGTAGCTGTATAAGGATTAAGGAGTATTTGATTTCACGAAGTGAAAGACAAATTGTATCCAAGATGCATATATCACATTCCTTGAAAATGAACGAGCCGGTCCCAAATATTTAATGTCACGATTGATTGATTAGATAAGAAATTTGAATTAAACTTGACTTTCAAGGTTTAAGCATTAATTTCATCAATAAACTCAGACAAGGGAATGCTCTAAAATTGGATTTTTTTTAAGAATGAAAATATAAGTATATATTTTTTTAACATCATTTCTTAAATAAAAGAAAATTTTAATGACTTTACTTAAATTTGTTTTTTTTTAATCGAATAGGTACACCCGTAAAATCTCCTTTAATATTTTGTTCAAAAAGTTGGAATAAAGAATTTATTATATAATACAGGAAATTTTTCTTTAATATACAATGAAATAAATAAGATTTAAATTTAAATTTTCATGTAAACTTTTCCAACCATAATAAATTATAAAACAGTAAAATTGCGATGTTATATGTCAATTGTATTTTGTTATACTTAATAATATTAATATTATTTTATTTAATATTTTTATTTTATTTTATTTTTCTTGTTGTCATATCATATTACTTTCTCTCTCTTAAACTCTAAACCTTCCAAGAAATATCTACAAAATATTCTTATGTATACTCTAGCCATTAGATGCACCCATCTTGTGTTGAACAAAACTTTTCATATCTGAAGTTTAATATTTAAGCTTCACTAACATAGGAAAATAAAATTTTAGGTCGTGATTAGTATAAAGATATTAATTAAATAATATTTAATGTACCCAATTAAATAATTCCAATTACTTAAAAATTATTAAAAAAATAATCCTTTTAATTTAATAAATTTTTTTATTAAAAAAATTAATTTGTTAAGTATTATTTAGTTTGCCTTTTTATCAGCTAGTTAATATTTGTTGTAGAAGAATACATTTGTAATTATAAATTTTTCAAAATGATGCTTTTACACTGTCTCACACAGTTACATCCTTAGACATAGAAAGAAAATGAGAAATATTTTGTAAATTACTCTAACACTTTGTTACTTTTAAGTGATTCAATTAAAAAAAATAAAGGAAAAGAAATATTAAATTTATGTTGAAACAGAAAAAGGAAGAAAGACAAAAAAAAATAAGAAAGAATATGAAATTATCATTTAACAAATTTTCTCTCAAAATGGAGGAAAAAGAAAGGATAAAAGGGCTGTGAATTTTTTTTTAATTGTTTAAATTTGTAACATTATTTGCACAATAAAAAATAATTTAAAAATATAATACTAATTTTTTTATTAAATTAATTTATTATTATTATTGATAATATGTTTATTTTTTATGATTTTTTATTTATCTAAATAAGTAGAAAATTTTATTTTATTTTTATTCATACAATAACATAATTTTGTTAGTTTCTATTTTATTTTTATCCTGTTTTATCTCACAAAGATTAAAGGTGTTAAATTTTAGAAAGAAAATAAAGATATAGGTAATAAAGTAATAGAATGGATAATGTAATATAAAAGTATAAATATAAAAGAGATAGAGAGATGAAAAAATATTAAATAAATTAATAAGAATCATAATAAAGAAATGAAGAAATGAAATGACATGAAGAGGGGAATAAAAAAGAGATTAAAAAAAGAATTGCGGGTTAAAAGGGACGGAGAATTTTGAACTACAGCATCATTATTCTTGCATCCTTCAAAATTCAAATGCTTGAGCATACAGTAACAATATGTTCCTTATGGCATTTTGATGCTGCCTACTCAGTTGCAGTTTTGTCTGGGATGGACTTTGAAGATGTTTTAGTTGGTTTACTTACTACAGTTACTTCACATTTTATTTATATTTTAAATTTAAAAAATGAATTTTTTTAATATATATATATATATATATATATATAAATCTATACGGCTATAAATAGAATAAAATTAAATATAATATATTTATATATATATATATATATATATATATATATATATATGACAATCATCTTACAACTTTTAACGAACTATTATCCGGTAAAAAGGATCAGGGGAGAGTATTAAGGGAGAGAGTTAAGGATTTGGTTGTGTGTTTGAGTGAAAATTAAGAAAAATAAGAATAATAAAAATAATTTCATTTGGATATATTTATAATGGATATTTGTATGTTGATAAAATAGATAGAAATAAATATTATATTATTTGTTTTGAATATATTTATAAAATATAATTTTTCCTAAATGTTTCAAATATATCTTTTATTATTTTATTAATAGATAAATATATCTTATATCATTTTATAATAATATTTTTAATAAATTAATTGTAATAAAATTGCATAAGTTTAATTTATATTACATAATATTCATATAAATTATAAGGATTTTTATGATTTTTAAATATTTATAAATTTATACTATTTGTATAATTATTTTTTAATTCTAAACAATTTAGATATGAATAATGTATTATATCCACTCTACTTAATGACATGTTTAGGAAAAAAATTAAAAGGTGTAGATTATATATTCAAAAAATTATTTAAAAATGGATGAAATGAAATTGGATGAATTTTATTTTTATTTTTATTTTAAATAATATTTTATACAGTATAAAAATAAAAATAATTTTAATAATAAATTATTATGGTAAACAATTATTTTTTATAATTGTTATAGTACACTTTTATATTTTTTATTCATCTAAAATAAGTAAATATTTTTATTTTTTATTTTTATTTATCTAAATAATATATGTTGTTGGCTAATTTTTGCATTATTTCTCATTTTTTATTCTGTTTTTTATTGACTTTCATCCAGATAATGAAGAAAAAATATTAATATCCATATTTATTTTTATATTAAAAATATTTTTATTACATTTTTATAATAAATTTTTATTTTTCTGCAAAAAAAATATATCCCTTTGCACAAACTGAACATTCTTTTCTTTTATAATGAAAGGGGTGGCTCGTGCTGCTGCTGCTGTTATGTGTTTGTTGTGTTGTGTATCCCACTCCCCAACCTGTATAAGTATATCTGAACATTCTTTTCGTTTTTTCTCTTTAAGATTTTGATGCAAAAATTAAAAATAATTAAATATTATTTTTAATTTTTAAAGATGACATATAATTAAATATTTGATAAAAATGAAAGAAATACTAATTATTAAGTGATTTTATCAATACATTTCAGTGGTAAAAAATACAACTGACAAATTCACTTTTAGAAAAAAAATTACATTGATCCCATGTATTTTATCAGACAAGATTTTAACTGTATATTAATTATATATTAATGTATAATTTTTCAAATCTATCATTTTTATAACAATATAATTTATATTTAACATATTTATATAATTTTTTAAATGTAATATAAAAGAATATATACGTAATCTTTGTAAAGATTTTAATGCGAAAATGATAAAAATGGACATTTTTTATTGGATGAATAGTGAAAAAAGGAGGCAGATGTGTAATTCGATTAATTAAATATGAGTGCTTACAGTATAAGGAATGATTAATCAGATATATTTTATTTCAAGAAGTTATTCTCTATTGATATTAAATTAATCAAACTAATTCAATGATTGGATAATTGAGTTAGAATTCGTTAAATAAGATTTATTTTTTGAATAATTAAATAACAAGAGCTGGATTTTTTTTTCACTCAATGGGCACAATGCCTTTTAAAAAAAATAAACATATATATATATAAATAAATGCTTGATTCTTTAAAATTACTAAAAAAGTTATTTAATAACAATTTTAATTTTTCTCAAAAAAATTTATTAATTTTTATTTATTAAAAATTATTTATCAAAAAATATTTTAACAAAAATTTAAATAATATAACTATCAAAATTTAATATATTTTATATTAATTTAATCTATTTTATATAATTTTATACAAATAACCACACAATATTAGTCAATTTGTTTTTTTTCGGTGAGTCCGAGGGGATTGAGCCAATATTAGAAACTTGAAAGGGCAGTAAATGGTCACTCTTGTCCTGACTTATGATATTCCTTTAACTTAAATTTATTATACTATTTCTATTTCTAGTTATTTGTTGATATTAAAATTTAATATAATACTAATTATTATTTTTATTAATATAAAAATTAAAACGATGATGTAATTAAACTAAATAATTTTAATATAATAATTGATTTTTTTATCTGTATAATATCTTTTCCATAAAAGAGATCTTTCGTTTTCCAACCAAATTTCTTTTTTGCCGGTGCCTTTGCTTCAACATTTTTTTCCTTTGATACTATCATTACATCCTTTCCCTTTCCTAAGCCGTCAATAAGGAAGACTAAATATTAACCACGTGTTGATCATTCATTTAATATTACTTAGTGTGAAGTTATATTAATAGCAACTGATGATATTTTCGGCATTGCGACTTTATTTTATACACGTGAATGTCAATACTGCATGGAGAACAAAAATCCAAGCCGAAAATATGATTATGACAGAGAAATTTTGAATCCACGATGACCAGGTTCATGTATCATATTGATCATATATGGAACATGAACTTCGAAAATTGGCACGAGGTCAAATAGTGTGTCTTTCTAGTCCAGTCAAAAGTATTGACTTTAGTGTTTTTCTCTTTTTAAAAGTACTAGAAGTATCCGTTTTTGCATAACTTTTTCTTGAGTTTCAGTTTGAAGTAAAATGTCACCTGGATTTTTGCATGTCCGAAGTTTCCGCCTAACTGAGTATAGCATGCAGTCGCTTCATGGTTGAATTGGCTGTTCACAAACCATTATTATAAAAGACAAGGATCAATAGATAGACCAATTCTATTTTCATACATATTTCTTGAAAGACCAGATAGATGTTGAATTACTCAGGAATACATATGTAAACGCAAATTCCTTTTTATGGTAAACGATAATAAAAAAGTAAAATGAATTTTTTTATATATTTAAAGTTCTTTTAAAATCTTTAAATATATAAATTTTTTCAAATAATGAGTTTAAAGTACTTATAATTTTAAAAAATAAATGAAAATTTATTTTTAATCTATTTTCTAATTAAAATATGACATATATCATTCTTAATGTAACTGTTTTAAAAAATCAAATTATTTTAAATAAATTATGCAGATTTTCTTCATAAATTTAAATATTTTCAAAACTACATTAATCTGTAAATTTTATAAGTTTATTATTTTTCATTCAATCCTTGTAATTAATTTAAAATAATTTACAATTCTTATTATTTTGATACTTTTCAATTAAATCCTTGGAATACGTAATCACTCCGTTATCTTCGTTAAATCACCCTAATACCATTTTTGTTTTCTGATGTTCTGACATTTGAAAAGATATTGGTATTTTTTATTTGCCAAATATAATGTTAATAAATAGTTTATTTTAAATTTAAATTAATATTATAAAAAATATTTCAAAAATTATCCTTAAAATTATTTAGTATTTTAAAATGATAAATGTTATTTCAATAAAAGAAAGTTAACTTTAAACGACTTGTATAGGTTAGAATGATTGTAAGGGGTTATTTTAAAACATTTTTATCAGGTTAGAATTAGAACTGTTAAAAATTATTTAACTCGAGTTAAAATATCTTTTTTTAAAAGAACAATCATTATTTTAAATTTGAATATATCATATAATTTTTTTATAATTTTAATAATTTCTTTCTTTAATTTAAAATTTTTATATTTTTTGTTCATAAAATAAAATATTTATTATTGATAAATATTTTCATCAAAAGAAAAATATTTTATATTTTTAATTATTTATAATTTTTAATATTGCATGAAAAATATTCTAATTATTTAATAATATGAATTATTATTATTTTACATCAACAGGTTCAATATTTATAGTTTTATTCAGTAAGTTTAATTTTTATCAATTTTGTTTTAAGGATACATTTTAATAAAATATTTTTAAAAATTAATGTTTTGCCTATAAATTTAAGTATGTTTTTATATTTAATTTTTAAAAATTATTTAGACGAAAGTTCACTGTAATTTAACATCATAAATGCTACTACTGATAAATAAAAGGAACATTTTAAAAAATATTTATATAAATTTAAAAGTTACGATGAAAATTATAAATAAAAATATATTTATAATCAAAATTTATAATATTTACATATTTATGATTTTTATTTTTGAATTAGCATCTATATTCATTAATATTATAAAAAAGTAATTTTCAATGATAATATAAAAATTGGTTGAGTCATGTTATGAGTTGAGGAAAAGATGAAACAAGATAAAAGAGAAATTGTTATTATAATTATTATTTAGTTACTATAGTTATTATAAAATAAATTACTAATGAATACTTTAGACAGTAAATATATACGGAAGGAATATTATTATCCTCTCAAATGTTAAGGCAAGGAAGAAATAACCTTTTTCTTTTCTTTCCTATGCTCAAGCGATTGAGGGCATTGAAGCGGTGGATGAAGACATGAAGTTTAACTTTTAAGAGTTTCGAATGGGAGCGGTGCCCTGAAGTTGAAATTTCACAGATGTCCATGTTTACCAGTAACCGTATACATTTTGTTGTGAATACTTAAAAAAAAAACTGTCTCAAACAATCACCAAGGAAAAGTAAAATTTAGGGATTAAAAAAAACATGTATGAAAAAAATATTAAAAATTGATAATTATTGATTAAAAAATTATCAAATAAAAATTGTTATTTCAAGCATACTTACACTACTAAGACTTAATTATAAAATTATAAAAATATAAAAATTTTAATTATGACAATTGAATTAGAAATTTGGTAAAATTATTGAAGTTATCAGATTAATTTAACAAAAAAAAATTAATTATTTTTATATTACATTATTTTATGGTTGTATTATAACATATTAAAAATTTTCATATAAATTTACATGTAAACGAATAATTTTGTACATTGGTCCGGATTATCTTTATAGTTACAGAATATTGAGTTGCTTTTAGGGTACCTTGAAAATTCTATACATTCTAGTATGGCAAGTCAGTGTCTTCTTATGACAATAATTAATGACAGCAAACGATGGGGTGTTGCTTTCAATTCAAGACATAAGTTGTTCAAGAGAATAAATTTTGATTCATTTTCTCACTTCGAGAATTTAAGATGATAATTTTAAAAATATTATATTTTTTTATTTTTACTTAAAGAATTGGATAATAAGTTGAAACTCAAAAATATTCTTTTTTTTTTTTAATTTTACTATAAAATAATTCGATCAAAAGTTTGTGTGTATATAAAATTAATATAACAAATCATTTTTAAATTTTTTACATAAATGACACATATATATATATATATATATATATATATATATATTTCAAAACTGATATTTAATTAATCAAAAAATATTTTATCTTATATAGTTTTCAAAACATCGCGTGGTTGAGAATCGACTGCATGTGATGTATGGGACTCACAAAGTGGTATAAATAGAATTCATGTTTAGATTGACAGAAGTGATATTCTGGCATGAATTTTTTTCCTGAACAAACAAAAGAATTAAAACTGTGTGGCCTGATATATAAATATTTTGGATGATTATAAATATTTTTATAAAAGTTGTTTAAATTTTGAGGCATGCTTGAACTTGATGAGCACTTTGGATCTAACTAACTAAAATTCTTCCAGGTACCAAAAAATAAGATATATAAATAGAGTTTTTGAACTTTGAAGAAAAAAATATATTCCAATAGGAAAACTTGTTATACTTTGGTGTGTTTTATTAAAACTGTTTCCCTATCTGACATGACTTTATTGAAATTCAAGGCTTTACAGCTAGTCATCTTTAGGATGACAATTGGCTTTACAAAAGTTAACATAAACTTGTACAGCCAGTGGTTTTTAGGTTGACAATTGGCACTACAAAAATGATCATAACGTTTTAATGCTGTATTAGTTTTTATTAGTATAATTTATATTAACAAAATTTAAGATTCGTTTGGATGATTTTTAGTTTATAATTTTAAAATTAAATTAAAATTTAGTTTTAAATTTAAATTTTTAAAAATTATTATAAAAATAATAAAAAAAAATTTTAAAAAAATTTAAAATAATAAAAAATTATTAGTATATAATACTATTATTATTGTTGTTTTTTTTTCTTATTATTTTTATATTATGATTTGGTGATGGTAATTGAGATATATTTAAAATTAAAAATTTTGTTTTAATTATAAAAATTAAGTTCAAATTATTTAAAAAATATATTAAAAATTAATTCAACCATTTTAGTGTAACATGTTTTAGTTTTAAATTTAATTTAAAAATAAAAAATAAACTTTGAAGATTAAAATTTCAACAAAATAATTCTTGTAGAAGATTAAAAAAATACAAATTTAATCATATAAAATTTGAAAAAACTAATTTAGTTGTGATTTTAATTTTTCAAAGACTAAATTGATAGGTTAAACTTTTAAAGAATTTATTTATGACAAATTTTTTTTAAAAAATTATTAATTTTTCTTATTCTAAATTGAAATTTTTTTACTTATTAAATAAATAAAAAATTAAGGATGAAAAATTTTAGATAGAAATTTATAAATATAAATGTATAAATTAACATTAAAATAATAATTTTATATGTGTATAAAAAATATATTAAGTAGGGTGTTTATGTTTATACGAGAGTGAGAAGAAAAATATTAATTATTATTGTTTATTATAAAAATTAATATTAAAATGCAAAAAGTATGTAATTATTTTTAAAAACTTACATACTTTTTTCAATTGATATATATTATAATAACATTTCATCTTAATTATGGATGTATAATTATATGATTGAGATATATTCTCTTATTATTATATAGAAGTGAATAATATGATTAAATGTTGAAATTTGCAATAATTTTGAATATTTGTTTAATTGAGTTAGATATTTCTATTTTAGAATTTTATTTTATTGTATTTTCACAATAAATTTCTTTTAAAACAATTTTTTTTAAAACAATTTATTTTGTTAATTTATTAACAAAACACACATTTAAAGAGAATCATTTATTTTTTTTCAACTTTATAAAATAATTCTAAAAAACAAGTTAAAATTTTATAGATACTAAGGATTCAATGGTAAATGGTGTAATTATGTGAATAACAAAAGACAAAGTAGGGTTGGGTGGGGCCATTTGAGGTGTGCATAACCGTTCTTTGTCGGGTGACAAAGCGCAGCATGAGACAGGACCACTGGTTCACCAACACCACATGGGTTACCAATAGATTCCATGAATTTAGGTAATCTTAATTTTGAGTTTGACCATTGTAAGTTGTGTTTATGTCCTCGCGTGTCGTACAAGTAATTAATATTGATTTAGAGACATCTAATTAGTAACTACCCCTCAGTTGGTGTTTAAATCTTGATTAAGGGTATGCAAGAGATTTAGTATAAAACTCCATTCAAAATATTATTTTTATACCTCTCTCAAGTGCCATTTGTTTTTTTATCTTATATTTTTATATTTAAATTATTTATTTGGTCTTTTTAAAAATTATTTATTTTATCTTAATTGATTATACTATTTATTTAGCACTATTTTAATTTTTCATAAATATAATTTTAAACAAATAAAATTAATTTAAATATGACGTTTTATTAATCTAATATTTATGATAATGTATAAATATTTCCACCAATATTTATCTTTTTGAATCTTACCAGTATTTGTTTGGTTTTTGAAATATATAATTATTGGTGATATCTTGATCAATGATGACTAATCAAAACTATTTATAGTAATGACAATATTTTAAATTAGTTTGGCATGTTACGTAAGTTAGCTTATAATTTATTTAATTAAATAATAATTTTATCTGATTAAATTAAATAGCATTTGGAAAGAGGATTTTGAAAGAAAAGAAAGGGCTAGACAGACATTTATTTTAAACAAATATATTTTAATTTGATAATTTATAAAATTAATAAAACAATAGACTATTATAAACTAGTTAAAAATATTTAATATATTAATAATTTATTTACCATCATAAATAATATAAAATTTTCTTAATTTTTTTAATGATTACCCTTCCCTTCTTTTTCTCTCCAAAAATCTTTTTCAAACAATTCTTTAAGGTATACTATAATTGATAATAAGATTATTTTATTAGATTTTATTTTATGAATTTTAAGCTACTTCACTTAACTTATATTTTCTCTAGTTTTTTTATAAATAAATTTTTTAATGTTTGTTAAATGATGCATAATAAAAAATTGATAAATAATATTTTTATTAAAAATTATGATATTTAATCTTATTAATATATTAATTTTTTAATTTTTAATCAATATTTATTATAACATCCAATCTACAATGTCTCTTGCATTATTGTTTTTACCAAAAATATGTTAATTAATTGGATAGAGATTATTAAGTAAAGATGTAATAATTAATTATATAAATAGAAATTAATTTTTTTTTTAATATTATGGATAAATTTAAAAAATCCTTTTTTACTTTAACATTTAAAATTAGGAATTAATATTTCTAAACAAATTTATTATTTAATTTTTTATCTTTATAACAAATTAGAAAGGCCATACTCTAATAATTAATTATTAAGATTAATCTAATAATAAAAAATTAATATAATTTATACGAGATTTTACCTTTAAATCTGGTTAATTTTATTATTTTAAGTAAATAAAACTCATACATTGAAAAAGTGCAGAAGTGGTACATCCCACAAAAAATTAAAAGGAAAAGAAATTGCATGTAAGGTTAAGGTATGACCACTCCATTTGTTGCCCATTTTTTAAGGGTTGTAGAGAAAATTTGAAATTAAGGTAGATGAAGACAATCCTGAAAGGATGCTTACATTCCATATATCCATATATAAGCTACTTTTTAAAATGTGGGTTAATAATTTCCGATGCTGAATAATTGGAAAAAGGGTAATGTTGCATAGTCTCCCTTTCATGGCAGATTAATGACTTCTGAGTCTACTTGGAATTGAATAATGTGATCCAAGTTCCATTCTTTTACAAGCTGCAACTCTCATCTAAGTCTAACTGCACAACCTTCTCCTAATTTTGAGTCCATTCTGTAGTCCATGTATTTACTCTTGTGTGGTCATTTCTGTTGAATGTTATTTTAAGATGCAAGCTTTTTAGTCTTTTTTATTATTTTATCTAACAATCTATTGGAAGAAAAATATAAAAATGATTGACACTGTTATGATGTTCTAAATAAGTTGTATGAATAATACCCCTCAATTTTAATGCAATAGTGCATAGATAGTCAAAGTATATTTTTGCTAGAAGAAATGGGCCAAAGCCCAAAAGTTTATGAGAAAATACATCACTTTGTTCATATCCGTAGATAGTCTTTGATACTATAAACGGGCCAACCACAAATTCTATGAGAAAATAAATCACTTACCGAACAAAGGCTTGTATTAGCTAAAAAAAACTAAAAGCACCCAATAAGGTATATTGGACAACTTTTGAACACCAAAAATAATTTAATTTTGATAAATATCATTTATCTGTATAAATATTTTTATATTGTTAATTAATTAAAATAAAATGATAGGTATGAATTTTCAAATGGCAATAATAAAAGTTAATAATTTTGTAAATAATGTGATAATGTAGAATTGGAAATAATATAATTTGTTTTATATTATCAATATATTTTAATTAAATTATAATAATAAATAATAGATTATTTGGGTGTATGTAAGAATATTCTCGACTGAATAATTAGAGACTAATCTCTTTAAAACAATTTTAAAAAATAAATTATCTCTTTTAAAAAGTATTTGTGCATATAACCAAGATTTGAATTTCTCATATTATGTGTAAACAATACAAATATGTATCAATTATTACAAATTTTTTTAGGAAAGAATAGATTGTTTAAAAGAAAGCAAGTTAGGTCATGATAATAAAATAAACAGTTTTTTCTAATGAATATCTAGTGATGCAGAATACAAAATAATAAATAATATTTTTTTATTAAAAATTATAATATTAGATATTATCAATATATTAAATCTTATGATTTTTAATAAAATTTTAAAGTATATAGAATATCATTATATTATATCCTGACATTTTTAATAAAATATTATTATATATCAATTTTTACTGTATGTCTAAAAAAAACCTTAAAGTACGTAAAAAATAATTTATTGAATTCTCTTAATTATTTTAAAATTCATGCAGTAATAAAATTATGTTAATTAAAGGGTTTATCCTCGATGAATATTTATTGAGTAATCAAACTATATTTTGAATTTTGTGCAATTGTAAAATTATTTTTACTTAAATTTAATATTTCAAAAATATGTTAGTTTTCAAAAAATTTCAAATTAAAATATATACCTTCCTTCTAAAAATAAAAAATATTTATTTTCAAAATATTCTAAAAATCAGTAATTATAAAAAATTAAATTTAAATTCAGCCTTTTCAAAATTCAAGAATATATTCCAAATCAAAAAAAAAATTAAAAAAAAAATTAAATTCTCAAAATATTTTCTCCTTTACTTTAATATCAAAAACAAAATTGTTTATAAACAATTTTTCTTAAATTGTTTAAAATTGAGTGAATCTAATTCAACCTCTTAAATTAATTCAACCTTATAACATGTTAAAAGTCAGTTTTGGACTCAACTTCTACGATATTCCAATAAAGAATTTAGAATATGCTATTATTCCAGGTTAGCTGGGCCTTCCAACCCTGCTGTGACTAACTTCTCTCCCTCTCCTAAGCCATAAATCCATAGTCATCTAAATATGGTCGCTATTATCTCCCAGATACCATCAACCCTTCAACATTATCTGGGCCTGTTAGCCCAAGCTTATTTCCTAACACAAGTTAAAAAATACAAAAATATTTCCTGTTTAAAATAAATATATTTTAAATTAATTAAATTTACACAATTAATTAGAAAATAATTATTTTTTAACAGTGTCATAAAATATTGATATCTTCTCTGTATGCAAATTCCAACTGATTTTAAAAATATTATTTTTAAATTAAAAAATCTCCATCTTTTCTTAATAAATTTAGTAACAACTTCTCCATTATTTTTAATTTTCCATTTACCATGTTGTTCTGGTCCTAATTATGACAAAGTTGATGTGGAGAAGTCGTTGCCTATAAAAGCACTCCAAAATGCAAGCTTTTTATTCATTTTATTATTAATCTTTTAACAATCTATTGGAAGAAAAATATAAAAAATGATTGCACAGTGATTGATGTTCTAAATAAGTTATAGGAATAATACAACTCAATTTTAATGTTATAGTCCACAGATTTTTGGTAGATCAAACGGGCAAAAACCCAAAGTTTACTAGAAAATAAACCACTTTGTTCATATCTATAGATGGTCAAAATATTTTTTGGGTAGAACGAACGGGCCAAAGCCCAAATTTCATCTGAAAAAATAAATCACTCATTCAACAAGGGAATTGCTAAACACCTCCTTTTTCTACGGTAATTTGCACCCATTTTTAAATGTATTTTTTTTTCTAAATCACTCATTAATTTTAAAATATATTTTTATTCTAAAATTTTAATTTTAAAACATATTTTTACATTATGAAATTATAACTTTAGGATGTATGATAAAATTTCAAAATGTACAAATACATTCAGAATCTTACTTTCATAAAAAATAATATTTTAAAATTTTAATAAATTACAAAAGTAGAAAAATATAGAAAGTAAAAAAAAGGTATATAGCATGGCTAGAGTTAGGTATGTGGGCCAGTATCAACAAACTTGTGAGTTAAGTCGACAACTTAGTCTGCAATCTAATTTTTATTTTTTATAAAATAAAATAAAAAAATTATATTTTTATTAATTTTTTATTTTATATAATTTTTTAACTATTTTAATATATTATTATATAACTTAACCGAGCAAATTTACTGAGTTGCAGGATAAAATGGAATGAACCACCATTTTACTTGACTCATTTATTTTCCAGGCTAACTCATAATTAATGCAAATCAAACTTAAATAGATTGAATTGATTTATTTATTCAACTATAATAAGCATGGCCCATTTAACAAACGTTTGTAACTTAGCTAAAAAAAACTAAAGGCAGCGAGTAAGGTATATTCGATAACTTATGAACATCAAAGTTAATTTAATTTTGATATATTATTTTTAACAATATAATTATTTTATTTTATTAATTAATTGAAGTAAAATGATAGCTGTGAATTTTTAAATAATTATAATAAAAATAAATAATTGGATCAAAATATACAATTTTTTTTACTAATAATATATTTTAATTAAATTTTATAATGAATAATAGATTAATTTATTATATGTTAAGAATATTCATCAGTATACTAAAAAAAAAAAAGAATATTCATCATTGAACACTTCTGAGTTATCTCTTTTAAAAAAATATCTGTTATGTGTAAACAATACAAGTATCTATATTGTAACAAATTATGTGGGGAAACAACAGCATGTTTAAAACAAAAAAAGTTGTAGGTTATAATAATAAAATAAACAATTTTTTCTAATAGATATCTAATAACACAAAATAAAAAATAATATAGTAATTTTTAATTAAAAACTATAATATTAGATGTTATCAATATAAATGTAGCAGATTTTAATAAATCTTCTATATATAAGAAGATATCATTATATTAAATCCTGAAATTTTAAAATATTAATGTATATAAATTTTTTATCATGTGTATAAAAAACACGTTAAAAAACCGTTAAACAAAACTCTGTAGCCCCCTCCCCTCTCTAAATCCTATGGGATATGGTTAGTTTCCCCAATTCAAATTTAATTTGAAACCAATAACTAAAAGAAACATGTATCATAAAACAATATGGTTAATTCCAGTTCAGGAGCATAAGGTTATAGTCCCCGTCATTGATTCTATCTAACAAAATTTTTACTATTTGATTATAACTATGTTTATCTAATATATATATATATACCTGTATATAATTATATTTTACTCCGTACCCTCAACTATAGAACTGATATAAAGCACGCCGATGTAGAATTAACAACTTTCATATTCAAAGTTTCAAACATCCAGTAATATAACCCACAAAAAAAAAAAAAAAACACCCAGTAATGTAATAACAATTCAACATTAAATTTCTTCTATCTCTTTTATCATTTGCCATGATTTCGATGTTGACAAAACAGCCGAAAGGGGTGTTTGGGCTACTTATATAAAATATATTTACTTACTTCAATGCATTATTTATTATAAGGTTGATCTTATCTAAGCCAAGGCCAACTTCACATACTTGTAACTAACGTTTTTCTCGAGGAAAATGAGGCTTTTATTTGTTATTACATATTTACATAAACTTAAATATCCAATATCTATAAGAAGGGTAGCATATCTATATTAATTTAATAGAAAAGCTATATTTTTATGCAGACTTTATATGTAAAAATCATAAAAGTTCCCCCAAAAATTTCTTGCTATAATTTTATAACAAATATTTTATTTAGATGAGGAATAAAATAAGATAAAAATATATTATTAAGATAGATAAAACAAGAAAAAAATTAAAAAATTATTTATTTAAATAAATTTAAAAGTAAAATAAAATAAGTAAATTATACAAAATATTTATAATAATTATAAAATTCATTAATATTATAAATTTTTAAGTTAATTTTTTAATTTGTATATTTTTATATACAAAATATTATTTACAATAAAAAAGATAAAATTCCACCGCCTCCTTCTCTCCTTGTCCCTTTCTTATTATTTTAGAAAATATTTTTTAAGTAAATTTACTTAAAAATAATTTTTTTTATATTTTTCCTCAATTTAAATAACAATAAAATCTTCATTTATAATATCTTTATTCTTCTAAATTTCTTTCTCAAAAAATTCATCCGTCCAACATAAAGGATAAAGCAAAGCTTGAGAGGACGGTTTAATTAATGTGTAATCATGGAGTTCATCGAGGGTGACAAGGGCATCCAACTTCGCCATTCGCTTAGAACAATTCAAATATATTTTAGGTGAGTTATGTATTCGAATAGATAAACGTTGGTAACATATTTTTTATAATGAAATAATTATATAATATTATCTTGATGATGACATTTAATATAGGATATTAATGGAATGGAACAAATAGAGGTAGTAGATATTCATTATCCATTATCTATTTAGGGAAGCATCCTTATTTATCACAAATGAGACATTTACTCTAACAATATATTTTAATCTATATTTTAAATAATATATTACACATTAAAGTAAAATAGTATGATAAAATATTAATCAATTTTAAAATTATTTTGATCTACAATAACCTTAAATTTAATTAATTGTTACATTTATATTTTATTTTTATAAAAAATAAAATCTAAGATTTGATATCAGTTATCATATTTACCAAGAAGATAAATTTATAACTTATTCATTAAGATAATTGTGTATTTTAAAAAAAAAGTTATTTGTTTTTCGAATTTATTGTACTTAGTTTTTTAAGTTTATCCTGGCAAATAATTTTGATAATATTTAAAATTTACTAGTTTTATTGAGTTCTTTTTCCTTAAAACTTGAATTTGCTCATTTTGGGTAAAATTTCTTGCATCATTAATAATATATTATTACATCCTTTTCTTTAAAGGATTTTTATTACATTCTTAAAGTTCACTCATGTGAGTAATGGCCAGATTGATTAAATAAAATAAATACAATTATTTATTAACTAATTTTGTGAAGTTCTAAGTGTTTGAATTAGGTCAAATTGCTCGTCTTACTTAAATTTGAAGGTCTTTGTAGTTGATTAAATTGGCTTGACACGAACATCGATACCTACTCCAAGGCGGTTAAAAGAATTATACTTCCTTGGACTTTTCTTTATAAGAAATAACTATTCATATATTCCATTACAGATATAAAAAATATAGTACTTATTTTTTAATATCATAATTATTAAAATATCTTTATATTAATCTATTTTACCAATTTAAATATTTAAAATAAAATTATAACATATCAATTATTTTTATTTATCTTAAATAAATATATTATTTATTTTTCATAAAGAGGATTGAAGGAAGTAATAACTACCTTGTACGTGTCACTTAATTGCGACTCATTTACACATGAAATATATAACTTGTCCTGTCTCATTCAGATTGATCATGTATACTTTTTTTTTTTTTATGTAATTAGTTTGCTAGAATTCACTTGAGGATTGACATGTTTTATAAATATTTATTTTCATTGTATGCGGTTTACACTAAAAAGAAAAAGGAAAGCAATAACACTATCATGGATGAGGATTGAAGACATGGAAAATTGGTGAATTAGAGTACAATTTAAAAATGTTAACAAAAAAATTGTGAAGAGAAATTTTAGAGTAAAATTACATTTAGAATAAATTTTTATAAGTTTTAAATATTTTATATGGACCATTCATTTAATTTACATTTAAAATAATTTTAATCTTTCTTTTAAAATTTAAGAATTATTGTAAAAAAAATTGAATAGGAGTAGAATTATCCAATGGTGTATTTGGAATTGTCATGTGTTTGAATCAGAATTGGCAACTCTATATTTATTATTTAATTAGCCTGTTAGGATTAAGTCAACGGATTTGGTGTTTAAACAATCTGTTTTATTATTCAACTCATGGATGAAGCGAATCTGATGGAGTTTTACCTTCTTTTTTTTCTTCTTTTTTTAATAAAATTAATTGGTGAGTAAGACACGTACAAACTAGTTGTGGCATAGCAATGCCGATGATAATACATCAACAAAAGGTGGGTGAGAACTCAAATTCCCCAAAGCATGGAGAGATCAATCATAATACATCCCCAAAAGCATGACAACATGTTTCCGTAATAAAGTACCCTTTTTTAATAATATTACAATTCTAAATCAACCATCTTTAAGTAAAATTAATTTCTATCAGTATATAGAAAATATTAATTTCTTTTACATATGAAAAAAATTAATATTAACCATTATCAAAATTGCACTCGAGTAAAAAGTTAGATTCACAGACTAAATATTCATTTTTTTTTCTAAAAATTAGGAATTGGCTATATTAATTTTTAAAAGATAAAAATTGAATTATTTATCTTTTAAAAATTAAAGTAACGATTTTTACCTTTTAAAATTAATATAATTACTGAGAATTTAAATTTGTATTATTATTTACTTATCACACTGGATTGATTAATTTTTTGTTTTTTGTAAAGATATATAAAGGGAAAATTATTGTTATTTAATAAAGCATAGAGAAAAAGAAGATAATATGATAATAAAATAAAATAAAATATAGAAAGAGGAAGAGAAGGAGGAGAGAGCTAAGTGGGTCAGAGGCACACGTTATGAGCAGGCAATTCCATGTGGGCACATGGATGAGAGAAGGAGGAAGAAGATGATGAAGAAGAAGCAATACAACATCATCAACTGAAACAAACATCTACGACCCAAAAATTCATCAATTTAATTAAAAAAAAATTGTGTGCGAGGCAGAGAGATAGGAAAAAAGGAAGATGAAGGAAAGCGGTGATGGGTTTGTTCGAGCGGATCAGATTGATCTGAAGAGCATAGATGAACAACTGGAGAGGCACCTGCACAAGGTGTTGACCATAGAGAAGAAAAAACGTGCAGAGGAAGAGGAAGATGTTAATCATGTTCATGTTCACACTGCATCATCACCCACTGCAGTTAAATTCAAACCTTCTGGTTTTGGTAGTGGCAGCGGTAGGGTTAGCTTGAAGAAGCAAAAGCAGGAGTGGGAGATTGATCCTTCCAAACTAATAATTAAGAGTGTTATAGCTCGTGGCACTTTTGGCACTGTCCATCGTGGTGTCTATGATGGCCACGATGTTGCTGGTTAGTTTTCTTTTATCTTTTTTTGTTCTTAATTTTGATTTTATTTTGGGATCAATTTTACTTATGAGATTCAGATGCTTAAAGTGGGAGGATTTTAGATTAAATTTATATAATTTTCTTTTTGGGGGTGATGGTGGAAACGATCGTTCTTTTTCAAAATCAAATTTTTATCTTCAATTAGTGGGTTCTCCGTTCAATTTCAATTTATATAAATAAACATCAGTGGATGCAGTTGTAAAAATTCGTTAATTCTTCAAAAAAATTGATTTTTTTTTAATTAAATTTCTCCGATTAATTCCCTTGCTCCTATGAATTTCTGGAAAAGAGTTGACTTTTATGATGATTTAGTGATGGGCCGCTTCCCAGACTGGGGTTGAATTTGTGGAAATTATAGTGATTTGGATGATGTTTTCAGCGTCTTAAAAATTATGTGATCCTAAGTTGTGGTTATGGTGGTGCGGTGGATGTAATTAAATGTGATGGTATTGATAACCCACCATGGTGGCCTAGTAGTGTGGGGTTTAGGTAATTTGCATGAAGTCTTAGGTTGAATTCTCATTGCTTCCATTATATGTCAGAAAAAAATATGATGTTATTGTTTGGTTGGTTATACTTTTGGAAGAATTAGTGGTGTCCATTTCTATATTGAACTAACCACGGTTATTGTGATTAATTACTTACTGCTTAGTGAAATTGTTGGACTGGGGCGAAGAAGGCCAAAGGACAGAAGCAGAAGTTGCTTCCTTGAGAGCAGCTTTTACACAGGAAGTTGCTGTTTGGCATAAACTTGATCATCCCAATGTCACAAAGGTTAATTTCAATTTCTTCAGTTCGAAGTAAATTTACTTTATTTTGTTTGTGTTGCTGTTGTTATTATTTGTTGAGCTTCTGGTTTCAAGGTAGCATATACTCATATGATTTGTATATTATATTATAACATTTGGGTGGAGGGATCCATCAAAACATAGAGCTTCTTGCCATCTGATATCCTTTGAACTTATATTATCAGCTGAGGGTATCATTTTTCGTATGAGTTTTCATGTTATGTCTATGCATCCTTGCTTGCTTTTAGTTTTAGACTTTTATATGTTGTTGTATACTTGTATTTAATGTCTTTCAAGGATGTCAAATGATTAGTTATTTTGATAATTCTTTAATACTCAAGGATACCGTGTTGGTTTCACATGGCATGGACTTCCCTCTTAACTACGTCTTTCCCCACCTCCCTTCTTTCACTTACATTCAATTTGAGTTTCCTTGCTATTGCCGAAAGGGATGCTTTCTTTCTTGCTTGCTTGCTGTTAAGGGCCATTTCATCATTATCTTTTTAAAAAGTCTCATGTGGGTAGGTAGTTTTTACAGCATGAGGTATGAAGATTGCTTGCCATAATGGTACTTTTATTTGCGAAATATAAGAAATGCAAGTATTTTGTGGAAGTAAAAATATGCAAATCTTATAATATTGAAATTTATTCACAACACCTGAATGTGAGTTTAGCTGTCAAATTCACAACTCTATAACATGAAATTTTTAGTTGGGATATGGAATAGGATTATTGGGATATGTAAGTTGAAATAGATTAGTCTAAGTCTGCCTGTAGAGAATCTTCACCGATATCATTGCATTAACTCATGCATTAGTTGCATATGATAACCTGATTAGCAAGATTTAGCGCTTGAATTCAAGAGTTGTTGGATAACCATCAGGTGAATGAATTTTAACATATTTGGAGTTTATTTCATAATTTTTAGGAGGCAGTTTTTAGGAGATCCTGTTGAAGCCTATCCATTTCAAATTGATGATTATAGAACAAGTAATTTGACTACAAACTTTGCAAGAGAAGTATTAAACTCCAATTTCTAACTATTCCGTTTAGATACTCCATTGATCTGGAAATGAATACTGATATCTTCATATAGAAAAGAGTCAGTTTCAATACATGATCATTCTATGCATTATTTGTTGCAACTTCAGAGTGCTCTAAACTAATCTTTCACATTGGAGGGTGAAAACGGATGTAAATAAAGCTTTTTTCATTTGGTTTGGCATCCCAACTTTTGTTGAACAACACCAACAATAATAGCCAAGCCTTTTCCCTCTAGGTGGGGTCACCTGTTTCAATTGAACAAAGCTCGGAAATGAATATACCATCCTACCAGCATTTCTTTTTTTTAATTTTTCTTTATTATGAAAATTTCTAGTCTTAAGCTTTCTATAATTTATGGTAAATCTGTTCTTTGGAAAAATTGATATGTTTATATTACCATGTTCTCCTCTAAATGAACTTTGACCTTTTTCTGACTGAAGAAAAGTTATCCTGTATTTGAATGACGATTATTTGCTGGGGTGTCCTGGTCTGGTCTTTGTCCTACCCCTTTTCTGGGGCAAAATATACTTGCAAGTATAGTGAACAAATGTAATCATTATGCCCCAATTTTCCTCTTTGCTCGTTTGTTCATGACATGTTTCTTTCCTGATCTATCTTGTGATATTTTGCAGTTATTTTTTCTCCCTCTTTTCAAAGGGTATTATGCACTTTTCTGCAGGTATTTTTCTTCCCAAGATTTTTAAACTATTTACGTTTTCCATGTTTAGTTTATAGGGGCAACAATGGGATCTTCAGAATTGCAGATACAAACTGACAATGGTCTAATTAGCATGCCAAACAATGTGTGTTGTGTTGTTGTGGAATATCTTGCTGGAGGTACGCTGAAATCATACCTAATAAAGAACCGGAGGAGGAAGCTAGCTTTTAAGGTTGTCATCCAGCTGGCACTTGATCTTGCAAGAGGGTATTTATCCATTTTAATTGTGGATTAGAAGGTTGGGAACAACAATTACTCTCGTAACTTGTCTACGTAACTGCTCAACTTGAATTCACTTGGTTTCACAGGCTGAGTTATCTTCACTCTCAGAAGATTGTCCATAGAGATGTAAAGACAGAGAACATGCTGTTGGATAAGACACGCACAGTTAAAATTGCTGATTTTGGGGTTGCACGAGTTGAGGCGTCAAATCCTAATGATATGACTGGGGAGACTGGTACTCTTGGTTACATGGCTCCTGAGGTGCGTTGTTGGTACCTGTAAAATCCTTTACAAATTACAGATTATTGTAATGGCACATATGACAGTGGAATTCTTAGGGAAAAAACATGCAGTGTACAAATGTATTTCATCCAAGTGGGGATGGGTGTCTCCAATCTCCAGTGTCATTCTAAGAGTTCTTCAATGAGGATAAATGATTGCCTCAATGTAGCATCAAACAGCATATGAACTGTGAATAAAAAAGAAAAACGATGAAATATAACTTTTTAATTTGATAACAGTGAAGGCCCTTGTAATTGACTATTCATTGTTTGTTTTCCCAATGGGGTGGCTTACAGGTTTTAAATGGCAACCCTTATAACAGGAAATGTGATGTGTACAGTTTTGGCATATGTTTATGGGAGATATATTGTTGTGACATGCCATATCCTGATCTAAGTTTCTCAGAAATTACTTCAGCTGTAGTTCGTCAGGTACATTTTCGTAACTGTTTTGATTGATTTCCTCACTTGAGCAATGCATGTTTTTATCACTGCGAATCCATTATGATTATATTATTGTGTTCTATTGGAATTTTAGAATTTAAGACCTGAAATACCAAGATGTTGCCCAAGTTCTCTAGCAAATGTAATGAAGAAATGCTGGGATGCCACTCCTGATAAGCGGCCAGAGATGGATGAGGTAGTTTCCATGATGGAGGCCATTGACACATCCAAAGGTGGAGGTATGATCCCTGTTGATCAGCAGCAAGGTTGTCTTTGCTTCCGCAAATATAGAGGGCCTTGAAGTTCTATTCTTTAGTCCAGCAAACAACAATTTGGTTATAGTGATTTTTCACTATTTGAAGAATCAATTTGTATCTATAGTGAGAAAACAGGATTTGGATACTGGATAAGACAAATACACAGTAGGGGGTGAAGGTAGGAGGAGCTGGTGACATTTCAATGTCTTGGATGTGTAAAACAGTACCTCTTATTTTCTTTTACTCTTACCTTTTTTTTCCCACATTGGTTTGGGTTTTGTGGGTATGGGTAGTACTTTCAGCTTGGCAATGTTGCCGGATTGGGACTTGTAACTTGCAGAATCTTCATCATACTATTGCAAACTTACAATCATAATTGATGTGATTAAGTTGGATGCATTTGCTTGGCATTCTAATCTCTATTCTTTATCAGTATGCTCACCTGAAAACTTGTAATATTTTCCCAAGTGTAGTGGTGAAGCAATCATGTTTGAGTTGTCAATATAGAATGGAAGGAAAATAAAGATCAAATTCGATGTTTTACACCATTCTCTTGTACTTAATTTCCATCGACAAGGACAATAAAATTACCATTCAAATGTTCATTAAAGGCCAAATTCTACTAAAGAATGAAAGAGAAGATACAATTGCTAGCAAAGTTGTTTGTATAAACCGTAACGTAGGCATAGAACAAGTCCGGATCCTCTTTAATTGAGGCTTATTAGGTGAGTGAAAGAAATAAAAAATGTGTATATCAGATTCAGTATACATGTAAGAAAAAAAATATAAAAAAGATAAAAAGAAATAAAAATAGACGTATAAATAAATAAAAAGTATTATATGCATGAAAAATTTATCAAGTAACATCTCGAAATACATGCGTTAAATTGAAGCATTTCCATGTTTTTGGGTATCCAAGTGAGTTTAGATTAAAGAATTTTGACAATGCAAGCGTTATTAATGAATGAGAAATTACAAAAGTGTTTAGTTTATGAAAACGTTATCTTGTTTCCATTTTGGTTTATGTTGTCAATATTTTGTGTAAGAAATAGTAAAAGCAAGAAAAAATTATTTTTTGTTTTAATTATTTCTAATACAAAATTTTAAAAAATAATATAAAATATTTTTTTTATACCTTTGTAAAGCTGAAGTATTAAATCTATACTAATGCAGATCAATTAAATGTTGTTACGTGTACTTAAATATTTAATACAGTAAAAATATTAATATCTAAGGATATTTTTTATTTAAGTTTATTATTGTAAAAATTGTTGTTTAACCATTACAATTTGTTATTTGGCTTTTTATTTTTATTTTACCTTATTTCTAAATAACTGATAAATATTTTTGAAATATTTTATTTAAAAAATATAAATATTTTATATGCATTTATAATATAATTTTTTAAAAAATATAATAAAGGTTAGAATAAATTAAAATTTTGTTAATTAATTTATGTTCTAATGTAAAATTTAACTTTATTAAATAATTATTTTAATTGATAGAATTTATTTTCCTGATTTGATAAATAATTTATAAAAATAAATTAATATTATAAGAATTTAAAGATTTAATAAAATAAATTTAGATTTCAATTTTTGATAGTAATGCAAATGGAAGATATAATTTTTTAACTTATTTAAATATTAGATTATATTTTTTCTTAAAAAAATTATTAACTTTATTTTAATTTAATAAAAATCGTATCATATTATGCATTATTGATTTGAATATTTTTTAGATATATTGTTAAAATAATTATTGATTTTAAATGTAAATAAAAATAATATTATAATTTTATAAATTTTTAACTTAAATAATATTTTTTATAATAGAATTTAAAAATTTATATAAAATTATTTTGTGATATAAAATTATAATTAATTTAAGATAAAATAAGCTATAATTAAACTATAATATATATTATTTAAATATTAAAGTTAATGCAAGAAGACGCAATTTAAATTTTTGAAAGAAAATGATAAGAAAATTAGTGTTTTGTATAATTTAAACAATTTTGATGAAGAATAAAACTTAATTTAAGGTTCTTAATTATAATTTATTTTATCAATTAAATAATATTTTATTAATTTATATAATTGTTTTTTAAGTTTAAAAGTTTATTAAATAATTAACTTATTTAAATTATTTATAATATTTAAATTAAATAATAAGTTAGTTTAAAATTTATTTTAAATATTATAGATAAATAAAAATATGTGAAAATTTATTTACATATTATAGATTTAAGGTTTTAAGTTAATTAAGATAATAAGTTAATTTTAAATTTTATTTTAATATTTTACCTAATTAAAATAGTAATGTATTTCTAGGGATGGAAATAGGCTGAGGTAGGCTTTGAGTAGAGACATGAGTCTGAGCTTGTTATCTGTTAAACGTTTAAAGCCTACAAGATCTACAAACATGTATAAATAATTAATTAGAAAATTTTGTAAACTTAAAGTCTACAGGATAAAAAAGATTATTAAATAAGCTTAAAACACACACACATATATATATATATTAATATTATATAAACAAAATATAAAATAAATATTATATAAATATAATATATTAAAATAAATATAAATATATAAATATAAATAAGTCTCTGAATAAGTTAAATATATTTTTTTATAAGTTTAGACTTGATTTGTTTATTTAAAAAGGTTATTTGACAAGTCTGAACCAATATATTTATTAACTGATCTTAGGTAGGCTTTAAACGAGCTGAGGCGTAAACTCCTTTCAGACAGCCTTGTTCACTTCTATTCTTATGTATTTTAAATTTTAATTTAATAATTATAAATAATTTTGAGAATAAATTATTTAAAATTGTAAGTTTATTTAAAATTTAATTTAAATTATATATAGAATTAACACATTAATATAACATAATTATGATAATAAGTTAATGTATAATTTAATTTAAATATAATAAATAATTAAGATAATAAACTAATTTAATTATTATACAAAATTAATATAATAAGTTAATTAAGATAATAATTATATTTAAATATTTTAGATAATAATTAAAATCAAATTTAATTCAAAAAAAATTAAATAATATACTATTCATATAAATAATATTATATTTATTTATTTTTTAAAAAATTTATATAAAAATATATTTTTTTAAAAACTAATGTACAACAGCAGTATTTTAAAGTGGTACAAATCAAACTTTTAAAAACATTAACTAAGATTTAACGATATTAATTAACATGATTTCATTGATTCAAATTAATAAGGTTTGGTAGCTCAAGTTTGCAAAGGCACTAGAACCAACACCTAAAATAGAAATAAGATGAAATTTTTGTAGATAATAGTGAAAGCAGAAAATAAAGCATGAAAATGTTTTCACGAACCAAACGTGATAATCCATTAAAACTAAGGCTATATTTATTTATTTTTATTTAATTCAAAATGTATCGTCGTGATAATCCATTAAAATTGAAGAGTGAATAGTCTTACCTAATACATCGTGTTCATGTTGAGGATTATAGTTTGGAGATTGAACCAATTTAAATGATTTCGGTAGAGTGTCCAAGACAGATACCATTCCAAAGGTTGCTTAACTTCCTCGTCTCACTAGGTTGATTTTGGGTTTTATTTACTTATTTCTAAAACTACAGATATCCAAAATTTTGTTCAAATTGAAAATACTAGTATGATGAGATTAACTTTTTTTAATATATATTTTGTATATACTCAAACTTTGAATTCAATTTTTGAAACAAAGTTTAATATATATTACAAGAACTAACGAGCTAACGATGATTTTGGGAGCATTATTCTATTACTAATTTTGATGAAGTATAGAATTTCACTAGTAATATGTTACCGAAAGGTATTTGATTGTGATACATGACTAGTAAATATAGTTGAAAATTTTGCTCTGCGAGTCGTTGATTATCATATTCATAAATCGGGATGAGCTCAAATGAGCATACACATCATTGAGGTCAACAAAAACAATAGAAGAACGAATTTATGATCTCTAGAAATTCTAAAAGAGATCAATGCTATGATTTCAACAATACAAAATAAGTTATTCTTTAAAAGGAGGAAGGGGAGAAAACTAAAAAACCTAAGTGTTTTGAACAACTTATTTTTGCTTTAACCTTGTGTTTATATCTCATTAATTCAAAACACAGATCATAAGCTGCCGTGTTGAGGTGATTCTTCATCCCAGTTGGTTGTTTTGTAGTATATGCAATAAAGCACAAGCTGCGTCAACCCAGAAACTGCTCCTAAGCTGTTGGGAATCTGCCATTTCAAATATTTAAATTAGCAATCATTCATTTTTCTTTTCAATTTTATTGTCAGTGTAAAATATATTACCGCAACGAATGGATCCCACTTGAGGAATGCATAGCTTGTCCAGATTAATGAATTGGCTACGCCAGCCACTGAAAGTAACAAAGGCATGTACTTCACGCTCTTCGTCTGAATTACTCGTTTCTGCTCAAAAAAAGAAAAAAAGAAAAACCAAACAAAAGGAAAAGGTAATTATTATTATTATTATATATTTTGAAGAAATAAAATTGTGTTTTAGAAAGAGAAATAGACAGACGTACCATGACAGTCAAGGGTGAAAAGTACATAAGGATGTTGAAGACCAAGGCTACAATTCCAACAATCAACTTTCTTTGCTTGATTTCGTGAAAGAAGAAGAGGACTATAAATACGAGCAAGGCAAGGAATATGACTTCGGCCAAGACGATTAAAAGGATCCTTCTCTGAAATTGGACAATCAATTATGACAAAATTAATAATAACAATATTAGTTAAAGGATATATATAAATTAAGAAGGTTTAGTTTAGTTTAGTTTAAGTTGTTCCTTACACGCTTGTTCCAGGGTGAGTATATAACAAAGACGAGAGTGTAGAGGGTCTCAACCACGAGGCCGAAAGCATTGATCGTGAGGACAAGAATATTATGATCCGTTACCAATGGCATTCCATAAAATGCCCACGTTGCACAATTCATCATAGTCACAATATAAGGATCTGGCCTGTAATCTTGCACTGATTTTGTCCGGTATATTGATATAAATGTAGGTCTACAAATCACAAATATTTCCCATTATCACCGTTAATCCATCAATTAACTATAATAAAGAATATTATAATATATATATATATATATATATATATATAGAGAGAGAGAGAGAGAGACGTACGTTGGAGACATGAATAAACAAAATGAGATGATGTTTCCTGGAATTAAATAGCAGTGTATATATTAGAAACGCTTCATTTGGAAAGAAAGAAAGAAAGAAAGAAGATTAGATGGATAATTAATTTAGACTTGTGCTGATTAAATTGCTCCGTGTCCTTGGTTTTACACGTGATTCTATTAGATTAAAATGAATAATTGTTCTTTCTTTACAAGAAAAAATATAAATGAAAAGATGATGAAATGAAAGTGGGAAAAGAAAAGGAAGAAAAATTAAAAAAGTGATGAGAGATTTTCCTGGACCAACCTAATACTCCAACGGCAGTTCTTATTGTATCAGCGCTAACCATGGCTGCAACACTCAGAAGAATTTGAATATCAATGTTGAAGAAGAGTAAATGAAAGATGTTTACTGAATGTGTTTTTGATATATGTTGTTAAAACTAAGGTCTATATATACTTATTCCAACACTCAACTAATTTTGGGTTGTGAAGTGTTAGCTCTTGACCCAAGAAACTTGGCTTGAAGTGCTGACCAGTAAACTTGGTTTAAGCCACAAGCATTTCTCTTTCAACGGAATTCGCTGTCAAACCACTATCAAGTCACTGGGTCGTATAGCCACACATAAAACCTGAGGTTTGAAATTTTTCTTGAAGGGTTGATCTTGCATTTACTTTTAATGAATCGTAGGCTTTTATACAGCAAAAAGAAAATGAAAAGACCGGTATGAGATTAATATTAAGGAGGTGACCAAACATGATAATGCATTGATAGTTTAAGCCTAATACCAATACCAACAAAATAAACAAATAGATAAAATTTTCAATAAAACTGATTTTAATATTTTCTAATACTACGTACTAGTAAAATAGCCATAAAGAACATAGCTCATTAAAACACGGATCAACATTCTTCCTCCCCTGGGTTCCAATCTGAATCACAAATCTTGCTTGACCCTTTGTAGCAAGTTTTTCTCTTAGCCTTAATTAGTACACGTCCCAAGCATGTGACAAAAATTAATCAGTCTTTAACATTTCCTTTTGGTCCCATCGTCAACCTCCAAACTGATCCCAAAAATCTTGGGTTGGCTATCAATCATACACTAATTATTTATTTATTTATTTGGGAACAGTTCATATCATCCATTCATAACCCTATTATATTCTAATGCTTAAAAAAAATACAGTCGCGGTTTTAAGGGTATATCAAATTTATTCTTAAACCTATAACCATATTTGCTCAGTATGTATTGTTATAAACTTACGATTAAGTGTATAACATTAATTGGTTATTGTTTATTTGTAATTGCTGTTTTTAATTTCTTATTGGGAAGGGGGTGTTGAACGTTTGTGATTACTATTTAAATACAGTGGCAGATAATTTTTTTTAATTTGGTTGAGTCTAAATGGTTCCATGAGTACGAGCATGTTTGTTTTTACTTTGTACATTCATCCATTAGTCTAATGTGAAACATGCTTTTCTGTTTAAGGTGTACGTGTGTCACCAATAAAATAAACATATATAATGAGTATGTTTGATAGTAAATTTAAACGATGAAGCTAATTTTTTAAAATTTTTTAGCTGTTTTAATAATTGTTGGTGCTTCTTTAAACGTCATCTCTGTAAGCATTTAAATTTTTTACTAGTAGCTAGAAATTATTCTTCTAGATTCTGATAATCCCTTATTTATTATAAATTTTTAATTTTTTATATTATTTGATAATTCATTATTCATTATAAATTTTTATTTTTTAATATTATTATTTAATGTTTATATTATTTAGTTTAGCTATTAAATTATTTATTATAAATTTTTTTATCTTTATTGATAAAATTTGAAATTATAGAAATAATGTAAATATTCTTTTATAGAAATATTATTTAAAATTTATTTATAAAAAATAAAAATAAATATTTTTAATTTTAAGGAAAAATTATTTATTTAATAATATTTTTTTGGTTGAAAAGAAAATAAATAGATTATAAATAATGAAATAAATAAATAGATAAAATTATCAAAATTTCTTTTTTATAATATATTCAAAAGAGTTATAAATTTATTTATATTATCTTACTTCTATTTAATATAAATATATATAAATTGGAATAGATTACAAATTTATTATATTTATTTTTATTGTAAATTTAATTTAAATAAAATAAAATATTAAAATTAATAATTAATAAAAAATTATAATACTTAAATTTCTGTGCAATGATATAATATTCCTATTTAACATTTTATCTTTACTAGTACTAATTTTATCAAATACTTTTAATTTAATAAAAAATTTAACTTTTCATTTTTAAATAACTTTTCAATTTTTAACTATTTTTTAAATTTCAACTTTCAGCTAAATTTTAATAAAAATATTCAATGCAACAAATTCGCTGGCTGCTTTCGAATCATTAGCCCGATCCTAACCCTTGTACAGAACAAATTTTATCACTACAGAGGGATTCTCTTTTTTTATAGGTTACTATAAGAATATTCTCAATTTAACTTCTGCAAGATTAAGGATCCGTTGTTTGAGATTTTTTATACGGAAAAGTTTTCTTTTTTCTTTTATAAAACACATCACTTAATTTTTTAGTTGTTTGTTTAATTTTTTTTTTTTAAAATAGAGTTTGAACAGTTTATATTTTATATTATTTTTAGACGTTGTTTTGAATAACTTTTTCTAAAAAAAAAATGAAACTATAATTATCTTTTAAAGTATTTTCATAATTGTAAAAAAATAAAATACATTCATAAAATATCTGAAGTATAAATAACTTTTTGGACATTCTTAAAATCAATTTTTTATAAAGCTTAAACAAATGAGTCCTCAATAACTCTCGAGATGCACTCTCCATTTCCACCTTGATTATGAGTGTTTAAAATATATATATATATATATATATATATATATATATATATATATATATATATATATATATATATTTAACACAGGTAAATGTTGATAAATTGATTAGAGTCCTTCAAGTTTAAAAAAATTAAAATATTTCATCTCACTGCTTAATAATAATGTGATATGTTTCTAATAATGATATATTAACAACCATTTAAACATACCTAATCAGATATCACTTGAAAAATTATCATTTACCTAAGATGGTTAGAAACATATCACATCAATTTTTAAATAATAACATGAATCATTTTTAAATTTCTAAAATTTATAAAATCTAAAATCTAAAAAAAAATAGAAATTTGTATAAATAATAACAAAGACTATTTTAACAATATATGAGAATCCAAACTAATGAAAAAAATAATAAATAATTAAAAATAAAGTTTAAACATATTATAGAAACAAGAAACATATAAAAATAATCCAACATCAGACGTTTCATTTACTTTGATGGATGATTATTAAATGTTTTTAGTTTAGCAAATTTTAAAAATTCAATCCATTTTTAGTTTTAAATTTTAATTTTAATTTTAATTTTAATTTTTTAAGAATAGTTAAAAAATGTGTAAATCATTCTATTTTATCATTTTATTATAAATTAAAAATAAATAAATAAAAATATTAATTTAAAAATTAACAAAAATTAAATTTTATCAAAATAATTAAAAATTAAATTATTATTATTACTATTATTATTATTATAACAATAATATTTATAAATTAATAATAAGAGTTTGGTGATTATAAATATTGCCTATATAATTATATAAATTTTTATTTTATATATTATTTAATAATTAATATATAAGATAAATAATTTTATATGTTATTATTATAATATTTTTTATATTATTCAATATTTATTTTATATAAAATAATATATATATAGATATTATAATATTAAATTATAAATAATTATGTATTATAAAATTATGTTATAATGTTATAAATTTAATTTAATTTATATATCAATTAATTTTATTTATTTTATTATTAGTATAAAATAATTAGTTAAATAAAAAATTTAAATTATTTTAATATAATAAAAAATTATTATTATTATTATGATAATGATAATAATTGTAGTAATTATCACAGTAATTATAATTATAATATAAAAAATATCATATAATCATATAATTTTATATGTTATTTAATAATTAATATTTGAAATAAATAATTATATATATCATGATTATATTATTTAATATTTATTTTATATAAAATAAGATATATAATATTATATTATAAAAATTTATATAATATAAACTTATATTATAATACTGTAAATTAAATATAATATTTATATATCAACCAATATCATTTATTTTATGGTATATTTATAAAAAATAGATTAAAAAAAAGTTAACAAATAAATAAAAAATATCTTATTATTATTATTATTATAGTAACGGTAGTGTAGATGGTAAGAAAATCATAACAATAAAAATGGTGATGATCATGATATTACAATGAAGGTTAACTATAGTAATACAATACTATAAAATTAAAAATAATAATCAATAAATATTGTGAGCACCAATTTTTGTCCGGGTAGAAATTTTCCTTAATTAATTAATTTACTAAATAACTTTAGAGAATAAAAGCTCACATAGTCAAAAGAAAAGAGAAGGAGTTGCAGAAATTAAAAAAATGAGCAAATAGAGTTAGTTAGTTAGAGAATTGAAGGAAACAAACAAAATTCAGTTAGGAGTTAGTTATAAAGTTAGTTAGGCTAGGGTTAGAAATTAACTTCCAAAGGGTTAAGAGACCATGGTTAAGCTAGGGGTATAAAGGTAATTTTTAGAAATTTGAAGAGAAAAAGACATTTTGGCACCAAAAGAGGACATTTTTGGAAAAGGACTTTCGGGAGTTCTCTCGGAATTTTCTGGGTTTTTCTTTAGCTACTCAAACTTTCTGACATTCTTCTTGGGGGATTAGAGGATTCTTCTTGAAGGAATTTTCGCGGAATTTCCTCTCTGCTGCTTTGGATTCTTTCCACAATCTTCTTCATTCGCGAGTAGAGAAGGAGCTTTCTCTCTTCTTTGAGATTTTTGCGAGTGAAACTAAATTGATTCTGGTTCTGGTGGTTTGCCTTCGCTGCTCTACCAATTTTTTTCTGCATAGTCACGAACGTCTTCTCATTTTGGTTCAATACTCACAGGTTAGGCTGCATCTTTCATTTTTCTCACTCGAATCTGTGCAATTTCGTTCTTTTGTTTTCTCCCTGTTATGATTGAACGTGGAATCTATGAAATTCAGATGTTGCGATAATTTCATTGCCTGTTTTAGTTCTTGATTCATAATTGTTAGTCAAAGTGCATGTGTTAGTTAAGGTTTCTAGGTTCATGTGAGGTTGAAGCTCTCGAAAATTAGTGAAAATTACTGTCTGTGTTTAATTATTGTGATATCTCTATTCGGAGGACTCAGCTCCTGGAAGTATATCAGGAATATGTTCATCTCTACAAACTTTAGAACTAGAACTGTAATCAATTGAGTTCAATTTAGGAAGATAAGAACCTATGCTTACTAAAATTGTAATTGTAATTGATCCTGGGCCAAGCATCCTCTTGTCTGCTAGTTTCCTTGGTGCCAGTAGCTGTAGGAATGCGTCAGCCTAGAAGTAAGTAGAAGAATAGTGGGATATACCAAACGCCAGGGCTGCTGTCTGAGCTTTGTGACGGCAACCACTCCACTACTCACTTTAGGCCAAACACAGGTCAATACCAGGAGTATGGATATTGTTCCCATGGGTGGTCTGTAGGTTTTAGATTTCTGTTAATCTCCAAGGGTTAATTCAACCATGACAAGTAAGGAATTAATTCCTAAGCAGCCAAATACAATCTCTATTTGACACTGTGTAAGTTGGAAGTAATTCTAGGGAAACAATGAGGTTCTGGTTTTAAATAGTTCTAATAACCCTGAGTTTGCCCAATAACAGTCTAATGTCTGCTGAAAGACTAATTGCAGCTGAGTCTATAGGCGGCCCAACCATGTGTTTTTAAATAAGAATAATTGGATGTACAAAGACAATTTAAATCAAAAACCAACCAGGCTTTAAACAAAGGCCAATAAGAAGGAAGCTATGCAACTTATGAGTGCATTTAGAATCATGTAACAGGACTTGAGGTTCTGCAGCATTTGGCCATTGGATGTTGCATTTTTTTTAGATCTATGCTACCAGGTGTCAATTAGGTCTAGGCCATCAATCAATCCTAGATAAAACAATATCTATGCTGATTTAAGAGAAGCTCTAAATAAGAGAGAAATACGGTTAACAGGTAACAAAGCTCATAGTCTTATAGCCTATCATAAGGCAATAAAAAATCGCATTATAGCCCATCATAAGCTCAATCTGGGAGTCTGTAAGGGAGGGTAGTCACAACTGTGTTTTTCTCATGCAGTTTAGGATTCAATACCACTGGTCTTTGACCAGGCTTTGGTTTGACAAGCTACATCAGCTCCTAGATCCACCAAGGTCCAGTGTTTATCAGCATAGAAACAGGTTTTAGCTCATCCATTAGATTCTGCTATGACAGCACTTAGGCCATTAGATTTGCTATAACAGCAGATCTTTATCAAACATGCATCAGTCTGCATCATGGTCCAAAAATCAATCTTAGTACATGACATAGGCAGATAGGGGCCATGATAGTTTGGGATAGTCCTGAGACAAATTCATATACAAAGATCTTTAGCCTGTGCAGAAATGAACCATTTTAGGCCAACTTTGGTAGCAAGTTTCTTTTCTTAGGTTCACCACAATACCTATTCTGACTCTAGATCATATACCCTAGGCAAAGTAGTTTGAATTGGGGGTAGAATCCGGGCATAGTCATAGCAGAAAGCAGGAACAAATCTTGGGAAAAGAAAACTCAAGGGGAACCTAAATTTCAGAGATTTAGGTAATGGAGGATCACAACAAAATCAGCAATCAGCTTGGTTGACTAGCCAGGTTCTGATTCAGCTAATTGAGAATCCTTGTCCAGGCCTAGGATCAAGCCACTAAGGTTCTGAACTACTGTCAGGCTTAAGGACCAAACGGCTATTCTGATCAGGAGCCAATTAGGCATATACCCAGAGGTTCCAGTCACAAATCAAAGTTGGCAGTCAGCTGGGGTTGACCAAATTTAGGATCCTCGCCCAAGTCTAGGACAGCAAGCCACTAAGGCTCCAACCCCGAGTCACTGAAACTAAAACAGGTCAGGCATCTGATACAGGCTTAGAGACCATGTGCTTTTCACAAATTAGGTGGTTTCCTCTGAGTGAATGGCCTGAGAAGTAACCAACTTGAGATCCTGAATCTCAAGGTTTAATTCTGGACTGTAATAGAGGCTGATTACTGAACAGATATGTATTTAGGGCCAAGCTAGACTATAGGGTCATAGGCAGCAAGTCACTTCTGCACCTGTGGCAAGCATATAAGATGAACCAATCATAAGTTAGCCATGGCATCATGCTTTCATGATCTAAGATCACCTCAACCCTGTGACTGGACAGGAAAAGTTTGTAAGCAGTTAGAGAACCTCTGCCCTCAGTTTTGTCAAAATAGGCTGATGAGTAAGAATTATGAGAAGAGGTTTAGTCAGGGTATTCAAATGACCAAGGTTAACATCCTCCAAACTAGTATGTACTCAATATTAATGAACTGGTTAACAAGACTGGAAGTTTCAGTAAGTATGAGTGAACACTTGACACTTGCATGGTCTAGGTGGTGGGTTTACATACACCTTGTCATTATCCTGAACAGAATTGCTGCATACCAGTTTGTTATTATGCTCTAAATAGATTGATTCATACCTCTAGGATCCAAAGCTAAAAACTTAAAACTTGATTCCAGCTTGTGATAGATCCACGCTGGTCTAATTAAACCAGCAACTTGTCAATACAGAACCTAAGCTAAAATAAAGATTCACCAAACATCTTCTATTGTGTCAAAAATCAGTCTTCACTAGTTAATATCAGTAAAAGGGGTCAATGCTCTGAATCCTATCCCAGCAGGACATTAGGAGAGGTACTGGAAGGGTGCCTTCCAAACCAATACTGCTAATCAGATTGGATTAGCCCTCCCCTCCCCCCTAAGAAAGCAAGTTAAGTCTTGAGTACCTAAATGTCTGTACTGGAACTGATGTTACATCCAGTTTCGGTCTTGTAAGTAAATCCTACCTGGTAGACATGATACAAGATACATGGCTTCAGTCTAATTAGGAATCTGTAACAGATGGAAAGAACCTATGAACCATGAAATTAGGAGAAGTGTTCCTAAGCTTTTCTAATACAGGTAGGCTAGTATAGGCAGGAAACCTTCAAAAATAAAAACTGTGAGTGCTCATTAAGGTCATAACTGCAGCCAAGCAAGCCTAAATCTCTAATTAACAAAAGCATGCATCTTTAGGCTTTAGGCTAGCAGAACCTAGGCCTCCATTCTGATAAATTTATTCCAGAATCAGGTTGTTCAGTGCAGCAAACAAATCATCCCTAAGCTAGCCACAGAAACAGGTTCACTGCAACCTGCCCTTGATTGACCAAATCATTATGTACATAGAAAAGTCCTTGCAGTTTTCGAACCTAACATACTAGGGAAGTTTAGGAGCATGAGTTGGACTGGTTGAAGCAAGTCCTTGCAGAGGGATGTCTGTCATGCTGAACCAACAGGGATGGAACCAGGTCTATAGGGTAAAGTCTAATATACCTGTTAAACAGATGTTGATCCTGCCCATTTCAGATTCTGTATAAGGTCAATCAGGTCAGGAATTAGTTAAGTACATGACTTGTATCAGGTTAATAGGATCTGAAACTGATTGAACACCTATTGAGAGGTGTTCAATCGGTTTAATGCCCTGCTAATAGGAATAATACCTGATACAGCAATCAGCTTCTTTTCATTCACCTAAATTCACCATAAGCACTTGGTCAGATCAGGAGTTGCATAACTCAAGCAGAGCATTAGACTGGGAAATGAGCCTAGGTTAGGCGTTATCAGAATATGGGTAGCGAGAGCAGCAAGTTAACATCCATTCTTTTTGGCCTTGCTTGAGAATTAAAGAACGATTTTTTCTGATAAGATCAGAATTGGTTGCAGCACCTTTGGCCAGCAACCGGATCCCCATGCCCAGTTTCACTTCTTTAGGTCTTATGAGTCTACCTCAATCAGGTTTAGATCAACCTTGGGGTGGTAGATCTTATTCAGCTTGAATGTATCTTAATTAGGAATACAGAGTAAGCCCCTAGCCAGCCTAAGACTCCATATGGGAAAGGCCAATACAGATTTGCATAAGGGGTCTAGTTGGAACACATAATAGTCTCTTGACAAACAGCTTCAGAGTTCATGATCTCTGATTAGCATGGTCATGGAGCTCTGGTGGAGCCCCAAATATGAGATTAAGATTTTAGGTCTGATTAATATGGTCATTGGAGTGCAATAATGATTAAGATGAATTGGAAAGTTCTGGTTCAATGCATTAGAAATCCCAGTTCAGGTATTCTGGTCAGCACTAGTAGCAGATTTCTTTTTATGAGCATGGGATCGTGGCAGATTTCAGTATTGATCAGGGAAATTAGTGGAGTAACAAACTATGCTTTAATCTCTATTGAGTCTTGGGTTTGTTGCACATATTTGGTTCTTGGAGATACCTATCCGAGCTAGGAGCAGCTCATGCATTTGAGCTTTAGGCCATGTTTGATGCAGGACCTAAAGTAAAACAGGAACTGACCTAAGAGGAGTTTCTGGCCAAGGATCACAGTGCAGCAAAGCAGGCCTGGTTTTGTAGACAATTAAAGCTTACATTCATAGGCCTCAGTTTACTAAGATTTTAGGCGTTAATTCTGATAGGATTCGTTCCAAATCACACTGGTCATCGTAGGTAACAGAACTTTGTTTAGGATTAGCCATAGAGGCTGGTTCATTGCAATCTGCCTTTAATTGAGAAACTGGTTTACCACAACCAGCCTTCGATTAATTAAACCATTTTTTTATCTAAGCCAAAGGCTAAATTAGATATGTCCCATAGACAGGTCAAAGAACTGTAATTGGGTTGGACATATAAGCCGCATCTGGTTTCCTAACTTCTAGGAACTGTCAATCAGCCCCTGCCCTATCAGATTCTCTACTGGTCAAGATCAGTAGCCGTTTAAGTTGGCTATGATAAAGTCTAGTTTCAAGTCAGGGTTCGAAACCATTGTGTCCAAGTTTAGAAAATCAATCTCTACATACATGCAGTACCAATTCTTGTAAAAGCTAGCTTGTGATTCGACTCAAGTATAGGCTTAATCTTGGATAAATTGACTACTATAAAATTTGGGGAAGAGCAACAGCAGGATGAAATATCAGGATTGCGGGTACAAATGGTGCTTTAGATGAATTTAAACGGCTAACAGAGCCATGGGCCTATATGAAACAAATGATAGAAGATGTATTATTGTTTCACTTTGGTTTTATTATTCTGTTTTGATCACATATTCAGATACTGGTTTTCACTAAACCTTTGCTTCCCTTTTTAATTTTGTGAACTGTCCCAACGTTTGTTTTTTTTCTTTTTTTTTAAAAAAATTTTCGTTTCTTTCATAATGTCTGTTTTCTATTTTCCTCAAATTGTGCAAACGGGTTCTAACGCGAACGAGTAGCGTTCTCTACCGTGTCGTGTTTTAATTCGTGTGGGATCCAAATACGGCTTACGACGATTTAGGATCTCACAAGCATGAATTTTTGGAAATTTTCACTTTCAATAAAATCCTATAAAAACGTCTGTTTTAATTTTTCGAACTTCATGTAAACCGGTTCTAACGCGAACGAGTAGCGTTCTCTACCGTGTCGTGTTTTAATTCGTGTGGGATCCAAATACGGCTTACGACGATTTAGGATCTCACAAGCATGAATTTTTGGAAAATTTTCACTTTCAATAAAATCTTATAAAAACGTCTGTTTTAATTTTTCGAACTTCATGTAAACGGGTTTCGACGCGAACGAGTAGCATTCTCTACCGTGTCGTGTTTTAATTCGTGTGGGATCCAAATACGGCTTACGACGATTTAGGATCTCACAAGCATGAATTTCTGAAAACCATCACTTTCAATAAAATCTTATAAAAAACGTCTGTTTTAATTTTTCGAACTTCATGTAAACGGGTTCTAACGCGAACGAGTAGCGTTCTCTACCGTGTCGTGTTTTAATTCGTGTGGGATCCAAATACGGCTTACGACGATTTAGGATCTCACAAGCATGAATTTTTGGAAATTTTCACTTTCAATAAAATCTTATAAAAACGTCTGTTTTAATTTTTCGAACTTCATGTAAACGGGTTTCGACGCGAACGAGTAGCATTCTCTACCGTGTCGTGTTTTAATTCGTGTGGGATCCAAATACGGCTTACGACGATTTAGGATCTCACAAGCATGAATTTCTGAAAACCATCACTTTCAATAAAATCTTATAAAAAAAAACATTTTATTTTGCGAAATTCATGCAAACGGGTTCTAACGCGAACGAGTAGCGTTCTCTACCGTCTCGTGTTTTAATTCATGGGGGATCCAAATACGGCTTACAATGATTTAGGATCTCGCAAGCATGAATTTCTGAAAACCATCACTTTCAATAAATTCCTATTCAAGTGTCTTTTTTTTATCTAAAAAACACCCTGTATTCTTTTAGAGATCAAGTCTCTTAACCAGAACTACGTAAGCCTTGAGTTTCCCATTGCACCGGGGAATACGTAGGAGCAGGATCAAGTCCTGTCAGGCTAACCTCCCTCAACCTATTTATTTCCAAATTAATTAAGGGATCAAACTATTTTCAAATAATCACACACTCAATTTAAGGGTACTGTTCCTTGGAACAGGCGAGTGGGGTGCCTAACACCTTCCCTACTCGTAACCGACTCCCGAACTTCGAATCTCATCCTTGAGTTAGGGTTTTTCCAAATGTTTTCCCTCAAAAATAAAATTTGGTGGCGGCTCCACAATCAAAAATTAATTTTTTTCAAAATTTAGCGAGTCCGTCGTCTCGTCGTAATTACGGTTATGACAGATGGCGACTCCACTGGGGACTTTAGAGAGTCAAGCCTAGTTATTGAGTGTGCCATATCGATCCCTTTTTCGTTTGTTTGCATGATCCCTTTCTTGTTACTTTTATGACTTATTTATCTGTTGTCTGTTTGGATGTTTACTTTATAACCCTAGGATAGACGAACGATAAACTGTTATATATGTTTGCAAAAGTTCCCCAATTGCAGGTATCCCCAAAGGTCTGTCTACCCTCCACACACTACACATGCATGCATAATCATGAGTGGGGCCCTGTACCCGGGTCTGAGCGAAACTCAGGAATAGAGGGGTCTAGTGGTGCCACCAGGGATGCACATCCCGGTAGGCTATCATGAAAACCCCAGCTAGAGTGCGTCCTTTTCTAGTGTCCTGTAACCAGTAGCGTTCTCTACGGTTGCAGTCAACACTATGGAATTGGAACTTGGCTCTAGTAACCTTTATACCCCAGGATTATGACCTACCTTTGGCGAGATACATAAAATAGACATCCTAGATCCATAGGACAGGTAACCTCGGACTAGGACACACAAAAGGGTATACATTTCTATGACATGTACTGATTCGTGCATATATTGCTTGTGTTATCCCAAATAGGGGAACGTAAAAAAAAAAAAAAAAAAAAAAAAAAAAAAAAAAAAAAAAAAAAAGAGAGAGAGAAAGAAAAAAAAGAGAAAAAGAAGAAGAAAGGAAAAGACAAAAGGGAGATGAAAAAGAAAAGAAGAAGAGGGTGATGACTAAAAAGATACCCAGAGATCGCTGTGGCTTCTGTTCCGAAAATCATGTTCTTAGTGCATATGACCCATACCACATTTTAAAAAATGTATCATACCACACATTGCCTTAGTCTATAATGTATCATACTCAAATTGCTGTCATTCTTGCATCATGCTTTAATCTACATAATTTCATGCCTTATAATTGATTATTCTGTCAAATAACTAACTCATTTATTTTCTTGATTTTCTTTTTTTCTTTTTTTATCTTTTTCTTTTAAGGGGATTGGATTCTCTCATTTATGTCTAAAGGAGGTGAAATGGAAATTAATGTGGGATCAGAATTAAGAAAGAAACGAAGAATCGGGGCAAAAATGATGGATCTAGCAAGTTTAGAATCTTTCGCCGAAAGGTTACAAACAATACAAAAGATGGTCTTTGCCAAAAGATATGGTAATATACTGAAATTATTGAAAATCAAAGTACAAGAAGAAGCCATCACTGCCTTTGTCCAGTATTACGACCCTCCACTGAGATGCTTTACGTTCACAGACTTTCAGTTAGCACCCACACTAGAAGAGTACGAGCAAATCATAGGCCTGCCAATGGAGGGAAGTAGGCCATACAATCATCTTGAGCATAGTCCTTCATTTCGAGCTGCGGTTCAATCTATAGGGTTGCAACACAGTGATCTCCTCACGGATTTCCAGGAAAAATATCAATGCAAAGGCTTTACAAGGGATCTCCTAGAAAGGCATTTGCAACATTTGGCCGACAATAACAAATGGGAGACCTACATGGATACACTCGCTCTTGTCCTCTACGGTTTGATATTGTTCCCTCAAGTTGATGATTTCATAGACACAGTGGCCATTGGTGCATTCTTATCTCGCAAAAACAAGTCCGAGAATCCTACCACTGCAATACTTGCTGACACATATTGTGCTCTGAATCTCTGTTATGAAAAGAAAAAGAAAAAACTAATATGTTGTCTACCAATTTTTTATATCTGGATCACGGCACATGCGTTCAAAAGAGAGGTGAAGGTCCAATGTCTCATCTCGGATCTGTTGTGCTACCAAATCAGAAACATGACTGGAAAAGAGTGGGCAGAATATCTGGCTAGTTTGACGGAGGAGAAGATTAGATGGCAGCCGGCTTGGCAACAAAAGACAACGATCATTTATCATTGCAAAGGTTTCCCCAATGTCCCTCTAATGGGAACAAGGGGTTGTATCAGCTATAACCCCATACTGGGGCAACGTCAATTAGCCTATCCTATTCGAAGTCCTCCAGCCCAAGAGTTATTGACTCCTGTCACTATATATTATGAAGGGAACTTCGCCGAACCTCTTCGAAAGGTGCGAGAAGCTTGGGAGGTGGTAACACGAAAAGGAAAAGAGTTAGGAGTCAGAAGTTGTGCAGCAAAGGAAGAATACCGACAATGGGTAAGGGAACGGGTGCAACAAATCAAGTTACCTTTCAAAACACAAGCTGTAGCTTCAGGAAGTCAACCATTGCCTGAAACATTCGAAGATGAGGCCGTCAAAGAATTAAAAGCAAAGTTGGAGGGCATGACTGTCAAAAACAGCAGGTTGGAAGAAGAGTTGTTAAAAGCCCAACAGGAAATTGCCGCGCTTAAGAGAGATGGCCAAGAAAAAGATACCGCCTTGGAGGGAATTCGTCAACAGCAAAAATCTGAGCGAGAGCACGCAGCTAGGGTCCACATGAGCCTTCAGGCTGCTAATAAGGAGCTGGGTTTGAGAGCACAAGAAAAAGATGCCGCCCTCCAAGAAAATCAGGCAATGAGAGACGCTATTGAACAAATGAGAAGTCGAATTCGCCAAATCAGACGAGAGAAAGGTCAAGCCTTGGGAGAAAGGGATAGAGAGTTGGCAGAGAAGAATCAACTGATTGACGAAAGAAATGAGTTACGCCAATGGGTAGAGGAGTTAAAACAACAAATAAAGAACTTGTTAGTGGCATGCGAAAATGAAGTGAACGAAGAAAAATGGAATGTCATTGAAGTCATTAGGATGCAACAAAGGGGGATAAGTGATCTGCAAGATGAAATGAAATGGTATCAAGACACAGCGGATCATTGGACTAGATGTTTTGGGAGTTTAGCTAGTTTGGCTAACACTGCTATCGCCGAAGTACCTCAGTTGCTCAGAAGAGCGGAAGCTTCACTTCATCCACTCCATACGCCAGCTGAAGTTGAAGAGTTTATCAATTTTTGTAAAGAGTTAATCATGAAAATGAACCGATATGTTGCTCTAGTTGAAAAAGAAGAAAAGGGTGTACCATGAATATTATGAATAAAGAATCTACTTCTCTCTACAGTTCTTGATGTCACATTAATTTCCATTTCATACTTCGTCTCACAAGCAAGCTCATCCAATAAGAAATTTATCGAGATATCTGATCCCCGATATTTTAATTATGTCTTAAAATTTGAGATTTGTTTTTTCTTTAATACTAATTAATAAATATTGAATTTTCACAGAAAACAAAATAGCGGATTCACGCATTCCTCAGCATTCCTATAGCACGCGTTCAAAAACCAAAATGATGAATGAGCTAGAAGCACAAAATGAAGAGCTGAGAAATGAAGTTGCTGATCTGAGAGATCAGCTAGCAAAAGTCATGAAGCTGTTGGAGAAAAATGCAGAGGGACCCTCTGGGGTAGAGACAGCAGCTGTGACAGACACATCAGGCCCTGTGCAGGTGGTAATTGATCGTGAGTGGCCTCCTTACGGGATACCACCTGGGTTTGCACCCGCAGCACAGGGTATTCCCACAAACCCTGCTGAGAACCTTCTCACTCACACCCAATACCCAAATCATCCTACTACCTACCCACCACATACAAACCCACCAGCCACTTACCATACAAATTCTACTACCTATCCACCACATACAAATCCACCAACCACCTATAACACGAATCCTACTGCTTATCCTCCACACACTAATCCCAACTATACATACATGAACACTACTACCATCGAAAATCCCACCAATTCCATCCCTATGACTACCTACCCACTAAACCCCCAACAACCACCTTTCCCTCTACCGAATGCCTATGGTCAGACCACCCGACCCACTGGGCCAGCAATGAATGAACAATGGTCAAATACCTCTGGTCAGGAGGCACCTCTCAGGGGTAGATGGCAACACCTGGAAGAAAGAGTCAGGGCCATTGAGGGTAGCGGTTATGGACTAGTGGATGCTTCTGATTTGTGTCTAGTCCCTGATGTAATAATCCCGCCCAAATTCAAAATGCCTGAGTTTGAAAAATACAAAGGAACGGGGTGCCCCCGAAGTCATCTAACTATGTTCTGCAGAAAGATGGCTTCACACGCACATGATGATAAGCTCCTAATCCACTGTTTTCAAGATAGTCTCACGGGAGCTGCAGCCAACTGGTGTACTCAGTTAGAACGCACCCACGTCCGATCCTGGAAGGATTTGGCAGATGCCTTTCTTAGGCAATACAAGTATAATATAGAGATGGCACCAGATCGGTCTCAGTTGCAAAATATGATCAAGAGAGAAGATGAGACCTTTAAAGAATACGCTCAACGATGGAGGGAACTAGCAGCTCAAGTTCAACCTCCTCTATTAGAAAGAGAGATGATCGGGATGTTTATGGACACTCTCCCTACGCCATTTTATGATAAAATGGTGGGCAGCGTTTCGGCCAATTTCTCCGATATGGTATTAATTGGAGAACGAATTGAAAACGGCTTGCGTCGCGGAAGGATTGTACATAATACGGTTGGCAATGTAAATATGAAGAAGCCAACCAATAATTCCTGGAAAAAGAGGGAAGGGGAAACCCACCATGTCACGTATGACCTAAATCGCTCCACCCCTACACCACCTAATTACCAAACACCTTACCACCCTCAGTATGCACCATACCCTCAGATGGTGGCCGCCTCCCAACCTAACTATCAACCACCTTACACACCCCCCACAGCTTTCCAGCAAACAACCCCGCTCATGACACAACCACAACCAACCATACCCCAACCTCCACAAAAAGCTTGGAATCAAAACCCTGGCCCAAACACTAACCAAGCTCAAAGAAGGCCAAATAATGAAAGAAGAGTGATACACTTTGACCCTATCCCTATGACCTATACCGAGCTTTTTCCTCGCCTAATACAGAACTCTTTAATCGCACCTTGTCCTATGAAGCCACTGGAACCACCGTTTCCCAAATGGTACGACCCGGCCGCTAAGTGTGATTATCATGCCGGGGCTGTGGGACACTCCACTGAAAATTGTCAAGGCTTAAAGCATAAAGTCCAAAACTTGATAAACGCCAAGTGGTTAAATTTTGAGAAGGATGCTCCTAATGTAGGCAATAATCCTCTGCCGAATCATGGAGGGCCAACGGTGAACTGCTTAGAGGTGGAGTTTGAGGTAAATATGATTAATGAGGCCTTCCCCGGTTGTCCAAGGCCTTTAGTTATCAGATATTCCGAAGAGCCGGCTGTCCCGACACCAAACGGCTTAAGACCGATTACTATAAAGGTGCCGGGACCATTCCCATATAAAAGCAACAAAGAGGTACCTTGGAAGTATGATACTGAGGTATCTGGAGGTAAGACAAAAGAAGAGAAAACTGAAGTCACCACTAACACCTCTACTGATGTGGTGAATATAGCTGGAATAGGGGGTATGACCCGGAGCGGTCGCATTTATTCCCCCATGGAAGAGAGGAGAGGAAGGCCCTGCGGGGAGGCAATTTTGGCTGGTCCTGAGCCAGAACCGAATAGAGAAGAAGAAAGAAGAGAACTGAAGAAGCCTGTTTCTGAAGAAGATGCCTGTGAATTTCTAAGGATGATCAGGCAAAGTGAATATTCAGTAATCGAACAATTGAACCGTATGCCAGCCAAAATTTCCCTACTGGCACTAATGATGAATTCTGAGCCCCATCGAAAGGTGCTGCTGAAAATACTCAACGAGGCACATGTGGTGCACAACCTTTCGGTAGAGAAGTTTGAAGGGATTGCAAATAATATAACCGCCAATAACTTTCTCACCTTCACCGACAGCGAAATCCCTGAAGAAGGGGCTGGGCATAATAAAGCATTACACATATCAGTGAAGTGTAGGGACCATATCTTAGCCCGGGTCTTGATAGACAATGGTTCCTCATTAAATGTAATGCCTAAAATGACCCTGTCAAAGTTACCCTATGAAGCATCCCACTTGAGGCCAAGTTCAATAGTGGTTAGGGCCTTTGATGGATCACGAAGGGAAGTTATTGGAGAGATTGATCTCCCAATACAGATTGGCCCGGTTATTTTTGAGGTGACTTTCCAGGTAATGGACATTTTGCCTGCATACAGTTGTCTCCTAGGAAGGCCATGGATTCATTCTGCTAGAGCGGTGCCATCCACTCTTCACCAAAGATTGAAATTTATTGTAGATGATAGACTGATAATTGTCTCTGCTGAAGAGGATTTTCTGGTCAGTAAACCCATCGATACTCCCTACATCGAGGCTGCTGAGGAAGCCTTGGAAACTCACTTCCAGGCTCTAGAAATTGCTAATGTTACCACTATTAAAGAGGGAGAGGTGGTGGAACAGCATCGGCCCTCGAGAGCTCTATTAATGATGGCTAAAATAATGTTGAAAAATGGATTCCAGCCCGGAGACAAACTGGGGCAAAACAAGGGGGGATTAACTCAGCCTTTGCAGTTGATTAAGAACAAGTACAGGTTTGGGTTAGGGTACAAACCCACTGAGGAGGAAAAAAGAAAAATTAAGGAAGAAATGGAAGAAAAGAAACGGGCTAGACTGGAAAAGCGAAAGCCTCAGATAAAGGGGGTCCCTCTGCTCCACATTTCAGAAAGCTTTTGGAGTGCTGGGTTCGAGACTCCAGATGTGATAGCGGCAATTGATAAAGAAGAGCCGCTCAACATGAATGACTTGGTGATAGCTTGTCCACCAGGGCATGAGCTAAACAATTGGGAAACCATCGAGCTTCCCGTGATTTTAAATTCAGTCTACATGTAATTTGTAATTGCTGTAAAATTTTGTGAATAAACAATATTTTGTATATATGATTGATCAATAAATACCACTGAATTCTTTCAGAAATACTCTCTTCCTTCCTCCAATACATCCATATATCTTATTCCTTTCACATATTTGCAGATCCGAAAACGACTCGCCTAATGACGATCACGCTAGTATTGTATTGAATAATTTTGACTGTCTTGTTAATCAAGCGGATGAGGAAACAGAATTTGAATATGAGCCGTCTGGGGAATTATTAAGGCTGGTTGAGCAAGAATCTAGATTGATACAGCCTCACCAAGAGTCTGTTGAACTGATAAATCTGGGGACTGAGGAGGATAAGAAAGAAGTAAAAATAGGCGCGTTCAAAAATCGCTCTCGATTAGTGTCACTATTACAGGAGTATAGCGACATTTTCGCTTGGTCATATCAAGATATGCCGGGATTAGACACGTCGATTGTGGAACATAAATTGCCTTTAAAACCTGACTGCCCACCGGTGAAACAGAAGTTGAGAAGAATGAAGCCTGAGATGTCCTTAAAAATCCGAGAAGAAGTAAAAAAGCAGTTCGATGCAGGTTTCCTGGCCGTAGCAAAATACCCGGAGTGGGTGGCAAATATAGTACCAGTCCCCAAGAAAGATGGAAAGGTACGAATGTGTGTAGACTTCAGAGACCTAAATAGGGCCAGTCCAAAAGACGACTTTCCTTTGCCTCATATCGACGTATTGGTGGACAATACTGCTCAGTTCTCTTACTTTTCGTTCATGGACGGTTTCTCTGGATATAATCAGATCAAGATGGCTGAAGAAGATATGGAAAAAACCACCTTTATTACGGCTTGGGGAACCTTTTGTTACAAAGTCATGCCGTTTGGATTGAAGAACGCTGGGGCAACATATCAGAGGGCTATGGTGACATTATTTCATGACATGATCCACAAAGGGATTGAAGTATATGTGGATGATATGATCGCCAAGTCGAGAACTGAGGAGGATCACCTCGATAACCTGCAAAAATTATTTGAACGCCTTCGAAGGTTCAAGTTGAGAATGAACCCAGCTAAATGTACTTTCGGTGTGAAGTCAGGAAAGCTGCTAGGCTTCATTGTTAGTGAAAGGGGAATTGAGGTTGACCCTGATAAGGTCCGTGCAATCTTGGAGATGCCGGCCCCAAAAACAGAGAAGGAAGTGCGGGGGTTTCTTGGAAGACTAAACTACATCGCTAGGTTTATTTTCCAGTTGACAGCTACATGCGAACCGATTTTCAAACTCTTGCGCAAAAATCAGCCCATCAGTTGGAATGAGGATTGCCAAGAAGCCTTTGAAAAGATTAAGCTCTACTTACAAAACCCTCCGGTTTTAGTCCCTCCAGTTCCAGGGAGGCCATTAATTCTATACTTGACAGTGACGGGTAACGCCATGGGATGTATGCTCGGTCAACAAGATGTAACTGGAAAGAAAGAACATGCCATTTATTATTTGAGCAAAAAATTTACCGATTATGAGGCAAAATATTCCTTATTAGAACAAACCTGTTGCGCGTTAGCATGGGCCGCTCATCGTTTGAGGCAGTACATGTTAAGTCATACTACTTGGTTGATCTCTAGGATGGATCCAATTAAGTACATCTTCGAAAAGCCCGCCTTGTCTGGACGGATTGCCAGATGGCAAGTTTTGCTATCAGAATATGATATCCTGTATGTTACACAAAAGGCAATTAAAGGTAGTGCGCTGGCAGATTACTTGGCTCAACAGCCTCTAAGTGAGTATCAGCCGATGAGACAAGGGTTTCCAGATGAAGATCTAATGGCAGTATTCAGTGAGTCGATACAAGAAGTAAAAGAAAAGTGGACGATGTTGTTTGATGGGGCGTCCAACATGATGGGTCATGGCATAGGAGCCATATTAATCTCCCCAGAAGGACAGTATGTACCTATCACAGCCAGGTTAGGTTTTGATTGTACTAATAATGTGGCTGAATACGAAGCTTGCATTATGGGAATACAAGCAGCCATCGATGCTAATATCAAGAGCTTGGAGGTCTATGGCGATTCAGCTCTAGTTATCCATCAGGTTAATGGTGAATGGGAAACTCGAGATACAAAGTTGATCCCATACCAAGCGTATATTAAGGAATTGTTGGAGTATTTTGAGGATGTAACTTTTGCACATATACCTCGAGAGGACAATCAATTGGCTGACGCCCTAGCCACCCTCTCATCCATGTTTAAAATAAGTAAAGAGGAGGATATGCCCCTCATCCAGATTCAACGTCGAGATCGACAGGCCTTTTGCCAGTCAATTGAAGAGGAACAAGATGGGCAACCCTGGTATCATGATATCCGGCGCTTTCTGAGAGACAAGGAATATCCCAATCATGCTTCGGAAAATGACAAAAGAACCTTAAGGAGATTAGCTGCCAGTTTCTTTCTTGACGGAGAAGTTTTATATAAAAGAAATCATGATATGGTCCTGCTCAGGTGTGTAGATGCGGCAGAGGCTAGAAAAATTGTGAAAGAAGTCCATGAGGGATCTTTTGGTGCCCATGCTAACGGACACGCAATGGCAAGAAAAATCCTCAGAGCAGGATATTACTGGTCGACTATGGAGACTGATTGCTACAAGTATGTTAAGACTTGTCATAAATGCCAGGTATACGCTGACAACATCCACATGCCACCTACGTCCTTAAATGTATTGTCTTCACCATGGCCATTCGCTATGTGGGGAATGGACGTCATTGGACCAATTGAGCCTAAAGCATCTAACGGGCATCGTTTCATATTGGTTGCCATTGACTATTTCACCAAGTGGGTCGAGGCTGCCTCCTACGTCAGCGTAACTCGGAGTGTGGTAGTAAAATTTGTAAAGAGAGAGATAATTTGCCGATATGGTTTGCCCAACAAAATCATCACAGATAACGGTACCAATCTTAACAACAAAATGATGAATGAATTGTGCGACCGGTTCAAGATCCAGCATCATAATTCCTCCCCATATAGGCCAAAGATGAATGGGGCGGTGGAGGCAGCCAATAAAAATATCAAGAAAATTGTCCAAAAGATGGTGCACACGTATAAAGATTGGCATGAGATGCTCCCCTATGCCCTCCACGCATATCGTACTTCAGTTCGTACCTCTACTGGAGCAACTCCATTCTCGCTTGTTTATGGAATGGAGGCCGTCCTTCCCATCGAAGTAGAAATCCCTTCATTAAGGGTGTTAATGGACGCAAAGTTGGAAGAGGCAGAGTGGGTTCAAGCCCGGGTCGATCAGTTAAATTTGGTTGATGAAAAAAGATTGGTAGCGTTGTGTCACGGACAGTTATATCAGAAAAGAATGAGGAAAGTATTCGAAAAGAAAGTCCGTCCCCGAGTATTTCAAGAAGGAGATTTAGTTCTCAAAAAGTTATTACCAATGCAAAAAGCGCTACAAGGGAAGTGGGCCCCAAATTATCATGGGCCATACGTAGTCAAGAAGGCTTTCTCGGGAGGGGCGTTAATCTTAACTGATATGGATGGGAATGACTTGGCAAACCCAACCAATGCCGACGCTGTGATGAAATATTATGCTTAATAAAAGCCCGCTAGGTCGAAAACCCGCAAGGGCGATCTAGGCAAAAATTAGGGCATCCAAAAAAGCCCGCTAGGTCAAAAATCCGCAAGGGCGATCTAGGCAAAAATTAGGGCATCCAAAAAAGCCCGCTAGGTCGAAAACCCGCAAGGGCGATCTAGGCAAAAGTTAGGGCATCCAAAAAAGCCCGCTAGGTCGAAAACCCGCAAGGGCGATCTAGGCAAAAATTAGGGCATCCAAAAAGCCCGCTAGGTCGAAAACCCGCAAGGGCGATCTAGGCAAAAGTTAGGGCATCCAAAAAAGCCCGCTAGGTCGAAAACCCGCAGGGGCGATCTAGGCAAAAATTAGGGCATCCAAAAAGCCCGCTAGGTCGAAAACCCGCAAGGGCGATCTAGGCAAAAATTAGGGCATCCAAAAAAAGCCCGCTAGATCGAAAACTCGCAAAGGCGATCTAGGCAAAAGTTAGGGCATCCAAAAGGATGCGCTAGGTTGAAAACCCACAAGGGCGACCTAGACAAACGTGAGGAAAACTCTTATCGTCGTAAGATGACCCTCAAGAATAGGTGGGAACCAGAATGTGATACTGGGGCAAAATTTTGAGTAGGCTGATACTGGGGCAAAATTTTGTTTCCTAATAAGCATGAGTGATAAGACAAGAAAGGTTATGGAAGTACAATACTAGCATTGATCGTCTCGAAGGCACAAGACCATCCAAATTTCCATCTCCAAATACATACTCCTCTAATTCCTCGTTCTGTTTACTTTTGAAATTCAGCCATTTTATTGATTCAATTGTATTCATTGATCAAGCATATGTATCGAATTAAGTATATTACAGCAATTATTAAATACTAAGACTGTTTGGATCATGGTTAGAACGAGCATCTCGCAATTGATAGTCATTTAATAACATTGAATGATTCTTCTCTCCGCAGAATAAGCAGTGCGATACATAAAGTTAGCCAACAAAATCAGAAAGGGAAGGCCAGTCGCAGGCTCTAGCTCATTCTGAAGGTCATAAGAATCGTGCTATAGGGAAGCTGTGAATTCGAAGTCCGCTAAATAAATAAAGATTAAAATCTCTCCAAATCAAGTCTTCTTGCATTTTATTTTCCTGCATTCTTGGCCTATCACATCAGGCCCCTCATGTTTAAATTTCCGTTTCAAGCCTATCACATCAGGCACTGCATTTTATTTTCCTGCATTCTTGGCCTATCACATCAGGCCCCTCATGTTTAAAATTCTGTTTCAAGCCTATCACATCAGGCACTGCATTTTATTTTACTACATTTTTGGCCTATCACATCAGGCCCCTCATGTTTAAATTTCCGTTTCAAGCCTATCACATCAGGCACTGCATTTTATTTTCCTGCATTCTTGGCCTATCATATCAGGCCCCTCATGTTTAAATTTCCGTTTCAAGCCTATCACATCAGGCACTGCATTTTATTTTCCTGCATTCTTGGCCTATCACATCAGGCCCCTCATGTTTAAAATTCTGTTTCAAGCCTATCACATCAGGCACTACATTTTATTTTCCTGCATTTTGGCCTATCACATCAGGCCCCTCATGTTTAAATTTCTGTTTCAAGCCTATCATATCAGGCACTGCATTTTATTTTCCTGCATTTTTGGCCTATCACATCAGGCCCCTCATGTTTAAATTTCTGTTTCAAGCCTATCATATCAAGCACTGCATTTTATTTTCCTGCATTTTTGGCCTATCACATCAGGCCCCTCATGTTTAAATTTCTGTTTCAAGCCTATCACATCAGGCACTGCATTTTATTTTACTACATTTTTGGCCTATCACATCAGGCCCCTCATGTTTAAATTTCTGTTCTAAGCTTTTCACATCAGGCACTGTATTTTAATTTTTCTGTATTTTGGCCTATCACATCAGGCCCTGCATGTTTAAATTTCTATTCCAAGCCTTTCACATCAGGCACTGCATTTTAATTTTTCTGTATTTTGGCCTATCACATCAGGCCCCTCATGTTTAAATTTCCGTTTCAAGCCTATCACATCAGGCACTGCATTTTATTTTCCTGCATTTTTGGCCTATCACATCAGGCCCCTCATGTTTAAATTTCTGTTTCAAGCCTATCACATCAGGCACTGCATTTTATTTTACTACATTCTTGGCCTATCATATCAGGCCCCTCATGTTTAAATTTCCGTTTCAAGCCTATCACATCAGGCACTGCATTTTATTTTCCTGCATTCTTGGCCTATCACATCAGGCCCCTCATGTTTAAAATTCTGTTTCAAGCCTATCACATCAGGCACTACATTTTATTTTCCTGCATTTTGGCCTATCACATCAGGCCCCTCATGTTTAAATTTCTGTTTCAAGCCTATCATATCAGGCACTGCATTTTATTTTCCTGCATTTTTGGCCTATCACATCAGGCCCCTCATGTTTAAATTTCTGTTTCAAGCCTATCATATCAAGCACTGCATTTTATTTTCCTGCATTTTTGGCCTATCACATCAGGCCCCTCATGTTTAAATTTCTGTTTCAAGCCTATCACATCAGGCACTGCATTTTATTTTCCTGCATTTTTGGCCTATCACATCAGGCCCCTCATGTTTAAATTTCTGTTTCAAGCCTATCACATCAGGCACTGCATTTTATTTTACTACATTTTTGGTCTATCACATCAGGCCCCTCATGTTTAAATTTCTGTTCTAAGCTTTTCACATCAGGCCCTGCATGTTTAAATTTCTATTCCAAGCCTTTCACATCAGGCACTGCATTTTAATTTTTCTGTATTTTGGCCTATCACATCAGGCCCTGCATGTTTAAATTTCTGTTCAAAGCTTATCACGTCAGCGCTGCATTTTGTTTTCCCGCATTCTGGCCTATCACATAGGGCCCTGTATGTTTATCCACAAATCTTGATTTCCTTTTATTTACAAGGGCCGGACAAAATTGGCTCACGTCTTTACTCGTTTCTTACTTTGATAATACAAGAAGCATTCCTGCATTATCTAGTAAGAAACTTGGTAAAGAGGGGCAAACTGTGAGCACCAATTTTTGTCCGGGTAGAAATTTTCCTTAATTAATTAATTTACTAAATAACTTTAGAGAATAAAAGCTCACATAGTCAAAAGAAAAGAGAAGGAGTTGCAGAAATTAAAAAAATGAGCAAATAGAGTTAGTTAGTTAGAGAATTGAAGGAAACAAACAAAATTCAGTTAGGAGTTAGTTATAAAGTTAGTTAGGCTAGGGTTAGAAATTAACTTCCAAAGGGTTAAGAGACCATGGTTAAGCTAGGGGTATAAAGGTAATTTTTAGAAATTTGAAGAGAAAAAGACATTTTGGCACCAAAAGAGGACATTTTTGGAAAAGGACTTTCGGGAGTTCTCTCGGAATTTTCTGGGTTTTTCTTTAGCTACTCAAACTTTCTGACATTCTTCTTGGGGGATTAGAGGATTCTTCTTGAAGGAATTTTCGCGGAATTTCCTCTCTGCTGCTTTGGATTCTTTCCACAATCTTCTTCATTCGCGAGTAGAGAAGGAGCTTTCTCTCTTCTTTGAGATTTTTGCGAGTGAAACTAAATTGATTCTGGTTCTGGTGGTTTGCCTTCGCTGCTCTACCAATTTTTTTCTGCATAGTCACGAACGTCTTCTCATTTTGGTTCAATACTCACAGGTTAGGCTGCATCTTTCATTTTTCTCACTCGAATCTGTGCAATTTCGTTCTTTTGTTTTCTCCCTGTTATGATTGAACGTGGAATCTATGAAATTCAGATGTTGCGATAATTTCATTGCCTGTTTTAGTTCTTGATTCATAATTGTTAGTCAAAGTGCATGTGTTAGTTAAGGTTTCTAGGTTCATGTGAGGTTGAAGCTCTCGAAAATTAGTGAAAATTACTGTCTGTGTTTAATTATTGTGATATCTCTATTCGGAGGACTCAGCTCCTGGAAGTATATCAGGAATATGTTCATCTCTACAAACTTTAGAACTAGAACTGTAATCAATTGAGTTCAATTTAGGAAGATAAGAACCTATGCTTACTAAAATTGTAATTGTAATTGATCCTGGGCCAAGCATCCTCTTGTCTGCTAGTTTCCTTGGTGCCAGTAGCTGTAGGAATGCGTCAGCCTAGAAGTAAGTAGAAGAATAGTGGGATATACCAAACGCCAGGGCTGCTGTCTGAGCTTTGTGACGGCAACCACTCCACTACTCACTTTAGGCCAAACACAGGTCAATACCAGGAGTATGGATATTGTTCCCATGGGTGGTCTGTAGGTTTTAGATTTCTGTTAATCTCCAAGGGTTAATTCAACCATGACAAGTAAGGAATTAATTCCTAAGCAGCCAAATACAATCTCTATTTGACACTGTGTAAGTTGGAAGTAATTCTAGGGAAACAATGAGGTTCTGGTTTTAAATAGTTCTAATAACCCTGAGTTTGCCCAATAACAGTCTAATGTCTGCTGAAAGACTAATTGCAGCTGAGTCTATAGGCGGCCCAACCATGTGTTTTTAAATAAGAATAATTGGATGTACAAAGACAATTTAAATCAAAAACCAACCAGGCTTTAAACAAAGGCCAATAAGAAGGAAGCTATGCAACTTATGAGTGCATTTAGAATCATGTAACAGGACTTGAGGTTCTGCAGCATTTGGCCATTGGATGTTGCATTTTTTTTAGATCTATGCTACCAGGTGTCAATTAGGTCTAGGCCATCAATCAATCCTAGATAAAACAATATCTATGCTGATTTAAGAGAAGCTCTAAATAAGAGAGAAATACGGTTAACAGGTAACAAAGCTCATAGTCTTATAGCCTATCATAAGGCAATAAAAAATCGCATTATAGCCCATCATAAGCTCAATCTGGGAGTCTGTAAGGGAGGGTAGTCACAACTGTGTTTTTCTCATGCAGTTTAGGATTCAATACCACTGGTCTTTGACCAGGCTTTGGTTTGACAAGCTACATCAGCTCCTAGATCCACCAAGGTCCAGTGTTTATCAGCATAGAAACAGGTTTTAGCTCATCCATTAGATTCTGCTATGACAGCACTTAGGCCATTAGATTTGCTATAACAGCAGATCTTTATCAAACATGCATCAGTCTGCATCATGGTCCAAAAATCAATCTTAGTACATGACATAGGCAGATAGGGGCCATGATAGTTTGGGATAGTCCTGAGACAAATTCATATACAAAGATCTTTAGCCTGTGCAGAAATGAACCATTTTAGGCCAACTTTGGTAGCAAGTTTCTTTTCTTAGGTTCACCACAATACCTATTCTGACTCTAGATCATATACCCTAGGCAAAGTAGTTTGAATTGGGGGTAGAATCCGGGCATAGTCATAGCAGAAAGCAGGAACAAATCTTGGGAAAAGAAAACTCAAGGGGAACCTAAATTTCAGAGATTTAGGTAATGGAGGATCACAACAAAATCAGCAATCAGCTTGGTTGACTAGCCAGGTTCTGATTCAGCTAATTGAGAATCCTTGTCCAGGCCTAGGATCAAGCCACTAAGGTTCTGAACTACTGTCAGGCTTAAGGACCAAACGGCTATTCTGATCAGGAGCCAATTAGGCATATACCCAGAGGTTCCAGTCACAAATCAAAGTTGGCAGTCAGCTGGGGTTGACCAAATTTAGGATCCTCGCCCAAGTCTAGGACAGCAAGCCACTAAGGCTCCAACCCCGAGTCACTGAAACTAAAACAGGTCAGGCATCTGATACAGGCTTAGAGACCATGTGCTTTTCACAAATTAGGTGGTTTCCTCTGAGTGAATGGCCTGAGAAGTAACCAACTTGAGATCCTGAATCTCAAGGTTTAATTCTGGACTGTAATAGAGGCTGATTACTGAACAGATATGTATTTAGGGCCAAGCTAGACTATAGGGTCATAGGCAGCAAGTCACTTCTGCACCTGTGGCAAGCATATAAGATGAACCAATCATAAGTTAGCCATGGCATCATGCTTTCATGATCTAAGATCACCTCAACCCTGTGACTGGACAGGAAAAGTTTGTAAGCAGTTAGAGAACCTCTGCCCTCAGTTTTGTCAAAATAGGCTGATGAGTAAGAATTATGAGAAGAGGTTTAGTCAGGGTATTCAAATGACCAAGGTTAACATCCTCCAAACTAGTATGTACTCAATATTAATGAACTGGTTAACAAGACTGGAAGTTTCAGTAAGTATGAGTGAACACTTGACACTTGCATGGTCTAGGTGGTGGGTTTACATACACCTTGTCATTATCCTGAACAGAATTGCTGCATACCAGTTTGTTATTATGCTCTAAATAGATTGATTCATACCTCTAGGATCCAAAGCTAAAAACTTAAAACTTGATTCCAGCTTGTGATAGATCCACGCTGGTCTAATTAAACCAGCAACTTGTCAATACAGAACCTAAGCTAAAATAAAGATTCACCAAACATCTTCTATTGTGTCAAAAATCAGTCTTCACTAGTTAATATCAGTAAAAGGGGTCAATGCTCTGAATCCTATCCCAGCAGGACATTAGGAGAGGTACTGGAAGGGTGCCTTCCAAACCAATACTGCTAATCAGATTGGATTAGCCCTCCCCTCCCCCCTAAGAAAGCAAGTTAAGTCTTGAGTACCTAAATGTCTGTACTGGAACTGATGTTACATCCAGTTTCGGTCTTGTAAGTAAATCCTACCTGGTAGACATGATACAAGATACATGGCTTCAGTCTAATTAGGAATCTGTAACAGATGGAAAGAACCTATGAACCATGAAATTAGGAGAAGTGTTCCTAAGCTTTTCTAATACAGGTAGGCTAGTATAGGCAGGAAACCTTCAAAAATAAAAACTGTGAGTGCTCATTAAGGTCATAACTGCAGCCAAGCAAGCCTAAATCTCTAATTAACAAAAGCATGCATCTTTAGGCTTTAGGCTAGCAGAACCTAGGCCTCCATTCTGATAAATTTATTCCAGAATCAGGTTGTTCAGTGCAGCAAACAAATCATCCCTAAGCTAGCCACAGAAACAGGTTCACTGCAACCTGCCCTTGATTGACCAAATCATTATGTACATAGAAAAGTCCTTGCAGTTTTCGAACCTAACATACTAGGGAAGTTTAGGAGCATGAGTTGGACTGGTTGAAGCAAGTCCTTGCAGAGGGATGTCTGTCATGCTGAACCAACAGGGATGGAACCAGGTCTATAGGGTAAAGTCTAATATACCTGTTAAACAGATGTTGATCCTGCCCATTTCAGATTCTGTATAAGGTCAATCAGGTCAGGAATTAGTTAAGTACATGACTTGTATCAGGTTAATAGGATCTGAAACTGATTGAACACCTATTGAGAGGTGTTCAATCGGTTTAATGCCCTGCTAATAGGAATAATACCTGATACAGCAATCAGCTTCTTTTCATTCACCTAAATTCACCATAAGCACTTGGTCAGATCAGGAGTTGCATAACTCAAGCAGAGCATTAGACTGGGAAATGAGCCTAGGTTAGGCGTTATCAGAATATGGGTAGCGAGAGCAGCAAGTTAACATCCATTCTTTTTGGCCTTGCTTGAGAATTAAAGAACGATTTTTTCTGATAAGATCAGAATTGGTTGCAGCACCTTTGGCCAGCAACCGGATCCCCATGCCCAGTTTCACTTCTTTAGGTCTTATGAGTCTACCTCAATCAGGTTTAGATCAACCTTGGGGTGGTAGATCTTATTCAGCTTGAATGTATCTTAATTAGGAATACAGAGTAAGCCCCTAGCCAGCCTAAGACTCCATATGGGAAAGGCCAATACAGATTTGCATAAGGGGTCTAGTTGGAACACATAATAGTCTCTTGACAAACAGCTTCAGAGTTCATGATCTCTGATTAGCATGGTCATGGAGCTCTGGTGGAGCCCCAAATATGAGATTAAGATTTTAGGTCTGATTAATATGGTCATTGGAGTGCAATAATGATTAAGATGAATTGGAAAGTTCTGGTTCAATGCATTAGAAATCCCAGTTCAGGTATTCTGGTCAGCACTAGTAGCAGATTTCTTTTTATGAGCATGGGATCGTGGCAGATTTCAGTATTGATCAGGGAAATTAGTGGAGTAACAAACTATGCTTTAATCTCTATTGAGTCTTGGGTTTGTTGCACATATTTGGTTCTTGGAGATACCTATCCGAGCTAGGAGCAGCTCATGCATTTGAGCTTTAGGCCATGTTTGATGCAGGACCTAAAGTAAAACAGGAACTGACCTAAGAGGAGTTTCTGGCCAAGGATCACAGTGCAGCAAAGCAGGCCTGGTTTTGTAGACAATTAAAGCTTACATTCATAGGCCTCAGTTTACTAAGATTTTAGGCGTTAATTCTGATAGGATTCGTTCCAAATCACACTGGTCATCGTAGGTAACAGAACTTTGTTTAGGATTAGCCATAGAGGCTGGTTCATTGCAATCTGCCTTTAATTGAGAAACTGGTTTACCACAACCAGCCTTCGATTAATTAAACCATTTTTTTATCTAAGCCAAAGGCTAAATTAGATATGTCCCATAGACAGGTCAAAGAACTGTAATTGGGTTGGACATATAAGCCGCATCTGGTTTCCTAACTTCTAGGAACTGTCAATCAGCCCCTGCCCTATCAGATTCTCTACTGGTCAAGATCAGTAGCCGTTTAAGTTGGCTATGATAAAGTCTAGTTTCAAGTCAGGGTTCGAAACCATTGTGTCCAAGTTTAGAAAATCAATCTCTACATACATGCAGTACCAATTCTTGTAAAAGCTAGCTTGTGATTCGACTCAAGTATAGGCTTAATCTTGGATAAATTGACTACTATAAAATTTGGGGAAGAGCAACAGCAGGATGAAATATCAGGATTGCGGGTACAAATGGTGCTTTAGATGAATTTAAACGGCTAACAGAGCCATGGGCCTATATGAAACAAATGATAGAAGATGTATTATTGTTTCACTTTGGTTTTATTATTCTGTTTTGATCACATATTCAGATACTGGTTTTCACTAAACCTTTGCTTCCCTTTTTAATTTTGTGAACTGTCCCAACGTTTGTTTTTTTTCTTTTTTTTTAAAAAAATTTTCGTTTCTTTCATAATGTCTGTTTTCTATTTTCCTCAAATTGTGCAAACGGGTTCTAACGCGAACGAGTAGCGTTCTCTACCGTGTCGTGTTTTAATTCGTGTGGGATCCAAATACGGCTTACGACGATTTAGGATCTCACAAGCATGAATTTTTGGAAATTTTCACTTTCAATAAAATCCTATAAAAACGTCTGTTTTAATTTTTCGAACTTCATGTAAACCGGTTCTAACGCGAACGAGTAGCGTTCTCTACCGTGTCGTGTTTTAATTCGTGTGGGATCCAAATACGGCTTACGACGATTTAGGATCTCACAAGCATGAATTTTTGGAAAATTTTCACTTTCAATAAAATCTTATAAAAACGTCTGTTTTAATTTTTCGAACTTCATGTAAACGGGTTTCGACGCGAACGAGTAGCATTCTCTACCGTGTCGTGTTTTAATTCGTGTGGGATCCAAATACGGCTTACGACGATTTAGGATCTCACAAGCATGAATTTCTGAAAACCATCACTTTCAATAAAATCTTATAAAAAACGTCTGTTTTAATTTTTCGAACTTCATGTAAACGGGTTCTAACGCGAACGAGTAGCGTTCTCTACCGTGTCGTGTTTTAATTCGTGTGGGATCCAAATACGGCTTACGACGATTTAGGATCTCACAAGCATGAATTTTTGGAAATTTTCACTTTCAATAAAATCTTATAAAAACGTCTGTTTTAATTTTTCGAACTTCATGTAAACGGGTTTCGACGCGAACGAGTAGCATTCTCTACCGTGTCGTGTTTTAATTCGTGTGGGATCCAAATACGGCTTACGACGATTTAGGATCTCACAAGCATGAATTTCTGAAAACCATCACTTTCAATAAAATCTTATAAAAAAAAACATTTTATTTTGCGAAATTCATGCAAACGGGTTCTAACGCGAACGAGTAGCGTTCTCTACCGTCTCGTGTTTTAATTCATGGGGGATCCAAATACGGCTTACAATGATTTAGGATCTCGCAAGCATGAATTTCTGAAAACCATCACTTTCAATAAATTCCTATTCAAGTGTCTTTTTTTTATCTAAAAAACACCCTGTATTCTTTTAGAGATAAAGTCTCTTAACCAGAACTACGTAAGCCTTGAGTTTCCCATTGCACCGGGGAATACGTAGGAGCAGGATCAAGTCCTGTCAGGCTAACCTCCCTCAACCTATTTATTTCCAAATTAATTAAGGGATCAAACTATTTTCAAATAATCACACACTCAATTTAAGGGTACTGTTCCTTGGAACAGGCGAGTGGGGTGCCTAACACCTTCCCTACTCGTAACCGACTCCCGAACTTCGAATCTCATCCTTGAGTTAGGGTTTTTCCAAATGTTTTCCCTCAAAAATAAAATTTGGTGGCGGCTCCACAATCAAAAATTAATTTTTTTCAAAATTTAGCGAGTCCGTCGTCTCGTCGTAATTACGGTTATGACAAATATTTTTTTAATTTTAAAATTTGAGTTAAATCTGTTTTTAAAATGTATTAAAAATTAATTCAGACTATTTTTGTCAAATATATTTTATTTTTAAAATTATTTTAAAAACCTAACACTGAAAATTTACATCCACCCTAAGTAAAGCCTAAGCCAACTGTGTAATGTAAAAACTAAAAAGTGATGTGTCATAAATATTTTTATATTACTCACTATTTAAAAATAACATTTTCTTTTAAAATTTATATAAAATAAAAATAAAAAATAAATACTAAAAATATAAAAAATATTGCATCTAAATTTTATCATAACATAAATAAAATTTTGAATAACCTAACGTTTAGCACATTACTTCAATTTCACTGTCTAATGTTGATTAAAATTTATCGAGTCAATGTAAATCTTACTCTATCTAATAAATTTTAAACAACCATACAATATGTCCTAACAGTTCTCTACAAAAAAAATATACTACGACATATACTTTTTGCAATATTTAAAAAAATATTATAAAAATATAAAAAATATTATCTATTAATTTTAATAACATTTTAAAAAATATTACATTTAATTCATGTTGCAAAATATTATTAATAACGTTTAAAAAATATTACAAAAATATAAAAAATATTACCTATTAATTTTAATAATATTTTTAACAAGGTAAATGTTGCATTTGATATATATCGCAAAAAATACAATATGTAGTAGTGTGATTATGATTAACCTAATAGTTAGGAAATTACCGAATACACCACGACATTCCATTGGATAGAATGGGGCGTTGTTAGGGGGAGGGGTGTGGGACTCAGCTTTGCCTGGAATAGCATGCGGTTTATCGTGATCCTATTATAAATGTTATTCAGATAATTTTCCTTCCCCAGTTTAGCTAGGGTGACTGGAAAAACAGTTTCCAATTAAATGGTGAATAGAAACTTGGGTATGCTTTATAGCAAGCAAGGAGGGGAGGGAGACACTTTCCCGTTTCTTTCTTTAGATATTTTCGAACCACTGGGCTAAATCCTTCTTTTACATTTCCTTTCTTCCAACTCATTCAAACACAGCACAAACGACATTAAAATCGAGAATCTCAAAAGAAACGGCAGGCACTTGATTAGATGAACTAAAAATATTCCTTCCGCTCTAAGTAAATTATAAATGTAAGTTTAAAGAACTCTCTTTTCATGTCTCAAGTATGGAAGTCTTTTTGGTAATCACTAACCAAATATACATTCATCTGAACATCATATCTAAAATCCGTACCTTATAATCGAGACAACTTTCACACTGACTAAATATTCATAATCTGAGTATCATGTTTAAAAGTCATGCCTTAACATTGAATCTCAAACATATTTTCTTCTTGTTTATTGGATGCTAAACCATCCTAATTTTGTTCTGCTGTTAGCATCATTACTTGGCCATGGGCATTCAATCCTCTAAAGTAGAGGATGCCCACAAATCACAATTGCATCCAGTCATTTCACAGTCTGGGTCGTTGGAGCGCACAGATTGACAAGAACAAAGATGGCTAAAATGCAACTCCAGCAATCTTTAGAACATAATTGTTCATAGAAAAGAACACCCATCCATGACATAACTCAGATGATGATATGGCATAATAATTTGACGTGGTAAGAGAAAGCTTAAAGCCAGATCCCAATATTGAAACAGAATTCAGTTCAGGTAGATAAGTACAAATATCCAACAACTTCTACGAAGATGTTCTTTCAAAAGAGTAGAAGAAAAACTGTCCTGAGGTTTTTGATCTCACATTCCATACTAACTAGGTAAAGTTTTCATTTCTATTGCGGGCAAGAGAGATTCTGCAAATAAACACCGTGAGCTCAAACACCTTAGTCATACATACATGGTTTATTTCTTCTCAACATTGCCCTCCAGCTCCCTCCTCAGCTGAAGAGAGAAATCATCACTAACATCATCGTCATCCCAATCATCTTCCCACTGCTGAGTCACCTCCTTCCCTTCTTCCTTGTCATCCCACTCTGCAATTCACATACCAATAAAGACATAACAAAGTGTAAAACAAAGCATGATGAGATGTCAGAATGTGAGCACCTGGGAAGAATTACACAATCTACAGTTTTTCATGTCCGAAAAGCAAATCAAATTGGATAAGCCTAATACCAAAAGGATTCTCAAACACCATCCCTTTAACAAGTTCAAAAAACACAATGATGACACCGTTAAAGAAAATAAATACTATATTTATGTCCTACAAGTGAAATAGGATCAACAACTCAACACAATGAGGAACTACTAACTGTTCATTAGTCATGACACATTAACATACATAACACAAGGCAAAGTAAATAAAGAAGTTAAATTAAAATTTTGGTCCTTATGCTGGACACCATTTTACAATTTGGTTCCTACCAAGGCTATTGAATTGTAACTCAAATCATGAATTGTAAAGCTGATTTTTGAATTGTGAACCATAAATTTTATCAAATTGTAAACTTTATATATATGATGAAAAGTTGCTTGAAGTATATCATATAAATAATGTATAGTGCTCAATGTACCAATTTTCAACTATAAACTTATCATAAGTCTTACGAAACAAAATCATGACCGAGTGTGTGAAGCCTTTATTTTAGAAAAATAAAACAGAGCAAGGGATTAGCCAAATACCAAATAATTAAATAGAGGGTTTACTCGTGCTATTTTAGTGTTTTCCATTTAACAATTTAAGCTTACCTAACTTTTCAATTTCTTTGACCAGATATGATGAAAGAAAAGTAAAGAATAAAAAAACAGAATTGTTGAATCATATGATTTTGTATTGATTATATAGAATACCATGGATTCGTCCATGTAGCATAAGATTCAAAATCATTTGCAATTCATCAAACAATTCAAATTGTAGGTCCAATCATTTCATATCGAATCATATGAGTTGAACTGTGAATTGTAAGATTTTAAAAACTCCTGCATGCACGCTTGCGCACACACAAAAAATCTATATCTTTCTACCATTCACCCTAGTTATAATACTGTTGGAAAATTACTGACTTGTCTAATGTTTGGATGCTACATGTGTGATAACTCAAAATGCCATGTATAGTGTTATAAAGGTAGGGATTTATTCGTTAACATTTCCATATAGAGAACAAAATATGGAGTTCCTTGAGGTAAGGATCATACTGAAAAATGGTATCATATACAGGGACCAAAATTTTTAATTTAAAACCTAAATAAATATTTAGAAGTCTCAAGTTTGGAATGTGAACCATTAACACATAATAATATAATATAGTTTGAATGACTGCTATCTTCCATGGAAGTTATAATAACAAAGAGTAAATCCTATACCTAATTGTTAGGAAGCAGAAATATCAATTCTTCCTAGGAATAATGCGTTTAATGCCTAAATATTTATATGGCATTCATTTGTGGTTCTTGAAGAGCTAAAGGAAGTTTCTTAAGGTTTACTACATAACTACTAAATATTAGGCAAAGAATCATTCGTTATCGTGAGATCTATTTTCTTGAGAACGAATTTGATTGATGTTATTGCCCTACAAAGCTAAACCAGAAGAGGAAATAGATTGCAATTGGGTTATTTTGGAGTTACCTTCGTTGATTTCGAACTCTTCAAACTCGTCATCGTCTTCGAAGAGATCGATCTTGACGTCCTCGGAGGCCGGTTTAGGTTCGCTAGCCATTGAATAAACCCAAATCTCAAAAGCCCTAAAATTGACTAGGAAAAGTTTCAGGTGACTGGGGATCACGATGGAATGTTGGAAAGTGGAAAGACCGAAAGACCTAAATTTCAATTTACTTCATGCTTGCTACAGAAGATTTTGGAGAAAATAATTAAAGCTCAATATCTATTTAGTTTCTTTAAAATTTTGATCTTAATTTTTGATTTTAGTTACTCAAATTTTAAAATAAATTATTTCCAATTTTTAATATAAATAATATATATATATATATATCCATATTTAACATATTAATGATAAAAATTAAAAATAATTTATTTTAAAAAATATGATATCAAAATTAATAATTTTAAAAACAAAAATTAGTTCAAAATTTTAAAATTTTGTAAAAATTAAAAATATATTTAATTCAAATAATTATTTATTTTTCAAATTTTCATCAAATCAATAAAAATAACTAATAATTATTTTAGGTAAATATTAACCGATGCATTAAAATATTTAATAAAAATTAACTTTAAAAATAATTTAATTAGTATTTTTAAAAATTAATAAATGAAATTTTATTTTAAATTTAGTCAAATCAGTGAAATTTATACTGAGTATATATTAATAATATTTTTTAACAATAATTTTTAATTTATTTTCATAATCAATATTCTTAAAATATTGATAAATGTTTGTCAAAATTATTATTAAAAATGTTATTAACATAATTTTACCAAAAATTTTAAAACATTTCTAATCTAATTTTAATAAAAGAATTTATCAGTATAAATTTCTTAATTAATGAATTATAGACATTTATTCATAAGATTTTTTCTTTGAATAAATTAAATCAAACATATATCATTTATATTTAATGGTAGTGGGTACAACTGTAAACTAATTCATTTATAATTACAATAAAGTTTAAAATAATAAAGTATTCCTACTAGTTCTTTTTAATTATAAAATTTTTCTTACCAAAATCATTCATATTTAAAAATATTTAATAATATTAATTAATATGTTAAAATTTAAAAAAATTGTATAATATTTTAAATTTATGCTCTTTATAAAAATTATTTTACTATCTATTAATTATTTTATTTTAAAATTATTAAAATTAAGAAGGATAAATATAAAAGAATCTAATAAATGTTCTTAAAATTTTACGAATAATTTTATATTAAATTCTTTTAATATGTACCAAAAATGTATCATAAGAATTTATCTATGGTGAATTTCTATTTCAAATCACATAATTTATTGTATTAATAAACCTAATGCTATAAGTTTTAATAAAAATTTAACATTTATTATTAATTTCTTATTATATTTCCTTAAATACATATTAAAAAATCGTTATATTAAATGTCATAAAAAATTTATTTATAAAATATTTTAAAAAATATATATATAATATCATTAAGTTTAAAATAAATTTAAATTTTATTAAATAATTTATCTTAATATATATTAAAAATATATTACATATTAATTTAAATATTTAATAAATTATTAAATATTTTTAAAATTATTAATTTTTGCATTGTTGATTTTTTTAAAAATTACTGGTTATACCAATAAAATTTAATATTTTTAATAAGTAATTGAATAAAATAACTTTAAAAAAGTTATTTTCAAATTGTCGAAATTGAGTATTAAGAAAGACGTGTTTTTGTTAGAAAACAATTTCTTACAATTTTGAAGATTGATGTTAACATTTTTTTTTCTAATTAAAACTAATCCAATCACATCAACCATTGTTTTATTTCAAACATGTAACTCAAAACATTTTAGACTTTGGTTTTATATTTTTACTATTTTATTTTTATTTTTATTTTTTCATTCATTTTCCCTGTCTTACCTGGAGTTATTATAAGTTCATGATTATGTTTACTTTCCAATTTCTTTATCATATTTTAAGTAAATATATCAGTAAAATATCTAATTTTACTATTATATAAAATGTTATACTATAATTAAAAAGTGCATCAACAATAGAAACTTATTGTAGAACAAAGAACATTTTAATTTGTAGTAATATATAAAAATCAAAAAATTATATATAGAATAATGTGTGAAGATAATAATTTTTAAAAATATAATAATTTATTTTTTCAGCTTAGTCTAATAACTTGAGTGTTGAATCCAATTAACTTAATTTTAATGAGGTTGGCTTAGTATAGATTTAATAAAGACAATTAAGGAACTGAAGGATACCAGTTCTATTAAGTGTAATTATTTAAAATTTTATTTTAACCTAAACTTAAGTTAAATCAACTCATAAATATTCCTACTTTCAATTGCTACTTATTAGAATTCAAGAGCACTAATTTAAAAATTTACACGTTATATAAAATAAAATTTATTATTGATTATTTAATTTTATTAATAAATAAATAACAAAAGAAAAATAGAGCATAATGTCAACAAACAATACACTTGAAAGGGAAGATAAAAAGAATCTTCCATAAACTAAAAGTGATATACACAAATCGAGAAATAATACTATTTATGCATACATTTAGCTTCGAAGTCTTCGCATCTGTTGTGGCTAGTTTATCTTCATACATGCAAAAGAATAATATTAGCACTTTATTTATTTGTTTTAATTTATTCCTTTAATTTTTTTCCTTCCATTATTATCATGTAAGTTTTGAATGTTCAACAAGATATTCTATTTTATTAATTTTGTTAATAACACGTTAAAAGGAGTGAAGCAGCATCCAACATGATATTTCTCCAACATTTAACTCTTTCCTTTGCTCACCTATCAAACATTACAAATTCTCGAACGATCATCAAAATTCTATCTAAATAAGATGTATCACTCACATTTGCATCGTATTATTAACATAGTGACACCAAAATCTGAATTCTATATCATGGTGGTTTTAAATATAATGAAGTAAGAAAAAGATATATATAGATAGGAAGGAGAAAAAAAGAGTTAAAGGTTGGAATTTTTATGAGAAACATTTTTTTTTTAATGAAAACTCTCAAATTTTAACTTACTATTTTTTATTTTTTATGTGATCATTATTTTTTAACTCCAAGATTATTTTTTTCATCACTCTTTTTATGTGACCAATAACTTTTCAATCTAAATTTATAAAAATAAAAATATTAATTTATTTAATAAATACTATATGATAATTATATATATAATAACAATTACATAATATATATATATAATTATTTTAGGAATAATTTATATTAAAAGTTACTCTATTTAATATTTTATTTAAATAATTGAGTTAAATTTTAAATTAATAAATTTTATTATATAAATTATATTTATAAAATTTTAAAAAATTTAATATTTCATTATATAATTTTATTTTTAATAAATTATATGCTTATTTTAATATACGATACTTTAAATTTAATTAAAAAATATTAAATCTTTTCTAAAATTTATAAAATTTTATAATTATAATTTATATAATAAAATTTATTAATTTAATAATTATATTGATAAAGTTTAAATATTTAAAAATATTAAATAAAATAATTTTTACCAAAATTAATATACGAGTAATTTAATTTTTTGTTATATATATATATAGAGAGAGAGGGGTATTTATTTATAAAATTTTATAAGTGTGCAGATATGAATATTTTATAATTCAACTGATTTTAAACTGACATATTTTGTAATATATTAAAGTTAAAGTAAAATATAATATTATACAAATTACTGCATGTAATTAATATTTCTCAAATTATTATATTATTAAAAATTATGCTATTTTGATTTCCCAAATTACTCTATGTAACTAATTGGTGTTAATTTAATCGACATAGCCTCAAGGCTGCAAGTAATGAATTTACAAGAGTATAAATCAGTTATTTCATAAGTTCTGGTACCTTTTTCCATAGAGGTTTTAGATAGTGTGCTTTTAGCCCCTTTTGTTTAAAAGAAAAAAAAAAGTAATAATTCATAAGTCTGTTACGTTGACTTCGAATTTATTCAATTTTCTTTGTTTTTTAATAACTAATTGGCTTATATTGTGTTTTCTAGGTAATTTATTACGTTAGAATTAATTAAATATTTTTTTAAAAAAATTAGGATGTAAATTTTTTTTATTTAACTAAATAGGAATAATGAGTCTAATGTAAGCATTCGGTATCTATAATATATTAAAATAGATCCTAAAATTATTACCTACACAGATATGAATTTAAGAACATATAATTTTTTAAAATACAAATATAAAAATAAGTTATTATAAACACCTTTTACAAACTTTACTTATTATCATCTTTAATTCAAAGTTTATTTTCATAATAATTGTCGATATTTATACAATAACTTACATTTATATATATATATATATATATATATCTAAAAATTAAAATTTAAAAATTATAAATTTTTCTATTCTTTTTATAAAAGAAAGATTAACTATCATTTAAAGGATGTGATGTAGGAGGATGAAAATTATTATATACATACAAACTAAATATTTTTTTTATAATGAACATCAATATTCATACGTTTACATTTTAACTTGCATCGATATATATCATGGATTTAAGGATTATAATTTTTTATTATTTAAAATAATTATTATAACTTTTTATTATTTAAAATAAAAAGTAGGGAAAAAAAAGTCAACACCATTCAATGGAAAGGTTGATTTGGATGGACGCACTTCCTTTTCTTTTCACAATAGCTTAATATTTCTGAAGTCTAAAAACCCCTGCAACAACTGTTACCTTAATAACCTCGTCTATGTTAAAATTTATTATGTTGTTGCCATCCAAAATCGCGAATTATCTGTCCCATCAAATTACCTTAATTGGTTAAATTATATTACAAATTTATTTTTTTTACTTTGCACTTTGTTTTTTTTATTCCCTGTATCTCTTTTCCCTCTCTCGAACAAGACTTTACCACGAGATTCCTCTTGAAAAAAGGAATAGTAAGCCTTTGATGCTGTTGCACACAAACTTCAATTCTCAATTAGATTCATGAGGCAATTGATATAAATAATTGTATTTTAAACATTTAAAATTTTATATTATTTAGAGTAAAAATAAATATAGGTTATATATATATATATATATATATATATATATATATATTATGGATTTGTCTAGTAAATAAAAAGGTTTTGCTCATATAAGATTGGATCAGTTTACTGTTTAGTTTAATTTAGCAATTTATTTTTACATATAATACGCTGAATCTTGTTTAAACTGATTATCTCGGTTAAATGTTAAAATTAATGTTTTCATTTAAATTTTAGATTTTAAATTGATTTAATTATCATCTTTTAAACAAGCTTCATTACCATTTATAAAAAAAAATTAAGATTTTTGAAAATTTTCACTTTTATATAAAGGAAATTGGTCTTTTCATTTCAAAACACTTTACAATATTGTTGAATCCTAAAAATATCCCAAGCAACCAAACCCTACTAGATTTCTTAATAAAAAGTTTGTTAAACCTAAATCAAGCCAGCAACATTGTCAATGCAGATTAGTTGCAAGATTAGCGACTCTTACCAAGGTTCCATTGTGTCACTATGAAAAACTACATTATCAAGAGTGCTGAGCTATGTTAATACTTGGTAAGTTCTGAAACAACTTCATTATTAATTTTGCACCTCAAACCAATGCTAAAAATTAGGTCATTAAAATCATAATTACATAGAAAAGAGAAAGACTCAAGAAGAATAAATGAGCATTTCCTCAAAATGGGAAGTCTTCGCTTATTCATGGATCTCGGTAATACAATTTATTTCAATATCTTTTCCCCTATCTATCCCATCTTCCCTGTACAATTTGAACAAAAAAATTCGCATTCTTTTTAATAGTGTAATGTGTCAATACTTGATTGAGTATTAGTGTAAAAGCTTTTATCTTTACATTGTATCATTGGATCAAAATTTAAAACCTAAACCTAATTTCACTTGTTTCTAAAATCTCTCTTTCTTCGAAGGTCCTGTGTTATTTTTAACATTCTACGTATTATATGATGAAGAAATGATTCAAAGTTTAAGAAAACTAAATAATTTTCGATAAAATTGAAAAAATGAAAAGAAACATGAAGCAATCCAGACTATAAGGTATATGATTTCATCATCTAATTTCACACTTTAATTGATAAGTAAGTAGAGGTAGGCAAAAGTTTGCAATTGGCAATGTAAGCTAAATGAAGCTCACTTATTGAAATTAGCTCGCCGGGGATAAAAAAACATGGAGCTAATTTCAGAAATCTGAAATGCTACAAAAGCTAATTTTACAAAGTAGTATTTACAGACACACAACAAAAAAGTATGTGCAATTACAGAGGGAGAAGGGATTGTGGATTGTAACTGATTGATCACCAAACGTGAAGGGATGGTTCGTGTGGAACGGAGGATCCCTTGAATCCGGAAGTTCTAGTTTCGTTAAAATCTTGTAGAACTTTGATGAGGAAGCGTGCCTTCTTGGCGGCATGAGAAGTGCCTTCAGTGAGAAGCGAATAAAGCAAGGGCATGAGGGAGGGGTCCTTAGCGAGAATACCCACTACCTCAGCACCAAGATTGACGCAGAGTGAGAGCAAGATGGAAGCACAGTGTTCTTTCCCCGCACGTGACGTCGCAGATCGCAACATCCCAGTAACTAACGGTAACGCCGAGGCTTGTAATATGTCACGTGCTCCATCCACATTCTCGGCCAGCGTAGCAAGAACAGCCAAACACTCGCTCAGAACCTCATCTTTCTCAGAAGAACCCAAAACCCCAACAAGCGCAGGAACAGCACCCGCCGCAACCGCCCTCTCGTGATTCTTAGGAAGCAAAAGTAACCCGAAAATCGCAACCACCGCATTCTTTTTGCCGCAAGTTGTTCCTTCCTTAACCAACTCTACCAAAGCCGGAATCACCTCCGGGTTTTCACCAATTAATTTGCGGTATTCTTTCACCGAAGAAAGATAAAATATTGTAGCAGCGGCGTTTTGGCGTGCTTCAAGGCTAAGCCCTTTCTTGAGCACGGAGAGAATAGGAATTAGACCGCCACTGTTCATGATATTTTCAGGGCCATTACCATGCTTTGAAAGCTTCAACAGAGCAGATATTGCGCTCTCCTGCGTGGATTTTTCATTAGAGGCTAAAAGGTTTAGAAGAGGGGGAACCGTGCCAACTTCAATCAAGCACGCCCTGTTAAAAATGCTGGACCTGGCGAGAACGCGAATCTCGTATGCAGCCTTGTGCTTCTGTTCTTCGGTTCCGAACGTGAGCCTCCGTGTGAGAAACCATGCCAGGAATTGCACAGCGTGCGCCGCCGCCGGACTCCCTGCGACGATGGTTCTCGTTATGTCACGGCTACGGTTACATGATTTGGAAAGCGAAATGCCGTTGTCGGCGCAGAACTGTTGGATAAGCCTCTTGAGCGTTGTGTTGGGGACCAGGTCTGTGTTTCGGAGCTTCTCCCCTGTTTTGGGGCATGTCGCGTTCCCAGCTTTTAGCCATTTCTTAATGGAGGCTCTGTCATAGGTCTGTCCCGTTGACACCGTTACCGGATCCGTCATTAACTCCAGGGAAATCGGGCACCGGAAATCCTCCAGATTAACGAACGTTGACGTTAACGTTATCATCTCCATGCTACACCTTGCTTCTTCGGAGTGATTGGTGTCTGTTATAGTTTCGAATATCACTCCCCTGCAGTAACATAAGAACCCTACCAAGCTACTCAGAAGTGGAACCTCTCGTTCGTCACAGTCACGGCACTCTAAACTAATCTCTTCTTCTAAGAATTTGATCTCTTTGTTACAATCCGTCCAGCTTTTGATTTCGAGGTGATCCAAAATTTCCTGAATTGCGCTCAGGTCCGGTTCGGTCCCCCTCGCGAACTGCCGCAGAACAGAGTGAAGCGTTTTGCTTGCACGCGCGTCGTTTTGGTCCATTTCGAACTTGGCTTTCCTGGCTTGCTTGCTAACTAACTCAACTAACTCCTTAACTTCCCCACAAACCTCGAACTTGTGAAGAGGCAAAACGTCGAGAGCAGTGGCCATGGAACGAATGAGAGTACGGAACTGCAACGCCACGTGTTGTGATTTCGAGAGAATTAAGAGGCGAGAACCATCGAGAGTGCAATCTTGCATCAAGAAATGAATCTTTTGTAAACTGAAGTGGAGCTCCGAGAAGCAGAGGATGGTGGAGTCGCGGAAGAACAGGCCACAGTCTCCAATTTCCTGTAGGAAGATCAAAAGAATGCCGATTTGGCGTATTGTTTCCCGCGCGTTTCGACGTTGCGTGGCGAAAAATTGGGGTTGGAAATTGGTTATGTTGCGTGAGAGATTGATTAGAGAAGCGAGGAGTGTGGCCGGCGATATGCCTTCGCACGGGTGAACCGCCGGGAATGATAGGATGCGGCGATCCCTTTGATTGGAAGTATGAGTCATTGAAGGGAAGGAGATAATAAACAGTTGCGGATTCTGTTGTTTGGAGTTGGAATTGTATAGGTAGGTAACAGAAAGAATTATAATAGGAAGAGGGAGATGTGGTGTGCTGACTGGAGAATGTTCTGGACACGTGGGTGCATATCTGGGAATAGTTGACTAGGGAGGGAGAGAACAGAAGGATTTGTTTGACGAATAGGAATTACTATTAGGACAGGTGGAAGGATAATATTGGTAGTGTTGTTTAACTTAAATTTTCTATTTTTGTGGGAATGGAAAGGTAAGTTGAATGGATAAGTGGAATTTAGATATAGATTTTGGTTGGCATCGCAAAGACAGTGGTGGGTTCCTACAGCCGTCCTCACAGGTGGAGAAATCAATAGCCGACCTCTGTTTTGCCCAAATCTCAACCTCCTTACTTCAATAATTCAAATTATAATCCCAATGTTTCTAACTTTCTATGCTTAACTCCAATTTTCAAATACTCTTCCTTTCATTTTTATTTTTTTTTTAAAATACATATATTCATTTAACGCATTGGAATTTACATCTATCAACTGAACAGCTACAGAATGGCTTAGCTTCATACCTCCATAGTTCCAAAACTAATTAATGGACTTCTTCCTTTTCCCTTTTTTTTTTTATCTGTTTAAATAAAGTCAAACTACACAGGTACCGAAATATAATTAATATTATTAAATTTTTCTAAAAATTATTTATTTTTTATAAAGTATTTTTATTTATTACAATTATAATTATTGTCTTCATAATAATTCAAGAAATATAGAAAAATAATTAATATTAAAGAAACAGAAAAAAATATATTCTAACAGTATCTTGTGTTTATTTAATATTGTAAGATATCAGTTAAAATATTAAAAATAAAAAATTTATATTTAAAGAAGCTATCAATATATTTTCTTCTATAATTTTAATATATCATAACATGATTTGTAATAAGAAAATTGCTTTAAATTTTTTAAATAATATCTTTAACACATCAATTAAAAAATTTAAAATTATATCTTTAAAATGTTAAATAGAAGATTCTTTTTAATGATTTTCTCTCTTCCAAAATGTGTACATATTTTTAATATCCATCAATTTTATCCTAAACTAAAATTATTGTATCTAAACAGTCTTAATAAATTTATTTAACAAAAAGTCTGAATAAAAATCCCAAATTCCCATCTAAGTCAAGAGGGCTCGCGCTGATTAAGTGTGATAGCTTTCAATAAAGAATTAAACATTCAAAAATCACATGTATCATGTATCTTAATTATTCGACAGTGTAATACATTGACAGATATCAAAATTATGTTATATATTTTATACACCAATTACAATTAAATTTACTTTATTATAATAAATTTTGAAACTATTAAAAAGTATTAAAATGATATTAAAGTGACACAAGAGAATAAACAACAAAATCTGTTATTGTTTTGTATTTTTTAAGTAAAGTGGATTACTTTAAAATAATTTTAATAAAAATTTAGTAAAAACTTATTAATCACAAAATTTGTTGTTGTAAGCTGATAAAATGGATCACCAAAATGAATTTATTAAGATCAATTTACTAATAATTAAATAAAAAAATCTTTAGGACATCTTAGTATTCGAGAATTCTAGAATGGAAATATTAAAATACGTGTTAGTTGTGCACATTTTCACCATCGAAACTAAACCCTTGTTATTTTTTGCAACATTTTTTTTTAGAAATTTAAGATATTTTTAAATTTTACTTTGTACATGTGACGAAGTCAAGCAAAATTGCAAAGGACAATAAAAAGACACGATTTAACACAGGAACAATAAAAACATCCACTTTAAGAGCTTAAGTGAATAAAATAAAAGTAAAAATTATTTAAAAAATGACTTTCATATTTTTATATAATAAATATATTTTTAAATATAAGTCCTTCTAAGGTTAACAAAATGGTTTTATATACGGACAAGGATGTCTTCAACCCTACGACATGGTCAAACATGAATTAATGCATATGGGTCCCTATCACTTGCATATCATATCTAATTATCGCAGATAAAGTCTGTACTTTCCCACAGGTAATCTTATTTGTGGTCATAACTCCATGCATTGGTTTCTTGAATCATTCACTAATCAAATTATGATACTGACGAAAAAGCATGAGGCTTGACGTGGACCAATCGCGTTATGCCCAATATAACGCGTTTCCTTTCTAGATCACAATTATTTTAAATGAAAAAACAATAAGATCTTTACAGTATGACAAGGAAAAATGTTGGCCCTCCAAAATCTCAATTAAAATAAAGAAAGATAGTAGAAAGTCATCGTCTATTTGGTTAAGACGTTTGCACCAAGAAAATGACAATGACTTCAACTAAAATAAAATAATTTATTTGTTTTTGATACATCTTTCACAAAACCAAATAAATATATTTTGATTTAACAGATGCTAGCTGGGCCTGGGAACTGCCATTTTGAAATTAAGGTGATAAATAAAACAATCATACTTAGTAATTAAGATATATCCACACTGGACAGAAGGTTAGGTTAATTAAGCAACATTTAAATCCAAAATGGTTTCTCTTAATCTTAGTTACGTTGTTTGCGTGAATGTAGAGAATGAAAATTTCCTGATTGTATGCAGTTTGATTAGAAAATTGTTTGGGCGTTTTCAAATAAGTTGGAGTGCTCCACCGGGGGATTTCTATCTAACCAATACATGCAATTGCATTTCATGCTTGGAAATTGAAAAATCAATTATGCATAATAAGCAGTGTCATATTGTGACGTGTCTTGCATGATCTACGCGTTGATAATCATTATTATTAATCTTGCCTCCATGCTTAGCTTCTTCGGTTGCCACGACGACACGAAATGGGAAAATAATTTAGAAGAAACAGAATAATTTATTACAAGCGTTTCACACTTAGACAAACTTTGCAAAGCTTTTAAACTTAAAGATGCCACGTTAGCTACCGTTCAAGAAATATGGCTATATATATAATACGAAGGGTCTTTTTAAATAAAAATAAATTTTTATTTTGAATGATCAAAATTAAAATATAAAAACCGTACGAATTTTTGAAAAAATTACACAATTTTTCTAAGTAATTACATAATTTTAAAAAATATTTTATTTTTAAAAATATCATCTTATTTTTATATTATTTTTATTTTTAAAATTTTATATAATAAATAATGAAAGTAATAAAAAAATTATATTTTTCTACAAAAAATTTAAAAATATATAATAAAATAAAAATAAAATATTAAAAATAAAAATAAAAATAAAAATAATAATAAAAATATTTTTACAAATTAAACAGGGTTGACATATTTTCAAAATACATACGTTTTCTCTCTCTCTCTATATATATATATATATATATATATATGGGAGATAATTTGAGTGAGTACCATCCTTAAAAACACTTGATTTGGATGTGTCGAAATCATGGCAGTGGTTAAATAATGAAAATGGTAAATGGAAAAGTTATCCTAAATTTTATTAAAATAAAACTTGAAATAACTTAGAAATATGATATTGACCAAATTAAGTTTGGAAATCATGTATTTCTACAACATACTTTAAAAATGATTTCTTTAAAATTAATTATGTAATATTTAATTAACTTTGAAAATATTAATTTTACTTCTGAAAGATACTTTTGTACTTTTATTTTTGATTTTCAAAACTAAAGAAAAGAAAATTATTTTTTATTATTTAATTTTAACTTTAAAAAAATCTATAAGAAAAATATTTTTATATTTTTTAATTTAAAAATAAAGGAAAAAATTAAAATTTTATTTTTACTTAATAAATTTGAATTTTAATCCTACATATTTTTCGAGACATAAATATAAAAAAAAATATCTTTCATAAATTTAATGAAGACATTCATCAATTAAATCGACATTATTTGATATTAAAATTATATGTATGTTGTGTTTTTTTTAAGATCTTTGCATGAAAAGGTTCAATTCACAGTACGATAAAGATTGTTATGTTTATTTTTCAAATTAGTGCATGAATTCTTATGTATCTAAGATTTTTCCAGCTAAAATTATAGGTTGCAGAAGGGTTTGAATAGTTATTGTACTTACTAAATAAAAATACTTTCAGTTTCTTATAAAGAAAAGAATTCTATATATGCATTAATAGACTTCTTATGAATTGATCAATTTTTTAAGTTGCTTTTGAAAGAAAAAATTTAACAATTTTTTTTATAAGTATAAAAAAATTAAGCTATGTTTGTTAATCTTTTTAAATAAAAGAATTTAAGATTAAAATTATGTTTTGAAAATAATATACAAAGAAAAAAATTATAACCACTCTAAATATTTTAAATTATAAAAAAATAATTTTTAAAATATGATAATAAATTACCATATTATTTAAAAATAATATAATATTTTAATAATTGATTTTAAATATTAGCAATAATTATCAAATTATAATTTTAATAGTTTTGGACAATTTTTTGATTAAATCAATTGATAATTAATTCATTTAAATTTATGATCTAAATTTGTCTATAAATAATTTTTTTAACCCATTTATAATATTTGAAAGAAATAAAAAACTAATTTTCAAAAAAATAAAGTATTATTAATTTATGATTTTTGAGAAGGTTTTTTTTAAAGTACGTAATGTTATTCATTTCACTAGAAATTTTTTTTATTATGCTTAAGGATGAATTGATTCTGATTTTCTATTATTTTTTTTATTTTTTATTTATTTTTGAAAAAATAATTTTTTTAATAAACATATTTATATTAGTGTTGTAATCTTTACATGATTTTTGCATTATTAGGTGTGAAATTTAGGAAAAATTTATTAGAAGATATTATATATCTGTAAAATATTAATAATAATAATAATAAATGATTAAAAATTAGATATACCATGTCTGTGATCAAGAATAAATTAAGATAAATTTATGTGATCTTTTTTGTCTTTTCTTTTTTATATTATTGTATTTAATTTTTTATGTTTTAATATCTTATTTTTATATTTCTTGTTTTAAATAGTGTTGGTATTTAAAAAATTATATAACTCATCATATTCTAGATTTTATTATATAGTTAAAATTTTAGATTTGCTATTTTAATTTTTTGATAATTTTATTAAAAAATTAGAAAACATAATTCATCCTGTTTAGGAGAGTAATTTTGTTGGGTTAGGTAGGATGACAACGTGTTCTAATAAAGGGAGAAAACATAGATAAGAAGATGATAAAGATGCAAGTGTAGTGAATTTTTCTAGAAGTTTATGTTTTTATTTTCATTTTCTTCAAATTTTAAATAATAATAATATAAAAAAATTAATAATTATATATATATATAACCATATTTAAATACTAATGAGAATTATTTTACTAAGAGAAATAATATTTTCACATCCCAACACTACGGACTTAGATCTCAACTAACAATTTTTTTTAAAAGGAAGATATAAATTTAGACATATCAAAATTTAAGCTGCATAAGAATAATGATTGGTTCACACCATGTTTTATATTTTCTACATTTCGTGATTGATAATTTTTAAAAAATAATAATAATAATCAGATCAAATATAAACTATTGTGCTCTACCAGAGAATAATTTTTCCTTTATTGATTCGAACCCAACATCTATTAATTATCCATTCTCAAGTGTTATTTTTAACTTGTAAAACTTGATACCAAATAAAACCACCTATAGACTATTTTGTCAGTTTCAGTTTATGCAGGGTAGCCTATGGTGAGGTGAGGTGCTCTACGTAAACTCGTGTGAAGAACCTTTTGGTAAGTGATGTTGTAATATTCTTTGTTAGAGAGTGAGGGAGGGCGTGTGTAATTTTGTTAATGAATAAAGATAAGAAATAAAAATAAAAAATTGCTAAACGAGTGTGTCTCTAACTGCAAGAATGGCTATGGAGTTGTATTTTTGGATCATCAAAAATCAAAAAATTTAAATTTTTTTTATTTCTTTATTTTTTCATTGGATTATAAAAAAAATATTATGAACACTAATTTTTTAAGAATAAAAATTGAATCACATTATTAATATTTTTTGAAATTCTCTTTAATTCTCAAAACACAATAAGAATAATTTTTTTTATATTTTTAAATTTAATTTATCAACATATTCAAATATTTAAACTACTCTAAAGATTAAATTAGATATTTTATTTTATGGATAATGGATCTTAATTATTCATATTTTTTCCATTTTAAATTTTTTTTTAATTTAAATTTTGCATAAAAATGGAAAAAATTAAATATGCAAAGAAAGGTTCCAACAAAATTGAATGTTCAGGGAACGTTTCTTGTTTATCTTTTGAATTGCTTGCAACCATGTGACTTAAACCTCTTAACAAATAATACTCTAAATATAAAAAAAATGTTTTAACTGTTAAATTTTTTGTATAATTATTAATAAAATTATCAAATAATGCTACCAATTTTATGATAATGTAATTATAATAATTGATTAAATAATTATTTTACTTTATTAATAAATTTTAAATATAATAAAGATATAAGAGATAAAGATAAATTTGGAAGAATCAATATTTTCTTAATCTTTTGAACTGAGAGAAAAATTATGTTTCTAAGAAACCATTAACTTTTAAAAATGAAAGAAACATTAATTAGAAAATTTGGATAACATATCTTTACAATTATTCTCTGCTTAAAAAAGAAAAAAGGAGTATCCAGGGTGACTTGGACCAACCAGTGAATTACTTCACCCTTCACACTGAAGCATTCTAAAACCCAATAATTGTGATTCCAATTTTCTCACGTATATGGCCATGGTTGCTTCTTTCGGCACCTCATCTTATTTGATTGATTTTGTTTTTGGATCAAAGCAGAGAGCGAGGAGTGTTGCTTGTTGAACCACAAAAAATAAATAAATAAATAAATTAAATGCTTAATGTCTTTGTTATGTGAATTTGGTCGGTGGCAGATATTATTTGGATCAATAATGTTCAAGGTTGTGCATTACGTACCCTTTGACCAACTGACCTCCTTTCCCTCGTAACAAAAAACAAAGGGTTTGTCCCACAAACAACTTCAAGCTCGTGTTTGACAATTACATTACACCTTGGGATTTTTATCAAGTTAGACCTTGACCTCTTTCTCAAGATCCCATTCAAACAAACATTTGATCATTTAACTTATTTATTTATTTGTTTAAAATTACAAATACCTTTTATGAAAACTAATTCTATTTCAACCCAACACATTCATGATATTGCTACTGTAAAATTAGTGCTCCCAATTAGGAATTATTTTATTAAAAGTAATACTCTAGTTGCGTATAATAACTAGCAATCTTTCCAGCATGATTCTAGTTGCGTATAATAACTAGCAATCTTTCCCGCATCATTCGTCAGTTGTTAACTTTTTATCATGAATTTTTCCTCTTAATCAATTAATAGAACCCTAATAAATATAATGTTATTAAATTTAATAAAATTAAGATATAATTATTTCTTAATTTATTATCTTTTTATATTATAAATCTAATATAGTTATTCAAATATTTTACCCAATCACTTTATCCAACTTGTGATATAAGTGTTATATATCTTCTAATACTTTCATCGATTTTTTTTTCTTCTTATTTTATCTCTTTACTCCTTCAATATTTACAATTTTTGTAGTTCATAATCATGCATAAACTACTAAACAACTATTCACTGAATGAAATGATTAATAAAATTTGATAAAATGAATCGGTTCAATTAAACTTTCTAAAACATAAGACAGACACCAAATTATAGGTTTGAATTAATTTTAATTTTTTTTCTCAACCAATTAAATTTTTTTTTAGCAAGTTTAGGTTGGGATATCAAATATAAAATACAATTATAATTATTTTTTTTATTTTACTAATCTGAAAAATTTTATTAATTAATTTAAATTATATTAATTAATTCTGGTTTGACATCTTTAAATTTGATTGATGATTTTGTACCATAGTTTACAACTAGATTAAAGTAACCGGTTGGATTAAAACCAATAATCTCATCATGTCATTTAAACTAGAGAATTGTCTTGGAAAAAATATTGATATTGAACCGGTAAAATTGATAAAAAAAAAACTGGTAAATTAATAAATCAATAAAAATTGATTTACATATAAAATAATATTATTTTAATCATTTTTATAAAAAAATTTAAAACTATATTATGTTTTATATAATTTTACATGTATAAAATAACTTTAAAACTTAAAATATTTTATATTTTTAATTTTTATTTATATAAACTTATTATATAATACTGCATTATATGTATTTTTAAATTTTTAATATATTATATATTATAAAAAATTTAAAAATAATATCTACAATTAAAACATTAAATTTTAAACCATTATTTTAATGATTCAATGAACAATCTAATTTTAAATACTTTACTTTATACTTTTGTTACAACATAGTAATAACCACGCTACCATGCAACAAAATTCTCAGTTATGATCAATTTCAACTTATAAAGAGATTTGCGTGCATACGTACAAAATCAATCATTGCATGTCTGAGTTTCAACCTCGAAGTAGTTAATTTAGTGTATATTTTTACTTTGTAATAAAACATTTTGAATAGATAAAAAAAATTCTATTTAAATAGATTACTTGTCTTAAACGTTTGTATATATTAACAAGCTTAATTTTTTAATATAAACAAATATATCATTTCAAATTATTATATTCTAACAATAGCAATACACACCTACATGGTAGCATTACAGAAACAAATTATATTTTGTAGCGGGTTTTTTTTATTACATAAAGTGTAAAAAATATATTAGTATAATGTAAGTTAGACAATCTTCACAAATTATTATAAGTTAGTGCCATTTATTTATTTATTTTACTAATACTTCTTAGAATAATTAGAGCCCAGTCCAATTTTATAATATAACTTGTTGCTGACCTTGAAATGGGTAAAAAAGTGAAGGCAAAAAAAGCCTAAGTAAAACAACATAGAGTTATGATATAGGAGAGAAAAGCTTATGACTCAGTTTTTATCTAAGTCTAAGGTTCTAACACTTTGTTCAATTAAATCTCACTTTATTACACTAATTTTATCTTTATTTTATGAACTTCTTCCATCTTTACTAACCAATTTTATATATTCAATTGATCTCCTGTTCATCATAATTCAACTGCACTAATATTCATAATAATGCTATTATATATCATTAAAATAAGTTAGTTTATTAGATTTATAAGACTTTTAAAATAATTTCAACTCTAGCTTTTTTAATTAAATAAAAATTTAATCTTATTTATTTAGTAAATAGATATGGCCTAACATAAATCTAATATAAACTAATATAATATTTTTCAAATGGAAATAACATATTACACAAATCAAACCAGTAAAAAGGATGAAAGGGGATTGTTGTGAAGTTTCTTCTATGAATAACCAATAATTCAGCATATTGTTTGCCGTAAGATCGTACTTATGAAAACGGACTGAACCGATCTGTCCAATTGGTTGTATTGAAAATTGAGTGTCATTTTTTGTTATTTAAATTATAAAATTATTTTAACCAATAGTTAAAAATAAATAGATAAAATTAGTAAAATGACCGATGGGTAAAACTGGAAAAATATCGGTTTATACATAAATAATATTTTTTATAAAAAAATTATATTATATTTTATCTAATCTTACATATATAAATTAAATTTAAATTTTTTAAAATATATATAATTTTTTATTTTTAATCATATAAAATTACTATATTAATATATTTTTATAATTTTTTAATATATTATATATTATAAAAAATTTAACTAATATTTAATTAATACTAGTTAATTGCAATTCAATATAGTTATATTATTAAAGTTTAAATTAATATCTTGAATGATTTAATGATGTTTCTAAATATTTTTAAAATCTTAAGTAAGATAATTGTTGTAATACTTTCACGTTTCACAACATAGGAAGAGAAAATAATTTTTTTTAAAGATTTAAGTTTAAAATTATTATTTTGTTCAAAAGGTAATTTAAATTTGTACAGCATTTTTTTTATGTTTAATCCATATAAAACTATCGTTTTTGAATATTTAAATTTTAACATCAAATATTACGTGTGAGATGTGTCACGTAGGTTTAAATTTTTTTCTTGAATGTGAAATGTTTTATTTCTATTTTGATATTTATTAATGTCGTATGAGAAAATGTAATTATGTAAAATATTTTTATGTGTATCTTAGCTAGAAATAGAAATAGATCGAACTAAATTAAGTTTTGAGTGTTTAAGTTTGATTTGTTTAAAAATTTTGATATAAGAGTCTGAATTTATTATCTGTTAAAGTTTTTTTTTATCAATAAAATCTGTAAATCGGTTTAAAAGTATACATTTTAAAAAGATTAATAAATAGATTTAAAATTTATATAAATAATTAATTAAAAATATTTATAATATTAAAATATATAAGATAAAAAGATCATTAAATAAAGTTAAAACATATATATATATATTAATGTTATATAAATAAAATATAAAATAAATATTATATAAATATAATATATTAAAATAAATATAAATATATAATATATAAATATAAATAGGCTTCTGAATAAATTTAAAAGATTTTTTTATAAGTTTATGTCTAACTTATTTATCTAAAAAGATTTTTTAATAGACTAAACCTATCTATTTATTAAACAAGCCAAATCAAACTAAATTTTAAACAAACTGAACCGTAAATCTCCATCAAACGATCATATTATTCACTTCCATTCCTAATTATAATTATAGCTGAATACGAATATATTTGAATTTCAATTTCAACTACTTCCAAGCATAAATACATAATAGCATGGTCGGTCACATGAAAAAAAAATCATTTGGGCTTGGTATAGTGGGGGCTTAAGAAATAATGGTCCGAAGCATATAAAACCATTTCAAATCCAATACATAATATTTGACCCCAAAACAAGTAAAAATCAATCCCTGGTATAAGGACTTAAGAATTAATGGTCTGGACTAGGAAAAAAAATGTTCCGTTGAACTGGATCAGTTTGTATCCATGATATGATAAAATTTAATAAATTAATAACATAAGATTTAAAACTCATTTGTATAAGACCTGATGGATTTTAACATTATGCAGTATTTGAAGCGACATCTTATAAAATCCTGTTTTGTGTTGCATTATTTTATGTTCGGTGATATACCACATGACACTGACTAGGATAAAAATTAATATTTTTCATAAAATAAATAACTTTGTCTTAGAAATTTAGTATATTTATCTAAGTTTATTATCTGATATTAATTTTTGAAGAAATAAAAGTCTTTAAAACCTAAGGAAAACAGAGCATGACCATTATATATATATTCTAAAAAAACAAAGCCGAGATTTACAAAATTCTAAATTAAAGAATCTAAATTGAATAGCTAATGACAAATTTACAAGTAAATTTTTAATTTTTCATGAAGGTCTAAAATCATATTTATATACGTGTGTGTAATAATTTAAGTCTTACAGACTTTTATATCTATGCATTCATTACTTAAATTATATCTATACATCATCTATATATATAGGAATGTGCTCTCATCATTTTTAACTTTGATAAATTACTGCATTTGTTTTTTAATTAAAAAAAATTAAATGCATTATTTCAATCATGTTGTCTCAGTTATTTTTGGTGATAACAGGAGGGTTAAAACTCATGAAACTAATTACAAAAACCACGGTCAAACAAAATCTGAATAAAAAAATAAGGAAGCAAAAGGATTGAAGACGTCATCTACTATTGAATCATTGACGGATTTTGGAAACGTGCAAGGTGAGATCACCACTGCAACATAAGAAAGTCAATTTGGGCCAACATGGTTCATTTGGACTACCCAATTTGGGCTTTCATTAATGTAGCTCGGCCCATATCATACAACGTATAGTTTAGGTAAACAAATTGGTGGCCCAACCTAACTGTAAGATAGGCTAGCTATAAGCTATTGATTTACTTAGTTATATAATTAGAGTCCAAAAACATCCATTTTGAATATTTTTAATTGAAAAATAAATTAATTTACATTAAAATGTTTAAAAATTATTTTTGTAAAATAGATTAACGTTTTTAGGGTTACAATTAGGAAGCAATTATATAAGTCTACACGTCAAAACCTGATCAAGCCTATAAGTCAGCCGGATTAAGTCATCCATCACTTCAATGTATAACAGAGGTACGATAAATAAATTTATACAACACAATATTCATACTAAAAAATTGATAACGTTATAATATAGTGTATTAGCTTATTTTATTAGGTCTAATACAATGTGGTAAATGAAGTCCGACAATTGTTAGATAGATTAAACTTAAAATTAACTAATTTTGGATTTTATTTAATTTAGCAGAAATATTGCTTTAGTTAAAAATATTTTTAAAATGTTTAATTACAAAATAAGATCAATTATAAAAATATTTCAAAATCAACTAACTTAGATTAACCGATAACGTGTACCAAAAAATTTGCTAACATTTAACAAAATTGGCATGGAAGTGGCATTTGGAATTGAAATTAGATTCTGAAATCATAAGTATATGTTTGGAAGTTCCTTTAAAATTAAAATAACTATTTAAAAAAATTACAATGTAATTAAAATTAATTTTTTATAATTTTCAACATTTTTTTTCGAATCACAATGCTTAATATCATTTTATATTAATATTGCACAATTACTTATTTTTCTTTTGATATTTATATTATCATTATTATCACTATTTCTACCATTATTAAGGTTAATATCCCTGCTATTATCTTGTCATTACTATCAATGCCATGCCGACTCGAGAACAAAGCCATCCATGTCCTTACTTTAGTTCTACCAAAAGAAGTTCTTATAAATCATATAAATTTTAAAAAACAAAGGATAGTAATTACTTAATAAATAATATTGATCTATTAAAAAATAAATATTTTAAATTAAAATAAGGTCTGTCGTTTTATGATTTGATTCTTTAAAGTAAATAGTTATTTCGTTGATTGATAAATTAGAGATTGAAACTATAATTATAATGAAATATATGTATAGGTATATGTATAATAAATAATGCAATTACATAAAATTTAATTGTTAAATTTTAGTATTAAAAACTATAATTTTTTTACTTTACTTTCTAAAATGAATCTCTTATTTTAGATGATATCTAATCTTTTCGATCCTTTTTAAAGAAAAAAAAAAAAGTTAATAAGGGACGGTCTTCGTCCTAATAGTAGAAAGCTATTGTTCTAGCACCATTTTGTTTGATTGGTTGGTTTATGCAAATGTGTTTATTGTTTTCTTAGTAGGAGTATATTAATGTTTTAATTAATTATATGTAAAACTATTTTTTTATTTGTTGTAAGATTGGATCTAAAAAGTAGATCTTTCTCATAGAATTGTATAAATAACTTTGTTTTTTTAATTCATTTTTAAAAAATATTAAATCAAATTATAGATATTTTTTAAAAAAAATTGTTTTTAACAATTAAATTTTAAATTTACATAGATTTTAAACCAACTTTAATCATAAATATATTATTATTATTATTATTATTCATCAACATCAATCATGATTATTATTTTTATTTTTATCCTTCGTTTATCATGAATGTTACTATTAATTATTGTTATTATTTTTATTTTCATCCTTTATTTTATCATAAATGTTATTATTTATATATTAATTTATTTTTTTAAGATTCAACTAAATCTAATTTATGAGTATCCTTTATTAGAGGTGTACAATTTAAACTAAAATTTAATTTACTATTATAATTTTACACTAAAGTCTTTGTATAACTTAAATCTTAGAATCATGATCTTGAATTAATTTTAATTTTTTAATAAAATAATAATGTTAAAAATTACATATTCAATTATATACATCAACCGGATCTTAAATTTTATTTATACGAATAAAAATAAAGAAAAAATAAAAAAGATAAAATTAATTTCAATTGCAATGTTATTTTTTTATTAGAATTTTTTATTTTAAATACTATATATAATTTAATTTTTATTATTATAAACATTTTATACAAATAATCTATTTTATTTTCACTTATTCAAATAAATGAAAGATTTTTTTTATCTATTCAGATATAATATATCTTTTTCATATTATTTCTAATTTATTTTTCATCTTTCTATTTTTTTTTCCTTTTTAATCTATCGAAACAAACCATAAAAATACTCCCTTGAATTTCTTATACGTATATAAGTTATTAGATCAACAAATATTGAAAATTTGAAAACTACTGATAGAAGTTCTACAGTGATTTTTAATAATCAAAACATGCTGTATGAAAAGTTGAAAACTAGAATTGAATGAAAACGATTTATCAATTTAAAGCTTCTTTACAAATTAAAATGCGGGTTATAGCATTTGGAATTATCTCAACTTTTGGGTTTATTGATTCGCAGAATCTTTACTTGGGTCTGCGTCTTTTAATATCTGTCTGTCTTTACCCCTTTGGTTGGGTGAACGGAGGAAAAAGACTTGAAAAATATAGTTTGAAAGGTGCAATGATTAAACTCATTAAGTGTAATTAATTAGAAGAGAAATAAAAGGATCAAGTTGCAAGGGCAGATATGCCCCACATCCAATTAAATCTACCTCTTTACTCATATTTTAGCTCAGTTTTCATTTTCTAAGGATGTATGAAACCTTGAACTTCAAGGCAAGTTTCTTTCTATTCAAACATCTTTTAGTGAACGCAAAAATAAACCCAGCGCAGTGGCATTTTTTGACCGCTGACTTTGACATCTTTTTACTAAAGAAACTAGCTATTTTCAAAGTTGCAATGAAAAGAGGCTTAAGTTAATGATTCCCTAAGTTATGATCACCTCAATGCCTAAAAACAAAACAAAACAAAAATTAATGCATGTATTTGGTCATTAACGATGTTACTGTTAGAGGAGGGAAAATATTAGTAACAATTTAACTTACCTACCGAAATCTCAATGTTAATTGAGCTCAATTTGATTCAAAGCACGTCTTTAAATTTTAACTTTTATAGCCAACTAGTACCATAATATGATCAAAATGGAAAGAAAGAAAGAGGATGTCATATCATGCACACCATGCACGCTTCACTTTGCAGCATCGCTATTTGCACAAAAAAGTATCACATGGACGAGAATATTTCAACCATCATTCCACCTTCAATTCAAAAAGAAAGAAAAGAAAGAAAGAAAAAGAAAAAAATTGATAGATTGTTTTGGAAATTTTTGTGTTTCAAAATATGTTTGTTGAACATTTTGCCCTCGATTTTTGTTTAAAATAAATTATGTAACCCGGTTGAAATAAGATTTTGTAATCAATAAACTATGAACCAAACCATTAACATGTGAGTATAATTTAAGTAATACATGTTAATTTGATTGTTTTTAAATAGTTTTAAGTGTAAATTTTATTTTAAAAAATTATTAAAAAAACTAATTTTATTATACTATGAATGTATTTAATTTAAACAGAATTATTACTTATAAAAGATATAAGTCATTTAAACAAAAAAAAAATCTATTAGGCACCGTCCAACCTGTCGATCCCCTACTTTACAATGTTGTTAAACAAAAGCCTCTGGTCTCATTCAAATATACAGAATAGTGCTTTGTTGGTTTGGTATCAATCAATTTTCTCAGTATAAATCACATGCTAAATCACAGTTTGTTTGGTTTTTTTGTCAAATGTACATGGTTGGTACACTAACCTGTTACAGTCCCTCACAATTCGGACAGAAATTTCTCAAAATGCTCTTAAAATATGATATATGATAAGAAAAAAATGAGTAAAATAATAGAAAAGGTTGAGAATGTGATAAGAAAAATAAAATAATAAAAATAACTATTTGATATCAAATCTTAATGGTTTTGAATTCTCTCTCCTATTAATTTCAAACACCCCCATTAACTGCTTAATTTTCTCTTTCATTACAATTTTACTGACCTATATTTTGTGCAAAAGAACTACTTTGTTCCTTAAATAATCTAATGATAATATTTTTTTAACGCATAATATTTATTTATATATATTTAAAATTTAAAATTTAATATAGAAAGATAATAAATAATTATATTAACTAAATATTATCTATTTAATGAATTAAATATAATCTCTAAGTATAGAATAATTTTTCTCTGGTCTTGCTGGCTCATGAACCCACTACACGAAAATAATGGTTGGAGAAAATGAGTGCAGCAAATACAATGGCCATTAAAATTTTTAATTGATTAGACGCTCGGCATATCAGATTCAGATTTGCGAAATGCCAACTGAATTCACATTCTCCGACTTTATTTTATTGAAAAAGTTGTTAACCCATAAACTTTGTTTTATATTTAGATTTTCATTTTCGTTAACGTATTTTCTCCCGTCGAATTTCGAGAAATAAACATGATATTTATTACTTTTTGGGCCTTCATAATTATTTAAAATTAAAATACTAAATGATTGTGTGCTTTACATTTAATGATAATCATGGTTTATTTTAACCTAAACCCTAAAAATACTGTCAACAAATCCTTTTTTAATAATTTTTTATGACGAAAATGTACCTATTTCAGTATCATATACTAAATACGCCCACTCATTAGTTTTAAGTCATATTCCTTTTAATAATGGTCAATGATTAGATTTAAAATCCACGAATTTAGGTCATCATAATCTATCTGCGAATTCTTCATTAAAGATGTGGTGGTTTGATTTCGGATCCTAGAATCCCCCAAAATTTTCACATGGCACAAAGCTAACCTACTGCCTTTGAACATTTTAGGGAAAAAATATGAGTTTAATTTTTTAAAATAAGTAAATATGTAAAATTAAAAATTAAAAATTACATCTATTGTTAATTTTAATTAGAGTATCTCGTAATTACAATTAATTTTAAACTAATAGTAACATTCTTATTTTTTATATATTTTTATTTTTGAAGTGTCAAATTTAAAACTATCTTGTGAATTCTAATATACTAGTATCACTTCATTTCATTTATGTTTTTTAAGAAGAAAGTTTGATTTTTTAAATTTAAGACAATATTAATTAGTATTTTTTTTAATTATATATTTATTTTTACATTTAAAATATTTTATACATATTAAATAAAAAAATAACAATAAATTTTATATTAAAAAATTTAAAATAATGTTAATAAATAAAAGAATTAAATATATTTCTAATTTTAATAAACTACATTCTTCTCTCTTAAAAAATATTATATTACATTCCTTATCTTATAATACACTCCCTTCATCTAATATTTTAAAATATTCATTTTTTATTAAAAATAAATATATATTATATTTAAGTCTATTTGAATGTAAACAAGTTTAAAAAAAACTGTTGAATAATTTTTAATATTATTAAAAAATAGTTTTTAGTATCTACTATGAATTTTATAATTTCAGAAGATAAAATAAATAGTTTAGATAAGGATTAAAAATAATATTTAAAATATTAAAATCAACAATAAAATGCTTAAAACTAATTTCTGGAAACATTAATAATTATAAAAATAATAAAATATTATTAAAAGACACATTCTTAATTATTCATCATGATTAACAGGTTTATTTATATTAAAAAGAATTAAAATGAAATATATGCTTGAGTGTCTATTTTAAAATGAGAAAACAGAGTTAAACTTATCTCAAAAAAGAAAAAAAGAAAAATGATTATTCTTTTTTAATTCATGTATAATCTTTTAAAACCCCCCATACAATAAAATCTAAGTAATATTAAGTTAATTGTGTGAGAATGTCGGAAGAATATTGAAAAAAGCATCCATGTTGTCATGTTCCAAAGATGAAGGGACATGACAACCTTTTTAAATACATCACCTTTCCTCGTTTTCATTTTCTGACCACGAAAGGCTACGATTAGAAAGTGGAAGTGTCTCTACTGTTCCCAGTATTTTCTTTTCAGTTTTTCTTACAATTGAAAAGGCCCAGATACATTGTTACTTCTTTATATTAAAAATGTTATAAAAATAACTTTTAATACATTTTAAGCATATTTTTTATTATTATTTGATATTTATATTTAAAATTATGAGTAAAATTTATAAAATAAAGAAGAAAACCTGCTTCATTTTATGAATTTTAATAAATTTTAATTAATAATAAAATGTTTTTATTGACATTAGAATTTAGAGCTAATTTTAAATAATTAAAAACAAAACATTTATTATATCATTAACATACAAAAATAATTAAATATTTTATTTTTAATATTTATTTATTTATTTAAAATCAATCTCACAACATTAAAATTGATAATAAAAACATGTTCAAGCGTGATGGTCAATTTTTCTTATAACTTGTTATCAAATTTACAAATAATAATTATTTTTATTAGTTATTTTTTTTCTCATAACAACGAACAAGAAAATAATTTAATAAATAATATAGAATTGGAAACTGAAATAATGATCATAATTCTCGCTGAGTAGAATCTTTAAATATTTAAAAATAATATACATATATATATATATAAGGAGAAATGAATTTATTTTAAAAATAACTTGTTATTATTATTTTATTCAATAATATTTTTAAAATATTTAAATTTTATTAATTAAATTATTAATTTAATATTTTTTATTATATAAATTCAATTTATAAAATTTAAAACAACTTTAATACTTCATTAAATAATTTTAAATTAATATATGTTAAAAATATATATTATAAGTTAAATTAAAAATATTTAATAAAACATCAATTTTTTAAAAATTTTATATTATACAATAAAAATTATTAATTTAATAATAAATTTATCAAATTTGTAACATCTGAACTTTAAAAAAGAAAAGAAAAGGAAACATGTGAAAGACAGTTAAATATCTGATGTTCACACAAATGTGATTTTATATAGGCTCACCAATCCAACAACATGCAAAGAAACCAACTTATCTACTTCCTTTACACATCCCTTTCAAACATTAATTGTTTTGTGCTGTTTTAAAGCATGCAAAAAGCTAACTTAACTAAGTCCTCTGACATTACGGTCACTTTCACATGTTAAGTGATTTACTGACACAATTTTAATTATTATTTAATATTTATATTTAAAATTATGAGTAAAATTTATAAAATAAAAATAAAATCTACAATATTTTATGAATTTTAATAAATTTTAACTAATTATAAAATAATTTTATTAACATTAGAATTTAGAGCTAATTTTAAGGGATTAAATACAAAGATAAATAAATATTTCATTTTTAATATTTATTTATTTATTTAAAATCAATCTCAATGAAAATATGTTCAAATATCATTGTGAATCTTTCTTATAACTTACTATTAAATTTACGAATGATAATTATTTTTTCTCATAATAATGAGAATGAAAAATTAATTAAATAAATAATGTAGAATTGGAAACTAAAATAAGAATTATAATTCTTGCTTTATAGGATCTTAAAATATTTAAAATAATATATATAAATAAATAAATTTATTTTAAAAATAATTCTTGTTATAGTTATTTTATTTGATAACTTTTTTAAACATTTAAATTTTATAAATTAAATTTTATAAATTAAATTTTTAATTTCATAACTGTTATTATATAAATCAAATTTATGAAGTTTCATAAAATTTAAAAAGATTTAGTATTCCTTAAATAATTTTAAATTAATATATATTAAAAAATATATTACAAGTTAAATTAAAATTTTTAATTTAATAATGGATGGATAAAATTTCTAACATCTAAATTAAAAAAAATAAAATAAATAAAACATCTGATAGACATTTAAATACCACACGTGCCCACAGACATGGTTTTACAGATGGTTACCAATCCAACAACATGCAAAGAAGTTAACTTAGGTATTCTCTTCATATATCACTTTTAAATGTCAAGTGTTTTGTCATTGTTTTTAAAGCATGCAAAGAAGCCAACTTAGCTATTCCTATCAGATTACACCTCACTTTCAAATACTAAATGTTTTGTTAGCATAATTTTTATTATTATTTGATATTTATATTTAAATAATTTTTATTATTATTTGATATTTATATTTAAAATTATGAGTAAGATTTATAAAATAAAGAAGAAAACCTGCAACATGTTATGAATTTTAATAAATTTTAACTAGTTATAAAATGGTTTTATTAACATTTGAATTTAGAGCTAACTTTAAATGATTAAAAATAAATTTATTATATCATTAACATATAAATATAAATAAATATATTTTTTTAACAAAATTTTGTATTTATTTAAAACCAATCTTCCATTATTAAAATTATAAAGTAATTAATTGAATTTTTTTATAAATAATTTTATTTTATATTTAATTATATTTTTTTATTATGTTTAATTAATTTATAAAAATTAATTATTTTTATTAATTTTTATGTTAATTAAAAATAAATGATAGCATCATCGTCTAATTAATAAAATTATAAAATAAAATAAATATAAAAAGTTTAGAAGATGAATTGAAATTCTTAATTTTTAATCGATTATTTATTTAATAAATTTAAATATTTTTTTATATTTTTTAATTATATAAAGAAATAAATGAATAAGAGACAAATTTATTTTAAAAATAACTTCTATTATAGTTATTTTAATCAGTAACTATTTTAAATATTTAATTTTTTTTAATTAAATCTTTGATTTAATAACTTTTATTATATAAATTAAATTTATAAATTTTTGTAAAGTTCAAAAGAATTTTAATGTTTCATTAAATAATTTAAAATTAATATATATTAAAAATTAAATTAAAAATATTTAATAAAAATATTAAATTTTTATAAAAATTTATATTATATAATAAAAATTATTAATTTAATATTCATAAAATTTGTGACATCTAAACTTTAAAAAAAATATAAAAAAAATTAGATATCAATGTTCACAAACATGATTTTTAAGAGGGCTAAAAATCTAACAACATGCAAAGAAAACAATTTAAGTTATAGTTCAGGTGGTTTTTATTTTAAATTTTAAAAATTAATTTTTTTTTAAGATTTTAATTTTAGTTTTTAATTTTAAAAAAATATTATAAAATAAATCAAAATATTCTATTTTATCATTTTATTATAAATTTATAAAAAATATATAAATAAAAATATTAATTTAAAAAATTATTAAAAAATTAAACTATATCAAAATTGTATAAATTTAAAATTTAAAAATAATAATATTATTATCATAATAATTATGATAGCAACAATGAAACTAATAATAATACAAATAAAAATAATGTTTAAAATAATGATATGATAGTTATAATATAAAGAATATTATATAATTATATAAATTTATATTTTATATATTATTTAAATATCAGTATTTAAAATAAATATTTTATATATATTATTATTATAATATTTTTATACTATTTATTATTTATTTTTAATATATAAAATTAAATAAATAAAAATTAGCAAAAAAATAAATTATTTTATAATAATAAAAATATATTATTATTATTATTATTATAATTATGATGATGATACTAATTATAACGATTATGATATTTATAATATAAATAATATTATATAATTATATAATTTTATATTTTATATATTATTTGATAATTAATATTTAACATAAATAAATTTATATATTATTATTATTATATTTTTTATATTATTTAATATTTTTTTTATATAAAATAATATATATTATATAATATAAATTTATATTATAATAATATAAATTAATATAATTTTGATATATTACATAATATTATTTATTTGTGAATTAATAAAAATAAATAATAATTAAATTATTTTAAAAAATTTAAAAACAAAAATTATTATTATTTTATTATGATGATGACAATGTTAGTAATACTAATAACGATAAAATAAGAATATATTAGTAAGATAATATTAATGATATATAATGATCATAATATAAAAAATATTATATAAGTATATAAATTTTTATTTTATATATTTTTAATTATTAATATTTAAAATAAACCATGTTATAGATTATTATAATATTATTATATTATTATGATTTATTTTATATAAAATAAATAATTTTATTATTAATAATTATATAATATAAAATTATATTATAATATTATAAATTTAATATAATTTTATATCAAATAATATTATTTATTTTATTTTTAATATATAAAAATTAGATAAATAAAAAATTAATATCTTTTAGAATAATAAAAAATTAAAAAAATTTATTATATTATTATTATAATAATAATAGGGAATGTTTTGTTAGTAATAATAATAATAATAGTTGTAATATGATGATAATGGTAATAATAATTTGATAATAGTAGATTTGATAAATTTAAGAATAAAAATATTTAAAAAATAAAAATAAAGATTCTATAATTTTTTTTATTTTTTTAAAATTTGAAATAAAACCATTTTAAAAATTAATTTAAAACTAATTTTAATAAATTGATTTTATTTTTTAAATTTATTTAAAAATTAAAAAATAAAAACTTGCTATCAATTGACTTTATCTATTCCCTTTACCCATCACTTTCAAATGCATGTTTTGTCATTATTTTAAGGCATGGAAAGAAGCTAATCCTCTGAAATGAAATTACATGTCACTTTTAAATGTCAAATACTTTGTTAACATAATGATTATTATTATTTGATATTTATATTTAAAATTATGGGTAAGATTTATAAAACAAAAAATAAAACCTGCAGCATTTTATGAATTTTAATCAATTTTAAATAATTATAATTTTTTTTATTGATATTAATATTTAAAGCTAAATTTAAATAATTAAAATAAATATTTATTATATTATTAAAATATAAAAGTAAATGAATATTTTATTTTTAAATTTTATTTATTTATTTAAAATGAATCTAACATTGTCAAAATTGATAATGAAAATATGTTAAGTGTGATCGTCAACTTTTCTTATAATTTTCTATTAAATTTATGAATAATAATTATCTTTACCAGTTAAAAAAAAATTCTAACAACAAGAATGAGAAAATAGTTAAATAAATAATATAGAGGAATAGATTTATTTTAAATATAACTTTTGTTGTAGTTATTTTATCTAATAATTCTTTTAAATAATTAAATTTTATCAATTAAACTGTTAATTTAATAAATTTTATTATATAAATCAAATTTACAAAGTTTTATAAATTTTAAAATAATTTTAATACTTCATTAAATAATTTTAAATTAATATATATTAAAAAATTATTATAAATTAAATTAAAATATTTATAAAGTATTAAATTTTATTTTATAAAATAAAAATTATTAATTTAATGTTTAATTGATAAAATTTGTAACATCCAAACTTAAAAAAAAAAAAAAAAAAAAAGGACAACATGTGAAAGGCATTTAAATGTCACATGTAACTACAAACATGATTGACCACGAATCTAAGAACATGCAAAGAATCCAACTTAGCTATTTCCTTTGCACGTCACTTTCAAATATCATGCTTTGTCATTATGTTAACAGACATTTCAACTACAATCCATTTTGTTCAATATCCTCTTCTTTCATGCTCGTCCAATATTTGGCAAGATTGCTCCAAATTCACACAAAATTCTTTCTAAATACGAGCATTGGATCATCTCGACGTTGGGAGTGAAATTCCACAAGCACATACATTTTGATTCAACCTTTCCCCTTCTTTATTATCTTAGGGGTTGCTTCTAATTTTTAAAAAATAATAATAATTCCAGCGCATAGTGATAATAATATAAAGCTCACATAACTAAATATTTGGACAAAGAAAAATAGTAGAAAAAAATTTAAATTGAAGTAGAAGTATTAAAAAGTTAGAGTCTGCATCAACATTTAGTTTCAGGTAAAAGAAGAATATTCAATGTAGAATAGTTTTAGAGTTTCTTCTACCTTAAAATAAAATTTTATTTATTACTTAAAAGTGTAGAAAATTATATCAATTTATGTTTGAAATTAATTGTTAAATTAAATTTATGTAGTTGTTGATTGATGATTGGATTTTTTAATTAAAAATTAGATTATAAAATTATTTAAATTGATATAAAATAATATATTAAAATTTTTAATTTTCAATTTTATTTTTACTTATATTTAAAATTTTGGATATAAAATTTTACAAACTTGATGATGTCTATTTATGAACACGGTCAAAAAAAATTTTTATAGCTATTATAAATTTGTAAGATTTATATAAATTTTAGAAGTTATAATAGTTAAAATCAAAGTTTTTAGAAAATATTTCTAAAAAAAACAATGTTTAATAATTTCTTTACATAGTAGATATAAGTAAGTATCCGGTTGAAAATTTTAGTAAAAATTAAATTATTTTCTAATTTATGATAATGTTTAAAATCTATTATTTTATAAAAATCATAATCAATTTTTATTATTTTATTATTTTATTATTTACTCTCGGTAGATATTATTCCTAATCAAATTAAGAACATGTTTGATTATAGTTTTATTTTTAAAAGTTATAAAATAATGTTAAAAATTATTTAGAAAAGTAAAATAAAATGAATTAAAAAAATACATAAAAGGGTAAATAATAAAAGGATAAAAACTAAAATAATATAAAATTATTTTATTTTTTTGTTTTGAAAATTAAAAAATATGTGATAATATTATCTTTAAAAATTTATGTACATATGACATGATATTTCAGGATACAACAATGGTTCCCACTTAAATTAGGTAACAAAACTAACAAGTAACATAAATTAGAAAATCCAATAAAAAAATAATATATATAGAAAATCCTAGGACAACCAATACTTAGAAATTAAAACTGCAATAATTAAAACAAAAAATAGTGTAATAACCTATAATGTATTGATGAAACATAACTTTTACAGACCAAAATAATTTTGGTGTAGGATAGAAACTTACATGTGACATTACACCTTTATAATTTTTATCTTTACATTATTGTTAATTTATGATTACTTTAAAAATTGTATTTCAATCTCATACAAATAGATCCATTTAAAATTTATATAAGTGGTTTGTTATTATCTTTATCTATATGAACATCCTTTATGGAATCTGGAATCTCATATCATAAAGATTGAGTTCTCACCATTATTAATTTTATTATTAATTGAAATCTTATTTTCTTTAATTTTTCAAAAAAAGTTTCCTTCCCAAATATTTGATTAAATGATCAATCAAATTATTTTTGATCTCACATAGTTAATGAAATTAATTTTATCTTTTAGATTTGGTTTATCATATAAGGCTATAAATGATTCTTATTATTGTAAGATTTTTTTAATAATTATTGTTGATTTACAATCACAATGCATAAATATTAAAAATATTATCTTTATTGTTAAAGGAATATTTGTTAACAAATTTTTCAACCACTTTAACATAATTATCAAATTCGAAAACAATAAAATCTAACATTATAATGGATGGATTTTGCATTAGTAGTTGTTTGACTACTTTTTAAACAATTTTATAAAGATAATATTAAATAAATTGTTGAAATTATTAAAAAATTTAAGTATCTTGTAAACTAATGTATATAATAACATTGTTTTTAGAATATAAATTTTTTTTAGTTGATAAGAAGAGAATGTTAAAATTAAGGAAAGAATGAGAAAAGAAAAGTGAAGAGATCAAGAAAAAAATGAAAAAAAAAGAGACAACAAATTAAATAAAAAAAAATTAAAAGAAAGAAAAATTTAAAAGCGTTGAAAAAAGAAAGAAGGAGATTAAAAATGTTAAAAGAAAAAAAAGAAAAAGATAAAAAAAAGATTGAAAAAAAGGAAGGATAAGTAACATTGCAAAAAGAAATATTTTAAAATAAACTAAAATTTTAAGATTAAATAAAAAATAAGAAAAAACCTGTCAGATTCATTTAATTTTTTAAATTCTTCTATAAATAAAAAAATTCTTAATATATATATATATATATATAATTTGTAGAAAAAGTTATTAAAATAAAATTTAAGCAACTTGAAAGAGCTACTTTTTAAAGATAATGTAAGCAACAAAACCGTACTTTTATTTAAATAACTGGAAAATGCAATATTACTTGGAATGAACTAAATTCATTACCATTTATGCTAACAAAGGTTGATAATTTAAGTATATGATATTTTTTTATTCATAAAATTTGAATAAAAATGTTTAAAATAGTTTTATTAATTTAATTTGAAAAAAATTAAACAAAAATAGAATATTAAATTCAAATAAAAAATTATTAAGAAATTTATGCGGATTTTATATTATACCTTTATTACATGCCCCACCTTTTTTCGGGTGTAGGAGACGCCTCTCCTTTTGATTTTGCAGCTCCACTCACTATATATATAATAATCATATTGGGTCAAGGTCGAAATGCATTTACTCTCTTTCCCTTCTTAGTTTTCTCTACCAAACATGGGAAAAAGTACACTGGCTACTAGGAAAATATTCTATGCCAATTGTACTAAATAAGATAGCATTCATTTTACAAGTAAAAACTTTTGTAAGGCAGATAAAAATAAGAATAGAAAACCAAACCTGAAGGAGAAGCTAAGTTTAGAAAGCACAAGTCCCATGGCCAAAGAGAGTAGTAATGTTGTTTCCCAGCATCCCAGCAAATCACACGTGGATTACAACGCTGTTAATGGAATGAAAGAGAGCATTGGAGCCTCTAAAGATGCATCTCCTGCGTTTCCCGGCTGGTATTCTGATGTATCCTGGCCAGGTTCTCTCTCTTAAACCCTTCAATTACTTCACTCATTTATATCATTTCACCTCTACTTTATTTTAATTTGACTTTAACTTTTGGGTTTCGGCCTCATACAGTATTCCAAAACTTAGTGAGTAGTGGGCCTTTTTCCACATGAAAACCCAATTGGTTCTGTTATTCCGCGGAGACTATAGTTTTTATTTTTTATTTTTTTTAAAAAAATAATGATAAAAGGAGAAAGGCCTTTTTATTTTTCTTTAATCGTTGTAAACAGTTATTTTATCTAATTTAAGAGTGACAAATTTTCATTTCTCTTACTATAAAGCAGATTAAACTTTAAAATGGTTTATTGTAAAATACTTCCATTTTTCTAAAACAAGGTGTCATAAACCCTTTTTATTATAGATTTTTTTTGTAAGAATATGATAAATTGAAAATTTATTCTTACTAAATGTCACAACGGAAAAGAACCAGGGAAGAGTCTACCCACCCACCCATGTTTGCAAATTATAATTTCATGCAATGGGATTACTACCGCTGGCTCCTTACACTTAAATAAGCGCTCTGTCTTAAGCATTCAACTAAGCTTTTCATAATAGGTGAAAAGAATTCCATGCATTGCTGAATTTTGATTAGAGTTATCATTTTGAACGAATTACTGCCTTCAAGGAGCTAAACAACTCCATTATTTAATACTTATTACTTATTAGGGTAATGCTAGATAAACTTCTTGCGTAAAAATGTCTTCAATTTTTCATTGTTGCTACACTAGCCAAAAGCATCTGCACTAAGTTCTAAAAACAAGTTCCACATATTTCTTGCTAAAATCCTACTACTTTGGTTTCAAAAAGTGAATTGTTTAAAATTTTGTATACAAATTTTAAAAATGATTAACTAGATGAAGTTATAGAAAAAAAAATACTTATATTTAATTAAATTATGATCTATTTTAAAACTCAAAATTTTATTATTTCATTTTATTTTAGGGAAATAGCAAGAAATAATAACAGTCTGGGTCTTAAGAACTAAAGGAAACATCAGTGAAGCTTTCAAGCGTTTCTGCTTAGTCCCTTCATTGTTTCCCACGGCTTACTTCGCTTAAAAAATTAAAATTACTGTCTTTCTAATTTTTTAAACAACATATAAAATTAAATTCAATTTCTAAAACGATAAAATTAATATTTTAAAATCGAACATTTTTTTTAAGATTTTTTTATTGTATACTAATATTGATGTGTCAATTTTTAACTTTTGAAAAAATTTAGCAAATTTCTTTAGAATACTGATAAAAAATAAATGTGATAAGCTTTTTATTGTGAAAAAATGTTTTTAATATCATGATTTCTAATGCGTTTTCTATTCTATTTTTTAATTTTTTATTTGTTCTTCGACTAGTGTTATTAGGACACTCATTAATAGAATCTTAACTTTTTACAATAATATAAAAGTAAAAAAGTTGTTGAATGCATATATTTCTTGTTTGATTGTAGAAAGAAGGAATGATACAAATATAACAACAATTGTTAATAATAATAGTAATAGAAAAAATAACTATATTTTATTTTTTAAAATTATCACACCGACGATTGTGCAGGAGAAGCACACATATATAAAATGGAAAAGATCATATTCCAAGGCAAATCAGAATTCCAAGAGCTTCAAGTATTTGAGGTACTAGTTCTATGCTAGCAAATTTCCATACTTTATTATTATTTGATTTGATTTTACATTTTATTATTATTATTATTATTATTATTATTATTATTATTAATTGTAACTTCTTTTAACTCTTTACTTCCTGGTTTAGTTCGTACAGTTTTAGGATTTATATAGGCATAGTTTCCTGTATCTAATCATACATATCATATTAGATCTCATTAATATATTTTACAAATAAATTTTATTCATTTAAATCTTATTTTTTAAATAAAAAACATTTTAAATTTCTTAATAAATATTTTAAAAATATGCATTAACATTTGTCATAAATAGATTTTTTTTTTGTTTAATGATGCAAATGTAAAGTGTAATTAAAAAATATGTGGAGCTCAATTATTGTTGGTGGTTTTTTATTAGTAAATGAAACGTTTGTAAGTAGTACAATAAGTCTTGTACATTGATCCCACCAGATCTTGGATTTGGATGAGGGATTTTTATTATTTAAATTTTCCTCGAGAACCCGAAATTGTGTCATATTATGAGAGAGATATATAAAACTTTCTGCATAGAAGCCCAACATTACCAAACAGACAGAAACATTCTTATAATACTGTCATTTGTTGAAGAAATATAGGAGGATCTACATCTGTCTACCAAATTATTTGATTATAACTTTTCCCAATAATGATGACATGTTTGGATGGTGTGGTTTGTGCAGTCATCTAGACATGGCAAGGTTGCTATTCTGGATGGGTATATCCAGCTTACAGAGAATGATGAATTTGCTTACCAAGAGATGCTCACTCACCTTGCACTCTGTTCCATTCCAAATCCAAAGAAGGTTTTAAACTCTTCATTCTATTCCGCTCACGTGAACTAGAACCCTGTCTAATGTAAAAAAAAGAAGAAGAAAGAAACATTTCTGAAATAACACAAAGAAAGACTAATGTGCCAAATTTGTTTAACAAGGGGTTAATAAATATTACAGGTGCTGCTGGTTGGAGGTGGAGACGGTGGTATTCTTAGGGAAATATCACGCCATTCTTCTGTTGAGCATATTGATATATGTGAAATAGACAAAATGGTGATTGATGTGAGTCTTTTACATTACTTAGTTCCACTTGACAGAAATGAATAGCAAATAATAATAAAAAAAAAACCCTTGTATATTTTTCTGCTTATGTATGCATTGCATTCTAGAATATATTCTTAAAATCATACCAGTTTGTTAATGTGTTTGAGGATACAGGTTTATAAGAAGTTTTTCCCAGATATAGCTGTTGGTTACGAGGATCCTCGAGTGCATGTTCATATCAACGATGGTAAAAAGTTAAACCATTTGTTATTAACTTAAAAAACAAACATGATAATAAAGGAATCACAAGTTTGTATATGCCAAAAATTCTGACAAACACGCAGGAATTGCGTTCATCAACTCTACTCCTGAGGGTACTTACGATGCCATTATATTGGATGCTTTTCAACCAATGGGTAAAAAGGCTTTCTTTGTATCAAATGTCAATTTAAAAGAAAAAACTAAAAAAAGGTTTGTTCAGAGACATGAGGAAATTCGATGTCATGCAGGACCTCTTGCACAAGTGCTTGCGGATAATTGCTTCTTAGAATCAGTAGCAAAGGCTCTTCGACCCGGTGGAGTGCTGTCTGCTCCAGCAGACAGCTTGTGGCATAAGAACTTTGTCATTGCAGATACCATAGCAAATTGCAAGAAGGTTTTCAAAGGCTCCGTTAACTATGCTTGGACAACAGTTCCTACATATGCAAGGTATTCCTTATTTAACTTTGTATTTAACTTTCTAAATTCCAGCTCTCCCAGTCAGCGGGGGTATTAAGAGAAGTTACTGGTAACAAGTGTTTCTTTGTTTTGGTTTACCAGTGGGGTGATTGGATTCATGCTTTGCTCCACGGAGGGGCCCCCAGTCAACTTCAAACATCCAATAAATCCATTGAATCCAGAACACTATGGGGTAGCCAAGGGACCTCCAAAGTTTTATAATTCTGAGGTAATCCATTGAAATGTTTAGTTCAACTTATTTTGGAAAAAAAAAAAAAAAACTTGTTTCTTTCACCTTTTAAAAAGTAAGCGATTATTTCTTGAGGCTAGCATGCTATTACTTATTTTTTTCTTCCTTTTTAACTAAATGTATTCCTCTCTTGCCTTTTGTTTTTGTTACTACAGATCCATGCTGCTGCATTCTGTCTGCCTTCTTTTGTGGACAAGGTTTTCGATTCAGAAAGATATTGATAAGGAACTCGGTAGTATTAAGGAATTGCTCTTACCCTTTGTGCTGTGTCGTTCTTCATATTTATCGCTTAAGTCTCCATATGCAAAATTAATTAGTTTATAAATAATAGCAATGAGAAGTTGAGAGCCTGCTATATGATTTCTCAATTATTCCTCCTGATCCAATCAATGAACATATAAAGGGTGAATAATGCCACCACATTTTGCACTTACATCAACTTAGATCTGCATCTGCATAGTTTTCACCATTTAAACTCATACCAAAACTTCTGCTCACCTGTAACTCTAAATGGGAAGAGATATGAGTCAGCAACGTGTAGCTAGTATTATCCTAAAGAGATGCCAGAAGATTCACATGAAATACAAAATTTATAAAATTAATGTCCATGGAAGTGAATCTACAGCCGGAACAATCAAAATTCACCCCAATATAAATTTTGTTACTGTTGGTTAAGGTAGACCCCAAAATTTGTTAGTTAAGGTTAAATATATTCCCAGAATTACACAAACAAATTTAACGTTATCATCACCTACAAGAAGCTTTATTCGAACAGCTGAAGGGTCCATTATGATAGGAGTCAAATGTCGAACTTCTACATTCAATCACTCAACAACAGATTTATAGATAGCATTGCTTATACAAGCATCCAGTTCCAAACCAATGGATAATTGATTCAAGTAATACATGCATAATTCTTTTTAAGCAAGGTTTCAAGTTCAAAACTTGTGTATGAAAAAAAACCCCACCAGAAGAACTAGTTTCATCATGTTGCAAATGTTCCCAGTTCGAACAGAATTGTTTCCAAGAAAGATATCTGTAATGAAAATAATAAAGAAAACAAAAGAATCCAATTCCAACAAGAAATGGAAGCTCAACTTAGATTGCATTGAAAACAAAAGAATACGTTTGGTGAGTATACAAGTTACAGGTGGCAAGCGCTTCTAGCTACCCTCACAACTAGATTGCATTGGCAAAAGAAGAACACATCTCTCAGAGTAAACACTGTTAAAGTGGAATTTGATTTGTATCGAGATCTTTTGGGTACATGGACATTATACACAAACCGTAAGGTAGAAAGAAATAAATAGCCAAAAACACAAGAACACCAAGATCAGCCTCTTCACCAACTGCTGGACGACGTGGATTGATCCAGTATATCTGGATTGCACACCAAAAGCAGTATAAGGAAGCTATAGACATCAAAAGTAGCATTGACTGATACGAATTTTTCTTTATGGAGTTTGAGGCATTTGCTCTGCGTGGTAATTAAGGAGAGAGACAATATGTCAAAACCATGCTGTGTCTATAATATAGCTTGGTAGTTAACACGAAAATTTGCAAAAACAAACACCTGTTGAGGTAAAAAAAGCCGCCAATTAAGCAAGCACATAAGAAGCCCACGACAACAACAGCATCTGGGTTAACTGGTGCTCTACTTTGCCACCAGCCAGTGCTCAAAATCCAAGTGTACGTTGTTGTTTTCCCGTTCTCCTATATGATTTGAAGATAATAAGTGTCAATCAGTTAGTATAAGAGTAAATTTTCAGGACAAATCATAACAAAGTGGCTGCAGCATTTGGTTCTCCTTTGGACACCATTATTCTGCCTTAGTTTCCATCAAAATAATAGGCAATAGTAGTATACTTGTATATGCTACCATAAACGTGCAAGTAGAATAGCACTTCAGTATTTTCAGTAGAGGATTATATGGGAACCAAAGCTTTGGTTTCGCTGGAAGGCAGAAATAAAGACGGCAAATGAATTGGACCTCTCTTTGCCATCCACATAATTCAAATGAGATGTCAAAAAATTCTCTTGCATTTCCATTATTTCAGTTGTATTTTTAATGCACCAAGGCTATCCTCCAAAAAAGTCTATATTCATACTTAAGACGAGTAACATACTTATGGCTATACTTGTCTCTGAAGGAAAGTGGGAGATCATCAAAATGAATGCAGCCTCTTCCAATATTTCCTTTTTTCATGCATATGGCTACAAAGGCGAGTAATATTATTAAGGGACCAAACTATCAATTAACTGTGCAGGGCCTTGCTGGTTCACTTGAACTATTTTACTTATGAGATAGGTTCTATATTCTCAAATTACTGACCGCTTAGATTTGGTCACCATTATCGCTCACATGTTATGTTATCACGCACAAAGATTGTTAATAAGGTCATTTCTCCCTTTGCAACCAAAAATCTACAATTGGACTTTAAATGCTAATGCAAACAATTTAATACGAAAAGGATGAAAACCCAAATATTTATTCATATTTAATTAACATCTGAAATGCTTTTGTATCATCTTAAGCATGTATACATATACATGAATCAAAATGTTCATTTGATTTCCACATTGTCCAATCAATGACCGGATCTAGAAACATCACAATAATATTAGAAATTAAAGTTTAATTCTAAAAATTAGTTTAAAAGAGGACTATTCTAGCCATATTACTAACCAATGTGGGACATATTAACCAATAGAAACACATGAATCAAAAGTGAGTGGATGTTATGATAACAACCATTCATGCCGGGGAAAAATTAATCAATCAAAAATTAACAGCAAAGATCCTTTTTCATCATTTTATATGATGAAGGAAACACAAACCCTTGAGACATTAATTCCTTTTCATATAGGACAATCAAATATGCCATGCCGATTCAGGAATCCTTTGATCTCTGATTTTACTTTTCTATTTGGAAGGAGGGGTTCCAAAAAAGGTCTACGACGTATGTGGCAATAGAGAGGGTAAATTGAAGTGTGGGCAAAGTTGCCTGAACGAGATTTGATCCCAAGATGAAGCGGTCTGGCATCACTTGAACTAAAGTTTTTGGGTTGTTTTCACCAAGTGTCTTACTAACTTAGGCATTGGTTGAAAAATTAATGAATAATTTTTTTTTATAGAAAATCGTGTTAAGAATGCGTTAAAAATCAAATCATAGGACACGTACATTAATAACGTTTTTTAATAAAAAGAAACTTTTTTATACATCTAAAAGTACCGGTTAGTATATATTTTCCTTCCACAAATTTATCTCATCAGTGAAAACCACACACTTTGCTTCATTTCACGTTAGCGAATATAAAGCAGCAAATTTTTAGAAGCAAACACAAAACGGTTGGCAACATATGAAAAGTGTCCATCGGCAGATTACCTCAAACAGATCATCCAGAAAGAAATGAGTGAAAGAGCCAGCTGATATCAAGAAAAAACATTGCTTCCTTGTAAGGGGCACCTGCAATATGAAGTTATCGATGAATATCAATCGGTACGGTTAAACCTAAAGGAGTTTTCAGCAATATCAAAATTCTATTTAAAAGAGGGTGGAGGGAACAACACTTCTATTATAAGCATCGTTGAAAATTAATGGAGATCAGTCGAAAAGATAGATAATCAAACTGGTGGAGTTAAATTTATCTCATAGATCAATCCAATCTATGCGGTGATAAAGAATTATGAGGTGAGGGAAAGTGAATCACCCTGGAGACAGAATGAAGAAGTTGAGTTTGAAGAAGAAAGGAGGAAATCCTGGAGTAGAGAAAAGATAGAGGAAGTCCCAAAATAAAGATGTAATAAAAGGGATGGTGGATGAGATGGGCAACAGCAGAGCCCAAAGTATCAGCTGGGCCGCCAAATAGTTCACCAAGCCACTCCGAGAAAGAACCAATATCTGGTCCAAAGAAGGCGTTGAGGGTGTAGATGAGTGTGTGGTGAGGACTGAACCTGCCGTTGGTGATGCTGCTAAGACCCAAGCCCGAGCCCATGGCATACATCAGGTGAGGTCCAGGGCCTGGCATGACCTCCAATCTACTTTCACATGCAACAATCAATACTCATGCCAAAAGCACCTCTCAAGAAAGAATAACAGGTTTTTGGTGTTCCACAGAATGAGGTAACTAGCCGTCAGAATAGATCGTTCAAATCTAATCCAACTTTGTTGTTAGTTATGTTGGACTGCGGTTACGGGTTTCTGTTACCTACCAATTTATTTAATTAACCCTCTCCGTAAATAGAAACGTACTGTTCATGAAATTGGATCATTTCCCAATTAAATACAGTAGTTGTTTTCTTGCTCATTAATTGAGCACTTGGTAAATTTCTCTTTCATTAAATTGGTCCGTGGGTCATTTGTCTGCTTGTTGGAGAAAAGTCCGTGAGATATAGTAATTGTAAGTAATTTTGTTCCTTAAGTATTATTATTTTAACACATTCTCGCAATACTGTTCATCATGTCTTTTTCTTTTAAATAATATATTATATTATTTATTTATTTTCATCTTTTTTTTATTATAATTTTTTTTTGTAAAATTATGCTTAAATAACATTATTCTTTTATTTATCTATTTCTATAATCTATTGAAACATTTTTTATTTTATAAAAATGTTACACTTAAATTTAGAATCTTTAATTTTGTACAAAATTGATAAAATTGTCTTTATTATAAATTTTATCTTTTACATAATTTTTTATTTGTTAGTTATCACGCAAATTTCTATTATTTTATAAATATATTACGGTTGATCTATTATAGTAAAAAATTTAAATTATTGAATTTTTGAATTACAACAAATATAAAATAACATTAGAGCAATGTAAAAGAATAATAATAAAATAAATTATCATTTTATGTCCAAAATACAAGGTCATTTTATTTTTTTGTAATCAAACACTAAAAAAACTTAAACACGTAAATTATTAATGAGATAGAATAAAATTAATTTTCCTAAATCATTTTTAACAGTTAAATAGTAAAATCTAATTAATAATAAATCACATTATCAGGTTTTTGTTAAATTTTGTATTATAATAATTCTTAAATAATTATTGTTATTGATAATTTTGTTATTAATAATTTGTTTTATTTTTTATTCCCTTTTATTATTTTAATGTTATGTTAAATTTTGTTTTGTTTCAATATTAATAAAAGTTTCAATTTTTTACTATTATAGAGATACTTAACTGTAATTTATATAAGATGAAGGGGAATTTATATAATGCTTGAGAAATAAAAAAATTGTATAATTAGTCAAAATGTGTGATAAGGAAAAATTTGTACAATAAATTTAGAAATAAGGTTTTTAATTTAAGTTTATCATATTTATAAAATATAAAAGTCTTGAATATATTTTAGAAATAGAAAAAATGTAAGAAGTACATAAAGAAAAAGTTGAAGCAGTTTATTCTTAAGAAATAAACTTATGTTATAAGAATATTCATACAATTTTGTCAAAAAATAATTATATATATATATAGAGAGAGAGAGAAAAGATATATCAAATAAGAATTTTTTTAAGTGACAATAATAGGAAAAAATATGAATGATTAAATCATACCATAAATATTGAGGATTAAAACAAACAATCAAGTGAGATTTTTTTTTTTTAAAAATTACATTATTATGGTTGAAATTTAAAAAATTCGAGGTTATTATATCTGCAAAAATTTAATGATAATATATTTTAATTATATATATATATATATATATATATATTTTCACTTTGCAAGATTTATTTCCATATTATCTTTTATAAAAGGACAAAACTTAGGTTTAATATCATAAATGATTTTAATATTATATTTCAATTAAAATTAAAGTTTGATCTTGTTAGCTAATTTTTTTTAATGTTGATTTTTATCTCTTTTTCGTTTATTTTAATTGAAGAATATAAAAAACATTTATGATAATGCACAAAATTTTGTCCTTTACAAAATGTAATTTTGTTTGAATCATAAACATTCATGATATAGTAAGAATAAATTTTTTATAGATTTTTTTTACACAATTCAAATTGGAAACTTTAACTACAAAATGAAACGTATATTATTACCAAAATATTTAATTTATAAATATCTTATAATTATAAATTACATCAGTCAGGTATATTACTATGTATATATAAATGATGAAGAATGGGTACATATGAGAAGAAACAAACTTCAGAATTTACTATTTTTAAAAAATAGTTAAATAGAACTAAAGAAAATCCAAAATTTATATTAAAAAATCACACATAATTCATGAATCTATTTTTAATTGGTAGATAAAATACAAAAAATAATAATAAATAATAAATTAAACCAGAATATTGTAGGTTCTTACTTTGTTTCGAATGATGTTATAAAAATTAAATTTTTCATGAAATTGTTTTTAATAAGCGAGAAGAAATGGAAAATTGTAAAATAATAATAATAATAATAATAAATAAATAAATAAATAAATAATACTATATTTCAGGTTTTTTATTGGTAAGAAATATTTATCCACAACTCCTACAAAAGCTGGGACTAACGAAATTGAAACAATAATAATTTTAAAATTATAAAAAGTGCATTAAAAATTATGTTCAATTATACTAATGACACAATTAACTAAAGTTAAAAGTCAAATAAAATATATTTATATAATAATAATTAGGAATTTTTTTGAAAATATGCTATATATAGAATTTGTAAAAAAAAAATTATCAAAAGAGCTTTTTGTCGGAGTTTGACGTATCACCAAATTTTTCATTAGATGACTTATAAGTTTATTTGGTATATACTGGGACTGGTCCAGCAAATTTCAGCTTAAAGAAAATTAAAAATAATAATAAGATTATCAAAAATTTATTTGAAAATTTTGAAATATAAAATTATTTATTATAATTGCATTTACTATTATGTATCTTTAATTAATATTTGTTGAAAGAATAATAATTATATTAAAATATGACATATTTATATAAAAGACCTATTTTATTTATTTATTTTTATTACATTTTAAATAATTGGCAGAGTAAATATTTTTTTAGAAACCTAAACGGAACAATTTTTTTCTCTTAAGTTAGGATCGGCCTGTGTATTACTCTTTCTGGTTTTTTTTATACGATCATTCATACCAAATCATACATATTAAAAAAATAATAATATTAATTATATATTATTATTTTTAAATAAATATAATATATTAAAATTTTTATTTACTTCAAAACTATTTTACAATAATTTGTTAATTATACTATTTTAAAGTTACAAAAAATAAATACAAAAAATTTGTAAAAAATCATTAAATTTATTTTAAAAGGATATTGTGAAAGAATTAAGGAAAATAATATGATAAAATAACAAAATTAGGTTTTAGAATATATGAAAAAGAAAGCAAACTTAATCATGATTATATATATTCATCATGATTACAAAGTAATAAGTGTGAAAGAGTAATATTATTCTAAACGCCGAAGAAGGTAAGTTGAGGTAATAAATAAACGACTATTTTTGCGTGTACATGAACAAAAAATAAACAACCATTTTTTTCCTACAAAAAAGGGGGAAGGTGAAACGTGGTCGTTTAACGAGTTACAGTAAAAGGATGTTCCTTCTAAACTAAGTAGTTAACAGGAAAATCAAGTGACCTCAACTTGAGTGAGAGTGAGAGCGAAGAGCAAGAAACGTCCTCCACAATTTGATTCCAAAATGCAATCCCCTCGTATTCGCACCTTCACCGTCTTCGCTATCTTGTTCATTGCGATCCTGCACAACGTTCAGGTTACCGTCTGCTCCGTCAACCCCCTTTTCCCTTTCTCCTTCTTTAATTCTCTCACTACATATTCTTATTATGTCTCTTTCCCTTTTTCTTTTCTGCAGGCACAGCCAACATCGTCTAAACTTAACTTCAAATCACTCTCGCCGTTTGCATCGGCCCTCGAAACCCTCCAGAAACAACTCAAGTACTCCTTTCTTTTTTTTCTTCTAGTTTTGTTTCCTAATCAGTTTTTTTTTTTTAAAATTTGTTAGTGTGTTTGTGTTCATTGGTCAGGTACAACTTCAAGAGCATTGGTCTTCTTCGTCGTGCCATGACTCACGCTTCCTTCTCGGAGGAGAACAACAAAGCCTTCAGCATTTTTGGTGCCAGTGTCATTGAAACTTGCGTCTCTTTCCAATTGCTTTCCAAAGACATTGATGTTTCTTCCAAAGAGCTCAATCGTCGATTGTCTCAAATTTCCAACGTGGAGTCTTCCTGCGCCGTGGATGCCTTGCGGTTAGGGTTGCACAAGGTGGTTCGAGTTTCGCCCAAGACCAATTCTTCCGCCCCTGCTGTCGTTTGCGGTGCGTTTCGTGCAATCTTTGGTGCTATTGCTATTGATATTGGTAATTCCGATGCTGCAGGTAACGTATTCTGGAACCTTCATGGCGGTGACCTTGGGGTTGCCGTAGCTCTTTGATCCGTGAGTTCAATTTTCGGTAATTAGTCTTCTGTTTGTGTTTGGTGCTTAACAATAACATACTTCTTGACGACTTGTGTGTTAGTTGCTCATGGTTTCCTTTTAGTCAATCTAATGACTGTAATTGGTACTGGTCCACTTGTTTTGAAGCGGTGAGTAACAATGTATGATGACTATTTGTTTGTTATTTCAATGAAGCTATATTATAGTCTCTTTTCGTTTTCACATTTTTGTTGCTGCTAATATGTTGTTTCCATGCTATGAACTTATGATGCTGTTTATCTGCTCTTTATTATTTGTTGTGCTAGTTATAACTTAATACTTAAATTGGTCTCCTAAAGATGTCGATGGCATTGAGTTGGTCCTCTCAAGATATGCAGGAGATCGAATTGGTAACCACTGTCCTATGTTTGGTTGTGCTAGTTATTTTAAGACTAAATAATCAAAATCGTCCTCTAAAGATAAATTAAGTTGGTCTTCTAAAGATTTGGTCTCTCCACTTTTAAAATGGACATCTACTTTTTTTGCTTTGTAAATTGATGCTTTTTTAACATTATTAACGACCAAAACGTAGTTCAAAATCTTTGGAGGACCAGCTTTGATGTATCTTTGGAGTTTGGAGGACTAAAGTATTTACTCTTACTTTAATCAGGTCTTGTCCTTTTTTTAAAAATCTCCGGTAGTTTTACTTTAACTACAGTGTTATGGGACAGCGAGGAGTACTAGGTAAAATATTTCACAGAAAATGTAGTTTCATCTTACCTTTCAATTGGGAAACATGACGGTGGAGAAACTGATGTTTGTTTGACCTTTCTTAAATTCAGCTTCTGGGAGCTGAAGTCTAATTGTAGGTAGAGCAGAGCCATTGGTTTTACTTATCCTTTTATCTATAGATGATAACTTTGTAGGGATGTGATGGGATAAATAGCTTAATTAAACACTTGTGTTCAAGAGTTTATCACATAAGAGCCCGTGTCGTAATCACTTAATTCAATAAGCTTCTCAGTGAATTTTATTGAAATAAGTTAAAAAAAAGCTTATAGGGGGTCGTGAGCTTAATTTTGCGTTTTCAGTTTAAATGTTTATATGATAAATCCAAATAAGCTCTGAAAAAAATTATTCGAATGCCCCCGAGACATACTGGAGTGTATTGAACTTTTTGGATTAAAATCCTCTGCAGTTCAATTTTTAAACTCCACAGATCTAATCCCCTAAAATAATTGGGTGTTATATTGAAATATTAAAGTTAAATTTAGTTGAGAAATTATGGACCTTGGATTACAAACTGCACACGGTGCCGTGTGCAGTTCCTTAAAAACTCTAGAGGATCCGTGTCCTAAACTTGTTTGAGTTGTGTCATAATCTTAGTTTGTTATGTCTATTGTCCATATCTTTCCTTTTGACCGATTTTGGGTCCAGACCACATAAACTTTTGCTGTAATGGTATCAAAGCAGAGTCAATAGAGTCAACACTATCTCGTGGGTTGGCCACGACACATTCTTCATTACCTAATTTTCAGTCCTGTGAGCCCCATAATTTCAATGAGAAATTTAGATTAGCGAAGTTTTGTTGGATTGGGGGATGCTCCACTGCGAGGTATCGCTCTGGTTGTTGATATTTTTTATATTGAATAAGGCTTTTTAAAGTTTCATTTTTTTTAACTGATCAACCGATAATTTATTTATATTTTTTTCTGGTGAAAATAATTTATTTATATCTGATTTAATTTAAATTGTATCATAATTTTAACTTTCTGAAAATGGTGAAGTTTTGCATCCATATCTATTCTATCTTCCTTGCTTTATAACGAATTCAGCCATGTTGCTTCCGTTGAAAACGAGCAGTGATGAGTGGTGACCTCGTTGTGGCGTCATCTCTTCATTTGTGGCATATATAATTCCGAAAATGTTTTTAACATTTTCATTAAGTGTATTTTCTCTGTACTGAATGAATTTATTTATTTTCTAGTTTTACTTTAAGACTTAATTGTTTTTTTTCTTACGCATAATTTTAACTAAAGAAAAGATAGATTAGAACCTCGCATAGGATAAACGAAATGAGACTTTCAGAAGCGCACCGAACTTGTGATCTGAAAGGGAAAAGTGCTTACTTTAAGGTGACAAGGGTTTATAAATTTAGGTAGTGTCGAGTGTCATTAGACTGTAAAGATTATCCCGGTGGTATGTGTATGTGGGTATATGGATACTCAACCTTTTTAAGAGTTCACTGTGTTGTGACTTGTGAGACCAAGCAGTGAAGCCTAATCGGGACCTGCGACTCACCAGTCACCACCATTAGTCTTAGATAACGAGATATCCGTGCGTGTGTGTGACGTGTACTGTTCTTCTTTTCTGTGGGCGTTCATCGCGTCGTTGTTAAAATTATTGCGGTCTTACACGTATGAAGATGAAGTATAAGTATTTTTTATCAGCAGTACCATAAATAAATAATTATATATGGCAATAAACTGGGCTGAGTGCATGCTGAATAGTTAGGGATATATAAGGTAATTGATAGGGTTAAATTAGGAATTAAAAAAAAAAACAGCCTAGCCTAGCCCAGCCCAGCCCAACCCCATGTATTACCTATTTATACCTGAAGCTTAGGCTTCTTTTCTTCTGTTCTCTCCTCTTCTTTCCCTCGCTTTCACGTTCGGATAATCCATCATCTCGGTTCCTGACATGTCCATCGAGCTTGAATCTGAATCCATTCCCACACCCACCGCTCAAGCCCAACAGAGATCCAATTCTAGCTGCAGCTTGCTTTTCTGTTTCGGTCCACGACGTCGTTCCTCATGGTGGGAGCGCGTGCGCTCCACCTCCTGGTCTCAATCCCAGCCAGCTCCAACCGGCGACCGCTGGTGGTCGCGTGGCCTCAGGGCTCTTAAGAAGCTCCGAGAATGGTCCGAGATCGTGGCGGGTCCTAGGTGGAAGACCTTCATTCGGAGATTCAACCGAAACCGCAACTCCAAGCGCATTGCCAAGTTCCAGTACGATCCATTGAGCTACGCTCTCAATTTCGACGAGGGCCAGAACGGGGATTTATACGATGAAGCTTCGCTTCGCAATTTCTCTACGCGCTACGCTGCCGTGAGCGCCAGGTCGCTTTCCCCTAAGGCTGGTGATAACGACGTCGCCGTTTTGGTGTGAGTGAGTTGGAGAGTGGGCATGGCATTACGCTGGGTTTGGTTGGTGGTTATTTGGCTAAGGTTCACTCTGGATGGAGCGGTAGTAGTGGGTGCCCGTCGCTTCACTTTTTTTTTGTTTTTTTCCGCCCCTTCGTATCTTTTGATTTCCTGTTCTATATACCACCAGCAATTATTTAGTTTTTCTTTTCATATGGTTCATTAACATACATCGATATGAATCGGAATGGATATTATTGTTATGTATATACAGATTTTTTTTTACTATCATTGTATCATAATTAATTCGTTTTTTTGCTATGGTTGGTGCTTGGGTGGGTGGAGTACAGCAGGAGGAATCGGAGGGCTTCGCTTGCAATTCCCGATTTTCTTTTTTATTCATAATGACTAATAAATTATTATTGTAGTGTTTATGGATGGGGGCCTGGGTGGTGGGGTTTGCTTTTCGAATGGGCAATTGCAATCAATAAATGAGCCTTCCACGAAATGAATCGCCTGTCCAACTTGGGTTTTTTCGTCATACCCTTTTTGTTTGGAGTATCTTCTTCTTCACCTTTAAAATTTGTCATTTTCATCTCATGAATTATGAAGTGTCGTGGGATCAAACTGGAACATCTTGGGGGAGTCGGTCGGGTAAAATTGATAGGCTATTTCTAGGAGCTTGTTCGAGCAACTCACTGTTTGAGGCTCTACTGCTTAGTGTATGGGTGAGCGATGTTGACTGGTAGGATGAATAGTTCTTTATCCTTAGGTAAAGATATTTTTCTTCTAGACTGCATTATGTAAAGATATTATTGAATCAATAATTAGATTAAGAAATTTCTTGAATGATATAAGAATACATTTTAAATTGGTCTTGGTATAATTAAGTAAATTAATTTCGTTATTTGACAAAAAGATTAATCTTTCACTCGATGGTCAAATTATCTAATATATGAAAGTTTGGCTTTAAGATATGCAAGGATATAGCATTACCCTCTGTCTGAATTGAGGATTTAAAGAGGAAAAAATAATTTATTAGGGAATTTAAAATTTTAACATGTTTTATATGAATATGAATTAATTATAATTTTTGTTAAAATAGTGAGAATTTGAATTTTTTCACAATCTCTTTATCTTGTGATTGTTTTTGTTATTATATTCTCACTGTATATTTCAGACTTTAAAATTTCTTTAAAAAAAAATTTTTATCTAACATTTTAATATTTTTATAAAAACATATGAAAAATATTTTAATAGTATTTTATAAAAAAAAAATTGATGTATAGAATTTGATTGTTTTATTCAAAAATAGAAACACAAGAAATTTAAGGTGGTGTTGGATTTAGAAAACTGTTTTTTTAAACATTTATATAGAAAATAGAAAAATAAAAATAATTGTTTTCTATTTTTAGTTTTAATTTTTACTATTTTCAATATAAAATTTAAAAAAGTGTAAAATGAAAATAAGATGATATTTTTATAAATAAAAAAAAAATAGTTTCTAAAATCAAACGCTCACCTAAATTATCTAAATTTAACAAATATTTTAAAAAAATACTAATTAAGAAATATTTAAATTTAATTTTTTAAAATTTAGACTGATTTTAATTCCTTGAATTTTTTTCATTTCTCTGATTTTAAAATTAAGTAAAATTTGGTTGTTGTGTGGAATATTTTCTGACAAAATTTGTTTAATTTAAAAATGAAGACATTTATTAATTAAAAAAGCTTTAAAAGATTAAAATTACGCACAATCCAACTCAAAGGAATAAAAGTACAATTACTAACATATTTAATATACCTTGTTAAATGTGTTAATGACTTAAAAAGTTTTAAGTGATATTTTTTTTTCATATGATGAATATTCTTTTAACATATATTTTTCAATTTTATTTTGATATAATAGATGCATTTACCTAATTCAAACTCATGCAATGCATTGTTTCCTATTTTCTCTTCCTCTTCCACCATGCCTCCCAATGATCATGGTCCAACTGTTCATGGAACCTTCCCCATGCCTCCAATATTCCCTTAGAAGTACGTGTAACACTTATTAGTAGTTTCTAAGTAAACAGAAAAAGAAAAAACTTGCAATAATTCAATAGGATCAATTTGGTTGAAAAATTAGAACGGTTAAAATGAGTGAACCCGACTCATCGGGTGGCCTACTGCAAATTGGGCACATGATGAATCAAGTCCTTTCCTCTCACTTTAATAGTGAGCCGAAACCTGCTTCTCCCACCCGAATCAACAGGCTGTCAGGTTTGTGGGTGACAAAACAAGGATAAACTTTCAAGTTAGGGTCTAACATTTTAATCTTTATTTAAAATTCTTTTTTAATTTCTGACTTTTTAAAAAAATTATTTTATTATCTTATTTTATTCTTCACGGTTGTTTTATACTAAAAAATATCAAAATGAATATTATTTTGTAAAGTTAAAAATGAATACAAAATTTTAAAAATTAAAATGTTTGACGTATATAATTTTATAGACTAATGTAAAGATTTACTCCAAAGCATATATATATATATAGTATCACGGCGCTAATGGTCATGCTTGCAGTTCCCAATACTGTGTCGCTCGTTGTTTGCAGAGACATGACTGATAAAGTAATGTGTTGTGCCTGTGATGTTGGTGCCTTCTTCATAGGCAATTTGGCAATGGGGTTGGCATTGGTCATCAAAGACTTGAGAGAAGGTTTGTCATCACAGCCTCACAGGCTGTGGATAGCGTTTTAAATTTAGGTGACGATAGTGTGAGATAAAGACAGTGGAACGCCTCTTTCCTCTTCCCTTTTTGTTTTCAGTGTAGATTAACTTCACTTTACATTCGACGCTCCCTTTTTGTTTTCAATGTAAATTAACTTCACTTTACACTCGACCTAACCTAAATAATCCAAGAGTTAACGTAACCCTGGGTTTCCCTTTCGGTGAGTTAATTTTGGAGTAATCTAACCCACTATTTTGACGGGTTGCTCTAAAAAAATTGGACATACATGAAACCACTGAATCAGCATCGCACGTTCAGTAGTAATTATATGTTGTGCCAAATAATTATAATAATAAATTATGGCAAATTGCCAAAAGAAAATCAAGCAAACATATGTACCTTCAATCAACATTTAGACAGACATATCAGCCATCGCAAAGGGCTTCAGATAGTTAGAAGTGAAAAATATATATGCACACAGCATTAGAAGAAGCCGTTATGTGTGAACACTGGTGTTTAGAGATTTAATATGCAATAAAACATCACCAACTATCCAGGGAAAGCTTAAAAAACAGGAGCTTTCTTGGTAATGGCTCGGGTGATAGGTGACATGATACCATGCTGAAGCCAAAGGCTGATATTCATGCGGTTGGCAACTAGTTTCAAACCATTCTTTAGCTTCACGCTGAAGATTCCTCATTGAGAGTAGAATCCGATCCTTCATATCCCCATATCTTCTGTTATCACGCTGCAAATATGAAGCACGGTTTTGCAAGTTACCAATTAGCATTTCATCCTCAGTCTCTGCACCATAGAAGTTCATTAAAGTGCTCATCTTCTGTGCGTACATTTCCTTGTGCCTAGATGCAGTCTCAAGGAAGGCCTCAAAACCATTAACTTCAAGGTTTCGGTCATATGCTTCTTCTGCAAGCTTCTCTGACCACACAAAGCTAGATTTTACTTGCAAGTTAGACTCAATTATGGCTCGATATAGTTTTCCTAGTACCCCCTTGGAGATATACATAGGCTTGTCCATCCTCTCCATGAAATCTGGAAACTCTCTTGGTTTCAAAACTCTGGGCATTGCAGCAGGTGCTCCGGTTTTTGCAAAGTCAACAGCCATGGAATGAAGCTCTGCCAACTCCAGACATTTTCTACTCTGGGCCTTGTCCGGTTCTCTGTCGGCATGAACTAGATGTGCAGTAGAGATGGCACCCAAAGTATCATTGATCATGTAATCAACAAAAAATTGTTGGATTTCCTACCCACACAGCACACAGAAAATAGCAAATAAGGAACAGTTTCCCATTTATCAATGTTTCTTTCAAGAAACAAACGTAACTTGTTGAAAATTACCTCTAGGGTCACCTTATGGTCCATTATACGAGGCCTACTTCCTGAGTAGTCCATTGGAGCCTCAGTTTGAGATGGGATCAGATCTTTGTCCCAGCTTATGAAAAATAAATCTCCATCAAGATCACCTCCAGAGCATTCATTTGGATGGGGCCTGTAGCCCAACCAACAAGTAGCAACAGCAACAAACATCAATATAAAAAATATTTTAAAAATAAACATGAATGATAATAGTGACTTTTTGATGTAAAACCGAGGTGGGCTAAAAGGCCCCTGCAGTACCAGTCTTAAAAAATATAGCATTTAGGACTTCAAATTTGAGCCCATGGGCCAGCTTAGACAAAATTTTAGAGCTATTTTAAAATATGGGTTGGGTTTGGACTTTAAAATAAATAAGACACTAAAAAATAAAGTACATTCTTAAATTACATAAACAGAATATAGTGTGTAATTATATATGAATTTTTTTCTGTCAATTACATTGAGGTTAGGTGGTGGTTATCCGGACCAACTTGTGGTCACCTCAACTACTCTGCCTTCCAGGTGAGGTCAAAGGCAAGCCAACAAAACTAGACTAAAGGCTTAATAAGAAAATTCATCATGGCTAGGCTAAAGCTAATACTAGAAACTTTATGCATTTAAATCTATATACATGTGTCTATAGATTAATTTAATTGTACTATTTTCCAACCAAAAACCATAGTACCCAATTACAAATAAATCTAACACTGATGGAATGATATCAAAGCTGAAGTCTTCATTCTGCATGTCTCTTGGTCAATGAAAACTGTGGATACAACAAGGCTTCTTGAGGACCAATTCTCCCGAAAGCTTACACTGTTAGGTGTGAAAGCTTGTGAATGGTTTTATATCTAACACCCACCAGCTCATGCCCGAGCCCTTTGGGTTTGCAGCATGGACAATGGATAGACCTACTCTATTTTATGCTGAAGTTCAATTTTTCTAGAAGAATGGGGTTGGCATGGATAAAATTTCCAATCGCTTGATCAAAAGAATCATAGAGACTCTGACACCACATCGATTACCAACTGTCCTAAAAGCTGTTAGATGAAAGCTTAACAGCTTATGAATAGTTTTATATCTAACAAGGAAAAACAACAGAGAATCTAATAGTACTACCAAATGTCCACCCACACAAAGAATATATAGAACTGCTTTTACACAGAGGGGCACAGCAATACTTATAGGAAGATAATAGACCTATCAAACTAGAACCAATTGGCACCATTAGATGGTAATAAACTGATGATGACTAAGAACGCCAAATTCTTGAAACAGTAGGAATAACACTTTCCTTTTGCAGAAGTAAATGAAGCATCTAGTGAGTAGATGCTGCATGTTCTAAATGACAGGGGATAGCCAAGCCAGTGACATCCCCCTTCCCCCTTTTATTTCTCATCCCGCAGTTCATATTTCCTTCTTTTGTTATCAGTTAATGACACTGCATGGGACCAACAATAAATGTGAAAAATGTAATTCTACACTGAATAAAACAAATGATCTCAATCAAGTGTGGCTGTAAACATAGTCCATTACATACATACCTATGTCCTTTTTGTGGAAATACAAGGCAATCCCTCAAACCCTTCTCCTCTAATTCTTCATTATAGACAGCATCAAGGACTCTGACGTCTCCAGGGTGAAGACAAGGATTTTTTGTGACCACCACCTTTCCCACTATTATATGTGTGCTATCATCACCATCCACTTTCCTTAAGCTTTCATCTCCAAATTTTTCCATGGCTTTTGTCATGGTTATGCGAACAAATACTTCTCCATAATTCAAAAGACCAGTTTCATCTAGGCAACCTACTAAGACTCGACCCTTGGGAACAAATATTCTGCATCGACTTTTCAAATCGGATAATTGATTTGTATAATAAGCCTTAAGCATCATTGATAGGTAAGGCTCACCATTTGGCTCATTAAACACATGCAACATCCTCACTAGAATGCTTTTTGAATCAGCCCCGTTTAAACCCTCCAAAACATCCAAAGCTGCCTTACTATCAGTTAGCATCCTTCCTAACAAATGTAATTGCTCTTGTTGCATTGCCAAAAACACCTCATCTTTTACCCCTAAGGTATACAAGAGGGATATAATCTCTCGATTGAGAAAGCAAGGCATTGACTCACTCCATTTTGTGACACAAAGCATCCTGTTTTTGGATTCAAACTTAAGCATGCTGCTACGCAAGGATAACTTCCTATAGGAATGGCGGTCAACGGCAATGACACCTTTATATCCACCATACCGAATTTGAAATGCAGATGGACTATGATCCATTTTTAGCTTTTGAGCTACCTGCCTGGCAAACGACTGGGAAATTTTTCCAATACCATCTGAGAAACAGTAGCTTACACCATCAGAGGTAACTTCAATATCAGGAATTATCTCCACATCTTGAGGGGGCACTTCAAAAGTTTGCATGGAAGAACTAAACAACTGACCCATCCTTGCTGCACATTTAGAAACACTGCGAATATTATTGAAGCATCCCATCCATTCCCTGATATCTGCTGCTTTCACATTGTCATTAGAAGCAAATAACCAAACAGAATTTGACCGCAGTTGACTGGCAGAGAAGGCCAGGAACTCAAATTTTTTTGATCCAATTACAATCCCATCCCGTAGAATAGTCAATATCCGCTTGTATATTTCAGTTTTAAAAGGCTTTGAAAAGATTCCCCTCTGCACACTGGCTGATACTGCATTAGTTGGAAGCTTATTCCAATTCTCTTCAACAAAAGTAATCCTCATGAAGTCCGAAGCATACGATGCAAAATGCTTTACCACATGATTTGATGTTTCAAGCTCGGGACCAAGGCAATAAATCTTAGTCGGGGTAATCAAGGCTCTATGACAACTCATTATGTTATTATCAGTCAGCTTTTTATGCGACGATTGCACTAAACTTCTATCCTTGTCACTCAGCACATGCAACTGAGTCTTCACAAATTTGAGGGGCTCATAACAGGTGGAATTGATCCTGTGCAGTTTCTGAAAGATCATGGCTCCAGTTTCTTCATCCAAGCCTCCCAACAAGTCAATCAATTCATCATCCACAGACGCAAGACTAATTTTCTGGGTATGAACAAGGGAATTCAGCTGGAAAAGAACTTCATAAGGCAACTTAGAGGCCGAAGGACATTTCACAAGTGGAACAGCCTCAGAGGAAGAACAGAATTCTTCGCCGTCTTCTAGAGTCAGATCTTTTAAATTTTCCTTGTAGAGTGGGAAAGTTCTAAAAGCATCGGAAGCTAAATGTTCTTCCTCAATTTCCCAACAAAAAGAGGTAGAGTGGCCAATTGACTTAATAGCCGAGAAATCGGTGGTGCGCACCCAAAGAAACTCAAAATCATCCTTGCAAAAACGGTACCTATCAGCCTTAAACTTGGCCGCTACATCTGGCCCAGCTTTTTTCCGATAAATCCTAGGCCCATATTTCAGCTGAAAGAGGGTAAAAGATAGAAAACTATCAATCATCATGCAAAGTTGGGATTCACAATCAGGCACATAAATTTTAGACATTGAATGAATAGCAATACCTTCAAGAGGAGAGCATTGAGTTTAGCATCTTCTCCCAAACAATACCCATGAGACTCCAAAATATCTTCAAACAAAATCTCAAGTTTGTAACACTCACCATTATGCCATACCCAGAAGTCAAGTTTCCGCCTTTGGGGCATGACCCAACCCCTGACACCCTCCCAGGACTCGAGAACGCTCATGCGGTCATCGGAGGCCATGAAACCGGCGTAGAGGACACCGTTTTCGAGACGGTGATGGGGGAGAGAGGGTCGGAAGATGATGTCATCGGAGGTTTCGGAGAGGCGGAGGAAGTGAGAGTGGAAGAGAAGTTGGTGGGTTTGGGAGAGAGAGAGGGCACGTGACTTGGCGTCGAAGGTTTCGAACTGTACACGGCCATTGCCGCGGGACTTCCAGTTGGCGTTGTCGGAGAAGATTTCAAGGGCGAAGACAGAGGAGGGACCGACGGCGGACTCAAGGAATTGGAGTAGGTCCTTAGCGGTGGCAGATTGAGGGATGTTGAAGACGCGAACTGTGGGTGTATTAGTGTGGAGAGTCTCCATGGTTAGGGTGAGTGAATGGGAGTGAAGGAGTGTGAGTGAGTGTGTGAGATAGAGTCATGCACACACACACACACACATACATACACACACTTTGTTATGTAGAAAAGGGTCTTTGGAGTGTGGACTGCAATTATAACAGGGAAAGCCAAAGGGAAAGGGAAGGATTGTTGAGGAACACGAACAACATTACACAGACCCCGCGTCAATTACAAAATTAAATAAAAAGCTCTCCCTTGCCTTTTCCTTTTTATAATCTTTTTTGCGATCGCAGCAAATAAGGTAAAAAGCATATTTCCATAATAATATATGTTTAAAAAAAATTAGAAATAAAAATTTAATACATTTTAATTAATTAAAAATAAAAAGTATTTCTTTCTTTTTTTCTTTAATTTTAATTTTAATTATATCCTCTATTTTTTTTTCTCACCCAAACCCTTATGAAATATTTTCAATGAACAACTAGAATTATTTATTTAATTTTTTGAAAAGAATTCAGTTAAGCAACATTTAACTTAATATTTTTTTCACAAGTTAAGCAACATTTTCTTTTAAGAGAAATTCAATAACAAATTTTAAATGAATTTTAATGGGTATGGCCATGGACGGATAGAATGCATATTTTATGTTTTTTTATCCCCATTCCTATTATCGTGTTATTGAGGTTAAAAAATTAGGTCCTTTACTTTTACAAAGTATTTTTTTTTATTTTTATTTAAAAAATGTCACTTTATTTTTTTTTCAAAATTTTATACTAAAAAATAAAAATAAAAAAAATTATCTTTTGGTTTTTATTATTTTCTTAAAAATGATAAAAGTAAAAAATAATAAATAAAAACAAAAAACAGAAAACATTTTTTTAAAATAAACAGATCCTTAATTTCCATTTTCGTTTTCAAACAAATTGTTCATTTGATTTTTAATATTTTAATTTTAATTTTAATTTTTATAATTTATTAAATTATTATATATTTTTAAAATTTATATATTTTATTATCTTTATAACTTTACTAATTTTATATAATTTTTTTATAAAAATAAATATATTTTAATAATTTTATATGTTAGAACAGGACAAGTATTAATATCTTTGTGATTATTATTACTTTTTAAAAATTAAACTTTATCCAAATTTTCTACCCAATCTTAATCAATTCTTTTTTTCGTCAAATTTTTATATAATTTATTTAGTTTGCGATTTATTTTATAAAATCAAATCAAACCAATATGTAAACTTTATATACTTTATTGATTTTTTATTATTATTAATTGTAGTATTTTTTTTAATTTTATTTTATGTTGAAACATATTTAAATATAAATTTTATTATTTTTTAGGTTCAATTCATGCTAATTTTAAATTTTTAAAAATTTATTACTTTATTATTTTTATTAACTTACTTTTATTGTTAAATTTTTAAAATAAAAAAAAATAAACCAAACTAAATCAAACCAAAACATAAAATATTAATTTAATTTAGTTTAATTTTTCTATTTTTTTAATCAAACAAATCAAACCATAAATCTTTTTTATAATCAAATTTAAATAATTTTTTATTTAAAATCAAACCAATCTACGTTATTAACACCCTTAATATCTTTTGTCTAAGTTGAAATTATTATATTGTTATTTTCATCTTCTATTATTTTCCTTTTTGTAAAATTTTTTTTTTCTTTATTCTCTTATGAAATAATAATTAAGATAAACATCAAAATTTATTTAAATAATTGATCCTTATTTTTTTCTACATCAATCACCTAATATGAAAAGCTTTTATTGTATTACAATATTAGAAAAAAAATTACGTAAATAATAAAATATAAGAAAAGATAATGTGTGTACGTAGAATTTATAAAAGAACTATTAAAAATGTTTTAAGCATCTTTGAGAGAGATGCTGGAAATCCTTCAAGACTTTAAAATTTTTCGATGTAAATTTTTTTTTTTATTATTGAATTAATGAGTTTAAATTTTTTATTTTTTACATTAAATTAAAATTATCATCATTAAATGATAATTTTTAAAATTTTAAAATTTTGTAATTAGATAAATTTAAAAATTTTCAAATTCCATCCAATTCACTTTTATACAATTATTTTCTCTTTTGTTATTCTTTCTTATTTTCACTTCTTTTTTTTATTCTTTTTTCATCTCTTTTATATTTAAATATAATATAATGATTAGATGATATAGTTGTATTATGTTATTTTTTTTATTACATATATTTAATAAATTATTATTTTATTTAAATATATTGTATAATATTATAAAAATATTTTATATATTTAAATTAGTGGATAAATAAAAAATCAAAAGTAAAGTAAAAGAAAATTTATGAATATTTAAAAGTAAAATTTTGTGTATAGTAAAAATTAAATTACTTAATCTAAATAAAAAATTTAAATATAAAAATTTAACTTACAATAAATTTAAAATTTATTATCTAAAAAAATTTTAAATATAAAAATTTAAATTTCATCATCTAAATAAAATTTTAAAAAAATTATTTTTTAAATTTTAAGTATTTTTAAATATTAAAATATTCTATGATAAAAGATTGGAAAAACCAACTACTTGTAATAAAAAAAAAGAAAGGAAAAGAAATTTAATATAAAAGAAGGTAAAAGACTTTAATAAATATAAAAATTTAATATAAATTTTTATCATAATAATATAATTCTTAGGCGTCTATAAATTTTGAATAAGTTTATATAATAAAAAGATTTATAATTTTATCTCTTTAAAAATTACAAATAAGAGAATATATAATTTTAAGTTTATGTATTTTTCTGTTGTATTTTTTTTATGTTGATGCATTTAAAGACAAAATAGTTAAAGGTTTTTCCAATAAGGTAATGGGTCCTCCTCTAGCGGGAGGGAAAACCCATTCAGGTCAGGGGGGAGTTGGAGGCGACGCTGTGACTTATTGAATCCTTTTAGCAAGAATGAAAATATGTCACAATTTGTTAACAATTTATAGCTTGGCCCATAATAAACATGATTTACACGAAGCTTGTTGAGTTAAAGTATGCCTATTTCACATTGTTTTTCCAAAAAGTAAAATTTGAAAATCAATTCTCTAATATTTTTACCTGTTTGGATAAGATCCCAAAAATAAAAATACATTAAAAAAAAAAAGGTTTTAGCATCTTTTTTTTTAGTAGATAAAAGTGGCTTTCTAAAATATAACCAACCAATTATAACAGATGAGAGAAAAAAAACAATAAACAAGATAATGAATAATATTTTTAAAAAAATAGGTTTGAACAAGTATTATTTTTTTTTCTAATTTTGATCCTTCATTTTATGTTCTTTAATTTTTACGATTAAGTTTTCTATATTCTCTACATATAATTTACTCTATGATTATGTTTATTTATTTACATTTTAATCCTTTAGGTGATTAATTAGTTTCAAATCATGCTAATTTATACAATTTAATTCGTAAATATGTAATTTTTATATTTATTTAAAATTTTATGAAAAAACCAAAATAGGATTCGGTTATTAATTAATTATAAATTAATATATATTTTTAAAAATAATTATAAAAATTAATAATTTAAATGAGATGATAATTCATAATTTAACGAAAATATAAAAATTGTCAATATATTTTAATTAAATTTATAAAATAATAATTATACAATAACATAGTTTTTTTTTTAAAAAAAAAAACAAAGAAACAAATTCTGTTTGTTCTACTACTTATAACGAGGACAAAGAATCAAATTATCACTACATATCTTTTTCTACTTCTTCCAACTATTGGATAACTGTAAGGACCTGCATGATTTGTACGCGCATTTTTTTGTTACGGGCTGCCATTTGCATTTTCCAAACCTATCCATTCTCTATTTTTGCAAATTAAAAAATTTCAAACCTAATTAAAATGAGTTTTTTTATTTTATTTTTATGGATCAACCCGGAGTAAAACAAGTACTTATGTAGGTGCGAATTTAATTGTGATGCCTAGTCTGATTTTTTTATTTTATTTTTGAACTTCGAAATGTTTTGTTATGGGATGGAATTTCAACCTACGTAACCGTTAGTTATGCTTCAACCTGGCATCTCTTTCCCTCCTCTGGCAAGCAAATTTCAGGACATTATTATTGGAATATATATATATATAGTTTCAATATTATTCGACAATTTCACTCATGGAATTTGTTACAAATACTCGTCCTACACCATAAACTATAGGTTCAACCTAGGTCACTGGAATTCATATGGTAAGGGAAGAGAGATAAGAGAGAGAAAAAGATAGCATAAATCAGTGTATATGTGTTGATGGTATAATATTGAAAACATGAAGGTTATTATAGTCATGCAATTCTGAACAGAAACAAGTTTCCTCAAATATTTAACCTTCTTAGTCCTTACAGTAAGAATTCAAGGAAAAGGTTCATTAGAAGCATGAAATTTGGTCTTATTAGACCAAAGCCAGATCTTGGAAACAGAGAAGCTCTCACCTTGTGTTGTGTTAACTATCCTCTTTCCCTCCACATTCCAATTTTCTGAAACATGAGATTGAGATAACACCACTTGCAGATTGGAATCACGAACCACATACCGATATGAACCCATGGAGTAGCATCTCCTCTCATTCAAACTACTACTACTACTATCTTCTACTATTTTTTCACTCTCCAATCCATAATTTCTGAATTTTCCAAGTCTCACAGAAAAAACCCTTTTCCCTCCAAATTGTGCCTCAGCAGTTACTGATCTGTCATTATCATTCTGTTCCTCATTTGGCAGAACCAAAGAATTATTAAATATTGGATTCTCCAAGTTGGAGAGAGACGCCCTACAAAGAGGACACGTGGAATTAGAGAGAAGCCACGTGTCAAGGCAATTCATGTGAAAGGCGTGAGTGCACATAGGGAGCAACCTGAGCTTGTCCTGCTCCGAGAATTCAGAAAGACACACAGCACAATCAAAGGGTTCTTTCAAACCTAATAAATGTTGGTAATAGAAAACAGGTAGAGCATCTATGAGAGCTTGATCAACACCAGAATCGTGCATGCGAAACAGCTGTTGAAGCTGTCTCTGAAGAGCGCGTGTGCGCGTGGCTTCTGGAAACCTATTGGAACTATAAAGAGATGAAGAAGATGGCCTTTTCATGAGAAACCATAGAACCAAATGGACAAGTCCATACACGAAGAAGATAACTGCTATTACTATTATAATCAGCAAAATAAGTGGACTCATTCTGCTAACAGATCCTGTTGTTGCTTCTTTCTCGTTGCTAATGTTTCCATCATTTGGCGCTGAGAATGCTGAGAAAGGAGATTGAGGAGATGAGTATTTGAAATCCGGAACTACACTTTTTTCCTTTGCTTCAACTTCTATGCTGCGCATTTTAGCAGATGGATCTTCTTAAGGTGCCATATTCTAGCACTGAGTTTGGAGAAAGGAACAAACAAAGGTTATGTGGTTTTCATTTTCCTTTTTTAATTGCTAATATCTGAAGATGAAAGAGACATGGAGGGCTTATAAGAAAATCAAGCAATACGTGATAGATGCTAATGGAAGACTCTGTCATAGCTTTTGATAGAGTCCACAAACATAATATAATCCCATTGCCAATGCACTGGTTGGTGGCCATGGAAACTTTTACACTTTACCTTTCCTACACAACTCCCTTCCAAAGATTGTCTTATTTTTTTTTTTTATTATTTATTTCTAAACTTTGTGTTTCTTATAAAAGATATCCCTTTTTAGTTAAAAATATTCACATAAAAGTAAGATTAACTCATCTAATAGATATTTTTTGTATAAAATTCCAAATATATAATCTTAATTTAAAATATATCACTTGAACGCATTTTAAGATATGTTTCATTTGTTTAATGTTATAAATATAAATATATTTGCCTAAATAAGTATATAGATGATCAAATGTGTGCAGAATATTATTAACAATTTGGAATACTTTTTAATAATAAAATCATTTATTTTATGTTTTACTATTTTTCAAATGATTTCTGCACCTTATTTCACTTTTTTTTTTCGTAATCTTGTTTTATTCTTTTAACATAAAAATACTCTCTCAAATAATTTTTTTTTATTATTGCAATTAAAGTGGTCAAACACAGGGTAAGTTAAAATCTAGTAATAATCACAGCGGAGGAGGTAGAAGTAGGAATAATTAATTGTTTTATTTAAAATTCAATAAAAAGTTTAAATTATTGATTGTTTTTAAGATGTATATATAAGTTAATCTAAACTATATATTTTTAATGAAGTATACATTTTTTATTTAAAAATATGAAAATTGATTTTCCAACTTTAAACCAAATAAATCTAAAGTATAGAAAGGAAACTATTCTTTGATGCTAGTCATCTCTGATTTAAGATCCAGTTTTTAAATTTTCATAATTACATTTATAATTAACTAAAATAATTGCCATGGTTGGAATACTGTGCATTTGTAAAATAAACTGCAGACAACCAAAATCCGATTGAAACATTTCTCCAAGGATGTAAGCGGATTAAGATCATCTGCATGAGATCCAACCATTAAAATTAATTATTTATTATGAAATATTAAAATAAATGCTGTTTACAAGTTTTGGCCCTGGTCCGCATTGTGAATTAGTTTTATCATTTATGAAAATATTTCATTTTGACTTGTATGTGTAAAAAGAAGGCTAGCCATAAGGCCATAATCAGAAAATAAAAAAAGAAAATAGCCAAATGATTAAAATGTTGACCTATATATACAACACAATTTGATAAGTCTGAACTCTAAAGCTGTCTATTTGTGAGGTGGCTTCTTTTTTCGAGTGTAGATCGCGATCAAAATCATTGCACATAATAATGACCATTTCACGCCAATCTTGGCATGATCGCTGTTAAATAACTATTCATGGCTCATGGCAAAGAAAAAATGAAAAAAGGGGGGAAAAGTTGAGATATTATCCAAGATAGTGTTTAAATGGACCCGTGACTTTTAAGTGTTTCTATTGCAAAATTTGGATGGTTTTCTTGTACTAACCAAGCTTTAGGATTGAAGGTTGAAGTTGTAATTTTTTTTTTTGTATAATGTATTTAGAATCTCTATCTCCGAAATTAAAGTGTAAATCTGAGTGTCTTTATAATTTTCTTCTTGTTTTCCTTTCCGGATTATATTATCTTATAGGCGTGTTTTGATATATCATACTTGCATTGGGTCATGTATATTTTGAAAATTGAAATGATTAATGTTGCTAATAAATCATAATAGCTCTAGGGAACGAAGTTTCACGAGGCTCCCTGTAGTTACCTTTCACATGTTTGAAGAAGGTGGAGACACTATAGAGATTCTGAAAGACAAAAGGAAATGGTAGGGTCCTGTATTCTTGCACGCATGGTAACTAATTAAACCTATGATTTTGTCTGTCTAAAGTTGGTGTGGAATGCAACTAAAATGGTGTTCACTCCCACACCAACCAGCAAAAGGTCAAAAGGCTTTCAGCTGTTACTTAAACAAAACAATGCCAACATCCCGTTCTCTAAAGCAATCATCTTCTTCTAGGATAAACCAAAGCATCATATAGGCCAAAAAATATATTGTAGGGTAAAATAAAACATGAAACCAGAAAACAAAACCAACACTGCCTTTTATTCTTTAAAACCCAACGGGATTTATCAATAAGTCACACTTGTATTTTTTTTAAAAAGACATCAAATATGTTAATAATTAATAATTTCTAATATGTTTCTTCTAAAAAGCTAGAGTCTATTAGCAAGCTCGTTAAGTAATTAGAATCAAAATTAAATAAATCAATAAACAATTTTTATTGAAAAGTATAATAATCTTGATGAGTTGTACTTATATACTCGGAGTATTGAAAACAAGTATTTTCATAAAAAAAATTATAGAGAGTTAAAATGAAATCTTTTATATGAATAATTTTTTTAAAATAACATCCATATTTATATTAATGTTTTATTTGATCGGAAAAAAAGAAAAAAAAGATATAAAAATATTTTTCATTTTTTTTTATATATAAAAATAGAAAGAAAAAGAAACTGATTTTTGTGAATTTCATTAGATATTATTCTTTTTTAAATTAATGAAAAAATAGGAAGAAGTTTGCATTTTTTTTATTTTTTATTTTAAATTTTGAAAATTATTATATATTTTTAAAATATAAAAATATTATATTAATAAAAAAATATAATAAAAAATTAAATTTTTTAAATTAAATTCTATACTACTATATATATATATATTTTATTTTTCTCTTTTTTCCATCCATTTAAATAAAAAAATTATTTTTTTTTCTTTTATTTTAACTTATCTAAATAACCTTTTTTTTTATTTTCATTCTATTTTTTTTTCTTCTCTTCTTTTTATTTTTATATTTTTATTTTTTCATATATTCAAACAAAATCTAATTTACTTTCCTTTATACAATTATAAAAAGTTGTTTTTATATTAAAATAGAATATTCTGTTTTTAGTGTAACTTAATCTTTTAATATATTATCTTTCTGACATGTCTCACTGTTAATTTTTACTTTTATTTGTAAGTATTTTTCTCTTTTAGTTTATATTTTAAATTTTATTTGAATTACTTACACTTATCTTTTGTTGTACTTTTTACGTACATATTTTGTTACAATTTTTTATTTTTATTTAAAATATGTTTTAGTTTAATTTTTATATTTTATTTAAATAAAAATTGTACTCTTCCCTGGATTATAAAAGACAACTAATTCGACGATACGAGCAGGGTAGTGAAAAGCTATTACTATGGCTATAATAATTATAAGAAAATACCCTTTTCCAATCCTATCTATTAAGACCTTTAAATTCAATTATATGAATTAAGAAAAATAGTTAAATTAATTAATATATTAATTTTTAAGAAAAATATTATAACAATTTAAGTTTATCTTAATTTAAAATTAACTTCTATTATCATATTAATCATAAAGAAGATAGAATGGTTCAAATTTATGAAGAATAAATATAAAAAAAAGTTAATATATACTTTTAAATTATTTTATAAAATTATATTAAAGTCATAAAAAATTAGAAATATGTTATAAATAGTAACACTTAAAACTATTTCTGGTTACAAGAAGGGAGTTAAAACATCTTGTATGCTTACTACCCGAGCATGTTTGCAGCCTTCGGTCTTCCAAGTATAACAAATTGAGCATTTCAATTCCAAGGTCCATTTCGGAAAATGGCCTCCCGTGGCATAGAAATCTGAATTTCTCGCCAACCAGAAGAAAAACGTTCTAACTAATGAAGTTGACTGATCAAGATTCCATTAATTTATCTAAAAAAAATTTTATATAAAACAGAAGAACAAATTATTAGAATATTGATTAAGTGAATGTAATAAGTTTTATCAATTTTAATTAAAGGATTCAAGGAAAAAAATAAAATAAATTTGGTAAAAAAAATAAAATTCAAGAAGCAGTAGATAAATTGTGGTTTTATTTGTTAGAATCTAAATAAATGAAGATTCAAGTAAAAGTCAATGATTTAGATTTATTAGATGCAAATTAAATTAACATTTTACATTAATTTAAAATTGATTAGAATTTCTTTTAATTATAATTTGTTATTTTTTATAATTAAAATTTATTTTTTATTATGTTTCCTTTCTATAAACATAAATCAAATAAATCATAACGAAGAAATTTAAGTTTAGTTTGAATTAAAATTAATTTTTTTTATTGTGAAATTTTTTTATTTGTTTTTGGGTTTAGAACTATTTTACAATGTTTGTTACAAAGAAAAGGTTGTTGTTAGAATTATGTTTTTTTTTAATAAGTTTGATTTTACAAATAGGTCATGATTAGAGGTAAGTTTTTATCTTTTATATTGTTTTTTTCTAAGATAATTTAATTCTATTACTTCATTAATATTATTTGATATTAAAATTTCTATAAAATTAGGTATTTTTTATTTTTTTATTATAAAAATTATTTGTATTAAAGTGTATAAAGGTGAAAAAATTGTAAAAAAAATTAAAAAAAATTATTTGATGAAATTTGTTAATTTTTTCTTAAAAATTTATAATTTTATTTATCTTCCTTTATTTCAATTTTTTTCTTGAGTTCATTCTTGTGAGTTTCTTCTATTTGGTTGATTCTAAAGCATTAAAAAAAGAGAAGATGATAAAATGGAGAATGTGAGCTCACATGAAGAAAAGATGCTCAAATTGAAAATTACAAGAATAAAAGATGCTCAAATTAAAAATTTGTAATGATATTGAGGTAGTCTAACTCAAGTGTGAAGATGTTTTACTTACAAGACGAGGTTAGAACATCCCATTAAAGAATAAAGGTGATTTAGATCAAAAGAAATATATTTCTACACTTGTTACCATACTAAAACAACAACAAAAAATTTACCAAGAAAATTTTCTCTTATAAATAATATAAAACACCGAATTAACTTTTTTCTAAGAGTTACAATTTCAAACCGTCCAACTTATACAATTATTAAAAGTTAGTCTTATGAAATCATTATTATAAAAAATCTAGATTGATATTATATAAAAAAAATTGAAATTATTAAATAATTTAAAATAAATTTATTTTAATTCTTTACAAATTAAATTAAGATTTTAAATTAATTTATTATTTATTAAATTTTCTTTCAATTAGGATTGTTATTTATTTTTTATTATTAAAATTTATTTACTTATTACTAGTTACTTATTTTTCAACCATATTTCTTTTAAATTTGAATTAAAATTATTTTTTACTGTAAGAATTTTTTTCTTTGTTTTGGGTTAAAAATAATTTTATTGTGTTAATTCTATCAAAAAATTGCAATTAAGATCACGTTTTCTTATTAACTTTAGTTTGATGGATAAATCATAATTAAGATGAGATTCCTATCTTCTGTATTTTATCAATTTTAAAAAGATCGTCCAATTTCCAATCGCATTTCTGTATTGTATCATTGACACTTACCAATAAAAAATTAATGTTTACCAAGGGTTGTAACCCAATTTTTGAGTAAAATAAAAAACATGGTTATGAAGAAATTGTATTTACTTTTAAGAAAAATTGATCAACAACATACTTTACCCAATTTTGTGTTTGTGCTCGTGAATCATCACTCCGTAGACAAGGAGAAATATATTTCCATAATAGTAAATTATTTCTTTAGCCAATTTACAAGAAAAGCAACTGAATTTTTCAATCAATAAGTATATCTTTCGACATTTGTTGTTGTAAAATAATGAAAGACAAGATGAAAAGTACGATTAAAACACTAACTGTATCTTATATCTTTTCACGAAATTGCTCACGAATAAGAATTGTGATTTTACAGGTAGAAAAAATAGTACATATAATCCTACATCTTATGATTGATCAAGTAATAATCGTGTCACAATGCTTTTTTTCGTTGGTATTACATGGAGCTTAAAAGGTATAAATGGAAGACCATAAACCCATTTAAGGATCAGCGTGACCAGGAATGTCATCATCACTAGATCCACTTTCTTCTTCACTGATGTCCTCTTCATCTCCACTTTCCTCACCAGCTGTAGAGTTGATGTTTTCCTTCTTAGCATACCGCTCACAATACTCTGTCCCCACAAATAGCAGAGCAATTTATATCTTTTGTCACCGTTAAATAGCCCCCATTCACCAAACGACCATGATTAAAAAAAAATCCAAATATTAAGAAATATATGAAGCAGTCTCGAGTACAATAATCAAGTTTGAATAATTTACAGTCTTTGCTCAAAATATGTAGTACTAAACCATTGCGTGATACAAGTTACAACTTTGAAAGTGTTAAAAGAGACCAGAATCTATCAGTGAATGACCAAAATCTAGATGAGTTCGGGCCCAAGGTTTAGCGATTCAATCAGAAACCCATTAATTTAGGAGATTCATAATAATGATTACTATAACATATCATAGGCATTGCAGTGGGATCATGAGCTTAAATAGGAATACCATTATAATATTTGGTCTTAAATTTTAAGAAAAAGTAGCCAATAACAAACTAAATGCTCACCTTTAACTTTCTGGTCATAGAGTTTTTTATCCTTCATCATTAAGGATGCTGCATCACCATTGAGAGGATCTGAAGCATTTGGATAAAGCAAGAGTTGAGGAAGAAAAACTTCAAATACATTTAGAAGATCTGAAAAAACAGAAACCTTGGTTATCTACAAGCAACAAAAAGCAAAGCAGATTGGACGGATAAGGAAAGGGGGCAATAAAGAAGGCAGACATTTCGTACGCCTACATGCCTACTTACATACACAAGAATATGACAAAATAGAACTGTTAGATGCTGGGTACGTGAAACTTTTACTATGAAAAGCCTATAGTATAATTGAATTACCAAACATTGGACTCCATGATTGGTTAATGACATCCAAGCATACAGAGCCAGATCTGCAGTTGATGAAATGTATAAGCAGAATCAGCCATAATCCACACATGGACAAACACCAACAGATAGCAAGTTGTTTGTGACTTGATACTTATAAGAAATTTCATTTCCCTCTAGTACACAATCCCAAAACAAAGGCAAAGAACCAACAGAAAAGCAGTTTGTATAGAAATAAATAAAAGAAAGCAGAAAGTAGTTAACGTGACTTATATCACGGAGCCAAAAATAAAGTATTAATCCACTGCAACCCAGATCAGAGCAGAAACTACATTGAACAGAAGAAATTTTCACAAAAAACAAAAAGAAAAGATTAATAGCATATAAAGTGCTCACAACTCATCAACATTTGGGTGGAATATTTTGTTCACAAAGCCAATAGAAGGGGATTTGTATGGGTAAGCATCAGGAAGCTCAACACGAATTTTCCAGACTCCACCTTCATAAAGGCCTGCAACAATCACATAAGTTTACCAAATCAAGGAACAATGAATAGATGAGTAATTATTCTTTGCGCTCGCAACCCTTTTAAAGATAAGGAAACCAATGTCAAGCTAAAAGATGTAGTAGAACATGCAAATATTAGATGGAAGTTTATGTGAACAGAGATAAAGGAACTCCTCAATAAAGTTGTTCTATCCCTCATATTTTTGTCCTTGAGAAAGGAAAAGAAAAATAAAATCTTTATTTAACAAGCATTTGATAGGGAAGTAATTATTCATATGGATGTATAGTTCATCAATCAAAAGACTAAGTTAACCGTAGAATTTTGACATTACTTTCTTTTGGACCATGAAACTCCACATTGAATTCATTGAGTCCATCATTTATCGTCTCCACTGTATAATCACTCATCATCCTGCAAAAAAGAGGAAGGAATATTCGAGAAATATGACTACGGAAATATTTTGCTAAGAGTGAATCATGCACACACACATATAATAAGTGGGTAAGATGTAAATATTATGCAAGAGTGATCGTCGCACTTCATATAACAGATAATTATGGAGAACTATCAAAAGCATGCATCTACAGATTAGTATTTGCATACACTTCCTAACGCTAGACTGATGATGGTAACATTATTAGGTTAGTTTGAGCAATGCCAAACCCCTCAAAAGTTCAAGCCTTTGTCATTTTGCTTATGAGATCCTAATAAAAGTGCACACATACTTCATAAGCCTCACCTTTGTAGCAATGCATTTGAAAGCATGTAAAAGTTACTTGATATTTCCGTTCTAGATAAATATTACAAAATTAAGTCAATCCCATATGCCTTTATCATTGATCATTGTTATTAATTTCAACCATGCTATTCTAGCCATAAATTTAGAAACTAACTTAAACTTTGTTTGCATTTTCTGATCAAGTGTCTATAACAACATCTACCAATCCATTACAATACCATAGCCTATAAGCACCATATTGCACCAACACTGCTGCATGTTTTCCCATAACAAGAATATGCATAAATGATATATATTGCCATTACTTAGTTTACAACCTATATTGCCCCGTTACAGGACCAACAAAATTGCACTAATTTCCTGATGCCAATAACACCATAGAAAAGAAGACAGTATATTATAACTGAAAATAAAAATGGATCCAAAATTAAGTTTGTAATGGAGAGAATCAGATGTGATTAAGATTGTTTTATTTTTTTGGAGGAAAAAAAAGGAAAGGGGAGGAAAGGAGATAATTTTATAATGAGAATTTACTTTGAACAAAAGTATTACATGGTCATAGTTTAACGTCAATCATTCAGCATCTTTTTGTAAAAAAAGTTGCACTAGTAAATAAAATCATAAAAAAAAACATTGTTTCAATCCTATGTCAGGGAAATATGATGGTATTACACCAGAAAAGGCACCATGGTGGTCCTGCACATGAGGGCAAAGCCCTTGTGTCTCAGAGAAGAAACCACAGCATTCTCCTTCAGGTTCAGCCAAGCAGCATCTTCACAAAATAAAGGGGTACTTACACTGACCTCCCTTGAGGTTAGGGTTAATCACAATTATACCCTTTTTGATTGAGAAATTAGTCCAACCTCCCTTATACATCTCTTGCTTTGTTATTTTTAAGGATACTAAATGTAAGGTCTGTACGTAAAAATAGAAGTGATAAGTGTAATTTTTTTAAAATAACAGGTTTCAACATGTAAAAATGATATATAAAGCAAGGAAAGTAGGTATGATTCTTCAGCCCCAAGAAGGATATAAGTGTAATTAGCACTAAAGTCGAGGTAAATGTAATTATCCCTAAAATAAAATGAAACAAACATGTTACACACACAACTCAAATGAGAAATTACCCAAGATTGCTGCAATTTTTTTAGGAAGGGGGGCAGGGACACCAGGGGTCACTATTATACTGATATTCTCACAAAAAACTGTGAACAGACTAAAACTAAGTAAGGAAGCTTTCAATGAAATTCAAGTTTTTTTTTTCCCCAATTGTTCTTAATAACCTGCAGACCCCTATTTCCATGAGGAAGGGTCACATCTATGTATGACTAAAATTCAGATTATGTGAAAATGTTGTGTGATGGAGTAAAATTACATGTTTTTTTTTTTTTTTAATTTTACTGTTGTATACTTGTATTCTATGTTTGGCATATCATGCTGTGATTGATTAAATAGTCTTGCCTTCTGTCATGAATATTAATAAATGGGTAAAAATGCATTTTGCCACCATGTATAGCCCTTTCTCAACTTACCTCTTAACTTTTTATCACTTAACCTTCTTCTTGTTTGGTTTTAAGGGAACATATTACTTTTACAGTTAAATCATTATTTTCAAGCATGCCATGTGACCTTACTGTTATTAAAAATGAGATTTTCCTTTATCATTTATTCCCCTAAATTTGCTCATTCATCACCTAACCCCATTGGAATTTGATTTTCAGAGTCTAGAGGTTAACTCCTGCTGATTAAACAAACTTAAGGTTTTCACTTACAATAATGCATGGGGTTAAGAGATTAAAAAACTTCAAGGCCACAAGTTTGTTTAATAACACAGGAGTTAACCTTTATGAATTTACACTTTATTAGTATGTAATGACTATCTTATTTAGCAGAAGAAGTCTAGGTCCTTCTGTCTAACTGAAGTTTAGTTTTCAAACAGGCCCAAAATCCACCCATATTGTTAACTTGTGTTCAAGATCAAATGATACCTCAACAGAATATACCACATGTGCTTCTAATCATAATATATTTCAATCAACTTGATGATATACTGATTTCCACCAACTTATAGAAAAAGGTTACAACAGTTAACTCAACAACATTGTCATATAATTTAACCATCAACACACAGAAAACAATCTACTTACAATTTCATTACATCCATTTCTCTTCTCTTGCTTGGAGATGACATTTTGATTATAACAAATCACTTATTTTAACCTGCTACAAGAACAATTAAGGAAAGTTAGTTTTTGCCAGAAGTACATTTTTGTTTCCATCTTCACCACAACAGAAGGTTTAAAAACAAAAGCCACTTCCAATGTGCAGCCTATATAAGCTCAATACATTTCCATTAAATTTAAAAGGGCATGAAGAACTTATTAATATATCTCAATTTATTTGTTCTGGTGTTTGCATATCAAACTAAGACATAATTTTGCCCACTAATATTCACAAGACGCTGATAAATAATATAGAGAAGAAGAAAACCCAAGTATAAGGAACCTTGAAATTGTTTAGCTGTAAAAACCAGGATGAGCATGTGTCTCTATTGATCCATAAATATAAGCCAAATCAGTAAAGAAAGACACCATATATCATTTGAAAATAGTCGAGAATAAAAAGTCAAAGAAATAAGCTTTTATATTGAATAGTCAAAATATTACTAGGTAACAGAGAAGACTAATGGGTAGGATGCAGAAGTTAAAAATGAGATACAAATGAAGGACAGAACCTCAAATAAAAAAAAACTGAAAATTTCCTTTCAATAATGTGGATCCAAGCAGGATATATATGAAGGACAACAACTTGAATAAGACAACTCAATGATTTTCATTTAGTCAGATGGAACAAAAAGGAGCAAAGTGAACAAGGCAAATTGACCTACCCAATAATATTCTTAGCTCAATGAAAGATCAATATGACACTCAAAAGTCACCAAAACAAAAGAGAGAGAACACATACAGTTGTGAACCAGATTATGGAAGCAACAATTAATTCTCAAAAGGCAGGCATCATCCACTAGACAATCACATCACAAATAGTACTATAGCAATGGTTAAATTTCTGCTTTCTTGTGGTACTAGTAGATTACTATGTGTGATAACTAACAATAACACGTTAAAAAAATCACTTCATATTTTAGGGAGTACATGATAAACTTGACAGAAAGATAGACCAAACTTTTGAGGTATATACTATATAGTTCTGCTCATCACATCGCATACTCTTACAGGAAAACTTACACAAAATTCTATTAGAAAGATAAACTTAGTACAGCAGAATGCATTAAATGGTGTAAAATTCGATTACAATGAGACGAGCATCTATGTGAATTAAAAAGTGGAGAAACACTATCATCCTTCAGAATATCGAAACACAAAGTTAACGGGCCCAAAGGAGAACACTAAACAACAGTAAATAATGAAAGGGTCTCATAAGTTATCGAAATATGGCAGAAAAAGAGTTACACAAAGTGCGTGAGAAAGAATGTGGCAAAACAGCACGCTCCATTGGGCATGAAGTGCAAATACATTAAAGTAAAAATCTTTTGAAAACGACTAAGTCCATTCCAAACACAGATAAATACCCAGAATTTCCTGTTTTACTTCGATCAACTTCCCAGCAACCAATGCGGCAACGAAAGACAAAATGAAAAAAGGCACCTTAGCGTTAATTAATTAAGAAAAAGACCAATAGAGAATGTTACAAAAGAATTCAAATAGATTGTGATGCAATGATCTATGGTCGACCCATTTAGCCAAAAATGAAGAAAGTGAATCGTGGAATGTAAAGTATGCTTGAATTAGTGCAAAATCAAAAGACAGAGAAGATGAAACAGGAAAAGTGGATTGGTGAGAGTAAAATTTGGGGGGAAATGATGCTTGCCTGAAACCCTTGTGGCGTTTGGCGATGGCGTTGTGATCAGAGAGTAATTGAAAGGAAGAAAGATCGCAAAGGAAATGAGGAGGAACACATATATAGGGAGGGGGTGTGAGAGAGATAGAATGTCGACGTGGGACATACCACGTGTTATCAAAAAGTTATGGCAACGTGGCAATCGTGTTTCACCACTTTTCTGGTACGTGCTAATTCTTAATTACCAAAGTAATTCTAATTTATTATCACGCACTCATGCTAAGGGAATTCAAGTCGTTTATACAAAATTTTAGCTTTCATGCACATCAAAATTTATTATGCCCTGCACTGAAATATTACAATCTTAATTAGAGATGTCTGTCGTGTAGTTGATTCAATTTTAAAGAAAAGTTTTAAAAAATATTTATAATTTGGTAAAGTATATTATAAAATTAACCTAAATTAATTTTTAATAGCTTACTTCTGTTTGATTATTTTTATTTTTATTTTTTAAATTAAATAATAAAAATATTGTTAAATAAATATGAAATAGTATCTTCAAAATTATATAAAAAAACAAAATATATAATAAAGAAGGTTCACAATTCATAATTAATAAGAAGAAGATTTATAATAAAAAAAACAGCACATATTAATAATTAACAATTTAAATATTTTTATGCTGATTTTATTCTGAGATATAATATCAAATATACACACACATATATATATATATATATATATATATATATATAATACAATTTAGTTTGATTTTGCATAAAAAATAGAAAAGAAAACTAAATATAAGAAAAATTATAATTGGTAAAAAAAATATTTTAATTTTTTCATTTTTTTTTCAATTCAATTGTAATTTGGTTATTGAACATTCTAATTTTAATAACCAAAGTAATTTAAATTTATTAGGACATGCCCTAAAATATCACAATTTATAATGGATTACTTTTTCGATTTATTTTATAAAAAATAATTTAAAATATTTTCTTATCTTAATTATAAAAAATAGTAATCAATGTTTTTATAACATAAACTAAAATTTTAAAAAAAATTAAAATTGTTATTAGTATATGTTTTAATATTGTTTTAAATTTAAAAAATTCACTTTTACTTTCTTATTCAGTTTATAAGGGTATTAGTTAAAATATTTATCACAAAAATATAATCATTGTTTTCTTATGAATAAATTATTAGTTTTTTAAATCTTTACTTTATTATAAGATACCTATCCAAATATTACGAATGAGTATTATCATTTCTATAAATTGATTGTTACTCTTATATAAATTTAAATACTTTCATTATTAATTCAATCAACAAAGCAGAAGAGGAATATTTAGATAAAAATGAATTATTCAAAAGTAGAAATAATCCTTAAAAAATTTAATAGTATAAATATTTAAAATAAATAAATCTATAGTATATTGATTATTTCAGCTATTTTCATATATCTTATCAATAGTTATTTGATAGTATATATTTATTAAAATGTTTAACATGATCTATGAAATGGTACTGAGATATTTTGTCATACAACCTTTTCATGCCTATTGTTTGATATTCGTATAATTATTTTAAAGATGCTATAAAATTTAATATTTTAATTTTAATTATCCATGATTATTGTTGATGGTTATTTTTTTTTTCATTCTCACATTCAAAAAATAATTTATTTGATCGGTTTTCAAAGTTTGACTGTATAAGGTTTTGATAAAATTTTAACATTATACAGTGTTTGATGAAAAATATTATATAAAATTTGGATCATATGAGATAATGTAAATTTTGTGTTTGATAAAATTTTAACATTATGCAGTGTTTGATGAAAAATATTATATAAAATTTTGTATCATATGAGATAATGAAAATTTTGTATTTGATAACATTTCATAGTACTAAATGAGATAAAAATTAATATTTTTCATAAAATATATTTTATTTAAAAATAGTATTTATCTAAATTTGTTTTGTTATACTGCTTTTTTTATATCTATTACGCCCATAAAAAATTTAAACTCATGATCATTTTGTTCATTCAATTAAAAGTATCAGGTTCTCACATTAAGTTAACTAAATTTTAATAAAAAGATAAATTTACCAGCCAGCGATAAATTCTACCATATGAAAGATGTCATAATTGATTGTAAGAAATTTCAATACATTTAAATAAAAATTGTTTAATATATATTAGTTTTCATAATTTTGGTTCCCACGCACACCATTACTTCAGAAGTCACTCATGTCAAATACTACCAAAATATAGATTGATTTGGATAGTATGCCAATGGAGACCTCAATCACTACCGATTATTGATGCGAATTCTGGCAAGACCACTATATTTGCACTACCCAACTAGCAACTATGTTAAATGTGAGCCACTTGTAGTGGACCAAGCATACTTTGCATCGTTGAATTGTTAATGCCTTATTGGAAAACTGTTAAGTCAACCGAACATGATTTTCAACCCAAAATCAATGACTAAAATTGATTTAGACACAAATTCCAAAGCATGGTGAATGATAGGAAACTTTTTTTTACAATTGAGAAAACACGGTTTCTGAACAATACAACCGGAGCCTTATAGCCTGTTTGTCTGATTTTGATAACTCTGTTTAACTGGAAACGAAAAAAAATAATAATTCTAAAAGCCTCCGTTGCAACATAAATATTAGCCTCAGGAATCACGTAAATTTAATTTGAAGAGTTAACCAAACACGTTGTTAGTCTAGCCCAGTCCTCTGTGGGGGTAGGAGTCATGTCGACTACCTTGCTAACATGCCTTTTTTTTCCCCTCGTTTCCTTATTAGTATATTCATAGCAAAAGAATATTAATTATAAATAATTTTTAATTAACTTCTACTTAAAGATTTATATCAAATATTAAGATCAAGAATTTTTTCCACCTTAAAATATGGATTAAACTGGTTGTTTCGATTTCTATAGGAATCTATGAATCATCTGATTGTTTGAAATATTCCACTTCTAACTCAATAATTAATCTAACATACCGTAAAAACAATGACCAGTAACCTCACCAGTGTTTAAGGAATTATTCAAAAATAATATTGGTTTTCACAGTTTGTCCCCCCCCCCCCTTTTTTTTACTATGAATGGTGTCTTTCTTTCATATCATTCGCTTAATAATAATTAAAATAATATTATTTTATATAAATTAAACTTTTACCAATTCTACCAATTTCGATTAAACAATTTTCCGGATTTACTAACGTTTTTATAGTTTAAATAATCAGAAAAGGAAGCTTAATTCTCAATTCAACCGGCCCATTTGCACCTGTTTTTACAACTACTATGACATGTGGTAGCATATATCAGTAAGGAAAGAATGCTACATAGTTTCCAACTTGGAGCATATTTTATTTTGAAAAAAAGTTATTTTTTAAAAAATACTGATTTTTCAAATAAACTAACTAAACTAAACAAGCATTTATATTTAAATTAAATTAAATTACACTAATAATATATTTTTTTACTCTATCATCTAATCATAAATTATCACATAACTAAAATTATTTTTACAAGACTTATTTTAAATATTATATCCAAAATAATTTTTAGTTAATTAATAATATATTTTTTTTTTACATTCACAATATTTAAAATTAAACTCTATTTTTATACCCCTTACTTTTATGATAAAAGAAAAGGAGAGAGGAAACCCACGTTTCCATTTTATATAGGAGTTAAAAGTATAGTCCTCTCAGGTCAGGTCAAGTGACTAAATTATGAGACGTAAATTGCGAGCAAACAGATTTTATACTCGGCAATGTGTTCTACTTTGCCTCTTTCTCGTTCCTTTACCATTTTTCTCCTTCCCATTTGTAAGCCTTATGTGTCTTCCCTCGAAAAAAAAAATGCAACATTCAAGTGTAATATGACATTACTGGTTTGAAAACCTGGCTTCCATGATGATGATAATTCTTTCACCGTGTAAGCCCCCGATTTCATTATGTTTCTCCGGATAATACCAGTCAATTTTATTGAAAGGACTGTGTAAAGTACATTCACAAGAATTCAATAGTTATGCCTTATGAGCTGTGAGAAAAGATTCACAAGTAAGATGTTGGCAAACATTTTGGTCCTCGAATGACCAAATTCCACATCACATAAACCAAGAAATTACAAAGCTTAACTTGATCGCCATGGATTGTCTCCGTAATAATAGGCAGTGCCAACCATGAGTGCCACTGTAGCACCTTGGACAACCACACGAGCCCTCATTAGCTTCTGCCCCAAGTGAGAATTACCCTGTCTAAAGCTGATTAAGCCAGCGGTAAGCACACCAGCGGTAACAAGTGCACCTGAAATTAACACAACAAAGTTAATCAAAGGACACCAACCAACAAAAGCTTATTGACAAGACAATTCAATCATAAAGATTAACCATCTTCAATCACCAAGCAATGTGAAATCCATGCTTCATCAATGCCAATTCCCACTCCATTGCACATTAGAACTTAAATTTGAAATTATCAAATTCCTTGTTTTTCCATTGCTGCAGATAGAGACAATTTTATGGGTGTATTTGTATGCAGGGTGAAAGAGCATTCGTTAGAAATGAAACCCCTGCCAGAATGCTACCAGTACACCCTATGTTCTTGCGTAGAAGTGAAAATTCTAAGTTAGAGGATTCACTTCCTAAATCTATTGGCATAAAATGGTCTGCATCATCAATCTAGTCACGTGGTAAATTCAAACTTTATGCATAAAATTCAGCAACCTCAGTAAGCTTGCATTAGTATCTCATTCTTCATAAAGGAATGCTCAGGTAATAAGCCCATAGGACATAACACACAAAGAAGCCAACCGAAACAGGTAAATCTAAAATCTTAGCTTTTTCATTGTATGGCTCGCTTGTATCAACGATGCAGCATAACAAATCTATAACTTTTCTGCTCAACTCTTTTTCATCAGGCAGAGACATATCCAGATTTTTCTCATTTTGTTTCTCATTATGCAATAACTGTAGCACATATTCTCCTCACTCTCTTTTCTTATAGCAATTCCCAATTCCCCAACAACCACCTTTCCTTTGCAACATGAAAGATGCGCCCCTCCTACGATCATAATATTATAGCAATTCCTTATTCCCAAATCCACCGAATAACTCTCTCACACCAATGAATTTCCCTAATTATAAACCCTCTCAACCTTTCCCCCATCCCATCTCTTCTCTTTTCAGTAAAATTGAAAAGAAAAAACTTGGAATTAAATTGAAACATGAAGAAAGTTACAGGAATATAACCAAACAACGACGTAAAAAATTGAAATTGAAAGCGTGAGGAAGGAAAACGCAAAATAACGAAACGCTTTGTTTACCAATGGGGACTAAAGGGTTCCGGACACGCTTCTTCTCCTCAAGAAAATCTTCGAATTTGGGTTCGGAGGTACTCATCTTGATGCACAAAAGTGAGGTAGGTTGAACCCTAATTGAAGAAGAGATACCCGGCCGCGAAATTAATATATTCGTAGACGTGTCCTGCTCGTAGCTTCACCTGCTGTGGGCGCTTGCACAATGCTGTGCTGTGTTTACAAGTGTATAAGAACTACAGTTTTCAAACTTTACAAAATTTATTTTAATTTTTCACTTTACAAATTCTTATTTATTTCAGTGTAAAATGGTAGCCAAAATTGAATTAAATAATTTTATAAATTTTAAAATTAACGTAAATAACCTGTGAAATTAAAAAAAATAACTGATCATTATAATCTTAAAGAGTAAATAATTAGGTGATATAATAGTAGTAACGAGTACTTGTATTTTTTAACATATTTTATATAACTTATTTTCGATTTTTTATTCTTTTATTAGAACTCACATAAAATTTATTTGATAAAAAATATATAAGGTGGATTGTACAAAATTAGTTAATAAGTTAAATAATAAAAATTATAAACTAAAAATTAGCTAAAAAATGATTAATTTTTTTATAAAAGTAATTGTTAAAATAATTCATAAATATAAAATAATAAATAAAAATATAATTAGCCGATAAATTATAATTTAATGTGTATGATGTATTTTTTCTTTTAATAAAAAATATATTAAATTTAAAAATAAAAAAAATTCTTTATCACATAAATAAATTTAGAAACAATTGTTATAATTTTAAAATTGATCAAATATTTATATTTTACTTAAAAAATAATAAATAATATATACTAAAGAAATATTTTAAATATAGTATTTTATGATAATATAAAAGAATAAATATATCCAATAGTAATATTATTACAAAAATATTAAATAATACTAAATTTATTAAAATAAATAAATAAAAAATAAATTAAATTATAAAATATATTAAAAATAAAAAAAATAAAAATATTTCAATTAAAAAATAAAAGTCTATTTAAAATATCATTTTAAACAAATATTATAAATTATAAAAATATCGTTAAAAAATTAAAATATCTTAACTATTTTTACCTAATCATTTTAACTTTTAATTAAATATATTATTATCTTTTGATTCAGATCCGTTTGGAATAGTTTTAAGTTTTTAGTTTAAAAAAATTTAAAAACTAAAATATTTTTTTCAGATTTTATTTTTTAAAAAGTGTTATAAAAATAAAATAAATAATACTATTATATTATTTTATTATAAATTTAAAAAATATAAAATAAAATATTAATTAAAAAAATTAAATTACATCAAAATAATATATATTTTTAATTTTTAAATATTATTATAATAATAATAATTATGATCATAATAATAATAAAAATAAAAATAATTTTTATAAAATAATGATAATAATGTGATGGTTATAATTTAAAAATATGATATAAATATAAAAAATATGTTTTATATATTATTTAATTATTAGCATTTATGATAAAAAATTATGTATATTATTATTATAATATTTTTTGTATTATTAAAATTTATTATAATATTTTTATATTAGTTAGTATTTATTTTATATAAAAATAATATATATTATAATATTATATTATAAATAATTAAATAATATAAAATTATATTATAAATATAATTTATATAAATTAATTTTATTTGTTTTTAATATATAAAAGTCAAATAAATAAAAAATTAAACTTTTTTAAAATAAAAATAAATAAATTATTATTATTATTATTAATATAATGATGATGATAATTATAAAAATAATAGTTATAAATAATATTATATAATTATAAATTTATTATAATTTATATATTAAATAATAAATTTTTTATTATATAAAAATTAGATAAATGAAACTATTTTTTTTTAAATAATAAAAATGTATTATTATTATTATTATAAGATGATAGTTGAATGTAGGTAAAATTATATAAATTTAAGAATAAAAATATTATAAAATTAAATTAAAATTTAATAAAAAAATTTAGTGTAAAATTTAAGTTAAAATTATTTTAAAAGTAAACTAAAAATTATTTTAAAATTATTTTTATCAAATAAATTATATTTTTAAATTTAAAAATTAAAAACTCACACCTAAACGGGCCTCGTTATTTGAAGCCGGGCCGGTTTTAAGTTTTAAGCTTTCAACTATTTGTCCCAAAAACAAAAAAGGCTTTAACCGAGTAAACTCTCGCTATTTGTCCAGGTTACACTTCAGATTGGATTTATGCATTGGATGTACACTGAGTATGGGGAAGACAATTCAAATCTTACCTCAATTAAATCCGTAAATATAAAAACATACGTAATAATTTCTATTCTTTTACATTTCATGATTAACGGTTAAAAAAATTAAAATAAAAAAGGAAAAACATCGGACGATTCAAAACCGAATGTAAAACCGTCGGCGTATGTTGGAATATCAAACTCCCAATTAAATTGGTGGGGATGGCCTTGCTAAGTTGGCCATGAATGACTCAAGAGAAAAGCGAAAATAACAAAATTCAAGCTATTTTATAACCACCATTCAACAACCACAAGGCCTTGATGTTTAGACTATAATTTAAGGTGCATAATTGGGAGAAAAGTTTAACTTTAGCGCAGAAATTTTGAACATAATAAACATTAATTATTTTAATATCAAATTTTACAAAATTATCTGTTCAGTCCTTGATTTTAGAAAATATTTTTTAAATTGAATCTTTAATGTTAATAAAAATTACTATAATAAATAATATTTTTCATGTTTTATAAAATCAGACATCAGACTAAAATTTTGTAAAATAATAAACTAAATTAGAAGGCACTTATAATTTCAGTAAATAAGAGTAAAGAATTAATTCATTTCTTGCTTTATTTTCTAAAATAAAAAATTAAATTAATTTTTTAACTGAATCCAATAATATGATGCGAGTCATTATTAACCGACCTTACCGAGTGAGTTAGATTATTGTTTTATTTTAATTTATTTAATAGAACAATAAATATAGCTTCATACAGGTTCACGTCTCAGCCGTTCAAAAACATATGCTTAACCACGCAAACAGTCAAACTTTATACAATTCAATTTCAATAAAAAAAAATTAAAAATATTTACAAGTATGTTTTGAAATAAATTTAGACAAAGTTGCTTTTGAAAATGTAGGGTAGCTTATTGGCTGGTGGCATTACCTACCAGTCTTTTTTTTTTTTTCAAGAAAAATGTTGTTAATACATTTTATTTAAGATATATTTTAAATAAAAAATAACTGTATTAAAATAAAAATAAAAAATAACTGTTAAATTATATTATTAATATTATTTTTTAATGAATAAATAAATTTTGGAGAGAGAAAATGGTTCCCGTACGAAAGTAATGTATGTAGTTTCCATTGAGTACTGTGTGGTAATAATGGTGGAACCTAGGGAAGGAAGAATTGTGAGAGGAAAGCAATGGCTATTTTAGTTAACAATTTGGGTGTGAATAGGCAACAATTAGGAAGAAATGGGAGTGAGAAGGTGTTTGTGGGAATGGAGTCCATTTGCGGCGATGGTGATTGTGGAGTTCCTCGATGTGGGATTGACGACCTTGAGTAAAGCAGCCATGTCCGCAGGAATGAACCACTTCGTCTTTGTTGTATACTCCAACGCTCTCGCCACTTTCATACTCCTTCCTTCCTCTTTCTTCTTCAACAGGTTTTTCTCTAATTCTCTTCTCCTTTCCCTCACTATTTCTTTACCTTCACCAACATTATCAACTTCTTTTGCAGAACTACAGGATCAACCCTTTCTTTCTCCCTTCTCTCTAAATTCTTCCTCCTCGGCCTTCTTGGGTATCTATCTTTTATGTATCTTCATTGCATTATATCAAATTATCAATCACTAATGAAATTTATAACAATTTTGTTCAATGTGGAAGTGCAGCATAACTATCATGCAGAATTTTGTTTTCGCCGGCATTAGCTACAGCTCTCCTACTCTTGGATCTGCTATGAGCAACTTGGCTCCGGCAATCACTTTTGTCTTAGCGGTCATCCTCGGGTAATTATTTACGTTTCTTCCTTCTACTTTTACTTGTACAATAACAATATATATCTACTATATAGAAAAGAAGTTTTCCCAAACACATCAATTACAGGACGGACATTGTTCATAATTATATTTATTACTCAGATTCTATAAAATAAAATAAGTGTAATCGTACAATCATATCATTAATAAATTTTTTTATATGATGAATCATGTTCTGATAGTTGTCTTTAAATTGACAATAACTGTTTTTGATGATTAATAAATCATAAAAAAAATGTAAATAATGGATAGTATTATGTGTATGCACAATAATCATCATGATTTAATAAAATATATGTTACATTACATGATACATTCTAGAGGTTCCAAGGCAATAAGTGAAACGGACATATTGATGTTGGGTATTCATAACAGTGGGATTGTTTTACTTACAAGAAGGAAATCATTTCAGGATGGAGAAGTTGAATATTTCAAGTTCAATAAGCCAGATCAAAGTCATGGGCACAGTGGTGTCCATCTCTGGAGCATTACTTGTGACTCTTTACAAAGGCAGTCCCATTGCCAGCTTTCAGTTTCAACCCTCTCCATCACAACCATTCCAGTCTTTGTTGGCTAAAACCGATGACTGGGTCATTGGGGGTCTTTTCCTTGCCATTGCCTCTCTATCTTATGCAGCCTGGAATATTACTCAGGTCAAATGCCTAGTTTCATTAATTAAATAGGTGCCAAGTTCTTCAGTTTTAGTGATGATGAGAATATGGATCTGATTGGTTGAGCTTGTTTGCAGGCAGTAATTCTTCAAGGATATTCATGTCAGTTAACCATATTAGCTTTCTATTGCCTCTTTGGAACCATCCAATCTGCAATACTTTCTTTGATTGTGGTCAGAGATCCAAATGCTTGGAATCTAAGGCCTGACATTGAGCTCATCTCCATATTCTATTCAGTAAGCACTTACTAGCAACCAAAAAAACTCAGAAAGCAAGCACATAAATGATAAATATAAGTTGTAAACCATAGAGGGTTTATTGCAAAGCTCATTCCTATGTGGGAAACAACATTGCAGGGTATTTTTGGAACTGTGGTGACATTTTCTGTGTTGACTTGGTGCCTAAAAAGGAAAGGACCTGTATTTGTTACCTTGTTCAAGCCTGTGGGGATTGCCATTGCTGCCTTTATGAGCGCTGTCTTCCTTGGTGAGACACTCCATGTTGGCAGGTAACTATCTCATTTCGAAATTATTCTTTGCTATGTTGTTTACCCAGACGATAGGTCTTTGTTATCAAATGTTAAGCTGTCAACTATAGAAATCACCTGGAATGGCAATGGATAAAGTTCTGAGTGGCCCTCGTACCAGCCTTTAAAAAAAGTAGCCGTAACAATTTCATATCCGTATAAAGCAACTTTAACCTTCATCCCTATAATCATTGAGTACCTATATCCTCTAAGCTATCTTCATTATTCGCATTTTAGTTGTTCCTAACACTTTTTTATGAACAAATATAATATAAATACTATTATATAATAAAGCGTATTTATTAATAATACATGTCTAAATTTTTACTATTAAGTTTTAAATAATCAATTTAATTTTTAAATTTTTCTTTTAGTTTGAAAATAATTTAAGATTTCAATTTTAATTTTAGTTTTAATTTTAATTATATATATATATATAATGTGGGTAAATGGATATAAATATTATAATACTTATATCCGTATTAAAAATTTTTATGGATATTTATCTATATAAAAGCCAAACTCATCAAGTGAGTATTTAGCATATCCATTGTAAATATGTTTTTTATGGATACTCCATGGATATAAGGTCCATTGTTATTCTTAGAAATTATTAAAGACTACGGCAAAAACTATGATAGTCTTACTCTATAAGATGTTGAAATTATGTGGTCACTCCTAATAGTTTATGGGTTTAACTTTTATAAGATCTAGATCATGTTAAATTTATTTAATAAATAGGTCAAGTTATATTTTAAAAAAAATATTTAATTTAAAGATTTAATTTTAAGATATCTAAAAGAATTTATAGGTCTGATGGCCCAATTTATTTATGTAAATATAATATAATAATAATATTATGTAAATATATTATTTTTGTGAAATTATGTGTAATTATTCTTGTTATTGTTGTATTTAAAAGTTTAAGTGTCTATTAATCTGTTTAGGATGACGATTTTAAACCTATTTAAAAATTCTCATTACAAAATAAAATTTCAAATAAACTTGCATACAAAACTTGAAAAAGGTTATATCAAACCTTAAAAAAATAACCCATAAAATAAATATATCAAATTTAAACCATAAATTTGATGGTCTAATCGAGCTGACTTCCGAAATCTAATCAACCCAAACCTATTTTCACCCCCTTCCGAGCTGACTATATACAGTTTCCTTAGCACTCTTTTTGTTGATTCCATCCACGACTTCCACAAAAGTCTGGAAGGAATTTCGCCATAACTAAAATTTCTTATAGTTACATGTAATGTTTTTAAATTGGATCATTTGTGAAACTAGTTAAGGTACTACTTATTAGTTCAATTGTGCTCAAACTAAACAATAATTAAACATATATATTTGAGGTCATACACTATGTTAAATTGGGAAAAATGCAATTTAGCTCCCTTAAAGTGTGGCCCGAGTGCAACTTAATCTCTAAATTTTTAAAAGGTATATTTCAATCCATAAGATTGTTTGGATGGGGAAAATTAGGAGAAAAGAAAAAAAGAAAAAAAAAAGTATAATTTTTTTTTGTTATTTATTTATTTATGAGAATAGAGGAAGGAATAAATTCTTACGGATTCCATCAAAATTTATTTTCTTTTTGAATTGGTGAAAGAAGAAAAGAAAAAAGTTTGCATTTTTTATTTTTTATTTTAATTTTAAATTGTTAAAATTATTATATATTTATAAAAATATATAAAATATAATAATATATTAATATAAAAATATAATAAAAAATTAAATTTTTTTTAAGTTAAATTTTATACTACTACTATAATTTTATTTTTCACTCTTCCAAATAAAAAAATAAAAAATTCCTTCTATTTTCTTTCTATTACCATACAAACCATAGATATTCTGATAAACTTAACAGATTGAGTCACGTGGCTGGCACATAACATCTTTTATCCCGAAATTGTCCCTGCATTATTTATGTGCCAGAAGTGATCCTTGCATTCATGCCCTACCACCGGTCAAGGATCATTAAAGCTATTGTGGTTAGACAAGGGTGTCAATAGCCTATAAATTGAAGTGCTTCCAATGGAGGGAAAGCACCAAATTGCAGCTTTGGAAGACCGCAGGTGCGTGCGATTCTGAAGATGAAGTCTATGGAGTCATAGATGTCACATTCTCGGTAGAATTGGCGGAGTGCTTGCGTGTAGCTTGCGTGTAGAGAGCATCTTGGTAGTGGTCCCCTGCTATGTTGCATCTATAGGGACAATTATTGTGCTTTAGGACGCAAATAGAAGAAAAAGGGAATTGGTGTTATAGAACAAGGAAAATGATTGAACTACATGAAAAGTGGTTTACGCCAGACATAAACCTTTTCATATGTAACTCAATCATTTATCTTAGAACACAATTATTAGGAATTCCATTAATATTGTGTCCAATATCTCAACGAATGGCTCGATGCAGATACAATTTTGGTATAAAAGATGTCACACAACTCACTATTAAGTCTAGCAAGAGTTAACTGCACACGATAAAAACGTCGGGTTGATATGCATTTTTAAAAATGTAGAGGTTAAGTTACATTTGTTTCCTGCCGAATATATACATATAAATCCCTGAAATATGATAACATTTAATTTATAGTAAAAGTTTTAACGTATTTAATTGAAATAGGCGATACATACACGTGCAATTATTGCATGTGTAATGACTGAATTACTAGGCACTTGACTAAGGATCCGTATTGGAGTTCGGCAAACAGCAGAAATGTGATTCTATTTTAAAAGAACCATGTCATTGGGGGAAAAGCCATGCCATGTATTAAATCGTCGAGCTATGCATCAGTTATCCAACATCCAATTTTCTAATCGCGTATCTAGCCATCTGTTGTGTAAACTTTGCTGATGGTACCTCTGCTTCTATTGACTTTGTTTTACGTGTTTCCATTCTTTTAGTGTCATTGGTGCACTAGTAATCGCCATCGGATTTTACACTGTATTGTGGGCACAATCCAAAGAGAGAAATGAAGAAGGCCTCGAAGTTGATAGACTATCATCCTCGGCTGCCCAAGCGAGTCCCCTACTAGAGACACATGAAAGTAATGCCATAGCATAACCATTTCCCAGGGTCTACAAGTACATCTTCGTTAATCTATTCAAGTCAACAGACAGCAATGTGGTGAAACAATCTTTAATGTACAAGACACTTTTACCAATCTATAGTTCTGTTTTGTATTGCCTGTTGAGTAAGTCTAATAGATATCACCTTGGCTAAAGTGTGGAAGTGTAATGGAAACTCTTTACATTGCTCATTTCCCCCTAAATTTAAAAAGGATAATGTATAACCTAAGATAGATAATTGTAATGTAAATCCTGCTTACCTATCTACCATCCCTTACAAAATGTGGAACCATCCGAGTCCCGAGAGGCATTAGCACTTTAAAAAAATCCAGAACTCCCAATACCATGTAGGGAAACAATCTAACTAAAAAAGGATAAGCCAACCCTACATAAACCGCAATCTAGATGCAGAATCTGTCTACATTATGATTCAGATCATGACTTAAGATCATCAGACATTGCTGATGGAATACAGTGTGTTGCAAGAATATCTAGAGTAGCTGCTCTGGCAGTCTTCATGCGAAGGACCACTATCTGCATAGAACATGATTAGTTAATAAAAGAGCTACTGCAATTTTCACAGCACATAAAATAGCAAAGGATTGTAAGGCCACCTGATCATATTCTAGATCAAATTTTAGATATTCATCATTGCAGCTCTCTACCATGGTGGCCAAGCTTTTGAGATTTTTCACAGGTTTACCATTGAAAGCAAGGACCTTCACAAATATACATAACAGAAAGCAGTAAACAATTAAGTGGTTTGGCCAATATAGCTGAAAGCAAGGGAAGTGGATAAAAAAATGGAACATGACTATTATAAACCTGGGTGTTAACAATATCTTCATATCCAATGTTGATATCAGCCACCAGCACCTTTAATGTGTCAAAGGGATAATCATAATCAGACTTTACAAGTACCTTGCAAGAAACAACAGAAAGAAAGACTGGCAGAGAGAACACACCTGAGAGACCACAACAAGTTGTTCATCCGGTGATTGAGGCATTGAATGCAGCAGTTTATCCAGAAGCTTGACTGGAGCTTCATACTCATACTCCTTTCCATACTGTTCATACATGAAAGAAAGAGTTGGAAGAGAATAGCTCAACAAGAAAGTTTAGTAAATTCAGCTTGAATTGATCATTTAATGGATTTACTAATTAATGTCAAAAGCAAAGTAAATGATAAAAACTAGAGAGTAATATACACCGCCCATGACATGAAACTTCAGAGTGAAAATTTTGTATAATAGTATAATTTCAAAACCTTAAGGTCACTTGACAGACTAGACTTAGATCACATTCAATACGGGGAGATACATACTGAACTGGACTAAATACATAACTATCTATTTTAATAAACTTAATCACCAGCTCTGACTTTTATACAGAATCACACCCCTTGCATAGAGCCTATTACACATATGGGCCACCTAAATACAGCACAAAGCAGAACATAATTTTATATTGCAATGAAACCTGAAACACAATATTCATCCATTAAAACCCTGTAAGAACTTCACCAGCATGGTACACTACTATACACTACTTCCTTTGGTCCTTTTTATACAACAATTTAATTAAATTACGAAGACCAATAAAAGTAGTTAAAATTTATTACAAGTTAATTACCCTCATTTAATACAATTGATTTTAATCTCACAATCAACATTTACCTTAATAGTTTTGATTTAAGTTCCAAAAACTTTAATAAAGGACCTCCAACTTTAATCTCACAAACAACTTTAATTATTATTAAGGACCATTCGGGAAAAAATAATAAATACTTCATAGAAACTGTAAAGTGCTTTATAAAAAAGACCAAAAACCTTTTAGAGAGCACCTTCTAAAGAGGACCAGGGAGAGTATATCACATTATCATTACAAAGTAGCATTTTCTGAAGTCATAAATAAATGTTAAGCATCTCAATGGTCTCCTCTTCAATAACGATCACTGTATTGAGTGTCATGAAGCAATAATGAATGATTTTCCATTTGAGGCAGTTATGACACAAATTCAAATTGTTAGGTCAGATTAAGTTTGTCAAAAAATGCACAAGTATCAAACATTCAAACACGACTTGGAGAAAGAAACATAGAAAGAGCAACAGGGTATATTATAAACAATAATAAAAACCAATAGACACCCAATCACTGAATTATTAAAGCATAGGGATGCTAGATTAAGCACAAACCTCAGAACGAAGATATGGAACTGAAACAGTTGTAAAAACAAATCCTGCAATAATATAATACGAGGGAGGCCTGCCCTTGCTGTGTGCTGGAATAAGCCTTCTATGACTATCAAGCTTAATGTCAAATTTGAAAATATCTGAATTTCGCAATACTTTGATTGCTGCATTATCGCCAGTATATTTCTGGGATATGAGATAACTGAAACCAATGCGCTCTCCATGACGAAATGGAACTGAAAAGAACACCAAGAGTATAAAGCATTAAGAGGACAAATCTAGAGAGAAATGGATTCCATCAATTCTAATCCAAATGGCAAAAATGAACAAATCTAGAGAGAAATGGATTTCATCAATTCTATACAAACAGTTGTTGAGTGTCAACATTCTTCACAGGCATTCCAAGGAGTTAAGATCTTTTGCAAGGCACTTTCTTAGTCATAAAACTGATAGTTTATGTAAAAGATCAGAATCCAAGAGACAAGCTGTGGAACTAAGAGGAGGTCACACGCTTAACACTACTTTCTTCTATCATAGTTTCCATCAAATAAGAAATGACTAGTCCACTCAAAAGACTTAGCTTTTAGTAGCTAAACAAACTGAACCTAAACAAATATAAGCTACATAGCTTGTACATTGTATAAACAGACAGTAGCATAAGCACTCACCTGTTCCATCATTGGCAATATCAACCCCATCAAAGCTGAGGATAACATCTGATGGCTTCAAAACCTTAGATTCTGGAGCAGTGGGATCAATTCTTCTAATACGCACACCTTTCTGATCATGTCTCATGCCCATCGCCATTCGTAGATCAGGATTTTCCATTTTCTGCCACTCAACCCCAAGAATAGGGAACCCTAACAGCAGATTGAGAAAAAGGTCTCAGTTCATAAAACTTCAATCCTAAAATTTTACCACACTCAGTAACAGCTTGTAAAAGTGAAATCTACATCTTAGTTCATAGCTACCACATTACCAGTATATCCTCCATTCTTCTCATAATCCTGGATGAAATGCATGATAACAGGTGTTGGAATGACATAACCTATATTCTCCACATCTTCGTGTTTGAGGGACTGAAATGCAATCCCCACACAGTTTCCTTTATCATTAAAGGCAGGCCCACCAGAATTGCCAGAATTTATAGCAGCATCTATCTATAAAAACAACCTTGATTAAGGGAAATCATGATATGTCAAATGAACCACAACTAAATGATAAAGGTGGAAGACCAATGATTTCAACCTAACCTGTAAACCTAGAAGTTCTGTGGAACCATGGACATAAGATAGAATCTCAATGCGAGATACAACACCACTGGTCACAGAGATAGTGTCTCCACCAATTGGGTAGCCCACAACTGTAACTGCATCTTGAAGGGTGGGCAAATCCCCAAACTCTACAGGTGACATCCCTTGCCAGAACTCATCATCGTTAACTGTGAGCATGGCTGCAAGTGTAAAATAAAATGCATTAACTCAGAACTCATATTAAAAAGTTTAGCGAAAAGCCTCCTTGATAATACTTTGGATGATGTCAATTAGCAATTCTATCCCTTTCCCCCTCCAAAAAAATCCCCACCTGGATAAAATATATCTGTATGTAAATATTATAATCCTATTCTTATGTATATAACAACTATGTGCATTAACGAGCACATGTAGGTTTCCTTCACTTATTCGCCATCATTGCCTTCCGATTCTACCGATGTATTCCTCATTTTATAGCATTAAAAGTTAATAAGTTGCTAAAGAAAATAATAATAATTATTATGAACGATGAGACGGAACTCCAGTAAATGTAAATGTTGGCTTCCGGAAAACTACAGTGCAATATTCTCTCAGGAATGAAGACAACCCAGTGCCACTAATCACAAATCCAAAACCACATTTGATATACATTAAAAAGAAAAAAGAAACTCCAAAGACAAATAATAGATAGAACAAACTTGATAATAGAAAGGTGTGAAGGGTTAGCACATACCAATGTCACACTCAGTTCCAATCGCAAGCACAGTGGCCAAGTACTTGGTGTCAGAGCCACGTTTCTTGAGCTTGACCTGGGTGTAGTGCTCCACGGAATGCGCATTGGTGAGAACCCTTCTGCCACCAATTACAAACCCACTGCTACTCGAGCTGTATTGCCTTTTCCTTTGCCATGGCAGCGAGAAATTCGGCTCCGTGTGCACGCAGAACACTTTTACCACAGAGTCCATCGCCGGCAACACCCTCGCCGAGATGCTCTCCCACACAGGGTCTGCTTCCATGGCCACGGTGGGAGAGGCCCCGATATCGACGGGGACTATGAAGTCTCCACCGCTGTCGACGGTGCGGCCCAGGCGGCGCCCCGTGGCGAGGGAGAGGGGCTTGTCGGAGTGGTTGGGGAGCTTCTTGGGGCGGCCACGGCGTCGACGGAGGTGTGGAGAGGAGGGGTTGTCAATGAGTTCAACGTTTCCGACGGAGAATACGTCATCCATGGTGGTGGTAGTTGGAGTGGTGTTTGGGGCGGCGGCGGCGGCGGTAGTGGTGGTGGTGGCTGCGGGGAAGTCTAGGGTTTCGGAGGCGGGGTTTTTGGGTTTGCGTCCTCTCTTACGTTTGTTATCTCCCATTTGGAGGGGTAATATTGTTATTTCTGAGAATCACTCTTTACTTGAAGATGGTGTGAATTTGTTTGGAGTTCATAAGCGGAGACACTGAGCAAGAAGAGAAGAGAAATGAGGAGGGAATCCAAAATTCCAAATCAAATTCATTCTTTCTCAGCTCTCCTCACTTATCTCCAACGCGGTGTTGCTGTGTGAGCGCCATGTACCAAACCGAGTTTTAATTATATTTTCTGTCTCTCTAATTTAAATTATGTGTACCTTTTTTTTTCTAAATTTACTTTTTATTAATTTTTATTTCAAATTGTAAATTAAATTTGAATACATTATTTTTTAGTCAAAATTTATCAATTAAAATATAAAAAATTTTCTTTTTCAATTGTAATATTATATCTTCTGAACTTTTTTAAATTTTATAAAAAGTTTTACTTCTTATATTTTAATATAATTTAATATTTTGATATCATTATAAATTTTTAAATAAATTTAGATGAAAAATATTTTATAATTTTTAAATCAACGGAAATTTAATTAAAATTTAAAATTAAAAAAATCAGAATTATTCAAAAATATATAAAAGTCTATATTATACATAAATTAAAATATACAGATTAAAAGTACAATTAAACAAAAAAATGTATATTTATGTACTAAAATAACTAGTATTAAATTAATAATTAATCAAATTACAAAAGAAACAAGAGAAATTTTTTGGTACAACTTCTTTTATCAAAATATCTAGGATTTTGTATTAATTTTTAAAAATAATTATATTATAATTAAATCATTATTATTATAATTTATGTATAAGTTAAGTTTTATATTTAATGTATTAAATATAAAATAATTTTAAGATAATCTATTTAATTTCAATTGTCCATAAAAAATTATAATAAATTATAAAACTGGATGCAGGTTTATTTATAAAAAAAATTAATTTGTATTTAAAAAATATTTATTTATTATCGACGATGGGAAATGTGTAATAACATAGTTCAATCATAATTAGGGATGAAAGTAGGCGAAATCGAGTTAGGCTTTAGTATTCAAGTCTGATCTGTTTAAAAATTTTGAGGCATGAACCTGACCTGTTACATATTAAAGGCTTTTTTTTTTGTTAAGGTCTGACCTGATTTAAAGCCTACAAGGCCCGCAAGCCTATTTAAAAGTCTACATTACAAAAAAATCAATAAATAAACTTAAAATCTATATAAATAATTAATTAAAAAAGCTTACAAACTTAAAATTTATAAAATAAAAAGACCATTAAATAGACTTAAAATATATATATATATATATTAATAGTACGTAAATAAAATATAAAATAAATATTATATAAATATAATATGTTAAAATAAACATAAATATATAATATATAAATATAAATAGGCCTTAATAAGTTAAATAGACTTTTTTACAAGCTTAGGCTGGTTTGTTTATCTAAAAAAGTTTTTAACATGTTTGAACCTATCTATTTATTAAAGGAGCCAAGCTAAGTTTTAAACGAGCCGAGCTGTGGGCCTTGTCGGACGGCCTTTTTCACTTTCATCCCTAATTATAACCTATAAAATTTTGCATATAATTTAAAAACTTATAAAAAAATCTTTTTATTCTTTTATAATTCTGCGAGTGACTTTTTTAAAATAACTTTTATCCTTAGAAAACAATTTTTTTCATAAATAATCTTATCCAAACATACTCTGTTGTTTGTAAATGGTAATGGCATTTTATTGGCTGTATTTTTAGCATGAGTAGAATTAGGCTTAATCAAAATTTATTATTCCAGTTGAAAATCCTCTTTAACCGATCCAATCACGTTTAATCAAAGATCAATTACCATTAAAAGACACTCTCGTGTATTTATTATCAAACGGTTATCCTAAGCATTCAACTAATTATACAAAAAGGTTCTCAAAATCATCCTTGCTCACTGAAAAAGTTTTTTTTCCCTTTCTCAAATCCTTTTTTTGGGTGTTGATTTAGAAGGTTCTAAAACGCCTCATCTTAAATGTATGGCCAGGTTGATGATCAATTGCGTAAATCTTGAAAAGCAAAATTGTTTAACAAGTTGTATCAGATGTTCGTCAAAACTTTACCTTTCAGGTTGTAACTCTTAACACAACTTCCTCCATTCTACGATGCCAGCAATCTTATGATTAATATAAACTTAACTTTCTTCCCTTTAAACCAATCATTCAATTACCATTGCATTAATTCTTCTTAGCAGAGAAATCATGAGCTGGTTTCTAGTGTGTTTGGAGATGTGTAATAACATAGTTATTGATTGGTGTTAGCAAGTGGCACATTTGGTATAAAATAAGTCTGCTACTTACGCAATATGGCTTTCATCAAATCAAACCTCTTGAAAGGATCCTTAAATTAGATCCACCCAAATGGTAGCCTACTTAAACTAAATGTTGCGGCAACTATATGCTTAATCTTAAAAGACTTGGTTTTGATGGTTTTGTTAAAAATGATTCAAGAACATGGTTAAGTGGATAATATTGCACATGTTATCCCCGCTGAGTTGCTACCTAGTAAGATCATATGTGAGTATTGGGATATGGAGTTTGAAAAATGTTATGTGTGAGCCCCCGCAAACTTATTGCATTAATCACTTTCCTTTTAATTAGACATGACTTGTACCCACAGATTCCATCATTACAACGTTGCTATTGCATACATTAAAGCCATTTTATAGTAAATCTAGACAATGAAGATTGATCATACTGTTAATGAAGCTAACATGCATGTGTGATGATCATGTATCTAAAATGGATAATAATAGAGAAAGAAACTCGATTTATATATTAATTAGGTTGTAGTTGTTAGAAAAACATGCCTAGTAGGTGAGGCATATGATGGTTTTACATTCAAGAAGTTGTTTGTCTATACTATGATTCCCAGAAATACAATAGTTTTATCTAATTTAACCAAGTAATAAAATTAGTAAAAGATAAAATTGTTTTAACTTACATTGAGAAGAAATGACCAGCCTTAAATAGGAATCTTGTTTTCGTCTATATATGGAAATAAATATGTGAATGCTTGAATGTTTAAATTTCTAAACGGATGAAGTATTAAATAATATTTTTTGAATGTTTAAAGTAATTAAGTAATAAATTAAAAAAAAGCTTATTAATAATTAATTTAAAACATTTAAAACTAAAATAATAAATAATAATTAAATCCTTCTAATAACTTCAAACCTTTTAAAATACACAAAGTTTTCATTCAATAATAAAAACTAAGATTACGATATAACATTAAAATAAATCAAGAATGGATAGATTTTATTTACACACATGTATATAACAATTAAAATTAAATAAATTTCAAAAATATGATGCATTGTTAACTATTTACAAAAATAAAAATAAAAAATCCTCCAATATAAACTATTGTGCATGCGTTGACAATCAAAAAGCAATAAAAGTAAGATAGACAAAAGACCAAAGTTTATAATCAATGTAGCTTCTAATTTTTGTTACCATATGATTTTATTGATTTCCAGCCTTTCTCTTTACAGCAACTGTTCACTTATTTTCATAGCCTTGTTTATTGTATCAACAATTTTTTTTCTAAGTATTTGAATAACATTTACACGTTCATTATCTTTAGTTCGATAAAGGAGGGTTGGACTGGGATTCTTACTTGCTAATCAATATTATCATTTGGATATATTTTATGTTATAGGGGACAATGGGTGTTGACAATTTGAAGGCCGATTTTGTTGAGGGACTTGCAACACAATACTTTTATTAAGCACTATGATATAAAGGGAAATGTTAACTTCAGTTTTTAAGGTTAATTTAGTTATAAAAATTATAATTTTTTTATAAAAATAAATATTTATTATATTAAAATTAAAATAAAAATATAATAAATTGTTTTTAATAAAAATTAATCATGTTTAATTATTTAAAATAAATTTTAAAAATTAAGATTAATAAAAACATAATATAAATTTTTAAGTTTATTATTTTTATGAGCTCAACTTTTAAAAATGTAATGTTTTATTAACATGCACATAAATTAAATTTTATTATAGTTTAGATAATTTTTAATAATGATTTTAAACCATCGTTAAATTAAAAAATAAGGTACATCAAAATAGATATTATTGTATAAATATACAAATATTAACATTAAGTATATAAATTTAGAACAATATTTATGTCTAATATTTTTTCTCATTTTTTATCACATCCTAGCTATATTAATGAAACTCATTTTTATGTGTGTAATTGAAGTTTAAAACTCAGAATGCGAAATCTTCAAATTATTCATTAACAGAAGATGGCATATTTCATCATGTTTGAGGATTTCTTTCCAATCGTACTTAATTTAACAATTTAACAATATTAAGAAAATGTAAGTGTTAGCAAACTATTAAGACACTCATGGAGGTGTAACATGAATTCACTTGAACTTATGTTTTAGCAAATTAAGAAAACAATAATCCTCAGTTTTAAAAAAAAACTATATTCATTATAAACAAAACTTAAAAAAAATATTTTAGAAATATTGTTAGGTGAAGTTTTGAACTACGAAGTAGTAGAATTTTGATTTTGTGGTGCAATTCAATGTCTTAACGACATTTTAATCGTTATAGGTGCTTTTAGTCCCCTCCGACCGTTGGTGTTAGGACTTTGTTGTAATTGGGCGTTGAACATAGTTAATGTTGTAGATTTCACTTTCATCTATATTCTTGTACATTTCCTTTGTCTTTGTTATCTTAAATTTTTTCTTTCTTCGCAATATGCTTTCTCAACCCGGTGTATTTGCGAAACGAGGATGTATGATTCAAGGTTGTGGTATCTCTTATATAACCCATATAAAACCATCGTCATGCATTGGCATGAAATTTCAACAATAATTAAGGTAAAACGAGTTTTGCAATGATAAGAGAAGTAATAGCTGAAACAACTTACAAACGGATTCTCTCAAACAATATTCAACATTTTATTTTATAAATATTAAAATAATTAAAAAATATTTGTTGTGGATACTAATAATATTTTGTAATCACGTATATGTCCAACTCTTAAACCGCGTTATTAATTCATTCTTTTTTCCGCCTGCTGAACTCTTTATTTTATTTTTTTACGTATTTGGCTAAAGTATTAATTTTATGATTTATATCCAGCAGTTTTGTAGTTTTTTCAACCATGTAGTGGCCCGCTGGGAATTGCTTCTAGTTATGTAATAAAATATTTTATGTGCATACACTAACTTTAGAGCAATATTGTAGTTATTTTACGAATTATTTTTTTTTCTAAATATTTTTTATTTTAAATATTTTTTTAAATTAAATTTTAATTTTAAATCTTGATATATTATATCAAATTGAAATTATTTTTTAGATAAATTTAAATTTAAATTTATTATAATATTAATCAATATTAACTTGAATTTAATTTTTAAATTTTAAATTTAGATACACCATGGAAATGAAAATGCTATATGTTAATTTTAATAATTTGTTTTTATATTTTTCCTCAATTTTAAAAGCTTTATCTTTTCTATTTTTTACTATTTAATATAATTAAATTTTTATTTTTAATGATGAAAGACATAAATTTTGATGTTGTGTAAATATTTTTATATTGACAACCAATAAAAAAATTAATGTGTTATAATTTTTGAAATAATTATTATAACATTCAGAAACTGATTAAAAAATTTATGAAAAAATCTTATGACTCCTATAAGCTCTCTTGAGCTTATTTTTATAAGCTTCCTAGTATAACTTATCAAAATAAGTTATCTTTGTTTTATTTTAATAAATTTATGGTTAAATTTATAATATAAAATTTTATATTAAAATAACTTGTTGAATAAACGTTTAATTAAGTTGTTATCCAAATATATCTTATAATTTTTGTGTAAATAAAAATTTGTGATTAGATGATATGTAAAAAAAATTATATTATTAATACATTTCACTCAAATTTATAATAAAAATATTTAGTATCTTATTTAATGTTTATTTATAAATTTATTTCAATTAAAGAATACCTGTGTAATATATGAAAATATTGTTAATAATTTTATATTTTTCAAATATGATTATTTAAATATTTTAGTATTATTTTTTATGCTTAAGTATATCATAATATATTATTTTATAAATATTATTTTTAATTTTTAATAATATTTTACCAGTTTAATAATATTTTAACTAGAAATTTATCGATTTAATAATATAATTAGAATATTAAATTATACAAGATTTTGATTATATATGCAACTAAATACCAATAAAATCTAACATAGTTGATGGATAATTATGTTTTTTAAAAATAATATATAATATTCAAATCTTAATCATAGATATATTTATAAATTAAAATTTATTTTGATAATATTTATTTTTTTTTAAATTATTAAATCATTGGAATTAATCTAATAATAAAAAATTGATGATTAGTGTAGTTAGTTTTATATAAATTTTTTAATTTAAATCTCATATTTTTCACATTATAGCAAGATAAAGAAACAATCATTGACTTTCAAGTGAGGACACATTTCAAACAAACAAAAAAACATTTACAACCAAATTACCTTAAAAGTGAGTATTCAATCTATGCACTTATGCAAACAAATTAAATGCAAGTCCTTCTTTTGTGAACAATGTAAGCCCATATAAATGTGGACTTGTGCAGGTTGGTCCATATTTCACTTTAGGGTATCAGATCAGTGCAAACTACTTCCCTTATTCTCTTATTCTTTATCCCTCATCCTAAATTAAGACATTACATATATAGTCAGATGGATATCTACCTTTGTAATAGAAACTTCCAAAGACATCATTTAGTCAGAGAGCTCAAACTATGTAATTCAAAATATATTCCAGAATTTAGATGCCAGTGAAATGCTCATTCTCATTCTTCAAACTTAAATTCATATTTTTGATTAAGAAATTTTTTGTCAACCATTGAACAAGATTCATTTTTAAAACCATATTTAGTGAATTTGATCAGTTATCAAATTTAAATGCAATCTTTTTAATTCGCAAGGATCCCACCGTAATGCCTTATAACTCTAAATAGTGATATACAAGTTAAGCATAGATAGGTATGGAATCCAAGCTCATTCTGTCTTCTTTAGTAAACAATTTAAACATACCAACTTCGATAGATTAATAAATATTTTAATATTTTAATAAACTCAACTCAAACTGACACAGACAATCAGTTCTCATATCTATAAGTGGTTGATTAGTTTAATTATAGACTAAAGCAAACCAATATAAATCCAATGATCTATATATACCCACCTATACTCAACTTGTGTGTCACAGCCATATATATGGCTTATATTTGGAATGGGGGCTGGGGTTAATTGAGTCGCAATATTTTACTAAATTATAGAATAAAACATATGACATACACAATAATAGTATTAGAGTGTTATTTCAACCAATTCACTAATTAAACAATAATTTATATTTTCAATACTTTTTGAATAATTTCAAAAATATTTTATTAGTCTAGTAATATTTCCTGTTGGCTGAATAAGTTGTGCATAAGGTTTAGGTTTGGGATGAGGATTAAGGTTAGGTAATTTAGCAGCACATATTATCAAATAGCGAGCTCGTATTAAAAAAGTCTTTTTACATTTTTTTACTTTCATCGAAATATTCAGTCATTTCTATCCATGTGTACACAAGTTTTATTATTTTAAAAGGAAAAGAAATTTAAGTCTTTCACTTTTTAATGAGCTAGTTGTAAATAAAAAAATTAAATATTAACAACTCACAAACCATTATTTCATATTTGTCCATCCAAATCCATTTGTGTATAAGCTTTATTATTATTTTTGTAAAAATAAAATTTCACCCGTTAAAAGAATTGAAAGTATCGATCCATAGAACTTCGTCAAGTAAGAATAATTATAGCTGCTCCTAATTATCATCAGAGGTGGAATTCTCTTCGATACGATGCACCCCATTATCGATTGATAAAGATATATATAGAGAAAACCAACATTAAAAAATGGGCTTCAACTTGTACATATAAATTTAATATCTTTCACTGTCCTTGCTCCAACTCACGTGCTTGATTTGAGGATATATATTTGCTTTCAGATTTGTGTGATTGTTGATTTGATATAAATTTAATATTTTTCATCCTATTTTAAATAATCTAAATAATGAAAATTAATATCACTTCATTTTTTCAACTTAATGAAAATCCCTTTCCATATAGGAAATTAAAGACTCATTTCATCTTTAAAAAAAATCTGATGTGAGGAATCCGAAAAACAAACAATAGTCATTATTATAAAAATTAACATTTATCACTTATTTGACTGGAAAAATAAGAAAGAAGAAATTAAAAATATAGGAGAAAGGATGGAATGATTTTTTTTATTTGGATCAATTTATTTTACATAAAATGTATACTTTTATAACGAGAGGAATTGAAGGGAAGTGTTTTTTTTTTATAATTTTAATGTTTTAATTATTAAATTTTTAAAATAAATAATAAAAATTATAACTTTGTAAGTTTAAATTATTTTTTAATTTATATAAAATAAAATTATATTATTTATTTATTTTTTCCACACTTTTTTTTATCTATATAAATAAGTGAAATTTGTTTCCTTACATTCTATATATTCAAACAACTTTTTTTTTATCTTCTTATTTTTTTCTTCCTAATCCACATATCATCCGACCAAAGCAAAGCATCTTAAATTGTTTGAATAAAATTAAGCATTAACAATATTTGGACTAAAAAATAAGGTAAAAGAAAAAACAAGAATGATGGGAGAACAAGTGTTGAGAAAGCATAAATAGAAGATGAAGATTATGGAATTATAATTGTAGAGCTATATTTGACATTGAAAATAGTGTAAGGAGAGTTAATTGTGTTGATAGAGTGTTCCTTGATACTTTTGTGGGCAATCCACTTTTATGATTCATGTTGCTTAATGTTTACTTAAATATCCAACCAACCCGTGTTAATGCCTATAATAATGTGTAGTCCCCCATCCTTTTCTCCCCATAAAGCCAGCACATTTCCACAACCCTTTTCCCATCTCATTCAATCAATCTTTATGCTTCCATAACCGACAATTCTTCATCCTCTTTTATCTTTTTCTTTTTCATGCATTATAATCAAAATAGAAATCATCTCTAACTTTCAAAATTTTCATTTCTTGTTTGTATAAATGCTCTTTCTTAGATAACGTAATTGAATTGAATATATATTAGTATTGGAAAAAGGAATATAACATGAGACCAAAAATTACAAAATGAGTGTGCGTCTATATATAAATAATAAAAATTGATTTTGCCAATTTTAGTTTTTAGAATTAATTTTAAGCATTCAAAAATAATATTTATTGTATCTTACTTTTCTAATAAAAATTATTTTTTATTTTAAAAATTATTTCTAAAAATTGAAGTTAATATTTTTAATAAAATATGTAAAAAGATCGAAATGATCATTGCCCGACACGACATTCCAACCAATCGCAAGTTTCGTCCTCCCCCACAAATCATAATATCAGTTAATTTTTTACTTTTTTTACAGTTCATTTCATTCTATTTTATTACTTGGTTTGTAGAATCGGTTCCTTTTATTGAATTAGATGAATAATTATTTTGTAATTTAGATATAATCCACTTATAATACTGAAGTGGTTTGAGCTCTTATTTTACACTCCTAGCAATGATTATTGACGTGCTTGCTTTAGTTGTTATACTAATTCGTTGTTATCTTTATACGAAGGATTTTGTTAAACTCTTCAAAAAATGTTTTTGTAATGTATTTTGTATTTTTAACTTATGAAAAAAATGATGAAATAGTTTTTTTATTAATTTTTTAATTACTAAAAACTACTGTAGATATATTTGAATACTATGTAGTTATCAAAAACTTGCCTTAACAAGAAAAGCCAATAAAACCATTAAGAGTGTAAAACTCAAGGATGTATTCCTTTTTTGGTTTTCTGAGGTACAAGTCTAGAAAAGATGATAAGATACAAAAAACACTTCGCTATAAATACTTAGGCTTGAAATTGAAATACACCTTGTGGATGTTAAATGTGTACAAAATCAAGAAAATATTTAATTATAATTAGTTCACTAAACTGATGCAGCAAAACAATTTGTTAAAAAAAGAGAAAAAAAATAGACCTGATTTCTGATGCTAGCTCTGTTGAGAAACATGTTAGAAATAGAAGAGAAAATCAGTAAAAAAAATTAGGAAAGTAAATTTGTATTATTAATGAAATGAGTAAGATTACTACAAAATAAGTTAATTGGGGTGGTGATGATGAGGTACAGCACAGACATGGTAACAGTGGTCACAATGGTTGTTAGTTATAAATGTTGGCCAACTAACTTCACCCCCTTGGCCCCTTCATCCTAATAAAATAAATTATTAAATATATGCACATGATGTAAGAGTGGGCAACCAACCCATTATTCAATTTTAACGTGCAATATTAAGTAACACATATTTTTGTAGTAATGTTATTTTCATACTTTAACATATGAAACTATTTAATTTATTTTCCCAAAGTCGAAAAAAAGGCAACTAAAAAGGTTAAAAAAAAAGATGATAAAAGTGATTTGAAAAAAGAAAGGTACACAGCAAGAGGAAGGAGTGAATGAGTGAGAATCATGTGAAGTGCCGCCACAGACAGACACATACACTCTCTCTCTCTCTCTCTCTCTCTCTCTCTCTCTCTCTCTCTTAACCTCTGTGTCAAATTCAACAGAACACACTCTTTTTGAGAGCTTGTTGTTGTTATTGTTGTTGTTGTGGTGGTGTTGGGACCAATTCAAATTCAATGGCTGCAACTGCTTCAAGGTTCATCAAGTGTGTGACCGTTGGAGATGGAGCAGTAGGCAAAACCTGCATGCTTATTTGCTATACGAGTAACAAATTCCCAACGGTATCAACTCTTAATTGCAAATTGTATGAGATTTTGTAGCTACGGTTCAGTTTAATTGTTGAGTTGAGATAATAGTTTTAATTTCATGAAATTAGTGTCTCTTTTTTGCATGTGTTTTAGTTGGGGGAGGAGGGAATATTGTAATTCTTGTTGAAAGAACCTAAAATATATCATCTGCTTATCTTGCTTTTGTGGAATCTCTATCTGTATAGTGTTTTGGACTTTGATTTTTTCTTTTTGCGCCTTATGCTTGGTATCTCTGCTTGGCTATCAGGACTATATTCCAACGGTGTTTGATAATTTTAGTGCAAATGTGGTCGTTGAAGGCACCACTGTCAATTTAGGCCTCTGGGACACTGCTGGTATGCTTCCAAAGACTTGTCTATTGTTGTAGTTTATATATAGGGGCCAAGAGCATCAGAGATGAAAGTTGTTAATCTTCATTCAATTTTACATGATGATCAAGATTAGATTTAAGACTAATCTTGACTATTCGTGTACGATTAAATGATTGAGATTAACTTTTCTAATGCTCACAATGGATGGAATTTAACTTCTTATGAGCCTTGTCAAATCCAATTGCAAAGGTTATTATGTTCCATTTGCTTCCACTGTTTTCCTTAGGGCAAGAGGATTATAACAGGCTCAGGCCTTTGAGCTACAGGGGGGCAGATGTATTTGTCTTGGCTTTCTCTTTAGTTAGTCGTGCAAGCTATGAGAATGTGTTGAAGAAGGTATTATTTAATCTCTGAACTGTATTAATACTTTGACATTTCTTGCTGGTTTTTCTTCTGTTTTCTAATTTTATATGCACGTTCAGTGGATCCCTGAGCTCCAGCATTTTGCCCCTGGTGTTCCAGTGGTGCTAGTTGGCACCAAATTGGGTGAGTCATCATGTACTGGGCTTATAAAATAAATTTGTCTCAATCCAATGGTATTTCATCTTATGTTTATGGTTTTATTTTCTTTGTTATGGCCAATTTGTTCATAAAGCCTTATCCTAATGCAGTAAAAATTAGATCTGTTCAACTGAAACCATTTATACCGACACCATGTTTGATGCTAGAACCATAGCCATGGGCTTATGATATAAAGATAGATTAGATTATTTAGGTAGTCATTTTGGCATAGAACTACCAGATATCTTGTAAACATGGTAAAAAACCTCCCCTAGTTTTGAGTCAAACTACATAATTAAGAAACAAATTTGACACAGCAATGCCAGTAAAGGACTAAAGGTCTTGTTCTCATTGGGTGGCTTGAATATCGTCTCTCTTGTACGAAAATATTAAGTTTCTTGTATAAAGGATTTCCCAAGCATTTTTTACCAAAATGAAAAAGAAAGGAAATCGGGACCATTAGGAGAAGCATCATAGCAATATTATTACAAGTTTTAATAAATGACTCAATTTTAGTTAGACTTCTTAATGAAGAATTTTGCCAGTCAAATGTAAATTGCCACAGAATGAATTGATAAAGTTTGCTGAGAGAGAAACTATGGCAATAATGGTCAACATAATCACTATCAAATACATCAACAGTTGATATTGATTATCTTCTCTGTTCAGATATTTATACTTGGTGACGAACAAATTTCAGTCTCTGCCTTTTCTCCCAGTAGACTTTTGACCACTCATGTCCCTTCAACACTCTTTACTATTTCTGACAAAAGTCTGTCTTGAAATGAACCTTATCAGGTTTTGTAGCCTCTATTTGTTGATAATATTTTTCTCTGATCCTTGCTACAATAGCAAGTTAATGGACATAAAAGTTATGTTAAACTATTGAATCTGCCAATTGTATAGTATTTTTGACACCGGTCTTTTATATGCGGTGGTAATTAGTAGGATGTGCAGTGTTATTGACTTCGGCATGTAATACTGTATTTATGATAATCATGTAGATCTCCGAGAAGACAAGCATTATTTGGCTGATCATCCTGGTCTGGTGCCTGTGACTTCTGAGCAAGTACAATGTCTTACTTTATTACACGCCTACAGAATTCAATAGCCAGTGTTTATTGAAACTGTTGGATTTTGTTCATAATCAGGGAGAGGAATTGCGTAAACTGGTTGGAGCTACATATTATATTGAGTGCAGCTCAAAAACCCAGCAGGTACTACCATTTTATTCTTAACACTTCAGTGTCTCAAGCAATATATAGACAATATTTTCGCGCTCTGAAAAAAGAAAACTAACTCAACTTCCTACTTTGGAAGCATTATATCAGATTGTTTAACTGAGTAGAACATACTTTAGACATGGTACTTATTGCACTGGGAAATGCAAGGCCTAGGGAACATTTTATTTTGAATTTATGCTTTAGAGAGAAAAATATGGATCAAATTTAAGATAATCGAATTAAAAGGAGTTGAGGAAAAACCGAAGATAACTTCATTAAATAATTATAGTTTAATGGTATTACTGAAATTTAATTCTTGGTCAAGTTCAGTGGTATCAATTGATTCATTTAGCTGACTAAGACAAAGTTTAATTGTTGTAAATATGGTTGGTGTGTGGCAGCTGGGCAAAAAGTGAAATTAATTTTGTGTAGGGACCATAAACAATTTTGTGTAGGGACCATACTAATGTTGTCATGACCAAAAATGGTAATGTCTATATGTTACTTGCTATATGAAGTTTAGTTTTCTTAAGAGAATATGCAGAAGGTTCTAATTCGGCCTATATTACTTTGGATTTGAAATTCTGCAATAAATCTAAGCTTTAAGGGAGTGTTTGGTATGCATAATCTTTTTTCATTCCTAGGACTAGGAATTATAATTGCTGAAAAAGTTATAAATATATTTGATATGTTTAAAAAAATTATGAGAACAATTATTACCAGTATAGTTAAAACTTTTTCACCTTCATGAAAATTTTGGACTTTCACCTCCTCCCAGAGAGTATTTTAGTGGGAAACATGGTTAAAACACATTTCTGGGAATGTCGGTTTCCTGAAAATGTTTTTTTTTTAAAACATTTATACCATATAGAAAACTAACATTTTTGAGTTAAAATTCCTGAGAAACTTGAAAGAATCTTGCTATCAAACATTGCCTATGTTCAACATCCCTGTCTCAGTTCTGCTTCAGAAGAGTGTTTCCTAGTTTTGCAGATAGATGCTTCCTGTTACTTCTAAAATTGCGCTGCAAATAACCCTATTCTTAATGCAATTAATTGCAGAATGTCAAGTCAGTTTTTGATGCTGCTATCAAGGTGGTCATCAAACCTCCACAAAAACAAGAGAAGAAGAAAAAACATCGTCGAGGATGTCTACTGTCAGTACACTTTTTTCGTATAATATCTCACAGCTTTATCTTTCCAGATGTTAATACACAATTTTCATATAATAACTTCTGCACGTGAAACTTTCTTCCTACTTCTGAAAAGGGTTGGGTCAGTAAGTGTTTATTGAATTCATATTTACCATCTGGCACTCACAATCAGAATTATTCATAATATATAATATATAATACATCCAACCAAAACAATAAATGGTGAGAAATGTTATTTATACTATAAGTTATCCTATCATTTGTGTATCAATGAGTGAGAAAAAGACAAAAAAACGTACGGATGAAGTGATAAAAATAGAGAGAAAAAATGTTATATGAATTATTGTAAGAATTTGTTGTACTGATAACATAACTCGTGGTTAAGATAATACCCTAAATATTTAAGATAATATCTAATAGGACAGAAGATGTAGACAAGATGGTGGAATGGCTATCTGCTTTCAGTACATCATTACTAGTCATGACGATGCTTTTGTTGCAGATTTATCTGTTGTATATTGTTTTGGGACTATCGTGTACTCTATTCTTTGTGGTTTAAGTTAATCGGTCTCAATCAAATTGCAGAAATATCATCTGTGGAAGGAATATAGTTCGTCTTAAATGAAACATCTCAACCGTATTCCATCCTAAGGCTTTTCTTGCGGTGAAGAAACTCGGTCACATCATTCTGTAGAAATTTTCAGATTGACTTAGGTCCTTCGGCTTTTTAAAATTTTTTTGATAGGTTTATTATGTCTTAAGGAAATACTGAACTTTTGGACTATATTTCTTGTAAGGAAGGGACCGTCAAAGCCAATTATTTTTGGCTACCTATTATTTTGTTTCTGCTGATAAGACGTACATAGTTGAAATCACAAGTGAAGAAAAATTTCCCATTTGCTTATTTCATCCACATCTATGATTAAAAAATTGGTTTTTGATAGAGCCAACTTTATTTTTATCCATTCAGATAAGTCTGATAATGTTTGTTTGTTTGTTTGTTTCGGTCAAGACTACGGTACCAGCTACTGGGATATATATACACATGTGCAAATGTGACCTGAAAATATTTGGAGGCCGAAGAACACGGCACAAGTTTCAGAAAACGATGAAAACCATATCAAAGGCAATGCAGTGAGAATGTAAAATTGTAAATTATCTATAGAATCAAATTGGCTGCATTTATGGCAAGGACCAGAACTTCCGGTTTCAGAACAACATCAATGATTTCTGGAACTTCTTAAATATCTGGCGGAAGCTGCAACTATCATGCTTTCAAAAATTATGTACTGTCTACGAACCCTGGAATCCCTCACCAAAAAATGACCTCCTGTAATAAATAATAAAAAAATATTAATATCATTTTTATAATTTTATATCTATTATTTTATATTTTCAATGTTAGAAATATTTTTTTCAATAAAATCCTTTCGCTTAAAGATATTAAAAGGGAGGTGATGGAGGAAAAGAAACGAACAATGATTTAGCCACAGATAATAGAAAAGGACTTATCACCTCTATCAGACATAATTGAAGATATTGTTACAGCTGAATAGGCGTTCCCAGTGGAAGGAAACCACCATGAGATGTTCCCTACCTCTGCATTACTTCTGCTTTCTAAAAATCATAATTGATGGAAATGTTATAATATTTTTTATATATTTAAAATATTTATGAAAATATTATAATGGATAGATTTGAAAGATTCACACCTTCGTTAAGAAAACTTGGATTCCTACCCTCCCATAAACATGTTTTAGTGGGAAAGATAATTAAAAAAACATTCTTAAGAATGTATACCCATTTCACCAGCAAATCAAACGTTACTTAGCGGTAAATTTTATTATAAATTAGTTTTCCACTGAGGTTGTTTTTAAGGTACAGTAACGGCACTTTTTAGGTTTCATGCTTCACTTCTTATAAAATGTTAATTTGTTTATATTTTTCTTTTATTATAAAAAATCATATAAAGAACAGTAAAATTAAATTTTCATTTTTAAATAGAACCCAAAACAAATCAAACAGGGGCAGGGGAACATTGGATTTTCTTTCTCAACCCAATAGACTAGCACAAAGCAAACCATAACACAGTTGATGCCTACGCTCTAGAAAATAACCAACGTAACATAATCTTCAATTATTTCATAATAATAAAATGGACCTTTCACATTTTTTATAAAAAATATCTTTACTAAGTCAGCATAGAAATTTTTTTTGTCCATCCACGTGGTAAATGTTTTTGGTCGACGTAGGAATCTTAATTAAATTTTTTCGGCCTACAAAGTCATGTTTTGCTAAAGTTGCCCTCCAAAACCTGCCTCATCAAGTACATGGTGGGCTACTCTCTCATAATATATATTAAACATGTCGTCTATCACCCCTGGCCCAAAATCACCCCAAAGGCCCAACCCAAGATCCATCATAAAATTTGGCATAATATAGTTATCAATATCTTAACAGCGTTGATTATTACTAATAAAAAAATATAAAAAATCATGAAAACAGTAAATTAACAATTATTTAAATAGAGTTAATGAAATTTTTATTTTACATTTTTTAAGTAATACGCATTTAGAAAACTAGTTAACATTTATTGATTTGTTCATGTGATGTGAATGTTAGCAATACATACAGTGAATGATTTATTTTTAACTATCACTTTTGAACATTTGACATTATATACAATGTTAGTGATCCTTACTATAAGCATTTTACATTTTTATGAAATATTTATTATTTATTATTTTTTTTATAATTGAAGTCGGTAAAATTTTAAATTAAACCTATCAAGAATAAATGTTAGTAATGAGATTAAAGTCAAAGATATTAAATAAAAATAAAATTGATAAGTTTTAATATTTAAAAAAAAATAAAACTTTAATTAACTTCAAATTTTTAATCGGTATGTATAAAAAATAGAATTGTTTTCTTTACATTAAACATTGCAACTATGCAACTCAGCAAGACAGTAGACATGGACCTTTTAGCAAAGAAGCAAGTACATCAAATTTTTTGAATAGATTAGACACTATTAATTCCCAAATATAAAACTATTACGTAAAAAAAATCACAAATGAATAATTAATGCTATTAAAATAGGAACGGGTGACGGAAGAAAGAATGGGCTGCTCCTGCATAATTGAGGTGGGTTTGTTCAATAAAACTTTCACTTTTGGGACTCTCTCTACACACACGTCAACATAATTGTCGTTGATGATAGTGACAAGATAATTTTGTTTGAAATTGTAACATCATAAAGTCTTAAAAAATGGTGCTGATTTTGCAATTGCAAAATACTTGTTGGGTGTGAAAGATAAATTAAAACAGAAGATGAATAAGAAACGGAGAGAATTGAATTATCAAAGGCAAATGCATATCGCATGTGTATAAGTTTGGGAGAGATAGAGAGGGCTCCAACAACCATATCTCATGTTCCCTAAACTGAGAAGACATAGTGATTTGATGACCCTAACCAGAGAAAGAATGAGAAAGAGGCTTTGGGTTTATATGGCCATCCCTAGTGAGACTGATTGCAACACCCACGTTCTGTGCCTTGTCTTCTTTCTCTTCTTCTATCACAACCTTTATTTTATGTTTCCCACAACACTATTCTCAACTCAATCATTCTTTTGGATATTATGGACATTTCCACCGTTGTCATTTTTTATCTTTTCATTAAGGTTAGGTAATTCCAACTTCGCCCATATTAATTAATACCCACTTTTGTGGTTATCCTAGAAATATATAATTAATCCACCTATATGACTTTAACATGTCTTCAAGTGCAACAAAAAGGTAATGTTTATTATTATATATACAAATACAAATAGAAAAGGACAATCTTAGGGGGCTCAGTTCTATTACTTAAATTCCAAGCCTCAATTATAATATTATTTTCCTTCTCCTATAGACCAGCTGTTCACCATTATATTATACCTACTAATCTTTCAATGTGACATAATTGAAATAATCATGCGGGTTAAGAAATTAAAATTATATACACACATGCAAGGGAACCGCAAACTGGTTGTTTCCAGAAGATGGGAAATGAAAATTTAAGTCCCATTTCAAAACAGGAAATGCTGAAATCCTCATTAAGCGTTTCTCAATCTTAATTTAATAATAGCATTGACCGGTTGAGATTTCTGATTAACAATGACAAATAGAAAGGCTGAGCTCATCTTAGTTGAACACATTTTTGTTTTTCTAATGAAAACCAGAATCTGATCCAGTTAAATTATATATTCGCACCCTTGGGTTTTGGGATAAGGATGCATGCACCATCCAAGGAAAGAAAAAAGCAAGATGCTAACATAACATACATTTTCCCTACACGTGGATTATACTCTGCATCCTCGTAGTCTAAAATTTCTTCCTGAGTATTTCTCAATTACTTTTTCATAGATAGAAATTAAGTATCTTATTGTATGTATCAGTGTCTTGCCATATTTCCATTAGTCTGCTATTTACTATAAATTTAAATTAATAATTTTTTTTATTTTCGTCCCTAATGTTCATAGCACCTAACAAGTTTGTTTCTATACTCTAACACTGTGTTTTATTGCACTTACTTCCTTTTGCTGAGTAAAAAAAAAAAGAAATTATTTTTAAACTTGTGAAAGTTCAATAAAATTTAATATATAAAAATTTATAATTTATGATTAAGATTTATTATAATTAAAATTTAATGTTTTAAAATTAATACAATAAAATTTCATATAATATATATATATATATAATTTTTTATTAATTTAAAAACTGACTTAATAAATGTTATAAATGTTAGGAATATTTGTATTTCAAAAGATATAAAAGTTTTATATTGTTTAAAATAAAAATAGGTATAAATTTATAAATTTTATTCGCATAAATATATTATAAGCCTGTAGAAAAACTAATAAAAAAAATAATTTCGCACATAAAAGGTTGAATCAAGTTTAACTTGACAATTTTTTTCTGCGCATGATAATGTAGTTCACATATCTTCAAATTAAATTTTAAAATGATTTAAACTAAAATATAAATATTAAAAAGTTATATAAATTTATGATATGAAATAAAAATTTTAAAATAAACCTCTTTTAAAATATAAATTTATTATTTTATATAAATTTTATTTTGTTATTATAGCTTTAATATTTTTTTAAATTATAATTATAAAATCTTTTATGTTGTTATAAATTCATATATCTTTTTAAAAAAATTTAAAAATATAAAGTTTATGACTTATTTGGATTTTTGAAATCCTAATTAACGTTAAAGTTTATTTTATTTATTTATTTTAATAAAATGATACAAAGATTGTGTTATAAATATGTTGTTAATGATAATGGTAATAATGCTTAATAATTTAATATTTTGTAAACTTTTGTTTAAAAGTAATTTTAAATCATATTTTATAAATACTAAATTAATTGTTAAGTAAAAATACTTTTATTGTATATACATTAATGATTTTAAGAACAACTAAAAATTATAAAAAAGCATTAATTTTTATGTTAATATATATTTTGAATGGGTATCTTTGGTGTTTTAAGGAAGAGATTAAAAGTTTGAAAGTAAGAAATCGAGAGTTCGAAACTATGATAAAAATTTAATGTAATTATACTCAATAGTTTAAAGTTAGATTACTCACCAAAATTCTACTGCATTTTCATTTTTAGTATAGGTATAGATATACCTTTTGAAAGGTTTAATTTTAGTATGAGAGTAAATTTTTGTCAAATATGAAATGAAATCGTAATGTAGTCTAAAGGACTACATATATCTACAATTCAACTTTAGCAGAACTAGGAGTAAGGTGCTAAAATTTATGAATAGGCAATCCAACTATTTTAACATTTTTAGTCATGAATTTGATATTTTCTTAAAACATTTAGTTGATTCCAGAGTTCTCTTGTTTTAGGCGTGAAAATTAAAGAGCACATATTCCATCATGAATTCATTCGTTAAGCTTCTTTTCTCTTGTCTTTTCTTAATTTCTATCATGTATTTTTAACCTATTGTGTTAGGAGATAAGGAATTTCAACTCAAACTCAATGTAAACCTGTAATTTGTGATTCAATTTAAGTTTATGTGTTTTTAATGATTGATTGTCTTTATTTTTTGTACTTTAATGAGTTTATCTTCCATAGATAATATTAGATATCTAGTTATGATTGAAATATTAAATTAGAGACTGAAAGAAAGGTAAACAACACAAATGATAACGATATCAGAATAGAACTTGTCAATTATAAAATCTTATATATAGAATTTTAATACATTATTTAATAAATTTTTTTTAAAAAAATTAGAGTTCACAGTTAAGAGTTGAATTGAATTAAATTTCAAAAAAATTGAATTTCTCGCCATTAATGAATCTAAACTTTAATTGATTATTAGAACTTGAATTGAATTAAATTTTGATTAAGGTTAGGTGAACTTATATCCTAACCTTTTATGCATTAAAATTTTTATTTTACTATATTGCTTTAACATTTTATTCTCACAATTCAATTTAGTTTATTTTCTATAATTATAATCAAACTTATCATTCTTTAGCGTTAATCCAAATAGTGATGAACTTGTGAATCGGTATATGAACAATTCTCATGAACTCATACTTTTATTCATTATTACATTACTTAATATGATTGGTGCACTTACCATGAAATCACATCAATACTGCAGAAAATTATATTGATGAAGAACCTATACCTTTACCATAATTACAAAGGAGACCAGACAATGTAAAAACAATAGTTGGTCAAATATATGTAAGTGAATAGCCTTAAAAAATTGAACTACCATAATTGAAATAACAATCTTATTACACAATATAATTTCATTAAAGTAATTGTTAATTTATTATTTAATTTATCTTTATTTATATATTATATTATTTTATGTATATATTTTTTACTTTTAATTTTATTTTCAATATATTTCTTTTCTTATTATATTAGTATTTTTACATTTAATTAACATTACTCTATACTTCTATATATTTAATATATATATATATATATAAATAAATAAATAAATAAATTATTTTAAAAGTAACTTTAGTTAAAATTATTTTACTTAATAATTTTTATAAACAATTAAATTTTATAAATTTAACTATTAAATTAATAAATTATATTATATAAATCATATTTATAAAATTTTAAATTTTTTTAATATATTATTAAATAAATTTAAATTAACAGATATTATAAAAAATATATTATCTGTTAATTTAAATATATATTTTTAAATATTAAATATTTGTAGATTTTAGAAAATTTAATAAATATAATTTATTAATTTAATAATTAGATTGATAAAATTTAATTATTTATAAAAATTATTAAAAAAATAACTAACTAAAATTATTTTTAAAATAACTTAATTATATATACATATATTAATATAAAGTTATTAAACTTTCTGGAAGTCTACATAGACACATAATCTTTGTAATATTGCCTATAAAAAAATCACAATCACATGAATATAGTTTCGTGCTAATTAATCAGAACCCAATTCTTGATTTTTTTAAAAAATAAAATATAAACATAAAATGTACAAGAATTTGTAATAATAAATTAAAAAAATAAAAAAAAACATGAAATATACGCTAACATGATAGACGGTAAATAAAATAATAAGCCTACACTTCATAGTCAGACTTTGTTCAGAAATTTCGTTTATTATTATAAACTCACACCATTTTAAGAATTACGTTTCAATTTATGCTATTCTACCAATATTTGTTTGAAATTGCCCCATTCTGGTCTAAAAAAGGCAACTATATAGAAATATTCAGTCCGTGAATTTCTTTCTAGAGAGAAAACAAGGGACTTTAGAATGGGGGTCCACATGTCTCTCTTTATGATTTCTTTAACTGAAAGATAGGAAGATCAAAAAATTAAGAGAGAAAGAAATGATAGAATAAAAAACAATAAATTAATAGCACAAATTTTAATATTTTTTTAGTATAATATTTTTATTTTTCTCCAAATAATTTTTTTTTATAAATTCTACGAAATTTAGTTTTATTTTACATATAAAATAAATACAAATAAATAAACACTTCCAAATAACAAATTCTTTTCGCTCATCTTCCAAATCTTTCCGGACTCCAAGTTCATCAAGACTCAAGAGTGAATAACATAATAAAGAACCCAAATTGAATTTATAAACAAGCCCATGTACTTTCGATTTTATCATTTACGTAAAGGGTACTTTCGAACACGTCTTTCCACGTCGCCACCCACTTCAAGAATCAAATTTTAGAGTATTATAAATATTTTTAATATTCCTTCCCTTCCAAAGATAAAAAAATATAATTAATATTAAAAAGATTACATTAAAAATTGATACCAATTATTAAAATAAAAATAATTATAATATTACACCTAAATTTTGACCAAACACTGGCAACAACATCTAAGCTTAGACGAAGGATAACTAACGATCAGGGAAAAGAAAAAGGTAAAAAAGAAAGCCTTTATTGTGCATGGGCCTTTTTCTTGTTTGAAAATCAGAAATGATAATAGTAACATAATCTAATATATTAATAATATAATTTTAAAAATTAGTATATTTATTTTTATATTATATATTCTTAATCAGACATAAAAAAATATTAAACTGTGAATAAACCTAGTGGAACGGAAAGTTATACTTTAAGACGCGAGTTGTAAGTGAATAGGGGAAAACGAAGGCAACATAGATTGGGGGATTCAGAGATATATAGGGAGAAGAGCATTTGTCGCCTCCTCTCACCTCTCTTCAGCTTCAATCATCTTTTCGCTTTTATTGCTTTTTTTCTTAATTAATTAATTTAGCTTTTACCTTCCAAATTCCAATTTCCCTACTTTCCATCCTTTTCAGTTTTCACTAATCACTGCGTTGGGCGCCCCAATACCAATATTCCTCTCCACGTGATCCTCCTCCCTCTCCCGCTCCTAATGTCCAATCCAATTCAATTCTTCACATATTAAATTATTATCAATAACTACATTTTTATTTATTTACTTTAACATTTTCAAACTAAGCTTCAATATTTCTATAATTATTATATTCATCTTAAATAAATTTATTTAAGTTCGCAAACTTGGTGCAGCCAAGCCAAACGACGGCTTTCACATGTCGTTTGGACAGCTTCCTGCTAGCGAAAGCGAGCCAACCTGTTTGTCCCCACCTTCTCTCTCTTACGTGTTACTACTACCATTCACTTATCTTACTTAACCAATAAACTGTTCGTATTTGATTATACCATTACTATCATACCACTGTTTGTTTCTATGATTGAAGAGAACATTTAACTTTTCCAAAAAAGAGAATTTATAAAAATAAACGATTTTTTTATAAAGAAAAACTGAACCAAATATATGTCTCGAGGTTTGGTTTTCCTTTTACTTGGCGCAAGCATAAGCCACCACCGCAACGGAACGCAAAAGTGAAAAAACAAAATAAAAATATAAATGTGAAATTATTTATCGAAAAGTAAATTATAGGTAGAGGAGAGGGAAGCGCGTCGCGTTTAGTATTTGGACTTGAAGTGTGCTTTACTTTACAGTCCCCCGTAACAGCACCGTCTGCGTTTTCCTTTCTTTCTTCTTTTCACTCAAAAACATTTTTTTATTTTGTTTTATTTTTTTGGTAGTGGGTGTGGGGTAACCTGAGTTTTTGACTTTAAAGTTCCTTCGCTTCATTTTTTGTTCCCCGAAACATCCTTGAAAGGTGCTTTTTTCTCCTCTTATCTTTCATTCTTACTTAAACTTCACAACTGTTGTTTGTGACTATTACTTGCTCGAAGGGAACTCTCTAGTACTAGCAGTCTCGGACTCACAGTTATTCTATCACTTTCTGCTGGTATTAACCGAACTTCCAATTTTCCCTTTATTTTCTTCTGTGTTTAGTGGCCATTTATTTAGGTAGAGCTGGGTCCTTTTCTTGTTCTTATATTTTTTTTGACTTTAAGGTCTTTTGTTTCAGATTGGAGTACTGATTTATTGGTTCTTGCAGTTTGTTGGTGAGAGTTGAGAGTGTTTGAAGGAGTGTTATGGCAGGAGGTGGGGGAGCTCCAGCGCCTAAGGTAGATGAGCCACAACCACACCCACCAAAGGACCAGCTTCCCAATGTTTCTTACTGCATTACCAGTCCTCCTCCATGGCGTGAGTTTCTCCATCAAAGATTCCTTTTCTTTACTCTTACTTTGAACCTGATTCTTCTAATATCTTTAACCGATATGGTATTTTTTATTTTATTTCTAACACTATTTGTTTGCACGTGCTAGCTTTTTATCTAATTCTTCAAAGTGCCTTTCAATTAATTTTTTCCTTTTAGTTGCTCTGATTGATTAGAAAAAAGAAATACTCCTTTTCTTTTGAAAAACAAAGTCCTTATTCTTAAGCCGAATATAGTTTTATGTTTGAAATCCGGGGGGTACTCGTGAAAAAGTTATATTTCTCATAAATTTTCATTTTCAAATTAATAATAACAGTTTTGTTTGTCCGATGGACTTCGATTCTTATGCAAATGCAATAGGAATAATTTGACCTCTCACATGACTGAAACTAATTTGATGACCTGTTTCCATTTGATTGAAATTCTTTTAAACCTCTTGTTTTCCCCTGTTGTACTCTATTAATATTCTATATTCGTAATGAGGCTCTTCCAGTTATTTCCGGAGCCAGTTAGTTCTGGCTCCTGATGTAATCATTTTAAAATGTTTTACTGGTTAATGATAAGTTTTTTTTTTTCGAAAAAACAAAAACTGAAACTGTTATTCGTATTATTGAGTTTTGGAACATTTTGTTACACCCCATGTGGTCAACACTCAACAATTTCTGATTGAACAATGTGGATTTTATGGATAAGTTAAATGTTATATTCTGACATCATGCTAAGTAGTTGAAATTTTAAAATTTAAGTACCACCTTCTTCCCAGACTTACATTGTTGAAAATATGATCTACGTATCTGCTTTTCTTTTTCTTCTTTAATCTGTTGAGAAATTTGGGGGCATTTTGATGCAGCTGAGGCCATACTTCTTGGTTTTCAACATTATCTTGTGATGCTCGGTACAACTGTGCTAATTCCCACTGCTCTTGTTCCCCAGATGGGAGGTGGCAATGTAAGCATTAACAATTTAAATTTACTTAAAGAAAATCTCATATGGAATAATTTTGAAAGGGGTATCTGACCATTTCATTGAAATTGCACTATTCTTCTAGCCTAAAATTGTACTTATAGGAAAAGGACAAAATTGATTGCAGGAGGAGAAGGCAAAAGTTATCCAAACAGTACTCTTTGTTGCTGGAATTAACACGTTGCTGCAAACTCTATTTGGAACTCGATTGCCGGCAGTAATTGGAGGGTCTTATACTTTTGTTCCAACAACAATCTCTATTATTCTTGCTGGTCGATTCAGTGATGAGCCAGATCCTATAGAGGTCTTGTATCAGAGCAATTCTTGTCTATAAATTGTGTGCTTTATATGCTTGCTAAACAAAGACTACCGCATGATTTGTCATCTATACCATTTTTTTAGTAATTTTATGCTACAAGTGTCATCAAAGACTAACAGCTGTACAGTGCTTTATTCTATTGGACATAATAAGGGCATAATTTGCCAATGAGGCTTGGGTTAATAGATAAATTAGAACTATGCAAGGACTTGGCTGAGTCGGCCCTACAGTTCAGTTCCTGGTGGGCTTGTGGCATACCTTGACCTTCGAATGGGACAATGTGTAAAAGAAAAAAAAGAGTGTAATTTTAATTCAGGGAACTGGATATGACAATAGATTCTGATGCTTATTTGATGGAATTGCTCATCACTATTTTGTTTTTGGGGGTACATGAACAGTTTGATCACTTTCTTCTCCTGCTTTTTGACTTTATTTTTCTTTATTCAGAAATTCAAGAGGATAATGCGGGCAACCCAAGGTGCTCTTATTGTTGCTTCAACTCTTCAAATAGTACTAGGCTTTAGTGGTCTTTGGCGTAATGTTGCAAGGTTGGTCTTGAGTTCTTAGTAAGTGGTTGCGTTATATTTTCTTGCCCCTTCATGTGTGGTTGAATAATGTCTAAATTGAACTTTAATCCAGATTTAGGGATGCCTTTGCCGCATGCTTATTGTCAATTGTTACTCCATGTTGAATTCATGTTTGAAGTACATGTTATACTGATGTGCTTGAGTGATTTGTATGATGGAATTTATATCAACATTGTAGTCCCCATAAACTGAAAAGACTAAAAGAACTAAATATTCCTGTGATTGAGTGTAATATTCAGAAGTGATGTAAGTTCAACTCTTTTTTTTTCAGGTTCTTAAGTCCACTTTCAGCAGTACCTTTGGTATCTCTTGTTGGTTTTGGGCTTTATGAGTTAGGCTTTCCAGGAGTAAGCCATATGTTACATATTTAAATTGCTTGGGTTCAAAAGTTAATAGATAAAAATAATTTATTATTGATGTCTGGCTTGTGTGTAGGTTGCTAAATGTGTTGAGATTGGATTGCCGGAGCTTATATTACTAGTATTTGTTTCACAGGTACAGTTGAGAGTCATAAACCAGTGTCTACCTCACAAAATCCTAGCATCATTATCTCAGTTCATTTTGTCCGCTTGATTTCTTTACTTTTATGGCATGGTGACTTCAATGAAACTGAGTTTGTTAATAACAGTTAATGGTTTTCAATTTTTCATGCAGTTTGTACCCCATGTGCTACATGCAGGAAAACATGTCTTCGACCGTTTTGCTGTTTTATTTACAGTGGCAATTGTATGGTTATATGCTTATGTGCTAACTGTTGGAGGGGCCTACAACCATGCTGCGCCTAAAACACAGACAACCTGCCGCACTGATCGTGCTGGTTTAATAGAAGCTGCCCCATGGTTAGTTGTGGAATTTCATTGACTATTTACTCTAAATGCTACATTTCTTTGGCAGCTGATTATTTAATTACCAAAATGTCCTTAATTTGGGGTGAAATATTTCAAAAATAACATTTTATGTCCCCATGATTGCTTCATAATATTTAAAAAAGTACCTTCTGTGAATGGGGGTATAATGAGGGTTTATTCTTGTCATTTCCATTGAAGTATACTATTTCTTAGTGATGCTTTTTTGACTTGCGGCTAACTGGGAAGATTCCTCTTAGTTGACTCTAAAATTTCAGATCTGAGTTTCAATTATGAAGAACCTCAATATGCTTTGATTTTGATTTAGCCATATGATTTCTTTTCCTTCTTTTCTGTTGCCAAATATCAGTTTGACTTTCGTTCCCCAATCCCCTGTTGAAGCCAGTACATTATCAATTCTAGGAGGAACTATTTTTATACTATGGGCTTGTTGATTATATCATGAATTAGGAATTATGAATCATTGAAATCATTGTTGGGGAATAATTGTCACATTTGTCATTCTTGAACCTTTTTTGTATATTATCATTATTTTGAACCTTAGAGTAGCATAGGCATAATTGATATTTTTCAAGCAAGACTCTATAGCATCCTTGAGATATTAGTTTATTATTGACTGATAATATTAGCTTTATGACTTGAAACTTGTGGGGAAGTATTCAATATGGATTTTGGGCTTGCAGGATTAGGGTTCCATATCCGTTTCAATGGGGAGCACCTTCATTTGATGCAGGTGAGGCCTTCGCCATGATGATGGCATCCTTTGTTGCTCTTGTAGAGGTACTTTCTTTCTTTAGATATTTTCTATCTTTTTTTAAGTTGGAACAAGAATTTTTTTTAATTAATTGGTATTATTCTTCCTATGCTATAAATAATTGTTCTATTAGCTTTTATATACATAATTTTCCTGGTTCTTCTGGGAATTTTAATATTTTATCAGTGTGTTGTGGCTAGACATCTAGGATAACATATCACTCTTATTTTTCTTGGAGACAATTGACCTTTAGTGAAAACTTTGGCTTTCTTAAAATATATTTTACAAATCTAGTAGCTTACCATCGTGGTTGATCTTTTCTTGCCTCCTTAGAAGATGCATATGATACTGAGGAAAGTTTTTTTACCCCGAAAAGAAAAAATTTATCAGTAGTTTGGCATGCATAAAAGATGGATGATTTTGTTTTCTTGAATGGCAATTGGAAATTGGGAACAATATTGATAAGGTTAACCACTTAATGTATATAATGGCTTTATAAGATAACTTCAGTGACAATGTTAAAATGACTATATTACATAAATCATCGTAAGTTATTTTGGAGACAATGGCTGCTGTGTTGATAAATGGCTGGAAGGATAATACAATGTAATGACACCAAATGGGAGGAGATTGATCTAAATTATTTTTAATTTAATGCGATTCACCTGAGGGAAATTGTAGTAATTAATATGTAATCTAAAATTTGGACCTGCATATAGTAGTGTGATTACATGCACGATGATATACCAAGATTATCTGGCTGTATGCTAGTGCTTAACACATTATTATGCTGTTGCTAGTTTGTTTTTTCATTGAATAGTACTGCTTCACTAGAATTAAATTATGTGTTCACATTTTATTTGTTACGAGCAGTCCAGTGGAGCTTTTATTGCTGTTTATCGGTATGCAAGTGCAACACCATTACCACCATCTATTCTTAGTCGAGGTATCGGTTGGCAGGTACAGATATAGCTAGTATTTGAGCATTTAAATACATGCAAATAAATTTTATTGCGTTTATAAATAGGACGATATAAAGATCAAGTTCTTTCTGTCCTTGCCTTCTGGTTTTCAAAATCTAACTGACATGTGGATGTATTTTTTAACATTAAATAGCCTCCAATCTCCTTTAGAATTATGTTGCTGAATAAGAAAAAATAGTTGCATGTTATTATTTGATGTAAGAATTTGATGACATATATATGGAACTATATCTAAATTCTATCCTTATAAATATTAGTAATTTAAACTAAAAATTGATGGGTGTGCTTTTTATTTTTGCTATTCAGGGAGTTGCCATTCTGCTATCAGGATTGTTTGGAACTGGCAATGGATCCTCTGTATCTGTGTAAGACTGAAATCATTCTGTTTGTGTATGCTACTTCAATTAAGAGAAACAGCAACTTCCTTGTTGATGAAATGTGTTTGTTTGGTTTCTCTATAGAGAAAATGCTGGTCTTTTGGCTTTGACTCGTGTTGGCAGTCGCAGAGTGGTGCAAATATCTGCTGGTTTTATGATTTTCTTTTCAATTCTCGGTGAGTTGAAGATGAAGTTCATTGCAATGTTTGTAGTTTGAATATGTAGTTTGCCCTAACCTTGTGCATTTCTTCCCATCAACACTTGCTAATATTTCTTTAATTGTGTAGGGAAATTTGGAGCAGTTTTTGCCTCCATTCCTCCTCCCATTGTCGCTGCACTGTACTGCTTGTTCTTTGCTTATGTTGGTATGCCTGATTCAAGATATACTCAACAGACATACTCAAACTTTTTGATTTATTTTGATAGTTAACAATAAACAGCATGTAATGTTCCACTTTCATTCATTATTTGTAGGTGCGGGAGGTCTAAGTTTTCTTCAATTCTGCAACCTCAACAGTTTTAGAACAATTTTTGTATTAGGCTTCTCTATCTTCCTGGGCCTGTCTGTGTCACAGTACTTCAATGAATACACAGCAATTAATGGTTTTGGTCCAGTTCACACAGGAGCAAGATGGGTATGGAATATGGAATATGGATTTATTCTTAGCTTTTGTGATGAATTTACTTACACTGACATTTTATGTACCTGGCAGTTCAATGATATAATCAATGTCCCATTCCAATCAAAAGCATTTGTTGCGGGTTGCGTGGCATATTTCCTGGACAACACACTACATAAGAAGGAGGGTGCTATTCGGAAAGACAGAGGGAAACATTGGTGGGACAAATACCGGTCCTTCAAGACTGATACAAGAAGCGAAGAGTTCTATTCACTGCCTTTCAACCTAAACAAATACTTCCCATCTGTGTAACTGTGCAGCTGAACTAATAGGTGGTTTCATCAACTTCGACTTGTCCAAATAAGAATTGGATCTTGTTACAGATTATAGTAATATGAAGTCTTCTTGCTATAGAATATTCTAAAACATTTGTTTTATTGCTTTTATTTCTGTAAATGCTGACCTGGAAAGTGGATTCATGGTAGTAAAGTGGATTCATTTTATATTTATTATTATGTCCACTTTTATGATCTTTATTTCACACAGAAGAGGAAGAAATATATTCGGGATTACCAAAGAAATGGTGTGAATGGATATCCAAGAGCTGAAATTAATGTGACAAATCGGTACATTGTTTTCTGTATTCGCATTGCATTTGGTAATAAATATCTTCGGAATTTGGGATCACAAATGAACTGCCAAAAGCTTGCAGAGAAATATCAAAACATCATTAATCTCAGTACCGTTGTCCTAACTATGCATTTTCTCTTCTCCTTCACTCTTAACCACTAATATATATTATTTAATATTTAATATATAATTTATAAATATAAACTATATTTAATTTATTATACAAAATATTTATTTTATATAAAAATAAATAACATAAAATTATTTATATTTTATAGAGATTAAATAGTTTTAGTTTTAGTTATTTTGCTTAAATTTTTTTATAAATAATTATATTTTATTAATTTTATTATTAAATTAATAAATCATATTGTATAAATTATTTTAAAAAAAATTATAAAATTTTAAAAAATTAATATTTTATTAAATAAATTTAAATTAATAAATATTATAAGAGTTATATAATTTATTAATTTAAATTCATTTTTAAAATATTAAATTTTTAAAATTTAATAAAATTTTATAAGAATAATCTATATAATATAATTTATTAATTTAATAATTAAATTAATAAAATTTAATTATTTCTAAAAATTATTAAACAAATAAGTAAAATTAATTTTGGAGTCTTTATATATATCAAAGTGTTTATACTCTTTTATTCAAAAATAAAATCCTCAAATACATCCCCTAAACATTATTTTAAAATAGTCATTATGAACTTCGAGTCACGAATGTAACGCTCAAATTAAAAAATAAAAATTGCATGTAAAGCTTTTAAACTTTTAAAATATGCAAATAAATAAACCCTTGAATATTGCTTGAGAAGTTGGATTTAGTGAAAAGGACTGACTTCATAAAACATAAAATAAGTGAAATGTTTGCGCTCCGTACAAAAAGTGCTGTTATATATTACATCTTATTTTTTTAAAATAAAATTTAACGTGTGTAAATTATTTTTTATATATAATTCAATCATTAAAATAAAAAAAGATATATATAGGTGGAATCTTGAGAGAGATATTTATATTTAATGTACAGTTATGCCTTAAGCAAAAATCATTCGTACAGAGATACTTTTAAGAAAGAATTAATAAAGCTCAACATAATTAGAAGATAGTTGAGTCTTTTAAATATGTTGGCAAGGGTTGAAGTCGTATTTGTGTGTATGGAAAAAAAATTAATAGGAGAGATAAAATTTATTTTGGTAATCACTGTAATTCAAAGGATTTTAATTGTATACAGAAAAAACTTGTTTAGAAGAGTCAAAATTTACTTCGATAATTTGTACGACTTGAAAAATTAATTTTCAATTATAGACTGAGAAATACCTTTTATATATACCAAAAATACTTGTGAAAAATATGAATTAACTTATTAATATTAATTTAAAATTAATTAAATATATTAAATTAATAATTAAGTTACTAATTCTCTTTATCTATATAAGCGACCTTCAGGGTTTATTAACTATCTCGCACTAAACATATTTATAAACATCTAGATAAACAAAATCTAGGAGATTCAACAAGAAAACTTTTTTAAAAAATAAAACTAAAATAATGCTATTTTAAAATATATTATTAAATTAGGATTGGTACAAAAAATTGTTACTAAAAGCATAATTTTTTGAAAATTTTAAAAATGCCAAAATGAAAAAATTATCCCAAATTAATATGTTTCAAAATAATATTGTTAAATTATTTTTAAAATCGTTTTTTTTTTGTCAATAACCCATAACTATTTAAAAACTTATCATGTTTTTTTAGATGAAAAGTTACACGATTCGAATACAAATACAAGACCTTTATGTAAAATATTTTTAAATTTTCTATTTTTAATATTAATTAATAAAAAATCATCATATTATAATATTAATCAATATATATTATCAGTATAAAATACCAATGGCTAAGTAGAAATTATTAGGGACATGTTTTTTAAAGTAATTATTATAAAAATTTAATTAAAATATAATAACAATATAAATATTTCTTTTACACCATCACTAAATTATGGATTTCCATAGTATTAAAAATTATTTATTTTTATATAATAATTTAAGTGAAATACACTAATTATGGAAAAAAAAATTATACTATTACCTAACCATCGATTGTCATATAATAAATTTTTTTATCTTTTATTATAATCATTTAAGAGTTTAATTTTAATATATAATTCTTGTAAAAATTTTAAATTATCAACCAATTAAAATAATGATAAATATAAATTTTAATATAATTATAACAAAAATTAATATTAATTAATGACATAGCAATCGAAAGTTAAATAATACCGTAAAAAACCTTTATACCATGATACCATCGATATTTTCTAATCAAATTACTATTTTAAAATTATATTTATAACAATTCTTTAATTAATTAATAATATTTTACACTGATAATGTATAATTTGTTTTAAAATAATATATGCAAAAAAATTATATTATCATGTGTACTAGTTAACACGCAAAATTTGTAATCATCAATTTACATATTAGTATATAAACATAAGAATTCCTTTACATATTTTTTAAATTTTAAAAATATAAAAACTTGCTCAAACTTAAAAATTATAGATGTACGAAAAAAAACTTCAAAAATTCTATATAACTATTTCAAAGGGAAGTAGTGAACTTGGAACTTGCAAGGTGTTCCACTTTGTTTCAGGAAAAACAAAAGGGAGCCACGTGATTTGTCAGCAATGCGATCAGAAGAATGAATATCTGATACGATAATCCTGATATAATTTTAACAGCGAAATTGTTGTTATATATATTTAAAAATAAATGAAATAAAATTTTATATAATAGGAAAAGTATAAAAAGTCTATTAAATAATATAAAATATATGATGTCGAAAATTCATTTAAATGTGCCTTAGCATGCTCTTTCACACCATAATAATATCACCTTCTCCCTTGTCATGCATGACGCATTAAATAGGTTTTGACACATTTTTTAAATCAAACTTACTAGTTAATGAAATGGGTTATGAGTTATGATTATCGGCTTGAAACTAAGTGACACGTTAAATTGACATAAATTTTGTCTTTGTTCTCAAATTTCTCAACTTATTTATTCACACTCAAGTGATCCATTGAATTTTAATGTTAAGTTACTTTATTTTTAATTTTCTCAAGTTACTTGTTGACATATTCATCAATTTACTTTAACACAAATACACTAAAAGTTAGACAAAATTCGTTTATATCTTTTAAAATTTAATACAATTTCATTAGATATTTTTATTTTTTCTTACATTACTTTTTGATATATATATATATATATATATATGTGGATAAAAATTAAATTGAAATTTAAAAATATAAATATTATTTATCCTGACTAAATTTATTATTAATAACAATATGCTCGTAAAACATAATAAAAACTATTAATTTGTAGAAAAACAAAAAAATATTAACCAGTAAATTATTTTTCCCGTGTCTTTTTAATTGTGATTTTTTAAATGTAATATAATATTCATTATTACTACTTTAATTATACATTTATCTTGGGGAATAAATAACATTACTTATTAATTTTCTAATTAACAAAACAAATGATTGAGATAAGAATAGACAAAAATTATCACTAAACACGTGTATAAATTGGTGGGATTAATTTAGTTTTGTATGTTTAAAGGATTAATTTCGTTTAGGAAAATAGTTTGGATTTCAGTTTTAGATATATAGTTGCATTAAAATCTTACGAAAGTGTTTTACTGTGGATGATGATCCCACTTAATTTAAGTTATCTTTCATAGAAGATATTTATAATCTAGACGAAAACAATAAAATCAATTCGTAAAACTTGTTTCAAGCATTTAAAACTAACAAATTTTATTTAAAAAATATTTATCATATCATAAATATAAAATATATTCCTTTTATTTTATTTTTACATTTAAGTTATACACAAGAATATAAAATATGATTAATATCTTAATTTTTTAAAAAATTATTACTTAATTATCTATGATTGTTCTAGTCATAATAGAAAATCAATAAATACTACTTTCTCTATTTTTTTTATATTTAATTTTATATATAAGAATTAACAAATATGGATATCAATAAAATTTATTATTTATTATGTCTTTTATCTCATTAATCATTCAACATATTGTTTAAAAAAATATAAATAAAATTAAAACAAAAAAATGAATTATTTATTGATTTTATAAAAAAATAATCAAAAGTGAATACGAAAAATATTAAAGTGTAAAAATGGTGGCAGTAATTTTTTTATTGAAATTTGTAAGGATAAAAATATAGTAGATTGTTATTCTATTTTATTCTACATCCAATCCATACTAAGTATAGTAAACCAAACATTATCTTGTCTAAGATGTATAAGGCCTAATATGAATAAATAATAATAATAAGATAAAATATAAATTATATTAAAATAAAAATTATCTTTTTATTAATATTTATTTTTAATTTTATTTTATTTTTTAATAAAAATATTAAGAAATTTTTTTATATCCAGATGATATTAAAAATTGATATTAAATTATAATAATTTTTAATTTGGCTTTTACATTTAAAATATACAAATTATAAATTTAGTGAAATTTGTAAAATATTTTTATAATTTTTATTATATATATATATATATTTTGTAAAAATTAATTTTCTACAGAATTAAATTATATTTTATAAAATATTTAAGATGTAAGATATATAGGATGAGAAAGGAAATAAGGAAGTTTTCATATTCCGATAATTTCTAATTCAACATTCTCTCCGAATAAAAATTTAAATTATTAATACCTGATAACATAAATCAAGAAGATATGTTATTATATATCCGGTTGGTTTTAAAAAATAAAAAATAAAAAAAATAAATTATTCTATTATATTCTCTTATTTTGATCTCCAAATATATCCTTTACATTTACATGATAATAATAATAATAATAATTATAATTATTTTAAACATTAATTTTTTACATATATTAATCTATCACGTACATAATCTAAAAATAAAAAGTATAAAAATAAATTTTAAATTTCTAAATTTTCATCTCTTCCATCATTTGAATTTAATAATATTAATTTCAAAAACTATTTATATAATAGGACTATTTAATTTAATAAATTTAGTTAAAATTATGTATATATTCTCTTATCTTGATCTTTAAATATATTCTTAATATTTACATAATAATAATAACAATATTATTATTATTATTTTAAATTTATTATTTTTTTACATATATTTACCTATCACGTGCAGAATTTAAAAATAAATGTATATAAATAAAGTTTGAAATTTCTAAATTTTCATCTCTTACATCATTTGAATTTAATAATATTAAATTCAAAAACTATTTTATATAATATGACATATTTAATTTAATTAGTTTAGTTAAAATGATGTTGATTGATCACATGAATATTATATAAACATAAAACATATGTAATAAAACTATAAAATTACGTTTGTGTAATGGGATAATTTTTTTAGTCTATTTTTTGTTTTTTTCTTAGTAAATAATTCCTTTCTCTTTTATTATGATGTAAACTTTTCAAATTATTAATTTCTTTTTATTTGATTATTATTTTTTTTAAAGGATATTTCAAAAAATACCTTTCTTCTTTCGTGACAAGATATTTAAACATCTTTTTTATTTATCATTTTGTCAAAGCATAAAATACTTTACTGGAATTTTATTAATAATTATATTTAAATATGTTAATACAAAATAACTTTATGAAATTTTGAATATTTTTATAACATTATCAAAATTTTAAACTGTTAACTATCTTATAATAAATATACCTACACATATCTTTTTAACAAAAATGGTTGAAATGTGAAACTAAACTAGCATATCATACAATCAAGAATGATACACTAAACAAATCTTAAATGAAAAAACTACCATATATGATGTTTAATAAATACAAATTTATATGAGTAACCACTCAATCAATCTATAACCTACTTTTCTTCCTTTAAGTCACGATAAATCTTAATCTTTAAACTTTCTTCAAGAAAGAATCGATGATTTAACTAGATGAGCAGGAATGCATTCCTTTGCCATGAGATAAACAACTAAAATAAAGGCACATTTAATTCATAACTCAATGATTTTTTTAATCTCAATTAATAAAAAAAGTAATAGAATTCGTATAGTCAAAGATAACAATGTTACTAGATCTTATATTCCTAGCAAATCAAGTTTCATTTGCTCGAGTAGTCCATGAATACTCCTTAACACCCATCGAACTTCCTTCCTGCACACGCAGAACCATCAACTTTGCACCATCCAATGCTTGTATCACGTTGGAAACATATCTAACTTATTACTAGAGTAGGTTCTAAGAGTAACCTTATATGTATTGTGGTGTATATATTAATGTTTTTTTGTTAATTTAATTATACACACATGTACTTTTAAAGATCAAAGTTAAATAAAGTTTAATTTTAAAGATTAATTATTTATTTATTCTTTTAAAATTTGTTTGATATATCAATTTTTCATGACATTTTAGATTAGTTTAACATTTCAACCTTTCAAAATATAAAAATAAATTAAACCAAATTGAATTTTTAAATTTGATTTTTTTAAGAATTTTAAGATTTAGTCTTTCACTTTTAATTTTTTTTTGTTTAACCTAATTTAAAGTTTACAAATTTTTTTGAATCTATTTAAAAATTTACATTTCCAAAAAAGTTTAATAAACAAACTTAAAATTTATATAAATAAATAATTAAAAGATTTGTAAACTTAAAGTTTATAAAATAAAAAGATTATTAAATAGACTTAAAATATATATATAAATTATTTTAAAAGTTTATAAATTATATAAATATATAAATATTATATAAATATAATATATTAAAATAAATATAATAAAAATAAATATTTTCAACAATATTTTTTTGTAAACCTAAATCTAATTTATTTATTAAAAAATATTTTATTTAAATTTATCTATTTATTAAACAAGTTGAATTAAGTTAAACTTCAAATAAATTAAGTTATAAATTCTATTAAACAATCTTATTCATTTTCATCCTTATTTTATATCATAAAAATAATTACTTTATAAATAATAAAATATTAATAATAATATTATGAAAAAAATAATATTTAAAATGATTAGTCATCATTTTGGTTTCTAAAAAATTAAGAATTAGTTATATTAATTTTTAAAAAATAAAATGATTATTTTAATTTTTAAAAATAAAAATTAATTATTTTAATTCTTTTATAAAGATTAAAATAAATGTTTTTTTAATTTTTTATAAACCAAAATAATTAATTTTTATATTTTTGAAATTAAAATTATGATTATCATCTTCTAAGAATCAACATGATCGAACCTTAATATTTTAATAAATTAATTATTTAATCTATTAAAATATATAAAAATAACAAATTATTTTGTTATAAATTTATTATTTTTGAATAGTAGTGATAAACAAATGAATAAAAATGTAAAAAAATTGATACTAGAAAACAATCTGTACAAATCAACAATTCAAGGATTAAATTTAACAAAAACATTTTCAACAACCAAATTATTTAATTTAGACATTTAATTATATATATATATTAATAAAAATTTTTACATTAATTTAAAATAAGATCAACCATAAATATACATAGTAAAAATAAATTTTATTTTATAATTTAATTTTTAGATTAAATTAAGTCAAATACAATTTTAATAATATGTATAATTTATGATATTCAATGACATCATCATATTCCACTAATCGTTCTTAACGAAATGATGAAATTATAAATAGGTTGATATATTAAGAGATTAAATTGACCAAATTATATGTTTAATTTTTAAAAAATTTTAAAATTATTTGGTAGTTAGTAGATCTCTATATCTTTTTTTTTTTAAAATTTTAACACTGAAAAGGTGATCTAATTTAAATAAATTAATTTTAAAAAATATTATTTTTAAAATCAAATTAATTTTTAAACATTAATGTTATCAAAATATAAACAAACAATATTCATTTTTTAACATTAATGTTATCAAAATATAAACGAATAATATTTTTATGACATTTGATTTTCGCAACAAAGACATGATATAAACTACAAATAGACATAACAATAGGGCGGGTTTTACATTCCCTGTCCCCGTTCCCGACACCCTGTGTCCATCCTCATCCCTGCAGACACATCTTCATCCCTGTCCTCATTTCCCGTCGGGTTTAGAATATTAAACCCGATCCTGTTTCCGTTCGGATTCAGAAAAACCTGTCTCGTACCTGTTTTTAGTATTTTTTATATTTTAATTTTAATTTTAATTTTTTTTTATAATTTATTAAATTATTATATATTTTTTAAAATTTATAAAATTTATTATTTTTATAACCTTATTAATTTTATATAATATTTTAAAATAATAAAAATATTTTAATAATTTTAAAAATAGAGCAGGTTTGAAAACCGGATGGGATGGATATAAATATCCCTATACCAAATGCCTTCAATCCCGCTTTCAAAAATTAGATTTTATCCATTCCTAATTTCAAGCTCGATCAACTTAAATTTTTTCCATCAACTCAGGAAACAAAACAGACAGATTGAAGACGGTCAAGTTGCGATCCCTACCTACAAAGCCAGCTTCGGAAGTTCCTCCTCCTTAAACCCCATAATCCACAAAGAGAGAGTCGTTAATGATAGGCACATGCAGCAGCAGAGTTGTATTTATTTAATAAATAAACGAATACTTTAATTAATTATACAAAGGGAAGGAACATATTCCATTCTTGGTGGAGGTAACTGAGAAATAGGGTGAGGTCAATTTGGGTGGGCCTTCAATGACAAAGCCCATAATAGGATGCTTCTTTTGTAACGCAAACGCTTTCAATCTATGTATGGGTTGGACACGCTGTGCATCGCATGCCAAGACACGTACTTGTTATGTGTCAACGTGTCGTGTCATTTCATCCTAATCTAAATTCAGTATAAAATCTCCCCATCCCTTTCTTTTTCACAAAACTAAGTGCAATACGTTAAAGGAACTTTTATTTGTTTTTTTGTTAGATATCCCAACATATCACTAGGTATTGATACTCTTTCGTATATATTTGACACTTCTAATATTAATAAATATAGAATAAGTAGCATTGTTATATACTTTTTTGAAAAAGAAAGAATGCAATCCAAATTAATGTTAGGGTTGGATTTTTAAAAAATATACTAATTAGAAATTAAAATATTAATGAATATATTTTATGAAATTATAAGATAAACTAATTGAAAACTAAAAATTTAATTAAAAAATAAAAACTAAAAAATTATTGATTAAAATAAAAAATATTTGATAAAATTAACAACTAATTGTGATAAATATACATTAACAAAAAATATATTATCATAAATTAAATTTTAAGTATTATAATTTATTTATTAATTATAAATTTAATTTTATTATATATATATATATATATATATTTATATTTAATAATATATATAATTATAATTTTTATGACTATATATTATGAAAAATAAAATTTGAAATTTTTTTATATTTATTTATTTTATTATTTATGATATTTTTAATAAAAATCATATTTTAAATAAATAAATTTTTAAATTAAAATTATTTATTTTTAATCTTATAAATAAATTTTACATAATATATCTATTTAAAGAGTATTTATTTTATTTTTATTTTTTATCAATAAAATAAAATATTTTATTATAAATAATTTAAATAAAATATTTAACAATGAAGTTAAATATATAATATAAAAATAATATTTATAATAAACAAATAATTATAAAATTCTATAAAAAAATAAAAAATAATTTATGAATAATTTTAAAATTTTAAAAAATAAAGTTAAAAAACATTAATTATTTTATTTATTTATCAAAATAATTATCATATTAAATTAAATTAAAATTATCTTAAAAATATTTTAATTATTTAATCTTTCGTTTAGCTGAAGTATACTCACAAAAAGACATCGAATACAGTCCAAGATGGATAATATCGTTCATCATTAAAAGCCAACAAAAAAAAAATAGTTAATTTGTTCACACTTAACGAATTTTATAGATGTCAAACATATACTGTTCTTTTAAATGTTAAAATATTGAAGAAAATTTGTAATAAATATTGAACGTTTTGTTTGATGATTCAGAGAATAAATAAAAAGGTCAAAATTAGATGTTAAATTAAAATTTTAATTACTTAATAATATAAAAACACTTACGATACTTAAATTTCTATTCTATTTTATTTTACTTTTCTACACTTGTGTTTGAGTTTAGAAGAGGCTCCTTTACTAAATTAATATTGTTTGGTCTTTAATCAGCAATGCCATACACAATATTACAAGATTGATATTGAGGCTAGAAATTCTGAAGTGGCATTTAGGATGTAGCTTTGGAAAACGATCGACCAGTTTTGCCAGTAACAGGGGCACTTCATTAACTCTTCACATCACAAGCATACATGGATATACACAGATGGAATATCACCGCGACCGATTTCATCTTTCCCCATGAGCCAATTTTTGGTACAATTAATGAATAATGAGATTTCATTTAGAATTTTATATAAATTATTATAATTTTTATTTTTTATCATCATATGAATTTTAATAAATTTTATAGAATCAATTTAAGATATTAAAATTATTTGTATTAACCAGTAACGGAAGTAAGTTAAGTTGAGTTAGATTTGAATGTGTATAAAAATTTTGATGTTTGAACTGGACTTGTTATTTGTTATTTTTTTTTATTAAGGTTTGATATAATTTAAAGCCTACAAGTTTATCTTCTAAAAAATATTAATAAATAGACTTAAAATTTATATAAATAATTGATTAAAAATATTTATAAACTTAAAATTTACAAAATAAAAAAATTATTAAATAGATTTAAAATATATATATATATATATTATGTAAATAAAATATAAAATAAATATTATATAAATATAATATATTAAAATAAATATAAATAAATCATGAATAGATTAAATAAATTTTTAAAATTTTTTTTATAAAACTTATACTTAAATTTTGCTTAAAAATTAAATAAATTTGATATTCATCCTCTAATCTAATTATTAACTAGTAGATAAAATACTTGTTTGTCAAAATCCCGCAATTAATTTATTCTAATGTGACATGTTTTAACAAAAAATATATTATTAAATTCATTTAATCATATATTTTTATTAAGTTCAACAGTCTTAAAAAAATTTAAACTGTTTAAAATTAATACAAACAACTCCAAAATAATACTGCAAAATTTTCTTTATGCTTATAATACGGTATAGCAATTACAAGATTAACGAATTGACCATCTTCCCACTATCTCATAGTAATTCGTATCCTTAAATGGGAAACTTGAGTGTTTGGAGAGGTTTGTCTAAACATAGAATAAGAGAGAAATACTGTAATAAAAAAAGGATAAGGAAGAAAAATAAAAAGAGAACAAAAATGTTACAATCATCTAAAAACGTTGAACCAAATAAATTAGATTCCGCCATAAACCTCCTTCACGTTTTAATCATCGTATTCCTAACGTAAGCTGGAGAGCTAGCAAAAGGAAATAACTTCTACTCTTCACTCGCGGCTTTGAATTTTCTAATGCTTTGTTTTTGAATGAATTATGAAGGAAAGAAATAGTTTGATCGAGAAAAAAATATTTTTTTATAAGATTTACATAAAAATAATCTTTTTAAATAGAGAGAAAAAGTACTTTATATTCTTTATGTTCTGTTTCTAATGTTTAAATTCTTTTAAAAAATTTTAAAAATTAAACAAAAAATATTATATTAATAAAAAAATAATATAATAAAAATTATTTTTTAATTAATATAAAATAAAATTTTACTATTTATTTATTTTTTCCATTATGTTTCACAGTCATTTAAAAAATATTTTTTTTTATATTTTTATCTTTTAAAATAATTTTACTTTTTTATTTTCTTCCTATTTTTATATTATCTATACAAAATTTTTATTTTTAATAAATATATTTCAATTTAATAATATTTTAAAATAAAAATAAAAATAGATAGATAGATATAAATTTAATATATGAATTGTGTATTTATTATCATAAATAAGATATAAAATTTAAATTTAAAAATAAAAATAAAGAAAATTTTCAATCCATTCCATTCGACCGTGACACGCGCCCTCGGTGGGCGTGAATGATAGATTTTTGAATCCTTGATTGTTTGTACAGCACTGAACGAAACAAAGATGATTGAAGAGATGAGAATCGAGTTGGGCGCTTGCGTCTGAATTGTATGGTCCAGGAAAATAATGCCATGCCAAAGTTGGTCCTTTCATCCTCTAGCTGAAAGTGAAGTCCACTACAAATTCTATATATTACTGTACTAATGTGTTTTTGTCAAATTAGTATCATTTATCTACTTTAGTCTGGTGATTATGCACATTCTATTCTACTATGATTATGAAAGAACATGGAGAATAGTCTCAAAACAAGTGATTGAATTTTCCATGCAGTTCAATTTCTAGCGTTAATCATTGGCAGTGGTAATGGACTGGTGGTAGTTTTCAAACATGGAATACATGTTGTGCCCAATTATGTGTCTCTTTCATTGCTACTCTCTTGTCTTTTCAACCCAACCTTGTTTCTCAAGACCCAAAAGAAAATAAAAAAAAAGCCCATCCTTGGTTCTCAAACTAATCATATATCCTAAAGAATCCACTAAAAATCAGTCAGCGTTCATGACATGATTAAAATATGATTTATTTATTTATTTATTTATAATATATATACAATATTAAAATTTCAGTAAAGTGAGTACAAAACCTTAAATAATAAATTTTTAAATAAAATAAATAACAACCAATGATGAGAATATTGAATTTCTGGATCTCAATGGCATAGTTGTGACTTGTGAGAGAACACATGGGTAGTGTCCGTTATTGTGCCAGGCTATCATCTGAGAAACTTCATATATTTGTATTCCCTTTTTTTTCTTTCTTTCTTTCATAATACAATAGTATGTTACATAAGAGTGAAGACGTTAAATACTGTAGTTTTGAAAACCTCATCAAATTAGAAACCAATCAAGTCATCAATTGGAACAATTTAAAAAATTATTACACAAAAAAATTACTTAAAAATTGATGAAAAATCGGTTTAAACTAGATTTATCTTAAAATTTAGTTTTTCTAAATATTTTTAAAAAATAAAAACTCATACAAAATATATAATATAAATCATTATTACTATATTATTTATTATAATTTTTTATTTTGTAATATGAGTTTTTTTGTATTAATTTAAAATCATTTAACTAAAATTTTAAATATTTTTTAAATATATTAAATTTTTTTGTATTAATTTCAAATTAGTGTTTTCACCTGTTTAATCATCAATCCGAATTTAAAATGTAATATTTAACAAAATGATGTACTTCTAATCTTTCACTAGGAACTAAAAGTATATAACTTTTATAATTTTTTTAAACTAAAAATGGAAATTTAAAACTTTTATTAAAAAATAAAAAATATATTTAAATCTAATTTTTATAGGCTTTATAAATAATATACCTATATTTATGATAATATTTATAGTAAATAAATTTAATTATTTATTAAAATAAAAAAGGCATGTCAAACTTGCAAAAACTTGTTTATGTTTACTTTTTATAAGCTTAACATGACCGTTTTCTATTCTAATAAATAATTAAATTTATTTATTACAAATATAATATTCTTAAATTAAAGTAGCTAGTACAATGGATTTTATTAATCGAAATATTAAGTTTTTAATTAATACCTAAAAAAAGGTCATTTATCAATGAACAGAAAATGTGAAGTACAAACATTGATTCCACCAGTATAACCGTTGTCTAACAAAACAAGAAAAATGTTAATGCGTGTCTATATATATAACAAGTTTGTATTATAAGATAATATAATATAATATGTTAATAATTTTTTATGATAAAAAAATAATATTAAAATAAATCTGTAATATATGCACTTAAACTTTAATTTCTTAAACAGTATGACCATTTTTTAGTGTTAATATTTAAATATATTTTAATGTGCAGTTAAAAGTTTATAGCCATTTATTATTTAATTTTATAATCATAAAGACAATATATATATATATATATATCCTTTTCCTTTCGACCAATCATTACAATATTGAAGTCGTAACTAAGACGGTACATGGAATAATAATAAAAAATTACGGGCAGTTTAATATGTATATCCCTTCCCTTCTCCAGTACACTGAAACAAATTCTTATACTCCTATTAATTATATTTAATTTGCATAACTTTTCAGGCAAATTTTTATGAGAATTGAATTCCAATGAAATTTGTTATCTTCTCATTTCCTATACATTTCATATTGCGCTCATGCATAAATTTTTTTTAGATATAATATTCATATAATTAATTTAGATAACCGTTTATGTCATATATTTATTTAATTTTCTTCACCATATTTTAAATTTTATACATTTCTCTTTTTCTCACCTATTGTTGTAATTTTTTTATAAAATAAATGTACAATTACAATTTTTCTTTTTTTTTCCCCTAAAATGTAAGGATTTTTTGTTTAGGTGGGTAAATTTGGTTACATAAAGTAGAGTGTTTTTATCAACAATTTTTCATAACTATTTAGTTATAAATATCAAATAAAAACAAAAACATCTGGTATCCTAAAATATTATTTTTCAGCAATTAAGATTATTAAAAGAGAATAAATTCATGTGCAAACCCTCAATCCTTTTTCAATTTTATTGATAGTGTAAATTTTTGAATTTTTCAGCGAATAACTAAGTCTTTACTTAGCTTGTTTCACTTTTGGAAAAGCAAGTTATATTTCACAAATGCAATTTCATAAATTAAATATGTTAAAGCAAGTTTTTTTATCAGCATATTAACGCAGGTTATATATATATATATATATATATATGAATATCTAAATAGTGTATGTTTATATGATTTTACTAGTTGTCCACAAGAAAGGAAAACATAGGATTTTACTTATATTTATGATTTATGAGATGCACTAGGAATTTAACTTATAACTTATATCGTCTTGGTAAAGTCGTACACACTAAATATGACTCACTTTTATTTGATTAAAATAAAAACTTGTACTACTTGGATATAATTGAAAAGAGATTGCAGTTTGATAAAGAGAAAAAAAGGGCAGCTATGGTTGAAAATTCCTGTGCACATACATAGTAAAAAGTATGAATAAAATATCTATGTAGCCACATACTTAAAGATGCACGAGATTGATGTATGGAATTTTTTGCTTTTACACGTATGATTGTGGCTAACATAGTGGCCTGTGTTCTTATGTCAATGTCCAAGTTTTGAAATCTAAAATGTGGAACATAAAAGGTTAAAGGCTATAAACTAGAGAGTAGAGAGTGGAGACATGTGTTATGGAGAATTTACCTTATGAACAGAGACAATAATTGATTTACCCAAAGATGGTAGACCACGAGAATGTAACGTTTTAGAGATGCACATCACATCAACTAAGCTGCCAAGGTCCCCTTCTGTTTCCTCACTCTTCCAATCACTACTTCCCACATCAATTCATGTTGGAAACAGTTTCACCACTTCTTTTTCACCCCATTTTGGGTTTCATTCCATCTTTTTAGCCAAATGTTTCTTTTTTTAATCTACATAAAGTTTGGGACTTTAAACATTAAAAAAAAAAAGTCTTATTAAACAGTATTTATAGGCCTACATGTGTATATAACTTATAGAATGTATTGAGTGGCTGTGGTTGCTATAAATATTGTGGTAAGGTACTTCAACATTCCCTTCCACCTTCCTCGTTAATTGTTATCCTCTTCTTTGTAGTGTGAGAGAGAAAAGAGATAATGGGAAATTGTCAAGCTGTTGATACTGCTACTCTAGTGATACAACAACCCAATGGTAAAGTAGAAAGATTGTATTGGCCTGTGAGTGCTAGTGTAGTCATGAAGACCAACCCTGGTCACTATGTTGCTCTTCTTATCTCCACCACATTGTGCACATCTAAGGATAATGAAAATTGCCCAAATAAGAGTGACAACACCACCAACCCTGTTCGCCTTACACGCATCAAGCTTCTCAAGCCAACAGATACCCTTATGCTTGGCCAAGTTTATAGACTAATCTCTGCTCAAGGTTAGTTTCAACTTTGAGCCTTTACCCTCTCCTTTTTCCTTTCTAAAGTTTTATGCTTTTTTCCAAATTTGACCCTTGATGTGCTTCTTGAATTCAGAGGTTATGAAGGGTCTTTGGGCAAAGAAACAAGCAAAGATGAAGAGAAACTTGTCAGAACCAGCACAACAGTTGAATCAGATGAAGGAAAAGATGGACAAAGCAGCAAGGAGGTTTGAGGCTGAGGACAGCCAGGTAAATCTCAATTAAAATTTGGTCTTTATTGTTTCTACTTCCAAGTTGTTTATGGTTGTTAAATCTTCAAGAATAGGAACAGCTTAAGAGGTGCCTGATTTAGTATTTCTGCTTAATGTCATCTAATTTTTGTTCAAGCAACATGTTTTTATTAACAGTTAATAATTATTGGAGTTTTTTTTTTAAAAGGGTTCATTTTGGAAACTGATTCAGATGTATGTGTACTAGTTTGTTTAATTTTACTTGCAAGGAATTAGAATACTGGATTTTATTGAAGAAGGGGAAGAGAGAGATGTAACTTTGTTTAATGCTAATATGTGTAATTGGTGGTTTCACCTTTGTAATTCTTATTTGTTAATTATTATTTTCAGGAAACGAAACCTGAAAGGCATGGGTCAAGGACAACAGCAACTAATGCTGCTAGTGCCACATCTAAATCAAGAACATGGCAACCCTCTTTACAAAGCATCTCAGAGGCAACCAGCTGATCTGTGTTTTCAATCTTACCCACATGTGATGTGAGAGGGACAGAGGAGCAATTGAGCACTCAAATCAAACCACCAAAAAAAGAATCCCTCTCTATGATTGCTTAGATCTGTGGAAATTAAATTAAAATATAGTACATTCAGGGGATGCCAGAGACAACTGAGAGATGATAAAATTCCCTTGGTTGAGCAACTGGGTTCATGCATAATAATTGTGTATAGTAAAGGTTGACATATTGGACATCAATTAATGTATTCAGATATTACTTTCCAGTGATATCAAGCTTCATCATCATCACAACTTCACCATTATTGTTATGCCTCTTTTTTTTATATATATATATATTTATATGGCTCAAATCGAATAATACATTGATTACCAGACAGAGATAATTACCAGAGATCAATATATATAGCACAAGGATTAAGCAGATAATGCATACAAAAGATATCTGTAGCTTTAAACTTCAAGTCTTAAGGGTAACTACGAGAAAATGAGAGGTTTTCTGATCAACTATAAGGTTTCTTTTCTTCTCTTCTTAATTTCAAGAAAAGAACAAGTTCGACTATAATAAATTGGTTACTTTTTTAAACCATATCTACGACCTATTAAAAATATAACAGAATTTTTTTAATTGAGCCTTTAAAGCAAACCATATCATTTTGTACTACAAACATTTTGATCTAGTTACCACACCAAATGGAGTATGAGTCGTTGAGTCCATATTATTAATGTAATTTGTAGGTGAAGTTTATACGAAACTTGATCCAATTTGTATACAAGAATTTGCATTTATGTGTAGAAAATTGGTGTAAAAAATCAGTTTTAAGAATATTGATATGCAAATATTGTTACTATTTTTTCAGCTGAAATAACCGTAACTCTCATATTCAAATACATTATATTTGAAGAGTATTAGTTAATGTATGAACAAATAGTTCAAATGGGGGAAGCGTTTGGTTGTGCTGAACCATTTGTGTATTATTAAAATTATAAGAATAACCCTTAATGAGTTAGAAGAAACAAGTAGAAAGTAAGATAAAGAATGTGTGGAGTTCAAATGAAATGTAAAAGGACTAATGAGAAGAAAGATGGGACACAACACAAGGTTTACTTTAAAACACTTGCAATCAATGTGCCTCTGCAGTTGATGACTTTAGACATCCATGACACCCCAGGGATATTTTTTGTTGCATTAGAAGCAGAAGAATTTTTCTTCATGGCCCATTGCATTATTCGTTACCTATACTTTCTTTCTGTCTATAGCTAGTAAAGCAAAAGACCCTTTTTTTTTTCCCTTGTCTTTTTTAATTGCTTTCTTTTCCTGAGTTAAAGATATTACTTGAACGAATTCATATTAAAAATAAAAATAAAAAAGAAGAGAAAGAGTATAGAATAGGACAATTGCAACCAGCTCAACACTCGTGCACTTCCTACGCATGAAAGTTAGTTGCACTGCACGAGGGGTCTTCAGATTCCATCATAGAGTACATAGAATTCCTTCCACAAGGCCCACCAATCCTTGGCTTCTTTAACTTTTTCCCTCAAAGTGCTTTCTCATTGTTTAAAAAATCCATAACATCAGCCACTGCGTTCTTTCCTTCTTGCTTTTTTGTTTCTCTATTTTTTTTTTGTTTCACTTTATTTATTTTTTTCTGTATGATGAACAATCATGGAGGATACGCATAGATATTCGAGCAAAACATGCTTTTCTCTTTCCAGATTGCAGTTATACATGTTTGGGTCACGAGTTTGTATTATCTCTTTCACAGCACAGTTCCACCTGAATACTAGCTAGAGATGCATGTATGTGATGTACATACATATAGCTGAAAAAGAGGAAGTGGATGTCTCTTTTGTCTCTCTTTTTTTTTATTTTGAATTTTTTAATGGGATACAAAGATATGATAATTAATCCTTGTAGCAAGCAAATTCAAACCAAACATTGCTTGGACTAGTGAAAGTTTATATGTACATAAAAAAGACCAATCATTATTGAATAGCAGAAACCAACAGGTAGTAAACAAATTAAGGAACCGCCTTCAAAGTTTGACTGATAATAATGTAGGAATTTTATATTTTTGTTCCCAAGTGCCATGTACCACTTGTTAACTAGCAAACCGTTTAGGTGTTCAAGTTAACTTCCATGTCATTCATTATGAAATCCATCTCCTGGGCTCCTATGAATGATCAACTAAATGAGAAAAGCCTTTATTATAAATAATCTGTGTTTGTGGTTGATGAACGTTTATAAATTTAAATTTGAATGAACTTTATTTTATAGTATTAGTTATATTTATTTTTAAAATAAGTTTAAAATAATATAATTTATGTTTGAAATATTTTTTAAAGTAAATTTACAGTATAAATGTTTTAACTCAACTGCAAAAGTTACAAACATGTTGAAACAAATTTCAAACCATGTTTTGGTCTTCAAACTTAATTTTAGGAACTTTCAGTACCCATTCAAACATGTTATTTATCTTGGGAACAAAATTGCGACTTCTCATCACTAAATATGTTTAAATCCACTCAAAATTATAAAGAAATTTTTCACAAAAGAAAAAATTTAATGATGTTAATTATACTACTTCTCTATTAAGGGAAAGCTTCAAGGACATTTGCTGAAGACTAAATTAGATTGCTGAGAGGAGAAATATCATTATGAAGATTTATTGCAATAACCAACTACACACTAATTGCTTTTCAATTCTCAATCTCAAAATGAAAAAAGAAAAAGAAACCACAAAATTAAAATTTTCGTTGCAAGCTTGCCTCACAAATATTATATTCATAAAATATATAATAAAACAAATCAAACTTGGTACTGTAACAGTGCCACTTGATGCCTAAAAAGAGTCATCATCAGGACTTGTATTGCCATCACTCAGATGCTGTGGTCTCAGATATCACTTGGACAATTTCATGCTTATCAAATTGGCTGAAGTTGCCCTTTTGCTTGAAGAGTTGAGTATGGTGGTGTCTACAATAAAGACGATGTTCATGGGCCACATAATTTGATGGGCTAATTACACAACCTCCATGTGTGCACCTGAAACAAGATTTATGGTAAGATTTGCCATCAACAGCCACCTGAAAAAAAAAGTGGCCATGTCATCAGTGAAATAGATAATGGGGTTTTAAGTAGTCTACTAGGTTTTTCATTTGTTTAGTTTATTGTCATTCTTGTTTTGTTTTGGCGTATCTAGGGGTACCATTGTTCTGTTTCTATTTTCAGTTGATTTGTTTACACTAGTAGCTATAAAAATATGACATTGTTTTCACTTTAATTTATATTTTTATGATTTTGTTTAGCGTTTCTTTTATAGAATCACAAAAATATGAAATAAATAAACAGAGTGATATTTTTGTATTTATTAGTGAAAAATATCAACCGAAAATTTAAAATAAAAATAATACTCTAAAATTTTCTTAGACTGTTATCAGAAATCGTAGCTTTTAATGTTATTAATGTATTAAATTCTAATATTTTAAATAAAAATTATTATTTATGAATTTTTATTGTGTGCTTTTAGAAGCATCTTAGAAAAATCACTCTTTTTTTTTTTTACCTCTTTTGCAAATATTGTTATACACATATACTAATATAGTATTTGACTTCAGAAAATGGGAGGTTCCCTATGATCATGGGTTTATATTTTTGTTTCTAGTTCTACTTCTATGTTTAATAATATTAAGCTAATAATATTGTGTCTGGTAAATGTCTAAAATGCTACCAAAGAATGCAGGGAGCCATGGTTCAACTAAACAGTAATTTAGAGAAGAAAAAAAAAACTAGGATACTGTTGTTTCAAAGTGAGTTTGCTTTTAAAGTAAACACTAAAAGTATATTTATCATTAATTTAATATATAGTGTTTTGTGATATTAATCCATTAAATAAGTAAGGTAGATAGACCTTTAATTTTTCATTTTAAGGAGAATCTTTTTACATTGAAAAGATGTGAAGTGTACAAAAGATAGTTATATACCTTTTCAATTGGGTACACAGTTTTGTTGCAACCAACACACTTTTCCTGAGTGCCAGCAAACAGTCTTGAAACCTTGTTGTTGGTTTGGGCCTGTAGAATTCCCAGAGTGGAATCAAACTAAAGAGACAAATTGCAAAACCCTGATGTACAAGCACTAAAGAAGAATCCTAAGGATGAAAAGAAATACAATTTTTTTTTTTAGTATTAAGAATGTGTAAAAACCTGATCAGAAGATCTTTCAACTCTAGCAATTCTTGGAATACCTACAAGCATAAATATAGCGGTCAGATAAAAGGAAGAAATAATTAAGCTGAAATGAGTGTATATTATTAGAACTTAAAAATGCTTATTATTCTTAAGAAATAACTATATAGTAGTTATTAACCTTCAAAACTTTTGTCCAAGCTGCCAGTCATCTTAAACAGTTGATCAAAATGTGGCTTACAGTATAAAACGCCCTCAAAGGAACAATAATTACTCAGCTGCAGGGATCCATAAGGAAAAGAGGATTAAGAATATATGCATAACACAATAGTATTTATTTACTTAAATACCCTCAAGTCACATGCAAAGTTTTTTATTTTTTGTTTTAGTGAACTTACACATTCAAAGTTGAAAAAAAGAATATAAAATACGAAAAAAAAAATATTGAGTGAGCTGAATGCCCATCGAAATGAACAAATGTAATTTAGTGTGCATTCCAAACAAAAAAAAAGGGCAGAAAAAGATAACAGTTAAATAAATGGTATGCTTTCAGCTCCACATTTGAATTCTTAAATAATTATAAGTAATAAAAATAAACGAATAACACAACCACTGAGTCCTTTTAGTTAAGGAGAATGGTAGCAATTGTATTTGGGATATTGATTAACAAATTTATAATGAAAATATTTATAAAATCTATATTACATTCTTATAAAAAATTTTAGTTATATAATTTGATTTTCAATTTTTTAACTAATGTTTTTGAAGCATTACTTAAAATATTTAGTTAACTCACAAAAGGTCACCATTTGCAGCCGAGACAGCTATTTTTTAAAGTATTGACTAAAACTATCTTAAAAATAAAACTAACTCATGAGGTGCCAATTGTCTTATTATATATATTTAGTTGTGCATTTAAGACTCTAACAAACTAGGAAAATGCATTTGGAATATTCATGGGAGGTCAACGAAAAAAAAACTAGTTTTGAAAATAACCTCACACAGTAATCGTAATCTACCAGCCAACCACGTCAATTTCATAAAATTTCTTGAAAATCGTTTTGTGAAAATTAGCATTTTCCTTAACCCCCCACTTAAAATGAGTGTCAATGTCATGCCTAAAGATGTGGACATGCATGAAGCATGATGATACTGAAGAAGGAGAGATTGTGCACTTAAAAAAAGTTGGAAACGCAAAGCAGCAAATGACACATGGAGAAGAGTGTTAAGCACTCTTTGAAAGGAAGTACAAAGAAGTGCTAATTTGATCTGAACTTATATCTACAAGAATATCCTTTGTTCTTTAAGAACCATATGGATTCAACTATGCCTCTGTCCAACTCATTGGCCACATTCTCCATATTCTTTCTTAAAAAGCATTTATTCATCTTCATTTCTAGTCAATCTCCACTCCTCAATTCTATGACTACATTGCTCCTTTTTTCTACTTTACTCAAGTCACATTAATTGTATGATTATTATTGGAAACAGAACAATTTTTATATCAGTCATTCTTTACCAAACTATCCTCACAAAAATCACCATATGCACTGAAGCATCAAAATCATCATTAATCCTAAAATAAAAAAGAAAAGAGAAGAACCAAGTGACTAATCTAAGAGAGGGACCAAATTGAATAAATGAACATGTATGTGAAGATGAAAGATCAAAGCAAAGAAAACTCAATTTTGAAAACCATGGTCCTACTCCTAGGTTTGCTCTCACCTTAAGGGTACCCTTGCAATGGTGACATCTGAAGCAAGACTTGTGGTACACCTTGCTGTCAGCAGTGAGCTGTTCCACCCAATATACTTTCTTTTCACATACTTTGCACTTCTGGGTAGTGCCTGAAAATGATGCCATCTCAAATGAAGAGTTAAAGATCCCACTTCGTAGAACTGAGTGGGGGGAAAGGAAGACTCTTTGTTTCTTTCTTGATTGTTTCCTGTTTTTCCAAATTCTGTGTTGGGTAAACTCACAACTTAGGTATTACAAATTGAACGTGATCATGTTCAATTGTTCACTGGTCTACATTTAAGGCTTAAACTAAAGACAAAGAATAATAATAATAACAATGTGTTAGCTGTATTCATAATGGCCAGTTTGGTGATTTGATTTGGAGCTAGCTTATGACGGCTTTGGGCCACACATGCCACTGGCACCTTTGCTGAAATGACCATTATACCATCAACTTAGAGATATACACATATGTATATATGTATGATTTTGAATGTACTATCATTCAATGTTTTGTTATTAAGGTGCATCCACTTTTTCATGTGATGGCTGATAATTGATGTGCTTTTCCTTCTAATTTCTGCATAATAATTACCTCCGATACTTACCATCCAACAATAAAAATAATAAAGTTATATGCAGCTCAAATTCTAAATGATTTTTTTAATATCTAATTTCAAATTAAGCACTAAAAACAGAAGTGAATTTAAATAATCAAATAATGACTTAAGAAGGATATTTATCAAAATTTCTATAGACCAGTGGCCATATCTTATTAACTTTTTTTTAAAAAAAAAAATTCTCGGCCGAAAGATCTGACATTATTATTTATTTATTCTCAGACCAGAAAGTTTAGGTGCATGAACAACGAGTTCAAGGCCAATAACTGTGGCCCATCCTTTTAATTGAGAGGAGCGTAATCAATCGCACCCCCACTTCTTAAATTCAAAAGTTTATCCCCCTTCGCCTTTTCACAAAATTTTCTTTCTCTTTTTTCATTACCACTATTACTAAAAGAATATGCAATTATCTGAGTTCATACATGTCATTAAATCAACAGTTTTAAACTATTGAAAATATAGTAATTGTGTTTTTCTGCATAGAAGCGTGTACACGAGTAAGTAACCTTGCACTCTACATGCTTTTATAGTTTATGATGTAAAAAATGATTGCCATAAATCTATGCACGACAGCTATTTTCTTTTATCACGGTTCAAAATTCTAAGATATGGTCATCTTCAACTGTTACATAACTAGTAAAAAAGCTCCATTTCCTATGAGAATGAATATGATTATCTGAACTAAGTTTAAATAAATAATTTAATCAAATATTTATTCATTGAAAAGAATTTACATAAAAAGTTATTGAAATGAATTTAAAAAAATATAAAAGTAATTTTTGTAAACTTTTCATAATTTTTTTTTCTAAATTTTCCCTTATTTCATATTGAATAGATTAATTGTCATAAGTAAACATTTTTTTTACCAATAACGTATATTATTTTTTTTAAAATGAAAATAGATTAGGTTATACAACACTTTACATAATTTAATTTTAAATATGATCTTACTTCTAAATTTAAAGTTTAAATCTAAATTATTTATTTAATATAAACTAATTTTAAAAATTGACCTTTTCAAAAGCTTACTTGACTTTAAATTTGTTCAAAAACCTATTCGTAATAAGATCTGTCAAATAAATTAAAAGCTTATCCCTAAATAGAATAATATATTAGGAGAAAAATAAAAAATAAAAAAAGCTAATAAACATAAGTTTATACGCAAATACATATAAAATAAATTTTTAAATAAATAAATATATATTCTCAAAATAGTATATTAGAAATAATAATAATTTATATAATAATATTATTATATTATTTATATTGATTTAAGTAAAAAAATCTGTTAGACTTAAAACAAATTTTAAATAACCTGAAGTCTAACTTTTTAAATAAATAAACTTTAAAAAAATTCCTAACATTTAATAATTAGGCTTAAGTTGACCAAAATTTAATATAAACTAAATTATAGATCGATCCATTCAAATAACATGATTTATTCCCATCTCTATCTCTTCTCTACAGAATTTTTTTTACTAGAAATCAACGAAAATTCCATTTGCTCACAGGTCTGGGAAACTGTGTCCTCAACCGTGATGATTATTTTTTATTACAATTGAAATAAATAAAAAAGATGTTAATGAAAGAAAATTGAACCAATATTAATTTTATGTGATCTTTACTAAGAAAAGATAGTTAGAAATGATCCGAATCTTTAAACTACTTATAATTTACTAAGTATAATAGTTAAATAAATTATTTTAATATTTTTTTATCTTCTAAATTTTTACACCATTTAATCCTGTGATTATCAGAAGATACAATAGCACCTTATAGAAATTATGATTATTTATTCATGCATCGAACGCCGCATCCCTATTTTCTATTTCCCTTATATCTAATAAAATCTCTCTCATTATAATAAATAAATAAATAAATAAATTTTATTCAAAGTTAAAGGCAAAACCTAAGAAGGAATCGTGTTATTTGAATAAATTTGAAAACAAAATTGTGATTAATTTTCAGAGTTATTTTTTATATTTTTCAAGAAAAACATTAAAAATATTTTTTAGATATTTTCTAAAAAAATATTTATTTATCATAAGAAATTTAAACATTTGAAAGCTTAAGCAAAAGATCTTAATGTGATTGTCGAAACTTAATTTGCGTTTGAATAATTTATTTTGAAGTTAAAAACTGTTTTTTTGGTAGTTTTTAAGATTTTTTTGTAAAGAAAATAATTGTTTTTAACTTTATTTAAGACTCTCGTACCATCATCATGTGGATAAACTTTTATTTTGGATCAAACATGAACTTCTTCGAGAGTCTCGTACTATCATCATCACGATAGAGACTAGTGGACAAAATCTATACAATCTGCAAGTGATCAACAATTTAAACTTCAAATAATATTTCAAAAGTTACAAAGAAAAATAGATTTAAATTTAAATATATAATATAATTCATATTCATGATATATAATCAAATACATAACAGACAGTAAGAATATTTTTTTTTTAACGAAGAGAATAAGTTATTGAAAGCATATATTTTTGTATTTGACCAAATTTTTAGTGGCTTGAAAGACGTTGATAATTCATGTGAACCGTAATAACTAAAGACGTTGATCGTTGAACTAAGTCGCTATGAAATTTTGCTGTGATATAAAACAAATACTACTTTTGCAAAGAGTACATTTATTGATGTACTAAGTCTTTTTATGATACCATAATTTTAACGTGGCAAGCAAACAATAAATATGCACATGGTAGCATCTCTTTGCCATATACACCCTAGGCGTCAAAATGGAAAGTGGGAGAATCAAAGTAAAAATGTGTATATCAATATATTTTAGAGATGTTTAAATTATATTTTTATTCAATTTAAAAATTATATTTTTTAGATTAAATGTGTATGTTTTAAACTATTTAAATTTAAAAAATTCTTAATAATATTGAACCATTAAGAATGAGTTTTTTTAATGGTATTTGTTTTATTGTTTTACAACTTAAGTTAATATTATCCACTAACTATGAAATCATATTATTTAGAGAACTTGGGAGTCTAGCCCCCTCTGAACTTACTTGAACCTCTTATTTGATAGGATGGGGATTATTTAGTAGTTTTTGCTGATATGCCTTAAAAAAAACAAAAAAGGTAGTTTTTGTTGTTTATATATATTTTTTGGTTTTATAAGAAAAAAATCATATTATTCTTAATATGTAAAAGAAGAAATTAAGTTTTAAACATTTACACTTTTGATTTTAAACTTCATCCAATGTCTTTATTTTATTTTTCAAATCCTTAAATTAATATTAAAAACTTAAAACTAACTCTCATAAATTACTTAGAAAAAAAAATCCTGAACAAACTCATTTATATTAAAATAAATTAAAAAAATTGTTGGAACTTAATTCTTAATTAGACATTAAAATAAATTTAAATTTTTTTAATATTTTAATAATATATATATATAAATGTTTTTAGAAATATATAAAAAATATATATTAAACAAAGAAACTTACTTAATATGAAAAGTATATTTAACATATTTATCTCGCTGATCTTAAAAGAATATATTTTTTATTAATTTAAGACGAAAAGAATAATAAAATATTTAATAAAAACTGATATAAAACTGTTACAAAATACTTATCTAATTTATAATAATAACTTTTTACTTAATCCAAAAATAAAAGACAAAAAATATAATTAAGCGTCGATTCATCTATTTTTATTTATTTTGTTCAAAACCAGTATTGTATACTTATTTATTATATTTAAGTTTTATCTTAGAAATTAGAATAGTTAAATAAAAAAAATGTCTAATTTATATTTTTTAAAAATATTAAACTTGAAAAAGCACATACAAAAATATTAAGAACTTATATTTTAAACTAAGTATTTGTATATATTTTGACAAAGAAAATACTTATTGTATATAAAAAAAATATACCTCTTAATTAATAAAGATAAATTAATATAATATTTTGTATAATTTTTTTTTATCTTTTTTTCTTCAAATTCTATTAAATAACAAATTTATTTAATATTTTATCTATCTAAAAAATATATAATTTTTTATTATACCACAACATTCAATCATTCTTATATATTGAATATGGTTCTAAAAAATATATATTAATATATTAAAAAATAAATTTAAATTAAATAAAAAATAATTTAATTTAGATATTTTTAAAAATAAATATAATTTATTCAACTAAAAAATATAAATATGATTAAACTAGCTAATAAACTAGTATTTTTAGTAAAATAATTATGGACGACAAATGAAGGAGAGTTGTATATTATTTTTTATTTATGTTTTCACATATTATTTTTTTTATTCATTAATCGAAATATAAACAATGAACAAAATAGTAATTTGTGAAAATATTAATAAATATCAAAGTTGAGTATATACTAAGTATATTCTATTCGTTTTGTGCTTTTATTATTTATTTATACTTTTTTAATTGAATTTATTTTTCATTTGTAAAATATTTTTTGAGCAATGTTGTATTTTCCTAACAATCATACACATATTTAATAAAAACAGTAAACAAAAATATATTTGTTATCTTCATAACATAAAAATGTAATATTCTTATTTAATATTTAATAAAAAATATAAAAAAAATAGTCATATATATATATATATAATTATTATTCTTTATTAATAATTTTACATCCTTTAATCAGTCTTGTTGTTAATCATTTAAGTCATTCAATAAAAAAATACTAAATATTTTTTATATTAAAATAAATTGAAAATAAATCTTAAAAGAGATTTATGTGAAATTACTTGCGCGTTTGTCACTCAGCAGTATGCTAATATCTATACACAAAAACAATTAAAATTATATTTATAAGAATAATAAAGAATTATTCTTTTTCGTCTTCGTAATATTCTAATCGTTTCATTAGTTCTTATAGTTTTGAAAGCTATAATAACTTCTTATACTATTTTCAACATAAAATTTTAAATATGTTTTATAAATTTAATTTTTATACATTATGAGTGTAATTATATTTTAAAGTAATTATTTATAAAAATTTATATTTTTTATTATATAAAAATTAATAATTAGATAATAATATAATTTTTAATATTTAGTTTATTTTAATTAAATTCTATATTTAGTTAATATTTTTATTAAATATTAAGAATATATTTTAAAAATATAATAAAATATGAAGATAGTTACAAACCATCATGAGTTGTGTTAATTGTACAATAAATAATATAATAATTTATTAAATATATTTTTTACCTTTATTTATAATCAATTATATCATTTTTTATTTTTATATATTATTTTCATGTTTATTTTACTATATTTGTTTTATTCAAATAAAAAAAATATAAGGGATATTTTATATCGGTATAAAATTATATAAAATATATTAAATTTTGACCATTTAAATTTTTATTAAAGTATTTTTTAATTGATAATTTATAATATTTATAAAAAAAATCTAATATAAATTAAAATCGTTATTATCTATTATTTAAAATTATTATTTTTTTTTTAATATTTTCTATTTTAAAATATTTCAAACTTTTTTGAGTTAGAGAATTGGTTTTTTCATAGCCAAATTTTTATAGCGTTATTTTTTAAATATTCTTAAAAGTTAATTTTTTACTCATGAATAAACTACTAATTTAATTCTTGAAAGATTTAAAATTAGTTAAATTAATCTTAAAAAATAAATATTATTATTTTCATTCTTAAAACATGTAAAAATGATTTTATAAGATCTCAAATAACCTGTAAAGTTAGGATAATTAGCATCAACAAGTAACATTTACCTATAAAAAATTATACATAATATATATATAATTTTATTATTAATTGAAGACAACAGAACTTGAAGGAGGATAAAAACATAAAATTTTAGGTGTAACACATTTATAAAAGTAGGTCATCTGCCTTAACAATATCTTTAGAAAGGGACATATTGGGAATTCTATGAAATTGTTTGAGAATAGTTTCTTCAAATTGATAAATCTAATGTGTTTTACATTGAACCTAACTGTCCTAATACGTAAAAAAGTTGCAATTTGTTCATGAATTATTACAACTTGTTGGTCTTAGGCCACATTTTTCTTCTAACCTATTACTCTTTTAGAAGCACATGTTTTTTCATCTTAAATTGTTGATAATAATGATGTGTGTAATTTATTAAAGTTGTAGTTGTATTTGATATCTCATGCTTTAATTAAATAATCTATAATAATATATTTATTTATTTTATTTTGTGAGTGATAAAGAATTGGTATCATCTGAATTATTACTATCTAACCTAACAGTAGTATCATGTGTATTAGTACTTGACATTTTGTGTAAATTTTAAAATATAAAAATAAATTATTTACTCTCACAAGTAAAATAATAAATTATAATATAAAAAAATTGATAGATTAAATTTACGCATAGATTCACTTGACATGATATAACATAATAGAATTCAAAGAAGAAAAGAAAGAAAACCCATGACAAAATATAAAACATAGTACTAATAAAAGTTGCAACACTTTTGATCAATCAACAAAACTCATGTGTTATTGTATGACTCTTTATCTAACCAAACCGAAAGGTGTGATAATTTAATAAAACAAATATTTTTTTATTTGTCTTTTATTTCATCAACCTAACATTAAGTATATTGGCCTTGCTCCAATACTTAGCAATTGTTTAAGCTTCTTCAAGCAATTAGCAAATATAGGAGCATTGGTAACTTTGTCGTTAAGAAGAGTTTCCACCATTAATGATATCAATGCTTTCAATTATAATGGGGAACAACTCATATGTTTAATGTCTAAAAGTGTCACTCTTGTTATTTTTTCTACTCCTCCTTGTTTGCCATAGACTAAAAGGACTTGTCATTTGAGTCGCTTGGATACATACATTCTCAATATCATGTTCCTCATTTATAAATGTGTCTATTTCATCATTTGCTTTAATTTTTTTATTCTTATTTTAGGTCTATGTGCATATGCAACATAACTAATGCTCACAATATATTTAAAATGAATCTTCATCCGTGACAAATTTTATTAACCTTTTCTCTTTAAATTTTGTAACCTCCAACAATTCCTAAAATAAAAGAATTTCCTATCAGTAAATATGGTAAACAATAAACAAATAAAAACAATAATATATAACATGAATTAGATATATAAATTTACCTTAACTTTGTGCTTCCACCGTTCTTCACTTGTTGTAATTGTATGTTTAATGTGATCTCGTCCAAGATCGATCTCATTTTTAACAAATTTTTTTCATAATTTTTATTTTTTTCAAAAGATTCTTTCATTTTTTTATTTTCTTTTATTGATAGGATAACCCATTTTGTGGATTAAAATTCTTAGTGAAGTTTGTTCATCCTTCTTTATTAAAGTGACTATTTGGCTTATTTTTAGTTCGTACTTGTTAAACATATACCTTCACAAATATGCCATAATATTTTTTATTTCAATTGAATCATTACTATTTCCTTTCGCTTGCTCTTGGTTTGGTGGCATTTTAAAGGCTATTTTAACAAAAAATTTCATTACAACTTCATAACAGAGGTTTGAACAAACACTACTCAGTTACATATGACTTTAAATAAAAAAGAAGGAAAAGAAAGGATACTAAGATGTTTCTATTCACGTCCAAAAAAACACTCTCTTTATATATTCAAATGTTAAAAGAATCAAAGGATTTTACTGAACCATTGTTGTTCAACCATAAACTAGTTAAATGTTCACAAGTCTATAATAAAGTAAAAAAAAAATAAAAAAGAATAGACAACTAAAAAATTAACAAAGTCGGGCATAGAGACTAACGTTTTATTTAGGTACCGTAGGTTTATCATTTTTTAAAACTAAACTTCTATCAAACAATTTTGTCAAATATATAGTGAGCATTATCTCCTAGGAAGACACAAATGTTTGTAGATTACCAAGTTAAAGACTTATAAAAGTCACATCTTACTTTACGAAGGTTGAAATGAACAAAAAGAGAACTTAAGCATAATGAAAATTATGTATATGAAATAAAAAATATATATAAGAAAAGGCTGAAAAAGATATAGATAGGACTTGAAGATGAAACACTCCACATAAGCCTAGAAAAAACTCTCTGAATAAGCTTCTTCGCCACCTTATACGAACAAGCTCAAATCAAATTTTGGATGACCATAAATGTTTGTTAGAAAATTATCCAAATACTTGTATAGGTGTTCATGGTACACTTAAGTTTAAATAAATTAAAACTTAGTCTTCCCAAATAGCCCTGAATTGATTGATATTTTTATCTTTCCAAAATGAAAATAATGATTTTCACCTTTGAAGACTAATGTGATTGATTTTAAATCTTTTAAAAATAAAATTGATATTTTACTTTTTGTCAATTGATTTTTCAATAATCTAATTTTTTACATTATTATTTAATCATGAATTATAATATTATTAAAATTTATTTTTTGTAATAATTATTTTAAAACTTATTTCTATCATAATTTTCAATTAGTTGATAATATAAAAAAATTTATAATAACAATTTCAAAACTTATTCCTATCATTCAAATCTATATTGTAAATAATTTATAATTTTGAATCAAAATTTATTAATAAAAAAATATAATCCGATTTCCCAACATAGCTAAAAAAAAAAATAACACGCTAAGAAGTCCATTTGAAAAAAAAAAAAAAACCAACTTCCTGGTCTTGACATTATTTAAAAATAAATAAATAGCCAATTTGGAGAATAACGAATTTTTTTAATTAAAAAAAGTAAAACATTTTGGAAATTAAAATTAGACATCATCATTTTAGGAAATAAAGTGATAAAACCAATAAGTGAGAATACTTTCGGTTTAGATCAGAGAAAACCTAATTCAAATATTCAATAAGTGGGGCCAATCATTAGAATGACATGGCAGCATTTTGTTAATTTCCTGGTCGTGGTTTATAGTTACGTAATATAAAATATAAACTTGCCTTTATTCATGATTGGCCTCCCAATTATTGCAGATTGTTTGGCTGAAAATAAAGAAAAAATTTTCAATTCAGGCACGTCAATGAGGCTGAATAAGTGCTCAAATAGCAATCTCACCGCTCAAGGCTGAATAATTCCACTGAATCATAATTACTTGTTCCATTCCCAACATCCCAGGCCAATGATTACAGATAAAGAAACTGTCATTATAAAATCTTTGGCATTATCAGGTAACGAATCCAATTAATAAGATTATCAAATTCACAAACAAATAGACAAAGCTTGATTCTAGAATTGTATTTGACTGCTCAAAAATTATTGAGAAAATGTGAATCAATATCGTAATAATATTAGTTAAAAATAAAAAATATATATTATAATTATTATAAATGCATAATTACTGTAATTTTTAATTAATTTTTTTTAAACAATATCCTTAAACTACCGGTTAGCAAGATCTAAATTATTGTCAACTCCTTTATCTCTTAATTGCTTACCCTCAAATTTGATGATGAAGCAAGAATTTTGTTGTCTACCAATTAATACAATGTTCAGGAAGAGTACAAGTTAGAAGGTGAAAAAATTGTTGCAAAAAAGGCATTTTGGGTTCAAATCCATTAGGGCTTAACTTTTTAAATGGCAAATCAGTTGAGGTCCAAATTTGTTGCAGAAAAATAGCATACAGTGAAAATATCACCGCCACAGCATTCACTCATTGTGCATTTTCACCAATTGCCAGTTTCCGAGCACCTTCTCTATCAACTGCTTTCGCATATATTTTATAAAAGCATACATTGAAAAGATTTAACAAGTTACTAGAAAACAAAGAAGGGAATTTTGAAACATTATTATGTAGGGTTAAGATGCTACGATTTGAGTAATGACAAGTGTAGAAAGACAAATACATACACAGAACAAAGCAAGAAAAATGAGGCATTGAATTTGACTCAACCGAAGACAGGACTTGCACTACTGACAATTTCCAAAGTTCTGCAGGGATAAAGACAACAACATCCCCTTACCAAAGGCATTTTTCTGAGATCATATTCTCATAAGATGCTTTTTTATAATTTAAGCCTGCTAGTCCAGTATATTTGAAAACTAATCTCGCATCAGCAATTTAAAAAGTAACACAGCACAGGCATATCGCATGTCCAATCAATAGGGATTTTGCCAAACCTAAAATCTGGTTCATAGTCTTCAGATCATTTCCAGTTAAGCTAGTCAGAATTTGGACAACAAGACTGAGAGATAACTGTTAATCAGAAATTAGTTAGCATAGTAGCTAGTTAATGATTTGGTTAGAGTGTGGGAGATATGAAGGGAAGTATAAAACACAAAGGGAAGATTGGAGAATTATGTCTTGAGAATGGAAAAGGGTCATTTGGGGGGAGTCCTGGTCCCTCGAAAATCAGGGAACTATAGCAGCTATTTTTGAATTCAATAACAAGAATTCATTTTTTTTCGTTCTCTAGCTGAGTCAGTTTTCTGTTAATAGAAACTTTTCTTGGTTAGTGAGAAAGTGGATTTTTTGAGCTTACCAAAAACATGCAAAAGTAGTGAAAAAATGGCGCACCATTGCCCACATTCTTTCTTAGCTGGTCTTTTTAGTTTAATAACCATTCTCTCAAACATGTTATGCTTATCGAAGTTTATTTATTAGGACCACTACATAGTGCAAGTGGACAGTGGGAACTCGAAGTTTGTCTTTCAACACCCTCTCAGAAGTCAGACAATACCATTAAGCTCTCACTGCCTTCCTAAAAACGAAGGAAAAAGGACATACCAGCAACAACAGCAATTGTTAGAACATCCCCAATTCTTTTTGAGACGTGAAATGCTATTCTTATATAATTTAAATGGCATCAGAGATGGATCTTCGGTCAAGAGCTGCAAATAATGATGAAGTGCAGTTGAATGCAAAGCAAACCCAAAAATGCACAAAAATTATGCCTACTAAGTGATACAAAAAACAACGGATACATAAATGTGTTCTTGTTAGGATATCAAAGTTAAAAGCATCCGAAGAGTCTTGAACACTTAATGGATGTAACTGGATCCGTACTTCAAAATTGAAGAACTGGCATAAAATTTATTTCACGTGAATGGTATTTATACAGCGGAACCCACTTGTCACTATTCACACCAATAAAATAACTTAAAAAACTGCATAGTGAATTTAACATGGAAAACTCTTCAATGATGAGAAAAAAACTAGAGGTCAATTTATGAAAAATAATCCATTATACCCATACAATATCCTATCTTTCCTCTTTTACAAGAAGAACCAAATATATTGTATCCTCTTACTATCATTGTAACATACAATATTCTATCCTTACTCTTTTACAAGAACCAAATATAATATATCCTCTTACTACAATTGTAGTATTATAATATAAAGTACTGAAGTATATATCCAAAAAATAAATCTCCAGTCTCCAGTGTACGCACATACATTGCACTCTTGGAATTTCTAACAACCTCTATTTTCATGCATCGTTGAAGCACCTTAAATTGCTTCTGCTTATTGCATTTTCAAGAGGTGCATTAGGCTCAATTTATAGGCACCCCATGCATGTAAAGGCATTCACTTTCACCACACAATTTTAATTTATCTATAATTCCTCACTGTAAACCTTGAGTTACTTTTAATTATAGAATGATATTTGAATTTCTCTATGGGATTGAAGACAAAAGAGTACTCTGCCTTGAAATAGTACTCTAAGAAAGCATTCTACTCGAGGATCTTCGTTTATTTACCATTAGAGACAAACTATCCTGTTTGTTTTATTCATTCGCAACGCTCACTCTCAAAGCTTTCTTTACCCCTCAAACTAACAAAAACATTGGTATATCAAATTTCACTTCTTTAAACAAGCTCATGTTACACTACCAGATTAAAATAAAATTAAAGGTGCATTCATATACAAGTGTATGTAGATATATATCTATGTATAGAACATCCAGATATATGATCATGTTTCAACAGGGAACCAATATTCACAGGGGAAAAACTGATTTTATTGGACAAAGCATGCTTACAAAAATATGATCCAAAATTAAGGTCACTGGATCTTGAAATTACTAAGCATCTCCCAACAACCAGAAATCCTCTCCTGACCGTAAAATACAAGTATGTACACCTTAATAACAAAAGGGAAGACCAATTCTATGACATCTGGCAAGTTATGAGCAAATGCATCAATGTATTTACATCAAGAGAAGCCATGACTTTTCCCTACAAAGGGAGCAGAATACCTTTTTGGGCTGGCTGGATTCATGAGCTCAATGTACAATTCTAGTAACTGAACCTCCATGTTCTTCGCAACCTTACCTATATCTTTGGCTCCCTCGTTTCCTAACCATGAACCATTTTAGGACATTGCATAGCTTTCTCCATCTCCTCTGTGCGCCATTGGCCATGGATGTCGATCGTGCCAGCATGAAGCTGTCAACAGCACTCTGTAAATCTGCTTGAATGTGGCATTGGGATTCAAGATCAGTATCAAAATATCTTAGATGATCTTCGTCACTAAAAGCATGGGCCATTGAATCTGTGTCACAGATCAAAGAGTTGGAGGGTTGGACTGGAAAACCAAGAGTCTGATCATATCTAAGGCCCATGCTGTCAAAATTAGGCAAGCAATAGTCATCCAAGCTACTAGTTCCACCAACAGAATAAATGGATGACATGATATCTGGAGAAGAGGCACTTGCTTGTGTGTAACTGAATCCTTCAGTCTTCTGGGGAGCTAAAAGCTTGTTGGCACTTGATCCCTCAGTCTTGGGAGAGCTTGAGGAATAAAGTACATTAGTTAAGTTTGAAGACCCATCCATGAGAGAGGCTTCATCTTCAAAAGTGGCATATTTCTCCCCTTGTCTTATTGCAGTAATAACTGAGTTTTGAGCATCAGCCTGATGGTGGAAAATCACATTGGTAAATATTATGGAGAAATAAGAGAGGGAAGGAGAGTAGAGAAAGTAATAGGTGATGAGGGATAAATGCCTTTTCAGTTTCAGACAGCTTATCTACTGGGACATACTCGCATTCAGAAAGCAGTCCTGTCACTTGTCCCACAGCATTGAAGACCACACCAGGTTGTTGAGAATGAGAAGAAAAGTACAGGTATCTTGTTGTATCAGGTACACAGGTTCGAGCATGTTCCACAGTTACTTCCCACATCTTTGCAGACATCCCAGTGCCCAATATCTGCACATTCCCAAGCAATGAAATTTTTTTATTTGCCACGAGAAACCAAGTACTTATCTATTTCCAGAAAGGACAGCAATATTTATCATTCAGAACTTTGATTAACCAAAGGAGTGATACAAATTTATGAGGATGAGAAAAAGATCCCATGTTTTCTGTAAATGGTTCTCCCATAGAGCCCAACCATTCCAGTGACAAGAATAGTTCGGGATGTCCTCATTGATGTATAAATTCATTACCTAGGAGGTCTCGGACCTGATAATGACAATGCTAATCTAAATAACTTGACAGTTGACACAACCAGTGAATAACTAAACTGTCCCAATGAATGATTTTGCTATAGTCCTTCAAAAGACAAATCTACCAAAACAATTTGTACGTAAAAGGCACTAAATTATTACACTGCGCAGTTTTGCTGGATCCAGATTGAGAAGTGTGAGAAAATCTTTAACAGTATGGATCTTTTCACGACTCAAACGTTTGTGGAAAGCTCCATCCTTGCCTATCTTTTCCAATCTCCAAACTTCATCAGACAGACTAGGAGGATGGTGCTTCTTGTACACTGCAGCCAAAAATCAGACATTCAAACTAAGTTTAAATCCCTCTCTTGTTTGCACAAGTGACCTGAAAACCTCAAATACATGTATTATATATATACACTTTAATGAAGGGATTCAGTTTATTAGGATTTCAATTTTTCCAAAAAAAACTACAGAATGCAAGATAAATAGTTCATCTGTTAACACCAAAAAGAAGATTGCATGGATATGGGATCAGAAAAGTTCAGGACCAGTAAACAGCAATTATCCTGGTTTTTAGTTACTATATTTTCCATTAACTGTTAGTTAAGCAAACCCAGAATTTTCATGTAAATCATATATGTTTTGTACTGTTCATTGTTTCTTATTCTTCCATATTGTAAACAGCATCTCTATCACTTAGGGTTCATAATTAGTCTAAAAAGTAAATTCTGATAGCATCTGAAAACATTAGATCTTGATGCATCTAAGCAGAAAATAATTATATATTTATATAAAAATACTCACATTCTCCTCTGTGATCCCTGACAATAAATGACTCCGTCTTTGCTTCTCTTATTCTAACACCATCAAAGTTGTCCAAGACTCGTGCCCCAAGTCTGAACCTACGGCTCCTTGTCCAGCTTGAATTATCTGTATATGAAATTTCACCCACCATACCAATCCCATCTTTAAGATATAAAATTACATCTCCTGTAAGAAGGGGCTTCTTTCCTTCCCTCTCTCTCACAATATTGCTCTTGAACTCTTCAGGCATCCAAACATCACTTTCTTCTTCAAAATCTCCCTCAAGGACTACAATTTCCACCTTAGCCAAAGATTCAGGTCCAGTACTAACAACCTTCCCTGTTAGGGCATCAACTAAACTTATCCTTAAGTTGGAGCCATCTTCTCCTTCAATTCGAGCTCCTGTAAAGACAGGAAGTGAAATGCTGTTTTCAAACTGCAGCTGCAAATTTCTTAACTCAGTAGTATGCAACTCTTTTCCACAGGTCCTGAAATCAAGTAAAAGAGATGCATTAGAAACAGAGTCAAGCTAAACCATTTCAAATCAATCAGCTAAAGCTTTTTTCCTAACTCATTCCCTTTGCTTCACAAGAAGCCCCACATCCAAGACACTGGAATTTAAATTATTAGCAGGGGATTAACTCTTACTGTTTCATGCTGGTTAAATGCCTTTTTAGGGCCTTTTCAACTTCCTCCTTAACCTGTAAAGAGGTCACATATATGATTAGTATCTGATATCAATTATCAGTAAAAGTGGAACTAACATTTACAGGACTAAAATCCAAACATGCTGCTACACCAGAAAAGAACATGGAGTTTCAGTTCAAACATCACATCCAATTATTTATAAAACTATTAGCCTAGAAAGAAAAATATATTTTGCAGCATTACTGTACTTAACATTCATAGTACAATATTAACACAACTTCATCTCTCTCAGCACAGACCACAAAATAAATTATGCAATGCATAACCTAAAAACCACCAGTATTTTGTTCATTGAAGTCATTTTATATGCTTTCCATAGGACCTGAACTATGGAAGCATAATTTTCATCTTTTGTAACTCCTCTACAGGAACAAATTCATGCACCAATTGTCCCAGTTAAATACCAAAAAGCAAAGTTGGCAACTTCAACCAAGAAAGCTCTTCAAGTGTTTTTTTTTTTCCCTTCATTTTTCCTTGTTTTTCATTAAATTTATAGACAGGTGGCACACTTTATGAGTGTAGGAGAGTAGTTCACTTCTATCAAATTAAAATTTTCCAAAGTTGTTTCAGTACATCTAATAATTGGAGCCAATGACAGGTTTTGAAACAATGAATGAAGTAGGTTTTAAAGTATATCTGTTTATTTGAGTCTTCTGTGTCATGACATGCTCAAAATCCACTCACAGAAGTAGTATAAGTGACAGCATGAGGAAAAACAAACTGATAGCAGACCAATCATTAAAAGAGTGTACACTAGAAGATATAGAAGAAATGGGCCTCAAGTTGAAGGCCCCAACTAATATGTACAGCAGTTAGTTAGTTAGTTAGTTAGGGGGATGGTTATTTGTACATGGGAAAGGGAGAAGAGGGGGAGGATGAGAAATCAGTGAGTTGAGGAGAGAAGGGAGCCTCTCGAATTGCTCTTGGTATTGTGTCCAGTTTCTGCCTAAGCTTAGCCATTGGGGTTAGGCCTGAAATCCTTTTTCTTGAATAAACACAGACTTTTATTACTTTTTCTGGCAACAGCCCTATCACAAACACACAAGTGTTTTACATGGATAAAGGATTAGTTAGAAAGCAAAGCCATCTGCGTTTGTCCCCACGGTGGAACTGTACCTGGAGTTAGGCCAAAACAACAGGCACTCTAAAGTGGATGCAACTAAAAGTTATCAGCAGCCCCAAAAGCATGGCGGTGAGTGACAAGCAATACTTAAATTGTCTAACTAAACAATTTCAGTTACTCTAAGATGCAGGAATCAGGTCCATAAACCATCAACAAACCCCAACAGTAAGCAGTATCATATCTCCACAAAAAAGCAAAAACAGAAAAAAGGAATTGAATACCAGAAACGCAGCTGCATTAAATCCATCATGTCATGATAAGCAAAATTCATACCACTCGTCGAACCAAAGGCTCCAGAATTGGCTCCAGCAAATGACTGACTGATTGTAACTTCATCACCTCAAGCACCACACTACACATTATTCATAACAACCAAAGTAAAATGTCAAAGAAAACAAAGAAACCCTCGATAGTGATGTTAATCCATCAAACTGTATAACAGCATTTAATCAATAACACCAACCCCTCTCCTTCCAAATAAAAAAATAAACATTATGACAGGGAACTGTACAAGGAATACTAATATTATCAATTCTATTTGACGAGTGGCAAACTCCATTTATCATTTTAACAATCTAAAGCAACAAATGGAATCATGAAAAGGGAAGTATCTAGCATCATGTACATTCCAGCCTAAACAAACAACACCTACCAAGGTCGAATTTGCATTACATTAAAACAAAAATGTAATCCCCTGACAGTGGAGAAGATGAACAAAATTCCGCAGGAGCTAAAGAGTTCCAATTTGGGTTACGCATAGGTTCCGAATAAAAGAAAAAAAAAAGGACGAAGTACCTGGAGAAGGGAGGATGCTTTCTACGCTTGTCGTCTGGAGTCTTGCCATCATCGGGGCGCCTTTTGAGCGACATGGTGGAAAGAAGAGAAGAAGGAAGAGAAGGCTATGATTGGGTGTTGAGCATTCAAATCGAGCAGCATGCGGCTGAAGAGAGTAGGGAAAGAAAGATAGGAACAAAGAAAGCAGAAAGTAATAGTATATATATGTGTGTATGCGACATCCAAAAGAGGAAGTAACGAGTAAACGACAACAAAGAGCCCCGTAAACTCCAAAATTAAAATTAATAAAGAGGGCAAAGGAGAGAGCGGCGTTCTTCTCTCCTTCTTCTACTTTTCAGTACTTGGCTGTCATGTTCCTAACCATTGTCTCAGTTTGTTTGCGTCTGGGATGCTTCTCCACCTTGAACCTTTCTCTTTGGATTCTACCGACAACGACAGCGCCACCATAACTCTGATGATTGCGAGCTACACCATCACAAGGATACCTTAACTTCAACTTAAACCCCCCTCAAGCACTGAAACAAAACAAAGAATACCAAATGTCTCAGTCTGAGGCTCACCCTCTGAGGCTCAGGGAGAGTGAGTGGGCTCCATCCAAAAGCGCGTTGTGCGACTAGGTAAAATTGGGCCCACAACTACCCTTCAACGCGCTTCCCGTGACCGATATCCCTTTAAGTTTGCGTTACCCTAATCCCTCACTCATCACTTCCACCTTTCAAATTCAATACCCATCCTTCCACCCAACAACAACCTACCTTCTTCATTTTTTTTTTCTTTTTTCCCTTTCTTCGCTATTGTTTACAGTGACTAAACCAAACTGTGCTATTCATTCTGTGTAAATAGATATTCCACAAACACTCATGCTGATCCATCTATATTCTTTCAAACGTATTTTTTATTATTCATTATATAATTCTCATTCTTAATTTAACATACGATTTTATAATTTTTATCAATAATTAAGAGTAAATTAAAAAAAAACAAAAACATTGCTGACATTTTTATATTTACAATTAAAATTAAAATTTCAAACAAATTTTTATTGTTTACTTTACACAATTCCTTATTTAGAGGAGTGAAAGTCAATATAACGTATGAATCTTGTGAATCGGTATCTTATAGCACTGATTACGGAATTATAAGTAAACATATTTTATTAAAGATAATGTTAAATATATTAATAATTATAAATATATATTAATAATAATTTTAATAAAAAATATCATTTTTTCCCTTTTTAACAAAATTCTTACAATACTGCTTAGCATTTATTTTAATGTACTAGAACTCTTTAAAGATGGAAATAATCTAATTTCATTTAGTGATTAGGCTTTGTGTTTAGAAAACATAAAATATTAATTTATATTAATACTTTTATTATTATAACAATAATCTCGAGGAGGTTTCCGCTGCTCGAAGACCCTCCTCTTGCTTTTGTTTTTCCTCACTTCCAGCTAGGCGGGTGCAGCAAGACTAAGGTTTATAGATTAAGTTAAATTAATTTTTATTAACTGATTCACACTATTTAGATATATAGTCATTCTTTTATGAGTGCACAGTTGAAAATAGAAGCAATGTTAAAATTAGTTCATCTTTCATAAACTTTTTTTCCTGTTACTATGGCTGACTGGTTTTTGAGTCAGCCGTTGAAGTTGAAGAGCACAAAATAGTAAGTGTTTATTATTATTTGAAGCATCAAGCACAAGATTTATACAAAAGCAACATATAAACTAATGGTATCTTTTGGTAGTTGAAATTGTTTTATACAATATTTTAATGTACATGCTAGAATATATTTTATACAATACTATATATGCTCGAGCTTTGTGTGTCCTTATTGCTATGCAACTAGGTTGGTAAAAATCATTAAGCATGTCTAGAGTTTTGGTTGAAAATGATTCAGCTTCTACTATATTCATCTAGTTTGTAATGGGTATCTATCTACCTTCAATCAATTCAATTCATGCATGGTAAGGCATGGGACGTCTTGATATATAGGTCATGGTTCCGAGAAAAGACAATTTGCAAAAAAAGTATTTAAAATATATAAAAATAATGTGATTAATAATGTAACTTTTTTTTATAAATAATCAACATTAAAATATAAAAATTGTTTTTTTAAATGTTATAGTTTTTTAAATAATTATATATTTTTAATTATTTATATATAATAGTACAATTAAACTATTTTTATCACTCTTAATTTTTTTAAAATATTATATTGTATGTATGAGAAAAAAAAAAGTAAAATATATTATATAGAAGTGAAAAATTAAATAAACTAATCATATATTTATAAATCGCATATAAATAATTAAAATTAAATTTGGATAAATAAGTATATTTTAATATTCTCGCGACATTGTATTTCTAAATTAGCTTCTTATTTTTTATCTTCTCATATATAATGCAGCCTGTGCAGTTTGACATTTTTAGTTGAATAGTTAAACTAATAATATTAAAATAAAGATATATTAATTTTTTATAGTTGATAATATTTATATTTGATTTAAATATAATAGTTTGTCATAATAATGTTTACAATCTGATAAAAATTTGTATTTTTTGTAATTTTTTTATTTTAAATAGATATATATTAAATTTAATAATCAAAATTTCTGTTTATTAAAGTTATGTTTCTTTAATCTTTCATTTTTGTTGGTGCCAAAACTTTCCTTATTAATGTTAGCATTTTTTTATTAGATTAAATAATTACACATTACTCTAAAGTTTTTCAAGAAATGGAACAGTGACCTTTTAATTTAAAACAAAAATATCTAGGATACTAATATTACATAATATATACGTGTGTGGTGGGCGTTTGTATCTGTTGTCTGGGTTTGATTATAGACTATAGTATTAGAATCTTTGTGATCAATTTTTTTTTCCGGTCAAGTTATTTTTTACATATGGTAATTTTGGTGTAACTAATGTTTTTAATGATTTTTAATATATAAAAAATTTGAATTTGAAATTTTCCTTTTAAAAAAATACGTACCATTTAAACTAGCTCGTATTGATTAGAATTATGATTTAAGTACATTGTTTATGTAACATAAATTTTCACGTGTAATAAAAATATATCATAATATAATAAAATTATTCTTATCTCTTCTGCTCTTACTTTATTCACATAACACCAAACACCAACTAAATATTTATGACTATCCACCAGCCATATTAACTCCTAATATTCATCATGGCTGTTATGCATACGGAAATCGTGCAAATAGGAATAATAACCTACATCAGGATATATAGATTGTTGGATATTTTTTTTATTTGAAAATTTGCTACTCTTATTTAAAATGTATGAAAGCGTTTTCTGCTGTTTATGTGTAAAATATAACAGCTCTTATGCATAACATGGTTGTTCGCTAACTATTAGTAATATGCTTGTTACAAGTTAATTAAATTTAGAAAATTAAATATTTATTTTATAAATCTTATTTAATAAATTAATAAAAAATATTTCTAAAGTAAATTAAAGAAATGTGTATTAATTGTCTTGTTTACCTATAAGATAGAAAAAAAATCATAATTTTTTTAAATAAAAATTATAATTATATTAAACTTAATATAAAATATTTCATAATCTGAATTTATCAAACAAGTTAAAATAACGTTCATATTTATTAGTATGATATAATAGTTAATGCATGTATAGTTGTTTTATTTAAAAAAATCATTTTTGATATTTTTATTTAAACGATTTAAAAAAAAAGTAATCATTTTCTTTAAAATAAGCTTTCCAAACACGGGCTTATTATATATACTCAAATGTGAATTATGTACGATATCAATGCACAGCATGTCACCGCTATTTTATTATTTGTGCGTGATTTATTTAAAACCTAACAAAATTAATATTCCTAATCCTCCGAAATTATAGAAGCAGGAAACACGGCGGATTTAGTTCTGTATTAAAAATTAGATTAGTCAAATTTCTTCGATAACATATGAAAACGTAGATAGTGTTTTTTAGAGGAAGACGGTAGCGTTATCACCAACCTCCACAGCCACACCCACAGATTAAGCGCAAAACTACAAGCTCTGCCGCTGGAGGGATTATTTGGTTTACATATAATTTAATCAAAATATTTATAAATTATTAAATGTAATTAATAAAAGTTTATAAATTAATTTAATTTAAAAGATATAATTTTTATTAAAAATAACAAACAACGCCGGGTTTAGATTCCACACGTCCCGTCCCATGCTCACGGAATTGCGTTTTTGAGAAAACTGTGGATCTTGCTTTTCTACTTTGACTGAGTTCTTCTTAAATTCCTGGCACGTGTATTGTTTTGTCATTCTCGGTCACGAGAAATACCATCAGCATATTATGAAGTTCTTCTAAAAACTTCTTGCATGTTATTTTATTTAACTCGTAAATATTCTTTAAAAAGAATATTACTTAAATTATAAATATTTACACCCTATAATACTCTAATTTATTTAATGAAATTTTATATAAAATTCGTATCTAAAAATCTTCTTTATGAAATTTAAGTATATATTATTAAACTAACTACCTATTTATTAAAAATACATATAATAATTAAGTTTGATTTTTAATAATTTTTCTACAAAAATTTACTAAATAAGCCTATATATCTATTTTAGTATATTTATACCTTAAAAAGATTAATATTTAATTTTTAATTAGAGATATTTCTTATGTACATTAAAAAATTTAAGATGAATTATCTCTTTTTAACTTCAACATTTTAAAATCTATTATAAAATATTAAATTAGAGTTTTTATTAGGAGTGATTATATTTTTTATTCAACTATTCATTAATTAATTACAAAATCTATTTTTAATTTTTCATTTAAATTAAATTATATGTATTTTTGTAATTTCCCCTTTTAATTGGTATTTTTATTTTATTTAGATACACAGTGTTTATAATTTAAATCTTGAATCTTAATTAATATTTTATACTATAATTATTTTAAAAATATTTATACAACACATGAGATACTTTCATAATGTATGTAATTGATTTTAAACAATTAATTTACACTGACTTCTAGTATGTGTTATATAATGTGATGTGATTATTAAATAATAAATACATATATATGTATAATAACCATTTTAATATTATATAAAATTAATAATATAAATTTATTATTTAAAACTTTAATAAATTTTAATTGTTAATGATTTGTATGATAATTTTATAATTATATTTTTTTATATTTGATAATTAAATTTGATAAATTATAACTATAATAAATATAATTGATTTATTTATTTTATAACATATTGTTTTTTTTAAATTAGTATTGGCATTTTAAATATGTCTATTATTTTTATTTTATTTTTTTCGAATTTATCTTTTATGATAAAAATATATAACTATTTGTTATCACAAATATTTTTTCAACGCTTAAGCTTATTATTAAATTATTTTATTATTACATATAATAATGTTTTAATGTCATTTTTATTTTTATTTTATCGTTATAGCATTATTATAATTTTTATAACATTATTTTTATCATAAAATTTGCGTTATATTTTTATATAAAAACAAATTATTTTGTGTAACAGATTATTTTATTATTTCATAATAACAAACATCTATAAAAATAAAAATTACGGAAATAACAATAACAATTTCATAATAAAAATTTTAAAATTTTAGTTCTATCTATATTTTTATTAAATTTTTACCATTATTTTGTTTAAATAATAATTTATTAAGCCTCTAATAATTTCAAAAACTTCATGATGCTAGTCATTATTCTATATTTTTTATAGTTTTAAATATATTTCTATAAAATAGTTTATTATTTTATAATAGTGAAATATAGTTATTTATTGTTTTAAATATAATATTATAAATTTATGCTTCTGAATATTTATAACAACACTATTTAATTAAAAATTGTTCATAACTTTCTTTTATTACTTGTTTTTAACTTTTATAATGTTATTTATTGTTTTGTTATAACTTTTAATTTGAATAGAATATTTGTTAGTGTATTTTATTTTTGGCTATCAAAATTTTATTTTCCATTATTATAATATTATTCTATATTTTTATATTTTTTACATTTTTATAATATTATGATATTTTTATAATTTTAATTATGTTTTATTTTTATATTATATATATTATGATATGATAATTAGAATCTGGATAAAAAAAATTATACTATTTTGATATAGATCGATTGATGACTTAATTATATTTTGGGTCTCTCTAATTTAATTTAGGTGTAATTTTGATTGTTTACATTTTTCTAACAAGTTTTATTCTTAAACTTACAAATCTTTAGAGATTTGATTCTCTTTTTTTTTTTAAATTAAAACCCTTAAATGGTTATTTATTATTTAAAATTTTTAAGATGTTTATAATTGTATTAGTACATGCAATGCTTTTAAAAATTTAGAAATGAGAAAAAAATTGAAATTTGATAAATTTTTGAAAAATATTGATGTGAGATTAAGATTTGAAAAGGGAAAATGTAAGTTTTTTTATAAAATTTAATATTTTGGTTAGTATATTTTGAGTAAACGACAATTTAATCAATTTAGTCTATAAAACTTTGAGTAGAAAAAAAGAAACAAAATTTTAGATAAAAGAAAATCTATGTGAGATCAAAATTGTTAAATTTTCACGTAGAAGGATTAAATTTATTTAAAAAAGGAAAATAAAAAATACACATAGATCAAATTTTTAAAAAAATGCAACTAAAGTCTCAACGTTATGTAATAAATTTGTAAAATTAAATTTAATATTCTAAAATAAGAAAACTATTTATATAATTTATCATGTAATAAAATTTTTATAAGTATGTATTAATTTTTTAAAATATTAATTTAAATTCAAGAAAACATATATTTAACATCAACTAACTATGTCAAGAAAATATCAGTATAACTACAAAATACAAAAGCACGGAATCAATCACTTTATTTTTATTGAATACGATTGGTTTATGAGCATCATACGGAACATCTAACAAATCTGTATTTAATTAAGAAAAGTTACTATGGATGATAAATATGCATTTTAAATTTTTAACTTAGTTGTATTCATAAAAACTGAAAGCATTTCTGTTAAATTAAGTTAATTCCTAATTTATGAATTTAATTATAGTTTAAATACATTTTCAAATTAAAACGTGACCAATTAAATAATATATATTCTCCTCTAGTTAACTATTATCTTTGGAACTGAAAAAGACATTTATCATTGTTTTAAAATTGAAGTTATTTAGTACTTAAAATTAAAACTGCACACCATTATTTATTGTATATAAAAAATTCAAGTAAAGTAGTTGATATCTAAATATAGATATTTATAACGAGCAACTTAAATGATAAATAATATTGAGTTTGACAGTTTAGAAATTTTCAATTAGGATTTTAACCTCTCGGAGAAGGAAACTTCTTTAACTCCAACAAATAGTAGTTTTATAAAATGATTAAAATCTAAACTAGTAAATATTGGATGTATTGCACCGGTATTTAGTAAATTTTTTAGGGGATTACACAGGTATTCATAAATTCGTGTAAAATGTAATATACATTGAAGTATTTTTACTAACATAAATATAAAAATTTCAAGCATTTGTTTTTAAAAAGTTTTTAAAATTAATTTAATTAATAAAACATTATTTCAATACCGATGTATAAATATTGCGTTATATTCATGTCATAATGCTAAATGCTACGAATCTGCAACATATGAAGATCAAATTACAATTCATTGTGTATTTGAATTCACAATATTAATGAACTCACGTTTTTTCAACATAAATGACTAGTACATGGATCATAGACTTACGTTAATCTATATTTAAGGTAAATCCAAACATCCTTTTAAATTAGATTTTTGCATACCATTATATAACATGGTATATTTATATTTAGAGGAAGAAAAATTATTAATAAAAATCTACCACGATGATTGAAAGTTACACAAATTAAATTTAATATAAATTATATAATTTTCTCTAACATGACTATATCATGTCACGTTCCTCCACAATGTAATAAAATTAAAATCTTACTATTCCTACAGTGGTTTTTGTCAAATTTACAACCTTTTTTTAATTAATTATTCAATCAGAAAAACACAAACACGTTTTTAATCCACAATGCATACCATCAGTCTTCGTACAATATAGTAAAATTCAATAAATATTGACTGAAAAATTTATTATGATTTAAACATTTAAGAAAATTAAATATCTCTTTCAAATCTTCAATGAAAAATTAAATTTAAAACATAGGGATAGATTATGTGAATATGCCTTATTAAAAAACAAGCATACTTTATTGTAAAATGTTAGAAAATAATACGTAATACGGTAATTTGTATTTTAATTAAAAAAATAATGGAAGGAAATTGACGATATAAATATAATTGGGAGGTCGATAGGAATCACCTAAAGATAGTGCAGAGTATAAAATGAATGAAAGTGGAGAGAATAATAACAAGTTATATTCTATTTTATTTGTTTGGATGTGATAAAAACAACAATATACGGACTTTTTCTAAAAAATATACGAAAAAAAGAGCTGTTAATACTATTAGCAGCACGTAAGATATCCCTATACTTCATTTGAATTTATATTTTATGAGTAAATATTTACAACAAAATAATAAAAATAAAAAATACTAAAAAGATATTCACTATTTAAATCAAGCCATCCTTGCCTAAAACCATAAAACGAATCGACATAACAATAGTATCAAAACAGCTTCAATGTAAATGCAACTTTTACAATTGTATATACACTTCAAACAAGCACAATATTTTAAAACTACTTTGTAGATAATGTATTGAAAAATAATCTTAAAATTTGTTATAATTTTTAAAAATCATGTCTGCATATTAAATAATTATTTTTTCAGAACAACATGTACTAATTATACAGACGCTAAAAATGTACTAAGCACAGGAGAATAACAATTGACTTAATATTTCTCTGCAAGTTTTATCAGTCCTTAATTATCTTCTAGTAACTCCATGCGATCACGTCATCCTATTATAATAATTACGTTAAGATGTTTTAAACATAGTAGAGTTTATTAAGAAGACTTAATGTCGTTTTGTGAAGAAGCGAGATATGTGTGATGAAAGAACGAAGATAGTGGAAATAATAAGTACAATTTGTCTTATTATTTATTATATTGTAAAGTACTTATCAACTTTTTATCAATTTTCAACTTCCGGGAATCTTCGTGGATACATCATTGTTTCCGCTTAATTCTGATTTTACTCATACATCCAACATTAAGCTTGCCACCCTCAAAAAGAGTACCCGCTGCATCAATTGTCTTCTACTTCACTCAATATTTCATTTATTTGAAAGGGACAGCAGAGCTCTATAGGACACTAACTTGTGTTTTTCACGTTCTAAATAATTCACAAGATTCTTCTTACCCAAGGTGGTTTGTTTTTTAAATGCATAAGTAAAAATATTTTTTATTATATTTTAAAAATTATTATCAAACATAATTACATTAAATTTATTTATGTATACTTTTAAATTTTTATTTTGATAAATAATTAAAAAATTATGATTAATAATACAAAAAATAATTATTGTTTTTTACATTTGTAATATATAATTGATTATGTCTCACATACATAATTGATTATTGTATTACGTAGTTAATTATTCATTTTATTAATATAACAAAATTAATCATTGTTTTTATAATATTAATTATGATTTTTAATTAATTAATTATTAAAATTGGTAATCTATTTAAAAAAATTAGAAATTTGTTAGAATATCGGATTGCTATATTTATTATAAATTCATATTTATATTAGGAGTTCTAACCTCTTTTAAATCAGCCAAAGTTGACACATGGAGAAAATTTAAAGGAAAATACCAGGAAAAAAACTTAAAGCACTATTTCACAAAATTAAACTAAATAAAAAGTAAATAATAGTATTGAGAATAATTAGTTAAAGGTTAAACTGAATAAAGATGTTCAAAAATTAAATTAAATATGAGTAAGAAAGGAATAGTATTTCATGAATTTGAAATTTATTTATTTTAAAATAACTTTTTACTGTTTTAATTTGATACATTAGGATAAATAATTTAATTAAATGTCCATACAATAAATTTCTTATTTAATAAGAGCTTACTTATATTATAAATTTTATTAAAATAAATTTTAAAAAAATCAAAAGCTATATAAAAGAAAGGTTAAAAAGTTGTAAAAATCATAAACTCTTCCGAGAATGCTCATGATATGACGTCGTGCTTACCAAAACCATCATGATTAAGGTTTTCATTACATCTGTATATAAATAGATTTGAATTCTTTCCCAACTATAATTTTTTAAGTAGACTTAAATTACGTAATAATGATGCGTAACAAATGCAAATCAACGGTTTGCCTTAATAATACATAAATTTATATCTTAAATATCATTATATTAATAATGATGACATATTAATAATGATGATGCATTTAAATTCAAAAAATAGTGACAGATAAATGTATAATAATAATCACGATTTTTTTAATATTTTTGTATTATAATTTAGGTAAAAAATTAAGAATGAAGACAAATTTGTAGAATACCATTAAAATTAATTTAATAATAAATATTTTGATAGTCTATATGAATTTTTAAATTTAATTTTTATTATTTTTTATATATAAAAAATTGTAGAAACTTATATGAATGCATATATGTTGCTTAATTGATATATTTTTTGGTGTCTATTTTTTTTGCGCCTTTTTTTAATCTTTAAATTACTTTAAATTATTTTTTATTTTTAGTTTTTTTTTTTAATTTTTAGTCCTTTTATTATTAAAATGGAGAGATAAAAATAAAAGACGTAAAACCTCAAGAACCAAAAACAATCGACAGAAATATTAAAAGTAACAAACAAAAATTTAAAAGGAAAAAAATATTTTTTTCAATTAGTAATACATTATCTTAGCGTTTACTTAGAAGAGAATATAGGAAAGATATTTTCATATTTGGAAGGAAAGAAGAGAGGGACAAATTCCTCCCCTCCAAAATTATCCATCTATAATTCTTAACGGCAGTTTGGACAATAAAAAATATAAATATAATATTTAAACTATAGTAATTACTAAAATTATATAAATTTTATGATTTGATTTGGTTCAATTTTACAAGAAAAACTCACAAATTGAGTAAAATTACATAAATTTTGTAATTTTTAAAATTTTAATTTTTTTTAATTTTTAAAATTTTCATTCAGCAATTTAGATAGTATTAATTCGATTGTTAAAAATTTTTAATATTGATTCACTCACTTTATAGTCATTAATCATATATTGAGATATTTATTTATTTATTTATTAAGAATATGAATATACATGTATAAATTCATAATTATTTTTGAACTGTTATTTTATACGGTCTTATAAATTAAGAAAAATATATTAAATTGATAAAAAAGCTATATTCAAATATAACAGTTATATTATTTAAATTTTTATTAAAATATCTTCTAATGAATAATTTTTTATAAATAACATTTTATTTTAAAAATTGAAAAAAATTTAAATTATGAATTTTTTTAAAAAAAGTTATTAAAATAAACTTTTTATTTGTGTGTATGTAATATATGCATAATCCTCCTACATTTTTTTAAAAAAATTTCTTATATATCATTAGAAGTAAGGGAAGAAACTAGAATTTGAAATGGTTAGACTTTACAATTCTTAAATATGCTTTGTTTTTTGAATTTGAATATTATTGATTTATTATAAATTTTTTAATACTTTATTTAAACTTTAAAAAGTTTGACGATTTTAAACAATTTATTTATATTAAGGGGAAGCTTTTTTAAATAAGTTTATAAACTTACCTCTAAAGAAATTAATAACCTTAATTTACATAAGCTTTTAAATAAATAAATAAAAATAATGATCTAAAAATATTATAATAAAAAGTTGATAGAATAAGAACAAATTATTATTATTATATTGTTATTTATAATTGTTTAAACAAATTGATATGTTAGGTTAAAAGAATTTTTAATTAAATAGTCTAAAGTTTAAGATTGTTTATTAAATGTTTTTTAAAAAAGCAACTTTAGTTAAACAGTTTTAACAAATAATCTTATTCTAACCTAAATTTAATATAAATTAGATTACAATATTTTGACAAATAGTTTGACCTATTTCACTCCAAATAGTAAGTTAGATTATATGTTGATAGTAGAGGCACATTTGCACAAAATTTAAATTGTTGATGTGTGTAGATATTCGGTTAATGTATCATCTGGTTTAAAATTAAATATATCTGATTTTGAACTATTGAATATGATTGATATTTATGTCTAAAATAATTTAAATTATATATATATGTTTTGTATTGAAAATATGCAAATTAATTTTATAAATTAAAATAATAATTTTTGACATTTATACTTTTTAATACCGAATTTAAATATTTAAAAATAATGTTTTTATTAAAAAATATTAATTATAATTTTATATTTTATATAATAAAAAATAATTTTTTATTAAAATTACTTATTTTTAATACTTAAAATTAATCTTATAGATTAGACTTAATGTTTTTTTTAAAACAAATAAAGTCGTATTTATTACAAGTGAACTGAAGAGCCGAAACTCACTATCACAATACTCTCATATCGTGCCACAAATGACTTTTAACCAATTCGAACATATTAAAAAACTTAATTAGTTCTTTTAAATTAAAAAGAAAATACACGTAAAAAAATTATCCTTCTTTTTTTTTTTTTCCTCCCTTATTTTTCCAAAATTTCAAACAAAACCTCCGAGAATTCGGGCTCATAAAGATTTGGAAGAAATATAAAAAATAAAAATAAAAATAAATAATATGTAAGAAGAGGAAGTACCGAATTACCTTAACGGGTACCCATCACATGGCAGACGCATGACATAATTAAGAGTATAATTTTTTTATATGTATAACACTTGAATCTAAAATTTTATTTGTCATTCTTTTAAATTTAATAATTAATTTAAATATTAGAGTGGCTTTTACAAGTATCAACTTTTTAGAGCAACGAGATGATGAAGGACAAAGACTACTATTATATGATTTGATTAAAGTAAGTTCAATAACTCCGTTTTACAATTTACTTAACTAATAACTAGTCATTTGTTGACCGTAATCATATATACACACTCATGATGAGTTTATTGATTCATTTGATTGTTTTCAAAAGGCCAAGCCAGTCAATTCAGCTTGCGTGGCTCCTGATGCTTTCATGACCTCATTAGTTACTTAATTTAATAAATTATATTCATAAATATATATATATATATATAATAATTTATTTTATATTTTAATTATTTTAATTTTATCTATGTATAATTTTAATCTCTTAATTTTTAAGCTATTTTATTTTCTTAACTTTCAAAATTTAATATATTCGATTTCTTATTTTATTATCTAAAAATTTATAATTTATAATTTTTTTAAAAAAATTTCATATTAAATTGATTAAATTATCTTATATTTAAAATTTACTAACTGAAACATTAAACTTCATTCAAAATAAAATAAAATTTTCAATTGTTTTCACTTCAAACTCTGATTAAAATTTCTTACTTATAAAATTTTATAAATTATTTAATATTCCAATATTATTAAAAAAATCTAAATTTTGGATAAAAAATAATATTTTAAAATTTAAATTTAACAAAATAATAAAAGATTTAATTTATTAAATTTTAAAATCAATGAATCGAAATTTATTTAAAAAATTAAAATTACACACATATATATATAAAACTAAAGAACCAAAATACAATTAATCAATAATAATTTATAAAATCATTTAATATCGTACGTTATTTAGAGTTTACCAATCCATAATCATTGCGCTTGTAAATTCAGCAAGTTCATCATTCCCATAAACATATTATAAAACCTCTATATTACATTCATCACGGTTCCTCCACACGCTATTTTGTATTTGTTCTTTGTGTATGAAGATTACACATGCCAGCTTGAGGTTAGAATCACCACATCCATCACATCAACATATGAATTCACAACATATTCCCCATTAATTTCACGTATTTTGCCAAAATTTAATTAAGTGTATATGCTATGAAAATAAATGTGTAATTATAATTGGTAATTATATTGGTAAATGGATGATATGCAACATCCACAACGTGTCAAAATAATTTGCTAGCCATCGGAATTTTATTAATGAGCTAAAATGTCCAAATGATGCAGATTTTAATTTGAGGGAAGCCAATTGTGTAGTAAATTGTCTGATTAATAGAGGCCTTGGCCATGTTGGAGACTTTCAAAATTATATTACAGCTAATATTCTTCCTAATCTATTCAATAATAAATATTTTTCAATAAAATAATAATAATAATAATTAAATTATTAAAGTCAATTTTAAGAATTGAAGTTAACAAATTATGTTTTTTTATCAAAAATATTTTTAAAAACATTTCTAATCTTTTTTTCATGAGTATGCATGCATGTAACTTTGAATTAAGTCTTTTTTTTTTCAGCCTTCTACTACCATAAGCATCACCATTGGATGTAGATATACAATTTAAGCATTATCATTGGATGTAGACACGCAATTGAAGCCCATTGATTCCATACTTTTATACTGCGTTTTTTTTTTAATATTTTCAGTAAGGAAACCTGTACCCAATATCAATTATACAAATAATTAAGAATTATCGATCGAGTTCAAAATTTACCTGCTGACTACTTTAAATATTATATATTTTTTTTATGAAAACAATAAGTAAGTTAGGTTTCAAAAATTCATCAAGATCAAAAATATATTTCAGATTTGATAGAAATATTTATAGATCACCAATCAATAAAATCGTTACATTACCATTGAAATTTAAACTCATAATCTTATGAAATATAATACTTTTTAAGTTTTTTACAATCGCATTTAATAAATTTTAACGAAATTTCACCTAATATAATTTTTATTTTTTATTATTTTAATTTTCCTTATATATAAAAAATTTTATAAAAAAATTGAAAGATATATTAAAATTTGTTAAATCTTAACAACTGTAAATATAATTTAACCTATCAACTAATGTTAATTTTAATTATATTTAACAATTTAAAATTAATTTTATAACCTTTTAAAACTAATGGACAAATATTTTCGTTTTATCGATTGTCTACTCGTCTTTAATTCCAACCCTCATATCTTTGGAGAATCAGTATTATCTTTCCTTCAAATAACTTAAGGCTGAGTGATGACTGTTTAATCGCTCCTCTTCTAATTAGTTAAGAGCTAATTTAGTTTATAATAACAATAATGATAATTTCTCATACCATCTTATTACGTGTTTCAACGAAAACTTACAAATGAAATTAATTTACGTACATGTTTTGATCATCAAAATTCAAACTGAAATTTATTAAAATAAAAGAGGCAATAAGTTTAATGAATACATGTTTAATTAGTTGCATGATAACTGCGTCATGCCATTAATCAGTAAGCGGATAGTGATGTGACATCTGACTATAGATTATATATTGAAACAAGACGCTTGTGCACTGCACATTGATTCACCCCGCATGCAATTCAGACGTAACCAAAGAATTAACATGCCTAATGAACACATGTTATTCTGCATACTATATAGTAGTCTCTATCTATGATCCATAATAATATTTATATATAATTTTCATTACATTATTGCTGTATACTGTTTAGATAAAAAAAAATAGTACAATAAAAATATTTGTTAAGACATATTCTTTAAAAGTTTTATAAGATAAGCATAAAAATAATATAACTAGTTTGATCTGAAAATTTCCTACTCCATATGGGATATACACCTGATATGGTTGCATCGATTCAACTTATTGAAGAAGTGAAGAACCTTCAATTTTCAGCCTTGATGTATAAACTGTTTGATGGCTTTTTAGTTTTCACCTATTATTCTTCACGTCAATTCCCTTTACTCTGCTAACATTTATGATTGGTGGTTGGGACTTGGACTAGGTTTAGCCCGTTGTTTTTTAGGCCCTGTGAGTCTGCGACAATTATTTTATGGTGAATTTAGAAATGTTGAAATGAGAAGGTTTGAATAATCTTTGGTAGTATCAAGACAACTAAGAAAGGTCGAAGATGGTTTATATTTTTAAAAAATAAATTTTAATAATAAATAGTATTTTATATTTTAAACAAATTTATTTACTAGAAAAGTATAAAGAATTCAGATGTTGTTATTGACAAAGGTATGCAGATGATACTGTACATACTGTTAGAGAATATATATATATATATATATATAAAGACAAGAGATACATCATAATTTGTTGAAGAAAGTATATAAAAGTGGGAGACACTTTACAAAATGTTGAAGTACTTTCTTAAAGATTCATTCATTTTGCTGTGTAAAGATCTCTTAAAATATCATGACTATTAATCATGCAAACTTATAAAAACACCATCAGCCTCTTCATCTGATAATAAATGAAATTTAACTAGAGAAAAAATAAATATTACTTGAAAGATAATTGTAGAGATCTATGTTTAAAAAAATTACAAGTAGAACTTTAAAAGTAAGTTTTACTGCATACTAGATAAAATACTACAAGCACTTCAAAAATAGAATTAATATGAGATCATTAACATACAAAGAATGTGGTAAAAAATTTAAAGTTGAAGGACTAAATTAAATAAAAAGTTACATTAAATTTAAATTTTCAATCATACAATATTAATTTTTATTTAAAAATTAGAGGAGGAAAATTTAGTGTTTTCAACCTGTGTAATATGATAGTTTCCAGTTTCTACTTTAAATTTATTTTTCTTATTCAAATTATTAGTTCTCTAATTTTATTTTAGGTTTTTAAATTTATCCTCCATTTTTTATTGTTGTCTTAAGTTAGTGATTTAGTTATCACATTATTAAATCTCACCAAAAACTGAATTTTTTATATGGATCATTTTAACTTATTTAGGTTTAAAAACATTACGGAAATTTAGGTTTAGATTGCAAATTTATAACAAGAAGAAGTCCTAAATAAAAACTGTTAATTACTTTTAAAATACAAAAATAAGTTGTTCAAAGCATAATAGATGATTGAGAATGATTTTCTTTGATGTCTCATTTTAAAAATGAACGAAATAAATCAAGCATTTAATACGAGCCATATTCATTCAAATTTGAACGAATTAGAATTAAGTAATAACGGTGCAAGGTATAATTAGTTAATTTGTTGCAAAAATTTTCCTCCCAATAAGAGTGAGGCAAGGACACGTGGCACTGTCTGGAACAAATAAACGGAATATTGCTGATGAGAGGTGCATAGGCCCATGAAAGCTGTTGGGCCAATATTTCATTGAGAACTTGTTTCCACATTCACCACTAGTTATGATGCTGTTTGTCACACTTCACTCTATTATGTATTACTGTCACATCAATTCTCTTTTTGTTAAGTTCATTCCGATTCAATCCAATCAAGTATAGGTTGCAGACTAAGTCTAGTTGCGTCCTTAATTTTTATTTTGAATTCATGCTTATTTTAGAAAATTATTTTGAAAATATTAACGATAGTTAGACATTGTTATCTATTTTTAAACAAGCTACCTACTCCAACCTTGAGAATATTGCTTCCTTGTTAGGGGTCAATTCAGACTCTACAGAGAAGAAAACTTGACTAATATAGCCCAAGGCTAATTGAATTAGGATCAAGTTTTGAAAATGCATATAGGAAAAAATAGGTGAAATAAGCTATGTTCTGTAGAATTTAAATCTCACCTAACTTTTAAATTTAAGTTCTAATTTTAACATATTTATTAATATAGTTAATTTTTTAAGATTTTATCAAACCTTTTTAAAAGTCTGATTTAATCTACTAGCTTATTTTAAAGTGTATATTGTAATAAAGCATTTTAAATAGATTAATAAATTTAAACTTATATGTAGATCGATCGACTTAAATTTTTAAATAAAATAAATATATAATTTAAAAATATTATATCAATAATTGATCTTGTGTAAATAAGAGAAATTCACAATGTAGGTTCAAATATTTCAAGCAGTAGGAAAAATCATTTTTTATAAAAAATTATATAAATAATGGGTAGTGTATGCATTGACACTCCAACATCAAGTTTATCTTTATCTCAGTAAAGTAACAATAGTGAAAATAGTGTATCTTTAACCATCGTGTAAAGTATTTATATGAAAATGAAATGTAAGAGAGTCACAGTGGGCGAAAGTAATAGCCCGTCATGATTTTTATGCTCCTTCTAAATGTCTTTCTTGAAAGTCACTCGTTTATTTGAATCTAAAATTAAATTCCTACGCTAGAATGAGGTGGAATTCCACTTATTCAGTTTGTTTAAAGTAAAAAATAAAAATAAAAAACGAAGTGAAAAAGTAAGAATATAATTAATGTTTTTCTCACTTACACTTGTATTTTTTACTTCATAGTTAAATTTAGTTGAATATGTTCAAACACTTCCAAATGAACCAGAGATTTTAGTTTCTGGATATGTAGTTGTACTAAAGATTTAATAGAAGAACTTTGTCATTGAGAATGATCCTACCAAGTTGGAAGAGAATTGTGTCTCCAATAGAAAATACAGCCTAAAAAAACACTTCCAGGTCTATTATATTTTTATCACGTAAATAACACGTGACATGTTGCTTCTGTCGGTGGGCTACTATAAGAATAGTAAAAAATAAGCCCATGGACGTCATATTATTGTATGGGCCGGTGTGAGATGGACCCACAACCCGAAAAAGTTAAACAACAAACAAAATAAGAGTCCACTCACATCTTTAGACCACCGCCCCAACAACTTGAAGTTCATGTCCTCTTCTACTATCTCCTATTACTCTATGCTCCTAAATTCGAATTTTCAATGAACTAACATGATGTATGCAGTTTCCTACCACGTACTCCATTTCTTATCTTATTTAACTACACATTACGTTCTTTGTATGTTAATGATCTCATACTAATTTTACACGCTTTCATTTTAGTTTGTTTTATGTCAAACATTAATCATGTCGCGTGTCCAAATTTATTTGTTTGAATTCTTATTAAATTATAGATAGTATTTTATTACATAATTGCATAATAGATCACATAACTGAAAGCAGCATCTCAAGTGACAACCATGCCTTTCCATTGTTGAAGTGCAAACACCACTGGGAGCACCCTCACGAAAATATGAACGAATTCGAAAGATGTGATTTTTGTGCTGATAGGTGGTAGTCTTATGCTTTGTTAGGATTGGGGAATAAGAGGAGTAGGAAAAAAGGTTGAAAGAAATTTTATTTCTTATTTGGATCGATTCCACTGATAAAATAAGAATTGAAAGGAAAGAGTTTTCCTATTTTTTAAAATTTTAATTATTTCTTACCCTCTTAATTTTTTTTATCCTCTTTCTTTCCTGTAGATCATTTAAACAAAAATTATTTAAAATAATAATTGTAAATATAAAAATTAAAATTTTTAATAAAGATCTCTTTCCATTGACCTGCTCACATGTCTAAGCAAATCAATTGCAACTTGTGGGAATACTGGAAACTTACAAATTAATTGCTTCAAGTTAATCAATGTTACTTGTTCTGGAATCAGTTCTCGCAAGTATAACCCAAAAACCTTGCTTGTATTAGGATCCTCTGCAACTTTCGGATGGAATTATTCAGTCCTTACATGCATACTGCATACCATACACAATCATTCTTTAAAATATAAAACCAATAAGTTATTGAACTAAATCTTATTAAATATATTCATTATTCAATAAAATATATTTTGTGGTCAAGATGTCGTAGAGGACCTTTTTCTCACCCTGGAGTAATAATTTTGAATTTGCTAAAAATTATAAAGCTATTTTTTAATTTTGTTTATGCTCAATGTTGACATTCAACACAAGTTAAAATAAAAAGTGGGGCGATTTTAAATGAAAAATGGCCCAACATGATTTTCCCTCCAAAACACGGTAATATGGGCCGAAAGGGAATTTGCCGATTGCTAGCAAACGTCAGGCCTATGAAAATAGGTCAAGCCTCGGCCCAAAAAAAATCAGGCCTATTACAGAAACTAAATTTCGCTAGCTTGTCATGAACAAAAAATTTTAAGTACGTCAAGCCAATGACAAATTAAATTGCGCAATTCTTCGTAAAAATCTGAGTGCGCAAACATATGTGCTAATAAACTAAATACCCTATGCAATGCATTATATATAATAGACAATCTAAAAAAAAAGGTAATATTTATATATACTTGGCTCAAACTGTACCATACCATAACTTAGTAAAACCATGCCATACAGGCCTAAGGATACAAGTGTACATAACAGAAACAGCCATACACTAAAACTACACTAGTAGTTGTTGCTTAGTGGAAAGAGAAAGGAGCCCAATCAAATTGGGCCCATGGTGCTCTAAGGGCACTTGGTCTTGTTGCCGTGGGTGGTCATATCAGTATAGCAAGTCCCACATAGTTCCCTATTGCCAGAGGTACCAGGTGGGACACACTTACACCTCACGCAGCATGTTCCACAAGCCCTGTGGCACACGTTGGGCCTCGAATGTGCACTGCACCTTGTCTTGCACAATCCTCCGCAATCTGCATAGGGACAACACCACCATCAAATGGATATATCAATACTCATTGCTTTGGTCCGTCCAAATAAAGAATTAAAAATAAACAAGTTATATTTTTCTTCATTTCAATTTTTAATAAACTTTCAATTTCACTTTTCATTTTGTTCTTACCTAAGCCTTGCATTAGCCTTCTGTTTCCGCCTCTCACAATAAGCTGAAGAAAATTCCAATAAAAATATTATAATGTATATATTATGGGTATTTTTAAGCACTTCAGAAAACTATCATATGTAAAGAAACTACTATTTGGGGAAAAAAATTACCGGTTCATCAGGAAAGCCAAGTTCTTCATCTTCTTCCTTCTCTATCTTAACATCAGATGAAACCTGTATGAAAAAATAAATAAAAAATTGTGATTCTCAGCTTCAAGCGGATTGAAACTGAATCTTAACAAAAAGAGCACTGTCATGGTGATTTGAGCACCTTATGAAGGCAGACTAACAGTAAGATCCCTAACACGAGAAGGTAGCGAAATGCCATTGCAAGGAGAACAAAGTACACAGATGCTAAAGAAGTTAGAATTGTTCTAAGGTTGAGTTGGTGATTTCCTCACTCTACATAGCAGCATTTATATAGGCAAAAACAACTCATATCTTGCAATTTCAAATTACCAAAATAACCTAATGTTCGGCATTTTATAAGTATATAATTGAGAGTTTTGGGATTTTATTTCCCGAATGCTGGAACGCTTTTTTGTGTTCCGTGTCAATGTCTGCCACAGTGGAAGCAGGGGAAGTACGTCATTTTAACATTTAGATGTCTTATTTTTATAATTATTTTGTGTAATACTTTTTATAATATGTTATTTATATTTTTAAATGTAAATTAACCTCTTACTTTATTAACACTTACAACTTGATTTCTTATTTTTTTAATATGTTACTTTAGTCTTCAACATCCATCCTCAATTTAAAATTTAATCTTTTTGTCTAATTTTTGTTACTGATTTAAAATGTCAAATGTTAAGATGCACCTGATATCAAATAACATCTATTTTAAGTTTATAGAAGGTCTTAACGATCGCTGCATAATTCTTCAATTTTGATTTCCTTACTTCCTTCAACAATTTGGGCGGACCTATGTTTTTCTTAATCTTGATAAATGTGGTAGTGGCATCCTTATCATTTTAATCCTTGTAGTGCCTTGAAAACCCTACAAGAAGAAGAAGCTAGTTCCATGAAATACAAGCCTACGATTCGAATTTGGCACCAAAATGAGTTATCCATAGAAAAAAATATATATCAACAATAACAAAATTTGGTCATTACGCAAGCAATAATCATCCGAGCAGCTCTTGTAGTAACCTAGTAGTATTAAAGAAGGTAGGAAGCAAAAGCAAATCTTTAAAAGAAATTGAATCAATGTTTTCACATCCATTAGATAAGCTGTCTTTGTTAGAGAACTTGATGGTTTTTTTTCTTATAAAATAAAAATGGAATGATGTTTAAATTTAAAATTTTTATGTAAAATTGCTTTAATTTTTAATTTTTAGTTTAAATAATTTTTTCTATCACTTGGAAACCTATGGAAGAAGATGGAACATGAAAAATTACAAATAAATATTATTTAAAGATAGAAAACAAATTTAAAAGTAGAAAATATGTTATTTTAAAAAATAAAGAAAAGTAAAAATTAAGTAAATTATAAAACAATTTAATTAAATTTTTGTTATTAAAATAATTTTTCTAATAACAAATTGATTTTTTTATATTCTATAAAATATTATTTAAAACAAAAAATTTCTCCACTCCTTTTCTCCTTTTTATCTCTATCAAAGGGAGAATTTTTTAAAATAGATTTTACCTAAAAAAAAAATTAGCATCCATTATTTTCATTTAATTCATACAAAAGTAAGATTTTATTTTTAATATTCTTTCATTCTCCTAAAAATCCGTCTGTATAACAATGAAACTCAGCTCTCCAAAATCGGAGATACAATGGTTCTATCATTGTTGGAACACAGGAGAAAGAAAAAGAAAAAAATAAAAAGAGGTTATTTGAATGGATAAAAATAAAAAAATTATTTATATATATATTAACATTATTAATTTTATTTTATATAAATTTTTAAAAATAAAAGTTAACTTAAAAAATATTTAGTTTTGTATTATAATTTTTTATAAATATTTTTTTTAAAATATATTAAAATTTTAACAATTTAAAATAATAAAAAACATTCCCTCACTTTTTTTCGTAATACAAAAGGATTATTTTTCATGCAAATCTATTTTATTTCCTTTACCTAAAACAAAATATATCAAACATAAAATAATAATAATTTCCCCTACTTTTCATACTCTTTCCTTTTGACCTTGTTTCCACCTCAGTATATACATATATAACCGATCTGATCCGTAAATTTTCATGTTCAGTTGAACACACAATTATCCAAACAAACACTAAACTTTTCTTTTAAAATACATCCATTTTTTTTTTAAAAAAAAACCTATCACTTTTCATTCTAAAAGATAAAAATGTTACTCAGAATTGACTTCAAACTTTTGGGCACCGAAATAATAATTTATTGGGTGTGCATAGTTTTTGAGTGGTGGGGTCAAAATAGTCCAAATGGGTTGCATGCATCCTCATCTCATCATCCCTAAAGATATGTATGTGTTGAGAAAAGAGACATTGATTGCTTACAGCTGGATGAAGGCTGTAAGCAGTGTTGTGTGCTTCTCCGCCATCCTTATCCAATTACTTTACTCGGTGAGAACTCAGAAGTGAGAACTCAGAAGTGAGAACTCAGAAGTGAGAACTCAGAAGTGAGAACTACAACTCTGACACTGTTAGTATCAGTATCCATCAGCAACAATAAAAGGAGAGAGAATCATATCATTCCATATTTTTCACAGGGTCAAGTACCTTCCGTACTATTCCCTGCATCCAACATCCCTTCATTCACCCCATTCATTAACATACATTTTGTAATTCATTTATTTATACATATAGGTAATAATCGATTATTATAAAAAAAATTAGTTAATTTTATATAAAATAATATTTAATTATAATTATTGGAAATCAATTTACTAAGTAATCATTAATATATATTAATCTATTATATAAAAATAATAAGCAATTAATAATTATATATATAACTAAATTAATTATTAAACAAAAATAAAGATATAACTAAATAAATTTACTGTAATTATATTTAAAAAATTTTATTCATCTTTTTCAGAAATTAAATAATTATTAATTTTGCTGGTTTTTATATAATATAATAATATTAATTAATATATTGATTTTAAAAATTATAATAAATTTATTTTTTAATTTTATTATATATTAATTATATTATTTTAAATTTTAAAAAACTATAAAAATAAAAATAATAAATGAATAGTATCTGGTCATCGTTACTGTTTTTGGTGCAAGATAAATAAATCTCAGATGTATCATTGAACTTTTTGACCAAAACAGGAGATGTATTATTGAACTTGTGATAAACGTCCTTGTCTCTTGCTAGTTTTTGGGAGAGATTATTATTTTTAATCTAAAGATAAGAAGGCATATCGATATCGAAACATAACAGTGAAATATGTAGTTTCAACTCATGCTTTTTTTAGGTCCAAAGGTCATGCATATATAGTAACTATAAGGGGATGTTACACCATCTATCATAAAGGTACCTCAGTTTTTTTCTTTATTTTTTAATAAAACGTGGCCCAATTTGAGTTGTCACGCAGCATATTTTAACTTTATCAGTGTTCCAGCTGGCTCCACATCACCTCGGCAGATTTTTTTCAAGAGGTTAAAGACGGGTAAAAATTGTATTCCTCTCTTCATCTTCATTTATTTTTATCATTTTATATTTTTATTTTGCATATATTAAATTTCACATATTTTTTATTTTTTTTCTTTCTTCTAATTTATTATTTTATATTTTTATTTTACATATATTAAATTTCATATATATTTTCTATTTCTTTCTCTTTCCAAATTCATTAAAGTTGATCAGATAATTTTTTAGTAAATACATATAACAGAAAAATAAAAAATATATTAATTACATTTCATTTAAAAATAAATTAAGTAATATTTAAATAAATTAAAATAAAAATATTTTAAATATATGAGTTATATGAATTAATTTTATTCTTGGAAAAAAAATTTATTTTAGTTTCTAGCAACATTTATTAATAATTTTATCTAAAAATAAATATATAAAAATTTATAAGAATAACAAATTTTTATAAGTTTTTAAATTTATTTTAACAAATTTTTAAAATAATTTTTTTATCTTATTTTAATTAAATTATAATTTAAACTTTTATGTAACAAGAATTCATTATTGAATAAGCATTTATATAGATTGTATATTGAAACACAACCAGATGGAGGAAATCTATTAAAATTAGAAACCGGATTTGGGGGTTTAAGTATGAATATATTTTATGAATTTGATTAAAATATGTTAATAATATAAACAGTTTTACATTGTTACTTAATTATTAATTATTAAAAGTAGAAGTTATAGTAATTATATCTATTAATTTAATTAAAATATATTGATAATATAAATATTTATTATACTGACATTCAATACTGAATTGTCAAATTACTAAAAAATGTTGACTTTTATATAATTATTTTAAAAGTTATATATCTATTATAATTTTAGTTGATTAATGGTATAAGATTTTTTTTTCTATTCATAATATATTAAAATAAACTTATTTTAAAAATTATATTTATGATCATTTTTAATGAATTGATAGTATAATTTTTTATAATTACAGTACATGAAAATCAAACTCTATTTTTATTTCTACAAATTAATGGAAATAGGCAAATGTATGAATACTATAATATCCGCTTCATCCTATACCAACGTATTATTAAATTTAAATTTAAATAAATAAAATTACACATTACGTATTTCATAATTTTAAATTATTTCATAGTTTTTGTATTAAATTAAATTTTCTATTTATTACGAATAATAAACATATATTATGTTTAGTAATTAATTACTTTATTGTGTTAGTTTTAAATTTAGTTAAATAGTTTTCTTGTTATGTTGTATAATTAAACTATAAAATAATATGTTGTTCAACTGAAATACACATAACAAGTCCAGGCATAAATATCTAACTACTAAGGTGCAAAGCTGAAGACTAATGTTACAACTTGGTTTCAGTTTAAGAATATAATTTTTCTAAAAAAATGTGTAATACCATACCAAAATCTATACGGTACCTCTAAAGTAAACCTATATGGTGAAAAAAGAAATAAAAAAATTAATCGAAGAAAAACAGAAGGATAGATTTTTTTTTAGTTAAGATTATATATTTTTATTGTAAACCATTATGTTTGAGTTAGATAAAATTATTATAGACGCAAAAGCTTTTCTTTAAAATCTTTAACACAATTGTATATTCTAGAACTTAAGCTCAAATCTCTATTTCAACTTTTTGTATCACCCTTTCCTTCTTTTTATTTATATGATTACTAAATTAATACTAAGGCCTAATTTGGATTTCCTTCCCTTTCTTATTTTTTTTAATCGATTACCTTCTAGTAATTTGATGAAGAAGTTATATAAGGAGACTTTCTATGAAATTAAAATGCATAAATCAATTTTAACTCGTGAGATGTTCAATTTATTCAACCTTCTTAATTAATTTTATTTTTGTCCTCTTATAAATATTTATAAAAAATAACTTACTCCAAAATTAATGAAATTTTAAAATATAGATTTAATAAATAAAAATAATTGCGTCATAAACAAATCAAACAAGTCAAATTCAAATTTTATATTTTATCAAAAAATAAACCCAAACTTTAAATTTCATTCAGGTAAATAAATGAGTCAAATTTTAAATAAATGTATCATTTAAAACCTGGAACACTGGAAATGTCAAAGATTGCCGTGCATCAACTCAATTGGGCCAATTTTATTTTATTTTTTTTAAAAGGACGGGTATGGGGGAAAGGGAAATTAATAGAGATTTTTAAAGTTTGCAGAACTACAATGCTTTATCCATATATTTTCAAAGACTAGCTACAAAGTTTACTTCATGTTTTGTCATTCAATTCAAACTTCGATTTATTCTTTTATTTTACAAATATATGCTCAACATGTCTAAAATGGGGAGGATAAGAGGCACATGAGGAAATAAATACAAATTTTCAGTGTATCAAATTAAAGCGAGTTAATGGCAAAATACAATGAGCTCTTGTTTCTCCCATCTTTACTTCTATGAAAGCATGCCTCAGAATAAAAAGTTAATACCTTCTAAACAAAACTGTCAAATGTGTACCTACCGTACTCTAATCCTGTGACACTAGATGGGTGCTAATTAAATGGTTGACAACGCTGCGATTGCATTTATCTTTTTTGTATAATGTAATATTCATTGATATTTTCTGTTCCTAAAAAAAATTCTGTAAACATGGTATCATATGAAGAGCCATAGCCCACAATAACCAGCCATGCTACATGATCTTCGTCTGCATGTAATGGCATCAACTCCACAATCTACATCAGTCAAACATCTATAATCACTACGAGCATCGGGGATGTGGCAGGCACTCTCAATATATTGACCTGATTTTAAAGTCATGGCGGGGCATACTTGCAAAGACATTGCACTGATTCGATTTGCTGTTGGTTGCCTCTGCACAATAAGATAAATATACATTTCATGTGTTTCATGAAGGTGAACATCACGCAGCTAAGTAAGCAAATCACCACATAACCCGAACAAGAGAAGTCTTGTTTTCTTTTTTCTTTTCAAGAAAAAAATATCTAGAAAATATTAGTATATTCTTTTGTTTCAGCATCACAAGCAAATGAAATGGAATGGAAGAAATAGAAATCAAAATATGTTATTTAGGAAAATTGTATATAAACCCTCTAAACTGACCCATTTGCAAAGTGTCATCATGAATTTTAAAATTATCCAAATTAGTTCCTAAATTATAACAATTACTCTAATAGATTATTTCATCTACCAGAGGTTGAGTCACTAAAAGAAGATACTAATGGAAGAGTGATGTGATAAAGTGTGCGCCCTCTATTTATATTGAAATCCTGGTCATTCATTCATATCCTTTAAAGCAGATTTTTAAGTAGCTTATAAAGAAATGGTCGGTTAGAGAAAATATTTTTTCAGTCTTATTTTTATTAATTACAAAAATATCACTTCATTTTTATTTTAAAATATTTATACAGAAAATATTAAAATAAATGTTCTCAAACCAAACAATCCCTAAAAATTTTTAGAAAGATAAGCAAAAAATAGAAATGATTGGATTTCTTCCCCGTGATTATATTCAAGGGGATATAGGTATGACATCTATCAAAAAGATAACAAAAATATTAAAATGACATGGACATGTGCAAACAAGACCATTAGAGAGATCGGTAAACAAAGGTTGATAGCATTATTTTTAGTCTAAAACAGGGATGGAAGGAGACCAAGAAAGGCTTTTGAAAAAAATTATTAAAGGAGTCCTCATAATAAATAATATCTCAGAAAGTTTAATGTTTAACTGAGTCCAATAGCGTCATGCTATCCATATATTCACCTAGTGGGATAAAACTTATGGGATAAGACTTGTGTTTGTTGTTTTAATTGGACTTCTTCCAAAAGAGATTTACAGAATTCACAGCTCGTTGCCTAAGAGCTCAGCCACATCAACTGCCATTCCTTTTCAAGCCAAATCATTTAACTATTTGCACATAGCAATGCAACAACAGTCTTTCTCACAAACCTTTTTAAATCTCTAGTCTGAACGAAATATATAAACATTAACAAAGGAATCATAAGAAAATATCTAATTATGGACTCATCTCCGGGTGTATTAGGTGGCTGAGATAGGTGAAGAGATAGTGGGAATCATAAGAGATTGCATCCAAAGTATTAAATGTGAAAGCTTTAAATTGAAAGTGATGGGGGTACTGGTCACTAAACTAGCCATCTATCTTTGTGCTATGGTAGACTACTATGCTTATAAGTTTTTTGCATTTTTTTTTAATTAGGAAGTTTGATAAATTAGATAAAAAATATATTTTAAAGGATAAATTAATGACCGATACGGATAGAGGGCTAAGATTTTGCTACATCACTATTAGAGACTTAACAGCTCAGCAGGTGGATAGAAAGGTCTACTGATGCAATTGTTACAGTTTAAGGACTAATTGGAATAACTTTAAAGTTCATAGTGGCATTTTGCAAATGATGAGAAGTTTAGGGGGTTTATATATATTTTTCCCTATTATTTATATGAACAAAATCTGCAACATTGCTACAGTAAATTGCTAAATACCTTCACAAAAGTCCAATTAGTTGGAATATAAGTTTCTGGAAGCTCTTCATGCCACGTGTTTAGTACTGGAAGGGGATGACCTTCGGTGGTAAATACATAATTATTCTCAAGTACAAATGAATCGTCAAATAGAAGATATAAATATTTGCACCTGCAGAAAACACAAGATCACTACTCAGAAAATCTAAAGTCCTGCAATTATTTGAGCGTGAAATTCCCTTATTATTCTTTAGTACTTGTTTGGTAATTTTTAAATCTTGCATGATACAAGAGGAAAGAAAAGGTCTCACGTTTCAGCTAGAAAAAAACTATGTTGATGATCTTCCAACTGCATAGTGGTCACATCCTTGATGCTTGCAAATCCACCTTCTACTTTGGTGTATAAGTTAAGGGAATTGACCATTGATTCACCAACTTCAATATACCATGGATCTGAAATTAACAAAGGTTGATGTGAAGAAGTGATATGACTATATCACTATTGTTGTGATACTCTTTATTGACAGTATAGAGATTAAATTGAAAAACAAATATATTCCATCAATTTTAAACAGCATAATTGTGATATTGTTATGTTGTGTTGATGCAAAATGCTAAGATAATACTCATTTTTATACAAATATTCTGGGTCAAGCGCTAATGTAATAGAACTTGAACAATCCCAGCTGTAAAGTGCCAGCTTATTCAACATAAATAGCACTATTTTCTAATACATCTCAAAGTCCGAGACCCTTTTTATCATCAAAAGAAGTATTTACATGTGAACCAATCTTTTGAAGTATGTGATTTTAGAAGCAGTAGATCCTAATGCCTCAATATTAACAAACAGAGATACAAAGATAGAAGAACCATCGGACCTTTAGTGGCTTGATATAAGTAGAATGTTGACTCAGCCAATTCAGGGCGTAATGGATAATATTTTTCAGTAGGGTGAATCATCTGATGGTCCAGCAAATACCTTTACATGGATTTATGATTCAATGTGATATATTATATAGTACTGTAATAACAAAAACAAGATGACAGATCTATTATGAAATACAATGAGACCAATGTTATAAAGAAGTAAGATCAGAAAATACCTCTCTGGTAGCACTCCAAATTTCTTCCACACATTGAAGAACTCACGGTGAGATGAATTGGCAGCAATAATATCCCCAACAAGAACCTGATTTCCATAAAGTCATAGACAGACTCAGAAAGATATCAAATCTAATTTTTGAGTGAGTGAATTTTGAGTTCAGCTTCTAGCCTGTAGGCCAGGCCAAAATGCCTGAAGGCTTGTAAGCTGCCAATAAGTTGCTCTTCCTGACCTCATATCTGCTTCATGGTACCTGCATAAGGCCAACTAGTCCAGGTTACAACTATAGATCATATTCTCCCTCCAATACCTTTTTAAGTACTGCATAAACATACTATTACAGATAGCATAACATAAAAGCAAACATTTTTGCAGTTAGTGTGATACCAAGGCCCATGTCTGAAATGTTTCTGCACTGCAACATAAGCAGTATGAAACATTTTCCAAAAGTCCTCCTTTCCAAAAAGGATATAGGCTTTAAGTAGATACTCGTAGAAGGAATCGACCCCTAGAATAGCCCAGGAAAAAAAAAATCCAACATAAGAAACATCAAGGTTAGTTCATGAGATTGTAAATTTAGACGTGACTAAAAATATCAGACAGTGTAACTGTCAACAGCAGCAGACAGTTAATTTCTAAAATTGAAGGCCAATAAGTATGCAGATGATATGCTAGGTTATCCCATGAACTGAAAGATTGGGAATATCCCATTTCAAGGTCAGAGCTAACCTACCAGCTCCAATTCCTGAAGAATATTCAATCCATTGCCCAGTTGCCACATCCAATGTGGTTCCAAATAATTTTAATGAGCTCTGCATGTTCCATAGCTTACGAAGAGCTCGTAAAGCTACTGATTCATATCTGGGGTCACCAGTCATTTTTGATAAAGCACCCATTTCAAGAATCAGAGAACCTGCACAAAGATGGAAAATTAGAAGCAACCAAACATAGCATTTTACTATACCCTAGTCTTGAAACACTAAGCTAGACCTCTCACCACACCCTGAAGTGCTTGTTTCTGTAGTCTCATTCTCCATTACTCCATACTGTGCACAGAATATTTTGCATTGGTGCAGAGTTATATATCATTCTAAAAGGGTGAACAAAGGAAAGAAAGAAAGAAAGAAAATGCAACAGACTATAATTTACAAATTTATATGCCTGAAAAATTGAAGCAACATGGTTCAAATACAGAGACTAACATGTTATAATGCCAGAAGAGTAAACTTTTTGAGGTATGTATATATAGGTTGGGGATTCAGTTACTGTAAGAGTAAATCTTGACAAATTTACTCTATTTAATAATGTTTTATGGACATTTACTTCATCAATTCAGCCATAGGATTGAAAGTTCGCATTAAGTAAATCAAATCTACTAATTCAATACAATTTTTAAACAAATTGATCCTTTATCAATCAACTTTATTTTCATGTAGAATATATGTTTTAAAATATAAGTAAATGTGGCCTATAAGATTACATATCTATAAATGTATATATCTATGATGGGCTCCCTAATGGGTCCCCTATAACAGTGTATGGCAGAAGGAGGAGAAGGAATAGGGAGGGCAATGCAGGAAATAATGTGGCAAATTCTGTTACGCAAAATCTAAATCCTAACCAACAGGACACGTGGCTGGTGGAGGGGGAAAGGAAGGATGCGGAAAGGAGTGGGGGGGGGGGGGGGAGAGGGAGGAAGGGAAGGAGTGGCTTATGCTGCACGCTGAGATCTTTTTCTCATCTTATCTCTTGTTTTCAACACTGTGAGGCTCTTTGAATTCTCACCCAATCCCGAGTTTTCTTTTTGATTCCACTGTAAACACAGTTCCTATCAATCTATGTCTATTTTTGTAATACCATTGACACAAATGCTAACAGTATAGCACTTAGTTGCATCATGTCACAGTTCTAGCTTATGATCTGGCACAGAACTGTAAAAGTTAACAGCTTTTATTCCTTTAAAATTGTTGAACTTATAGAGACAATGATGGAAACAAGAAAAGAGTGACAAAACCAAATGCTCGTTTTTATACTACTATACTAGGTCATGTACATGCATAGTAGCAGTAGTACAGCTGATACAAGTCCAGCCTAATAACACTCCTAACATAATTGGACTCATAATAATATTCTCTGTAGCTTAAGGTTACTAAGCTCTAATCTTGTTACAAATAAACGCATTCAACAAGGAAAACAATTTAAAAAAATAACCGGGTCCATACACCAGATAGAGAGACAGCATAATAAATTGAGGCATCCAAAAATTGTTGACTGCTGGAGAAATAAAATAAGCATTGCCATGGAAAGATAACATCACCAGAATGAAGACTGGAATGATGCATGGCCTAGGAGAAGAGACATTGCTAGAAAGATGCACGGTGCAAGAGAAAATATTATCAGAAATATTCATAGTGAGCTTGTGTTATGAGTCCTACATTGAGTAGAATAGGAAGCTCAATGTGGGACTCAACAATCCCACCTCCCTTTAATAGTCAACATCCACAATGGCTTCAGCTTCACTCTATATACAATAACCTAAAGGTAGCCCTTTCCTGTTTGATGGCAACACCCATCTATTAATATTTGATATGTTGCACCTTAATATAGCCTATAGGTAGCTGTTTTAGCAGTCCAACTCTCAACGAAAGCACCAATTCTTATGACTTAAAGGATATGAGGAGAGTCCAACTAAAAAAATTAGTCCATTACAATCCAAGGGAGAGCCTCATGTACATTGATCTCCCTATTCTACTCTAGGTAAGACTCATGCCAGCCTGCAATCATACAAAGCAAGCCCAAAGTTTTTCAAATTTATAAAAACGGATTTGGAAGCTTTACACTACAAGTGTAACCTCAAACTGAAGTCAGGAAACCCAAAAACTTTGGAAAACGTGTATGAAATGTGACAAATTTTATCTGTCTTGAATAGGCTTGAAAATGGCTCATAACAGCTCAATCAACAGTCCAATCAGAGCCAAACAAAATTCAACAGTCAAACAGCCCCATGAACACATCAAGTAGATGCAAGAATAGGCACAAACAGAATATGTTAGTTCATGCAGGAACATAATGACAAACAGACAGGAATGCAGGCAAGCAGCGATGGAGCAAAGTAACCCATAAAGGACCAGGACCAAATGGAAGCAAATGGACAGAAACAGAACCAAAGAGGGCCACCGATAACAGAGAGAAGGCCAATCAACCTCTGGGAGTAGTAGAACTGACACATAATGGGCTGTGGTAGAACAGAATGCAGAAGACAAGCTGATCCGCAGATGGAAGAATTTGCTGAAAAGATGGACTGATGCACGGTCTTGGACCAGCATGGTGTAGAGGCCAATGGATAGGGGTGGCACACATGGATGGGCTGATGAACCTAAAAATTCAGTCCCCCAAATTGGCTAATTTTGAATCTAATAACAGGGTTAGCTTGTGGATTTGACAATGGGAAGGGCGATATCTAGAGACAGCAGATGCAGTGGACAGGAAAAATATGGTGAAAAAGTGACACAGCCAAGGTATGTAAAGCAGAGTGAGAGAAGAGGATATCAAACAAAGAGTTCAAGATTTTGGGAGCTCCAAAACAAATACTGACTGGAACATGTTTTGGAGGATGGTATTGGTAATACACTGCTACCACGTTCAAATTATTGAGAGAAGATGGCAAGGGTACAAAAGAGATAAAGATGTGTTCATATCAGATTCAAAATACTAAATACTCCAATTTATACTAATATATTCTAGGTCCAGCATCAGTATAGTACAACTGTTTAACCTAGCTCAATCATTAACACTCTTAACATTATAAGAATCGATAACAGAAACAATTCTTTACTACAAAAGAGTGATGATCATTTCTTCTTTCCATCTTGGTGGAGGAAGAATTTTCCCTTTACTAACTTTTTTCTTGAATACTAATGATGTGATGAGAACTTCTGACAGTTGGATACAGAAGAGTATTATTACCTTACCTTAAGATGCTTAAAACCAAATTAAAAGAAAATAAACTGCAAGTTGATGTCATACCTTTAAGTTAATCCACGCATATGGCAATCCAGTAGGTGTGTTGAATGCTGGTAGAAAGCGTTTCCCTAAATCTTCAGCCAGAACTAGCAGCTGATTTTTGTAAACTCCTTGGAACAACTTCTTTGAAGAATCGGATGCAAGTAAATGAGCAGAGACAAGTCCTCCAAGAACTCTTATGTTGCACTGAATGATTACAATAGATTGACAAAGGAAACACAATATTGTGCTTCAGAATTAAGATGTTTAGAATAAATATTTTTCAATATCATTCAGAAGTAAATTAAAGTGACTGGCTTTTCAATATCAATAATTTCAGCTGAATCCAATGTTTACCTCAAAAAGATTTATGCGTGCATCAACATCAAATGTTAGATTTTCTGAAAGCCAGCGCACTGCCCTCTCAAATTCAGAATTGTTGCCCATAATAACAAGGCTAATGGTGAAAGAAAAATATGTAACAGTTTCCAGTTCCACAAGATACACAACAATATGTGGTCATCAGAATAAGGACCAAATTGAATTATAACAGCATTACACAAACTAACAACTCAGGCAGTAGCTGGATCCATATACCTAGACAGTGATTCAATAAGCGTAAGGGCAGAGCCGTTGTAGTGCTGGGACAAGTGTTCAAGCTGCAACAGTAAACAGTCACTTATGCAGTTCTCTGATAATTTTCTTCACATGTTCTTAATAGATGTCCTTTATGATTTACCTTCAAATTTCCCAGCTCACTTAGGGAGTCTGTGAAAGTTTTAGTCAGAGGTTTAAGCTCATCATGCTGCAAGAATATGACAATCTTGACTTCGCATAATGCGCGTATGTTAATAAATAACAAACGATGAATAAAATTAACTGACCGGAAATGCATGATTCATATAGTTGTCATACGCATGGTAAAACCTACAAAACAGGAGTGCCATAAAACAAGAAGACTGAAAACTGTTAGCTACCAGATATCACCGAAGAAGATGATGCTTAGCGTACTCGAAAGTCATGGCAATTCTTACCACCTCCATTGCATCTTCTACAAAATTTATTATCATTTTTAAATAAATTGCATAAGGAGGTTATTAACAAAGGATTGAAGTTGCAGAATACATAAAATAATCAATGTTTTATACACCTTTTGTTAAGAAAACCTAAGCCTCAATTTTCTTAATGTGTTCTTCCCTTAACAAATCCAAAATTTAGATACATTTCAAGGAGCTAATAATCGCAGAGGACGGGATCAACCGATCGAAAATTTAAAAGTGAAAAGGACAACAAAATAAGACACAGTAATCAGAACTCAGAAGCTTTGGCGATTAACTGAGTGCGAGGAAAGGTGATATTACATACATATTACGAACTTTCTCTCTCATGCGTTTTTTCTTGGCAGCCCATGGGGATTGTGATTCAGACATGTAGAAGGTGGAAAGTACGAGGAGGACGAAAAGAAAGCATGTGGTGTAATTGCGAGGAGGAAACATTGGATTTTCGATATTTTGCGGACTTGGTTTGAAACAAAGGGGAAAGAGAAGAAAATAAACTAGTATTGGATTTAGATTACGCTGTTGCTGTTAGCGGCTAAGATCTGATCAATCAATGCCTCGACGTAGGAAGCCACAATCGTAAATGGGGCAAACTATCTAGAATTTCAATTTCGAACCGTCTTTGGAAAATTTTATGATTAAATTCCGCAACTCCTTTATCCCTGAAAATTATTTTGTGCTTTGCATAATTGTGAATGCCACCACCTTAATTATTTTTTATTTTTGTTCGTGAGAGTTCTTAAATCTTAACGCACATCCTTTGACTAATCTTCCACAGCGAGCTTGAGTATACTTAGCTTACAACTCGAGTAACACCAACATGTGCACGTTCCTGCAAGTGCACGTGTCATTGAATTTCAGTATAAAATTCTACATAAGATTAAAAAAATGTTAACCTTAATGTCACATTGATTTTACGTATTTAAAAATATTTTTATTAAAAATATATAAATTATTGCATAAAAATACAAATATATGATAAATATTTTTCACTAAAAACATATTATTTTAAATATTTAAAATCAACTTTAAATTTAAATTAACAAAATCATAAATTAAAAATAAAATAAAATCTGGTGGGATAAAATTTACAAATCTGGATTCTGGGGATAACTAGTCAAGCTAATTCACACTCACGCGTGCATATAAATATTAGGATAGTCAAGCTCGGTCTCTGCAACGAGGCAAGTTAATTTCTACGTTTATATATATATATATATATATATATATATATATATATATATATATATATATATATATATATATATATATATATATATATATATATATATATATATATAATTATATATATATATATATATATATATAATTATTCTACGAATAATTTTAATTAAAGTTATTTTATTTAACAATTTTTATAAATAATTAAATTTTATCAAATCAATTGTTAAATTAATAAATTATATTATATATATTAATTTTATAAAAAAAATTAAAATTTAACTTTTTTAATATATTATTAAATAAATTTAAATTAATAAATATTATAAAATATATATTATTTATTAATTTAAATTTATTTTTTTAACTATTAAATTTTTAAAATTTTATAAAAATATTTATATAATATAATTTACCTAAAATTATTTTTAAAATAATTTATTCTTTCTTTTATATATATATATATTAGGAAGAGTTGAAAAGTCGATTACAAAATAAACAAATATTATCAACTAAAAAAAATTTTAAAAAAGAGAAAAAATATATTTTTTTATTTTTGCATTTAAAATTAGATTAAACTAAATCAGATTATAAAACATATTAATTTTTTTAATTTACCCTTAAATACATTCTAATCTAAAACATATTGTATATTGTGCCAATAAAATATCCCCAACAAATTTGATATAAAAAAATGCGTTTCTTTTTTCGTATAAAAGGACTCTACGTTTTTAGTTTTTAAATAAAATATACATATAGCCAATTGGGTCCGTTAATGTTGAAATACAAAAAAACTTTATGTATTAAATTAGTCATAAAATTTTGGTCTTTAGATTCAAAATGTAAACTTTGGAATAAAATCCGAACTCCTACTCTAAAAAAAAGTTATTTGATACGTAACAAGGTCGGAATAGAGATTCATCAGAATATATTTAGCTAGAATATTGTAGCATCTATATGTACACTTATGTTTTATAATATTATTTATACCTGATTTTTTATTCATACGAATAATAATTTTAATCTTTATATTTATATCCAATAAATATTCAAATAAAAAATATATCAAATAAATATTTAATTAAATTTATGAACTATAAATTTGAGCAACACTAATGCAATGTTTATTTAGGCCCAAATCAGATGAGACCTTTTAAATTAAGAAAAATCTATTAAAATTATAATAATTTTTATTTAAAATTTATCTTTCAAGTTTTTATATGCAAAAATATTTATTGAATTATTAAAATCAATCTCATTTTCTTCAATACGTTTAAATGTGTTTTATGTCCATACTTTTGTTCCCTTTCTGTCATAAAAGTTGTATTATAAATAAGATCCGAGCAAAAAAATGAACTAAAAGAAAAAAATTCAATTCAAATTATTATTATTATTATAAAATATCATTAATAACTAAAAAATGGAGGCCTAAAGCCCTTGTTTCACTGGCTTTACCGTTGGGTCATCACTGTACACAGATCACAAAGATAATCAACAGTAACATCTATAAACTAAAGACTTTAGCTTAAACCTTAAAAACTAGGCTGATTTACTTGAAACCGTCCAATATGCTAATCATAATACAACAATACATGTAATTAACGTGTATCTATATTTCCACCGGCATAAGTCGTGGACATTATTAATGATTTCGAATATACACATAAAACATTGGTCGAAGTAGGTCACTTATACTAAAATGAGAAAAATTAAGTTGTAGATGTCATTCACCAGGGGAAAAAGTGTATCCAATCATCTACTTATCTAATTAAGGAATCATTACAATCTCATGAAAATAAATATTAAAGAAGTAATATGTAATTAAAAACTACAATAGTGTTATAACTTCCGGCTGCCCTTGCAGTCTCGTTACAGTTGTACCATTCTGGTAATTAACTTAATTAAAAAGTTACACTATAGAGGGATTTCAAAAGCAACTTGCACTACAAGCTTAAAATAGCCACTGTATTGATATGGTAAAATAAATTATTTTTATAGTACAAAGATAAATAAATAAGCTCACATTTAGATAATCTTGCCCAAAACAATAAAATACAATTAATGATCACTTAATTGAAATCCGAAACCTTTTTATTTAACAAAAAATACTTATCCTAACAATTTATTTTCTTTGAATGCTATCAGGAAGCAAATTTCTGTTGTTCACTTTTATCTTTATGCTATCTTAATCGTGCTTAATCTAAATTACCCGTTGGCATAAAAGGAACACGAATGCCTATTCGATGATAAGGAGAAATCATTAAAAATGTGTATGGCTAAAAAAAGATGTAATATGTAAGTGACAAGTGGCGTAGCTGCTGCTGAATCTTCGATGAATATGTAAATTTATAATATGTTTGGATGATGTGAAAAATAAAAATAAAAAATAAAAAATAAAAAAAGAAAAATAAAATAAAAAGTAGAAAAGAAAAATTGAATACTTTAAATGGATAGAAATAGAAGATTTTTTTTTCTTTTATTTAAATAAGTAAAAAAGATAGGAGAAAGAAATATTAATAATATAAATTTTATTTTATACAAATTTTAAAAAATAAAATTTAACTTAAAAATTTAATTTTTTATTAATATAATATTTATTATTTATTTATTTTTATATTTTAAATATATAAAATTTTAATAATTTAAAAAAAAAAAAAATAAAAAACATATTCTCTCTATTTTCTCACCTATTTAGAAAGAATTAATTTTAACATAAGATCAACAGAAATTCTTTTCTTTGTTTTTATTTTCAAAACATTTTCTCACCTATTTAGAAGAAATTAATTTTAACATAAGATCAACAGAAATTCTTTTCTTCGTTTCTATTTTCAAAATATTTTCATAACTCCTACTTCATTCCACCCTGACTTTTTCAACCAAACAAAGCATTAACATTTTATACGATAGCGACTTCCCAATAGCTTTGGTCTAACTGGATTTGGATCCCATGCTTTTCAAGGGCTATGTTCTCTTTATCTTTCTATTCTAAATTTAGAAACAAATAATTAATTCATCAAAATTAATAAAAAAATTAATATATTAGAAATCTAATTTTCCAACATCATTGCTAATAATAAATATTTATATTGATAATATAAAGAATAAATAAATATTCACAATAAAATAAAGATATAAAAATTAATAACTAATATACTAAAAATAATATTATCTTTCTTAGAATAAAAAATACATTAATAATTATTTTTTATAAAAAAGACTGAAGTAATAAATTTGGGTGAGATTCACTGAATTAAAGATAGACAGATCATTCCTGTGTCAAATTTAAGCTTTTGGGATTGTATACTCATCACATAAGAACCGAGCATCTATGACATATTGGTCTAGATGTTTGATCATTGTTGACCCCAATTCTTCTAATAAAAATTTTGAATTTCAGTAGAAGGTATGTGACATTACTCAAACTTAACGCGAAATATTAAGGGGCGTGTTAGCGATAATTATAATAAAAATCACACATTTGGCTTCAACAAACTGAATCAAACTATACCAAAAGCTTGGAATGTTAGATAATGACACATGAATGGTTTTATATTACGTGTAAATTATACCACTATTTTTTATAGTTAGAGGATCAGAAAATCAAATAATTCAAAATAAGTTGTTTGCAGAATTCAAAGTTCAAACTGACTCTTTATAAGAATTCAATAAAGGGCAGGAATTATCATTACATTTCTTGCCTTGCTGGTCATTACCCCTTTTACTGGAGCATTTACGGCAGAGCTTCCCATGCGTAAACAGAAGGCAATTCAGGTCAAACTTAAGTTCATTCGGGATCCTTTGGTTTAGATGAAGATACGTCTTATTTCTGTCTGCCACAGCCGGAACCCAACCAATGGTTTTTGCAATCTCATATATCTGCATAAGTATTGTGTTTGAAATAACTAAAATGGGGTAAAATCCAGTAAAAGAATGATGGAACAACACTTACGTGAGTGTCCACGGGAAAATCATCTTGCTGAAGGTTGAACATCAACACGCAAGCCACCTATTATCAATCCCATAATTTAGAAAAACCAACACAAAGGGAAAAGAACATACACGTTTATTTTCAATTGAATAATTATATTTAGCATTTTACAAATTTTGACATGATATTAAGGATGCAATAGAATACAATCATCTTTGATATACTATCAACATAGTGAATTATACAACCAATAACATTAGTCATACTTAATCCATTGTGCGGAGAAAGCACTTTACACACGAGTCAAGGGTCTGAACTCTGAATATCCAGGTACCATGAAGTCCGAAAAACATAACGGCAAAGTCTTTCCTTAAGCCAATCAGAAAATCATCCTCCTTCTCGTAAAAAAGTTCAAGAGAAATGTTAATAACATGCTCTCAATACACTCTTCCCAACATACTTTTTACTGTTGTTAGAAATTCATGAAGGTCTAACTAAATGAGAGAGTTTCCATTCCCTATGTAGCGGGTCCTACTCCCTATTTAGTAAGACCGATATTTATTTCAACCCATAGTAAAATGGTGTGCATCAAAGAGTGTATTTTAGCATTTCTTAGAAAATTAAAGAAAATGACATCCTAAGGAAATTTTTGATATTTCAATAAAATCAGCAATATGGTGACAGAAAAGCTTGTTATTTGGACAAGCCAGGGACTCTAAAGGGGAATTCACAATGGTTTACAAGAGTCGAAACCCTATAAGTTTGTGCCCTAACCATTAATGTCAATCAATTAACATCCAAATTAGCCAACTGTCCATTTGTCCCCTCACAAAACTTATCTGCTTGAAGCATCTCAAAGCATCTCAAAGTGCCTGTAGGACAGATTACCTTCTTTGTACCAAACTGATTTGTGGTAATACATTGTCCATCTCTCAATCTCTTCTACCCCTGTTTTCATATACTATATATTGCTAAAACATTGTCACACACACATGCACCTGCAAAAAAATCTTTCTGCAACATACTTAATCTCCACCAGGTGTATTCTCCTAACTAATTTAAAAAATAAAAATAAAAAATAAAAAATCAATATAATGGATAAAAGCAAAGCACTGCCATGAATGTTAATAATATTCTCATAGTTGCCACTTCTTTCGTAGATAAAACGTATACATATTAACAGCAGCTTCTGAATGGGAAATAAACAAAGTACTGAAGTAGGTATTAAAATTAACAAGAGATACAGAAAATTGAATGGGACAAGGACAGGAACAACATCATGCACCAGAGTTTGCATTTTTATCAAATTATCACAGATGTATCTCATTTTCACAACGAATTAGCTTAGCAGCCACATTTGGGCGGTATTGTTGACAAAGAAAAAAAGGAAAATTTAGATACTCAGGCTATGTGCAACCATACATTGGAATTTAGGAAGTAACATAAACAAAAATTATACACATAGCTAGGCAGGAAATATTGTATGATAGAAATAGTACAGGTGGTTCAATCTATGAAAAAGCATACAAGACAAGGCTACATATTTTCCTTAATCCAATTTCCCGGAAGGCTATCAAAAGCAATTCTAATTCCTAAGAAACAACACCACTGGGTATAGATGACCAAAATGGTAAATGATAAACAATTCCCAACAACCAATATAGTTAGAGCATAGATTTAGTACAGACCATGATACATTGCGACAAATCCTGAATGAGAAGATGAAAAAACCTAACGGAAGACTAATCATCAGTTGCCATGTATCTGGGTGCAGATGAGATACTTTATGCTTAAATGTTATTCAGTAAATTATCACAAAGTGAACTGTTCAAGAAGGTAAGACAAACTACTCCTTAGATGCATACTTGAAATAATGCTTTGCAAATCAAGAAAACCATAAGCTCCTGGTAGTTAGAAACTTACAATGCCACAAAGAACAGAACAAGTTCTTCTCATTTTCATCAACTTCTTCCCCAATCAATAAGCTAAAAAAGGAGAAACAAGGAAAAGGAGATTACCGTTTTGGGACCAATTCCTTTGAAAAGAGACAGCTCAGCCTTAATTTCGTCGACGGACAACTCTCGCAAATACTCCAGGCACAATTTGCCACGTCTCTCGAGCAAACAACGCAACACGTTCTTAATACAAGAAGTCTTAGTTGGGGCTAAACCTCCGCATCGAATGGCATTCTCCACGTCCTTAGACTCAGCAGTAAGAACCTTCAACACACAGACAAGAACGACACCGTTTCAGACCAGCAGCATAATAATAAGACAAAGCTTGTGATTATAAAGGTCGCTGTTACCTACATGTTCCCAAGTGGGAAAGGAGGATTTGAGGGAAGTGAAAGCCCTTTGGGAATTGGCCTCTGTGGTGTTCTGCGAGAGGACGGTTCGGACCAAACCGTCCAGAACGGTCTCGGGTGGCTCCAGTTGGGTCGTCTCATCGGTTGGTTGGACTTTGCGGTACTTGGCGAGTTCCGGGGGAAAATCGTGTAGGGCTAAGAGAGTGTCTCGAACGGCTTCGCATTCTTGTGGAGTGGGACGACTGTGAGATGGGAATGGGTCTTTGATGTTGTCGGTTCGGGTTCGACCCGCGCGAACCGACTTGGACTTTGGCTCTTCGTCACGCTGCTTCCTTTTGCGCCTCTTCTCCATTCTCTTTTTCCCCCTCTCCGATTAACGTCGATTTCCTTTGTTTCTTTTGGTTGTATTTTCTATGTTCAGCCTTTTGGTACTTGGTAGTGTTAGTTTACATATATTATTTTGATTATTTTTCATAATATATTATTTTATTATTTTATTTTATTTTTAAGTTCTATAATATCAATTATTTTTATATTTTTTATCATTCATATATAAAGAAAAAAATATTTTTTTTGTAATAAATACTAAAATTTTTCTTTTTTTCAGGTGATGTATCGTTTACTTTAAAGTGATGTGTTACTGCATTTTTCTTTTTCTTTTTTTAGGAGGATATTACTGCAAATATGATTACTTTATTTACATTTATTTTGAAAAAAAATGCATCTTTATTAAATTTACAAAATCTTTAGCAAAACTTGTCTACACATTCTGAATTTTTAAAAAATTACACATATGGTATAAGGTGAATATTATTTTTTATTTTATAGATCTATATAAACTTTGTAAAACGTTTGAGTTTAATTTTGAAGAATTATTTATGTACAAAAGATACAGCAATGATTTTCTCGTGCTCTTTCGTCAACTCTGAGATAGGTGTAAGTAAAAAAAATTAAAACAAAGAAAGAAAATAGATAATAAAATAAAATAAGAAAGAAAAGAAAAGGGTGTAAAAAATTATAAAAAGAAGGAATGTAAAGTAATAAAAAACTAAGATATTATACATTCGATTTGGGTTATTATACATTCTAACAATAGTAATTTTATTTTAGCATAACTCATTTCATATTATATTATTTTTTTCTTCATATGTCCCCCTTTTCAGTTCATCCCATTTATTTTCGAACATGCTGCAAGTATTTTCCAATGTTAACCCCAACCCAAACTGTTAACAGTGGAATCATCGCAGTCCTCACACCCGTCTGAACCAGCTCTTCCGTGGACCCGCCACCATCACGACCACTGCATTCCTCCATTATCCTCCATGGACCATTAGACATTATCACGTTGCCATCGATGACGAGCTATGTTGCGAGGGTCGAAACGGAGAGAAATCGGAGGAGTAGACCATCGCCCAAGGCCACCGGAGAACCGACACCATTGCACCAGAGAGCTTCCAAGTAATGGGTTTGTCTATGGACATCTTCAAGAAATTGATATTTAAGGAAAACTAGTAGTCAGTTCTGAACTGCAAGGTCGCTGCAGATTTACACCAACTTTGTTCCATGATAAATTCTTTTATTTCTCAATTATTTTCAGTGTTTTTCTTTTTCTTTTTGGTTCGGGAGCATATGAATTACATATAGGGACTTGTATGTAAACTTCTAAATTTAATATAGAGGGGACTTAATATTAAATATTAAAAGCTACAAACTTGAGTCTTGAGGTGCACGGGGGAGCATAATAAAATGCTGCTTTATTATCATGTCAAACTTATTAAATGTAAATAGTTGTATATTTCAATTAAATATTTTATCATTTATATATAATTATATGATCTAGATTTTTTCTTGCACTCTTATATAAAATTACCTTTTCCATTAGGAACAGTCATATATACAGGGTTCTTTACAAGTTATCTAATTTTTTAGGCTTTTTTTTTTCTTTCAAAATATGTATATTTTTTTAAATATTCTATAATAGTATATTTTGGAAGAATTATATATATATATGTTTGGATTAGCGGTAAAAAATGTTATTTTAATATATTATATTTACAATTTAATATATAAATAAATTCTATATTTCAATATGTTAAATAAAAATATTTAAAATAATTTATTTTATTTATATTATATATAATAATCGCTTTTTATAATAAAAATATAACATATATAAATTTAATTGTAATAATTAATTTTATATGTAAGACACACAATTATTAAGGATGAAATGGTAAAAAAGTTAATTATAAAATAAGTTGATATATTTTAATCATAAATTTTAAACTCTGTAATTCATAAATAATTCCTTTTTTAAAAAAATATATTAGTCTATATATTTTTATCAAATTTTTAGTGAAGCCTTATAGTTTAAAATATTTTAATCAAGTCCTTATAATTAAAATTTTTAATAATTAAATTTTTTAAAGTTAACAAAGTTATATCTCCGTTGACTTAACTTTTTTAATGATAAATGATAAAAATATTAAAGCTGTAAAATAAAGTTTAAAATAAAAATTACCGCACAGTTATTTTTTTAAATTCCTAAAAAAGAACAAAAGAAAATTTCTCATAATGAAGATATTTTTCTTAAAGAATATGCTTTCTTCACAATTTATCATGAGCAGCAATATTAAATCATGATTTGAGATTTTAAAAAAGAAAAAAAAATCTCAAATGGAAGTATTAATACAAGAAAGAAGTAGTCCTATTTAGGGGTTTCAGATTCTAAGTTTCGTATCCAGTTGGCCTTCAATGCAGGGAAAAAAATCCTTTTTTATGACATGATAGGTTATATATGCATTTTAGTTTTATGTTTTTCTTCTTTTTTTTTTTTAGGATTCTACTTACTTAATGTATATAAGAAAAGATAAATATAAAATTTATACACGATGTCATCCATTGTGTGAAATTTTATCATGAGAAAATATTATTTTTAAATATTTTCTCTTCTATTTGTTATTTTGATCACATCACGTAGCAATTCACTTTAAGATCTATCTCTACTCCTTGACTTTACTTACACATAATGAGATTAACCTAAAGCAAAATAAACAATTTTGTTCAAATTTTTAAATTAAATTATTTTGAAAAAACTGTTATACCTATTCATTTTGAAAAAATATCAATTTAATCTATATTATTTTAGAACATTTTAAAACAGTTCTTAAATTATTTATAGACTACATTAGTTTTAAAAAATTCAATGTGACTTAAAGAAGACAAAATTTTGGAGGATTAATATGTAAAAAAATTTTTTTAAAGATTTTATTGCTATTTTTCTATGTTTAAGAATTAATTTAACACGCTCTAACAACAAGATTAATTTTAAAATGATAATGACTATTTTGAAGGTTACTTTTATACCCCAACAATAAGAACAATAATATTAATTGGTATAATTTTTATTTTAATAATAAATAATCTTGAGTGTAAAGATTTCTTTAAAAAGAATCTTAAAACTCTTCCCGATCAAACTCTTGATTCAATCGATTTAGCTAGTTTAAGTTGTAAATTTAAAATTAACCAAATCCAATTGAACATAATCTAATTTATTTTAATTTATTTGATTTTTTTTTCTATTCTTATCTTTGATTGATATGAAATTGGGGGAAAATTTTAAAAAATGAAAAAAAAAATTATTGATTTGAATGAATTAAAAAATAGAAGTTGAAACAAGTACTACTCGGATCACATTTTTTTCTCAACTATACTGCTCTAAAATTGGAGGGAGGGGTCCGTTGGAATATTTTATGTTATTTTCTGTTTCGATTTTAAAAATATCTCTTATAACACAAAATATAAAAAAAATAATTTTATGTAAAGAAAAAACAATATATTAAAAATGTTATAATTTCAAAAGTTATTTATTTTAAAAAATTGATATAAAAAAACATTTATAACATCTGTTTATCTCTTTTTTATTCATTTAAATAAAAAATCACTACTTTTATTCTATCTATTCAAATAATTTTTATTTTATTCTATTTATGTTTTTTTATTTTACTTTTTATGTAAAGAACCATAAATCTAACCTAATTCAACCTAACTTCTAAATAAGCTTAATTACAAACATACATCATTTCTGTTGTCTTAATAAAAAAATAAAAATAAAAAATAAAAAAAATATATATATATATATATATTTTTTTTATAGATCTCTTCCTATCACATCTTACTCACTTTTGTATTTATCTTTCTTCTTTTTGTGCCTTCCATCACATCCAGTCCGGTCCTCGTAACAAACATTTTTCAAAACAAAATGATAGCAAACATATATTGAGCCCGACGAGTTCCATCCACTCCAAGGAAACATTCCTAAATGCCTATATCAGTTGAACCATTCCAAGCTAAAGGAACAGTGCACCAAAAAATGCATCACCACAATCTTTCCCTTTTCCCATCGTTCTAGAACGGTCCACAAAATATACAAGCATCTAGTGTGTAACAAGGACCACAGTGGGCACTTTATCAACCCAATGAAAATACTTATTTCAAACACAATTGCTCTAATCACAAATATGTGGCACATATTCAAGCGAATTTAAAGGGGAATTGCTGAATTTTGGCACCAAATCAGGGAAAATTGCTAGGTTTATTGTCGTTCGTCTTCGTAGCCAATGGCAATTCCTTGCTTCTGTTCCTGGAGTGATCTCTCTTTTGAATTGAATTGCATCTTTCCTTCGAAAGCTTGTTCCGTCGATTCCCGATAGAGACGAAGAAGGTGGATCGCAAAGATTAGAAGCAGAGGAAGAAAAACAATCTTCTTTGATGACAAGCTTAAAATGAAAATTTTTTATCATAGGAGAGAAAATATATAAAAAAATTATATTTACGTGGACCAATGAAGTAATTTTTTTTTTACATAAACACAGTTAAACCAAGCAGAATTGAGACTCCAAAACGTTCCTCATGTGACACAACCTTAGAACACATGAATCCCATCGAAATCCCGGTCTGATCTTCTTTCGTCTTCCTTCCATCATAAAATCTCACCTTAGCTTTTTCTCAGCTGTAGTGATTGCCAGTAATATTTACTATGGCAGAGATGCTAACGATTTCTTGACTGTTACACGACAGGCTTATTTATTGTGTATGCTTAAAATACAATAAAGCTTGTGGGTTCTGGAATCAAATGCGTACGTCAATGTGTACGAATAGGAATTACGCATGTTGAACAACGCTGGGTCTCCGCTGAGAGGTTCGAGTCTGCATTCTGCAAAATCCGAGTCCGCAGGAATCGTGGGCCATAGACACCCAATGCAAAGTACGAAGCATCGTAACCAAAACCTGCACCTACCATGCCAATCCAATTCAAATTCAACAAGGGCCGTCATCACCCTTTCTTACCCTACCTTTCACCTTTATTTTGTGACCATAATTACACTACTTCTATCGTTTCAATGGATGTGTTTATTTGTTAATATATTTATTGAATTAATTTATTTATATACAAAGATAAATAAATAATTAATATTAATATCACATATATATGAAAAACCACTTTAGCATCTCAATTTTTATGGATTAAATTTAATTTCCCATTTACAAGTAGTTAGATAGATAGATTTATTTCTCTCTCTCTCTCTCTCTCCCATATAACTAAGAGTAGTAATTAACTTAAATATAAAAATTATTCAACATCTATCCACGTTCTAAAGTTACTGAATGATAATTTTGTTTTATTTTTAAAAATATAAAAAATTGTACAACCATAAATGAAATAAAAATGAATATAATATAATTTTAATATTATAGTAAATCTAAAAATTAGTCTCACTAACTTATTTAGAAATGAATAAATTGATCCTTATTATATATTTTTAAATTATTATATTAATCTTCACATTGTTTATTATCAATTAATTTAGTTTAAAGATTATTTTTCATTAATAGACTATTGAATTGTGATGATAAATAACATGTATAATAATTAGTTTAATATTAACAAGGATTTTATATGTAACTTATTATGATAACTTATCCCTTTGTCAATGAAAATGAATCTTCAAATTAAATTGAACTAAATTAGTAGGTGGTAAAGCATGTTGGAGATTAATGGCATAGTTTTAAAAATACAAGGAATTAATTTTGCTAGACTTTAAATAATTAAGTAGCTTTTAAAAATACAAGCATGTCAATTCTTCGTTTCTTATGGCTTGCCACAATGAGTCTTCTTTTTTATAATTATTATTATGTAAAAATGTACAATGGAAAAACCCTAGCCTTTAATCGAATATCAACTTTTTATTTGATTGAGACTTACAACCCAAAAAGTTCAACGAAGATACATCATTGATGACGAAGAACAAACGCTATACCGACGGCAACGGGAAAGGAAGGAAATTACTCAAGTGTAAGGAATATGGACTATCAACTATAGGTTTGCTTACAACTGGGTCTGGCCTGTGAAATTTTGTTAAGTGCAATTCTTGGATTTAACTTATTTAAAATGAGAAAGTAATCTACATGCATTTTATGTAAAATAAAGTGAGTTTAGGAGTCACTTTAATTTGAATAAAGGATGTGATATGTTTTTTTTTATAATTTTATATACCTTTTTAAGAGAAGTAAAATTCATAATTAATTGTAGTCTACTTGTTTAGCTGGTAGAAGAAAACGAGGTTCACCATTGTGCATCATCTAAGTTCTGCGATTGAATTGATAGAAATTCTCTCACAGTCACAACACCAATAAACTAGTGTAGCATTCTTTACTGATTTCGGCCTTTTCTATAATTTGTACCATCTTAGGTTTTTTGACATTGTGTTTTCGTATTTCAATTAACATTATTTTTAATAATATAATTAAAGTAATATATATATTGAATGATACAAAAATAGAAATTCTTTCATGCTTTGAGCATATATATAGGAATTCCTAAAAGTTAGTGTATGTTGTCGGGGCTCACGGCTCGATCGACTTTTTTCATTGAGAATCCAATCTGTTTTCTTCCTCTCCCCTCGCCCATTTATTTAGCGTAAAAATTAACAATTTAGAAAATAAATTTTTCGAGTACCAAAAAAAAAAAGGAATATTTTTTTTTTACAAATTATATTTTATTTCATTCGAATGTAGAATAAAACTTGAATTAATTTAGAAATATAATATAAGTCCTTTTCTTTTTATATTTTTCAATGTGTCTTATTTAATTTAATGATGAGAATAGATTATATCATTCGTGAAAGATTAATTTCTTAGCTTTTACCTTTGGTCAAGAAGGTTTATGACCTAATTTACGAGTAGCTAAATTTATTTATTGAATAAGTTATACTAATACTTTTAAAAAATATATTTAAAAAGGTCAGATTTTAAATTTCAAAGAGCCTGTTAATTTAAGGCAATTTTTTAAATAAAATAAATATATTCTTATTTCTGTATTATATTTTTACTACAAATTTTTAAATTATTTAGTAATAAATCCATTTAAAAACTCAAGTCCAGTTATGCACATACAAAATTGATTTGTAAATATATATATATATATATATATTCACTCCAAGCCATATTTTTAAAGTAGTCAAATCAAAACTTATTTATGTTTATATCAAATAATGGATAAAACTTAACTAAAGTTTTAGATTTAATTAATAAGTCAAATTTAAATTTATACAGCATAACTTCGCCCAACCTTAGGTCACTCCTTATTCTATTCCAGAATATCATTCAAAAAACACAATATTAGTCCAAATAATTATCACATAATATTATATCGTTTCCATTTAAATATTATTAAAATTATTTAATTAAAAATTAAAAATCTTAAATGGTAAAGCATTAATTAAGTTGCAATAATGTTGATCTGATTTAATTGATAGTTTTAATTTTGAACTCTGAATACATAGTTATATTAAATATTTGAAGAAAAAATATTTATCATCAGTGGTAATTTTTTAACGTGTGAAGCTTATTTATGCACGTCACAGATTTAACTTAAATTCCTAACATTAATATCGATCTTTTCTCCGTAAATTAAAACATGATTATTCAACATTTTCTGGTAATTCACGTGTTATTCAGAAATGTCGGTGTGGTGGTAGAGAGTCTCTTTTTCTCCAGAAAATAAAAATGGAGGAGGGAACAACCTAGAAGCATGCTTGGTTGTTATATAGGTCCACACGAGGCATGGGGTCGAAGGATTCAATCATAAATGGGCACCGCTGTTTGTTTTGTTCCTCTAAGGAATGAATAAGAATGGAGCCTTCCATTATTTGTACTCATTTTGCAATTGACTTAAGTGTGAGCTTTAGGTATTCTTTTCCCTCAATAACATTATTTGTACTTATTTTACAAATTTAACCAGTAAAGTGTTCAACATCATTTTCACAATTACACATGTCAAATTTCAAATAAATTAAATATTTATAAATATATAATTTTATAACTAACATTCCATCTAATTATGTTCTAAACAAATATACTATTCATTAAAATAAAATTGATTGGTAAATATTAAATAATTTTTAACTTATATGAAATTTGTAACATTGTTTTATTTAATATAAATTCTCAATTCAATCGACAGATTAATAAAATTAAATCTTTTTAAAAGATTATTTAATGAAAGCTAAACAAAACTTACTTTTAAAATAAAAATATTTATATATAATGGTTAAAGTATGGGACTTGTAAAGTTAAAATGATAAATAACCATGAGTAATGATATGATACATGTGTATTTTAAGAATACCATCAACCATTTAACAAATGTCATCTGTTAATCTCTCTTTTCATACCTATTATTACTCTCTTTTCTTTTCCCTTTTTCTCTCAAAGTGTCTACCCCTTTTGAATGTTTACCAATATTTATCCTATTATACAATTAATGTCTCTTGTATGGATATATATGTTATATCATTCATTATTCATTATTAATTTATTTTTCACATCACATTGGATCCATTTATTAGAAAGACCCTGTCATCTGCTCATACTTTAATGCTCGATTAACCTTTATTAATATAGATATTTTTTAAGATGTATATACAAACATCATAAGTTTAGTATTAATAGATATTATAATAAAAAATATTTTTATTACTACATAATATCACTAAATAATATATATATATATATATCTCAAAGGTTCATAAAATATATTACTTATTACCCTAGATTTTCAAGATGATACCAATAATTTAATTTTTATTAAATAAAATTATATTAAAAAATTATCACTTAATTTTTATTTGTTAGCAAATAAATTCTTTTTACCATGATCTTGGTATTTCTAAAAAACTAAGAGGTTGTTTGATCTATAAAAATATTATATTATGTTATTTTTATTTTATTTTTTACTTTTAAAAATTTATATAGAAAACAGTAAAATAATTTTTTAATACTATTTCGATACAAAACTTAAAAAATAAAAAACAAAAATAATATTATATTTTATAAATAAAAATATAAACAAACACACCTAACATTTTATAATTTTTTTCAGAAGTTATTCTTTTTAACTTACAGAAAACAGTAAAATATTATATAGTTTTGGAAAGGCTTATCTAATTATTTATCACAAATTCTTTAAAACATATTTTAATCAAAATTTTCTTTCAGATTCAAACAGATTCTTTTATCATGTTTCCTCCTGCAGGTAGGGGTGCCAAGCGAAGTAAAATTGAGTTCATCTACAGAAGAATAATGACAAAAAAAGGAAACCATTCATTGTTCATTTATAGTCTTCTTGCCCTTGACTTAAAATTGTTGGCAGACTTTTGTCTGCACCACAAACCAAAAAAGAAGAAGAAGAAAAGGCAAAGACACACCACAAACCAAATGGCGGGCCTTGCCACTTAAATTGCCTGTAACTGTGCTTCCACCCTTCTTCACAGCGCTGGGTTTCTCATTACTATTAGTAAGCAACAGTTCAACTGTTAACACTCATAGACTCTGATTCTGATGCATATCTATATTACGAGCCATGAAATGAATGATCAGATCCACTGCATTTTCTTCTTTACGAGATATTGTAATAAATTTCTTGCTGGTAAGTGGTAACGAATTAAAAAAAATAAGTATTTAATTTCTTATGCATTCTTTCTTGGTTAACGATGATATGCACTGGTGACTGGTTAATAATGAGTAGAAAACCATTATCGATGGCTCTTAGAACTTTGCCTGTTTGTAACTAGAGCATGTGTATGAATGCAAATATATACGTACATATGAAAATGTTGTTCATAAGAAATGTGTGATTTCTAGAACTAGATCTGCAACGCATAAAAAAACCGGGAAAATTTCAAAGTTAGATAATTAAAGATGAATATGGAGAGACAAAGACTATTCAAAGGTAGGAGTGGATGGAATGTATGTAAAAATTCAACGGAAAAGAAGTTATAGTCAAATATTAATAGTCAACAAGTTAAGTTATAATTCGATGACTTTCTGCTCTTGATTAGGTGTCAAGCAACACTGAATTTCAATTATGCAACTACAAATTAACGTATCTCTTGTTCATCTTAATTTCATCCATGAATTCTGAGACATAATAATACTCTTGCATCTGTGTATACATATAGCCATCGCTCAATACTCAATAGTCTACACAAGGAAGTACAAAGTACAAACTAGTCTAAAATGATATTGCAGGGAAACCCTAGCTAGACCCAGCAAATATATAGGTGCATCATTAATATCTTACCGAGAATATGGATACAGTGACAAAGTGTTCCAACACTCTCCTCAGAACCATGATTGCCCGTATATATGTATCATAGAAGAAAATAATTAAACCATTCATTCTTATTACTTACAAAAATCATTAAATTATATAATACTAATTAATAACAATATCCAGTTCTCCTTAATTTCTATACCAACGTTTTTTAGCAAGTAAAAAAAAAGTTGAAACAGTTCGATCTAGACAAAGTTTATGAATATCAATTAATATAAGCAATAACACTTGCACACTTGGAACGAAAGAAGAAGGGAAGAAGGAAGAGAGTGACAAAGCTAGCTAACATAATCCTTCTGCGAATTGAAACTAAAAATTGGTATAAAATTGGAAGGAAGAAAAGAAAAGAAAAAACTACTTAATGAGTAACATGGAATTAATATACTTATAGCGAAACAAAACAGAAAATGGATCGGACCGAGACGCTTGATTCCCCAAGAGTTTGAGTTGTTGTTGGATCGTTGTAGCAAAAGCTAAGTAGACCCTTCTCACTCAATATATATAAGTTGCTGAAGCTAGCTAGATACGAAAGTAGGGTTTTCTGATAAGCATAAGCGAGGCTGCAGCAGCAGGAACTTTTGTTGTTCCTTGTTGTGTTGGTCGTCGTCTTCTTCTTCTTGTGCTTGTTTTGAGTGGTGGCTGTTGTTGTGATGGTGAAGGTGGTGATGATTCGGAAAAGGTTGGTGGATGATGATGATGATGTTTCTGATAAAGGGAGTGTTGAGGGGGTAATGATGATGGTTATGGATGGTGAGAGAGAAGGGGAAGGAGGGTGAGGGCATGATGATTGCTGTTGGGTGAGGCCGTTGAAAGGATGAAGAAAAATCCAAGGTAGTTCGTGCCATCCCTCTGAGAAAGAGAAAGAGACTACTTGATAGCTCTCTCTCTCTCTCTCTATTCTTCTTTCTCTCTCCTTTTTCTATTGTTGGGAAGAAAGAATAAGAAAAGAATTATCACGAAAACCGTGGTGCCAACTTTTTTATGCCCTCCAGCTCTTGTTCGTGAGGAAAAGGAAACATGACCCCATTTCAATATTTCCCATTGAGAAATTATCACCTGCCACTCTTCTTCATGTCCACAATGTACCATCCAATCACGTTTAAGTGCATGTGGGATAGGGATATATGGGATCAATTTTGTTGACACGCAATTACAAGCCTAATTGCACAATATATTGGGGGGCTTCTGAAAAAGTGCATTATGATTGGGTTGTTTGTTGTAATAAATTTTCCTATGTATATAAGAGTTGTGTAGACTGGTAGCTGAATTATATTTTATTTTTAAATAAAAAATACTAGTTAGTGTGTTTTAAGAATATGGGTTAATTTTTTAATAAATTTTTAACTGAAATGCTTAAAACATTGATTAGATAAGGAGGAGCCTTTTTTAATATCAGCAAGGTTTTGTGTAATTGTTTATATTATAGGTAATTATTATATTGAAGAACAGTAAAAGGCTGTTTGTGACTGTATATGAAGTGGTTATGAGCTTTATAGGGTTTAGTTAAAGATGAAATTTGGCAGAACAGAGAGACATATATACCCATGAGAATAAAGAATGGGAAAGTGATCAAAAGAACTGACGATGACAGAGTTTGGGAGAATATAAATGCAAAAAAAAATGTTAAGAGGAGGATGACACATAGTAAGAACAAGATAGAAATAGAATATATATGGCCTTCTGAATGTAATGGCTGTGTCCTACTGGAAAAGCAAATTACTTATGGGGACAAAAATGTTAGTTACTGTTTCACATAACACAATAATGTTCCCAGCATTCTGAAGCTTGAAAGCAATAATTCATTGTTTACAGAGATAGAGAAAAAGATTCCCAGATAAGCATATTTTGAATGTTTGTCCAGTACTATATACCTGGTCTGATGATACTTCTTGATTCTCGCACTACTCAACAGTCTGATATATATGTGTGTAAAACATCTTTTTACATAATTCTTTTTGTTTTATATTGCCCTTCCTTTCTTGCTTTTCAACATTTTTCCCGCACGCCCCACATACCCCTCACTTTATTTAATCATCTCACAAAATTCCTCCTATGTATTACCTCAAAACCTATCCTATCTATCTTCCTTTTTTGGCTCTTTTTTTCACATAATTGACCAAGTAACAAAAATTAACCTAATTTATCTCCCTTGGTCTATTTCTAGAACCTCATTTCTTTAGGCTATGTTTATTTTAACTTTTCTTGCAATTGAAACTCCCTTTATTAGAATTGAAATATATATCTATATATATAGGAAAAGAAAAATACTCAACCAGACTTTAAAAATTTGTGTAACCACGTTTTAGAATGTGCAAACTAGAATCCAAACTCTAACTGTAGATTGTAAATTGGCTTGAGCATCCAAGAGGCCCATGCGATTCTAAGAAATCTTGTATATATGTTTGTTTGGTTGTTGTTTTGAGCATATATAGAACACAAAAGTAGTTTTGGAAAATAACCTGTCTAAACCTTCGTTTATGACTTTATGTTTGACCCTGATAAAGTCACGCATTAGCCAGCCTTTTCTTCCACTTTCTCCTCTCATGAATGGAGGAAAATGTGGCAAACCAAATTTGTTTGATGGAAAAGTGAAGCTCTCGAATAAAAGTGGAATTCTTTTTCAGAGATTCAAATCTTTTTAGCACAAAACATAGTCTAAACCCAAACATATAAAGTGCACAGTATGCCATGTTCCCTTTGTCCTTAATTTCTTACGGCAAGGTTAATTAGTTGGACCTGCACTGCAGACTGCAACCACGCAATATATTTTACCCCTCAATATTATTTTACATTTTTATCAATATAAGGGTAATAGAAATATCAACTTTCCACGGTTTTTATGTAGTCAAACTGGTAGGTTTAAAGTCATTGACTCATTGTTGGTGAATTTCGAACCACAATGTATAAAAATGCAAACTGCTATCTTTATCTTTGAATTTTATTATATTAAGATTATCATACATTTTAACTTACATGTTTGAAAATTTTCAAAATAATTATTTTTCAAAAGATTTATCAAAAATTTAAAACAATAATAAAATAAGTTAATCCGAACACATACTAAATCAATTGTGAATTTACGAGCACACACGAACAAAGAAAAAATATCAATGTTAGATATAATTTTACTCATTTTAATGATAATGAACTTTAAACATGTCTTATCCAATATATAACATGCATTAATTTGAAAACTATTTTTGCTTCTGTGCTTTCAAAATAAAATGTTTTTATTCCACCGAAAGATACATATATTAATATTCAACCTGTTTTTAATAATATTCTCTAAACAATCCTGCATTTCTTGATTTTCTCGACCTGTTCTTCAATACACTTGAAACATTTCAAATATGAAATGATGGAGGACTTGAAAACAGCATCTAAGCATAGCAGGAGCGCAAAACGTAATTCGAATATACTAACGATTGTATGAAAAATATCATACTCATTACTCAATTGAAAATTACTAGAATCTGGAGAAAATATATTTATACGTACGTAATAATTTATTAAAAAGAATTTTGCATCAGTAGTTTGATATTTGAGTCTATTTTCACGAATATGAACTATACAAAGTTGTCATTAATTATTATCATTGATTTTGGGATTAGACAGTGGCTATGTTTGAAAAAAAAAATCGATAAATTAACTACAAGTTAAAATATTAATTTTTTTAGTTGAAAGTTAAATTAGTATTGACAAAATCAGCTATGAACTCGAAGATAAATATAAAATAATATAAAAAGACATGTTTATATGATTTTATATAAATTTTTATTTTGTAGAAAATATATTTTGAAATAATTATAATTTTTTAAGTTTTTATGTTAATTTTGATCTTATCATTTTTATCAACTATGTAATTAAAAATAAAAAATTATAATATTAAAAAAATATTACAATAACAGTTTATTATTCAAAGAGACGATAAAGGAAGAACTTCATTGAAGTATTAACGAAAAACGTAAAAAAAGTATATTAGCTCAAATCATATTTCATTTGTTTAAAAAAATTATAAAATAGTAAAATAGACTTGATTATTATTCCTTTCTTTTGATAAAATAAACTTATAAAATAATTAAATAAAATTTAGAAATTAATTGAAATAACTTATAAATACATTCTTCAATGGTTTGAATCTAAAATGTTTGTAACTGTTGTATTTATTTTTTCTTTTTGGTTGAATGTAATTATTGTATGTAAATAGTATGGAGTAACTGGTTTAATATATATATATATATATATATATATATATATATATATATATATATATATATATATATGGAAGTAAAACTATGCCTTTTTTCATGCATAGGTAATAGTTTGTTTAAAAATAAATCATTCTTCCCCCTTCAGCTATACTCAACACAGCCTTCCTTCGTTTCCTACTGGAGGCGTAATATAATGTAAATAAGAATACTAAATTTTGTTCTCATTGCTTTTAAATTAATTAATACTCCGCTTCTATCCCTTTATAGAGTTTAGTTACTCATAATTCAGTTTTGAAAACTTACAAGGTTTTGGTGCTTGGTCACTCGTACTCGTACTAGTACTCGTAGTGATCGTCCCCCCGAAAATGTAAAGAGTGGTGTCAGGATATAGAGAAGTGAATATATAAAAGTGGTGTGTTTTATTAATGGTGAATGAGTTCTCTTATATAGAAGTCGGAACTCAAAGACCTTTACAATAGATTTAAATGTACAGTAAAGAGATAAGATTCTTAGATTACATTGTCGCTCAAGATAAGATTATCATATTACATTGTCTTTCTTTTCCTTGCAGTAGCGATAAGATTCCTGTCCTTGCTTCTCTTTTACAGGTTGTCAATCACTTCAGTCTGTCTTTCTTTTACAGGTCGTCAATCACTTCAATTTCCAAGTCTTCAAAGGCTGATTTCTCAGCTTTATTGTCTTCGCAATAATTACATTGATGAACCGAGAATTCAGATAAAATTTGGCAGATCTTTTTTTTGTATTTGGAGGATTTTCCATTTTATTATTTTTTATCTTATCATAAAATTGATTAAATTGGTTATAGTTTCTTGGGGTTCTTCCAGAGGAATATATTAAAGTTTTTTGTATTCCTCGCTATTTGCAATTATTCTTACCATTTCCTAAAAAATTATATTATAATCTTGGGCTCTTATTCTTGAGATGCTTCTAAGGAGGTCTTCTTCGTCATTTATAATTTCTTTTAGTTCAGTTTCATATTCAAATGGTTTCTTTGTGGTTCCTAAACAGATTAAATTCATAGGGTGATAAAATTTATCTGGGTTTATTTGGGCAATATTAGAATAACATCTAATAAAGACATTACGTTGTTTTATAATTTCAAAGTAAGTTTTTACAGCTCTTTTTAAAGGTTCTGGTAATTCAGCTATTTCTTCCATACTTGTAGAGGGATAAATAGACTGGATTAGTCCATATTGGAATAATGTTTTTACAATTTTAGGGGGTGTTCCTGGATAAATTACTGCTTTGTTTATAGCAAAATGAGATATATAACTTAAGGTTTCGATATTTATATTACACTGGTTTAAATTATTGATTAATTTTTTAAAATAATTAAAACTATCTATTATTTTAAATTGGTCGGGTTTTGTATTCTTTGAAGTTGATCCTCGTTCTGTTTCCTTTTCTTTTTCTTGATTTTTTATTATTTCTGAAAATTTTTTCTTTTCTTCAGTGATTATATTTTTTTCTTTATCACTTTCTAATCTCTCAATTCTTGATTGCAAATTTTCCAGTTGATTAAATATTCATGTAAAATTTTCAGTTACTTGTTTTGTCCATAAATTCATGTTTAATTCTATGAGTTGAAACTTCATTCCAACTTGTTCCATGAAGGAATTACTGGTATTACTTGTATCCTCCTGAGGAGCTTTACTGGTCTGAGTTACACTGCTATTTGATTCCATCTGCTTAAAAAATCAGCAACCAGATTATTTTTGCCTTTAATAAACTCAATTTCATAATCATAATAAAACATATCCGTTTGCCATTTAATTATCATTTTATTTGATAGTTTCTGATTTTTTATTACTTTACTTAACCATGTTTTTACTTGAGTATTGTCAGTTTTTATTATAAATTTCGATCCTACTATAAATAACTCAAACTTTTCCACTGCTTTTATTATAGCTAAAAATTCTTTCCAATTCGAATGATATTTAATTTGAGATTCATTAAATTTGCCACTTGCATATCTAGTTATTAATTCATTATTTTTTTTGTCTTTTTAATATAAGGCAGCACCCCAATAATTTTCTGAGGCGTCGGTATATATTACCCACTGTTCATTATTTGCAGGAATATTTAATTTTGGTAAATCTTGGCATAAAAGTTTTATTTTTTCTATTATTTCTTCATTTTCTTTATTCCATTCCCATTTTGTTGTTTCTCCCGCTAATTTTGATATTTTAGAAGTTAATTTTGATAAATGTGGAATATAATTTCTAACTTGATTTAGTAGTCCTAAAAATGATTGTAAATCTTTTTTATTTTTTAATTTTTTAAAATCTAAAACTTTTTTACTATTATGTTCTTGCAATTCTATTCTACTTGGAGTAATGGTTTGTCCTAAAAATCCTATTTTTTCTTGTCTTAATTCCATTTTCTTTGGTGATATATTTAAACTTTTTTTTTCAATGAGATGATGTTCATGTTCAGCTTTATTATTGGAGAATATTAATATATCATCTATATAAATTACAGCAAAACTTCTTATTAAAATTAACATTTTTGATACATAAAGTCCTTCTGATGTACTAAAAGCAGTATATTTTTTACTATTTTCTTCTAGTTTTATTTGGTAAAATCCTGACTTACAGTCAAATTTACTAAATATATTTTTCCCTTTTATTAAATTAAACAGTAAATCCATTTTTGGTATAGGGTATCTGTTTCTTACAGCTAAATCATTTAATTTTTTATAATTTATTACCAATCTGGATTTTCTTCTCTTTTCTTCATTATGATTCATAACAATCATAGCAGGTGAAGAATAACTAGATTGACTTTCTCTTATTAAATTATACATTTTCATTTCATTTATATGTTTCTCAAAATCTTTTCTATTTTCTCCTGTCCAGGGGTAAGGTTTACAATTTATTTCTTTATTATAGTCTTTTAATTCAATTTTTGCCATAGGCTTAGATTTTTCCCAATGTACTAACGAGTTTTCACTAAAATTATTTTCTATTCTTTCTTCAATAGTTTTTGGTATTATATTTTGTATATTTAAAACTGTCATTATTTGTTTTATTTCAATTGGTTTGTTATTTGGTAAAAATTGAACTTCATTCTTATTTTCTTTTCTTTGGAAACTTGCATCTTTTCTTCTATAAGGATTTGTTATTCTTATATCCCAAGCTTCATGTTTACACGGAGTTGTTAAAATTAATGCTTTTTCTATAAAATGTATTGGATAATACTGACTTAAGAAATCTATACCTAATATTATATCACATGAAGATTCATTGTATAAATTTAATTCTTTTATAGTTAATTCGTAATCTCCTATTTGTATTTTTACATTTTTTGATTCTTGTTCTATTATATGGATTTCTTTTCCTACACTTTTCATCTTTAAAGATTTTTCTTTTCTTTTCCATAATTCTGGTGGTAATACATTATATTTAGCTACACTTATATTTGCACCAGTATCTATTAAAGTATGGTATTTTCTAGCTCTGTATTTTTGATAATTAAATTTTACTAGAACGTAAAACAATTGTGTACTCATCGATATCTCGGAATTACAAGAGCTTGATAATTTATAGTAAGCATTATTCTATCCTTATGTATTCTATAGGGTTTTAATGTCTCTAATATATCATTTCCTATTATTAATTTTTCTTCCTTATTGGTATTCTCTTCTATCCATAATCTTATTTCTTTTGTATCTCTTTTATTAAATCTTACTATCGAAGTTATTTTTATTCCTTCTTCTTTTATTTCTAAATTGTCTTCTGTTAAATCTTCTTCGATATAACTTTTTAGTAATTCAGGGTTTATCGAGGCTAATACTTCCTTCCAAATAGCATTCTTTTTTATTTCTAGTTTTATAATTATTTTTTCTTGATAACTTTCTGGTCTTATAGTTGTTAAATTAGAGTTTATTGGTATTTCTGCTAATAAATTTTGTTGTTCTATCAGGCTAGAAGATCTTGATCTACTTATATGTGTTTGCTGCCGGTAATCAAAACTTCGTCGTGGATTGATATCTATGTTTACTGAAGGAGTTTTTACTCTTATCATTCTTTGTCCTAGTTCGTCATTTGTAATAATTCTTTTCGGCTCCACTATAGATTTGTAATTTATAGTTTTATCTAATTCAATTCGCAATTGTTCTGAAATTGTAATATTCTTTCGTTCTAATGGTAAGTCTTTTAATATTGGCATAAAGCTTTTTTCTATTGTTATTCTTCCATGAGTTTTTTTATATATATTATGTTCATTTGTAAAAACTAATCCTACCATTGTTGTTATACTTATGGTTCTTGCTTTTTCTAGTAATTTTATTCCACTTAATTTATGGTAAATTAAAATAGATTGATCTATATGTTCATCTAGTCTTGATATAGCAAAATTTGTATTTAAGGTAAATTTTAATTTCTGATATATTAAGTTTCCAGTTAATATTCCTAAAATACTATCATTTACACTACTAATTATTCTTCCATCAGTTACAAATATTTCTATAGGCGAATCGATTCCTTCTTTGAAATACGCTTTTATTAATAATTGGACTCCAGCTATATAAATTTCTGTAACTTCATCTTTAAAAGACAATTTTTCAATTTCCCTTTCAATTAAGGTTTTACTAATTAAAGGTATTCTCAAAATTCCTTCTGTTAAGGTTGATTCTATAGGATGTTTCTTTTCTAAAACTACACAAGCACTCTTATTTTTCTTTTTTGATTTTAATAATCGACTTACTCTTTCCATAAACCCTTTATTCTCTATTTCATTTGGTTTTAAATTTAATTTTATGTTCTTTATTTTATTATATTAATCTTCATTAAACGTTATTTTTCTTTGAACTATTCCTTCATTAATATTCCTATATTCTTCATAATCCTCATATTCCTCGTTTTCGCTTATAAATGGTTCATCTATCTTTTTCATCATGTTTATTATTCTTTCTTCATCTATAGATTCTATTTCACTTTCTTCATCTTCTTCTTCTAATAAAATTTTTATTTTATATATTTCTATTTTATCATCTTCTATTTCACTAAATTCGGGGTTTTCTAATTCCATTGGTTCCAATTCATTTTCATAAACTACTTCTAAAATATTTATTCTTTTTGTATTTCTTTTTTCTTTGCATTCGGTACTTATATGTCCTATTTTTCCACAATTGTAACATTTACATTGGTTAGGATATTTTTTATAATTCATATTTCGTTTTCCTTTTTGAAAAAACTTCCTTGGTTTATATTTTCTAAAATATTTTTTCTTTGGATATCTTTTAAATTTATACTTTTGTTTATTTCTTTTTATACTGCTATAATTACATCCCCATTTTGTAGGTCTTTCTAAATCTCCACATCTTAAAACAGTTTTGTTAGTTTTGTAAAATTTTATATTCCTCCACGCTTCTTTACATTTATCGGATAGGTATTCTCTTAAAAAGTATTCTCTTCTTCCCATTGTGTCTAAATATTTCATTAAATCTGGTTTTTCTCCAAAAGCTTTATAATAATCTGTTAAAATTGTTTCTGATATTAATTTAGGTAATTTCCTATAAAACATTTCTAAATAAAATTTTTGAGTTGTATAATTTTCAAATCTAGCTTCATAAAAGTATTTTTTAAATTCGCAAATGTAACCATTTAATGGTTCTGGATTTAAAGAACAAATTTCTATTTGATATAACTTCTCTATAGCTTTTTTTATTCGAGTATTTTCATTAAAGGTTACACTTTGTCCCGTAAATTCGTTTCTAATTACTTATTCGTATCTCCTTATTAGTAAAGCATAAAATTCTTTTCTAGTATTATATGGTTCTTCTACTTGTCTAACATTTTCTCTAAATTCATGATATCTACTTTTCCACCAATTTTGTACATTTCCTGTAAAACTTGCTTCTATTAATATACTGGAGACACTAACCTCCAATTCTTTTCCAATTAAAGCTATTAGCTGACTCTTACTCCATTCTTCAATTCTTCTTTCTAATTCTGTATTACAATCTATTTCTAACCAAATTCCTGTGTTTGGGATATTTCTCGTTTCATATTGTTCTATAGGAGTTGGTGACTTTCGATTTTTGTAATTTATTCCGTATTCTTGTTTAAAATTTCTTAATGGTTCTTTATGATAATAGTCATGTATGTTTTCATTAATTACAGCTCCATCTTTAGTTCCGCTTGTTCCTTCTGTTCCTTTGTTCTTAGGTTCATTTTTGTTCCGCTTGTTCCTTCTGTTCCTTTGTTCTTAGGTTCATTTTTGACAGAATCCATATTTATCTGTCGTTCTTCATAATCTTTAAATTTTATTTTATTTTCAAATTCTTTTCTTATATGTTCTAATTCTTCCTATTCTCTTCCCATTAATTCTTCTACTTCTTCATAATTTTCATTTACACTCATCATATTTATAACTAGTTTTTCTTCTTTAGGTTTTATAATTTCTAGTAAAATATCAATTTCAGATCCTAAATTACAAGCTATTTCAGCTACCTTATTATTTTCTGTCTGCTCTATTTCTTTTATTTTTATTTGATCTATTTTTCCATTTTTATTTTCATATCTGCCTTTTTCTATTTTTTCTATTTCATCAAATATGGTCCATAAATTTTTATTTATTATTTCTTGTCCCTTTTTTATTTCTTCCATTATAATCCTGCTTTGCTTTATATTTTCGTCCATCGTTTGAGTTCTTATCATTTTCTCATTTAATTCTAATTCTTCCAATATTCTAATCATATTTATTGTTGGTACATCTATTATTGGTTCAATACTATTAATTCCTAATGCATTTTTTATTAATCTTAAGTCTTCCTTTATTACTTGTAAATCTTTATTATTATTTTTTATATCTATTTTTAATTCATAGATTTTCTGTTCCATAGGTTTAGAAAACTCAATTAATCGTTTTATTTTTGTTTTTTGAGGTTCATTATTTATTATTTCTTCTAATTTTTTTGGGAGTTCTGTTATTATATCTGTTGTATTCTGGTTTTCTAATTTTTCTTTTATATTTTTATCTATATAACATCCAAATTGTTTTAGTAGGTACATATTAACCCAATTTAATTGATTTAGGGTACTATCTCCCTCTCCTCCTAATGTAAAAGGTGTAAATAAACAATCTAGATTTTCAGCAGTATTATATTCTATAAAAAAGTTATATGGTAATTCCTTTTCATTAATTCCATACATCCTGGGTTCAATCTTTGTTAATTTATTCATTAAGCTCGTCTTTTAAATACCTTAATAGTTCTTTTAATCTTTCAATAACTTCTAGGTCTAGGTTTTCAGATCGTTTTAAAATTTTCAAAGTTTGTCTTATACTTTTAATTTCTTTCTTAATAACCTTAGCAGTTCTAGGCATATAACAAAAGATAGCAGAAAGTAATGAATAGTAACTAAAGGGATAGAGGTTTCATATTAATCAATTACAAAACTCTGATACCATTCTTTATATATATATATATATCCATGACATCACACGGTTGTATAACTTTTTTTTTAGGTCAACGGTGTTACAATATTGTCACCTTCAGGGCCATTAGCCCATGAGGGAGAAAAATGTTTGGCATGGTTGTAGACCCTGCTTGATAGTTATTTGTGTTTGGGCCTTTGATTTTGTTGTGAACCCAAGGCAGGTAGTAAGATAGGCTGTAGAGTGCGGGAACGTAAAAGTGCGCGGGGAAATGCTGCTCGGTAGTAACTTGCAGTTTTCTCGGTGGACTTTCTTCAAACACCTTACGACCCGGAAATTATCTACTCTCTGTCAGCACAAATCCTTAGCCACTCTCTCCCATTTTGGAACCCTAACTTCCCGCCAGAAAGACCAGATTCATCTCTACGTTGACGCTCTTCTTCAATGGAACAAGGTATTCAATATCTCTCGTTCTCACACAACACAACGCACTGTCTCCTGTAACACTTTCTTATTACAATTGCAATTGCAGCGCATGAATCTGACTGCAGTTAAAGAGGTGAATGAGGTCATGGAAAGGCACGTGGAGGACTCCCTTGCGATTTTGCCTCCGTTGAGCGATTGTTATCGTACGCGCTGCGACACTTCATGTGATAAGCTGAACCTCGTGGATGTTGGAACTGGCGCGGGCCTTCCAGGTGTAGTTTTGGCCATAGCTCGCCCAGGTGAATTCTCATGTAATGTATTCGCAGTCAAAATTGTGCTATTGCTCGATGGAGTTAATTGTGACTTGTGATTCAATGGAATAGAGTGGGATGTAACGCTGCTGGAGTCTATGAACAAGCGATGTGTCTTTTTGGAGCACGTTGTCAGTGTTATCGGTTCCTCAAACATTCAAATTGTAAGAGGAAGAGCAGAGGTAACATACACTCGTATTCTTTTAAGAGCAATTTCCATCTGAATATTTCTTGTTTTTGTTTAAGTTTACATGTATTTTCTTATTCTATGTTGAATTGTGTTCCTTAGTGTATTGCATTATAACTTTCTAATGCTGTTAAAAAGAAAAAAGAAGAAAAAAGAAAATAACTTAACGTGGTTATATATGAGAGTGAAAAGAGTAAATTTTAATTGAACAACCATTCGTAGATAGTTAAAATTATAAATTTCTTGAAATCGCATGACTTGTATATTTTAATTTTGATCATTTATGATAATATCTAATGGTTAATATTTATTCCTCTGACTTTGAAAGCAACCACTCTGAAGAGTAACCTGGAATAGTGTGGAATGCTTTTATTAGACTGAAACACTCCCAGAGATCTTCACATTGCTTTTATTTCTTGTATTTCTTTTGGCACTGCACTTCTTCCAACTGCTTTATACCTTCTCTTGCCTGAAAATATGTCTTATTCTGTGCATAGGGCAGAGTTTTGGGCAGAATCCTTGCTTCAGAGAGCAATTTGACATAGCAGTGGCCAGGGCAGTTGCAGAAATGAGAATATTAGGTAACATTGAGCATTACCCGATTTCATTCTTCATTGCTTTGACACTTGGTGTTTTGTTATTGTTCACTGTTTGCTTCTTGTTTTTGCATTTCCAGCTGAATATTGTCTTCCTTTGGTTCGTGTCGGTGGATTGTTTATTGCTGCCAAGGGTCATGATCCTGAGGTATGCAACAGTTGTTGAAAATTTATTTTGCTGATTCGCATATTATGTATTTAATATTAATAATGCTTGGTTGATTGCTTTCCTACAAGATATGTCTAAAACTGTCATATAAATTTTATTTCCTGGTCTTTTTTTCTACCACCAGAAATGTGGATAATTTGTATCTGTCATTCTAAGTGTTACACCTGATTCATATTTAATTGTTATTGATCGTGTCTATAAACTGCAAAGGTTGCACCTGCTCAGGAGATGAAAATTTATGGGCCGTGTGCTGGACCATAGGATTGAATCAGATGTCAAACGAGTATTCTGTCTAGGCATCCTCTAGATTGAGTTCATTTTCAGGGTGTACTTCTGATTTGATAATGCTCTAAGAGGGTATATATGGGCTAATAGTCTGGGAGTTACAGCAACTCAGCGAGACTTGTCAATTATTAAGATTTCAGCAATTTTTATTAAATTCTTGTAAATAGTTTGGTTGAAATATATTATTGAAAAAAGGAAAAGTAGTGGCTGATTTTTCCCCGTTAAATAAAATGTATTGACTATTGAGTTTGTTTACTTTCCTTTTTCCCTAAATAAAATACACATTCAACTCAATCATATATTGAAACTACCCTGACAAATGCAATATGTATCTATAAAGTTAACAAAAAATTTCATTGTACTGACTATATAATTAAATTATTTCTCAATTGTACTTATATTCTGAGTTTAAATATAATTTACTGTCAATGCAAAGTTTTTACACTATCATTTAATAATGTGTTGCCAGTTGGAACATCGTTAAAAAAAGTTAGAGATCCTACACGGTGGTTAGTCAAACTCCTGTAGTAATTTGTCAATGCATGATTGGACATAATGTGAGAATTAAATAACTAAGTCATTAGGACCAATGAAACAGTTAAAACAATTAATTATGATATAAATTTAAATTTTATTCTAAAATACCCGTAATAATAACTGATTGAATTGAGATGACTTGAGAAATGAGTGAGTGCCTTGTTAACATAAATTTTGCAATACAATAAGGGTATAAAAGGAATTTAAGCAAATAGTATATCTGAAAATGGGTCAATGTTTCTTATAAGTAATACAAAAAAGGACTCCCGTTTGTTTTTTGTAAAAAGAATTGAGGGAGTATACTCAATTAGTATTTTTTCAGTTTCAAATTATAAGAACATCTCAAATCAAGCTGAATTATTTTGTGGCTTTTTCTTTACATGTCTCATGGATTTGAAGTTGTAAGCCATCATCTAATTCCTACTCAATGAATTTGGATAGGATGAAATTAAGAAAGCTGAAAGTGCCATCCAGAAGATGGGTGCATCTCTGCTGCAAATATGCTCAGGTACACAGCTTTAAACCTTTAAACTTGCTCTTGCGATATAGACTTTTGTATTGAGTTAAAAATTTTCAAAATTTTGATTATTTTTGGAGATCAAACTTTAATTTCTATTCCTCTGAACATAGGTTTTTAACAGTTTATGTTCTGAATGAAGTGGAGAATTGGTAGTTTCCTTGTCAGATAGCGCTAAAGTGCTAACCATCATGTAAATTGATTAGTTTTATTACAAGCATAAGCTGTAACACCAATTTTTAAGGATTTGATATCCCTTTCCCACACCCTCTTCGGTTCAGTATTCTGGAGCTTAGCATGTGATGACTCTTTTTTACTGGAAAAAGGGTAGGGAGTTTAAACTTAATGTTAGTGGCTATGGTTGCTGATGATCCAGTGGCTTGTGGAGGCACATCAGTAAAACATAGAAGTTAGGCAAGAGGTTTCGGTGAATCAAGGTGCATAGGTGTTTACTAACTTTTAGCATTGAAATGAACTGATGCAGAAAGTAGAGAAGAACGTTGATAGGGAGAATTGGGTGAATTATGAATATAACTTTGCTATTTAATTTCATTGGCAAGTCCAAAATACATCTAGTTCTGTAAGGAAAGTAACTCAGAGTCCTTAATCCCTCGTAACAAAAGTGCTAGTTGTTACAAACCACTGACAAGTACTTCTGGATTAATCAAAGGGCAAAACTTATTTGGTTTCTTATATCCATCAAGCTCTCCAGTCAAATGATGACATGAAGATGTTTATTTGAAATTCTGTAACACATATTTAATGGAAGTTATTTATTATTTGAAAGAATTTCCACATGCCATCATTTGACTTGAGAACTTAATGATAAGGATACAAAGAACTTGATCTCTTGTCCTTAAACAAAAGCCTGACTACCACAAATCATACACAATTCTTACGCCCAAAGGCAAAAGCCTTTTCCACCTGGGCTGGAGCATCAAGATTTGTTCCTTCCTTTAGAGCTCATTTGATAGGATATGCTTGTACAATAAATTATGACTATCGGTTGTTTGATGCAAGTAATGGCTTATCTATCTAACTCCTCGGATACTGTGGGATTAGGATTGATGAGGCTTTAATGCATTAGGTCATATAAATGTTTCCTATAACTATAAAGTCATTAATCTATTTTAAGTGGTAATTAGTTTTCAATTTTTAAATGTAAATTAAATTTTGTAATACAAGTTAATTAAATAAATATTCAAAAGTAACCTTTTTTTTACTCTAATTGTATAATGTTAGTTAAGGAAATGTAGGTCAAGGGGTTTTACTTTTTACACTATTTTTTTCTATTTGCATCTTTTTCTTTCTTTTTAAATTTTTGTTTCCACTGTTTATCCCTCGTAAGTATAAAATATACTTCCTGAATCAAAATAAAAAATTACAAAAAAGAAAAGAGGGATGCAAATAGAAAAAAGATGTAAAAAAGTAAAGTCTATCAAAAAGCCAGTTCGAATGGCCCACAAGCTGTATAGGATTGAGTTCGGCCAATAATTTGTTAACTTGAACAATACTTAGCCTGATAGAAGGCGGCCTACTTTTGGCTTAACCCATAGCAAAATATGAATAAGCTAACCTGGCCTGAATTGACAACCTTAAGTGAAGTTAATCAGGGCCTCACTCGGGCATTTCTTTAATTAGTCAATGCCTTAAAGGCTCTTTGGTGGTTGGATGGCTTATTCTGCTTTGTTTTATTCTAAATATTTGTTGAGCCAACAGGATATCCATTCTACCTATCCTATCTTCATATTTTATTTTCCTAGTTAAATTTTTATTCTGCAAAGGACTTGAGTTAGAAATCACAGTGATAGGATAATTGTTTTCTTTTAAATTTTGTCCTGATCCCATACACTTTTCCCCTAATTTTTCCTTATTTTTTATTAAAAATTTTTTTAAAATTATTTATATTAATTTTATAAATTCTAATTTTAATATTAGTTTCAGTATTTTGAATTTTTTGAAATTAAAAAATAACATATTTTGAAATCATATTAAACCAAACATTGTGAAATTATATAGTTTAAAATTTTATTTGAGTATTTTCATAAAATAATAATTTTATATTGCTATTTCAATATTAATTTTGTAAAATTTTTTGTCAAAAATATTTTATTTATTTTACAAAAATAATTTTAATAATTTAGTATTTTAAATGTTATATAATTTTTATTAAAATGTTAAAATTTTAAATTTAAAAAAACAATTTTAATCAAAAGGTAATCTTATCATTTATATATAATTTATATCTTATTCAATTATTATATGACTTTATCTCAAACATATAATAAGATAACATGATATGTCAAATTTGTTTATTTTGGTATGCACCAAACATAAGACTATCATTATCTATTTTTATATTTTATTTTATTCTTATCCTATTTTCACATTCAATTTATTCTTATCTTACCTTACCATTAAATAAACTTTAATAACAGTGATGAAACAATATATTAAGTTTGCCATAAGAAAATAATGATACGAAGGTAATCAATGTTATAAAATTTATTATTAAATATATTTTTAAATGTACTGTAGTTTTGCTAAGTATGAAACTTTTTCATATTATTAAGTTTATAAATTTAGTGTCAAATTTTTTGACAGTAGTTTTCAAAAATTAATCTGCTGTACATATAAAAAAAATATAAAAGATGAAAATAAAACTAAATTTTAGTGCTTTCTTATATAGTACTGCATAGATAGTAAAACAATTTGTTTTTGACAATTTCAATAAATTATTACGAATAAATTTCAGTTTGGCCATCATGAAGATTCAAGGCTCTTGCAGGAACCCCTTAAATCAGTCACTGGGTATTAGATATAGATTCTTATCGTAATGTTAGCATGTGTATGCAGATCTGATCCTATTTTTATTTGAATTAATTGCACATTGTGATATCGGTCATTTTTTTAGTAGGCTTTTATTTCTCTAAAATTTGGTATAAGATAAGAAATTGTATAAATATATTTTAAGTGAAGGATGTTTTTGCGAAAAGTGTTTTATCCTATCTAAATGTTATCCCGTGTCACTAAATATGAGATAATATTATCTTATCCACTGCAATATTGTATACAATGTCAGACCAAACACTGTAATCTGTATAATATTTACTTTTTTATCAGGCTTTATAGAATCAGGTTTTATATTGTTAGGCCTTACTCTATCATGTATACTAAATGGATTCTTTGAATCTGGCTTTGCACACATTTTTAGAAGATTCCCCTACAGCATTGATTTTATATGGATTTAAAGGCCTTATGGGTATTGTCTTTCCTGATATTTCCAGAAATAGTTTCCTTTGGGCATGCCCTTGTATTATAATAGAAGTAACTTAATTGATGTTGTCATGTCCAGTGGAATCACAGAGTCCATATGGTCAGCGAACTGCTGTCATATGTTCAAAGGATCGTCCTACCCCAACGAAATATCCCCGTGATCCGGGTACACCAGCTAAAGAGCCATTGTAACTAAGGTAGATACACATTCTGTTGGCCATGTCTGTTATTTTTCCTACCGACTATCCCATCACTCTTCTTGAACCAACATGTGAAGCATTTCGCTACCAAGAGTGGCCTATTGTGTACAACAATGTAGCATCCGTTTGGTATAAAGTTTAGAAGAATTGATTTGATAAAAACAATTTTGGTGAAATTAATTTTGGTAAATCTGATTTGTGTTTAGATATGATAAGTTAAAAATAAGTTAAAATTGATTGTGTTTGGATGAGATAAAGTAAAATTACTGTCAGAAGAAAAATTATCAAAATAGGTATTTGGTATGGTAAGAAAAATAATAAGTATTGTTAGTTATAAACCAAATTATTTCTATTGTTGGTTTTTTTGTCTTGTAATAGTGTACACGAATAGTCTTGTTTTTTTTAATGTTTTTTTATAAACAAATGTTCATATAATGGAAGGTTTTTTTAATTATTGAAGCTTGTATAAACAAATGTGTATTGCTATATAAACCAAATTATTTCTATTGTTGATTTTTTTCATTTTGTAATAATGTACACGGTTAGTCTTTTTTTTTTAAATATGTTTTTTTTATAAACGAATGTCATATAATGGAAGGTTTTTAAAATTATTGAAGCTTGTATAAAAAAATGTCTATATTACTATTAGGATTCGTTGATATTAGTTATACATTAATTTAATAATTTTTTATAGAATACAAAATTTATTAATCTAATTGTTAATTTAAATTATTTTATTAAATCATATTTATAAAATATTATAAAAATAAAATTTAATAAATATTTTATCATATAATTTTATCTTAACATTTAATATGTTATTTAAATATATTTAAATATTTAAATTATTTAAAATTTATTATTTCATAATTTAATGATTGAAATAATAAGTTTTATGTTTTATAAAAAGTTAATAAATTAATTAAAGTTTATATATATATATATAATTAACAAACGAAGAACTTGTGTGAAGGTTAAAATTTAAATAAGATACCCGCAGCATATCTGTTCAAAAAGCATGCTTTGAGCATGTTGCTCCGGCCTATATGGTATTGAAACCAACGAAAGGCAATAATACAAAGATAAATAAAGCATATCATTCAGTATTGCTAAATATCTCTATACATAACATATGTTGAAATACTTACAAGCCAACAGCCTGGATCCAATAGCTGAAATTAAATAAATATTAACATAAATATATACTAGATTGAGCAGGCATGACTTTATTCTTCATTGAGTCACCAACATAATTCATTTCTGATGGAGAAATAAAGCCATCTTCTAAGTTTGGAACGAAGTTGAATCATTATGATCTATCATAATCTCATTTTCTTAATTGTCAAATTTAATGAGACATTGTATCTTTGAATAAAATTATGTATTGCCATTGTAATGCAAACTACCTCAACTTTAGTTTTATATTTGCTAATTTATTTGTTTTCATACTCCGAAGATCCTTTCTACTGTAGTTCTTAACCTAAAATGAAAATAATTAAAATTATCATTATGATTTTCAAATTGACCTGCACATCTAAAGTCAACATTGATATGATCCGATCCAAGTATTTTATTAATGTTAGATAACCATTATTAACCAAATAAAATTTACTTATATAAGAATACAATTTGTTAATATAATCATTCAATATTCCGTACAAATCATAATTAGGAAAGTAAAAAATTAAACTTGGAGGATGATGTGAAAAGTTATACTTTATATTTGTGAGTGCATCCTTAAAAACTTGTGTCTTTAACTTAACTGTTCACTTTTAATTTTTTAGTAAGTAACGTATAAGTTTTGAGCTAATTTATCTAAAAATTTTATCAAACATACTCATAATCCTTAAAGGTGGCAATATCAGTTACGGTAACGAATTTGGTTGAAATGTGCGATCTTTCTGGTCAAATTATATTTATTAACCAATTTAAATATGCTACAATAAAATGGATTGACTGTTTCACTGGAATGCTAAAATCTTTTTTGAATGATGCTATTTTCTACTCCATATCTAACCCTATGCAAGAATATATCAATCATCTCTTATATTTTCATTTTCTAAGTGCTTTTTAAACCATAGTGAACCAACGCTTGTACAAAACAATGTAAAATATGTTAATAAATAATTGCATGCATTACGCAGCTGCAGAAAGTGAAATCACTTCGCATAAAATATTGGAACATCTCAAACTTAAAAGCAAATTATGAAACATAGTCAATGCTTGAGCAACGTTGGATCATCTTTTTGCTTTACAAAATAACAGAAGCATGAGATTCAACATCTGCTACCATCTTTTCTAGGTGATGGGCTATAATTGTGATACTATTTGATCTACCTTTTTTTTTTTTTATCTTTCCTTTCTCACTTTTTTTTTATTGGCTCATTGGTGTTTGTGTGACTTGAGAGGATGTATTCATGTTGATGTTATCCATGCCTATGTTACTGTTATTAGGCTCAGCACCTATGTTTGGATCTTCATTACCACCTGAACTTTCAAAACTCGAAATATAATGACATGCCAAAAGTTAGTTAAAATTAAAAATATAATAATTCCAACAGTTTTAGGTACCTATCATTTTCTTTGCATACCATGACTACTATTTATTTTTAGAAAAAATTGCATTATAAAAAAATACCGCATCGAGAGCTTTCAATATGCACGGAGAATAACTTACCTATTTAAAGATCAAGTATAGCAACAGCTGAATTTGTTTGGGCACCATCATATGTTATTTTAGAAGATGCTAACGAATGAGATGATGTTTTTGTAGGTATTATTGACCTAAACACATCTTCTCAAGTCACACAAACAACAAACGAAAAAAAAAAAAAAAGAAAGAAGAGGGGAAGGTGAAAAAATAGATAGTGTCACAGTTATAGGCCATATCCAGAAAAAATGACCGTGACGATTAAATCCCATATTTTTGCTATTGTTGTAAGGGGAAAAGATGATTCAGATGACGTGTCAAGCATTGTTTATGCCTTATAATTTGCCTGAAGTTTTAGATGATCTATTATTTTGGTAAAATGTTCATAATATTTATTAAAAAAAATTTCACCGATATTTTCTAGAAATTGTATAAATTGATACTGAATATATTAAATTGATATAAAATTTATTAAATTTACATTCATATTATTTAAACTATCATTAAAATATTTTTTGATAAATAATTTATAACAAATATAGATTTATAAGAAAAGAATTTATTAAAGGTTAAAATTATCATTAAAATTATTTTTTTATAGTAATTTGTACAACATAATGTATTACAATCACAATGGTTTATTAATATTCTTCACAAAAAGAACGTCAATTAATTTGTCTTTGATATATGACAAAGAACATGTAAATTAAGTGTTTTTTTTTTTTTCTAAATTTGACACGTTAAGTACTCTTGTTTGGTAATATGATTGTTTGAATTTGAAATGCACCGCTATTTTAGGGTTTCGTATGAGAGTTGTTTATGTCATCGTCATCAGCTGTTTATGTCTCATGTAGCTCGAGTGATTATGATGTCAATTCAAATGAAGAAAATGAGATCAGTAAAGTTGGTAATATGGTTGTGTTTATGTTAACTAACCTTTTTAGTTGGAATATACTATAAAGTACTTGTGTAAAAATTCTTGTAGGATAAATGAAAGGGGTGGACACGAATAGGTTCAAGATATGCTACGTGAAAATGTTTAGAATGGACAAACAAAGTTTTTTTTATTGTTTTATATTGCATTAACCATCGTTTAAAAAAACATTAAAGTATGGGAGTACAAGAGATAATTATGGTTGATATGTTTTTATGTATTGTTGGACAAGAAGTGTGAAACAAGATTATTCAAGGAAGCTTAATTTCAGCATTTTTGGTGAAACACTTAGCAGACATTTAAATTTTTGTAGCATGTTTAAAATTATCAATAGATATGATTAGATAAAAAGATCAAACATTTGAGCTTGCGCTTAAGAAAATTTGTGATAGTAATGAGCCATATTTTAAAGATTGTACACAAGCAATTATTGACACTCATGTACAGTGTACTTTTGACACGCAGGAAGGGATAAAGATCACAAAATATTATAGCTATCTATGATTAGTATATATGCTTCATATTTGTATTGTCGGGGTGGGAATGATCAATTTCGTTCCAAAGTTAGATGATGATAAAACAATACGTACAGTATATATAAACTTGATTTTTACACAAGTTAAAAAGAAACTTCAACTAAGTGAACATTTATTTTTTAAATATAAAAAAGTAAATCTTATGTATGATAATTACATAAAAAATATTATATCCATAAATTCACAAACATAACAAAATAAGGTTGTATGTCTACATGTTGCAAAAATAAAAAATAAACAAGATTCAAAGTAATTTGATTTATGGCTAATTATTTATTTTTTCTCATCATATCAAATATTTATTTTGATATTTTATAATAGTAATTTAATTTATCTTATTCAAATAAAATTAATTTTATTAAAATATACATTTTGGAGGCTGCTATTGAAATAGCCTTTCTGGCTATACTTGCTGAGATCCGCTCATCTCATAAAGTATTTTTTTCAGGTTTAACGACAGGTTGCTGTTTTATTTTTAAATTATTTCTTTAATTAATAGAAGAAAAAAAAAGAAAATATATATATTAATTAGAAATTCTTTTATCAATTCGGAAAATTTTTAACTTACTTATAATTTATCATATTCAAACATAAATTAATTTGATCAAAAATCAATTTTATCGATTCTTAACTTTATATCAAACGAGTCTCAGAAAGATCGGTTATGAATAGAGATATGTGGTGAATAGATCCTTTAAGGGGCGGTTGGTGGCTTCAACTTCCTGTGCAAACCAGAGTGTTTTCAGTGACAAGCTTTCCGGTGATTTTGTGAAGCAGAGAGAAATTGTGTTCCTATGTCGTGCAAGAAGCGCTTGTGTGTGAAAAAAAATGACACCAATACATAATGTTGACCAGTGACTGGATTTTTAGTCCATATAGAACCGCCTTTGATGATTATTGTTGTCACCACTTCTTTTGGAATTTTTCTTCATGTGAAGCTACTTTATCTGCATATATGCCAAGTTTTACTATATTTTTGTCTTTGCATAGAAAACCACGTGGAAATTGCCAGCTGTCTTTATCTTCTCTCCTTACATATATATATTCAATGCACATTTGCTCTATGATTGGAATCAGGAGCCAAATGCTTTTATTATTCTGTCATGGATCCTTCCAGAGAAAAAAAAATTAAAAATTGTGTAAAATTTAATATATATGTAAGACAAAATAAAAAGAAGGAAATGAAGAAAAAATTTATTTTTATTATTCAATTAAATTACATAATTACGACTATAATGAATGGGTTTGTTTAGGTTATTGTATTAAATAAATAATTTTATCTAAAATGAATCAATAATATTAAATTATTATTTTAAAATTATATTTATTTTATCTAAAATAAATTTTTTTATCTTATTAATTTAGACAAATCTTTTAAAGATAACGCGTACGATATCTACATCTACCGGAAAACTCAGTTTAGAAATGTCAAACGTTTTGTGTCTTTAGCACTTCTACTTGCAAGTTTGTGGGATGATGCAAAAGTAAGTATTCGTTGTTGAGATTGTCTTGAAATCCTTCCACTGAAAAAAAAATTACTGCTATGTTGTTGCTCCATCCGTTCTTTGTTATCTAACCATTTAATAAAAAATTGTTCTTTTTATTTGTAATTTTATAAACTTAAGATAATATTTATTATTATTTGTTATATTTTTACTCTTTATAAAAACATTATATTTTAATGGATTTAAAATATAATAAAAATAAAAAACTACATAATAATTTTAACATAAACAAAATATTAATAGTTTTTTTAATATATGTGAAATACATTTAGATGATATATAAAAAAACGAAAGGAATTACCTCTTATGCATAGTTAAATTGGGAAAATCTTTAGAAAGGCTCGTATCATATATATTAGTAATTAGCAAGAGTCTTGTCGTGTTGATGACGTACAAAACTTTATACAAGATATTTTTGATAAGATATAAACAATTAATTTATTAAAATTAATAAAAAGTAGTCAAGTTAATTAACATATTATAAATTTAATTTTTATTTTTAAAATATTTAAAAAATAATTTATGTTCTTTATAAGTGAGATAATTTTTTTTATTATTTTTATAAAAAAGACTGAAGAGATTAATAATGTTGTAGTAAAAAATTTTTAGATAATTTTAGTGAACTTTTGATATGTGAGTAACTGATGGGATTCTTGTAAGTGGGGAACTTGGAGTTAAGATAGAAATTGGCTCAACTTATGAACACTGAAGGATATGTCCGGTCGAGAAATAGTAGGGTGCAAAAGAAGACCAATGAGATACCTATAAATGATGTTGTCTGATAAAAGTTCACCTTCTGAAGCACTTAATTTTAGATTTGAATCCATAGGAAACTGAGTTTGCTTACTGCTAAGGAATCTTGTATCTTCCAATAGGGATAAACCGTATTAGTATAATCATGTCATCCACATATACCAATAAGGCTATAAATGTAGAACCAGTGCCTCGTGTGAAAAGAGAATAATCAACATGAAATTGAGTAAAACTATAGTGAATTAAGGCAGAGGGAAATTTAGAGAACCATTGCCATGAAGTTTGGCGCAACCCATAAATAAGCCTAAGGAGTTTACAAACAAGCTTGGCTTGAGAGTTAGCTAATTCCCCTTGAATAGGATAACCAGATGGTAAATCCATGTGAATGTCTTCATGAAAATCACCATTTAGGAAGGCATTACTCACATCTAGTTGAGCAAGGTGCCAACCTTTTTATTGCAGTTGAGGACAACATAACCTGAACTGTAGTGAGTTTAGCTACTTGAGTGAAGGTCTTTTTGAAATCAAGAGCAACCTCTTGAGTGAAACCTTTTGTAACCAAACATGGGTGTATTTGATTTTATACACCCACTTGCGTCCTTTAGTATGCTTATTGGGTGGTAAGGGAAGAATACAACATGTATTGTTAGCCTCAATGGCTTGAAATTCTTCTGTCATAGCATGTTGTCATTTGTCAAAAAGGTTCAAATTCTGAGCTAACTTGCATTATATAAAACTGATATGATGTGGTTTCGTTTGATAAGCATTGCAAGTCTTATAAGTAAGACGGTATTTTGTGTGTTTTAGATGATCGCCGTGGCTGAGGATTAGGAGTCTGAGTGGGCTGAGTGGGAATAAGAGGTTTTGATTCTTTTGAATGATGTTCAATTTGCTGTGTTAGGTGATGATTATGCTGTAGGAAAAGAAGAAAAATCTGAGTCAATGAATGGTTTGGGAGTAACAAGGTCAGCAAAAGGATCAACTAACTAGTTCTTGAGAATTGTAATGAAAAGGAAAGATAGATTCATGAAGAACACTCTTTTGGAAAGATCATAAAACTTGTAACCATTGTATCCTTTTGGGTAACCAACAAAAGTAGAAAGAATCGCTCTTAGAGATAGTTTATCTCTTTGGGATGATATAGTGGAGACATAGGCCAAACATCCAAAAACCTTTAGGTTGTTGAATTTATCAAATGTTTAATTTGAATGGCATTGAATACCTATTATATGGTATTTCATTCAATATATAGATGAAGTACATATAATCATAAATTGAAGTCTAGGCAAATTTACGGAAACTTCTAGGCTGATTTACATTAATTTACAGGGACTCCCAGACTGATTTACATGGGTTATTTATATTCTATTTATGGGTTGATTTTATTTTATTTAAGGTAATACAGTATATATAGAACAATAATATCTATACACATAAATGTAAATCATATATAGCAACCGCATTCTGGTTGCTTCTCAAATAAAAGCTTATGGGACATCTTTGTTTAAAGATAGGAATTGGGATTTTGTTTGTTAGAAAAGTAGTAGTCGTCAAACAATCACTCCAAAAGGATGTAGGGACAACAATAATTTCACATTGAGGAGTTGTTAATGTCTCCTCTCAACAATTGAGTTCTGTTGGTGGGTGATCCCTTCAGATAATAGAAAATTTGTCACCACTAGCTCCTTGGCAATATCAGTCTTTAGAGTCTTGATAAAATTTCCAAATTAAGTCTCAGCATACAAGAGAAATTGTTCAAGAACAGTGGTAGCTTCTGATTTGGTTTGGACAGAAATGTCCAAATGTATCTAATGCAATCATCTACCAGGTTAAGAAAGTATCTCTGACCCCTATATTTGGGTTCTCGATACGGGCCCAAACATCATGATGTATCAAATAAAAAGCAGCACAAGAAAAATTATTATTTGAAATAAAAGAACCTATGTTGTTTGGCCAAAGGACATATAGGACAAGACTTGCTAGTAGAAAAATAATAAGAAGATAGATTGCATTTATTTATCAAAGGTTCAAGGTATTTACATAAAGGATGGCCTATTGTTGACAATAGAAAAACAAGAATCAATAGTATAATTAGAATGCAGAATGTATTGACCATCTTTGACTTTACCCTTGCCACTCTTCAAAGTTTGGTTGTGTTGAATAATGAATCAATCAAAAGAAAAAACAACAGTGCAACTTAAAGAAATTAAATTGTATCTAAACAAAGGAATATAAAGAACATGTTGTAATTGTAAATCAGATGAAATGTTCACAGTGCCAACTCCTAAAACTTGTACTTCAGACATCTTTTGGTAAAGTTGAAAAAGGAGAAAGGGGTTAGGGACTAAAAAACAGATTGAGAAAATCAAATGTCAGTTATGGTTCCTAAATCGACAATCCAAGATGATCAAAAAAAGTAGAAAGGAAAGTGATGGACAGGATAATATCTGCAAAATTATTAGGATATGTAACAGAATCTTGGGAATTAGAAGCATTAACAACTTGCATTCAATTTGAGAGAAAGCCAATGAGTTGTTGCCATTGAGTAATAAAGAGAGAATCCATATTGGATGAGCTACTGGTCATAGAAACTTGATTGAACATTGCAGGAACAGAAGTGGATTTCATTTTGGGTTTTGAACCTGTGGATAGCCATTCAAGTTATAACATTTGTTCCTTGTGTGACTTGAATTTTGTGGCATCTGTAGACTTCGGCAAAGAAATTCTTAAAGCAAAAGCAAATTGACCATCTACAGAAACTAATGTAGAACCTATCTCCCTCTGTTGTTGTTCTTGAAGAACAAGATAAAAGAGTTTGTTGATGGAATGGGATAGGAACCATCAAAAGAACCTAGTTGCGAACTTGTGAATGCCACAACATGTGCAAGAACATGTAGGCTTGTAGGCCATCAATTCATCCCAAATGATGAAGTATAGGCTCTCACTGAATCATTGTACTAAGAAAGCCTCATTAGTTCTTTATGTAATTGAAAGATTCTAGGGTCATTCTTTCTCTCAAAACGATCTTTCAAATCTTGCCATATTTCAAATGCATTATCATAAACCACGACATTGCCAACAGTACCTTGGATACAGAATTGAAGATCCAAAACATAACAACATCGTTATTACAGCGCCAAGAACGATATAACTTTGAATCAACTTGTTCTTGATTGAAAGAGCAACCATCATAACATGACACCATGTGTTGTAGTTGATGCCTGTTAATGGTTGTGACACAAGAACAACTAATGGATAAAATTGGAATTAACTACCCCTAATGGACAGTAACAAGATAATCAACTAACTATTAGAGGTAATAGCTTGTGAAGAAGGATAATGAAAGACTACCAGAAACTTCGAAGAAGAAGGTTATTAAGGAGGATCTCATCCTAATCAATATCTCAATTTGATTTTTGATCAAATTTAATGGTATCACGTGATTCAAGTAACCCACTTTACCTAGTGAGATAAAATTATTATTGATGTTGTATGATGAAAGTAATTCATATATTATCATTTAATTATAAATCTTCTTAGTTTAACTAGGATAATAATTAAAAAATAAAGTTTTAATAATATAATTATATATAATTAAATATTAATATAAAAAATTATATTAATTTAAATAAAAAAACACATATATTTTATTTCTTCAAGAATTAATTTAATATCATTTATACTTGAAGAAATTGAGTTATATTATAAAGGATAAATTTTAAAAACCTCACTTCAATTTAGCTTATGCTCTTCTTTCTTTTTCTTTTTCTTTTTTTCAAAAATGATAATGTAATTTAATTTATAAAATCCAATGCTTATTTAACCTCTTTCCTTTGTTTTGTTGAATTTGATGATAGAATTTAATAAATAAAAAGATAAATTATTTTAATCATAGAAATGATTCTAAATAATAATAATATTATTATCATTGAAAAATTTAAACTCAAAATAAGTTATATAAAATAATGTATTATAGAGAAATTATGTAATTATTTAAAATTTGAGAAATAAATTTAACATAAGATAAAGTTATTATTAAATAAATTTTGGAAAACCAAATAATTTTTCAATTGCATTGTTAACATTTAAGTAACAATTCTCTTACATATAAACACTGTTATTCATTTATTTATATCTCATTTAATGATTGATAATTTTTTAAAATAAAATATAAAAAATAAAATAGATCAAATAATTTTTAATTACATATAAATAGACATATATTACTATTTTTATATATAATTTTTTTTTCTTTAAATTAAAATGTTGGTTTTGTCTACTTGAGCTTAACATGAAAAAACATTCTTAAAAATAAAAAAAATTATTATTGCAGACTATCTCACACTTAGAATATGGATCATTGATGAGTATAAAAAAATGTGAGAAAAAAAATCAATGATGATAATAAATTTTTTTTATAAAAGTAATAAAAATTTACAAGATAGGTTTCTTAATTGTTTAATCACAAAAATTTTAATATTATATATGTAAAAGAATGATTATCTCAAAATTTTAAATTATTAGATAAATATTATAAATTAATTTTTATATTTCTAACATGTATTTGAATTAATTTATTTTTATATTTTATATAATTATTTGTAATAAAGGATAATGTTTCTTTTTTGCTTTCCTCTTTTTCTAATTGGAAAGTAACACGTACTTTAATTTTTTTTTAAATATAACGCTTTTCTTATTGATAGTTTTTCAAATTTGTAACTAAACTATCATTTTATAATTAAAGAAACAGAAAAGGAAACCTACTAGGAGATAAGTGATTTTAGTCCATATATAGCTGGTATATAAATAACTAAAGCTTTGTTGGTATGGTTGTTAATTTTAATATTTTTTTTAATTTAAACTGCTCCTTAGTTTTATAATTTTTAGTTTTAAATTTTTTTAATTTTAATAATAACTTTAGATTTAAGTCATAAATAATTTTATATTTTTAATTAAATTTAATTAAACTTGAATGACAATAATAGAGTAAAAAAATAGATGTTAATGATAATATTAATAAAAAATATGATAATAATGAATAAATAAATAAAATGTTAATGATTATATCAGTGAAAAATTATAATAACAATACAATAATATTAGTCCTAAAGATTGTGATAACAGTTATAATTACAATCATAATAATATTGATCATACAATTATATAATTGTGATTATAATAATTATGATAATTATAATAATTATTATTATGATATTAATAATTAATAATCATTAAATAATAATAGTTCCATGTGATGGTTATGATAATATCATAATATAATTGATTAATATTAATGATAACATCATCAATAATAATAGTAGTTGTGTACTTTTTAAGATAAATAAGATAATTGAATAATTTTATTTTCTATAACTAATAATTAAAATTATTTTTAAAAAATTAAAGTAAAATTATTTTAAAATTAGATAAAAAAAAATCAATTCAAGATCAATTTTTTTCGAAGAATATCAAAAGTTTCCTTGAGCCAGCCAAAGATCATCTCTTAAACGTATAGAGATTAATAAATTTTACCTTTTGTAACAATTTTTTTAGATAATCAAAAATCGAAACATATCAGTGTATTTAAAAATACTGACTAAAGTTTGATATATTTTTTTTAATCGAATATATTTTATTTTAAAATTTATATTTAAAAAAACGCATGCCCTCCTGAAGAGATCCCAAGGTAAAGAGTTTTCCAGAACCTGCGACGAAAGATATACACATACTCCATGCGCAGGAGCCATTCGAAGTGTTTATGGGCATTTTTTATTTTTTATTTAAAAAATTGTCTTTATTCTTTATATAATTTTGGGGAGTCTTTTAGGACAAAATAATTGTTTTTAAAAAGAAAATGAACTAAAATATGACATGTAACTTTGAGAAACATAATCTTAATTGATATTAAAATATCGATTGAGTTACATATGGAACGGAACATGTATTCAGTTACATCTCACTATAACCTGTCCGCTTTTTTAAAAAAAATTAAATTAAATTGTTGATCGTAGAATGTAGGAAGTATAAATTACTGTACATGCGTGTGTTTATATTTTCCGTTGACATTAATGTATAAAAAATGGTGAGTTGAATAGAATAAAGAAACAGACTACATGCGACGTCTTAACCACGCACAATTAGTAAACAATAATATAGCCTTTAATGAGTTCGCCATATTATGCTGTTGGCGTGCCTTTTTTCCCCTTTTTGGAACCATCAATGGAGTTAGTTTGTACTTTATGTTTGGATCAAGAAAAACAAAACGAAGAAGATATTTTTTAAAGATTTTATTTGTTTGTTTAATTAAAGCAAAAATGAAGAAAAATTCTCTACATGTATGTCCGGGTCCGATAATCTACTCAAATAATGGATCTCTTAGGAAGAAAAAAATCTTATCACCTCTTTTTCTAGATGCGAAATACATAAGATTACATGCTAACTAACCTTTATACAAACAATTTAATGTATTCACTACAAAATAAGTACAAGTAATATCAAAGGGTTATATCTAGTGAACTTTGTTTTCCATGAAGAATCCTGGCCTAAGTTTTAAGATTACTGACATATGATTTCTTTTATGTTATGTGGTAAAGGAAAAAGGTAAGATTTTAAATAAGAGGAATTAAAACCTGCCAAACCTTAATCTCAGAGTCCAAACTGCCACTATAGACAAGAAAAGAAGCTTCAGAGGGATCCTCACAGTGATGAACCGTTGCAGTTAGAGTCTTAATTGGACCTTTATGCCCTTCTAAAACCGCCAAACAAGAATACTCCTTCTGAACCCCTCTCCAAATCCGAATCGTTTTGTCCTCAGAACCACTGCACAGGAAATCCAGAACCACAGCCAAACACAAAATTGACCTAGTGTGACCCCTAAGCGCGCCAACCACAACCAATTTACCATTTTGTCCTTTCTCAGAAACCAATATAGATCTATCACATGCTCCAGAATACAGCAGAGAGCCATCAGCGCTAATAGCCAACGCATTAATCCCAGAGTTGTGCTTCTCCAACGTATCCACCAAACAGTGTTTCTTATCTCTTTCCCCTTTCTTCCAAACCTTGATTCTCTTATCCGCTGATCCCGTGTAAACAAGACCATCATAAGAAACTGCAACCGCGTTTATAGCATCGTCGTGTGCGTTTCGCACGGATTCCAAACACGCGAAGTCCTTAGTTCGCCAGATCTTAATTGTCCTGTCCCACGAAACAGAGTACAACAGGGTGCCGTCTTTGGACAAAGCTAAAGAAGAAACGGTATCCACGTGGTGAACCCAGGTGCACTTTTTGTGCCTCCGAATCTGAACGTGGCTTTTAGGGATGAAGAGCTTTGTGACACGGTCACCGAAGGTAGGGAGTGTGGCCAAACGCGTGCACTTTACGTGCTGGTGGTTGGTGGTGGTGATTTTCCAAACGCGGATTTTGTGGTCTTGGTGAGCGGTGAAGAGTTTGTCAGAGTGAAGTACGATGGATTTGACGGCACCTTTTCCAGCACATATTAGAGTGTTGGCGACCGGTTGTTGAGAGAGGAGAAGGGTGTGGTTCCAGGAACTAATTTCTCTGTCGGAGGAACCTGTGAAGAGGAATTTGCCAGCGAGGGTAAGTGAAGAGATGGAAGATGTGTGAGGTTTGAGGGTTGTGAGACAGTGGTAAGAAGCGGTGGAAGGGTTAAGGAGATGAGAATTAAGAGAAGGAACCGATGCGAGACTGCGTTGTGAAGAAAGAGATTTTTGGAGGTGATTGGAGTGGTTCAATGATCTGCTGTGTAAGTGTTCCATGACCAAAAGTGGTTTGGTTATAGCAGAAACTGAAGTCAAGTAGGGAAGTGATAGTGTATATATATTATTTGGCGGTATTTTTTAGTAGTACGTAGTGTGACCAGTGACTGAGATAGATTGTTCTTGCCTCTACTTCTGTCACACCTCGTTAAGTGGGGGCCTCCAGGTTTATGGTTACCTCCAAAATATCTATCTCTTTTTTTTTCAAAATTATTTTTTAAAATTATTTTCTGAAACTTCAATCATTAAACAATTTCTTTAGCTTTAAAAATAAAAAACTATTGTCTAAAATTGATGCTTACTAGTTAATTGTCAACTGTTTTTTTCTTTTTTATCAATTTGACATTATTCAATTGAACTAACAGAAAATAAGACAATAAATTTGATTTCTACATAAAATAAATGTCACCTATCCGAATAGTCTTTTTCACAATAATTAATTCAAAATACACAGGAGATGCAGTTTCTCCATCCAATGGTCGTTATTTAATTTTTAGATTATAAAAACATGATAGTTTTCAGTTCTTGGTTGGGATTATGTACACTTGGTTCACAACTAGAGAGAACCCCAATTCCGGAGTATCTGTTGAATATCCAACATAAATTAATGCGTATATTATATACTAACAGGTAAATACTGTGAAGTATATACATACTTCGTAAACAAGAATGAAGAGGAATGTTGAGAAACATGAGGGGCGCTTGAGTCACTGATCCTCTATACACTTTTATGTTTACCCATAATATACGAATGGCCTTGTTTAAATCGAAATAAGAATTTGTAAAAGTAAATAACAAACTTTTTAAAGTTAATTAAAAAATTAATTCGTGTAAGAGCCTTGTTTTTATAGATGCTACTAAATCCTTCTGATTGAAGATCATTTCACTCTGAATTCATATTGTAGCGAGGTGACTTTGCCTCATTATTTTAACCTAATTTTCTCTCTTCTAGACAAAAGTATCAGAACTCCTCAAATCCAATAATATTATCGATATTTAAAAATATTTTACGAAAGAGAAGATTTGTTTTAGTGGTTTTTATTTTTATTTTCTATTTATATTCAGATTTAATTTTAATTATAAAATGTCATATACATTTTACTTTGTTAATGTTTGAAAGTTGGTTGTTATCAATGCTTTTTAAAAATAAAAAACATAAATAAAAATTAAAGATATTTTTAAACTCTATTCATTTTTACTAAAAATTTAGATAAATTAGATTCGATGATTCATAAAGATTTAGGATATGTTTTAAAATTTAAAGATTGTATACATTATGTTATATTACATTTTTTAAATATTTTAAAAAATATTATCTTTTAATTTTAATAATATTTTAAAATGTGTTACATCTGATTTATGTTACAAAATATTATTAATAATATTTAAAAAATATTATAAAAATATTATCTAGTAATTTTAATAATATTTTTAAAAAATATTACATATGATATATATTAAAAAAATATAATATATAATAATATTACATAAATATTTACCGTTAATTATTAACAAAATTGTTCCATCAGCGTTTCGTAAGCAAAATTTAAACTCATAATTTTATAGATGACGAATTTATTTTTTATCAAATGAAACAACATTTGTTAAGTTTTGTGAAAACTATTTCATATGAAAAAATATTTTCTTTTCATCTTAATTATAAAAATATATCTTTTTTTTTATTTTATATTTTAAAAAATAGTAAAAATTATTATTTCCCTGTTTTCTATATAAATTTATAAAAATAAAAAAAATAAGAAAATAGTTTTATAATGAAAATAAAAATTAAAAATATATTTTAAACCTAACAATCTTTTAAAAATTATGTCTTTAAAATAAATTAATCTCTAATTATTAATTGAGTGATATATTTTTGAAGTAAAAAAAATTAATAATAATAATTTAACTAGTTAAACCTTTTTTTTTTATTAAGTTGCAGTTTTTTCGGTATTAAGAGGTATACATCTTTTAGTTTTTCAGTATATATCCAAATTGAATCATAAAAATCTATATATGATAAACATTTAATGAAAATCACCTAATCAAGTATATTGATAAATAGATATTTAATTATTAATAAAAATGATTATTTATTAATTATTTATTGTATACTCTTAGACAGATCAGAGAGAGAGAGAGAGAGTAGATTTTTATAAAGTTATTGAAAACCTTATTTGTGGCAAATATGTATAAAGTTCTTGAATTAAGTCCAGCTGGTGTCAGGTTGTGTTATTATATATCCATGGATATGTGATTTCTAACTGGGATCCGCTTGAAATTCTGACTGGGTTGCAAACAAACCGCACAAAAACAATGTGCGGAGACAGACGAATGAGGGAGTGAGGAAAAGGATAGATCTTGCATTAGCATGCATCAGGTGGCCATTACTGTTATCTTTTCTAGCAGCTGCTGCTTCTGCCAAGCAATCATGTATTCAGTTGCACGGATTAGTCTATATGAATGAAAGAAACATCTAATTAACACCACATTAAATATATTTGTCGGTTATCATAGACGCAGACCCATCACCATATTTGGCCTCACTGGTTAGCTAACAAACACACAGATCCAGCCACAATAAACCACACCTTTTATTGTTTCTATATACCCCCAAGCTAGAGTAGCCATTGGTTTCGAAGAGCAAAACTTTATTAACCTTTTTTATCTTGAAAGATTTAGAATTTTTTTAAAATACAAAAAATGATGAAATTTAAACTTAAGATATTATGTAAATTATTTTATTTTTTAATTTTTAGTGACTAGATTAACTCTAATATTTTTATTTAGAATTTGTTTTGTTAGGGTTAAAGAGAAATAATCTTTTGTATTTTTTAATATAAAATATATTTTTTTGAATTAATTTATAATATCTTAAAAAAAATTATTGACATTATACCTTAAATTTAATTATTTATCGAACTTAATAATATTTTAAAAAATATAAGATTTATCAATTTATTTTTATTTTACAAATATTTATCAAGTAGAATATATTTATAAAATTTTATATAAAAATAATAAATGTTTTATTATATAATTTTATTTTAATAAATAATATATTATTAAAATATAAATAAATATGAATTACACATTAATATATTTATACATATTCAAATTATTTAAAAAATTTAATATACATAATAAAAATATTATTATATAATTTTATAGTTGAATTGATAAATATTATATTTATAAAAATATTAAATAATATAAATGTTTAAATTTAACGCTTAATATAAATTAATCCTGATCCAATCCATCCTTAAAATATTCAATAATTTAAAATTAATTTTATTTAATTTTAAAGCAAATAGACCTACATTTAGCTTTGATACATAGAATGAATTAGAAGGGAACCTGGAGCGGAAAAAACGGGGGAAGAACAGCATAGACGTCAGGTTCAAATAGCTGCACCACCAGTGGACGTATTCCAGTCTGTTTGTCTTTGTGTCGCTTCAGTATTACACAACGTATTGAATGATGTTGTTTACATTACACATGCTTGAGTATATACATTCAGTGAAAGATGAGAAGAGAACAAAATGGTATAAATATGATATAAAGATATGATCGATGGATGGAAATGAGTGTTATTCGTGATCCACATCATTAGATGTATCTATCTGAAAAATAAATGAAGAACAGAAAATAATAAACATCATGAATAATTTAATATAATAAAAAAATTTAAATATTAAATAAGTGTTAATAATTTTTGAATGTCAACGTATCATTGTTATAAACCAAATATTCATATATACCTAAAATTTGCCTCATATGCATGTGTGTAACCAATGATTTTAATTCTTTCTTGTTATATGGTTGATGGGGTGATGTACGGTTGAGTCTGTAAATTCTCTACCAGCACACAGCAAAGGAAAGGCGTCGGCATGTATTTCATAGAAGAAAAGAGAAGTGAGATTGTAAAGAGAAAAAATTTAGAAGTTACTAAGAATTTCTTAATCAGAAATCTAACCAGGATGGGTCAACTCCAACCATTTGGTTTGGACTAACTAGTCTTTGGTCCCATATGACATGCCTTGCTTGTCGAGTTGTCTTTATTTATGTCTCACTCAATTGTTGATGTGCCTTGTCTTTGTGAAAAAAATGTGCACGTTCTAGTTTCTTACTCGCTAGTGATACCCTAATAATAACAAAAGTAATGTTATATTAATTCCCTTGTAATATTTTTCTACTATTTGTCTTATTATTATATGAAGAAAGAATTTAATAAAAATATATACGTATTTAATGTCTTAAAAACTAAAGAAAAACTTCATTTAATAAGTAAAAAGATTAGTAGGTGAATGCTGTACACGAGTAGAGGATTTAATAATAACAATAATAATTAGTAGGTGGATGTTATACAATTATAGGAAGATTTGATAATAACAACAATATGATAATAAGAGTTTTGTTAACAAATAATTTCAAGATATTAGTTAAGAAATTAATAATAAAAATATATTAAAAATTATGATATATAATGATATTTTTTAAAAAAAATAGTTAAATTTTTTAATCAATGTATTGAGAATATAAGTTAGCATTTATTTAATAATAATAATAATAAGGGGAATGCAACGGACCCCATTTAGCGGTGGCAATTGTTATTTCAGCTCTTGATTGAATTTTCTTGCCTGATCTCCTTTGGTGTTGATGGTGAGTTTCCTCATAACCGTTAGACACTCATTTAATTTGGACCCTCCTAAGAGTTCCCGTTTTCCACGCCCTTTGCTTCCATTGGAACAGTTATAACATTGATTTGGATATGAATTTGATTGATACCATGCGTTCATTCAATTTGCATGTCCCACCATTTATAACTGAAAGCTCTATTTTTGACGGACACGTTAAATCTTCATAAAACTCGTGAGTGATTCGTCCTAATTACAGTACTGTATAACCCCCCCTAGGCCTAGGGTCCAATGAATTTGAGACAAAATGGGAAAGAGAGGTGTGTCGGAGTATATATATAATATCATGCCTTTTTTTTTAATCTGTTTAAATAATATATATTCATATTCACTTTTTATAATTTTAAATTCTTTCTTATCCTTATGTAATTGATTGTATTTATATTCTTTCATATATTTTTGGTCGCCGAAAAATTCACATCATCCAATTTTTTTAAGGTGGAACGTAAACAAATGAATAGCGCACTCCTATACAGGGTTATAAAACTCAGATAACTGATTCTGCTGGAAATTGGTAAAGTAACTGATCTGAAAATTGTAATGGACCGAAAATATAGGAGACCCGGTTTAAATCAGTAAGATTTGACAAGTTTAGAAAACCAGTAAACCGGCCAGGTTACACTAAACCAGTCCGAGTGGACAAAATTTTTCAAAAAGGAAATGCAAAGGATTGAATCAAATAGGGTCCACCGCTTGAGCACTTTTTATAACTTTAATACCACGTACAGAATAGAGGATTGGATCATAGTTTAGATTAAATTAAATTGTAACCAAAAAATTATGATGACAGCACAAAAGTCATCATATTGTCTATTCAATTGTTCTTAAAGTAAAAGATTTTAAGCTTATAATGAGGGATGTTGAAATTGTAATCCTCCCGCAAGAATCCCTGCATGCAAAAACAAAGCATTTTGATCACAAAACACTATCCATTCTATTCTGCTATAATTCATTGATCTATAGCAATAACTGGTTCAGCATTGCATACTTGTAAGGAAATTAAAATTAGTTTTACATGTTTTATCAGTCAGTACCAACTCAGCCAATATCTACTACTTTCTAGTGTAGAAGTTGATTTAATGCAGTTCATCGTAATTACTAAGAACCTTCGCAGAGAGATTTGCAATTGCAGCAGGTTAAGGTCAATCCGCACTAGAAACTTAGCCTGCTATTGTGTATCGAAATATATTTTAACTTGTATTATAATAAATTTTAATTGTTAAGTATTTAATTAAGTAGTGTTTTAATTTTTTTTTAAATATGTAAATTTAACAATTTTAGTGTATACTGATTCAAGCGGTAACTCATTACTATAATGGATGATCCATCTCATTAGTATAATCAGTGATTTATTGATTCGGTCCCTTCACCCAATGATGCATGTATGAACAAAGTTTTATAATGTTACTCCTATGTATATACTAATAAAATAAATTTATTTATTTTTAGAAAATTATTTCATGAAAAGGAAAGTTATCCATTCTACCTATAATATTTAGAGATGAATTAACGTTGACTTACAACTTACCATCGATGAAGAATCAATGGAACTCAAGCCGAAATTATACTTTTATCAAATTTATTCTCACTATTTTAAAATGATTGTCGTTTGAGACTTTTTCCATTAAAATTAAGAAAAATAATAAAATTTTTGAAATGCATAATGTATTTATTAAATTATCTTTATTAATTATCATGATTTAACAGAAGAAATTTTGAATGTTGGGAAAAGGGGTTGGGGATAAAATTGGAAAAGCATAATTTTTTATTAAAATCTGAAAATTACACTCATTTAAAAAATATATTTTGCAAAGATTATAAATATTTCGAAATGGAAGGAATATTAAATTTTAGTAGTTAAGTAGTAAACAACCCTTTAATATTATAATACTTCCTCTGTTCTCATTTTGTTTAACATTTTGAATCTTTTGATAATTTTTTTGCCTCATTTTAATTATCATTTTATAATAATCAATAGAATATTAATTTTTTTTCTATTATCCATTCAACTATTAATAGTGTCTGTTTTTTAAGATGGCCTAATTAATGTTAGACATAAGGATATAATAGAAAATAAAAAAATATTTATAACATTTAAAATATTAATATTTTTAATTTATATGTTAAAATTTTAAACATGGAATAAAATCAAACGAAAAAAGTATATATATATATATATATATATATATATATAGATTTAATTCAAAGGTACCAAGGTACATGAAACGAATATCAAAGATGAAACTTGAATAGAAATCAATTTATATAAAATATTCTAGGATCAAGTTTAGAAAAAGAAATAAAGGTCTTACAGAATAATTTTTAATTTCAAAGATTATTATTTAAATTTATGCATTACCATGCAACCATTTAAGTATGGTCCAGTGAGAAACATAAATTCCATGGTGACAAATTTATTAACATATGGCTTTAGTTAATTTTAGAGCAAATCATAAATTGGTTATCTAAATATTATGCTCTCATTATAATAATATTTTTCATATTTTGTTATTAAGTTAAAGCTTGAAAATTTTAAAATGTTAATTATATTTACGTACTCCTGCGAGGAATATTGAAAGATGGACATGAAAAAATAGGAGTGAATTTGATTGTTTTTTATTTTTAAAAATCGTTTATAGAATAATTTTTAAAAACTAGTTTTTAGAATGAAAACAAATGAAATAAGTGAATAGATTAAGATGAGATAATATATTAAGAAATGAGTAATTAAAATTGTAGAATAAGATGAGATAATATATTAAAAAATGAGTAATAAAAATTGAAAAAAATCAAAATAGTTTAAAGATATTATGATTTTTTTATTTAAAAAATATTAATTTTCAAAATAATCCTCATAAAATATCATTACCAAATATGTGTTTTAAAAAAATAAAATATATTTTATAAATAAAAAGAAACCAAGCCTTAAATTAATTTATATTTTTTTATATCACCACGAGAGATAATTAATTTTTAGAAGATGAAAATTATTACATAGTTGATTTTTTTGTTCGTCTGCGTTTGGATTTAATTGTTTGGAATAAATTAAGTTTAAAAAATTTTAGGTATAAAAATTATAATTGTTTATTTTTTAAAATAATTTTAAGATAAGCAAAATTTTAAAATTTATAAATAAAATTTATCAGCTTATTTTATAATCAAAATTTATTTATTTTATTTTCAATAATTAATTATTTTAAAAATAAATTTTATACTTGAATTAGCTAAAAAAATTATATTGTTTTAATAATTAATTTTGTATATAATCAATTATTATTATAGTCGATTGTATAGACTAAGTTTTATCTTGGGATATGTTGGATAAAAAAGTATTTTAAAATAATCTATCTTATTTAGATTGTATAGAAGAGTCATTTTTATTATGGTAAATTTATAAAAATAGGTATAAAATTATTTGTAGTGGTTGATTTTACATTTAAAATAATTAATTATTGAAGGTAAAATGAGCAAATAAAAAATAATTGTAAAATAAGTTAATAATTTTTATTAAAAGTTTCAAAAAAAATTATCCTAAATACTCTGTTTCTTTTGTAAAAAAATAATCAAGTTATAATTTTTTTCACTAATTCTTTCACACATATCAACAATGTTTTTCAATCTTTTATATCCTATACCTTTGATTCTTTCTTAGACTTGTTTTGGGCTTTTTCCCCTTTTATTCTTCAAAAAAAAAAGAAAATGGCAGAGGCCCAATTTTGCTAACTACATACATGTTCCCAGTTTAAAGCTTATAAAGTAAGTTTATTGAATTAAGTACTTATAACATAAACTTTCATGTGATCACAAACTCTTGCTAATAAACACTTAATTTAATTAAACTGTTTATTTTAACAAATCTAAAGCCTAAATTTTGTCTAGTCCAGGTCTAACAGGGAATGTTTTTAGTGTTAGAGAAGTATGTACTTCTTCCCTAAAATTAATAGTAATTAATATTCCAATGTGCCTCGTTCCAGGCATACAGAAAACACAAAACTCCCAAAGCAACAAACACGAACAAGTTGCGAAAAGAATATTCTATAAATCAATTAACAAATGAGTTGGACTGAGCAAATATAAGAGGTTGAATTTGATTGCGAATTTGATTCAAATAACTACTTAGCTCATAAAACATCATGCCACATCATTTGCGAAACCTTTCGCAGTATTATATTTCTTGTTAATAACATCAAAATAGTAGTATCAAATCTTCCATATTTCAGTGACCTGCGTTTAGACGAATCATTTTTAACATTTTAAAAAATTTCAATCATTTCAAAATTTAAATATTTATATTTTAAAAGTACTTTATTTAGATAAAAATAAGTAAATTATATTTAAAAAGTTTATTTAGATAATAGATTTTAAATTTATTAAATTTTAAATTTTTTTATTTAAATTAAGTAATTTAATTTTTATTAAATATAAAATTTTACTTTTAAATATTTATAAGTTCTTTTTAATTTTATTTTTATTTTTATCCACTGAATAATTTAAATATATAAATATTTTTATTAAAATATAATTTATAAAATATATTTAAACAAAATAATAATTTAATAAATATACGTAAATTAAAAGAAAAATAAAATATGATTTTAGCATTTAATCAATTAAAATACTATGTTTGGAGAGTGATATCAAAAAGATAGATAACACAAATAAATAATATAAAAAAACAAAATAACAATAAAAGACAAGAAGAATAATGACAGAATAAGTTAGAAGAAGCTTAAAATTTTTTAATTTATATATCTTAAAAAATTTAAATTTTCATTTTAATTTATTAAAATAATCTCTTTTGTAGAACTTAAAAGTTATATTCAAATAAAATATTTTAATATTTAAAATTGAAAATTCTTCAAATTAGTTTCCCTTGTAAATAGGATACATTAGGTGACTAGAATATCTGGATTGTTTTCGATGGTAGATACTGTCTACGGACGCAATTTAATTTAATTTAATTGTTCATAACGGGTGACAGAGATTTAAATCAATCATATCTTATACACTCTTTAAACCTTTCTACTAGTTGAATCCTAATTAAGGAACTTTAATGCTTGGTAATTATGATTTTTAAACACGGAATGCATTTCTAAGACACGCTTTCTTTTCCTTACGTACGATCCACATGGCACAATATTATATTATAAGTATTTTTAATTATTGTACAATATTATATTATAAGCATGTTTGAATATATTAGGATAAAAGTAGATTGAATAAAGTTATAGATATTTAAGTTTATTTTTTTTATTTATCAAAATTTGGTATAGTTTAAAATCTATAATATTTATAAGTCTATTTAAAATTTTATATTAAAAAAATTAATAAATAAAGTTAAAATTTATATAAATAATTAATTAAAAAATTTTATAAATTTAAATTTTATAAAAAAAATTATTACATAATTTTAATATATATATTAATATTATGTAAATAAAATATAAAATAATTATTATATAAATATAATATATTAAAATAAATATAAATAAACTGTTGAATAGATTAAATAAAATTTTTTATAAAATAATTTTATTTATTTTTATCCTTAACTATCACGCTAAGCTAATCCATTCTGATGGAAATGGCTGAGGAATAAGTTTAATTAAATCATGCATACGAGCTCTGTCTAGTTTGGGTGTTGCTATTTCACTATTTTTATTTTTATTTTTATTTTTTTGAATTGGACCGTAGAAATTAAATTCAATCGCGAAATTATCCCTCGAAGCTTCTAGGAGAGACCATGGCATTTTTTTACACATAATTTGGAGCGTAAGCGCAACCGTGGATGGACTGGCCTTTATTGGTCCAAAACTTCTAGAAAAAAAGAAATTATTAACCTGGTCAAATAAAGTTCTCTAGAATAGAAGGTTCCATTCAGACGTCTTTGTTGAACATGGTTGCGTGAAATTATCCTGAAATGAATACTGAGTTGTCCGAGTCCGAGTAGCAAACCCAACCTAATCATATTACCAACAATATATGGCCGTTTGATATAGGATTGAATAGAATAAAATTAATTTTAATTATTAAATATTTTTAATAAATTAATTAATTTTAATCATAAATTTTTATTAGAAAATGTCAAAATTAATTTTGTAACTGAGACAAACGGACCTTACTGGTGATCAGGAGAATTATGTTAAGCCCAATCGCACCATAAGGAAACCTGCTTATTTGAATGACCATGCGTGTTAGAAGGAATATTGCTGCTGTTTTTACGAAATTGTTACATGAGACAGGTGGCATTGAGTTCGTAAATATAGGAAGCTAGGTATAACATATATATGTATACTTATAACTTACTTTTTTTCTATCTATAAAAAGCACATGTACTAATAAATATATAAAAAAAAAATTTAATTTATCTTTTATAAATTTATTTTATTCTCTTCTCATTTACTATTAAATATATATAAATTAATTAATACTTTTTAAATGATTAAATCAACAAATACATGAAATAACTTTTTTTTTTATCTTAACAGATAAGCATATTATTATAATTAGTAAAAAAAATAAATGAATACAATTCCACGTGCGGGGAAAGGCACGCGATATCTAACCAATATTAAGAAGTCCTTAACTAAACCCATGAATTTGGATATGGTTGGTTAGTTGATCAACTAGTAAAAGCGCCTCTCACTATAAAAAGCATTGAATTGGTCCCGTGCTTGAAACACCCATATATCTCAGGACACATTCTCCTTCAAATCAATTAATCAAATCCATATTCCAAAGCGAAATTTTGGGCGGAACTCATCAGAAACCTCAGAAGAAATGGAAGGGAACAACTACTCCTCATGGGCTGATCAGTGGGATGATGGGCCAGACCCAGTAGTGGTTGGTTCCAATTCCACTAACAAAAACAGCACCACCGCAAAATACAAGCAAAAACTTGGGGATGGTTTTGGCAAGACCAAATCAGTGGCCTCCACCGGCATGAAGAAGTTGAAGGATGGTACCTCTAATGGCCTCCATTGGATCAAGACCAAGTATTCTAAAACCACTCAGAAACATTAGTTAAATCTGCTGAAACCTTTTCTTATAGACTTGATTAAAAATTTCTATTTACATTTTTATTTGTTTTTGTTTTTACTTTTTTGGTTTCTATGTTGCCTTCATTAATTTATTCTTGGTACTATGTAAGTATGATGTTTATATGGTTGCTTCTGTATTAGTTTCTATGATTGATTATGTTAATTTTGTCCATATATACATTTTCTGTGTGTGTATACATCCTTCTTCAGTCTTAAAAAGATCGCGTTTTAATTTCTTGAGTTTTACCCAGCAATATCATGCTTGAGAATCATAAAAAGTATACGAGCCAAACTTTGCACAAACAGGATTGGTTTGAAATCTTCCAAGTTAACTTTACCCTGGTTTGTTACTTAGTTTGTCATAGTCGTATAATAATAAATTAATAACATACGCGACTGAATCAATGCAATTAGTTAGACGATCAAGACAAAAAAAAATGCCTTTGTAAAAATTTCTTGGTTGACCGAAAAACTAGAAAGTCTAGCTAACAACCAGGAACGGCACCCGCACACATACTACTATAATATACATTTTCATATTCACGGCTTAAAAAATTATTCCATATCCGTATAGGTAATAATTTTAATCCCTATATTTTATAGGTACTTAGATATGCATATTTCAACTCATTACCTACGCCTAAATTAAAAAGATATTATTTGATACTCTCAATATTAAATATATCAAAGAAAATATTAAAATTAATTTAAATTATACAACATAATGACATCAAATATCTGTAACAACTAGAATAATTTAAATAAATTTAAATTTATCAAAAAATTGTAGAATTATTATTAAAATACATTTTTTTATTTCAAATGTATATAATTAAAGGATGTATGTATTTTTTAATTTATTATACTTTAAAATACATGGATGCAAGATAGATTAAATATTAGGAACCTGCATGAATTATTATTATTATTATCATATTATTATTATTACGGGTAGTTATTTAAATTTAAATCTATACATATTTTTCATATTTTTATTGGATTTGGATCCAATTCTCATTCATACTAACAACTATCCTAAATACATGGGTTGAAAAAGTAAACGATATAATCTATTAACCATATTTAATCTATCAACCAATTTTCCTTCGTTATTAACACATTCATCGATTGTCAATTATTTATTATTTATTATTTATATTAAACAGTTAATTACATTTTTTATAACGTTAACAATTAATAAATTATTAAAATATTTTTAATTATGTGTAGGAAGATGCAGATACTATACTTATATAGGATAGTTTTTTTTAAAGTAAAAAATAAAATACTTTAGTTAGAAAAAAAATTTAGATACTTTTAAAATCACGGTAAAGTTACATCAATAATATTTTTTAATAAATAAGATTTACTTTCAACTTTTTAATCAATGTTGTTAAGATTAGCATTTTTGAAAAGAAAAGAAAGGGATAAATGTTGATGTAAGTCGTACGACGAAGAACCTACTACTTGTTTTAGGAATGTTAAACAGTGGATTAAAATTATTTTAAACTGAGAAATAATATAGAATTAAAAATCAAATAAATTATTAATAAAAATTGAAAATAAAAAATTCATTTTTTATGCGGTTGAATAAAAAAAAAATTTATTTTTATTTACAAAATATTATTTTATTTTCAATTTTTATACAATAAATATTTACTGTATTTATATAAAAATTAAAAAACGAAAAACAAAATAAACAAAATGTTATTTTATAAATAAAAAAACATTTTCATATGCCAAACAAACATTTTATAACATTTCCTTATATTCCTCTAAAGTGTTGTAAAGAATAAATTAAATGAAAAATGAATATCTTTAATATTTTAAAAATATGAAATAATTAATGTTTTATTCATCTAATATTCACGACTCGGAGTCCTCGGTAGTATTATTGTGATTTACATCCCACAATAAATAAGATAATAAAACAAGAATCCCTCCAACATCGATGATAATTGAACGGAGTAACGGGCAATCTTTCCATTTGGTGTCCAACCTGGAATAGCGTCAGCAAGTTATTTTGGTCACAATTTTGGAAAAGAAAAGCGATTCTCCTCTTTGGGAATTTGTGAATAAAATTATATTTTTTCTTTTGATGACTTTTAAGATATATATTAAAATTTTATATTATATAATAATTTTATCAAAAATTATATTTTTCTAAATTTATAAAGTTTTTTTTTATCAAATTATATATTAATTAAAAATACACAGTAATGCTAACTAATATATTAATTTTAACAATTATTACAGTATTTTAAATTTATTCTTATTTAAAATAAAACTCTTCTATCATATATTGATTATATTACTCAAAGTTTTTTTTTTCATAATTTTGAAAAGAAAACAAAATTCTCTTTCAAAATCTGTAAATAATTGTGTATTTAAAAATACATACTAAAATTATATATATATATATATTATATTTTTTTAAAAATATTTTTCTAAAAAGATATATTAATTAAAAAACATGTAATAATATTAATTAATTTTTAGTTTTTAAAAATAAATATACGATTTAAAAATTATTTTCCTTTGAAATAAAAATCTTCTATCATATATTATTTATATCGCTTTAAAGTTATTTTAATCACAATTTTTGGATAAGAAACGATTTTCTCATTCGGAATTTGTGAATAAAGTTATATATTTTTAATATGTGTTTAAAAATATATATTAAAAATTTTATATAATTATTTTTATTAAAAAGTATATTTTTATTAAAAAGTATATTTTTATGATTTTAAGATGTTTTTATCAAATTATTATTAATTAAAAAATATAAAGAATATTAATTAAAATGTTAATCTTTAAAAAACAATAAATCATTTAAATTTATTTTTATTTGAAATAAAACTCATCTATCATATATTAATTATATTAATCAAAAGTTATTAAAGTTAAGAAAAATAATAAAAAAATATTAATAAATGTTTTAAAACTTTATAAAAAATTGTATATTAAAAATCATTGAATTTATCTTGCAAAAATCTTATATAGATAATATATATTTTAATAAATAATTATATTTATTTATTTTTATTATATAATTTTAAGTATATATTAAAAAATAATTAGATTTTAGGATTAATGTAGTGATGGCGGATAAAAAGTTTATTTATTAATTTTTTTATAATTATAAAATTTTAAATAAATTAGTAGATGTTATAAACTTTAAACATACTAAATTTTGATAATAAAAAGTTAATAATAAATAATAAATTCAGCCTCAAACCTATAGACTAAACCTAATCAATCCGAATGTATGCTAACCTGAACTATCCAAGGACCACCGTATAGCCATCAGTGTGTGTTTCCTGGGTAATAAATATTATATAGTCTGAACTCCATATGCTTATGCCGTCCACCACGTGCCTTGTGTCCAACAAAACTGCCTTTATTATGCCAGGTGATTCAATTCAAATTTATAGTACGGTCAGTTTTCAGTAAATATGGTTCATTCTATTACCAATCTTATCACCTATACACATCCCATCTTTCTAAGACAAAAAAACAAATACTTTTCAATCATAGAAATGTTAGAGGTTTGACGGTTAAGGAAGAAAACTTCAAATTATTATTTATTTTCTTAATTAAAACTTAAATTTATATACCTTAATGTAAACATACGCTTAGAATTTACTTTAAAACAAAATCAAATGAAACTAAATTCATTTTATGTTATTCCCAAAAAACGGAGTCCCGCATACGAAAGCGGAGAAAATAAAGAGTGAGAAAAGAAAAGATAAGAAAAGAAAAACAGAATAAAACCCGTCGAAAGAGAAAAGCATACGTGAGTTGGAAGTGAGCTCAGTTCGATACATATAGCATAGCAATTCATACACCGTCATCCCTCCTTGAATAGACAGAGAAAGAAGAAGAAGATGAGCATCCCAATCCCCAACCGTCAGTTATTCATCAACGGAGAATGGAAAACTCCGACCCTCAACAAACGAATTCCCATCATCAACCCCTCCACCCAACAGATCATCGGTTCTCCTTTTTCTCTTCTTCTCTTTTTACCCTCATATCATGAGATCTCATTCTCAAATTATCGCCTGCATGTATTGTAACTCTGAATGCAGGAGATATCCCGGCTGCTACTAAGGAAGATGTGGACCTAGCTGTCGCTGCTGCCAAAGCTGCCCTCTCTCGTAACAAAGGAGCTGATTGGGCCTCCGCTTCGGGCTCCGTTCGGGCCCGTTATCTCCGGGCCATCGCTGCCAAGGTACTCTCTCTCTCTCAATTCACTTCTATTCTATTCTATTCTTCTTCCCCCTTATTTCCCTTCTCTCTCCCAGGTTACTGAGAAAAAGTCTGAGCTCGCTAAACTCGAAGCCATTGATTGCGGAAAACCCATCGATGAAGCCTTATGGGACATTGTGAGTAACCTTTCACATTCAAAAATTAAATTAAATAGTAAAAATAAAACAACTCTGAACTTGTTTGGTTATTTATTTGCGTTTACGGTGTGGTTTTGTGTAGGATGATGTTGCTGGTTGCTTCGAGTTCTATGCTGACCTTGCTGAGAAATTGGATGCAAAGCAAAAGGCTCCCGTGTCTCTTCCCATGGACACATTCAGGAGTTATGTCCTTAGGGAGCCTATTGGGGTTGTTGGGTTAATAACTCCCTGGTAACTCCTACTTTTTCTTCCTGCATTCTTTTTTTAATAGAATTGCTTGATTTAGTCCTTGTGTTTCGATGATGGTCTTGGCTGAGTGTTGCCAATGATGTTTTAGGAATTATCCTATGTTGATGGCTACGTGGAAGGTTGCTCCTGCTCTGGCTGCTGGTTGTGCTGCTATACTGAAGCCTTCTGAATTGGCCTCTGTGTATGTTGTTGCAACTTACTTCTTTGTTTTGTTGGTTTCTGTTTTCTCATGCTCTGGATTATATATTATTTTAGGACCTGTTTGGAGCTGGCCGAAATATCCAGAGAGGTGGGGCTTCCTCCCGGTGTACTGAACATTCTCACCGGATTAGGCCCTGAAGCCGGTGCACCATTAGCAGCACATCCTGATGTAGATAAGGTTCAGTTCCCTTTAGGTTTTAAAACAATTCAAGTTACATGGGGTTATATCTTGTTTTACGTTGCCTGTACTCGTGGGTATTGTTACTGTGTTGTCTTTAAATTTGCAAAGCTTGTGTGATAATGTTGCCAACATTTAACTTTTCCAACAGATTGCCTTTACTGGAAGCTCTGCAACTGGGAGCAAGATCATGACAGCTGCAGCTCAGCTGGTCAAGGTATTTTTAAACAGTTATTTATAAGTTATGTACTGTTCATATTTTCCTCTGTTGTGATGAGAATCCCTTTTTCCTTGCATGTTTTAGTCATATGTTTTTCATGAATTCCTGTAATATCAAATTTGTGGTTTCTTGGCAGCCTGTCTCTCTAGAGCTTGGTGGAAAAAGTCCAATCATTGTTTTTGAGGATGTTGACCTTGATAAGGGTCAGTGCCTTCTCAAGTATAGCTATTTAGTAATGGACAGCCCTTATCTTCTTGCATTGTAGAACCACATTTACTTGAATATTGATTGATAATGAGTAAATTTTTTATCTATTACCTATTGCATGACTTAGATCCTTTGTCCATGATCTAAACAGCTGTTGAATGGACCATCTTTGGCTGCTTCTGGACAAATGGCCAGATATGCAGTGCAACTTCCCGCCTTATTATACATGTAAGTTTAATAGGTAGATCCCACTCTTCCTTAACATGTGTGCATGTTCAAAAACAAGTAATTGTCTTCATATATGGGAATGATCTATTAACTTCAGTTGTTGTAGGATTTTTTTCAGAAACATGGATCGAAATTCTGTTGGCATTTATCTGTGCAAACTGATTAAATAAGATAATCTTATTGTTTCAGGAAAGTATAGCAACAGAATTTTTGAATAGGATGGTGAAATGGATCAAAAACATCAAAATTTCTGATCCCTTAGAAGAAGGTTGCAGGCTAGGCCCTGTTGTTAGCGAAGGACAGGTATATTTGCCATTTATCATTTCTGTATGTGTTATATATTTACTGAGGTTACCTCGCACTCTCTTTGTAAAGGACGGGTATGCTTTCAGATGTTCAAATGCCTTATTCAATCTTCAAAATGAGAATGTATAGATAATATTAATATGATCTCTATCATCATTATTTATGAAGTAGTATGGAGTAATACAAAAGTTTCCTTAGAAGAATTACTTGTTGTATATATATATGTTATGACAGGGTGCCAGTGAAGAAGGAACCTTCTCATGATCATTGTATTTGTTCCTCTGATTTAGTTTCCTTTCTGATCTTGTAGCTTAACTCAAAATATGTTATTGATATAAGCATATTTGTCTTGAAATTGAACAAAGGATATGCATATCTAATGTTTATATTATATGGTTCAGTATGAAAAAGTATTGAAGTTTATCTCAAATGCTAAGAGTGAGGGTGCAACCATTTTGACTGGTGGGTCTCGCCCAGAGGTATGATAATACTTTCTCTGAAAATGTGTTTGATAATGTATTATGTATTTCTGCAATTTCTTTTTTCGATTTCAATGGCAGCATCTAAAGAAGGGATTCTTTGTTGAACCAACGGTCATAACTGATGTGACTACCTCCATGCAAATTTGGAGAGAAGAAGTATTTGGACCTGTTATCTGTGTAAAAACATTTAGCACTGAGGAAGAGGCTATTGATCTAGCAAATGACAGCATGTGAGTTGATGGTTTTCTTAAACTGGCATCGTCATCTGTAAACTTTTTGGTCTTTTGGGATTGATATCTAATTTACTTTGATCTTCTACAGCTATGGCTTAGGTTCTGCTGTAATATCAAATGATTTAGAAAGATGTGAGCGCATTACTAAGGTGAGACTGATCTTAGGTTATCACAGAAAATAATGAAATAATTGGATTGCTCCTACAACTAAATAGTTTATCTTGCTTCAATGCAGGCTTTTAAGGCTGGAATTGTATGGGTTAATTGCTCTCAACCATGCTTCACTCAAGCTCCATGGGGAGGCATTAAACGTAGTGGTTTTGGTCGAGAATTAGGAGAATGGTACGACCCTTATTTACTAAATTAGCTAATGCAAGTCACCTTGATCACCTTTCTTCTTGATTCCTCGATAAGACGGGATCACATCTTAATATGCAAATGATTATAAGGTGTAGCCCATGGATTGTTGAATGCTCTAGTACCATGCACTGTTGATAGTTTATTGACCAATGGATTCTGTACAACCAAATTCAATCTAACAGTCAATAAAGCTGTCAACAGTTCATAGCACTGGTGATGTATTGACACATGTCAACAGACCATCACATGATCATGTCAAAAGATCATGTGATGTCTTGACACATTTAAATTAATAATATTAATAAAGAGTCTATTATTGTCTGTTTTGGAGTGGAAAATAAAAAATAATTGTTAATTCTTATTTGAGCTTCTGAGTAATTTTGTCCAATAACTTTTTTCAGGGGACTTGATAATTACTTAAGCGTGAAGCAAGTGACTCAGTATATCTCTGATGAACCATGGGGCTGGTACCAGTCTCCTTCAAAGCTGTGATGGGTATCTAAAAACTGCGAATAAGGTGTGGGCAACACCAAATTATAATAAGGTTCCCAAAGTTGAGAAGACATAATTTCTATGTATAAAAGCAGAAATGGTTTGCGGTCAAGTTTATGCTGGTTGTGTTTTTTTGTAATTTGGTTATGGTTGACCCCACCATCATGCTTCTAATATTTGAACTTTATAATAGACTTCTGTAAGCTCTGGTTCACCCATGAAATATCATTCCCACTATTCATGCCACACTTTTCTATTCACACATTCTTCACTTACCCATGCAAGTCATTAGATATCACTTGGTTACATTGAATTTTTTGTCTGTGGGCATGCCGTTTTTTGTGGGTACCATTTTCCACTCAACACTTCTGGACATGAGCACACAAATAAAAGTGTCACGCCGTCATGGATTTTAAAATGTTGGACAGTGTAATTATTCATTCATGGTAGCGACATTTCTTAATACATATAAAAGTCGTTGGATATCACTGGTTCCTCGGATTTTTTTATTTTTTATTTCTCAAGGGCCCAGACAAATTCATCGTTGCGGGCTCTGAGGGGTTTGTGAGCTGTGTATGTATGTCATCTTTTCCTACTGCTTGACGCAAATTTGATCATGGATTCTATGGTGACTTTGACTACCGATAGTGCGGCAGACGAATCCCTTCTATGACCTGTACATGGACTCATTTCTTGCTATCGTGCGCTTAAGTTCAAGAATCGGGCATGGAGCGATATCAGATTTAAATTTTCAGAGAAAAAAAAATAAAAAATAGAAACATAACACTTATGCTAAAAAAATAGAAACATAACACTTATGCTGAGATGTTCACGAGAAAGAGAAAGTGTTACTAGTGTGACTTCAGATGGTGCTACTAAGTGGGAGCTTGGACATGTATCTTACAAAAACTTGTTGCATTTGAGAGAATTAACTATTGTAAGTATTGCCTAAGTTTAAACGTGAAGTAACCAAAATAGAGAGGATAACTCCTTGTCTAAGCAAAATAGAGAGGATAACTCCTTATCTAAGTGTGCTTATCAAATATGATAAGGTTGAAGTATCAAATATAAACATTATGTATGGTGGGATTCAACCGCCATAGTTTATATAATACATAAAACGGCTTTTGAATCTCTAATTTCTACTAACTTTAACGTTGTGGTTATAATTGTGACAATTAGCTAGTTTTTCATTTTTAAACTAGCTTAATTTGTTAACTTTAATATAATTCGTAATCAAAATCATTTAATTATTAAATCTAACAGCCAGTTTATTTAAGATTTTTTTCATGAAAGTTTTTTTCTTCAAAAAGATCACTTAACTTTTTAGTTGTTTGTTTGAATTAAAAAAAAAATCAGAATCTGTAAAATATTAAATCTCTGATTAATTTGAGATGTTTTAAATAGTTTAAAAAAAACTGAAATTATAACTAGCATTTCAAATAAGTATGTTTTTTAAAATTGTAAACAAAGAAAATCCAACTTTTGCTTTTTATAAAATCTCTGAAATACCAATCATTTTTTACATATTCTTAAAATCATATTTTCGAAAAGTTTAAACAAATGAGTTCTAAATCCTTATAACTTTAGACATAAGTAACTCAGTTTAAGTCTATCGCTTTATAGCGTATTGTTCTTTCCTAATTTTTAAAATATATTAGTAAATTTTACTCTTTCAATTAACACATTATATTCTCCCTCTTTTATTTATAAAATTTATCTTCATAATTCATTAATTTTATGGTTCTGTATATTTTTAATCCTAACAAAATTAAAAAAAATTGAATTTGGTTTCTAATTAAATTCTATTCATTTTTGGTTTCTACAAAATAAAGAAAAACCATGTGCCTAGAGTCCTTCCTGAATGGTAAGGAACTAAAAGTACACTACTTTTGCTAAATAAAGGGACTAAAGATTAATAAAATTAAATTATTTTTACTAAAATTAAAAACATGTTTAATTTTATTTTATATTTTTAAAATAACGGTTATTCTCATAATTTAAATTTAAATGTTTAAGTGCATATTAATATATTTATTTTTATTTCAAATCAATTATTATTTTATATCTATGTCTAAATTAAATTTTTACTTTAAACAAATGATCTTCTAATAATATTAAGATGTTTTAAATTTAATATAATAAAATATTTATTATTAATAATAGAATATGCATTAATTTTTTTGTAATTTTTATTTATAATTTTTATTTGAATTTAAAAATATCATTTGATTAACTTTTTATCAATTGATGATCATATTCGATAATGTAAAATATACATTGTACTCCTTTTATGTTATTTTATCTTTTCAGAAAAAGAAGATGAAAAAATATTAAAAAATATAATTAATGTTGTAAAAAATTTTAAAAAGTATTTATTTATTTTTATATATATAAACTTTATTTTATTCTTTTTTATTTATTTAAAGTTGATAGATATAAGGATATATAAAAAAATTAATTAATTTTTTTAAAAAATTAAAGTAAATAAATAAATAAAAATAATTTTTTTACTCTCTTCCTTCACAGATAAAAAAAATAAGAGTATAGTTCAAATAAAACAAACATGTTTTTAATATTTTATGACTGTATTGATTTAATTCATTTTTCATATATGAAAGAATTTAATTTTTATACATTATCAATATAAAAAAGTTATATTATTAAATAATTAAAAATTATTTTATATATAATTTTTAAATAATTTTGTCAAAAACTAAAATGTTTAATCATATAGGACATAAAGAATTATTTACTCTATCAATGTATTGTAATTAAATTCATAAAATAAGTTGAATTTTTTAACCATTTTATTTAGCTTAAACAAATGTTGAAAGATAGAAATAAATAATTTAACTAAAATTACAATGTAAAAATATTTTTATATTTTTGTTTAATTATTAATTGTCATTTATTAAAAAATTAATTTAATAATTTTTAATATATATCTAAAAATATATAATAATAACTAGGGATGAAAGTAAATAAAGTCGCCGACGGAAACCTACAACTCGGATCGTTTAAAACTTAACTTAACTCGACTCGTTTAACATATAGACAGACTTGTTAAAAACGCTTTTTAAATAAACAAGTCGAGCCTAAATTTATAAAAAAGTTTGTTTAATATATTTAGTGACCTATTTATATTTATATTTATTTTAATATATTATATTTGTATAATATTTATTTTATATTTTATTTACATAATATTAATATATGTACATATATATATTTATGTTTTAGATATGTTTAATGGCCTTTTTATATTGTAAGTTTTAAATTTATAAATCTTTTTAATCAATTATTTATATAAACTTTAAGTTTATTTATTAATTTTTTATTAATGTAAATTTGTAATTTTTGTCAGCTTTAAATCAAATTAGGTCTTGACAAAAATATATATATATATATATATATATATATTTAACAAGTAGCAGGTTTAAGTTCAAACATTAAAATTTTAAATAGATCAGGTTTGTTAAAGTTTAACTCGATTTGACTTACTTTAATAATTTATAGTAAATTTTATTATAAATCATATAATTTTATGCATTGATAATATTAAAACTAAAATTTCTAATAAAAATTTACTATTTATTGATTTATTATGCAATTTTGAATATATATTACAAAATCTGTTATTTGCTTATTTTATTGTCAAATAAAGATCATATTCACTTTAATTTTTAATTGTTTAATCGAAAATTATTAATCCACTCCTGTTGAGTGTGGAAATATGGGTCGGTGTTTAATAATGTAAAACTTTTTAAACGACAAATAGAAAATTGTGTAAAATTATTAACTTATGATTCATTTGTAGAAATTTACTTAAGAGTGTCATCTTATTATGATAAGAAAAAGTGTCATGCATCTGAAAATAAGTAAGCTAAGATAAAAAAAAAAAAAAAGTATACATAATATAATAAAATATATTAAAATATATAATAATAAGATTTCTTATGATAAACATGTCTAAGTCGCTGATACTCCTGTTATATGCCCTTCTTGTGTTCTCCGTTCCTTCCCTATGTTTCCGTCACGACAACTTCGTCTTCGCATATGTCTAATCTGTTGAATTTTATAAGTTATTTTCTCTCTTTCTTTTTATATGTTTATAAAGATGGTAAAAGATTTATTTTTATTTATTTTAATATCTAAAAATACTAATTATTAAAAATTTAAATTAAATAAGTATTTGAAAAGAATAAAAATAAAAAATTTAATGTTTAATGTAAGAGAATACATGATTTAATACGAAGGAAAATAACTCTAAAATTACTCTTGTTAATTTAAATCAAATGAATATCTGAAAGAAATAAAAACTAAAAAAATTAAATACTTAATTTAAGAGAAGATGCGTGTTTTAATAAGAATGAGAATAGCTTCTAAATATATTCTTATTGAAGAATAAAAATTTTAAGTTAATATATAAAATATTAGATAAAGTTATCATTAACTTGGTTTAAAATTTTAAAAAAACTGATAAGAGAGATAAATTAGAATGTCTTTTCATTTAATTTTAAATTTCACGAAAACTAAAAATTTGGAATGGAGGAAAACTTTTAAAACTAATTACATAACGTTATTATTAATCTAATAATTTTATTTAATCATCTTAAGAATATTCTCTTTATCAAAAAAATATATATTTTATCTTATTTTCTCTTTCTTTGTCTATGCATAAATCAAGACTTAGTGTTGATTTGATTGTTTGGACCTAATCACACAGAACTGTAAAGGAAAGTTAACTAAATATTAACCAATAAAATTAACTGACAATTATCATAACAAAATAATAAATAGGATATTTTATATTTTTAGTGAAAATAAAAATAGGGAAGAAAGTTTCATAAGTTTTATATTTTGTTCGAAAATTTTAAACAGAACAAAAGGGTGAAACAAAAGCAAAATTAAATTTTTTTTACTTAATTTTAACTTTCTTTTAAAATTAAAAAATTTAGAATGAAGTGAACCTTTTAAATTTATTAGATAAATATATTATTATTTTAATTTACGATTAGTTAATATTAGATGTTAAATTTAAATATTTATATTATTTAATAATTTTATAAAAATATAAAATTCATCAATTATATTTAAAACTTCTTGATAAATATGTTATTTACAAAATTTTATATAAAACTAAAATTAATAAATATTTATAGTATAATTTTATTTTAATATATAATATATTATTAAAATATAGTTTATTAAATAATATATTTACGAATGTTTAACTTATTTAAAATTTAATATATATAATCATAAAAATATTATTATTTGATTTAATAGTTGAATTACAAAATATTATATTTTATAAAAAAAAACTTAAATGATGCAAGTAATTAAATTTAACCTTTGATATTAACATAAATTAATCTATAATTCAAAATTTTGAAAAAGAAAGAAAGAGAAGTCTGAAGAAAATGAGAAAGTATTTTCACTTAATTTTAACATCCTTCCAAGATTAAAAAATTTTGAATGAAGAGGAGTTTTTTAAATTAAGTAAATGAAATTATCATTAATTTTTTTAAAAAATATATAAAAAAAAGATAAATAGAAGAAAAAATTAAAAAAAATTCCTCTAAAATTAGAAAATTTGCAATGAAGGATTTTTTAAATTTAATCAAATAACGTTATCTTTAAATTAATAAATTTATTTGATCAACTAAAATTTTTTCTCTTCATAAACCAACGAAAATATCATCTGGTGTTAAAATTATTTTCCTCTTTTACTTCAAACCAATATAATATTAGAATTTTTTACTAAAGGTTGATATATAAATTCATAAGTTGATTAGATATGATTGGTAATATTTTTTTAGAATAAGGAAAAAGAATAAATTTTGTTGTGTTTTTTAAAAAAATTATAAATATTTTAATATATTTTAACGGTTAAATAAAATGTCTGCTAAAACATAAATTAAAGTAGATGAATATCAACTATTAATTTTTTCAACTCTTTTATTTTACGGATAAATCCAACTAGTCTGTTTATCAATGGACCATCCCAAAATTAACTTATGACTTATGAGAGCCAAATTAAGCCACATATCACATCTAGTTTTGTGTGAACCATTTATCATCACAACTTCTAAAATTTTTTCACATCTTATCGTGGACCTATCCGTGTGCAAGCATCTCTCCCTTTTGTATCTGTTATGATTTGGATTAAAATTAGATTAAATTATTTGAGTTAGTTCGTATAAATTTGTTATATTTTAATTAAATTTATTATAAAAATTATTAAATTATTATAATTTTATAATTAAATCCTCAATAATTAATACCGTTGCTTATATGTTAAATAAGATAATGTGACATTATTCATTGCTAATCTATCTTATCTTGTCTATTTTAAATATGTTTTACTGTGTTTAAATACTATTATTATTGGATAAATATACCCGATGATGAATTTATCAGTATATGGAGACATTAATTTTTTTTTATAACCTATAAGATAAGTACATGCATTGTTGTTGAATCTTTAATTTTTTTTATTATTTCATTTCTTTTTTTGTCAACCAGTTTAATTTATTTGCTTGAAAATAATGTTCTTCTTGATATTGGTCTTTTAATATGCCTCAAGAATAATTTTGTGTCCATAATGTCGGAATGAACATTTGTCCTAAACTATTTTAAACATGTTATGGTATGTTTTATTGCATAAAATTAATAAATTATCATTGTTAATATATTTAAATAATAATTTTGTCCCTTCATATGGGATACGTAGGTTTGGTAGCTTGATCAAAGTAGAAGTAGAGGGTCGTAAACAAGTCCTTATGATTAGTTGTTGTGTTGATGTCATGAATGAATTTGTCACGTGTCATTTAATCTCATCATCACACGTGTTTCCGTTAATGCCATGTTTGCATCTTTGTTAATTACAAGTGCATTCCTACTGTCCCAACATAGCAACTACGGATAGGGATTAAGTTATTAATTTTTTTCTATAACAACCAAATTAAAAAAGTATGTTGTATATAGGGATAAAATTAATATTTAAGCCTGATTAATAAATATTTAATAATGTCAAATTTAAAGGATGTAATTAAAAACTTTAAAATTATAAAATTTTTATTAAATTTTAAAATTCTGAAAGCTTAATAAAAAAATTAAAAAATTTATAAGAACTGTTTAATTTAACCTATAATGTATAATAAGCCTACATGATATTACTTAAGATCTTACAGCTAGGTAACATTTGAATTTAAGATTCTTATCTATAAGAAACTATATATTGGCATCTGATCCATTCATATCAGAAAAGCCATTTATTAAAGTGCACGTAGGAATTGGGCAGGAGATTCAGGTTGATGGATTTAGAGGACTTTTTCCTCTTTTGAAATTCAAAATTTGAATTTTTTTTAAACTTACCTCAAAACAGTAATATTTATCCAATCGAAAGTTGACTAGTCTCTCTGCACGTTTTCAATATTAAACCTTGTCTTATTAAGTATTTTATTTGTTTTTGTTTTTCTTTCATTCTTTTTACAAGAACAAAAAGAGAGGTTTATTTTGATCTTTTTTATAAGATCTAATTTATAATATTTACTGTATTAATTATTTTTTAACAAAAATCTCTCTAATTAAATAAAAAAATGTTAAAATAGTATATCTTACTAATATCAAGAATAATTATAATAAGGTTACATAAATTAATACTATCAACTAATTTAAATAAATTTCTTAATCATGATAAATTAGTTAAATGAATCTGATAAAAAGAATTTGGAATATTAAATCTTATCCAAATTTAATCTGTATCATTATCTTTTAATCTTAAATTTTAAAATCATTTTTTATTTCCTTTTATCTACTATCACTATTTTAAAAGAATTATTCCTTTTCAAACATTACTTTAATTTTTAAACTTTCCTTTATTATAATTTTACTTTTTATAAGAATATTAATTAATAAATTAATAAATTAATTAATTAAAAATATGATATAAAATTATACAACAATTTTAACTCAAAAAAATAATTAAATCATAAACAGACAAATAAAAAACAACGGAAGAAATAGTGATTATATTGTCCTAGTTCGTGTCATGTAAATATTATTAATGAGCTGTCAACAGAAGTAATTGCGTGTTATAAGGTTTTCTTTTCTAATTTTGCAGTCCTTGGTTATGAGTGGTGTTTAGGCTTGTATTCATGTCATTTAAATGTTAATAGGACTTATGAGTGGAATGACATAAAGGCAGTACAAAGTGTTGTTTAACAAGCATGTCCAGAGCCAGTAGCCATATGATCAAGTGTTATTTGCCCTAATGATCATATCTGAGTTCTTTGACCCTCGTTGAATTTCAAACAGCGAGATGCTAAAGTATAACTAGGTATTTTAGTTTTTACGTATCTTTATATATAATCTAAAAGCTATTGTTAAATAAGTTATGTATATAAAACTTTATATAAAATAAAAATTGATAAATATTTTATATATCTTTATACATAATCTATTTAATAATAATTTTTAAATTAAATTAATATATTTTATATAAAATTATTAAATTAATATAAATATTAAAATTTAACATTTAATCTCAACTTATTCTATCTATCGATCAAATTTTGATATCTCATAATACCAAGTAAATTAATTCAAGGCTAATGTTCACTTGAGTGCTTGTGCTTAGAATTCATTAAAATTAAGAAAACAAACTTCGAAACATCGCTTGCATTTTATTTTCTTAAATTAACAAGCGATGGAACAGGAGCGCACAAAGATTTCCCTTTCCCAAAAGGGTTGAAACTACAATAAACAAATGTGATAAAAGAATTTGCAAGTGCCTAAGCTGATCTTAGCCTAAGCATCGTGGTTAAAAAATCCGTAAATGGTAGATCTTTGCTGGCTCACGAAGAAAATGAATCCAACAAAGGATTATCTATTTTGAGAGGAATGGAGAAAATACACTATTCGTTTGACTTTGGTGAGCATAAGTTACAAAATTTGTATTGACCTCTTCCCTGCAATTTCAGCGTACCATGATTTCCATGCTTCCATGTAATGGGAGAAGAGCTCTCTCAAAGCTGCATCAAAAGTAAATCGGACATTAGAGATTAGTTGAATTTTCAGCAACATATCGGCAATCAAGCCACTGAATAATAAAGGTTAAATAAGGCCTATGATCCATCTGCCTAACTGATGAAAAGTGAAAACTGGCATGCAAAAAATACCAGACAATCATTTACGCAAAATAGAATTCAGGAATAACCGATGACCCGATGTCAGACAACATTTCATATTTGACTGTTTTATGCGAAAAGAAATATTTATTACCTTGGTTCTGATACTGAGGACAATGTGCAGTTGCGAGACTGTCCCAATCATGCACCTGCTTCACATTATTATTCTCCGAGGCTCCAACTTTTGGCACGTAGGATGGTGCGAAAGGACCAAACTGATAGCTCCTTGAAATCTGTTTTGAGCCATGTTTTAAATTGCTTTTGTCCGCCTGACCTACCCCACCATCTTTTTCCAGATTTTTGGGCTTCTTATGATTCCGATTTGAGTTCCCATTCAGAAATACATCTGCTTTATTCATCTCGAAACTGATATTTGTGATATCATCTCCAAACGCCCTTTTTCTAGACTCATTGAGGTTTGAATTGTAACGTGACTCATTCCCTGTCTTCCCTTTCAATCCCAGCCACTTGAATGCTGGTTTTCTTGTATCTGTCGTATGGGTCTGCGACAATTTGTAGAATCACGGTAAAGCTTACAGCAAGAATATGCCAAGTTACACACTTGTACTAAACAAATCAACACAGAAGACGAGGATATGAGGATCATATTCTCATTGTTATTCCATAGAAATTTTCAAAATAAAGGAGATAAAAACGGTGGCAAATATCACCTTCTGAATAAGATTCATGGAGGATAGCACATTTGCGATATCATATAGGCGTCTAACTTTTGCTGAAAAGGATGAACGGGATAATAAGTGAAAAAAGTTACAGGTCTTTCCTTTGTCAACGGATAAGTAACAAGTTGCGTTACTCATAGGATTGCTTACTTCTCATTATTGATGAATTATGGGCATCCCCAAGCAACAACTTTGCGGCCTCGTCAAGGGAGATCAATTCCACCTGTTGAGTGATCATGGTTAATTTTGTACCTATTAGCTTATCACATTGCTAATAAAAGACACATAACTTATGGCAACCCTTACGTTAGAACAGACAAAGAGCTTGACAAAATTCTGTGTAAGCAGAGCCAGAGATTTTTCCCTTCGATTATCTGCAAAACATCGTAGTAGCAGTATAAACCAATTTGCACAAACTACACAAAACAAGATTCTCTGGTGCCAAATTCTCATGTTCATCCCAGCTATTTCACAAAGGTTACAATGCACGGTAATTATAACTGCTATTTGGGTTTATAGTATATTTTAAAATATTATTGGTATGTTACCAATAATAAATATTTAACAAGTTAAACGTTATAGATTAAATTAAATAAGTGCAAAAATAAAAGTGACCCAATTTAGACCAGGTCCGCATCAAATAAAAGACAAGCTTCAGGGCAAAACCCCGAGTTCCTAACAGATCCAAAGAAGCGGAGCCTCAAGAGACCTTGACACTGCACCACCAAAAGGCAAATTCTTCAACCTTGCCATGGTCGCCGTTCAAAGCTCGAGTGCAGCAGCGAGCTCCGAAGTTCAACCTCTGGCATCCATGGCTTCAGATAGCTAATTATATATTCTGTAATTTTCTTTTCCTTTAAAAAAACTAAAGAAAGAGAAAGAAAATTACCCAAATCTTAAAAAATTATAATACAATTGTTGAATAAATTTTCAAGTCAATCCATGAAATTATATTAAGTAAATTATTTAAGTTCTAAAATTTTAAAAGCTTCATAATAAATATTAATTTTAAAACAAATTATTATATTTTTCGTTAAAAATTTGAAGTAAATATCTTTTTAAAAAAGGTTAAAAATTAACGAAAAATTAAAAAATAAAAGATTAAAACAAGAAGATTTCATTGACTAATTTAAACCGTTTACGTTTATTTTTTCAAATGTCAAGTCTTAATTAGATTTAGGGACGACAAAACTAAACTTTTTTAAGAAACAATAAATTACCATTCTTTGGAGGTTTGGGAAGAGTAGAATTAGGGTTCAACTTGTCATTTTGACTTCCTGTGGCGGGATTGGACGATGTTTCTTCATCGTCCTCGTCCTCGTACACCTAAACCACACGATTAACAGTAAGTCAATTTCCCGCACTTAATTAAGCTAGTAATTATTGCGAATATATATAAAACCGAGAATTAAAACGACGCAGTTTCAAGAATGGCATCCGAACTTACTTTTCCACTGTCGTTACCACCGTCCAAGGTATTATTGGGGATCTCCTTCGAACCCTCTTCCTACAAAACCATTATAAGCAAACTAATTCCCATGGTTAAATTATGAATCCAGCAAATTACTACAACGAAATAGGATTCAACGAGAATTAAAATTACCTTGAGTTCCTGAAGAGCGAGGGGAATTGCGGAAAAGCCCTTCCAGGTATATTGATTTTTGGCCTTTCTGGCAAGCACCTAAAGCACAGGCGAAGGAGACTGAACAGGTTGAGGAAAATAGCGCGAAACATAGAAAAGAAGTGGAAGGTAATAGGAAACGGACCCCGATGCTCTCTAAAACGTTGACTATATCGTAGATCCGTCTTCTCTCGACCCCTGAAGAGAAGGAATAAATGTTAGATTGGAAAAGAGGATACGAAATGGTGATGAGGAATAAAATTATACCTAATCGGGTTGCGGCATCGTCGAGTCCAATCAAGTGGATAGTGTCTCGATTGTACAAGCTCAAGAAACTGCGATGGAGGGAAAAGAAAAGTGTGTTAGTGAATTGAATAAAAGGGGAAGGCGAAATGGAGAGGAAGAATGTGAATACTTGGTGCATAATAGGCCAAGGGACTTCTGCTTTCGGTTGTAGGTGTAGTGACGGGAGGAGGGAGGATCTGGGATTGCAGAGGAGGAAGAAGCCATGGATGGATCTATGGAACTTGGAAATTGGAGGGAAGAGAAGGTTGAGGTGAGGTGGAGAGAGAGAGAGAGAGAGAGAGAGAGAGAGGACCGTTAAGATTTAAGAGGAAGAGAGAGGGAGGAATAAGGAGGGGTAAAATGGCGGGGCCGGAATTTTGAAATTGGCGAGTAGCGAGCGTTTTTGGATCTGGATGGAGGGTTTTACTTGTTTCCCAGTTGGAGGGCCTCTCTCTTCTTTTTTTTAAAACATCAAAACAATTAAGCGGGAATTTCTCTGCTCATCACGCCTCCGCTCCATTTTTGTTATTATTATTACTTTTTGCTAATTAAATTATTTAGTTAGCTTTTTAAATTATTTTTTATTATTTACACCAATTTTTCGTGTTTAAATATAAATTTTCACTTTAAAAATAATAATAATAATAATAAAATATAATGTTTTAAATAAACTAAAATTGACAAATTGTATAGAGTCGTGAGTGTTATACAGTGATTTCAGAGGGTGCGTTTTAGGTCTCATGGGATGTGCACGGTGCACTTTTCAAGTAGACTACTCTAATATCATTGAAGTGCACTTTTTTCCAATGGATCGTTCTTAATACCATTCTGTGACCAATTTATATAGCATTTGAAATGCACTTTCAAACGTTTGTAGAGTATCATTTTTAATGTTGTGAAATCGTATAGCTTAGTAAACTATAAAATAAATACATAGGAACATTTTGCAAGCTTGAAGAACTTTGAAATTGCAATAAAAAGGGTATCGGATGAAAATAGAGCAAAACTACATCTTCAATCTTTTTCTATTGTGGGTATCTATTTTTACATGAACAATGTATTTAATCCATTTAATGTGGTTGAAGTTTAAAATACCTACTTTTATGACACAGGATATAGTCGACAGAATCCTTTTCAAAAGTTGTTTTTTATCATCTATACGAACTAAGGAGCTTAATCTTCACACCTTGTTAATTTGATCTGCAAGCTTTGCTGACATTATTTCAAAAAAGATTCTCTACAGTCTCATACTAACCAATGCATATGTTAACAATCTCCCCCCCCCCCTTCCGGCCTCCCCCTCAAACCATTATTCTTAAATTATTTAAATGTCTATATCCTTAATTAGCAAAAAAAAAATTATTATCAACACAAAGAATAGCAGGAGAATAGAAATGTAGGGCGGACAACATCATACACAGCGAATAAACTGCAAATGTAAAAGCTACTTCTACGTTATTTCTTAAAATTACTTGAATTTTTACTAATCGAAAAAAGATTTGTAGAATACTATTACTACAGAAACCTACACACAACATACTCATAAAATAATTTGTTAAAATGAAATTATTTATTAATCATAAAAAGGTCTCAACAATGAAAAAATGAACCTTATTTCACAATTTCCAGCAAATTCGTTTTGAAAATAAATCAAGGTAAAATAGACCATAATTGAAATACATTACAACACAAGATTTGATTTAGTAAGATTTATTTTGACATAATAGAATTTGTTGACATTCATTTATATATCTTGTTGAAACAAACTACTTTTTTAAAAAAAGAAAAATAAATAACAAATCATTAAAACATCCTTTCAATTGATTAAATATATTCCATAGGATTTTCATGTATAATATTTCATTTTTAGTTTTCCATCTTATATTTTTGAAATCCTGCTATATTTTGGGAAACCAACCCAATAGATTAAACACGAAAATAGAAGTAGAACTTCAGGACCAAGAAATGTTGGTTTTGGTAGCAATTCCACCTTTTTTTCTCAAGTTTAATTTCCCGATCATCGAATTATTTCTCAAGTGAACAATCAGTAAAATCAAAGTAACCACCATGAATAATGTATTCTTCATTTGCCACTTTTTCTACTTTATAAAGGTAAGTAAGTAGTAGTGTAATTTAAATTGGTTAACCGATTCATTTATAAAAAACACAAATCTTAAGAAACTGGAAAAAGTATCCGATCATCTTAAAATTTGACGATTTTAAATTTGCCTAAAGTTTGTTAAATAAATAGCTAAAAAGTATAAGTTGCACGTACTTTTAAATTTCATATGGCTCAAGTCTCATTCCTTTTAAATCTTTGTATTTCTTTTTGATTCCATTAACTATTTTGGATAATAAATTAAGACATGATTCTAGCTAATCCAAACCATGCGCACTACTGGATTAACATAACATTATACTTTATTACATTCTATCACGGATTAAGGGGTAAAAAATTTCCTGCTAATTCACAATATTTAACTGCAAATGTGCTAGGACCTCTACTCCCCCCTCCAAAGGGAGGCTTCCACATGGCAAGGATGATGCTTAGTGCCAATCCCTTAAAGTCACAACACCTCACATCTAAGTAAAGGTGACGGAATTAGAATGCGAAATGTACAAAAAATGAGACAAGGCCAACTGTCATCAGAAGTGAAGCGTGTGCGTATTAACATTATTCTATTTGCAAGCTTTCCCTCTAAAATTTATCTCTGAAATTGACGGTACACAAAAGACAAATGGCGTTTCATACATCCCGCTTCCCCTTTTGAAATGATAAGTATTAACACGGCCCACCTCCTCACTAATGATATATGCTTGAAAATAAAGGCAGCTGCATAGGAACTGGATACAAGCTGTGTGTATATATGGTTAAAGCCCACCTCGCCCCATATATAAACCATGTAAATTTGCACAGTAATCCCAGCTGCAAAATTGAAAGATTGGGATCTAAACTCCGTGTGACACTTGGCCAGTTAATCTATCAGCAGTATCAACTTTAAGGTGCAAATTTAAGCCTGACGAACCCGGTCACGCCACGACCCTTTTTGCTTGGCCAGCACCTGAAACCAAATATAATAAGAGGGTTAAGTGAATGATTTGTTTCGCTTATCCATGCGCATTGACAGAAGAAAATCGCTTACAGTTTCACTTAAGAGGTTTGTAGCCAGTTCTTTTTTATCAACCTCCTTCTCACTCTCCCTCTCAGGCTCACTGTCTGTGCTGATGGGAGGTGGATGGGCTGTAGCACCAAATATAGCTTCCTCATGAGCAGCTTGGACTTGTTCCTCCCGTCTTGCCTATGTAACAAAATGAGGAATTCATTCTTCCAAACATAGATCACGCATGCACATCAACAAGGAACCAAGTTGATTATTTTGAGCAGGAGAAATGAAAAAGATACCTCAACTGCAGAAAACCGGAAACTCTGGCCAATGTGTTTGACCAAGGATGCATCATCTTCGGCAGCTGCAGATAGGGAGCATGTACAATCAGTTCTACTTAAGTTTTAACACAAATCCACCACTACTAACTGTCAATCACAAACAAATATAGATGGAAAGACCATCATTCAACAATGCAAAAGTATACACCACTAATAAACACACAAATAAACAATTTAGAAGTAAAACAATTGACAGGCATATATAGTTATAGTACTCAATATTGAGAAAAGCATTACTTTAATTTCCACTCAACAAAATGCATGAAACACTTGCACTAATATGAAAAACATTTGCAATAATATGAAAACTATGTCTAAATAGAAACGACAAATGTAGGAAAGATGCAAGGTATTGTAATGACTTTTACCAAGAATGAAGAATAACCAGCAATCAAAGCAAATTGTAGTTAAAACTCAAAAAGGAATTACAAACAAAGAGGATTAAATGAAGAATTCATGAGTGGACAAGGGAAAGAAATCCCACAAATCTAATTAGAATAACAATATTGAAAACAAGTCTGACCTTCAATTTCTTCATCATCAAGGGGGGCATCTTTGTTAAACTCAAATCGCTCCCAGCCTACACCCTTTTCTGAATCCTGTGCAGCTGCATTTAGAAGTATCCCAGAAAAAAATTAATACAATATGGATAAACCATCTCATTTGGTAATCTAGGAGGCAAGTATTTCTATCCACACTTCAGCTAAATTTTGGTCCATATTACCAAGCCTCATGTATATCACCAGATGATAGTAGCCTAAATCAGTTTCTACTACCAAATGTTTGGTTCAAAGGAGGGGAAGGATTTTGATAGATGAGAGGGGGGAGATTTTAATTCTTATCGTGTTTGGTTAGGAGGAGAGGAGAGGAAATAATCTTCTTCTTGTTTGGTTCATGAGAGAAAGGGAGGGATTTTAAAACAAATTTACTTTTATCATTCTTACATTTAAAAGACAATTTTGGGTTTCAAAACATAAGAAAGAACATTTCAGTCAACTAAATTATTTCCCCTCTAAATCCTCCCAATTTTGAAGGAAGCCAAAATTGAGTTAAGAGGGGTTTTGCCTCCCTCCCTTCCCCCTCCCATCCCCTCCAAAAGTTTGAACCAAACAAAGTAACTTTAAAAAATCCTTCCTCCAATCCCTTCAACCAAACATGTACAAGAAGATCAGAGAACACAACCATCCAAGCCAAAACTTAAGTTTTCCATGTAGATTAACATGATAATTTCTTGAACAACATTCTTAAACTGGTTCTATACAGAAAAGATTAGCAGAACATTTAACATCAATGCTATTGAGTTTAGTGTTACATAGAGCAAATACAGTAATAAAGTAAATTATTACAAAACATGGTGAAAACGGTGTGCACAAAATACCAATTATGAACAGGCATTGTCCTAAACATCTATTGACTTACATGTTTCAGAAAGCTGAAGCTTCATCTTGGCTTTGACTCTTTCAGCAGATGACTGTAGATAATGGCAAAGGTAAATGGCCACGAATCACATGACACTTGAAAATCCTTAAGGGTAACATTTCAAAGTGAGAAATTCTAAAGAATCCCCTACTCCCCCCCTTCCCCCAGGCAATGGATACCATAGTGAGGTTACAGTTGACACCACTTGCATCGTTCAGGCAATTAGTTTGGCATGGCATAATCATTCAAATTGAAATATAAAAATGTAAGTATCAGGTATACTGAGCCCTGTATTCAGCAATCAGCATTATAATGACTCCCTAGAGAATGCAGATTCAACAGAATTCATTCGGTTTCAGCTTATTCCCCTAAATATCTAAACCTCAATGCCATAACGCAAAAGCACACCATATTTACGTTTCCAAACCATAGGGATAAAAGACTAGTTCCACAAAAAAATGATGACATTAGAAGCGTTGAACATACCATGTGCTCATAACCTTCAATTAGCTTAGAATAATCCACCCCAGCATTCTTCCCATTTCTCATTTCACTCAGTCTCTTCCCTCTATCCCGAACATCACTTGAGTCCTTCTCCGACCTCCGTTGTTTGCGAGGAGAAATGCTTCTGCTCCTGCTCCTCCGTCTCCCTCTTTCTCTTTCCCGTTCACGCCTGTCCCTATCCGAATCTCTATGCCTATGATTGTCTCTACTCCTGCTTTGCCTCCTCGATTCCCTGCCCCTTTCCCTGTATCTCTCTCTGCTTCTGCTTCTGCTTCGTCTTCTACTTCTATCGCTCTCCCTCTCCCTACTGGAAGAAAAACCTTGATTGGTTTTGTCCGGAACCCTAGACTGGGATGAGGAATTTTTCTTGAGCTTGTCCTGAATAGACTGAAGCTGCGCTTGCTTTTCCGACTCCGAGGGCTTGGAAGGGCTTGAGGCTTTCACGAATTTGGAGAGGAAAGAAGATGAGGAGGCGAGGGCTGAGCCAGATTTGGGAACGTCTTCGTTTGGTGTGGAGGAGGAAAACCCGAGACCTCGCTTGAATCTGGCGGCTCCCTCCCCTTTTCGGGTGAGTTCATCGTAGTACGCTGCGGCCTTTTCTTCTTCCATCTCTACTCCTCACAATCACTCTTCATCCTTCACCCATCTCAATATATCCAACAACATAACAGGTAACAAACAGCATTCACTAGCATTCACTTCTGCACTTGGCCAAAACTACAGAAATTGGGACTTGGGAGCGAACAAAATGTGACAAAAAAAAAAAAAAAGAGGAAATACACAGCAAGAAAGATAAAATCAAATTATCTAGACTTTCAAATTAATGGTATGGCCAAAAAAGAATTGAAAATTGAGAAAATATAATTATGTTAAATTTTACTTAAATTATTATAATATTTATTAAAATTAGATTCATATTCATTGAAATATGATGTAAAACTTAACATTTAAATTAATTTAATATTTTAATAAAATGCAAAATTTATCAATAAAGTATTGAATTTTATAATAATATATTTATAATTATGTATTTAAAATTTTAAATAATTTAAATTTATATACATATATTATTTAATAATTTATATTTATATATTTAAATAATAATTACACCTTACAAAATTATAAAATAAAATATTTATTAATTTTTATTTTACATCAATTTTATAAATATAATATATTTTATAAAAATCAAATTTAACATATAATATTAATAAGTTTTGATCTATTAAAATATATTTATTATTTAATTGTTTTTATCTCTATCTTTTGTTAATTAATTAATAGAAATTTTTTAGTGTTAGATCTTCTCTAACTTTTTATGTTTTTCATCAATCTAATTATTTATTTATAGTTTTTTATTATTTAAATTATTTGTATAACTTAAAAATAAAATGCAATCATACTCTTTATATATTTTAATTATATATAATATTAGTTTTTATTTATATCAATAAAATTTTAAATAATTTTAGAATAATATAAACATTTTTAAAATATATGATAAATTTACACTTCGTTTAAATTTAAAATAAAGAGATAAAAAAAATATATTTTATATGATATGAATTGATTTGGAAAAAAAAAGGTTTTTTCTTTCATGTTATGTTTTTGAAAGTCCAGTAAATATATCCTTTACATACCGCAAACCGATTATTATTTGAAAAAAAAAATATAATAATAATAATAATAATAGTAATAATTTTAGAAAATTATATAATAATAAATTTGTTTTACAAAAAAAATATAACGTTTAGATATTATTATTATTAAAGAAAACGGAAAGCATAAAGGCTTTTTATTTTTAACACCAAAATAGCCCCTCACTGAGAAAGGTCACAACGGTGAAATGTAATGCACAGCTAAAGAACAAAATAGGCCCTTATTAACTTTTTTATTTTTTAACTTGTTAATACTTGAATGGAATTAAAAAACCCGTGGCCTAAATACAGGTCTGTCTTTTAAACAGCAAATAAGTTTTTTGAGGAAAGAAAGCACAGAAAAACAAAGCTCAAGTAAAAAATTGTCCATGTATTATACAAATATTTTTAATTTTTAAAAATATTAAGAATAAGAAATATTTTATTAAATTAAATATTTATTATATTAAATTAAAGATAACTTAATATTATTAAAAATATTTTGTTTATAACAGAAATTAATTTGAACGTATATTTTAAAAGTAACGGTCTAAATTTAAATAAATATATTAATGTATAATTTAATATTTAAATTTAAATAATAAATAAATTTTAAAATAAAATACAAAATAATTACGAAAAAAACTCTGATCCAATCCAAAAATGAAGAATTATCAAATCAATCACTGATTCTCTAGATAAATTGACTGATTTGATCCAATATTAAAAGTTATCATCGGGTAATTGAAATTTGAAAAATATAATCGACTATCAACTGAACAACAGGTTATTCGAATATACTTTGGTAATAGGAATTGCACCGGTTCATAAAATTCATCCTTCGTTTAATTAAGTAAATATTCATAAGAAAAATAGTTAAAGATTCACTTCATTTCTTTCTCTTATTTTTTTATTTTTATTTATATATATATATATATATATATATTAGATACATATTAAGTTACGCATATATTTTTTGTTTTTATCTTTCAAACTGAACCTCTTCATATACGAAGGATACGGAGTTGAGAAAAATTAATTAAATCGAATAATGAGATAATTTATTACTGAGATTAAATAATCAATAAACTACTAGAAAAGCAAAATTAAACTAACTCGAACACAAATGATTTTGAGTATGGACAATCTGAATCCTTAACTACCACGCAACCATAATCAATACAGTCAAAGCATATAATACTAGCTCATGGTCCATAAAATATGTTGGACAAAAAAAAATATCCATAAAATCTTACCTGATGGATTCCTCCATTTATATCACGTTTGATCCTGTTCTTTTTTATTGTGCAAATCCATAAAGAAGGATCCTGCATTAAAGTTATATCATTCATCTAATAAAATAAAACAGCCATTCTTTGTTTTGGATGCAAATGGTAAAATATATCCATAATCATTTTGTCTATGGTGGCTACGTAAGTTGTATAAAATAATTGTTGATGTTACCAATTGTTTTCGATGGCATATCCCTATTAGACCTTTTTACATATAATTAGTTTAAGAGCCTTACAAAGATATTGACAAAGAATATAAGATATTTGTTATTTTTAAGTACACCCTCCCCAAGTTGACAAATATATTTATTAACCACTTTTAATGTGGCTAAATTAAATTTTATCAGCAATATATAGAGCATAGAAACTTTTCAATATCAGGGAAGGTGTGTTAAAAAATACTGGATATTTACTATTTCCTCATCAATGTGCTTTTGGGGAATATGCCAAAATTAGAGGTTGTGTGCGTATTCAAAATTATGGAATATCGATCATGTTCCAACAATTCTTCCCTACACATAACTGTAAAAGTAAGGCCAATTTATTTTTCTAAGTCAAACATATTTTTAGCCCGGCCTAACTTGAAATTCGTTGAATCTAGTGATCTAAAATTTAATCTTATTTCTTTTATTACTTAAAAAGTTATGACCAAATAACATGTCACTGTTTTACATTTGAAAAATTGAAATGTAATTGAAAAATGACTCAATCCTCTGATTTATTTATTATTGATTCAAAACTAGGTTAAACAACTTTTTTAATTATTTTATTTTTCAAAGACTAAATTTATTATGAAAAATGTTTTGTTGAGTCAGTTAACTGGCCTCCCCAGTCTGCAACCTGCGTTGGGCTAAATTAAACTTAGAAAACACTAATCAAAAGTGTACCAAGGTCAATTCGAATTGACCCAAATCAACCCAGACAATTTAATACATTTTCTTTAAGTATCAGATTTTACCCGAAAAAGTTTAAAAAACTACTAGCATAAGAGATGCCCCTCCCTATTCAGTAACACCTAGACATATCCACAAGAGTCGTCCTATTTATAAATATGCACAGTAATTATATTTATTTATATTTTAATTTTTCATCAATCAATTGATTTTTTCTATATTATTAATCTTATTAATAATTGATTAAAAATAGTTTAATAATCAATTATTAATTACATTACTTATTTATCATTTATATTAAATTATTAATTTTTATATTATGAATAATTATATAATTAATTACACAATTTATAATCAATTATTAAAATATTTTAGTTTAATTTAACAGAGTAAAATTATTATTCGTATCCGTGATAAACGTTACCATATCCACCCTCTCCCACCAAGAAAAAAATATATATCCTGTGACAATTGCAGCTACTATCAACTCTATTATATTATTATAATTAACTATAAATAGCTTGTAAACCAAATATTAATAATTTAATATAATTGAAATTCAATATGAAATATTAAAATATCTAAATAGCCGAGTTCATTTTTCTGTTTAACTTTACTGTGACTGCTAGTGTCAAAAACAGCCCAGTGTGCCGGTTCCCATGTTCATTAACATTTTAACAATGAAAGGAACCAAACTTGACAGTAACTATTATTAGGCTATGGTTCCAAGGTAACTCAAGCCCGGTTATGATCCTCCAACACTTTGTCTTGAAACTAGAATGTGAACCCATATCTCTGAAAAATATCAAAAAGTTATCTCTCACATTTATCTGAAGCCTTAACTAACATTCGCAATCTACGAGATTAGATTCCGACTTGGGAGTACATTTTGTAATTTTGTATTATTAAACTAAACTTTGTCTCTGTGTGGGAGATTTCCACAAGGTTAATTTGAGATAACGCATCCTATTCTATGATTTTAACTAAGTTTGCGCGCAAGGTATACTTGAATTGTACTTTATTTTAAAAAATAAAACAAAAGTTCAAAGTTATTTACATCTAGGTTGGATTTAATTTAAATTATTAAACATTTTAATACTTTAAACTAAGTCAAACCTTCTTTTACAATAAAGTGTACATAAAAAATATGTACGTATGGTTAGAATAACAAACCAATATCCACACAAATTTCAAAAGACAATAAAAAGGTTATAAAAGTTATAACATAGATTGAATCAAATAATTAAAAAAAATAAAAAATAAAAAAATTTATAGAAATAATTTATAGGAAGTGGCTGAAAATTATTCATGGTGATTTTTTATTAGTTGTTTTGTGTTGTTATTTAATATTGGTCTGACTATTGTATTTACACTATTTTTAAGAATATTTACAATAGTATATCCAAAGAGATTTATCTGCAAATAATCAATAGAAATAGAACTAACAAAAAGATAAATAATCTAATAATAATAAAAAAAAAAGTGTTTGTGAATATTTCATAAAAAAAAGTAAATTGAAATTTTTTTACATAAAAGTGATGCTTAAGAAAATATAATGATTGAATAAATGATAGTAAAATTTATTTAAATGCATAATTAAATCAATTTTAAAGTTAAACTTAAATTTTAAAATTGCAAATGGTTCATTCGATATATTTTAAAATATGATTAGTGTAATTAGCCGTCTTTTAAAATTGAATAACTAAAAAATAATAATTAAAAAAATTTATTTTTATTTAAACTAAATTAGTTAAAACTTGTGTGAGTGAAAATACATCTCTTTTTTTATTCATTTATAAGTTTAATAAAATTCTTAATATATAAGAATTTCAATAATCACTGATCCAATCTATTTTTTTATTCATTTACAAGTTTAAAAAAATTCTTAATATATAAAAATTTCAATAATTACCAATCCAATTTATGTGAAATTTTATTTCTTTTAAAATATTACCAATCTTTTATTCAACTTTTTATAAGATAGTATTGATAAAATAGAAATAAAAACAATTTATAATAATTTCTGATATTTTATTTTATTTTTAAAAAAAGCTATTTTCAACTGTATTGCTTAATAAAGAAATATAAATTTTGAAGTTTATGTGATAATATTGAATATCTCTCTTCACTTACAAAAGTGTTAATTACTTGGTAAATTACGATCACATGTTCATGATCATACATCAACAAATGCAAAGTTTAACCATGATGCACTTAAAGGTAATTTTGTTGGCACGAAAACATGCAAATGTAAAGAACATTGATTTTAGCATGTCAAATTTGTCAAAATTATTTGTTTGTGTGCAAAACACGGAGATAATAAAATTGACATGAAGTTGGTGGAAAATTCAAGAGTTGAAAATGGAGTACCAAGAAAACCACAGTCAAGGATGCACCTGCATTTGTACGAAGAAGGAAGAAATAATTTTTATCAAAAATTCAAAAACTTATATTTTATTTTATTTTATTTTATTAATAAACATATACTTTTTTAAAAAAATGGATACATTAATTTTTTAAAATAAAAAAATATTTTTGTCTCTTAAAATTTTAAAAAAATCACAGTAAGTATTTTAATAATTAAAGTATCCTACTATAAAAAATTAATATGAATATTAAGAAAATGACTAATATAAATTAGACTTCTAATTTTTAAAAGCTAATACAATTTATATATATATATATATATATATATATATATATATATATATATATATATTGTTGGTTAGTAACCATCCACAGCAATAGAATCATGTTATTAAAGCATACATCATTTGTTGTTATTGAATTTTTTGTCTTAATATGATAAATTTTGTAATATTTATAATATTAATATATTCATTTTTATAAATTTTAAATAATTTATAATATATATTAAAAATTATTTTGATATTATATTTACATGTTAGTAAAATAAAAATAAGTAGAGATTTTTTATTTCATACTTAAAGGCATGTGATATTATGATATTCAATCATCCTCACCAAAAAAGTATTCAGCCACAATCTTTCAATATGATAAATATTTTTTTAATGAAATCTCTATTTTTATTTTATTATCATGTTTTATTGAAGATATGATAGACAGTCCTAACAAAATATTAATTAAAAATTAGGTTTAACCTAGTTTATATGTAGGCCGAAAACAAATTTAAAGATCTATTTTCAAAAACTAATATAAGTTATCTGTTGGTTTTTTAAGATGTAAAGTTACCTAATAAATAATTTAAGTTAATTTATTATTTATTATTAATTGATAATATCTTAAATTTACTGATCTTGGTTGTGAAATGAGATATTGTAAGTAAGAAAGTATTCAAATTTCTAATTACAATCGTTTTAGACCAATGGGAGAAAATTATTACAATTGAAAAATGTAAAACTAATAAATGAAAAAATTCAATTATATTTGACTTTATTAAAGAAAAATGAAAACATTTAGAAAAATCTTCACACTAGTCAGTAATCAATAGATAATTTAATATTCTAAAATGTATTTTTCAGCTTTGGTATATTTTAATGTTCATAATATTAAATCATTAAATATATATATATATTATGATTTATGAGATAAAAATTTAGCTAAGGATAAAATTAAATAATATTATTGTTAAAGATATCCAACTTAAAAACTTTATAAAGATGTTAAATTTTATTTATTTAATTATAAAATAAAAATTTATTTTTATGTAAATTAGATTTATGATCTTTTTTAGAATTTAAAAAGATTTACTATTTAACTAAATAATTTTAATTTAAGAAATATTAAAACAGTAACAGCTAATTTATTTTAAAAGTAACATTCACTAAAATTATTTTATTTAATAAAATTATAAAAAAATTAAATTTAATTACTGAAACTATTAAATAAAAATTTCTTATTGTAAAAGTAAAGTTTACTGAATTTTGTATATATCATTAAATAATTAGTTAATTCATGATATATCATGTATCATATATTAAATTGAAGTTATTTAAAATATTAAATATCTTTTAAATTTTATTAAAAAAAAATTTGATTTTCACATAAGTAAATCTATATTTAACGGTTGATCTATGTAATAATTAACAGGTGATGAAATATCTTTATAATTAATATATATTAATTTATTTTCAATAATCAAGAACTACAAGATTCAAATATTGTTATATCAAATAAAAAAAATTATTTAAAAAAATATTCTTACACAATGGAGGGAAATTTTTTAAAATACTTTTATATAAATCTCTTCAAACTTAAATCATTGAGAACAATAAAAATAGAAACTTAAATCATTGAGAACAATAAAAATAGATAAGTTTTTTCTTTTACACGTAACAATTCAATATCATTATATATACACAAATTAATGAATAATTAAAAAATATATTTAAAAGTTTTTGGTTAACATAAATAAATATTTCTCTTTTTATTAATTTTTTTAATACAGATATGATAAAAGATACTTATTATCAGATGAATTAATATTTTATAGATCTTTTATCTTCCATTAATTACAGGTTATCATTTACAAATATTTAGTTTTTTACAATAGATCTACGATTGCACTTTAAACATAGTATTTGTAACAGATTTTTTATTTTTATTTTTTATAAACATGTATATTAAAAATGTTCAAAGTTCGTACTAGTATTGTGTTGTTACTACATAAAAATATTTATAAAATTTTAAACACTAAATGTTTAAAAATATATTTATTTTAAATACGGTCTAATATTTTAAATATTAAATTTTTAAATAATTTTTTATATATTTATTCAACTAAGTTAACATGATTAATTTTATTACGAGAGATTAAAAATTATAATAATTTTATATAAAGATTGAAATTTTGAACATCATTACTTTTTAAATTATAATAATTTTAATACACTCTTATTAAAATTTGCAAATTGAACAATTAAAAAACTATATACATATTAAATTCGTGTTATCATTAATTTTTGTAGACATGAAAACATTAAATGTTATAGATTTTAATATAATTTATTTTAAAAATAACTTTTACAAATATTATTTTATTTAATAATTTTATAAAAGTATAAAATTTATCAATTTAATAATTAAATATTTTTTTATTATATATATTAATTTTATATAAATTTTATAATTTATTATTTTTTATAATATATATTAAGAGAAATATATTAAATACTATTCAATAAAAAGTAACACTAATGATCAGTGTTTTATTTATAGGGATGGAAGTGAACAAGACCGTCCGACAGGGGCTACGATTCGACTCGTTTAATAAATAGACAGGTTTGGACTTGTTGAAAAATCTTGTTAGATAAACAAGTCAGACTTAGGCTTATAAAAAAGTCTATATAACTTATTTAGAGGTTTGTTTATATTTATATATTATATATTTATATTTATTTTAATATATTATATTTATATAATATTTATTTTATATTTTATTTACATAATATTAACATATATATATGTTTTAGACCTATTTAATGGTTTTTTTATTTTATAAACTTTAAGTTTGCAAACTTTTTAAATTAATTATTTATATAAACTTTAAGTTTATTTATTAATTTTTTTTGTAATATAAATTTTTAAACAGACTTGCAGAGCTTTAAATTAGGCCAAAAAAAAAAAACTTTTAACAGGTAAACTCAAACCTCAAAATTTTTAAACATATTAGGCGCTTGAATACTTAAAGCCTAGCTCAATTCGGCCTACTTCCATCCCTATTTATTTCTTAAGCGAAAAAAACTTTATTTTTAATATTATCTATCAATTGATTAATACTTTTATTTTATTTTTAAATAATATATTAAGAATTCAACTTTTTATATGTAATTAGTTTAGAAGTGTAAGATGGTAATTTCATCCCACCATGTCTTTATTATTCTAGAGAATATTAATTAATGGAAGAAGGTAATTAAAAACTAATGAAAATATTGATGATGCAATAAAAGTTTATATAATAATTTTAATATAAATAAAAATATTAATTAATTTTTATCGGTATCATATCATTATTCTATATTTTATTTTTTATCCGTTATTTAAAGTGAGATTTCCTATATATTTCTATTATTTTTTTTCACAATCCAACTTTCATTCTATAAAATATGAAAAGTGTATGTATTTACTATCCTAAAGATTTTAAAAATATTTAATACTGTATCCATGTAGATTGTTATGTTGTACTTTCAAGGACACACTACTTTGTTTCTTTAAATAATTATAAATACTTATTTCACTTTAAAATGATAGTTGTCTAAGCCTTTATTTTCCATAAAAATTAACAAAAGTAATAATAAACGATCAAAAAAATTTATTAAATTATTCTTATTAATTAATTATATCGTGAAAGAAAAATATCGTTAAAAGATAGGTAATAGACAAATATGGAAAATAAATTTACTAAAATTTTAAAATAATAAATTTTGAGTTATATTTTGATAAAATGACTGGTATTTTAAAATGGTAAGATTAAAAAAAGCAAAGGAAGTAAACCTTTTTAACTCCCAATAATTAATATGGTAGAGTTTGACTTCTTTTAATAGAATTTGATTATAAATATAAGTAAACTTAGAATCTAATAATTTAATCTTTCCTTAATTTGATTAATTTATAAAAGGGTCTTATTAAAATATGTTATGAGGATATTGGTTAAGGGAAAATATTTTTATTAAAAATATAAAATTTAAGTATCAATAGTATTTTTATTAAAAATTATTTATGCTTATTTATTAGTCATTTTAGATCATTAATAATATTTTTATTTAGTTAAAATAGTTTTGTAAGCAAGGTATTATTAATTAGTTTCTTAAAAATATCAATTAATAAAACAAACGTATAAGAAAAATATCGAAGGTAATGCTAACATGTATTAAAAATGACGGCAGTTGTAAAATAACAATGATTTGAATTTATTTTATTTTATTTTCGCCTTCTAAACAACAGTTTTGGAAATATTATTTTATAAATAAAATATAAAATATAGGATATATTATAATAAATATTTTTTATTTATCTTCTTATAAAACAATATAAATTTTGTTCAAATAAAAATTTAAAAATTTTAATTATTATTTTTCATTTAATATTATTGTATTTATAAAAAATAAAGAGAAAAATAAAAAATATTTGTGATTAAATAAAAAATTATTCTTAATACCTATATTTTGCACGGCTTATTTAAACAAAACATTATAAAATATTTATGCAGATTTTTAACAAACAATAAAAGTATATTTAATAATTGAAAAATTATATTAATTTGATATATTTAACTTGAGTTTAGTTAAAATTTGTTGACAAAGTAAAGATTTTGTCGACTATCATTTAATTATAAACTATCATATTTTTAATGATCATTATTTTTTTATAATAATTACCTTGAACGTTATATTTTCTGTATTTTTGAATTGGTTAAAAATATTAAATTTTTTATATATTCAAATTAAATTTATATACATCATTTCATTATTTATTTTTAGATTTTTATTTACCAACAAAATTGACCCCACTTCTTAAAATAATATTAGCTAAAAACATATTGAGTAGACCTATTCATCATGAATAAATAAAAATTTAATTGTAATACATAATAATATACAAATTTGTACATTAGGAACCAATCATGAACTATATTATAACTAAAAATTGTTAAATTTGTAATAATTATTTTAAAAATAATTAAAATAAAATTTAATTAGTTGATAGTGTAATTTTTATATTAATAATATATTAAAATTAATTTTAAACAAAATAGTATATTATGAGAAATATATTGCAAAAGATAAAAAAGTAATTTGATATTTTTATTTATTGAAAATACTTACTACTTATTAATTGGTTGAAAAATAATTAATCAAAATAAAACTGGTAAAATCATGTTATAATAATAAAAATTTGAAAAAATATTTCAAAATAAAATTTGTTCATTTTTTTCTGTATAAAAAATTAAAATAATATTAGTTATTATTTTGTAATAATATATCTGTATTATACAAAGCAGTAAAAAAATACAAAGAGAAATAATGCAATCAAATAAAAAAGGTTAATGTCGTATCCTAAGACTAATTTTAAATATACAGGTATGATAGCATTGCTATTGTTAAAGTAATTATTTATCATATAAAAACATTAAAATATTTTTAATAAAAATTTACCATTTTTAAAAACTTAAAGTTTATCCTCAAAATCGAAGTTAACAAAACTGGTAAACAAGTAAAGGATAAATTATAAAATCTATCTAATATTTATAGCATAATAATTTTTATTTATATTTCTTATAAGGTAAAGAAGATAGTGTCGTGATATTATATATTTTTTCATTATATCTAAGAATATATAGTAAAAAATTAATAAATAATATTTTCATTAAGATTTTTAGCATTAAATATTATAATAATATTATATTATATATTTTTACTAAAATTTTATTATATATAAATTATTAATATATATTCTTAAACATGTATTAAAACTTTGCTATATATCCATTAAATTTAATATAAGGTAACATTAATTTTAAACAATTAAATAATTTTTAAAATTATATATTTAATTTTTTAAATTATATAATTTTTAAATATATTATTTTAAAACTAAAAAAGATTGATTAAAAATTAAGATATTTTTAATCTATTTAAAATTTTAATTTTTTATTTTTAAGACTTATTTTAATTTCTCGTTTTTAAAAATTTAACGCTCCTAGTTATTGAAATATCGAACATTTAACACATAGCACGTATCAGTTCAGGTCAATAAAGATAAGTTAAAAATATTTATTTAAAAATAATAAACAAATTAATGATTGTAAAAATTAAAATTAAAAAAATTTGAAAACACTAAAATGTATTTAACCTAATAATTACTTAAAAAAGAAAATAAAGGATGGATGGTGAATGGAAGATGAAAAGGGAAATAAGGTGGATATGGGAAGCGCAAAGTTCAAAGGAAATATATGAAAGCAGCGAATCCGATGAAAGAAAGAATGAGGAAATGAATGAATGAATGAGAAAACAGAGTGATTAGATTAATAGAGATCTTGGTTGACGTAAAGAGAGGAGAATATCAGATGTGGGGACTACCTGCCACCGTATCATCCTAAGATATCATCCTTCCTGTACACTTCCCACTACCCGCTGCCGGCAAACCCCTATGCCGCCTCTTAACATCAAACAACCAGTAACTTCCTCCTCATTTTTTTTTTTTTAAATTTAATTTTTTAGGGTTGGCTTAGGTGGAGTCTGTAGACTCAATAATCAAGTTCAAACAAATAACAAACTAAACACCATCAATGTCTTTCTTTTAAAATTTTCAAGCTGTAAATATGTTTTTACAATAAAACTAGTGTGAGAATATAAATTTTAATGACAAGCTTAATAATAAAAAATTAATGCTTTATATATGAGAAAATTTGTATATGTCAACATTGTCTGAATTTTTAAGAATTTTATTGTTATACTATTTTTTATATTATCAATTAATTAAATATGTTTTCAAAAAATATCATAAAAATATTTTTAAATAATATAATCATTCATAATTAATTGATAATATAAAAATAATTTCTTAAAAGTATACAATTTATCCATGTAATTTACTCAAAATATATAAATGAGTATTTGTGTTACAGTACCATCAAAATTGGTTTTTTAAAATGTCATAGTTTCTTTCAACACTAAATTCATGGTTTAGTTTAATGGAAAAAACAGCATCATACTAAAAAAAAGGAATTCAACTCATTTAAAGTGGGAAGATATTTTTTAAAAAATAACATATATTTATAGTTATCGATAAAAAAATATAATTGAGATTATAATACAAATTCAATATAAATAATAAATTATAAAGTTAGTTATGATCTTACTTATTAATTTTTAATAAAAATTATTAGTATATATTTGTAAAATATAATTTTCTAATTTTAAAACATAAGTTTATATTATAAGAACCCAACTAAAAGTCTGCATAAGCTAATTTAGAGGGAGAAATCGTATGTAGATCATAAATATGAAAGAAGAAATCTGAAATATTATAGAAAGATAAAAATTATAATATAAATTTAAATAATAATATTAAAAATAGAGTGCATAAAATTTAAAACAATAATATTAATGAAATATAAAATTAAATTATATTGATAATTGTAGTAAGTTAAAAAATATATGATACGAGTAGGATTTGAATTATGAAGATGTGAGTGGAAAATCAGAAAAAATTGTAATAATTTCATTGAATGTGTGTTTTGTTTTCCATTCTAATCGGAATGACAATCCTAAGAGTGCAATAAGCCCCACCAAAAATCTAAGAATTGAAGAAGGAAAAGGATAGTTGAACCTTTTATTTGTGTTGATGTGTAGAGTGAAGAAACTTTAGAACAAGTGGCAATTGGGAATGGGAAGTCAAAACCCTGCATTCAGAACCCGCGGCAACTACAGTGAAACTGGCCCCAAGCAAGATACGTTTGGCCTCCTCTGACCGTGACCAACGTTACCAAAATTAAATAAATAATAAATACATAATAATAAAGTAAGATTTTGATTTTGACAGAAGAAGGGACAAGTGGAGGTGGGATAATCGCTTCCACTGGATTTGCAAAGATCTCTAAGATTTGGATCCTCCGAATCTCTCGCCTTTACTATTTTTCTTTACCCTTTACTTTTCATTTTCCCCCCCATTTATTATTATTTTTATTACGCGTCTCTTTCTCTTCCCTTTCCGCATGTAAATAAAACCCTTAACTTCTGTTGTTCCGTTCTCTGTACTTTCTATTCTCACAATTCACCGGACAATAATCAAGAGTTTCTCACCTCTATTCACTTTTCATGGCTCTCACCCAAGTTTTCCGCCAGAACTTATCGGAGGTGCTGGATGAGTCTCCTTCCGGTGCACCCGAACTCCACGTTCTTGCCGTTGATGATAGTCTCGTCGATCGCAAGGTCATTGAACGCTTGCTCAAGATTTCTTCTTGCAAAGGTATCGCAGCATCGTTGCGAATTGCGTGGATGTCACTTCGTTTGGGATTGATTCTGAATGTGTGCGTGTTTGTGTTTTACAGTGACGGTTGTGGAGAGTGGAACAAGAGCTCTTCAGTATTTGGGACTGGACGGAGAGAATGGTTCTCTGGATTTTGATGTAAGAAAATTGTGCTTTTGGTTGGATTATTGGTTTTAGTTTCATGGATTTGGTCAGTTAGTTGCTCACGCTGTTGTTTCATTCGTTGCGGTGACAGAGTGCTAAGGTTAATCTGATAATGACGGATTATTCCATGCCGGGGATGACTGGATATGAACTACTCAAGAAAATCAAGGTGGGTTTTTATTTTTTATTTTTGTATTCTTTCAAGGGCGTTATTAGGGTGTTATAATCGCTTATCTTTGGTTGCTGTGGACGCAGAATTCTATTTTGTATTTTTGCTGTTGTGTTGCGTTTAAAATTGCTTCTTAAATTGTGTACAGGGGAATGTTGATTCTTAACTCTACTACTCCCTTTGTCTTAATTTCAGCAGGAGTCTTCTGTGTTTAGAGAGATTCCAGTGGTGATCATGTCCTCCGAAAATGTTTTGACTCGAATTGATAGGTGAGTTCTTGATTGATTAACAAGTTGTTTGCTTGTAGTGGAGTTTTAGCAAGAATATTGTTTTTTCAACGAACATGTTGAAGAAAAGAATTTCTTGATTTTCTGGTTAAATTTGCGATTTGGACGGTGTGTGTTGGTTCTGTCTATAATTTGACGAAATAAAGCATCAAATGTCTCCAGAAAGTGGATGGTGAATCCCATCTATAGGTTTAATTTGAAGATTTTCACCGTTAAATATTTACCTGGAAGCACGTATAAATCAGCCACCAACCAAATCAAGGAATAAACTCCCTTGTGCGGGTTCCCAAATATTGAACTTAGAGGTCAAGACTATGATTGGCCATACCATGATTAACACTAATCACGCAGGAAGCCATGGGGCCATTATGATAATTTTAGGGATTTTGGGGAGACAAGAGTGTGGAGGATCCCATGAGTTCATAGATTGTCACTTAGGCCTAGGCTGGCAAGTGGTAACGTAGTGGAGGGACAGCCTGCTCTGAACTTTTACTTTTTTAATGATTCGGATCACTTGTTGATCGTTTAGCCTGCAATAAATTACTATGTTCATGACATAATTTCTTTCATGTTATTTGCTTCTTTCGTTAAATCCAAGTGTTAGCATTTAATCAATAGACAGAATTGATACGTGGTCTAATAAAATTATATGCTTGATTTAAACAATGGAGAACTTGTTGACTTGCAAATTGCAGTTCTCCCCACAATGATTGAAGTTGGCTAAAATCCGTATTCCTTCTATTGTTATAATTATCACAGTTGTAGGTGTCTTATTAACACCTACATAATGGATGCATTTGTATTATTAGTTTTATGTTGATAGCATTCGGTGATATAAAGTTATAAACACATTGGTAATTTGATGAGTTTTTAATGAAATATTACATCATATTCAATACCTAGCAATAATGAAAGTTCCCATGCTTGTTTCGGGGCCAAGGCATGCTTCTTATTAGCTTATGTTTCATGATTAGCAGGTGCCTGGAGGAAGGAGCAGAGGAGTTTCTGTTGAAGCCGGTCAAGTTGTCTGATGTGAAACGTTTAAAAGATTTCATCATGAGAGGTAAAGTGAAGGAAGGAGACAAGAGATCTCACAAAAGAAGGCGTTCAGTTGATTGCAGTCCATCTCTGTCAACGACATGTTCACCAATCTCAAAGAAGTCTAGATTGTGATCAGAGATTGAGGACTGTGTCTGCGCCAGTGCTGTGTCTCCATTTTTGCTACCCCAATGTTCATATACAGGATTCAGTAGTGTATCTAGTAGTATCTGTTCCACCAGTCAATATACACTAGGAATGGGAAAAAACAGCGAATATCAGAATCATTGATTTTTTGGCCTTTGTTTGCTGATTTTCCTTTATGTACATATAACATTTTTAAAAAATTTTGAGATATGCTGTTATTACGACGGAGACTTTTTTTTTTTTCTTTCCTTTTCTAATTACAATACAACTTCATAAATATCGCCTTGTATTCATTCTTCACAAGTTTTGGTTGTGTTTTAATTTTCCCAAACTGTATGAATCTTGTGAAATTTGAATAATAAATCCCAAATCGAAGAATGGGATGACCATACCTTCAAAAAATTGAAAGGGCAGTGGGAAAATCTCAAGGAAATTGATAGAATCTTGAATAGAAGAGAAAAGTAGTTGCTACATGTTTGTGCTGCCTCAATAACAATTAATTCCTTTTATTTTTTCACCATACTTTTGTACAAGCTTTTAATTAGGTATCGGTGCTCCTTCTCCTCCCATCCTTTAAATATTTGCTCTTTCTTTCCGTATAGGTAATATTCAGGAATAAGAAATTAAACAATTTTCCATTTTCCGCCCTTGTCTTTATGCGGAAAGTCTGAACTCAACATGCCAACTTAACCTTTGGGCTTTCATGGGAGTCCAACTTGGATGGCATTTTCATTAATACTATTAGTCATTCCCATTAATATTTTGCAACCTACCAAGAAAGACTAGGTCAATAGTCACAATACTCTGAAGTAGGATGAGCGATTCCAAACAACTCTCTGTGAACACAACCGACCAACAGGACAATAAATTTTGCATCTCATCAAGCTCGTCACGCTTGAGATTTAACCAAATAGAGCAAGCAGCTGGTATCAGATTGTTGCCTTTCACATCACATAATGTTAGGGTTAAACATGTTTTTGCAAGTGCTTTGGTTCATTTTAGTGATTAAGTAAATCATAAATTTTCGATAAGTTAGTAATTTTTATTTTTTATACATTTTATGAACAAATAATTAGTTTCTAAATTTTAAGAGTAAGTCAATTTTTGTTATTTTAAAAATTTTAAAAAAATTAGTAATTTCTACATTTTATGAACAAATAGTTTTTAAATTTTATAAATAAATAATTAGTTTTTAAATTTTAAGAGTAAGTCAATTTTTATTATTTTTTAATTATTCTTAGTTTATTATAGATGTAATATTAATTATTGAATAAAACAAGTAAATAATTTCTGTTTTTATTTTTATTTTTCACAATCCTAACATCCTATTTCCTTTATTTTTCTGTTTTATTTTTTCTGCTTTAAATCAACAATTAATAACATCTTTTCTGAACACATCCTTTAATATATTCTTCTATTAGTTAATTTTTTAAAAAACCAAAAAAATTAAAAAGTAATTAAAAATATTTTTTTAAAAAAATTAACCAATCATAATAAATATGTTGAAAAGAATATGTTGCTAGTATTTCTTTAGACCAGCGGAAAACAAATATTATCATCTAGACTAGCATTGCACCAACAGAAAGGTCAGCAATAATATACCAAATTAACAGAGGCACCAAAATTGTCTGAGCTATGTTATGATTAAATTAGGAATCAATTTGGAACTGGCATTTGAGGGTAAGTTATGCTCCTAATAACAAGGCATAAGTTCTCAGACAGAATAACACAAATCTTACCTATGACAACAACCACATTGAAATTGTCAGCAGCTATAGCTAGATACATTGAAGGAAAGAAGTTTTGCAGGACTCTACAACATACTGTATTTATTTTTTTAAAATTTCCAGTATGTTTTATTGTCATCTAACTGTTTTATTCTTTCCTACAGTCCTTCAACATTACTGTATAGTATACATGTTATGTTGATATCTGTCTGACCTGTGATCTCCTAAAGATCCATTAGTACATCACAAGAAATCACTTGAATCTTTCCACCTCAAAACTAATCAACGTCAGCCCTAGTCAAGCAATTATAGTGGCAGTGGCAGCTATAGCTGCGACTATGTTACTTTTTGCTGTGATGTCCTTTTACCTCTTCCAAAATTTGGCGCTTGATCGATACCGTCATAGACACAAAGTTGCAGCAAATCTTCTTAGAGAGGCAGGAATGAAACCCGAGGATATGAAGAAAGTAGGTGGTAACATGAAAGGATTACTTGTTCAAGAAAATGCTATTGATATTTTTGTACATGATGGAAACAGAAGGTAGGGAATTCAATACTAGATTCCCAAATAGAAGATACAATCCTAGTTATGAAGATGATGAAGAAAAGAGAATAGATATAATGGTCTTAAGATAAAAAGTTAAGCCTCAGGTGGTTGCAGTTCCATTGCTATGTGAATCTCTTGGTCCAGGTTTGATTTATCATGAGAGTCAAGTTGCATCAGTATCGCAAACATCTTCTCTGCCTTACTCAGTATCAGCACCAAATCAAGACCTACCACAATTGCCTCAGCATCCACCTCCACTTCCATCACTACCACAAACTTCACCAATGGTTCTTGAGAAGAAAACTCTACCACTATCACCACTACCTCCTCCTCCTCTTCCTCCACTACCACCGCGTTCTCCTCCAAGAGAGGAAGTTCCAAAAGCACCACCTCTGCCTTCATCTCCCATTATGAACAGAGAAGATGCAGTGTCATCTCCAATGGCCAGTGGTTACAACTTACAAGGCATTAAAACCACCATCACCATCTAAAGGGAAAGCAAACATAGAAAACGCCACAGAGGCTATGGCAGGGGAGAGCTCAAGAAGGAATGGTGCTGACCAAACAAGGCTGAAGCCTTTATATTGGGATAAGATAGTAGCTAATGTTGATCATTCAACTGTGTGGGATCAGATCAATGATGGTTCTTTCCGGTAAATCTTCTTGACTTTGATCCCAACCTTATTTGCTATTTTTCTTTATTTTGGTGCATTGTCAATTTCACAAGTTATGCCTTTCTTTTTTCCAACTTCATCTACAGGTTTGCTCTTAAAAAGCTTTGTGATTGTGATGAAAAAAGCATAGATGGGAAGACCAGTTTGCTTCACTTTATTGTGGACCAGGTAGCTCAGTCTGAAGGAAGACAACAAGCTATTAATCAAAAGCACAACCTTCATTGAAGCAATGATGAAATAAGCAATACCATCGAGCCACATTCAGATAGCCTCACACAACATGAAACAGAAAGAGAGTATCTCAAGCTAGTTTTACCTCTGCTAGGAACATTAAGGGATGAGTTATCTGAAGTAAAGAAAGCAGCAAGCATTGAGCACCAGAATTTCATTACTATGTCAACTCTCAACGATTATGTTACCAAAATTCGACAGATTATAACATGCTGTGGCAACAGTGAGAGAGGTGGATTTATTAAGGTCATGAAAGGATTTGTAGAGGAATGTAAGGAGGAGCTTAAGGGAGGAATGGACAAGGATCATCGACCTTGTAAAGAAACCAATGAGTATTTGATGGGTATGTTTGGAAACCATTTTCGCTGGCTGAAAGAGTGAAATTATTAGATAAAAAGTTTGTTAATATATTTTAATTTTGATGGATAAAGTTAGCTAATTTTAATAATTATTAGTTTTTTAGATGGTAATTAGTATCTGAAATGTTTTTATTTTTATCTTTAGTATATTATTTATCTATTTATTTTTATAAATTTAATATTATTTTTTTTATAATAATATTATTAATTTTGATTGATCTATTTTTATATTATCATAAAATATTATATTAAAAAAATTTAACTGTTTGTAAAAATTAAATTATAAAAATAATTATTTAAAAATTAAAAAATATTTTTATTTAATTAAATTTTAATATATTTATTATTAATTATATACATATATATATATCAAATTTATTATATTTTAATTTATTATTTTATATTTCTCAGTTAGTTTAATAGTTAATTTTATTGGACGTTTTTAATTCAACTAGTAGCTTACGACTTTGAGTTAGATAGATCATCAACTTTCAGTTAGTTAGCTAACTTACGAGCTTTTAGCTAGTTTTACTAGACGGATCCTATAATAGAAGGTTCCAAAGATAACTTGTCAAACCCCTTTCAACTATTTGTTACCGTAAAAGAATTTGTTGACATGGTAAATGAGGTTTGCATAGAACTTAGAAGGAAGCTAGAAAAGAATAATTATGCAGGAGGAGAAGCCGTATCAACACCACCTCTTTCAGTCACTTAGATTTACGTTTCCAGCCAATCAGATGATGATTTCTGAAGCCATATTTTATGCATTTGTATCAATTTGGTTCATGCAAATTGTTGATTGGTGGGGTTGGCTCCTGTATCTAAAGATGGGTATATAAGATCTTCCACTTTGATGAACTTTGAACATCCCAAATAATATATATATATATATATATATATATATATATATATATATATATATATATATATATATATATTGGAATGAATCTTAATTGTATTATTAAAATAGACAATTAAGATTACAATTAATTAAATAATTTTAACCATTTATGTGATTGTGTGGACAAAATTAACTACACACTGTAGAAAATAAAAGAACAATGGAATTGAATGTTTTTGTCACTATTTATTTTATAGACAGTGACAAGATGATAGTCAATTACTAGAATTTTTCTAGACACAGAAAGAGAAGCTAGTTCACACGATACAAATAACAAATCAGGAAGTATGAAGCAAGTCGATTATGGCCTGCTCCTGATAAAACAAATATGATCGTGGAAGGTTGGAAGATTATTATATATCCAACGGTTGACATTGCTATAGCTTCTAAGAAAACACGATAAGCATAGAATTGTCACCATTATTTTGAAAGTGAGCTTTGTTATCTTTGGCTTTCGGTCAAAATGAAAATTTCAAAGCTTCACACAGAACAAAAGATCACAAGAAATTTATGTTTATGTTAGCATATTATTATCCAATCTTTGTAACTAATGTCTTCTTATCCCACCATATGTATCATGTGGACATCTGTAAACATAAAGAGTAGAGGCAACGATTAATTGCCCGGCCAACAAAGTAAAACTTGAGAGATTGTCAAGGAAGGTTTAAAGTTAATGTTTTAGAAGAAATTCCAGCATACATATTATACAAGACATTTTTTAAGAGAACGTGAACCAACATCATAGAGTTGCTGCTAGAACAAAATACAAGGTCTATTTCAGAAAAGAAATTACCCAACATTTCTGGACTAAAATTTATTTTACCCCATGGCTGTTATTTTATCTAAAATTTTAGTATTTTTTTTGTGTTATTTTATAAAACAATAGTAATTTATCTTTGTCATAGTCTGAGAATACCAAAAAAAAAAAAAAACACTAATGTTATCCAAACTCATTTTAATAAAATTTATTCCGGATAAACGAATAAATTGGTGTAAGTGAAAGTGCGTTTGCAAGCAGGATAATAAAGGCATTATATATTGCTGATACAAAGCTGGGCTCAAAAGCGTTCGAACAAATTGATCAGTTACAGTTTCTATTTTCCAGAGTTTTCCTGTACACATATTTGGTTTTTGGTACAATTCCTGTTTATAGTTATAGCATTGATTATTATTTTGAGCATTAATAAACCTCACAACCGGAGTACACGGGCACCACGTCATTAGCCTACTACATGAAAACTTTTGTGGCGTACAAGAGGCAAAAAATAATCGTGATTATTATTCATACCAAGGGTGCTTTCATTCCAATACCTCTATAGTACCATATGGTGACGCAATCTTTCAGAGGAAAAACCACGTCCATCCGAGACCCAGGTTTTTCCATCCTTCTACAGTAACCAAACCGTAGCAGGGAATAAAATACCGTTCTTATCCATGGCGTTAGAATTAAGACCAAAGCCACTGAAGAAAAGTGACCATCCAATCCCATAAAGAGCAAGAGAAGAAGCCATGTTGGTGTTGGGGAGCAACAAGATGGAGCCAAAATCACACAGCACATGAAGTAGACAAAGGGGCACCATGAAGATGCAGAATCTGCAATATGCGTATCATTCAAAGCCGGCCATGGAAGAGCCACCTTCATTGTTACCATGGATTTCGTTCTTTCTGGTGGCAGCGAATGAAACTGACAATTGTATATGTACAAGGACACAAGGAAGGGGTCAAAAGCTTGAAACCAACTTTCTTAATCTCAATAAACGCCTCAATTCAGAGGACATAACCATGACATTAACTGTTTTGTAATTATTCCCACATTTGTTTTCCTAGACACTTTTGTCCGCCAGGCGCTTTTACAAATTCAAAGTTACATCCTCAACCTTTTCCCAGTTGAAATGACAAGGGAAAAATGGAAGTGAATTCATATATGTAAATATTTTACTCGTAGTAAATTTTCCTTGTAAGTAGCACCCTGCTTAAAAAGTGAAAGCCCAGCTTCTTCTAACGAAAAAAAGGTCTCTTTCATACTTAACGTATCCTAAAATGTTTCCAGGCGTTTATACTTTGTTCAAATTCTGATTGATTAGTAGTCACTTTCTTTTTGCCCATTCTTTTAATACTAAAAGGGGTAAGACGCGCCTAACAGAAACCAATAAGGAAATGTAGTACATCCGATCTGACAGACCCTCGCGAGAAAGGCATAACTAGATACCGTCACTTTATTGCAAACTGTTAGAAGCTTTGAAATTGAATATAGTAGAGCGGATTCCAATACTTAAAAGTTCGATTTTGACGCAATCTGTGATAGCGGGTATAGAAATAGCTTACTTAAGAGTTACTTGTGGGCACCTGCCTCTTATCCAAAAAGTGACATAAGGTCCAACAAAGAACAGACTCGTTACGAAAGCCAGGCTGCCATGAACCTAAATTTCAACATACGAATTGCGATAAGTTGATAAAAACAATTGGTAATGATTTGCCAGTTGCGGGTGCCCAAATAAACAACCAATCGATCGTCAAATGACAGCAACCGAAAAGATCATTGACCCAGGGGAAAAAAAGCAACGAAGAATATTAAAACACAAACAAAAACTTATGTTAAGATGAAGGGAATTGAACGTGTAAGACAGACCATGAGATATCTCCTATAAACACGCGGGATAGGGGGCCATAAATAAAAAACACTTCACATAAAACTCATCTGAATATTAAATGCGTGTTTGGTTTGTAGTTTTCACTTTTCACACCTCAAGCCTAAATTTGGAGAATGTAAACTGAATTTCATCCCTAAATAACACGTTTGCAAAATCGTAATTGAGTTGTGTTCAAACATGATTTTGGGTTCCAAATCATGGTTTGAAATAAAAGTGTAAAAAAAAAAGTTCTTTTTCTATTGTGCCAAACCATGTTTTACAAACTACCAACAGAAATACACCATAGGAACAAGAACAGCATAATTGCTAGACATTAAATTATTTCTCACGATATAAGTTGGCCATGCATAATAATCCTCAATTCAAAAACATATCTTTTGACATAAGCATTACGCTCAAACCCGCAGCAAACGGGCTTTCATTATATCTTACCCTCCTTCCTATTTCCAAAACTGAACAAACTTTTCACAAATACAGACAACCAATACCAATAAAAGGAAATGTTATGGGGTTCTTAGTGAGTACAACATGCACATTTTAGGAGATAAAATGCCACGTGTCATTTTCTTACACATATGTTAAAGTTTAATGCAGAACAACCAGTTATAGTCCTAAGGAGGGTATGTCCAATTATAGTCCCTAACAGGTTAGCTTTCTTGTGCAGGTTTCCACTCCCAATAATCCACAAGTCTTCTGTTTGCTAAACCAAATCTCAGCAACTGCTGTTACTTATTACACAGATTAAATAATCATCCGTAACGCTCTAACTTCATAATATTTATCTTAGTTTCCAAGGGATTCCTACTCTTCAGCTCGTTTTGAAACACAAAACAAAATTTATTTAATGATAAACCTACCACTAGCAGACCAACCTGGCTAAGGTAAGTATACATACATGTGTCTGATCACAGTTCTATATCTCAGACTTAAACAATTGCCTCATCTGTTTGGCAGTAAAATTTGTTACAAAAACACAACCAAATGGGTGTAGCCCATAAATGAAATGAAAGAGTAATAATAATCTTTTTATTCTTTTCTTGGAAGATGAGAGTAAAAGGTTTTAATTTCTCATAAGCCTGAATCTTATTCTAAAGAACAAGATGCAAATATAGATTGTGCAACACAAAGCACAAAATGCAAAGACAAATAGTTATTGGTACCTTTCATGCAATCCGTTCCTTTGTCTATACTACAACAAACCCCCAACTAGTAATTGCATGAGACTGAGAAAAAGCAATGAAAAGCATCCGAGTTTCGAAGTACAATACGCCCACAGACAAAAATACGATAGACAATGTGAGAGGCACAAAATATGCAATTGTCGGCCAATTAAATCTACAACCTTCTCATATTCTCATTATACCAAGCAAGTGAACGTGATTTTCTCGACAAATTTTACACCTTCTTAATTAAGCAGACTCTAAGAGTATAAAGGCATTCATCTTGTTAATTGTCATTCAGTTTCGTACAAGTAGCCTAATGATCTATCAAAAATTATTCTTTTAAGTAACTAAATCACATTTTTCAGATTATGGGCCAAACTAATCCAGTAGATAGAAATTTCATAAACCACTTCGATAAATATCTACAAAATTATACAAACAATCCAATTTCCCGTTTTCCACTACGATTAAATTGAGTTCACTTTATTCTGTGGGTCTCTTGACCATTGGTGGAAACAGATGAAGGAGAAATGTACATACATAGTCACACACACACATAATACAATGCGTTAGAAGTTGTAAACATAATAGACTGTTTGTTCTGCACATCAACTATTGCTAGTATATACAAATTAAAAGATCTACCAATTCGAAAGAATACAACAAATCAAGATGGTGATTTGATGCTGGCTGATTGAAATCAAAGGTAACCAGTAAAGTAGCGTTTATCAGAACTCCAAGGAAGTAGGAAGGGAAAACTATTCATTGACCCAGATTGGATCAAACCAATAAGATTCATTTACAGCAATCTCACCAAGATATTCCCATACCTTGAAAAACTTGAAAACCCTATTGACCCACCTTCAAGTATATTGATTCCTAGAAGAGAAACAACAAGGAAAAAAAATGGTGTTCAAATGTTGTGAATATATTTAAAGAAGCTGCATTTAGAATGTTAGCTCAAGTTAAAACTGAAAACAGCAAATCACCAGTTCCCTTGTCAAGTAAGGGCACCAGGCCTAAACATCGGTATATATCTTATTTATGCTAGATGATCCAGCAACCAAAAGCTGCATCCAAGTTAAAGAAATTCTAATTTCCACAACAGAACTTTTGTCAAATGTAATGAAAGACTATAAGCAAACAAAAAAAAATAGTATTTCCGTACCTCCCTTGATGGTCAAAAACAATTCCACAAGCCAATTAAATAATTAAATATTCATTATTGCAAAATTTTAGATACCTATCAGTACATCAAGTCGTAGGAGCTTTGCTAATATTGCGAACACAGTTCTCAAATAAAATAGAAACTGATTTTAAGAGAATGATGTAAAACATAGTTTGGACAACAATATTATTCCTAAACAAGAGAAGAAGCCAAAAAATTTCCATGACTGCTTCATCCTTCAGAGACGATGAAACATCAATATACTGCTTGGGACGAGCAGAATGGAGAGGAAGGAAAAATGAGGGGGGCAACATCCCTATCCAACTTCTGCCTCTCCCTCCCCTCCTTTGAACTGAACAGTCCATAAACCCAAAAAAAAAGCACTAGAAGACAATAGAGAGACAGGAAAATCTAGATTTTGACTAAGTATTATAATTATACCCTCAATTCATTAATATAATTATTATTATCTGAAATGAAGAGAGATGAGGAAATAGGGCAGCATCACAAATAGCCTCAGAAGGTAAGAATGTGTGTGTGAGAGAGAGGGAGAGAGAGTAAAAACATAACACATTGCAACACAAGCGAAAATTGAATTTGCACGGTCAGAAATATGAGTGTGTTCGACTAAGCATGATGATCAACATATAAGTATTGAACAGAGACTGTACACAAAATATTAAGTGCAGACAAAAATGAAAAAATAAGCCACATGACGATGTAACAATTTTCAATGTATTGAATTTCTATACCACCTTATGTATTCACATACCGAAATGAGTATTCTACATTACCACATGCACCATAACATCAAACGAGAAACAACTTGATTTAGCGGTGCTCAAAAACTCATAGCCCTACACCAACTAGACGTTCCTATGAAAATTAGATATTTTGACCTAAAATACAGACGATGCAACAAAGCAAAAAAGTAGAGAGACTGACATAAACAGCTCATGAAAACAGAGAATCTCTCAAGACCTTTCGATCATGCTACACGACCGTGCCAACCGAAGAGTGAGGCTTCCCCCGAGCACACTTGCCTCTGTCTCAACAGGTTCACACTCGTAAGGCTTCCTACACCCAGGACAACGGCCATCCTCCTCAAGGATCCTCTTGTGACAAAAGAGGCAAAGCCGAAAGCCACATAGGCAAGGCATAAAACTCGTGTCTGTCAAATCGAGATCCTCACAGCATATTGGACATGAAGATGGCGTGGAAGTGCGAGGCCAAGGCACCCCTCCTCCGCAACGCCGATCAGGGTTTGGCAAACTGTGCTGCTTAGACAAATTAGGCAAACTCTGAGGGCGAAACGCATCGTCAGCGCTCCATGCTCGGCTATTTCCAGAGGCCCAAGGAACCAATCTACCACTCTCGGGTTTAGAATTCGGAGATACTAAATTCGACCCGTTAGTCACTTCACAAGGCAAAACGGTTTGCACCGCAGGAAGCGAATCCGAACAAGGGTTCTGACGCTTGTCATCGGCGGCTAAAGCATCTGCCACAGCCTCCCAATCATCCAAGCATCCATCATCATCGCCTTCTTCTTCCTCTTCTTCTTCGGTGATATTCCCGGAGCAGCACCCGCCGCTGCTAGAGCTGCTGCTGCTGCTGCTGCTCCCGCCGCTGCTGCTGCTACCAGTGAAATTCGTGCCGGAATCGTTACCGCATAAAACACTGGTAGGACAGTTAGACGGTGATTGCGATTCCGAATCGCTGTCTTGGTGGATCGACGCATCGTCCTCTTCGCCTCTGCGTCTCGTGTCCAGTGGCTCCAAAGAGCGTTTGCTGTGTTTTCCGACCGGTGATGGCGGCGCGTGGCCATCATCGTCCACTCCGTCCTTGCATCCCTTGCTCTTCACTGCACCTGAAACTCACCGACACAAAATCGACGAACGAAACAAAATCAGCAAGAGAACGGATCAACAGAAACATTGACGTGCACGTCACATACCTTGGGATAGCCATTGCTCGCGACGCGCGTCAATCTTATATTGCTTCAATTTCGCGGACCTGTTAGTCTGAAATCCGCAGAGGATTACCATGTGGTGAATGAGAACGAGGAACGGAATGCATGTAACAAGCAAAAATCGAAACGAAAATCAAAATCAAAATCAAAATCGTACCCTCTTCTTCTTCCCTGGGTTCTTAGTGTTTGCGGCAGAAGGAATTGGAACGGCGGCGATTGAATCGGAAACCATGGTTGAAACGTTGGATTCGAATTCAAAGAATAAGATTCGCAAAAACCCTAATTTGTGAGGGAGAATGAGAAGATAGAAAATTCTAGAGAGAGATAACAAAACTTTAGAGAGAGAGCAACAATGGATTACGGTAACTCCTCTGATCCTCTTGCCCTTTTTGCATCAGAAGAGGGTCCAGGTTTGAATTTTATAGCGTACCTAATTACCTAATTACCCCTAACTTTTTATTAATTTCAAGCGACTCGAGTGACGATTTGTGGAGATTCGAAACAGAACAGGGTTATATGTGTAAAAAGAACTACGAGTAATCCAACACGACGTCGTAATTTTGCTTGTATACGTAACAATATTTTAACCCGATATTATCATTAAACTAAACTGTCCTTTAATTAATTACAACAACAATTCTGGTTTCTTTCGTCCCTACGAAGACAAAAGGATTTTTATATATTTTGTTTCTCTCAAAGGTAAAAGGTAATAATAAGATGAGATGCAATCCATTTATCACTTGCTTTTTTCTATTTAACCTTTCTAGACAAATAATAACTTTTTTATGGTTAAATTATATTTGTTTAGTTATTACTTATTCATATATTGCATCTCAATTTTAATTCGATTTGATATGTGGAAAAAAAATTGTCTATCATCGTTATATTATAATGAAATTAATAAAAGTTTTTACCAAATATAAAATTAAAATATTATATATTATCTAGAAACGCATAAAATATAGCAATTTTAATTTTTATAAGTAATATTTGTTTTTAATTTAACTTTTATACTATATTGTATTTAAACACAAACATGCGATGTTTTAGTTATAAAAAAATATGTTAATAATAAAATTTAAATTAATTATATATATAAATTTTGATTTAAAAATAAGTATATTTTAATTATAATTTTTCTTTACACTTTATTTTTATTTTTATTTTATCATTTTTTATTTAAATAATTTTTTTACTTGAATAATATAAATGCATTGGTTGAATGATTCTTATTATTGTAAATGATAATATTTAGGTGGAGTATTATAATTTCTGATGATGTTATTTTTTAATTAAAATGAACGTTTTATCTTAACAATTGATATTAATCTTTAATGGTAATTTTTATTACATTTAATATTAACTTTTAATACTTTTATTAAAGATCAGTTGATGTAAGTTATCAGTTAAAACTTTAATTTTGATTAAAAACACAACACCTGTAATATTTTCGTCTATAATATCCTAATCTTCAAACTCATGTAATATATGTGATTGAATTATTAAAATAAGAAAAAATATCATTGGAACATATTTGAATTTGTTGAGTTCTTTTTTATTGTTCAAACCATCAAAATCTTTATATTTTACCGTCATCTTTTTTATATTTATTCTTGTGATTCATAGCTTGTTTTTTCATTAAAAGATTTTTCAATTATGACAACATTTCTTTCCTTATTTTTTCACATTTTTTTTTGTCATTCAGTCATTCACAGCAAATGTGGTTACTCTTTTTAACTTTTGAATCTCCTTACTTCTTTAAATTTCTTTTCTATTTTATTTTTTTTCTTCTCATTCTTTTGCATCTTCATGTTTCTTATTTATTTTATCTTTTGTTTCACCATTATTTATCTATAGCACCACTAGTTTTTACATTACATTTTTTCATTTTTTGCATTATCATATTCCACTATTATTGCATCAATAGCATCACCGGTCTTTCCCACATCTCTATCTTCACCGTCAACTTATCATAATCACTATTTTTAATTTTTCTTTTTTCTTTACCACAAACCATTTTCATGTCTACTTCATCTTCACTAGTACCAATTTCACTATTTTCATCACATTTCTAATTGTTCTTCAACCTTTTTTATAATATCTTCATCAAGCCTTCCCTTATCGGTTTCTTCAACACTCTCTCTATCATTTGCATTATTTTAATTTTTTACAACTAGAAAAATAATTTTCAAATCAGTCTGGTTAGCATAATCACATAATGCTCATAATATACATCTATTTATCTTTATTCTTAATTTGTACTATATCTAACAAATCACTATTGTATTCTAAAATTTCTTAATCCATCATCAAACCTATATACAGGTCCAACCAAATCATATTTCTAACATTGTAATATTTTAAGTGCTCATTAAACTTTTTGAAACCAAAAATATCCAACATATTTTTCATCATAATCATCATACATTTTCACAATATTTTGTTTATATTTTTTTTCTTACTTTAATCTCCTTCACAAAATTTCGTCTATGATAAATATAAACTGTTATGTTATTGATGGAGGTAATAATTTTATTCCAAAAACCAAACATTACTAAAATAATTAATTTTATCTTGGTTAAAATTTAATTAAATATTTATTTCATACAATATTCAATGTATGATGATGCTAAAATTGTAGCATATAGGTGTTTTATACTGAAACTAATGGAACAACTTCCATTTTTTATATTGGACTTGAAGAACCATATATTTCAGTAAAAAATAAATATAAGTGTTCTTCATCCAATATTTAACAATATTTCATAAAAAAAAAACATTTAAAACCTAAACTAAAAATTGATTTCTCAAAATAAAAAATCATTCAAAAAATATTAACAAACTTTCATTCACAAATTATAAAAAATATTCAAAAATAAAATAAAACTCTGAATCAACTTTTAAAGAAAAGTGTATTTCACATCATTACAATTTAATATATGATCATCCATTTGTAAAATAAAAATAAAAATAATATTTACATATAGAAATTTGTTCAAATTATTGATAATTTTAACCAAGTTATACAAAATCATCAAAAAATGAAACTATAATTTCAAATGTTATTTTTTTAAGTTTTTTCTTTTACTACAATAGTTATTTTCTGATTTAAAATTAATAATTTTTTCACAAATTTTACAACATCATTTGATACCAAATCATATGATAGATGATATTTAATATTGCAAATTAGCATTCGATCAATAAAAATTGAACGCAAAAATTAAGTTACAAGATGTTATTAGGTATCGAGAAGTAACAAAAGAATTTTAAAGCATCAAAAATTAATTTACAAGACATTCAATAAATGAGAGACTAATTTTGCTAATAAACTTCTTAATTCATGTTTATCTATTTATTTTTGTAAGGCTAATATTCTTTCATTGTTTTAGAAGAATTTACTAATTTTGATATATTTTTAATGTTGTTATGAAATATTATATTTTTATTTTTGTAATATTATATATTTTATTATTTTTTAAATAATATTTTTATTATTAAAAAAAGTATAAAATAATTAATTTTTACAAAAATTTTATTTATTTTTATATAAAATTTAAAACTTATTTTTCACTTTAAAAAAAATAATAGTTTATTAATAAATTTTAATATTTTTTAAGGTAAACAAAAATCATATTCATTAAATTTTAATTCATTAATTAATTATATTATTATTTATCACTTTATATTTATCAACTAATTTATTAACCAATTTGACCAAATCTTTAATTCAATTTACTATTTTTTTGAGTTTAATATATATTTATTGAATTTTAGTTAATTTTTTATTGTTTAACTAACTTATTCATTAATTTTATAAAAAAAAATTAATATCGTGTGAAATATTTTAATTATTTTAAAAATTTATTGCAAAAAATTGTAAATAATCTAAAAAAGTTATTAAAAAATATTTTAATATTTTATTTGGATAATAAGTGAAATAGAAAGGAAAAAAATATGAAAAAAAATAAAGTAGTAATTGAATGGAAAAGATAAGTTATCTCAATGGATAAAAATAGGAAAAAAAACAATATTTTTTATCTTATTTAAATAAATTAAAAAACAAAAAAACATATTAATAATATTTATTTTATTTTATATTAATAAATTAAATTAAAATATTTTTATTTATGAATATAATTTTTTATTTTTAATAAATATTTCATAATTTAAATAGTATGAAAATTAAGATTATTTCCTATTTTCATTCATATTTAAAAGAATAATTTTTTTTAGTAAATCTTAAAAAAATTATTTTTCTCTCTTTTTTTATATGCATCTAAACACTATAAAGTATTTTCATCTTCCTTATTATTTTTATATTTATTTATTTTTTCATTTCTATCCAAGAAAAAAATATAGGGATATATATTTTTTATCTAAGATTTTTATTTCATTTTTTATTTAAAATAAATTAAAATTAATATAAGTTATTAAGATGAGATTTATACTGTAAAATGAAGTTTTTACTCTTTAACAAAAATATTTTTATGGGCTTTTATATTTTTTATTAAGTTAAATGTTTTCTCTTCCATTAACTATATGATTTTACTTCTTAATTTTTTTAATATTTTTTTATAACTTTATATCTTTTTAAATACTATAATTACTAAAATTTAAACATTTAATCTTGATAGATTGTGTCACAAAAAAGTTTTTTTAATAACTTTAAATTTAAAATTACTATAATTTGATTAACCTATTTCAAATTTGAGTTTAACTTTTAAAATAAAACACACGACATCATCGATAAAGTTGATGTATTTTGGTTTGAATATTTTTATAACTCTTTTGCTTAATTTTAAATTTCCTATCTCTTCAATTTTTTTATGTTTAATAAAATGAATATTTATTATTAATAATAATAAATTATTATTTTATATATATATATTTTTATAAATTTTACATAAATTTAAAAATACTCATAGGATATATTAATAAAACTTGTTAGTAATAAACTTAATTACACCCAGAAATAACATACAAAAATGTGAGCTTGTGTAACTGAACTTATATGAAGCCAGTAAAAACTTACACTTAAAACTGATATCTCTATATTAGGAACTATTTTTTCTTTTAATTTCAAGAATATTACACTCAATAGGATATCAATAGTGACACCCAATTTTTTTTATTACACTCATTTTTTAGTTGAATTTGATTTGATTTGTTTAGTTTAATATTGATATATTGTTAATATAAAAAAATTATATGATCTATCAATTAAAATTATTTTTAAATATAATTTTTTAAAAATATTTGATAGAGGGATTCTCTAAAATTTTTCACAAATTTTAACTCTAAAATGTTAATTTTTATAATTGACATGAATATTTTAAAATATATTTAAAAAATAAACATTTTTGCAAATTTGTTTATTTATTTATATTTTTTATTAAGATATGGATGGAAATCCAAAATTCTATGAAAATAGAAAAGTTTCAATCATATGTATATTTTTTTTATTAATTTTTTGAGAATAAAAATAATCATTTCAGTTTTTATCAAATCTTAAATATCAATTATATCATTTATTAAAAAACAAATAATAAAAATTATTGTGATAATACTAATCAAAGCGTAGCAACATATTTTAGTTTAAGTAATATTCAATTTCTTAAAAAAAATATTAATATACATCAAATAACATAGTCACCCATTACACTTTGTAGCCATTTAGGTTATCACATGTTTTTTTTTTTTTTTTTTTTTTTTTTTACCTTTTTATATTCTCATAATCAAAATTTATCTAAATTTTTTTTAATAAATATTAAATAATTTTATAAAATTATAAATATGAAATATTTTAATTTTTTTTTCTATTTAGTTATTTTTTAGAAAATAATTTGAATCACTAATAATTTTTTAGGATTAAATTTGTCCGTTTTTTTTATTATGTATTAAAAACAACAATACTAAAATAATAATATATCATTCGTTTTTATATGATGTTTGATAAATTTTTTTTTTCATAAATCAAATTGAATTAAATAATTATTTAAAAATTAGATTGTATATATATTTTTAGGAGTCATATATTTTCCAGTTACTGGAGATGTCTATTTTGGGAAAAGAAAAAAATAAAGAAGATGTGTGAGATCGTGTAAGAAAGAGAAAAAATATAGAAAGAGATAGAAATAAAAGAAACAGAAAAAAAAAATAAAAAAAAAAATAGAAGAGAATCTTTATTTTTTTTTAGTATGTGTTTAGATGATAAGTGAAATAAAAAAAATAAAATAAAATAATATATACATATATATTGTTTAGATTGATAAAAATAAAAAATAAATTAAAATATTTTATTTTATTTATCTGAATGTGTGAAATAAATAATGAATAAATAAATAAATTGTAAAAAAAATTGTCATATTAATTAAAAATATATTAAATTTTAAACTAATATTTTTTAATATAAAATTATTTCTAATTTTTGATAAACACAGTTTATTAATTTAAAATATTTTTATTAAAAAAGAATTTTCTCGTCAATTTGACAGCTATGAGTGTGGGAGGGGAAGATCTTTTTCCTTATAAGATCTATCTTAAAAATTATTTTTTAATTAAATTTTAGTTTAAATAAATAATAAAAATAATGTTATTTCTTTCTATTTAATTTTCTCCTATTTTCTTCCTTCGTCATCTTTTTACATGGATAATGTTCTGTCCAAATAATTGCATGGATGGTAATAAGGTAATCTAGGACAAATCTATAGTGTAATTAATGAAGGGATAAAACAAATAATTTTGAAGTAAAAAATTAATTTGGTACTTAAATCTGGTAACACCAGTCAAGTTAGTCATTGCCGTTAAAAAAAAATATTATAGTAATTTATTTCGCAGGCACCCAATCCATTAAGTTCTTAATACTATAAGAAGAAAATATAATCTTTAACTTTAATACTTGTGGCAACTTAATTTTTGACATTAATGTGTGTTAGATAACTTAGTCTCTAATATTAGTAGACACTACAAATCAAATTAATTAACAGTGGCATTAAAGAATGAATTTGCTTTATTTTAATGTTAAAAACTAATTTAATCAACGATTTCAATTTGAATTTAATGAAAGTATATAAAAATATTAAAATTTTATACTATCATAAAATTTAAATTATCAAACCATTATTAATTTTTAATTTTCTAATCATAATTTTAATTAATTGATAATATAAAAATTACTATGCTAACAAAATATCAAAATTAAACCCTTTCAATTTGACAAACTAAATTAACATATAACTACTAAGGTTAGAGACTAAATCTACCTTTTTATGATACCAAGGATAATTATAAAATTAATTAAATTATATTAATACTATAAGTTTTTTATAATACCATACAATCATAAATTATAATTATATAATTATTCAAAATTATATTTATTCTAATTTTTAATTAGTTGATAATGTAAAAAAGTTTATGCTAACAATATATTATAATTAAACTTATTAAAAATATTCATAAGTTTTACATAGTTATACCAATAAATTACAAATTATTGTTTTTAATTAAATTAAAGCCTATATATATATTCAAAAAAAAAAAAAAAAAAAAAACAGGGATAGGTAGGGACTCATCTTAAGTTACCCCATCCTCCATCCATTCCTCATGGTACCCACACAGCATCTTCTCATACTGTATATAGAATACCTTGTACCTCAGGCTCTAAAAAATCTGGCAAGAAAAAATACCACGAACCAAGAATATTAGCTAAGAGTGAATTTTAATCCATTAACTTGAGAATTAAAAATCTTTAACCAAATTTCTTAAACCAGTGAAATCAATCCACGTTCATATTGAAAATATTACTGCGTAAGATTTTTTTTTTCTATATTAGAGTCATATTATTTATGAGAATATTAAATACAAATTTTACCTTTTTTTTAAGATCATTGTAACAATAGAGCTATTACCTTGTTTTATTGTTTTAGGACAAATTGGAATTGAGTATGGGTAGTTTAAACTTTACATAATATTCTAAATCTGAACTTTTTTGCCTTTATTTTCTAGACAATAATCGAAACAGAAATTCCCTTTAAAAAGTAAAATCTACACTGTAAAACTATGGCTGATAGACGTTAGTTTTCAATTTTCCTAGTTTGTCATTGTCAAGTTTTGAGTAGCATTTTACAAATTATCTTTATAATCTAAAAAACAAAGCGTCAACCGTATTCCTTAGACCTAACACTTAATAGGAAGTGATAAGAAAATATCTGCACATGTAAGAACAAGAAAAAAAAAAAAAAACTAAAATATCTGTACTGTACGATACATAATACATTTGTGTTTTTTTTTTTTTCTCTCGATAACACATGCCTTTTCAGAAGGTTACACGGTCATAGATATTTTGGTCCTTATTTTTGTACATCCATTTTTTTTCACATCACTTTTTTTTTTTAAATTTTTTTAATTTTTTTATATATACTATTAGTTTGCAGAATATATATTTTTATTTTTTATAAATTAATATATAGAATAAATTTTTATATTTTATAAATTAATTTATATTCTACAAATTAATTTATAAAATATTTATATATTTCATAAATTATTTTATAAGATATATTTATTAAAAATTTACAAAAAAACTGAGAGGATGTGAGAAAATAAAGGACGCAAAAAACAATTTCCAATGTTTTTGGTCCCATATGCTGAGAGTTAAGTTTGAGTAAAATCAATTGGCCCAATTAATTAGAGGACTGGAAGGCCTTGTTTGAAGTGGTAAGAGAACATTGGGCTGAATGAGTACACAAAAAGGATGGCCTGCTAAAGTTTATTAACAGTTCCTTCAGTTTGAGCCTTTCGGTTTTTTGAACCAAAAAGAAATCGGTGAGACGCAGCTCGAAGCTAAATGATTGTTTTTTGGATCAAGAGTTAAATTGTCTTAACAACAAGGATAGCTTGAATTATCTGAAGGCGCTTTTTACACCTCCGTTTTTTTTTTTCACTTTTTTTTAATTTTATTTCTTTATAAATATGTAAAAATAAGTTTTCTGAAATTTAATTTTAGACCGTAATTTGTATATTCTGAAATATATTTTTTACATTTTAAAATTAAATTTTTGCAATAATTTTTTAAAATACATTTTAAAAATTTAATTTCAAAATAAAATTTTAACATTAAGAATTATATTTTTTTATACCCTAAAATTTTAATTAAGCATGATAACCAGATGAATTAAAGACAAGTTTCATGTTTTTCACTCGTCCCCAATCTTCCATACTTGTTTTCATTCCCACCTCCATCTCCATTAAAGTTAAAAAAATTCTTTCATGTTTTTCATTGAGGTTAGAAAACTCATCTTGCATTATTTTTAATTTTTTTATATTTATATTTGTATTTTTATAATTTATTAAATTATTATATATTTTTAAAAATTCATATATTTTATTATTTTTATAACCTAACTAGTTTTATATAATATTTATAATAATAAAAATATTATAATAAAATTATATACATCGAAGTAAGTATTTTATATATCCATGTTTAAGGCAATATAAATGTTATTATACTTATTTCTATTTTTAAAAATTAAATTTTATTCGAATAACTCTAGTCAATTTAATTTTTTTTTTTTTAAATTTAGGGTAGGAAGGATTAAGATGTATGAATTTTTTTATTATTTTTAATTTTATCTTTAAAATGAAAAATTTGCATTTTGAAATTTTAACTTAAAAAAATATTTCAAAATTAAATTTTGGAATAGAAAAGTTACATAAAATTTTATTTTTATATATTTATAGAGGAATAAAATTTAAAAAAAAACAAAGAAGGGTGGGAATAGCAAAATCTGCGTGGAAAAAGCAACTCCCCTACCTGAACCGTAGTCGACCCAATAAAACAAATAACAGCCTTGCCTTTTTAGGATTGCTAAAGCCCGTTAGGTATCCACCATGGGTGCTTGATTTTTCTTTTTTCATATGTTGCGCATAATGCTTTGCTTTGTAATTTAGTACTAGGAATGTTTGCGGTTATATTTTTATCCGAAAAGTTATCCAAATTGCATATAAAAATAAAAACATACTTTTTTTTTTTCAAATCAAACAACTTCATGATAAATACATTTCTTTTATGTTTTCTAATTAAGTGAAATCATGTGTAGCCAATTCTATATTAAACAAAACTCATTAAATAGGGACGGGGGATTAAGATCCCTCGTTTAGTAGATCCCTCGTGAATGTCAAGTGAAAAGAGACAATAGGTTAAAATAAGTTACTAATATTTTTTTTTGCATGATTAATCTGGCACAAGTTTTCTATTAAAAAAAACAAATTGAACTAAATGTTTAATTATCACAATCACTATATATACATATATAAATTGAATTGACGTGATATTTACTCCTTAATTAAAAAAGGATTAAATTATCTTTCATTTAAACTTCAAAAATTATACAAATAATTATTTTTTATGTAATTATAAGCTATTAGAATTGATATAATGATGAACAATTAAAAATTTAAATAGTTTAACATAAGAATCTAAAATTTAATTTTTATTATTTTTATATTATTCCAAATAATTAATTTCTATTCAAGATACCTTTAGTATATATATATAATATAAAATATAAGATATGGTATTTTTTAAAAATTAAATAAACAAACAACCTTGCTAATTACTCTTAAGATGTGATTTTTGTAATGTAGTTAATCAAATAATGAGTTAATGAAAGTTAAACTTTCCCTTCACATATGTTTTAAATGAAGAAAGATTTAACTTTTTTAAGAGAAAAATATTGTTGAAAAATGGAGAGAAAGAAAAACAATTCAATTTTTTTTATATATTTTTATATGCATTAAGGATAACTTTTCATTAATAATCAAAGATTAATTAATTTCAAAATACATAAACCACCAAAAATAGTTAATCTTTCTTAACCTCTATTTAAATGAAATTAGTTAACACAATACATTTGTTTTAAAAAATAAGGTTATTTTGTTAATTTAACACAAGTGCCATACATATTAAAATCAACTTCTTTTAATTATCATGTCTTCACTAATGGTTGAGGGGAAGAAGTTATATTCAACACTAAGATATGGGGGGAAAACCTTAGATTTTGATTGTCTAGTGAGTTCTGAATAATCCATAAATGCAGTGTATGTGTTTCACATTCTTCTACTTAAGAATATTTCTCGAGGTTAATTATATATGACTGTCTCGATCCAAAAGGAGACAAATCCATGACTGACATGAAGAATGTCTAAGTCAATTAAAGGATATATATATATATATATATATATGCAGATTTTGGCTCCCACTTCATGTTATATGTCCTTTGGCTTGGTGGGAAATTGCACGTGGCTTGATGGGTTCAAGAGTGGAACAAATGTGACTTGAATTGAGAATATATGTACACACACTCCGGAAAAGGAGATGAAAATAGACCATAGGGGTTTATCACTTTTCTGTTTTGTTTCTTATCTCTTTCTTTGTTGTTTTGTTTTAAATTCATTCATTCATTGCATTCCCATGTGAATGGGACATTATTTTTCTTGGGATCAATTATTTTTATCACTAGTGCCTCTTGGGATCAACATACTCATATTGTATTAAGCCTAACAAAAGTAGCTTATGCCTATTATCGACGTGGTTATACCATGTGTAGATTAAGATGAAAACTTTTACCATTTTTCTACTTTTTTGATTTTGTATTGTTTTTACACCAACCAGCTATCCATGTTACAGATTTAAAAAAAATAAGAAATTATATTATCTAAAAATGAAACAAAAAATAAATATATTAAAGAAAGTGTTAGATCCAAAACTGATGTTTATAAACATAAAGCATTTTCAAACCCATATCTGCATTTTCCTTCGTTACGCTCTATGCTTCCTTTCATATGGTTGGAATTCCACGTGCTTGTGGTAGATAGATAGTAACGTCATGGGAAGAGTTAAAAAGTTATTACTAAGAACTTCTTTCTTTATATGACCAATGAATCAAATTCTTTGGCGAAATTGTTCTTTTTTTTTTTCAAATAAAAAAACAGTGAAAGTCTTCTTTATAGCTTAGTTTTTAATCAAGTTCGATCTACACGGTTGAGTCTCCTTATAAAATCCAGATCGATTCATCAATTGAAATTCAGAATAGCTTCTACGAATTTTATTTATACTTATTATATTATATAAACACTTAAATAAGATATGTTTGATTAAATTTATTAATGTCAAAAAATAGCTTATAGTTTTTTTTTTATGATTTCTGCATTTGTACTAATAAATTTTACAGTAAAAATTATTAAAGTAATTATATAATAAAACTGTCAAATGACTAGTTTTTATTTTAAAGAAAAAGGCCTAATTTGTTGTTTATTTAAATGCAAAGGGGATGGAGTGAATAATATTATAGAATACAACTACCAAAAAACTTGTCCAACCAATATACATATTGAGATATGTTTATATAATGATTGTAAGTCTATATTAACAGAGTAATGCACCAATGACATACATGCAATTTTTTGTGTCAACGAAACCAACAATCTGTCTATCAATAAATCAATCAGTTACACAAATATTATATTAGTACATATACAGGAGAATCTTCATGATTAATTTTTCTTTTCTGTTAGTATATCATGAAATTCTTATTATAATTAATGAAATAAAATTCGTGAAAACCAAACCCAGGTACAAGAGGTCCATAAAATATTATTAAGTGTACCATAATTGTTAAGAGCGTTCAATTATAAATATAAGAAATAGTTAGCAAAGCTCCTTTTTCCCGGTTGATAAGAAACATAAAAAAAGCTATATGTACTTGGATGATATTTGTAAAATAATAAAAGACAGAAAATATTGAACCATGACAAACTTGCAACACTGTGTATAGATCAATTATGGGCACAATTATAAAGACAAAAATCGACAAATCATTTTCTGGTGTTTTTTTTATACATCAAGGGGGATATAATATAGATGCATCTGTACTCAATAATGCGAACCGTGACTCTTCACCAATTCAAAAGAGACTAGTCATTTTCCTTCTATCTTGTATGCATGATTAATTCCAAACAACACCGTCAAATTTATCACTTAGCCAAAGATTGCTCGTACCAAGATCTTTGCTGCGAATGGACCTTAATACGTTCTTTTATTAAAAGTTAGACGCGCGTATCCATCATACGGTGCAACATAGCTTTCAGGGAAGAGAACAAAATTATCAAATGCCTTGAGAATCACTAGGTTCGTTCTAATGATTATCAACCTGAGTTTTTACGCCACTAAATATGTGACAAAGTAAATATCATATTACTGATTTTTAGTTAATTTTATTGATGCGTTTAATTGAATTGAATCGGTGTTACACCTATAATATAATGTTTTTTGATCATATATTATACCCAAATTAAAATTAGGAAAATGAAATTTTCTTATATATCTAGCTACTTGATCATTTTAAGCAAACAGAATTAATGATATAGTTTCAAATTAACCTTAGCTTTGTCCATCCAACTTAACTGTAGCAAGTCCAATTAATGTCTATAGAGACCAAATTAAGGCAATTGGAGATCCAATAAGAAGAAATTGAAAAGGGGATGAATTCCTGCAGTGCAGACTTTTAATTTCATTTTTTTTTTTTTTACTTTTTCTTAAGAAGATGATGAATTGCATATGCATGCCAAACAGTTCATTATGATAGTTCCCAACTAACGCAAACCTCGCTAATGTTTTTTCAGAGATGGGTCTGCTTTTTCCGTGAATGAAAGGCTAAGCTCTTGACAACTGTTGTATGTATGAAGAAGATAGTTAGGTGTGGAAGTTGAAACCCACGCTGTGAGTAGGTTCGACATTGAATCATCCTTTAATTTTCACCTTGATAACCATGTAATGCTTAATTAAGTACAATCTATAGTATAATATTTCCATGGGATTATGATTAGATATGGTTAATTTGACCTACTTATGACATGAATTGTTATGCTAATAAAGGACATGGGTCCTAACTACTGTCACTTCTCACACTCCTTGGACACCAAAACGTACCAACTGAGTAATGCCCATGACCATCATAACTATATTAATTGGTTAAATTGGTACACTTCTTACAAGTTTGATTAGTGATATCAAAATTGAGATCGTTAACCCTAATGATTTTTACTGTGGAGCTGTATCTCAATGACATACACACCAATGACATTCATATACTATTCAATATTGATCCTGCGTAAAATTGATATCAGTTTACTGATAATTATAAATAGACTAATTTTGGGAAAGTCTACAAAATAAGATTTTTAAGAACAACTTTCTCATTAACAATGGAATAATAATGTGAAAATTAACTTTTCAGAAGTTATTGTAAATGTTATGAAACGAATAAATCTTTATTTTTATTTTTAGTGTTTGTAACACTTACCAACTTAGTATCTAAACTAATAAAAATTTACAATAAAATTTAACATATCTAAAAAATCTATCATATTATTTTTTATAATTTAAAAAGTTTATTTAGATTAATCCTTCATTAAAAACTAGCATGATGAATTTGTATATATATATATATATATTAAGTCATATATAATAAATTTTTATCAAGTTATAAATTAATTGGATAACTATTTAAAAAATTAAGGATGAAATGGAAATTTAATCATTATGAAACAGATGAGTTTAAAAAATTCATATTGTCATCTCGATCCAAATGAGCATATAACTAGAATAAAAACAAAAGTGTAACATTTAACTATATATTTGTGTATTTATTCTCAGACAAGTAATGATTCAAATATGTAGTGTTTGATAAGTAATTGAGTCTGAATGTGTGGCATATGACACATAACATTAGTGATGAGAATAGGTACTGTGGAGTAAAATAAAATATTTGAGCAATTGGATTGGGAGTATATACTTATATAGAAAGTGTTGAATGATAATGGCCTGGCACCTTCACCTGACAAAATGACACCTCAATAACAATGTTAGACCTGAACGTCATCTACTCATCACTCATTAGCCATGAAGCATGATTGATTATTCCCTGCAACACATAATTGATCTCTTCACAATGTCAGAACCTCATTCAAGTGTCTCATTAATTTCCTCTCATGTGCCCTTTCTGCAGCAATACACAACTTTGATTCCAATAACACTGTTCCCTTTACGCCATTGACGTTTTATTGTGTGGGGAGTGTGGTGTTAGGTCACTGTAATCATAGTATGACCAATTAATATGTACACGTGGAAGACTTTAGAAATGGCCTTTTTCAATGGTTGAGTAAAATTCGGATACCTTAAACACTACATTAGCCACGATGCACATTTTAATTATGACAAGTTCAATGGAAGAGTTCTATTGACTTTTTTAAAATCATTTTTTTATCTCATTAGTATATGTTATTTTTTACAAGTAATTTTCTATTTTAATTAATAAATTTTAAAATGGATTTTATAAATTATTTTACATTTACTATTTTTAATTTAATTTAATTTTATTTTTTGTCTTACTTTTTAAAAATTAATCATTTAATTAAGTAATTTTTATAAATATTTAATTTCATCTCAATACTCTTCAGTAATAAAAAAATATTTTAAAAAATTATTTAACTCTAGTATCTATTTAAACATTGTCCATTAGATATGCTATTATTTTTCCATTTTAATTAGAAGTAGACTCGACAAGCATCGACCAAAAATTACTCGGAACAGATTGATATTTTGTTCATCAAATTAATGAATTTAGATCATAATACCATCCCATACCCACACATGCCCTGCAAGGAATCAAATTCGGATATAGCTTTTTATTTACTTATTTATTTATTATTATTATTTAGTGAAATCATTTGAAAAATGCTTTGTTAACACCCACCTTAAGAAAAAAAAAGGAAGAATAAAGAAGTAATCTCTACTATATAAATTTATAATTTAATTATTTATTGAAAAGTTTAATGATGTGTCAAGTTTTTATAAAAACCTTTTTGATACATTTTATATAAATTCTCAAATATTTCATCTAATTGTTATAAGAAAAATATATTTGATGTGAATTTAAATTAATTATATTATTAATGTAGCTGAACACAATTTTTAATGTATCCATTAATGTTCAAAAATTTTATTTTTTCAATGATTAATCTTATTTTTTTTTAAATTATTGTTTTTAATGTTATTAAATTTGTCTTTTAATATGTTCCTTTATTTCTCTCTCTCTCTCCTGTTTTTTCAGATAATTTCTTGTTTGTTTCTTCATCTTTCTCTTTTAAAATTTTATTTTTAATGATTAATCTTATTTTTTTAAAAATTATTGTTTTTAATGTTATTAAATTTGTCTTTTAATATGTTCCTTTATTTCTCTCTCTCTCTCCTGTTTTTTCAGATAATTTCTTGTTTGTTTCTTCATCTTTCTCTTTCTTTAAAATAAATTTTTTTCAACCTGCTTTGTTGTGATAAAAATCTGAAAATAAAAGATAATAATCATCCATCGCAAATTGATAGAAGATGATGATGAAAAATACCTCAAGATCATCTACCACAAGATATTCCATATTTCGTTAATAATTATCCTATGTCTATTTTATTTTTTGTTTCTTATAACTTTGCATTGTTTATTATTAATTAATGTACTCTATTTTTTTTAGAAAAGCAACATTAATAATTTTTCTCCCGACAAATAGGATTTATTAGATAAAACATTTTTATTCAAAGTATAAATATCAATTTGCAGCTGGTCTGTATAATGGAATCAGGTTAATACTTAATTTTTTATTAGATAAAATATACATTTCAAGGATAAATATGATCTCTTCATATCTTTAACTCCCATTCAAATTTGAAAAAAAAAAGAGAGACAATTTTCTATATGATCTCTTCATATCTTTAACTCCCATTCAAATTTGAAAAAAAAAGAGAGAGACAATTTTCTATATATTTATTTATGTTTTGCAATAACTTATAATAACAAAAGTCAAGGCCAGTAATTATTTTATGTAAAACTCTTTCTTCTAATACTGATTTTTACACGTGATCAGTTTTACGTTGTTTTATATAGGATGAGATCATGAAGAATGATTTAAGATATTAATTTCGGATGACAAAGAAAATATTTGTTGTAGTAAACAAAAATATTGTATGTAGAAAAGATCTTACTAATGTTATAGTACCAAAAAATATTATTTTTACTAATGTACATAAATATTATGTAATTATAATTTTTCTCATTTAAAATTTTTCTTTTTTGTCATCCTTTTATTTAATTTTTTTTTTGTACCGTGTTATATTTCAACAATTCATATTGCATATTTTGTTACCAATAAAAAATTATATAAAAAGGTAAAAAATACATTTCAAACAACACATAAAAAATATACTAGTGGATAATATGATATGTACGAGAAAAGAGATTAAAAAAATGAAAAAAAACTGCTAAAATTAATCTAGCAATGAAAAATTTATAATTAAAATATTTGATATGAAATCTTAATTCGAATCTAATGTTTTTTTTATTAAAAAAAAAAGATATATTAAATGTGTTAATCTTGTTGAATATAAAAAATTATAGTTAAAACTATTTGAATATGTATGATGAATAATTAAATCTTATTTAATTATTTAAAAAAATTAATGATATACTAATTGTAGATTAGGATTTAAACATATAAAGATTTAACTTAAAGATGAGCGAGTTCCAACATATAAGTACTAATTATGTGCTATAACTTAAGTATAAAAGAAAAGTTCAGCCTAAAAGACTATTCTATTAAGTGGAACACCCCCCCCCCCCCCCCCCCCAAACTTAGGTATTAATTATGTCTTATGACTTAAGCATAGAAGCAAATATCAATCCAAAATACTAATCTATTAGGCGAAAGAGTTCTAAGACTTAAACAGGACATTATGCTTCTTATTTTATCCAATGTGGCACATTGTTATCCTTCTAAGAGCTTACATCCGGAACAATTTTAACTCTATTGATAAGATACTAATCGGAAGATATTCTATTTTTCCTTTGATGGTTTCACTCATCTATTAATTTTTTATACATTGCACTTTAATCTAGTTTACAAATGGCTCTTTCAAAAGTCCAACTCTCAATGTTAAACATATGTGGAGCTCGATTCAAATGGCTGGTCTATTAAGTGTGTGCAAGAATTTTAAAATTTAAATACTATATCAAATCTTTTATTTTATTTAATACTTTTTATGTACAATGATGAAAATAATAAAATTTAAATATAAAATTTTATGTAAATTAATGACTTATCTAATATGAAACTCATAATATCATATTTTATTTTATTGAAGTAAATATAATTACATGATTAAATATATATTATGTTTATATTTAGAATTTAAACATTCTTGAATCTTATTGTAATTGAATTATTTTGAGTTAATGTTTTTTTATTTTATTATTAGTATATTATTCACCATGTAAAATTTGATTAAGTGTTATAACATAGAATTTTCATATTATTATAAAATAAATATCTTACTTATTATTATAATACATTTTTTCACATAATTATCAACACTTTTAAATTTAACTTATAAGTAAGTTCAAATTAACTTAAGGAAGAACTTCAACAATATTAAGAGTTTAAGTTTGTAAAAGTTGCACTATTAAATACATTTTGGATATCGTGAACAAAAGTTGCATTAAGAAAGAATTAAAGATTGCAACTTTAAAATGATGACGTGATTTTTAAATGAATCAAAATTAGATTATTTTAAATTTAACGTTAAAGAAACTGCATTTTGAGGTAAAACCTGACATGGTAGACTTGTTGATCTGATATAATATAATAAGGTCCTAAATATCACCCGGATTTTTATTATTAATTTTGAGGATTTGATATCATCACTTAACCAACAAATTAGGACAAGATTAGGAGTTCCGATTTTCCAGTTATGTCTTACTATCTTATTTGGAAATCAGAAGTCAGCACCATGAAAAGGAACACGACCGGCTCTTGAGTAGAGTGAAAAAAAGGAGAAGATAATAATAAAAGAAAGAAAAAAACAAAAAAACAAAAAACAAAAAACAAAAACACCATACCAGACCAAACCCCGTCCAGATCAACTAAACGACATGCGGTTCAGCAGCTCTTCTCGCTCAAATAACCAGAAAACGACACGCCGTTTCTATCATCTTCTCCTTCACTCCGCACCTGCACATAAAACCGCTCCCCTCGTTCCACTCCCACGCAAAACCAAAGGAACTAGACTCACCGGCGATGTTTCCGGAAATTCCACCGGCTCCGCCTCCACGACTGTAACATTTCCGCCGCCGCAACCACCAACTCCCGCATCACCATAATCACAATGTCGTCACCGCAGAACATAAAGCAGAGAGTCTTCACGTGCCTGACAAAACTCTCCGACCGCGACACGCAATCCGTCGCCGCCATCGAGCTGGAGTCCATCGCTCGGAACCTCGACGTAACCACCGTACCGGTGTTCCTCTCATGCATGTACTCCACCGATGCCTCCGACAAATCACCGGTTCGCAAGCAATGCGTTCAACTCCTAGGGTTACTCTCGGAGACGCACGGCAACGTTCTCTCTCCCTACCTTTCGAAAATGCTCGCCAGCATCGTTCGGCGACTCCGCGACCCAGACTCGTCGGTCCGATCTGCGTGCGTGAGTTCCGTTTCGGCATTGTCGTGCCACGTTACCAAGCAACCGTTTCCTTCGTTTCTGAAACCGTTGGCGGAGGCGCTGTTCACGGAGCAGGACCAGAATGCGCAGATTGGCGCGGCGCTTTGCCTCGCTTCGGCGATTGATGGAGCTCCGGATCCAGACCCTGCGAGGCTGGCGAAGCTGTTGCCGAGGTTCGAGAAGCTTCTGAAACGCGACGGGTTCAAGGCGAAGCCGGCGCTGTTGACGCTCATCGGAAGCGTTGTCGAAGCCGGTGGCGCGTCCAGCCATGCGGCTTTAAGAAGTTTGATTCCTTGCTTGACGGAGTCGTTGAGCAGCGACGATTGGGCGACAAGGAAGGCTGCGGCGGAGACGCTGGTGATGCTGGCCAACGTGGAGAGGGATTCCTTGCCGGAATTCAAGGCTCAGTGTTTGAAAGTTTTCGAGAATCGGCGATTTGATAAGGTTTGATTCGGAACTCTGAAGAGATACGCCTTTTTTTTTTCGAAATTGGTGGTGTTTATTTGTAGAAATTTGAAAGTGTTATATTTGGTTTAGGTGAAGTTAGTTCGGGACGTTATGAATCAGATGTTGGAAGCGTGGAAGCAGATTCCTGATGTTTCGGATGAAGTTTCGCCACCTCCTAAATCGCAATCTTCTTCAAAAGGTAATTTTATTTTGCCATTTTGGCTGTCTAGTGTTCAATTGGAGAATCTGAAATGGGGAAGTGTTAGATCCCTTTACAGTAATAGAAATGCTGATCGTGTTATGTTCACTGTTGAGCCTTAAAATAGAAAACATGATAGTTCGCTGTTGATCTGGGATTATTTGATCTTAACTAAATTCAGAATTTATGTTAACTGAAATTTACAGGGGCCTTCAATTTGCTGTATCTCTGTTTGGTTGAATATGATTAATCTGTTTCGTCCTTGATTGGTTGTTTTCACCAGTCTTTTTGGGTTTGTGCTTTTGGCTCAGAGAATGCAAGTGATGGGCGCTATCCGCCAGTCTCTCAAAATTCATGTAGTCCTGGGTCAGTAATCAGCAATTTTCGGAAGAAATCCACTCCTTTCAGCAGATTCAGTCCACCAGATAGTTCTTCTGCTAGCAATGCTAAGAATACAAGTGCTTCAAGTAGAAACAAGAGAATGAGCTCGTTTGTTTCCCGAAAATTAAACCATAAGAATTGGGATGTTCAAATTACCATGTCTAATGCCCCATCTGCTACCATGGCTGATCAGGGTGATCCTCAGGAGAGGGATGGAACTTTTGTGGAAAGAAGCAAAATGGATAAAAGCAGATTTTTAAAGCCGGAAATGAAACGGCCATTGCTAAATAAAAGTTCTGACGATAAAATACAGAAGTATGGTGGGTCCAAAGCTGGATCTCGTGTGGTTCCATATCATGAAGAGGTTCAAGACTCGGCTCCTGTGAGTGTTGTCACAAAAGATCTCCATAGGAATGATAGAGAAAGTGAAGATTTGTCAGCGATCCGCGATCAGTTACGTCAGATTGAGAAGCAGCAATCAAGTTTGCTGGATCTTCTTCAGGTTCGTTCCAATGCTTACCAAGTTCCCATAATCAAATTCTTTTATCTTAATGCTTACCATCAAATTCCCTCAATCAAATTCTTTTATCTGAGCCACCTAAGTCCGCAAACTTCTGGATGGACGGCGGGTTACTATTGTCATCGTGTTTAAACTTCATCTTTTTTCTCTCTTTTTATGTACATGTAGCATTTGTGCCAATTCTTTAATGACAAACATCTCCAACATGCTCCTCAATATTGTTACAGAAGTTCATGGGCAGCTCCCAAAATGGAATGCATTCTTTAGAGACTCGTGTACATGGCCTTGAGTTGGCATTGGATGAGATCTCTTATGACTTGGCTATATCAAGTGGAAGGATGACTAAATCTGATGCTCCTGATAACACATGTTGCTTGCTACCTGGAGCGGAATTTTTGAGTTCCAAATTCTGGAGGAAAACACAGGGCCGGTATTCAATCTCGCGGTTCTCTAGACCTGGTGGCATGCCATCACTTGCTGCCATGCACTACCCAGCCGACAGAAATGCTGAAACTAAGTTGACAAACCACAGATTTGGGCCTGATGGAGGCTTCATCACTAATCCACTGGCAGAGATTCACAGTGGTTCGAGGGATTTTGCTAAATCGGAGCTAGTTTAAAAGCACATTACCTACTTTCGACAAAAAAAAAAAAAAGGCAGGTTAGCTTTCTAAATGCCTCTAGATAAGCATTTTGTCTTGAGTACTTTTGCCCCTCAGCTTGCAACTTTTAGATTAATGATACACACCCATTTTCCAATTCCTTGTATTTCTTCTTCTCTTGCAGATATGCTGCATGATCTAGAATGCAAGTTTGATCTTCTTTTGATTCTCGATCAGCTTTGATGAAAGGACCCATTGACTGGGGAAGTGTGACTATGGTTTAATCAGAATATATAAATTTGTAGTGCCACTCAAATATTCCACCTAGTCTTGTTACCGGTGGAGAAGGCGAGATGCTGGCTGGGCCATGCATTCTACATTGTAGTGCAGAATTTAATTTGCATATTCATGATAAATCTTGGACATGAACAGCCGATTTGAGTGAGTTCGGTGCTAAATACGATACTATATTAAAATGGGTGAATTTGTATATGTATAGAGGAGTGACAGACCAGCTTACTTTATAATTTTATGATCAAGTATTGCGTTGTATAATGTATTCCAGTTATGTTAAAGGGGTCACTTCACGGGCATGCGCTCCTGGCATTTTATCATTGGATAACAATGCTTCTATTCTAATTCTTCTCGTGCCCTCTCATGTTTAGCTTCTTTTCCAGTAAGTCAAGATTATGCTTCTAAAGAATTTCAAAGGAAAAGGATCCGATAAGATTCTATTCTGCAAACCCCCATCCACAGCACTTTCCAGCTTGTCGCTCTAATAATTGGACTTGTAAAATAATACTATACTAAATTATACTTCCTGTCTCATTGTTAAAGCTAAGTGTTTTTTTCCCTTATGGAAACGGTAAATGTTAAACTTTGGCAAAAAAAATAATCATTTTACTTTACTAATTAATGATTTGATACTGTCATTGATAAATATTTTTATATATTATGCTAAAAGTATTGTAATGATATACAATATTGTGATTTTTTTAGCAAAATAAACATAACTTTGAAACTGAAAAAAATTGTAATTTAAATTTTTTTCCTTCCGTTCTATTTTGTTTGACTTCTAAGATTTTGACACATGAATTAATAAATATAATTAATATTTTAAATTTTATAAAAATTATATAATTTTTTATTATGATTTTTATTTTTCATATTAATTAAGTCATTTCAAGACACTAATAATGATTAAAATATATTATAAATTATTTAATGAGTCATTGATATTGCAAAATGATAATCAAAATGAGACAAACTATATCAAAAATATTAAACAGAATGAGACGGAGAGAAATATGCATTTACTTAAATTAAAAAAAATTAGTAATTTGAAGAATAGACATAAAAATAAATAAATACTTATTAAACATTGTAGAAAATCTTACATTAAGAAACACCAAAGATGTCTGTAAAAGTCTTATAAAAAATAATAGAGGAAGTAATTAAGAAATAACATTTATTATATGTTTTTGGCTTTCTGTTCCATTAATGTCGCAGCCATCCCATCGGGCGTTGTGCAGGGAGATGACAACCCATGATTAAAGATGCTACAAGTTAACGCTGCGGGAAAAGAAAAACCTAATTCTCTTCAATTGGAAGACGATGACGATGTTGCCTACAAGATAGATTGCTATGAATAAAATCCCAACTTCAACTCCACGGAATCGCATATCAAGGTAGAAACAAGTAAAATGAAAATGTTGAAGGTCCCTCTGAAACAGATTTCTAAGGCTATATTTGGAAACCAGTTAAAACTTGAAACCATCGTAAACCACGCTTGCAGGAATTAGCTTTAAATCACAACCATCCAATGCAGCTTTGAGATATGTGAAGGAAAAAATTCTCACTTCACGTAAACGGGAGTTTGTCTTGCTATCGACCACAACAACAAACACGCATATTAGTTGCTCCTCAATCTTTGTTGGGACTGGGAAGGCAAAAGAAGGATTTTAAACATTGAGTAGCAATTTCTAACAAGATGATAGGAAATTGACTCCAAACCATTATTTGATTAAAATACGGCAGAATTGGCAAGGGATTTCGATACGCAAAGGCTAGCTTCTAAGTGTCCTCCCATATATATGACGGTAGTAGTAATTGCAAAGTCAAGGCCATTAGTTTTAACGCAAGTTAGACTACAAAATATGATGGAGATCATACTTGGGTCAGCCCAACTATTTCTCAAGACAGTAAGAAGCTAGACTTGTTTATTATCTGCTCTTTTACATTTCACTTTGGATGAAAGTTCTTGGAAGAGTTTCCGGAAAGCTTACAAAAATAGCTTATAATTCCTTAAAGCTTCTTTTAGCTCATTTTAACAAGTTTATTGGTGTAACTTAACAAAATAAACCCTTTTTAGCTTATTTAAATAAGTTTTGTGATCAGATTTATGACATCAGCTTACATATAAAAAAGCTTAGGGAATAAGTGCTTAATTAAACCCTTTGTCCAAACTCACCCATGGTGCAATAAAAGCCGAATATGCCAATAAATTTGATCGCCTATGTTGTTTCTCGCGCTCTCTTTTGTCTTGGGATTTCAGTAATTACACATATAATATATTAATTATGAATTTTAGTAGATCAAGTACAGGTTATAATAATTAATTAAAAAAAATCAACACATGAAATTGTAAAAGAAATACATGCACGTGCATAACTGATTGTGAAATTATTAAAATTTTAACCATTAATTTTGTAATCAACAGTCATAATTTCATATTTTACCAAAGTATACCCCGCACATTAGAAGAGCCAAATAGTAACTTTGCCCTGTTATTTATTTGCACAAACATAACTGACTTTATATTACTTTACTGAAGACATACAAATTTGACATTTAAATAGGTGGCACTAATATTGCTTAAATTTTTAAACTTAAAAGAAAAAAAAATCTATTAAAGATCAAAATCAGGGGGGAAAACAGTAGAGACTTCTTGCCATAGAGTTGAAATATAAGTTATAGCAGATTTATACAAGCCCTAAGTTCAAAAAAATGTTTCAAAAATCATATTTAAACTTTAAACGCTGCCACGAAAAGCTTTAACCAGAATAGATAAATGGTGATTCAAGTCAATCCGAGAAACGGCCAATAACATGGAATGATACAACTTTAACTTATGAGGGAAAAGAATTACGCGACAAATGCATGAAAGGAAAACTATAAAAGAGCTTCACGAAAAAAGACACAAGGTTTTTCAATCTCAAATAAACTAGTCTGCAAATTGACCAATCAACATCCTCAATACAACTCGATTATCTACTCTCGTATATGACGAGAAGTAGATTCCAGGAAGTCTTCAGACAAAAAACACGTAAAGAAATAATAATGTATAAGTACAATTTATAAAAGATCACTATCTACTTGTGATAAGTAAGCAGGTTATTATTCGTGATGAGCCATTTAATTATTGGCCAATCCAGTTAAAAATTATGAGAAAGAAACTCACATTATATTTCTGCACTTCACGATTTGAAAATTAAGAAGGCGGGCTTAGGAGATCAAATCATGATACTTGCTCATCAGCATCCTGTTTTTCAAGTTTCTGCACAGAAACACCCAAATTAGTTAAAGTCATAAAGATATCTCTGCTCAACAAAAATGTCAGCAAGAGCACAGCGTCATAACAAAATCCATAATATTAATCCAACACAAAGTCATTGAGACTACACTTTTTGGCGGCATTTGAAAGAACAGATCCAAACCAAGTAAACCAGCGCAGACTTGACACGAGACTCAAGATTTCATCCAAAACAGTGATTACCAATGCATTGCAGGGAAATTTAAAAGATCACATAATTTGAATAGAGAACAGCATTATATAATTCCAGGCAATGAATAAGCACTTAATTTCCCTCCCTCTCATAAAAAATGTCAAATGATAGTTCCAAAAAAAAGACGAATAAACAAGAATTGCATAAAACAGGAATGATCAAGGAAATCCAAACGGCATGCTAGGTTATAGGCAGCAACGAATTGAAGCAGCACATGTAACAACATAATAATCATTGATTGAAAACGCATCCAAAAAAAAGTAGCAAACACAAAACCTAGATTGATTGAAGTAAACAAAAGAAATATGAAAGACAGAAAAAGTGAAGAGAAAGGGGAATACGGATTGAGCGTTGTGCCACGCAAGGCCTCTGTAAACGTTGACGGAGAAGGTTGCCGTGAGGTAAATGGTGGCGACTCCGAGAGTGGCTGTGAATGCCTTGAAAGCATAATCCCCAATCTTACCTGCTATCCCCATTCTCGCCCAAACCCCACTAGGGTTTCTGCACTTCCCCTCTATTTTATTAATAGTTTTTTTTTTGTTAGAAAAAATAATACAATTCTTCGCAGACAAATCAGAAATCCCTCACCTGATGCAAATGTATTTTACTTTTAATATTCTTATACAAAATTTAAAATTAGAAATAAATTAAAAATAATAATATTTTATAATTATTAAAGAAAATATAAATATTTTTAAACTAAATAAGTTTTATTGACATATTTAACTTAGTTTGTTTTAAATAATAATTTTAAAAAGATAAAGGATTAACTTACAAGAATGCATTATATTAAATATTATATTATAACTTTATGCATACTTTTATTTTTATTCTAATTGTTAGATGATAATAATATATTATCTTGATTTATGTCAATTTTTATTAAATTGAATAATTACAAGAATATAAAATAACAGTTTTTATTCTTATATATTTTAAAGTTTTTATATTATGTTAATTTTTATAAACATGAATAATATATTAAATATTTTGATATTATTCTAAAATTTTGTCAATCTAATCTATATGATAGAAACTTTTAACTGAATCGATAATTTTAAGATAAATTTATCTAATATAAATTTATTAAACAATATAATATTTTGTATAACTTATTTGTATAAATTGATCATTTCTTTTAAAACGGTGTAACATTAATATTTATCATTTTATAAAATTAAAAATATTATTTATTATTTTTTTAACAATATTCTTATTTATTGCATCTCACTTTAATACTTAAATAACTTATAACTATATTCTAACTCTTTTTAATAAGAGTTTTTTAGAGAAATTTTTATTACAAAATAAATAATGTAAAAAGGGAAGAGTAACTAAAAAAAAAGTAAAAGAGACATGCGTATTATTGAGTATTCTATAATTTTATTTGTCTCAAGAAAATATAATATTACCAACGAGTAATTTTCTTAAGTAATATATATTTAACTTTTTAAAGCAAATTTTTACATTTAAATTCAATATATAAATACAAGTTAGTAGAAAAAATAATTCTACCATATTACAAATATTTTTATCTTAAAAAAAATTAGCTACTATAGAAGATAATTATTATTTAGAGAAAAAAAAAAGGAAAAGAGAACTATAATCTTTAAATTCAATTCAATGAGATAGGGTATATTTATGAAACATTAAGAACCAATTTTACTCGAAACAATTATTTTTCAATATCATTATGTGTTAATTAATGTTTACTATTACAAATTTCAACCATTCATCATACTTGAAAAAGTGTGTCATGGTTGATAAATGGTAGATCAAACATATGCATAATAAGAATATTATAGTTTAATTAAATTTTGTCTCTTGTTTTATATTTAATTTTTGTGATAATTTATTTATAAATTTAATTCCATATTTTATTGAAGTTGTTAATTTTGTTCTTTGTTATTAAAATTTTATACTTTTTTTGAGAAAATATGAATGTGTACAGTTTAAAAATTTATTTGATTTTTAAAAAATAGTAATTTATAAATTTTATTTTTAAATATATTAACTTTATTTTTAGATTGTTCATATTTTTTGAAAAATAACTAAAATATAAATAAATTAATATTAAATTGTACGATATTTTTTAAGATAAAAAGTACACTGAATTTAGCTTGCAAGACTAAATTTTATATTTATTAAAATAACATTATCACTTAACAGAGATTTTTAATAATTGAGATCAAAACTAATAATTTTTGTAAAATAAAGTATCAAAATTATAAAATAAATAGCATAAACAAGAATAAAAAATTAAAATAAAATAATTTTACAAAATTCATTAAATCTTATCTTATTTTTATATTAATATTTATGAATTAAATAAAGACTCTTTTTTGCTATGTACTACTTTGAAATTACATGTCATTGGAATTTCAATATTTAGGGCGTTATTATATTTTTATTTATTGGTTAAAGTTAATATATTATTTCTTATTATGTCATTCTAATTGTTGTTTTTACTGTTTGATCTCTTCTTCCTTAAATCTTTTCTTTGTTCACATTTAAACAAATTCTAATTATTTTATTAAAAATATATTAAATATTTTATTAAATATTAAAAAATATATTCATGTTACATCCTGCCATTGAAATAAATGTGTAAAAATTTAACTATAGAAAATTTGGATCTGTTATAGTGCTTTTAGGTATCATCTCTCGCCATAGATCCAATTTGCATTTACTTTTGTCGTATATATAATGACATCCAACTTGTAATGTAAGTTTATTCAATTTTACATATACAATCCTAATGTAAGTATAAAAAATTCTAATATAAGTATAAAAAATACTAATTATTGACTTAAAGTCACTTGTTAAAAATTAAAAGTAAAAATCTTAATAATTATTCATCATAATTTTCAATATATTTAAACATAATTTTTAATTAAATTTTTTTATTATCAATTTCTTCCAAGATCCTACAAATATTTAGCTGATTCTTTTTTAAAAAAATACATAAATATATAAAAATTAGAATATAAGTTACAATGACAAATAACATCACATAGCATGAACATTTTATATGAAAACACATTAATATCATTATTGTGTAAATTTTATTGATTGTATAATTCTAATTTTTGCTGCTTGTAATTTCTTGTTATTTGATTAATCAAAAAATAAATAAATAATAAGTCCAGGCGTTGCCTGAACAACTACGCTGTTGACAACATTTTAAAAGTTTCTCTTCCAAACTAAAAATGACTAAAAGGAATAAGATTAAAAGACAGATGAAGAACCACATTAAAGAAAAAATAAGCGCTCCCATGTTTGGAGAAATTAATGATTTATAAAAAAAATGGAGAGCACTTGAAAGATGCAGTTGCTCACCTTCTACAATAGCTGGTCTCAATGATACATGTTGATGTCAGCTCCCAACCAAATTGTTGGTTTCTTGAGTTTTGCTCAATTAGGACAAGTTATAAAGGTCAATAGTCATACAAGCCATTCATGATTGAAACACAAAGGTGTATTCCCATGTGTAGCAAATCAAGGACACTGCTATAACTATGAGTGTTTCCTCCAAGGACACCCACCCGCCGTCAAAAGCCTGTTCTAATACATCTTCCATTCATTTAGCAAGCAGGATCTGTTAAGGAAGTTCATAAAAGAAAGTATGATTTTGTGTTTCGTTTCAGTAATAATAAGAGATCTTAAGGACCACATTGAGCACCAAGTGTAAAAAACAAAAATATGCTCATGCAAGGCCTTCGGTTGATTTTAAAATATATTAGAACATAAAAGTGGAAAGATAAATATAGAATTTTTAATATAATACCAAATACTTGTCTACATTAGTTGAGAAACATGCTCAGATCACAACCGTAAAACTTTACAACCATGCTGCAAAACATGGAAGCAGAATTACTTCCAAATTGGTTAGCACGGATGATGATGGTACTTCAACCAAGTCCTTGAGTTCCTTTCAGACAGGATAACCCTCTTAATACCATAACGATGTGCAGCTAATACTGTGAAAAATTGACAGAAGTCACATCATGCCACCTTTTACAAACTTAATCGTTTTAAAGCTAGGTACAAATGGCAAACTAACGGTCCAAAAGCATTATATTTAGGGTAATTACATTTGATATAGCAAACTGGATTCTATTTAGTAATTGTTTGTTTTGCTAAAATACATATAGGCCTTCCTTTCAAATAAGCATCTCATTCTCATCCTATCAAGCACTAAATTTTACGACGCCTTAAAGCAGAAAAGACACCCATTTTCTGCATGTTTATCCCGATAGAATACACAGATCTTTTCCCAAAAGAAATTAGTGCTGAACTTGAACAAGTAAACAGCTCTGAGTAACAGCCACTAGATAAGTAATGCTAAGTTATTTCAAGATTAAACAGCAACCAATTCTTATACTGTGAGTTTGGTTACTGAGACGTTGTGTTGCCAATGGCAGCAAGGAAAAAATTCCTCCTAGTTTTATGGCAGATGGTGTGGCAGCCGCCAGACAGTGACAGAAGCAAGGCAGCCATGATAGAAAAACAAATATAAAATTTAACCAACACAAATCAAGGACAATAAACATAATAAGTTTTTCAAGCAAATAGCTCATTATAGGTGCTTTACTTCAGTTCTTATTTTCTTGTTAGACAATATATTTTTGTAGTTAATATTAATGTTATTGAATTTAGCCTAAACTCTCATTTGATTCTTCTAAAGCCCAAAGTCCTGTATCAGAAAGTTGACACAGGTCAAAAAGAACTAAGAATTTTACCTTATCCTTGACACCCCCAACAGGTAGAACAAGGTCCCTCAACATCATCTCTCCAGTCATAGCTGTGTCCGATCTCACTCTTTTAAAACTGAAAAATGATACAAATGTTGTGACCAAAGTCACACCTGCTGAGGGCCCATCTTTAGGTACAGCATCAGCAGACCCTCCAAAAGATTAAATCCCTCTTTAGCAGTCAGCTTAAGATCAGTTGCCCTTGCCCTTACCTACAACAAAATCAATCCTTAAAAGTCCAAAAAGTAGGCAATGATTCTTGATTAAATGGCAAGTCAACACAAACAAACATGAGAGCCATGTATAATGACATGCATATCATGCAGCCTTGAATCCAAATGACCAAATTAAGCCTAAAAAATAAAAGAAAATGTCATTTCTGTTCACCACAAGATACTATTTTTTAAGCTTTTGTGTGTATGTGACACACTTCAACACCTAGTGGGTTCCATGTTGAGAGTTAGGACCATGGTAGTCATAGCACGCTATAGCAGAGCAGCCTCGGGCTGCTACAGGATTCAATTAGCTCAGTTTTCAATAGTGGCTTATCACGTGCTATAGTGGTGCTACCATGATATAAGCTTCAAAAACCTGATTTTACACCTGAAACAACGTTGACAATGTTGTTTAAGGGTTTTTTTTAGTAAAATTGTAGTCTAATTACAAGTGATTGCTTAAAGACCAGGAATATTTAAATGTCATGCTTGTAAACCCACATTCCATTGTTCACCATGACTGCAGAAGGTACAACAATGATCACTTAAGCAGTAAGCACACTAATCATGTTACACAAACATACATCCAAACAATGCAATAGAGATACCAAAAAATACTGCAGAAGTTACTATCTCTCTTGGCTAGGTGTTAGCCTGTATCACCTAAACACTAAAAAGCTACTTATGAATATGAAATCCCAAACTATCAGAGGAAATGCTTGCTAGAGCTAAGCTAATATATACTGCTCAAAACAGACTTTCTTGGTGTCATAATAGTCACTAAAAACTGTTGGTTTGAAACATGTAATTGAAATTTAGTATGGTACAATTCTTTATCTATACAGCCCTAATCTATACCCTTGCATTCACATCTGACAAATATATCAAAAAATAGCACAAGAAAGCTAACCAGTTGGTGTAGAAGAAATTCTTTTTGAGATTTCGACTGTTGTCCTTCAACCTTTTGTGTAATTTTCTCAGCTACACATATTGACTGTTGGCATAGATAGACACAAGTAGAATTAGAGACAAATGATGTAGTACTACACATGTATCAAGCATCATGAACTTTATTACTTACCTGTAAATGCCGGTCAACTAACTCAGTTGCTTTTGAAAGTTTCATTTTAGGATCAACTGAATCCAAGATAGACAGTTGTTCTTCAAAACTTGTCTCAAAGCTAGCAACAAAAATGTCAGCCAACTTGTGAACTGGAACGTTGTCCAAAAGGACTTTTGTCCTTCCACCAGTTTTTTAGTTTCTGTAAACAAGCAAAATGTAAGCTTCTAATACAAATACAATGCAGAAAACATGACATTTCCAAAATCTTATAAATAATAGTTCATAACTATAACACAAATCCATATCATCAATATCCCAAAATATTGTGTTAACATGGACTATCACTATTATTCAACCAAGCACACAAGAACACCAGGGTGTTTAGAGCTCAATACTCAAAAAACATTTCCATTTTTTCAATCAATGTTAGTAGATTTTATAGGTAGATGTTTTATCAGCTCCAAAACAGAAAAAAAGCTCCATGGCAGTTGCTTTAAACTGGTGAGACAACATTGTGAAATTTGGGTCTTGCTCCAGCTCTAGATTAGAAAAATGGAAGCAACTCAGCATCTTCAAAGATAATGAGTTAAATTATATCAGTGATCAAATCATAAGGACACTACTCTAACTCATTGTTTGTTTAGAGGAAAATGAGCGGGGAAAGAATTTGTTTTCAGGAGTGGGATAAATTTTATTTGTGTCAATTTGCTTTGCATTTATTTTATATGAAGGCACAATGCATCAATGCCCACTCTTAGATTCATGTTTCCATTCGCATTGTAATTGCATTTAGGGCCATTAAGTCCCATGCTTAAGTTCATCATGCAATTGGTATCATTAAGGCTCATGTTTTTTATGCTAACCATCTTGCTCCAATATAATGAATAAAAGATTAAAACAATAAACTGCATTTGTGGTCATGAGGGTCATCAAGACACAAGCCACAAGCCACAGAAGCCAACCACCCCAGCCAATTCAACGTTATGAATAACAAAATTGAATTTGGATCATCGAGGGACATGCATAAGTTCATGTATGCATTCATTTTGTAATTGCAGTTGGGCAAATGTTAAGATGCACGGTGCAATTGTACTAGAGAAAAGCCTCAAGCACAGTAGCTTTCAAGCTACTAAGCCAGGATGCATTCCATCCCAATTTTGCAATATGAATTGAATTTAGGGTCAGCGATCAAAGTACATGCTTAGATTTATGTATTCAAGAACTCAAGCACAGATACATTTAGAGTCACCATTGCACAATACATTCTGTCCAATATAATTGCACATAGGATCATCCATCAATTCACATGCTAAGATTCATGTTTGCATTCACATTGTAACTGGAATTAGAGCCATCAAGGCCTATTTATATTCATAGAGTAATTTTGTAGAGTAATTTTATGTAGCGTCAACAAGGCTCACCTCACCCATCCCATTGAAATTTTAGGGGCTTCAAGAGACCATCCCGTTTCAAAATTATGAATAAAAAATTCATATTGTAGTTGCCATTATCATAGGATCACTGAGGGTCACTTTGAACTCAAAAAGAATTCAAGAGTATCGAATATAAATTGTAGTTTTCACCATTCATAACGCTCTTTAACCAATCAAGAATGAGAGAATACTCGATTCGCAAACGTAGCAATCGCCACCAAAACATTCGTGTCAAGAACGGTTTTGGGACAAAGAACTTCTGCTCATCAAAGACTACGGAATAAAAAAGTTCATCTTAAATAAAATAAAGGGTCATTGTAGATTAGGCAATCCGTAACGTTCTTGAATTAATCAAGAATGAGAATATATAGGATTACTATCGCAAACGTAGAAATCGATGCAAAATCTACGGTAACAAAGAAAGAAGTTGCAACTGAATGTGTGTCAATCACGGTTTTGAGACAAAGCGCCCTTACTCATCAAAGCCACCGTTTTCATCAAATCAAATATAAAGAAATACAAAGATTAGAGAAAAAAAAAAAAACAAAAGATTGAAAGATAAAGAGGAAGAGAGAACTTTGTCTTCACTTCTGTTTTCTCTCGGTAGCATACGAAACCAACAACAGACACAACCCATTCGAAAACTGTGAGACGAGCTTTGCCTCAGTAGCATCTCTCTAGAGTAAAGGAGACTATTCTATGCTATTTATATATTTACACTTAAGGGTCCAGGTCCAGCTCAAGCATGTCTTGCACTCTCATTACAATTCGCATCTTTTATTTACATTATTATTAATTGTTCAAAACCCAAAGAAAAAGTTGTTAATTAAGTTTAAAATTTACGTTTTACCTTGAAAAAATTAGTCATGTTTTTATTTATTATAGGAATATTTTAAAAAAATAATATTTTATGGATAATAAAATTCATATATGAAATAAATTAAAATAGTATATTCTATTAAAGAAACTAAGTAAAAATATTTATTGACAAATTATTAATTTTCTATTTTATTTTTCATTTAATTTAAATTAAAAACTAAATGAAACATTTAATTTTTAAAATTTAACGTATAGATGGGGTATATTTTTAATTTTAGTGTTTCATTTCATTATATTCTAATAATTATTACTTAAATTTATTATATAATATAATATCATTAATAAATAAGACTGTTTTATACTAATAAAAAAAAGTAAATTAAGAGGATGGATATATTATCAAGAAAATTAAAAAAAACAACTAATCTTAATATTTTATGAAATATTAACATTTAATTTATTTAAATAAGTATTAATTTAATCAGATAAATAAAAGAGATTATTAAATTAATATATATATATATATATATATATATATATATAATGAAAAGCATTATTAAAAAATGAAGGCAATCTCTTCCTTATTTTAAATTATAATCTCTCAATTTGGTTCAGCTTTACTTATTATGATTATTTCAATATGAGTCATCAAATTTTAAAATTAAATTGAATTGAGTTAATTTAATGAGAAAAATGTTGAGTTATTTATTTAATAAGAAATATATTATTAAGTAATTTTTAAAGATTAAAAATATATTAGCTGTAAAAAACTGTCATCAAATTAAATTTTGAGATTTACCTTATTATTAAATTTATTTTTTTAAAAAAATTATATTACATCTTACTAATTTTTTAAAGAAATGAAGTGATAAAAAAATTAAATTAAAAAAGAAAAACTTTAAAACACCAACATGATAATGATTTTTTTAAAATTAATAATTTAATATTATATTTTTAAAAACAAATTTAATAATTCAAAAAATACCTCAAAACCATATTAATAATATAATGATTAATTTATATATAAGATTTATATAAATTTAGTAATTTTTTTGTAATATTCTAATATTTTATTATTCATACAATAAAATATTATGTATCAATATTTGATATTTAATTTATTAATGACTTGATGAAATTTATTACAAATGTCTTCAATCCTTAGATCCTTAATCGGATATCACAACATAAATCTTACAAATGAAACCGACTTGATAAAGGATACCGTTCTTTAATATTTTCTTTTAATGTAATGTATAATCTATAGAGTATTTGTTTCCGGACATGTGAGCACTTTATCAAATTCCATTAGTAGCAAATTAAACAATGGGCATGAAACCAAATTTGTCATACCAATGATGTCTAATTTTGCAACAACCCACGATGGTACAATGGACTGAATGAATGATGGACAAAATGCCAATGCAGGTTGAATACTTTGTGATGCAAATTTCACAATTTTTTGGAGTACTAAACAATAGGACAATAAGCACAATAACCAAATGCTACATAAATCATGGGAGTGTTGAATAGAATACATAGAATATTGAATTCAGGCTAAATGAAGTTTACAAGAAATGGTTAGTGTCTATTATCACTCTCTTTTAACTAATTTTATGTTTATTTTAAATTTTTATTAAAGATATTTTAAAAAGTAAATATAAAACATTAAAAATAATAATTCTATTCGTACATCCACAAAATATTTTACATCCAAATAAATATATTATCACACAATTACTGAACGAGTCTACATTTATTTAAAAAATAATCATGGACAACGATAAATAATAATAAACACTTTCAAGTTTTAAAAATAAAATATTAAATTTTATTGAATTGACACAATCCACGACTCAGTTATATTATTTTATAAATTTATATTTGCGATCCCTAAAATCACTCCACACTTTCTATGTTGTCAAAAATTAGGATTGACAATTTGTTATAAATGACAGGATGGGTCCAAGGCGATAGATAATTAAGCAGGGCATTTTTAAATTGACAATCAAATTGATTGCACGAGCGACTGAGCGTTTAACAGCATTTTTTTTTATGTTTACTAACCAATCTTATATCCACAAAAGTTAACCCAATTTGTTGCAAGAGATTAACTGTTAACTCAAAACGGGGTCAGCAAATTGGGAATTGTTTACCTACAAATGAAGCAATGATCAAACTGAGCTGACAGAGGTTTTAATTTGTACTATAAGTCATCTATAAGTTCAAACTTGTTTTTGTCGTGCAGTTATTTTAATGAGACACCTTCCTAGCACGTAAAAGAATAAAATAAATCAACGTCAACGGGCAAGATACAAATTCGAACAATATATCAAATTTAATACAAGCACGGTAAATTTAACATTTAAAATTATTAAAATATCATTTTAACCCCTAAAACTATAAAACAATAATCATTTTAACTGTAATTACTGGATATAGAATTATAAAAATAAAAAATTATTGACATTTAGTAATTTTAAAAGTTAAAATTACAATTTTATAATTTAAAGACTAAATTAACCAATATTTACAATTTCATCATTACTCCAATTTTTTCTGTACAAGAGCTACGTCCAAGAGTCTACAAATTTTACACGAGTTGCTTGAGTCTTTTTCTTACTTTTCCTCACAGGTGTCATCATCACATTACTCAAAAAAATAAAAAAATAAAAAACGGACACTAAAATAAGCAAAATACTGAAAAGGCAAGCGTCATTGACGGGAATATAAATATATAATCAGCAAAATTTGTATTGCAAACAAGACCCCCAGAAAAGGGTAGCAATAGCATATATTATAATTTATGTTTCATAGAATATAATGCTAGCAATTTCTAAGCTAAGGATGAAAGAAAATTAGATATATAGTAATAATATATTATTAACACATTCCACAGCTCTACACCAACGTAACGCATTCTTAAAATGCCACCTCCGGAAACAATAGCGCTTTGGACTGTGCTTCGAGCCTTTGAGCACACTTCCCATCCAACCCACTCATCATAGCAATAGACAGATCTACTGCCACCATTTCTTCTCTGACAAAGATATGAGCTGCCAACAAAATTGAAGAAATATGTTATAGCTTTTTCCCTCTAGTTTTACATAACAAACATCTTAAAGCCTGCCATCTACAGCTGCTAATCAAACCTTGTGATGCCATTTAAAGCTTGAACAAGTGCATTTCCAATCAAAATATACACAGTTCAAATATATTTATATTTCCTATTCCGTTTATTAACAATTCTTCCTTTAGAAGTGAGATGAACTTATTCAAAGTCATCCAGAAGCTTGCTTCCACAAAATAAGGAATCCATCATAAAAATTAAAACAATCAGATATGTCCGGACCGAGGCAAGTATTTGATATGAAACTTTGCTAGCAGGATGATTAACACGTCCAATAATTTCATCCAGCTGAAATTGGACACGTTTTTTTATTCAAGCATAAATTGCATAGCATAACAAGTTCAGATATCTAATCCGGTTTTAGATTTTGTTTTAATGTGAATGTATTTAATTTTCAGGAAAGAGACAATCTTCTTTTGCTAGCAGAAACAAGGAGAAAACCACAAAATAACACTATATAGCTGCAAGCAAGGATAGTAAATCCCGTGTCACACAGACACACATGTATATATTTCCATGTCTATCCTGATAGCACAGTTTATTTTAATTGCTTTTATAGGAGAATGTAAAGAAGAGCCAAGTGCGAAGGTTATTTTGGGGAAGAAAATTGAATATTATGTAAAATGAAATTTTCAAGTCTACTCTATAGACTCTATGACCACTTCACGATGAAAAAGGTCAGTACATCTGGAATTCCATACTTTACACAGAAGTAATATAAAAATGAAGAGATTTCCAGATCCATAGAATGAACCCAAAATCATTGCTAGCATTTAATCAATGCTAGCGATTTAAAACAAAATGGAGGACAGGTTTTTTTATAAGCAAAGAATTTAAAGCAAAGATATAAATGCTAGAGGATAAGAAATCCCCAAAAACTAAGAACACAATACATGTAAGTTGTAGCACATCACCATCAATCTCTCCATAGATCTACCAAAAACACCTTCCTAAAAAGACCATTAGCAGAACACCGCAAAGAAGCTAAGTGAACTTCTCAAAACAAAATGAACTCGAGGCAATGGTTTGGTGAACTACTCCAGCATTTCCTTCCAAACATATACACCAAACAACTGCAAATAGAGAACAATGCCAAAGCCTTTTCGCATCTCTAATGGTGCTAAAATCTCTAAAATTAACACACAAACTTCTGGAGATCCTTGGGGCAAACCCAATCTTCACTAACATATAATGAAGAGCAGGGTGCCAAGGTCAATTTAAGGAAGATAGTACGGCATAATATGAAGTGATAACATCAAGTCAGAATATTCATGACTCTAGAAATTGTATGACAACTTTTTTTGTGAAAAATATCAGGCATATTTCTTACTCCATTTGAAATACAGAATGAAAAAACTGATGGAATTGCCAAAATCATAGAATCAAGCAAAAGGAGCAGCCAAACAAATAAGACGATGCAAAAGATGCACAAGTCAATAACCAATCAGTAAAGCTCAAATTGCATTTGACAAAGCGCATTTCTGAGCCAGGAGAAACACATAACTAAAATAAATTTAGGGGGATTGAAGTCTATGGTAAGGTATCACTAGGTTTACTGCAAAAACTTGTGTTTTTGGCTGTCTGATAATTGTCAAGGCAGAATAAGTGCACCATATATACCTGATGGTTAAGTATGCCACTCCCAGTCAACAGTTATCTATTCCAATTTCCAAGGCAACAACAATTGGGGTGTCCATAAAAGGCTTACATGAAATAGGGATACAAGACATGAATAAGAGGAAACTCAGTAAGTAGCATATGCAGAAACAAATGCAATTAGAGGAAACTTCACCAGAATAAATAATAATCATTCTCCATAGAACTGGATTTCCATAAAGAGAAAGTGTTTTTCAATAACCAGAACCATAGTTGTCAATCCCACATAGGGATCACAGAGATGGATATAGTGAAGATTACTGATACAATATACAAAATTATACTACACATATAAATGCTCAAATATTAAAAAAAAATTGAAGACATATTCACCATTAGTAATTAAACATCATAGTCTAGAATCTAGACACACAAACACCATCAACCTAAGGCATAATTGACAAGTTATTGACAATAAAAGTCAAGGAATATAAGGTAAAAAAAAAGTAAAGCACCAAAACCTAAATAAGCATTAGCCTCTGAAGCTTAAATTAACTAAACTTTCAAATAGGTTTACCTTAATTGGAATCATCATCTCCAAGATGATGCCATGGCTGAGAAGAGCAATGAGAACAAAGAAATGAAGTCAAAAGAAAAGGAATATGATGCCATGGAATTAATAGAAAACAGAGAAATAAGAACATAGGAATGAACTCAAGGGGCAAAAAAAAAAGGGCTCTGACGTGTGAAATACACAATACAGCAAAAAAGAAAGAAAGAAAAAACTAGGAGGGCTTGAAGAGCACGGGCCTTTGAAAAGAGAGGGCATAGTTTCTGTGAAGAGCACAAAATGCCAGTGGGTTGCTGAAAAATGGCCAAGCTTGGCCAGAAACATTGCTCTGGTGGTAGGGGTTTCATTGGACAGTTTTTGAACCTCAAACCAGATGGGGAATGATTTTGGTTGAAGGCCCAGGTTCCAACCTGAAAACACTTCTGACCATAACAAAAATCATGAAAATGTCCAAAATGATTTTGGTGAATCATGATGAGAGTTGCAGCAACAGTGCGCCACAATGGCCACTCCAAGAAAATGTGACATGATGAGCACATCATCACAATGAAGCCATGCAACATGCCCTAATGGCATAATAGCTGCCAAAATGCCTCTATTAATTACCCTGATCACAACCCTGAAGTCAAGAAGAATCTTTAGATGAGATTGATTTACAGCTAGATTCGAGTTATTCTGTCATCATAATATATTAAAATTTTCCTAATTACACATACAACACCACAATTCATTGTTCTACATAAGACTCTTTCACTGTGTATTGGAATACCACACTAACAGTGAAAAATGAGATGAGTGGGCAAGTGGTTAGTGGAAGGGAGAATGAGAAGGAATTGAGGAATAACTGGGTTACTGAGGACTTCAGTAGTAATTCAAAAAGAACGTGAATAAAGTTAAGATCATCAAGTCAAGAGTTTTCTTCACCAAACATAGGAGTAAGATAAGAGTCTCATAAATCTCTTCCATCTAAATGTAAAAAGAATTAAAGTTATGAAATGTTTCATGTTCGGTGCAGCTCAAAAACAGGAGAGCAATACTCCCAAAAGTATTTTTTTCCTCAACTTGCAACAACAAAACACAAACATAAATTATGAAAATGGTTCATTCTTGAAATATCAATTGATATTAACTGGTTTATCTCTTAAAAAACATCAACATTTATCCTTCTAGAAGATCCAGTAGCTTACATTACAATTATGTGCATGTAACTTTCCTAAATAGATAGTATGGAAAAATAATGATGGTTATCACATGTCTCCACAATTAATATCTCTGTAATAAGCATAATAGTGAAATAATTAACTCTATTTTGATAATGACTACTAAAGTTGTGATGGAATTTGTTATTTTCCATCTTCCAGTGTAAAACACATCAATAAAAAGCCAATGCACTTTTCTGCAGCTATGTAGTATACAATAAATCAGTTCAAGCAAGCTCCACAGGAAAAATTTTCAAAGTCATTAAAAGACAGCTATGCCCCTTCATATCCAACTTAAAGACATGTGGAGGGTTTCAAAAACTTTCCAAATAACATTTAAGGAAATCAGTTGTAAGACTGGAGAAGGTTACAAGGTGTTGGTGTTCCATTTAAGAGCACCAAAAATTACACTAGGAACTACAAAATTTCAATTCTTCCATACAAAGAGATTTTCCCTATGGTTATCTATTTTAGAATCTAGAATAATTATCCTTTTTTCATATTTTTCCCCTTAAACTATAAAATCTCAAGCACAAGGCATAAGATGACATTGACTACCAATTCCCAACTTATTTCCCTCATAATTTTGAAAGGATAGGCAAACAGGAACGTGCATACTCAAAACAGTGAAAGATGAAAACAAGCATTCACATATATGTCACCAACCTGACGAGCAACCTGCGCTAGTCGGCGGCTGTCCCGCGATGACTCGGTCATTGTGCAAGACTTCTGAGGCTCCACATGGCCATCTTGCTTCTCCCCGCACTTTTTCTTTGAAGTGCTATTATCTTGAGAGCAATCTACATCATTGCTGCTAACAGACTCCTTCTTACGCTTTCTCCGGAATGTGTACTTTAGAAACTTATCACTTCCGGATTGACTAGAAACCTTATCATCTAAATCAGATACTTTTGGATCGATTTTATCCAGTGACCCATTAGATGCCTCAACATCTTTGCTAGCCGGAACCTCCAAACTTTCAGTGGACAAACTCTCTTGTCTTGTTAAATCTGATTTATCCAATGGTTCCTTATCATCTTTAATTTTGTTCCAAGTACTGCAAGCTTTAAGAAGTACTTCCCCATTTACAGTATTGCTCTGAGATCCTGATTGCTCATTTGTTACAGCTGTGTCCATGGGCACATCAGTAAAAGGAGACATTAGATCCTTCTGAGCTTCATTTTCGTATGTCATAGAAGAACTCACCCTTGAGGGGTCATCGTTATTCAGTATAAGTGGAGAATCTTTGGCACAAGACACATGTGATTCTTTATTTGTTTCCTTCACCTGGTTAGAATGTAAGCTAGATTTAATAGCCTTCCTTATCCTAAATCTTCTCTTTTTCCTATGAACTGGACCTTTGACAAGGTCGGCATCTGCTTTACCCACTTTAAGTTCATCTGGTTTCTCCTTTTCACAAATAATGTCAGCTTTGGCATTAGTTGTTACAGTCATAGCTTTACCTTCTTCATGCACACTTGCTAAAGTTTCATCCTGTATACTGTCTAAGTTTCCTGAAACAGACATATTTCCATCAAAAAGGCTCCTGTCAAATGCACGTATTCTCTGAGTGCAACCATTTCTGTAGAGCTCAGGCGCTTTCCTCCTAATGACTATGGGTGCAAAATCAGGGTTATGAATGTAACAGTTGTTTGTAGGATCATGTGACACACAGAACTTGCTGCTATCATTTGTTCCAGTTACAGTTGGATTTGTTGTGTCAGAAATAGAGACAGATTCAAACTGTAAACCAGGTGCAGAATATACAGATCCTGCATATGGATCAAGTCTGTTCTCCTGCAGAAAAATTTCCTGAGTTGCAACTTCACCCTCTATGTTTTGTTCAACCCGGGGATGCAATTGGCGTTTTGTCACATTCTCTAGCTCAGCCTGGGTTTCTCTCAACTCTGCCCTTAGATCTCTAACTATTTCCCCAGCTTCCTGGAGCTGAGCTTCAAGCTCATCAATCTTCTTCTGCTGATTCAATGATGTCAGCTCCGCTTCATTGACCTATAAAATTGCCATGAATCAGACAAAAATATGAGATAAGAAACAAGATAAACATGATTTAACCTAGGACTCCACTGCTTAGCTTCAGTTCTAGAAGCTGTTTGGATGGCATGTTAAATTATAGTATGTGAGTATGTGGTATGTGCTATGAGATGTAACTGCATTTGCTGCGAGACAGTTGAATTTGGGTTAAAAAACTGAAACAATAATACCAGATATATATCTTTATATGATTTCCCAGCCATGGAACAAGTCTAGCATGCAAAAATATACAAACATGAAAAGTATCTAGCTGCCTGCCTACATTCTGAATCAAGTCAACTTCACTCAAACCAGGCATCCATGTAAATTGATGGAGAGTTAGGCAAATACAGAAGTGCGAATTGATCCCTCTGCAGCAAGTCATGAATATATCATGTACTTTCTCAACTGTGTATTGATTGTATTCTTTTAATGACAACCACAAATGTTATATAAAAATACAGTCAATCTTTATTATTCTAAGTATGAACTTTCTTAGACATAACACTGCATTTCGAAGATGAAAATACAACAACAGTGTGATGAATGGATTTTTTAGATGCCAAACCATCCATATGATATTAATGGAATCACAAGTTAAACTTAAATAATACTTCCATTCAAGCATAACCATTACAGACAAAACCCACATTTAAGCAAATGCAAGGTATTCCCCCATCCATTTGAACAGAATTTTCACAGTTATAGAAAGGATGCAAGAAATTAATCAACAATCCGAACTAACCCAGTGAAATGGGAAGCTCGAAACCAACAAGAAACTTTCTCAATCCAGTAAGAACACAGAGGAAAGACAAAGCCAACATTTCAACGCATAAGTAGGTTAAATTTGTAAACCACAGCCAAAACTCCGAATTAAGCACACAGCAATTCAAAAAAGAACAAAGAGAAAAAGAACGAATTTTTATTGAAAAGATAAAAGAACCCTTTGGAGGATGGTGATTGTTAGACCTTAGAATCGAACATTTGTTTGAGCCTGAGAAGCATCCCAAGCGCCTCTTCCTTAGTGGAAACAAGTTCCTGCTGAAAGCGCGTGGCTTTCCTCTCCGACACCATGATACGCGCAGCAGCCTCCTTCGCAGTGTTCAGAATGATATCGGCGTAGGCCTTCTTCAAGGCCGTCAATTTCTGATCAAAACGCAAAACACCAAATCAAAACCCAAAACACCAAACCCACGTAAATCCCAAACAGCCATCGCCAGTACCCGCAAACCCCAAAAATAAAAATAAAAATAAAAATAAAAAATAAAGAATAAAATAGAATCAAATTTCCTAGTTGAAAAAAAAAAAGGAAAAACCGCGGTAGGCGGCGGGAGAAGTAGTTGAAAAAGGATGAAACGGAACGGAACGGTTTACCTCGGAATCCTCCATTGTCGTCTAATGCATCAGAAGATGAAGTGTTGGGTGTGGGTGTTTCGGTTGAGAGCAACAACAACAACGGCAACAGAAACAAGTGAAAGAAGGAGAGGGGGAATGATGGGATGGGAGTTTGTTTCTGTTTTTCTTCCTCTTTCTCACAGTAGTAGCTGTGTGTCTGTTAGGAAGTGAGAAACATAATTACCAGATTGCCCTCCGCGTAATAACATTACATTTACCACGTCGCAATCGCAAACCGTAACACCGGCGCGGGGCCCTTGTTCTCTTCTCTCTTTTATATTTCCACATTTGACCCTGGTCCACCACCTCCATCTCAGATTGCTAATTGCTAACGTGTACTCGTCAATGTACCAACTGCAACTACGAGGGGCGTTAAACGCCCACGTTTTGTTTTTTAGCCTTCAATGCCAAATCTATGTTTTATATTATCAACATTTTCTTTTTTATTTTTATTGCTGCATATCCAGGAAAGATAATGCTGAATAAATAATCATTTTTAAATTTTAAAAAATATTTTATTAATATGATCCTTCAAACACTGATTTGATATTGATTTTTAAATTACTTTGATATTTTGTGGGAATTAACTAATCAATATTTCAAAATACTAATATAAAAAAAAATTGTATATTGTCTTGGACCCAACACAGGTCTTGGCACAAAACTAACTCATCTAAGGCTTCCACCGTGCAGGATATTATTATCTTGGAATCAAGTGTTTTCACATTTATAATCCCAACTCAAAACAACATTTATGAATCCTCTTGCCTAATATAACTTTAATATGATTTAAAATTGTTTAAAATTAAATTAAATTTTAAATTATTCAAAATTTTAAAATATATACATAAATTAATTTAAATCAATTTTTAAAAATATATACTTTATGCTAAAAAAATATTAAAATCAATTTTTTAATATTAAAATAAACAAATTCTAATCTTATAATTTCACCACCCTCATGAAAATCATACATAATAAAAGAAAATTATTGTTCAATGTAATTACTTTATTCTTTCATATTCAATCTAATTAACTGAAAATTAAAACTTTTATTTTTTATAGGTATTCACCATTTCATTGCCTCATCAATTAGCATATGAAAACTCAATTTAAAATGTATGAATATCATATTCAGAATATGTATTTATATGTGCATATTGTTTTTGATTATTTCATTTTCTAATATTATATTTATTTTTTAATCATAATATTTTTACATACAAATAATGTCATTTATTTATTTATGTTTTTTATATAATGGTTAACAATTCAAAAAAATAATCCAACAATCTACATTTAAATGAATATAATATATATTATTATATCTATATCTAGTAATTTTTTGTTTTATATTCTCACTTTATTGTTAACTAAAAAAACACTTATAATAAAATTTAACATGATATTCTAAATCTTGACAAAGTATGTATCTAATGAGAACAATTTTTTTCTTTGAGTTAAAAAGTTATATATAAATAGTTAAAATTTAAAATATTTTAAATATCAAATAATAACTTTAAAAAAATTCTTATATTTTAATATTTAATATTCATATAAGATCAATAATAATTAAGAATTATTCCTTCCACTTTTAAATAACTTTTTTTCTTCCAGTGTAAGTTTGATAACACTATTTTTTTCCATCCTATCAAAGTAAAGATTTGAATTATTTTTCTTTATCTTATATTTTAAAAATAATTTAAAAATGTCATATTATTTTTTATTTTTAAATATTTATATAGAAAATATTTTTATTATTTTTATAAAATATTTAAAAGCAAGCTACTAAATAAAAAATAACGTAACTTTCTATAAATAAATATGAAAAAAAACAAAAAAAAATCATAATCAAATAATTCCTTAAATTTTAAAAAAATGTCAAACATCATAATTTGATTTCCTCTTATTTTATTTTTGAATTCAAACAAAAATAGTTATTAATTTATTTGTTGCCTTTTAAACACATTATTGAAATAAAAAAACCAATTTTTATATTTTTTTATAAATATTAATGAAAAATTAGATAAAAAAATTATCAAATAATAATAGGTAGTTTTCTAAAAAAAATTAAGGAAGATAAATAAAGTTTAAAATCAAAGTCAACAAGAAAATATTTATAATTCATTAGTTTATTAAAAATAATAAATAATTTAAATAATAATTATAAAACTACTGCTTTTATTTTAAATATTTGTACATTATTCGTATGCAAGTGTTAAAAAATTTAAAAACAAATTAATGATATCAAATAAATAATGTATTTTTTAACATTAAACAAGTTTATAAGTTTTTTTTTTATTTTTAAATAGGGATAAAAATAAAAGAAACCATTTGACATAAGTTTATAATTTGATTTAATTTGTTTAAAGTCTAACTTATTTCATCTTGTTTAATAAATAAATAAATTCAGATTTGTTAAAATAAAATTTTAGATAAATAAGTTAAACTTAAACTTATTAAAAAGTTTGATTAGTCTATTTAAAAATTTATTTATCTTTATATATTATATATTTATATTTATAGTATTTATTTTAATATATTATATTTATATAATATTAATATATTTATATAATTTATTAGAATTTTTAATTTCAAACAAAATAAATTTTATATTTATGAGATTTTCTAATGTTTATTATAAGAGTTGTGTATGTTACTTTAAGTTTAAAATAAGTATTTTATATTTTAGTTTTAGTTTTTATATGTATTTAAATTTATATATATATATATATATACATACATATATATATATATGCATATGTGCAATATATATTTTATATATTATTATATTTGTATATAACTAGTTAATCATTTATATAGATTTTAACTTTATTTATTGATATTTACTATATTATAGACTTTTAAATAAATTTGTATATCTAATATGTTTTAAAATAGATCATGTCTTAATAATAAAAAATATATATAATAAATAATAAACTCATATTTAGATCTCAAAATTTTTAAATAGATCATATATAAACATTTAAAATTTTAATTTTTTTTATCTTTACTTTTAAATTTAACTTGTAATCTTAAATTTTTATTATATTATTTTAAAATATTTTATATATTAATAGTCAATAATATCAACATTAATAATAAACTGATATATTAATATAGAGTATACTTTTTTTTTATATCCACAAATGTAATTATGTAATTACAACATATCAATTTTTTAGGCTAATAAATTTTAGATACAAAATTACATTGAAGGTTTGTTGACATAAAGTTAAATATCATGTTGATAGTTTAAGTAAACATTTATTTTAATATTTGAGATCTACACATGTCATGCATTTTAGTTTTTAGAATTTATAAAATTATATTATTTTTTAAGATTATGTAATGATAATTAATGAGTTTTTTTTTAAATTCATTAATTTCATACAAAATAATTTATCAGGATACAAAATAATTTTGTATTCTCAGTTTATTTTTGAAAATTATAATTTTTTCTCATTTAATGATGGATAAAGAGATGTTTTTTATTTTTATTTTAAAAATATCATATTATTTTTATTTTATTTTCAAAGTTTTATATCAAAAATAGTAAAATAAATAAATAAATTGTTTTCATAGTTTTTTATAAAAAATATTAAAACACAAAATAAAAAATATTTTCTAAAATCAAATGTCATCTAATTTTATATTTTCCAATTATGATTTGTTCATCCTAATTGTTTTTTTCTTCATTTTCTTTCTTTCGAACATAATATTTTGTTTGAACACTAGTTAGTTATGAAAACACATATAATCTCTTTGTAAGCAATAATTAAATGAGTTTTTTTTGCTCATTTCTAAATATAAAAGCAATGATTGTCTATTTTTAAAAATTTCAACAACATTTATAAGATTATCTAAATACACATGAATTCACTTATTTCTTTTACTTTTTTTCTTATTTTCTACTTTGCTTTGTTGAGTTAGAAATAATGTGTCCACAAGATAACCTGATTTAAGTAATAGTGATCATAATTGCTTTGTTGAATTAAAAGTAATGTACCCATAAGATAATCTAATCTAAGTAATAGTCATCATGATGTAGCATTTGATCTTTTCCAGCATGTTTACAATTGGTTTTGATCTAATTCCTAAAATATTTGTATTAAATATTCCACAGATGGTGTAACTGTGAAACTTAGATCATTCAAAAAATATGTTTTGGTTCATGCTTCTTTTAATCATTTTTCTGAATGTTGTTATATCTTTTGATCATTTTTCTTAATTATATTGTAATAATAATTAAAATTTGAGACAATTGTGGACCTAGTAGCTTCTTATAACATGATATTGAATTCCTTATCTTTCCATTATTTATAGAATTTTTTTGTCATAGATGCCAAATACAAACATGATATTGAATTCCTTATCTTTCCATTATTTATAGAATTTTTTTGTCATAGATGCCAAATACAAAATTTATGATTGGTTCTAAGAATTACATCTTGCATAATAACTCTTAAGCTACTTGAATAAAACCACACACATTAATCCCCCATAATTTTAAAATCAAGCACAAAAGTCTTCAAAATTATTTAAAATCAATCAGTGTAACACTTAGTCTTCCTCAACTTTTCCTCGATCCTTGTCCAACTTTTTTTAGTCTTTCCATTAGCACATTTTTTTTTCCATTTCCATGAGCCTCACCCTTATCCCCCTCTAACTTTTTCACTAACTCGTCCTTTAATGATTTTACATAAAGCAAATTAGATCCTAAAAATATACTTTAACTTATCTCAATAAAGTTTCATTTATGTTGCATAGAATAACATATATCTTGATGTAAATATGTCAAAAAATTATTTTCTAATTGTTCTTATTTTCAATTCTCATCATAACATATGATGCAATCTATATATGGTTATTAGTATCTAGGTTTATAACAATAAAAAAAACTTGTTATCTATACTAACCTTAGATTAAAGCATCATTTAGAGCAATTGATGACCTATAAGTATCCTTAGAATCTTTTTTTACATCGAACCAAGCATATGTACATTCTTTATAATTATGAAGGTCTATTAGATTAAGGTAAGATGTCTATTTTAAAATTGAGCTAGGATGGGTGCTTAATAACTCAGCAACATAATTTTATATTCTAACATATTTTTCTCTTTCACTCCCTTCAACTATTTTTATAACTTCCATCTATATAGCTTATTATCATCATCTAGCCATACTCCATATTTTTACTTGATATAATGAAATATCAGGCTTTAAGGTAGATTGTTTCCTTAATTTCTTAACTAACTTCCCAATTACCCAAATTTATTTTGCTAACTGTTTTTTAAACATACCGCTACAATTATGTTCAACTTTAAATATTTTGGTATGAAAGCAATGAATTTTATTATTGAGAGAACAAAAAATTTTTTGAAATAAAACTTTCAACCCTTTCCTTAACCTGTATCCTGATATGAGCATTCTTCATGCCTATGACATTTCTTCCCAAATCAATATTGTAATCCTCCAGTCCTTGCTTGAATACTTCTAGGGTTGAAAACTCAATGCCTATTTTAAGGTCTACATGATCAAAGGTTGTCTCTTGGTTGCATTATGAAAAACTTTTTTTATTATTTACATCATCTTCATTATGAGAGTTTTTGGTCTTTAAAAAAGACTCAGTCATCATTATCACATTTCTCATTACTAGCGTCATCCATATACATATTTTCGTGGCCTACACATCCATTCCTATCATTTATAAGTTTGTGTCTTTTTTAATAGTAACAACTTTTTATTTTTACTCCATTTTGTTTTCCTTTATTCTTTGCCTATTATTTCAATTTTATCTTTTCCTTTAATTTTATTTGTCCTTGTTATAGTGGCCTTTCCATTTCTCTTCCTTTTTTTATTATATTTTTCACCTTTTTTACTTTCACCTATATTTTTCTACATATTTTATCCTATTTCATTCTCCTGTCATATTTATGTACTTATTTTATAATTTTTCTTTCCCAATTCTCTAGTTCTGCTTATTTAGGTAATTAACTACATTTTTCTCTATCCCTAACCACTTCAGTTACTTTATTATATCGTTTAACTTCTTTATTTTCTCCCGTCTAACCATCTTCTATATGATAGACATAGGTTGGTTCATGTATAAGATATTTATAGTAAATATGTACCTCATCTTTATTTCTCCTTAATCCTCTCAGTATATTTTTATTGGGCTATAATAAAAAAACATTCAACACCTTATCATAATCTATCATATGAAAAAAGTTACTAAAACTAAGCAAATCCAATAATTCATCATCAATCTCAAGCCAAACTTAAACTTTACCTTCATAATCCATCTTACCATCATCTTAATGGACAAACCGACCTCTATAATGGATTGGATTGTGATAAGATTCATTTTGTACAATAATAAAAATTTATTTAATTAACTATATATTTTAATAAACACTTTATATACAAATAATATAACATTGTATATAACATAACTCAACTTTAAAATCTAAGAAACTACAACTACAATCAATATATATATATATATAAGCAGTAATGATGATTTTATCTACACATAAATAAACATAATCATTCACACTCATCCGTATAGGATAACAACACATAAAAAAAATGGGACACTAATAAACATATATTGGACAACAACATCAAAAATTTAGAAACATAATACAACACTCAAAATTCGGAAGTTTCCATTGGATCATAAAAAAAAAAAAGAGAATAAACTATACATACAGCTATTATAAATCCTTAATGCCTACAAAACCAAAAGTACTGTTACATGCAAGCAAAACATATATCTCAGATGCACACATTACAAGCAACACATTATTTATCTACTTTTATTTTTCATCAACATTGCTGTATGCAATTTTTTAAAAATAAAAAATAAATAAATTTAAATGACATGAAAAAAAGAGGTTACGACAAATAGAAAAGGAAAAAATTAAACTATTTATAAATTTATTTCTAACTTATAACATAATATAAATTAGTTTTCTATTTTTAAAAATTATACAAATTAATCCATTTATTTAAAATAATATAAATTAATCTATTTATATATGACATTAAGGATAAATTTAAAATATGATGATAAAAATCATAGAAATTTTTTTAGGTAACAGACTAATTTAAAAAACAAAACTAGACAAGTAATATTAGAATGAAAATAAATTTATTTTAATTTTTCAATACTATCTTGTTTTTAAATTTGAAAAAACTTAATCTTGTATAGGTTTAATTAAAATCAAATATAAATAAGAAAGTATTATATTAATATAATTTGAGATACTTAATAAATAATATAATAATAAAAATTAATATTATTAATTGTTTCAAATTAATTTTAAATCCAATGTGAATCAATAACTTAATTATAGGATGAAAATGATAAAAAAAATATTATATTTGAGTAACTATTAACTAAGCTTTCTCCCATATATATTACAAACGCTTTGCGAAGAGCCAATGGACTGGAAGAAAAAAAAAATGATGAGAAAATCTCTAGTTAAATTGAGTTACTTTTCAAGTATTAGTCTGTCAAGTATAGTAATTAAAAATATGTAATTTAGAATTAGTCTCTCAAGTATAGTTTAATTGTATTTTTAATTTTTTTCAGTTTAATTTATATATAATTCTAATTTTTATATTTTTTTATATTTTTGGTTCTACTTTTAAAATTTAATAAATTCTTTGTCTATTTTTAACTAAAATCTTATAATTTATATTTTATATTAAAAAAATTTATAAATTAAATTATTAAATTTTAATTCAAAATTAATCAATGAAAATATTAATTTTCCCTAAAATAAATAATTTTTTTTCTTTTTTGAAATCCTAAATTCACATCTTATAGAATCTTTTAAATTTAATCAAAGTTTTACAAAAAATTTTACTTTTAAAATTTAAAATTTTTTTTTTAATATTATTAAAAACTTCTCCAAAATGTTAGATAAAAATAATAATTTAATAAAATTAATATTTAAAAATCAAATAAAAATGAAAATTATTAAAAATAAAAGTATCAAAATTCTTAAAAAAAATAAAAAACCAAAGTTATATGTAAATTAAACCAAATATATATTATATACAGGTCAAGTGGCTTGAGTATTAGATTAGACTCATCTTTGCTCAATATTAAAAAGTTAAGATTCAAGACATTAATGAGTTTTTTTTATTATTATATTTAATGATTAGAGTTGGACTTAACTTAAGATACTTATGATCAAGTTGGACAGAAGGACAAACATATCTCGTATATCCTAACATAAGTTATTAAGATTCAGAACATGAGAGATGAAAAAAAATTAATAACAATCAGATGCAATTTGTAATAATTAATTTTTAAGATCTTTTTAATGAGTTCTTGAAAAACATTAGTTTATGAATATTAAATATACCTCATTAAGTATTTTTAATGATAAAAAAAAGTATCGAATAATTTTTAATTTAAACACAACAGTGACTTTTTATATTTTTTTTAACCTGTACTTTTAATATATTAGTTGATTTTAACTTAAATTTATTACTCGGTGCATATCTTTATTCATGAGAAATGCTATCAATATTTTTATTATTATATAATTCTTTTATTTTTTTTTCAGATTCACAAAATTATGAGTAAAAACTATTGATTAAAAATATGAGACTTACATCACGTTAAAATTTCTTATAAATTTTAACTTATACAAAAAGTCATTGGAAGTTTAATATAAATCTTTTTATTGTATATTTATGAATATATAATATGAAAATTTTAAATTATTTTTCATATTTTGAATATAATACACTTTTTATGAAAACTTTTTTTACTCTTATTATATGTACGTGGGAACACAGTAAATATTTTTTAATATATAAATATTTGGATTGAAGAGCGTTGAGCGGTGGTGTTTGGGGGCCCACGGAGGGTAGCCTCTCTTTCTGTATGAAAACGTTTCCTTTCACACGTCAAAAAAAAAAACGGTGGTCCAATGCTATAATGCAATCCCATGTTTCCATCCTCGATCTTCATTCTTTAGTCCAACAGTTTCAACCTGTCTAGTGGGAAATAACACAATTAGACCAACACTCCAAATCACAAGGATGATGATACATGACCAATTTCTTTTTTTTTAAAAAATGGACACTGATAAATTGCTATATCCTTACATATAATGTCTTGTGATTTGGTTAAGTTTCTCTTTAAATGAATATATTAATTATTATTTTTTACATATAAACAGGATATATATTTATCTGTACTTTTTATTCAAGATTGATAGCATTTTAAAAAAAAAATAAAAAAAATCTAAAAACTTATGGCTGAATATAAAATAAATGCATATTATTATTTATATGTATGAATTTATTTATTTTTACAAAAGTATGCATGATGTTACTATTATCCATTTTGTATAATAGTAAATAATAATAACAAACTTGACATTAGTTAGGGATGATCTTTGATGTATAAGAGAATACAAACAACCATTTAAAGAAAATTTTGGTATATAAATTTTATTTTATTTTTGAGAATTATATTTTTTTACAAATTATAATGATATAAATTTGTATATGTTTACAATTTTTAAAAAAATATTATTAAGAATATGGTTAAATTTTTTAATCTTCATTAAACTTTTAGATCTTTATCTACTTTTATAAAGATATTTTATTAAAAATATTACTAACTTTTTAAAATATTTATATCAAATATAAAAAAGATTAAATTAGATATTAAATTTAATATTTACATTAATTTAAATTTTTTATAAAATATACAATTTATTAATTTAACTATTAATTTAAAAATTGTTATTAAAATTACGCAATACTATGATTCGAACGGTTTCAAACTAAAGAATTGAGAAACATGGTTAATTGAACGGCTAAAACCAATAATCGTTTTCAACTAAAGAATATAATAATTTATTTGAGTTTCGGGTTGTGTCAGCAGTAAGTTATGTGGGTGGGTAACATTGGTTTTTCATCTGATAGGGAGAAGAGAGAGAAGGAAGTTACAAAATTGGGAGCACGAGTCTTTTTTTTTTTCATCTTGTGTTCTGTTTTTTATTCATGCCTGGGTGAGTGTTGTGTGTTCTATTTTCTACAATAACGTATTTTGTTTTTGGTCAGTAACAACATGTTTTGTTCTTGCATCTTCTAGTTGCAGCAAGATTTCTCTAATTTTGCAACAAGTTGGTCAGTTCAGGTCTCATTGAAATTTTATGTGAAACTCATCTTCGATCGACATAATCTGCAGATAAGTGCTGATTTCTATTCTAAAATTCAAACATCTCTTCCATTTGTCTGTTCTTATCGATAATGCTTTGGTTAACACCCATTTTAGATGGCAACGACTAGTTGTCCATCCTTTTTTTTTAGGTCGATAATGTTTATAAATTTTTTATACAAAATAAAAATTAATAAATATTATATTGCATAATTTTATTTTAATATCTAATATATTATTTAAATATATATATATATAAATGTTAATAATTAAATAATATATTTACAGATATTTAAATTATTTAAAATTTGATATATTATCATAAAAATATTGATATAATTTAATAGTTAGATTAATAAATTTTATATTTTATAAAAATTATTAAATTAATTTAAATATTAAGTTTAATATCTAACATAAATAAATTTTAATCCATATAAAATATAATATTTTTAATAATCTTTTAGAAAAAATTCTTACCGAACATTGTCCAAGAAGAATGATTAAGAAATTTTTTTTATAAGAAATATAATTTTTAATGTTATTGATATACTATAAAAAAATTAAAATATTATTTTTGTTGAAATTTAATCCATGTTGAGCTGGAGATTCATAGTATGGCTCTTTAACAAGACCTGGAAAAGAAGGAATCATAGGTCAACTTATTATAATGAGATTTTATTGTTGAATAGCAAAGACATTTTTTTTCATAAAGCCTAATAGTTGAGTATAAACTGTCTTAAACTACCAGCACATAAAGTAAACATTATATATTTTCTATATCTAACAAAGTTATATAAGCATTTTGCTACACAAATTATTCAACAACTGTTCATAAAACAAATGAAGAAAATATATTATTTTATATCAATTAATTGTAGTGCATAGATTTAATAAATTATTCAATAACAAGTTAGGTGTCAGTTTTTTACAACTTTTTTTGAAATTGGAGAAATAATTATACATAATAATGATCGTTAAAATCCCCAAATTTTATTTGAGACATGGCCCTTTATGTATTTTTAGTTATTTCCATTAGTTTTATGTTTAATATTTAGTGTGATCTAATTTGTGTTTAAGTTGTACATTATCTAGAGTTAAGTTCTTCTTTTGCTTTTGTAGAAAAATAAAGACAAAGAATGGAGAGGAATTATCTCTGAAATGAAAGATGAAAAGACAAAGGAAATAATTAAAAAATTAAAAGATTGATAGTGTCTACCAAATGTTTTAATATTGAACTTTAAAAGTAATCATATTGGTACAAGTTGATATACTCAAAATAGTAAATAACAACATTGGCTAGTCCATTTTGAGTCCTTCTCATTGCCTAACAATGCTTTAACATCGAATTTAGCTATATAAATGTATTAAAATTATGTGAAATAAACATTAGGATTTTCTTTTGGAGGGCGAAGGGGGAGACTTTCTTGGAAGAATGAGGAACACGAACTTGAAAGTAAACAATTGAAGATACTCAAAAACCTTCATTTCTTAAATTTTATGACGTTTTTAATTTTTTATTACTCTTTTACTTAATTATATAAAAATAATAAGGATAGAATAAGATAAAAAGTAAGATAAATTCTTATTTTATTATATATTTAATATGTACCATGATAGTAAAATGGATAACATCATATTATCCTATATAACATTTAAGATAAATAAATAATGATAGAATATAAATTATACTGAAATTTTAAAATTATATTTTATACAAAAATTAATATGATTTTAAAATTAAATTTTAATTTACTTTTTGTTTTTCAGTAAAATATTAAAAAATATAGTAAAATATTAAAAATGAAAAACTTGTGTATAAATAAAATTGAAAAATTATATTAAATTATATTTTTGTGTAAAATTTTAAGTAATTTTTGTATGAAATGATAACTAGAACAAAAAATATTATGAAAATTTAAATATATATTTATAAAATGAGTACGATGTGATTTAATTTTTTCATTAAAAGTGTTTTATATAATTTTTTATAAAAATAATATTTTTATTAAATTTTGTAAATATTAAAAAGTATACAAAATAATGATATGAAAGAAAATAATAAATTTATCTTATTTCAATAATTTCTAATCCATCAGTATCCTTCTCCTAATAAAAATTTGAACTATAGAAATAGGATGAGATAGCTCAACGGAGTAAACTTTCATATCTTATTAGTTTAACAAACATTGAAAGTATAATATTTCCTAAAAATATACTCTTAAGATTAGGATTTGATGATTTTTATAATTTTTTAATTTATGATAAATATGTTTTTAGTTTTAATAATGTGATAAAATTTCGTTCAACTTCTCAAAATTTTCGTTGATTTTAGTATTTGTAAATTTTAAAATTTTTTAAAATAAATTTTATTATAATTTATTATAACTGATATATATATATATATATATATAAACATATTATGTTTTTTATTATTTTAAAATTATTATTAATAGAATATATTAAATTATATGTCATATTATTACAAACTTGCATTTGAATTTTCAGAATGATATTTTTTTTTTTATTTTAATTATATGTTGACATGGTAAACCTATCCAAACACTTAAAAAGTCACCGATAATTTTTATATTCTTTTTGTTGAATTTTAATTTCATAGTACTCTTATAAAATATGGACATTTAATTGTTTTGAATGATGACACATTTTTGTAGTTTTCATAAAAAATAGAAACATTTCAGTTAATATTTTTATTCTTTTCTTGTACAAATTTACATAGGTTCCAATTTTAGTTCTGTATAAATTAAAAAAAAAAAGATTTCATATTTGACTGAAAAGTCTAATGATCGAACAATAGGACATATCTGTGGAAAATGTCTACCATACTATTTTTTTACAATAAAAAGTTTAAGCAAATTAAATTTAAAGATTATACTAAAATTATAACATATTTAAAATTTTTAAAATATTTATAAAAATACCTTCACATAGCAATAGAATAGATAGCGTATGAAAAACGCAGAGAGCTTCAACATATTTCTCCCGCTTGAATGTTATTTAAAAATCTGTTACCGCAATTGCTACCGAGGACCAGACCCGGTTGAAAACGGATCATACTTCAATCCGTAGCCCGTTATTCAGCGGGGCTCCACCACATATGAATATCCGGGTCAAATAACCCGATTACTTTCCACTTTCATCCCCTCTGACCGTTATCCACAAAGAACACCACGTGGCCTTTTCTCAATTCAGTTAACAAGCTTACTCTCCTTTCTCCTCCATCTGCTTCCACCACCTACCCCGAAACCAAAAACAACACAGCGTATTACTATCACCAATACCTTTTCAGTTTATTTCCTCTCGTGTCAATCTGAATTCGCATTGAACGACATCATGCCATTGCGCAACCGTCTTCTCAACTTCTGAAAACGACGACAATGTTGCAGAAAATTACCATTTCACCCTCTCTCTCTGTACCCAACCATTCACCTTTCTCCCCCACGCTTCTCAACCCCAAATCCAGCTTCCGCCAACTCTTTTTCTCGTTTTCGAAAGCCAAACCACCTTACTGGAGATTCCAATTCCAAGCACGTGCGAAGCCCAAGGAACTTATCCAGCTAAACCCATCGGTGACGGTAGAGAAAGGAAAGTACAGCTACGATGTGGAAACGCTAATCAACAGGCTAACTGCCTTGCCGCCACGTGGCAGCATCGCTCGCTGCCTTGACCCCTTCAAGAACAAGCTATCCCAAAACGATTTCGCCCTGGTGTTCAAGGAATTCGCGCAGCGTGGCGATTGGCAACGCTCGCTGCGACTCTTCAAGTACATGCAGCGCCAGATATGGTGCAAGCCCAATGAGCACATATACACCATCGTGATCACTCTCTTAGGCAGAGAAGGGTTGCTCGATAAGTGCCGCGAGGTGTTCGATGAAATGCCAAACAACGGCGTCGCACGCAGCGTCTTCGCCTACACCGCCATCATCAACGCCTACGGGCGCAACGGTCAGTTCCAAACGTCGCTTGAGCTCCTCGGTAGAATGAAGCAGGAGAGGGTTTCTCCGAGTATTTTAACTTATAACACTGTGATTAATGCTTGTGCCAGAGGTGGGTTGGATTGGGAGGGATTGTTGGGGTTGTTTGCGGAAATGAGGCATGAAGGGATTCAGCCTGATGTTATTACATACAATACCTTGCTTAGTGCGTGTGCTCAAAGGGGATTAGGTGATGAGGCTGAAATGGTGTTTAGGACTATGAATGAAGGTGGGATAGTTCCTGATATCAATACTTATAGTTATCTTGTTCAGACATTTGGTAAGTTGAATAAGCTCGAGAAGGTTTCGGAGCTTCTCAGGGAAATGGAGTCGGGGGGTAATTTGCCAGATATTACTTCTTATAATGTGCTATTAGAGGCCTATGCAGAGTCAGGGTCCATCAAAGAGGCATTGGGTGTGTTTCGGCAGATGCAGGCTGCAGGGTGCGTGCCAAATGCGGCCACATATAGTATTTTGTTGAATTTGTATGGGAAGCATGGGAGGTATGATGATGTTCGCGATCTTTTTCTTGAAATGAAAGTGAGCAACACGGACCCTGATGCTGGTACTTATAACATTCTCATACAGGTCTTTGGGGAGGGTGGATACTTTAAAGAAGTAGTCACTTTGTTTCATGACATGGTGGAGGAAAATATTGAGCCGAACATGGAGACTTATGAGGGTTTGATATTTGCTTGTGGGAAGGGAGGGCTCTATGAAGATGCCAAGAAAATTTTAATGCATATGAACACAAAAGGAATAGTGCCGAGTTCCAAGGCTTACACTGGGGTAATTGAAGCATATGGGCAGGCTGCACTGTATGAAGAGACTCTAGTTGCGTTTAACACCATGAATGAAGTTGGAAGCAACCCTACCATTGAGACCTACAATTCATTTGTTCATGCTTTTGCAAGTGGGGGGTTGTACAAAGAAGTGGAAGCAATTTTGTTCAGGATGAAAGAGTCTGGTTTAAACCAGGATGTGCATACGTTCAATGGTGTGATTGAAGCTTTTAGGCAAGGAGGTCAGCACGAAGAGGCTGTAAAAGCTTATGTTGAGATGGAAAGAGCAAACTGTGAACCAAACGACCTGACACTTGAAACAGTATTAAACATATACTGCTCTGCAGGTCTTGTTGACGAGAGTGAGGAGCAGTTCCAAGAAATTAGAGCTTCAGGAATTCTGCCCAGTGTCATGTGCTACTGCATGATGCTAGCTCTTTACGCAAAGAATGACAGGTGGGCATTCTTTTATTATATTGCTATGCTTTTTCTGTTATTGTGCTACTTTCAAATTTAAGTTTGAAGTTGTAATAATTAGGTGCTTACAAATACCGATCAATGATCTCAAGCATGTTATACAGATAGGATTTTGAAAATAATTGAATTAAAATTGGATACTATAACAGTTGAGTAATGATGACATGTTGATGCCAATACAGGTACATGATTGACTTACAAATGTATTCTAAGTTTTTTACTTATTTTGTTATTTGTTTGAGATTGGACTAAAAGAAACAAAGTATCATGCAAGGATTTTCTTGGGCTCATTATCAGCATTAAAGCATGACTACTTTTTCTTTTTTTTCTGCACTTAGGAATATTGCATAATCTTGTGATCAACACCAGATGCAACTAACACAACTTATTGGATAATTATAAGCTTCGCTAAATTATGAGTTTCGGTCTTGAAGTTTCATATGCTTTTCTATATGGTCCATTTATTGTTCTCACAATCTTTTTAGATTTTTATATTTTTCTATGATTTTCACCCCTTCTTTTTAACTTCTTCATCCTCCACATCCCCTATACATCCCACCTCTACAATTAACTTTTTGCTTAGTTATGTCTAGCAAACTGTGAATGTTTCTGCAGTGATTTGTACATTATTATTCAGCATCTTTACATTTTTCACCTTTTTGGTAGGGAATTCTCATGCATTGTTCTATTAGTATGGTGTCAATTGTATACTGAATTTTATTTTGGTTAGCATATAGAGTTTGATTTGTTGATAGGCAATTTTGAATTAAATTGTGGCAGCTGGTGCCCTGAAAAAGATGGTAATGAAGACCTTCATGTAAAATATTATTTGCATTCAAGCTCATAATGGATACGTAATGGACATCATTTTCTGATGTTCTTGTTTCCATTGAACTCTGCTTAGGTAGGGCACACAGGGGTAAACAATTTAATTAAGCCCCTACTCAATAAACTTATTTTGATAAGCTTCACTGTGAAGTTTATTGAAATAACAACAACATAAGCCTTATCCCATTATGATTGGAAACACGAAATTTTCTGAAATATCATTTACCATAAGCTTAGAATTAAATTTAAAAAATAAACTTATAAGAACACTGTAAGCCACTTTTATAAACTTTAACCAAACACCTGCTCAAGTACTTATATGATAAGCTTTGTAGAAACACTTCTAAGCAATTTGGGAGTTACTTCGTGTATTTTCATAATAAAGATACTAGGTTCCTATTAGGATGTCAATCATAATTCGAAGTCTAACAAAAGAAAAATGGTTTGTGATGGAATTTTCAACAACTTTTGGCGCATTTGTATGCTGATTAGATCTTGTCCAGTACCCATTCTCACTTTATTTTAAATGGGAAGCCTTCTTTTTGGTTATTTCTCTTTGCAATTTGCTATCTCATTCTTGTGTCAAGTAAATGCCTAACTCTGTGTGGACCTTTCATTTAACTTTGATCACCTATTAATTGCATTTTCATTCTAATGCTTTATTTATGTTTAATATTTGAGCTTACCCCTCCAACTTCTTGGTTTCAGGTTAAATGATGCCTATAATCTAATCAATGAGATGATCACAATGAGGGTGTCGGATATTCATCAAGTGATTGGACAAATGATCAAGGGAGATTTTGATGATGAGTCTAATTGGCAGATTGTGGAGTATATCTTTGACAAAGTCAATTCTGAAGGATGTGGATTGGGAATGAGGTTCTACAATGCACTATTAGAAGCTCTTTGGTGGATGTTTCAGAGAGAAAGGGCTGTAAGAGTGCTCAATGAGGCATCAAAACGAGGGCTTTTCCCTGAACTTTTTCGTAAAAGTAAACTTGTGTGGTCTGCAGATGTACACAGGTATAGTGGCAACCAATTCTTTTTAAACTTGCATTATTGTTTTATGAAAGGAAAACATTTGCAAAACCCCCTCAGTGTGGAGGCATTGACAATTAGAACCTTCAACTTTCAATTCAGGCAATTAACCCTTTTAATTTAAGAGAAGGTCTTCTTAGCTAATTTATGTTCGTGTAGAATGGTTAATTTTTGGAAACTTTAGTGCTTAATTATGATTTTCTTTAAGGAACCAATGGACAAATTAGTAGTTGAAGAAATTTAAGTGAGAGTGACAGTGCAGATAAAATGACTAACAAGATGAATAAATGTGAAGTCTTTGTCAATTTTCATTGGACAATCATTGAAATTGAAAGTTTGAGAACTCTATTTCTCTTAGCCTCCAAAAAGAGGAAATTTTATGCATTTTAATCTTTAATGAATCATGTAAAACCCAAAGCTTGATTGTCTTGCAGGATGTCAGAAGGTGGTGCATTAACAGCACTATCAATTTGGCTGAACAATATGCAGGAAATGTTCATGACTGGAGAGAATCTTCCTGAGCTTGCAACAGTTGTTGTGGTGTAAGTTGATTTTGCCTCTAAAAACTTAAATCTTTTTTTTCTGCAGCACACACCTGAGTTAAACCATTGATGTTAGAAAGTAAAAATGATGAATAATATGTTTGCTTCTGATCCACCCTGGTTATGAATAGGTGGAAGTTGCATTGGTCTGCCTTTTTTATCAGGAAAAAAATGGATTTATCTAGTACCTGATTTAGATCCCGGTTAGTGCTTTCTAACTTTGATATATTTTCCAGTAGGGGTTGCATGGAGAAAAGCGCAGATACCCAAGATTTCCCTATCGCAAAGGCTGCCCTTTCATTCTTGGAGGATAATGTCTCATCATCCTTTACTTTCCCTGGATGGAACAAAGGTCGCATTGTTTGTCCGCAGTCACAACTAAGACGAATTCTGTCGGGCACTGAATCATCTTCAAGTAGAAAAAAATTGGATAAATTAATACCTTTAAGTAATACCCCATTGACTACTGCAGGAGCTATATCCAAATCTGGTTTGCAAAGTGGTAAAGCTAATGATGTTCATTCTAGAACCGATAGTACGAGAACAGAGCTTCTAACAAGTGCAGTTTAGATTATTAGAGAAATTAAAAATTACATTCATCACTTTCCCGTGCCCTGTTTTGCTTGATTTGAAACTAAGATTGGGGCCCGTATTTATTACGCCAATATTCCCGAGTAGGCTTGCTTTCAGATGGCCAAAATTTTTGGTATATATATTCTCAAGGTATCTAAAGAAGCTCAGTTGGCTATCGGCACCATTTCCTTTGTGTATCTGATATCCTGATTCTGCGTAGAAAAAAATAACAAATGTTCTTTTGATCTCTTTTTTTTTTTTTTTTAAGATGTTTGTGTTTCTATGTATAAATTTGTGACAAACGATTTCCAATCATATTTGACAAACGACAAATTACTTTTTTTTGTACCATTAAGAATGCATCAAATTTCTTCATAACAAATTCTTATGAAATGCACTTTCACTTCGATTTAGGAGGGGAGAGGAGGGATAGCTCCTGTGATGACTTTTCAAATCAGCTTGATCATCAATATTGCTAGAAAGATGTGAAATAAGTGTATGTATATATTGCCTATGCCTGTTGTACCTTTTCTTCTTTTTTATGGGTCATGATCACGACCTCGAGCTAGAAAAATTTGAAGCCTCTGCTTTCGGCCGTCATGAACAGGGGACCCTTGAATTATTTATCAAACAAGGTAATTATTGTTATAACCTTGTATGGTACATCCAATATATGATATGCCTTAGAAAGTGACATCAGACCTACTTCAAATGGGATAAACTAAATATTTAAAAGAGATGCGCTTTGACATTTAGGATGTATCTGATTAAACACTGATTATTCAATAAGTCTTCATTAAATAAAAGTTTATGTTACAAATTAGATTATAGAATTTATTAAAATTAAGTTAAAAAGAGTTTATTCTGATAATGTCTATCAATATTTTGGATGATGGAGGAAATAGTAAAAAAAATATCATAGAATTTTTTTGGATGACCAGAAATAAAAATATTTTTTTTGTTTAGATAGATAAAAAATGAATAATATAAATAAAGATAATTTTATCCATAACTATAATTTGTTAAATTGAAAAGCAAATAAAAACATAAGAATATATGTGTAAGATCACATTTCATTTAGGAAGGGGAAAGTTCTTGGTATTGGTGAAAAGACTTAAATTTCGCGGAAGTATTCTATTAACATATGCTGGGGGGCACTCCATGATATTCCCACAATTTTTTACTTTTGATGTGATATGGAGAAAGAAACAAAATACAAATAGGTGTAATAAGGTACAACGCTGCTCTTGATTTGGATCGGATAGATTTTCTTATAAAAAGTTATATGAATTGGATATAAAAATAATATGTGATGAAATTTAATTTAATTTTAAAATAATATTAAAATTTAACTAAATTAAGTTAATTTTTGTGATTGATTTATATGGTTTTAGTATTTAAAAGTAATTATTTATTATTATTTTTATTTATTTTAAATGTTTTATAAATTTTATTTTTAATTTAGATGATTTGGTGAAGTTGAAAAGTAATTTGAATTTGTTAGAAGAATAAAAAATAAAGAGAAAAAAAATATTAATTAGAGGGGTGAAATTATATAAAAAAATTAATTTATTGGTAAAAAAAGATAACAGATTTCATATTCATCCAAAATTAGGATAAGATTAAGAAAAAATATTGATTTTTATGTTATATTACATGAAAAGAAACATAAATATATTATATATACAAGTAAATTTGATTTAATTCTAACAATTGAACTTGAAAACTAAACTGAATCATAATATAATATATAATTTTTTAGTTTTTAATTTTTAAATCAATTTAATAGTTTGGAACATTTTTTGTTTGCTTTTGAATGGCGTTAATAAAGAGTAAAATTATGGTATAGGAGCTAAAAATTTGTCCAAATAACAAAAATCTCAATTTTGTGGGTCTCACTTTGAAAAATCAAATAATATTTTCGAAAAGATTGTGTCTATGATTATATAGCTAAAAACTATTAGTATTACTTAATAACTATCAACAATATAAGCAGAAAATAGGGAGATTTGTTAGTATTTTTTATTTTAATCTTTTAAAAATAGAAGATGATATTATATTGATAAAAAATATAAATAAATTATTGTTGAAATAGTAAAAAAATAAAAAATATTATGACAAATATAGTAATAAAAATTAATTTTCAATATTGTAAAAGAAAGAAACAGATAAAATAATATTAAATTATGAAGTGATTTTAAATATTATTATTGAAAATCAGAATTAATAGCATTAATATATATATATATATATATATATATATATATATATAATAGAATACAAAATAAACTCAAACAATATAAAAATAATGTGAAATAAATGTTTATCATAATAGATATGTTATTTAATTCTATTTTGTAAGAAATTATTATATTTTATTTGATAAATATATGATAATTTTAAATTAATTTAAATAATTAATATTGTAATAATAGAACAGTTCACACCAATCCTATCTAAGGGTACAAAAGTCTACTTGTATATAGAAAACATCCGAGAACATGTTTCAGTCTTTGACAAACCCCTCAGAAGAAATAATTCTATATCATACGTTGGATTGGGGGCATATGTTGGGACAAATGCATTATGTTTTTTAAACCGACATTTGAACAATGAGATATAATCTCTGTGAAAGTAGGGTTGGATGGCCCACAGTAGACTTAACTTCGTCCATTGCTTGATTTTTAAATGCCGGTTTGATTTAAATTAAACAAAATTAATTTTAATGGTCTATATTTTAAATTATTAAATATTTTTAATATATAAAAATTAATTTAAATTATATATTTTTGAGATATATTTTCTATTAGAAAGTATAGTTTTTTTAATATAAAAGTAAATATACTCTAAGTATATAATGCTATTTGGAAAACGAGTTTTACAATGTCTCATAGCTCCAAACAAGCAACCCAAAGTATTGATGCAGCATTGCAGTGTTGATACACAGTTAGCTTGCGTGGTGAAATGTTAGAATTTAATTATAAGATATGAGATATGAGTTTCATATTAGAAATATAAGATTTTAATAAGGGATTATTTATCAACTCTCTAACTATAATAATTATTATGACGTGAATTTTTTTAAAAAATTGTCAATTGGTATTAAAGTTTTTATACAATTCTACTCATAAATAAGGGTAAATAAAAATATGAAAAACATAAAGAAAGTCAGATCAGAAAAAGAGGAAGTGTTTCATAAACTGGATTATATAATTTTGTTATATAAATAGAATATTTATCTATATCTATTTTATATTTCTTTATATATATACATCTAAAAAAATTGAAATTAAATTTTTTAAACTAAAAATAAAAATAGAATAATAAATCAACATAAAATATAAAAATAAATAAAGGGTTAATAAACGGTTAATTTTTTTCATAAACACCTTAAACTCTGACTTAATAAAAAAAATGTTTGATTATTAACATTTAAAAAGACACTCGTACATAATTATTGATCATAATTCAATTGCAAAACATCCATCCCATCCACAATTCAAATACACAGCATCACAATCTAAATAATTTAAAGAATTAAAAAATTGTATCCTTTCTTACTTTAATCTACATCCATAATCTAAATTTAATGAAGTCCAAAATCTCATCCTTCTAGTTATATACATTGTTAAGTCACTTATTTTATTCTATAAGCAAAATCCTATTTGCTGCGTAACAATTTGAGAGGAAGATGTTACATTAACAACTCGCATGATAATTTCCTCATTTTTAAACCTATATAATTTAACCAAAAAAATGAAACCACTTAAGATTTGTCATTTTTGGTACGAAAATTTTGTGGCAGAAAGATTATTCTTTTTGTTTAAAGAAAAAGGTAAAGAGAAGATGTACTACGATTGATGTCATGTAGCTTTAATCACTTTGTTTCCCTTTTACTTGCCTGAAATAAACTAGTTGAACAAAAGTTAAAGGATAAAGTGGGTCAATGACAGCAACGATCTCACTCACTTCATCACTCTACACAAATCATATATCGCGCATGCCACACGATCACGACAACAATTTTACTTTGCAGCATTAACTTATTGGCCAAAAAATTGAAATGCTTCAATCCCACAAATCTATGGTCCGAAACCTAGATGTCTTCATTTTCAAATATGACTTTTTTGTGATCAAAGTAAAGTGAGAAAGTAAAAATATATTTATTATTTGACTTTTTAGTTAACATAAAATTGAATTAAATATAATTTTTAAGAAGTTCTAAAGCAATTTTTTCAAGAAGAAAAAGACACAAAATAGAGCTTTCCGAAAAGTTAATCTGAAAGAAAAAACAAGAGACAATAAATTTATTTGACCAGTTTTTCATAATCTGAGTTTTAATTGAACATATAAAGATTACGTACACTTTGAAAAAAAAATTCTCAAAAATAATTGTTTGTTCTTGAAATTTTAAATATAAATTAATATTGTTTAATTTCTATTATTAATTTTTAATCTTATAAACAATATGACATTAAAAATACGTATATTTAGTTTATCGTTAATTCTGCGAATGATGAATAAATAAATGTGTTTATCAGTTCAACGATCCCACTTTTGAATCCAGTAAGAAGTAAGAACAACAGCGTAAGCTAGTAAGTTTCACATGGTTTTCTTGGAGGACTCTAAGTTTTCAAAAGCCAACAGGTTCACCCATGGACACCCTGGCCTCCACCACTGGATGCACGTGATGTGAGACAATACAAAATTATTTATGTAAAAAATATATTAACTTTAACATTTCACACGTTAGGTTTGTATAATTATTTTACATTTTTTAGTTTAAATACAGTTTTATTTTTTTTGTAATTTACACCAGAATCCTAATCCTATATGCAAGAGCTAAAATCCGTTAACATTAGCTTTTAACCTTAAAATTGCTTAATATTTATTTATAAAATATAAAATTGATCAATTTAACCATTAAATTAATATTTTTAATTATATATTAAAATTTAAATAATTTATAGATATTCAATAATAAATATTTATTTATATTTTAATACTATATTATCTATTAAAATAAAATTATTTTTTATTTTTTATTTTATATAAAATTTTATAAATATAATTTAATTAAAAAATTTATTAAGTTATGTAACCATATAATTTGATCTTATATATATATATATATATATTCACTAATCTGACATATAACTATATTTAAAAAATATGTATTAAGTATATAATTTTACAAATTTAATATCTAAGTGTCAATTGATTTTTTTTTTTTCACTTTCTTTCTTATAATTATTCATACACACTTTTTCTCTTATAATTAATGTGTAATTTGGACTATAATGTTTTTTTAATTTGGCCTTTCAATTTTTTATTGCTGTAATAAGATTTTCTCATTAATTTTTAAAACTTTTAAATTATTATTTTCTTTTAAAAAAATTTATGAACTAAATTAATTTAATTATTGAAAACCCTTCTTCACTTGAAATTTATACATAAAAATATCATATTTATTTTAAATTTTTAAAAATTTATTGTTTATCCTTTTTCATAATCTTAATTTGAAGCCTTAGAAAATTATTCAATTTTTAATTTAAATATTTTAAAAATTATTTCATTTTAATATCTCATAATTCTTAATTATATGAATAAAAAAACAATGATGGAGGAGGTTTGCGTAAAGAGATACAGATGGAAATATCTAATTAAAACAATTAAAAATTAGATGACTAAATTTGAATAAAAATATGAAAAAAAATTACACATTGATAATTATAAAAAGACGATAAGAGAATTAATTTTTTTTAATTTAATTATTTCTTTAATAGTATTTTATTTATTTAATCACTCCAATAAAATTGATCAATCGCTATCCCTTGTTTGATCAGGCTAATTACATTCTTCATCAACACTTAACTTTTCCCTTGGGATCAGACTAGCACTTAGCACAGAAAGTTAAGTGAGGATTAAACATACTAATTGAAGTAAGAATCAAAATTAAAATGGCATATATATTTTGAAGAACTAAACAATATTGAAGATTAGAAGAACAAAATCAAGCAAACTCAAATACTTTTACTAGAATATTTGCGGTCTGAAAGTCGCCATGTAAGAAAAGCCAGAAAAAGAAAACTAAATTAAGTCTCCTAACTCATTTTCTTTGCAACTAAGAAACCACTTTTGATTGACAGATACCTAACCATGTAAATTCATCATCCTTACATAACATAAGAAAAAAACTATTCTTAAACTAAATCTACTTATCTATACCATATTTATATTTAATAATCCATTATAAAAATTTAATAATTAATTAAAAAAATATTATAATTAATAATATAAAAATATATGATTAATTCAAATATATATTTGATTATTAATTAATTGTTATTTTTTTATAATATATTATTTTAATTGATAATCGATTATCATATTTTATTAATAATATAATAATTTTTATAGTCAAATATATAATTAATTTAACCGTAATTTTATATGAAATTAACTTTATTTTTTATAATAATTAATTATTATATTTTAATAATCAATTATTAAAATAAATTTTAGAATATAAATAAATAAAATTATTATAATTATATATGAAAGAATCAAATTAAAAATATATATTTTATGATACAATTATTATATTTTTATAATCGATTACTAAAATAAATTTTAAAATTTAAGTAAATACATTTACTGTAATTATATACAAAAGAATCAAATTAAAAAAATATTTCATAATACATAATATAAAATTCGTAAAAAATGTTTTTAATAGAAAGATTTTGTAAATATAAAAGAGATAAAATATATACGCATGTAGAATTTAGTATGTATATAAAAATAAATAAAAAAAATTTTCCATAAAACAAATGGAAGTGTTAATGAGATTAGCAGTAACAAAAAAAAAGTTGATATGCTAAATTTTACTTTTTATAACTTAATTATACTTTTAACTAATTTATATATTATAAAATATTTTTAATATTTAATAGTGACATAACAAACATTTAAATGACATAATAATAACTATAATGAATTAATATATCATATAATATGCTTAGATACATATTTTATTATAAAAGTAATAGGCAAGAGTTCCAAAAAAATAAAATTAACCATAATTAAACAAACAAAATATATTTTAACCGGTTTTCTTTGTATCATTTGTGACGCTGAAGTAATGCACAAAATTTGAATCATATACAGAAATTTCAACTAACTTATTACAGCATTTATCTTTGGTATATACCGTTATATTAATTAAAAGCAGAAAGTTGGCGAACTCCTTGACATGAGGCCAACTAGTGGAAAAAAGTCAGGATGTTATTAAACTCAATCAAAACAATAACTTACCTATACATTATATTTGAATCTTTTAACGAATATATATATATTTATGAAAATAAATTTATTTGAATTAATATAATTATTATAAATATTTTTAACATAACTGTATATTCAATATTTAAATTTTAAAATGTTAACTAATTTAAATTATTCTTTATCAATATGTTGAGTGATTTATATCATATTTGATATCAATTATTTTAATATAAATAATTATTTTTTTATAAAAAGTTATCTTAAAGAATTAAAAAATAATAATTTTGTATAAATTACCTAAATCAAATACAGAATTAATTTTCCAACCCAATAAGTGCATGAATTCAGCGAGTGACGTTTTTTACACAGTAAAGAGTAAAGTGTTAAAACACGTACGGGAGAAAATGCCGACCATCATTAACAAAACTTTCCTTCGACGGTGGAAGATGCAAGAAGTTGAATGTATATTTAGATGATTAACTTGTTAGACGATTGTAAAAAGAATATAACAGAATTAACAAAAATTTCGTCAATAAAAGTTTATATATTTTTCAATCAAGTAGTTAAAAATAAATTAAAATAAATATAATGTAATTGTAAAAAAAGAAAAAATTAATAAAATACAAGTTTATCAATTTAAATGAGGAGAAAAATAAGAACAACAAATATATAAATAGTTTATACAATATACTGAATTCAATTTTTATCACCTTTCTCGTTATAAAAAACAAATCGGTTGAATACTTAATGTGATGCTTAAATAGGTATTCTAGACTAAGAAAACAAACAACAAATGAAAAGAAACATTGATCAAATGATAAATTTACTTATTCACTTATAGTTGCATTAAAAGATAAAAAAATATTTACCAAATTTGTATTTGTTCTTTTACTCTTTCGCTTAAACAAGGAGCACAGTAGAGTAGAAATATTTTTTTATATATTTTCTATTAATCTTATTTATTTTTATATTATTGTTTCTCTGCATCTAAACAAAGGCTTGGATAATAGTGTACATGTGTGTCAATTGCACAACATTTGATTTAACTTAATCAAATGTCTCATATTCAAATTTTATATATGAAGTTATTTTAAAATGTAGAAAAAGATCTTTATTGTTTATTCAAATTAAATAGAATTACATCTACTCAAGAGTACCTGTAATTTTGACAACAAATAAAGAAGTTAAAAAAAATAATTTAAAATAAGTGGAAATAAAATCTTGTTTAGATTAAATTATTTTAAAATTATAAAAATGATTAGTTTCTATATTTATATTTATATAAATATATATATAATAAGATGATATGGAAATTAACAACAAAAGAAAATGCGCTAAAAATAAATAAATTCTCAAATTAATCTTTTAACTTAATCTCAAAGTTATTCGTGTTGCTATACTAATTTTTTATTAATTTAATCGTCATGTTATTCTCTTAAATATTTAAAATATTATCATATTAATCTTTTTAGGGTTCCAAAGATTCTAAATTATCACCCCAATCATCCTTGTAGATTGAAATTGCTTTGAAGGATAGAATAAGGGTTTGCTGAGCTTTTAACCTTCTAGTAAATTTGTTTGAGCTTATTTCATTATACTAAGCACTTTGTTCGGTTTAAGAGTATAACAATATATTTTTGAAAATAAAATAAACTAATAAAAGCTAAAAAATTAATAATTAATATCTGAATATGTTTATAATTTAATTTACATGTATATATATTACTACAATTTAAATATTGATTTCTCAATAAACAAATTATTATTGAATTTTATATTTTTCAAAACACTCCCTTATCTTAAGAGTTAAATTCTAATTGTTAAATTAAATGTTAACTTATTTAATAATAATAAAACAATAAATAAAAATATAATTATTAAATTAAAATTTTAGTATTGTATTTTTATTAATTACAAATTTTAATATTTTTTATTTAAATTAAATAATTACATTAAAATAAAAACAATATTTTTAAATTATTTTTATTTATAAATATTTATATTAAAAATTAGTATATAAATAAAATATAGATTCATTTTGATAATTATATTATTAAAAAGAGTTCAAATGTTTTTATTTATTCATTTAATTTATTATTTATGATGTATCTTTTAATAAAAATATTTAAATAATTTTTTTAAAATTAAAAATTTTATTTTATTTTTATAAATTTTATCAAAAAAATTAAATATAATATAAATTATTTAAATAAAATATTTAATAACTAAGCTAAATCTATAATATTAAATAATAATATAAAAATATTTTAAATAAATAAAATATTATCAAAATATATGAACGATAAACAACACAATAATAATTTTTAATTAATAATTGAAATTTTGAACATTTGTAAAAATATCGTTTCAAAAAGTATCGACAGTTATTAAAATAATTACCATGTAATATAAAGTTTAAATAATTTTTAAAAAATTAACTAATTATTTAATTTTCAATATAGTTGAAATACATTCTCAAACATATTTTTAAAATACATGTCCTTAATTAAATTTTTTATGTAAATGTATGCACTTTTATTTAGTGACTAAATAAATTAAAAAATTAATTTGGTGATAAAACTTTTAAAAGATAAATATAATAATGCATCCAATTTTAAAAAGACTATTTAGTATTAATTTTTTCAAAAAATTTAATTCAACGATACATAATTTTATGAGGATGAACATTTGGAGAATTTATTTAACAAATTATTGCACACTATAACTTGTAAGCTTGAAATGAGACACGACACTTGTTGGCTCTAATTCTTTCTTTAATGTAAATTTAAATAACTATATATAACTGAACGATATATGATTTTCTTTTTTTTTTTTTTGGAAGCTGGGAAGTATGAATTGTTAATGCCAACATGATTTTAGAATTTTTTTAAAAAACGTTGTAAAAGAAGAATAACTTCAACATCAAGGGTGAGAACTAGCCTCACACTTTTAGCCGAAAGGAAAAACTTGCCAAACAAAAACTAAAACATAAACTGTTAGTCATTATGACTTATTAGGCTTGAGATAAGACACTTGGTAAAGATAAATTAATTTGATTTAGTTAGTGATTTAAAAGTGTAAGAAAAGATTGAAGTGAAATTTTTTAACATAAATGAAAATAAATCAGTTTAAACTTTTCAATTTAACAAAATAAAAAATATAAATATTTAGAAATTTGAAAACTACGTGTTATGTGAGTTAAATACTAATTTCACTCTGAACAACACAATCTACCATCAATAGAACAGGCATATATATATATATTGAGGAACATGTAGGAATATATATATATATATATATATTCAATCAAGACATATTTTCTTACCACCCAGCTCAAAATAAATCAACAAATAATTAGAAATTAATAAAGATAAAATAAGATATAATATACAAATAACAAACCAATACATTGAGAGGAGGTAGCATAGAAAATGAAACGCACAGATCGAGTACATGTTTATTTTTTTTTAGACCATGTGTTTTTTAAGCTTGAATTGGAAGTAATTTTTTTTTTGGATGATAAATTTTTTTCTCAAATTTTTCAATACATAATTGTATATTTAGGATTTAAAATCAAAATTTTTTATTAAATTGAATCAACTTCTATTAATTGATTCCTGTATTCGATGGTGTTTAATCAGTTAAATTGTTTTGGAAAAACAATAACTTGTTTTTACCAATTCTCTTTAAGCAAAATTTTGAAACAAAAAACAAAAGTAATAGTTTCTTTAAGAAAAAAAAGTTGAACCTGCTGAAAATTGAAAGATATGAGAGCATTGATTGGTGTTGGAAAGTTTCTTTAAGTTACTAAGATACACAATCTTCTTAGTGTGTATGGCTACCTACCTTTCTTTGTGTTTCTTTTTCATTTCTTGGTTACTTGGTTCATTAGGCGTTTTCTTTAATTAATTAAAGAAGATTTATAGATTCTGAAAAAGAAAAAGAATCAAAATTAATTGTAATAACAGTGATGTTGTAACTTTCCAAAGATCGGTCTAACTTGATAGTTTGGACAAATATATATACTAATGCGATATAAATTTTTTCTATACAAAATCAGTTTTTCATACATCATTTTGTCATTATTGTTTACATAATTCAACATACTCTTATCATTCAAATTTCAGATATCAAGTCAGTATGACATTTATTTTTAAAAAATATAATATAATTTTTAATGAATTGATTCAAGTAAAATATATTTAATTTTTTTAAATAAGATTTTAAGTTCACATTTTATATATATGAAATTCAAAAACATATACATTATGAAAAAAAATTGAGGGATCTCAATTAATTTTTTTAAACGTTCTTAAGTTTTTATAATTGGTTATCGTTATGTGTGTTGATTTAATTAATTTTTAAATAAAAACATGTCTTAAAAACAATAATTAAGAAAATAAATATAAGTAAATTCACTCATTCCTAATTTTATGATCGTGACAAAATAAAATATATTTTTTAAAATTTATTTTAAAATAATTTAACAAACCACTTTATTTTATATAACTATTTTCGACTTAAATTTTATTTAACTTTCTATTTTACAAAAGTATCTTCTTTAAAAACATTAGCATGCCAATGTCCCATTTTTCATATAAAATTTAAATTATATATTGAGTTAAACAGTTTTTAAACAGTAAATAGATTGAGTTTTATTTTTAGTTTTTATAATTTTTTAGTATTTGACTTTTCTAAACTCTTATTTTTAATTTCTACTGCCAGTTTGTGATCGGATATTTGCCAACTTAACTGATTGATGTTCAAATAAATTGTGTATATATATTAGCTTATTATATATATTAATTTTTTTATAAACAATATAAATTATAACTTTTATCTTTGTCACATAAAAGATATTTCAATATCACATCCAGATAAGCTTTTTATATAATTTTTTAATATATAATCAGTTGGCATATATGACATAGTTTAGCTAAACATATCCTACCTTAGTGTGTAAATTTTTAATTATGAATTAATAATAAAATTTTAAAATACATAAATACAAAAAAATAAAAATTTATTATATCATGATCAAAACTATAAACCTAAATTATTTTATTGAATAATTGTTATTTAACTATTCATCCCTTGTTATAGTCGTTTCTTACTCTTGGTTGAACTGTTCGACAAAATAAGATATTTAAAAAGTAAAATAATATATATAAAATTCAATTACATTTAAATATGATATTAAAACAAATTAAATAATTTTTTCATTCTTAACCTAAGCGGTGTAAGTTATTAAAATATTTTATACACAGCAATTAATCTTTAGCCTTAATTTTTTTTTAACATATTCTAATTTATATATGTGTCCAACCGCACTGTTTCGCTTAATAAAAAAGAGCATAACTTGAATTTTTTAATCTTTTAATGAAAACTTGCCGGTATAAATGATAATTGTTAGGTCATTTAACTTATAAAATTTTTCTTATTCTCGTGAGCACCGTCAGGGATATGGACATATATATAAAATAACTTTTGTGGATAACAGTTTCTAAGAACTTTATTCTAAATATTATTTATGCTATATGCACATATAACATATTTAAAATGTTAAAAAATTAGTATTTCAAAAAGTTTAACTCATACATTAGTTAAAATTAAGAATTTGAAAACTTTTATATTAGTTGATGTGTGTTAGATTTATAAATAAACTAATTCAACTTAAAACTCCATTTGTAATTGTTTGGGTTGCTTTTACAACAAACATAAATGGGATTGTAGATTTTTCTAAGGAACAGTGTAGGAGGTGGTTGAGAAAAATGATGAAGAGGGAGGAAGGAAAATGAAATATAGAATGGAATTGGCTTTAGAAAAGGGAATTAAAGGGTGTATGGATTATTTTAACAAAGTTGTTACTGTAAATAGAGTCAAGAATTGTGGCTGATTTGCAAGGACTGATGGGGAAGGACAAAATGTGATAATGGAACCCCACAAACCCTTATCCGACCCTTATCCTCCATTCCTAGTTGCGCCCCACCACCAAATGGGACCCACCACTGAATCAATCACCATATCATAATAATATCTTTTATTATATTTAGACCAAGAATTTTTTATTAAAAAACAAAGGTGTGTGATATTGTGTGTACTTCCCTGATCCCCTTTATGAACCAATAATATTAACGAATATGTTTACATAGCCACCGGTGCACACGCAGCATCTTCAATTCCTTTTCTCATAAATAATATGTATATAATGCAATTCCTTTCCCTATCATTATCATCACAATTGAAAACAAAAAACAAAAAAACTCCTCTTCTCCCATTCTTTGATTAAACAAGCAATACCATTATAAAATATAAAACTAGGGGCAACTGTTATTTTATTTTGAAGTGTAACTACTAGTAGTACTAATCTAACAAAAAATTATTGTGGTGATCAGGTGGGTTTAATTTAATATCCAGTAACTGGGCATATATAATGTTAAGATAAAATAGTTTAAAGGCAAGTTGGTGAGAATAGTGTAAGGTTGACCATTGATCTGATTGATGAAGATTTGAGATTTAGTTTGCATCCATGCATGTGGCCCCTAATCCTTTGTGCTTCAATTTGGAATAAAAATAAGTGAGGAGGCCATGTGTCGAAGTTCCATTAGTGAAGATTAGAAAATCGTTGCTACTGTACTCAACTTGTCTGCTGCAGCTCCATTTCAACATTATATTCTACCTTCTTCCCTCTTAGGATTCCTATTTGGGGTTTTCGACATTTCATTTGTTACCTCTTCTTTCGTTAACTCAGATTGAAATTGCTTCTCAACTTGATAGGAACTCCAAGGGAGAAATATCAATTAGTCCTTAAATAGGGATGTAAATGTCATTTTCTATCTCAAAAATATCCAGTGTGTACGTAAGTTAATAAATGTATGTGTATATGGCCACGCTGTTTTGAATTTTTTAATTTAATCAACTTTTACCAACTACTGTACTTGGTTTTACCAACTGTAAATCTCATTTTACTATTACAAAAAGGTTTAGATATTTTTTTTATGTATATTAACAATATTTCTTAACTAGTAAATAAAAAATCATTTCTCTTAAAAATGAAAATATTATTAAAGTAAATTTTATTTTTTTACTAAGATTTTTATACATATATAATTAGAAACCAAACCATAATCATCGCGTATATTTAAAAGAACTTAATTACTTATTGTGCTGACTTTTGCTAAAAGTTCACATGCACAACAATCTTTCCAGTTTTCTTTTTAAAATAATAGAACTTTAGTATTTTTAATAATATAATTGAAAAATATTTTTAATTCTTATAAATACGATTAAATTTGTAAAATATAATTTATTATATAATATACGATATTGATTGATATATGTAACTAACACCAACTAATCAATAAAAGGACTTACCTTGTTGTTCCAATAATTATCATCAAGGATAGTATGTATATAAAACAAAGCATATTTCAATCGGTATATTAAATTATTAAAGGAAGTACTCTGTGATTAATATTATATCATCAATATTGGAACTTATTAACAAATGTAGAGTATTCTAATAGTACCGATTAATAAACTTAAAAATATAACTTTTTAGTGAAAATTAATTAGGGGTGCATTCAAAAATATGGGAAAAGGTGTATTATTGAACTTTTTAATAAATTTTTTTATCTTTATTATGAGATTATAGATATTTTTTTTTATGGGAAGTAATATTGCTTGATAGAGTAGGATTACGTGTAAACGATAAAATTCTTTCTCTTTCTCTGAATATTTAATATAGTTGTATATTTAAAATTTAAATTCAAATTCATTAATTAAATTAGATTAATTTTCTGACAGCTAGTTGATTCTTGAATTTGATGATAAAAATTTTCACTTTTAATTCTTTAATTAACACTTAACATTTCTGTTGGTATTCAAATGAAAATTAAATTACACGCTATTATAAAAACACTACGTTTTGGGGGAGGGGAAAGAGTATAAATGTTTTTAATATTATTGACATTGACTATATAAATATTATTTAGCTTCGATCGGCTCTTTGAAGCGGGAAATAAAAAAAACGAATTATCTGGCTGGAGAGAAAAAGAAATGCTAACAAATGTAGATAACGGAATTCAATTTAATTTTGAATAATGTTTGTGTTATGGCGTGTGAAATATATGGTAAGTAATATAATAAAAGAATAAAGGTAAAATAAAAATTAAAAAATTAAAAAAATATATTGTAAGAAAATTAGAATTGTTTAATTTTATAGCATTCCTTCTGTTACTAGCTTTTATACGTTTTGTTAATTAACTGCAATTCACACCGACGCACACCTTTGGTTTAGATTGATACTAATTCTGTCATAACTTGGAAATTACTCCATGTGTCATCTAACATGCAGATTTTTAATTACGACTCTATAAAATACAAATTTCTTGATCCTGGCTTAAGTGTAGCATAACATACGGATCTTCAAAATTAAAGAACCTACTAAGCCATTAAAATTGAGTTAGTATAACAAAATTAAAAATTAAGATAATTTACATAAAATTTTAAATGCAAATTTCTTTTTTTTTTTCTTTCTGATTTTACCAAATTCTGTTTTTATTGTAATTAAAAAAAAAACCTACTGGTTCGACGAATGGATTATTTTTTGGTTATGCAACTTGCTACTACTTTGTAATTGGATTTACTACTTAAAATTATTATACGACACGTGTAGTTGAGAATCGAGCCAGCAATTTACATTGTCGTCACTTTTCGTAAAATCGATGTCTAAGTCCTAGCAATTAACAGCAGGCCAGGATTGGGTGTAAAGTGTTTGTCCACTTTTACTTTTATGTTTTATCGTATACTAATAATCCCTCTAGTTTATAATTTTTAGTGTTTGATTGTTTTAAATTTTGATAGTATTGATTTTAATAAAATTAAATTGTTACATGCAGTTAAATTGAGTGTTTAAATTAATTTTAATTATAAATTTTATATTAACACACTATTAAGTGTGTAAAAAATTAATCTTAAATTTGAGCCAAATGAATTAATATTAAAAATTTAATACAATCAGACATTAATGAATCAACAGAAGGTCATTTTATTTATCTTCGTCATGTTTGACCAAATAATTAAGAAATAGTATATTTTCATTTTACATGATATAAATTTTTGTCATTAAATATTGCTAGGTTTTAATTAATTTTTAATTACTACATAACTTGTAATTTTTAATCCGGAGATAAAAAACATAAATATTGTTATAATTTATGTATTGAAAAAAGTATAGTTGTACTTCCAGAGAAAGGTTTTATCCCAAAAAAAACCTATGTAATTGGATTCAATTAATAAATTCAGTTTATATTGTGGTTTTTAAGCTAATAATGTGAGCTGTTCCTTCATTTTTTGCAATGCACTTTTTTATAAGAAAAACAAAATTATAAATAAAAGAGGAATACAAGATACTCCAACTCATAATACAATTTTTGTTATGCATTAAAATGAATTATATCTAACGACTATAAATGGACGAATATATTCTGAATGATTCTATTAACTCGTTCAAAAAGAAAATATTAGTGTTTTGCAGCGCGGTTGTTGGACTTTTATCCCACTGTTAATAAAATGAGAGGAGCTTTTTTTTTGTTAAAGATGAATAAAAATTAAATGCAAACATTTAATTAAGAACACGTTTGGTTTGACAATGTTTTAATTTCATTTTTTAAAATGATTATAAAAATATTACTTTACTTTTATCATTTATTTTTAAACAAAATAGTAAAAGTAGCATGTTTTATTTTTATCATTGATACATAAATATCTAAAACATTAAATAACAGTTTTTGTTAATGTGTCATTGACACACAATAAGTATAAGGAAATAATAATTGTATTACTTCTGATCAATGTAAATGAGAGTATATAAATACATAAAAATCTTAGAAAAAAAAGATCTTAAACAGTAACACAACAAATGGGTAAGATAAAAATAACGAGTCTATAAGAGATACGTGTACAGTTATGATAAGACTACAACGTACACACCTCTACAAGATGGATACCAACCTTGGATTTAAGGATTTGGTAAGTAGGTGAAGCTAGTAGATGGCTGAAAGGTACAAACGAGACTAAATTTGTTTTGTTGTACAAAGTCCCTTAAAAAGTGGTAATCAATTGCCAAATGTTTCATGCGTGAATGTAAGACGAGCTAAGTTTACATCAAGGAAAATGGTGTTGGGATTATGAGGTTTATCCCAAGTTCTTGCATGAGATGTTGTAACTAAAAGAGTTCATTTGTGTTAATGGTTCTACACTTTGTTTTGGTTGAAGAGCAAGCAACCATAGGTTGCTTCTTGCAAAAACTAAGATATAATATTAGGGTTGAAATATATAATATAAGCTCCTGTGGATTTGTGATCATGTTTATCATCGTCCTGGTCAGCATTACAAAATATAGTTAGAGAGACTTCGTTAGGTGAAGCCCATGGTCAATGGAATGGTTGATTTGAGATGTTAAAATACGCATTTTAGAGACTCCATATGAAGTGAAGAAGGGGCTGCATGCATTGTGACAACTTGTTGACAAAAAATGTAGCATTCACGCGTACTAAGAACAGTTAAGAACTTGCATGTGATAATTTTTTTTATTATAAATCAAAGGATTCAATACATTGATAACAATAAGTGAGGTAAATTTTCAATAAAAATTTACTAGTTATAATTTTCTATCATGCATTATTGGACACGCATTAAAAAATTTGATAAAATTAATATAAAATAAATTTTTATAATTAATTATAAAATATTTTATAAAACTAATATTTTAATTTTCTTAGTTAATAATTTTTTTTAATAATATATTAATTTACAATTAAATGTCAATATAAATATTTTTACTCTATCAATATATTTCAAATATATTTATTTTATTAATTTAAATTTTGTTAATCCAAACATTCCGAATCATTAAAAAATTGGAGTTTTAAAATTATATAACGTAACACTTCTAATGATTCCCACTACATTATTATCAACGGTCTACATTTGTTTTTAATATTATTAATATTGGTGTTTAAATTCAATTTTGTAGTTGACTATGAAACACATACAAATATTTTTAAAAAATTATATACAAATGTTCATGCATTTGTAAAATTCAAAATATCAATAATAGTATATATATTACGAATATATCAGATGAACATTATAGAATATAATATCAAGATATAATAGAAATAATAAATGATATGATATAATTTATCTTATTGTATATCAAGATAATGAAATAAATAATATTATATTTTTAAGATGAATCAGATAGAATATTATATAAATTAAATTTAAATGATAAAATTATTTTTTTATTAAAATTATACATAATTTTATTAATTTTTTTTAATTTATTATTTATTTTTTCAATATAAATAATTTAAAATTTTAAAAATATAATATCCTACCTTCATTTTATTAAATATAAAAAAGTTTGATACGAGATATCGTAAAAAGAAAGAAACGAATGAATAAGAGATAAAAAAAACAAAAAAAATAAATAAAGTAGTTATTATATTAACATTATTATTAGCTTATAATTATTATTGATAATATTATTAATATTATTATAATAAATATTATAATTATTTATTTATTATTATTATCATATTAATATTAATATTATTATTTATTAATATTTTAATTATTAATATATTATTATTATTATTGACAGTCCTATTATTATTATTATCAGTATATTATTAATTTTATTAATATTATCATTAATGTCACTGTTAATAATAATATTACTAAATTATTATTATTATACTATTAATAATAATATTTTTATTAATAATATTATTATAATTTAGATAAGAAAATATTATCTTATTTTATATTTTTTAATTTAATCTTCTTGCAAGATAAAATTTACGCTTATAAAATATGATTAAATAATAAAATAAATTTATAACATCTTATTAGCAATAAATAAAATAAATAATTATCTTATCATATCTAAAACTTGTTAAAATGTTGCTACTGAGCTGTCGATATTCGATTTTTATTTTTGTAGGAAAATAGAAAGGATTCGATAAGGAGACAAGATAAAACACGTAACGGCGTGAGATGAACCGAGCGTAACACGCCACGTAATAAATAGCACTCACAAAATTCAGAGTACTGAATTTATTTATATTTTATTGAGAATTTGTCTCTCCACATGGTTGCCACCTCATTGCCGTCTCAGACTCTGTTATATTAACACCACGCACTCATTTCTTTCCAATCCCTATTGTTGATTTTGCTTCCATTACTTTCTATCTCCCAACGAGTTACCCACTCGCGGACACACCGATTCTCCCGAGTTAGAGTTAACCGCAAACACCGCCCACTCCGACGATGTCTCGCGCCTCCGACTCCGCCGTCTCCGGCGAGATCATGCTGTTCGGGGTTAGAGTCGTGGTCGATTCCATGAGGAAGAGCGTCAGTATGAACAATCTCTCACAGTACGAACACCCTCACGACTCCAACAATGGCAGCAACAAAGATGTCATCGCCGCCGGTTACGCCTCCGCCGATGATGCTGTTCCCCATAACTCCGGCCGGCAACGCGAGCGTGAGCGCAAGCGAGGTTCGATCGGTCATCGATTTTTGTTTTTTATATTGGGATAATTAGATTCTCTTATTTAACCTCACAGTTGTTTGTTGGTTTCATTCAATTAATTGAAATTGTGTAATACGATTATTGATTTTGCATTGATGAAGTTTTGGTTTCGGTGGATGATTGAATTGACCAGGGGTTCCATGGACGGAGGAAGAGCACAAACTGTTTTTGGTGGGATTGCAGAAGGTAGGGAAAGGTGATTGGAGGGGAATCTCCAAGAACTACGTGAAAACGCGAACGCCAACACAGGTTGCTAGCCATGCTCAGAAGTACTTCCTCCGGCGAAGTAACCTCAATCGCCGTCGCCGCAGATCCAGCCTCTTTGACATCACCACCGACACAGTAATTCAATATTCATTTTATTATCCTTCTTTTTCCCTTTATCTGCAGCAGTTTCTATACAAAATATTGAGATGCTATTGGTGTTCAATTAGTTATATTCCTAATCAACAGAGTTATGGTCTTACAAAATGACATGAATTTTCTCAGTTATTTCTTTGTTTTATATAAGTTCTAGTCAATAGTTAAACGTGAATACTAGTACTGTTGCTATGTTAGGGATTTGAAAGAAAGGGTTAGTATAGGAAACTTCTCCTATTTTGTGGCCGTTATGAGTTTCCTTTGCTGGTTGAAGAGAAGTATAACAGAACTAGAATGGGTGATTTATGGATTTTTTTCCCCTGCAATTGGAAGTGTTGAGCTGCCAAGAGTAAAAGCTTTTTATACGTAGGATTGGAGGAACAGAGTTTTAATGATCCTATTATTTTTTGTGTCAGGTATCTCTAACCCCAATGGAGGAAGAACAGATCCAGAATCAAGATAGCGTGTCTCATTCACAACCTGTGTGCCCTGCAGTCCCTGAAACTAGCAAAATCAATGGATTTCCAATGATGCCTGTATATCAGTTGGGTGTTGGTTCTGGAATGATCTCAGCCCGATCTGGGAATACGATGGAAGAACTCACTCTGGGACATGGCAACGTGGAACACGATGTGCCAACCAAGCTAGTCCGTGCAATTCCTGGTGTTCCAGAACCTAAAGCTTCCACAGTGTCTGATATTGTCACCTCCAGTTCTAGTTCAGCTGTTGACCCACCAACACTGTCCCTCGGGCTATCCTTCTCATCTGATCAAAGACTGACATCATCAAGACATTCAGCTTTACATGCAATGCCGTGTTTCAAAAATGGAGATAGCATCATTAGTGTTGCTTGAAAAAGATGCCTCATGATTATGGTCCATATCTAGAGCAGCTATATATTGTTATCTCTAGTTTCCTGTCTTTTTGGTGGGAGAAAGAGAAAGACGTTGAAGGAAAGGGCGATGGATTAGAGAAGGCAAGTTTAAGTGACCGAGTTTGATCCTTCTGTTCCTTGTACAGACCCGGGAAAGGTCCTGTCCTGTTTCTTCTTGTTTGCTTATGTTAATGTTATGACTTTAGATTCTTGTTCATTGGGCCGTTTATGTTTGTAGTTGATGTAACTGAAAATAACAAAGTACTTTCTGTTCTTTTGCTGATAACGTATGAACGTTGGATATGGACTGCACAGATGAGTGGTCTGTGGCTCTTTTTGGGGATAAATGGATAATAGTATCAAGTTGGGTTTAAAGGTTGGCAGTCTGTGTCATTCTTGTTAGGTGTTAGCAGACGGGCACGTTTTTCATATCTGACGAATTTGCCTATTCACATTTCACACACCTACTCCCCTTTCTCCTCCTAGCTCTGGATAATCTTATATACATATAACTCATTAATAAGTTTTCTTTATTAACTTTTTATTAGGCCTTCTTTATTTAATGTTTCTATACAAAAAATTTCCTAATGATCTTTTAATGCGTTTTTTTTTAATTTAAACTAGAAAGAGCTTCCTTATTTATCAAGTATTTAATAAAGGAAATATTTATTATTCTAAAAATATTAAAGTATTTAATGCTTTCTTTATTTAATAATTAAGAAGATTTATAAAAATAAAAAGGAATAAAATTTAGAATTATTTAAATAATATTTAATAGCATGAAAAAGTTTCAAGTCAAGGAGGATTTATTTGATTAGTTAAATAACAATTTAAGAATTAATCTATGGAAAGTAGGGAGTTAACGAAAATAAAGTCCTGCTGATGTTGTAAGTGTAACCACTTCATCTAATTTGTGTGGTATATTTTGTTTATCAATCTTGTGAAATGTGGATTACTCTAAATGAGGAATAATATAAAAGTACACTTTTGGATCTGATAAGTATAGAATTTATATCATAAATAAAATAAAATTGTTATATATATAATTATTTAAAAAAACAATTTTAATTAGATGATAATTAGTTATTAGATAACATTGTAAAAAATATTTACATTATTGAGGTATTGCAATTAAATTCATAATATAATTTTTAATAATTTAATTTTAAAATTTAATCAAAATACATTGATAATATAATTTTTTATTATTCAATCATAAATTATTATATTAAAAAATTATATTTAATTAATTAAAATTATAAAAATCTTTACATTCATAGTACTTCAAAAGTCAAACATTTACTTTTGATGCATTGGTGTAATTTTTTTTTTACAATTAATCAATTAAAAATATCTTAAATATAATTTTAAAAGCAATTATTAATTCATAATGTTTAATTACATGATAATTTGTGATTCAATAACAATGTAAATAATTTTTTTACATTATTAATGAGTTTTAATTATATTTTTTATTATTAAGCAAAAATATACTTAATGTAGGATTTATCACATAATTTTATTTATTGTCATAAAAAATTGATTTAAATGGAATATATTTAGTTTTTTAAGTCAATTTTGAATTTAATTTTGATGTATAATTTTTCTTGTGAAAACAATAATCTTAATATTATATAAATATTGTTGATTCAAGTAAGATTATTTTTTATAAAATATATATATGATTTAGTAAAAAATAATTTTATTTGTCGTTGCTAGTATTTCTCTGTTGTTAATTGAAGGTAATTCTAGTTGCCTTATCGCATAGGACTTAAAGCCTAAGGTTCCGAAATTTTTGTTTATTTACAGCGACGTGATGTATTGATCAACGAGGACCATGGTTTCAGAAATACAATTTTATTTTATTTTAAATCTAAGATGAGGGAAGATTCCAATTCAGAATTTCATGTAAAGTACTTTAAATTTAAAGTACTTTTATTAAACCAATTTTATTAGCTAATAGGATACTTTAATACAAACACAAATATTAGCTTAGAATAGGACCTTTAATATAGATACAAATATTATTATAAAGGAATCACCCCTGACTAGGGATGGGATCTATTATTTCCAAAAGCGAATACTGATTTTGATTTTTAAAAAATTAGGGAACTTGTCATATTAATTTAAAAAAAGTAAATTTTTTTTTTATCTGTAAAAATAAGTAAATCAATTATCTTAAATTTTCAAAATTAATAAAAATGATCATTTTAAATTTTAAAAATTAAAATAAATATTTTTTTTGTTTTTTAAATAATTTTATATTTTATAAACTAATATAAATAATTTATAATTTTTTATAAATCACATTAACTATTTATTCATTATATTTATATTGGGACGTGGACTTTGCCCCTCTAATAAAACTTACCGTGATTTTTTAACAGAAGAGGTCAACTACTGAACAGTAATTTTAGGCCTGAAGCTAGTCATAATTTCTAATTTATTCCATTAATTTGTGTATGCCTCCTTCCTCTAAGCAAAATTTTAGTTATTAAGAATAAAAGGATTTACTATAATTATTCTTATGCCGTTTTTGATAGGAATGTTCTTGCATAAGTTTGACTTTAAGGAGAAAAATAATAATAATCAATTTAATTTTAATTCAAATTCAATTTAACTTAAATTTATTTAAATTGGATCGCTTTTTGATATTTGGTTTGCTTTGAATTAGATGAATCTCATAATTCAAATAGATTTATAAAACTTCTTTAAAGTAAAAAAATATATTTTATCCTATAAAAATAATTATCAGAAACCTGCAATTAATATAATTCTGTTTGAGATTTAGATTACTGAAAGAGGGCTTACATAATGTGACAACCAACGTCTTTAAGTAACAAATTAGCTTATTCATTCTTATTTTGTAGTTTTGATAAGAATGTCTTATTCTATTTAATTTTTATTACACGTCTTTATTAAAATTTATTATTCAATATAAATACATAAATAATGAAACGTAATTTAGAAGTAAAACCATGGAAACACAATTTGGCAAAGGTAATTTTATTAATATAAGCCAATGTAAGCAGGAGGTCTACGGTGATTTCATAAAATAAAATCATATATAAATTTAATTTACATTAGATCAGATAAAGTCTTAGAATTAAATTAAATTTTCAATCCATTCAAATAAAAAATAATTTTATAATATTTGATTTAAATTTTTATAATTTATAGGAGTTACATTCATACCAACAGATGATTATAATTTTTTTTCAAGTTCTATGCATTAAACTATCTTTACTAAAAAATTTACTTCTATCATATTACAAATATTTTTAGTTTGAATAAGATTTCCTCTTGCTTAATCGCGTGGTTTAGAAAGTGAAGAATTTACCACTCACCTTTATTTAGTATTATTTAACGAAAACAAGAGAGAGAGATATTTTCTTGATTTATGTGGTTTCATTATTTTTATTTTTAATTTAATTATATTAGTAGTTCAATCCACGTTTTTGTTGGGCTATTAGACTTACCCATTAAACTCGACCAACTTTATTACTTCAAGTTCATACCCGCGCAAGAACTCTCCTTCTGATTGTCAAATTTAGGTATGTTAGGTTAGCCCTAAGGACAATGTCAGATATTATTGGGTGAAAAGCTGTAGGAAAATAAAATAAATAAAAAACGAGAAAGAAAAGAAGCAATTATAGAACCGAATCTCTGAATTTCTTGTGCGGACCCATGTTCCTTGTCTTGTTTCTTCACTGGGTGCAGTTTCTGTTCCCTTTTGGTTACATTCGGTTGTAGCTGCTGTAATTGAAATTACCAGTATTTCTTTGACAAAGGAAAAAATATGACTACTATTTCATTGCTGACATCGGTGGTCCAGTGTGTACATTCTAGTACAGTTCTATAGTCAACGGTTTTTATTCTTCTAAATTAGGAAATTTATTTCAAAAGTCATGTCTATTTGTGAAAATATTAAAAAATATTTTAATAACCCCACAAAGTAATAGATGTTAAAAAATCCGGTATTTTTCCGGTAAAAATCAAGAATAAATCCGGTAAAAGAAAACTCCTTACAAAGGAACATTGTTAAAGAAGTTATAGGAAATGAAGAAAGGAACTTTTCCTCTATTTTTTTCCCATCCATTCAAATTAGCAGAAAGTTCAAATGTAAGGGAGAGAGTAATTTGAAACAGCTTCCAAGCCGGTTCGGTTGTAGGGAAGAAAAGTGTCTAGAAATATGATAATGATAGGAAGAAGAGAATAAGGTAACCTAGCAAGAATGGTAGAAAGTAGATAAAAAAAAACATAGAGAAAGGAATAGAAAAAGGAAAGGAAAGGAAAAATGAGGCCAAAAGAACAAACTTCAGCTATGACTTGGTTGGGCTTGGATGCAAAATGAGGCCCAATACAACTGAGGTGGCCGATTAACACTTAATCTTGGGTCTTTAACTGACAAGTGATAAAAAAAAATTGCTCTTTTGCATCTTATTTTTTTTAAATTTTTTTGATATTTTTATTTTATTTTTTTAATATATATTCTACAAATTAATTTACGAAATGTAAAAAATATATTTCGTAAACTAATTTTCCGAATATATTTTTACATTTTATAAACTAATTTATAAAATATATTTTTATATTCTGTAAATTAGTTTATAAAATATATTTTATAAAATATTTTTTAAATTTTATAAACTAATTTATAGAATATAAAAATATATATTCTGCAAATTAATTTATAAAATATAAAAATATATATTATATAAATTAATTTATAAAATATAAAAATATATTCTATAAACTAATTTATAAAATATAAAAATTTATATTTTATAAATTAATTTAAAAAATATATTTATTAAAGTGAATAATCAAAACAAAATTACAAAAATAAAAGGGAATAGGAAAGAAAAAAACAGGGTAAAAAACAGTCTTTGGGTACTTAGCTCAGAATTATTTTTTTTAGTATTTTTTAAACACCGGACAAACGGAGGAGGTATCTTGTTTGGGGGATCAGGATTCTCTCAAATAAAGTTCATCATTTAACTATCAAAACATTAAATTTAAAATAAAAATTATAATGTAAATAGTTAAATGGTTGGATAATAAACTATACCATACAGCTACTGCACATGATCCGATCTATAGTGAGAGTGACGTGGATCTGACGAGGAGTTATAGAAGAATTAGCCATGCTTCCTCTGTTGAAATTCCATTCTTTGCTAATGTTTAAGTCTGATTATTTTTAGAAAATGTTTTCTGTTTTTAATTTTTAATTTTTAATTTTTAATTTTTTTATTTTGTATAGAAAATAATGAAAATAAAAAAATAAAAAATATTTTTTATTTTCAGTTTTCAGTATAAAATTTTAAAAATAAAAAACAGATTGAAAACAAAATAATATTTTTGTAAATAAAAGTAAAAATATAAAATAAAAATAGAAAATATTTTCTGAAAGTAAAAAATCCTTAAAATTCATATAAATCTTAGTAAAGAAGGTGGATCTTACTTTCTATGTAGTGCATTCCATTTTCTATATAATGGGTTTAGTCCTCCCTTTAGTAGGTGTTAAACTGAGTTTGTTGTTAATATTTTCTTTTTTAAAATGGATAAGTCTTTATTTTAGTCTATTAGATTGTAAATGTTTGTTATTTTAATCTATTTTTTTAAAAAAATATTTTAGTTTCTTAATAAAATGCAATTTAATTTAATGCTTTTACATTTATATTGAAGATTAAAGTGAACAATATTTTACAAAATAAAAAACTAAAGTCAGAATTTAATAAAATTAGAAACTAAAATGATATAGCTTACAATTTCAGGACCAGGCAAGGAGTTACTCCGGAAAAATATATCCTTTGAGATGCTTCCTTTTCCCAGATAGTATGTTGTTGGATATGACCCATGGAATATAAAGCATTTTTGTGAAGACTAATTTAATTAGGAAGCAAACAATTTTCCTAGATTCTCGTAAAAATGGGTGTGAAGAGTCGACAAAATTGTTGACTTCTACCCATTCTCTCCTAGGAACAGAGAGAGGTATAGATTAGGTTTCTTTTGCTTGCCAGCCAAATAAAAGGTGTGATTAATACGCATTATGAAAGAAGAAAAATCAACAATGGGATATTTGGATCTAAAAACAAAGGGGAAGAAATTATACGGATAGGAAAAAAGGGAAACTTTTTTTCTTTATTTAGATTAATTTGTCAAACAATTAGTTTTCACGAATTCTAAAATTTTATTATCCTTTCATATTAACTTATAATTGAAGGGGATTTTTTTTTGGATTTTAATATTTTAATTATTAAAATTTTAAAAGAAATAATAAAAAATTAATAAAAATAAAAAATATAATAAAAATTTTAAATTTTAAATTAAAATTGATTTTTTGATTTATATTAAATAAATTTTATATTATTAATATATTTCTATTTTTCTATTCTTTGTCTATTCAAATAAAAAAAATTATTTCTATTTATTTAAACATTTTACTTAATTTCTTATTTTTATTTTTTTTATATGATCCAAACAAAGCAATGACATGGAGGAATGAATTGAGAAAGAGCACAGATATTGCAGACAGATTCCCATATGTACTTGAGAAGAAGGTAATGACATGGTTACTGCTGCCATCATACCCTGATGTAATGTTTTGTTCACATTGGTGGCCGGGGATTGTGGAAGATTTGGTTCACTAGTAGAGCACAGGGATTCCCATTTAGCAACAGCCATTCCCTTCAAAGGAATAAGTTCCTTGGCAATGAGCTGCGTACTCTATGTCAAATTGCCAATAATGCTTTGAACAAATGTTGTCGCTAGCATCAACGCAAAATTTGAATTCAACACTCATGCATGCTATATTGCTCCTCACAAGTCACAACAAGATATATGTAAGTTTATTGAGGTGAGATAATTCTATACTAATTGAAGAGGATAAGGCTTCTCCATTACAAAAGATTATCATTTATTGACGTTTTAACTTTGAATTACTTAAAGTTAATGTAAATTTCTTCTAACAAAGATTAAACTGTTTGTATAAATATTGTAAATTTATATTTAACTTAGATTAGTCAATAATTTTGTTAATAAAAAATAATACATAAAATATTAGTATAATATATTATTTATCAATGTTAATTTTAAAATTTATATTAATTTAATTTTTATTAGATAAAGATTATATTCATAAAAATTATTTTAACATATAGCAAATTTTTGTAGGTTAGCAAATAACTTTTTATTTTTGTGAAGGTCTTTAAAATGAGTTTTTTTTAGCAAAGTGAGAAAGTGAAAGATCATCTTGATTTAATTTAATTTAATTTACATGATAATATTAATTCATAAAGATTCAAGAGTAGCTCATTTTACAGACAAATTCACTTTAATTTTCCGAGGGAGAGAGCCCTTTATGCAAAGCATGACTCACAGGTTTCTTAACTGGCAAGACAAAGTAAAAATTATTTTACAAATATAATCAGAGAGTAAAAAGAAAAAGAAAGATGCTGAAACCGATGGTGAGTTAAAAGCAATGGTTGGCTGGTGAAGGATAAGGCAACAGTTGAAGTACACATCCCTTTTGCTGGTATTTGAGTTATGCTCAGGCGCTCAGCCAGTCTTACTGACAAATGCTGTATATGTTAACTTGAAAGATTAAACACTTAAATTCAATACCAATTTATCACATGAGAGCATGTGTATAAATTTAATTGCGAAGTTAAGAAGTTAGGCACACTTTCAAATAGCAACTATGTTAGATATGTATGCATATTAGACACTACATCAGCACTTCAAATACTTTTTGTAGCATTTTTATCATTTTTTCGTTGTTTTTAAATTTTTATACCAATGATAATTAAAATACCACAATAATTAATAATCTTTGAATACTACAATGGTGATAAGCTCTCTATAAAACTTAAAAAATGAAGTTAAAGAAAAACTTATAAAAAGGAAATTTTACTGAGGAAAAAAAAGGAATTTTTCTTAAGCTCCAACAAGATATATATAAACCTTTTTCAAACATCTCCTGCAATTAAGGGTGGTTTGGATAGTAATTTAAACGGAGTTTATCTTGAAAAAAATATATCTTAGGAGATATTATTTCAAAATTAAAAAAGTTGTGATTTCTAAAAGAATAAAGATAGGTGAACATTCCTTCCATGTAAACACTTTGAGAAAGATAGAAAAAAAAGAAGAAAGAAAAGTGATAAATATGATTGGTGATATGATAGAAAGAGAGATGGAGAAACATAAAAGATGTTAAATAAATGTTATATATACAAAAATCATAGTTGGATTACTGCGATGACTTTTTTTAATGATCTTAAGTTGTCTCTCCCTTTCTCTACACCCATTTGGAACTTAAAATTCCAGTTAAGAAAAAAATAGAAGCTTCAATGTTGGGGGTACCTTCTATGAGGATGTTTAGCAACCATATTCTTGAACCACTTGTCGACGATTTCTTGCACTTTATCTTTTTATCTACACATGTATGTTGGACCACCACTATGACTGTAACACTCATACTCCTGTAATATTAATTTCATTATATGCCATCTATATTTTATTCAATTCTGCCATGAGCCTAAACAGCGATTGACTGAAGAAATTATTTGTATATAATATATCATCTTGAAACCAAATAAAGTAATTTATTTAAGTCATGAAAACCCATATGTTGAAAAACATCATCTATATAAACTACTGTGCAGCAGCTTTCAAAAATGAAAAATATAAACTATTGTACATATAATACTTGTCCACGGAGCAAGGAATATTAAAGAAAGCATCAAGGAAAAAATTAAGTAAGGTGTCATCAGAAACAGGCACATCAATTTTATAGCCCGTCAACTAAGTTTATTACAGCTGGTTAATGAAAACCAAAATGGGTGCTTATGTAAGTATGATATGTCATACATGCAACATATAAAGCTACGAAGACTTGCAATTCCATGTGTCTTATAAGCCACGCCCAAGCTTGTTACGTATCTTGCTGATATAATCAGAAGCCAACCCATCAACACACTGTTCTTTTGGGTTAACATGTCCAGTTGATGTTGATCCATTGCTCCCAACTGATTTGAACAGATATGTGGGGTTTGCACGGCTCTGTGGCTTTTGTGACCTTTTGCTTGAAGGGAACGGAACAGGAGCATGTGGTTCCTCCAAATCAGAGTAATCAGAACCTGAAGGGTCCTTCTCAGCTTTTCCAATACTGGTAGTAGTGGTAGCTCCAAGGGTCTTTTGTGCAATAGAGAAAGAGGATAGCCTAATCATGTTTACTACAACTTTCATTGATTTCTCACAAAGAGACTTCTCACTCTTGGACTTGACTCTGTTATCCATCGTTTTTGGCTACACTCCCTCAACAAGTCCTTGGTGTCTCAAGAGATGGTTGTTGCAACATAAAAGGTGAGCAAGGTTTATTTATAAGCAAGCGTAGGATGTAGATGGGTGAATTGGTCTTTTGGGTTCTTTCTGGTTTCGTGTAAACTCTCATCCAAAAATATACTAATCTCAGGTCCTTTAGTGGGTGGATCCCTTGCTCATTCAGTTAAACCAAGGTTCTTTTGCAAAGAGTAGAGTCCACGTAATATAGACAGAATCTTATTGCATTGCTTATCCTTTTGTCAAGTGAAAGCATGTGGTAGCACACATACCATTAATAATTGGTTTGGTGACTTTGCTCCCTGGCCGCACCATATGTAAAAAAACCATCAAGATTCTGGGCTTTAAAAATGGGGCAAAAGTAGATTTCAGCGATAGGCATATATAGGCCAGATATAGGTGAGATGTAACAAAGAATTTACCCTGTTCTTATACTTATCAATCTCCTTAACCACATGTTTCGGATGTTTGATATTTTATTATATTTGTTACACATAGTCTAAAGTCGGGGAGGAATAAGATTCTTTGATACTTCGAAATGCTTCTCTCTCTGTTTGTTTCTTAATGCTTGTCTTTACTTTAAAAACAGTGATTTCGCCTTACCCGTTACGCTTTCGTGGAATCATCTCTTCCTGTGTATCTGACTTTATTTGTCCAGGATGTAGTGATGGAAGAAGGAAGCACGTCCCCAACAACCACACAAAGACATGCACCTTGCTAGATTAGACACGTTTTTCTAGATACTTTTATTGTTTTGTGTATTCCTATATCCTACCTACCAAACCAAAAAAGTGTGAGCTTTAGTTTCAGAGGATTACATTGGTGCCAACGCCTATCTCTCTTTTGGATTTTATAGCCAGAACATTTGATTGCTACATCTTCAATAGCTCATAGTTACATATACATAAGAAGGAGCAATGCAAAAAAAAGGACACAAGACCACACTTTGATAAGTACAACTCTTCTGATGAATAATAAGTCAAATATGCCAGCCCTTTTCCCCCTCTTCTTTTGGACACTGGCTAGTCAAATATGTTAATACTTACATGAATGGATGGAGAAGCGATTGAAATCATTTTAATTTAAAACAAGAACTAAACCAAGTTGCACAAATATGAAAGCCATATCAGAGCCATTAAACATTATGTATTTATGCATTGTAGACATTCATCAATGTGATGAGCCATTACAATATTCATTCAAGAGTTGACTTTGAAAGATAGATGTGGGTGGCACCTTCATGAAAGAAGATTTGGGTTACTTGCATGCTAAGAAACAAGCTTACAATCAGAAGAGTTGGGTTAATTGATTTGTTCATGTCATTATTTGAATATACATACACATTTCCTTCTTGAGTCTAGCCAGATGAAAGCCAAGGGTTTGGTGCAACATAAGTATAGCCTTGGAAATGGTCACCTGCAGTAGGTGTGGGAGCTGGCGAGTCATCAGGAGGCATTGCTGTCCAGCACTGGTCAAAATTAGCTGTACAGTCTTTCCCAGTCACATCTGGTTTAAACTTTGGTTCCAGTTCTCTTGCCTCCAGTTTGTTCCAATTGATTGACCTAAACCATTTATGACTTCTGATCTCCGCATCTCCATTTGTCCCATTGCCTAACCTTGTTGATGGATCCTTTTGCAGCAACTGTAACAAGTCAACAGAAACGTGTAGTTTTTAGCATTGGTCCTTTCTGTCTGTCTGTCTGTCTCTCTCACTAGGATTTTATTTTATTTTATTTTCACTCTCAAATACATAAATATTTAGAGAACATCATGTCCCAGTGCAGGAACTTTTCCTGTTTCCCTGCGTTTCAAATTCATCTTTTGAATGATGACGCTTTCTAACAAAATTGTGGTCATCAATGTTTTTCTTTTTCTAGAAGCGGTCATCATGTTAGGAATAGTGATTATTCTCATTGAGCAGATGTTTTTACTTCCTTTAATTTTTTACTAAAAGAATTACTTCTTTTATCACGATGTTCCCATGTTTTGACTATGGCTATTTACAGGGTAACCTTGAAAAGTATTAAAAAAACCAGACTCACATACAGTGGAAGGGAAATCATGGTAGGAATTTTCCACTAAATTATGTTAGAATATACATATCATTTAAAAATCATATTTATTTTTATTGAAAAACAAGAGTAAAATCTAATTAGATTAACAATGGATATCAGGCTCCGTTTAAATATGCTGTAATAAAACAGATATGCGTGGAGTTTAAAAATATTTAAACAAATATAATGTATTTATAAACTATAGATCATTTAATTTTGAAAAAGTGAACAGAAGCATAATGTATGTAGAATGGTTATAAGAAAGATATAAAATATGCCTCGGAATATGGTATTGGGTTGACATATAATTAGTTTCATTTTATATGCCAAGTGATAACGATTCAAAAAGGCAATAGGGTATAAATGTCAGTTTTAAGTTTTAATGAATAAAATTATCCAATTAGAATATAGATAGGATCATTTTTGTTGTAAAGCAGAACACTTAATATACGGTTTCACCAAAAGAAAATGATAATGAAAAATAAAATAAAATAGAAAATTGGCATACAAAAAGGATTCCAACGAAACAATAAGGCAGTGAATTCATAAAACTACAATATAAAGCCTTCGCGTTATATTTGGGAAACAAGTATGTTATACTCGTAAGTATACTATAACAGGAGAGGGTAGGATAAAAAAGGACCAAAACAACAAGTATGTTATACTCGTAAGTATACTATAACAGGAGAGGGTAGGATCAAAAAAGGACCAAAACCACAAATACTGTCGTCTACTTACTCCTTTGAGCAAAGAGTGAGCTTCACTGGTAAGGTATGGTGGAAGTTTAACCTTCTCTTTAATAATTTTCTCCTGAAGTTTCTTTCTGTTTGCGTGTGTGAATGGTGCCTGCCAAATGAAACTCAACAATCAGGAAAAAAATGAATGTATACACTTTGTACCAAAGCAAAAGCCCTTTGATTGGGCAAACAATTGCAATTTAGGTGCATGAGCTCCAAAAAGTAGATCTCCAAGAAAGTAGAAAGCCATCAAATGCTGATATGTCTACCTTGTGCTCTTATGCAGAAACTAAATGAAATAGAAATGATTCCCAAAGCAAAATAAACAGATTCATCCAGACATGAATTTTGAAAAAGGATTGAACCTCAATATGATCCATATTGAGATAATGCAGTTTCCCCTACTTTGCAGTCATGAGCATCTATGACTCTTTTCATTTTCTCCCCGTTGCACAAGCAACCCTACCTTGGCCAAGGTTAGCTTATCTTAATCAAGACTTGGTAAAGATTTGATTGCCAGAGGCTGACATATAATTCAATTATTCAACTTTAGGTACCTTCACACATACCCACAAGCTACACATAAATACTGATAATCGATGCAAGAGATGGCATTACCTTCCCCGTCAGCATTTCATACAACAGAATACCAACACTCCACCAATCTGCATCCTTGTTATGGCCTTTACCCTGTATGATTTCTGGAGCCATATATTCAGTGGTCCCACACATAGAGTTAGATCTGCCCGATAAGTCAATTTCTTTTGAAAGTCCAAAATCAGTTAGCATCACCTATATGGACAGGGTCAATAATACACCTCAGTCATCGAAGATACTCTAACAGTCAATCAGAAACATAACCATTAACCACAGAAGGAAAATTAAAAATGAAAAGGAAACGTGGGAAGCAATGTTGATGCAAATTCGTTGAAGAAAAGAAAGTAGGTAGGCAAGGGCATAATTAATACATGACCATCAGCATCCATAAGAATGTTTTCAGGTTTAAGATCGCGATGCACGATGCCGTTCTTGTGAAGATGTGAAACAGCAGACACTATCTCGGCAGTGTAAATCCTTGCCTGATCCTCACTACTCAGCAACACATACCAAACCAAAAGCATAATCAAAATTAAAAAAAAGGTTGAACACGATGCAATATTTAACAAGGAGATAAAGAAGATACCTGAAGATACCCTGGCGATAAAGATGAAAAAAGAGATGGCCTCCATTTATGAAGTCCAAGATCAAATATAACTTTGATTTGGTCTGCAGCACATAAACAAGTTAAAAACTCACTCAGTAAGTATTGATTATTGAATTGAAAATATGGATATGAATGAGGTTAGTGAGTGACCTGGAAAGAGTAGCGGAGCTGAACGATAAAAGGGTGAATGACTTTAGTGAGAATATCTCTCTCAGCTTTCATATAATCAACGTGATTTTTCTTAATTATGGTGTCCTTCCTCATAACCTTCATGGCGAACACACCATCACCGTTCAAACAATCTTCTCCCTTTTTCCTGACAAGAAATACCTTCCCAAAGGAACCTTGACCTACAACTCTTAGAATCTGGAAATCCGAAGGCCCAATTTTAGGGCCCACTTTGTCTTTCTCTGAAAGTTTAGTAGTGACACACTCACACTCACACACAGTGTGGGATTGCTTTTCAATTTCATCGGGTTCGGACTCGTAGTCCTCATGGAGGGAGAAGAGAGGGGTGGAGGAGGGGGCAAGGCGTGGGGAGGGGCCCACGAAGGAGTGGGACCTACTGTGGATGACGTGTGGGCTTGTAATTGATAGAGATGGGGATGGGTTGGGGTCATAGCAAGAAGGTGGAATGGTGAGTTTGCTCAGATTAGCGGCCATCAGCGAGTGAAGGCTTTTTTGCTTCTCAATTGTCGACACCATTCCTCTTCTTCTTCTTTTCAGTTAGCTGGTTAGTTATGTGAGGGAAAACAGAAGAAGGTGCAGATGGATTACGTTACATTTTGCTGAATTATAATTCAACTGAAGAATGATTGATTGGATTTGACGGCCATGGGAATGGCAATGGAAGTGGGACTAGTTGGAGTTGAAAGCCCTGCCCGACGCGCTTTCCTTGTTCGTGGCGATCACTTTCACTTCAATAATTCATGCTTCCTGACGGCTGTCCAAAAACAAATAATTCTAAACTATTCTTCTAAGTTATATGAGTTAGATATTTAAAACCTTCAGATTTTAAAATTTTAGTTACTTCTAATTTTAAAAAAATTCTAACACTGTTTACTTCATTTTTAACTATCCTTTCGACAAAAAAAGGAAATAAATAAAATAAATGATATTTTGTATAGTCAAAGATTAATGAAAAAATATCAAGAATTAAAAATCTGATTTATATAATCCTAAGAATTAATTTAAAATTTACTGGTAGTTTTATGAAGAGAGAATTTTAAATTTTAATTGAAATATATTTTTTTGCACTCCATTATTCTTCAATAATGGATTCTTATATAATTAAAATTTGTTACTTTTTATAAAAATTATTTTCAATTTAGAATTTTTAAATGATTAATAATTAATTTTTTTGCACCTAATAATGTTTTAAAAACAAAAATTTAAATGCAGTACTATAATTTTTTTTAGTGTAATATTGTAAATGTTTTTATAATATTATTTAATAAAAATTGAAGTTTCAACTTAACATTCCATCCATCAGTATTGAACTAGTTCAAATGGTACATGTTTAATATCTTTTAACAATATATTCAATTTGTATGAGAAAAGAAACCATCAAGAAAGTTAACCACATCATATTGTGGATGATCCAAGTTTAGGGATTGTCTCCTACAAAAGATACATGTGGTTTAGATTAAAAAACCTCAACATTACACATAATACATGTCAACATTAAAGGTTAGCAAATATTACCAAATTAAAATTTCAGTTTTAAGTACAGAACAATATTAAAAGTATCTATAATATCTAAATTTTATCCTTTTATAAATCACAGTATTTCAGATAAATTTCTTTCCTCCGCCATTTCCCACAATAACTTTTCCTTTTTGGGATCAGATAAATGAATCATGCTAGTTCATTCAAATTTTCTACATTTTTAATTTTTGTTCTATTTCTACTGCAATATTTATTTTCTCACTTCTCTCCCTCATCTTTGTCCTTTCGAATTCTTTTAGAGTAAAACATTATTCCAGGTAATTTTCCATACATCCTTGAATGTTAAATGTACTTGGTATTAAGTATTTCTTCTCTAGCCCTTCAAAGGTTTGGTTTGGATTTTAAAAGAGAATCGCCGAGTCGTGTTTTTTATTGAAGCAAAATAAACCCGACCTAACTGGATATATAGGGAGAGAAAAAGTATTGAAGGTCGCATTGATCTTTTCTGTTATGTTGTCTTCATCCACTTCGACTTGTTGCCAACATCTGCATTCGAACTAAACATTCGTTTCGACCGGTGTTCTCAGTAATTTATGCATTTGCATTGTTCACACTTCGTATTCTTGGTGGATCCGAGGATTTGTCACTTGCTTAGTCCTTATTTGTTTTACATTTAACTCCAGGTTCGAGAAGATAGTATTTTGCCTCGATGGCAGTTAAGTTAGAACAAAGGCTGTTAGTTTCCTTTTATTAGCATGCCACAAGCTCAAGATCACCAACCAACCCAACCTAAAGGCTTTTTAATTGGTGGTGAAAACATTCAATCAATCGGTAACAATTTCTATTACATTGACGAATGTTTAGAGAAATTATATGCAGTCAGTCCGTCCTGTAGCATGGCAACTGACATCATCTAACATTGCCCTTCACCTTCGTGTCGCCCATGTTAATAAGTTTCTCAAACTCAGCTTTTACAGGTTAAATAAAATTTGGGAATAGAGATGGTTAATCCATTATAAATTTTAAATAAGCCTCCATAAAAAGGTTGAAATTATACTTTAATGACATCAATGACAAATCTGTAAAAATGAAATAATCCCAACGAGTCAATAATACAGTCCAACTATTTTATGATCGAATATGCCGCATATTTTCTTCTTAACATCTCGCCTGTATCATTTTAGATTAGTCCGACGAACTGAACAGACCCACTTTAACATTCAAAAATCGATATTCATTCCAAACTAAAAATTGCAATGTACTCTATTTCCCCCACCTTTTTTCCATTTTCATTAAATTACAGTTGTATACCATGTAACCTTCCCCCCCCCCCCCCCAAATGACAACCAGGACAAATGATATTACTCACCAATCCCACATCTCAAGAATAAAAGATACAACACCCTATTAATTTCTTCCGGCCAAAACAACAGAACATGCAGGGGCAAATTCTCCTAAAAAAATGGAGAATGATAATGGATAAAAAAAATGAATATAACATAGATAATACACAACCAACTAGCCTACCCGACAGACAGGACCTAAACAAAATGGCCCTCCCTATCACAGGCATTTACCAATCATCTATGATACATTCACCATATTCAACTCAAGCGGTCTCAAAGCTTCTTGAACTATTTCCTGAACTGCCCTGTTACGTCGGCAAACATCTGAGAGCTCTTCAACAGGAACAGTTAGTCCATTAGTATCACCTCCAGATGCTGCATCAGAAAGAGCTTTTAAGAATCTTGATCGCTCAACATCTGTGACAGCTGTCGACGGAATTAAGAAAACACTCTTTTTCGCCCATTCCAGTGCTTGCATCCCATACGATCGAGTTAATGCCAGCAGGGTATAAGATACCTGAAGGAGGTGAAGGTGCACACAAATTAAGAGATTCTCGCACTTCATTCATCCTGTAAACAAACGTGAGTATATATGAAAATGAAAGCAGTCAACATCAACTGGAGAAATTACCACATCCACTCGCGATTTTGGAAGTGCTCCAGTTAAAGAAGCAACCAAAATTCTGGTGATGCTGGCACCTCGAGGAATAACCACGCTATCTCGAATTGGTATAAATTGCTCCCCCACAGAGGAATTTGCAAGATCAAAAATATCCGCCAAGAAATGCAATATGGAATTGGAAGCCTCCCTGCAGAGGAGGAAAACAGCAAGGGATAAACAACCACCCTACAAAGCACTTCAACTAAATTTTATGAGCAAGCTCTTTAATGAATAAATAACGGGATTCTCGAAGCATAGGCTCTTTTAGAATTAGAAGCATTTTTTTGCTTCAGAAGAGAACTACAGAAGATATGTAGCAACGATATCTAGACAGAAAAAAAGCACAACAAATAGGTTTAAAGGTGAATAAAATATTTCAATCAACAGTGTCTCTCGATATAACATAACCCTGGTATTCTAGGAGGAAAATACCCCTTTCTAAATTTTAATTAACATCCCCTTTCTAAATTGTTTTTAACATCCACTTTCCAGTTTCCATACATATCCATGCATTGTCATTAACAGCCATCACCCATGCCTTAGCTATAAGACAGCAATTGAAAAATTAAGGCATTATATTAGAGATACAATCTACATGAAAACTTGTTACAGAATTCTTAGCATCTCAACAAAGAATGACAAAAGGATCAAAAATATACATAACACCCTCTAAGAAGAATGGAGGATACTTTCAAGGTTGGGTGTGTACGTGCATGCATGCGGGTGAGAGAGAGATCATGTACCTATGCTGCACTGTGATCCCAATCATAGAACAATCAACTAATGAAGGAAAAACTGTCGAGGGAATGAACAGTTGAGGACAGTAGCGAATACACCTTGAGGCCAACAAAAAACAATCATCTGCTATATCAGGCCGGGCTGTGAATTCCTGCAGCAAGAAATATAATCAAACAGCCAATCACTGTCAATGGATCTTAAAGGAAGTGCTACCAAAAAGCCACTTTAAATCAAACCTGAATATTTGTGAGGAGGCGTGTTGTGTGCTGGAAGAGTGCTTCAATTAAATTTTTCAGATAGTCAGCACAAGATGGATCAGAACCAAATATCTGAAATACGAGACATCAACCACCAAAGTTAGGGAAACTAGTTCATTGATCCCACACTGTAGGTGAGGAGTTTTGTACAACCTACAGGCAAGTGATGGAACAATGAGATGCATATCTACGATTTTTTTTATAAAGAAAGAGGAAATTCATGAGGGAAAATAAACAGGGAGAGTAAATAAGTCGACCATATTAAGTCCTCATAGAAGCAAGAATATACTAGTATAATGAAGGGAAAAGATGGATCAAAGAAGTAAAGCTCATTTTTCTATATATCTGTCAAAGAGAAAAAATTTATAACTGGAATAAGAAACTGGGTGATAATGAGATGCATATTGATCAATTTTTTTTATTTAGAATTTTTATTAGGAAAACTACTCGAGTGAATTAGTTGAGGATATGAAACCACAAGCATATAAAGAAAGGGAGACAGATAAAACAAGTAAAGCTCATTTCTCTTGATATCTATCAGAGAACCCTCTACACAATCCTTAGCCGACCACCACACAAAAAAGCCATAGTTACATAATCCATAAAAAATGTGGTAACAAGTAATTGTTCTTAAAAATTTTCGCATACTTCTCCAAGTATAAGCACAAGATAGACATTCATCATGCAATACCAAAGGGCCCTTCCATCTTCACTCCTGAAAACTATAAAATGACTTAAAAAAAAGAAGTTCAAATATGTAGAACAGAGTAGGAACATATGGCAACTAATTTCAGCAAGAACACAGAAAACTTACAAGGAATTAGAATTTCCCGGGGTCTATGAATCCCCAACAACTCATTTTTATTTAAGTCATTACAATATTTCCACCTTCTATGAGTGTGTATTTTCAATGATATCAAATGAAAGTACACTGCTATATTTATAGACCATAGGAAACAAACACCTAACTGATGGCAGAAACGTACTGCACAACAGAATGCAGTTACAAGTCTGAATAGCTATTCCAGTTACAATACCTAGCAGTTAATTGTATACACTAACAGGAAACATGTCCTGTTTTGGGGATTGAGTAAGACATGGGAGGATTTAAATGGAAATAGTCAAGAAGAATCTTAAGTCTAGATCCTTGCATCTGAAGTTGGGCAAATTATAGGTTAGCAAGCCAAAGGACAGTAGCTTCAAAAGAAGTTCTCATTCATTGAATCCAAAAAAGTGCAAGTTCCACAGGCCTGTAGAATCCTGCATATCCATTGGGTTCTCAGTTAATCACAACAGAAATATTGAACCAGATAAGCAACCATCCATCCATCTTCAGTGAGGCCCCAAAACTTTCCACTCCATAATTTCATCCAAGAAGTTCCAATGCACAGGACCATAGGCCTTCTCAAAATCTATCCAGATAAGCATCCATCCATCCATCTTCAATGAGACCCCAAAACTTTCCACACCATAATTCCATCAAGAAGTTCCAATGCACAGGACCAATAGGCATTCTCAAAATCTAGCTTGAAGAACGAGCCTTTGAGTCTTTATATCACCAACCATTTAATTAGCACTAACAGTAAGGGTCAAATCCAAAGAAAAGCTAATGGATAATAGGCTTTGATAGAACCCCAATAAGACAAGTATACAGTAGGACAATAAATGCAACAGCATTAAGACTGTAACAGATAGTTAGTTGGTTTGAAAAACTAAGCCTACAAATAGAAAGTAATAGGATAGAGTGGATGTGGATAATTTTGAGAAGAATTATGTAATTGGAGTGCCTGCATCTCTTGAAAACTCAAAACTAGTGAAGATTACTTGTAAAATTCTTCCCTAACTCTACATTTAAGTTTCACATTGGGGCTGGAACAGAATCTTAGGGGTGGGTTGAGCAATAAAGAATCATTCTTTTTCGGTATTCTTCAGTACCAATCCCTATCAACTGGTATCAGAGTTGCTGATCCCGGACCTTTCTATGATGCACACAAAAATGGGAACAAGATTGGATGCTTTGGAACATAGCATGCTAGGTTGGAGGAACAATCAAGAAGAGGTAAGCCATGAATTGGGGTGCAGACAACAAGATCTTCGAAGAGAGGTGGCTAATAAGTTTGAGATCTCAATGAAGGAGATACAGCACCTACAGACAGGAAAGGGTCCCAGGCAGAAGGAGGAAGAGGAAGGTGAAGCACATTTTTCTGCAGATTAAGAATCCTGGTCTGGATCTAGACAGCAACATGTTCATAATCATCAATGGAGAAAGGATGGACATCTTGTATTGCGGAGATGTCCTTGTGGGTGGATGCATAAAATTGAAAGGTATTTCAAATTGAGGGGTGCTAATGATAAAGAAAAGATGAAGGCTGTTCTTGTAACAATGGAAGGAAGAGCTCTCAATTGATTTCGGTGGTGGGAACTCAAGACCCCACATCTGTCATGGAGTGTATTCAAGAAAGCAGTGTAATAGAGAGGTTTCAATCAATAGCTATAGGTAATCTCTTTGGACCCTTAATGCAGTTAAAACAAATAGGATCTGTTGCAAAATTATAGGGAGAAATTTGAATCCCTAATGGACCCTTTGAAAGATGCAGATAAGGTCTATCTCAAAGGAATTTTTCTTAATGGATTGAAGGAAGAATTAAGGGCAGAATTGGAGATGAAGAACTTCACATCCCTTGATGCATTGATAATTAAAGTCCAAAGGTTGGATGGAAGAAATCAAGCAATGTTCAAGAAAGGAGGCCATGAAGGTGGAAAATTGATAGGAGGAGAGGGAATCCAAATGTTTCAAAGGGGAGACAGATTCTGATGCAGAATCAATGGGAGAAGACTAAATTGGTTGAAGCAAAAATAGAGGCAAAATCAGAATTGTTAGCATCAAAGAATGAGAACAAAGACTTGTCTCTCTTACAAGAAGAGATAAACTTTGGTGAGTTAAAATCAGGAACAATTTTAGAGATCAAGAACCAAAATCAAGGCTGTGAGCTGTTTCACAGATTTCAGACTGAAGAATCATTCTTTTTTCAGCATTCTTGGGTACCGGTCATACTAATCTAGACAGGCTGCCCTTTGGCAATTAGGGTAATAAATGTAGTCTCTGCTTATGTATCTGATTTTTTTAATTAATTTAACCATTCTTTTTACTGCATTCTAGTGTTCTCATTTTTCTTGGCAGCCATGGCATCATCTACTTAACCACAACCACATTGCTTTTGTTGTTACCTCAGATTGAGGATGATTGCATATTTAGAAAGAATTACATTACGACTCTTGTTAACAAATTACGGATGTCGTCGAATTTGGGAAACTTTTTCTTGGTGAGCATTTATGTGTATAGTATAAGTTTTGATATTGTATCTTAAATCTTCAGTATAGTGGCCAACTGACTAACTGCCATCCCGTTGTAGTACTTTTTTAGGCTTGGCTGGGTCATTCAGGATTGATAACCATGCATTTAAGTTCAACTAGGGTAAAAAAGATCTTCCTTTGAAGTTGAAAGGTCCTTCTAATACCTTTTTGCTTGCAGAATCATTCATATAACACTTACTAACATGCACAATAAAGGTACCACTTGAGCTAACACCATGTATAACATTGGCATGCTTCAGTTATTAGGAATGGTGATAGAAATACCTTTATAACTTCACTGGAGAGATAAAGAAAGCATGGCTGATGGTGCTGCCTATATAAACTCTGAATCTCTTCCAGCATGGCACCAATTGTGAGCCCCATGAACCTTCCAGATGTTCTCACCTAGAAACATGCGATAGAATATTGCTACATAGCATTCAATAATACAAATTAATCGTTTCAATGTTGATAATGCATAGAACCAGAGTTGAGCTTGTACAGACTCTTCAGGAGGAAGAAACCACCTGGGAACTGACATTAAATTTTAAATTTATATCACTGACATGGCTGGCAAACAGCCAACTAAAAACATAGCTTATTACATGTGGGGAAAAAATAATAAATATAGTATGTTCTAACCTTCAGAAAAATTATGCATGAACATACGTCACAGGTTAAGACATAATAAGAAAGGATTGAAACCACACACCCAAAAGTTGGAGTAATAAGGAAAATTAAGATAAGTGCCAAATCTAATTGAATGACCCAACAGCAACTCATGCAATGCCAATACTAATTATTTCCTTCACATCGAGCAAATGTTAGAGTTAACAGTCTAGCTTACTTACTGCATATTTACATGCTCGGCAGAGAGATTCCATTGTTCTCATGTCCCAAGCACAACTGGCATCAATACCATTATAAAAGATCAGACAAACAAGCATTGAAAAATAAAAGAAAATGAAAAAACAAAGGAAACAACAGGAAAAGAAAAGACGGACATCATAAGCAACTTAAGAATACTTACAGATCAAAAATAGCCTTAAAAATGGGCCACAGCCGTTGAATAGCATCTGCCACAACTTGAGGATGATTTACGTATCTAGAAGCAGATTCAGTTACATGTTCAGGATTATAATAAAAATTGAGTTTAGAAAGAGCTGGATTGGGGGTATGTAGACATAATATTAATTATGGAACACACCTAAATATGTAAGCAAATCGATCAATATGAATCGTTAACTGACGAGAAGGTCTTTTACTTAAGCTTTCCGGACCTTGATTGATAGCTTCCTGATAGAGTAAAATGTATACAGAAAAATCATTAGAAGAAAACGAATAACTAAAAGTCTCTGTAGAAGGTCACTAACCTGTAAAGGAGTTATGACTGGTATGCATAATGCCTCAAGAGCTCTCTTAGCATCATCTGGAGGAAGTTCAGTAACAACCATACTATATGGAAATTTATGATGTTAAAATCAAATAACATTCAAGATAGAATCAATAGCAAACAATCCTACCCAAAAATATGTAAAGGAACCAAATTACCTTAACGCTTCAACCAGATGCAAAGAGTCTTCAGCAGGAACTTTGAAACTATCTTCTCCATTAACTGTCCTATTGTATATGTGGAACAGACCCTCTAAGCATCCACACAGCTTTTTCCGGCAGTCTGAAATCACAACCAAATCATCTGAATAATGATTAAGGTATCAAACACTAAAACTTTGTCCATCACCAACTATCCCAAATTTTAAGCAGTTGGGTGAACTGGTGAAGGCTTAATAATGGCTTTATATCTAATAAACGTCACAAAAATTTAAAGCAAACATTAATAATTCACTCCATCCAATATTATGTCTTAGTTAACAGGCCACAGCAAAAATAAATAAAAATTAATTAAAACAACATATTCCCTGGTCTCCTTGTCAAATATCCTCTTTTCTTTTTCATCATCTAAAATATTCTAAGAATCACTAAAGATGTTATTCGGTAAAAACATATGATAGAAAAGAAAAACTATTTTCTTTTCCACTTTCTAGTTGGATAATTAGATTCGTGCAATACTTTCTTGAAAAACGAATGAAGCTTACTTAAACAAGTAGCACGATCTCCTAAAGACACAAGAATTTCCTGTCAGTGTGTATGAAAATGATCAAATCAAATGCTCCATGTAACATTTCAGTCTAAGCTTCATAGTTAGAACCACACAGTTCAGAAGTTAATCTGTAACCATTGTATGTGTGGTCACTTGTTTTTGCCATGTTTGCACCAAATATTGTTGTACCCCACCAAAGTAATACTTAAAAATTCCAGGAGATAAAAGGAAAGTGTTCAAATATAATCAACCATCAGTTTACCATACCGTCACAGATATGTCTAAATGCCAAAGCAGCAGCAGCTGCACATTCCTCTGATGTACCCATGCCATTCATTAAGATATCTAAAACTGAAGGCAGTATAGACAGTCCACAAGATGCAGAATCAAGCCATTTTGAATAAGCTCCAATAGTTAAACACACTGAAATTATAACAAGACATGAAAAGCATTTTATTAGTCAGATACAATAAAAAGAGCTACAATATTAAATTAGATATAAAATTAGAATGTGGGGAACTAAAACATCTAAGGGAAAGGATTAACATAACATTTGTATACACAAGGGCAGTCTAACTTTTTATTAAAAAAAAGGCAGTACACATTACCTGTCTGAAGTAATTGGCGTTGATGAGGAAGTTTTGGAAGCAAAGCCATGATCTGAATGAAGGAAAAAACAATGCAAATGTAAAACAGTAGTCTTATAGAGCAGACAAAAGAACATGGTCAGATAGTGTCATTGGACAGTTAAAAACTTATATTCTCACACAAATCAAACATAAGGGGGATGCTAAATTATATAAAACATACAATTGTACTAGCCACTGAAATAGGATAGCAGGAATATTGGCATATTGAACAGGTAAAAATACGAACTATGACTTTGAGTGCCTGCCTAAATAGTTCTCAGTCAAATTCAAAAATTGAAGTTGTAAAACCACGGTCAATTTATTAGTAAATCAAATAGACTGTATATAAGGGGAAATTAAATTAACTTCCCTAGGATGCGGTCATATACCAAGAATCACCCATCCTTTTTTTAATATTAGATTTCACTTAATTGCCATTCACTGCCATATTAAAAGAATAGAAAAGTGTTGCCAGAAAGCATTAATTTTACAGTACAATTACCGTACCACTTCTACAATCTCCTTCAAGGTGTGGTTAAAATGACAGGAATGTTTTCCCATTTTTCCAATTTAACAAAAAAATTTACACAGATAAAATCCAAGAGGAAAAAAGCATCAAAAACCATTGTTTCTTTTTCTATAATTTTTTTTCTTTGCTTATTTCTTTAATATAAATCACATGACACCGATAAAAATTTGTCTATATCATTCTAGAAAGAAGTCAAGACTGCATAAAATCAACAAAGGATTGAATAAAACATGGCATAAACAGGCAGAGAGTAAATTGTAATAAATAAAAATCAGCAGGAGATTCTAGTTATTTGGTTACACCTTTACAAATTAAAATTGTAACTATACCTGAGGCATTACTTCTGCTTCAACAACTGACACATAATTTGATATAGCCCGAATACAAAATAAAGCAGCCTCTGCAGGACGCCATTCCTTGTTTTCACTATTTCCATGGGCAGATACAGCCTAAACAGGGAAACATGGTGGTCCAGAACCAGTGAAGAGGTTTAGGAAGTAACATTCACATTACTTAGGCAGTACATATAAGAAGAAAAAAAATACAGCCAACATCTACAACCTACATACTCAAATTCAGTTTTCTTCTTGTGAAGGAAATACATACTGAAAATCAGGTTAATGCAGAGGAAGATGAAACATTAGAGAGCCAGAAGTCCAGACTGAAACTTATGCACTAAAATTAGATTAAATAGATATGCTATCTCCCACCATTATAAAAACCTCAAATTAGTAATAGGGAAAGAATACATCAACTAAGCCACTTCAAGATGTAATACACACCTCAAGAAGCTTCATGTATAAAATTTTAAGTGTGGCATCACCACCAAGAACTGATGCTGCATCTGTTAATACATCCGCAACAGCTGAAACAATAGCTTGTAATTAGCCTGTCAGATATATCATCTAATTTTGGTTGAAAAGAAAATGTTGAAGAAATTTAGCAATCCATAAACCAAAAATTAGCTACATGTAAATCATAAAAGCTGTAGACATAGCATGTCAAGTGTGGAGTGGGCAAAGGGCCCAGCACCACCCCACACAAATAAGGTCACAACTAGCTTAAATATTCAGGGTGACAGAGCAAACACTGGAGTTTAATACTAAATTGCTTGGTAATAGAATGTGACCAACAGATGCAGTGAGTATCCGCTACTCTATCTTCCATGCAAAAGAAAAATTCTCACTTTGCCTTAATCATCAAAACTATTCCCAACCTTCCCTTGAATTAACCATGAAATTATCTCAGCCAATTTCATGTTTCTGACTTCACAGTGTAAAATAAGTATGTCCAAAGATACTTTGCGGACTAAACTGATGTCTCCATTTAGCATGGAGGAACTAAATTGATATTCAAAATCTGAGGGGGCAATTCGATGTTGCCTATAACTTGGAGGACCAAATTGAGTATTAAAAAAAAAACCCATAGCTTGCCTTGAGTGCATTGAATATATATAATAAAAATGAGTATGTAACACTTGTATCCCAGGATAGAATCAATCAAATGCACAATGGTATATGAGACGTAACACCAGCCCATTACCATATTTAGTCTGTTTAAATTCCTTAAGATCCTCGTAAGAAAGGTCTTGATAATCTTCAGGATACTGCACCCGAAAGCTAACCTGTAAAACATCCATGGAAAGAAATAATACAAAAATACATACTGGAAATAAAAGTGTAATGTACCAGTGATGCAGGCATAATATCATGTCTCACAAAGCAACAATAATGTTGAGAATAACTTTATATATAACCAAAGAGTCCTGTAAATTTTTATTGGGTGTAGATAATTACAAAATTGGTTTTAAGGTAGCACACACAAGAGCTTGAAATTATGCACTCCTGAGGGTGTTCAAAGTTGAAGGGGAAATTTTTTAAACCACTTCCAGTTTCCAATCAGGAAGACTCACCAGAGATACAAGGGACTCATATGCAGGACGGAAAATTTGCAGCCTTCTATTTCTCTCAGCTTCAATGCATGCTTCATTACCATATGAAATATAGGACTCCCTGTCAGATTATGTAATAATCATATTTACAATCCGGTCAAGGCAATACCCAGTAAACAGAGTATTTTCTAGAGAGCTGAAAGGTCACCTTTTAGTCAAGTTCAATTGAAGACTGTGCCAAAAGTTAAAAGTCATAGAAGCAATATCGTATTCTGGATGTGAGGCAACTTCCAACAATGCATGCACTATTAACATCGATTCATCTGAACCTGGAAAAATAATTGATGAAAATAAAGATCCAATAAGTTCAACATCAACAAGAACCATGAGCAACATGCCAAAGCTTCAAAGTTATTCACAAAATGCGTGAGAAAGCATCAATTATTCCCAGAGGGAAACTGATGAAGATTATTACACATACCAGTTGCAATTAGTTCCACATATGAATCGCCCATGTCTGCAAATAACCTAGCAATCGCTTTCACATCTTCCTCATCCTAAAGGCAGATAAAAGAATCATGAAAAGAAGTCTTATAAGTTTAGCATGCAATTGTTCAAAAAGAAAACATAATGGATGAAACATCTTTATGGCATACAAAATGAAGAAGAAAAACTACACTTTCTATGTCCATGGTCATTTACAGTCATGCAGTTTAGAGCTGAAAGCCTCAGAATTTTGGACTGAAATTATTGGCTTAATTTGACACAATATGTTTCCAAAAATAACTTTTGGTCACTGAGACATCACAACAAATTATATAGAGTAAGTGTTCAACAGTAATGTACACACCCACAAAAAAAAACAATTTTGCAACATAACTCAAATATGCCTGTTTATCCATCAGAAAAAAAAAACTTAGCAACAAAATGCATTTTTGGAAAAAAAAAAAAAAAACCGCAACACTATATTGAAGACAGATGTCGAAACCCTCAGCCTAAATACAAAAAGATAGTTTAGGTTATGCTTCCAAAAGATTGTCACTTGCACATGTGAACTTTGGTAATATTAAAATGTGATTTAAAAGTACAGTAGTTGATATAGAGCATGGTAGTTGATATTGCTCATATGGCAGCATGCCTCGCAACATGCAGCTTGGTTGCTATGGTATGTTCACCCAGTCATATTTTTGGGAAGCAGCAACACCAGCTGGGTTCATGCCCAAACGACAGCAGTCGCAGCTACTATGATTGATGGGATGAAAATCCATGTTTTTTCCCTGCTTTTGTTTGCTACCCTTTTGGTTTTATGAAGGAGATTTTCGAAATTTCAACACTTTTCTCTCATGGGAATGAAAACAGGGAGTGAAAATCCCTCATGCTTCAAAAAGCAACACCTGAAGTTGTTTGGCTACTGCTATGTTCCTTCCAAATTATGCATGGCATTGACATTGGCACACATACAGCAGGTGACACCTTTTTTTAGCAAAGCCATTTTTTTCTGGCAGCCCCAGAAGTTTTTCCGATGAAGCCCCTTAACCTCCATTGAATCATTCCTTCTTCCACACTTTGATGATACTCATGAGGCTGCCCTCCTTTTTCTTTTGCAGTAAATTCAGTGTCCAGCAAAGAAGTGGGCCCAACCAAAGAATCACTGGGATACTGGAAAATGGCCAGGGCTGCTGGAAGTAGGAAGGATGTCTGGGTGTGCAACCAGTGATTTTCTGGTCAAGCCCATTCTGTTTTGAATGTCCCACCATTGTCTCACACACCCCCTCCTCTGTTCAGACTTTTCACACCATGCATTTTCCAGTTGAATCCCAGCAACCCAGCAGCCCAGCAATTTTCCAGCAAAGCCCACCCAGATTTAGCCTGAGGTAGTATCTGTAGTCCCAATTACAGCTTCACACAGTGCTGTAATTTATATTTTATTATGCTTCTTCTTACTGATTTAGGTTTCTATGTTTTTTTAGTATCATGGTTGCAATAGGTCCTTTACACCTTTACGGTCAGCGCTACTATCCAGGATTGACCACTGTGATAAAGAGTGAACTCATTATATTTCTAGTTTCTACCTAAATTTCTGAATGAGATTGTGAACTACATGAGAACAAAACATCTAAAGTAGCTTGCTGTTAGCTGTCCACTGAAAAAACTAGAGAATTATCCAAGATTGGCATGCAATCCCTAAATAAATTGCCATTCCCAAAAAACCATAGCTGGTACCAAGTCAGCACCATCACAAACTAAAATTTGGTATTATAAATTTTACATACCAAGAGAGTGAGCTGAATCAGCACTATAGTAAAGAAAAAGTGCTATAGTATGCTTCAGAATACTGTTCCAATCCAGTATGCAGATTGGGAACTGAAAGAAGGGTTTACCTTCGTAGAATCACTGAGTTGTGCTTTAAGATTCATAACTTGAGGTACAATGACTTGAATTAAGGGCATATTTGCAGAAACACCATCAATGTTTCCTGCTGCAGTGTAGTGTATTAACTCAGAAATCACTGCAAAGAGGGCCCAACAAAAAAGAATATTATGTTGGCAAATTAAAAATACAGGGAAAGCAACACCATGAATTAAATCTCATGACAATAACACAACAACAACAATAATGAAATGGCAGTAATAATAACAAATGCTGAAACTTAAAGCAACTTCAATCATTAAAAATATCAAATTTTTAAGCAAGCAAGCAAAGACAATACAGCCGCTGCTGTTGAAAAAAGGAAATGGGACAAATGTAACTTTTATTTGGATGCAATCCCAACACATAATTTTAGCATACAAACAAGTTTGTACTCAAGATTTTATTTTAATACACATCAGGCAGGTCCGTTTGCATTTCATTTCCTTCTATATTAATATTCCTAGGGTAACAATAAAATTTTTATTTATATGTCATTGATGTAGAAGCATAATTTATTACAGCAATATTGCAACAAAACCTGGACAATGGTAATAAAATAAATCCAATTTAAAATTGTAAAACTGAAGAGTGTCAAGATCAAATCTTGGGATCTTTGGCAGGGGCAGCGATTAAGATCTCAAGCAGAATCCTGCTTTGGGTAAGATCAAAATATAATCCTAATTTTTTCAGCAGGGATTGTAGGATCTATTATCTGAGCTGATCTTGGTGCAGGGAAAAGAAAAACAAGGTGGTTTACAGATCGGATTTTGCAACCTGGTTTGGAAAACACAGCTTCAAATCTTTTTTACCCAAATTTTATCTTATCATAATCTTACCTGATTATTTTCTTGTGTTTCACAGTTTTTGACTTCTAATGTTAGGTGACTTTGATCTATGAACTTATATTTCTTATGAAAAACTTGTTATTACTTATATTTCTAGTCTATGTTTTGTTTTTTATGTGATTTGGAGGTTATTTGCTTAAGCATAATTTTGTATGTTTGACCATTGGTAGGATCTTACAATCTTTGTTACGCTCCTACAATTTACAATCTTGTACCCCCTCCCAATCCTAAGTAAGATCCCAATTCTAACAACATTCCTATGACTCAAATGTTAATTAACCAAAATCTTACGTACTTTCTAAAACTAAATCACAGAAGAAACCCTATCTAACATATAATTCTGTTAGGGTTTTAAGATCCACAAGCTCCAATCAACACTTTAAAGTCTAAGAAACAGCCAAGTTTATTTATTTTAGAAAGCCACTACAATTTCTAATGGGCCAATTATTAGGCGACTAATTTTTCATTATTCTACAACACAAGCTACTTATTCCTTTTAAGTTGTCTCATTGATGACAAATGATTCATTATCTTTACAAATGAACAGAGGAACAAAACAAGTTAAAAGTGGATAAGATATCCTTCTAAACATTAAAAAAGACAATATCAAATAAGAAAAAAACACAAATAATATTCTGTTCAACTAAAGATAATTAAATCTTGAAATATTATTGCAATTCACAAGCTTTCCTTGATTAAAATTTGTCGGCTTAGCAATGTTAATATTACTTGTACTGACATGACACGATTGGGCAAATAATGGTTAAAAGCTTCATTCTTTTGAAAATACTATTTTAATTGATGAAATTTAAGGACATGATCGAAAAGAGAAGAATGGAGAAAATATTGTTAATATGATCATATGATTATATAACTAACCTTACACAATGTATGATAATATTAGAGACCAAGTGCTAGTGCAATACAACCATACAAGCCTAGTCCAACTTAGATAATCAAGGTTATGTTTGGTACATCGTACAAGGAGGATATGATGGTATGAACTGAAGTATATACTATCAAGGCTTAACAAGTGTTGGTACACCAACCCAGCAGTAAAGTCAAATACAATCAAACCAGTGTTTTTAATACCTGATAGGAAATCCATTCCAACTCTACCCTTAACTCCCATATCTCACCATGAAGCATCCCCCGTTACCATAGTCAGCACTTTCAAGCCACCACCACCACCATTACCTTGCTCATGAATTGTGGTGCAAAGGGAGTTGCAGCAGGGGAACACAAACTCACCCTATACACCCTAGGGACAGTAGTCAAAGGGAAGTGAATATCTGACACGTCCAAATGCCAGGATCTTTCACAAGGGCAAAAGGAATTGTGGAAAGGATCTTCATACATTTGTTTGGAGTTCAAGTGTATCACCAGTCTCCAAATGTGGAAGCCATGTCTTCAGAGAAGATTATGGATATGGGCTTGATGGAAAGCACACCATAATGATTTAAAACTCTACCATTGACTCTTCCACTTTGCTGGTCAGATTGTTAAGAATTTGGACAAGAGAAGATTTTAGCTTTGCATTTAGTACAGTTGATAAAGGGTAAAGGAAGGACCAGTGCTTTCTAAACTTTGTTCAAGCTGCACATAGAGCTTCCACCCAAAAAAGAGGAACTAAAAGGGAATGTAAACCACACCTTTGAATTTTAAGTTTTCTCCCCTGATTTTCCTCCATGGCCGACAGAAACTTTTATTCTTTTATAAAGAAAGAACTTTTACCTTTTTCATGGTAGAAGACTAGTATTTTTATTTGATTTGAGGAATTTTTTATGCATAGAGGCCTCTTTGTCATGGTAAATACTATGAATTCAACCAGTTAATTTATACAGTACTGACCAAACACTTGATGGTATATGGTCTCAGCTTTTACCATTAGACAGACCATGAGGCCTTATCCTAGTGTCTTGTAATACAGTCATACCTCTACATTATAAGATTCCTGAACACTTACGGGTTTAATATTCTAATGATAATTAATATCAATGTATAATAGCATTAAACTATTTGCACATTCTACCTCATTTATATACATGGTTTTCTGGCTTGATTTTAGATAATAAAGCTTCATAGTTCATACATATAAATGACACAAAAATGGGTGGTTAATGTTGCATTTCCAATAGCATCAAGAATTTCACATATTTTTTATTGGAAAAATTAGCGATTTCATCATATATCTTTATTTTAGGTTTCAAATTTATCCCCAAACTTTTTATTATATGTAGCCTTCTAACTTCTATTTTTGTATCAAGTTAGTCCTTTCACTATAACAGTGTTACATCTTGCCAAAACTTTTGCCAGAAACTGAGTTTTTTTATAAAACAATGAACTAGGTCATCTTAACCAATTTAATTCTTTATTTGTAGCCCAAGAAACACTTCAAAATTTTGGGCTAAAGGTCACATGTTAAGGACAAGAAGAAATCATAAAGGAATTTGATCAATTGTTTCCAAAATATAGACTTCATGTTTAAAGCAAAAGAGTTATAAAGGACTCAATTCGATCTTGTTTTAGCCAATGAAATCACAAAAATTTTGATAAGTTGGTCATAACCTAGCATCTAGAGAAACCCCTCAATCAATTCCAATAATTATTAAAAGAATAAAATGAAAAAAAAAAAGGTATTCAAAATCAGGGCTTGATGAAAATGATTCTAGATACCCACACTAGATATCTTGTTTTAACTAATGAAATAACAAATCTTTTATATCTTGGTCAAAATTCATTGTATACAATAACCCCTGAATCAATTTAAATAATCATTGAAAGAAAAACCCAGTTTCTAAGTAGATTTAATGTAGTTGCAGCGGAAGAACTAACATGGTACAAAAACAGAAGTTTGAGGACTAAATTTAATTAAAAAAATGTGAGGAAGAATTTGAAACTTAAAATAAAGTTAGAAAACAAAATTACTAATTTTGCCCTTATTTTATTTATCCTGTAATCCTATCCTCAGCACATGTGCACCAATGCTAATGTTCATCAACATGTGTGCATTGACACCAAACACCATGTATTGGTCAGTTTCAATTATTTTCCAAATATATTTTTGGAGTAAATATGTCAAAGTAACATGTCATCACCAAACAAGAGTCCAATTCAACACAGTTGCATATATTCTAATAGCTCTTGAATTGTGATTCATAAATATCTTAGGGGGGAAAGTAGGAACTAGAACTAGTTGGCAACAGCTTTGGCAATTTGACCACTTGTGTAGGGAGTCCACTGCATGCACTTCACACAAGAGTTCCTCAAAGTCAACTTTTATATTATTAAATTAAAATTATTAAAATTTAAGAAGGAAAAAATGTTTTAAACATTAAAATATACAAATAATGAATTCATTTGAAATGAACAAAACTCAACACTTGTTCATGCTGCATATGAAGTGTATAAAGTTAAAATTCATGACTGCAACTTCTCACAAAAAAGAACCACAGAAAAATTTGAAAAAATAATCTGAAAATATTTTCCCAGTTGTCATACCATTTACGGACGCCTCTGAAAGTAACTCAGAATTCAAGCTTGACAATGCTGTGAGAACTAGAGGGTGTGAACTAAGAACAGATCCAGGAATCCTGAAGAATAAAAATGTGTTTAAGGTCAATACTCAATAGAATGATAAACTTTTTCCCCTGTTAGAAAATTGAGAGAAATGCAGCCCCCAAAAAGTTTAGCTAAAAAGATATATAACTTAAGGAATCCATCTGAATTTCACCAACTTGTTACAAACAGCTACAAAATTCTAAAGCATCTTCATTCAACTTTATAAACACCATGCTAAAACCCATTAAACCATTATTTTTAGATATGCTCCCCCACACTTTTTATTACTTTCATTTAACAAATAGACTACATATGAAAAATTTACAAAAAATTATACAGTTCTTTTAACATTCTTTTACATAAAAGCAACAAAAAATGTTTATATAACCCCCCCCCCACAAAAAAAAAAACACACACACAGTGAGACAGGATCTGGCTAAGACAGAGCACTTAATAAATCATGAACCCACACAAAAAAGGAAAAAATCCTACAAATCTTAAATCAGTGATAACAGAGCACTCATGACTTTAATAAAAGCTTCCTCCCATCCATTGTATGATTTAAATGGGCCTTTGAAGCCCAAAAAGTTCTTTTAAAAAAAAGTGGGGAAGAAATAAACCTAAAAAATAACATTGAGCAAGAATAACATATTAACATTAATACTAATGCATCATTTGATAAATAAAATTTAGTTACAGGCCTAGACAAAGAAATTTTGTACCCATGCTTAAGGCGAAGCCACGAAGCAAATGCCTCTAGAACCTGACATATTAACATGAAAACATCACCATAAGACCACTTAACAATAAACCTGAATTCAGAATACCTCAAAAGAATCATATAATGGACAGTGAGTAAATAGATAAACAAAATTCACCGCTAACCTGTTCCTTAAGCTCAGAAATAGTCAAACAAGCTGTTAAGATATTAAGAGCAACCTCCATTTGAGAAGTAAGCTCTTTTTCAAATTGACGGCGCCTTTCTGGACGAGCTGCAATCTTATAGTTTAATACTTCCTGCTTATAAAGACAAAATATGAAAAAAGCGTGATATGCAACGCAAACAAACAAATAACTAATAAATGTACTTCAATTGAAATATTTGTTACAGCCATTTATTGAAGAATATGGAGTTGAATGACATTAACCGCTACATAAAACACTATCCGACAAGGTAGCAACTTTGTAAATTATCACAACTTGGCGTTTTCTCATTCAAAGTTTACATAGTTGTGTAAATAATATAAGAAGAAAAGATGACACATGTTCCTCACATGTCACTGATGTCATCTTAGATACCTCTGGTAAAACTGTAAGTAACTCCAAGAATCCTGGTATATATTCCGGATGAGAATCCATCTCATCCCTAAGCCATTTTACTATACCACCGTCCCCCCAGTCCTCTGCAGGCACATGCACAGCCAATGCAGCCACTGCAATGCTAATCTACAGGAGCAGACAATTTTCACCAATACATTTGGGTACATTAAATTTCCATATAAAATGCACAAAACTAACCAATAAAACAAACTACAAAGAAGATATGACACCTGAGTTCTGACTTTTGGAGGACCCTTGTGGAACTTTTTCAATAAGGTCTGCATTCAAAAACAACTATGAAAGTAAAGCCTTTACACAAACAAATAAAGTATTGTTTCCACTTAAACATCTGCATGGTCATGGCCGGCAGGCCATAAACCAAACAATTTTATACCACATTGCAGATGAGAAGACAGGAGTATAAATGCAATCCTTTTAAGATGTAACTTAACTACACATCCCAAACTTAAACACCCAAGGAATAGCACCAAAAATACATTGATACTCGCTCACATTTAATGAGTCACGCAACGGCCGGAAAGCTGTGGAAGGAAGTTCCTCAAAGTCTCGTTGTACCTAAACCATACAATAAACAAGCACTCAAAAACCAAGAAGAAAAAGAAGAAGAAGAAGAAGGCCTTCAGTGTAAGTATTTTTCAGTCAGAAATTAGCATTTAATATTCTTAAACACGCATGAGCAACAAATACATCAACCTGAGGTAGAAGACGGATAGAGTTACCTTGCTTCTCAAGGTCTGAGAACAAAATATCAAGGTTTCTAGATTGCTACTGGGATCGTGAAGTAAATTATCAGCCACCTGCAGAAAACAATGTAATGAACAACCTTGCCGAGCACCAGCACATTCGAAATTGTGTTTCAGCACTGAATTACCGAGTTCACAATTCAAAAGAAAAAACCAAAGTCCTAACTCTCCTTGAAATCCGAAAGACACAAATAGAAACATCCCTTAAACACAACTAGATAACTTGTTGCAAAAGTTCACAGCTGCAGATTCAACGACAATCCTCAAATCGAAAACCAGAAAAGATAGCACCGGCAAACAAACGAGTTATCTAGCCATTCACTCAAAATCAAATCGGTGCGCGCCGCGACGAGAAAGACAAATCGGAAAAGAAAGAAAACGAATCAAGCAAGCGGAGAACGGATTGAAGGAAGAACCTGCCACGCATCGAGAGTTCGCTGGAAATCTTGGAGATAGCGATCGGCTTGCATGCGCACCGTGTCATCGGGGTGATGGTACAGTGCATTTAGGGCTTCCTTCACAGTGTTCTGAAGGTCCATGCTCAAATCGGAAAACGAATCGAATCGCAGCACCGATGTATGAAGAGGAAAGCGAAGCTCAATCTAGCTCTGATTCTATGTGTCGCTTTTCGATTTTGGTATTCTGGTTGGGGCACTGCGTTTGAAATGAAAGTGAGAGGTTTGCTGATAAAGCGACCAAAGGGGTTTTTGGCGCCCGGTGAGAAAGGGCTGGAGTGTTGCTTGGAGGGGTTTGATAAACTTTGATAAGCCATCGTGAAGATAGAAATTTTCTCAGCCGTTTGATCGATTGACGCTTGGTCAACTGCCCTTTTAGCAGAAGGATTAAAAAACAATGGCGTCCGTCTGATCTTGACACGTGGCAATGATTATTCAGGTTAGAAAATTGGGCCCCACTTTACAGATCGTCAATATGTGAATCCTCGTTGGACGAGGACGCCTGAACAGCGGTTGTTTTTCTTTATTCCTTTCTTTTATTTTTAACCTTTTGGCATGACTATTTGTTTGAATTTTTGAAGTTTGAAGAAGTTCGTGAAACGAGCTTTGTTCTTTATCTTAATCCTACCTGATATTTTTTAACTGGGATACTTTTTATGGTGAATTTGATTCGATCATCATAAATTAATCATCGGTTAAAATAGGGTCAATTCAATATTTAATTTAAATAATGTATTAAATTAGTCTTTAAAATTACAAATATTAGTCAATGTAGTGTCTACTTACTAAACATAAAAGGAGTTTCCTGGGCCTGATTATTTTTATGCCATCCAACATATTTCAAAGTTCATCCTCACCTCTAAATTTGGTTATGTTTTTAGAATACTAAGCTAAAAAAAGCCTTAATGCATATTTGTTTACTAGTTAGTCATACCTTATTCCTTGAAAATATTAAACAAGAATATTTTAGTACTTAAAGATACTAAATTATAAAATTATTATAGTTTGCAAAATTATAAAATAAATTATTAAATAATTTATATTTGATCATTTCATAAATAAATTATATTTTTGTAATTATAAAAACTAATAATTAGTACTTGTAATTTTAGAAATTAGTTTAAAATATCACTAAAAACATATGAATTTATAAATTGTATAATTAAACAGGTACTTTATAAAGGTTGTTGTACATGATTTATTCTAATTTAACATTATTATTATTATTATTATTAATCTAAAATACAACTTAAATCCCATTCAACGGTATATTTACTTGAAGATGAATTACTAAAATCAGAAACGCTTTGGATGTTCTGTACAAGTATTTTGTTTAGTTTTTTCAAAAATGTTATGCATGCTTGTAATAAAATAAAACACAATAGCTGCTACAAAACATATTAATTCAAAGTACTAATTATAATTTTTAATATTATCTAATAAATGATCTAAAAAAACAAGGGTAAATATTCCTTAACTAATGTTTGACACATTTGACTTTTTTAGGAAAATTTTGACATTTGTCAATTTCTTTCATTTAGAGATCATCCAATTCGTCATTATTTTGTCAAAGTCATCTATCCTGTTTCATCATTATTGTGTGGCAGCTAGGGGTTGAAACTATAGTTTTTTGCTATAAAAACTGTTATTTACAATCAAAATACTGTTTTTACCACCTTTCAACCAGGCATTCTATCTCCTAATGATTAAGCATCACAACCATTTGTTTTAAGATTGTTATTTATATTATGGAAATATCACCTCTCTCACTTACTCTAATTTATCTCAATCTATCACATCCCTTCAAACTTTTCATCTTATTTTACTTTGTCATACATTGATATTGTGTAGTCATACAGTCAAATAAAAAAATACTTCATAGAACTAATATTTTGCACATACATCAATGTTTATTAACAATATATTATTTTTTCACAGCAGAGTACATGTCAAGCTTTACAAACATTCAATCACATTGCATAAATAACTTAACTTGATTTTCATGCACCACGCATTAAACATTTGTTTTTACATGTTTTATTATGATCATCTAGTTGTGAAAACATATATTAACCATGTTTAATCACTGGATTCAACCCCAAAATCAATTTTAAAAAAATCAAGGAACAAATCTTTTTTGAAAAACGTCTTCATGTCATGTAATACCAGAGTTACCACTTATATAGTATTAACATGAGACATGGCCAAATTTGAGAAAATATTTCTGCAAGTGAAAACAAGTGTTTAATTACAGTCACCAGTCGGTGGATATCATACACCACTCAAAGTACATTGAAATAATTGTGAATCACGTTGCTATTCATCTATATCACATTTTAGATTATTTAAAACACACAACATCCACCATTTCACTTCCTAGGACAACATTTGTTTTTAAGTTGAATTTCACATCCAATAATTTGCACTGAGAGGTGATTATTGTATAAATAAGAAGTGGATTGCTTCTACTATGTGGTGAATCTGATAGTCCTTTGAAGTATTTTTTTTTTTCTGTATCTTTTTAAATTACAAGATACTAAATTCTGATCATTATTAAGATAATATTAAATATTTATTTAAATTTACTGCTAATAGAATTCTATAACAATAAATATTTTTATTTAAATCCACTTTTATAGAAAGGAAAAAATTATTTGGACCATTATTATTAAATTATTTTTTATCTTTATCATTATAAATAAATATAATTTTAATTACAAACAAATATTATTAATATCTAATATTATAAAAAATTTAAATAAAAAAAATTTAGTATTAATATTAGGATGAGAATAAATTTAATTAATATACACATATATATTAAAATTATTATAAAATTAATTTTAATAAATATTAGTAAAAATGTAAATGTTTCGCACAATATATAATGTAGTAAAAAAAATTACAGTACATAGTTTTTTATATTGTAATATTTTAAATTTTTTATTATAATATAATATTTTTAAAATATTTATTATAATTTTTATCAAATATTTTGACAAAATAAATATTTTTAATAGAAATAATAATTTTTAGAAAATATTTATATTATACAAATAATTTTTAATAAAAATATTTTAAATCTCATTTGTTTCTTTTCTATTTTCGAATATTTATATTAATATATTTTAAAAAATATTATATTAATTTTACTTCCTCTCTATGTCTATTTTTTCAATTTAACAATAATTAATTTATTAAAATTCAAGTGCAAAATATTTTAATTCTAGCTTCTACATTAAATTTAAATTTAAATTTAATAAAAAAATTCTTTTATCATATGAATGAATATTGATTAATATTATTATACAAATCTAAATTATATATATATATATATATTCAATTTTAATAATAAATTAATCAAATATTAACTCGATAAAATTATAATAAAAATATATTATTTATATATTATACATTAATTTTAAATATATTTTAAAAGTTTAAAGTAAAAAATACCTTAAAATTGCATAATAAATAAATAATTTTTAAAATATATATTAGTATAAATATTTATTATATATTAGTATGAATTTAAATATATAATGCAGTAAAATAATTTAAAATTAATATATTAATATAAATTTCAAATTATAGTATATTGTTTCTTAAGTTGTAATATTTTTAATTTAGAATTTGTTTTATCATAATATGATATATTTATAAAATATTTATTATAATTTTTTGTTAAATATTTTTGATAAAAAAATTATTTTAAACAGAAATAACAATTTTTCAAAAGATATTTATAATGTACAATTATTTTTTAATATAAATATTATCAATCTCATCGTTTTTTTCTATTCTCAAATAATTATATTATTATATTTTTAAATACATCATTTTCCTTTCTAATATAAAATTATAATAAAAATATATATTAATTTTATCTCTGTACTAAATTTAAGTTTAATAATTTATTTATCATTATTGATTATTAATAATTAATATTATTACACATATTTTAAGTATTTAAGTATTTATATATAAAAAATAAATCAAACAAGCATTAAGTCGGTAAAATTATAATAAAAAAATATTTTTTGTATATTGCATATTGGTTTTAGATGTAATCTAAAATTTTAAAATAAAAAAATTATTAAAAAAAAATTCATATAACAAATAAATAAAATTTTAGTAAATGTTATTAAATACATGTTAGTTGTTTGGAACTTCACTTTTCAGTCACAAAATATGGTTGTATTTAACAGCGAACATTTCTTGTTTACTGAAATTTCCCTGTTGTGGCCGTAGCCTCGATTTTGAAATATGGCCATGTTAAGTATCATTGGTATCCGATGTTCCTAGCTAGGCGGTGATAAGTATATAAAGATGTGGTGAACGCTTGCATGGAGATCAAAATTCACAACTTCAATATGGAAAATAGAACTCCCTTAGCAGAGTGGAATTTGAGACACTTGTACTTTTGTCATTTTTGGCGAACCGTGCATGACCATCTTTACCTGCCTGTTTCCTATGGTTATTGTCTATTTGACTCTTCTTGAGTGTACTAAACTCCAAATACTTAGGATGATCATGATTGAATTTCATAAGGTTGCTTTAAGAAGGTAAAGGAAGTTCAGCTTTTGGTGGAGATTTATTCAGACACCAAATGCTCTGCGAAGGGGTAGCTCTGGCATTGGAAGCAGGAATGAAAATTTTGTTTCATCTTACTACCCTATGTGTATTATTTGCAAACCTTGGGATTAATGAGGAGAAATTTCGAAGTGCATGACAATACCTATTACTAGGCTTGTAAGCAGTCTTCGCTAGGACAATTTGAACAAACTTGTCTAGAAGGTAAATGTTTATACGATGATTTTCAACAGTTCCCTTTTCTTGATGATATATATACTTCAATCTTCCATTTGCACTGTGCAATGCAAATTAGACTGCTTGCTCTTTCGCTAAGTTGCAAGTCTAACCCTCTCTCATGAAAACAACTTTAAATTACCCACGTTTGATGAGATCTAATCTCAACTTTATATTCGTACGGATGGTAGCAGATTTTCTATCAAAATGTAAAAGAATCGTTAGTGTATCGAATTCAATTATTGTTAATGAACAAGATACATGAATCTGAGACATATTTGGCGTTACCCAATCTGGTTCTGACTTCTGACAATTACTCAATTTTACTAATTTGGGGTAATTTTCAGGCTTACCTCCACTCGAAAAACGTGAATACGGTCCTCCTAATACATACGAATGGTGATACAACAAATCAGAAGTGAAGCATCCCTTCACATCAGAGTTTTGAAACAAAAACAACAATAAGATTATTTTAGTTACCAACAGTGAAGCACAACATGCCCAGTCAGATGATGCACATGGAAATTAGATGCATTCCTTACATTTGATACTATACTATGCAGTGGACATACAGACCCAACACATTTTGCATCAATTGACTACGTAGCTAATCGAGCACGCTAACCAACCAGCCCCGGTGATTTTTTTTGTTTTAAAGGAAAACCAACCGCAGTTGATCTGTCATTCCAATGAATCTTCCCATGAATTATGTTGTTTTCTCAAAACCACCAGCTATCTGCATATGCAGCCATCCTGGCTGTGAACCCTGAGTATATCCCCTGACTGCTTGTGATCCAAATATCATTCCAGCAAAGTCAAATGGCTGGGTACCAACCTAAATATACAGATCAGTCGATCAAAAAATCACAGTATTATGAAAATAGACAGTCCTAAAAACCAATGATTTGTTACAGAAAATGTTCAAGGTCTAGGAAAACTATACTGGAACTGGAGAACATAATGTCCCAGTTGAGAATAGTTATCTTTGCAAAACATAAATATTTCAAAATTGTAGGAGGGTTTGTCAAGATTGCGTCTGGACTTGATTTACTAGGCTATTTTCCTTGACTCAAATTTTCCCATGGGTTAATTCGAAGCCAGAACAAAGTAGTGAATTGATTACATAGATTGCATAATGTTAATTTTGCAGTGACATGGAAAAACTCATTCAGCATTTATTCATTTTGTAGTTTCTTTTTGTGGTGATAATTCATTTTGTAGTTAATACTGCAGAAAAGCTAATTTTATTTTCTCTTGTATCATTTAACACATGCCAAAAATAAGTAACATAAGTACAACAATCTCTAAATTCTTTTGGAAGAGAAAATCAAACTTTAATATTGTTAGGGAGGAGAAAATTTTATGAATGATGCAATATACAAAAATAAAAGGAAAAAATGGACAGTAAAAAGCCCAAGATATATCTAGTAAGTAGCAGCTCCAGACAAACATGAATCATGAGGAAGTTAGTAATCCAAGATGCAGATCTCTAGTGCAAGATTGTGAAAGCCTACAGAACATTTACTAGAATCAGGCAAAGATATCTGACAACAGGTTCTCTTCTGTAGGGATTCTACATCACTGTCACATGCAGGATATTGTAGAGTGATAATTTACATTTAGAAGAGACCAAAATGGATGGCAATTAACAAGGTCAAAGGATTCAGGGTTCCACAGAATTTGCAAAAAAGATTCAGCTCATTCTTTTCTTAAGCCTTTTCTAATTTTGTTTTAAGACAGTCAAAAAAGTTTGCAAGGTCTCAATGACAAACTAGGTATTCAAAATCACAATTTGAAAGTTGTCTGCTGCCGTTGCATCATTATATTCTTCCTATATACTTTGGTTGGAAAATCATGGCTTTACTACGTTCTCAAAATTTTTATAAATCTTATCTTTTTATTATTTTCTCATTACCTCTTGTCTACATCTATTCTTTCCATATCCATGTATAAAACATCCAGTGTGCTTGCATTGATACACACCAGACTGTTGTGGAAAAGTAGTGAGAGATTCAGGTTTTTAAAAGTGGACCCCCTTCGTATTCAATAAGAATTAATTTATCGATTTTTCTTATGCATGCTCAGGATGAAATAAATAAATAAGTTTTTATAAAATATTATAGTATTCAATGTATTGAATCATGTAATTACATATTCTTGGATATAAGTTAGACAAACAGTTAGTTTATTTTACTGGTTTACTCTATTATATTTCTAAAAGATTTTAGGACACTACATGGACCGGCATATTTAATTTTAGGGAAATAAATGTTATTCAGTGCTTTTAGAATATTGGTTAAGAAATTAAAAGCAGAAAGTTTTTATTAAAAATGTTATTAATGCATTTTCTCCCATAGTTTCCAAAGCATCCAGTGGTATTTTCAATAAAATGTTTTTACTTTTAATTATTTTACCAGGTTAGCAAGACCCTTGTTTATAAATGGATGTATCTTTTACAAAATTTCTTTAGTAAAAATATAATTTGGCGCAAAATTAATCATATTAGTCAACAATTTCCCATACAAGCACGGGGCTTTTTCTCGCGTATTCCGAAAGGTCAACAGCACCCCGCCAGGCCGCCGCATACAATTTGGCTTAACATTTTCTAAACGTAATGGCTTTGACGTTAGCATAACAAATATAGACTTACATCCTTTGAAGGAAAACATTCAACGGTAGGGCCCATGTTCAATCTCGAATTAACAGCTTCTAGCTTCATTGAAAGGAACTGCAAAAAATCATTTCGCACAGAATTAGATTCATGAGCATAAGATAAAATTAACAAACATGAAGGGTGAATAGAGATAGAAAGACGAAGGTACCCACCTCCACCTGGCGCTGCAGTGACTGTATATAATTAATTATCTCGTCCAGAACAAGCGCTTTACCAGTTACCTGAACGATAAAAATAAAGGAAAATAAAAATGGAAACAATAAATTAACATGGAAGGAAGAAAATATGATGATTAGAATTTGGTTTACCTTGTTGCATCCGGGGACTAAATCTTGAAGAATTTTCATCCTCTCACTGATCTTTTCTCTTCTAGCCTGGGAAAAGCGAGAGGAAAATAAAAAGTTGTAAAAAATTGGAATAGTTTTGGTTTGTAAGAGGTTATTGAATTGAAGAAGGGGAATAGAAATGAAATATGAATTACTCTCTCAGCGAGACTGTGGCTATCGGTAGCTTGTCCCCTTCTGGCTCTGACGTGTATATAGTCTTGCTTAGGTGGAGGTTTAGCGGTTCGTTGAGGCGAGTTATTAGCGGATACGGAAGTGGCATCTTCTTGAGGTTTGAACGCGGCGTTTTGGTGCTGGGATCCAGCTAGTTTGATATGTTTATTGCTGCCACAATGATTCTGTTGAAATTGGAAGGAGAAGAGAGAGAGAGAGAGAGAGAGAGAGAGAGAGAGAGAGAGAGAGAGAGAGAGAGAGAGAGAGAGAGAGAGAGAGAGAGAGAGAGAGAGAGAGAGAGAGAGAGGGTGTGTGAGAATTGAGATTAAAAATTAGGAAATGGAATTGGAAAGGGTGAGTTGAAAACGAACCGAGTGGGAAAGGAGGTTGTTCCTCTTCCTGCGATTGGGAGTGGAGTGTTCGAGAGGGAAATGAGGGGGAGGGGAAGGAGAAGGCCAAATCTCAGACAAGGAAGGATTAGCGGAAGAAAATGTGGAGTCGTTGATGAGAGGAGGTTCCATTGGGATTCATTCAATTGAGGGAATAGTTGAAGTTGGTAATTAATTTATTGAGTTTGCAATTGAGAGATGAGTGTGTCTGTGATGTTTTCTGCCAGGGACCTCAATGGATGGAGTGATCGGTTCTCGGTTCGGTCTCGGTCTCACGCAGTGAGCACCAAAGCCAGTGTGCTCTGCTGTGCCGTGGCGTACTGCGCCTACCGCGCTTCTCGTCTATCTCTTCCCACTTTTATCTCATCCCATTCCCACCTTTTTAATAACAAAAGTTAACAATATCTCACACAGCTTTGACTATCATTTCACCCCACCTCTATATTTCTAAATTAACACCTCCTCCTCAATTTTATTCCTTTACAAAATAGTTTACAGCTCGTTTATTTAGGATCAAAATCATTTTTATATATTGTGATATACGTTTTAATCTTGAATTTGTGTTTCGAATTAATTTAAATATATGTTTTATTTATATTTAATATTTTAAAAATAATTTATAAGAATTTTAAAAAATTATTTTTCATTATAATTTATGTCATTGTACATACATGGTGAATACTTGCCACCTTCCCATGCTAGGGTCAATGGCACTGTTTATTCAATAGTTGATGAGATGAATTTTACTAATTAATTCAAAAGTTTTCTAGAATAAGTTATTAAATGTTATGATGAATGTGATATTATTAAATGTTATGATGAATCTCTTGATTTTTACGTTTCCTAGGATATCTCGAAAATTAACCTCAAGTTGTTATATTTTTAAACTTGTAGGAAATTGGTGTATCTTAGTTTACGATCTTTTGTATCCTCAAAAATAATCACCAAACGTAGTGTATGCGGTTGAAAATGAAAGTTACTTAAGTTTGATTAAAAAAACTATAAATAACCAATTCCTGATTATAATTGATAATTATCTTAAGAAAAGAGTTTAAGTCTCTTTAGATAGGTGTTAGTTAAAGTTTTATAAAAAAATTCTAAAGGAGCTTAACTGCTGAGGTAGTCCATTCTATTCGATTCTAGATTAAACAAAATTTAAAGTAATTTGTAAATATTATGATTGTATGTCTAGTAAAAATGTATATAAGATAAACTACCTATCCTATGTTTTTTTTTTTGTCGCAATACCTATCCTATATATGTTTGAATAGACATTTGAGGCAACCAAAATCATCTGATTTTTCAAAAAGGAAAACAAAAAGAAAAGAAAAAAGGGGTATGCTTTTCTGGAACTAACTAGATATGAATTTACTCCTAAAAGCATATTATTCAAAGCATATATATATATATATATATATACATATATTATCCTTAGTTGAAAATTTACTGAAAATTTATTTTTAAAATAAAATTAATTTCGATATATTATCAGTAACATTTACATATTATCAATAATTATAAATGGTTGTAAATATAAACTTTAATATAATCATAACAAAAATTAATAGTTTTCAAATATATAATAATTTATAATTACATGGTAATAATATATATATATATATATATATATATATATATATATATATATATATATATATATATATATTCACTCAAACAGATACCTATCCATGTTATTCTTCTTTAGTCTTTAGTATCATGCTACTCTACATCATTCTAAAAACATGGTCGTTCAAATAAAGTACTTTTTAAATTCTCACTAACAAATAATGCATAAAAAATAATAGGACGTGAGAGCTCCCATTTATCTTTCCCCTGTATACCTCACCTCCAAGTACAACACAAAAAATTAAGCGGAGGTTTCAATAAAATTAAAAATTAGGAAGGAGTTATGTTAATTAATGTTAATTGCTTTTCAGTCTTACAAGTTAAAAAAATATAATTTATGCACGTATTTTAAAAAACACATAAACAAATTTAAATTTTTAGCCTGTTAGAAATTGTTTGTCAATTAATTAAGATAATCTTTCAACAAAAGTCAAAAGAAAAAGAAATCAGATTGTTGTTGTTATGAGCAAACTAAGAAAAAAGAGACTAAAGCGTATGAAAATAAATAAAGGCACGACATGAAAGGAAAGAACAGACAGGCAAAGAATCAGATTTAACCATCATTTTTCTTGTTTGAGAAAATTTCTAACGCAAATGGAAGGACCCTGCTATGCTATTTCCTTTTCCTTTTGGACTTGATTATCCTTCATTGAGTTCGAACCAAACCAGTTGTCAAGGGCTCACAGGCTAGTCCAAGGTTCCAAATTGTGCTTGATCAATTGGTAGCACAGACCTAAAGTTTTCAAAATACATATCAATCAATTGGATAGTAATATGAATAGACCCTTGAGTTGATTCTTCGTGTTATATTCATATTCCTACTTTGTATGGTAGCATAGTATTGTCCCAGAAGGGTAATCAATGATAGCAAAAATTAGCACGTAATAATCTATCTGTAAATATGAAGTTTAATATACACATGGAAAACAAGAAAAATGAAAAAAAAAAAAAAAAACTTCTCTTTTCACAATACAATGGAAGAGAATTATTATTCCTGAAAATGGATTAACTTTTATATGTAGTATCCTGTTTATAAGTAGTCACATTTTTATTATTTTGTGACCAGTGCGGTTTATGAGTTTTTATACCAAATCAAATCATTTTATTTTAATTTTTTCTATGAACACTCAATTATTTTTACTGCATTATTCGTAATTAGATATTTATAAAGTAATATTAAAACAATATTGTATTAATTAAACTTTTTTTAGTTTTCAACATTAAATTTTTAAACACTTCTATTCTATATATTTTATTTATTAACAATAGGACAATCTTTTATTACGGACTTAGGTTTTATATTAAATATATTTAATTTAAATTATTTTTATATTTAAGCTGTATTGATATATATATTTACTAGTTATTATAAACTAGCAAGTTTCCTGTATACTACATAAGTATTTTTAAATTTAAGTAAAATTATAAATAAAAATAAATTAAATATTTTTTAATTACTAATAATAATAATTTTATTTTTATTAAATATGAATTGAAGAAATATTTTTTATTAAATTGAAGAATAAATTATGTAACTAAATTATTTGAATTAATGCATATCATCTCTTTTGATATGATACTCCTAATTTAGAAGCAAAATCAAATTGGTATTTGCTGATATTATAATAATCTTAAAATCTAGTTTATCTAAAAAAAAAGTTCTTAACTTGTTTCATAAATATTTAAAAATGATATAAATTTATAAATAAAGAAATACGTACTTCATAGAGATGAAGCCATCTTAAAATGAAGAAGACCCCATAACAACACTCTTCTTTGAGATAGAGAATTCAAATTTATAGTATAGGAATAAATTTGCACTTGCATATTATGTTGAGAAAAAATGGTTATGCATATTTTACATTATAACAAATCATATAAGGGATATTTTACAATCTATAGTATGTTTGATTTATGTTTAAAAGCTTTAGAGGAATGAATTACCTATATTAGAAGTGACTTATGATAAAATTGTTTTTTTTTATAATTTTTTTAGAATATAAATTTACCAAATTTAACCATTAAATATATAATATTAATATCATGATCATACAACAAATTTAAAAAATAAAATGTACAAACATTTAATTTTATAGTTAAAACTTTACTTATATTTTAAAAACCTACCATATATTAAATTAATAATGTTTAATAAAATATTAATTAAATTTTGAATTTTATATAATTAATTTTTGTATTTTAACATATATATTTATTAAATTTATATCCTATAAAAAATTATAAAACAAAATAATTTTAATATAAGCTATTCCTCCAATAAAGACATCACATCTCAAAACTTTATATTATAATATGGTCAAAAATTTTATCTTTCGCAAGTCATAACGTTTGTCTAATAATAGTTCTGATATTCTATATACAAAATCAATTAAATACGCCATTTGTAGATTTGAGAAATTGACTTTCGACGATATCGTACTCATGGGAGCAATAACCCAAGAATAATGTGTGCATGAAATCATTGTTATCCTAATTATAATGATGCTGGGTCCTTTCCTTCATTGCAATTTGAAAGAACCATAATATCGTGCTTCTAACTTTTACCTAACATTGCTAGAGGTCATGTGTTGAATATGATGCCAAAAATCGGGCCCTATCAAAAACTCAAATTATTCTCCTCTCTACCAACATTTATGAGAGCTGTAACAGAATATGAGGACCCTTTTAGTTTGCTAAGTTCACAAAGAATCATTAACAAAACTTAAAAAGAAGACAAACGAGAATATATAGGATTTGCATTCATACAATTATGATTGTACTGCATTAAAAACGTATCCGTGTTGAAAGCAAATTTAGCAAACTTTAATTTAATGGTCGAGGAACTTTTACAAATATAAAACGGTGGGGAAAAACCTCGTTAATTAAAAGGAAAATCAAAACACCAGAATGATGTGTACCCTCTTTATGCTGCACAAATCATCAGCCACTAGAGAATTAGATTCTACGACAATTTTTCTTTGTCATTTATCTTAGATCTCATTCTTTGTATTTTATTTTGCAGATGATCTTAATAAACAATCCAATCATTATAAATTGGCTCTGTTTTAACCATTAAATCCATCTTTGCCGGTCTTTTCTGGTGTATAATAAAGGTATGATGAAATTTAAATTAAAATTCAATACAAGTTTAATCAAACTTCTTACCACTGAATTGATCCTAGCTATCTTTGCCGGTGTTTGAACTTCATATCACACATGGTTAATATCAGTAATTTACACACGGTTGAATATTGGTACAGATTAAATATATCAGAGTTTAATTTGTTATATATATTTTTCCGTGCAGTACGTTCCACGAAAATCTAAGTATATTTTGTTGTCAGAACAATTTATCTGCTCTAATTTTGATTTTTTAAAATGTAAAAAATAAAAAGTAGATAGTTATCTCTACTATTTTTATTAATCTAAAATTCTTGATATTTGGAATTAATTCCAAACATTAATTAATTTGACTCAATTAAGTGAATTAATTTAAAGAAACAAAACTTTTTAATATTTATTTATTTAAACAATATCAAACTTGTTTAGCATTTAGACCAATGAGCATTGGTCATGGTATTTTTGGAATTCCTATATTTCATTCTTATTAAACACTCCACCACACTTATATCGAACATTTTGGCAAAGGGATCAATAATAAGAGGTTCGGAGAACAAAGACACATCATATATGTGACGCGGAGGATGTTCTTAACGGAAAAAGGAGATTTGAACCTGGAACAAATGCTCAAGCCCAAGTGCCTCTGCTTGTTTGGTTGACTCAACATTTTACAACAATTGTTGGGATAAAAAAACAAGTTATGCGACACAGCACTTTACGCAACCACTTAATTAAATTATTGGCCACCGATTACTCCAGCTTAGAGATCTAAAGTTGAAAATTATTTAGCGTAAAAATGTTTTTTCGATAAAATTATCTATTTATACATGCAATATATATATATATTTGAAACATTGATAAAAATAGTTTACTTAAATATTAATATTTTTTACGGTGCCAAAGTTATTATGAAATAAATGTAGTTACCAGTGGCTAAGTTTTCAGTTACAAATATCTGTCCCCAAAATTGTTACCCATCGTAATCCTTGTTCTATATATGTATGTGTTGAGTGTGGACAGCCTCTTGTTGAGTTGATGTGCCAAAGAAATTGACAACGCATGTTATGGACACCCCAGCAAGTTGGTGGTAGTGATAAATGCTACCCCTCATTGTCAAATGTGAAGCACTTGACACAGTTGAAGAGAAGTTTCCAGGCTGAGTATAGCATTATTGCCTAACTAGTCAATTACGAAATTTTTTACCCACATAACCATCACTTGCCATTACCTAACTTGCTTAGCCCAAAAGTGATAATCAGCCAAGCATAATTAATTAAACCCGAGAAAGTCTCTGTTTGCCATGCCCAAATAAAGTTCCCCATTTTTCATGTGCCCCCAAAGTTTTGGCCTGTGGAGTACCAGAATACACTAGCTACCCGGTGGTTTTTCCGTGTTCATTGGGTTTTACACACTTAATTGAATTTGGAATTAAGCTGTTTGGATTGCATCGTCAACCTTGTCACAACTCGCTACTTTTCCAGCTCATTCTAACAACACATGCTTAATGCCACTTTCCACGGTTACATCAAATGAGAGAATGCAAGTGCTTTAGTGCTTGTTTTAGATGAGCTTTGGCAGCTTTTTGAAAATTTTATTTGAGTTTATTAAAATCATTTAACATTTTTATAAAATTTTCAACTTATTTTAAAATTTATTAAAAAAAAATTTAGAAAGGTATTCTAATATAATTTAGAGTCAGGTTTGTAGATCAATTGTCATTTTATAGGACTTTATTACTTAATAAGTAATTAATTAAGTATTTATGAGTTCAAACTCATCATTTCTCCCTTTGTAAAACTAATGTTTTTACTATTAAAAAAAATGATTACACATAGATATTACATTTATTTGGAGCTTGTTTCGAATTAATTAATTTTTGAAAAATAATTGCTTATTTTTTAAACAATTGATGAGTTTTAAAAATAAGGTAACTCAAAATACTTAAACTTAAGATTTTCATCTAAATATTCATCCTTTGATGTTTTGAAAATTTTTATTATTTTTTTTTATAAAATTTGAACCAGAATCTTAATATAAAAATGTTCTAATTTTTGACCTTTTACTCCTAAAACAATTCTAGTAACTTGATTTCTTTAAACACATTTAACGAAAACAAATGTTTCCCTTATTGAAAGTGAAACTATGAAAATAATTAACACCAGCTTTCGCTAAAATAAATTAAATGCTAAATAAGAATTTATAGTTTACATATCCCACAAATGTCATTAAAAATAGTGATTTAACTATTTAAAATAAAAGATAAAGTATAATTGTAACCATGGATTAAAAAAGTAAATAATAAATAATACTGTGATAAAATACATGTACATTATAAAAATATATGACACTGTTTTAACTGTTAATTTTTTAATCAATAACTATATATATATATATTATCTTATAAAATTATTTTCCTAATTTTAAATGAATCATATCCTCAAAACAAATGTGATAAAAAATGTTTAACCAGTTTATAAAAATATATTACTAACATTTTATATTTCCATATCCATATATATTGGATTTAGCATTCCAAGGTGAGAGGAGTATAAAGTATACTTATAAAGCATTTATTACAAATATAATAATTACAATTGTAATTAATTTGAAATTTATTATATATACAAGTGAATATTTTATCATAATATTAAAGTGTTGATGTTTTATAAAGGTATTTTATTCTTCAAATTACAGGCTTTTTAGTGATATATGGAAATAAGTTTTATTGTTTATATTGTCATTTTATGGATAATTATGATGGGTTTAGATATAAATTTGTAAGAGATAAGATAAAAAAAAATTAAATATATATTTTTTAAAAAGAATTAAATTTTAGTTTTAATTTTTGATTTTTAAATATCTTAATTATAGTTTTTAACATTAATTTAAATAAAATAAAATTAGATTAATTATTGTTATAAATTTTGTTATTTTATAAAATAATTTTTTTATAGTTTTCTAATATAATTATTTTATTTTAATTTATTATAATTTCAATTAATAGCAGAGATTATAATCAATATATTTTATAAAATAAAAAATTTAAATTAAAAATTTTAAAATTGAAAGATAAAAACTAAAATTTAAGTATTTAAAATGAATTAAAAAAATATTTAATGCATAAAAAATTTAAACTAAATTCTAATTTTATTAGAATATGATAAATTTATAGAAAAATATATTTATTTTTCTTATTTTTATTAATTTTATTTGTTTATATATATAAACTATATATTAATTATATTTTTAATTTAAATAATATATAAAATAAGTCTATATAATTTCAAGAAAATAAAACATTTAAGAATACAATCATATTTTTAATAACATGTGATAATTATTATTATAACATTTGAAACAATTTCAAAATAAAATATGTATTTGTATCCTAAATTAAATTCTATCTTTATATATTAAATTTGAATTTATGTTTTTATCAGTATAAATTTTCCTAGCAGGATAAAATCAGTTAAATACCAATAAATTTAAAGTTTATTACCATATCTAAATTCCTCATTTTAAAAGAGTTAAGTCCATTCATGTCCATATCATGAGCTAATGTTATCATCCATTCGAGAGAAGTCTCAATCAATAACTTAATAATAGACTTGTGCCAATATTGTTTGTACTTTTCCCTATGACAATTATGCACGTGTCACTAAAGCACAGGCTAAACCAAACAAAATTTAAAGTTAAAATTTCATGTGATGCATAAAATAAAATAGATAATATATATTAAGTTATCTTATTTTAAATTATTGTTTGATGAATTAATAAATTATGTAATTTATCTGTTAGTTTATTTTATTTATCATGATTTTTAATTTAATTTTTATTGACATTTGAGTTGAAAAAATATAAAACAAATATTTTTTCTTTAAATTAAAGTTAGAAAATTATTTTTATATTATTATTATCATTATTATTATTTTTTCAACAATATCATTATTATAATTATCATTATTTATTGTAGTTATTATTTTTATCTTTATTATTATCATAATTCTTTATAAAAATATGTTTGTTATTTATATACTATATACAATTTACATTATTGTTTTATAAATAATTTAGTATATATTAGGCACTAGATAAGACGACAAGTTATTATATTTATTATTTTAATTCTTATTATACTTTTTATTTTATCCATCTTTATTCTTGTTCTATGTTCTCTTTCAAAGCAACACTTAATCTTTAATAATCTTTAATAAATATCACTGATTATCTGAATCTTTAAAAATTATCTGGTATGAAGATATTTTGTGTAAATTTTAAAATAATGTATTTTTAATAAAAACAAATAAAATAATTTTTGGAGAAATATAATGTGATATGAAAAATCCCTTTTGCTTTCTCCAATTAAAGCCCATGAATCTCTCTCATGTGTTCACAATCCTTTATCAGGCTTGTTCGCTCTTCTGCAAGAAAAGACACCATCTTCCCATTAAATAGTGAAGTGGTCACACGTGCGGCGGTTGAGTATGTGCAATAGACACCAGTGAAGTAGTCACACGTGCGATTGAGTATCTGCAAGATCTCCGCTCTTATTAGTACCTGATTCAAATTATTATTATTATTATTATTATTATTATTATTATTATTATTATTATTATTATTATTATTATTATTTTACAAACTCCCATATCTAAGGATGAATCAAGTTAGATTTAGATTGCCTGTCAAAAGCATACGACATAGTCTAGCTTAGACTTAAATCAGGCCATGTTTACTTATTAATAAAAAAATTGCTAACAACATACTATTTTTTTAATAGTAATAACATACCACTTTGATTATATTTTTAATGTAATTTTAGAATAATTAGTTTTTGAAAAGTCTATCCAACTTTTAAAAAGTGATAATTTCATAAGATTAGTGTTTTAACTTAAAAAAAATTATAAAAGTATGTTAAAAAATATATTATTAGTAATTTTTTTACTAAATAGATAGGTTAATATGTTTAAAGGACTATTTAATTTAAAGATCAAATATTAGATCATTTTAAAAAATTACATTTAATAGCTCGACTTATTTAAATTAACAACAATTTAAAGATCAAATTTTAGACCATTTAAAAAAAATTAAATTTAATAGATCGGCTTATTCAAATTAGCAACAACAATAATAATGTACTGTTTTAATTATATTTTTTTAAAAAATAATTTTGTTAATCCATATAAGTTAAACAAATTAATTTATATAGAACTTTTTTGATAATTTTAAAAATTATTATAAAACAGATTTTTAAATAATTGCACTGAGCAATCAAACTTTTAAAAATAAATCATAAAAAATAGTTTATATCTGTTAAATAAATTATGCTTGAACCTCTAAGTCAGAAGTTGGATGAGTTACATACCTTTCAAAACTTAGCCCAATTCAATCCATTTTCACCAGCAGCTTTGTGCAATGAATTACATAGAAACAATGAAGTTTCTTTTCTGAATTGTTTGAGTCGACAAGGAAAAGAGACCATAATCGAGAAGCATGGGACTTGGGCCAAATGATTTTGCTTGGTAGTTGCTATTGAATGAGAAGAAGGAAAGATAGATTTGATACAATGAAACTAATGCGATGAGCTAATAAAAAAAAGGAAATAATCATGGTGAGTAACTTAATTGTAATTTTAATTAACATGTTAAAATTTGATTGGTAGACACAAAAGGATAGTGGTACACTCCAAGATGTCTAGATGAGAGTGATATGCTCCAACTCATTTGTAATTTCTTTCTTTCGAACGTTGCTTTGCGCTAACTAACATTGTTTTAAATAACTATCATAACATGTGTTATTGAAATATCACTTCTTAAATACTAAATTTGAATACATAGTTTTGAATAGAAGAAATTGTAAAATTTATTTTTTTTTCTTAGTATATTTGGTGACTTTTCTTATATTAACAACCTCATTTTATTTTTTTGTATTTTTTATTTTTGTTATATACTATATTTAAATTTATCTAACCTTAATTTAAACTATTTTAAAAAATTAAAAACATATGATATCAAAATAATAGACATATCTAAATACAAATAAATCACAATGTTTACCTTGTTTTTCAAAAACTTATATTTTTTTTTTATCTCCATATAACGAAATGGGATCTTTATTAATTAAAGTATTTTTTTTTATTATATTCCCCTTTTTTATACGTAATTTTATCATTATTTGATAACTATTTTTTTAAAATGTTTTGAAATTTTTAATACTCATAAAATGTATGATATAAGTTTGCCACTGTGATTTTTTATTTAATATATAAAAAAAATGTGTCATATATTAATGAGAACTATATTAGGCGATAAACTTGTTTATGTTGATATAATATTTATTTAATAGAAAATAAATTATTAATATATTGAAAGTTAATTATTTTATTAGTATGATATTATATATTAGCAAAATAAATTATTAATAATATATCAATTTTTTATATTAATGAAATTAGTTGTTCGTATGATACATTAAATGTTAGATGTATATATACGCTATACTAATAATATTATATTAATAATTAATAGTTATTAAATAAATATTATAACAATAAAATCAAGTTTAATATCGTAAGAAGTTGGAAGACTAGCTTTGGCCTAAAAATTTGTCCATATATAAAAATATAAGGGCAATGTTATAAAACTTGCTTCGCATATAAAGTTGGCTATGGTACTGGATTAATGAGTTATTGTTAAATTAATGAGTTACTGATTAAATTGGTATAAGTTAAAATTTATATTTAATTGTTTTAAATACATAAATTAATAATATTTATAAAGTTAAAATAGTTTAAATTTAAAAATAAAAATAAATAGTATCATATAAATATATAATTAAACAAATAAAATTTAAAAATTTATTACTACATAAGTTAAAATACAATTTTAAAATATAATCAAATAATTTATATTTTAAATTTTATCAAATTATACATTTAAAAATAAAAAATAAAACTAAAATAATGTAATATTTATATCAAAGGAATTAACACTTTGAAATTTATTCAATAAAAAGTTTGAATAACATTAAATAACGGTTGAGACAAAATTTTGATAAATAAAAATTAGAGTTTAATAATTAAAATAAGATTAAAAATTTAAGATTATAAAAAAATAAAATATTCTTATTATTTAGTTTAAGTAAATTATTTTTAGGGACATTGAAGGATAAATTTTTGTATTAAATTATACATAAATTATGTTTTTCTATTACTATATGTTAAATAGGTAAAATCATATTAAAATTGATAAATAATTATAAATAGATGATTTATTTTTAAAATGCACGCATGTATTAATATAGATTTTTAAATAATATGAAAATATTATTATTCAAGTAATATGAACTAATTAATATAAATTGTGGTTTAATTAAATAAATCAACATTGTTCTTGTTTTGAATTTCACAATCAGATCTTGTAAACATGCCGTAAAAATTGATTTAAAAAATAAAAGTTATAATTAAAATATAAAATTATATACTTATGATCCATCTACTTCTTATATATTCTCATAAGATTAATCTTTTTTTATAGGACTAGTGTTATTGTTAAATTAAAATTTTTTATATAATAAAAAGTTTTAAAATATTCTTTAACATTTTTTATAATATCTCACGAATTATTAACTGCTTAACAATAAAAATTGTGAACAGACATTGATGTTTGTATAATAGGTAGGAATGAAAGTGAACAAGATCGTCCGATATAGAAGCATTCGTTTAAAATCTAATTAAGTTCGACTTGTTTAATAAATAAATAGATTCAAACTTATTAAAAAACTTTTTTAGATAAATAAACTAGGCTTAGACTTATAAAAAAGTCTATTTATATTTATATATTATATATTTATATTTATATATTATATATTTATATTTATTTTAATATATTATATTTATATAAGATCTATTTTATATTTTATTTACATAATATATATATATATGTTTTAGGTCTATTTAATGACCTTTTTATCATATAGGCTTTAAGTTTGTAAAATTTTTTAATTAATTATTTATATAAACTTTAATTTTATTTATTAATTATTTTTATAGTGTAAAATTTTAAATAGGCTTAACTTGTAGGTTTTAAATCAAGTTAGACCTTAACAGAAAAAAAAAAACTTTTAATAGATAACAGACCTAGGCTCATACTTCAAGATTTGTAAACAGACTCAAAGTTTAATTCGATTCGGCTTACTTTCATTCTTAATAATAAGTCAAGGTTTGATTTTTTTTAAAAAATTTCATATTTAAAGATAAAATTTACTATAAATATATAATTTCATAAAAATTAGTTTTTAAGATTAAATTAAACCTTAAATCAAATTGTAATATAATATAACAATCTATCTTAAATACGTGGTTAATGGATGATCCAGAGATATCTAATTCTATTTATTTTAAATATAATTTTTTTATAATATTAATTTAAAATATAAAATAAATTAATTAATAAATCATACATGTGTAAAAAACACAGTAAAGAAACATCAATGTCCTCTCAAATACGAGAATATTAAAAAACTAACATTAGTTATTGGTGCAGAGTTTCTCACCGAAGTTTGAGCACAAATGGTAGATATATCCATTCTCTGTTTCCTTACAGGGAAGATCCATTCTTATCTTGCTTTGGCTGGTAGCATGTGCTTATCCTCGTACTTATCTAGAGAGAAAAAAAAAAAAGGATGTAGCTCGGGTGGAAGAACCATAACCTCTAGCTTAATGAATTTACAAAAAAATATTATAATATCAGTTGGGTGTCCTTGTCTTCATAACCGACTCAAAAAGGAGGATTTGATTAATGCGATTATGACAATATTCAATCAATGGAGAGGAGATTGCTTGTAAGAAGAAAAGCAAGTGTCCTTGATACGTGGCTATTAACAGGGAATGATGATCGCAAAACGTCAAGTCAGTATCAACTTGTAAACTATCAAAAATATGTGAATGTCCCCAAGTCTGAACCCGAGTCCAAGTTTTGTGGCCCTAACCGAAATTTTTGTTAGTGTCTTTGTAAAGAAGGACAAGTTCCTGAAAGATAAGATTGGCAAATGAGGATAGGGATTTAATTGTGTCATGGGGAATGCCAAGTAAGCTGTCTCGCGAATGAGGAAGCTCAAAATAATAGCCCACTTTCTAGTTTCTTCTGCGTGGAAAGTTGCGATGCGTTTTGGAAAATCGCCAAATTAACTATTTCATGAATGTTCCAGCCTCTTGGATTCACAGATCATATTAATAGATTGCTTGGAGTTATAGCGCCGCATGAACTATAAATATTCAATAACGCTAGCAGCTACAACCCTACAACGCCGGCTTTCACACGCCCTTTCTTTATTCATCACTGTCTTTCTTTCTCCTTATTGTGCAAAAGATTTCACTCCTTCGCTTTCAATTCATACCAAGTCTTGCTTGACAAATCACCACAAGTGCTTGGAAATTATTGCATTCAACTTTGTGGGTATTATTATTGTGGGTAATTAAATTTATGCCTAGTTATAAAAATCTGTACTATAATAATGTACGTAGTGTTGCAGTTATAAATTGGTACTTTTCTATACGATTTGAAAAGCGAACTAATTGTAAGAGACCATTCCAAGTTCCAACCACCGATCTATCAAATTCCAAACCCATACCACCCAAATGAAATGGGTCAAAGAGAACTACGCCTAGGATATTGCTTTTTCACTCCCCGCTTTTACTATTCACACTCATTTTTTTTTTATAAATTTTATTTTTAGATTTATCCTTCCGTATACGTATAAATTTTCAGAATTTAATTTAAAAAATAAAAATATATTTTTGAAAATGTAAAAAAAAAAGTTTTCAAAAGATAAATTTTAAAACATTATTTTACATAAATACTTTCAAAATTTATCTTCTACAAATATAAAATACATTTTCGGAATTAAACTTCATATTTTTACATTTTTTAAAATTAATTTTCAGAATTACATTTTTACTCTTTCATAAATTAAATTGTAAACATATACAAATATACTTCCAAAAATATAATTTCTGTAGACAGTTTTGAAACTTAAAAAAATAAAAAATTAAAGATGAGTGCGTAGCCAAAAGGGAGGCGCGAAACTTCCCCAAGGCATATTTGAGAGCCCGTGGCTAGAAAATAAAAAAGGATAAGCCTGTGGCTAAAAAAAGGGGTAAATGAAAAGAGGTGTGGTTTGAGGAAGAAATGTTTATATTTCACGTTAAAATGGTGTGGGCGTGTGGCTTGACGAAGTTTTCTATATTCTATTTTTCCTATATGTTTTTCTACTAATTTTTCAATTGTTTTATAAAATAAGTATTAAATAAAAAATATTATATATTTATTTATTTTAAAATATTAAAAATATTAAATATTTTTATTTAATAATTAAATAATTTTGTAAGTATTAAAGGTATATGTATTTAAAATTAAAGATTATTTTTTAATATGCTATTCACTCAATTGAAAATTATAATAAATGTAACTTTAGAAATAATTATTAAATATTTCAACAATGTTTAATAAATATGAGAATCATTATTAGATGTTGAATATCATTGTAAATAAATTTATATATTTAAGTTGAAATTTTAAAATTATTTTTAATTTTTTATATTACCATTCAATCATAAATTGTTATACAATCAATAAATAATTAATTTTTGAAATATTTAGTTTAATTCTCTAGATGGATAGATTTTAGAGTGAAATATTTTGGAAGATAAAAAATATTTAAAAGTAAAATTCCACCTTTATCTACATTGAGTAAAAATACTGAAAAATTTAAAACTTTTGAAGAAGTCCAGTTAAAAGAAATAACAATCACAGATGATTAAAAACAAGGAAGAGGTTTGTTTTTATTTTACATAATATAAAATTATGAAAAATTAAAAATTAAATTTTTTATTTAAAATATATTCTAATAAAAATTAACTTTGATTAAAATAATTTTTATAATTATCATCAATAATTTTTTATATAATTTTTTTCAGTTTTCTATTTATCTAAATAAATATTTTTTTGAATTTTAGTTTTTATCCATTTAAATAACATATTTTTTTATATTTTATTTTTTTAGTTCTTATATTTTTTTATTTTTTATTTTTAATTTATTTTTCATCTAAACAAATATTCAAATAGTAATTATAATAAATTTTAATTAATAAAAATAATTCTCAAACATAATTACGATAAATTCATTCATCCATATTTTAGATTTATTTGATAATTAATTATTAAAAAATATTATATTTAACAACTTAAAAAATAATAATTAAATTAATTATATATTTAGTTGATTATTATTTCTATGTAATTAATTATTTTAGTTAATAATTGATTATTAAATTAATTTTTAATAATTAAATTAATTATATTTTATATAAATTTATCAACCAACATGAATTTTTAAATGTAAACAGTTAGATATACTATCCATAGAAAAAATTTGGAACGGTTTGAGTAATTATCAATATGTAAAAATTAAATTTTTATATAAATATCAAAATTGATTTTTACCATTGACCATTACAACTGTTTTTATCCCAGCAACTAAGAGCCGTTCTAAGATGAAAGTTGCTTTTTCATTTTTTTATATATTTTTTATTTTTGATAAAAATAAATATTAAAATTATTATTTATTTTTATTTTTTAACATAAATTTAATGATCTTTTGAAGATATTTTTTATATAAATGGATTTAATAAATTTTTAAAAATTATTCACCATTTTAAAAAAATCTTCAAAATATACATTATATTTACGTTACTTTATCATAATGTATTGAAAATTTACTTTAATTATTTTTTAAAAATATATATTGTTTTTATTTTGAATATATCTTTCTAAATTTAATTAACATTGTATAATGTATCTTTTGAATACATTTTTTTAAAAAAAATTAAATATTTTAAATTTATATTTTCAAAAAATATTTATTTATAAAAATAAATAAAATGTATGATAAAAGAAGTAAATTAAATTTATATTTTAAAAATTATTTATTTATAAAAATAATTTTATCTTTTTAAATAAAATATGTGATGGAAGAAGTAAAATGGGGTGAAAAATCAACTCCCGTATGAGATCTCTGCCGCATTGAATTTTGAGCATTGATGTTTTCTCGAAAATTATGCTTGTTCTCCCAACACCAATACAAACATGTACTTAGTCAATATACAAAATGCAAAACTTCTTTACTAATAATTACTAATTTTATTGGCCTTTTAAATTAAACTATGTTATTAGCTTTTTTTAAGTTTCTAAAAATGTAAGTAAACTGACATGAAAAATATAAATAAACTTTGTTCTGACATTCATCTTATCCTATAAATTAGGCTTTAGAGCTGGGAGTCAACTAGAGATTGAGCTTAAGCATACTGAGTTACTGACGCATGCTGATAATGATATCAATGGATTTGGTTCTATTCTCACATTACCATAAGCAGCGGTGAATCATGTAAAGTGAGTACAAAATAATGCTAAATATGGCAATAACCAACAGGATATTTGACAAATAAAACGTGACGTCTATGCAACCATTTCTTCAAGTTAATGTATCCCAGCCCTACCATCTACCGTCCCTTATTTCAAAAGGTATACTGCTTCAAATGTCTGGAGCTCAAGCTTTGTATCAGACTAACTAACAGCAATTTAACCAAAACATTTGCTCTATTTCTACTATGCTCTACTCTAAAATAGTTGCATTCATGCTTCATTTTCTATTAATAATAGATATAATAGTAAATAAATTAATGATTAGGATTGATTATATGATACTTATATAACATGTAATTTAAATAAGTTTTAAAAGTTATATTTAAGTCTTTTAAAAATTTAAATTTATTATTTATGTTTCATATCAAGATTATCTTTTATGTCAAGTTTTAACATTTAAAAAAATAATTTTTTTAATGATCATTTAAAAAAAATAATTAATGATAATTTAAACCTTTATCAACCTTTTTATTCATTAGATTTATGTTTGTAAAAAATTATCCAACAAAAAATATTTTAATGATGGTTGAAATAAGTTAATTTAATATATTTTTTTGTTAAGAAAATAACTCTTGTAACAAACTTTTTTTAGTGACTATATTTATAAAGTAAATTATCAATATTTAAAATTATCTGAAGTTACAGTCTAATTTTTGAAAATTTGAAGTCTTTTTTTTCAATTTCTATTTTATTTTTTACTATCATACCAAACTAACAAAATTTAAATTAATGAGTATTATTTTACAAAATTAAAATCTAAAAATAGATTTTCAACAAGCTAAAATGCATGATTCATATAATCTCAAACACTAATATAACATTTAACTCTTAGTTATAATATAAAAATATATTAATTTTGATTTTAATTTAGGTGTTTAAATTTACATCTTTTATTTTCAAAAACGAAATTTTGATTCTTTTCATTATTCTGAATTTTTTAAGTGACACGTTATTATTTGAAAAAATAATAATAATCAAAGAAGAAAAAAAACTCATTTCTTAAAAGTACAAAATAAGTAATTTTTTAAAATGAAAACTAACGTGAAGCTATCGAATTTTGCATACTTTAATAAAATCATATGTCTTTGTCATGATTTAAATTATTGATTGTTGCGGTTAAAAACTTCAATTTCTTTTAAGAAATCAATTGTTAATTAGGTTATAAACATTTTATGTTGATTAAGTCACTTTTAACCATATATTGTTGGTTATTTTATTTTGTACTTTATAAAATTCTAAAATAAGAATTTCGAAAGGTTTAGAAAACGATCAATGATTGAAATAACTGATATTTAAAATCATAAAAGATTAAAATGGGCATTCATTGAATCAGTAATTGAAAATTGTTAACGAAAAGTACTTAAAGCAAAATCGAAAGGAATAGACATCTGGATCAAATGATCCATCAACATATAAAGCATTCCTTAAAAAAAAAAAATTATCAGATAACCCGCAGGTGAGCATAGAGGAGTTATTTTATTTTATTTTTTCTTAGGATCCATTCGTACTTTATTAAAATATTGAACGTTGATTTATAAATACAAAAAAAACCATCCAATAAAAAGATACTTTCAATCAAATGTCACACATGCTTGAAACTAAACCTGTAGCTTGGTAGAATAACCGATGAATTGACCCCCAATTATTTTTTTAAAACAGATAATGAATTGATGGATAACCAATGAATAACTTGACTATAGAACCCACACTCATGAGTTCCATGCTTGGTAGACTTGTAATGATGTGGAATCAATCCTATCACAATCACAATCACCAAATGTTTAAAAGAAAATTTCTTAATTTCTTAATTTTTATTTTGTAAATCCTCCTAAAGTTTAAATAATTTATATATTTTAATGTAATAAACATATATAATTTTCTATTAATATTTATTTTATATGATATTAAAAATATATAAGTGAGTTTGTACAAAAACATAGCAGAGCTCTTAAACATACTTTTAAGATGTGTTATAGTTTTATGATTTTTATAACTATTGTTATTGAATAAATGAAAAGGATCAATTTATACCGATACTAATTACAACAAACTGTATACAATTTAATAAATTTTTATTGAATTATTGAATTAAAAATAAAAACTTATCTTTAAATTAAATTTTTTATCAAATATATTTTTTTTAAAATTTTTTATTAATCTAAATATTTTTAATATCTTATTATGTATAAATTAATATAAAATATACTTATAAAATAAATAAAAATAAAAATTTCAATAATATAAGTAATTTTGATTATCTTCAAAAATGAATTAACATATTTTATTAGAATTTAACATTTAAAAACAATTTTTAAATTCAAAAAATAAGAAAAAATTGGTGGTGAGAAGCAAAGTTAGTATTTTAGTTATCAAAAACAAATATTTTTGTGTAAAGCACCATATGTATCCTTTCCTTGTTGAAATAAACATTAAGAGAAGTATAATATTATTGGGTACAAAGCTCATTTTTCACCAATTACACCAAAGTATTATTATTTATTTATTTTCTATTTCAGTCAGCCACATTTTGTGGCTTTTTTTCCGATTTATTGATATTTTTTTGTCAGGAATCCACATGGTTGCTATTTAGTATTCTGAAATATGTGAATCTTACTAACCTTGAACCTAACACAAAATCAAATAAAAGATTAGAGAGAAACCAATTAAGTTCCACTGTACGTAGAAGGATAAGAGACCTAGTAGGGTCAGCCCAAAACTAAAATAAAGCCTAACACTCTAACTTCGAGAGAACGTCTTTCCTTCTAAAAATGGAGAAGACAGCCCACCATTTTTAATTGTCCAAAAGTGGTGGGCTCATTCTTTTTGCACCACGTTTTTTTAATAAGCACCATTCTCTTCTTTTTTTTGTCAATTTTCTTCAAGAAATATCTTCTTTGCTATTCCGGAATTAAGCTTCCAGAAGCTTTTTAACAGCCTCCATAAACAAGATTTTGGTAGTTTTTTTTAAAAAGTATTTAAATAACATCTGGAAACTTATTTGATCTATTTATTGAAATAGATTTATGGAAATATTTTTTATTATATTTCCAAAAAATTTATTCTAATAAAGTGTTAAACACATTTTTGAAATTCTAGTTCTACAATAATGTTTAAAAATGGTTTTTTTTTAAAAAAATAAAGGGTTATAATAAAAAAGAATGGCCGAAACTTAAAAGGGTAAAGCAGATACCGTCTGTGGTCTGTCATCAAGGAAGCCCAATGCAAACGTTCAGTCTAACAATTTTTACGTTATTATTCTATAATTGATTGTCATATAATTAAAGTTATTAAATTTTATAATAATATTTTAAAAGGAATATTTATGATGATTTGTAATTGATTATAATGTAAAAAAAAAATCTACATTAACAGTGTATGCAAATTAAACTTTTAAAAAAGTTATAAAGTTTGATAGTTTTTTATGTCCCAAGTGTCATAATTTAAAATTATAAATGAGTTTGTATAGTTCCAAAAATATTTTTAATATTGTCCCTAAAAGTATAAGAATATATCTAACTTTTTAAAATATTACAGGAGCATGTATATTATTTTAGCTTTTGTTTACAGATTTGATATTGAAGTTATAATAATAGATATGTGACCAAAGATTTTGGTTTATATTTTATAATACAGGGATACGGGGGGACTGGGATGGACCGCAGGGTTTGTAGGCCATAGGGTGTCCTGGAGGAAGTGCCAATGTGCGATGGAGTAAAGTTTGGTTTGTAGGGTACTTCGGAGTTTGGATATACTTGTAAACAAAACGGAATCACAAAAGTGTAACAACAAACACAAACATTTAGGCGATCTGGGTGACCCTTTTTAGAGTTTAGTCGTTCTCCGTAAACTTTCTCATCGAAAATAAGGCAGAGTGTCCACTAAGCACCAAAGTACATTTACAACCACCCTGCTGCCTTATAATCCAAATTCTTGCCCAAACCATGTCTAACTATTTCTATACAAGTACAATTCTTGTTCGCTTATAAAAGACTCTATTTGATCCACTAGTGTGACACGACACTTAATCACAAACTATTCATCAAATTAATGGCATGTGGAAGTGAGAGTAATATTTTAATTTGACAAAGAAAAAAAGGGGCTAAGAGGAAATAAAAACAATCACGGCTCTTTATATAGAAAAATCCTTCTAATCTCCTTTCCTTGCCATTAAATATTTGACGGGACTCCATGGAAATAATAATTTCTCTTTTAAATATAATATTTGAAGTCATAGATACATATAGCATCTTTGAAAGTTGGAAGATATTACACAAATGAACCATTAGGTCCAGTACCAAACCCCACCATCCATTGCTTCGAACAATTTCCTGGTTATTCGGGGTCAAAGGAAGAATTGTGATATTTGAATAAATTTTAGTTAAGGTGTATGCAATAGAAGACAGGTTTTAAATTATCAATCAAAGGATGAAGAACTTCTAGCTCCGCACAACACAGGAGAAAGAAGAAATGGACAAGAATGAGAATGGGGACTGAGACCTAAACTTTAATGACATGGACCCCAAATCTATTTGAAAATTGAATGATTGCACAAATTTGCAGGCAAGGAGTGGGCGAGAGCGACGTGAGAATACTAACTACACGTTCTTGCCCTATCATGACTATGAACGAAATGCTTAATCGGATCACATATCCACCTATTTTACTTCATACCACATTGGCATACACGCACTAAGTTCTTTGGTAAACAGGCTAACACATAACATTGATTATTAGTAGGGACACTCTTTATAGTATTGGGCACCTATTTTACACAAATAAGGCAATATCACGTGTTAGTTTGGAAGACTTTAACCTCTTAGGCAGAAATTTGTTGTTAAAAATTTTAAATATCCGCATACGTTGTATCAATAGATAAAATTCAAAGTGTAAAAATTTAGAATTGAAATAATTATTATACAAACAAATTTGATTTCGGTAACAAAGATAGATACATGTAGGTACACAACAACAATTGGGGCACAAGGCTTGTAAAGTTGATTTCTTCTATTAACTCCACCGGTTACAATGCATTAACATTGGCAGACCCACTTAGGTAGAATTTAGGCGGAAACAAAGTGATCCCTTTTTGAAGCAGAAGTAATGTACAGAGGATGCTGCTACTCTAAGCCCTTTTAAATTTTCCCCCCTTCTTTCTAAGATAAATGTATACCAAAATTCTTCTGAAGATTGCAGAATTCACCTCCTTCAAGCTGCTTTTTGTACAGCGGTCTTAAATAATAGGATGTATAATTTTTGATCCATGGAGAAATATAGAAACCCTCCAACAGAATGGGTCACAAAAGACCCAAAACTAGTGCCCACAATACAGTGCCATGCCGGCCCATACACCCCATCAAATTCCTGCAAGATTGCAATCACCCAACCAAATTCATTGACCAATCAATCAGCCACAAAAAAACACACAACAGACTCAAATATTGAAATCAATTCCACCTCTAACTTTAGTCATAAAGCAAGAAGAAACCAATCCAGCAATATATATTATATTATATCTGCAAAGTGTCAATTGAATAATGAATGAGTACTAGTACTAAATAGCATTATGCTTAGTACCTTTTTGAGGGAGAGTGCAAGGGTCTTGGATGTGAATTTCTCCATGCTATCAAAAGCCTTTCTAGCAGAATCCACAGCATGGATCTGCATAAAGGGTGGCATATCAGCTGAAACCATTTTGACGCCATTGATTGCAAAGACATCTCCTAAATCAGCCTGTGACCCACAGAAGGATCTTCTTCTACCCCCAACAGGAGGAGCCACCGAAAGAGACAATCTTTCAACAACATCACGTTTTTCCACCACAAGATTCCTCGAATTTTCAACCTTAACATCCTCGAGCATACCCTTATTACTAGGATCACTCTTGATGAAGCCATGAAGTTTCCTCCTTTCCAATTGTAAACAAGGCTTTTGGGGCTTATCTTGATGGGTAGTCTTTGCAGGGACAGCACCGTCCTTTACCGGTGCATGTCTGGTATTGGATTTGGAGGAATCAACAATGGCAGATTTTGTGATGGATTTGGCCTGCAAGCGAGAGTCAAGAAGAGGAGAGTGTTTATGAGTGAAATTTAGGGTTGAGAGGTGTTTTACTAAGAACGAGGGTTTATAGGGTTGGGTGAGATCTGGGTTTGGGGTTGGGTGGTGAGAAGGGGAAGAAGTTGTGAAGGGTGTTTTGGATTGTGGAGGTGGCAAGTTCCGGCGTTGAGAGGAGCGGTGTGCCATGGGAGAGTGAGTTTAGTTTAGTTTAGTTTAGTTTTCTTTTTTTGGGTTTATGGGAGAAAGATGTTAGATATGGGAGAAAGAGAGAGTAAGATAGGGGTTGTAGTAGTTCTAGGCAAAATGTGTCTGTGGGATCACTTGGCTTCTTCATACTGCAAAGTGGATGGGGACTTGTGTGGTAAGATGAGTTTAGTAACCTGTTTCATTCTATCACGCGCCCTCAGGGGAGTGTGGGTATGGGTCTCTGGGTACGGAATTATTGACCGTTGACCACTATAAGATCTTGCGTATGAGAGTGCAAATTGGCCAAACCTTGGTAAATGGTAACAGTACCCTAGGTTAGGTCACGCTCAGTAGGTTATTTGCAAAACAATTGCTATTATTGATTCATAGTTTCAACTTTCCTATGCTCCAACATTATTTCTTTTTCTGATGATTGTGATGTTTATTATTTGTAGGTTTGAATAAGTTATCTTTAACTTTTGAATATGTTGTGATACTATTCGAGTTTCACTGCTTGTAATCTTATAGTCATAGTAGCACGCATGTGGTGGATTGAATCATAATTGTTGCTGGACCTAAGCGGAAAACATTGCCGCTCACGAGTGGAAATGACGGAAATTAACGTCCCATTAATAGGAAGGAAAATATGCTTTCGCTCCCCACTCTCGTCCTATTTTTTATGTACGGAAAAAAGATTACGCATATACTATTAAAAAAGTTGTGAAATGTGATAAATAATATAATAAAAATGTGAAAATTGATAATTATTTTTCTCTTTTAATTTTTTTTTGCTAAACAGAATATTTATGCTTATGTCAGGATCCATAGACCTTCAGTTTATTTTCAAGTTATCTTATCAAAAATTGGTTTCTCACTACAGAAACTTCATAATGCAGGTCATAGCTCCCTGTGAGCTGCAATTCTTTTATGATACCATAAAATGGCCTGAATGGAAGCTAACAATGGATGCTAAGCTTGCTACTCTTGAAGCCAACAATACCTGGACTATAGTTTACCTGCGAGTCACTACTTATGTTAGTTATTTTTTGTCTGTTTTTTATTATTTCTGTTTTTATTTTCTATAAAAGAATTGTATTTGTATTTATGAAACTATATCAATGAATTCTTTTCATACTTTCTGTCTCGTGTCTTACAACATTACATATAGCTTACACTAAAGTCTAGAATGAAGAGATGAGTAGAGTAGAAACATAAGGATTTATTTCCCATTAATTTGCATTAAAGCAACTTATAAACTTACTTTTAATTAAAAATACATAAAACCCTTATTTACTCATTTTGCACATTTCTTCATCCAGAGGAGTTAAATTCCATTAAAAATAATTTGTATAATATTTGCATATCAAACATTAATTTATTTTTATAATTGAGATTTACAATGTGATATGATTCACCTAGAATGCAATGCTGACGTTCCCATCCCAATGTTAGGAATTTAATCTTTTCATTGCATAAAAGACATACTAATTAATACATATAAAGATATAGGAGTAAGATAAACAAAGAAATTTATTATAATTTTCAATAAGTTATACTTTTATCTCTTAAAAATTTATATTTTGTCTTTTTTTTTATTTAAAATTACGCTTATTTCCGTTAAGTGAAGAATATACGTTATAGTTTAGTTTAGTTTAATTTAAACAAACTTCTTTCTTGGCAATAATAATAGTAAGCTATAAATATATCTCCAGTGACGTTTTTCTTTTATTTTCTTTTTATCACTTTCAGTGTCTTTTGGCTTAATTTTTGAACGGTTTGTATTGTTTATTTAAAGACTTTGAGGATGAAATAAAATTTTAGAATCCCTAATTATCGGTTTTAAAATTGTATTTAGATTTTTTATTTCATTTCCTAAAGTTATTTATAAGTTAATTACATGAATTTAAAACTAATTGTCAATCGTAAAATAAAAAAAATAACAAATTCATTTGTGTTAAAATAAAATAAATTAAAATAAAACACATTTTCATGTCTTAATTGAGAGAGAGAGAAGTGTAATTTATTTTACTTTTTTTAGAATAAACCCGATAATTGAATCAATGCATTCCATAGTTCTTCATTTCTTTAAAGTGCTGCCTTTTAAAGAACTTTAATTGATATCGATTTTTTTAAAACAAAATTGTTGAAAATTACGATCTAGAACCAACGTCTAAATTTCAATATAATGCGGACAAAGGGAGCAGAATCTTTAATACAATTTTGGTGAATTATCAAACAATGTCAATCACTCAATCCCCATTCCCCACCTAATCCTCCTTTTCAAAATTCTCGGATTGGTCAATGTATGGTTCTGACAAGTGACAATAAAAGAAAGGAAATGTATAACTTATTCTTGAAGTTTAAAAATTACTTCTATACTAAAAAAGAAGCATCAAGTATCAACTATAAAGATCAGCATTATTTCAATTTGCAAAGCACCTCTATGTTTAAGTTAAAACTCTTTAATAAATGCATAATTCATTTTTATCCTTATTAGATATCATGTCTAAACCAATTACTTTTAAAGGTTATATATAAGCCACACATTGATATTTTGTAATCATTTATTCATTTATTTTAATTTCGATTTTATTTTTTTCTTCCTATTTTTTCCTTCTGAACCATATTTAACATGGTATCAGAGTGATGGTATCCTCCATGAAACCAAGTACTGATCATCTGGATAGAACATAAGAGCTCATTATTCCCTTTTTTGATTTTTGCTTTCTTTTCTTTTTTCAGTTTTGTCAAATTCGATCCACGGCTAAAGAAGATTGGAAAAGCAATAGTATCAATCCTATTATATGAACTGAGATCCACACCAAGTCTCCAGAAGCTAAATTAAAAATTGCAAACCTTCAAGAAAGCAACCATCTTCATCTCTCCGGCCTCTATTTGTTATTGGAACTACTCTGTTTTTTCTGCAATAAAGGATTTTGCTTAGATTGCGTCTTCATGAATCTTCCACATTTTAGCCACTCTCTTCAAGGCTTCGATTCATCACAGATCCTGAATTTTGAACTCATGTCAAGGAAGGAAAAGCTCTCTTGATGGTTTTCGCATCTTGGTTTCGAGAGTTCAATTCAAAATCCAATTTTTCTGCGTAGTTCCAGGATTTGTCAATTTTTTTCTTATTCTTGGTCTTTCTCAATAAAAATAAAAATAAATAAATCTATGCGATTCGTGATTGTTGCAAGGTATGTCTGGTTCAGTTCCAGACTCCATTCAGAATTTTTCAGCAGGTTCAACATAGCCCTTACGTATATCTACACCTTCAGAGGATGCTATTTATGAATTCTGCTCCTTTGCACTTACCAACTTGCTGGATCTTTTCAGGGAAAATATTAGTTGTGCTGCCTGATCAATTACAGGTGTTCTTTGCTAGCATTTTGACCAAAGATTTGATTTCTTGAAACATGATCTTCAATGGATATATGAAAATTGGTGAATTAAACGATGCACACTAACTGTTTGACACAATGCTTGAGAGAAATTTGGTTACTTGAATGCCATGATTTGGAAAATATAGGTTTCACGGTTAGTTATTATTGTGATTCTTATTTCATGATTGCCTGAAAATTGTAAAGTCTATCATGGCTACGGTGATTTGATAAGCCTTTTGGTGGCCATTGTTTTGCTTCTATCTAGTGGATATTAGATGGTTAAGCATTGACATTAATATTGTACTTCTGTTCTTGGTAGTTAACCCTTCTATGATCGTTACACATTCATAATTGTTTCTTCTTATTTTTACTAAATGGTTAAGTATGGATTATAACTTCTAATGTGAATGTTAAACTCCTCTTGTATTTTGTATCTGAGAGATTTTATGTATTTTTTATTTTTAATGCATTGTTCATCCCAAGTTGAAAGTGTTGCAAACCTCTTCTAACCTAGGTGTTAAAGATAGAATTCCTTTGTAAATTAGTTAAAAAGTTATTTAGTATCATTAGCTATATAAGTCATTCATTAATCTCTTATAATCATCTGTTCATTCATTTCAACTCAGATTTTATTCTTTTCTTTCCATTTTTCTCCTTTTAAACCATGTCTAACATTACCAATATAATATATAAGAAGAGATTAGTTATTGTTCAAAAGAAGATAAAAAAAAATTATTTAAAATAATAGAAATGTTATTATTTTTAACGATTCATCTTTATATATAATAATAATAATAATAATAATAATAATACCATAAAAAAATTATGTATGACTATCTAAATTCTTTTTTATCAATGTTTTCAAGGGTATACTAAACTAACAATTTGAAAATAAAGGATATCTATTTTATTTTAAAAAATACCTGTTTTTTTTGAAAAAATTTTATAATTGATTAACTAGATTTTTTTCATCATTAGTTACATAAATAATTAATTAATCATATTTATTAATCATTATTAATTCATTTTTTGTTTACCATTTATTTTAAATTATTAACCACTTTTTTATATTGTTAACCATCAGTATTAATGGATTATCAAAATATTTTTAGTCAAGCATAGAAAAATATGTTACTCTGCTTATGTAGGATTTTTTTTAATACCCAAAAAGTCTTTTTTTTGGCGAAAAAAAATCTTTTTAAAGTGGGGATTTGTCTTTTATTTTGGTCAAAAGATGGATTTGTCTTTTATTTTGGTCAAAAGATGGATTTGTCTAACTAGATAGCCAAATTTAAGATAAACTATAGGCCCACTAAGAACGACATCACTCGGAACATTTCTGATCCAATATAATGTGTACGTTAAAAATAGTTACTCAAGGTGGAGGAAGATTGGGCCTTGATCCAACCGTGCTTTCTCTAGGTTCCTTATTTTCTTTAAATAAATTTTAAAAAGACTCTTATTTTGATACCTTTTTCGAAGGTATCGTCACTCAAAATAAATTATTAAATATTCATTGATTACTAATTAATTTTTCAAATATTTCTTAAGAAATCAGTGATACAAGAAATTTAACGCAGCACTTATAAGGTACCGCCAACTCCCTCCAATGCCTTGTTTCAATTCCAACAGTAATAGTTGATGACTTATAACAAGCTCTGATTAGATAAGGTAAGGTTTTCATAAGGAAAAGAATCTTATCTCAATTACATTAATAATATTATATTATAAAAAGTAAAAAAATAAATGTAGTTTTTAATAAAATATTTTAATTTTGTTAATCTATCTACAATAAAATTATTTACTACATATGATAACTTAGACGATCCTACTAAATTAAGACTATATCCCATATTATAATTTGTAAGTTTGAATTCGCATTTATTTTTTATGAAATGAAAGAAATATGTTATTTGTAAATATTTTTTAAGTTTGGATGCTTTCGTCATTTATATCAAGTATCATATTATTTTCTTTAATATTTTGGTTTTAAAAACAGAAGATATAATTAATGGTTAAAAAATAAATTGATAAATTTTTCAAATAATATTTTTATAAAAAATTACACTCTAAAAATAAAAAATAAAATATATATTTAACAATTATTAAAAATATACTACAAAAAATAATAAATTAATTTTTATTAAAAATTAAAACATTTAATATTATTAATCTATTAAATTCTACAATTTTAATAAAATTGATTATATATATTTTATAATATACTAAACAAGTAATAGAAAAGTTGTCATTTTAATATATCGGTATTGTTGAGGTGTGCTCAAATTAGTGTGTGGAAAGTGGGAATCTATTTTGGTGGGCCCCACGTGCACTAACTTCTTACTTTTCCCTTCCATGCTCTGTTGTGAAATACTGAAATCCACAAATCACGCATCTTTGTTTTTTTTTAATTAATTTTTTAACATAGAAAATAAGAAAAGTAATAAATAATTTCATATTACGAAAAGCAATATATAACAAATTCAGTTTTAAAATTATTTTTTAATTAATACATTTTTATATTATCTATCTATCTATTTATTTATTTTCTTTCATCAATTCATTCAAATAAAATATTTTTTAATTTATCCTTTTAAATAATATATTTTTATACTATATTTTGCTTTTATTTACCTCTTTTTATTTTTTTCTTTACTATTTTTTATTATTTTTTTTCGTCCAACCAAACATAATTACTGAAAGTGGAGCTACGGTCAGTTAAAGGGGCAGTAATGCGCTATATCCCAAAATCTATAATTATCTTTGATATATATAAAATATATTTTAAGTTTGATTACATTGTTGACTCTTTTATTGAAATTAATATATAATTTTAAAATCTTAAGATTTTGTTCAAATTGAATTTTTGCGATATTTTTAACTACTATAATAAACTTGTTTCATGGCCTTTTCTTTTTCTATTTTTTTTTCTAAACTCTTAAATTTTCATTTTTTTTTCTAAAATTATCATGAATTAAACTATTTAAATTAGATTAAAATTTTATTTAAAAATTACCAACTAAATTATTATATTTTATCTTATTATAATTATAATTTCGTATCTTACAAAATTATTCAAGTTAAATATTTTAATTTTTTATCGCAAACATAATGTAAATTGTCAATTATTTGAATAACAAAATATAAGGATATAAACATTTTATATGAAATAAAATTAATAGAATTTTTATTGTAACAATTAAAATAAATTAAACGGTTAAATTCAAATAAAATATTATTAAGATGAAAAAATTGATACTAGTCATTATGAGTGAATAAAAGTAAATTTATTTATTTGTTAATTTAATCACTTATTAATCAATATTTAGTTTTTGTCCACTTCAATAAAATTATTTATTTCTATCCTTATAATTATATTTGTATATTTTTAATATAATAAAATTATTTTTATAATTAGTCAATTTTAAAATATGATACTATAAAATTATAAAAAAAACTTATCATAAAAAAAAAATCTTTACTCAAATCAAATAAACTTTTAAAATTAATTTAATAATAAAAATTTAAGATAATTTATATTAGATAAATTTAAATTTAATACCTCTATTATATAAAAAATATATTTATCAAACCAAATATAAACAAACTGTGTACTTAAAATAAAATTTAGGATTATGACGCTTTCTTTTTTTTTTTAACAACATTAACTCTTTTTTCTCATAAAAAAGTGGAGTTAATACATTTTCATTGTGGTCGGAATTTTTAACACATTCTTTGATTAATGATGAAAGTAGGCTGAACTGAGTTAGACTTTGAGTGTTTAAGTATGACTATTTAAAAATTTGAAGGCATTAGTCTGGGCCTATTACCTGTTAAATATTTTTATGTTTTTTTTTTCTGTCAAGGCCTAGCCTGATTTAAAGTTTACAAAGTCTATGAGCTTGTTTAAAAGCCTACATTACAAAAAAAATTTAAATAAATAAACTTAAAATCTATATAAATAAATAATTAAAAAACTAAAACTTATAAGATAAAAAGACCATTAGATAGGCCTAAAACATATATATATATATTAATATTATGTAAATAAAATATAAAATAAATATTATATAAATATAATATATTAAAATAAATATAAATAGGTTTATGAATAGGTGAAATAGACTTTTTCATAAGTTTAGGCCTGAGTTGTTTATCTAAAAAGATTTTTTAACAAGTCTGAGTCTATCTATTTGTTAAACGAGCCGAATTTAATTAGGCTTTAAACAAGTCGAACCGTAAATTCTGTCGGCCAGCTTGTTCACTTCCGTTCCTATCTTTGATAGCTTTTAATAAAAATTAATTTTTTAATTTTTTATACAATCTTTTATTTTTCTATATAAAAAATTATCACAGTTATTGTGATTCTAATGACAGAGGAAAATGTTCCACAATTAGGGTAATAATTCATTTGTTTTTATAAATTTTAAATTATTTAATATGATAATAATTATTTCAGAAAGAACTTAATAATTATATTAAGAATGTATGAAAACTAAGCTCTTATAAGAAATTAAATTCTATACATTTATATAATTTATATGCATGTTATCCTTCCGCATAATTGATATTATTTCACTTAAAAATTAAATAAAGTCAAGTTTGATTAATTTGATATTAAATTGTTAAATATTTTTAAAATATACGTATAAATGAATTTAAATTATATTTTTATTAAAGTACATATTTCACATTAAAAAATAAAAAATTATTTAAATGACAAAATGTTTCATAATTTTCTTATTTTGAATTAAACCCTTTGCTAGTTTCAAGTTTAGCTTTCAAGCCGAATGGAAAAATAACCCAAAATGTGGCACAAAAATAGTAAAATTGATTGATGAACATCACATCACATTACATCACATGCACACTCGATTGTGTGCGTGTTTGTGATTATGCATCGCGATTCCTATCAACTACGTCGCCAACTTTAATTCTCTATTCCATGGGTACCCAACTTCAATGTTGTGTCCGTTTCCCTGAAAATGCCAACAACAACAACATCCCCATCCTAAAACCAAACCAAATCCCTTTCTGTTCAGTGGCAAGCCAAAATCAGAGATGAAGAGAGGGAGAATAGCGAAGTTGGACACTTTGATCTCATTCAGCAAGCAACGATCATTCCACATTCTTATCGCTATTTTGCTCTTGTACCTCCTTTTGTTCTTCCTCGAAATCCCCTTCGTCTTCAGAACCGCTCGGAGCCTCACCGCCGAGGAACAACAACCCATTCTAACTCACCAACAACTCCGTCACAGCCAAAACGGTGTCGTATCTGGTTTGATCCTAAACGACGCCGCATTCGATTCGGAGTTATACCAAACCGCGTGCCGAGTGGGGAAGACGGTTTGGAAGGAACTAGAATCAGGGAAGTCGCGAACCATCATTACGAAGCCCGAGAACCGATCCGTCTCGTGTCCGCGATCCGTTTCACTAACTGGGCCGGAATTTTTGGGCCGCGGGAGCGTGATGGTGATTCCTTGTGGGCTCACGTTAGGGTCCCACATAACGGTGGTTGGGAAACCGTTAACTGCGCAACACAAAGGGTGTATGTTCGTGATGGAGTTGCAAGGGTTGAAGACCGTAGAGGGGGAAGAACCACCCAGGATCTTGCATTTCAATCCTAGGTTGAGAGGGGATTGGAGTGGAAAACCCGTGATTGAACTCAACACGTGTTACCGCATGCATTGGGGTTCTGCTTTGCGCTGTGATGGTTGGAAATCCAGGGCTGATGAAGATACTGGTAAATAATGATCATCTATCTCCCTCTCTATTTCTCTTTTGTTTTCATTGTTTTGTTGCTGTTAATTGTGATAAAACTAAGTAGAGTTTGTGTTTGATACAGTTGATGGGTTGGTGAAGTGTGAGAAGTGGATTGGGGGTGATGATGTTGATAGGCATGCAGGGGAGTCTAAGGCAGAATGGTGGTTGAAGAGATTAATAGGTAAAACAAAGCACGTAACGGTTGATTGGCCATTCCCATTTTCTGAGAACAAGCTATTTGTTCTTACTCTTAGTGCTGGATTGGAGGGTTATCATGTTAATGTTGATGGGAGGCATGTATCCTCTTTTCCTTATAGCACTGTGAGTTGTCAATGTCCTTCAATTTACCAACCTGAATATGGCTTTGCATAATTAGTTTCTTAATGTTGCTTTTTAATTTTGAACAGGGGTTTACTCTTGAGGATGCCACCGGTCTTACTTTGGGTGGAGACATTGATGTCCATTCTATATTTGCTGCCTCTTTGCCTTCGTTGCATCCTGGCATTTCCCCTCAGCAGCATCTTGAATTTTCAACCAGATGGCGTGCCCCCCCGAGACTTCCTGACTCTGCCGTGGAGTTGTTCGTAGGCGTCCTTTCTGCTGGAAACCATTTTGCTGAGCGGATGGCTGCAAGGAAGTCATGGATGCAGCATAACCTTATTAGGTCTTCCAATGTGGTGGCTCGTTTCTTTGTGGCACTGGTAATGGTGACATGTTGATAGACTCTTCAATTTTATGCTTGTTTCATTTCTCATGTTGATTTCCTAACATTTGAATGCTTTTAACAGCACTCAAGGAAAGCTGTTAATATAGAGTTGAAGAAGGAAGCAGAATATTTTGGTGATATTATTATAGTGCCTTACATGGATAACTATGACCTTGTTGTGTTGAAAACAGTGGCCATATGTGAATATGGGGTAAGTTGTTCATTGTTCAGAAATCTTTTAGCTTGAAAAAGGCATAAATTTTGAGAAAGATATTAGATATGCTGCATTGTTCACAGGTTCGTGCAGTTTCTGCGGAGTATATCATGAAGGGTGATGATGACACTTTTGTAAAACTGGATGCTGTTCTAAATGCAGCAAGGAGAGTTCCACATTCTATGAGATTTTATATTGGGAACATTAATTACCACCACAAACCTTTGCGCCATGGTAAATGGGCTGTGACATATGAGGTATTCAGAACACTGTTGCTATACTTTTATCATACTTAAGGAATGGGAGTTGTCCGGGAAAAATATTTGTGGGAGTTTGTTTGGTAACTTGGTATATAATATGTCACTAAGAATGTGTATATATTTGATCGAAAGCATGTGTGATCTGTGCATGAACACCTGTAGGCACAACTAATCAAAGCTCGGTATAATATTAAAATAACTTTAGTACTAATTCAATTTCAACATGGACTTTCATTATTATTTCAATCCTCCGTGAGCTTTTGATCTGTTGTGTCTCTAAGTATCTTGATTACTCCATGCAAAACTTGCTATCCTTCTCTCTTCTCTCTCTCTCTCTCTCTCTCTCTCTCTCTCTCTCTCTCTCTCTCTCTCTCTCTCTCTCTCTCTCTCCGATCAGTCATCAGGTCCCCGTTTTTTTATAGTTAGCACCTAGTTGTAGCGCCATTATGTCAGATGTCTAAATTCATGGGCTGGAGACCATGGTCTCTAACAGTGGTTACCATAACCTGAGCATTCAATGAAATGCTTTCTTGATCTTGAGTATTCAGAAATCTTACTCATAGAATTGGTTGTGTAACAATGGTCCTGCTTCCTTACTGTTGTCAGTTGTCACATCTAACTTCTTGCTGGTGATAATTTTTGGTGCATTTATTTATTTTTGTCTTCTGTTTTCAGGAGTGGCCGGAAGAGGAGTACCCACCCTATGCTAATGGACCGGGTTATATTTTATCTTCTGATATTGCACACTACATTGTATCCCAATTTGAGATGCATAACTTGAGGGTTAGTGTACTAATATAGAATTGCACATTTTCTCTATTGTCCTGTATTGTAATGGCTCTAGTATCTTCATGCTGTTGAATCTGTTATCCATATTGGTTGAAATTGTTGGTGTTTTCTTCTTTATGCAGTTGTTTAAGATGGAAGATGTGAGTATGGGGATGTGGGTAGAGCAATTTAACAAAACGAAACCGGTACACTATTTGCATAGTTTCAAGTTCTGCCAATTTGGCTGTGTGGAAAACTATTATACAGCCCATTACCAATCGCCTAGGCAAATGATGTGCCTGTGGGATAAATTGCAGACGCAGACAAGGCCGGAGTGCTGCAACATGAGATAGCGATGAGGTATAGGTTGCCATCTTTTAATTCAGCCAGGAACAAAGTAAACAAGTTTTGCAGTCATAGCTTAGCTTTTAATATTGTATATACACTGGAAATTGGATAGTTAAACGTAGCCCTGTATAAATGGCCTTTTAAATTCCATTATTTATTTATTCTTTTGGAAAGAGAATCTCATTATTTAGGTTTCTCGATTTCACGGTTTTTCTGCTAGATAAAATTATTATAGATGATAAAATTTTTCTTGTGAATCTTCTATCACCCTCAAGTGGGAATATAATGTTAAATATACAAGATATGTAGTTTTTTTTTTCTAAAATATCTTACTGTTTTTGACATTTTATAAGTTACCTAATTTTCTAAAAGATTATTTTAATGTCAAGTGATATTAGAAATTAAATTGGACAAAATAACACTTTGAGTAATTTTACAAAAGCTAAATTTGATTTATTCAATATTTTTTTTGGGTACAATATGGCTCAACCCTTTATCTTTAGATAATTATTTCAATGTTTAGTTAAAGTTTTTTATAAAATAGATTTAGTTTAAAATTTTCATAATATATAATATATGTAAAAATACAAGCGAATTTGTATTATTAGATTAGATTTCATATCTAAGAAATTATGAAAATTTGAAAATTTGGTATATATGATTATTAAGATTAGAGCAGTTCTATTTAGTACGAAAATATTGTGACTGAATGCATATGCATTTGTTGCTTTCTTATTGGTTAATTAATAAATAAAATAACAATAAAAAATAAGGAAGGAAGCTGAGGGTCTATTAATTTTAAAGTTAAAAAATTATTTTTTTATCTTTTATTTTATATATATATATATATATATATATATATATATATATATATATATATATATATATATATATATATATATACATACACGGCAGCACGATAGTTTTAGATGTAGTATAGGACAGCCTTAAGAGTAAATCAAATAAACAATTGTATATATTATTAATTTCTTAATAATGAAAGAGTCTTGAAAAGTTTGTTGGATGTGCATTTAGAAAAGCTACTGGAAACAACTCATTACAATCTTTGTTTTGCTATGATCTAGACTCTAGAGAATGAAAAAGTAACCACCTGAGTTTTCATTTTTGTTAGGACTTTGTTGTTTCACTTTCTTCTTAAATTAATAGGCAACAGAGAGTGAATTGTTTTAGCTTTAATGCCTTTCTCGTACGGTTGTACAGTCAGTTTAATGTTTACCAGTTTTAAACAAACTCTACAATTAATTAAAATTATCAAAATTTTATTTATACATAAAAATAAAGAGATAAAAAAGTATGAAAAAATTTTGATCGTTTGTTTACACATAAAAATAGAAGAATAAAAATTAATTTTTGCCGATCTTATCAGATTTATTTTCATCTTAAATTGATGAAAATATAAGAAAAAAAACTTGTCTTTTTATTTTAAATTGTTAAAATTATTATATATTTTAAAAATAAAAAAATAAATATTATATTAATATAAAATATAATAAAAAATTAAAATTTATATTACTAGTATATTTTTTTATCTATCTAAATAACATAAAATATTTTCTTTTATTTTAATTCATTCAAATCATTTTTTATAATTTTTTTTTATTTTTCACGTGTTTCAAACAATTTTTTTTTACAATTTTTTTCTTTTTTTTATTTCTCATGTGTTCCAAACAAAATGAAAAAAATATTTCTTGCGTGAAATTATTAATGTGATTATATAAGCAAATTTTATATTTACAAAACAATCAAATCTTTTTATAGGATTTAGTATGTCAATTGGTGTATCTTTGGTATAATAACTTATAAAAGCTTAAATTCTAAAAAGAATCTAAATTTTCTACTTTTAATAGATCCATTAATATTAAAGAGAAATATAATGCTGAAAGGGGGAGGGAATGTGTACAATGTCCATAGAAAGTATATATAATAGTTTTTTGGAGTTTACCCTTTAAAACATTTAATAATTATATATATATATATATATATATATATATATATATATATATATATAAATGAAGATTGATAGTATTACAAATTCAACTAAAAATAAAAATAGAATATTTGCAAATGAGAAGCTTGTTTTTTTTTTAAAAAAAAATCACTATAAATATTATCTATCATCTAATTAATTGCTAACTTTTTTTAGGAATAACAAATAAAAATTTTTAGATGCCTTATTAATTTAGAAGCATCGCTTGTTTTAAGCTTGGATCTGGCATATATCTTTATATTTTAAAAGTTTTTTCCTCTTATTCTCCAATTCAAGTTTTACGTGTCTTGTACATCTTTTGTGTTTTTCTTTGCATAGGCATTTTTAATTCGTTGGAATCTTTTCATTTTATATTTCCTGCCTTTTTTACTTTCTTCGTTTTCTTTATTTTCTTTTTAAAACATTAATTAATTAGTATTTTTATAATTCTAAAAATCATACCAAATCAATCAGTTGGAACAATTTTGTTTTCAGATTGTTTGAATTATAAAATTATTTTATTAAAAAAATAAACTGACGAATTGATAACAAATTGATCCACATATAAAAAACTTATTTTAATATTTAATTTTTTTTAAAAAATTATATTATTTTATTTAATTTTTCATGCATAACTTAAATTTAAAAATAAGATATAATTTTTAATCATGTAAAATTATAATATTAATGTATTAATTATTATATAATATAAATATTTTAAAAATAATATATAATTAATATCAATTCTATCACGATTTAATAATAGTTAATCTATTAAATTTTAAATTAATTTTTTAATCGATTGAATGATTAGTTTAATTTTAAAATTTTTAATACTTTTATTATAAAATTTATTTTTAGTTAGTATATGATTTTGATAAGCTCCAAAGTATTTTTTTTTTAAATATTGATATATATATATATATATATATATATATATATATATATATATATATATATATATATATATTTAGTCTAAATTACCAATATCCTACCCATTAAACAATTCTAAGCTACTATATAGTATAAATAACTCTACTTGAATAAAATATAATTACTATCAAAGAGTTGGTGTTAAATATAGTTATTTGCAGTTTTTATTTACGGATGAGTAATTCTTACATGTTTTTACTTTGATTCATCAAATTTGTTAAATTACTTCTCGTCACACAACATATATCACGTACTTTTCCTCACATATAATTTCTAAAAATTAGAAGAATAAATAAGTGAAAGATCCAAACTTTTCCAAATGTGCCTTTAAAAAGTGATATTTTGACATAATTAAAAGATAATGGTTATAATTTAGTGTACCTATAATCGAAGGCCAAGTAGCAGAATTAACGGGGGTTTCCAACAAGCCTTCTACGGGTAGAAGTAATATCTTTTGCATAGAGAAAAAAATAAACTCAATTTATTATTATTTATTTTCATTTGTAGGGATATACCTAGCACAGCGATGTTATAATTGGTAAAATTAACTGATAAATTTTTAAAAATTTAAAGCTAAAAATTGAAAGTTAAAAACAATTTAAAAAGTAGCTGAAAATTAAAATTTTAAAAATTAATAAATTATTAATTAAATTAAAAATATTTAATAAATTATTTATTAAATTAATTGATAAATATAAATTAACAAATAAAATTAAATAGTGAAGTAAAATATGTAAATATGATATATTTTTAATAATAAATATATTAAAATTTGATTAAATAAATTTTGTTTTAAAATATTTTTTATTTATATAAATAAATTTTAAATAATTTTTGAAAAATTAATTATTTTTTTATAATTTTATTTTTTTATGAAATGGTTTAATATTTTTTAATAAATAAAATAAATAATATAATAATTAAAATAAATATAATATATTAAAATAATAATTTAAAGCATAATATTTTATAACAATATAAAAATAAATCTATTAAAATTAATAACATTGTTAACAAAAAAATAATATTAAATTTATAAAAATAAATAAAAATAAATTATTATATTATAAAAATAAAAAATATTTAGCTAGAAATATAAAACATAAAATTATTCTAAATAATCTTTTAAAAATTCAAATAAATATATAAAAATATTAATAATTATTAAAATAAATGATGTTTCCAAACAAAACTAAAATATTTTAATAAATCTTTTAACTAACAATTTTAATTTTTATCTAACTAAAATATTTTCTTGATATACCCTAAATATTAATAATAATTAAACTTTTTTCACATTCATAACATCTTGATTTTGTGTATTTAAATAAACATTATTAGTACATGCTTTTGTGCAATGAAATAGTATTATAGTTTATGTAATTAGATAGATTAAATCAATTTTACTTTACAATACACTCATCTTTATATTTGGTTAGAAAAAATAAGAATAAAAATTTGTTTTCTAAAATTAAATAAATTTTTCTTGTATTTATATTATATGAAATGATGAAATTAAATTTTATGAAATTTATAATTTTTATTTAAAAAATAAGGATCAATATTTTATTTTAAATTATTAAATATTTCTAAAAATTGAAAATTAAATATTATAATAATAAAAATATAATATATTTTTTTCACATCTCTATGTCAGCAGAAAGCTAGTCGGTTCTATGTAGTGGAATATTCATTAAATGCTATGAATATTCATTAAATGCTATCAGTTATATGACTTTTCATTGTTCAACTATAAGGTTTCTGACATGTAAAATCAAAATGACTACTTACCCGAGGATCACAAACTTGCAATATCCAGATTAGATAAATTTTGTTTCACACATCTGTATTCAATACATAGTTTTTTTTTTAAGACGATTTACATGTTCCTTCTAAATTAGTATGTGTTTGGAAAATTAATTTTAACGATTATTTAAAAAAGTTTAGAAAAGTATTATTAAATATTATTAGATAACAGTCAAATATTAATTTATAAGTTATTAGTATTATTATTATTTTATAAAAGTATTTATTTAAAATAAAAATTAAAAAAATTAAAGTTAAACATTTTAAAATATATTTTTAATTAGTTAATATTTTTAAAATTTATTCTTAATAATTGATTATTTTAATTACAATATCAACTATTATAAATAATTTTATATCCATTTTTATAATTTTACAATAAAAGACAATTTTTCTATACATCATATTTTATCATATATTTAAACATAAAACTTATTTTATATAATTAATTATAACAAACTCAATTATAAACATATTCAATTATTAAAAAATTAATTTTAACTAATCTAAACACATACTTAGTTCTTCCAAAATCAGAAATATATTTTAAAAATAAAATAAAAAATTATAATTATTGATCTAAAATCAAAAATCAATATTTCAATAACTTTATAATTTTTATAGATGTGCATGTATTGTATTGTAAATTTAACCATTAATTTTTTTTATCAACTGTATACTTGTCCTTTTAAAAGTATCCTATATTTCAGAAGAGCCATTGACTCTTCTTTTATATTTAAATAACCAAAAATTAAATACCAAGATCATAATTTAAATTGCCAGTTTACAAAAATGTTAGTATAATTATGTAAAAAATTCAAATTTATTTGAACCTTAATTTTATAAATTTAAAACATATATACCTTTTTATTGTTTGATTATGTTGTTTGCCTTTTTATTTTTGAGTCTTGAACTTCAATTTCTTTTATTATAAGAAACATAAAGTTTCGATTTGTTTTTTTACAAAAGGAAGAAGACCCAATAATCAAGTTTGTAACAAAACATGGTTACGAGAAAAAAAAAAAGTTTGATTGTTTCAAATCAAAATTATCTATACTTGTAGAAAGACATCTAACTAGAAGAGAGAAAAAAGTATATAAACTATGTGTTGGATTGAGAATTATTACCAAGTTATTTATAAAATGAGAATATTCAAACTTTCCATCATACTTGCTGTTAAATAAAAATCATGTTTATAAAATTTAGTTCAAAAATAAGTTTATAAATGATTATGTAAATGCACACAAACAAGTGGCATTGTAACCTTAGAGCATCTTTAACGCAGTTATTATCCTTTGGGTTGCTGATGAATAAAATTAATCAATAGAAATTATTAAATAATAAAAAGGAATTAATTTATATTAATGTAAGTTATGTCTATAGTTACATTATTAATAAATTTATATAAATTATAATTTTTATTAATTTAACGAATACATTATGATTAAATTTTATTAAAATTTAAAAATTATAAATATATAATCAAAAAAATTATTTTTATATATTTTAAAAATATATATTATATTAATTTTGATATATTTAAATGAAATAATTTCAGATTAATTAATTTTTATAAACATAATCCATATAATAAAAGTATTTAATCTAACAATCAATTTTAACATAAAATTAATTAATAAAAATATACAAAGAACCCGATTGTAGAAATTAGAATTGTTTCTATAGAAAACAGTGAAACAAATAAGTAATCTTTTTACAAATTCATAAGTAAGATACGATAATGCTAAAAGAGCTGGCGTTAAAGTATTTTAATAGAGTAATTTTAATTTAATTTAAATAACTTAAATATAATAAAATATTTAAATAATTTATTTTTCTAGTTTGTTTGTATAAATATCTATTATTATACATAAATATTTTTATCTTTTAAAAATATTCTTAGAACATCATATCTTCCGTACTTTCCATTATTTTTTATAAATAAAATAACATAAAAAAAATATGAGGAATAATTGTTTCCGTCGGAGTAAAGTTATATTTAATTTTTTTTACAGGATATATATATATATATATATATTTTCATTTTTCCTACTTTGTTTTATATTTGTTCTTTTATTTTATCCTGAACTTTTCACACTTTTTTTTTTCAAATAAACATTTTTATTAGATAGAGAGAATTTGTGATCCTTATTAAAGTTGATCTTATTATTTAGTTTCTTTAAAAAATATAATTCAATTTTTTTATAATAAAAAAATATAAGATTTGAATCTAGAAAAAATCCACATAAAAGTATTATAATTCTCATCTATCGGACCAATCTTAATAGCTTTAATAACAATTAAATTTTTAAAATCTTCATCATTATATAGTTTTAAGTTAATATAGCTTATAATTATGAATTTAATAAGCTCCCTATTGAAAATTGCCCTGAATTTATAACTAAGTAAGCCAAGCGATTAATGATAATATACAGTGAATAAGGGTAGCTAGATATGGTACCAGCTTGGTTCACAGTGAGATATTCTATAAGTTGAATAGTTGAATCCGGAGTTGCAGGCATGTAAGAAAATCATAACCTACAACCTGAAATCAGTCACTTTCAGAAAGATTTTCACTATGATCAATCAAACAAGTGAAGCATCAACACAGCTTTGTTGATCAATCATACTAGCTCACATGAAAATTCCAAACCAATATCTCTAACCAACGAATTATTTGGACAGGTAAGACCAATAATGCATGACAGAAGAAAAAAAGGTTCAAAATATATGCTGATTGATTCTTAAGGTTGATTTAGAGCCATTCTCAACCTATCAACTCAAAATACCTGTAAAAGGTACTATTATTGCTAATGCATTCAATGATCATGATCAGTGACCGGTTACAACTCTTGTCAAATGAGGAATAATATATATATATATATATTCAAAAAAGGGGGAAAAGGCAACGATCGACTATTATTATCTCAAAGGTTTTAAACATCCCCATGATCATTCTTGTACTGAAAACAAAAATAAATGAATATGACATGAATTAGAATTCTGTAGTGCATTTAAATTTAAGTTTTCAACAGACAAGAAAACATGACTAAATGAATTCATAGTCTCCTAGACAACCACCACAAAATTTTCAGACTATGTAATTGTCATTATTGATTTGAATTAAATTGTCACCACACTTGGTTTAGTTAGGTTCCCTGCCATAGCGCCACTGCCCACAGGCCTTTGTCTCAATTAAGATCATTATCCTTATTGTGACAGTTAAATTAAAACACCCTTATATATAAAATAAATAACTAAATGAATAAAATTAATAAAAAATAGTTTAAAAGTATAATAACTTCTATAATAATTTTTATGAAGAAATAATATTTTTTACCAGCTTCCTTCAATATTTTTATACTATGTTTATGACAAAATAATATTTTGTATAATAACTTCTAATCATTTTTCAATACAAAATTTAATTAATTTATAATGATTAATGCTTAGAAATTTTTTTAAAGTTTTCAATTTTTGTTTTCAAAGTCAACAATTTTTTAACTTTCCTCTTACTGTCCATTTTTTTTCCTTTTTTAATGTTTAACATTTTATTTTAATATTCTATTTAAAAAAATTAACAATTTGAATATTTCCCAATTTTTAGACCATTCTCCACAAGCGAGGTTGAAATCAAACTTTTTCCTATTTCTAACAGCATTCCACAGATTGGATTCTAAAATAATTTTAATCTATGCATTCTTGCGTGTTTCCGGATCTTCTTCTCAACTTATCTTTCTCGGTCTCAACCTTTTTCTCGTCTCAAAGCAAATGATTTATTGACGAAGATAGGGGCTCTAATGTTTTTCCTTCAAAATTTTCCTCAATTTTGGTGCTAATTAACTTTTGTGATTTTTTATTTTGATCTAACTTTTTTTATGAATTTGTTGCATTTGTTGTTGGTGATAAAAGTTGATGCAAGAAAATCATTTCATTTTTCGTAATTCATTGATTCAATTTGGGGATGTGGTGCATCTGAGTTGAGAGTGTTTTGATTTTGCAAGGTGCAATACGTTAAAATGACTATAAGGACTAAATAATAAAATTAAATTTTTATATTAAAAAACAATAAACCTAGAAAAACTTTGTAATCACAATAATTTGTAAAGGACATATGGAATCACAAGTAAATGATCTTTCTGGGAGGTATTATGTAAAATCGGCATACAATTTAATTACTACAGAAGAATAGAAGATCAGAGCTTTCACGATTAACTCTTCAAATATCTTTGGATTTCAAATACACAGTTGTTGAAAGTTAATACTTTGGTTTAGGAGGTAGAACAGAATAAAATAGCATAAAAAATAACCTAATAAAAAGGATATTATTGAAGAAAATTTTGGTGCTTACGTAAATCGTGATAATCCAGTTAAAACTCTACCGTATAAAATACAGAAAGTTTAAAGTAGATTGGACTTAATTAGCACGATTTTACATAACAATATTAAAGATTTTTTTTATAATTTTATTAATTTGTTAACAGGATTCAAAAGATTTACATCATACATATCATAAAACTTCTTTACCATTTTTTTCTAATCGAATATCTTATTTTTTATTATATATTTATATTTAGAAGTTGAATGAATTATAATCTTTACGTTCTTTAAAATTTTTGATATTGGTTAATAATTAGAATATATTTATAGACCAAATTTTTTTTATATGATTCTTTTCTATTTTTTTTTTGTACCTTTAATTTATTGTTGTAACACCATTCAATATCCACATAATTTAAAAATGATATTATAGAATTAATAAAAATTAGATCATAAAAATAGATTAAGACAGAAGTACAATAACTTTCCTTTATTCTTTTCATTGTTTGTTTAATAAGCTTCTGAATAACATATTTGGTAACTAAAATTTAAAGCTTGGTTGGAGATTTTGTTTTGTTGGTATTTCTTGCTACATGTAACATGTGACTTTCCTCCTTTTATCAGAGTTATATAAGAAAGTGAATATTGTGCATCTTTGTAAACTCTTGAGTAATTCTAATACTCTACTAATATTTTTCTTACTTATTAAAAAACCAATAATTTTATCCCATCCATCGATGGTCACAAAGGAAGATGGAGGATGGAAGAAAATGCCCACAATTGAAAAGAAAGAAACGCATATGCAAGTGCTGCAATGGTGAAATCCATTTCAATTTCATCTTCTATTATTGTTACACACACATTGTCTTATTTGGCGCAGGTCCTAACTTGCCACAAGATAAGAAAAAAATGCTGATAGTAAATAAATGGATTTAATTTCTTTAACTATAATTTGCAAAAGACTATATATATAAATTTGATGTAATACAAAATATTATACTTATCCAACAACTTTGAGAAACACTGATTTGCAATATTTGTTTAAAAATTAAAATAATTGAGCGAAAGTGCAATGGGACTTTATCCGTGATGGCCTTTTCTTTTTTAATCATTTCCATTTTCTTCTTTCAGGTTAAAGTTCATTCCTGCCCTAAAAGAAACAAGAAAAATAAGATAAAGTAGAGTTAATTATTTAGGGTGCAAAATATATGGATACTTCCAAAACTTACATTAGACATGGCACTCTGGTGGGGATTACTATGCTGCTTTCCTTTTCCGCATCCCTCTTCTTATCCATATTCCATCCTTTTTACACTTTTTTTTTTCTCCACTTCCGTTCCATAATTATATAATAAAATTAAAAAATACAAGAAAAAAATGAAAAAGGCTTTTTACAGTATGAAATTTGTATACGTTATAAAATACTAGCAAAGTTAAGGAAAATGTTATAAAAATATTTATTAAATGGGTAAAACGTCTATAAATATATATATATATATAAATAATATGGATAATATTATATATATTATACCGAATAAGAAGGATGATGAATAAATAAAGAGATTCATAGGTAAAAAAATAAAATAAAAAATATTAAATATAATTTATTTTTTTTAATTTTAATTTTAGTTATTTATTTTTAATACGTTTAATTTTGATCTCTATTTTTGCAAACAGATAATTTTTAATTTTTAAAATAATTTATATTTGATATTTCACTGATAAAAGATTGAAAATTAAAATCAATTATTTTAAAAATAAAAATTAAAAAATTAAAATTTTTAAAAATAAAAATATATTTAATTCAAAAATATGTATTTAAGATTTATTATACATACAAGATTAAAAAAAAAAAGATAATAGAAAAGAAGTATTATCTAAAGATGATCTCTGTTCTCATCCCTAAAACTATATGAATTTTTTGTTACCTCCATCTCTTTTTCGATGAAAAAAAATATACTGAACTCAGATATTCAAATGGAACGATCCTGCAAGAATCTTTAAACTTTGGGAACATTTTCTCATGCCTAACTTACAAACCATCGATAATTTTTGTTTCTCTTTTTTAATTTAGTACCTTCTTGATTTATTATATAATAACATAATATTATATTTCTCTTTATCAGCACAAATTATTCTTAATTTGTAGCACAGGTCTCTTGTGATTTATTAATTAAAAAGAATTCTTTAAAGAGAAATATACATATATATATATAATATAATATAATTTTACTTAAGTTTAAGGAATGTAAATGCAAGTTGTCCTTGTTGTAACGTAAAAAGGGTAGCAGAGTTGAGAAGAAAAAGATTTAAGAAATGAGAGAATTTAGGAAAGTTATATGAGTAGCTTGTGAAAGCAACAGTGAAACCCATCCCTTTTCTTTACACAAGTACAAACCCCACGCCACTGATAATGACTTCAATTTTGTTTACTTCTTCAGCTCTTTAACTTTTACCAGCTGGGGAGAACTGCGTAATCAAAAATATTTTTGAGAGGGATTCATGTTTTATGTTTCTATGTGTATTCTATAACATCAAAAAGTGTCAAATTTCCATGAAATATAACACTTCTTCAATGCCCTGTTATGATTTCTAGCTAATAAATATTTTTATAATATTATTTTTGTTCTATCACTTTAATAATCTTATCTCGTATATATGCTTTTTTTTTATCTCTTTTTTAATAATACAAAATATATAGATTTGTTGTGTTAATACATTTTGTCAAAAATAAATACAACCCATTAGAAAAGGTTTACCTATGGATCAGTTCATTACCAATAAAGGATGTCACGCCAACCTGTTCAAATTTCAACGGTGGCGGCAGGTATCACATGGGTATGACTGTGAAATGCGAACTTTCTGGTGCATGGTTGATGTAAAGTTTGATTACACTGATAAAATTGATCTTAAAAAGTTTAATAATTTTAATATATATATATATATATAAATAATATAAATTATATATTTTTTATTAAAGTAATTATTTTGTATTTAAAAGCATAAATAAATTATTAAATTTTATTTAATAACGAATGATTGATCTTATATTTAAATTTTATTATTTTTAAAATTAAATATATTTTTAATTTTTTTAAAATATTTAAATTTTGGTTTTGATCCTTCAATTTTAAAATTTTTGATTTAAGTTTTTTATTTTTTAAAATACCATGATATTAATTTAAGTTACATTAAGTTAAGTTAGATTAATAATTATTAAATTTTTTTTTGATTATTTATAAAATATTTTGATTATAATTCTTAAATTATAGTTAATTTATTTTGATTTAATATAATTTAAGTTAATATAGGAATTATAATCAATGTATTTTAAAAAATAAAAAATTTAAACCAAAAATTTTAGATTTAAAAGATCAAAACCAAAATTTAAATACTTTATAAAGACTAAAAATATATTTAACCCTTATTTTTATTGTATAAAAATTACAAAAATTATTATTATTTTTGCCTAAAACAAACAAGCCCTGGGCTCCATTGCCACAGGTGCCAAGAGATTCTGCTGCTGTGTGCGAAGTGTACAATTTTTGGGACATATATAACCGCAATCTTCAATTCTATTTTCTTCTTTTGGCCTAATAAATATTCTCTTATATCTTTTACTACCTTTTAAGTATCTTTTGTACACAGAAACAATGAAAGTGGCTGTTTTCTTATCCCCAAGAAGATTTACTGTTACATTTTGTGTTTTTCTTTCTTAAATTACAAATTAAGATGTGAGCACTATATTAAGTTGAGGAGTACTTAACAGAATCCTCTCTATAAACATTCCAACTTTAACCTTTGATTAACAGTTCCACACATCATTGGTGATTCGCGCCATTAATTACCTACCCGTTTTCTGTTTGAATCTGAAAAGTGAAAACTGCCTCAACCACACAAGTAAATAATTGGAACACAAAAGGACTTTGATTCATGTTGTCGTGTTCAATTTTTATTTTTATTATTTTTCTAACATGGGGCGTTTCTGATTCTTTATTTTCCAATTTAAGTTGAGACTCTGACCTAAGTAATATATATATGGTCAGAAAAAGAATTGAAGGAAACAACATAGTTGTGAAAAAATAAATTTACTCGGTTTGTGATTTGATGATCTGAGGGTTCTTTGCGTCATTATATATTAAGTGAATACCCGACATACATTTTAGACCCCCTTTAAAGAATGAATTTAGTGTTACAATAATGCTTAGTGGAAAATCATAAACACTGGATAAGAAACAAACATCTAACATGGATCTAATTAGGAAAACATTAGTGGTGCAACTTTATCAAGTTGAATTATTCTTGTCTTTGTGTTATTATGTTTCAACAACTTGTGGAAAATGACAAGCCCTGTATCAAAACAATGTGAAGTAGACACAAGTACATAAAATTGAAGTATTGTGAGCATGAGAAGGACCCCATTATGTGTTATGTTGAGAAGCCCGTCATCTCCATTGAAAACCAAGGCAAGTAGTAGAGAGAGTTTCACTAGTCATGCGCAAAAAACCTTCATAGATAGGGGGGCCACATTTGTTTTTTCTTATGGTATTTGCTCAAGTTTCGTCCCTGCAATATCCAATAAGATGCAACATGCCATGAATCAGCTTATATTTTTGAGCCTCTTGGGCCACCTTCCACATAGTCCCACCAAATCAAAGAACTTAGTGGAACCTAATATTCTATCTTAGTTGTCCTTTTCTCTCTTTTAAAAATCTTCCACACTGCTTCCGCTAGTGTCATTTGACTCATTTTGGTTATAAACACAGGTCCTTTTCTTCTTTCTCAATTCTCATCCCTACCCACTCTCTACTTTTTTTTTTCCATTCACTTTTTGATACACTAATTAACACACACGGCCAAAGAGTAGAAACCTTTCCACCTCTTTAGTCTTTCCATCACCACAAGCAACAAATCCATATTTTGATCAACCCCAAGAAGTACACAATCACAAACACATACAAATGATGCCTTTGAAGATGAATGAGATGTGGACTACAATGGGGTCAACCTTAGCTAGCTTCATGTTTGTGTGGGCGATCATAAGGCAATATTGTCCGTACGAGGTTTCACGTTTCTTTGAGAAGTACACGCATAGGATCATGGGTTACTTCTACCCTTACATTAGAATCTCCTTCCATGAGTACTTGGGAGATAGGCTCAAACGTAGTGAGGCTTATGCTGCTGTGGAGGCATACCTTAGTGCCAACACATCGAAGAGTGCCAAGAGGCTCAAAGCTGAGATGGGAAAGGATAGTAGCAACTTAGTGTTGACGATGGATGAGTATGAGAGAGTTACTGATGAGTATGAGGGTATGAAAGTTTGGTGGGTGTCTAGCAAGGTTATGTCACCAACAAGGTCTCCAATGTCTTATTATCAAGAACAGGAAAAGAGGTTCTACAAGCTCAGTTTTCACAAGAAGTATAGGGACATGATCACAGGGTGTTATTTGGAGCATGTGATGAGGGAGGGGAAGGAGATTCGGTTGAGGAACAGGCAGAGGAAGTTGTATACTAACGGCCCTGGCTATAAATGGCCAAGTTACAAGCAAACTATGTGGAGTCACATTGTGTTTGAGCACCCTGCCACTTTTGACACAATGGCCTTGGAGCCTGAAAGGAAGAAGGAGATCATTGAAGATTTGGTTACTTTTAGCAAGAGTAAGGATTTCTATGCAAGGATTGGGAAGGCCTGGAAGAGGGGTTATCTTCTTTATGGCCCTCCAGGTACTGGCAAGTCCACCATGATTGCAGCAATGGCCAATTTGTTGGCCTATGATGTGTATGACTTGGAGCTCACTGCAGTGAAGGACAACACTGAGTTGAGGAAGCTTTTGATTGAGACAACTAGTAAGTCTATAATTGTTATTGAGGACATTGATTGTTCACTTGATCTTACAGGGCAGAGGAAAAAGAAAGCAGATAAGTTGTCAGATGATGAGAATGAGAAGGATGTTATTGGAAGGAAAGAGGGAAAGGAAGAAGGAAGCAGTGGCAGCAAAGTCACACTTTCAGGATTGTTGAATTTCATTGACGGGATATGGTCTGCCTGTGGAGGAGAGAGGTTGATTGTGTTCACTACTAATTATGTGGAGAAGCTTGATCCAGCACTCATCAGAAGAGGGAGAATGGACAAGCATATTGAGCTTTCTTATTGTAGTTTTGATGGCTTTAAAGTGCTTGCTAATAATTACTTGAAGCTTGAGACTCATCCATTGTTTGACACAATTAAGAGGCTAATAGGGGAGATCAAGATCACACCAGCTGATGTTGCTGAGAACCTTATGCCAAAGTCTCCATTGGATGATGCTCACAAGTGTCTTTCAAACTTGATTGAAGCGCTTGAGGAAGCTGCTGCTGCTGCAAAAGCTGAGGAGCTGAGACAGATTAGTCCCATTAAGGAGCAAGCTGACGAAATGGAACACAAAAGTTGCATTAAGGAAAATGGTGAGCTTCATGGTGACAAAGAAACTGATCAAGTGGTGGAGAAGCTTGATTCCATTAAGCAAAATGGACAACTTCGAGGTGATAAAGAAACTGATCAAGCAATGAACCAAAGCCAGCGATAATCATTAAGGATAATGTTGTGCTGAAGAGTTTCTGGCATGAGGGCAAATTGTGAGGCACGTTTCTCGTCATAGCACGTAGTATCATGTATCTTTCTTCATGAAGTGGGTGGGAAGATAAAACAGGAGGAATTAGTATACTTCTAACGCTCTGGTTTGGTTCTGAGTGTAATTCAGCATATCAAATCTTTCATATCCTGTTAAATCCTCCCTTTGGGATTAATTTTGAACTTCTATAAGAGAGTTAATAAAATTTCTTGTTATTGAGATAGGTCCCTCTCTAATTGTTTCTTTATTTTATTTACTCAATAACAATTTGGAAGTACCATGAGTTTAATATTGCAACAAAAATATAATACAAAGATTAGTGTTGCGATATTATTAAATCTTTTTTTAATAATTAAGATAAAGAAATACATATAATATATATGGTTATAGGGTCTAAATTGTTTGTTTTAATTTTCACCAAGTATTTTTGTAGGATAAACTTCTAATATTGCATATCAAATACAATTTAGGTTTATATTTTGCTTGGTTTGTGTGTTAAATAAACAGTAAATATTTTTTCAGTTACAATTTTTTTAAAAATAAAATAAAATCATTTACATTTCTCTTCTTAAAATGTAACCTCTACAAGTAGCATCACCATTTATTGAACTAGTGTATCATCCTTGGTAAAATTAACTTTAAAATATTAACATTAAATGATAGTGTTTTTTTAACTCTATCAAAAATATATTACAAAAAAATCTAATGAATCATAAAATAAAAATATAATTATAATGAGAACATTATTTACTTATAAATAGATATAAATTGTTAAGGAAAAGTTTAAGAGAATAAATAAGTATGACACATAATTAATTAAAAATTTTATAGCTATTAAATACTTTGAAATAAATATTTTCATATCATGTTTCAACAAAAGCGTTTATAATATGATCTGTAATATTTTATCATAAATAAAATTCAAGCAATCTTTACTCCGTAAATGTTATTATAGTAAAACATATAGAATTTGTAAAAGAAAACTCAATTTTGTCTTGAATATAAATCTCAAGTAAATATATTTATTAAATTATCATCAATTTTGTCTTGAATATAAATCTCAAGTAAATATATTTATTAAATTATCAATTACAACATCAGGCTAATCAAATTAAGGAAAGTGGTTTTAAGTCAACAACACTAAATAAGCCTATTAATTATTGTGACCACCAATGTTTGAAGAGTTGTCAAACTTCTATGTGAATGATTTAAATTAAAGATGTTTTCAACGTGAACATGAACTCCAACCCAAAATATCTAAATTGATATACTAATATAAGACAGAATGATTTGACAATTTTAAAGAAAAACATTAATTATATAATAAGGGCAGAAGTTTATCTACACAAAAATTTGGTAAATGACATTTTTATCGACCTGACTAAACAACTACATTAATATATACTCCTACGTCTTTTTATCTATCCACTTTTACAAAAACAAATTTTTTCTATTTAATAGCTAATTAAAATTCAAAAAATATTAATTAGTATTTTTTCCAACAATACCTTTACTTTTCGCTAATTCTTAAATATTTTGTACACATATCATAAATGAGATAATAATAAATCATATTAAAAAGTTAACAATTTTGATATAAATGAAAATAATTGCATTCTTAAATTTGTGTTGTTTTCTCAAGTACATAGATAAAACGAAACAAAATGATTAAAATAGATTGGCCTTCACCATTCTGTTTCATTATTATTAAAAATCCAGTTTCTGAACCGATCAGAAAATATGAAAAACAGCCGGTGGACCGAAATGCTCTAATGAAATGGTAATCAAGGAAGAATGGAAGTATAGGGCTTGATAATCTGAAAGCCACATCTTTTTAGAGTTACAGTACCTGTTAAACAGTTATTGTACAGGGATTGGATGGGCTAAATAACGCCCAACAATTTTCTCATTCATTTTGGAGGACCCTTTGAATGTAGAAATACTAAAAAAAATGACTACCTAATCTACATAACTCAGTTGTATCACGCTGCTTCTGGTGGCAAATCATGCACCAAGGGCTGCTTAGACTATGCCATAGGAAGAGATCTGATCGTAACTTCCTATGGGGCTTATAACAAAATTTATAGTTCTGTTATCATACACATTGGCTTCCCTGATAGAAGGCTACAATCCCTGCTCTCAATCAGAATGGGAAACTTCAGTAATCATTGTCTTCATCTTTCATTATCGTGTTTGGACCATCATCAAAACCAGAGCTAGGGGCAAGCTCATTCAAATCAAGGAAACGCCTCTTTCCCATGCCCTCTACTTCCTCCTGACCAGGACTACTTAATTTTTCAGGATCAGGAGGCTGGTTTTGTTCATTCTCTTCTACTGCAGGATAAGTAACAGGCTCAACTGCTTTCATTTCCTGATCTTCATCATCATTGCCATCTGAATCTTCACTTTCCATCATGTATTCACCATTCTCACTGGGATCCGAGTGATCAGCTGATGTATTAGACTTCTCAGGTTTAACAAACTCTGTTTCTGATTCCGATGCCTCATATTGTCGGTAATTTATACGATTTCTAGTAGCCCTCTTGCTGCGTCTTAGACCTGATTGAATCTCATCCACAGATCTGAGTTTGGTTTCTCTCCTAGTACGCCCAGACAACTGTTTCACCTTGCGGGGTTTGTCACTATCCTCACTGATGCTCATGGAATCTTCATCATCATCATCATCATCATCATCTTCTTCTTCTTCGTCATCTTCAACATTGTATTCATCCCATTGATCTTCTTCATCTCCTTCACCTTCAGAGCTACTAGAAGACTTCCTTCTCTGCTTGCGTTTCTTGAGATATTCTTCATCATATACGGCTTCTCCAACAATATCATCGTCACTGTCAAAGTCAACCTCATTATCTGATACTGCTTCGACAAACTCTTTATCTGAATACCGCTTAGGTCTCTGCCTTCTACGATTGCTAATGTTAAAATGAAAGGATCGGTAAATTAGATAGAAAGCATCTGAACATAATTGAAACAAACAAACTACACACCTTCGATCCAGATCCAACGAATCAGTTTTATGATCTTCCTCATCGTCATCAGAGTCAAGTGATTCTGGAGATGGCATACCAAAATTCAGATGTGTATCATGCGAAGGACCATATTTACCATTAGTCAATGCTTCAGGTTTTGCTACTGATTCTCTCCTGGGCATGGGTTCTGGAGATGACTGTTTCCGCCTGACATCAGAAGAAACAGATTTATACCAAGTACACAGCATAAGAGAATGAGTATGACTGAGCCATCTCCCTCCCCATATATACACACACATAACAAATAGGGAAAGGATATAAGCACGTACTTGGTTACTTTAATTGCCTCATTGATTGAACGATCATAATCATCTGCAATAACGGTAAATTCAAAAGTTAGGTTAGACTCAAGATGTAAGCTGATTCAAGTCCAACCAAAAAGGAAATTAGGTACAAGTAATTCAGGTAAAACAATTTGAACAGAGCCACTAGGAGTGGGTTAGAAATGTGAGTGTTTGGTATAATTTCCAAGAGGTCATAGGTCTAAACCACCATGCTCATCATGAAAAAAAAATGGTCACAACTATAGCTTCTACAGAATGACAATGGATGAAGTTGCAACTTGTGTAAGAATGTAACATTGAATTTATTCATTTCCAAATTGCCTCACCGCCTAACCAATGTGACTCCTTTTTGGATCTTGAAACTTAAAACACCATGATATAAAATAGAAAAGGTGGCCAATGCGCTAGTCCACAACCACTGTGGTAATGCAGAGGTCAGATTTAGAGTCTTATCCTCATGAGGGGAAATGTTTCCATGACAAAAACCGGTGACCACTAAATCACAAGGTAGAAATCTTACCATTGCACCAAGGCTTACCCTCTTTAAATTCTTCAAAAACTAGCATGAAATTAAAAATCTATTATTTTTTTAGAGAAATTCTACTATGTTGAAACAGGCTGACCATGGTAAATAGGAAAAATTTTATCAGATCATGTGACTCGTTGGATGATTCAAAGACAATGGCCACAGTCAGATAGTTGCAGTATATTATCCCCATAGTAGCATCAGCAGCCCCCTGAACTACTAATATCAGACATTCCCCAAGAAGCATATGTAGTTATGGGTTAATAGAACAAAAGAAGGTAATTGGGGCCAAGCACAATCCCAAAAACCTACTTTGTTGAAATTATAGTATTTAGGTAGGAAAAAAAGGAAAAAAGGGAATAAAGATTATAACACTATTTTAGTACATTGATATGTGCTGCAATCATGTGTTACAAATTACTGATTCAATTATCCTATTTATCCTAATAATTAGCTCAAGTATTAGAATAGAATTACTATAACAAGCCCAAGCCCAAGCCAAAGCTCACTAATACAATAAAGTTATTAATCTTAATGAGATAAGGAAACAAATAACAAAAAAAAAGCAAACAACTCCTAAGGTTGCTTCACCAATATATTTGAAAGATCATGTAAGATACTTAAAAACATTCAAAGATGCGTTCAAGATATTTATGAAATATTTTCAGATATTCTAACATTTATACAAAAGGAGTACAGACTGTAGACAAACATCAGCTGTTAAATCAAAATTCAAATCAATCTGTACTGTTGGCATCAATTACTAATACCACAAAACATTGACTCCAGCCAGTTATAATTAAACTTTCTTGCTCTTACCAAAAGTGTAGGTAACAGGTTTCCTGTCACGAAGAGAACGCCCAGGACCAAGCCCATCAACAACCAAGTAATTATCAAGAAGAAGAGCTTCTCTGTGTTGCTTTTTCAGCAACCTCTCCTTTTTCTGTGCCAACATACAATTCAACTTCGTATCAATTAAAAACACAAGATCCTTCAAGGACCATAAATTAAGATTTGGAAAAATATAATTCTAGATACCTTATGAACTTTCTCAATTTCAGGAAGCATGTCTATCTTCAGCTTTTTCCCAACAGAAGCCTCTGTTCTATTTTTACTAGAGAAAAGCTTCTCCTGTGTGAGCAGATGAAAGAATTGATTAAATTCATACATGACACAGCTCAATGTAAAGAGAAAGAAGACACAATTCATTATAAAAGCAGGGGAAGGGGTATGTGGTTCTTTTATTTGTTTTTTGTTCTTAACTTACTGAAAATTTTTAAAATGAAAAATAAGGGTGAATCCAACAATATACATAAAGTTTTATGCATGAAATAACATTAACTAAATAGCAAACCATTGAACAAGACATTTGCTTCCACATTAAATATTTAATCTCGTTCAATAATTGCAGACAGGTCACTTTGATCACTGTGGTTCGCATTACTGATGAAGACAGCAGCAAGGTCCAATACACGAAAGTTATACTACAAGCATTTTAATGTTTGCTTGTGAAATTAAATCATTTTCTGATTAGTTTAGAATTAGGTATTGTGAAACCTACATAGCAAATCTATAAAGATATCCTTGGGATTTTGAAAACCACCCACATGACTGAAGATTTTGTCTGCTGTGTAACAACCACTAAAACCAATAAATACCCATAAAAAAGAAAAAAAGTGTACTTAGTAACTTAGTAAATTAAAGAAAATCCCCACAGAATTTGTAGAAATCAAACTTTATCATTTCATATGTTTGTTTTATCAGTATTATTCTCAATATCTTTTTCCCTCACAGATATCAAACAATATATTTTTCTTTCCCTACCCCCCCCCCTTTTGTTTATGCATCTGTCACCCAAATGGGTGTGTTTTTCTTTTAGTTGCTTATTGATATTTTTATCCACTTCAGTAAATTTCTCTTTCCAGCATAATAGAGTTAACTAATAATAAGGAAATGTTCCAATATGGATAATGAGAACCTTTGAATATTAAATACTTTTTTTGGGTAAAATTAAATAATGAAGTAAAAAAAATCAATAAAATCTGTAAGAAATAAAAATCTTTTGTAATTTTAATCATGAATTTTTCATTTGATTTATAATTAGATTCTGATAAATAATTTGTACATTTAACATATTTGTTATTCAAGGACAATACATAATTTGGATTTCCAACAACATTACAGTTTCATACTTCAAAAAAGTTTGTTTGGAATATAGGTTTGGATTTCTAATCATAATAAAGGTAGAATTGTTTTGTGGGTTGCAATATAACAACGCTACTATGCAATTTATTTTTAAACTTATTAAGTGATTCATTATCTAAGTAACAAATCTATAACAGCAAAGGCCCAACACCAAGTAAGTCATCCAACAATTACTACATACATGTTCATTGTTCCATGTTCAAGAGATAAAGACCAACTAGTTTTAGTAACTTACAGAAACATCTTGAAATTCATCAAAATTGGTAGCAACAGCTTCCCACTGGTATGATGTACTAGAAAGAACCTGGGAACCTCTTGCTTTCCCTTTCTTCATTTGAATCACTTCAGTTTTCTTAGTTTCTCGATACAACCTATGACCAATGATGGGATCATCTTCATACCTGCACTAGTCAAGTTTCAAATGAACAAAAATACAGACAGACTTAAATGAACAATACTTTCTAATATAACGTTTTGAATTTTGACAATGATGACATGAAAACAAAAAAGCACATTACCAGTAAGAAATTCCATGTGAATCACCTCCGATACGCTCTTTACGGAATGTTGAAAGTTGAACACCATGTTTGATTGAGTTGTCAATATAACTTCGGATATCTTCTTGCTGCAAAATATTACCCAAATTTGATCATTACATTACTAGTGCAATAGAAAAAGGGATGATCAGAGTAAAACCATTTGAGGAATTGTGGATGCACCCAGCAGGTTTTGATCTTGGGGTCTCAGCTTCCCTGACCACCCCCCCCCCCCCAAAATCCTAGGAGAATAAGTTTAGACTAACAATGAAAAAAAAATTATTTCAGTAACTGATTTTATATATATATATATTATTCATTACTGTCATAAAATGAATTTCTTTGAATATGTTAGGTGAAGAATAATTTTAAGATAATTCATTCCATTTGAATTGTCTTAAAAATCGCTTTTTATAGTAAAATTACAAAAAAGGGATAAAAAGTTATTTGTAGTAGTTAGTTTTATAGTTAAAATATACATTATCAGGAATAAAATGGGAAACAAAGGTTAAGCAGAAAATAAGTTGTTTGCTTTTAATTATGAGCTCCAAAATTTTGTTTATCATCAAAAAGTTGTTTCCTCTGTTGAGATTATAATATAAATAACCAAAAACACTTGAACAACAACATCAACAGCTTTTCTCCATCAATCAGATTATAATCTAAAAAAAATCGCTTCCAAACATGCAGTAAGGAGGCCTAATCAGACTTGAGTCGTTGACCTCGAAAAAGAAGTAATGCATAACCACACATCTATGTGGATTGTAATACACAACATGACAGTATACTGATATTGATTATGATAGCCTTGTTAAAGGCACAAGCATACAGGAATGATTTATTTGAATAATACAAGGAGCATGAAAAGAAAAGTCAAAACAAGGGGCTGCAACAGAGCAAAGCCAAAATAGAGATGAAGAGCCGATGCCATGAATAAAGTATAACAGCATTTAATTCAGTGTGCATAATGAACAGACTATGTATATAATCATCCATTAAGATTCAACTCATTCAAGCTAACATCAGGTAGAGGGCCCTCATCCTACCATACCAAAGTTCATCCATTTAAGATAATAAGATAAAAGATATAGATAGATAAATATTAAAAAGTAAAAATACCTCAACACGAATGTCACATAATGCTTTTAAGATGACAACACGGACTCCTGGATCAAGTGATTTATATACTTCAATCTCCACCCTGTCATGTTAACATAACCTGATACTTGAGAAATACAAAGATTAACATTCCAGGGTTACAAAAATTGCATGAATATTTACCCATGTGAAGCAACAATGGGAAGATCCCCATCAGCAACCTGCGTTTGAATTCCATCCTTTTATTAGCTCTTGAAATTGCAAAATGTGCATTATTATCAAATATCAGCTTGCTGATAAAAAATAGCTTATTACCCAATGCCACCAATCTCTCAATTTCCTGCATAATACAGTTATCCAGGTATCACGTGTGAGTGCCATTCGTGTGATAGGAGGGATTGCCTATCAAAATGTTTAACAAATGTTATTATCAGACCAGTAGCAAGCAGCAGCTCTGCAAACACATGGAGAAGAAGTACTGATTTTCTAAAGGAATAGACCTTACAAGAGATCATTGAAGTAGAACAGCAGCTAAAACCACAGCTTCAAAATTCAACATTTGAAACTGTATGAATATTTACAATCAACAACCCCGGCTTTCCCTCACTCGCTCTATTTAATATTTATCACTTAACAACATATCCACCCACCACCTTAAAAGAGACTACTGCAAGATTGATGTTATTATAATACTCAAGTAAAAAAGAAATTTACATAAACATAAGTTCAAGTACCACCACTGTTTTGATTCAGTTCATGACTCATTAGATAAGGGAGTAGGGAAAAGATGAATATCCTGCTAGTGCCTCTAATATAAACATTTTTCACATTGAAGCACAGGAACTTCAATAAAGAGCAAAATCTTTAAACTTTTCCCTGCATACTTTTCTCACAATATTTGAATCTTCGAGGGAAGTGTAGTTCAAGCCAGAAAACTTTCAGTAATAATTAGGTACAAAGAAGACTCCTTTACATGAAGTTTCGAGAATTCTTCTAAGCTGGCCATAATCTTTTTTGTAACTCACTTATCACGATGCTTAACCCCTTCTATAAACTAAGTAATTGATTACCTTCAGTATTGATTTGCATCCAAAACATTAGGAATGAGGCCAAAGTTAACACATGGATAAGAACAGACTAAGCTTTAAAACTTATGCAGACTGTTTTGGAGCTTGTAATCATTTAATACAGAAAAAAAAAACATTTTTGTTCTTACAAGAGAAAATTTCATGGAATAAACAAACTTTATGGTTGCATCCCACTCTCCAGCAGGGAAATGGGCCTTTAGATCAGAATATCACAACCTTCACATATACCAATTCAACACTCACGGGGATGGAAGGAACTATGCAAGTTCATATTTATCTTTTAGCAAGTAAATAAAGGGCTTCCCACTCTAGTAATATAAACCTCCCAATCAAATACCTGCTTTCTACTTACAAATCTCAGTCAAACATGCAATTCAATCACAAACAATCAAATCCATACTCCATCTCATATTATTGCAAGCCTTCAAGTTTTGGATTCCTTCCATCAAATCCTGTACTACAAAAGCCTACTACCCCATCGAACAAATATTCATCTCAAGTCCCAACTGTTGGACATTCCTCAAGTTTATCATCTGGATTTAACTCGTTCACTTTGAAAATTTAAATAAGTTCTCACCTTTGTCATAACAACATTCCCAAAAACATATAGCTAGATTTATGCTTACACTAGGATTAAATAAGACCAATACAAAATGTCTGTCTAATCAATTCCACTCTCTTTCACCCACAGCAGCCTCCTATAAGCATATTATATTTACAAAAATCCACTTCTTAACTCTGAAAATTCTCTTCCAGTTAAGCTTCCAACTAACCAGCATACAAAACTACAATTTGCAATCCAAGAGCAAAGTTGAAACGCAAAAACACTGCAAAATCCGTAAATTAAGCACAAAACAAAAAAGAATCACAATGATAGAATACTAATTAAACTTGTGCTGAGTAAACACCACAACAGTAAGCACAAAACAAACTCAATCCATAGAAGAAAGACGAAATGCCATAAACACGAACAAAGGACCTAACCACAAACTCAAAGAAAAAAAAAACAATAAATAAAAACACCAACCTTTAGCAAAGGCATGTGTATATGAAACAAAGTGTCGTTGGGGATAAGAAGAGCTGTCTCGAACTCTTCAGCAGAGAATTCAAGTGAGATATTCAAAAGAGGCCTAAACAGCTGCAACAAGACACAACCTTTCAAAACACAAAACATATGAAAAACGCAACACGGAGAAAGATCATAGCTTCGGAGCTCACATGCAAGAAATTGAGCACGGAAGCGAACTCCCACATGCACCGCAAGTTCCACCGCGGCAACTGCGACGGCGAGGGCGGTTCCACCAGCGCCGTCACGATCTTGCTGCATTGCGGCGGCGGCGAATCCTCCTTTTTCGCCGGCGGCGGCGTGGAGTGGAGGCGAGAGGCGGCGCGGATGGTGCACGCGCGAGAGGGGCGGTTGCTCCTGGTAGTGGGAGGAGGAGGAGGAACGGCGGCGACGGTGGTTTCCTCCTTGGAATCGGAGATATGGTTTTGGGGATTGGGTTCCGGCGACGGCGAGGATCGTTCGCCGGGAACCGGAGGGGGGGATCCGTGGGACATGATGAGAGAGATCGAATGAGGGTTTAGGGAAAGTTATGGTGGAATTACATGTAGAGGATCGTGGGTTAGCATTAGATTATAGAAAGAGCGATAAAACAAAATTAAATGAAAAAGAAAAAAAGAAAAAAAAGGGAGAGGGAGAGGGAGAAGGAAGGACCAAAGGGTCCAATCCGAACCCTCAAATCCAAAGGTGCTATTACCCTATGAAGTGTTCAATGTGACTGCAAAGTAGGAAAAACTGTGGGAAGCAAAGTGAAGAAAGAGAAAGAGAGAGTGTGCGTTTCAGAGTGGTAACTGGTGGTGATGGAAAGGAAGAGGGACAATACCTGGAATTTGGTGTGAGGTTGGATTTGCTTTCACTTTGGGTCAATTAGTTATAAAAAAATCTACTCTTTTTTTTTTTTTTTTCTGTTTCCTTTTTGGTTTAAACTGTTAATTAAAGCCTGTTTGTATTAGAGTCAAAGGAAGTTTACTTATCGGTAAATATATTTGTTTTGAAAAAAAAAAATGGTTTAAAAAGTGTGATTTTATCTTTAAACATGTGAGAACTTTGTTAAGAAAAACGATGACTGAGCCTGGGTTTATTTTGAGTTTTAATTGACTATTATGAGGCTATTTCTTTTTTATTCAGATCTGTAAGTTTAAGTGTTTAAAATTTTGAAATTATAATTTTGATAAAAGTTGCAAGATAGTACTTTTTATTCAAATCATAGCTTTGAATTTATTAAAAACTAAAAAAGAAAAGATAATCTAACAGTTGTGCAGTTGTGAGGAAAAAAACTTAGGAGCACTTTTCTTTTGTTTGGGGGGTTGTCTAGTGGTTTTCTGATAGCATATTTTGCTCCGGTTTAAGATTTTTGTCATTTGTTTAATTATCTTAGTAACCTTTTGCTAAATTTGACTTGTGCTGGTAACTGGAGTATAGCTGAAGCTGAAGATTTTCAAAAATATGAATTTTATTCCCCTTTTTGGCTAAAAAAGGAAGACAGGAGTTGCATTTTTTCAAATTCATTACTTGAATAAAAGTTTAAAACCTGATTCAGAAAAGTGATCGAGTAACAAAGAAGTACTTACATAGATTGTAAAGTCCTCCTATATGGATACTCACAAGTTTATCTATGTTTGAATTAATTCATCTAATCGTAGGTAAATGTGTTTTATTATTATTTTCTCAAAGTACATGTTTAAAGCATGTAAAGTAGATGTTCAAGCATGAGTTTAATAATTGCAGAACCCGGGGGGGGGGGGGGGGGGTCACAAAACTACAGTACTAGGTTTTCTTCTCTGCATGTGGGGCATAATCTCCTTCATCATCATGCATATGGGTAAAGCTAGATTCGCCTATGTGTTATGTTAATCATTACTGCTAATGCTGGAGAAAGAAAAAAACATAAATCAATACAGAAAAACTAATAATTTTGTGAGACCAAGTTTTATTTCCACTCCATTATGATGTTTTCTTTTCTATCCCCCGTGTAGTTGGCAACATATGCTCTTTGTCCTCCTTAATTAGTTGCACTCTTTCCTCTCTAACTTAACACAGCAACAATATACCAAGTTTTACCAAGAAACTTGATGCTGTTGCCATCCCCTTTTCTTTAAAAGAAAAGAAATTGTGTGTTCCCTTATTTATTTTTCATGTGTCTGATACTAGTATTTTCTTTGCCGATGATAATGTTATCTTCTACGGGCTAATATGGACGATAGCATATAGCTTCCTACAGAGGTAACTAGAAGCCAAGTTCATTCTTCTTAAGTAATTAAAAGAGTGTGAAAGAGGCTACAAGAATAAAACAAGAAATTAGAATAAAAAAACTGAAAAAGAAACACCTATTAAAGCTATTGCCAAAGGTACTAGATGAGTTGGGTCAAACCTAATTTCTGCTCTCAATTGAGTTTTGACTGGGTCGATCCTGGCAAGACTCTAGTTGGATCACAGTACAAATAACAAATAAGTCCAAACTATATTGGCTTAAATCAAGAAATTTTTATTCATATGTACTTTTTTTTTATAAATTCTAATTTCTAATGTACCTTTTTAAAAATCTAGTATACAGAAGAGAAAGTAATTATACAATATTTTATTTGACAAAATTAAAAATGAATAAGTGAGATTGAAATAAAAGTAAAAAGGCAAAAAAAAATATAATGTAAGACATAATGTGATGAAAAAAAAATTATAAATTTATAGTATAAAATTCATAACTTTAACAAAATATGTTAAATGTTAAAAAATAAAATTATGAATTCTCTACACGTGGACTATTTTCTTTTTTAACATATATTTCTCATTTTTTTAACCATAATTTTTATTTTTCATTCCGTTTTACCGTTGCCACATTTATTTGGTATAGCTTTTGTAAAATAGTTTTCATAGTAAATCACTATGCTCAAGAGTATAAATTAATCCAATTAAAATTCTTGACATATGCAACTTATTTCATCCTTAGTTTTTTTTTTTTTTTTTTGCTACGATTGCACTTCCTTAAACAAATTTTAATATTTTAATATATGTTTAATGATGGATAATAAATAATAAATTTTATTAAAATTATAGTATTTAATATTACCAATGTATTGAATCATGTAATTTTTAATAAACATATATATAAACTTTTATTATATGTTATTGGATATATATTAAAAAATTGAAAAATTTTAACTGTAAATAATGTTTGTTAATTCAAGCAGCAAACCACCGTTTGCAAAGTGCCGCTGCTAAAATAAACAAGCACATAGTAGTTCAAGGTATAAGAATGAAAACCTATAGTGAACTTTTATACCGGTATTCACATACATGATAAATCATTAATGTTATAATGTCAGAATAAGAGATTAATTAACATAAATATTTTTTCCTAAATAAAACATGTAAGAAATGATTCAAAGAAAATGACTTACAAGAAATATTTTTCAATAAAAAATCCTCATTCAAATGATAAAATTAGGACTTTGATTAATTCATCTTTACACTGCTTAGAGAATAAGTCATAACTACTAAGTGCGTAAATTAACTGCCAGAAATTGATCTAGTTTAATCGTTAGTTTAGAATCTGAAAATATAACTGCTCAAATATTTAAAAATTAGAACTTCATCGCTAATAATCTTCTCTTGAATAGAATTATCTTTCATTAAAGATACATATAATTTAGTAAAAAAGAAACGAAAGAAATTTTTTTATTTTCTTTAAGGAATGGTAAAAAAATGATATAAAACAAATGTTTTTCTAAAAATAAACACGAGCAAATAACTGGTAGGGGTCATGATTTCTATCATTCTCATTCGTAAAATTACATTTAAGTTAATAATAGACAATAATCCAAGATGAAAATTCATTCAACAATTTTTTTGGGTTGATTTGGATCAAAATTAAACAAAATAAATTTTGAAGTATTAATATTTTTAAATAATATAAAAAATATATTTATTATATATTTTTAAAATATTTATTTTACATTTAAAAACTACAAAAATTAATTTCTCAACACTAAACCAAACCCTGCAGCTATCTAGATAGAGGAGTGGCTACATAGTTCCTTATGGCATTTGGTGAAGACAAGAAAAGAAAGAACATGCCATCTTCAAAACTTGACTTGTGGTAGGTAGGTACTTTCTTTCTCCATGAAGTTCAGTTTATAATAACTTCCACGGTGCATGGGATCTACATACCATGTTGAAAGGGAGTTTCAGTGTTTCTATAGAGGACAATATTTATATAGCAAATATACTATCAAATATCTTAAAATATCAAAAATAAAAAATATTAAAGATTGTTATTAATATATTTTTATCATAACTTTTAACTAAAAATTATTTATTAATTCTTTAAATAATTGCAAAAGTCACTGACTAGGAAAACACTTATATATACCGATACAAATACATATAAATCAAATAATCTATCATGAGATGCATTCAATATTTTTAAAAAAAAATTATCACTTATACTAACTTTATTTGACTTATAAGGTAGAAGTTAGAACTAGCTCATGCAAAGGTTATATGTGATTTTGAAAAAGAAAAAGTCTGTCATAGCAAAAACATTCTCTTCACAATTAATTAATACGCATACAAGGAATGAGTGCATGTCTCGCCAACAGTGATGCTAATATTGTGCATGTGTGTCTGGGAAAGCTGACTTTTTTTTAAGCCCCCGGAAGGTTATTTTCGCAATAGGGATTAGTATCTAATATGCCATATTTGGAGGGAGCATGATATTCATATGTCCTAGTTTGGAATGTAAAATAAGAGATAAGAAGAAAGAAAAATGTAAAGAAAGATAAAATATGATGATAAGAGGAGAGATATAAAAAATTATATATTAAGATAGTAAATAAAGATGGAATGTTTGTTTATTATTCTTTTATTTGGAGGGGATGTTTCTTAGTTCTGCATTGAAGAAAGGAACAAAATGGTAATTTTGAATTCTCTTTTATTAACTTTTTTAGAAGATGAAATAAAATTAAATACTCATAATATTAACTCGATAAAACAAGTTTAACCCATTTAGAGCATGTTTGTAAAGGCTAACAAACAGGCTTTTTATAGTTAAAGTAATTTTTTGTTAGCATTGAACAGGATTGAGATTCGTGTACGAGTAAGCATGTATTTGATTTTTTGTTAAGATACAACCTAATGTATATTTGTCAAAAAACATTTTCAGAATTTTCCATTTTGCCTGCTTAAAAATTCATACTAACAGAAAACCAAACACACAATAGTACGCTGGCTGAACAATGAAACAAACATACGATTAATTTTATTGTTATACTATAAGTATGTATTATGCTGTTTAAATGGTCTTCTTTTTCTTTATTCCTCCTTCTAATGTTTGGATGTTTTAATCTATCTCAAAATATTTTCACTTTAAAAAATTAAAAATTCATTAATTATTTTTTCTAATAATACTTCATTTGATTAGAATATCATCAAAATAATTAAATAAACTCATGATTTTGATCTAACTTCTTTTAACAAGAGTAATTTTGAAAAAAAATATATATATAACAATCTGTATAATTAATAGTTTGCTTAAAATATATTTTGCAAAGAAATTTACTTATTAATGATTGGTTTTGATTGTTGAATGAATTGAATCCTGATTCCCAAGTTCCCCATCCCTATTGTTTTGATGAAAGGAACTGAGTGTGAAGTTGAGTGGTGTCCTTTTGCAGTGGGTTGTCAATTCTTGAGTCCAACCTCATTCTACCTCTACAAGTAATTGGTGGTTATACAGCTGTAACTAACAGTCCCAAATCATGCCACGTCAAAACTGACACGTGTATGGATGAGATCGTGAATGTTGGTTATTTGCACACACCAACCGCCAAATAATGTAGCTTTCACTTGCTTGGTGGTGTAAACTGTGAACAGCTGAATTGCTCATTTCAATGATATCTTTTCAACAACAGTAGTAATAAGTTGGACTATTGCATTGCACCACCAAAAGAAACTTTGAAGACTGTTCAGTGTTCACGAAGCACATGATGATTGATCAAACTATACTGTGGTACGTAGCATCATCTATGTTTCATTTAAACCTAATTTCATTCACAAATAATGTTTGATAAACATAATTTGAATTCCGAATCATAATTTTGAGTAAAAGTGAAAAACTACGCATTTTTATTTTCTAAATTGAATTTTCTACATGTAATGTGCAAAGATCATAGTATATTATAGCGCATATACTAGATAAAATGCATGAAAAGTAACAAGAAAGATGAAAGGTGAAGAAAGAGATATCCAGAGAAGTTACTCCAATGGCTTGCTTGAGATGGAGAAGGAGAAGGAGGAGGAGGAGGAGGAGTGGTTGTTGCATTTTGCTGTGAGCATTTGTAACTGCAGCGAGTTGGAGGAACAATTCGGTAAACACCGGTGCTTGCAAGAACATAGACATCTTTGTTGTTATCTTCACCAAATGAAAAGATGTATCCCAGAGCTGGAAGGGAGCTTTCAGGTACTGTGTCACATTGGATAGGAGAATCATGTGCACAACTGAAAGGTATTTTGGTAGAGCTGAAATTTCCACTATTTTCTGGATCTTCAATGCCTGCCCATACTGCACCTGCATAAAGATCCGCATACAAGTACCTGAAAAACCACTCATTAATATTGTAAATTAAAAATTTTATTTTATGTAAATTTTAGATTAATTTATACATTGAATTATAGTCCTATAATGCTATGATTTTTATACTGTATGTGTGTTGTATGGTATCCATACTTCCTAAAAAAAGTTGATAATATTGCACATGTGGATGCCCATGCAAGAGTTTATGAGCCATGGAAATGTTTGGTTGCCTAGATAAATTGTTGCATTTTTTAAAAGCAGTTGAAGGGCAAAAGGGAAAAGAAAGAGCGTTTGTACCTTCCATACATGCAAGGATCGGTCCTAGATCGATAGATATATCCACCGGTTATAGATGCTGATCCTTCATTCTTGTTTACTTGCGAGTGGCTGTATCCTAATATTGGGGGAATTGGATTTATGGAATTAAGGGAGGTATTGCCTCCAGATGACTCTTTGGGAGTAAAGGGATAGGGTCCCTCATAAACACGCCAACCATAGTTTCCACCCTTTGTGATGAGATCCACCTCTTCGTAAAGATCCTGCAAATCAATTATGTAACTATGAATTTCCGCTTAAATCTTATTGGAAGAGTTCTTTAAAAATTGAAAAATTAAGCAAATTCAAGCATGCACTTAATAATAGAAAGATGTGCCCCTGACTTTTTATTTGTACGGGTCTCCCAAGAGGAGCAAGGAATCAAAATTTTCAGAAACTCTCAAGTTTCTATACTGATGAAATTGGCAATTATTTGTGACACACACAATCTCTTCCCTTTCTTGGCAAGTTAAATCGAAGATTGCATATCAGTGCTATATAAATCTACTAATTTAGTACCATAAGATTTATTTTAGGATAAAAAATTGACAAACCTGTCCAACATCTGCACAAAAAAAGTAGGAAGGCCTTTCTGAATCAAAACTGCATCGCCATGGATTTCTTAACCCCAAGGCCCATATTTCAGGCTGCAAATCTTTATCTTCGCTGAATGGATTATCCTTGGGAATGGAGTAGCTACCCCAAAGGCCAAGTTTGTTAATTTCTGATGCACCTGAAGATTCATGATAGATGTCATTCTCAATAGTGAGGATGGGTATGATAATTAATATTCAATAAACTACACAATGCTCGTAGAAACATAGAAATGAAAAGGAATAAACTCCACATTTTCTTTTTTCCATATTACCATGCTACAGGATTCCCCTATAAACCCATTTTATTGTATAGCCAGTATTTGATCTATTAAATGGTAGAATATTCTAAAAGAAGTCCTCAAGCATCTAATGTAGGGTCACTACAGTAGCCATTATAGGATGTATTACTCACTTGGAATGTTGTCTATATCAAGCCTCATAATCTTTCCAAGCAACGATTTCTTGTTCTGGGCAAAATTGTATGGATCACCTGAACCTCCTCCATCTCCCATCATGAAGTATAAATACCCATCATTAGGTCCAAAGAGTATCTGACCTCCATGTTGTGATGTAAATGGGAGGCCCATGGTAAATATCCTTCTCACCTCTGTTGGTTTAGCACTTGTTGCCTGAAAAATCCAAAATAGTTTGGTTAAATCCATTGAATTTAACTCATTATAGAAACTACTTATTTTGTGTAGAGATGTGTACCGAGGATGGCTGAGATGCAGTACCATTGGTAGTATATTCTGCTATAACAGTTTGATACTGACATGGTTGAGCACCATCATCATTGCCTATCTTGGATGGATCACAATTAACATTTGAATTACAAGAACATATTCCATTACATCCTGACCACTTATTTTTATCACAGTTAAATGAAGCAAAGAATCGACCATTCTTTGCAAAGTTTGGATGAAATGCCATGCCCATCATTCCAAATTGAGTATCAAAATAAACTTGATCGGTTAGATCAATAAAAGGACTTGATACATCCAGCTCCAATTCTCCTCCTGATCCTTCATCCGGAATAGTTGCCAACCAAACCTTACCCATTTGATTAGAGAAGAATGCACGGTTAGAGCCATCAGGATGAGCAACCATATTGAGATACGATCCATTCCCAACTTTCTCAAGGCACATGCCATGAGGGGGGTTGGTTGGTGTCTTTGTGTTATTCAAGGCAATAGGTTCGCCCTCAAAGCACACTGATGCATTATTGGAGGCTCCACCAAATGCATTACAAAAATCTGTTTTGGACTGCCATAATTCAGTTAGTTTGGTTGCATTGGTATTGACTAGTGTTCCTCCTCCTTGACCTTGTAATGAAGGGGAGAATGGAGAGTTTATTATTGACACAGTTTGACATGTATCCCATACTTGAGAGCAGAAGCCCTGCACTGCTGCCTTTGACTGAGAAGAATTTGCTGGAATAGCAGAATTGCAAAGCAAGGGAACTGATCTAGGAGTGGATTGAATTGTAAATAGCTCTGCTGAAAAAGGGTCACATCTCTACAAACAAACTAAGTTAGACAAGACAGGAATGCAGTATGCAGGGCAGAACTTAAGTTATGGGTTAAATTTGAAATGTGAAAGAGTGGTTACTAGTAGAGATGTCAACATATCAATAGTTTATGCAACAAGGAAATTTCCCCACCCTACTCAATGTACCACTATAGCTTCAAGAAGGTTACATTATAACCATAAGTTTCCACTTTTATGAGAAGTTTCTTCCACATGAAAATTATTACCATAAACCGGTGCTTTATAAATATTGAGAAATTGAGCAAGATCTTGAGCCTCTAATGTGAACATGTATGTGATGAGAAGATATTCATGACGTAAAATAGAGATCAAAGTTTGTCATTAATAGCAGTTAGTCAACCATGCAGACCTTGCAATATGCTGTTGTTTCAAGCAATCAATGACTTCATGATGTCATATCAAAACCATGAATAACCAATTAACTTAACTTACCCCTACGGTAGGGGCAAAAAGAAAAAGAAAACAATTTTTTTATTTTTTCTTTTTTTGAATCATCTTCATAATATATGGTTTTGGGAAAGAGAGTACCTTACCGCACAAAGTATTGATTTCAAAAGCGAGGCACAGCCAGGATCAGAGATATTCATCAGTTGGAACTGCTTCTGTATCTGAACATCTTGTGTGGAATTGCAACACGTGCTCCCATTGTAAGGGCAAAATCCGAGTATGGTATTGAGTGTAAATGGTGCCTCTACAACAAAAAATAATAATAAAATAAATAAAGAAAAAGAAAACATGTACATCTATAAATGAAAAACCGAGTGTACAAAACTCAAAATAATGGCAAACAAAAAATATATAGACAGACTTGAATCAACGCACAGAGGAAGTGCAGTTGAAGAATCCAAAAGTAGAAAGAAGCAACAAAACAAGAAGCTGATGGAAAGAACACCCTTCATGGTACCAAACCAGAATATCATCTACACTTCAGCTCACATTCATATCAAAACATCATCATCAAGCATTAATGGTTGGTTGACAAGATGAACAAAGAGAATAGTATTCACAAGAAAACAGCTTCATGAAGTGTTGAACTTTCCGCTTATTTTGCCAACTACTCTGTCTGAGTTTCTCTTCTACATGTTCTCCTCTCTCTCTGTTTCCACTTTTCTAATGAATCAGTCACTTTCAAATATCAAGTCCAATTAAAACCAGCTCCCACGGTTCCATTCAACCCTCTCAATAATAAAAATAATAAAATAATAAAAAGAGGCAGATTAAAGGTTGGTTTCAATTCCTATGTGGTTGAACCTTCACTGGTAGAAGAGGTATAGAGGCATGAAAATAGTCTCTGCACGCTGCAGTTGACTTTTTTATCAATAACTACTTGCTTGGTTAGTTAAGTTCTGGAAAAGGTTGTTTTTATTTTTAAAGTTTTGTACAAAAATGACAAATATAAAAATAAAAGTTTTTGCTGTTTTCTAACAAAACTTTAAAAGCAGTAAATAAAAAAATAAGATATTAGTTTTGTAAATAAAAATAAAACCAGAACATTTTTTGCAAACAAAAATGCCCTAAATGTCTTATCGGTGCACTACGGTTGGTTAAATGTAAAATTATGTAGCACGGTGTTGGTGGCCAGTTGATTGAAGTGTTTTAGCTGAGTAATAAATTCTAACCCAACACATTTGAAGGCGGAAAGCATCTTCATATTTCTTATTCAATAATAGGTAACAGACGTATCCACTTGGGATTTATTGTCCCAAATAAAATAACCAAGAGGAGACACAACCATCGACAAACGAAGATCGGATTAGTGATGTGTTAATTGAATCCATAAAAGGAAATGATCATTGAATAAAATCACAGTTCATCGTCACATGCTCGTTATTGATGTCACACAATGTCCTCTAGTTAAGACTCAGCAGCATGTGTTAGGTCAACGAGTATCCACGTTTAGCAATGGCACATTTTATTGGCGAATACTCTTCCAAGAGTGTCAGTAAGGGAGCTGAAAGCTGAAAGTCTAAAACATTTTCATGCATAGCCCAACTTGTTCGTATTTTTCACATGGAGAAAAGTTTTTGCAGGATGTCAATACTTAAGAGTGAAATAAAAAGGAGAAGAAAGTGATAGGTAATATAATATTATAAGAACAAAAAGATTAAAACTATTAAATAAATGTTAATATTATCTTATTTTTATAAGATATTTTTTATTAAATATAAAAATTAATAAAAATAATTAAATCTGATTTCCTTGCTATTTTAAAAACTACTATAACTTGTTAACTTTGTTTAATATTATTCACTTTACTCTTATTACCAATATTTTTTATTAAATTTTGATTTAAGATTCTGACAACTTTTATTATTAAGAACAACTAAAAAATAATAAAAATTTTATAAAAATTATAAAGTATATTTAAAAAACACCATTAGAATTTTTAGAAAATATCTTATAAAGAAGACTAAGGAAATACTTGATACTCCCTCCGGTCAGGTTACAACTGCTATGTTGACTGTAAGTGTTCTTTTATTTACGATATTTTCATACAGCTTAAGAATCATTTTCTATCCGGAAAAATAACAACGAAAAAAGAAAGCGAGATAATAGCAGCCATAGAGGCGCCTCTTGTATTGGGTGGAGAGAGCCTTCCATTGCGGCAAGGAACTTTTTCTCTTCCATTGTATTTGGACAAGAGATTTTATCGACGAAATTTAATTTATAAAAATTAAATATTGAAAATAGATAGAATTTTTTAAAAAAATTAAATTCAGTAATCCTCTTATACCTTTTATATTATTCTCTCATTTTTTTTTCTGTCCAGAAATAAAATTAAAAATTTATTTATATATTTATCTATTTATTTTAATTTTTTCACATATACGTTTATATTTATCAATTAAAATAATAAAAAATAAAAAAATATTTATATATAAAAATTAAATTAAAAATTAATATTTTTTTTTAAATTTAATAACATTAATTATATTTTTTTAACAATTGTACATGTTTTTTAAAAAAATAAAAAACAGAAAAATCGTAGATTATGTTAATATTAATAGTCTATTTCTTTAATTTTATCCTTAATTTAAAAAATTAATTTCTTACTAATAATATAATATAATATTTATTATGAATCTATAAAAAGCAGTGATTGGGCCAATTTAAGTGCTCGTTACTAGTTTAACTCTTCAATTCAATTAAAACGCTAAATGAAGAAGACTTTAATAATAATTCTTCTAGCTTTTACTTTGTATTTTTAAAAATTACTAATTGTTTCTTTAAAAATATTAAACAATATTTAAAATAGCTTGACAAGTAAATGAAGTAATGAATAATTGGAATTGTTACGTTATTTACCTAACGTATGCATTTAAATTGGAAATGTTAAAAGTTGGAATATACTTTAAAAAATGACTTAAACTAGTTTACTTTTCTTTAACAAAATGTTACTTGTCCTTCTAACTTCTTTTTTAAAATTTTAAATTTGAATTTCTAAAATACAAATGTAAAATGTAGTTTTAAAAAATCATTTTTTTAAAATTAAGTATCAACACATTATTGGTTAATAGTGTATAACACTATTAGCTAACAGTGCCCTAATTTAAACTGAAGCAATAAAGCAGATGAATTAGGGGTCACAAGAGAGTATACAAGGTCTTAATTAGACTTCATCATAAGGAATAAAAAATTGGGTGAGGTCACAAGGGTGGATATTTGAACACAAATAAGCAAATTAGATTGTGCACGCCCTGCCCTCACCATTATGCGCCTCTGCCACTCGGCGATCTCAACCATCAAGTGCACCAAGGGCTTTCATGTCCTCTAAGAAAGCCGTATATGAGTCATCAATGCTCTGTGCCTTCGGAGCTGATGACGAGCTCACCGACTCTGGTTTTACAATAGTCGGCCCTGATGTCCCTGAGACTGGCCTGGAGGTTGGCAGTGATGGTTTTGGTTTTGCTTTAGACACTGCGGTTTCTCTTCTCACTCGCACAGATGCAGGAACCTGGTAAAAAACAAAGATATAGACTCAAATGAGAAATAATATATACAATGAGACCGAAATATCAACAAGTCAGGCCAGTTTAAGTTCTCAGTCATAAACAACTTAAGATTTCTGTGTAAATTAAACTTATTTAACTGCTATCTTTCCTTAGACATAAATTCAAACTCAGATAACATTGTGCCACATCAAGAAAGTCTGTCCTCTTTTGAGTAAATGCACAAATGTCAGTAGTGTTATTATTATTAGTTTGGTTTACATGAGATTCGAATCACTACATACAGTAGCAACAAACAACGACCATCAGACTTATGGGTGAACAATGGATGATTTCGGTTAAGTTTGGACATAAAATCTCAACTGAAGAAAACCGAACATAGTGAAATATAACCCATTCCCGACTGTTAATACCATTGGGTTGGGTGGGTCACAGGTTGGCAATCTGGCAGGTGAGTTGGGCGGGTTAAAACAAACAGAACATACACCTGTCCACAAGTTGAACAACCAGAGCAACCCAAGTATTCCTCATCGATTCTCTCCATGTACAGTCTCACACTTGAATATTGTCATCCATGAGTCCAACAGCAAAATACTAAAAAAAGTTCAAAACATTGCCATCCACAAGTTTCCCGAAAATGGACATAACACTCTCATGGGATGAAACAATTGGTCTCCTATAACTTTTTGACTAGAAAACATTGAAGCTTTAACTAACAATGTGTAAACGGAAGCAAAACAAAGCGAAAAAATATGATATTTAGGAGCTTTGGTATTGCATGGCCAGTATGGAGGGAAAGGCTCATGAATGCTTTTGTTGCTTGCCTTTTTTTGCAGAGGCTCACACAGCACTTATCAACTACCAAGCAAAAGAGATGTAAGGCTTAATGGCTTATGTTTCACATAGCACACATGAAGAATAAATGGTGGAGATTCAAACTGTATGCAAATGGTAAGAGAGAGGAAACTTTGAAAATACAAAACATGCAGAGTACAGGTTTCTGCAAGTCACAGGATAAGGTAATGTTAATTTCCATAATAAATATTAATGCAAATTTTAATATTTAAGCTATAGGATATCTTATTGGGTTGGATTTGGATACCGATGGAAACGTTTGATTTCATCTTAATCCAACCATATCTAACCGTTCTTATCCTTTTTTCTTCATCCAAACGAAGCCAAACCATTATTATTCGATTTGTATAGTATAGGTTCCAGGGGAATAATTTTGCTCACCCCTAATCAGACTGATTTACAGTGTGATGATATTAACTTAATTGTGTTCAGAAAAGCTTATAATCAAGATGCTACTTAAGGAACTTTTACTTAAAAGCAGTTCTCTTTTTAAATTAAGTTAGAACAAACTAGAAAATGAGAGACCAGGAAAATAAAAAAGAACAAACAAAATTCAAGAGCTTATATAACAAGCAAATAAAAAAAATCAACTTACCATAGCTGTAAGTTCTGGAGTGTGCTGAGCTAATGGTCGTTTAACAACAGTAGAAGCAGCAGATTTAACATATGATGGTTTCTGAGGAGGAGGCGGTAGCCTAGTTGCCATATGATCCTCTTCCTGGAAGTTAGGAGGAGGACCGGGTGGAAGTGGAGGTCTCATCATTGGAGGAGGCCCAGGTGGGGGACCATACGGTGGCCTTGGCATTAGGGGGACCATCATTCCAGGAGGTGGTGCCTGAGCAGGGAGTCCTGCCACAGGTAAAGGAGGCCTCATATCAGGTGGTGGCGGGGGTGGGGGGAAACGTGATATTCCAGGGGGTAATACATCAGGCTGTAAAGTTGAGATTAATGTGGGTCCTGGAGCAGGAGGTTGTTGCCTTGGAGGAGGAGGCCCGGGAACCATTTTTGGGATCTCCTGGCTTGACAGGGAATTCTTACCGTCAGTAGAAACCACAGCACCATCAGATTGAATCACACCAGATTTTGGTGGCACCCTAGGTGGAGGAGGTGGAGGAAGCTGCACCTGCATTTTAGAAATTGTTACTAAGAAAATTTTGTGTAGGAAAATCAGTTTTAAACCTAGAATAATGAAATGTAATCCCTTCACATTTGGCAACCAGGATAAATGTCTACCAAGTACTATCGTAGTCATGTCCATTATGATGCATGAATATGCAAAAACCAGAGGCAATATGAATCCAAGACTAAATACAGGCAAGTGTACAAGAGAGAACAACCAACCTATCAGTCCTCTTTCTACTTGCATGTCAGACCATTTCTAAATGTCCCTAATGTGTCTGAAATATGATTTGAAATGTCTTCCAAGTTAAAGCACTGAATATAAACTAAAAGTTACCCACAACTCTATAAAACCTTTAAAACATGTCAAACTTTGTGTGTTATTTAAATTTTTTATAGTATTTTATGTTATAGGGGCTGTTAGTTTTGCAGCACAAATCAAGTCCCTACACTGTGCACTTATTCCAATGTAAAATGTGGCTGTGAGTCTGAGTAATTTAGGCAGATGTCCTAATGACATCCAACAATTCAAAATCAATTCTACCTATCTGTAAAACAAGCAAACTCATAATTTTAATATTTATTCAATATTCCCTGCCATATCCACATCCTAGATTTTGAAGAATAGCAATATCCACATACTTAATCATTTCAGATAAAATACCCACAACAGCACCTGTGAATGTTTTAAATAGATCTATAATTTCATGTCTTTCAATACTTTCACCATCAAATCATGCCTTTCTGGCAAAAATATAAGCCTTTAGCCAGACAAAAGCCTACCTGACCAGGCTCCTTGGAAGGTGAATCATCTGTCAATGCAGACTGATTTCTCTCTTCACCCCCACTGGTACCAGGTGGAGGTGGTTGAGACTGTTGTAGGAGCGGAGGTGGAGGTGGTATAGGACGATTGGCAACTTGTTCTTTAGGTGGGGGACCAGGAGGTGGAGGTGGCAAAGGAGGTGGTGGTAATGATGTAGGCACAGCAGTAGCAGGCTTTGGAGGCATGGGGGGTGGAGGAGGCAGTGGCAAAGAAGCAGGTAAAACAGCACCATCTGCTGAACCCGCACTGCTACCATCAGGTAGTGGTGGCGGAGGGGGAGGGGGAGGTACAGCTAACACATCATCCTCTGACTCTGTTGCTGAAGATGATGCAGCAGCACTTGATGAAGCACCAGACAAAGGAATTCTGGGTCCTGCATTTCAGCACCAAAGTTGACTTAGGGAGATGCAATAGATCCATGATTTTACAACACAAATATGAAAAAGAGGCTTGGCATACCTATAGATGATTTAAACATAGGAGGTTTCCCTGGTGGTGGAGCCCCAGTAGGGTTTAATGTAGGATGATAATAAACAGAATCCTGCAGTAAAAATCAGTAACTCAAAACCATCAACAACAGCTACACCAGTCTAGTTTGGAAGAAAGAGGGGAAAAATGAAAACATAAATGCAGACACCCAAACATAAACAACTTAAATCCTACCTCAGGCTTTGGGTGCTTAACCCTTTCTTCTTCTTCTGCAGTTGTTCTCCTTCGAGGAGGCCCCAAATGACTGCCAAAAAGACATCCTAGATTGTGTAAACTACACAAACATAAACTGGGCATAAATTCATATTTTAAAATAACATGAAAATTCTTCACCTGAACATAACTGGGGTCTCACCCTTCTCCTTCATTTTCTCTTCATATTCCTATCCAAGAGATTAGATTTAGATCATCAATAATAACAATTGGTAGAACCATTTTAACTAAATAAAGCATACATTTGAATGAAGTGTTCAAAATTTGAAGATTGAATTTTATTCCTTTACAAACTATATACATATATCCAGACAGTTTCTGCTACTAATGCAATATCAAGCTCTGTTCATGAATATTCTATTTCCACAAAGTTCTGGTTTTGCCTTGCACCAGTCAAGACTTAAATTGCAGTAAAAAAGATATGGGTGTCCCAGGAGTCAGTTTAACAACAACCCATTACAGATTTGTTTCAATAGAAACTCATTATAGACTGTAACTACAAACACACAACCTTTTACATTGGTCTAAAAACATCAACTAAAACCACCACTTACAGATTGTGATAAACCCAAGAGGGGGCCCTTCAGCTACTCTTAATGATACTTGGCTACTTGCCTATGGACAAGAATGGTACATCAACCAATGTGCTTGTTACAACTGGTTTTCAGAGGCACAAAATTAGCAATCACTCTATATGTGGTAACACATGGTTTTTAATCATGTAAAAAATAAGAGGTTAAAGACAATAAAGAGCCATGAAATTTTTTGCATCATAACAGGCACATTGGTCAATGCTACTCTGGATTAGAATGTAATAATTATTTTCTTTCATTGACTTCAACCATACTCTGCAACAAACCATCACTTACAGACAGTGATAAATCCAAGAGGGGGCTTAAGCTACTTTAATGGCACTTGCATGGACAAGGATAGAACACCAACCAATGTGCTTGTTATAAGTGTAGTTTTCAGAGGTCAGAAAATCACAACTACTCTATGTGATAGCACAGTTTTAAATTGTTTAGAGAAGAGATTAAAGACGATAAAGAACCTAGAATATATTTGCATCATAGCAGACACTGGTCAAAGCTGCTTTGGATTGATGCAATGAACTAATGATTATTTTTCATTCAACAAAAAAAAAATCCCATTTCTATCATACTCTGCAGCATTAACTGATCCTCACTATCTGAAAACTCACTCAAGTGTGGGAAAGAAGTTTGATGGCAAATCTTCTCCAAAGTAGTCTGGGTATTGAAATATGTCAAAGTATCACTGAGAGAAATCAGCTTGGCTATTGGCTTCAGAAATCCAGAGATCAATCCTCACTACTTTATCTTCTTTAATTTCATTCATGAAAGCAGATAATTGTGCATGGCATACAAGTACAAGATAATCTGCAAAGCAATATCAGATAATAAAGCGAAGTGGTCCTACACAAAAGAACTCATAATAAGTTATTACCTTCCTCTTTTTTAGGACAAGATTAAGTGTATCTTGCAGCTGTCTCTTCTTGTGCTTTCTTGCTTTATCCAAAGCACCATCAGCCTCTGCCACAATCAATAATGTACAGTGAATTTGAATAGCTAAAAGCATCCAGAAAGACTGTGCTTAATTTATATTTATAGAACTATATGACCAGGAAAAAAAACTATAGGGTGTGTTAGGATAGACAATTTAATTAAACACTTATTCAATAAGGTCTTCTTACAAGAGGAGCTATGTCATAAATTTGACCATGAAACTTGTTTAAATAAGCTACAAGAAGCTTAATATGATAAGCTACACCAAGATATTTATTGAAATAAGTTAAAAAGAGCTTATGAAAGTCATAAGCTGTTTTCATAAGCTCTTCCAAACACTCCCATGGTCAATTAATAGATCAATATATCCAGCAGAATGGAAACACGCAGGAAGTAGATAGTAGGAACAAAAAAAAGAATAAAGAATTAATAAGACAACCTAGACAAAAGTTATTCTGCATTCAAAAACTTCCATGTGTCTGAGCATAACCCAAAACCCATACAAAGCAGTAGTGCACCACAACTCCACGTATATGTAGTAAAATTATTTCCCATTATAATTATCTAGTAGAAACAAATATATAACTATTTATATTTCATACAATGATATCTATACCTATATACATAATACATGTGAATGTGACATAGTTCATCCAATGCACACAGACAGATAGGTCTTTGTCGAGCCAATCTAGACAAAAGGGCTATCCTCCCAGGATAAAACAACTTTAGATAGAATTCACGAACTTCCCAGTCCCTATGCACTAAAATACCATGCTTTAATTCTCCATGTACATAGTTAAGAGTTTAAGTTAAATTGAAATTTTTGCTATTACCCAGATGATATAATTTGTGCAAATCTAACAAACCACCTTACTTTCATCATCACCACATATTAGTTATTCATACAGAAATGTTAACAGCTGCTACTATCTGCATATTGCTCTTGCAATTTCACAGATTAAGAGATTAGTTCAAACTTCAAACCACGACAACTACCAGATGAATGATATTTATCCTTTATCAAGGCTCCATGACCATTTGGCCATAATGATATGATTAGCAAAAGAAAAGGAATTATATTTCACTGCCTTCCAATGCAAAATAAAGCATAACTTACTCATCATTTCCAAGTTCTCAATCTGCTTCTTCAGTTGTTCGGGATCTTTCTTCAAAATCCCCACTTCCCTTACCTTTTTCCTTTCTTTCTTGTTCTGTTAACCAAAACAACCAAAAAAATGGTGGAAGTAGCCAGAATCAGACCATGAGCTGAATTCTTCGAAAATACAATCAATACACCATATAAAAATGCTATCCAAGGATATATATACTTTGCCGAAAACAGAAATCACGGCAAATAATCCTATGTTTGTTTGATTGAAATAGCCTCTTTGGTTTAAAACCTATTTGCATCTCTTTTTTACTACTATATTAAATTTACAGAATAACTACTTGCACTTTCAACCGATTAGAAGTGGAAGGTGGGAGGGATATTGCAAAGCATAAATTAGGGCAAGGGTGAAAGAATGAGAGGAACAAAATTACATTAAAAGTTAAAGAGAAAATAGAGCGTAGGTTGAGAAAGTAAAGAATACCCTTTTCAATTCTTTCTTGCGAAGCTCCTTACGATAAGCATCCGTAGGGTTCATCACCTTGCCGCCCTTCGTTGTCTTCATTTTTGAACACTGAATCCTATCTTTCTCAGAAGCTCCTTATTCTTCTTCCGAACTTGAAACCCTTTCCCCTTTTCTATCTTTCTTCCTATTCTTCTGCCACGATTTCAAATTGGGAATAACCAGGAGACAGAGTTACAGGGATTAAAAAAAGGTGCAAAGACATACATATAAGCAAGAGGCCACCACGTTCCGTTTAGTAGAGCTGGGGTATATGGGTTGAAGTCCGTGAACCGACCCGTTGTGAGCTAGGACAGCCTCTGTAAAAGTTAGCTTTTTTGGTTCGGATCATATAAACTCGCGGGTCAATGGGTTTTCGTCCACCGTTATACGGGTCAGCTCGCAAACCAGAGTTTTATTTTATTATATTGTTCTAGAGTATCAGCCCAAAAGTATTTTTTTTTTGGCTGAATGAAAACTTGGACTGACCCAACAAACAGTGATCGTGAATACATGCGAATTGCCTTTTCGCACCCTTCCGCAAATGAACAGTGTTTCGCACTTACATTTAAAAATATTTTTATACTTTTTTTATGTATTTTAAAAGTTTATTTCTGGAACACATGAATTATTTTCGAAGACAAAATTTTAAAGGTAAAATAAACATACTTCTGAAAATATATTTCCAAACAATTATTAATACATTCCAAAAATATATTTTAAAAATATATTTTTGAAATTTACATTTTAAATTTTAGAAATATATTTCCAAAATATAATTAATGTTTTTTAAAAAATGAACTTTTGGAATTTAAAGTTTGAATTCTGGAAATAAATTTTTGAAATTTATTTTCATAAATACAATTCTAAAATTTTATTTTTGGAATATAATAGTAACATTCCGAAAATAAATTTCTGAAATTAAAATTTTATATTTTAAAAATAAATTTTTTAAATGCGACACACTGATAAGAATTTTCAGTATAAAATTAAATAAAAAAAAAAAAAAAAAGATGACAAAAGTAAGGCCCTGAACATTATGACTTATGCGTTCGTGAGAGTGTGAGAGCGAAGGCCTTGCATTTTAAATCCCTTTTTACTTTTCGCAGTCTTCCCACGTAAAATGATGAATTTATTTTATATTTTGAAATTTTAAAATATAAAAAATATATTTTAAAATTTTAATTTTAAAAATGTAAAAATATAATTTTAAAAGTTAAGATCCAGTAACTATTTCATAATATTGAAAAAATTGAAAACAAGGTGCCGATTACTATAGTTCATAGTTTTCACATGAAGTGTGAAAAGTAATATTCTAATCGTGAAATCACCATCCATATATGTGTGATATAAGCTAACAAATAGTTAAATATAAACACCTTTTTTTTTTTTCTTTTTTCAGATTTAAAATGAGACCAAGATCTAGCGATACAAAAATGTTGTTGCGTAAAAAATACTATATATATATATAAAATGCTTTCATGAAAGTTATTATCATTATTAATTAAAATTTTAATAATTTTTAATATTTTAACAATAACAAATATATATATATATACAATTTTTCTTTAACAAAGAAAAAAAAATCCAAAAATTGTGCTCAAATATATATTAATTTAATTAACCTTTATAAAAAATGGTCAAGTAAAGATATAACTGCTTTCATACTTTTATATGATAAAATAAATAACATGACGTTAAATGAAAAACTTATTTAAGTTTAAAAGAAAAAAATATATATATTTCTTATAAAGTAAACAAAATAAAGTATAATTATGGAAGAACCGAATCTTTTGTCAAGAATAATATTTGTTTACCTAATTTGAAATTATGCATTAAATGATTTAGAATATTTTCAAATTTTAACAACTATTTTATTCATTTTTATATAAATTAAGTAGTTTGTGGAAGAAAAAAAAGATATTTAACCTGTTGAAATTATTGAATTTGTGAATCTTGTGAAAAGAAATATGAAGGTTGTACTTTTGTGGAATTTTTTTATTAAATATAAAAATTGTATCATGATAATTGCATTAAGCAGTATTCATTTGCTGTGTTCATAATTCATGCATTAAATTTTTGTCGTTATTTCTTTGTACAAACATATAGTTATCAAAAATAGAAAAGTTAGAAAAAAAATGTCTAACTTATACCTGTTGAGATTGTTGAGTTCAATATATTTTGTGTAAAGATATTAAGGTTTAATTTTTATTAAAACTTTTATAATAAAAATTGTGTCATAATAAAGATTAAACATAATCATTAATTAATAAAAAAACGAATCAATATACATTATAGTGTGATTTTCTATCGGCTCTATTTATAATTCCTTCAAAATTTCATGAACCTTTTTAAAAAAAAATTATATATTCATTATACTACATTATTCGATTCTTTATATAAATTACATGTGATTCTACACTTTTATAATATAAATTAAATATAAAATTAATTTGTTATTTTAAAATATAAGATTGATTAAATAATATTTAATTTTAATATTAAAAAACAAATGCATCATACTAATTATTTAATAGTAACATAGTGTATACTTAGTATTTAAAAAAAAACAAAATAATACTTTTGTAAAAATAGACAAACTCTAATAAAAGAATTGATAAAAAATTGTTTTTTATAAAAAACTATTCCTCTAAATTAAATCAACAAAACACACGCACAATGTTTCATATGTTTTCTAAAAGATCACTAAAATAAAAAAAAATTATTTGGATAAAAAAAAATAAGTTCCATGATTCTTAAATTAAGTAAATGTGAGAATTAATCTTAAAAATAAATAATGTTTAAAAAATATTTATTTTTTTATAATTTTTTTATCTAAACTTTGTTCTATTATTTTTCTCTCTAAAAAATGTTTATTTATTTTAAAATTTTCATCTTTCTAATTTTTTTTCTTAAATTCACTCGTTTTATCTCTAAAATATATATTTATTTTATTTTGTTCTAGTTAATTTTTTTTAAAACAATTCTCATTTATTTCCTCTTACACTCTCTTTAAATTATAACTTTTTAATTTTTTTCCCTCTCTCAATTTTCTTTAAATTTTTTTCTCTTTAAACTCTATCTAAATATTTTTCTATCTTTCTTTAAAATTTATTTCTTTCACTTAAATTCTTTTTTTTTATCTCTTTAAACGTTCTCTTTAAACATTTTTTTTATCTTTCTCTCTCACATTTTATCTTTCTTTAAAAATTCCATCTACCGCCAAATTTTTGTTTACTTCCTATTTTTATTTTTATTTTCTCTTTTTTTTTTTGAGTTTTTCCTTTCTATTTTTTTTTTCTTAACTTATTTTGTTTGAATTTTTTCTTCTTTTAAATTTTTTTCTATATATTTTCTGTCTCTTAAATTTGTTTACCATTCGTATTTCTTTCTTTCTTCCGTTCTTATTTTTTTACCCTTCATTCACATTTGTTATTGACACTTGGATGGAATTAGTATGCGCAGGAACAGTAAAATGTCTTCGTGAACAATGAGACACCTTTGGCCCAAATAAAGTTTTCAACACCTTCGGCCTTGTATTCGACCGAGTTCAGCCTTTCCCGTTCAGGAATTGCTTTTTCACCCTCTTTTATTATTTTTAATAAAATCAAATATTAAAACTACAGTAAGCTTTTGTATTTTGAAATAAATTTAATGAAATTTCAAAAATAATTTTTTAAATTAGATTTAATAAACCTAAAAAAATGCTTATCCAAAAAATAATTAAAATCATTTTGATAAAAACTTTTCGATTACGCTTTTTTAAAAATTTATCTACTATCTTACAAAAATATTTTTTCATAGCATATATTCATATGCATGTTTTTATAATATTTTGGAATAAAATTCAAAATTTACTTCAACCATCTTTTAAAATAAAAGGCAAAATTTTATATTTTTATTTTAAATATAATTTTTTTAAATTAATTAAAAGAGATTCAAATTTTTTTAATTTAAATTTTTAAAAATTATTTATTTGTATAAATAATTTTATCATTTTATATAAAAGAAATATAAAAAATAAAATAAGGTGCGACTTCCTTTCTATTTTAAGATGATTTTCAAATGCCGACAAAATTACAAACAGAAATTCTCTTTCCAAAACATAAATATATATGAAATGAAAAATATAATAAATTATTTTAAATATTTTTTACTTTAAAATACTTAAAATTCAGTATTCTGCTCATATTGCTCAAAATTCCACATAAGAACTAAAAAAACACGCACGAGAAATGTTACCTCAGGATGATTTGGATGTTACCTGAAACATGCACAGAAGATAAAAGACGGCTACACAAATGTAGAAAAAATCAACAAAACAAAATTTGGACAAACCATAATATATAAAGTATGATAAGAAATGTGTGGTTTAGTTTTATGTTACACGTAAGAATATTGAATTGAGTAGCTAAAAATATATGGAGAAATATATACGACCAGTTTATCATCAGATAATTATTGATTTTCATAAAAGATAAATACTTAAATTTTGTTATATATTATAATTTATTATATATGTTAAAAAAATTGTATATAAATTTAATTTTATTATTAAGTCAAAAGATAATTTATTTATTCTTTTACATTTTGCATGAATTTTTCAACATATATAAATAGCCAATGTATGGAAAAAAAATAGTTAAATATTTATCGGCTAAGTTAACAATGATTTAATGACAATTAATGATAGAGACTAAAATTAATAGTTTAGAAAAATTAAGAATAAATAAACTAGAGATTGGGAATAAAAAATTTATATATTTAAATGATAAAAATATAAATATATAATTTTCAGTAAATATTTATTTATAATTTAAAAGGTGTATCATACCTTAAAATGAATTTGATTAATAAAATATCAACTAAATTTAAAAATATCTATAATTTTATAAATTTTATTCACACACCAGTATTTTTTATATGATAGTTGAATTAATGAAATTAAATATTTATAAAATAGTTTAAATAAAAAAATTTAAATTTAAGTTGTCTTATAACATTTTTAGTAATTTTTTATTTACTAGATAGAAAAAAAAATATTTATTGATATAATTTATTAACTTTATTTATTTATTTTAGTAAATTTTACAACTTGATATAAAAAAAAATTGAATGATACGTTGAAAATTTTACTATCACTAAACGATTAGTATAATTTGTCTACTAAAAAATAATTTTAATAATAAAAAATAAAATAACAAAATTTGTAAATATAATAGATAATGGTTCATTTTTATCAAGTAAAAGTTGTATTCCAATCCTTATTTAAACGTAAATTTTTTTTACATTCAAAACAAGTTTTATCCGAACTTTTTTATATAGGATTTTTTCAAGCTTTAATCAAAATATTTTAAACAAATTTTCTCAAATTATTTCATTATAAAAATGAATATATATTAGATGGAGTTTTAAATACTAACGAATCTTTATATAGATATGTAAATTTTATTTTTTTATATATAAATAATGAAGTATTATTCATATTATCTTAATTATAAATTATTCTCTATATATATATATAGTAAGACAAAAAAATTATTGAGATAACTAAATATTATATTATTTTATTAAATATATGATATTAATTTAGATGAATGATATTTTTTATTAGATATTGTGATGTATTGTTATAGTTGAGCTTTATTTATGTACTTATAACAAATAATCTTCTTATAGTATGTAAGTTTTATTCACATAAATATTGATAGTTTATTTTATATGATATAAAATTTATAATTTAATTGTTGAGTTTTCAAAAGAGATAAATGTTGTGTTTGATATTTTGTAAAGTGATGGTCAATGTAACTCTTTGACAAAATTAGATTATTTTAGATAATATACCATCTCAGTTTTGTTGTATTGTATTTGACTATAATTTTAATAATTGTTTTATAAATGATATTTTTATTTTTATCTTACTTAAAAAATATCATCTTCTTAATAATTTAAATACAATAAATATTTTTATATGTATTTTTATAAATAATATTTTTGTCATCATTAAAATTTATAATCGTAAAAGAAGCTTGTAAATCACTTAATTATAACATAATTAAATCGTGTGAAAATTATAAATGATATAATTTAACTAAATAGTTATTCAATTAAATTTTTTTTTTCAAATGTACTTTGACAATATTTATATATATTATTTCATGAAGTATAAAATAAATTTTATTTTAATATATTGGATGTAAATTATTTTAATGTTCCTACAACATTTTCTATTAAAACATTTATTTATTAGATAAAAAAAAATTAAAAATTTTTTCAAGATGTTAAATGTATTCATTTTTTATTTAACACAATTTTACAAAATATTAAATAAATTTATAAGGAAATAATTCATTAAATATTATATTTTATTAAATACTTTAGATGATAATTCGATCATATTAATTATTAAACAATGCAAATCAGTCCAGTCAAATGAGTTATTATATGTGAACTTCAAAAACAAATTTAACTGATTTTTGACTGTTAAAAAATATAATTCAAGCAATAAAATATACATTTAAAAACTAATTCTACCATTAAAAGACAACAAATATACTTCATCAATTAAAAATTAATAGTCTAATTATTAATTTTTTAATGTGTTTAATAACGGATAATAAAAATATAATATATTTTTATTAAAATTTATGAAATGTATTTTAATAATAATTTTACACATTTCAATAAAAGAGTATTTATTTATTATTATGTATTCAAATATAAACATAAAAAATTCCTTTAATTTTTTATCTATTTTTATTTTAAAATATAGAATTGATCGATCTAGAATTTAAGAGACCAAACATAACGCCGGCATGGATCGAGCACACCTTCCTGTAGTTTACAAGACCCCCATAAAAAGCATGGACATGGCCACGACCTGACCCACACTAACCTAGTCTTGGCCATTGAAAGCTCCAAAGCGAAACCACAATATAAAAAAGCAACCAAAATTTACCCCACTATTATTCAAAGCAATTTCCAGCGCGCCAAACACATTAATTAAGAGGCGCGTCCCATTCACGCGTCAATTATTAAACCACAGAACAGGCACTCTTCATGCCACCCCTCGTCTTTATATCATATCATATATCCAAAGCGCCAAGACGCAAACGCTCTTGGCCGTTAGTTACGAGGTCTCTTTCCAATTGTCAATATCATATTCCTTTTTAATTTTCATTTCTTTATTTTTTCCGCATAAAAAAATTACTAGCGGGAGAGATAAATCCCATGCCACTCTTCAACCAGAACCTCCCTTTGGTCTCCCTCGCCGTTGATGGTGGTTGCTGCCGGAACTTACGCCGTGGATGGACGGCGGCGATCTTTCCCTGTCAGATAAAGAGGAGGAGAACGATGAGGAAGACTCGGCGGACGTTCTGTTGCGAGTTCGACTCGTTGATGCTCCCATACTCTTGTTCGTTTGCTTCCATAAGGCTCTGCGCTCTGAACTCGATAACCTTCGTCTCTTGGCGGAAACGGCGTCGTTGGAGGATGAGCCACACCGTCGCCGACAAATAACCCTTCAGCTTCAGCGAAGATTCCAGTTCCTGAAACTAGCTAATAAATATCATTGTGCTGCGGAAGACGAGGTCAGTTTCTGTATCTGCTATGTCTACACTCTGTTTGGTTGCTAAGAAAATCAGAGGAAAATATGAAACAATTAAATGTTGCTGAAAGAAATGAACGTTACTCATGAAAGTAGTTTAGTTTGTAACTACCAACCAAAGGATCGAGAATTTAGTACTATATATGATTTTTATTTTTTCTGCTTTGCGCAAATCTCGCAGAAAAGAGTATAGATAAATTATAATTCGTATGCTTCGTTATTTTGCGTTTGTTTGAGGAATTTGAACTTCGAGGCTGTTATTTCAAACTTATTTCTAATTTTGCTTAGTCTGGTCTGTGTTGATTGACAGTGCTTAATTTCAAAATTCATCGGTGCTTCATTATTATTATCTTAACATGCTTGGTTCTTGTGTGTAAACTTAAAAAAATTTACGTTATTATTATTTTTTTAATTTTCTTTTGTATCAACTTTATGTTGCTTCATGGTGCACCGTAGAATTCACCTAATTTTATAAGAGTTGTAAGTGACTTTATACCTGATGTTTAAATTAATTCATATAAAAGCAGAAACGGTCCACAGTTATTATCTTGGAATTTTGTAATACAATAAGAGGCTTTAAGTGTGAAGGGACAGGTCACACAGGCTGCACTATGGATATCCTTAGATGATATTAAACCCTTAAATCTATTATGATTAAGAAAGTTCTTTGGCTTGTATACATTGTTGACTCTACACTTAGCTAGATTAAAGCACTATTCAGTATCCAATCTACTTTAAAGAAGCAAATGAAAAGAACCGACTGAGAAATTAAATAAGTTTGGTGCCTCAAAAAAGTACACTGTGTTCTTTCTCGCTCCTTATGTGTCAAATATTTGAATTCATCATGTCTGCAAGTGCATGTCTGGAGTGTCTGCGACAAGGTGCGTGCATTTTTGTGATTTCTATCCATTTATGGTATGCATTTGTGGATATCACTTAAAAGCTTTTTTTGGCAGGTTATCTTCCTTGCACTTGATACACATGTGAAAAATATTGTATGTACATATTCCCTTGAACATAACAGCACCGAGGACCTTTTTGTTTCTATCTTTCACTTCTTGGATGAGCTAATGGTTCCTACTAAAAATATTTCCAAGCTGTTCCAAGAACTTGTGTACTGCATTGGCATCTTGCAAACCTCCATCTACCAACATATGCTGAAAGAAGAAAAGCAGGTGGCTGTATGCAATTATGATGATTCATGAAAATTTACTCCAGTTACATTTAATGTTCTTCCTCATTTCTTTTACAAGCATAAATACATTCATGTGGTTACGTTGTTTTCCTTTGGTTGGTTTATTTCCAATTTGTTTGAACCTACTCTGAAAATACATGCTTCATTGAATGCAGTTTAAACACATCTCATTAATTTGTTGACATGAACATATATATGTATGATTCTTTGTCTCCTTTTATCTTATGGGAATACGGACCATGATGCTGAATGCAATTGTAATAGAAAGTTAGGCAATATCTTGCAAAGAATGTGTGCGCCAAGTTCTCTTGTTCAAAAAAGAGTCGCTGCCCTCAAGCCCTTTAATTAATGCAAAGGCCTAATTCATTAAAATCGAAACCTTTTATTAGTTTAGCACGAGTACTCTTTCGAGGTCGGTCTGAGAGGATCTTAGTGATCTAGTATATTTTATTAGATGACGAAATAAACAATATTTGGGAGAAATTGAGTGCATTGCGTGCACCCTCTAATTAATTTATATTTTATAGTGTGAATGTATTAAGTACAGAAGCTAATAAAGGACTAACTACAGAGCTAACAGTTTTTCAATACTACTATAACTATAATTGACTAATATTATAATATATGCCATATATGATAACAAATCTAGATTAGAAGGCTAATGAATCTTGATTAGTATTCTAACACTCTCTTGGAGCTTACTCAGGTTGCAGCATGTTACAAACAGCCTAAAAATATAGGGTAAAGTGAAAAATACTTGTTTTGAACGTTGGGCCATGTGCAATTTACCCTGAGTATTTAATAAAGGGCTCAAAACCCCTCCATCTTTACCAAGTGTAACTGTTCAATTAAGCCCCTCACCCGGTGAATCCTAATCTGACTAATTGGTAAATTGCAAAAGAACTCTAAATCTTTGAGTGATTGCGTCAAGTGCAATTTACCCCTGAATTTTAAAAAGGATAAGAACTTATTCTTTCTTTATTGAATGAGCAAGAAAAAAACCTATGTCCAACTGACACCACTAACGAAATTGGACATTTGAGTGTCGATTATGACTTTACTATCTGGCTGGGTGTACCTTCTCTTAGATGCACGGTCAAAATTTAGTTTTGCAGCAATTAATTGCTTGGACATCTACTTTGTTAATGGCAATAATCCTGGGTGGAGGGATCTGAACCAATAAGTTGATCCCTGGACAAGGAAACGCATGGCAGGGGTAAAACAAAAGAACAAGAAAAGCAATACTTAGGAATGACATTCTGCGACCTATGTTTTTAATTTTGATGCCATATTGCCAAATGAACATATCTTTGCATGAGCATGTATTTATACATTCTTGAATTCTGATAGTCACACCTACCTTATCAAACTTGTACACTGCTCCAGGTTTTTCCTCTGTTGATGCAGAAATTATCTACCAAAGAACAAGCCTCACTTGTGTGGCAATTCATATGCAGTGTTCCTGTAATGGTGCTGGAGGAAGTTTTGCCATGGATGGTATCCTTCCTTTCTGCAAACAAACAAGCAGAAGTTACCCAGTGTTTAAATGAAATTGCACCAATGGAAAAAGCACTGCAAGAGGTAGCCAAAGTTCAGTACTTGATATATTTTTAAAAAACTTCCCGCTTTTTACTAATTCAGATATCATTGTGAAGGTTTTGGCTTCTTGGCTTAGAAGCAACAAACAAACTTTCACTGAGACCTGTATTCAGAGTGACAATTTTCAAGGTGCTGATGGATTCCTACATATAGAAAGATCACTTGGGCTGAGTTATTGCAATAGGAACTCTGAAGAAATTTCAAGTAGGATGAAAGTGAATGGTCAAGAAATAGAAGATGAGATCAACCAGGTTAATGTCCTTCATCTTTGGCATAATGCCATCAAGAGAGATTTGAAAGAAATTCTGCAAGAACTTTATCTACTAAGAAAATCCAGCTGTTTTCAGAATCTAGACTCAATACTTATCCAACTAAAATTCTTTGCCGATGTCCTCATCTTCTACAGGTAGTGCTTCTGACAGTTTCTTTTTTGGTGTGTGGAATCTGACTAATTTGTTTTATTTTATTTGCTTTCCTGAAGGCCGATCCTTCGTTTCTAACTAAAATGCATATTATTGTTCTTCTTAATTGTCTAATTTCTTAATGTAACTTTCTAATTACAGCAATGCTCAAAAGAAATTCTTTCATCCTGTACTGAATAAACTAGCTTATGACTGGTTGTCCAAGTCTATTGAACAATTTCTTGGTGAAAGTCACATTGAAGATATACAACAGTTGCTATTCTATAACTCACAAAGTGGAATACCTTTGTGCAAATTTGTAGAGAAGCTTTGCAGAAAACTTGAATCATTCGTATCAGGAGTCAACAAACAATTTGCTTTTCTAGAAATCGAGGTATTCTGTTTAAATCACCAATTGTTTCTTTTACCAAAGAAAGCAGGGAATGAGAGAGCAGCATACCAGTTACTATATGGCGATAGTCCTTAACCTCAGTTTATCCTCAAACTCAACAGTTTAATGAAATATAAACAGATTTTGAAACTATTCTAAACTGTAAAAGTATTATCAAGATAAAAATGCAGCATGTAGATGAACCTACCTAGTTATGGAAACACATTTATAAAGTTCTTCATAGAATGAAATGTTTCTTACTCTGAACGAACAGAAGGATAAGAAGCTGAGAGGAAAAAATAAACCTCTATTTTTTTTAAGAAAAATCCAATTTATTGCTTCCAAATTTATCAACAAAATTGAATTTCCTATGTAAAGGACTGCTACATGCTAACCTTTCAAATGCTTGCCATTTTGACATTCTTATTTTTTATCAGGTATTTCCTATCATTAGAAAGAACTGCAGAAATGGGATGCAAGAGAGACTTCTAAGCTTGGGCCTGCATATGATGCCACTTGGGTTACTAAAATGCGTTATAACTTGGTTTTCAGTTCACTTGTCTGAAAAAGAATCCAGGTCCATTCTCTATTGCATAAAGAAAGGAAATAATTCTGTCTGTAAAGCTTTTGCATCGCTGTTACATGAGTGGTTCCGCATTGGTTATTCAGGTAAAACCTCTACTGAAAAATTCAGACAAGACTTGCAACAGATGTTCAAAAGAAGGTGCTCTTTTTCACCAGAACAAACGAAGGAAACTCGTGGGTTCTCTTTCTTAAATTCCGAGAAGCAGCTTCATAATGTCTCGTATTCCTCATCTTCCGGATCCAGCAATATAAACAAGTATGAGACACCGTACTCCACCGGAATTAATCTGCATATATTTTTTCCTGCTACAATGGTGAAGTTACGTCAGCATCCTGCACTACATGCAGCAAATCATTCTTCTATTTCCTTTCTTGATGATCCGAAACCAATTGACCTAATCTTTTTCTTTCACAAGGCCATGAAGAAAGATTTGGAATACCTAGTTCTTGGCTCAGCTCAGTTAGAAGAAAATGAGAAATTGTTTATGGATTTCCACAAACGATTCCATCTCATATCTTTTCTTCATCAAATCCACAGTGATGCTGAGGATGAGATAGTTTTTCCAGTCTTGGAGGCAAGGGGTAAACTCAAAAACATTAGCCATGCCTATACCTTTGATCACAAACATGAAGTTGAGCACTTCAATAAAATATCACACATCCTGGATAAGATGTCTGAATTACATCTTTCAGTTTCTACAGTTGATTCACATATAAGGGAGAAGAGAATGCTAAGGTATCACCATTTATGCAGGAAGCTTCAAGAAATATGCAAATCGATGCATAAGTTACTTTCTGATCATATAAACCGTGAGGAAATAGAAATTTGGCCTATAATTAGAGAATTCTTCTCAAATAAGGAGCAAGGGAAGATCATAGGAAGCATGCTTGGGAGAATAAGAGCAGAAATATTACAAGATATGATACCATGGCTAATGGCATCTTTAACACAGGAAGAACAGCATGTTTTAATGTTCTTATGGTCCATGGCTACTAAAAATACAATGTTTGATGAATGGTTAGGTGAATGGTGGCATGGGTACAGTTTAACTAAGGTAACAGAGGGATCAAATGATGCTCCTCCACAGCCTGTTGAGCCACTAGAGATTATATCCAAATATTTATCTGAAGAAGTTCTAAATGAATTGCAAGAAGAATCATCTGCCAACAAAAGCATAAATTTTTTGCAAAAGGATCATATTGGTGACAATGTTGAGCTGTCTAACTATAACTTTGATGATAAAGTTAAGGTTGATAATGCAGAACAAAATAATAATCAACGTTCAGAATGCACAAATCAATTTCATGATAATAACAAACATGCTTGCAATGAGGTAGCAAATGTCACAAGTCCGGTAAACAATGAAGGTAAGTCTTACAAACTTTGTGACAAGTTGGGGCAATATGACCGACTTATGAAATTGAGTCAAGATGATTTGGAGATGGCGATAAGAAGGGTTTCCCGTGACTCTTGCCTAGACCCTCAGAAAAAGTCATACATAATACAGAACCTACTAATGAGGTTGGTCTTGTGATTTTTCTAATGCTTGTTGTTATAGATGTTAGTTAGAAAAACCATTCACGTTCCTTCACCAAACATCTTGAACTCATGGGAGTTTTGTTTCTTGACGTGGTATTAAAGCCTTCATAACCAACTATTCATGTGCCTTCACCTAACAACTTACGCTTTTGAGAGAGCAGTTTCTTAGCAGTTTTGTTTTATCTCCTCCAATTTTAGAGTACAAATTCATAATATTCCCTAGTTGGTTTTACTTGTCATTTTTAGTGTCAATAAACCATAGAATTGCTATGATTCTTGGACATTTTAGTGCATTTTTGAATTAGTTTCTTTTGATTTTTTGAAAAAGTTTATAATCAAAATGCAGAATTTTTTACTGCTAGATTTTCTTTACGTGTAAATAAGTTCATTCTGACATACATTAATTCCAAGGTTATACAATCTTTCTTGGTTTTCTTTATCATTAATTTTTGGGAGTAAACTATACCATTCCTTGAGAATCAAATGATGCCTAGCCTTGTTGCATCTGAATGCCTGAGGATTTTGAGTGAAATATTGCAACATACATTAGAGAATATTGATATTTATATTCGACTAAAATTAGCATAAAAATTTTAAGCAAATGGTGTACCCTGCTTAAGTGAATACCCTTCCAGGGTTAATTGAGTTATAATGTGTGAACTTAATTGCACCTTTCAGTAGTCTATTTCAAGCAATAGGTTCACACTTGTGGAGTTTAACATTACTTTCCACATAATTTCAGCCGTTGGATTATTAGACAGCAGATCACTTCTACAGAAGTCATTATCAAAAGCGACAGACAGGAATTTCCTGGGAAGCATCCATCTTACAGGGACCCTCTCGAACTAATCCACGGTTGTAAACACTACAAGAGAAACTGTAAGCTTTTTGCTCCTTGTTGCAACCAACTTCATACTTGCATACATTGCCATAATGAGGAATCGGATCATTCAATTGACAGGTAAGAATACAATATGTTCCATTTATCTTTCGTTTTCTGAATTGAGGACTTCTATTTTCCATAATTCATCTTTGACCAATTGCCTAAATATATATAGGAAATCTATTACAAAGATGATGTGTATGAAGTGCTTGATGATTCAACCAATCAGTGCCACATGCTCAACAGTTTCTTGTAATTTATCCATGGCAAAATATTACTGCAGGATCTGCAAATTATTTGATGATGAAAGGTAATGTAGCTTAATTGGTCTCTTTATATACTTTAAGTCATCTTAGAGAAACTTTCATGTTTTATTTACGTTCACTCCAATGGAGGATTTTGTAAAACCCATCCCATAAAATATTTGTTGATAGTTTTTGAGAGAAGTAGTGTGTCCAGGCTTGCATGCCATTCTCTTATTTATGGTATCAAAACCATACGTTAAGGAGATTATTGGAGTCAATCAAAGGGCTAATAACTAATTAATTGACGTCAATAACATAAACGCAGTTAATTAAATGCTCATGTTCTAATGATGTTCATTGGTGTTAACTGTAAGAATGATTTTGATTTCCATCGGCTTTGACAAGCTAACCTCTCTCTCTCTACACAGACACAAACACACCCCACACCACACCTGAGCATTCATTAAATTATACGCTATCATTCAGCGAATATGCGAGTGCCTGTAATTGGGAGAAGTTCACCGAGATGATATCTATATGCAATACCGGTGTCATTGAAGGCTTACAAATATGTTGGTGTTTCAATTAAGAGGGATGTAAGAGGAAGGGGATGGTTAGCCTTTCCCTAATTTGTCTTCTAAAAAGAGGGGAAAGGAATGGGATTTTTTATAAAGCCTCCAAAACCCTTCCATTCATACTTTTCTAAGTTCCTCTTAATTGGGGGATTTTCTTTTTTTTTTTTGGGGGGGGGGGGGGGGGGATATTATGTTTATAATTTTTTTTCTTAAAAAGGAAGGGTAAGATCGTATATTTATGTTATTGCTAGTCATTTTAATTTAACTAACCCTCGGTTCCTTTCTTCATGCAAATTAGTAACATCCAAACAAGGGTAAGGTTTACCCTTTCTTTCCCTTCCTTGTCCCACAATCATTTCAAGGTCCTTCCCTTTCCTTTACCTCCTATCTCCCAAACAGTAAATATGGCATGGCATCCTCATTCTTATGGAAAACAGGTTTTAGAAATTTATTGTAAGATTAATTTGTTACCTTCCAAAAAATAGTTCATGAATATGATAATGATAGCAGTGATGGGGGTTAGCTTTACAATATTTCAAGTTCTCACTAACATGGGATCATGCTTGTCGCTTAATCTAGTTATGCTGAACTTTCAAATCTTGTTACTAGTTACTCTTTTATCATTTAAACAAAAAACTATTACGCTAAACCTCTTTTGAAATGTTCAACAGGGAAATTTACCACTGTCCCTATTGTAACCTGTGCCGAGTTGGAAAGGGTTTGGGTGTAGACTACTTTCACTGTATGAATTGCAATGCTTGCATGTCTCGTTCTCTTATGATACATACATGCAGAGAGAAATCTTTAGAGGATAACTGTCCGATTTGTCATGAATATATCTTCACATCCTGCTCTCCAGTAAAGGCCCTCCCATGCGGTCATGTGATGCACTCAACATGTTTTCAGGTATTTCCTTGTATTTTTTTCCCCCCACAAACCCAGCAAATACAGAAACAACTTCAGTAGCATTTGTGATGGTACTTCCAGGAATATACCTGCTTTAACTATACCTGCCCAATATGTAGCAAGTCACTTGGAGACATGCAGGTCAGTTATTATTTAATATTATTGCATATCCTGTATTATGATACATTGTTCATATTGCTGAAAATACATTTTAACATTGAATTTGACATTACCTACACAGCTACACGTGGTGGAGAGTTACCAGAAGCCATTTTGTCCTCTGATTATTATTTTAAAAAGCTGATGAAGTCTGGTTTTAGGAGTTGCTAGTTACTATATATAAGTTGCATCGTAGTTGTAATGTGTAGCTGGAGATATTAAAATATATAAAAGGGACTTCGAAATTCTACAGGGACAAGAATTCATCGATGATGTAGATTTAGTAGTACAGACCATTCTTTTTTCACCTTGCATAATTTCTGTTTCAGTTATTCTGTCATAGTCTTATCTCATTGTCATTTTACATACTTGAAAAACTCATGCAGCTGTTCAAGATTCAATTTTGCTGTTTGAATTAGCTGAAGGGTTAATTTGGTTTTTCAATTTTATTATCAGTACTCCATTTATCTTTGAAACAATCGTTTCTCTAAAACTGCCAGAATGTATTGCAGGTATATTTTAAGATGTTAGATGCGTTATTGGCCGAAGAGAAAAATTCTGATGCGCTTTCAGATCAAACTCAGGTTTGTCAGCTACTTTCTTGTTTCTGATGGTTGTCGTATGGTTTTCCAAAATGTATGCTCTGATTGACCCTGTAAGGGCTGCAGGTTATATTATGTAATGACTGTGAAAAGAAAGGAGCGGCCCCGTTGCACTGGCTCTACCACAAATGCCCTTATTGTGGTTCTTATAACACTAGAGTTCTATGATTCTTCCGTTTAAGAGCATACAGCTTCTCCTTAGTTTCTTTGTATTAAAAAACATTAGATTGTATTTTATATTTAATGTTTATCTCCATTGCTATGCCAAAATAATCATTCTTATGTAAAAATAATTATCTTTGTTTATGATATTTTTAATTAAATTAAAACTTTTTTTTGTTGTGCAAAATATTAGAATTATTATTTATTTTGTAAATCATGAAATATTGTTCGTGACATCTTTTTACATCTTTTTACATGTTATACGTTTATTATGTATACAAAATTTTATTTATGAATAAATGTATTTGTCGATATAATAAGGATATTTAAAATCTTTAATATTGTTTTCATAAAAATTATTTTAATAATTCTTGAAAAATGATTGAACTATACTTTGAACTTAGGATTTTATTTTGACATATTTAAAATAAATATAAAAAAAATAGTAGAAAATTATAAGATAAAAGGACATATGTGCGAATTCAGTTAAGAAAAGATATTTATTATTTATCCAATTCGATGGTAAATTGATTTAAAATCAATTGTTAATCATTCGTTCTTGTTCTATTACGTTTAATGATAATATTATTTTTCTTAAGTTACTATCTCAACAATCCCCACTGATCATCCAAGACACATGATTAAAATAAGTATAAAGAATGGTTAGATTGATCATTCAAAATTCTTAAAAATTCAAATTAGCTCATAGTTTTGTTAACTAAGTGATGATACGATCACATATTTTTAATTAACTTAAAAATTAATAAGAGTAGTTAATTTTCACTAATTAATTAAAAACAATGAAGAAAATATAATCAATAGAGACAAGTAATCATTTGTAAAAAGGGAAAAAGATTTAATTGATTACATTATAAATGTTATAAATTTAGGATACTAAACAATCCATAATCCTGGTTTCAAAATTGTAGCGCTAACAAAACTGATAATAAGACGTTATCATTTGCGTTACCATTTGCATTGTGAAAGAACTTTTCTCTCCAAGATTTTATAGGATGATACCGAAAAGAAGATAAGAATGGAATGAATACTGAAATGACCTGTCTTCGAGTAACAGTTGTAGGCTTGTCCTTGGAAAGTGGCGTGACCTTTGGGCCTAGGATGATATGTTGTCACGTGGCAGAGCCTTGTTTTTATAGGCATGAATTAAGATTTCAATGTCATGGATCAGATTTGACCCAATCGTTTCCTTAATCGCAGTGACCATTCCAAGTCATCTTGTAGCATTGTAGGGCTGGTTGGGATGCCTTCTGCGTTATTAGCACTTACATGACATTATCGCATTAGATGTCTAGTCTTCTTATACAAGGCTCTTGTGACATTGTTGCACTAGATACATTATCTTTTTATGCTCTTTTACCTTTTTATGGTTTAAAATTTGTCTATTTTCGAATTCTTTATTTACGTAATCATTCCTATAAAAATAAAGAAAATTAGGTAGAATTACAGTTAAATAATCATCAATTATATAGTAATTATAATTAATTTCCTACAGATAAATTAACGAAATGGTAATTTATCAATACAACACCACTCATGTGGATAACACCATAGTTTGACTTTTATTCGTTAGAGTTCTGAACAATGTTACAATTGGTTTTGTTCTATCTTGCACTGATTTCAAGAACGATGAGAAATTATCACTTATACTGTGATAGGATTCCAGATTAGTTAGGCTTAAAATAGATAATTTCAAGATATCCAAAATGTTTGTAAGAAATAAATAAATAAATAAATAAATATGATCTAGTGAATAATAACAAGAAAGGTAACTAACTTTGTGAAATGCACCAGGAGAATGGAATGTACTATTCTGTTATGTGAGTATATGTAATGGATGAGGAGAGAGACAGACTGCTTGAAATTGGTTGAATTGAACCTCGAAGAGACTAGACATTCTTGAATTTTTAAAAATAGTTAAGAATAATATTATGGGAGAAAATGAAAAAGATGATACAACATTATGTGCAAGGTTGTGAAACTTGCTAGAAGAAAAAAATACCAAACTTTATGTGCAAGGTTGTGAAACTTGCTAGAAGAAAAAAATACCAAACTTTAAGTCATGCAAGTTTGTTGCAACCAACAACCTCTTCCAATATCCACACAAACATGGATAGACATTTCCATGGATTTTATAGGAGAGTTACTTAAAATCATTATACTATCTTGATTATTGTGGATAAATTAATAAAGTATACACACTTCATTGTTGTAGCTCATTCATTCATTGATCAAACTATTGCAAAGATTTTCATTAAGAAAATTGTTAGGCTATATGGCTTCCCTTTTTCAATTGTAACTAATAAGGATAGGATCTTTATAAGTATCTTTTGTGGAAAAAATTGAAAGCGAACGGCACAAAATTGACCTACTCTTCAACCTATTATCCCTAATTGGCTAAGAAAACTAAGACTGTTAATAATTGTTTGAAGACCTATTTTATATGCCTTATTAGGACCAAACCAAAATAATAGCCAAGATAGTTAAGTTAGACCAAATTTTGGTATAACACAAACTGCTATTCGGCCACCACAATGATCCTTTTTAGAACTTTGCATAGGCAAGATCCACCATGATTACATAAAGGAGATGTTGCATAATCCTCTTTTGAATAAGTGAATAAGTTGATGAAGAAAGAAATTGTAGTTAAGTTAAAGGATCAACTATCAAAGGATCAAAATAAAATGCATAGTCAAATGAGTAAAATGGAAGAGATGTTGAATATGAGGTTGGAGATTAGATGTTTCTAAGATCAAACCTTATAAGTTGAAATCTTTGGCAAAAAGGATGAACCAAAAATTGAATCCAAACTTCCAAAGTTTTATGTACCCTGTAAAATTGTGGAAAATATAAGTGTAGTTGCTTATAAACTACTCTTAAGATATATCTAGTATTTCACATCTCCTTATTCAAGAAATCTATCTCAAGAACAACTATTAGTTAATCTTTACCCTTCTTTTAAAAGAGGATTAGTAACTAAAAGTCCAACTAAATTTTACCGATTTATAGGAATGCTAAAAAAGAAATAGAAATTTTTATCAAATGACAAGATCTTCTAAATTAAATTTTTTTAAAAAAAACACTTAAAAGACCAGTTTTCTATATTTTTACCTTAAAAATAACATGTGTCTTAAGGAGAGGAGTGTTAATAAGAATTGGTTAGGAAGAATGGTATATACCATTATGAGTATATTAGGGGTACATGTAGTGGGTGAGAAAAAAAAAGTGAAAATATGCTTGAATTGGATGAATTGAACTTTGGAGAAGTTAGACCTTTTCTAAAGTACTTTTTTTGTTGCATTATATTTCTTTCTTATATTTTAAAAAATATATCATTTTAATACAAATTTAACATAAGAAATAATATAGAGTATTAATTATACTAAACTTATTTATTCTGCTACTATTTTTTGGTATCTATCATATCAAAAATTAAAAAAATATAAATGAGTTTAAAGTTTATAAATAAATTATAAATTTTGACATTCTTTAACTAATAATATACAATCAAAATTAAAGAAATTAAGTGTTTAGTCATCTTTTACCTAGCATCATCTTAGGTGAGAGATAATTAAATTTAAAATTTATTATTTATATTGTAAACTAAAAAAAGATTGAGAATAATTTGATGTACTTCTTAATGAAAAATAAAAAATTACAAGGAACAGTAGAAATAATTATGTCCAACACAAAATGAGGGACGGTAGAAACAAGATAATGTATTTTTAATATTTTCTATGTTTTAGAATGATCTAAATGGCCTCTCTAAAAAGGTGAAAACTTCGTTTTTGATAAAAAGCCTTTATCCATAAAGCTGACTTTAGTGCTATGAGTCCTTTTAACAGTTTTGTTAATATCAATTTTTGAGGTTAGTTTTAAACAATTAAAAGTAAAAAAAAAAATATTTCTTACATTTTTACATGGTATAATAAACTTTTTTTCTTTTGATTAAGAGCTAACGTCTATAAAACTTAGATTAAGTAATGAGTTAAATAAAAAATGAAGGTTGTACCGATGAACAAACACTTTAAAAAGGAAAGTAAGTCCTTTTTAACAGATTTGTTAATATCAAATTTTGAGGCTAGTTTTAAATAATTAAAAGGTAAAAAAATATTTATTATATTCTTACATTTTGATGTAATAAACTTTTTTTAATATTTTTTCCTTTTAATTAAGCACTAATGTCAATAAAACTTACATTAAGTAATTAGTTTAATAAAAAAAAATAAGATTGTACCAATGAAACAAGCACTACAAAAAGAAAAATCAACTTATTAGTTTTTGTTTCCTTTTTTTTTTGTTCTGTTATAGGTCTGATATTATGTACAAACAAGGGGGGTTGAGTCCCTGTGGAAAATGAAAGCATCTATTCAAGGGGTGAACACAAATTCTATTATGCTGTCTTTGACAATGTAAATGCATCTAAGTTTCTCAATAATCAACAAATAATTCTTCCCTCGTTTTACTTTTCTTGAGGGTACATAACGGCCACAACTGGAACTTGTTACAGTAATTAAAACAAAATCTCAAGCATCTGACATATCCTTCAACCTTGCCACTAACCAAAAACGAAAAAATTGAGAAGTGATGTTGATGCTTATTTTGCCATAAATGTTTGCCAATTTCAATTATAAGAGTTTGGCTAATCCAATTCTAATGAGTTTCAGAGCAATGGAGCACAAACTTCACATGTTTTGATAAAAAAAAACGATGGATTGTAATTTTACCAAAATTTATAATTTCACACCTCAATAGGTGTATACACCATTAGGAGATGAAAAAAAAAAACAGTAATAAAGATAATGTGTAATATGTGAAAAAAGAAAAGAGATGGGTGTAAAAAAAGTGTGAAAAAATCAGGGTTGTACATGGTGGGATAGTTTGATGCACTTTGAGGTTTCTCTAGAAAAGCTCTTCAAGTTGTGCTGGATTTTGAATTAGAACAGGAAGGGTAAACATTATTGATGAAAATGGATTGTAATATCAACCTGATCTCCACCTTACCCCTTGGGGGCACCCCGTGTGTTTTGGGCAGCATATTTATTGCCAAATGGGTGCTTAATACTTTAATTTAAACAAACTTTCTGCATGTGACAAAACAGAATGGTAAGTTTCTGCCTCACGTTGAAAGTGAATGCAAGTGACAGAAGGATGGTCCATGGTGCTGTAAGATATTTTGCAATTGAATTACCATACTGTGCTTGATTTTCATTCTTTTGCATGTTAAGTCCATGTTCCTCCTTCACACACAGGCATGATGCTGGGTATGGCTTGGATCTCTTTTTCTTGTTTGATAGGGCCGCGTCTGCTATTGTTATCATTCTATCCAAGAGTAGCTGCTTACATCAGAAGGAAGATACAAAGTTGCTCCCAAATTTTCATGCAATTAAATTATGCTGCCGTGCAGGTATAGAATATTAGAATGGGCTAGCTACTATGAATAGTCAAATATTTAGCATAGAGATTGTTGATGAAAATATCCAGTCTGGATATTATTCTTTGCCTTTGCATAACCAATGCAATATTATAAACAAAGGAAAGTATCTGCTTCTATTTAAAATGTTGGCAAGTGAAGGATTGGAAACTCATTAATCAAAACTCAAAAGTTTACCAAGAATATAAGAATCCAAAAAGGAAGGAAAAAAGGAAACCTAGTACATCTTTTCTTTTTGTTCAGAGGAGGTGGTAAGCTTGCTGATCAATTGACACTGGTAAGACTGAAGCATGCAGCAGCACTCTTCAATTCATTCTCAGAAACATGCTCAGTGCACTTTCTCGTATCTTTCAGTGATTCTTCAGAACTGCAGGCAGATATGCACAATATTAAATATGACCACTTTCATTTTATTGGAAATTGATCATAATATGCAAATGATTCAATGGCCCATTACACATTCCTTTTGTGTAATTTCTACATACTACTTTGACTATCATCCTCATTCAATAAGCAAGGATTAAACCTAGTTGTTTGTTTTTCTTTTTTCTTTTAGTGTGTAGCAAGGATCTTTCCCAACCGATAATCAAGGACTAATCCCTGTAAGACGTAGAGATTGCTGAAGTAATTCTTGCCTCTTTCAACAAAGCCTTTTTAATACACAATCAGAATTTGAACCTCTATCATCATGCTTAGGAGACACAACTATCTACCTAATTCTTATTGTTTTACTAGCTGATTAATTAACAACAATGCAAAGAGTGGCCAATCTACCTTGACTCATAAGCCTCCTTGGAGTAAATGTATGATTGTCTATCATCAACTGTATCGAAAAATGGATGCATCTCATCATAATCAACAACGTCTTGTTGGATGGCTAGTGGCTGTGAGGGAACCAACTGAGTCTGCATGCCTAAAGCATTGCTATTGTTATTATTTGCATAGGGGTACTGAACCCACAAAGGATTTGTGTTGTTTTCCTTGGAATCCATGTACAATGAGTTATAATCCACGCTGTTGCTGTTGGAGTAGGAATGTTGCTGTGATACAGACAAAGCAGCCACAGTGTTGTAAGTGTGTGGTTGTGGAGTATGATGATTAAAGAGAGGGAGTGCATTATTATTAGTACGTGGTGCCATGCCCAATTCTAATTGTGAAGTCACATCATCAGGCATAGAGGGACCTTGGTGCTGCTGCTGTTGGTGTTGTTGCCTGCATATTTCAAGTTGTTGATAAACTGCATGAAGCTCTTCTTCCACAAGCCATATTTGGTATTGTAGCCTACAAATTTCTTCCCAACAACCATGCACAGGGTACTTGTCCCTATAATTTGCTTGAATAATGATAGAATCCATAGCAATTTTCTTCTGACTAGGTTCCAAGATCTTTAATAGCTTTATGATGTTGCTGACTCCAAAGAGTTTGTGGACATTGAGAAACACCTTGGGTTGGTCTGCAGGGAAGTAAGGTGCAAGAAGGCACTCAGGAGTGCACTTTCTTCTCTGGTATTTGCATGCCGCACAGGCTTGGGTTGTGCCACCCTTAAGGGTCATTGTTTCCGCCACCTAGCTAGAGGCAGATGCTGGAACCCCTATGAGAAAAAGAAGAAGTAAATTCCAAGATGATAAATGGGAATGAAGAAAAAAAACAAACTTGGTAAGATGGAGGAAGCAGTCAGAGGAGAGAGAGGTAGCACTGAAATGGATTTCATTTTTTGATCACATTCATAGCATGCTTTATTAATATGCGGATCTGGTGGGTGTGCAAAGACTGAGTAAAACAACAAGAGGGGACAAATGTACGGAGGTGGTTCTTTCAAGAGTGATGCCGTTAGGGACAGGTGTGTTCAGAATGTGGGAAAGTCCTGAGTTTTGGGGTTACTATGTGGTGGTCATAGCAAGGTTTTTTTGGTGCTACTTGGTTACTTTTTTCAGTAGTGTTCCTATTTCATTTTTAGGATGGTAGTTGTTTCGTACCTCGGTTGGGTTCATGTCTCAGTAAAAGTTACCCTCATAATGCTATTACTGGAAATAACAACAGAAAACAAAGGTACAAATGCACAATGTTCATGTAATGACTGACCCATGAGACATCAATCAACTTTTTGGCATTACATTTCAGATCCATAATTTCAATCTCCATGCAAGTTATGAGCTTAAAAGCCGTATGGCAAGAAAGCTAACTGATTCCTAGAAATGTTTTGGTTTATGCATTAGACGTTGCCAAAGCAGACGTTTAGAAATGTTTATGTAAAGAAAGTTTATATTTTTTAATAAATTTTATGCTCAAAATTATATAAAATTTTTTTATGTAATAAAAGTTTATCGAACAAGATTTTATGTAAATTATTTATCTAAACGTATTTAAAATCTTAAAATCTTGTACCTGTGTCATGCATTTCTTTTTTTTAAAAAAAAAATTAAGATTTAAACTTTATCTCACTACTACTATCATTCATTAGTCTAAAAATTCGTAATTATAATTCTAATTTTATTTAGGTGGTAGATGGAAGAATTAGTTTATATTTTTCTAACTATATAAATATTTAAGCTAAAAATCGCATTTCACAAAAATTAAAACAATCAAACTGGAAGGATTGATACGGAGTTTAACATAAACATTATCAGGGCCGTTCAATGAGTATTGAACATCGTGCACAAACAAATCTAATTATTTATTATCGATGTAAAGATTTTTATACCGATAATCAATTGAAAATTATGGTAAGTATAATTTTTGAAGTAATTATAACAAAAATCACAATTATTAATAATATAGAAATTCTTGATTAAATAATAATTTAAAAAATGTTTATACTACCAATTCATTTTAATTAAGTTCAAATTTTATTTATATGAACAATATTACTCTCACAAGTTTTACTAAAAATATTTAAATATTTATTTAATTTGATTTATTTTTAGTATATTTTATTAGCAAAACATTTGTAATTTTTTCATATTATTCATATAAAAAAAAGCACCATTTTTTTTTATAAATACTATAAATCTTGCTAATCATAGTGTTAAATACAGACCTTGCTAAGTATATATAAAATTAAACTTTTATTTATTTATTTTTAGTAGATGATAAATTATTTTATTAAATAGAATAATTAAAAACTCAATGAAACAACTAAAAGGTAGCAATATTTGTGGTATAAATTAATTAAGTAATAGTTATTAAATTTGACTAAAATAGTAAAGGTTTTTTACACTGTCATGTAATTAAAAATTATTAAATTTTATAATAGTTATTTTAAAAGTCACATATAGAATAATTTTAATTGGTTTATAAAACTAAAACTTTTACAGTAATAATGTATTAAAATAAATTGATAATAAGTTAAATATGTTTTTAATTTTTTTAAAATAATTAAATTTTAATTTTTATCTTTCAATTTTAAAATCTTTGATTTAGGTGTTTTATTTTTTAAAATATTTTAACTATAATTTCTAATATTTTCTAATGTTAACCTAAATTATATTAAATTAAAATAGATTAATCATAATTAGAATACTATAATCAAAATATTTTTAAAAATATTAAAAAAATTTCTTGTAATGGTGAGTTTAATTTGAGTAGCGTCAAAAATCATAATTAAAATATTTTTAAAAATAAAATATCTAAAATAAATATTTTAAAATTAAAGAACAAAAATTAAAATTTTATTATTTTAAAAAGACTAAAATTATATTTAAACTAATTTATAATTATTTTGTATCATATTAAGAATTGTCCAACCATCAAAATTTTAAAATTATTATATTAAAAAAATGATTTATAATATTTTAAAATATAAAAAATTAAACCATATTGATTTATTTGAATTTATTTAATTTTTATAAATGAACTAATTACTTAATACTAATAAATTTAATAATTCCATGACTAATAAAACATTTTATATTTAAATAATTTTATTTATTACTTTAAAAAATATTATTATATTACCTTTTTAAATAACATATTTATTAGAATTAAATTTTTTGGATTAAGTTAAAATATATTGTTAGATGCTTCAATTTTATAAGCATAATGCTTATTTTGATAATAGTGATAATGGAGAAGAGAAAAATTTATTAATAAAAAAATTTTAATTAAAACTTTTAAATTTCTTAAAATAATTTAAAATTTTTTGAATAAAAATAATAAATAAAAATATTTATTTTTAAACTTTTATTTTTTATTTTTTTTCATATAAAATTTAAATTATTAAAAAATTATTGAATTTGATTTCTTATTGAGCGTTAGTATGAACTTAGAGTACACACTATAAATCAAACTTTTCGTAAAGTAGATAACATAATTTATTTTATTAATTTTTTTATAAATTGAGTGATTAATGTAATATAAAGTAAACTGTACAAATAAGTTTTATAAATTTTTAGTTTTATTTTAAACTAAGATATCAATTTAAGATACACTTGGTATTAATTTAATTTTTCAAATATTTGTAATATTAAATTTCTCAAATATTGAAAATAAAAAATAATCCTTATTTTGATTTATATTAACTTAATAAAATAACTATTCTACTATTATTTGGGATTTAATACCATTATTTTTTATTAGGTGAATTTTCAAAAACATTAAATTAATAATTAATATTTCTTTGTTAAAATAGTTATAATAATTTATTTATGAAAAAATACACTAATATCGTAAACATAACAGAATAAAATTATATATATATATATATATATAAATATCAAATTATTTTAAAAATAATTTTACTTAAAATTATTCTACTTAATAATTAAATTATATCAATCCAACCATTAAATTAATAAATTATATTATATAAATTATTCTAAAAAAATTAATATTTTATTAAATAAATTTAAATTAATAAATATTATATAAAATATATTATTTATTAAACAGTTGAATTAATAAAATTTAATTATTTATAAAAATTATTAATCAAATAAATTTTAAACAAAATTAACTTGATCTATATATATATATATATATATATATATATATATATATATATATATATATATATATTATAAGCTTACAATGCACAAATACGAGATCCAAAAATGAAATTAAATTTTATCCAAAAAAAACACAGTAGATAAGGTGAGTAGAAATCAAGACAATGGGAACATTGAGCTTACAATTCATGTCAAATGCATTCCCGAGAAATTCTTGACATGTTTCTTATCAAAAAATTTAAATTAACAATTCACATGAGTGAGCTTGTATGTATGAATCAAAGGATACACAAATGACCTCTCTTAAAAAAATGTCTTCACACAAGTCAACAATTAGCTAAAATAATTAGTCCAAGTATCTATCATACTGTAATTTGCATCTACTAAGTATTTCTTTCCATACACTTCCCGATGAACTTCCAAATAAAGGAATTAAGACTTTCCTCCATTGCAGCAACCAAAATTCAAATAACGATACAACTTGTCATTCTGTACAATTCAAATAAAGCATACAAACCGAGCCTTACCAATAATATTTTGATTAAATTTCAACCTCTTCAAAGTAAAATTATACAACATAGCCAAATAAAAAAAAATCTTAAAAAACAGTATGACAAACTGGTTAAACTCCAAAAAAAAAAATAGGTAAAATAAAATTAGCATTCGAAATTAAATTCAACCTACAACCACAGCATTACCTCCACATAAAATAATTAAAAGAACCATCTAACAGAAAGAGGGAACACGGGTACAAATCTAGATGGTGAATTGCACAGTATTTTGAACTAATGCACATAGAACAATTAAGTATAATAATCCATCTCATTTGACGCTATTCCCCAAAAGTGTAGGACAAAATTGTGCCAAAACCTTTCAGCTTTTTTCCTCGCTCAAAGCTACAGTTAAACATCTGCAACTATAAATTGAGATATCATTAGTTCATTACCTTCACCCATTCATCTTACGGTGATCCTAGCACTACCCATCCCACCATACACACACATGGAAATAAACAAGAATAAAGTAGTGTTGTGGATCCCAAAGGATGGAAGCTCCTCAATTTACTGTTGCAATAGAAGTCTTGCATGCAGCACGTTCCATCACAGACATCTTGAAAGGGAGAAAAGTAGTCCAGTAGATCAGAAGATCAGTTAACGATAGTCCTTTTTCAGCCTAAGTGGCAACAAGCTGACATTTTGACAAATCTAATTGAATGAAAACTATACAAATTCTTTTTTTTGGTAGGGCCGGGGACGAGGATGGAAATTTCTTCGACAACTGGAGAATAAACTCCAGGGGTACAAATGCTATATGTTCCCGATAATAATGGGCAATTATTTCCATCATAAAACAGCCTAAGATCTTCTCATACGTTGCTGGCCAACCTCAAAAAATGGTGGTTCTTCTAGCAATACCAAAACCTGCTTATTGGTAGGATACAAGGAACGAATCTGATATTCTCAAAACAAACCGATTGTATTGACCGATCTCGGAATCAAACACCACTGTCTGGGCTCTTCTAAGTCATCCAGTTACACTAAATGCATTTGTCATCATTCTCCCTCGCGTGAACCTGTTGTTCCTATTAAAACCTTGAATTCTATAAATTTTAAAATGCTATACATCGCAACAGAGGTATGTATGCCAAAACTAGTTGACATCACTGCAACTTGCAAATTTATTTGCCTAAATCACTTTTGTGTTATGCAGAAATGCAAAGCATCTGCCTAAATAGGGCCACACCAGAAAACAATCGGATGCCAAACTCAGCATTCTTCAGTCCAGCAAATGATGTTATCAGTTCCATCAGAAATCTAGTTTACAGCTTCGAAGAAAAGAACCTGAGGTTGTAGATGCCCTCTTTCACACATTGTAAGGACATCCGCCCATCCACCAATTACCTGGTCATTGAAGAAAGAATTTTAACACACAAGAATGACAAAAGAATATTGATCTGTTCATATAGATAAAACTCACCTTGACAGTCTTGTCATCATACATAATCCATTGTTCATGATCATGGCTATAAGCAAAGCAATGATAGTGCTGGCCATAGTAGCAAACCTAAAGGTTTAAATAACACATTAGGCACATATAGTAGCAAACCTAAAAATGTTGCTCAACTATCTAATAAGAATTGGAAGAATGAAATATTGGGGGGGGGGGGGGGGGGGGGGGGAGGTTAAAGTATATGATTTATCTGCAGTTTTTAAGATTTTCATCAATTTATGGAAAGATCAGCTCATGTTACATAGATAAACCTTTTCAGTCCACAGAAGTTCTTTCAGGACTTCAATTTGATTTAAATTAATTACGGTGGGGAAGGAGAATGAATAGAGAAACAAGCAGGAAAGATGTTCGAAAACCATCAAAACAGATTTTTCATTTGGGAAATGTCTATCACATTATCATTAAATACATACCACTGACACCAAGTTATGGAAGCTTTTAGGATCTAAACCACGATAAAGGACACTGATATCTATCTTGGTACTCAGGGCTGCCAGAGTCGCTGTTATATCATCAGTACTCTCACATGTATTTTGCCAGCCTAAGACTGCAAATAACAAACACGTAAGAGAAAGGAATAAAAGAATAAAAAAAAACAGTCAAAAGGCAACAACTGAGGTACCTGTCATAAAAACATGGGGTGGAGTTGAAAGAAAGTGATGGATGTGGTTGAGCTTGCCACAGCCACCAACTTCTAGATCACAAGCCAACTGATGGTTCATCTCCACAAGATTCAAAAGCTTATCGAAGGAGCTTTCAGCAAACATTACCTGGATGGTCAAGAAGTGATCAGCAGAGGTTTCTAACAAGCATAATTGTTTGCTCATGCTCCCAGCAGCATAAAATCATAAACCCATTGTCAAATGTTAAAAAGAAAACCTTTATAAAGATACCTTCATTGTTCGGAGGGCATTGGCATTTATATTGTGAAAGAAGGAAGTATACTTCAAATGCCTGGATTCAAGACCACAGTGATAGCAGTTCATTTGTTCAAAAATGTCCATTCCAAAAAGTGAATGTGCTATACAACTACCATTTGCACAATCCCAAGATCCCATGCAGTTGCTTTCAACTGATTCTGCATCAGAAACACTTGAACCACGAGTAAATGATCGATGAAGGCAGTCAAATATCACTGCCAGTACTTCAGAAGCATCATTCATCTGGGCCTGTCAAAAGTCAGTATATTAATCACATTGTCCACAGAAGAAATATCTCCATTCTTTGTCTGTGTCAATGATGTTACCTCCTGGAAGAAGTTACTCTCTGGATATAAGTTGCTTAGAGCTATCCGTAGGGATGTAGGTGCAACTGGTTCTCTCCTTGAATCCTTTGATGCTAGGTTTAGTGCAGTAAAGATTTCATACAATGCACAGACAACACAAGGATTACCCACATGATCATGCTCTGATCTTGATCTGCCAAGAAATTCCACCCGAAAGCGTCTTAAATGCCACAGTGACTGAGCTCATACAGAGACAAAAAATTGTTTTAGGCTATGGAAGATAATACATCAATAAAATAAGAGCACACCAGCTGATATTATAATAAATTGAAAAACTGACTTTCAAAAGACCTACCTGTATAATAACATTGAGAAAACAATTATATTCACCCACTTCATTCTTCAGTCCAGTACCAAGCAAAGTAGCTCCATTCACATTCTCAGCTGAGTCGTCCACTGGAGGAAAATCCACACTATCTACCTGAGAAGAAGCTCTCTGGGACATTCTTAAACTGGAAACTGAAGGTGAATTTCCATGTACTTGATAAGTGTCTGATAAGAAAATATCTCCTACTTAGGAACTGCATATTTTTATAAATATTTGACATGTATTGTTTTCATAATCCTAGTTGTTATATACTATTAGAGATTGTAAATAATGTATTATGCAAGGAATGGAAAAAAAAATTATACCCAGGCTTTGGCGTACAGCCATTTTAAGATCAGCTTGGAATCTTTCCTCCTCCTCGTCTTCCACTCGCAACTCTCTCTTCACCTTTGATCCATTTTTTTCCCACACTGATGGCACATCCAAGCAATAACGAATTATTTTTCATAATTTGGAAAATACCTTCAAAAGCTTCCTTTTATTATTAGTATTTTTAAAAATATATTATAAACGACTTCAATTAGGTTTGCCTACTGAAATAAGATTTCTGCATGAACAAACAATTTCAACTTACATGTTGTCATAATTCTCAAGTAAAGAAGCAAAATGCTAGAGTTTTTTCAGACACTATCATATCTTTTTTGAATCTAATTCAATAGTACAGAAGTATATTTGGTTGAGAAGAAAGAAAGACCCCTGGAAAGTAAAAAATAAATGTATATATGCATTACCAGAGAAAATCTAAATAAGCATTGTCAGAGAAAGCATAATTGACTTCAAATCATAAATACCATTCTATTCCTACCAGATAAGGCCATTATACCTCATCAAAAAATTGCCATCAGAGATCATAATTTGTGGCAATATTGAACTATTAATTCGCCCATACACAGTATCAGACAAATATAATGCAAACCTAGGCATAAAGATATCCCAATGGCATATAACTGTTTAATATAATTGAAACATTTTTTAAGAGAAAACTATATATTTTAGAGAGTGGTGACATTGCAACAAATGAATGGACTATGTAAAACAAAGATGACAAAACATGCGGCTAGCAATTGATCTTACATGTTACACTTTCACATAAAGAGATTAGGATATTTTGCATAAGTGGCAAAAGGCAAAACATGAAGTTTAAATCAAGATTTAAACCCATAGTTCTACCACTGGCAAATGAATAATAATAAGCAACTAAAGCTTAAATGGTAAACTAAAATGTTGAGATGTTCTTAACAAGGGAGAGTCTTGACCACTGCCTCTTCAAATTTTGTGCATCCATCTACACTATTGTAAGCAAAGCATATAGTACCGCAAACTAGCAACCAGAAGTTAATTATGAGTTGAATATTATCTTTGTAAAGAATTAAGAGTCAAATACATCTGCCAAAAAACCCTAATTAGATAAGGATTAATATGCAGCACTACATCGAAAGAGTCTTTGGGAAAGGTTTAAACCAACCATTGTTAGCATCTTGATTGTCATTAAATTTGAATTGCTCTCTTAAATGATAATCAGTATGAGTATCCTCGACATTCTCCTTTTCCAATGAAACAGATTCAAACTTTCCATCAACTGTTCTGGAAGAATTCTTCTGCCGTTTATGTTTTTTTCCTGCACGCCGATCAGACAAAGGTAGACCATTCTCTGGAACAACTCCATTAGGCAGATCTGCTGGTAAATAATAAATAAATAAATAAATGTGGAGAACCTCAAGCAAAAATCAATAAACACTGCATTCTGAGACACTCAAACCACGGACCTTGTTTAACTTTTGACTGATGCAAATAATTAACCATGGAACCATTTGCAGTGGGTATAACCACACCATCCAGATTGCTTGGGGACCCATTCTCCTTCACCAACTGCTCCTGAAAAAAATGTTCAAGTTCAGAGGTATATTTCCTTTACTACCACCTACTTATTTACAAAGTATTATTCCATTCCTAATACACTTGCCTTGCAGGTTCATTAACCATGCAACAGTAACCTAATGACAAGTAACCAGAAGTTCTGCCCCCCCCCCTCCTCTCTTAACAAGCAGAAGGAGAAAGTCCAAAATGAGATTCATACCTGCACAGGTAGTCTTGCATGTTCTTGTGCATCTGGGTGATCAGCAACCACCTTCATTTGACAATCTTGAAGTTTGTCTACCACTTCCTCCTCTAAGTATGTCCCGGATGATTTTTTTTGTTGCTCGGCAAGGTGCTTCTGTTTGGCTTCATTTTCTATCCTTCTTTGAAATTCCAGAGTTTCTTCAAGCTTTTTTTCTTCCTCTTCTAGCTCAATTTTACGTCTAACTTCCTCTTCAAGTTGTTCCAAGTCATCACCATTCATAAAAACAACCTCATGATCTTGGAAGTCACTTTCAGGTGCAACTAGATTGGAGCTGTAACAGAAGCACATACAAACATTTTTTAAGAGTGAGTGTCTCTAGAAGATTATACAATAGAAAAGAGTCTAGAAAAAGAAAAAGAAACATATACTGACTCGGGAGTTGTAGATTGATGTGAGAGCTGCACATGACCACTTGTGGCCTGCAAGAGAAAGAGACTGTAATCAGTTGTCATTGCGACAATGGCATGATATATAATCAAATTCAACATGCATGATGAACACCTTTGAGTCTCTCGCTTTTCTATGATCTTTATTCTTCTTCTTATCTTTTGTCACATGTTTTGAGCTCTCATTCCCCCCCTTAACAACCTTCTTGGAATCAAGAGCAAGTTCAGCCAAAAATGCTTCACTGGCAGCATCTGACTTCTCTTTAGCATCTTTCTCAGCCAAATCTTCCAAAAGTGCCTAAAATATGAAAACAAAGGAACTTTTACTTAAGTGAATCGTGAAGCAACGGTACATGTATCAGCGGTTTGAATACAAACCCTTAGATATAACTTCACTAGAGGCACTAATATCGCTCGATAATCATTAGCAGAAATAGGCCCAAGCTTGAATTCCAATTGCTGCATCTCTGCAACATTTCTAATTATTCGGGCATCAATTTTGCTGAGCTGCACAGAGAACAAAATAGATTAGAATATCAAGGCAAAATGACAATATTGCCGTTATCTTAATAGACATGTGAAGGAATCCACAAACTGACCTCTATAGATAAATGCTCTTTCAATTTCTGAATAGCAATTTCTATACAACCATCCATTTGATGCAAGTAGTCTTTCATTCTCCATTCGTCTTCTTCACCAGATTCCAAGTCACATAATTGAGAAGTCACACCAGCATAAGTTTCCTCATAGTTAAATTGATTAACATTCATTGCTTCAGCTTCTTGCAAAACATTTGATATAGCATCCAACTCAAACCTATTGCTGACATACATCATATCATTCTCACTCTCAATGAGCTCTTCTCTCCGCTTTCTTAAGACAGATTCATAGCTTCGCTGGACAAATTCACCAACATTTTCCCTCTTCTTACCTTCTTCAAGGCAAAGATCCTCCACTGTTTGCAGTGCTTCCTCATAACTTATACGCTCACCCTTCTTCTCACATAGACTCTGTAGGTGATAAAACTCCTTCTCAAGCATCTGGACAATTTCCTTTCCTTTATTTATTTTATCTTCTCTGGTCCTCATCCATGATGTCAATTGTTCGCCAATAGGAGAACTTGAAAATATCCAGGATAGCAAAGCATCGTTATAGCATGGAATTCCATCAGGAGAGATTGGAATGGTCACATCATCCAAGACAGCTGCCTGAGCTGTATCAGACTTGACTTGTGTTGGCAGTAAACAGTCATCTAGAAGGAGGCATGATGCATCTCCATCAAGAACAATCTTGTCTTTAATCTCAGGACCTTGATTGATATTTTGCAAATCATTAGTGGGGCTATTACCTTTCTCGGCATATCTGGCCAACCCACATGCATGAGAGATTTCCTGTAGAAATTGGAGAATTTTCTTAAGCTGAGAAGCTCCCAGAAAGCATATGCACATTGGTGTTTGGTCCACGCCATGATTTAGAAGTTGAGAACCAGCAGCAAGACCCTGTATCTCACCCATAGTAAACTGTATGACCTTGTTAAGATGACTAGCAGCAAGACATTTATGCCTAATAAGAATCTCAAATACTGCATGAATTTTCTCCAGAAGCTTTGCACGCTCAGAGTCATCAGATACCGGCCAACAATCTGTAGTGGGATTTGCCATAGATAGTTGGTCCTCAACACCATCTCTGACATCATTTTCTATAATTTTACAATAGTTACTACATTCTACTGTACAATTACGAAGACCGTCCACTGAACTTTCCTTATCAATATAAGAGCTGTTTGCATCTTTAAAACAATCATTGTAGTCCTGAGCATGATGGTCCAAGTACAAATCCTCAGGAAACGATGAATTTTTTAGCTTTGCTTTATGATCCAGCATTTTAACTGCAGCTGAGACATCCAGAGGCTTCCAAGAACAATTAAGAATCATCTCAATCCATTCACTGTCAACATTTTGAGGGAGAAGCCTCTGCATTTTCAGCGAGAGACTCCCCATGTGTTCTTGCACAACATGATGCCTGTGAGAATCTGGATTGGAATATTTCTTTTCACAATTGCAGCAAAGCCAGAATTTCCACGTTTTATTAGCCTCAGCATAAGACAGAGCTTCTGATAAAATATCATTTGGCAAAGTATCTTTTGAAGACCCATAGTGGGACTTGAGATCACAAATTTTAATCCTAAGAAAGTCCCTCTTCATATCCATACTCACCGAGTTCCAATAAGAGTGCACCCACTTTCTCTTTTCAGCAGTAAAGCCATTCTTTCTCATATTTGCATGCCTGCGCCTATCACCTATCCTCTGTCCAGATCCTGAAGACACATCCAACGGTCTGTCATCCCTATCTCCTTCATTTGGTGACTGAGGCGACTCAGACTTCTGCTGCAACAACCTTGCAGCAGCGACTCGAACTTCAATTTCCTTTCTTCTTTCCTCGGGTGTCTTAGTCACCTTCTTGATCTCATTAGGCCTTCTGGTTTGAACCAACCTGACCTCCATGGGGTCCTCCGTAGTCCTCCTTATTGGAATCAACCGAAACCTCTCCTCCCCATTACTCAGATTCTTCATCCAAGAGGACAAGGATGCTAAATTTGATTTCTGAATGAGTTGCTTCAATTCATTCTGCACATGCACTATCCGGTCGTCCAGGGTCGACACTCTCTGCTCGCTCTCATCCTGCAATGTCTCCTTTGCCGGATCATTGGGGTTCTCAATGGTGAGCCCCCTCTCGCACTCATGCACCACCTCCTCGTAATCCTTCCCTTCAGTTGCAGCCTCCAGCATCACACTGGCATGGAAATGCGCATACTCAACCGAATTCGGTGTCAGCTCAACCGCTCTCCGCGCAGACTCAAGGGCACTCTTCAAATGCCGCTGCTTCGAGCTCGGGTCGGTGATAATCGTCGCTCTTTTGAAGCACACAAACCCGTGGACTCGGTGAACAAACGCCAAGTGAGGTGAACCCTCCTCTCTGGCGCACAGTTCCTTCATGATTTTCATTGCCTTGGTGTGGTTCCCGCGGCGAAACGTAGTGAGGGCACGCTCGCATTCGAGCTTGATTGTGGAGTAATCGGAACCCTCGGATGGGGCAGGGGCCAATTCGATCTTGCTAGGGTTGTGGAGATTGTGATCGGAAACATTGCAGGAGTCAGGGTCCAGCGAGGTTACACCGTTGGCGGCTCCGCCGACGGCGGATTGCGCCACCGGAGAAGCCGCCGGGGGTTGTTTCGAACGCGGAGCAAGGTTTCGCTTTTTGTGCCCCATCAATTGAGTTCATACAAATCCGATTCACGTGCATATACACGTGCCGAAATCGGGCGAGCGTGGCTCTGTTAAGAAAGATGGAAGCGATGCAGAATATAAAGAAGAGGGAAAGAAACCTGACCTAGAGAAGTATTGGAGTGGTGGCCTGAAACGGTTACGATGAACGATCGGCGGAAAATTCTAGAAGATGGTGAGGGTTAGGAAAAGGGAAGAAGAGAGTGAGAGAGGGAACACCTACCCACACAAGAGGGGTGGGGTTTGATGCAATTGAGAGCAAGACAAGAGTGATAGATTTATCAAAATGAAATTTCAGTGAAGGGGATCACTGAATTATTTATAGCTAATAACCGGCATAATCAACCCAATTAAGCCTCAATTTCTTTTCTTTTATTCATTTTATTCTGTGTTAATTGTGTGAAATTTTATGGAATAATTTTTTAATATATTTTTGTCTCTGCAAAATTACTTTTTTATTCTAATTTCTATAAAAACTACTCTATTTTTATTTTATTAAAAACATTTTTTTAAGAATTATTTTTCTATTAAATAAAATCAATTTATGTCACAAATTTTTGCTGCTCAATAATTTATTGGCTTCTTGTTATCTGAGGAAATGTATGTAACAATATCGATTCAAAACATATATTTTCATAAAATTAAAATAATATTAAAAGAGGTGAACGTTTTGGTATCTTTATATTTTTGTTATATAGTTCAAATGGTATTTAATGTGTCATTCCTTTATTTATGTTAAATATATTTTTAGAAATTTTTGTGTACATAATAATTTATATAAAGAAGTTTCATATCTTAGCATTTTAAATTTTTTTATAAATCTATTACAAATATAGATTTGTCTACATTTATCTCCAACCTATCATAATACATATAGTCTACAAATAAAATATCAGACTAGAATAGTATAAAAATTTAATGTTATTAAAAAAAAATTAAAATTTAATATTAGAAATAAATAAATTATTATTATTATTATAACAGTTTTAAATAATAGTTGAATAGTTACAAATAAAATATAATAACAGGTAGTTTGTTTAAATTAAAAACAATAATAAAATAATATATAAAAGTTAAAAAGAAGTAGTAAAAAATTAGTTTAAAATAAATTACAGTTAAATAATGTTATTATAAAAATTCAAAGTCATAAATTTTTAATGTTCTATAAAAAAACTATTGTTATCTTAAAAATTAAGAATAACTAGTTTTCACTATATAAAAGAAAAAAATAATTGCATAGAAATAGTTAAAAAATTTAAAGAAATCTCATAACATATTATAATGATAACTATTATTATGAAATTATAAATAATTATTAATATTTAAAATGATAAAAAAAACACTTTTAACGAATATTTAGATAAATTTAAAAGATTTTGTTGTTATTACGATTCTCGTCCGCGTAAAACCTAATATTTTTATACATAGTTGTTATTAATAAATATTTTTTTTTGAAGTGTTCTTAATAAATATTTGATTATTATATAAAATAATATACGTAAATTTTATTATATAAAATAACCTGCCATTAAGAAAAGACTAGAATAATAATGTAATAAATACAAATTAAAAATAATATTTAAATTTTATTATAATATATAAAAATTATTATAAATATTTTAAAAATCTTATGTAATGAAAAAAATTATTTTCTAATTATAAATAATTGTTATATATAACTTATAAATACCATAAAAGTATCCAATACTTATAAATAATCGTTAGATAACTTAAAAATTTATAAACAATCAATAATCTTTTAAATACTGTTAATTAGGGATGGAAGTGAATAAGGCCGTCCGAGCCTACGGTTCGGCTTGTTTGATAAATAAACAAGTCCAAGCTTTTTAAGAAGCTTTTTTAGATAAACAAATCAGACCTAAACTTATAAAAAAAGTCTATTTAACCTATTCAGGAACCTATTTATATTTATATAATATCTATTATTTATATAATATCTATTTATATTTATTTTAATATATTATATTTATAAAATATTTATTTTATATTTTATTTACATAATATTAATATATATATATATATATATATATTTTAGATCTATTTAATAATCTTTTTATTTTATAGATTTTAAGTTTGCAAGCTTTTTTAATTAATTATTTAAATAAACTTTAAGTTTGTTTATTGATTTTTTTTGTAATGTAAGTTTTTAAACAAGCTTACAGGCCTTGTATACTTTAAATCATGTCAGACGTTGATAGAAAAAAAAAGTCAGGTAACAAGCCCAGGTTCGGACGTCCAAAATTTTAAACAGGCATGCTTGAACACTTTAAGTCTAGTTCGGTTCGGCCTACTTCCATCCCTAGTGTTCAAGAAAAAATATTTTAAAAATATAAATTAATATATTTAATATAATTATAAATTGTAAAATTTAATATAAAACTGAAAGTATAAATGATCATAAAGATTATTTAACAATTAAAAATAATTAAAATTATGAATAATAAATTATATTATTTATAAAATATATAATAAATACACATATTTATTATTTTCTAATTACGTAAGAAGTGTGCAATATTTTTTTAAATATAAAAATATTATAAAATTTACCATTGAAGATAAAAAAAACTAAAAAAATCTTTTTTGAGAATTATTTATTTATAAGTCAAAGATATATATATATATATATATATATATATCACGATTTTTATAATATTAATATAATAAGTTTGAGTCACTGTCTTTGAAAATGATATGATATTTTAATATAGTTTTTTATTAATATAATATTTTTTTTATTTTAAAATATATGTGGCATGTCCACATATTTATATATAATACTATAATATCTATTTTTGTATTTATATTTATATCTAAATTATCACTAGTTTAGGTAATAAGTTTAATTTTTAATTTTTAATTTTAATGAGTAACTAAATAATTATATTTAAAGTTATTATATGTATTTAAGATAAAAATACTATTTAATACTTAAATACAAAAAATATTAAACAAATATTTAATTAAATTTAGATTACATGTATAATGTACATTAAATATCTGTAACAACTAGATAATTTAAACAAGTCTAAAGTTAACAAAATAATTTTTTTTAAAAAGTGTTATCAAGATGAATGCTAAGTTAATATATATTATTAAGGATTATGCAATTTCAACAAGTATAATTTAGTTTAATGTATTTAAAAATATGCAGATGTGGTGCGGAATGGATATTAAGATACCTCAACCGTATTTCAGTTTTTTTTTTTTCGAATAATTCTCTGTTTTTTGCGAATATTCTTATATCTGAATCTGACTATCATCCTTGTGCTTGATATTGCAATTTGAGATTAAAAATAATTAAAATATTGATTTGATAAAACATGACATTTGAAAAAAAAAAACATGGAAAGAAAATTTGAAGGTAATTAATGAATAAATATTATAATGATGTATTAAACACAACTAATGAAATGTTGACAGAAATAATAATTATTATTATTATTATTATTATGTGATGATTTATAATTTGTTTAGATGAATGAAGAAAATAAAATATATATAATTTTTTACTGTTTGTTTAGTTATAAAAATAAAAAAATGAAATATTTTTTATTAATTTTAATTGTCTGAAATACAAGATAAAACGAAAGAATATTTTATTTTAAATTATTAAAATTATAATATATTTTAAAAATATGTTAATAAAAATATAGTAAAAATAATTTTAAATTTTTTTAAAAAATTAAATTAAATAAAATTTATATTACTAATATATTTATTTTCTTTCTTTTTTTATCTATTTAAATAAAAAACTAAATTTATTTATTTTATTATTTTTATTTTTATTTATCTAAATAATTTTATTTTTTTTTTATTTTCCTTTCCTTTCTATTTGTTTCATTTTTCAAACAAAAACATTAAGGTTACGATGACAGTTGACGAAGGACTTTAGGGAGTGAGATTGATTCAAGTGAAATGGCTTTGACACTATGGGAGGTGCTACCAGGGAATGGGGTAGTGTCTTGGTCTATTCCCTCATCAAAGTTAAACAACTCGAATAAGCACATCAAAGAGCTGGTTTAAGAATCATTTGGGTCAACAAATTATTAGGAAATGATAAGAAATGAAAATGATTATATAAATTTTTAATGATTCGGAAAGATTTTGTTTTCTTTATTTTCTTATTTTTTTTAAATAAAAATAGGTTTAGAGACAGATTTTTTTAAAAAATTGATATAAAAATTAAGATTCAATCTTAATTTTGTTGGATTAAGATAAATTTAAAAATATTCTATACATTTTTAATTTTGTATAGATTATGTTTATGTACATATATTAAATAAATTTTAATTTAAACAATACATAAAATATATATATATTTGATAATAAAATTAAATTTTAACAAAATGTGGAAGTATAATATAATTATTTAATTATTAGAAAAATATTATGATGGATATTTATAATTTTAAATCTGACCCATTTTATAAATTGAATTCAAGTTTTGATATTTTTTTTAAATATCTAAAACAAACCTTTTTCCTCAAAATCAAATTAAAATTAACAACATCTGCAATTCAAGTTTAACCAGCGTGTTTAATAAAATTCACTCACTGAAGGGAGATCATGAAACAAAGAGCGTGGTCATATCCATAATTTAAGTTTAGATTAAGTTTGGGAGTGATTTGATGTGAACAAAAACACAACTGAATTGGCTAAAAAAAAATTGACTCGTGATGGATTTTGCAACTTATTTTTTGGTTCAAGTATGACATGGTTTGGAGATTATATGTGGCTAACTATTTTAAATTTTGGTTTGGTGAAGTTTAAATGTGGATTGAAGAGGAAGAAATGGGCCTTTAATGTGTTTGAAATGCAAGTATTTAGTTTGTCAATAACAGGAATTGTTTGAAAAGTGTTTGGTTTGTTAACGGCAACTTAAGTGTATATATTTTTAGGGAAAAAGATATCATAAAAGACATAAATTAGATTTTTTTCTTTAATGCTTCTTTTGAATTTTAAATTATGTATCATCTCATTGTTGGTTGTTCAAATAATGACGTGTTAGGTATACGTCAGTCAATGTATGTTTCACTCGTAGTTAATAATTTAAAATTTATTAAAGATATAAAAATAAACGTTAAAATGATAACACATCATCCACGAGCAAGTATGATAAAAAATTAATTCAAAAATAAAAATTTAAATTAGATTATATACTAGTATGATATATAGTTTTTTTCAATACAATATTTTATTTTGATATTATCAATTATTCAGAATATATTTATAATAATATTAAATGTTTCTTATATATCTTACATTTTCAATAAATAAATTATTATAAAAATAAAAAAATTAAAATATATATTTAATATTTAAAAGATATTTTTATGCAAATTTAAATATTATAAAATTATAATATTAAAAAAATCCTTCAAAAAATATAAAAATGATCATTGTATTTAAACATAAAAAAAATTATATCTTTTATTACACGAAGAATATAATATCATAAATATTTATGGTTAAATTAATGATTGGTAAAAATTTTGAAAGGTTAAAAGTAATTTATAATCTTATTTTTTAATATAATTTTTTTATATTGTGATAAGAAATATATATATATATATATATATATATATATATAAACTTGATTAACAAAATAAATTACATTTATCTAACCTTAAAAAATTAATTTATAATATATATTCTAAATTTATATTGATGTTAAGTTTTTAAAATATTAAATGTCATAAAATATAAACTATTGAAATTAATTAAATAATAAGAAATTACAATAATTTATATAAAAATTTAAATTAAAATTTTGCTATTTTTATCATCATATATAAAAAATGTAATAAAAATTTTAATTGTTAAATTAATTAATTTATCCTTGTAATTTGGTTATATTTAAATTAAAGTTTTATAATTTATTTTTTAATCAATTACTTGTATTTTTAATTTTTAAATTAAAACTTTAACGAATTAATATCGTTACGTGTTTGTTAAAATATAATTGGAATGACATTGTTTAGATAATAGCATACTTTATCTTTTTTTGATTTTAACATCTTCTTCTTTATTTTTTTAAATATTTATTTACAAAACCCTAAATACTATTATTTCTATGTAAATGTCCAATGGTGGTTTAATCAATACGTCAAAGCCTAGATTTTTTATAATGTGTGAGGGCATATGCATTACTGTTTAGCTCAACTTTATTCTTACTACTTCATTCCATATTTTTGTTTGTAAGTGGATTTAATTAACATTATTACTTTAAAGTTATATACATATTGTTATTTAATATTTTTTTATTATTATTATATGTGTGTTCTTTTGTCTGGATAACTTTGAAAAATTTTGTTATACGACTAAAAAAGTAAAATATTTTTTTTTATTGAACCAAATTCAAATATGAAATCACAAATTATAGGAAGAAAAATTCAAATTTTGGAAAAAAATTTGTTTCATTTGTAATTAATATTACATACAATTTTATAAAATAACGGCTATATACAACAATTGTATCAAATTTATTAGATCAATTGAGCTAATACTTATTAGTGTTAGATTATTTTCGCAAATAAAAAGTAGGCACGTGTTATTTAGTTGTACAGTTATTTATTATTTGAACAGCATTTATTTTATGAAAAATACTAAGTCAAGAAATTTTTTTTTATTTTTTAAATTATTTTATTACATGTTAATTGGATGAGATTTAAGGAAAAGAAATTTTAACATATTTTTGTTTTTATATTTTTTTAATTTTATTTTTTATATAAAAATAATCTAAAATTAATTTTTTTATTATATTTTTAATGATAAAGTAATGTAATTAAGTAATGATATGATTAATTGTCTATTTATTATATTATTATTTAATGAAACTTAAATACTAATATAAATATCATTAAATATATAAATTAACTAAAAGAAAGTTAGTTTAAGTTAATTAATAATTTTTATTTGAATTCTATATATGAAATTATGTAACATCGTATTTGAAAAATAGTTTTATTATTACAATCCTATTTTAATAAGTATGTTTAAAATGTATTTTAGCTACCTAAACTTAAATTTATTAGCTAAAAATTTTGTTTAAATATTTTAATTTTATTTGATAAATAATTTTTAATAGTTATTAATATTTTTGTGACAATTTTTTTAAAAAATATTTTAAATATTTTTAAAATCTGTTTTGGTTTCTGATAAAATATTTTTTATTTTATTATTAGTATATTTTATAATTTGGTCAGTTATTATTTATTTATTTCATAAATTTAATATCATTCACTACAAGAAAATATTTTTTCACAATATTTGCACATATCCAATCTTTCATCTACTCCCCAGTATATCATGCAATTATTTTTTCACACATTTATCTTAGTATAATTTAACCTAAGTTTTTGGATTACCTTATTTGCCTCGTAAAAAGAAATAGGAATTTTTGCATATTCAAATGCATCTTTTAATAACTCCAAAATCAACGGCATTGTCTTGTCAGTCACACCAAACAAGCACTTTATATGATACAACCTCAACAAAAAAGATAATTTTTAATATTTGCGACATCCTTCATATAATTCTTGATTACCATCTTTAAGCAGATCATCAATACCTCTATATCCTTCTGTAGGAATGGTGTTTATAGGCTCTATTGGTTCATTTGAAGAAATAAGTTTCGTAAGATGGTCTCTGTTAATTCTAAATCCATCAATTATCATGTCCAAAACTGGATTTGTATCTTGCATTGCCTCATCTATTACTTCAGTTCCTTCTGATACAATCTCTTCATACTTTTCATCATGTCATATCCAAACTTTATACTTTTTTTGGGAATGACTTGCAAATTAAATGATCTCAAGTGTCATCTCTGGTTGTTAAAGCGACAATTAGGATAAGGACACCTAATTGTGCCATTAATTGATCCATTTTGAAATGCAAAATCTAGGAAATTATCCAACTCATCCAGGTATTCAATTGTGTTTCGCGGCATATCGATCCATGATTTATCCATTGTTACGATCATTCAACTACATTTAAAAAATGTAAGCATACAATATCATCACTTCAAATACAATCTTATCATTTAAAAAATCAACTAGCTTAATAATGTACTAAAATGAAATAATTGATAAGTTATTATTCAAAAAAAAAAATTACAAAAGTCATTCACAATTCTATATTAATATATTTGATACATTTCACATTATCAATTCTAAAATCATTAATGCATCAAAATTCTAAGCATTAAAATATTCGAATATCATTAACTAAAACATTCAAACAATGTCATTGTATATAACTAATATAAAATAAAACAAGCAATATATATATATATATATTATATAAAAAATAAGATAAAAATAAACAATTATTTTTATTTACAACCTGACGTTAAAGTAAGAATTTTTTTTTGATTTTTTATTATTATAGTTATTTTATAGATATATCCTAATGATGGAATTTAAGAAATTTGAGCTTATAGTAATTAATTTATAATTTTAAATTAAAATTTTGACATTTTAAATTTTGATTTGTTGCGGAATTCTAATTAATGAAAGTATAAAAAAAAATAAAAAGTCAAGGAGTAGATTTGACTAATATCATATGCTAAATTACTACTCCAACATAAAATCTTAATTTTGTCTCATCACTGATTTAATGAGCAGATTGCATAAATAGTGTACCAATACATCACGGAAATTACTATGAAAAATAAAAAGAATTAGGATTAGCTTTGTGTTTAGAAAAGAATTCATGACTTCTTGACTTATTGCCACGTATAAAAAGCTCATTGTAAAGACTATTTCCGATCCATATATGAGAAAGAAACCAACCACCACACGACTTTGTTAATAAACAAATACATTGCAATATGCATATAGTTATACAGAAACAAAACATACAGTTAATACAAGGTTAATAAACAAATACATTACAACATGCATATAGTTATACAGAAACAAAACATACAGTTAATACAAGCAAATATGATTTTGTTATTCATTATTTTTGGGACAAGTCGGCAAGAATTAAATTATCAAGGATATAAATGTTGATAAATATAATATTTAATTTTATAAATGTAGTTTTACCATAATTTTTAGTGAATAATTATATATTAATTTTTTAATCATTATCCAGTAAAATAAACAGAATTTTTTTTATTTCTAATATTATTTATAATATAAAAAATAATGATAAAATTTAAATATAAAATATTTATATAAAATTATTATTATGTTTAATTTTTTACTATTAAATCAATCTTAATTATCTGGGTGGGAAGCACACGGAGAGTGAGAAGTTCTCGGAGAGTAAAAAGCACAAGGGAGAGTGGGAAGTCCTCAAGAATGAACATAGACAAAAGTAAAAGTGATTTAGGTGTTTTTGAAAAAATATTCTTTTCAATATTTTGTGACAATTAAAAATTTATAAAAAAATTATTTAAATCGACAGAATTTCTTTTGTTTTTTTGTTGCATTTACGTAAAATAACAGAAAATATAATATTTTTAACATTTTTTTTACTGCCAGAAAAAAACCGCTAAAAAAATATTTTTTTTAGTGATTTCATTCTTTTACAAATATATTGTTAATTTTGATATCTATATTTGTTATATTATCATAAAATATTTTTAAAATTATTATTTTAATCTATATTAACTATTTTAATTATTTTAATACAATACCAACATTTTTAATAAAAATTTAAAATTACAAAACATTTAAGAATTATTATTTAAAATGTATTTACATGCAAAGTAAATAACAATTTTTAAAGAAATAAGTTATTAAATTAAATTTTAATATATTTTTAATTTAATAAAAAATATAACATACTTTTAAATTTTAATCTATTAATTAATTATATATTTATTTATTATTTTATATTTATTTATCAGTTGAACAATTAATTTTATCAAATATTTTAAATTTATTTATTAACTTATTAACTTTTAATTTTTAATTTAACTTTTAACTTTTAACTTTTTAACTTTTTAATTTTTAACTAATTTTTTGCTTGTTTTCTAGTCTTAATAACAATATTGTCAACCCAAATTAGTTTTCCTAAATAATACATATGATCTTATATGATCTTGAAAGAAAAGAAGAACTACCAATATAAATACAAATGTTCCATTATTAATCATTTGTACAATTGATGATTTACTAAAATCATATTTTGTATTTGGATTATTATGTTAAATTGTTCTTTAAAAAGTAAAGTAAAAGTATTTAAAACTAAGTTAAAAACTAATTTAAATTTATTTTGATTGAGCAATTCTATATTTAAGATTAAGAGCTTGCAACGGCCTTGAATAAACTATAAACGTTCATTTTTAAGTAAAAAAAATACAATTAAATAAATGCTTAGCAAAATGAATTGGCAACACCATTGGCCATTCGAATGACATGGTCCAGGCAATAATTTTATTATCGTAAAATTAGAGATTTTTTTTTCATTTTTATTTTAGAAAAATAAAATAAAAAATAAATAAAATTTATGAGTTTCAAGTATCTTTTTATTTGTCATAAAAAAAAAGTAAAATGATAAAAATATATATTTATATATAGTTACATTATAAAAGTTTAAATGTCATTTAATATATTATTTTTTCTTTATTTATTTTTTAATTTAAAATATAAAAAAAATATTTAACTTCTTTTGTATATATTTTTAATTTTTTTATTTAAAATTATATAAATTATTAGAACAAATATAGTGATGAATAATGTGAATTCAAACCTCATTATGATTGTATAAAAAAATTATATTTGTACAATAAATGAAAATCAGATTATTTTCAAAAAATGAAAAAAAAAAAAAAGTTCAACGGAAGAGACGGAAGGAAGCTAAGCATTTACTATAGTAATGAAGTAAATTTCATTGCTCTTTAATAATAATCTTACTTTTATTATTAAAGTTTTTTTTTCTTTTTATATATGTGATTTTATCATTAATTTTTTTTAAAAGTTCCAATTAATTTCTTTCAAATTTAAGTTAAAATCTAATCCTCTCTCCTAATGTTAACTTATTATATTATATCCTTAATTATTCATATTAACTGTTTTTATGAATTCATATATCAAACCGGATTTTAATTTTTTAGAGTGACGCATGTCTCTCAGTCTCACAGAACATTCTCATAAAAATTATTATTTTTAGTTTTAATTTATATTATCATAAATTAATTAAATCATATTTTTATAATTTTAAATGTCTTAATATTTATATATAAGATTATATATTTTTAAAGTTTAAGTATTTTTAATCCTAACTTAGTTTAAAATATTCACATAATATATATAAGATTCTTGTTCACTCTTAATTTAAAGTTGAGAATAAGCTATAAACAATTAAGCAATTGTAACCAAGAAAACAGTTAAGCAATTTAAGTTTTTATTTTTTTCACATGTTAAATTAATTATTAAATTTTAGATAAAATAAATTTATCATTATTAATTAATGAAAAAATTACACATCATAAAAAATATAATAAAAATATATATTATTAACATATAAGATTCATAAAAAAATATTCAATACTTTTTATTCTTTATTTAACTTTTTATGTATATAATATTATAGAAAATTATAAAATATTTACGTAAAATTGTATAAGAATATGCAGTAGTGTATTTTTACATAAATTAAAAAATATCTATAGGATAAAAAAATATCAAATATTTTTGTCAAATACAAATTATTTGCATTCTCAGTAATTAAATATTTATTTCATTAGAGAAAATAAATGAAAAAGATAGACTTTTTAAATCTAAATTTTTATAAAAATATTTGGCCATAAATAACTTTTAATATTTTCTTTATCTTAACTATTCAATTTATATTACGACTATTAGTTTTATCATCTTACCTATTCATGTATTTTTATTTTTTAAAATTTTGTTACAAATTCATAATTGAGTAATGTTGATTAATATGTTTATTTATTTATTCTTGTTATGGAATACTATTTTTTAAAATTGTTTTTTAACATTATATTTTCAATTTAATTTTACTGTTTTTTAATAAAATATAAAGATAAAAATTACAAATAAAAATGATTAAATTTTTAAAATTAATGTTACTTTTTTAAAATTTAAAATAATTATGTTTAATTTTAACTAAATATAATTTTATTTAATTAAAGTATAACGCCTCCGTTAAAATGCTAAAAAATATATTACAAAATATTTAACAATAAGAGCAAGATATGAAACATATCATCCTAATTTGCTTAAGATGATAAATTACTTAAAATAAAATTGAAAAGTAATACTTTATTGAAAATAAATATAGTTTGTAAAAAATTAAATCCGTTTTTAAAGTCATTTTTCATCAATCAAATAATTTTTAAAAATAATTTTATTAAATATTTTTAATTAAACGAAATAATTCTAATTGCAATCAGATTTTTAATTTTGAATTTTGATTAATTTATTTATTATTTTTGTAAATCACAGTTTTTATATAATTCATTAGAATATTATTTAATTATAAATATAATAAATTAATTGAAATTATTAATCTTTCACAATAAATCTAAAAACTTATGATATATTTTAAATTAAATTATTTAAATTGATAATGTATATATATTAAACCAAGACAGCATAGGATGTATCTATGAATTTGGTATTTTTTTTAAAATTAAAATTCAAATTGAGATTCCTTAAATTTAAGTAAGATTTTTTTAAAGGAATAAAATTTAAAAGAAAAAAGAGTAAATTGTGAGATTTTTAATATAAGAGGAGCAGGGAAAGAATAAAGTAAATGGTACGAGTACTAGATATTATATTTGATTAATCAATGTTAATTAGCGCAAAGGAAAGTTACATGCAACAATCATTTATCTTAGTTTCAACTTATAGGATCAGTTCACATCTGTGTTGACCAAAAACAAAGAAGACCCTCACATCAATGCATCACTGCAATTTTGGACAAGAAAACATCGCTTAAACATGTTGATATATACATATATAGGTTTAAAAAAAAAACATATAATATATATAAAATTATCCTGCACCACTGCAATATCTGTGAATGGTAATGAGACTTATTGTTTCAAAAATTTTAATTTTTACAACATTCTATATAAAGTTTAATTTTAATAAATAATAGTATATTTTTAATATTATTATAATTTATTAGTAAACAGTAATGTAAAAAAATTATATTATATTTCAATTAAATTCTTTATATAAGTAGCATATTATTTAAGATCAATTGAGATTATAAAAATTTTAATATTCAATTTATCTAAAAACAGATATATTTAAATTTGTATAATATACCAGTATTTAACTTTAAATTAAATTAATATTCAAAAATAAAAATTATAAATAAAAAATTGAATGCTTAATAAAAATGAGAATAATTTTTTTAAAAAGTCTTGAATCTCGTTTTCTATTTTTAATTTGCGTAACTCGACATCTCTTTTTTGTAGCCAAACCAAAATTAGTGGCAACATCATGAACATTCATATCTTAAAAGTAAGCATTATCGATAATGATCTGCGAATAACTTGGCTTCTAATTTTTTGCTGTCTTGACGAATAAGCACTAATTTACAGTTATAACCTTACAAACGTGAGAGTTGATGACAATCAATTTATGGATTTATTATCGACAAACAATCAGGTTCGATACCAAGAACTTTCATCTATAGACTGTATTTACATGAATCTCCGTTAACTCTATCCATGTGTACTTAATTATCAGTCGACTAATGAGCAGTTAGTTACATAATATATATATATATATGTATATATATATATATATATTATATAAAATATAAAAAATTATCAATTTAATTATTAATTTAAAATTTATTATTAAATAAATTATGTATATAAAATTATACACAAAATAAAAATTAATATATATTTTATCTCATAATTTTATTTTAATAATTTATATATTATTTAAATGTTGATATGATTTGTTTCACTTTCAGAATATTCACGAAATTCTATTCCTTGTTGGACTTATTAGAAAGGGACAAGTGAATAATCAAAATGAGTGTTATAAACCCAAAAGGGCAAGATGCCGGCTACCATTATTCAAATAGTTCACTCACCAACCCAAGAAATCAATGGGCTGAGGGCAAATAATAGATAAATAATTATATCCAAACAACAAAGTAAATAAAATCCCATAACCTTCAATCTATTACGAGACTATTTACTTCATTCGTGCACTAGAAAGACTCATTTTTACACCAAACATGAATAAAAAACCGCCCAAAAAATAAAAGGAGGTTTAAAAATACCCAAGACAGAAGGGCAAGTAGTAGTTTCCTCATTGACCTATGAAACCAATGCAATATTTTATGAAGTAAAGATGGGTGGTATCTACGTGGGAAATTTACTATGATTAGCAAAAGCAATGACATGGTATTAATACTTAAGTTATTTAATGTACTGGATAAAGAATTATGAAAAATTACATTAAATTTTAAAACTTTTAGAAAAGTATATTAATAATATTTTTAAACTTCTTGCTTCTATTAACATTTTGCAAATTGATAAGATTCATGTTGTCTGCTTTCCATTTCCATCTCGAGGAGACACGTGGCAGTGCACCGTGGCTCTCGCCTCACCATTAAATAGATCTACTTGTCTTTCTGATTTTTTTTAATATAATATTATTTTTAAATAAATTAAAATTTAATCAATTTCTTTAAACAGAAAATTGTTTCACTTTTGAATTATAAAAAGTAACCGTTTAACCATAATTTAATTTACTGATGATAAAAATTGACATTAAGCCACTTAATTTTTAATTTACTAATAATTTTTATATTAATTTTTGTTAAAAAAATTTAAAAACCAGAATGATATTAATTTTAATAATTTAAGAATAAAAATATAGTTTTATTTTTATTTAAAATTGTAAAGATAATGATTACTCATATAGTTAATTAATTGATGTAGTTCTATATTTATTGAATTTTAAATATTATTAATTATATTATTGATTAAATTTTTAGTTAGAAGTATTTAATTGATCTGTTTTTAATAGTTAAAATTAACTCCACAGATTTATTTTCCATTTGTACTTTAGCATTTGCTGTTTGCTTTGAAGGAAGAAAACAATAATAAATGATGATGAGAGAAAATATGAGTTCCATTAAATTTTCGTTGATTTGAGTTGAGGTAAGAGAAGAGAAAGAGAAGAAAAATATGTGCACGTTTTTTTTTTCTTTTCAGTATAGGTAAAAAAAAGCTTATGAAATTATACATTTACCCTTATTTCATTTATATTTTAACATATCATATGGTTCAAATATCATTGTCGTGAGTGAACCAAAATTCAGAATTGATGATCGAATAAAATTAAGGATGTTTTTCAAATTTTGAAGTCTATCCTATATCTCTTTCATTTAAAAAATATGCATTGCACTGTCCAAGTATAATCTATCAGGTGTGAAAATTGGTCTCACAGTATAAAATTATTATAGAAATTTTAAAACTTCACAATTAAATATTTGAATTGAACGCAAGTTAATAAATTTAATCTAATCTCATAATCACTAATTTAATGTAGGAAAAATGATATAGAAATGTCATTTAACTCTCTTTAGGTGGAGTATGCTCTCAACATCAGCGTGTAAGCGTGATTGGATCACATCCCCAATCTGAGCATGCCACTCTTGGATCATGCTTTTGGTCACTATGCAAGCGTCCTCGAAACGAGTTATTGATCTCAGCTGCTACACATTTTTCAAACTGTCCTTACCCTCAGTTAGTACATGTCCTCGAATCACATATATATTCCTTAGCCTATCAACCTCTTTGAATTAAATAAATTACATTGATCATTTTTTTAGATTTTTTAAAAAAATATTTAATATTTTTTTATTGTACATAATTTTTTAATTGATATAAAAATATAATATCGTATATCTTTCTAATTATATAATTTTATACTATTTTTTATTTTTTATTATAACATATGCACAAGAAAAATAAAAAAAATACTAAACACAAAAACTATTAAATTATTTTTCTATATGCTTAAGAAAATATCAATGTGATTGATGTTTAAATTAATCGTAATGATTGGTTTTTCAAACTTTTATATTCAGATAAAAAAATTCTTATAATAAATACTCGTGTTAATAACTATTCCTCGACAGTATCACTTGTTAGTTTAAATTATAAACCCACGTATGGTATAGATTAAACATGTCCAAATTTATAATTTTAAAATTATATGTATTGCATCAAAATATACTCATACCATACAAAATTATCATATAACATGTTTAGTTTAAATAAAAATTTAACATATAATTTTAAAATTAATTATGAAAAGTAGGAAAATCCTTTTATCATCTAATCACTAACTTGGTATCTTTAATTATTTGAAAATCTTTTTCGCTTACCTTTTAGTAGCTTCAACTATCTTTGAGTAAAAGGAAAATAATCTTAACTGCTTCAATTCTCAATTTCAAAGTTTTAAACGGTTTTAAAATGAGAAAAAAAATATGAAGTTTGAAATATAATGGATCCTATCTATATAGAAAAAAAAAGGAAATAAAGTTTTTCTAAATTTGAAGATGAGAAATAGAAAGAAAAGAATGTAGGAATTCAACTATGTAATTGCATGTGTAAAAGAAATAAAATTTGGAGAATTTTTGTTATGACGAATGGTAGCGAAACAGGGAGCACAGGGAGGGGATTGTTTGTATCGTAAAAGGAAGTAGGAATAAAAGAAAGAAAAGTTGGTAGTAGTAGAAGTCTATTTGGGTGAAAGGAGAAATAAACAAAATTAATAAAGAAGAAAAAAAAAAGATGGGGGAAACAGGTGGGATAATATTTAAAATAGTAAATTTAAGCGTGCATAATGAAAAAATAATCAAATAATTAAAAGTAGAAGTTAAGAATTATTTAAAAATAAAAAAACTAGTATACAATCTTTATAATTACATAGGGAAGTTATAAATAATTTGAGAAATATATAAAGACGTAACGGAAGCTTTGGAAGATACAAAACACTCCCTCTTTTTCAGGTAAATAAAATTTAAAATTATAGTTTTAATACCCTTTCTCTTTCTTAATTAATTTTAATGTAAATTTTATTTTTAATCCCAATATTATTACCTATAACTAATATATACACATTAGAAATTTTATATCTATAATTTAAAAGAAATACAACATATTTTTAATTATTTTAAAAAAATTACTTGAATTTATAACTTTATAAATATTTTCTTATTTTAATTTATTGTAAAAAAATGTTCACCTTAATTTTTAATGTCAATAAAAAATTACAACACAAAAACTCTACTTAATATTATTTTATTAAGAATTTAAATAAAAAAATTATAAAATTGGGAATTGAAATGACATGCACTCGCAAAATATGTATTTTAAGGATATGTACATGAAATGAAAAGAAAAAAAAAAAGGATGAGACATTTTTTCATTGATTATTTCATTCATACACAAAAACATACGCATTCATCAACATCATTTAACCGTAAATTGAACTGAAATTATATAGTACATAACAAAAACGGTAAAATGGAAAGGTAAGAGTTATATATTTTAACTATCTGTTTAACTAAAAAATATATTAAATTATTTTAAATTTTAAAAAATAATAGTAAATAATAAATTACGCATATATATTTTAAAAAATAACCTGCAAGTTAACCAGTAAATTCGTAAATCCAACTTATTTAACCCATAATTTAAATGAATCAAGACAGAAAAAAATTCATACCTAATTCATACCGAAAATATCTTTATAAAACCGGCAGCGTTTCCCTTTTTATTGTTTCGAAAATTTGTTTTCAGAATCCAACTATAAATATATTTTAAAAATATTACTAATAAAGCTCGAAAAAATATTTTTGAAATATATTTATAACATTCCGAAAATATATTTTTGAAATATATAAATAACTTTTCACAAATATAATTTCAAAACTTTATATTCGAAATGTTATTAATGAGTTCTAAAAATATTTTTTTAAAATTCATTAATTATATTTCGAAAATAAATTTTCATAACATAAAAAAAATACGTTTCATTATATTATAAGAATATTTTTGTATAAAAAATGAAAAAAAAGGAAGGATATTAAAAGTGATAACGAAATTGAAAAGTAACTCCCTTTCGTTTAACCTATTTTGGAATGCGGGAAATTAAATTTTAGATGTAAAGAACAGCCCAAGACGAAGACCAAGACCAGGCCCAGCAACCTGATTTAATAGCAGAAGGTCTTACTTAATTTACAGATTATACGAAGCCCAGACCCAGGCCCATAGAACCGGCTGTAATCACACAAACCTATATAAATGACTACAAAACGATTTTCTCATTTTCTCCCAACTTTTGAGTTAAATATATATATTTTTCTTCGAAGTTTTAGAGTTGAGAATGGGGGCATTGGGAATTTTCTTGGGGTGTGAGCTGTGTGAATGAATTCACTTGCTTTTCTGCAATCCTATAATCGAACACAATCATGGTGTAGCATGGCCCTTACCTGGAAAGGCAGTGCAAAAAGAAATCGCTTCTCCATCATTATTCTATTTACTATAGTATATTTTCTATACTTTGGAGGATGTTATCATTTATGGTCTTAATTAAAACCTCCGTTTCTCTCTCACCACTTCTTACGTGGAGTTGGATCATCTCTCTAGCTTCCATTTGTTATTATTTCTCTAATCTTTTGCTAGGTAACACCTAACCCGATTCAAAGATTCGGGCAACTTATTAGTTTATTAAGAAAGATATTTATTTTTATACTTTAAACTCAATTATAAATAATGTGATGAACACGTTTTATATTTAAACTCTCTCCCTCCTCCTCAGTTTCTTCAATAATTATATATATTGAATATAACTATATTTAATGTGACATTTATTTTCTTAAAACATATCAAACATGAAAATTACTAAAGTTAATGGGATTAGCTTAATGATAAAAATAGAAATTAAAATAATTTTATATGTAATTTTTAAATTTAACTTTCATTTTTTTTACTTCATAAAACAAATGAAAATTGCTAACGTATTTCTTCTAAAAAATGAATAAATATATCAATACTTAATATCGTTATTTACTTTCACTTAACTTTTTGGTGTATTTAGCAACTTTTAACTTTAATTGTTTTACGATATATTCAAAAGTATAACCCTAAAATATCTAAAACAAATAAGTAGGTGTACTTTCTCTTCCTCTATATTAGATATATGTATATATATGTATATATAGAAAATATTATTTATATAAAAATAATAATAGTAACTATTAACTGTATGGTTAAAGTTAGATTTTTTTTAAAATTATATGATCATTTAAAAAATTTATACAATTTTTGAAAAATATTCATGATTTTTATATTTTAATCTCATTATTTATAACAAGATTTAATGCTAAAAATTTGATTTCATGCTCTTATAAAAATAATATTCTTATTTGATACATTTATTATATAAATGATATATGGTGAGAACAATTTTATGTGATAATGTAAATGATAATTTTTTTATTAAATAATTATATATTGATAATCAAAATTAATTTTTTTAAACCATATATGATCATAATTTGAAAAAGCCTTATTACGTTTTAAAAAATTCACATATTTTTTATGCTTTAATATTAATTTTTCATGATAAATTTTAACAGTAAAAATTTATTCTTACATTTATTTATATGTATATATATATATATATTCTTATTTGATATATTTTTTATCTAATAAATATATTTAATGAAAAGATTAATATTTTAAGATAACAAGAACATTAAATCTAGGTTGTAGAATCATATATTAAAAAAGTTATGTAATTTTTTAAAAAATTTATATGGCTTGTATTTTAATATTGATAATTTCTTTTATAAAATCTAACGGTTAAAAATTATTTTTATATAAAAAATATTCTTATTTGGTATGTTGGTATATATATAAAATTAATTATAGCTTTTTTTATATTTGAGTAATTAAAGAAGTATTTAATTTTCAAAAATATTTTCTATTTTTAATCTTTATTTATTAAAATATTATCTTTTTATTTAATTTTTTATTTTTAATATTTTATACATAAAACAGTAAAAAAATTGTTTTACTATTTTTAATACAATTTTAAAAATTAAAAATAAGATAAAAACTTTTTACATAAAAATTAAAAATATTTTCACAAATCAAATATCATATAATTTTTTATCAATTTAAATATACATATATAGCTCCTCTCATTTTGATAATAAAATCTGGCGCCGTTGATGCAATATTTTATGCATCATCTCATTTTCATAAAATAGACCTCTCCTTTTCCTGATCCACGAGTAGCTTTAATTGGATTAATTAAGTAACAAGTGGTAATGTTGGAAGACACACCCAAAGCTATTTTTAATATGTAAAGAAAGTCTTAAGTATAATAACTAGATCAACAACTTGACGACTAAGTTCGTTCATTTTCCAATTAAATGGTTATTATTTGTTAACATAACTATAACACGTAAGCATTTATTTGTTTATAGAAAGGAACCATGCATGCCTGTGTGAAAGGTAGCTAATACAAGACTATGATGTATATCGGCCTTTGCTTTTCGTTGAGATCGAGCATGCAGATAATTTATAAGGAATAATAAATGTTAATAAAATGAAATGATTAAAAAAATAAAAAATATATAATAATCAAAATTTTAAATTTGTACAATAGAAAAAAGGTAATAACTAAAATGTTTTACCACTAACTTTTTTTAAATATAATAAATAATTAAAATAAAAATACAGTTGGAATGAAAGTGAACAAAATATTTAAAAATAATTTATTATTTAGTTTGTTTAAATTTATATTGATTTAGTTTATTTAATAAATAGATAAATTTAAATTTATTAAAAAGTTTTTTTAAATAAATAAGTTAAATTGATATTTATAAAAAAATATATTTAATCTATTTAGATGTTTATTTATATTTATATATTATATTATATATTATTATACATTATATATTTATATTTATATTTATTATAATATATTTTATTTATATAATATTTATATATATATATATATTAGATTTAGTTAATGATGTTTTTAACTTATATGTTTTAATTTTATAAATTTTTTAATTAATTATTTATATATATTTTAAATTTTTTTTTTTAAATTAAATTTTTAAATTTTTTTTATATTTTATAAACTTTAAATCAAGTTAGATTTTAATAAATAAATAAAATAAATTTAACAGATAACAGGTATAGTTTATATCTCAAACTTTTAAATAGAAACATTTAAAATTTAATTTAACTTATTTTCATCTTAACTATGCTATTTTACATCTTGTTAGATTATGCCTAACTTATCATCTTATAATTATCTTTAATTAAAATGAATAAATAAAAAATAAAAAATTTAAATTATTATTTTTTCTTAATAAATATCTATTAAGTGGTTTTAAATTGAACGAAAAATTATATATATATATATATATATATATATATATATATATAAATTATAAAAAGTTTACACGATTAATTCATGGTAATATTAAATATATATTAAAAAATAAAAAATAATTTCTTAAAAAATTATTATTAAATTTAAATTTATTTAAAATTTAAATAGTAATATAAAGAATACAAATTGACGCTATTTAAGTTAAGAGTATAAGAAGCTATATAGTTTTTTTAAAGAACTAGTAATTTTTATTCTAAAAATGAATTTGATATTAATAAAATTCATTGAGAGCTTTTGAAAATTGTAATTTTTTTTTAACATTGAAGGTAATGTTTTAAAAATAAAATATAGTGCAATACAAGATTATTCCATTTTAAGAGTATTATTTTTATAAAATTAATTGATATTATCATCTAATTATAAAATTTTAAATTATTAAAACTATTTTTTATAGTAATTACTTTACGAAGTTATATTTATTGTAATTTTTAGTTGGTTGACAATGTAAATTTTTTATCTTGATAATATATTAAAATTAAATTTTTATTTTTTATATATGGTGATTAATTAATTTGGATGAATTTTTTGTTATTATTTTTTCACGTAATGTTATATCACTAAAATATTTTAGATTTTTTATTTCAAATGAAAAGATGTGTTTTAAAGGACAAAGTTAAGAATTCTAACAGCTAAATGGAAGATTGTGATCGAAATTTTAATATATATATATATATATATATATATATTGTTTATACATGTGTAAAAATTATGATTTGAATAGTTTTTAATCTATATTTATCATTCTATACTTTATCCTCTAAAAATAGATCACTCAGTAAAACAAAAAGTTAAAATGGATAATAATTATTAAATAAATAAAACATATTCCTATAGTTAGATAAATTTAGATTTTTATTCTATATTGTCAAATCATTAGAATAATAGATGTGTACTCAAAAATTAAAACTTCATTTTTATCAAATTTCTTGGTGTCCTCGTTTATCAAATTTATTGGCATCCACACTTAACGCTTAATTTGTATCAAGTTTTTAGCATTCAAATTTTCCTTTTATACATTGCATGTCAAGGGACCAGAGTCAAGAATTTTTTTTAACCATATATTTATAATTATATAACTAACATTAATTTATCTCATAAGATACGCTCTTACATGACTTGCTTCTCATATATACGCATAAATTTAGTAAAGATATTATACCATTAAGATTACAATAAAATTTAATAACTAATCAGAAACAGATTAATTAATAATAAAAAACCATCTAGCCTGAACCATATAATGTGCAAGTTATTATAAATAAATCCTATTTTTATTTTACCGTTAACTAAGTTATCATCAAGATAGTTATTTAAATTCACATTAAGGAAATAATTAAAACAAAAAACTTAATTATGTTCATTGTCGTTGCATAGAAAAATGTATACGAAATATTAATTGGCTAATTTTTCATTTCTCATAATTTGATGGGTGAAGTTTACAGGAAAATGGGCATGGAATCTACATTTTTTATTATTTTCTATATAACCCTTTATATTTATTTATTTGTTATATAGTCCTTGTATCTCCATCCTCCACCGTCTCCTGGTACCTTACCTCGATTTGTCCCAAAAGCTCCTCACTGGTCCCCTCTCAGACACCTTGTGATGTGGAGGCTGATGATGATTCGAGCTAGAGTGGAGCACCACACGAGGATTGCTCTTGAATGAAGACCAAGAACCTTCTCCAGACTTTTACTATTGAAAGTTCCAGGGACTCTATTACAAATAAATATTTTTGTTTAGGTCCTACAATTAGATCTCCAACAAGCTTAATAAGTGATGATAATAATAAGGGAAGCGTAATCTAGTAGTCTCGGCTTAAACAGCTAGACTATCAAGAATGTGGTGTGATTGCGTATAGATATTTTTATCTTTTTAAGACGAATCAACTTCAAAACTAGATCATCAACTTTATCTCTTGTTTTAGAGAAAAAGGAAAAGTAAGTGATTCTATTTTTTTTTTTTTGAGTAAATTGATCAGAATAATACCAATGCATAAACTATCTACGTAGATAATGTTGTTACAAAAATATCTTTATAGGAAGTTACTACAGTAGTCATACATTGCAATGACTAATGTTTTTCTTGTGTTGAATGAACACGTGTTAAATTTTACATACATGAAAATCATCTACATGAGTAACTTAGGTAAACAATTTTTGCATTCACATTATTATGGTGAATTACCTAATTTGTTGACTTTGGCATCGAAGGAATATTATTTTCCTCCGATGGGTCATAGTCATAGCTCACATAGCATTGTAAATAGAGTACAGCTTATGGACTTTAATTTGGGTTTGATACACTTACCACGTCAACAGTACAAATCACTTCCAATTTCACCATCCTTTCTTACCTCATTTTTGGCTTCCACTGATACAAGAAAAACTTCCGGGCATAAAAATAGTAGCATAGAATTAATTAATGTTCTGTCACACACAAAATTTTCCAATTTTGATCTAAAGGATTAACAATGACGTTAGGAAAAGAAGAAGATTCTTTAGATTAGGACCAAGTCACAAAATTAGTGGGCAAGTGTTGATGATAGCTGTTGCGGTATTATTATATGCTTGAAACTTCGAAGTAAACTTCAAGCTGACCTGTTCGTAAGCAAGTACAAGCATACGATGATATAATCAAGACCAAACAAGCGACAGACTTGAATTTTTTGTGGAGTAATTAATACAAAAATGTATGTACATAATTCATATAATATAATATAAAGAAAATAAAGTTTTTATGGGGGCACTTGTCCCCAAAACCTAATAAATAGATCAGTCCTTGAATTGTATTGGTTTCTAATTCTGATTGGTAATTAAAATCGGAAAGTAAACACTTCCACAGGATGAGATTCGTAATTTATGCCCAATTAATTTCAATCATATATCACGTCTTGTAACTCGAGCTCCATTGGAATGATAATGTGTTTGCTCTAAATATTTGTTTGTGTTGGCGTTATAACCTTCATTGTGCACATCCCAAGATTGGTTGAGTAATAGTAGCAATTTATTTTCATCACCAACAAGCCAAGTTAAAGTCAACACTAAATTAACCAATCAAAGCCTAACTACTTGTATGATAGGTAATGTTAATTATGACTGCTTCAAACCAAGTTACTTGTATATTAAACCTTGTTCGAAACCTCCACTAAGGTTGAAATACTTTTGCTTTCAGAAAATTTAGGTTTCAATGTATTGTTAGTCTTGAAATTTGTGCAAACTTTACTTGGTAATTTAACCAAACAGACCCTAAACTTACATTTAAGAGTTATGCAATCATGTTTAGCACAATTTTTTTAATTAAATATATTTTCTTTAATTTTTATTTTTTAAACTTTTTATTTCTGATCTTGATAATTTGTGATTAGATATTTAATGATTTGATTGATTGATAGATAGATGTTTAACTAAATTTTATTATGTATCAATTCATTGCATGTATTAAAAAAATTATATAACAAAGATAAAATATAATTTGTATCATTAAGTCACATCAAACGTTATAATGGTTTCTTATTAACTAGTTGTGTGACCTTTCTATTTAATATATACTAAGTATATATGATAAAGTTTAACTAAATATATGTTCTTAAATAAATAGAAAATAGAAAAATAACAAGGGAAATTAAATATAAAAAATAGAATATAAAATATATAAAAACCACAAATAAACCTTATTATATTTATAAAAATTAAAGATATATTTAAGAAAATAAAATCAGCAACTTATCTATTACTTTTTTTAAGCCTTTGAATGGATATCTCTTAATTTTGTAAGACTAATCCAAATTATTGATATTATTTATAAACTTTAACAAAATCACATTGTATTTGTGATTAATTAGTATTAAATACATAGATATTAGAATTTAAATAAATATATTATTAATATAAATATTTTTACTTCTGTTGTTAATTGTTATATAAAATTATAAATTTGTATAACAATTATTTTAAATATTATATCTATGATAATTCTTAACGTATTAATATTATAAAATTATATTAATATTTTAAAATTAAATTTTAAATATTAATAAGTTGTCAATTTAGAAAGAGACTCAAACCTTCTAAATAACTTGTCAAAAATTAAGAAATATTTTTTTATATAGATAGCTCTAGAAAAAAAGAATAGTGTTTTAATTTTTTTATATTTACCTTGTTCCAAAGTGAGGCATTGAGCTCTAAATATATGTAACATGTTAGGTAAAAAATCTTATCTCATTTCATTCAACTAAAATTTTATAATCAAGTACCAGATTTATTAATCATATAAATATGAAAATAATTCTTTTATTAAAATAAATATATTAATTGTGAGATAGTTTTCAAGATATGTAAAAAATGTGCAACTATTATGTGTCACTAATTGAAATTGGGGAGCAACACATTTTAGTAGGCTAAAATGTGTTCTGCCTCTCCATTGTGTACTACAAAATGATGTGACTCCTCAACATATAGTGTATTGAATAAATTGGATAGGCCAAGACACATGTTCAAACTGTATGTATGCATAATGGACCGGTGAAACACTTCTAAGCCTGAAATCATATGTTACTCCTTAACATGTGATACATAACAATTATGCATCACTTTTGAGACATATCTCTCAAATTAACCCATCTCAGTAATTTGTTTTTAACTTGTACGTTTTTTAAAAATAATTTTAAAATATGCATTATTTTAATTAAAAATCTCAAGAAAACAATTTATAATTTCAAGTATAATACAACTACAATGATATATTAATTGTTATTTAAAAACTTATTTTTCTATTTTCATTTGGGTAAAAAAAAATATAGAATTAACAATAAGCACAGGTCCTTACTACAAAAGTAGAAATTAAAGTCTCTCATATTAGAGAGGCCCCCAACCAACCAAAAAGTAAGAACCAGCATGGTTTATCCGTCTCATCATACAGTTGATAAATTAAAATGAAAAATGAATTTCCAAGTGTCATAGCCCCTCGCAATGATCCAATCCGAGAATCCAACCAACAATGGTTTCGCTAACTCAGCCAGCTCAGCTCAAACAATAATCTAAACTGGACCCCCCAAAAAAAGAATTAAATTCCATTTTTTTAAAAATAGCTTATAACGCAATTTAGCGAAAAACCAGCGGCGTCTACAAGTATCCATCATCTCAAAAACCCACCTACATTCAAACATTCAGTTAGTATAATTTTTTTTTATTAAATCATTAATAATTAAACTATTAAATACCTAAAAAATGAATATAATTTTCTTAAACGATACATGCTATTGTTATAAACTTATAGTCAAATAAGTTTGTCAGAGTCAAAGAAGCTTTCTAAGAAAAGTGAATTAAAATCGGAGTTATTCCCCAGTCTGGTATCTATCTACCTTCCTCTCATTTGGTTCGCCGGCGGCACAACACAATCCCGAGAAGAGATACGAAGTTAAATGGTGTGAGGGTTGGGATTGTTGAGAAGCAGAGAGAGAGAGAGAGAGAATGGGGAATTGCAACGCATGCGTGAGAGATGACGTGGCAGAGTCGAACCGAGGGAGAAAAAAGAAAACCAAACCGAATCCGTTCGCAGAGGAAGGGGTACGTTCGGGGGTTCCGATCCGGGTGCTGAAGGACGTCACATCGAGGAGCCGAATCAGCGACAAGTACGTGATAGGTAGGGAGCTAGGTCGGGGTGAGTTCGGGATAACGTACCTGTGCACGGACCGGGAAACGAAGCAGGAGCTAGCGTGCAAGTCGATCTCGAAGCGGAAACTGAGGACTGCGGTGGACGTGGAGGATGTGCGGCGAGAAGTGGCCATCATGTCGATGTTGCCGGAGCATCCCAATGTGGTGAAGCTCAAGGTCACTTACGAAGACGAAGAGAATGTTCACCTCGTCATGGAGCTCTGTGCCGGCGGCGAACTCTTCGACCGGATCGTCGCACGTGGCCATTACAGCGAGCGTGCGGCTGCGCACGTGGCAAGGACCATCGCGGAGGTCGTTAGAATGTGCCATGCCAACGGAGTCATGCATAGGGACCTCAAGCCTGAGAACTTCCTCTTTGCTAATAAGAAAGAGAACTCCGCTCTTAAGGCCATTGATTTTGGCCTCTCCGTGTTTTTTAAGCCTGGTAATTATTTTTATTTTTATTTTTGGATTTGGTTTGACCAAGTGTGGTGATGATAATTGTTTTGAATTAATTTGAATTTGCAGGTGAGAGGTTTTCGGAGATAGTAGGGAGTCCTTACTATATGGCGCCGGAGGTGTTGAGGAGGAATTATGGACCGGAGGTTGATGTGTGGAGTGCTGGGGTGATTCTTTATATTTTGTTATGTGGGGTTCCTCCGTTTTGGGCAGGTAGTTTATTCATTCATTTTTTGGGTGTGGTTGTGGAGAGTTTGAATTTTGGTTTGGTTTGTTGTAGAGACGGAACAAGGGGTGGCTTTGGCCATTTTGAGGGGGGTGATTGACTTCAAGAGGGAGCCTTGGCCTCAGATTTCGGATAGTGCTAAGAGCCTCGTGCGCCAGATGTTGGAACCTGATCCTAAAAAGCGCTTGACGGCTGAACAGGTGCTTGGTAAGTCATAGTTAATAAACTTCCTCTGCTGCTGGCTGCTCACTTGCTGCCAATTAAGCCCCATTTATGTATCTATTTTTCTCTTTTTAACTTGTCATCCCAAAATGCTAAATGCTAAAGGACAAAACTGAGGTGAAGTTTCATTGGTCCATTTGGTGCTGAAATGGAGTTGCACATAGGTAACTGATGTGCATTAAAGGTTGATATCAGTTACTTACTTAGGTGCTGCTCCAAATTGATTGGAGAACATCATCAAACGAACCCATGGAACTTGAGCTAGGTTTTGTCCAATGCTAAATACCAAACCGAGGATATTTTTTTTTTTGGTTTATTACGACATGAATGGTTCTGCTGTTCATCTTACTTAATGGTTAATGCCAACTGTTATGTGGGATGTCGATCCATTTTAATGTGTTCAATAAACTATCTTGCTGATATCAGTTTGGCTTTTGGCTAATAATTTCGGTGACCATAAGAGATGCCCTGAATAAATGTTGGATTTATCCTTTGTGGCAGAATCTTGCATGTATCAATATTTTTAAAAAATGGCAAAATTCATGCTTAGAAAAACCCCTAAAAGAAGGGGAGGGGGGACGTGTCAAAGAGACCTTAACATGTGATCACCTCTCTGTTTCAGCCAATGTCCCTGTTATGTACATGATTTTTCTGGAAAATATGCTTGAGGAAAATTATTCATTGTATTAAGATTAGTTAGTGTAGAAAGAGTAGGATAGATTGTTTGTTGCATATATTGAGGACCTTTAATTTGTGATCATATTGGAGAGGCTCCTACGTGTAGCCTTTCCTGGACTTGCATGCGGCTTAAGATATATAGACCAAATTCCAATAAAGGTTCTTCTCCCCTCCCTAGCCTCTAAAGCGTCAAACCTTGAATGTTAAATTCAGCTTTCTTTGATGACTCTCAGACAAGAATGAGACATTGAGTTCAACTATCCTTCATAAGCTGTGTTGAATTCATTTTGCATTTGTTTATAGGTTTACGTTGTAATGCAGTTTAAATGACTTGGAGATACATGAGTAGGCTGCTGGGAAACATTCACTCCACTGAAGTTGAATGGTGGTCTCTATGGTTTATTTTGTCCTTTTGATTGTGAGAAGGGTTATTCAATAACTGTCATACCTCTCAAGAATGAATTTAGAACTTTCAACCCTGAAAGATTTTGCCTTGTGATAACTGACAGGGTGATTTTGTGGGACTCAATCAGGATGTTTAAGCAGCTCAAAATTTCCATGTATATTTTATGATTTTTCTTTGTTTAAGAGGAAATTCTCATTCTTATCTGCACCCTTTGCCTCATTGCCCTCTCCCTCTTCAAAGAAAAAAAGGAAATCAATGCATATTTGAACCATTGTAACTTGCCAGGCTGAACTCTACATTAGGTCTACCTGCTACCTGGTATAAAAGAAAGCGATTCTAAATATTTGTTGTCCTTTATTGTGGTTGCAGAACATTCCTGGCTACAAAATGCAAAGAAAGCTTCAAATGTTCCATTGGGTGATATTGTGAGGACAAGGCTTAAGCAGTTCTCCCTGATGAATAGATTCAAAAAGAGAGCTCTTCGGGTTAGCATCTATTGTGGTTTATGGATAATTGTTGACTCAAGTTCTGTGTATGATGGAAGTAATAGAATGAAGTTGGAATGTTGGTGATTTGAGTTTCTTTGAATGAATGCTACAGGTAATTGCAGAACATTTATCTGTTGAAGAGGTAGAAATAATCAAAGATATGTTTACATTGATGGATACTGACAAAGATGGCAAAGTAACATATGAGGAACTGAAGGTTGGATTACGGAAGGTTGGTTCACAATTGGCCGAGCCAGAGATAAAGATGTTGATGGAAGTGGTAGGCTTCTGTAAACTCTACCATTTATAATGTAATTGCTCCATATAATTTCTGTTCTTTGTTTGCCCTATGATTATTAGACAATCTTATGGATCTCTTTGAAATCATTTTCTATACTTCCATTCCATGAGTTTTTAGAAGAGTGTACACTTTTATAATGAACATGATGTCGTGTTTTCCAGGAATGAATATTTTCCCTTTCCGGTTTAACCCAGTATGTGTGTGGTTGGTATGTGCAAGGCAAATGTGTCTTAACTGGTTTTAGACTGTGTTGCATTACTTCATATACTATTCGATGCCAACCTTAATGTATGCTGATTATGTGGTGTAAGTAATCCCTAAATATACTTAAGGAGAATTTGTTTTCCAGTACTATTTGTATTAGAAAATGATTGAGGTCCTTTCAACATTAGCATGAAGATTGTTTTAGTTTCTGAAGCCTTAGTTTGAGGAACATGTTGAGAGAAAGAAAGAGAATCACCAAAAGAAAAAAAAAACCTAGTTTGTGTAAATAAGTCAGTAAAATCCACTGCACTCCAATATTATATTTATATTACCGAGTAATATGGCAGTAGTAAAAAAGAAATGAGGACACTATGCTATGCTTATCTCTACACATATCTCAACAGAAAACAGCGATAGTTTTACTGACACTACTTACTTTTCTAAGACTGATGTAAGCTCTAGTCTCACTTTCTAGTGAATTATACTGCATCATATACGGATATACCAATGATTTTCATTTGAAGTGAGCTTCATCCATCTAAAAGGAGAATAAATTGAATTGCCATTCATGCCCTAAGCTGGACTTCTCAAGTGTATATGTAGTAGATATGTAAAAAAAATTGTCATTCAAATATGGTTTTCTTTGCTGCCATTGCTTAGGCTGATGTTGATGGGAACGGAGTACTTGACTATGGAGAATTTGTAGCTGTGACAATTCACTTGCAAAGAATGGAGAATGATGAGCATTTCCACAAAGCATTCAAGTATTTTGACAAAGATAGGAGTGGGTATATTGAGTTAGGCGAGCTAGAGAAAGCATTGGCAGATGATTCGGGAGAAACTGATATTGATGTAGTGAATGACATCATGCGTGAAGTTGACACTGACAAGGTTTGACCTTCACGCTTATGACTCATTGTTTTATTTTACTTTCTGCTGGTTCTTTCTTTCTTAGTTACATTGCCAATGCAACACAAACAAAAGCATATATGTTGTGTTTCTCGTAAAATTTGATTGTTCAAATCAAATGATAAGAATAACACGTGGGGAGGGAAGGTCTGGACTTTCTGGCGTATGACAATTATTTGCTGCTTCTCACGTTACTCATGTACGCCCCACACATTCCCCATGAATCCTTAAAACAAGTTTCAATTTTCTGTTTACGCAGGATGGTCGCATCAGTTATGAAGAGTTTGTGGCCATGATGAAAACTGGAACTGACTGGAGAAAAGCATCTAGGCAGTATTCAAGGGAGAGATTCAAGAGCTTGAGCATAAATTTGATGAAGGATGGCTCACTTCAGCTTCATGATGCTATTAGTGGTCAAGCTGTAGTGGTTTGAATACGAAAATTTTTCTCTGTAACCTTGGTGCTCATGCTCCCTTGTAATTTCTTTTACTTTACCACTTACTATTCTTGAAAGCATGGTTTTCGTAATCTCTCCTTTAAAGCAAGCAAGTTTTGGGTTGGAGCGTTTGGAATCGTACTGATTTACCTTGAGTTATAGTTGGGTTGCTTAGGTTCCTCAGCTGGATTGGGTGATAGATGCCTGAAGCATGAAGCATGCGTTGGAGGGTTGCATACTAAAGGCGTTTTATAGCTTGTCAGCACAGGTTGTGGGGACACATGCTGTAGGCCTCAAAATGTCACATATTCTTTGTATATCTTTGTCCTGATATTCGTGTTTGATAATTTCATTGGTAAATGTGATTTTTCTAACTTATGAGCAGAAAACAAGTTAGAGTTTGTCTCATTGGCGGTGTTAACTTCTGAGAAAGTTATATACCGGTCAAAGCAATTTAAGTGTCCAAAAATAATGAAGATATCTTGTGCCCAGATTTTTTATTAAATGATTTTTTTTATCACTGGTGTTAACGGCTCCTCCACTTGAGTAGGAAAATGAAGAGGAGTAGATACAACAATAACCATCTTTATGCGTTTAATTCCTTTAAACATTTTGCATTAGACATCAAATTGAATATATTCCAATACGATATCAACATAGTATCAAAATCAAGAAGCATTTAAGAGTTAGACAATTTCTCAAAATTTAAAAGTCTCGTTCTTGTTCTTAAATGAAAAGGGAAATTCGCTTGTAACACAAAATCAAATCCACATTTTTCTTAACATTTAGATTTTGATAAAGAATTTTTGTTTAAAACTGTTACAAATTCAAAAAAAGTAGTTTTTTTTTTATAAAAAAATAGTTGAATTTAAAATGCAAAAAAATTGAAACAATTTATTGTATCCAGAGCTTACCAAACAGTTATAGCCGATTACTAGAGCTATTAAGTAGTGTAATATATAGCTGACCACTTGAGCTACTTAATTAGCTTGTTACTTGCCTCCCCAACCCTCCAACTTGGAAAAGTGGTGGTCTCTAATGCACCTCAATTAAAACCCGATCAATAGCAATTATGTGACATAAAGACACATCACAAAGTCCCTTGCTCGCTTCGTGTACCCCGTCTTCCAAATATAAACGATTAAGCTATTTGAGAATAACACTATATTCCTCTTGAAAGTTGAAACTAAAATTTCATTCTACCAAGTACTCTTTTTTTTTTTTTTAAGAAAAATAATCGTTTATTTTTTTAGATTGTTGAAAGGACTTTTAAAAGTTAAATAAATATTTGATCAAAATATAATTTTTATATATTATTAATATAAAAAAATTTCACTATTAACTAGTTAGAAATCATTGTAAGAATAAATTTTAAAATTATTATAAAAATTAACATTTTGTTAATTATAAATTTATAATTGGATGATGATATAGTTTTTTTACACACTATTAATGTATTTTAATTAGATTCTTTGACCAAAATCAAACTTTACCAAACACTATTGATTGTGAAAATGTTTAATGTGAACATCATCCTCCGCTGTACGCATCCCGTACTGAAGAAGTACGACATTTCCAAATTAATTGAGAGCTGTCGTTTAGTTCTAAGAGCAATTGAGCAGAGTATCTTCGGAGATATGACATAAGACATTGGCATTTAAATAAAAGGTTTATGGTCAAAATCCATGTAACAATGTCAACATGACAATGAACGAAACTTAGAATATAGTCTATCACTGACATATATATGAGCTCACTTACCTTTCCAACAGGCTACTAATAGTGAAAGTTTGTATAGCTAGAAATTAATGTTTTGGCATTGCTCAATTTCAAAACATGCAAGTGATGCAACTGATTTGATCGATTCCTACTTCCCAGCGTGGATCATAAGCGAAAATTTCTCAATATTCTGACAACATATCCTCTCCCATTCATACCCACTTACAGGTTTCACCCTTGGTTTATCATATTTTTCTGTTGGGTTTTTGTTTTGTCATTTAGTTTCGTATAGTTTAATGTGTAGCATGTCGATCTAATATGTAAGCCATAAAGCCGATTAACCATGAAAGATATGTATAACAATAGGAATTAAACCTCAATTTCACAACTTTAATTGGAAACGTCAACTATAACATCAACCCAGATACGGTTTGGTTCTCTTTAATTTCCTACATATTTTTTAGGTGAATTTCCTTTTTTGTCCGCTAGTCTCTCTCTCAATACGTTTGTGTGCGTCTACTGCAACATAAATAGAGTACTTAATTATAGTAACAGCAGAAACGTATAGGTAAACACACAAAATAAAAATCATAGGTATAGTCCAAAAAAGTACACAAAGATCATTTGCTTCCATTCTCTACAATTTACAATTGCCAATTTTGGTGACAAATTTAAAATTATTGGTAAAATATTTGATTTTATATTTACAATTTATCATCCAAAAATTTAGATTTTAGTCATAGATCATTATTTATCATACCCAAAATTATACACCATCATTATAAGTTATAATTATATTATTTAAACATGTCACGAAAAAAGTTAAAAATATATTCATGATTTTAAATCTGTCATTGAAATAGATAATAATAGAATTAATTTTTTAAGTATTAATATTTTAGGTATATAAAGCTTATAGTATATATTGAAATATGATATCGATATAATAAAAATTTGATAGGATGAAACGTGTAGACCGATTCAATCTTACCTATGTAAAACTTTTTTTCTTACTTGTTTATCTTTATAGATTTATAACATTTATGTATATAAAATTTAAAATTATTTTTATTTTTAGCAATATGAACCCTTAAATCTTTTGAAATAGAAGCATTTTCAACGATAATTTTCTGTTGGTATGCTCTGGAAATTTCTTGTGGTGTTTGTTCACTTCGTTTCATGACAAGGAAATGAATCTTATTTTACTTTTGAGGAGTTGACAACACTTCCTCTTTTCTTTTTAGTGAAGTAAAGGTAGAGATTGTACTTTAAATCTCGTAATGGAAAAACAAAAGCATGATAAAGCATAAAGGTAGAGATTATACCCCCCACAATTCCACTTGCAGAAAGGAATTCCTTTTTGTGGATTTTCTCCCTCCAATGAAATCATTTTGCTGTAAAACATGAACTATTCCTTTTTGCTAGTCTGAACTTTCTTTAGGGCTATTTAATCCTTATTTTTCGCACCTTAATTTTATTTACATCTTATATAGTTTTTACCTTAGTGCTCGTAATCCGATATTTTCTTTTACGCTGGGGCGAGACCTCACAGCTGTTGTACTTATGTTAAAAGCTAAAACGTTGAAAATATTATTTAGTAGTATCCGTTTAAATTTTCAACTAATTGAAAAGTGTTATTAATTACACACTTCACTGATATTTTCTTTTCATGAAGTATAATGTTGTTAAATATTTTTTATTAAATATTCTTTTGTTCCTTTCTTGGATTTTTTTAAAGATGTTTATATGTATGATTTTTTTTTTCATTTTTAGAATCATATTTTTAGGAATCAAGCCTCACAGGAATGTTATAAATATCTTCATTTTGCTCAAGAAAATCTTGCAAACATTTTTATAGACATGGCTAAAATTTTCTCATCTTTATAAATTTTTTGAATATACTTCCTTTTGTGGGGAATATTTTATTGAAAAATTTAATTTTTTTAAGAAAAATTAGTTTCTTAAATTTTTTAAATGAAAAGTATTATTTTATACATACACAGGTGGGGTAAGCTGTCTGATTTTTTTTTTTTAATTGATAGCCATTTAATTAGGATGTAAAGAGTATAGGTGCACAGTTGGGATGTAGGAGAATTACTGTTGTTTTTTAAATAATTATTATAAATATGCAAAATTTAGTATTTTCAATTTAAAATTCTTAAGAATTGTCAACAAATCTCCCTGCCAAATGTAAAGGATGTCAAGGCATTTGACATGCTCGTCGCAAACGCGCAAAAATAATTTCTAAATTTTCCCCAAACTATTGGTATAGTATAAGGTGCAACCTAGGTCATTTTCCAAAGACCATTTCAAGTTCTTAAGCAAATAAGGAGAAAATTAGAACAAGGGGATTTTGTAAAGATTTGATATTGAGTTCTAAACACAAAATACAGAATGAAATTAATTTTCACTTAACAATTATCAACTCAAGGAATTCAGAGGCTATTTTCATAACTAATCATTGATCACTAAAATCATGCATTGTGTTTATCAACCTAGGATCATCTGGAACCCCTAAAATGATCCTTGAATTCTCTACTGAGAAACCTCTCAGAATTTAATTGATTATGATCAACAAGATTTAGTAACCACTTAATCTTTTATCTAAACCAATTTCACAATCAAAATTCAGTTGAAGTAAGTAATAAAATGAAAACCTTCAATTCAATTACTTAATTTCTACTCTTCAAACTTTTGGAAAATGATTTACCAATCAAAAACCAATTATAAATCAATTATGCATTAATCAAAATACGTCAACCGATCAAACTTTGATTAAAGAATAAAATTGAAGAATATAGTGAAGCAGAGTAGAAACCACTTAATAAGCATGTAAATAAAGATCAAGACCTCAAAGTTAAAATGAAAATAGCTTGAATCCTTGAATTGAAACTACAAACCTAGCCTTTCATGAAGGAGGCAAACTAACAACAAAGAAAGAGGCAAACTAACAACAAAGGAAAACTAAGCCTTCCATGTAGGAGGCAAACTAACAATAAAGAAAAACTAAGCCTTCCATGTAGGAGGCAACTAACAATTAAGAAAAACTAAGCCTTCCATGTAGGAGGCAAACTAACAAGAAAGAAAACCTAAGTCTTCCATGAAGAAGGCAAAACTAACAAGAAAGAAAGAAAGAAAGAAAATGGTATTGGAGTTAATCTCCAAGGAGTGTGTTTCTCCTCTTGTAAACCCTTCTATTTATAGAGGATTTTTGAGGCATCATCTTCAGAAAGTCACCAACTAGGATATTACTTTTCTACCCTTTTATTGCTTTCACATGGGCTTTGTTGAAAATGCAAAACACTTTTGAATTTTTGTCACCAATGAGCACAACAATTTTGACTTTCTTGCACCGCAATTTCGGATGTTCACATGTCCGAATTAGAGCTTGACTTCTGAACAAAAGTTGTAGCCCCGGATCTTAGCTGTCCAACAGATTTGATTTCATCTCAATATGACTTTTGTATCTCAAGATATGGCCGGATCTTTGCACACTGTTCAAATTCCACGTCAGCAACACTATCTCATCTTTTGAGATAATTTCGGAGTCCTAAACATCCCATTTAGAGTCTGATCTTGCTTTGTAACTATGGACACTTCTTTAAGCTTTCATTCAAGACAGATTTCATGATTTTTGGATGTCTAAAACTCCTATTATGCTCAAAATACTATAATAGTGTCATTTTAATCGGGTAAACAAAGAAATTCAATTAAACTTCATATGAACCCAAACTCATAAAATATGACAAAGACCACTTAATTGAACATATAAGAAGTCTTAATGAGATAAAAGTGAGAGATAATTATTTATGAAATTTATGCTTATCAAATTCCCCCACACTTATCTTTTGCACGTCTCGGACAAACTTAAGTTAAGGATTGGTGACTATTTTTTTTTTGTTTTTTTTTTTGAAAGAACATCAAAGTTTTGAGTTGATTTCTCAAGAATTCACAAAATTTCATGAAGCATTCTTTTATCACATTTTTGAAATTACTTAGAAAGGCAACTTTAATTTGAAAAACATAGATTGAGAAAGATAAAACCTCACATGATATACTCTGAATCTCTCAAGTGTTTGATTTGGTAAGTGTTTCTCTCGAATTCAATCCATGAAAGATGAACTATCATAGGCTTGCATATCTTCTACTTCTCTACTACTATGTACACATGCAATGCACAGATCAAGAGGTCTTTATTCTGGTTATAACGGGATTAGAAAGATGAAATGATATATTGAAGAGATACAATGTTCGACCAAGGAAAATGGTGAGGATTGAGAACTGAGTCTAAGTGCAAGTGTGAGAAACAGATATCACTTCTTCATTTTTTTTTCAATATAATAGTTTATTTATTAATTTATTGCTTCAGTTTTTTTTTTCAACCATGATATCGATGAACACAACAATAATCTCCCCCACACTTATTGAAACACTTATGGTATGATAAATCCAGTATTCCTCACCTTCTATGGTTAGACAAAGTTGTTTGTTTTTTTTTTGTGGTGAGCTAAAAAGAAGAAAAGGCTAATCGGTTCAAAGGGCTAATCAAAGGATAAAATTTTATGGTTTGGTTATTTGGCCAAGTGGTTTGTTCAAGAAAAACAGTGCCTCAATCATTTTTGTATAATTCATGTGAAAATGTAGCTTCAAAAAGAATCAATGCAAGTTCTGAAGTAACATATTTCATGGATGAAAATCACACAAGAAAGAAAATAATAATAAGGCTCAAAATCTTAGAGGCAATATATTTATCAAATCTAATCTATCCAGTTCAAATATGTGTTGCCAAACTAATTAATCTCAAAATGTAAATCATTTTGCTTCAATTATTTTATGAAATCTAAAGAAAAATATACTTCCACATTCAATTTTTTTTTTAATCATAAGATGCGTATCAAGAGTCAATTGTAACTCCTTACTCAACCATCTTACTTAAAGCAAGTTTATGATTCTAACCTAATTTTTTTGTTTTTTTGTTTTTTTGTCTTTTTTTGTTTTTTTTTGGTTTTTTTTTTAATTTTTTTTTTAGATATCGGACCATCCTCCCCCCAACCTATCCAAGACATTGTCCCCAATGTCTTAGATGGAATTTCATATAACAGGAAAAGAAATGTAAGAAAACTACCAAAGTAAGGAAAAGTTATAACCGAAGAGTGGTATCTGGTTCTCTTTTGTCTCTGCCATCCTGATTTGGTTGGTTCACCAGCTGCATTGCTTGACTGAGCTCAGATGTAGGATTTTGCAAAATCTCAAGTAGCTGTTCAACAGTTGAAGCAGATACTATGATGTTGCGCATGGATTGTGGCATGAACTCCTGCTCTACTGCATGATCTAAAAAGGATATCAAATCATTATAAAAGTCATTAATATTCAGCAAGCCCAAAGGTTTTTTATGAAAATTCCGATAGGCCCAAAATATAATGGTAAAAATTTCTTCCATTGTTCCAAGACCACCAGGTATGCAATAAATGCATTAGAATTAATCAACATGTGTCTCATACGGTCATGCATGGTTGCAACCTTCAATTCAGTACCCAGGGTGAAGTAGGAGATGCTCTCATTTTTTAAGCCATCACCTAAGACGTTACATCCCTTTGTGAGTGCAAATCCTGCAACACATCCTTTTAAACCCTGAATCCCTCACGCATAAACAAGATTGATTTTTCTTGCAGCTAATACCTTACCAAGGGTATAAGCTGCATGCTGAAATTCTCCATCCTTTCCAAGGTTAGACCCACCAAAAACACAGATAGTATTGATCCTATCCATATACAGTGTTTCTGTCTTTTTTTTTGAAAAAATATGTCATAGAGGTTGATAATTTATAGGGACTCAATATCAAACAAGGAGATCGCTTGAATAGTGCGGGATCATGATTTGGTAGCAAAAGTTTGAATTTTTGTTGCAAAAGTTTGAATTTTTTGTTCAAGGAAAAGGTGAATGTCAGAGGGGAAAGACTTTAAGCAGGGGTGAAAATTTCGAAAAAAATGGTGGCCCAATAAATTGAAAAGACAATGTAAATGACAAACATACACGCATGAGAATGAACAGTAGTTGTGATTGTGGCTCACATCTTCCTCTGGTTTTACGTCCAGTAACGGCTGAAACGCCTTCTAAGAGTCGAGGATGTGCTTCCCATTCAGTTTTCTTGTAAACTGACAACAGGGTCTTTTAAAGTCAGATTCCCAAGACTATAACGTGCTTTTTCCTTACGGAACAGTTCAAACAAATCAAGGACTCCTTGTACATGCCCACTAGGATGCGTCTCAAGAGTCTGAATGATATCATCCAATGACTCCTTACTCAGTCCATCCTTTATGAATTGAATTTTGTCCTCTCGATTTCTTGAAACCATTCCAGGGTTCTTGCATCTTGTGTTACAGGTCCATCTTGCACACTTGTAGCAAACTCCAATTCTTTTTGCCCTTCTCTTCTTTGCATAGGAACTTCTTTCCATACCTGGCATGTTTTTAACAAATGATTCTTGAAATTCACCTGCTAAACGTACCTTAGCTTCAATGATCCAACAGACATCTTCTGGAAGGCCTAAGAGTGTTAATGCCCTATATCGTTCAAGTCTGCAATTGTAAATGTCTTTAAGAAAATTTCTGGGGAGAGTAGGGAACAAAATTTTGATCCTGGTGAGAGCTTTCTCCATTTTTTTCTTAAAACAGTCAAGTTATTATTCCTGCAAGCTCAATGTAGTGTAATAGTTGGGATGATTTAAGAGGTGAAGAAGGAAGTTGAGAGATTAGTTGAAACTTATAAGTGAGGAATGTGAGAGAGGGAGAGAGAGAAAGAGACAGAGAGAGAGAGAAAGAGAGAAAGAGAGAGAGAGAGAAAGAGAGAGAGAGAGAAAGAGAGAGAGAGAGATAGACTTCTCTTGAATTTATTGCAAGTATGTGGCATTGTGCAAATGCACTTCTTCTACCGTGTGCTTTTGAAAACCTTCGAAAAATGGTTTAAGACGATGTCCATTCACCTTGAAGATTTTTTCAGTTACCTCATTTTTTATTTCCACTGCACCATAAGGAAAAACATTAGTAACTACAAATGGTCCTAACCATCTAGAGCGTAGCTTACCAGGCATAAGCTTTAGTCGAGAATTGAAAAGGAGAACTTTTTGTCCAACGGAAAACTCCTTTCTTGCCAACTTTTTGTCATGAAGAGCTTTGACCTTTTCTTTGTAAATTTTGGAGTTTTCGTATGCTTCTAATCGAATTTCTTCAAGTTCCTGCAATTGAAGCTTCCTATGGATTCTTGCTTGGTCTAGGTCCATGTTGCATTTCTTTACTGCCCAAAATGCTCTATGCTCTAATTCAACTGGAAGATGACATGCTTTACCAAAGATAATCCTGTAGGGAGACATGCCAATGGGTGACTTGTAGGCTGTCCTATATGCCCATAACGCATCAACAAAGGGCAAGCTCCAATCCTTCCTGTTAGGCTAAACTGTTTTCTCTAAGATTTTCTTGATCTCTCGATTAGAAACTTCAGTTTGACCATTTGTTTGAGGATGATATGGGGTGGAGACTTTATGCATGACTCCATATTTGCGGAGTAGGGCTTCCATTGTGCGGTTGCAAAAATGAGTACCTTGGTCACTAATTAGAGCTCTAGGAATGCCAAACCTGCTAAAAATGTTAGACCTGATAAAATCTGCAACAACTCGAGCATCATCAGTACGAGTGGCTTTTGCCTCCACCCATTTTGAAACATAATCAACAGCTAGCAGAATGTAAACAAAGCCAGAAGAGACAGGGAATGGACCCATAAAGTCTATACCCCATACATCAAATACCTCGCAAAAGAGAAGTGGTTGTTGGGGCATCTCATTTCTGCGCGAAATACTCCCTATTCTTTGGCACTGCTCACAAGTTATGCATAATTTGTGTGCATCACGAAATATTGTAGGCCAATAAAAGCCTGAGTCTAGTACTTTTCTAGCTGTCCGTTGTGGCCCAAAGTGTCCACCACAAGCTAGGGAATGGCAAAAGGTAAGTACAGACTGAACTTCATGATCTGGAACACATCTTCTAATAATTTGATCATTACATGTCTTCCAAAGGTATGGTTCATCCCATATGTAGTGTTTGGCATCACTTTTCAACTTGGCAATTTGCGATTTGGTGAAGTGTTTGGGTATTTCTTTAGCAACCAGATAGTTTACCAAATCTGCATACCAAGGATATTTCCCGTGCAAATGATAGAGATGCTCTTCTGGGAATGAATCTGCAATTGAAGTTTCTTCACAAGGTTGCTGGATCCGACTTAAATGATCTGCTACAAGGTTCTCTGCACCACTCTTGTCTTTAATCTCTAAATCAAATTCTTGCAACAGAAGCATCCAACGAATCAGTCTCGGCTTAGCATCTGCCTTCTTAAGCAAGTATTTCAAAGCTGCATGGTCAGAGAAGACAATAACTTTAGATCCAAGCAAATAGGAGCGAAATTTATCTAATGCAAACACAATTGCCAACAGCTCCTTCTCAGTAGTTGTGTAATTGGATTGGGTTGCATCAAGTGTGCGAGAGGCATATGCAATGACATGAGATTTCTTGCTAACTCTTTGAGACAGTACAGCACCAAGGGCATAATTAGATGCATCACACATTAATTCAAATGGAAGCGTCCAATTAGGTGGTTGAATGATGGGAGTGGTTGTCAACCGCTTCTTTAGTTCCTCAAATGAATCCTTGCATGCTTGATCAAACACAAATTTGGTATCTTTTTGTAGTAGTTTAGAAAGAGGTTGTGCAATCTTGCTAAAATCCTTGATGAATCTTCTGTAAAAACCTGCATGACCAAGTAAAGAACGTACTTCTCGCACAGAAGTGGGGTAAGGTAGAGAAGTAATAATGTCTATCTTGGCCTTATCAACCTCTAAACTTTTGCTAGATACCAAGTGTCCTAAGACTATACCTTCTGTTACCATGAAATGACATTTTTCAAAATTCAAAACCAGGTTAGTCTCAATGCATCTGTCCAAAACTTTAGAGAGGCTTTCTAAGCATGCATCAAAAGAAGAACCATGTACAGTGAAGTCATCCATAAACACTTCCATGCAACTTTCTAAGAGACCAGAGAAAATGCTTACCATGCATCTTTGAAAGGTTCCAGGGGCGTTGCATAGACCAAAGGGCATCCTTCAATAGGCAAAAGTACCAAAAGGACAAGTGAAGGTGGTCTTATGCTGGTCTTCTGGGGCTATATGTATTTGAAAATAACCTGAAAAACCATCCAGAAAGCAATAGTGAGATTTTCCTGCTAATCTTTCTAAAATTTGGTCTATGAAGGGCAAAGAGAAGTGATCCTTGCGAGTAGCTTGATTAAGCTTCCTATAATCTATGCACACTCTCCAACTGTTTTGTATTCTGGTAGGGATTAGTTCATCATTGTGATTTTTGACTACAGTCATGCCAGTCTTCTTAGGAACTACTTGCACCGGGCTTACCCAATCACTGTCTGAGATGGGATAGATGATACCAGCTGCCAAAAGCTTACCTACTTCCTTCTTTACCACATCTAGGATGGTTGGATTCAAACGCCTTTGTGGTTGTCTAACAGGTCTGGTGTTTTCCTCCAGCAATATCCTATGCATACAAGTAGATGGGCTAATGCCTGGAATATCAGCCAAAGTCCATCCAATTGCTTGTTTATGGCTTTTTAAGGTTTGCAACGACCTTTCTTCTTGTTGTGGTAGAAGGTTCTTGGCTACAATGACAGGAAGTTTCTCATTTTCCCCCAAATAAGCATACTTTAGATGTTCAGGCAAAGGCTTCAATTCCAAAGGAGGTGGTTGTATTATGGAAGGAAGGGATCTATCTGAGATTGAAATGTCTGCAACACTTGCATCTAACATGTCATCTTTCAACGAAGTTTGGTCTGCAGCATTAATCCTGGAACACACAATACATGAATCAAATTCATCACATGTGCAAGTAAAATTATCTAAGTAATCTAAATCAAAATAAAAAAATTTAAAAAGTAGATTTTTAATAGAATAATCATCCGCAAGAAGGTCTATGGCATCAAGTTGAAAGAGTGAATGGTTCTCTATAGGATGCTTCATGGCTTCAAATATGTTGAATTGGATGATATCATCTCCAAATTCCATAGAGAGAGTCCCCGTATGCACATCTATCTTTGTTTTTGCAGTTTTGAGGAAAGGTCTCCCTAGGATCAAGGTTGCTCTATTCATGGATGACTCATCTTCCATATCCAAAATGTAGAAGTCAGCTGGAAAGATCAGCTTATTCACTTGAACTAGCACATCTTCAAGTACTCCGGCTGGATGTGCTGTACTTCTGTTGGCTAATTGAATCACCACACCATTTGGCTTCAGTTCTCCCAGATTCAAAGATTTATAAACTGATGAGGGCATAACATTAATGGAAGCACCTAGATCCAGCAATGCATCACCAAATGTAGAATTTCCTATTGTGCAAGGAATGGTGAAAGTTCCTGGATCTTTACATTTCTGAGGGAGGCTGGGTTGAATTAAGGCAGAAACATTGCGTCCCACACTAATCTTCTCATCCCCTTTGAGTCTTCTCTTATGCGTGCACAAATCCTTTAGAAATTTGGCATATTTGGAAATTTGCTTGATAGCATCTAGAAGTGGTATGTTGACTTCCACTTTCCTGAAAGTATCTAGAAGCTCCTTATCCAATTCTGCATGAACATTGGGCTTGGATTGGACCATTCTATTTGGAAAAGGTAAAGATACCTTCTGATCAGCACAATTTGGGGTTTTTGTTTCATTAGATGCTTCAAGTGCAGATCGTTTATGACAAGCTTCTTTTTGTTGATCATTCGATGTCTTATCGAAGGCTGGTGTACTTTTTTCATCAGAGTTTCCCTCTGATTCAGATGGTTTATCAGATATGTCTCCAGGTGTGGAGATAAATGCTTCTTTTTGGTGTGGATTAGTCTGATTGAAGCTTTGTTGCTTTAAAATTGTAGGGTCTGTCTGCGCTTTATTCCCACTTCTCAAGGTCATGACATTCACACTTTTGGGATTTATGACAGGTTGAGAAGGTAGTTGACCAGAACCTTGAGATTTCAATTGGTTGACAGTGGTAGCCAACTGCCCAATTTGAGTTTTTAAATCCTGAATGGTAGAACTTACATTTTGTTGAAACTGAAGATTGTTGGTTGCTAATTGTTTCATCAAATCATCAAGAGAGGGTTCGGAAGCATTAGAAGGTACAGATTGCTGCATATGCTGTTGTTGTTGTCTGAATGGCGGTGGTTGGTATTTATTTTGGGAGTCAGATGTTTGAATCCTTTGTTGTTGTGGAGGACCATATCTCAAGTTAGGATGGTTTCTCCAACTAGGATTGTATGATCCAGAAGGTGGTTCAAACTTCTGTTGCTGATAATGTTGAGGAGGCCTGTATTGTTGTCCTGTGCCAAAAATACCTTTTACTGTAGCCTCAGGTGTCTCACTTTCTTGCAATGTTGGGCATGCATCAGTAGGATGATCTGCAGAATTGCAGATGCCACATGTTTTGGTTTTGTCAACAACATTAAGTTGTTGTTGTTGTCCGATGGCCAACTGTCTTACGATGGAGGTTAGTTCTTCAATTCTGTTCTCCAATCGTGTATGGTCTGTCTTAGTGGTCATTTCATGGACTCCTTTAGACAAGGAATTAGTTCGAGAATTGAATTGCTGAGAATTTTCTGCCATGTTGGCAATCAAATCTCGAGCTGCTGTAGGAGTTTTGTCCATAAGTGCTCCACCACTAGCTGCATCAACCATGCTTCTGTCCATTGACATGAGTCCTTCATAGAAATACTGAATCAGTAATTGATCACTGATTTGATGGTGTGGACAAGTGGCGCATAGTTTCTTGAATCTCTCCCAATACTCATAGAGAGTTTCTTGGGAGTTCTGTCTGATGCCGCAAATCTCTTTTCTGATAGCTGTCGTTCTGGATGCAGGGAAGAATTTCTCCAGAAATAATCTCTTCATATCATTCCAGCTTGTAACAGATGTTGGATGTAGATAGTACAACCAGTCCTTAGCTCCATCATTTAAGGAGAAAGGAAATGCCTTCAACTTGATATGATCTTCAGGAATTCCTTGTGGCCGCATTGTGGAACACACAATATGAAATTCCTTCAAATGTTTATGAGGGTCCTCACCTGCAAGGCCATGAAACTTAGGTAGCAAATGTATTAATCCAGACTTTAGTTCAAATGGTGCATCAACATCAGGGTATTGAATACACAACGGTTGATAAGCAACATCAGGTGCAGCTAATTCTTTTAGGGTTCTATCAGCCATGTTCTTAGCAAAATATTTGAAACTATCAAAATTTAAAGATGAAAAATCACTACTGTTACTTTCTTGGTTATTACTGAATGAATGTCTTCTATGTGCTCTTTTCAAATGGTGGAATGTTCTATCAATCTCAGGATTATATGCATATAAAATTTCAGGATTGGATCGGGTCATACATAAAAAAATTGTTAGAAAGATTAAAAATTTTATACAAACTTTTAAATGAGCCTAGGAAACTAAAATGGTCCCCGGCAACGGCGCCAAATTTTTGACACGCTCGTCGCAAACGCGCAAAAATAATTTCTAGATTTTCCCCAAACTATTGGTATAGTATAAGGTGCAACCTAGGTCATCTCCTAAAGACCATTTCATATTCTTAAGCAAATTAGGAGAAAATTAGAACAGGGGGATTTTGTAAAGATTGATATTGAGTTCTAAATGCAAAATACTGAATGAAATTAATTTCACTTAACAATTACCAACTCAAGGAATTCAGAGGCTATTTTCTTAACTAATCATTGATCACTAAAATCATGCATTGTGTTTATCAACCTAGGATCATCTGGAACCCCTAAAATGATCCTTGAATTCTCTACTGAGAAACCTCTCAAAATTTAATTGATTATGATCAACAAGATTAGTAACCACTTAATCTTTTATCTAAACCAATTTCACAATCAGAATTCAGTTGAAGTAAGTAATAAAATGAAAACCTTCAATTCAATTACTTAATTTCTACTCTTCAAACTTTTGGAAAATGATTTACCAATCAAAAACCAATTATAAATCAATTATGCATTAATCAAAATACGTCAACCGATCAAACTTTGATTAAAGAATAAAATTGAAGAATATAGTGAAGCAGAGTAGAAACCACTTAATAAGCATGTAAATAAAGATCAAGACCTCAAAGTTAAAATGAAAATAGCTTGAATCCTTGAATTGAAACTATAAACCTAGCCTTCCATGAAGGAGGCAAACTAACAACAAAGAAAGAGGCAAACTAACAACAAAGCAAAACTAAGCCTTCCATGTAGGAGGCAACTAACAATAAAGAAAAACTAAGCCTTCCATGTAGGAGACAACTAACAATTAAGAAAAACTAAGCCTTCCATGTAGGAGGGCAACTAACAAGAAAGAAAGAAAGATGGAAAATGGTATTGGAGTTAATCTCCAAGGAGTGTGTTTCTCCTCTTGTAAACCCTTCTATTTATAGAGGATTTTTGAGGCATCATCTTCAGAAAGTCACCAACTAGGATATTACTTTTCTACCCTTTTATTACTTTCACATGGGCTTTGTTGAAAATGCAAAACACTTTTGAATTTTTGTCACCAATGAGCACAACAATTTTGACTTTCTTGCACCGTAATTTCGGATGTTCACATGTCCAAATTAGAGCTTGACTTCTAAACAAAAGTTGTAGCCCCGGATCTTAGCTGTCCAACAGATTTGATTTCATCTCAATATGACTTTTGTATCTCAAGATATGGCCGGATCTTTGCACACTGTTCAAATTCCACGTCAGCAACACTATCTCATCTTTTGAGATAATTTCGGAGTCCTAAACATCCCATTTAGAGTCTGATCTTGCTTTGTAACTATGGACACTTCTTTAAGCTTTCATTCAAGACAGATTTCATGATTTTTGGATGTCTAAAACTCCTATTATGCTCAAAATACTATAATAGTGTCATTTTAATCGGGTAAGCAAAGAAATTCAATTAAACTTCATATGAACCCAAACTCATAAAATATGACAAAGACCACTTAATTGAACATATAAGAAGTCTTAATGAGATAAAAGTGAGAGATAATTATTTGTAAAATTTATGTTTATCACACCTCATAAAAAAAGAAAAGGTGCAAACACATTGACGTAGAACTGCTCTGCATCAATGCCTTCGATGGATCATACGGTTTATTATGAACAGCTAGCGAAGAATTGAAATAATTTTTCATTGACAAACAATATGGTATTTATATGAGTGTTGATTTTTCAACTAACTAAACTAACATTAATTACCATTAATCTTATTAACTAAATACAGTTAATTTGACAAACCCTTGCTCAGATACAACGGAATGAAAAACAGCAAGGTGCAATGCTCTAGTTGTACTGTTTTAGTTTCTCTCGAACAAGATGATACTTTGTTTCTATATGTTTAATTCTATATATCATCAAATGTTGGATTCTAATTTCTAAGGAAAGAGTATGAAATTCTACATTTGTGAGTTTGATCACATGAAGAAAAATAAAAAAGTCTCAGTAATTTTAATCTTCTTTTTGTGTATAGACTTTAGCAACCTACCAAACTTTATATCTCTGAATGCTCCCATAAACGTTTATCTTGATTTTATACACCAATTGGCTGCTTAGTAGAGGGAAGTTTAGTTAATAACCCATGTGTTATTTTGTTTCATAGTTGCAATATCTTGATCCGTGCACTTTCTCCAATATTTATGCTTGACAATTTAGTTGTATGTCTTGAGTTCAAGAGTGTGAGATAAAGAAAGCATAATTTCTGTATTTAGATGATAGATGATTATAGGGTAAAAATGAGAAAGTGGGTACTTTGTTTCCGAGGATGAATTGAGGCTAGTGGTAGTAGAAATTTGCTGTGGATGGTTAAGTATGGTTTGGTGAAACTGAGTGATGAAGAAAGAAAGGTGTAATGAGCAGTGACATTTATTAGGTTGGTGTTTGAATGAAGTGAAATGCTAAGATAATTGGTGAACTATCTACTTTGCATGGTAATTAAAACTCAGGCATTTAAAGTTCTTGACCACTATCAGATCGAATAGCTTTAACTTTAGTGTGAAACTATTTAACAAGAGTAATAAATTAAGTTAGAAAACTTATTGTTTCATGTTTTACTTTCATAAGTCTTATTCATGAGAAACTGGATTTGACATCCATTATAATAATAATAATAAAATTTATAACCTTGCAAAGAAAGAATATGATGATCCCCATATATCTGTATATATGAATGACATCAAAGTCTTTAAGAGAGACAAAATTGCTAACAGCAAAAGGTAACTCTCTTTACATAGGAAAATGACAAACTTCACAAGGTTTTCTATGAACTTGATGATATATAAGAATGTAATTTCTAAACATTATGATAAGATCTAAACGAGGGTTGGCTTAATCTATGGTGCCATATTGTTGGGAAAGTGAGATAAATCTTCACCTTTTTATTTTTATTTTTCGGGAACCGATAATAAAGATAAAAATAGAAGATCATATAACTGACATCTCTTACTTATATTTTCAAAATATCTTAAAATAAGTCTTTTACTACTTAACAATAAAAAATTACAACTTCTTATAATTTTTACACAAATAAAATTGTTAATGTTTCTTTACAATTTTTTAATTTTTATATAGATAAAATGATAAATCCATCCTATAACATTATTTTTTCAAATTTTAAGTTCACTAAAAGAACAACATTGTTATAAAAAGAAAATTTACCCTAAATTTTTTTTATAATATTTTTGTGCCACTTTCCTCATCTAATTTTTCTTTTTCTTTATGAGATTTAGATGAATAGTTCTTATTTTGACCCAGTACATACATCAATGAATGAGTAAAGAGGATTATCAATCAAGGCAATTATTCTCACAAAGTGAATCTAAGAGTCTTGATGATGAAAGGAACTACTAACAGTCAAATTTACTGTGTTCAATTAATAACATGAACTGTAATTAATGTTAGTTTAGTTAGTTAAAAGTTAGTAGGAGAATTAACACTTGTAGAAATATCATATTGCTCATCAATGAGAAATGATATTCAATTTTTTTCCATACATTATTGGCTGGTGTAACAACTGAATAACACATTACCTTCAAATGCAGAATAAACAACGCATTGGTCATGCCTTCTTTCACAGATTTATTTTTTTTCAAAATTGCTGACTGTTTGATTCAAATATTAGCTTGTTTAAGCAGCTTTATTTCTAACCTTAAGACCATGCTATGTCGGAATGACCCTTTTTATAACTCAAAATATTCCATATAACCTTTGTTAACCAAACTATCATCCATATCATCATCTCCAAATTATATTATGTGAGCCAACTCAGATGCCACATAAACAAATGATAGAGCAAGTTAACGGATCACTAATAGAAGGTTCAAATTAATGGGAACGAAAATTGATTTTTGAGGGATTTGATTGAAAAAAAAGAAAAACAGAAACAGGAAATCAAAAGAGAAAATATAAAACTTTTAAGGAATCAAAAAAAATTCTAGGTTATAGATAGACGCACATATATTCACGGGTACAAACATCCATTCTTATATCATTCAATAACATTTTACTGGATAATTTTATCCTAAAATTTACTGTTGGATTAAAATTTGATCATATATTTAAAATTTTAAAATTATTTAATAATCATTCAAATACATTAAATTAATATAATATCTGTTTTAAACACGATAAGAAAATAAGAATCATTCTATAATATTTTGATTGTTCAATTTTTATTAAAATTAATATAAATAAATTAAATAACATATACTTATAATTTAATAATTTGATCAATAAAAATAATATTTTATATAAAATTATTCAAGATTTAAGAATTGATATAATGTCAATATAAATTGATCCATCAACATATATGTGTATACTATATCTTTGTCGATTTTTTTTTTACATGTTTTCTTTTGTCAATATAATCATTGTATTGAAATTTTTTGTAAAATAAATTAAATTTTACAAAATATATAATTTTTTATTATATTATTTTATTTTAACATATAATATAATATTTAATATAATTTTTTTATTATAGATAAAAAATTTATAAATATTTAAAATACTTAAAATATACATAAACATTAGAAAGAATATCATATAATTTAATAATTAAATTTATTAAATGTTTAAATTTACCGAGACTTACACATGATCTTGATGAATCCTATTCAAACACACTCTCTCTCTGTCTCTCTATGGGAAGATAGTAATAAAATTCATCCTTTATTTTTACACATTACACTCTTAAGTTGATTTTGAAATTAAATAAATTTATTATTTTTCATTTATTTATTTATAAAAGAAAATAATAATAAATCAATTTAAATAAATATATTTTTATTTAAATGAATATAGATTATGTTTTTTTCATTGCTATTTTTATTTATTATCATTCTTATTCTTTTTTAATTAATTTATGAATTGATTATATCAATATATATATGTATATATATATATATTTAATGTAAATTATTTTAGTTAATAATCATTTTAAAAATTACATATGAAATAAAATAATGTAATTTAAAAGAAAAGTTTTGATACAAACTTACAACATGCTATCTAATACATTATTATGCAATTAGAAAATAATCATTTAAGTGATATGTAATTCACAAGTTACGTAATGGTTTTTATGTTTATTTTAAATGTTTTCTTATATTTTTTGAATTTGAATATTTATATATTTATTTGATAAATGATAATATATATTAAATATTTTATATAATCAAATATTTTTTAATTAAAATTTAATAATAATGTGTAAAATTTATCAATAGCCTACCTTTTGTATTTAATAAATATGTGTAATTTTTGTTAAGATATATTTTTTATAATTAAATAACGCTATGTGTATTTTAGATGTTAATAAATTCAGTTTATCTAGAAACATTAACAAATATTATATTCCAAGGTAAAATGTAAAACTTACTAAGTTATGTTATTAGTAATTACTTACCTTCTTTAACTTCATTTATTTTTTAAAATTAAAAGTTAATAAGTAAAATTTTATGAAACCTTTCCTGTTACTATAATTTTATTATGCACTAAGGATATTTTTAATGGAGAATTGAATATTATATTATTTGTACATGTAAAGATCTAATTGATAGTTTTGGTCAAATCTAAAGTAATATTTTGGTTTTGGGTGCGAGCCTCTGAGAGATATGGAAAGCAAAGCATTAATTGTTAGACGTAACATGATTTGAATATTGGGTCCTAAGACAGGCTAGATAGGTCCCTCTGTACATTACCCAGGTTTTACCTTATACATATTACAAACAAAACTGTTGTCCTCCATCTCGTTGTCTCTGTTTGAACGGGAAAAGAACATGAAAGAATGCAAAACTATGTGTATTTTTTTTAGCGTTACTTTTTCTTGATTTCAAAGTTATGAGAATTGATCAAAGTTAAAAGATGAGAAAATAAAGCAACTCAATAAGACTAATTTAACTAAACTTGCTAAAATATAATATCTAAAATTTTAAATTCGTTATATACACTTATTTTTTTAATTGAATCCAAACCAATGAAAATGGAATGAAATAATCCACTTTCACCTGAGAGAATGCATTGGGGAAGCACATTCCCTGAGAAGTGAGAAGTGAGAATTAGTAGTATAGTTAGTAATGTGAAGTGAAACAGAGGAAAGACAATGGGGTACCTAAAAACTGTGACATGATACGACACAGTACGGAAGGGTACCTTGTTGGGATGCCTAGACTGACACATATCATGTGATGTGATGATGATTATGGATTTGTGGTGGATGTTGGGTTGGCCACTTTCTTCTGCCTTTATAGCCTCTATTAAACCGTCTCTATCCATTCCCAACTTTACCCTGTTTTACACATGCCTCTGGACCCTTCTTCCTCTCACTTATTATCATTCTACTAACAATTCTTCTAAATACAACTACCCTAATTCATCTAAATATAAAATATAAAATAAAACAGATTCCGCTAAATATAAATAAATGTAATTTGTAATAATTTTTTTTTTATCCTGAGAGAATTCATCATATTCATTCATATGTAAATTCCAGTCCATCTATTTACATTCTCCATTGAAATTATGTTAAAATAAACAATTTATAGCAAGATGTAATTATATGGAAGGTATCCAATAAATGATTGATTATTATTATTTTTATTTCTAGTCTAATATAATATTTTATGAGTTTTTATAAACACATACTAGTTCATTACATTGTGTTTCATTTGGATTGGATGGTTAAATTTTTCAAAAAATATATATGATCAGACTACTTATATTAAGTATAATTTACATTTGTTTACTGTATATAAAAGCATCATTTTTTTATTTTTTATATATCAATAATTATTATCATAATCTTTATTTTTAATTTTATTTTAAAAATCTTACTAATCAATACTAAATATTAATAAAAAATTAAAATTATTTTTATTAAAATAGTACTAAATTATAATAAAAATTATAAAAATATATTAATATTATTTTTAATTATTTTTATCTAACATTTTAATATTTATTTAACATTTTTATTTTTTCATATTATATTATATTTGTTATTTTTTATTTTCTCTCTTTTTTCTCATATTTTGAAAAGGAAATCCATGAATTCACATCTTTATTTTTCCTTTTTATATAAGATATCATAAAAAATAAAATTGAAATAAATAATTATTTTGATATTTTAAAAATTATGGATTATTTTTAAAAAAATTATTAATACTATTTTTCAAAATAAAAAATTAATTATTTTAAATTTTATACAAACTAAAATATTTATTTCTTTTATCTATAAAAAATAATCAACTATTTATTTTTTAAAAAATAAAAATATTTTTATATTTTAATTTTTAAAAATTTAATAGAATAATCTCTGATGTTTCGAAAGACTGTTCTTTATATAAGACATGGGACAAAATGTTTTTACGTTCCCTTACATTCCTGGGTTTGAAAAAAGGAGAAAATTCTATACAGGATGAAATGAAATTTTCGATCTTATGCCAATAATCTAATGTGATTTTTGTCAAATGTAAAATTTAATTAATTTTTATTTTTGAACTTATTATTATCCAATAAAATCTCACTATTTTTTATTTATCGTGATTTTGTACAAACCTTTTCATATCAATAAGTAAAGATATTAAAAAAAATTGGATCCAAACATGTTACATATCAATTGATTTGAGACTTTCTTTAAAAAAAAAATTCAATAATTAGATTATCTTTTGATAAATTTGTTTATTTATTAAAAATGATTAAATTATATTCTTACGTTTATAAGTATGCTTGATTTTGTGTAAGGATAACTAATATCCATTTTCTTATATTTACGTTGGATGGATTGAAGATAACTTTTCATTTTTTTTTCGTTATTTATAAATAAGGAATAAATATGAATAATTCTATGAAAATGAATATCTAATAATTATTATAATAATATTAATGTAAAAAATTATCAATATTTATTAACAAATAAAAATTGTTAAGTCATTTCTTAGTATTGCTTTCATTTAACAAAGTCAGATTTATAATATTAGATTTTGAAAATCTATATTAATAAATAAAATATGATATATAATAATATTTTATATGTTAATATTTTATAATAAAAATATTTATTAATATATTATATTATAAATATAAACTTCCAATGCTTATAGTAGAAATTTAACTTTTGTTAAAAATATATATCAACAAAGTATAATTTAATATGAAATTGTTAATTAATAAAAAACATTTTTTTAATCAGGCATCTTTAAAATATTAATTTAAAAATAAGTGAAATATATTCAATAAAAAAGATTATAACATTTATTTTTGAAATAATTAATCGAATGTATTTGATGTTCCTTAAAAGTATCAAAAAATACTCGCTAACAAAACCTTAATTATAATTGTTATTAAGTTGTATGAAAAGAAATATGAGAAAAAGATCGGGTTCTCAACGTTCAAACACACACTTATAACTGTTTTTTTCGTGGTGCTTGGACTAAATTTATCATAATATTAAAAGATCTTTCATGATGAATATACTTATTTATTATATAATAATTTTATATTTGGATTTATCATTTTAACTTTAATATAAATTATTTAAAAATTTAATTTTTTTAATTAAATAATAGATTTTAAATTTATTAAATTTAAAATTTTTGTATTTAAATTAAATAATTTAATTTTTATTATATACAAAATTTTATATTTAAATATTTATAATTTTTTTTAAATTTTTATTTATCAAAAAAATTAATTATAAAAATATTTTTATTATATAATATATTTAGATAAAATAATATTTTAATAAAAATATATAATTAAAATAATAATATAATACTATTATATTATTTGATATTGAAAATATTATATTTAAAAATAAAAAATAAAAGAGAAATATAATAATGTAAGAATGAGTTAAAAAAATTTAAAAATATTAAATTTATATATTTAATAAAGTTAAATTCTTTTATTTTAATTTATTAAAATATTTTTAAAAATTTATAAAATTTGAAATTTTTTAAAAAATTTAAATAAAATATTTTAGTTTTAAATTTTCTTAAAATTTACATTTTTCTTTTAAAATATCTTATACTAATAGTGTTCTAATATTATTTATTTTAATATAACTTATAATTAAAATATTTGATTTATCCTATACACTCTATTTTCGTTGATTCCTGCTCGAGATTGGTGTCCACCATCGAACCATTATACTATTATTTGAAACTTATTAAGAGACATTGTACAGAGTGGGAGGGGAATCATTTACCACTGTGCTCATAGCACGTCGCTGATTTGCAGAATTTGATCATGTTCCTCACTCCTCATTTTTTGATGCCATGATCAGTAAGGTTTTATTACAGCTGTGTTTCCCTAGAATTATGTTCCTTAAGTTTTGTGTTCATATATGTTCAAAATTTTTAAATATACTGTAAAGTACAATTTTTTTTGTAAAATAATTTTAAGATAATTAATTTTGAAAATATTTGAATAGTAAAGTAAAAAATATTTTTAAATAATAAATATTGCTAATATTTTAAAATTTTAGAAGATTTTGCATTCATAATCATTCTATTCATCTAGAAGATTAAAAAGGAAAAAAAGAACACTTTTTGAAAACCTATAAGAAGTGATTTTGGGAATCTAAAACAAATAACATTAATTACATAAAATCGTTTGGTTGATACAAAGTGTGTCAAACCAAACAAACTACTAGTTTTTTAATTTTTTGGTAAAGGTAAAGGTAAAGTCAATTTAAAGTGTAATGTGGCTTGAGTAGGTTAGAATTAAAATGAGATTTGAACTTCTCCTGCAACCAATTAGGAGGATCCTTGTTATGGTTCACTTCCCCATTTTTTTTAAAAAGAAAATTATCTTGTTAAGCAATTTTTTGGCTCGTCAAATGAAATATTCAAACTCCATTTCAAATTATATGGAGAGAAGCTACCAGGATCATTTTAAGGGTAGATGTTTAGGTAATTTAAATGAGTTGCTTCAAATCGTTACTTAATTATTTGATATCAAAGTATATCCTCATCCAACTCATCTTTTATTTTTTCTCTCCATAATTTTATGTGATATATATATATATATATATATATATATATATATATATATTTATTAGAGATCCCTTTTCTGAGTAAAAGCATGACAGGTAAGGTTGTAACAACCTCAACAGTATATAAAAGGTAAGTAATCTTTAAATATACATGCTTAATTAGTTCAAATAGACACGATAGAGTATTGTTTGGATCCATTCTCCCCGTTCAATAATGACACTGGAGTAATGATTCACAAACAAAAGAAACCATGCACCAAGGATAACTTTAACAAAATTAAGATTTTTTTAGATAAAAGAGTGTAGTTCAAGAACTTATACTAATTGAATTATAGACAGTTATCCATTAACAATATTAAGTTATTATTGCAAACCCTTCATTATTTTTAATTCCTCTAGTTTTGTACCTGAAAAAAATATAAACAAATGAAGAGAATTGGCGATCACATTTTGATCAAATTATACACGATTTCCCCTGTTAATTTGTTTATGTCTCATGAATATATATATATATATATATATATATATAATTCATTTAAAATAGTCAATGGCATACTTGCTAAGTATAGTGTGAGCACTTTTCATATTATGTTATTTTTGGAGAGATTATTAGAAACAGATGCTAGCTGGTTAGATGATCATATTCTTAGTTAGTTAATTAACAATTTAGTTCATCCATTTCTGTCCTTGGATATAATGCTCACTTTGTATGTTCATTGTAATCACCTTTTCATTTACAACAATAATACATTTTTTATTCTCTCTAATTCTTTCTCTTCTTAAAACTTGAGATGAGAAAATATCATTGTTAAAATTCTTCTCCCCGTTCCTAGTTTAATAGTGCCAACAAAAACGCTCTTAAACCTATACAGAATTTTAGCAATTGGGCTATCCCTCACCCTTTAACTTGATTAAACTTATAACATTGATGATGCAACCAATACTTAGAGCCAAAAATGGAAATTTTCCTTACTACCTTTCTATAGAGTATAATAGTACATAAAGGCAATAATAAGATTGTTAAAGATAGACGTAACGCTCTCTATATATAATATAGAGAGAAAGCTAGCCCTTAGATATCTAGATTTGTTACCTGATCGTATTGACTGCTACTTGTAAGATTAAAAAAATATACATTATGTTTTATTTTTTAATATTTTTAATTTTTCCTTATGTATAAAGGAAATCAATTTTCTTGGATACAATTTAAAAATTAAATTCAAGAAGTAAAGGGATAGGATCCGTAGCCTTTTCAAACATTAGTTAACTATAGAATCAACCTAACAAGATTCGTTTCTGCGTGTTCTTTTGACTAACGTAAATGATCAATTATTCTGAAACTGAAATTAATTTAATCATATATTTTAATTAAATTTAATAATTATATAAATATATATATATATAATAATTTAAATTTAATTTAATAAAATTCTATTTTATTTAATTTGTCTGTTTTATATATTAAAAATATTTTTAAACAGATAATTAAAAGGTAATTCTTTTGAAAATATAAAAATCACATAAATAAATTTTATCTTCCTTAATTAAATTTTTTAGCATGCTTAAAAGAAAATTTATTTATCAACCATGCCAAATTTTATTAACATTTCATTGAATTAATTTGAAAATAAACCAAATTAATTCGATTAATAAAACTAGAAACCCTACCCAATTTGCATGACCTTAAAATCCGGACTCCCAATTTCAATTTTGTTAATTATAATTTTCTACAATAATTTATTCATAGGTTTTGTTTTAAATTTTTCATTACATTATTTATTTTATCAATATTATTCTTTCTTTTCTTTTAATCTCTTTTATTTATAAAAAACCTCTGTGAAATAACCAATTAAACAAGTAGTGTTTTTGTTTAAATTCTAATTAAATAGTACATGGCGAAGTCTTTTTTTTTTTTTAATTTCTGCTTTTCTTAAAATTTGAGATCATTCAACACTGGATTAAACGGTAATTAAATAAGAACAGTGCCTTTGTTTTGAACGGTCAATATCTGGTTCTGAACACTGTGTCTTCTGTAGGTGGCCAAGTAATTTGCAGTTCCATTGCCAACGAGAAAGGGAGGAATTAAATCCTAATTATTTTTTTACACATATTATTAATTTATCTATATTTTTCTTATAATGATTGATATATTTTTAAAAAATAAAAATAGATATAATTAATCTAAATCATTAGCTACAAAGTTAAAAAGATATATTCCACTATTTATTTAAATATGTAAAAAAAAATTACTTTATTCAAATTTTTTTTCTTTCCTATCATCGTATCCAATAAATGCTTCTCGTCATTCTTCAAATCAAGATTGTTAATTAATGTAATTTTTATTTTATAATTTTTTTACTTTATCTCTTAACTTTACAAAATAATATCTAATTTTTATTTTTTACTAAAATGTTAAAAACTCGACTTCACTTTGAAAGCTTTAATAGAAAATGTTTATTCAAATTTTATAAAAAAATATTATAACAGTATTCTTAATCAATATAAAATAGATTAAGACACTTTTACTCATATCCAACACTAAAAAATTACCATCCATCAAATATTAAAATTAGATTAACTCTAACATTATTTTAAAAAAATGAAACATAACTTATTTTCAAAAATTAATTTAAAAATGATAATTACTAAATTTTATAAAATGTTTCGGTTACATTTTTAATCAATATCAAATACTTTTACATTTTTTAATAAATTAATAAAAAATTAAAATGAATAGTTTTTATTAACTCAATAGTTAGAGTAAATAATTTATAAAATTAAATAATGACTTACGCTTTCAATTTTAAAGATTAAAATAAGATTTCCTCATATCATATGTTAGTGGAGTAATATGTCCTGAGTGGACCATTTGCTTCTGCAATTTTGGTTCAGTATTCACATAGTAACTTTAGCACCGATTGTCTTTTATTTGGGCATTTGCTAATTCTTCACAAACACATTTATTTGCTCACTCTTTGTCAGCTTGAACGATTTGGGTTAAGTAAACTCCCAAGTATGTAATAAACTAATCCTGCAAAACAATGCTAACCCTCCTTTCATTATGTTTAAAAACTACTTTATATATATATATATATATATATATATATATATATATATATATATATATAAATTGAATAAATCTAACCATTACCCAATATGATATTTATATGATGCTCATATATATATATATATATATATATATATATATATATATTAATTTAAAAAAAAATAAAAAATACATAGATAATCTTACAATTAATATATATATTAAAAGTATATTATATAATAAATTAAAATTATTTGATAAATATTAAATATTTTTTTAAATTTTATAATTTTTTAAAACTTAATATAAATAAAAAAAGTTCAAATAGACTCATTGTATTTTATTAATATATTCTTGTTTTTAACTATAAGAAAAAAAATTAATCAATCAATTAAATTAATAAAATTTAATATGTATATAATATGATTAAGTAAAATAACTTTAAAATTAATTATTTTTAAAATAAATTAATTTTGATATAATTTATTTATCATTTAAATTTTTTAGATATATTAAAAAATATTAATCAATATCTTCATTTATATTAAAATCATTAAAATTAGTTTAGTGATGAGGTTGGGATTAGATTAGTTTTTCATCACTTTTTATATTGTACTAATTTTTTTTATATTAAAATTATTATATATTTTTATTATATTATTAATATTTTTCATTAATTAATATTATTGTAAAAGATAAAAGTATAATAAAAAATAATAAATTTTGTAATGAATTTATATAATAATGAATAAAAAATTTAGATGATAAGAAATAAAAAAGAAACATTTATATGCAAATGCTTTTAAAATCACAACATTCTCCATGCAGGGTTATAATATATTTTTTTAAATTATATGTATTTTAATTGAAGAAAATTTTGATTAAAATAAATAAGATTATTAAAAATAAAAAAATTAAATCACTAAAATTAATTTATTAATAAAAATTTTAATATTAAAATAATTAACATAAAATTATCTATTTAAATTTTATATTTTTTATATTAATAAGAAAAATTCAAATTCAAGGTCTCTCGTAATTTTTAAAAATTATCCTTTCAATCAAATATATATTTAGATAAATAATTTAATTTATTAATCATTATTAAATTTGTATGAAGTAAATTTTAATAAATTTGACTCCAAATTTATTAACAAAGAGTTTAAAAGAATTTATATTAAAAATACTGTAAATATTAAATTAATTTATTAGTCCTGTAAAATTTTTACTAGTTTTATAATTAAATTCTTATCATTTAAATTTTTTAATCAAAATTTTCTACCTTTACAATTTTATAATTAAGTTCGGTAGAATTAACATCAAATCTCTATTAATTATGAATTATATGATATTTTTTATTTTGATGATGATATATATTTTTTATCCTTATAATTATTAATTGTTTAAATTTTTTCTTTTTCATAATTACCTTTACAATTTTATAATTAAGTTCGGTAGAATTAACATCAAATCTCTATTAATTATGAATTATATGATATTTTTTATTTTGATGATGATATATATTTTTTATCCTTATAATTATTAATTGTTTAAATTTTTTCTTTTTCATAATTTTTTTTCATAAATATTTCTCTTCAATTTTGTAAATTTTACTTTTAAACAAAATTTTTATATTAATTATTTTAAATAACTTGATTTTTATATTGTATAATTAACTTTGTATGAAAATGTTGACGAAATTTTGATCATACAAATTTTTTATATTAAATCAAACCTATTATTTAAGTTTACATAATAAAATAAATATAATAATTTTTTATTTGCTTATAAAAATAAATAATAATAATAATAATTTTTTTTATATTGATAATTTTTTAATGAATGAATCCAGTGTTATAAATAAAAATGAGATAAATTATTTAAAAAAAATTATGATTTTATATGTTTAAAATTTAGTTTGATTTTAATAAATAAATATATTTATATATGTTAAAAAGTTTTTTTAAATAAAAAAATTAAACTTAAATTTATAAAAAATTTATTTAATTTATTCAATAAATTATTTATCTTTATATATTATATATTTAACATATTATATTTATATAATTTATTAAAAAATAAAATTTTTAATTTAAAAAATTTTAACTAAATTTTTTTATCCTTAAAATAAAATTATAAATAACTTATTTAAATAATTTATATATAATAAAGGCTTGTGATTTAGTTAATAGTCTTTTTATTTTATAAATTTAAAAAATTATTTATATAATTTTTAATTTTATTTATTGATATTTTTTATAGTAAAATTTTAAATAAATTTATAAATTTGATAAATTTAAAAAATTTATAATAGATAATTAAAGTGAGATTTCCAAATTTTAAATATATTTAATTTAAATATTTAAAATCTATTTTAACTTGAATTATTTTTATCTTTATCTGATACTAAATAATTATTGTTAAATAAATTATCAATAAAAGTAGAATCTAAAAAATTAAAAAACAATATATATTCAAAAAAATTGAAAATAAAAATAAAAATAAAATTTATTGGATGAAAAAATTTCAGTTATCAAATAAAAAATATCATATCAATTATATTTAACATAATTTTAATAGTATTAATTAACTTAATTATAAAATACAAAAAAATTAATTAAAATTTAAATTATAAACAATTAATTAAAACTATAGTAAGAGGACCGGAAATCAATTTAACCTGAACATAACATAGATTTTTTATTAAATAAGTTTATTTTATTCACATTATTTAAATAAATAAATAAAAAAACTCTCTTATTTCTTATACCATGAAGAAGCTTATAGTCCATCCTCCATTCTTCGTAGTTTTATAATCAGGTTCACTCATAAATTCATAATGTAAATTATGGGACATTAATAATTAGTTTAGTTAAATAATTTGAAATTTTAATTTTAATATATTATTAGTTTAAAAAACGTTATGTTCTTAATCAATTAAAATTTAAAATAGATATATTTTTTTAAAATTATTATAAAAAAAATAATTTATAATAATATGATAATTTATAAATAATGATGATGTAATTTTTTATATTATAATTAAATTTATAATTTTATTAAATATTAATAAAAATTGAAATTTAATTGTAAAAATTATTAAAATAAATGTAAACAATTAATTTGAGATATTTTTTATATAATTTATTTATAATAAACTAAAAAACTTATAAAAATGCGATTATTTTATAAAATTAAATATTTTATGAACAATGCATGTTAACCAATATGCCATATGCGCATACATGGGCATCAAACATTGAAATATTACAAAAAATTATTAAATTGAATTGTTTGTGGTAGATCATCAAATATTGAAGTTTGAAAAGGCAATGTGCAGAGAGAGAAAGGGATGAGATGTGGGTACAGGAAAGGGAAAGGGTTGTGGTCACTGTCACTGACTCTCATAACTTTTTAAATTTTTTTATTGTTTTTTATACTGCAAGTAGAATCAACATATCGGAAGCTGTCTTTTCCTGACTTCAAAGGAATCCCATCTTGCACTGGAAATCAAAAATTTTCCTACCATCTAATTGTTTGTTTTTTGCTATTAAGTTTTGAGAGTATTCATTCAAATATTAAGAAATAGAGATAGTTATTAAAAATCATGTCAAGGTATATAAAAATTATGAAAATATATTATTAAATGTTTTTAATAAAAATATTTTTAATTATTTAATTAATATATCTTAAATATTAATTAAAAATTTTAAAAATTAAAAATAAAAATATATTTTTACTATTTTTTAATATTTTTTATTTACTAAAACCTCTCATCCTATGTTTAGGAATATTTTTTCTTTTCATTACCGCTTTCCCACCTCTTGCAAGTTTATGTGAAGATCCTAATTTTATATTATAATTAAAAATACTTCATATTTTTTAAGTTATTTTTTAATATTTAACTTAGATTACTAAACATAAAAAAATAAAAATTTTAATTTAAAAAAAAATAAATTAAATAAGGTGAATAGAAGCAAATAATGAAAAATTATTATCCTTAAAATATGGTAGCAGGTTTGTAACGATTTTTTTTTATCTATTTAACTTATGAAACATCTATTTTTTACACTAACAACACATTTTTAAGTTTCAAACAGTAACTTTTGGTAAAATTATCTTTTTTCTTATCCTAAAATACCTTTTCAAGGTCGCCATTTAATTTCCCATGCAAGCCTTAACCTTTCAAGTGCTGCTATTTGATTTGATTGTTGATCGATTAGTGACTCTATTATTATGTTCCTCAAATAATAAACTATGAAACTACTTGTTTATCGATTATGAAACTATGAACATAATTGTCAAATAAAGGCTTTTTATCACTTTTAGATCTTGAATTAAACTCATCCACTAATCGTAGCCAAATCTAACTTAGGTTAGCAAATTTATTTAGCTCATTTTGATTCAACATGACAATTTCTTTTTCTCAGCAGCCGCTTTTTAGCTAACATCTAATAACTTTAGCAATTTGTATGTTAACAGTATAATATAATAAAGTAAAAAACAAACGAGTGAAGTTTTCATATTTTTCAAAAGATTTTTATTCTTTTCGAAATCTGAATATCAGTTAAAATTTTTGACATTTAAAGGAATAGCTTAGATACTATATTAAAAGAAAACCTTGTTTTATTATGTTTGTGATCCAAAAATAAACAAGTATAGTTAATGTTACTCTCTCACCCCTTTAAATATATCTTTGTTTAGAACATGTATATATCAAAAACTGAAAAGTTCAAAGACACTAACACTTCACATTTATAATGGTTTGTTACTATTTTTGTTTATTTTAACATTTCTATTTAATAAATGAAAAATAGACGCTTTAGGCGACATCTCTCCCAAGAGTGTGTTATTTCACTCTTTATTATGTTTTTTTATTATCATATCATGTCATGTTATTATTATTCCCTCGTCTGTACTATTTGTATCTACTCAATATATTTGTCCCTAAAGAATTTCTCTATCTCAAAATTGAAAAGGAAAATCAGATAATTTGTGATAGATGAAAAAGTTATATGGGAAGAGTTTTTTTGGATCCATATACAAAGATTTTATTTTATAACATAACAAAAAAGAACATGATAGAATGATAGAGAAAGAGAAAAAGATGACTTAAGATAGTAAGTGGGTGCATGTGCCGTTGCTGGCATAGACTTAAATGAACAATGGTCCATACTCCAACTCTCCACCTTCTCTTCCGCGCCGCACCGCGCCACAAAACACATTCATTTTCATTTTTTTAATTATATTTTTTATAAGAAACTATTTATAGATGAAATACCAATTTATATATAATTTTTGAACATAATAATAATTCTTTAATATATATAATATTGTTTATTTATTTAAATTTTTATCTAATAATATATATTTTAAAAAAACATTAAAAATAAAACAAATTTAACTATCTATATTTTTATGTGTTTTTTTTATATATATACTTCTCTTTACGTTAGTAACCGTTTTAGCTAGAATAAATTTAATTTCTAATATATTTTTATTACTTTTTTATTTATTAAATATTTTTGTTTTAAAATATTGTTATTTTAATTTATTAGTGTTTATTAAATATTAACAAGATTGATAGTAACAATGTTATAAAAAGGTATAACTTTGTTCTTTTAGTTTGACAAAGAAATAACATTCGTTTTCCGTGATTAAATTGATTAAAATATAGATAATAAAATTTAAAAATTTTAACTGAAGCATATATATTTTTTATTATAGGAAAATTAACACAAAAATACCAGTAAAAATATAAAATAAATGAAAAAAAATAGTCCACTGTTCCAAATATTAATTATTATTATTACGGAAATGATTAATATAGTTCTTTACTTTTAATTGTTTATTTTTTTACAACAATTTTTTCTATTATTAAGAAAGTCTTCCTGATATTCTATTTCGTTTTATGCTTTTGTTAAGTTATTTTGGAGATCTAAATATGAAAATTAAATCATTAAGTATTCTCATTTTTAATTCAAAATTTTCAAAAAGAAAACTCTTGTTAATTAATTAGCCACCATTAATATGGTCGCATTTCAATCTATTTAGTGCTCATTAAAGATGGTGGTTATCTTTTATTCTTGTGATATAGACATTAAATTTTTTGTGCTAAAATACAAAATACTTAATTCCTGTCCTTCACGATTCATTGTAACGAAGAAACTTTGAAATAATTATCCTTAGTATCGCCATTGATAAATAGAATCATTAGATAAAGAGGTAACATTAATATAAGGAAAAGATAATTTATTGAAATTTAATATTTTTTACATTTTATATAAAACTTCAACAATAATCCTTTGGAAATAAAAGTATTAACCACTAATTATTAAAAGCATTGATGTCTTAAAAGATAAACACAAGAACTGAATTTTATAATTTGTTTTTAAAAATTGCAGGACCCATATATTTTGTATTTTACGTCGTCCTATCCGCTATTTCCAATTTAACTTTGGAAAACTAATATAACATACTGATAAATAAAATACATTTATGTCCATAATAAAATGTGAAAACATTAATGTTTCTTACTAACTCTTAAAACTTCATATTTTTAATATATATCTTATATTAAAACATCCAATTTCAAAGATACAATGGATATGGAACTACAAAATTAAAGATGAAACTGTTATTGAGGAGGTGACTTTTTATCTATCTTTATGTATGTATGTACTGCTACTTCAACATGGTTTAGTTACCTTGCATATGCATAGTGTATAGGAGTTTGTGTTTGTGCTTTTCTGGATTGTGAAGAGTGGTTGTTGTACATCGCTTCAATCCTTAATCCCAACTTTTGGCGTCACAGTTAGGTTGTCTACTCCTACCCTTAACCATACACTCTTTTTTCTACTTTGCATACTTATTTTTATTTACTTGTACTTGTGTGCCACCTCTTTGGTTGGTGCACTCCACGCACGCCAACTCCTAATCTCTGAACGGTTTTTGTAGTGAGAGGAAAGTTGGTGGCTTAGAGAGACACAGGGAAGAAGAAGAAGAAGAAGAAGTAGAAGAAGAAGAAGTAGAAGAAGAAGATGGGGGACAAGTCCCAAGTGTTGGAGGCTGTGTTGAAGGAAACTGTGGATTTGGTAACATAGATCTGAATCACTCCTTTATGTTGTTCCTTGTTTGTGTGTGTTTATTTTTTTCATTGATGGGGTTTTTTTTTTGGTGAATGCAGGAGAACATACCCATTGAGGAGGTTTTTGAGAATCTGAGATGTGGGAGAGAAGGTCTCAGCGGTGAGGCTGCTGAAGAAAGGCTTACCATTTTTGGTCACAACAAGCTTGAAGAGAAGAAGGTAGTTCTCTTTTTCTCTCATTGGTTAAGTCCCACTTAAAAAAAAATGATTTTTGTGGTAAATTATCTTCTGGGGTGTTGTTCAGGAGAGCAAATTTTTGAAGTTCTTGGGATTTATGTGGAATCCTCTATCTTGGGTTATGGAGGCAGCTGCTATAATGGCAATTGCTCTTGCAAATGGAGGGGTGAGTAGACTTAGCTTTTGGGAGTTTATATTGGCAATTTAAAGTGTGTATTTAATTTGTAGGTTTATTTTATTTGGACTTGTCCTTGAAAATTTATGCAGGGTAAGGCTCCTGATTGGCAAGACTTTGTGGGTATCATCACCTTGCTTTTCATCAATTCAACTATCAGTTTCATTGAGGAGAACAATGCTGGTAATGCTGCAGCAGCTCTCATGGCTCGACTTGCTCCAAAAGCCAAGGTGTCAAATTCAGCGTCTTTCTTTTGTTTTATCTCAATATATGTGCCTCTGCATTCTAGATTCATATTGGTGCAGTTACATCTTTGCATCTAAAAGGAATCTTTCCTTTTTTGTCCTCCCTTAATAGTTTTGTTTCTCATGAGTGTTCTTGTAAAAGGTTCTTCGAGATGGTAGGTGGAATGAACAAGATGCTGCGGTCCTGGTTCCTGGTGACATAATCAGCATCAAACTAGGAGATATTGTTCCAGCAGATGCTCGTCTTCTGGAAGGGGATCCTTTGAAAATTGATCAAGTGGGTTCTTTGATTTATTTATTTATTTATTTTTGTTTTTACATATCTTATCATATAGTATTTGCTCTTTTAAATTCATCACATGCCTAATTGGTCAATTGTCCCCTTTTTCCTTTGTGTTTTGTACTTTTCAGTCTGCACTCACAGGTGAGTCACTGCCAGTGACAAAGGGTCCTGGAGATGGTGTATATTCTGGTTCTACCTGCAAACAAGGAGAGATTGAAGCTGTGGTCATTGCTACCGGAGTTCATACCTTCTTTGGGAAAGCTGCTCACCTTGTTGATACTACCAATCAAGTGGGTCACTTTCAAAAGGTAACACAATAGAGAATGCTTGCTACCTTTCTTTTCCCCTTGTGGTCTAATTAACAGTCATGGTTTGGATTTCATTTTTTTTTTTATATATATTTTTATATCATTTTTAGGTCTTGACTGCCATTGGGAACTTCTGCATATGTTCAATTGCTGTGGGGATGGTTATTGAGATTATTGTTATGTATCCGATCCAAGATCGACCCTATCGTCCTGGAATTGATAACCTCCTTGTACTTCTTATTGGAGGAATTCCAATTGCCATGCCTACAGTTTTATCTGTGACCATGGCCATTGGCTCTCATAGGCTATCTCAGCAGGTCAGTTAGGTTGTTTTAGGTAGACATATGCAGGTAAAGACTTGAGAGCTAATGGTTATAATGTTTGCAGGGAGCTATCACAAAGAGGATGACAGCCATTGAAGAAATGGCAGGCATGGATGTGCTTTGCAGTGATAAAACTGGCACTCTAACATTGAATAAGCTAACTGTTGACAAGAATCTTGTTGAGGTTGGATGGTGAATGACTGAATGGTGTTGTTTGCAGGTTATGTTTTGTGTTTTGTATGCACTTGTTCTAATTATTTTTATTTTAACCAATAAGGTATTTGCAAAAGGAGTGGATCCAGATACTGTTGTTTTGATGGCGGCCCGAGCTTCAAGACTTGAGAATCAAGATGCAATAGATACAGCCATAGTTGGGATGCTTGCTGATCCAAAGGAGGTTGGTCATTGATTCATTATTCCCTAGTATTCTTCTTGAGACATTTTTCTAAATATGCACATTCACATCCATTTTTCTAAATTCAACTTGATGTAGCTTTTTCTTTTTTAACTTACTAGGCCCGTGCTGGTATACAAGAAATACATTTTCTTCCTTTCAATCCTACTGATAAGCGTACAGCATTGACTTATATTGATAATGATGGTAAAATGCATAGAGTAAGCAAAGGTGCACCTGAACAGGTAATTTCGCAACATTGTTAGCATAAATTTCGTTTAATATTTTGTCTAGTGTATTCTCATTGTAATTTGTATCATGATTGTCAGATTCTAAATCTTGCACACAATAAGACAGACATTGAACGTAGAGTTCATGCAGTGATAGATAAGTTTGCAGAGCGTGGTTTACGATCTCTTGCTGTAGCGTACCAAGTAATTAATTTATTGCTTAATCAATTGGTGCTTTTATATACCTATGTTTTGAGCAAAATTAATTTGAGCTTCTTCATTTTATACAGGAAGTTCCAGATGGAAGGAAGGAGAGTGCTGGAGGACCATGGCAATTTATTGGCCTTATGCCTCTCTTTGACCCACCTAGGCATGATAGTGCAGAAACAATACGGAGGGCACTAAACCTTGGAGTAAATGTCAAAATGATTACAGGTCTATTACATATGATAGTGAACACCTTTGCTTTGCTTTTATTATGATAATGAAATCATTATTCTTCATAGGTAATGATTTTAGTAAGGACTAGGAATAGACCTTTGTATTATACAAGAAACTGATGCAATCTCAATCCTATGAATGTCAATAATCCTTTGACATCTGATTTGTTTTTCTTGTTATCCTTGGATTCAGAAAATGTTATTCACCAAACATGTCGTACTTATTGGTCAGAATTATGGTGGTACTTAAATTTACAAATTCTGACTGATTGATGAAGGATTTTGCCTTAGATTGGTTGACTGAAGGACAACATTTTCACAATCTGAGTTTCATAGCTATAATGCACTAAAAGTCTAAAAGAGAATTTGTGTGATCCATGGTATCCCTGGAATTAACTTGTGCATTTAGATTTTAGAGTAAAGGATCTGTTTTTCAACGTGGCCAACAATATAATTTATGTTTAAAATTATTAACCCCATATACTCCTCCTAATTTTCAATTATGTATCTTTCATTTTTATCAGGGGATCAGCTAGCTATAGGAAAGGAAACAGGTCGTCGCTTGGGAATGGGTACCAATATGTATCCTTCATCTGCTTTACTTGGGCAGGAGAAGGATGAATCCATTGCTGCCTTACCCATTGATGAACTAATAGAAAAGGCTGATGGATTTGCTGGCGTATTTCCTGGTATGCTTCTGTGTTGTCATTGCAATTTAATGTTTTGCTTGTAGTGGATGGAAGATTAAATGACTAATTGTAGTAATTTTAGTATTATATGGTTCTATGCTCATGTTAGTTGGTTTATATATTTGATCAGAGCACAAGTATGAGATTGTGAAACGCTTGCAAGCTAGGAAACATATCTGTGGAATGACTGGTGATGGAGTGAATGATGCCCCTGCCCTTAAGAAAGCAGACATTGGTATAGCTGTTGCTGATGCTACTGATGCTGCTCGTAGTGCATCTGATATTGTTTTAACAGAACCTGGCCTTAGTGTTATTATAAGTGCTGTTTTGACCAGCCGAGCTATCTTCCAGAGAATGAAAAATTATACAGTAAGCATTTCTATTACTATTAATAACATATCTTCTCAGCAGTTTATTTTTTTTATCCATTTCACCTATATCATTGTTAATTCTGCTGTTATAGTACTCTATCATAGTTCAATTTTTGGGAAATTTTGCTTTGTCCCTGTCATCTGCACGTGGGATAATATTAATATGAATATGTATTATACTGTAATTTGACTACTATGTTTCTTCTTTCCTGCAGATTTATGCAGTCTCAATTACAATTCGTATTGTGGTAAATGAATTATTTTGCAACTCTGGGATCTATTATTTACATGATGTGGCATTATTGATAATGTAATTATTAAATAAGTCTAATTTTTTGCTATGTTGTACATGTTTGACATGCTTACAGCTTGGTTTCATGTTGCTGGCTCTCATATGGAAATTTGACTTTCCACCTTTCATGGTGCTCATTATCGCCATCCTAAATGATGGTTCGTTATTTCTTTTATTCTGTCGTTGTTTCCCTGCTTGTCTCTTGAAGCATACTTCTAAGTGATGTTGTGTTACCTTTATTGGTGGCTAATGTTTCTTTGACATGGTAGGTACTATTATGACAATTTCAAAAGACCGTGTAAAACCATCTCCTCTACCAGATAGCTGGAAGCTAGCAGAGATTTTTACTACCGGCATTGTGCTTGGAAGTTACTTGGCAATGATGACAGTTATATTCTTTTGGGCAGCATACAAAACAAATTTCTTCCCTGTATGTTGCTTTATCCCTTATGATCTAATGTTTCCTATTTATGTGAATCAATGTTAATTTATGCTATTCATTTGGATGGCTCCTCAATTTATTTATCTTGTATGTTATGCTTTCAGCGAGTGTTTGGGGTGTCAACTCTTGAAAAAGCTGCTCATGATGATTTCAGAAAACTTGCCTCTGCAATATATCTTCAAGTGAGCACCATTAGTCAGGCTCTTATATTTGTAACTCGATCTCGAGGTTGGTCATATGTTGAGCGTCCTGGTTTATTGTTGGTGGCTGCTTTTATCGTTGCTCAACTGGTAAACTATATTATTATTTGTTTTGTTGTAGTTATTTTCATTGCATCAAGTTTTTGGTGATGGATTTGTTTTGTGCAGATTGCCACTTTGATTGCTGTGTATGCAAACTGGAGCTTTGCTGCAATTGAAGGAATAGGTTGGGGTTGGGCTGGTGTGATATGGTTATATAACATAATATTCTATATCCCACTTGATTTTATCAAATTTTTAATTCGCTATGCTCTGAGTGGTAGAGCTTGGGATCTTGTCATTGAGCAAAGGGTAAGTAAAGTAAAGTAGTGTTTGTTTTCTTGAGTTAATTAATCCATGATTGCTTTCTTTTTTTGCTTTCTACTTATTGTTTTGGTTGTCTTGTAGATTGCTTTCACAAGGCAAAAGGACTTTGGAAAGGAACAACGGGAACTTCAATGGGCACATGCACAAAGAACATTGCATGGATTACAACCACCTGACACCAAGATGTTCACTGAGCGCACTCATGTCAATGAACTCAATCAAATGGCTGAAGAAGCTAAAAGGAGAGCTGAAATTGCAAGGTATTGCATTCATGACTACAAGGGCGTATATGCAAGCATACAATTGCATCAATATATTTCAAAATAATTGCAAAAGTTTGGAATTTTGTATATTCCATGCAAGTTGGGATGTAAGAACATAAAAAAAGTTTAGGAGAGTACCAAACTCCTTTTCCTCTTCACTTGGTCTGCATGGTTATATATTACTATTACTACATATCACATTTTGTTCTTTCATGAGGGTGACATTTAGTTAGTAGTGAAATTAAGTTGGTTCCTATAAACCAGTTATTTATTTATTTTATTTGGTAACAAATACAATTGTGTGCAGGTTGAGAGAACTTCATACACTAAAAGGTCATGTAGAATCAGTTGTGAGATTGAAAGGGCTTGACATAGACACAATTCAGCAAGCATACACAGTCTGAAGATGCTTATATATTTGCATACTTACACTGTAAAGAGTTACATGCTAATGTTGCTGAGAAGAATATATTGTAATGATTACACACTTTCAACTTTAATATCCTTTTAGTTTGCCGTCTGTTTTCAGCACTTAAAAGAGTGCTTTTGTCAGCTCTATTTATATCATCATCTTGTTTATTATCACTATACCTGTCACACATTCTCCACAATTTCTTCATGCCCACACCCAGAACCAAGAGAAATTCATCCTCGTATTCTATACTTCTGAAAATTTCTATCTACTTGTCTCATTTTTATTTTTTTTTTCAATTTTGGAAATTCAATATAACTTGGAAGGAAAGAATATGAAGATATCTGTTGTATAAGTTTGGTTTGTTTATAATCACGGATGGAGCAAGAATTTTTATTTGAAGGTAAACAAAAAATAATATATAGCTTATAAATAAAATTTTAACTATTATATGTGGTGTATATACAAAGAATTTAATATATAGTTAATAATTATATATATTTTAATACTACTTCGGGTATATTTTTCAACAACTACTAGAGAGAAGAAAACGAGGTAAAATATTTTAAACTTCTATAAATTAAAATTAACTTCAATTTCTTACAAAGGAGTTAAATGAGGTACATCTTATCTACAGAAAATGTTTGATTTATTATATATATATATATATATATATATATATATATATATATATATATATATATTAATTTGTGAATCTTATGTATGCACAAATAAAGATGAGGGGATACAAATTGAACTGTGGAGGGATCCACCTCCAGTAGTTCGACAGCTATTGGATATGGATCTTCGCTTAGCTTTTTCAGACCAGCCGAGTTGTTTTCTTTATTTTTGTCTGTTCCTCTTTTTTCATGTAACAAACAAATAAATAAAATTAAGGGTTTGCCACAACTTTTTTTTTTACATAATAATATTAATAAAATTGTAAGATTAGAGAGTGATCATAGCCAACGTTAGATCACCCCACTCTCTCCTATACTGTTTATAATCTATATTATGAAGGATATAAATAGCTTGATAAAAAGATTTGATTTTTGTGTATAGATCAGTAGTATTTTTATAGAAAATAATTTTAATTAAATTATAAATATTATACCTTGATAAGACTATTTTCCAGAATTTTTATATAAAATTAAAAATTAAAATTTTACTTAAAATAGATCAAATATAGATTGCTAAGTAATTTTTTTTTTATTAGGAACACAAAACAGATATAAGAAATATCTTAATTCATATACAAAATACCATTTACAATGAGAGTGTACGGGACATAGGTTAACGATGGGCTATATAATATTGCTAAATTAATTGGAAGTAAAATTGGTAATTCTAGAATGCGGGAAGTATTTAAACAATAAAGTGTATAATTGAATCTGTAGAAAAAAATCAATAGGAGATACATTGCTAATTCCGAGCTTTATTATTTTACTGTATTCTTCATTTAATGGTTTAGTTTTAATTTAGAGGAGGGTGTCCTTGAGGCAGATAGTTTATTGCTATTGACTGCATGTGAGGGATGCTAACAGAATATTGTTATAAAATTTAGATTTAATTAAGTTTTTAGTCTCTCATTTTATATTTAGTTTTAATTATTTTATATTTTATATTTTTCTCATTTTATAAATTTATTGCTTTTGATTTCTGCTATTAAAAATTTCTTTAATTTTAATCTTAAAAATATCAATGTATAATTTGGTTCCTAAATTTATTTATTCATATTTTAACCTTTGAAATGACTATTTAGTTAAAAAATATCATTTATATATTTTAGTTTTATTTATATTTTATCCATATATTATGTATATTTTTATTAGAAGAAATTATGCATATCAAAATTTTTGAAGGCTAAAAATATATACAATATATTCCTAGAAGTTAAATTGTGTATTTACTTAAACAACACCGTCATTTAAAAGAAATTTTTAAAAATAGAGATCAAAATCAATAATTTTTGTCAATTAAAAAACTAAACTATGAAAAAATGGCAGAAATTGAAACTAAAAAAAAAAACCTAAAATTTAATGGGCCGGCTTCAACTTCATTGAAAAAAATCTAATAAACTGTTTTTCTTATATATATAGTCTGGTAAACTGCCTATTTTAAAGAGAAATTAGCCCGCATTAGAAAAGAAAAGCAGAAAAGATATTTTTGGGTAAATAAATTGGCTTAAGCCCAAAGAAAAATAAGATTACACTGAACGACACAGGAAGTAACTCTAAAAGCATGATGAAAAAGAGTGTGGCTAACTCTGACGAGGGAACTGAGAAAACCAAAATACCAAATCCAAATCATGGTCATACAACTCGTATTGGAAAAGATTTTGAGGTTTAAGAATAGATCTGGTGAGATAGTTACATTTATTAGAATTTCACGATATCTAGAATTAGGGTCAACCACAAATATATAATATAAGAGTAAATTTTATTTTATAAACTAATTTTTAAAATTAAATAAGGATCAAACCCAACTCTAATAATAATTAAGATCTGATCACATTAATTTAAGTACCAGATGATACGAAATGAACTAGTTCTCTATAAACAAGTTTAAGAAGTCATATTTTTTGGTAACTATTGTTATTAGAAAATTTTGACAATTTTAATCTTTTATATTTTAATATTTGTTTTTTTATTGATTTTTATAAATGATTAATAGGTTAGTAAAGTTGGGTGAAAAATTAAGTTAAATTAATCATTTTTTAATCTAAAATTGTTATATTTTTTAGTTAATTAATAAAATTGGATGAACTGGTTAAAGTAAATCAATTAATTATTAGATAAAAATAATAATGAAAGGATAGAAATTACCAAAAATAAATTAAAATAATAAAATCTAAAAAAGGTAATTAATTCTTATTATCATTATTATTTAAACATATTTTTTATGTGTTCCGTTTGAACAATGTTCCTTGAATTTAAATTTACTTGCTTAAACCATTTTTATGAAAAATGTTAGTATAAGTATTTAAGATTGATTTTAAGAAATTAAGTGGTGATAATATTTTATCTAAAATATTAGTATTTTAAAGATTGGTGTTAACGAAATCATTTTTATATAATAAATTTAGGCTTTCCAACTTTTTTTTTTTTTAAAAAAAATCCACATTGTAAAGGTCATGTAAATAAAATTAAAAAAAAACATTTGGTCAAAAAATTGAATCAATGTTCGGAACGAAGTAAAAAACAGTATAACATGTGGCCAAAAAGTGCAATCATGGTTTGGAAGGAAGGCAGTGTAGTACACTTGATGGTTTAATAACTTGTATTTTAAAACATAAAATATAATAATAGTTATTAATTAAAAATTTAATAATTTTATATTATGATAAAATACAGATACATACATATATATATATATGATGAATTATACAGTTAAAATTTAATTATTTTTTATTCATAACATAATTATACAGTACCTAGAAACGAATTATAGTTAAAACATAAGAGAGTTAAGTTGAAGAGGACAAATGTTGTATTGAGGAAAGTGGTGGATAGAGGAAGCACCTTACTTGGTCAATCAATTCTCACAACTTGTAATAGCATCAATAAAGGACCACATGGATGAAACTTGTTAGCACCTTCAGTAATTAAATGTATACCAATGCTAGAACCTAATTCACAGATAGCGTTCCTAAAACTAAGCTGCCACACCATACGATACTCATGAGTTCAACATAAAGACAAATTGAAATACTACAAAAGCTCGTAAAATTCGAAATCCAATCAAAGGACCCTATGCATGAAATGCATTAGTACCTTTAGAAATTTTATTTTATTTTTTACTTATTTTAGGATTTTTTAAATTTTTTTATTTTAATTTATTAAATATTTTTAAATTTTTAAAATTTTAAAATTTATTTAAAAAATATAATCAAAATATTTCAATATTTTAAATTTTAAATTTTAAATTTTCTACCTTAAATATGGTAGTTTTGAAACAAATTCTTATTAAAGGATTGTAACCATATCTATAATATATAATAAAATACGTTACAAATAAAATGTATTTTTTTATATATTTCTGTATCATGTATTTTATTATATATTATATAAAAAGATAAAATATATTTAATAATATATTTAAAATATAAAATAAATTATTAAATTGTTTACCTCTAACTCCATCAATATTCTTAAAGGTTGTTATTTTTTAATCCTATAATGTATAATAAAATATATTTTATATATAATATATTTTACCATACGCTATAAAAAAAATTAAACAATTTATAATTTATTTTAGGTCTCAACAAATACATTATTAATAGACTATACTTCAAATTCTGATGACCCTATCAGTGTTTTTAAAAGTTATTTTTTAACCCTATGATATATAAGATATCTTTTATATGTGATATATTTTATTGTGTATTATAAATATTCTTACATTCCTCTGATAGAAAATTATTCAATTATTGAAAAGAAGTGAAAGTAATTTGCAACTTGAACTTTACTCTCTCACCCTAAAATCATTGGTGTTGAAAGATAGATGATTGTAGAGCCATTTGTTACTTCTCTCAGCGGTGACTGTGGGGTGATCACCTTTCCATTTTGTATGTTTGCCCATAACCAATTTTTTATGAGCAAATGTCATGAAAGAAAAAAAAAAATAGGAGTGAAATTATACTTATTTTTTTATAATATAAAAATAATAAAATTTAAATCTAGGATTCTCATATAAATTACTTTAATTTTTAATCTTCACCATGGACCAACCTCTCATGTAAATTATATTTATTTGAGTTAAGATCTTATTTGGTAGATAAAAAATTAAATTTAAATTAAAAAATATAGAGAAAAAAATGTTTAAATTCTTTTATTTTAAAAAATTAACTTTTTCTTTACTTAAACATAACAAGTATATTATTATCCGTTTTTTAAAATTTTTCTTATTTAAAAGTGAAAGAAAAAATGATATATTTTGTATTTATTTAACTAAATGTAAAAAATTGTAAAAATTATCAATAGGGACATTTTTAGTGCGCAAGCTATATTCTTTATCCATTGGAAGAGGTAAAAAGACAACCCATTTGTCAATTTTTTTGTTTAACTGAATGAAATTGTCACGTTTTTTGGGCTGGATGAAATCAGAAGGACGAAAATTAAAAAGGAAAAAAATAAAAGATGAAAAATTAACCTTAATTATTATTTTAATAAAATCAAGAGAGAAATTATTTTTGTTAAACTCAAAAAAGTCTCCCAGAAATGAGACAAATGATTGTTGATTTTTTTTTTATTTTTTAAACAACATTTATAGAAATTAAAATATATTAAAAATTAAAATTAAATATTTCATAATAAAAATTATATTTTTAATTAAATTAAATTTATATTTAATTTTATTTATAAAAAATTAATTTTTTATTTATCTAAATAAAATATATATTTTTATTTTAATTTAAAATTTTTTTCCTATTTTACCTATCAGGCTATCATCTAAATAAGATCTTAATGTGCATACGGTGGATGGAAATTGTAAACATAATCCACCGTCATATATTATCTAATCATATGCAGTTATTTATACTTATTTATTATACAATTGTAATATTTAAAAATATATTTTATACATCTAACACTTCATTGAATAAATATACTTTAATGTTAATTTTTTTTAAAATTCATATGATAATTTTTAACCATAACATAAATCGGAGTTTTCAAAGGTAATAACTATTTTCCATCTCCAGCTTTTCCTTCCTCTGCATTCCTTTCTGCCACATGTTTTATGAAACAAAACATAACATAAAGCGGAGTTTCCAAAGGTAATATCTATTTTCCATCTCCAGCTTTTCTTTTCATTCTTTTCTTCTGCCACATGTTTTATGAAACAAAACAAAGAGAAAATATTTTTTTCTTCATCTAATTTAATTATATTTATAATTATGTCTAAAAAGTATATTTGAGTAAAAAAAATCTTCCATCTACGAAGATTATTTACAATAAAACAATTTTAATATATTTAAACAACTTAAAATATAATAAAATATTTAAATAATTTTTTAAATTATTTATATAAACAACTTTGATTATATATAATTAATTTTTTTTAGATAAGCAACTCTTTAAGAATTTTTAAACAATTCTATTGATGAAATTCTAAAAATAACTTATACATGAATTTAATCTGTTATATTTTTAATTTTTTTAAATATTTAATTTAGATTATGAATGTATAAAAGTGTCAACCAATTTTAATATATAAGAATTTCATTATTTTGGTTCGAATCAAAGCCATACCAATCAAAACTGGGCATGTTGCATATTTACGGGTGGACCCTGGAGGTTCGGTAGGGAAACTAATCATGCACGGCAAGGAAGGAAATGAGAATTTAATTAAAATAAATTAATAGTATTAAATATTTTATATTATTATTTATGATTATAAATTATTATACAATTGAAATTTATTATTTTATATAATTATTTTAAAAGTGATATAAAATTATGTATAATATATTTTGAATTAATTGATAATATAAATTTTTAAAACTTTTTTAATCAATATTCTAAAGATATAATTAATTAATTAATTAAATTTATATTAAAATTTATAAAATAAATATATTAATAATATTTTTTAATTTTTAATTAATTTTTTGGATATAATTAATTTTTTAAAAATTTTAAATTAACAATGCATAAAAATTCATGAAAAAAGTTCTTAGAATATTCATTTCTTTTAGATCTTTTAGAGTTTGAACTAAGACAAGATATTTTTTGGTGGTATGGATATGCTTTAATTAGGAAGGTTAGGTAGAAAAATAGGAAAATGATTGCTGAAGCATAAAATCATAAATGAGCACTTAAAAGGTTTCCGGTGCGTTATTTCACAATTGACATTTGACACAGACCTACCAGACCCAGTTGACTATGCAAGCAGTATTTTGAGCATGCTTTTCAATGACAAATATACAGTGGGTCATGTCATGGTGTCAGCCTCTATGCTTTATCAAATGCAATCAAAACCACTCACCACCAGATAATGTTCGACCAGCAAATAAATAATGAAAAAATTATTAATTTTATAAATTCAAAATAGTTAATGATTCTTGTGCATAAAAAAGTATCTATATATTTTATTTAATGATTGATATTTTTTAAAATAAAATAAATTTAATGACTCACAGTTATCTATATATAAGCGTATGTTATTAAAGATGGAAAAAATATTCATGTTTGTCTTGTATTATTTTATTTTCATTTTGATAGATCAAAATTAAAAATGAATTTTTGTAGAATCTGATTTTTAAGAGTTTGGGTGGGGTGGATATGGAAACATTTATTAGGTAAAATTATTAAAATATCTTTATTTTTATATAAATATTATATAAAACTAATAAAATTATAAAAATAAAAAATATATAATAATTTAATAAATTATATAAAAAATGAAAATAAATTTTTGCGGTTTCATTTGATAACGGAGATAATGTTGATTTTCTATCTCCACATAAACGAAAACAGAGATGGATATTAGGCTTAAAAACAGGGATAGAAAACATAAAATCTAACTCCAATTCGCTCTATTGCCTGCTTAATTACTATTTGTATTATTTTTATTTGAGAGAAGTAATTTTCATACACATCTAAATTATCGATTAACGTGACCAATTTCACTTTAAGCTACTCTTTGTTTTTAAGCTCATTATAAGCAAAACCATCCAAATTATCAAATATAACAAAACAAAATCCATAGCCAAAGGAGTTTTTTTTTTTCTTTTTTTAAAAGAAAAAATTCAACCACAGCCCTATAGCTTTGTTTGAAGGTTGACAGAAAAAAAAAGAAAAATTAGAAAGAAAATAAAATATTTTTTTTCATTATCTAACTCAAGAGGTAAAAAAGGAAAATAATTATTTTGATTTAATTAAAAATGTGAGAATATAATTTTATTAAATGAATTTTATGCTTTTTATGCTTTTTAATATAATATAATATAATAAGTAAGTATATAAATAAATTTATTTTAATAATCAATACAGTCCTGTATAAATTTTAAATATTATGATTTTTAAATATGTCAACAGAAATTTAATTTCTGATCATATTAAGAATTTTTTTTTAATAAAACAGATCAAAGTTATCTTGTCAATCTCTACATCTTAAATATATTTTTCTTTGACTACCAGTTAAAGAATGTCTTTAGTATATATAAAAAATTATTATTCAATAAAATTTTTCTTTTTCTTTCATATTTTATTCATTTGATTAAAAAAAATTATCCTGAAAAATATTTTTTCTTCACTATTTAATTTTAACCATTTTTTTAACTTTAACTTGTATATTTATTTTTACTTTTTTATATCCATAAATTTTCTACCCATTTTCAGTAGAACCAAACAATTTTTTTTTACAAGTTTAAATTATTTTATTTAATAAATACTCGTAATTAAGTTTTATAAAATTTAAATTTTTTAAACGTGAGACTTAAAAAGTGAAAATTTTTATTTATTAATAATTTTTAATTTTTTTATAAATTATTATAAAAATATGTTTATTATCATTTGAATTCATAATTGTTACTTATAATTTTTTCAAAGAAGTCCCTCAAATACAAAGGAAGGACAGCTATTTTCATTGATTGTGTTTTAATTGCATGTTTGATACATGTAGAGTAAAATTAATTTTTAACTGTTAGATATTTATAAGATGTGTGTATAACTTAATTTTAGTGGTAAATCTTTACTCAGACATGCATTTTTTTTATTAAAAATATAAAATTTAATTTTATAACTGAAAGATACAGATCTTAAATATAGTCAACAAGTCCAACCGTGTTTGTTTATCTTCTAGAAAACTTTTGACCTTAATAATGTGTACCTTTGACTATACTTTCGTCTCTAATCATTGAAGTCACAGGAGAAATTGTATTGCCCTTTTTCTTGCAAGCTGCGTACTGACTACTTGTGCTGTAAAACAAGCTGGACTCTCTGGTTGCTTGGACATGCGACCTAGGAAGTGTATATTTGGGTAATATTATTTTTACTTATTAAAAGCTGATTTTGTTAAAAAAATTGAAAAGTACTGTTTAAACATGTTTAAGTATTTTTTTTTATAAAATAAATTCAAATCAGATTAATTTTAATTACAAAGAAAAAAGGGTTTTTTTATTAAGTAAAATTTTGAGATTGTTTACCTAAATGCTTAGCTGATAAACACCAACAATGTTTTATATTGTTTTTTATATTGTTTAGGTATTTTATTAAGCTCAAGGTTAATGCTCGATAATATTTATCAAAATCACTTATAAATATATATATATATATATATAAATAATAAAAAAAAAAGATTAAGTTATTTTAAAAGGTAATTTTATTTAGAATTATTTATTTGATAATTCTTATGTTTTATCAATTTAACTGTTGAATAAATAAATTATAATTTTTGTAAAATTTTAAAAAATATTTAATATTTTATTAAATAAATTTAAATTAACGAATAATATAAGAGATATATTATCTGTTAATTTGAATTTATTTTTCAAGATATTAAATATTTTTTAAATTTTATAAAATTTTACAAGAATGATTTATATAACATAATTTATTCATTTAACGGTTGAATTGATAAAATACAATTGTATACAAAAATTATTAAGCGAAATAACTTTAAGCAAAGTTACTTGTAGTAATTTGATCTTTCCTTTATATTTATATATATTATATAAATTTTATCAATAATCATAATAAAAGTTTTTAAAATTTAAATAATTATATTTTATTACAATAAATATATTTAAATTTTAAATAACTATATATAAAAATTATATGAAAAAATTTGTATCTTTATGCAAGAATTGTAATTAAAAATAAAAATATTTTTTAAATATTCTATAAACATAAGTAGATAGTTAAATTATATATTATGAATACCTTCGATGATCCAACATACCGGTTTGAAAGAATGTGAAAATAGGTTATGAGATGTATAGATTATATGCTGCCAATACATCTTTTCAAACATATTCTTTAATGATGAGTTAATTTTTTAAAAAGTTGAACCAATCTTTAAAAGATAATTATAAATATTTTAATTATTCTTTAAAAGAATGTAATGCTAATACTTTTTAATTATTTTTAAAAATAATTATAAATATAATTCTGCTATTAGAAAGGATTTTTTTAAATATAATATTTAAAATTTAAAATTTATATTTGAAATAATTTTAAATTATTTATATCAGCTCATCTAGGATTTTTTATTATTGAACAAATCCAATTTATTTCAATATAAAATAAAATGCAGTTGGAATCAAGTTTAGACTTTTTTGTATAGAGTTGAATAAAAGATTGATTTTTCTGAACTAACACAATAAAGCCTGAACTCAAATAAGTAGCCCATTTTTCCAGCTGTGCTTGGAAGCTAGGTAAATTTACTATAACGCAAGCTTAACTTCTGGTTGTTGACAATCAGCAACTTATAATAGCGTCCAACTTTATTAGTGCAATCAAATTTTTTAATTATGGTTGCTATAAAGTCTTTCCTACAATCTCTCTCAAGCTATCAAGGCTGAGTGGCTGATTGAATCAGGAGGACCTGATTCTTTCAATTAGAAAATTCAGGAAATTTTATTGTTGTAAAAAAATTATTACATTATAATCACACATTAATTATAAAAATAAAGCAACAAGTATTACTCAAACACCATCAAAGAAACATGTATGAGAACCCCTGTTCCTTTCTTTCTGCTAGGAATATTACATTATCACACTCCTAATCTAGGTAACAATACTTTTCTTTTCTTTTTTTTCCATTTAGGCTAAAAGAAGCACTACATTATAGACTACTTACTATAATAGTTTTCAGACATTACCTTTTAGCTTAGCCATTAAACACTAACGGATTTTTCCGATTGTTTAGGTACTTCATTGAGCTCAAGGTTACTGGTGCCAGTTTCTTTATATCTATACCATTTTGAAATCATAAGAAAGTACGCCAAATTGAAGATTTCAATTGCACCAACCATGTAATAAAAGAAATCCAATCTCCCCTTATTAAGATCTTCTGATAACCAATTCCCTTCTGGAGATTTGGCTGTAGCTTTGTGAACAATTGAAATCAGAAAAGTACTTAAATAACTTGCCCCAGCCATGCCACAGTAGAAAAGTGCGCCTCCAACGCTTCTCAGGTTCTCAGGGAATTGCTTATAGTATAACTCAACTTGTCCAACTGCAGCAAATGTTTCAGATAGTCCAGCTATTGCTAACTGAGGAATTAACCATAGAGCTGACATTGATGAAATGGCACCTTTTCTTGGTAGTCTTCCTATAGGCTTAGTCAGAGCCAAACTTCTTCTATGATCTTCAACCAGACCAGCAACTAGCATGCAAACTACAGAGAGACAAATCCCAACTCCGATTCTTTGAAGAAGTGTAATGCCACCCTCTTTTCCAGTGAGTCTACGGAGAAAAGGAACCACTAGTCTATCGTAGATAGGTAACCACAAGGTCATGACCACCATCAAGAACACATAGTAGGATGCAGCAGGGATACTGAAATTGCTGTGTCCTAGACGCCTATCTGATTGAAGGGCTTGAAACACAACCATAGTGTGCATTTGGACAATAACTATATGGTACAAAATGGCTGCAAACCATATAGGTAATACTCTCACCACACATTTCGCCTCTTCCACTTGCTGCATGCTACAAAGGTTCCATCCATCAGCTGCAGATCCATCTTCTCTTATTTTATCTTTTGGAGTCACCATTGCTGCTTTGTCCAAGAACCTATTGACGTAATATTAATTTCAGTTAGAAACTTTTTTAATTTTATAAATAGGTATAAAACTCCAAAATGAATTTTTCCAAGATTTGTATTGAAAGAAAATAATATCACAGTTTTATAATTATTTATGGAAATATAAAACATATTCACAAATCAAAGCGGTCATCCCCCCACTATTCAGAAACCAATTATCTACTAAGAAATTACTGAAGTAAAAAGTTAAAAAGCTTGATGCAGTTACCTGAATTGATAGCTGTAAGAAAGCTTAGAGTTAAGACCCTTGGGTGGCACATAGTTGAAGAGGGAAAGCATAGGGTCTTCTGCGGGTAGTTTTAGATTCCTTTTCTTGGTTGCAACCACAAAAACTTGCACAATACTAGTCAAGGGACTACCACTTGGTTTAACCTTGACATACAATTTGGTCCCCACGAAGTACAGTACACATGATATGAGCATCAAAGCAGCAGGAATTCCCAACCCTATTGCCCAGCTCACATTTGACTGTACATAGACAATCAATGTTAAAGAGACCATTTGGGCAAAAGTGAAGGTAAAGACGTACCAATTGAAGAAGCTATTGATTCCTTTTTTCCCTGATTCTGTATTTGGATTGAACTGATCAGCTCCAAAGGCCAAGTTACATGGTCTCACTCCTGCAGCACCTATCAGCAGCAAAACAAATCCAGAAAGTAGAAAAGCCATTTGCCCTGCAGTTGGCCCTATGCATGTTTTGCTCTCCTTTCCACAAGGAGGTGGATGCAGATTCTTAAACATTGCTGTAAATTGTATCACAAGCAATCCCTGTTTGGATGCAGGCAAAAATTACAACTCTCATATATCTATGACTTGGCTCAAGACTGAATCTCAAGGACAAGGATGTCTATAAATTCAATTACTATTATATTTTTCATTAAGATATGAAGGGACAAATTGATCCATCACCACAACAAATTGATATATGCATAAACATTTTTTTTCTAAAATGAGAATCATATATCTTGTTAGAAAATTGGTTATAAAAAGTAATGAATTTTGTGTGAGATGAAATGAGGGTTGAACTAATACCAGAAAGGAAGTGAATGTGCAGACTCCTATTGTCTTGAAGCGACCAAAATAGGTGTCGGCGAAGAAGGCACCTATCAAAGTAGAAAAGTTGGTGCTGCCACTGAAGATGTTGATCATATTTGTAGCTGTGATGTTAGGGAGGTTGAATACAGTAGTAAGATATACCAATAGGTTAGCTAAGGTGCCAATGGCTCCCAATTTCTCAAAAGTTTCATTTCCTGTCAGTTATGACACACAATACTAGTCACCAAAAGTTGAAGGATAAGACTTGAAGTCTGAAAAAAACACACACATAGAGAGAAAGAGAGAAGAAGCATGTGGTATATTTTGTACAAGGCTTCCATTCCTTACCTATGATGTATGGCATGGTCTTCCAGCCTCTGTAGTTAATCTTAGGAGTGTCATCTGTCATGCGTTTCTCATTGTTCTCCATACTTTGACTTTCTTTCTGACTTGTATTCATAGTTGTTCTTGTTAATTCTTTTTCTCCCATTTTTTCAGGATTATATACATAATCTCTCTTACTTTATCGCCGGAGGAAGAAGAAATGTGATTATGGTGGTCGGTAGGTGGAAGTTGAACTAAGCATAGAACACACAAGTGGGAAGGGGTAAAGTTAATATATAGGAAAAATGCAATTTAGAAATGGGTGAAATGAGGTAAAAAGATATGAAGGAAAAATATATATAATATAATAGGAGAAAAGAAACATATGATAAATGCTGTAATGTGAAAAGAAAAATATTAAATGTGTAATACTAATTTGAAGTATATAAAAATATTGTTGCTAACATTAATTAACTGCTTTTTTTATATTAAATGTTGTTTACTACATATAATATATAATTATTTTAATAAAAACTATTAAATACCATATTTATTATTATTAATATGATTGTTAGGTGTATGGTTTTCAGATTACTAAAATTTATTAGAAAACATTATTATTATACAAAAAGTAATTATTCTAAATTTTTCTATATTAAAAAACATGTCTACAATTTAGGTAATGACTTAAAAGTTTTCCATTTCACCATGTTATCAATCTTCTAATTTATTAAATAAAAATATATTAAAAGAATTTATATTTTATAATATTAAATATATATTTTGCTCAATACTTTATAAAATATAAAGATAATTAAGAAGGAAATATTACTAAACAAGTGTAAACTTAAAATATTTTTAATTCTTATATACATCATTAAATTTGATTTTAGTTTAACATTTTTTATAGGTTTAATTGTTTTAAATAGTATCTATTGCCATTTAATGAAGACTATTTTTTTAAAAACATTTCATGTCAGAACTTAGTTTATAAAAATATATGATGGAACATATTTAAATATAAACTAAATTAATAATGAATGATAATGAAAATTATTTTTAAAATCTTTAGATTTTATGAAAAATAAATTATTAAAAAATAAAGAATTAGAATTAAATTCAACTAAACTTATAGAATGTAAAACATATTTTGCACAAAAGTATTACATTACTCATTTTAATATTTCTCCTCTTTACTTGGTTTTTCTGTGACGACAAATACATGGAAAACGAGGAAATTACAGCTAATGGTTAATCGCCAAGTTAACGAACTAAAAAATGAAGCGTAGGTGGAACACATACTCAAACCCAAAGCAGCTTCATGCAATGGCCAACGAAGTAACGGTGGTCCTTCAACTTCAAGTGCCTAGCATTTGCTAAATTGGTCCTTCAACTTCAATTTAATTGGTGCCAATTTCCCTCTCTGACGCTGCATCATCTTTCAGCACTGATGATAAAATGTAACACAGGACACGATCAACTAAATGTAGGAAAATTTGATGTTTCCAAAGCTCGGACATTTAATAGCATTTTTCTTAAAAAATTTTATGTTTATGTATTTATGATATTCTTTTCAAAGATTTGTATGTCTATGTTTGAAATCCGTATCCAACAACACAAAAATAATGAATATGTAAGAAATTTCGGTAGACACAACTGTTAGAATTTAAAATTATATTGGTTAAACATAATAGAATAATAATTCTTCAATAAAATCATAATAAATTTTCAATAATTAAAAAATAATTAATTTTTAAATTAAATTTAAAAGTTAAATTTAAATAATAATAATTAATTTTAAATATTTAAATTAAAATAGTAATAATAATTAATTTTAAAATTTAAAATATTTTAAAATATATAACTTTTACAATAATATTTTATATATTTTAAAATAATTTAAAAATATTCAACAAGATATAAATAAAAAATTAAAAATCAAAACTATTTTGGTATAATTTAAAGATTTATCTATCATGTTATATCATAATCTTTTTATACAAATAGATTATATACACATCTTATGTTTCATAAATGTTCTAAAAATTATATCTAAATTTTATACAAATAATCTTACTTAATACTATGACGACTTTATAAATATATTTTATATTTTATACTTTATTTAAAAGAAATATGATAAATATGAATCAATGCAACTTAACATTTTTTACACTATACAAATAGAAAAATATAATATTAAAAAGATTAACAATAAATTATTATTATTTATAATTTTTTTTTATAAAATCTGTAATAAAAAAATGTTAGATTATTACTGTTGTTAATTTTATTATTGGCTGAAATTTTTGTAATAAATTTTACAGTAATAGTTATTTGACTGATCTTTAAATAATTACACTTTCTATAATTTAAATATTTATTATTATTGAATTTTATCTCATTTAAATTTAAAATCTCATTTATTATTCTTCTAATATAACAAAAAATTTACTAAATAAAATATCATAATTCACAATAATTCTAAAATATTTTAAAAATATTACAGGTATAAATTATTATTTTTTAATTAACTCATACATTCGAAATTTAATTTGTTATTTTTTTAATATAATAAAAAAATTATTATATAAAATATCACAATTCACGATAGGTCTAAGATATTTTAAAAATAGTGTAAACATAAATTATTTTTTTCAATTAACTCATAGATTATCAATTATTTTTTTTAATAAATGAAAATACTAAAATTAGACAACAAGATTATCTATATTTTTTTTATTAAGTGTTGACATTATAAAAAGTTTTAATCCTGTAATTTTAAGGTATTCAACTTCTAAGGATTTTTATAATATTTTTATTATAATATTAAATTATTATAATTATTTATGATTTAAAATTTTATTTATTTCATTATAAATTTGAATATCTTATGAACTACATGTATGAATTTTTTTTTAATTTTTAACATAATCAAATAATTAAATATAAAATTTCAATTTCAATTTTTTTAGTATAATTGACTATTTTATATAAATTTTCATCAAATAAAAGCTAGTATAATAAATAATAATGAAAATAGATCAGATCAAGTTAAATTTTGAATATTTAAGTATGATTTGTTTAAAAATTTTAAAGTTCGCAACTAAGTTAAAAGCCTATAATACAAAAAAAATTAATAAATAAACTTAAAACTTATATAAATTATTGGTTAAAAATATTTACAAACTTAAAGTTCACGAGATAAAAAAAATTATTAAATAGATCTAAAGTCTACATATATATATATATATATATAAGTTATTTAAAAGATTCACAAATTTAAAATATTTTATAAAAATATATTTTAATAATATTTTTTTAAAATTATATAACTGTTAATTCAATCTTTACTAATATCACATGTATAAAAAATTAATTAAAATTATCTAACACATAATAAATTTAGTATATTATTTTAAATGCAAGTAACATTATTACTTGCATCACATACAAGATAATATGTTATATATTATATACCTTTCTTACACAAAATCACTTCAGAGATCATAAGTTGAGTAGAGGCAAATTACATGCTCAAGATTGAGAATATGTGAAATAGAGCTTTAAAACCATGAAAAGTAGACAAAGACAACAAATGAAAGTTCTATTTTGAAGATAAGAAGAAAGTAGTTTAGGATATCTTTTATTTGAAATTTAAAATTAAATTATAATTTTTAACCTATTATGTAAATATGTTAATATTATATGAATATAATATATTAAAATAAATATAAATATATAATATATAAAGATAAACAAATTTTTATATAAATTACATAAACTTTTTTATAAATTTAAATCTGATTTATTTATTTAAAAATATTTTTTAAAATTTAAACCTATCTATTTATTAAATAAATTAAGATAAGTTAAACTTTAAATAGGTTAAATTGTAGGTCGTTGTTGTCAAATGAACTACTCCGTTTAAATCTCTTATAATAGAGTATGAACATTTGTATATTCCAGAATTACAAACTCAAATAATTACAACATAATATTTTAACTTTATTTATTTTATTATTATTAAAAAAGTAAATTATTATAAGTAATAATAATTATATACTCATTTAATTGCATCAAAACTATTTTAAAGTTATGTTATTTTTTTTAAATTAAAAATATTTATATCCAACATTATAATTAAGTAAGTATTTTTATATATTTTACTAACATTTTATAATTTATTAAAAAAAATTAATTTTACAAATCAATCTTTATAATAATATTGTTAATAAAAAAATAATAAATTTCTAATTTTTTTAATTAAATGTTAATATTATAAAAAAGTATTCAATAATTTTAATTCAAATAATCTAAATATCTTCTTAAAAATTATTGATAATTATATTATCATAAATCTTCATAATTTTAGCATCCAAATTATACTTAATCATATTTTTCATATAATTATTTTAATAAATTTTCATAATATTATATTTTTATAATAAAATAAAAATCGATAAATCATAATATTTACATAAAAAAAATAAAAATTCTCATAATATATATATTATATCAATATAATATATTTTTAAATAAAAAATTTGATAAAAAAATAAGATATGTTCTTTTTATTGTTGTGGTTTAACAAAATATAATTTCAACGATGCCCAAAAAACTTGGATTAACTTAAAACACTAGCAATAAATCACCACTCATAATAAGTATATATAATGCAGAAATAATTAACCAACTTTATTATTTTTTAAATAATTATCCAATTTAATAAATTTTTATTTTTTAATATAAAAAACATAATATCATGACATAACTTTCAATATGAAATATAACATAACTAAATAATAAAAATATATCAAGTAATTAAATAATTTGTGTAGGAGTATATATAATATTTAACATATGATTATCTTGTTAATTATATTATAATAATAATTATGATAAGAATAAATTAATAAAAAATTTAAAAAATATAATAAAAAAATATGTATATCAAGAGTAAAAGTAAAACTTATATTTAAATAAAAAATAATAATAATATCAAAACTTACATTCAATTGACAAATTTTTAAAATTATTAAAAAAATTATGTTTAGTAAATTGAAACGTATGATATTACTTACAAGAATTTATTTACCTATAACATAATATTCAATATATAATAATTTTTTTAAAATAAAAAATTGAATTAGTAAAAGATAAAAGTAAGCAAATCTAAACTATATATATATATATATATATATATATATATATATATATATATATATATATATATATATATATATATATATATATATTACTGCAGTCAATGGTTAAAAACTATAACCATAATAATAAGAAATAATAATGCAATAATTTTCCTAAATAAAAATTGTTGTAAATCAATGGTAAAAAAACTAAAACTTGTAATAAATTTTCAACTTAAAAAGTAATTAATTCCTAAATCAAATTTAAAAATCAAATAATAATTAATAATTATTTTTGAATCTTTTAAAATAAAAATAATAATTTTTAAAACGTTTAAAATGAAAATAATGATAATAATTATTTATCAAATTTAAAATATTTGTAAGACATAATTTTTACAATTCAAAATTGATAGGTTCTAACATTATGGGAGTAGATGAACATTTTACCTGAACAATACTTTAATATTAAGTTTCAACTTTAGTTTCCTACGTTAAGAAATTTAAATAAATTAAAATGTTTTATTATTTTTCAAAAAAATTTAATACTTAAATAATATAAATATCTAAATTTTTCAACACACATAAAAGAATTATTTTGTATTCTGCCGCATTTTATAATTGAATGCACTAAATATATAACGAGGTTTACATCTAAACAATATATCATATATAAAAGAATCAGCTTATATTTGTATAAATTGAAAGGATTCCTTCATCATTTACTATTGAGTAAATTATAATTTTATTTCCTATAAATGTTTTAATTATATTTTTCTTTCTTATTTTAAAATATATCTTTTCTTCTTAATTATAGATATTAATATATGTTATATTTGAATTCATTTTAATATAAATAAGTGTTTTATACTTTTTTCTTGTATGATAATCTTTAACACAATTAAGAACTATTTTTAAATAATAATTATAAATTTTATGGTCTTATAAGGTAAAATAAATATTTTAGATAAAATTTCAAAGTCAATAATTTTTCCTAAAGAGCACCTTAATATTAATTCAACTTTAATATCCCTTGTGGGGGTATTGTCGATCATGGCTCGTGTGTTGAATCGAAGCCAATGGAAAAAAATTTGCAATTCAAACTAGTAATTAACAACCGTAACATATTTGGGTTAACTTAAATTTAGAAAATAATTATTTAATTTTAAAAATCAATAAAAAAGATAAATTGTAAATAATTATTTTTCCAAAATAAATTAATTATAAACAGACCTATCTGACCAAAATTACTACTGTTAATATTTAGCGAGTTTCCATGTGATAGCTGGCGTTTATATTATATTTTACAAATTTCCAATATACATTTAGTGGAATTTTTTTTAGCATCAAAATAGAATGTTATTTTTTTAGTGTTAGATAACGAAATTATGATTTTAATATAAAAACTAATTTTATTTTAAAGTAATAAAACACGCTGGTACGAATTTAATTTAAACCATTTTTTAGGTCTAAAATGTAATTTTAGAAGTTAGTGTTGTGTGGAGGTTGGAGTTCAAGTTTTGTCTGAGCTTGATGATGGGAAGTGTGAATAGACGCACCAATGTTTAGCTGGACCCAATATGTCTCACTAGTGACCTGAAGAAGTTCATTACCAAACTGACGAAAGGGACTCTACCATTCTACTTTTTTGCTGCAAAATCCTTAACCATCCATTTCCACTCAAAAATCAATTCTTTATGCCTTTTATGTAAAACAAAACTTTTTTTTCTATTACGTGGAAAGCGACACACCATTTAAAATTTTTATGAGAAATTATTTTAATTTTTTATTATTAAATTAATCTTAATAGTTTATATAAAATTTGTTTAGTTCTATTAAAAACATATAATAAAAGATACAATAAAGAGGAAAAAATATATAATGTCCTAAATATATATTATAAAATTATTGGATAAATTTATAATAATAATTTTTATATTTCTTTATATTACGTGGTCCTGGATACAATTTTTTTTTACAACAACTAATTTAAATTTCCTCATTAGATATATTACTATTAAAGTAATTCACTAAACCCTTAGGATGAACAATTTAATAAAAATTTAAACATTTGTAAAACAACCCTTCTCACAAAGGGAAAGCAGAGCACGGCGTGCCGCAGAGTGGGAAAAATGTTTTTTTCTTTTTTATTTCATGCAATATATTTTATAATAAACAAAGAAAGAGATAAATAAAATAAATATAATATGTTATAATAAAATAAAAATATCACTATACAAATTATTATATATATATATATAAATGTAGGCATAATTTTATATATATCATATTTTTTATTTGAATTTTTATAAAAAATATTTTTAGTTCTTAGGTTTAATAAAAATAATATAATTTTAATATTTTGTGAAAGATTAAAATCATATAAATTAGTGATGATATAAGTTTGTTATGTTAGCTTTGAATTAATTTAAATCATCTTATTCATTACAAGTAAGGAGTCTACATTAGGTTTGGTAATAATTTACGAATATAATTTTGATATATTATTAATATAAAAATATTAAATAATGTAAAATAATTATTATAAAATTAATATTTTAATGATATAATTATTTATCGTTAGATAATAATATAAAAAAATTATATTATTAATATATTTAAATTAAATTTATAATCTATTATGAAATAGAAGCTTGTTTAAAATGTAAGTAATAGATATTCAAATACTCGTAAGATATAAGTATTAATACCAGAGTTGTTATTTGTATAAGTATGAGTTTAAATATAGATAATTTATTAAATATCGATATGAAAATAGATATGATGTTAGAGATATTTATAAATTGGTTTAAATTAATTTAAGAATAATATTTAATTGAATTAATCTAGTCTAACTTTTTATAGTTAATTTGGATTGATATTTTGACGTTGTCTTATTTTTTTAATATTTTAAGAAACATTATTTTAATTTTTAGTTAGTATATATAAATAAAATTTTATTGATTTGAATACGGATAGAGTCTTAAATATTTTATTTCCATATTTAATTTTTTATTTAGTATATAACACATGTTAAATAAAAAATAAAAAAATAAAAATAATATTTAAAAATAATAAATTACACATTAGTTTCGGTTATAAATCATATATCAAAATAATTTTGATATTTTTTCAAAAATATAAATATATTTAATAAAATATATTTTAGATTAATATTTATATATTAATAAAATATAAAAATTAACATTTTTATAATTTTATTTTATTTTGAAAAATAAAATATTACTCAAATTGTATAAAATAATTAGTTTGACTTATTAATAATAAGTGAAATAGTTTATATAAAATTTTAAATTTAAATATTATTATTTTCATTCTAAATATATAAAAAAATATGAATTTTTCAATTTTAAAAATTTTAAATAACAATTTATTTCATTGTAATATTTTAAGATTAGTTTCACAATTTTTTTTATAGTTTAGATTATTTGTTAAACACTTTTATGTCATAACATTTCGTTTAAATTTTATATATTTATTTTTATGTCTAATTTAGATAGATAGTTGATTAGGTTTTTGATTTGGTATGTATATTTTTAACTTTTTTTATAATTATTTAAGATTTTATTTATTTATGTTAAATATTTGTATTAGAGTAAATTTATGTTTTAAAAATAGTAATTTACAACTCAATTAATGATCTACAAATCAAGTAGGTTAATAGTCGATAAAAATAATCACTCAATTAATGATCTACAAATCAAGTAGGTTAATAGTCGATAAAAATAATCACAAATAAAAATGATCACAAATGTATTATATTGTTTTAAGAGTAAAAGATTAGTGAGTATAATTTTTATATAGATTTAATTAAAGTAATTTGTCAATCTTTCTATTATTTGGATTGATAATATGAAAGAATTCACATGGATATAAATCTAAATAATTTGTGAATTACAAATTCTATGTTTAAAAAATAATAATTAATAATAAACTAAAGTTTAAAGAAGAACATTAATATAATAGTTATTTATTAACTATTTTTTAATAATATACCAAGTTTAAGTCACAACAATTAAAATCAATCAATACAATAAGAAAAAATAATCAATATATCAAAATGTTAGAATTAGAGTTTACCTGACCTTCATCTAAGCAACCTAAAAAGTCATTCTAATTCAAATTTTAATAATATAATTAAAGATTGAATTTACTAAAATATTGAAGTTTAATTTTTTAACTCAACAATTCTTTTTTCCAACTTAAAAACCTTAATTCCATAAAAATTTCTAATTAGAGCAAGTATTAGGTTTTAAAACTCTCACGATCTCATAATTGTTGATTACTATTTCTATCATATTTTTAATTATATTATTCATCTCAATTCTAACTTCTATTCCAATTTTTCAATTATGAATAAAAATTTAAAATCAACTATAAGTAATCAATTTATAGAGACATTAAGAACAGAGAAAAACAATTAATTTAAAAAAGATAAACTTGAATTAAATGCAACAATTTGGATTACAAAAAGATTAGGTTTAGGATCACTCTTTTCCTAATTAAAAATCTAATTACACATAGTAAAAATAAAGAAAACAAGAAAATAAGAAGAGATTATGTAAAACTTTATAAAACTTGATGAATTTTATACTTTAATCCCTCAAATTTGTAGATTCTTTATTCCAAAAGTTGCACCAGATAGAATTTAGAAGAGAACTTCTGTTTTCAATCGTCAAAACTGTTAAAGAATAAAAAAAATGTTAGATAATGTAAAAGTGACAAAATGTTCTAATAATTTATTTTTCTTTCTCTAAAAAAAATATAATTCAAATAACGAATAACACTTTAAAAATTTAAAGAATTAATCATAAATTTTTTAGAAAATACTATATTATCAAAAGTTTCTTCCAGCATAAAAGATTCATTAATTATTTATAAATTACACTTATTTTTTTATAAAAATATTTTTTATATATTTTAAATATCACTAAATAAATTTTATGTTTAATATTTATTATTAATTATTAGATTATTTCATTTTTTAAAATTACCTTAATAATAAAATAATTAATATTTATATAAAATTATTATTTTTTTATATGCTAGTATTGCATGCTATATATTAATACTTATAATTAATATATTTTATAATTAAATAAAAAAATTTACAAATATTTTTGTTCTTAAAACGTTTTATAGTCATTTTTTATGAACGGGAGAGGATAAAATCTTAAAGAAAAATTAATACATTACAATCTTTTGTGCTAAAATATTTACCAAATTTTCTTAAATAAGAGAGTTAGAATCTACAAGACACATTCTGAAATATAAATGAGTTTCAAATATAAGCTGGTGAGAATAACTTGAAAGTCAATCTGTAACTTTATTATCTTTCCTATAGCAATAAGAGATAAACATTTCTCAATTATTTTTCAAATTTATAATAAAATTAATAATAGACATACATTGATGAAATTAAGGACATCCTTTAGCAACCAACTGAACAGCAATCTATGGATTAAAATTCTATATATGTTGGGTAATTCTTTTTCATTTTAAAAATTTTTTTTCACTTAATTTTTTAATTTACATATTATATTATATATATATATATATATATATATAATTTTTTTGTTAAAAATTAACCTCTCTAACATTAAAGAGAACCTCTCCTCATGCACACTCGAGGATAGCACCTCTCCCAAGCAATATAAGCTCAATATAATTTTTTTTTTTCACAATTATAACATTCACACATTTGTGAATCATAAATTATGAATTAAATCAAGGATCCATCTTCGATTAGACTCTCTAAAATCTCCACCACAACTTGATGAGAAAAAATATCCATTCTAACAGAGTGATTAATATATTACATTTATTAGGGAACCAAACATTCTCCTTACCATTTAACTCTGCAGCTTTCACCTCCCTATAATTTTTGCCAAATGTCATGCAAAACACGTTGACATCGAAAGGGAATGTGCTTAATACAAAAAATTGCTATGAAATAATTCTACAAAATCGCTTAAATTTATTATTATGTTGATTTTATAACGGGGTATCTTTTTTAATATTATATAATTTAATTTTTATTAGTGTAATTTTACGAAATTCATTAAATTAATAGATCTCATAAGTTACTTTATACTCATAATTTTTAGTTTAAGAACTCTTTACTTAATTAAACAAACTTTTAAAAAAAATATTTAACCCAACAACATATTAAACAATGGTTGTTTAACTTGAAAAACTAGATAAACATATTCTGTTAAAGATGCTCTATGACCAAATAGAATAATAGCAAACCAAATAAAACTTTCCAATTACTTCCACCAATTACCTTCAAATGTGGAACGTCATTAAAGCCTAGCAAATCCAGTCCTTGTAGTTGAAAAAATTGTGTCGAGATTTGAGTTGGAAGACATCCCAAAATTGGTGTAACAACTTGGTAATGACGAAGACAATGTTCTCGAGACTCTTCCATGTTGTTGCACAACGGACACAAAAGATATGCATCTCTCTCCCTCTTCAAATTAGGCAACAACCCATCCTTAGTCACTTCACTAGAAAGAGGATGATATTATAAGCTGACATTGTTGTGATTGGGAAATACATTTGTGAAAGAGAACTTATAAATTCTTACCTACCCCTTTAGTTAGCTCAACTTAATCTCCAAATGCATTTTCATTGCAATGGATTGTATGCATAATATATTTTTTTTAATAGTTGCTTTGATTAATTTTTTTAAAAATCATTTGGGACCTTCCGAATCCACTTTTTTTCCTGTTCAAATATCAGTCTTGTTCGTGTTTTCTCATCGAGAACTTGCAAATAAAAAGAGAAATTTAATTTACTTCCAAAACAAGTACTTTTACATTAGACGTTGGTTGATTAAAAAAATATGTAAAAACATTATTTCGGATTTCTTTAAATGATATTTGAAGTAAAACTTTGATTACAAATTATTTCAAACACAAAATAAGTTAATAGAACTAATAACAATTAAATTACCACTAGAAGAAAACAAATTAGATATTATCAAATTACAAAATACTATAAGATTTATATTTATTTTTCCGCTGTGTAACAAAAGTCGTATGAGTCACCTAATAGTGATTATATAAAGGAAATGAACTACAACCTTAAACAATTTTTATCTATTTTATTAGGAGTTTAAACTTTAACATTCATCTCTTTATTAAGAGTTTTACACTACTACCACCACTTTTAGTCTAGAAATATAAAGAGCAATTGATAATAACCAAAATAGTTGTAACACAATTATTTATGTATAACATAAATATTAATGGTTCGTTTCGCGAGTATTTTAGCTTGAAATTAAATTTGGATCTTTAATAAAAAGGCCGCGTGAATCAAAGCAATTACTTTTAAGGTGAATATTGATTTTAGATTGATGCGAAAAGATTTGCAAAATCTAGTATGGGAAAAGTTACTTACGGACAAATAATGTTGGAAGAAGGGCTTTACATGTATAGAAAATTTCATGGCCATATATAATTGAATTGTGGGGAAGTGTAAATGTGTGAGATGCCATCTATAACACAAGGGCCTTGACAAGAAGAATTTTTCAAGTTTTACTTGCACAATTTTATAACTGTCTAGTGCATATGTGTGTGTGTGTGTGTGTTTTTTTTTTAAATTTGGTCTATAATGCATGTCTCAATTTGAGTTAATTGAGGTCTATTGAGGCAGCCTGATGTAAGGTTAACGATTTTTATTTTATTTTTGGGTTGGATTAAGATAGTTTTAGGATAAAATTTTGCTCTTCTAAATTACAGGTTGTGATTTGTGAGTCAAATAGATTGGTTTATGAATCCAATCTATTTCTTTTTTATTTTGAAATTATGTCACATACATAATAAATAGCATCAATATTTTTGATATAAAATTACTAATTTTTAGTCATATTTCTATATTAATATATTAAAAAAATTAATATGTAATATATTAATGACTTAATAAAATTTATTATGATTGTCCTCAAATTTTAAATTTTTTTATTCATTACTTAAAATTATAAGAATGCAATTCAATATAAAAATTTGGTCTTTATTTAGTTTAAATAAATAAGAATAAAATATAAAAACTGGACCACAAGATCTAGTCCGCAAAGGCTAGTCAATCATTTTCAACCAAGATTGAGATGTACCAAATTTCTAAAACCTTATTCACACGTCATATATCACAGACCAATCGTCATGTTTGAATTATTTTGACACCCTAATATTTAGGTTTAATTTATTTTCAATCAAATCACCTATATAATTATGATTTGACCTAATTGTGGATATTCTAATTGGCCTAACCTAATTTGTGTTGGTCTTTTTAAGTCCATAATTATATAGCCTGTTTGTACACCGTTCATATATAGCTCCATAGACAACGTGCTTTTCTTAGAGTAATAAACTCTTACTTTCCGTTAATGGAGCGGTTAGGACATAAAAACAAATAGCCTATAAACTAAACTTACAAATTAACTCTCTTAACTATTGGTTTATGTATTTATTTAATTTTGCTTGAAGGTATATTATTTATAGGTAGGCTTAGAATAACCTACATGCCTAGGGATGCGAGTTTAAAGAGATATGTGTAATTTATTATTTCTTCCGTTTCTTTTGTTTTATTGTTTAAAATTTGTAGACGGAGATTAAAAATCATTTTTTTCTTTTTAATTTTCCTTCATCCCTAATCATTAAGTGAAAATATAAATAAAAATTTAAAACGACAAAATTTTTAAAATAAAACTAAAAAATTAAAACAACGAAACGAAATGAAAGATAACCTGAATCTCCAAAATTGGGTTGTTTTCATATTTAATTTGGATTTGGTAAAACAGCTCCAAATTTGATTGATTTTAGTTACATTTCGGGTTGATAGATTCTAGTTATTTTATTTTTAATGGAAATTATGAAAAGAAAAATAATTTTTCATGATCCGATAACCTGGTATGATTATTTTAGGTTGAGTGATAATTTTAGCTAAAAACCAATTTCATCTAATTCGACTTTATTTGACTGGTTTAGGTTAAAATTTTTCCAAAGTCGACCGAACCTATCCATATGTTAGTGACCTGGTTTTTTTTTCTCTTGAAAATAAGTTTATTCTGTTTTATTTGATTTTTTTTTTTGTTAGGGTAACAGGTTAATTTGGAAACATGCACAGCAAAGGTAATTAACCCATGGAAATTGAGGCGTGTAGAGTTTAAATGAGAGGAAGCATGGTTTTGTCTTGTCCAAGTTGACACGGCTACGCAGATTAGTGTGTGCATCGTCCGAGTCGCGTACCCCTTCCCTAACACGTGTTCAAATAAGTATTGAACACGTGTCATGTATGATACATGTGCCGTCCCATCATTACAATTTATAAATGACATATATAGATTTTTTTTTAAATAAATTTAGTTTTATTTTTTGTGGATGTTGAAAAATTTTATTTGTATTTAAGAATGATATGTTAAAAAAGATTTAGGAAGAGTTAATTTTAAAATAATCAAAATTTAGAAAATAAGTTTTATTTAAAAAATAATTTTTATAAATTTTTTGAATAAGGATGAAAGTGAATAAGATCGTTAAATGTAAATGAATACTTTTTATTCGATTTATTTAAAGTGTAACTTGAATCGATTTATTTAATAAATATATAGATTCAAATTTATTAAAAAAAATTTTAGATTAATAAAAAAGTTTGTTTAACTTATTCAATAATTTATTTATCTTTATATATTATATATTTATATTTATTATATTTATTTTAATATATTATATTTATATAATTTTTTTAAAATTGAAATTTTTTATTTTTAACTTTAAATAAAAGAAATAATTTTTTTCTTATTCTTAAAATGGAACACTTCTTTATTATTTTTATCTATTTACAGAGATTGTAGCTTAACTCTTAATTTTTTCTGATATAAATTTATAATCTTATGTAAGAATATATCATATATAACAGACTATTTAACGTAATATCTCAAAATAAATAGTTAAAAAATTTTTTAATATTAAATAATTTTGATTCTTTTTACAAATGTTATTAATAAGGAATAGGTTGGTAAGTTTTATAACTTACAAAATATTAGATAATTTTAATTTATCTTTTGTACAGGTTGTATGGTTAAGGATGGATTCATAGACTCTATTACTTGAAAAATACTAAAATATATTTTTATAAAATATTTTAAGCTTATAAATCTTTTAAATATATATATATATATATTAGGTCTATTTAATAATTTTTTATTTTATAAACTTTAAGTTTGTACGTTATTTTAATCAATTATTTATATAAAATTTAAATTTATTTATTAATTTTTTTAATATAAACTTTTAAACAGATTTATAAATTTTATAATCTTTAACATAACTTTAAATTTTATAGATTTTAAATCAAGTCATAACTTAATAAAAAATATTTTTTTTATAGATAATAGGTTTAGATTCGTGTCTTAAAATTTTTAAATAAATCAAATTTAAATAGTCAAAATCTAATTCAATTTAACCTACTTTCATCCTCACTTTTTATTATCGTATTTGAATAATTTTAAAAGAATAAATTTTAGAGATTTTTAAAAAAGTTACTTTATATTTATTTATTTTAATTATTTCAAAGTATTTGAATGATTTTAAAAGAATAAATTTTAGAAATTTTTAAAAAAGTTACTTTATATTTATATATTTTAATTATTTCAAATTACTTGCTTTAGTATTTTAAATAAGATAAATAAAAAGTCAAAATAATTAATCTATTTAAATGATAAAGTAAAGGAACTTTTAGGTATAAATAAATAAATATTTGATAAGATCACATGTTAACATAAATTTTATTCATAATAATAATTATAATTTATTTTCATCAAAATTAAATCAATTATATTTACCACAAATTCGAATAGATAATCTAAAACAAACCACATTAATAGACTCTGGCAGCTTATGAATGGATTCTTATATGCTAGTATCGTGTGAAAAAATTAAGAAGAATAGTATTGTGCTAACTGTTTTAAAAGTGAGAATCTGACCATTTTTTATTACTTGAGTTTATTTGAACAGTAGCATATAACAAATTATGCAGCATTTAAAATTAAGTTAAACAAAAAAAAAAAAAAAAAAGACTGTCGACACGATGTATACTACATATGGGTTATGATAGGTAATAATCTCCTCTTTTAATGTTTAATGGCCGACATATAATCCTATAATTAAATAAATAATTATTAATTGAATTATCTAATAATATATGTAATACTATCTGTCATAACCGTAATTACGACGAGACGACGGACTTGCTAAATTTTGAAAAAAATTAATTTGATTGTGGAGCCGCCACCAAATTTTTGTTTTAAGGGAAAAGATTTGGAAAAACCCTAACTCAAGGATGAGATTCGAAGTTCGGGAGTCGGTTACGAGTAAGGAAGGTATTAGGCATCCTACTCGCCCGTTCCAAAGAACGGTACCCTTAAACTGAGTGTGTGATATTTTGAAAACTGTTTGATCCCTTAAAATAGAATAGAAAATAAATAGGTTTATAGAAAATAACCTGACAGGACTTGATCCTGCTCCTACGTATTCCCCGGTGCAATGGGAAACTCAAGGTTTACGTAGTTCTGGTTAAGAGACTTGATCTCTAAAAGAATACAGGGTGATTTTAGATAAAAAAAAACAGACACTTGAATAGGAATTTATTGAAAGTGATGGTTTTCAGAAATTCATGCTTGCGAGATCCTAAATCGTCGTAAGCCGTATTTGAATCCCACATGAATTAAAACACGAGACGGTAGAGAACGCTACTCGTTCGCGTTAGAACCCGTTTGCATGAATTTCGCAAAATTAAAAAAACAGATGTTTTTTTATAAGATTTTATTGAAAGTGATGGTTTTCAGAAATTCATGCTTGCGAGATCCTAAATCGTCGTAAGCCGTATTTGGATCCCACATGAATTAAAACACGAGACGGTAGAGAACGCTACTCGTTCGCGTTAGAACCCGTTTGCCTGAATTTCGCAAAATTAAAAAACAGATGTTTTTTTTTATAAGATTTTATTGAAAGTGATGGTTTTCAGAAATTCATGCTTGCGAGATCCTAAATCGTCGTAAACCGTATTTGGATCCCACACGAATTAAAACACGACACGGTAGAGAACGCTACTCGTTCGCGTTAGAACCCGTTTACATGAATTTCGAAAAATTAAAAACAGACGTTTTTATAATATTTTATTGAAAGTGATGGTTTTCAGAAATTCATGCTCATGAGATCCTAAATCGTCGTAAGCCGTATTTGGATCCCACACGAATTAAAACACGACACGGTAGAGAACGCTACTCGTTCGTGTTAGAACCCGTTTGCATGAATTTCGAAAAATTTAAAAAAAACAAAGACGAATATGAACTCGAAAATCCGAGAAGAAGTAAGAAAATTAAGCGGAATAAAAGGTTGGATTGAACCTCCATTGATGTTCCTTGTTTATTTGTCTCCCATCCAGCTTAGGTCATAAGGTCCACAGGTAAGAATTAAGTTCTTTTTATTTTGATTCAAGCAAACACTTAACTCTTTAGGTTCAATGACTTAATCATGCATGACTTAAGCTAGACTTAGCATATAGGATGCATGTATATGGTCATGCACTCTTAGGAATTTTTTCAAAGGAGGACATACAAACATAAACAAATCAGAAGGAAATACATATAGAAGGATCAACACATGAAAAATAATACTTAAACAAGGTTAAAAGAACAAGATCTACTAAAGAACTTCAAAGACACAAGAGATTTTGGCGCAAAAATTTAAATTCAAATCTCAAAATTTTCCAAAAAATATTTTTCCAGAGATCTAAAAAATTAAAACCAAAACATTGAAAGATATAGATCATAGGAATCAAACAAAACAAATTTGACAAAAAAAAGACAAGAAATGAGCAAGTTATGCACAAACCAAACAACATAGGTTCATTTTCGCACCAGGACAAACATACCTCAGTAATTAGGCAATAAAAACTTCATTTAAGATCCAAATTAGACAAATAATATCATTCCAGAAACTAGAGAGAAAGACGCAGAGAACGCAACAAAAATCACCAAAATCGGAGATCGTTTGACTGATCAAAAATTAAAACGAAAAACAGACACGAAAATGAACCTAAAGAACACACAAGTTTTTGGCGCCAAAATTTGAATTCAAATCTCAGAATTTTTAGAAAATTTTTTTGGTAGATCTGAAAAATAAAAACTGATCAATTGAAATATATGGATCATAGGAATCAAACAAAACAAGTTTGACATCAATCCAATCAGAAATGAGCAAGATATGCACAAATCAAACAAGCTAGATTCATTTTCGCACTAGGACAAACATACCTCAGTAATTCGGCCATAAAAACTTCATTTAAGATCCAAATTAGACAAATAATACCATTCCAGAAACTAGAGAGAAAGACGCAGAGAACGCAACAAAAATCACCAAAATCGGAGATCGTTTGACCGATCAAAAATTAAAACTAAAAACAGACACGAAAATGAACCTCAAGAACACACAAGTTTTTGGCGCCAAAATTTGAATTCAAATCTCAGAATTTTTAGAAAATATTTTTGGTAGATCTGAAAAATAAAAACCGATCAATTGAAACATATGGATCATAGGAATCAAACAAAACAAGTTTGACATCAATCCAATCATAAATGAGCAAGATATGCACAAATCAAACAAGCTAGATTCATTTTCGTACCAGGACAAACATACCTCAGTAATTCGGCCATAAAAACTTCATTTGAGATCCAAATTAGACAAATAATACCATTCCAGAAACTAGAGAGAAAGACGAAGAGAACGCAACAAAAAGCACCAAAATCGGAGATCGTTTGACCGATCAAAAATTAAAACGAAAACAGACACGAAAATGAACTCGGAAATCCGAGAAGAAGCAAGAAGCTTAAGATGGATAAAATTCGGACCTAACCTCCATTGGAAGGTGATGAAGAGCTGATTCTATGGAGGACAAGGGCTGAATTGAATATCAGAGAGTCTCTTAGGTCCTCCCTTCAAAGGTTCTGAAAATTCCTCTTCTAAGACTCCAAGTTCTCCTCCTCCCAAGAATTTCCAAAAAATGAGAAAAAGTCCCTTTCCTTTCTTATTTGTAGGTATTTATAGACACATCCCTTCTTGGCAAGGGTGAAGCTCTTTCAAAGAGCCAAAAGCCAGCTTCCTCTCTCTTAGCAAGGGTCAAGTCCTTTCCCAGGGCCAAAAGACACCCCCTCTCTGAGAGCCAAAAGCCAACCCCTTTGATTTCAAAATTTTTGTTCCCTATTTTGATTTTTCAGCTTTTTCTTTTTTCAATTTTTATTTTTTTACCTTTTTTTGTTTTTTTTTAGTTTTATTTTTTTCTATTTATCATTTTTACTTATTCTTTAATTTTCTTTTTATTATTATTATTTTTTTTTTTTTTTTGCTTTCTGTTTTCTGTATTTTCTGCTCTCTGTTCTTTCTGTTTTTCAGTTTTACATCTTTTCAAATTTTTAATTAAATTAACTTTTGGTTAATTTTAATGATTGGGAGCCTCAGACATAATTGAGTGTTTACAGTTTGCCCCTCTTTACTCATTTTCCTACCAGATAATGTGAGAAATGATTCTCTGAATTATCGTAATAGGAAATGAGTAAAGATGTGAACACATTATGTCCGAGGCAGGCCTTGAAGGAGTCCGGCAAACAGAAGGAGCCTTGAGCTTGAAATTGAACCTCATGGATGCCTGGAAAATGATGATTGGATGACCTTATCGACTTCATTTATCGATAGGGTTTGAATATGCGAGGCTTAGCTGTATAGCTTGACTAAGCTAAGTGGAATGAATAAATGCCTGTTAGGACTGGCGTGGAATTCAATGGAATGGTTTGTTAGGACAAGCAAAATGAAATAAAAATGGCCTGTTAAAACAGGAAAAGCAGAAGAGAAATGGCCCGTTACGACGGGCTCAGTAGAGTGAAAACGACCTGTTTTAAAACAGGAAAGCATGCAAGAACTAAAATGTAAGATATGTACAAGGTGGCCTGACAGCATAGGCCGAGGTATTTATCTGAGTTGGAGGCCTGACATCATAGGCCCAGCTGTGGAAAAACGAACTTGGCGAGACCTGACATCGTAGGCCCAAAAGCAGAAAAGTAAACCTGAGGAGGCCTGACAACATAGGCCAAGGATGTAGAAAAGTAAACTTGATGAGACCTGACAACATAGGCCAAGGTGCAGAAAAGCAAACTTGAGGAGGGCCTAAATAGGCCAGGATGTAGAAAGTAAATATGAGGGCATCCCGTTGTTGACGGGAAGGAATGTAGAAAGGGGGTCTCGCTTTTGCCGGGAAAAATGCAGGAAAATTAAACATGCTTGATATCCCGTTGTTGACGGGAAAATGCAAGAAATTAAACATGCTTGGTATCCCGCTGTTGCCGGGATAAATGCAAATGAGGTCCTGCTGTTGCCGCAAGAAATTAAACATGCTTGATGTCCTGTTGTTGACAGGAGAATGCAAATGAAGTCCCGCTGTTGCCGGGAAGATGCAAATGATGACATCCTACTGTTGCCAGGATAAATGCAAACCTGCTTGACAGGTGACAGAAAAATCGTCATGCTTGAAGTCCTGTTGTTGACAGGAGAATGCAAATGAAGTCCCGCTGTTGCCGGGAAGATGCAAATGATGACATCCTGCTGTTGCCAGGATAAATGCAAACCTGATTGACAGGTGAAAGAAAAATAGACATGCTTGAAGTCCTGTTGTTGAAAGGAGAATGCAAATGAAGTCCCGCTGTTGCCGGGAAGATGCAAATGATGACATCCTGCTGTTGCCAGGATAAATGCAAACCTGATTGATAGGTGACAGAAAAATAGACATGCTTGAAGTCCTGTTGTTGACAGGAGAATGCAAATGAAGTCCCGCTGTTGCCGGGAAGATGCAAATGATGACATCCTGCTGTTGTCAGGATAAATGCAAACCTGCTTGACACGTGACAGAAAAATAGACATGCTTGAAGTCCTGTTGTTGACAGGAGAATGCAAATGAAGTCCCGCTGTTGCCGGGAAGATGCAAATGATGACATCCTGCTGTTGTCAGGATAAATGCAAACCTGCTTGACAGGTGACAGAAAAATAGACATGCTTGAAGTCCTGTTGTTGACAGGAGAATGCAAATGAAGTCCCGCTGTTGCCGGGAAGATGCAAATGATGACATCCTGCTGTTGCCAGGATAAATGCAAACCTGCTTGACAGGTGACAGAAAAATAGACATGTTTGAAGTCCTGTTGTTGACAGGAGAATGCAAATGAAGTCCCGCTGTTGCCGGGAAGATGCAAATGATGACATCCTGCTGTTGCCAGGATAAATGCAAACCTGCTTGACAGGTGACAGAAAAATAGACATGTTTGAAGTCCTGTTGTTGACAGGAGAATGCAAATGAAGTCCCGCTGTTGCCGGGAAAATGCAAATGATGACATCCTGCTGTTGCCAGGATAAATGCAAACCTGATTGACAGGTGACAGAAAAATAGACATGCTTGAAGTCCTATTGTTGACAGGAGAATGCAAATGAAGTCTCGCTGTTGCCGGGAAGATGCAAATGATGACATCCTGCTGTTGCCAGGATAAATGCAAACCTGCTTGACAGGTGAAAGAAAAATAGACATGTTTGATGTCCTGTTTTTGACAGGAGAATGCAAATGAAGTCCCGCTGTTGCCGGGAAGATGCAAATGATGACGTCCTGCTGTTGCCAGGATAAATGCAAACCTGCTTGACAGGTGACAGAAAAATAGACATGCTAGAAGTCCTGTTGTTGACAGGAGAATGCAAATGAAGTCCCGCTGTTGCCGAGAATATGCAAATGATGACATCCTGCTGTTGCCAGGATAAATGCAAACCTGCTTGACAGGTGGACAGAAAAGTAAACGTGCTTGAAGTCCTGTTTGTTGACAGGAGAGTGCAAATGAGGTCCCGTTGTTGCCGGGAATATGCAAATGAAATCCTGCTGTTGTCAGGATAAATGCAAACCTGCTTGACAGGTGACAGAAGATTAAATATGCTTGAAATCCTGTTGTTGACAGGAGGATGCAAGCCTAGTAGAGAGGCAAAGGGGAATGAAAGAAGTCTGTTAAGATAGGTAAAATGAATGACGAAAACTATCTTGCTAAGACAGGATGAATGTAGATGGACTCTTGATAAAAAATAAGCCTGCTAGACAGGAAAAAGGAAAGATAAAAGCCTGTTAAGACAAGCAAAAACAAAAAGATCCTGTTGTTGACAGGAAAGATGCGAGCCTGCTAGACAGGCAAAGGAAAAGTAAAGTGATCTATACTAACTTGAAAGAATGGCCTGTTGGGGCAGGCAAAGCATGAATGACCTATTAATAGAGCCAAAGGAAAAAAGACAAGAATCTATTAGGATAGGTATCGAAGGGAAGCCCTGTTGTTGACAGGACAGAAATGAGCCTGTGAAGACAGGCGGGAATCATGCGAAGGTCCTGTTGTTGACAGGGTGGAATGAAGATAGATACTTGATAATTATTTTCTTGAAAATACTTGAGATACCATTTTGCCCCAGTTTAGAGGATTCTTGATAATTGATGGATGTCTTGTTTTGAAGGGATTTTAGGCAAGTGTTTGCCCCAGTTTAAGCCTCGATGAGATTGAAGAAGAGCTTGACTTGAGCTTTTCTGGGCAACTTTACCCTATTGAACTTGATTGGAGTTGAGAAATTGAGCATTGCCTCAACTTGGATTTTCTTGGGCAAATGTTTGCCCCAGTTTGAACTTGACTGAAAATTTAAGGATGACCTCAGTTTGAAATTTGGTGGGCTAGTGTTTCCCTTGTTTGAACTTGATTCAAAATTTTTCGACTGTCTCGATTTGAATTATCTGGGCGAATGTCTCCCTCTGTTATGAAATTTTTGGAATTGAGGATCGCCTCAACTTGAATTTCTAGGCAAAAGCTTGCCCCAGCTTTGTTCTTGAATTCAAATCTTTCTTGGAAAAATGTTTGCCCCAGTTTGGACTTGATCCAGAATCTGAGGATGACTTCAAATTGAACTTTTTCGTGGGCAAGTGTTTGCCCTAGTTTGGACTTGATTCAGTTTTAATTATGACTGATTTGGGCAATTTTACCTAGGTCTTAATTACTTTTGAAAAATGGGTCGTGTGATGCTTGAATAAAAAGATGCTTATGTGTTGTTTGAATGAGTGAAAAGAATGCGGTGTTAATGATGCTTGAATAAATGCAGAAATGATGTGGGGTTCTTATTTTGATGCTTGAAATAATTATTTGATTAGACATATGCGATTGAATGCAAACCATGAAATGGTGTAAAATTTTTGTTTCTCTTGATTTTTTTTGTTTTTTCTGACGCCTCCTTCCTCGACAACCTCATAGTTGGTGTGAAAGGGATCAAGAATCAAGGCGAGCTGGATCGACTCAATCTTTTGGTTTATTGGTCAATTTTGAAATCTTCTTTCTGGGATTTTTGAAATCCTGCGGTGGTCAGTATTATTGAGTAAGACACACTCCTTCTTTGGTGGCATCCTGGTTGGTAAGAAGATGAATCCTTGGGAAACAATCCTGTCGCGTTGCAACGGTCGAGGATTCATCCGACTTGTCATGACTTTTCAAAATTAATCCCTTTTTAATTCTTTTTACATTTTTCATGTTTCCTTGTGGCACGTGCATTTTGAGGTGTGCAAAGTGATGCTGGATGGTCAGAAGAAGGAGATAGGGAATTTTGAGGTTGTACGTTTTAAGGTGGTGTACTTGAAAGGAAAAGGATGATGAAAGGGGTGGGTTCGATTGCCCGAATTGCACCTTTTAATGAAAAATGTCAATGCTGCTTTTCATAATCTTGATTGTCAAATTAGCCAAACTTTTGAGAAATGGCAAAATTTTGCCCCAGTTTTAAGAAGATATAAGGTGCAGAATATCATATTGTCTTGGAATTCCTAGTTTGACCTTAATTTTTGCCTGGGTTTTTCTTTTGAGTTTTCAACCCAGCAGGTCTTTTGTATTGCCCTAATTTTTGCCTAGGTTGCCCTTACGGGTTTTCGACCTAGCGGGCTCTTGATTGTGCCCTAACTTTTGCCTAGGTCGTTCTTGAGGATTGTCGACCTAGCGGGCTTTTTTACTCAATTGTGCCCTAAATTTTGTCTAGGCCGTTTTTTAGGATTGTCGACCTAGCGGGCTTCTGCTTGATTGTGCCCTAGCTTTTACCTGGGCCGTCCTTTGAGGGTTTTCGCCCTAGCGGGCCTTCTGCTTGATTGTGCCCTAACTTTTGCCTAGGTCTTCTTTGATGGTTGACCTAGCGGACTTCTGTTTGATTATGCCCTAACTCTTGTCTAGGTCGTCTTTTATTGGTGACCTAGCGGGCTTCCATTTGATTGTGCCCTAACTTTTGCCTAGGCCGCCCTTTGAGAGTTTTCGACCTAGCGGACTTCTGTTTAATTGTGCCCTAACTTTTGCCTAGGCCTCCCTTTAAGGGTTTTCGACCTAGCAGGCTCTCGATTTTGGTTGTGCCCTAACTTTTGCCTAGGTATTCTTTAATGATTGTCGACCTAGCGGACCTTTTGCTTGATTGTGCCCTAACTTTTGCCTAGGTCTTCTTTGATGATTATCGACCTAGCGGGCTCTTATATGATCCTGATTTTTGCCTGAATTGTTGTTGGAAACCGGAAAGACCTTTTCTGATCGTGACTTTGTCGATTCATTATTTTGAACTTTAACCCTACTTTTGCCTGGATTATTTTTTGCTTTTAATCCAGCAGGCTTCTCTTCTTCATGAATTTTATGTTTCGACCTTGATTTTGCCTGGATTATTTTTTACTTTAATCCAGCGGGTCTTCTCATTTCTCTTGAATTTTGTGTAGTTGAATATCGATCTTACCGGGATCATTTTGGGCTTCCAATTCAGCGGATCTTTTCTTGCATCCCTGATTTTGCTTGGATTTAAACTTGGTTCCAGCGGGATATTTTTATTTTGAATGGTGATGTAGAATCCCTGGTATCCTACTTCCTCATTGAACTTTTCTCTTTTAGCTCGATTAATTCGACGTTCAAGATTATTTATTACAGCACTGACATTCTCACCAATTGGTATTTATTGTTTTGGTGTAGGAATAGAAAATAGGTTGAGTGATGAAAAGGATGATAAATTTTAAGTAAAGTCAAAATGTAAAGCACGTGCTCAAGTAATATGAAAAATGTGACTTTTGCATTATTTATTGAGATTTATTTACAAAAGATTAACTTTGAAAAGTACGACAATTTTGGATGAGTATCCTCGATAGCTTGATTTGTACAATGCAACTTGTCGTGCTTCTCCCATCTTTTCAGCTGGTCGATGGGCTCTCGTGATTTGGCGACGGATTGTTTTCTGTATTAGGAGCAAGCCTCCCAAAATCCAGCCACTTTGCATCGATTAAGCTTTGTACTTTTCGTTTCAAAGCTATGCAATCCTCAGTAGAATGACCAATAAATCCTGCATGGTAATCGCATCTGGCGTTAGGATTGTACCAATTAGGATATGGTGGCTCTTGAGGCTTTAGAGGATAAGGCGCAACCAGGGAGCTTTGAATCAGCCGAGGTAGCAAATCAGTATAGGAGATTAGAATAGGGTCAAATTGGACCGGCTTCTTCTCCTTTTTCTGGCTTTGGTTAGGATTCTGGCTTATGGCTTGTGTTTGGGCCGTGTATGGTGTTGGTGGCCGGACTTGTGTCGGGTAATTGTAAGTAGGAGGGTATGGTGTTTGGTAGGTGGTAGCGATGTATGGATATGGTATGTAAGGTGTGTATGGTGGTGGTCGGAAGCCAACTGGACCATAAGGCGCCATCTGTGGAGTATATTGGCCTTGACCTGAAGCCATGTTGCAGGTCTCGCCTGTTTTCTTCCCAGATCCACTGGAAATGCTGACTACGCCTGCAGAATTTTGCATGATCTTTCCACGACGCATGCCACCTTCAATCCTTTCTCCAATGATGACGACATCAGAGAAGCTAGAAGTCACACTTCCAATCATCTTGTCATAGAAAGGATTTTGAAGTGTGTCCACGAACATGCTGACCATCTCTTTTTCGGATAAAGGAGGTTGTACCTGAGCAGCTAACTCCCTCCATCTTTGAGCGTATTGCTTGAAGGTTTCTTCTTCTTTCTTGGCCATATTCTGGAGCTGAGTCCGATCAGGGGCCATCTCCGTATTGTACTGATACTGCTTTGTGAAAGCCTCGGCAAGGTCTCTCCATGAACAAATGGGTGTTCGCTCCAGTTGAGTGTACCAGTTTGCAGCGGCCCCTGTTAAGCTGTCTTGAAAGAAATGGATGAGTAGCTTCTCATCGTAGGTACATGCAGACATCTTCCTGCAGTACATAGTCAGGTGTTTCTTTGGACAGCTGGTTCCTTGATATTTCTCGAATTCAGGAACCTTAAATTTTGGAGGGATGACCACGTCTGGAACCAAGCACAGATCAGTTGCAATTTTGGCTTCATAAGCGCTTCCCTCGATCGCCCGGATTCTATCTTCTAGGATTCTCCACTTTTCAGTATCCTCATTTGAAGGATGGATTGGATGTTCCTCTAGCATATGATGAGCTTGAGAAAATGGTATGTACATGTGGTGAGGCCCTTGGGTGAACATAAGATTCGTTCCCCCAACAGCCGTTTGGTATGCTTGTGGAATGGTGTTTGGCGGTAGGTTATGTGTTTGGGTTTGTGTTTGAGCTTGTGTTTGGGGTAGTGTATGTGTATGGTGGTGAGGAGACCCATAATAAACCCCTTCGGTTGGTGGAGGCATGGTTAATGTTGAAGGGTTTTGTGGAGTGAACCCTGGAAGATATGATGGGTCGTTTGGTTCTCCTGGTAGAGATTCCCTTGCCTCTTTTTGTTTGGATGATTGGATGGCCTCCATCAGCTTGGCCATCTGTTGCTTTAGAGATTTGACCTCATTTTTCAGTTCCTCGTTGTCTCTCCAACTCATCCATGATTCTTGATCTGGAACGGGTTCTATAAGGATGCTGAGAAAGTTGTCTGTCTTCAATTAAAAATTAATTTTTGAGAAACAAAGTGAATGCCAAAATCAATGAATGATAAAAACGTTAATGCTTTAGTGAATTTTAAAATAAGAGCGGTGGGGATAATTTTCAAAATTGATGATAAACTTGTTTAACAAATGGATGAATGCAATGTTGGATGCACAAATAATTAGAGGTTTGAAAGTTGATTATTTTGAATGATTTGTTTCTTTATTTATTTTGGCTTCTTTTTGGATTTTTAGTAGTTTTAGTATTATATATTTTTTTGTTTTGCTAAAAAAAACATTTTGGTTTTGCTAAAATTTCCCTAAATTTCCTTTCAAACTTAAAAGCATTTTTGGGTTTGTATATGTTTATTTTCCAAAATCTTAATTTGAATTGGTTTAGGCAAAAATTTGCCCCAGTTTCACTTATTAGTATAAGCGATTATTTTTTTGAATTTTCTTTAATTTTTTGATTTCATTTGTCAAATCTGTTTATTTTCTTCCTTTTTTAGTTTTCAATTTTCTTTGGTTTTTTTTCTAATCTAAATCAATTTCAAATCTTAATATTTTGTGTTTTTTTCCAAAATAAATATGTTTTTTTTTTAAAATCTTTTATTGCTTTCTCCCGCTTCTCTTTTCACTATGCTCCCTTATTTGGAATAATTGTATACAAGCAATATATGCATGAATTAGTATATGCCAACATTACAATAGGAGTGTGTACCCTTTACGTGTCCTAATCCAAGGTTCCCTGTCCTATGGATCTAGGATGTCTAATTTATGTATCTCGCCAAAGGTAGGTCATAATCCTGGGGTATAAAGGTCACTAGAGCCAAGTTCCAATTCCATAGTGTTGACTGCAACCGTAGAGAACGCTACTGGTTTCAGGACACTGGAAAAGGACGCACTCTAGCTGGGGTTTTCGTGATAGCCTACCGGGACGTGCATCCCTGGTGGCACCACTAGACCCCTCTATTCCTGAGTTTCGCTCAGACCCGGGTATAGGGCCCCACTCATGATAAATGCGTATGCAATGTATGAGGGCACACAAGCAATTGAGATACCTGCAATTGGGGAAATTGTACAGATATATATAGTAATTTAATGTTCGTCTACCTTAAGGTTTCTACAAAGAATAAACAAACAAAAAAAACAAGAATAAATCAACAAATAAATAACATGCAATAATTAAATCATGCACAAACAGTGAAGGGATCAATTATAATGCACACTCAAATAAAATGGGCTTGACTCTCTAGGGTCCCCAGTGGAGTCGTCATCTGTCATAACCGTAATTACGACGAGACGACGGACTCGCTAAATTTTGAAAAAAATTAATTTGATTGTGGAGCCGCCACCAAATTTTTGTTTTAAGGGAAAAGATTTGGAAAAACCCTAACTCAAGGATGAGATTCGAAGTTCGGGAGTCGGTTACGAGTAAGGAAGGTATTAGGCACCCTACTCGCCCGTTCCAAAGAACGGTACCCTTAAACTGAGTGTGTGATATTTTGAAAACTGTTTGATCCCTTAAAATAGAATAGAAAATAAATAGGTTTATAGAAAATAACCTGACAGGACTTGATCCTGCTCCTACGTATTCCCCGGTGCAATGGGAAACTCAAGGCTTACGTAGTTCTGGTTAAGAGACTTGATCTCTAAAAGAATACAGGGTGATTTTAGATAAAAAAAAACAGACACTTGAATAGGAATTTATTGAAAGTGATGGTTTTCAGAAATTCATGCTTGCGAGATCCTAAATCGTCGTAAGCCGTATTTGGATCCCACATGAATTAAAACACGAGACGGTAGAGAACGCTACTCGTTCGCGTTAGAACCCGTTTGCATGAATTTCGCAAAATTAAAAAAACAGATGTTTTTTTATAAGATTTTATTGAAAGTGATGGTTTTCAGAAATTCATGCTTGCGAGATCCTAAATCGTCGTAAGCCGTATTTGGATCTCACATGAATTAAAACACGAGACGGTAGAGAACGCTACTCTTTCGCGTTAGAACCCGTTTGCCTGAATTTCGCAAAATTAAAAAACAGATGTTTTTTTTTATAAGATTTTATTGAAAGTGATGGTTTTCAGAAAATCATGCTTGCGAGATCCTAAATCGTCGTAAGCCGTATTTGGATCCCACACGAATTAAAACACGACACGGTAGAGAACGCTACTCGTTCGCGTTAGAACCCGTTTACATGAATTTCGAAAAATTAAAAACAGACGTTTTTATAATATTTTATTGAAAGTGATGGTTTTCAGAAATTCATGCTCGTGAGATCCTAAATCGTCGTAAGCCGTATTTGGATCCCACACGAATTAAAACACGACACGGTAGAGAACGCTACTCGTTCGTGTTAGAACCCGTTTGCATGAATTTCGAAAAATTTAAAAAAAACAAAGACGAATATGAACTCGAAAATCCGAGAAGAAGTAAGAAAATTAAGCGGAATAAAAGGTTGGATTGAACCTCCATTGATGTTCCTTGTTTATTTGTCTCCCATCCAGCTTAGGTCATAAGGTCCACAGGTAAGAATTAAGTTTTTTTTTATTTTGATTCAAGCAAACACTTAACTCTTTAGGTTCAATGACTTAATCATGCATGACTTAAGCTAGACTTAGCATATAGGATGCATGTATATGGTCATGCACTCTTAGGAATTTTTTCAAAGGAGGACATACAAACACAAACAAATCAGAAGGAAATACATATAGAAGGATCAACACATGAAAAATAATACTTAAACAAGGTTAAAAGAACAAGATCTACTAAAGAACTTCAAAGACACAAGAGATTTTGGCGCAAAAATTTAAATTCAAATCTCAAAATTTTCCAAAAAATATTTTTCCAGAGATCTAAAAAATTAAAACCAAAACATTGAAAGATATAGATCATAGGAATCAAACAAAACAAATTTGACAAAAAAAAGACAAGAAATGAGCAAGTTATGCACAAACCAAACAACATAGGTTCATTTTCGCACCAGGACAAACATACCTCAGTAATTCGGCAATAAAAACTTCATTTAAGATCCAAATTAGACAAATAATACCATTCCAGAAACTAGAGAGAAAGACGAAGAGAACGCAACAAAAAGCACCAAAATCGGAGATCGTTTGACCGATCAAAAATTAAAACGAAAACAGACACGAAAATGAACTCGGAAATCCGAGAAGAAGCAAGAAACTTAAGATGGATATAATTCGGACCTAACCTCCATTGGAAGGTGATGAAGAGCTGATTCTATGGAGGCCAAGGGCTGAATTGAATATCAGAGAGTCTCTTAGGTCCTCCCTTCAAAGGTTCTGAAAATTCCTCTTCTAAGACTCCAAGTTCTCCTCCTCCCAAGAATTTCCAAAAAATGAGAAAAAGCCCCTTTTCTTTCTTGTTTGTAGGTATTTATAGACACATCCCTTCTTGGCAAGGGTGAAGCTCTTTCAAAGAGCCAAAAGCCAGCTTCCTCTCTCTTAGCAAGGGTCAAGTCCTTTCCCAGGGCCAAAAGCCACCCCCTCTCTGAGAGCCAAAAGCCAACCCCTTTGATTTCAAAATTTTTGTTCCCTATTTTGATTTTTCAGCTTTTTCTTTTTTCAATTTTCATTTTTTTACCTTTTTTTGTTTTTTTTTAGTTTTATTTTTTTCTATTTATCATTTTTACTTATTCTTTAATTTTCTTTTTATTATTATTTATTATTTTTTTATTTTATTTTATTTTTTGCTTTCTGTTTTCTGTATTTTCTGCTCTCTGTTCTTTCTGTTTTTCAGTTTTACATCTTTTCAAATTTTTAATTAAATTAACTTTTGGTTAATTTTAATGATTGGGGCCTCTGACATAATTGAGTGTTTACACTATCTTATGATATTTAATGATCATAAATATTTATATTATTTAATAATTTTTTATTAAATATAAAATTTATCAATTTAATTATTAAATTATATAATAATAATTTTATGATTATGTATATTAAATTTGAATAATTATTCAACCAATAATATTTATTTATATATTATAATAAAAATATAATATATTAAAATAAAATTATATGATAAAATATTTATTAATTTTATTTTATATAAAATATTATACCTTGAATTTTATGAGTTTTATTATACCTTCGATTCCTTTAATAAAATCTGTTTTAAGGAATTTATTATGAGTTTTGTTATACCTATAAAGATACACATAACTTTTATGAGTTTTGTTATACCTTCAATTCCTTTTATAAAATCTTTTTTAAGGAATTTATTATCATCTTTAATATAAGATTGTTTATAAAATTTTAAGAGTATTTATTAATTTTTTATATTTATTCTTCTTAACTTTAATATATTTAAAGTGGCATAATTAATATATAATAAAAAACTTTACTTTAAACAAGGATAAATTTGAAATATTACGTTGTATTTTAAAAAAGCAATACATTAGTAATATCATTATATATTTTCTTAATATATAGGATCTGATAAAGAGGATTTTACAAAAGAAGTATTTTTCTACTAATCATTCTACTATCTTACGAAGTATTGATTTAAAAAGTTTATATATTTATTATGTTAAATTTTAAAAAATATTTATAAATTTTCTATTTAATAATTTGAAAATTTTGTATAAATAAAAGGTATAAAAATTAAAATTTATTAAAATTTTATTGATGTGTGTCCACTGTTCACTTGCTTCTTGAAGTTTTTTATGTCTAGCGTGAATTGTCTCTAACGAAAAGTTACGAAATAAATTCATTATAGCCACCAGCCATGTGACTGATAGCAACTTCTGTTTTGAGAGGGTACGAATCTAAGTTAAATACACAGTTTCAAATGCTAAATGTCAAGTAGGGCAGAAGAGACTTCTAATAACGTGTTCACAAGAGTCATAACAACCTAAAAGTTTGTTCTAGGAAAAATTGTAATAGGTGTTTAAAATTAGATTTATGTTTAATTTAATTTTAAAAATTAATTATAAAATAAAAATAATATTTATCTTTTATATATATTTGATTGATTATATTTTTAGATAATGTGGTATTATTTGAATGACTATAAATATAAAAGAGAGACTATCATTAAAATTAGGATTATTAAAAAAAATTAATAAAATATTAAATGGGGTTTTATGTTTATAAAAAATGCTAACCAACATTCTTAAAATACCAATTCAAGATTCATAAATAAAGCATTTTTATTAAAAATTATTATAAATATAAAGCCCCTGATTTCAATATTTTCTATTATTTTTAATAGAAATTTATTTTTGTACTTAAAGGGGTACTGGTTATCAATGCCGTTACATTTAATCTATAATAAGTATGTTATTTTTAATACAACTTTTATAAAATTATTTCTTTAACTATTAGCATTTGCCTAATCTTTACTTCAGATCCCGTGGACCCAAATGGTAACTAAATAATATAAGATTCCATGAAAGTCAACTTTCATCTTGCACCTTTAAATTATGTGCACATGGGAATGTAAAAAGTGGTGTAACTAGCAAGTTTGTGACCTTGCCAAAACCAAGTGCAGCTAACCTACTTTTCTATTAGGTAAGAAATCATAGAGCTACCTTTTGTTTCAATCTCTCTAAATGCACATTGCAGGTAATTCTCATCCAAAAAACTACACCACTAGACGTTTACACCGAGACTCTCTGGGATTTTAATATAATTCAGGAAATGCACTACGAATCCATCTTCCAATGCAACTTTGGAGGATGTGATATTAGTTGGCAAATGAATAAATCTAAATTTTCCTTCTTGTTAATTTTACAAATTCTCCTAATAATAGCTAAATAATTTTTATTTAATATTTATTTTATAAATTAGGAAGAGAATTATTAAGAGAATATACAAGATATAGCAAATTTAATGGCCAATTTAATATTTCTACTTGTCATGTGTTCTTTTTTAGGAATCAGATTACACATGTACGTAAGAGGTCAACTCAGTCATAAGGATCTTCTAACTTAAAATATTAACAAGTAGTAGTTGAATCATTCTATATAGAATTCTATGCGTCGAATGAAAGGACAATCGCCTTTTGGTATTAATAATATGAAAAGATAAAGACATTAAAGTATAATTAATAAATTTTACAAAAAGTACTAATATATCGTATAATTATTTTCTTATTTTTCTTTCTCATATGATCTTTTCACGTTTATTGTTCGGAAGAAACGGAAGCCGGGAGAACACATAACGGTGCCCGAGCTGAGCTCGTCACCATCATTATCTTCATCCGTAGGAAGCAAAGTGAGGAAAATTTAATTTCCATGTCAATCTGTAATTTTTCTTTCTCTACCATCAAGGCTCGTGAGAGACATCACAGTCCAGTATGATTCACCTTGAAACGACGTTACAATGTGCATTTGATTTAAAATAATAGTCTAGATTAAACGAATTTTTACTAATTTAATAAATTCATATATATTAAAAAATATACTTATGTTATTTATGTTGATGATATACCATATATAATGTATAAATTTGTAGTTTAATGATACACTATCCGAATGTGATTGTATTAAGTAAAATTATTAATATTTTTATATTTATTTTTATTTGTAATAAAAATATTTTTTAATTTATTTTTAAAGAAATTATATAATAAATATTTTTATTCTAAAATAAGTAAATAGTTTAATTTATTATTTTAGTTAAATTTTTATTATGTTTCATTTACACTAAAAAATTAACTAAAATAAATATTGGATTGTTTCAAAATTAACTAAAATAAATTAAAATATTTACTTACTTTCCACACATACGTCACACACTAAGCTCAAAGAAGCACTGTACCCCTGTCCATTTTTGTTTTGCCTTGATCATTACGTGTGTTTGGTATTTTTTTATAAAATTCATAAAAATAAAATGATTTAATTAAAATTATTAGGAGCAATATTATTGCACAATAATCGTTTAACTATATATGTTCGTGCTAAAATTATTGTCTTAATATATATATATATATATATATATATATATATATATTTATCAATCATGGGTTAGATTAGTGTTATACTTTTTAATAAAGTGAATTAAAACAGAAATAATCATATTGCAAAGAAAAGTAATATTTTCTTTCAATCTGTTAAAACTATTTAATAAATAATGCAAGATTATATTTAATAAATTAGAACAGAATTCACACTAATGCTTCAAAAGAACGATATATATATATATATATATATATATATATATATATATATATATATATATATATATATATATATACCCGTTAACGGCTCTCCCTTTTCAAGTTCCGACATTTTTCAAGTTCACAGATAAGTTTATTTCCTTATCAATACAAAGTTTGCAACAACACTTAGATCAAAGTACATTTCTATAAAGAAAAAAACAATTGGTTTGATTTAAGGTAAGTTAGCAATACTAAAATCAGACGGTTTACAATAAATTTATATTAACAAATTATCCTAAAAGATAGTAAAATTATCATTCAATTTTTTTTTAAAAAAAACATCCTACTTTATTTTTGAAGTATAAACTGTTGTTTAATGTAAAATGTGTAGTCACACTATTCTAAAGAATATTTGTATTTAATTATAATATTTCCATGATTTAATAAATTAACAAAAATAGAAAAGAATCTAAGAGATGAGAAAAGTAATTTTTCAAATGCAAATAAGGTAAATTTAAATTCCTTTACATAAGAATGATGCTTTAAACAATAATAATTATCGATAAATGATAATAAATTTTTTTAAAATTATGATTAAATCAATTTTAATTTAAAATTCAAACAAAAATTTAATTTATATTCAAGTAAAAATAATCAATTTAAACCAATTTAATCAAAATAAATAACATATCAATTTTTAAAATTACAAATTGGTAAACAAAAATTAAAACATTTAAATATGAGATTTTTTTAGATAAATAAATAATTTTAGTTTTTAAAAATAATTATCAAAAGTAAAAATATGTGAACCGTATTATAACGTGCAAGGAAAAAAATTTCTATTTTAAAAATTAACCAATTCAACCTTAAATGCACAAGATCTTATCCTTACTAACTTGTCTACCCACCTAAGGAAAAGTCAAGTATATAAAACTTGTTTCGGTCACTTGATCTTTTTAAAACACAACTTTTACCAACTTAGACATCCTATCATTAACTATTAACGTAACAAATATGAGGTATGATTAACAGTTTGTTTAGAATGTTTGAACACTGGATCGAGTTAAAGGCTACTGGTGTCAGAACCAACCCCTTTGTACCTATACCACTTGGAATACAAAATAAAGTAAACCAAATTAACAATTTGTAGCCCAGTTATTAGGTAATAGAAATAATCAAATCTTCCCTCGTTGAGATCTTGTGGTAACCAATTCCCAGTTATAGATTTTTCTGTGAGGCGATGGAGAAGAGAAATCAGGAAACTACTGGCATAACTTGATAGTGCCAGGCCAGTGTAAAAAAAGAGACCCTCCAAGGCTTCTCATGTTCTCAGGGAACTGTTTATAGAAAAATTCAAGTTGTGATACCAACCCAAATGCTTCAGATAGTCCTGCCAGTGTTAGCTGAGAAACCAACCATGGAGATGACATAGAAGAAATAGCACCTTGTCTTGGTTCAGTTCCAATAGGATTGGTCACAGCCAGAGTCCTTCTCCTATTTTCCACTATCCCAGATACTATCATGCAGAGTATAGCAATAAACATTCCAATGCCCATTCTTTGGAGAAGTGTGATGCCACCATCTTTTTTAGTGACCTTTTGGAGTAAAGGCGCAACTATTCTGTCATATATGGGTAACCATATGGTCAAGCTTATCATTTGGAAGATAATGTAGGAAGCTGCTGGGATCTTGAAATTGCTGTTGCCGACGAGTCTGTCCGATTGAAGGGCTTGGAAGACTAATATTGTGTTCTGTTGAATAAGGGCAACACAGAAGATAATTCCTGACACCCAAATTGGAATCACCCTCACCAAGCATTTCATCTCCTCCACTTGTTGCATGGTGCAAAGTTTCCAAGGATCAGATGCAGACCCGTCTGGGTTTATAGCATTTTGTTGAGTTATCATAGCCGCCTTCTCAAGGAACCTGTTCATTTTAACATTTTAAAACCCATCATTTTCTGAACTCATGAAGATAGCAGGAAATATTAAACATTTACGGTACATTCGCATAAATGATTCAGTTAAAAACTTATTTAATCACTTTATCGACAATAGGAATGGCCGGATTGAGTTATGCTTTCAACGTTTAAATTTTATGAGTTTAAAAATTTTGTGATTTAAATTTGGATTTGTTAATTGTTAAGATGTTTTTTTATTTTTTCTTTTCAAGATCTAGCCTAACTTAAAGTTTATAAAATCTATAAATTTATTTAAAAATTTATATTTTAAAAAAATTAATAAATATATTTAAATTTTATATAAATAATTAATTAAAAAAAATTAATTTAAAATTTATAAAATAAAAAATTATTAAATAGATCTAATATATATATATATATTATGTAAATAAAATATAAAATAAATATTATATAAATATAATATTTTAAAATAAATATAAATATTATATATATAAATATACCTGTGAATAAGTTAAATAAACTTTTTTATAAGCTTAGGTCTGATTTATTTATTTAAAAAGATATTTTAAATTTAATCTTATCTATTTATTAAATAAATCAAATCAAATTAAACTTTAAACAAACTAATCATATTTGTTTCAATTTCTATTTATTAACTTATTATATACTTAACCATGAAATTTATTAATAAATTTTAAATTTTTTTTATAAAAAGTAAATTTTTATTAATTATTTAAATTATAAACATTAATTATTTTAATCTTTAAATTTATAAAAAAATTATTTTTAAATTTTATAAAAAATTATTTATTTTAATTTTTATATTTTATTTTGTAATAAAAAGAATAAAATGAACAACATCTTGTAAAATCAAAAATTAAAATAATAATTTTATAAAATTTAAAATTAAAATAGTTGAGACTTACAATTTTAAAATAATAAAAATTTACATTAATCTATTTTTTAGACCTACAAAAGATATATATTCTTAGAAAAGTTTAATTTATTAATTTAATAAATTGTTTAACACGTGATATCTCACATAATATTTATAATTTTTTTAAATATTCTTGATCCCTCTCTATATATATATAAAAATAAAAGATTTTATTATAATATATTATATTTTTTAAAATATCTAAAAAAATATTATTTATTAATTTAATAATATTTTAAGAAATAGTATATATAATTTATATTGTAAAATATAATTAGTAATATTTTAAAAATATTAAAAAAATATAAAAAATATTACTTATTAATTTTAATAATATTTTAAAAAAATATTATATCTTATCTATATTAAAAAAATATAATATATTCTCTTCTATTTTCATTAGCATGAATTTAAAATATTCATTGATGCTCTTTTCTTTCTTATATTCATCATAATTATACTAAATTTTTTCCTCTCTCTGACAATTAAATTAACATGCTAAATTTTTGTAGAAGTATACAATATTAATATAAATCTAAAAAATAAGAAGTATTAGATATTTTTTAATAAACCTCAACAGCTATTAGTATAAATTACCCTTTAAGAATTAAAATAAAAGTTTACATTTTTTTTAAATAAATTTTTATCATAAAGCTTTTACAAAGAGGTATAAGGTGATGAACTATTTGATAAGCCTAAATAAGTTGTGTGTAACTGTAAGGTTTTAAAAATGGGCTTTAAATACATGATGTTGGTTACCTGAGCTGTGATGTATGAGGAAGCGTAGTGTTAATAGAGTCGGGAGAAACATAGGCAAAGAATGAAACAGATGGATATTGTGGTAAATTCAATCTTTCTTTTCTTTATAGCCACATATATAACTTGAACCATACTTGTTACTGGACTTCCTGATGCTTTAACTTTGACGTAATAGATTATGCAAAAGGAGAATAGCATGAAAAGAGCAGGAATTCCCAAACCCAAACTCCAGCTCACATTTGACTGTATATAAACATCAGTGATAAAGACACAATTTGGGCAAAAGTGAAGGTAAAGAAGTACCAATTCGAGAAGCTATTCATCCTTTCTTCCCTCATTCTGTATTGGGATTGAACTGATCAGCTGTTAGTGTCATCGCAAGCAAACCCTGTTCAATAACAAGGATGATACAACAATTACATTCATTACTCACCTGAAAATTCTATTTATCTCATAAGTTCTATGCTGCAAAAATTTCAAGAAATTAATAATAGTTTTAATCATCTTGCAATAATAATAATAATAATAATAATAATAATAATAATTCCTTTAAAAGAAACTTAATCAAACACCCGCATATTTGATATATTTGCTTGTTAATAAATCTTGTGTTTGGATAAAGTAATTTTAGATTACTAGATTACACACATTTGGGTGATAAGAAAAAAACAATTAAAAATAACAGAAATTTTTATTTGAATAGTTTCATGTCAAATAATTTTTTTTTCAAATGTCAGCTATTTAAAGAAGTTCTTAAAAATTCTTTTTCAAGGCAATTTTTTTTTAATGATCACCTATTTTTTACTTAACAATTCCTAAAATTTTAAAATTTTCCATCCAAACACAAATTATTTTCATGCCAAGAATGGTTAGATGCTTATATAGGTTCCAAACACAGATTGATACCAGAAAGGAAGCAATTGGGCAGAATCCCAGTGTCTTGTAGCGACCAAAATACGTGTCACTAAGAAAAGCCCCAAGCAAGGTAGATAGACTTGCGCTGCCATTGAAGATATTTATAATATTTGTTGCTGTAATGGTGCTGAGGTTGAAGACAGTAGTAAGATAGACTAAGAGGTTGGCTAAGGTGCCAATGGCTCCTAGCTTCTCAGACGTTTCATTTCCTGCATCATGTAGATCAGTCACTCAAAATTCATGTTGAATAACGAAATTAAAGGAGACAAGGTTTTGAACCATCATGTAGATCACTCAATATTTGAACCATCTTGTGTCACACTTTTCTCATGGTTTGCCATGCTTTCCGTCTCATTTTTCATCATAGTCTCTATACTTGTCTATCTTTTACTAACAAGGTTCCTGAATATTGGACTTGCTACTTTAGCAGAGAATAATTAATGAGGAAAGAACTCAGGTGGAGATATGAAAATTTTCATTTTCTTTTTATATGTTGGAAAGAAGAAGTACAAAAATGTTATGAATAGTAATTAACATTGTTAATTATTTTAAATTTTTATATAAAAATTATTTTTATTTTTTCGTTTATTTCTGTTAATAAATATAAGAGTATGTATGAAATAATAATCAATATTTTTAAAAATTAAAATGTATAGATAAATAAAAATAATTTTTTTATAAAGACAAAAAAGAAAAAAAAAAATAACCGTTAGGATTTTCTCAACACTAACTATTTCCAACCTACCATTAAACAATTATTTCTTTCTTCCTAACGAGCACCATGGCATGTCTAGTACTTCGTTTATGAATTTAAAGAGTGAACGTGAGTGTTATCCGCCCTGGGACTTTGAGTCAAACAAAATAAGTGGTTGAAACATTTAGATCGTGTTTGGTTACTCGGTATAACGTCATTAAATGAAAAATAAATTGCTATAGATTAAATGTCCCTTAAGTTCTGTATCAAGGAAAAAACAGACAAAATATCTCACACGCTTCTCATTACCACTTTTAGAAGTTCGATTGCTTATTAGATATTAATTGAAGGTATTTTTTCCTTTATATATTTTGTAAATATGAAGGTGGCATATCTACATTAACAGAAACGTGATATATATATTACATAGTTACGATAGATATTAGAAATAAAATTTGTTATATTAGCCCAACATAAATCATTATTATTTATGTTTGTTTATTTCTTATTTAACAAATATTATTTTTATATTAAAAATAATTTATTAAATTAATTTACCTAATTACCGTTGCTTAGTATTTATTATAATATTTTTAAAAAAATTATATTATATGAAATATAAATACTAAATATTAAATAATTTTTAAATTAAATATTTAAATAAATAATAATAGTTAAATATTAAAATATATTAGATACAAATATAATTAGAATTAAAAATTACATAAAAGTTTATCCAATTGTCATCATTCGGTATTTATTATGATTTTAAAAAAATTGTTATATAAAATTTAAATACTAAATATTAAATGATTTTTAAAATTAAATCTTTAAATAAATTATAAATATTAAATATTAAGAAGAAGCCTACGGTTCGACTCATTTAAAACCTAATTTTGACTCGACTTGTTTAACAAATAGACAGTCAGACTTGTTAAAAAGTTTATTTTAGATAAATAGATCAGACCTAAACTTATAAAAAAAACCTATTTAATTTATTCAAGGGTTTATTTATATATTATATATTATATATTTATATTTATTTTAATATATTATATTTGTATAATATTTATTTATATTTTATTTATATAATATTAATATATAAATATATTTTAGACATAGTTAATAATTTTTATTTTATATATTTTAAGTTTATAAATTTTTTTAATCAATTATTTATACAGGCTTTACAGGTAACAGAGATCCAGACTCAAGCCTTAAAGTTTTTAAATATGTCAGACTTAAACACTCAAAACCTAACTCAGCTCTACCAACTTACATACTTAAATATATTGCATGAAAATTTAATTAAATTTAAAATTAGTTAAAAACTTAATTATCATTACTTGATATCTATTAAATATTTAAAAAATGTTACATGAAATTTTAAAACAAAATATTAAATAACTTTTTAAATTAAATCTTTAAATAAAATATAATAGTTAAATATTAAAATATATTATATGCAAATTCAATTAGAGTTAAAGATTGTTTAAGAATTTGCTTTATTATGGCCCGTTGGTATTTATTATAATATTTAAAAGATATAAAAACCTCTAATTTAATATATATTTTTATATCAATATAAAAACAATATTAATATTATCACAATCTTCAATAAATACAATATAAAATAATATAAATATTAAAGTAAAAATAGCTATAAAAAAAAGAAATATAAAAATATATTAAATTACTCGATATGTTCTATATTAAAATAAGACAACAATAAAGTAAAAATATAAAATAAAAATATATCAAATAACTCGATATGTTCTATATTAAAATATATAATATTACAGTATGATTATTTTATTAATTTATACTATAATATCAATTATAATAAAACACATGTATGTTAAGAATAAAGCATAATTCACATTTAAATATTTAAAAAATAATATTAGAACTTACACTTAATTGATAAATCTTTGAAGTTGTTGAATAATCTGATATCTCGTAAAAAAAACTCAAACGTTTGATAATATTTTTTTTAATAGTCTCTTTTAGTTGAAATAAAAAATTAAACCAACAAGAAATAAAAGCAAGCAAGCTTACATGAAGAAAGTATATATAAAATTTTTTGTTCCAGTCAGCGGGTAGAAATTACAATCATAATAATAAAACATAATAATGTGATAAATTTTTCAATAGTTAAAAAAATAAAATTATATTAATCTTCAGTCATAAAAAATAATTCTTAAATTAAGTTTAATAAGAAAATAATATTGAATTAAATATATTAAAATATAAAATAATCATAATTTTTAAATATTTTTAAAAATAAATAATAATGATAATAACTAAATATAAAATCTAAAGTATTTTATAAGACACAATTTTTAAAGTTCAAAATTGATAAGTCCTACGTTAAAAAATTAAAATTAATTAAAATATTTTTAATATTAATCAAATAATTTTTAAACTTAAATAATTTAAATATCTAAATTTTCTAACACACATAAAAGAATTATTTTATAATGTATCACTTTATTATAATTAAATGCATTAAATATATAACTAGTTTTCTATCTCGCAGTATATCATATAGAAAAAAAATTAGTTTATATTTGTAAAAAATAAAAACATTTTTTCATCATTTACTATTTATTAAATTATAATTTTATTTTTCTATAAATGTTGTAATTATATTTTCTTTCTTGTTTTAAAATATATCTTTCCTTATTAAAAATATTAATATATGTTATATTTGAATTCATTTTAATGTGTTTTTATACTTCTGTTCTTGTGCAATAATCTTTGACATGATTGAGAACTAGTTTTAAAAAATTGATTCAAATTTTGTGGTATTATAAGATAAAATACATATTTTAGATAAAATAAATATTTTAGATAAAATTTCAAAATTAATAATTTTCCTAAACAGAACCTTAATATTAAGTTTCAACTTTAATGTCCTAAGTTATGAAATTAAAATATTTTATTTATTTACCGATTAATTTTAATACATTAAAAATAATTTAAACATTATCTATTTTTAATCAAAATTTTCCAACACATATAAAAGAAGTATTTTATAGTGTGTCATATTATTATGATTGATTGCACTAAGTATATAAAAAGGTTTACATTTAGATAATATATTTTATGGAAAAAAAATCATCTTATATTGGTATAAATTAAAAATATTCTTTTATCATTTATTGTTGAGTAAATTATAAAATTATTTTCTAATAAAATTTTTAAATATATATTTTCTTATTTTAAAATATACATTCCCTTTTAAAGATTAATATATTATATTTAATATAAATTAATGTTTTATATATTTTTTCAATAACTTTTTACATGATTAATAATTAAATTTAAATAATTAGTATTAATTTTATGATCTTATAAGATAAATATATATTTTAGATGAAATTTCAAAGTCAAAATTTTTCTAAAAAGGACCTTAATATTAAGTTTCAAAATATTTGTATTATTTACCAAATAATTTTTGTAGTTAAGAAACTTAAATAGTTTAAATGTCAACTATTTTTATAGCGAGGTTTAGATCTAGATAACATACCATTTAAAAAAGAATCAGCTTATAGTAGTAAAAGTTACAAGTATTTTTCATAATTTATTATTGAATAAATTATAATTTTACTTTTTATAAAATAAATTAATTATATTTTTTATTAATTTAAAATATTATTTTCCTTTTTTATAAAGATTATTATTATGTTATATTTGAATTTATTTTAATATAAATGAGTGTTTTATAATTTTTTTTCTCCTTCTGAAATGATGTTTGACATAATTGATAATTAGTTTTGAATAATTATTATTAATTTTATGGTCTTATAAAAAATAAATATTTTAGATAAAATTTCAAAGTTAATATTTTTCCTAAACAGCACCTTATAATATTAAGTTTCAACTTTAGAATTAATTAAAATATTTTTATTATTTACCAAATAATTTTAATTTTCCTAACAACCATCTTAATATTAAGTTTTAACTTTAATGTCCTATGTTAAGAAATTAAAATTAATTAAATATTTTTATTTACTAAATAATTTTAATATTACTAAACAACATATTAATATTAAGTTTTAATTTTAATGTCATTTTTTAAGAAAATAAATTTAATTAAAATATTTTATTTTTACCAAATAATTTTAATATTTAAAAACTTATATAATTTAAATATTAGAAATTTTTAATCTAGATTTTCCAACACGCATAAAGGAATTATTTTATAATGTGTCACATTATTATAATTGAAAGCACGAAATATATAACAAGGTTTCCATACCATATCTCATATAGAAAAAGAATTAGTTTATATTGGTATAAATTAAAATTATTTTCTTTCATCATTTGTTGTTGAGTATATTATAATTTTACTCTCTTATATATGTTTTAATTATATTTTTTATTTCTTATTTTAAAATCAACCTTTCCTTCTATAAGGTTAATGTATTATTTTTAAATCCATGTTAATATAAATGAGTATTTTATAGTTTTTTTTCCTAATGTTTTGACTTTTGACATGGTTAAAAGCTACTTTTAAATATTTAATATTAATGTTATGAACTTACAAGATAAAATAAATCTTTTAGATGAAATTTAAAGTCAATAACACATGTATTTAAAATTTTAGTTTACCTTCTAAAACATAAAACTAATAATAAAATTTTTAAGTTTAGCTGCTTATGACTTTGAAAGTTGAAAAAAGAATGTAAAATTAAATATTATTGAGTTTCATTCATAATTATTATCTATATTTATATTGGAAAAGATAAATATATAATTTATATAATTTTTTAATGGAGGATAATGTAATTTATAAAATATTCATTTGCAAAAGGAGAGTATAATTTACTCTTGGCTTAATCAATTTTTTGGTCACTTATTTTATATTTAGTTTTAATTCTAATTTTTGACATGTTTTTTTATGATTTATCAAATTTTATTAAAGTCCTTGATTTTGGTTTCTATTGCTAAATTTTTTTATATTTTTAGTCGAAAAATATCAGTATAGATAATTTGATTTCTTAATTAATTTATTTACTTAAATTTTAATCTTTTAAAAAACTATCTGGATTTTAAAAAATGTCAATTTTTTAATTTTAATATATAAATTTATTAAGTTTGTTAATATATTATTCATAATTTTATAAAAAAAATTAAAATATAATTAAATTAATATCAAATTGCACACAATAATATCTTTTAGAACAAAAAAACTAATTCAACTTTCGAGAATTAAATTATATGTTCAAGTAATAGAAATTTTTAATATTAAGAATCAAAACCAATAAATTTTATAAGTGAGGAACCAAAATTTTTAAAATATGGTAGGTATTAAATTAAAAAATTAAAATAAATTTGAGGAAATAAAAGCTGAACCTTTATTCGTTATAATTTTGTACCAAAATTAAATTTTATTAACACAACTATTGAATTACAAATATATACTATATGGATTGTTGTATTAAATTTTGTAGGAATTAAATAATAAAATATTGGTAATTATTTTTAAACAATTTTAAACATATATATTGATAATTTTAAGATATATCAATAAGTAATTTTTAATTAATATAAAATTTTACAGATATCATTTATGTAAAAAAGATATTTTTAAAGAAAAAATATAAATTATATAATTAAATATAAATTATAAAAATTATAGATTAATTAAATTAAGGATGTATTTGAAAAAATTATTAATTGAAATAGAAATATTTGATAAAATTAACAATAGAATTAACTAATAAATATAAGATGATAATAAATATATACTTAAATAATAAATTAAAATTTTACAAATATAATATATTTATTTTTTAATAAAAATATATTAAAATTTATTTCTTTAAAATAAATATAAATAAATTTAAATAATAATTTATAAAAAATAATTATTTTTATAATTTTTTATCTAAAAGTTTAATATTTTATTTAATAAAATAAAATAATTAAAACAAATAACATATATCAAAATAATAATTTAAAATATAATATTTTATGAAGATATAAAAATTAATATATTATAACAAATAATATTATATGATAGAAATAAATAACATTAAATTTATATAACAAATAATTAATGAATATATCAAATTTAAAATATCTTTGATAATTGATTTTAATTAAATGAAAAAATTACCATTTTTAAACATTTTTGTTGAACATTAAAAAATATGTCATTTATTACTCTTTTATCTTCTCATTCACTGTGGATGACTCTTACTTCTCTCTCCCTTTTCCATATCACCTCGTTCTAGTTCTTGCTTTTTACATACAATGAACTTTATACATGTATAAAAAATTAATTAATAACAATATTTGCTAAGTTGTAATGTTAAGTGCATTGAATTTTATATATTGTGCTTATCTCTCCTTATCTTCAAAGTGCTACCAACGTAAAGATGAATGAACTAAAAAGTAAAGAAAATGACACTTCATTTAATTATTTACCAAAACCTGAAACACCAAATCATTCAAAGTCTAACCAATAGAAAGAAGAATAAACTAAAATGTATAAGAATAAAAAATAACATTTCATTTAATTGTTTATCTGATCCTGAAATACCAAATCTTAGTTTGACTTGATCATTATTTTAAGTATAAGTCATACACACATCACTTAATTGAGAAAAAGAAAGATTAATTTAAATAAATAAAATGAGATAGAGGTAAGATAATGAGAAGTTCAATGATCCTGAATTTCTCTTTCTGCCCATCATGCTTGTCTTAATCTTTGTTAACGAATGTCAATAAATCAAACAGTGGTAAAAGAATTTGGTTTTTGATTAAACGTGACTGTTGATTTATTTGTAATAAATTAGTTATAATTATGATATAATTTATAATAATTTAATTATAATTTTACATAAAAAAAAATTTATTATGCAGAAAATGGTCATGTAAATAAATAATCTAAAAATAAATATTTTTTTGCTAAAAAAAGATATAATAAATATAGTACAATAATGTCATGGTTAAGGAAGATATTGTCAGATCATTCTATGCAAGACACTACTTTAGGTCTCAAATGTCACACCACTGTCACACCACCTTCCGTAGGACAAACTTACCATTACTCCGACATGTACAATGCTAATTTCATTTTTATCTCTTTTTCGATATCGTCTCGTAGGATCTTAAAAATAGAACTATTTTACAAAAATAAGTTGCAACATCCTGTAATTAGCTTTGTGGTCACTACAATTTTGTTATTATTTTGTTGAATTAGTATGTTTTTATTTGTCATGTTTATCTATGTGTAATCTATAATGTAATTAATTGAACTTTTTTTCTTTGTACGAATGATTATGTTTTTTTTTTGTGTTTAGTTAATTAATGAGAATTAGCTACTTTTACCATACTTAATTAATTAGTAACCTTGTTAATTTCTAAGTTAATTGGGGACAGATAATCATATCATTACTTAATTAATGAAATTATATAATAAACTGAATCTAAAGAATTTAAAGGATTAATCAAAATATTTAATTTTTAATTAGTTATTAATTTCACATATCTTTCCTCATACTTTTATTATATACATGCTTGCATGATTATCTGAGATAATAAATTAATAAAAAAATATTATTATTACATAATTATTGGATAGTAATAAAGTATGATAACAGATGATTAATAATTGACTGTGAATCATTAATAAAGAAGTTAAGGTAAAATATATTTTTAATTTTAAATAAAAAATATTTATTTAAAAATTAAATATTTATTAAAATAAATTATAAATAAATAAATTTATCAAACATTTTAATAAATAATTATTAAAATAATTATAAATTTATTTTTATAATTTTTTTACAATTTTTATATTCATACACAAAAATAGGATAATACATTCCAACGGTCAATTTTTTTTTTTAAAATCATCAACGACCTACATCTATTTTAATTTTGTACGTAGTTACATCTTTTTTATCTTTTTTTAAATATATATATATAAATAAAAGAATAAATTAAATATTTTTTATTTTTAATATATAATTTAATTTTAATAATAAAATATTAAAATTTATAGTCAATAAAATTATAAATTTAAAATCTAAGTCTAACAATTAATTTTTTTTATTATTTTATTTTTATCAGTTATTTTATCAAATAATTTTTATTTTAATAAATAAATTTTTAGCTTATAACTTTTTATGAACCTTTTATTTTGTACCTATTTTTTAAATTTTTAATAAATTTTAAAATTTTTCTAACTTATTTACTAATTTTATAAAATTAATCTTATAAAATTTATAATTACTTTTCTGCCGTGCGGCCAAAGCCGTATGAAATACTAATAGTGATTTTATAAAGGAAATGAACTATACAACCTTAAACAATTTTTATCTATCATATTAGGAGTTTGAAAAGTTTTACTAAACTACCACCACTTTCAGTTTAGAAATATAACAACAATTCATAATAACCAAAATAGTTATAACACTCAATTTTAACTTGTGTAACATAAATACTAATGGTTCGTTTCGTGAGTATTATAGCTTCACTCTAAATTTGGATTTTAAAATAAAAAATTGCGTAAATCAAAGTAATCAATTTGAATTTTACCACCACGTTCAGAAATGGATTGTTAGAGAATTTCGATGCGAAAAGATCTGCAAAATAGAGTATGGAAAAAGTTATGACAAATATTGAAAAGAAAAAAGCTTTATAAATAGAAAATATGATGGACATATATAATTAAATTGTGGGGAAGTAGAAATGCGTCAGAAGCTAGATCTATCCCAACCGGCTCGCGAGTCAAATAAATTGCTTTATGAATCCAAACTTTGTTATTATTTTATGATTACGTCAAAGATATAATCTATAGCATCAATATAAACATTTATATAAAATTACTAATTTTTCATCATATTTTCGTATCAATATATTATGAAATAAATTAATTTTATATATTAATGACTTAATAAAAATAAAATTTATTTTGATTGTTAAATTTTAAATCTTTTCATTCATTACTTAAATTATAAAAATGCAATTCAATATAAAAATTTTGTCTTTATTTAGGTCAAATAAATAGGAATAAAATATAAAAACTGGGCCACAAGATCTAGTCCGCAAAATTGAGATTATTAATTTTCTGAAACATAATTCACATCGTATATCAAACCAATCGTCATGTTGTCTTGACATCCCTAATATCTAGGTTTAGTTTATTTTCAATCAAATGACGTATATGATTATAGATGTTATCTAATTGTTGACATTTTAACTTAGAGATATAAAAATGTTAAATTTAAGGTTTAAATGTTTAAATTTATTTTAAAATTTTAAAATTTAAATTTTATTTTGTTATTTATTATAAATTATTATTATTATCAATGTTTAATTTATTTTAAAATTTATAGTAAAAAAAGTTATTAAATAAACTTAAATTTATATAAATATTTAAAATATAAAATGAACAAGATAATTTGTTTTTAATATTTATTATATAATTTTAGATTATATATATTAAATATTAATTATGTACAAAATAGAATAACATAAAAAAATTGCATACATCTATATAAAAATTTAAATATACATAAAAATTAAAATAAAATATAAAATATAATTTAAAAATTTTATAAATATAAAATTTAAAAAAAATAAAAATTTTAATTTTTAATAAATCATTTAAATATAATATATTAAAATAAATATAATAAATATATATATAATATAAAAATAAATAAATCTCTAAATAAGTTAAACAAACTTATAAATAACTTTAAACTAAATTTATTTATATAATTTTTTTTAATAAATTTAAATTTTATTATTATTATTAAATATGTTAAATTAAACTAAATTTTAAATAAATTAAACTTTAAATTTTTATTAAACAACTTTTTTTTTATTCTAATTGGCCTAACTTGTTTGTCTTCATCTTTTGAAGTCCATGACTAGATAGTCTGTTTGTACTCATATACGGCTCCATTGACAAAATTCACAATGTGAAGGAACGTGCTTTTTTAGAGTAAAAAATTCCTACTTTCCGTGAATTTATTTTCTTTTGGTGAAGGTGTCTTATTTATAAGTATTAGGTAGGCCTAGAATAATCTACATTGCGAGTCTAAACAAACCATTCTAATTCATTAATTTTTTTAATATTTAAAATTTATGGATGTAGATTAAAAATTATTTTCTTTTTAATTTTTCTCCATCTTAATTATTACATAAAAATATAAATATAAAAAAATTAAAATTTAAAAATAAAACAAATTTTTTTAAAAAAATTATAAATAATTTTACATCAATTATTTTGTAACTATTTTTTTTTTAAAAAAGCTAATGATTGACATAAAACATGATATAACATAATTAATATGATAAAATAAAATGAAGTTCATTAACTTAAATTTTCTATTTTCTTAATTTCTCTTTCTCCTCCCACCCCAACCATTTTTCACTTTCACAGAGTCTATTTCTTCTCAAATCACATGCAACCAAAGTGATTTATTCCAAAGATAAGCATTAATTCTTACAAACAATTAATCTATTATTTTTTTTATTGGCGATCTTACAAAAGCACTAATTAACATGGTGTAGCATAATTCAACAAAATGTCACCTCAAATCACATGCAACCAAAATGATTTATTCCAAAGATAAGCATTAATTCTGACAAATAATTAATCTATTATTATTTTTTATTGGCGATAACATGGTATATAGCATAATATAACAAAATGTGTCACCTCAAATCACATGCAACCAAAGTGATTTATTCCAAAGATAAGTATTAATTCTTACAAACAATTAATCTATTTTTTTATTGGCTATCTTACAAAATTCAAGCACTAATTAACATGGTGTGGTATAATTCAACAAAATGTCGTTGACATAAGACATGGCATAGCATAGTAGAAGAAAAAGGAAGTTCATTAACTTATTTTTTTTATTTTTTTATTTTTTCTCTCTTCTTCCACCCCACCCTTTTTTACTTTCTTATGGTTTTTTACTCTCTCTCTCTCTTTTCACACTGACCGTGAACATTTCTATTTCTTCTTAAATCACATACAACCAAAATTACTCCTCCGATGATAAGCATTAATTCTTACAAATTATTTATCTATTATTTCTCTTTTATTGACAAATCTTACAAAATCCAAACACTAATTTACATAATATAACATAATTCAACAAAACATCATTAACAAATGACATGATATAGTATAATTACTACAATTGGAGAAAAAGAAAGTAAAGCACTAATTAACATGATAGCACATGTCCTATCAACCCAAATTGCAAAGATAGAAGGCTAAACAAAAGTCAAGGCAGCAGCATATTAACATAAGGAGGTGCAAAATGATAGCAACAATCCCATCATCTTTGTATTAAGAACCAACCCACATTCTTTACTAAGATGATTTTCTCCACCCGCTTATCATCCTATCAAACAACAACTTCAATATTAATAGTAATAAAACAAAGTACAAAATCAGTATTAGCATTTAATATGTCTAGGTAGCAGTAGGAAAAATAAATCCAATCAAAACTTACTTTTAAGGAGATTGGGAAGACAATGCTTTAATAATATCTTTCTTATTATTTGGATAATTTCAAGAGTCCTGATTTGTTCTACCACGATTTGAAAATTGACAACGATGGGGGAGGTGGGCTTGGTTCTTAATCAACAGTTATTGTTGCACCGCATGAGATTGCAGGTTATCACAAATGCAGAAAATTCAGTTAATAAAGATACACATAAATTTTATGAGTTTTATCATTCCTTCACTGTTTTCATAAAACCTTTTTAAGGAATTTATTATGATCTTTAATATAAGATTGCTGGTAAAATTTTAATAGCATTTATTAGCCTTTTCTTCTAATATATTTATCCTTCTTAACTTCAATATATTTAGAATGGCTTAAACCACTCATACTAGTCTAATAATAAAGGATTAGAGAATAGAATAATTTAACATAAGATTTTATCTTTAAATCTTATCGTTTTTTTATATTTTTAAAAAATAAATAATTAATATATACTAAAAAAAATTATTTTAAACAAGGATAAATTTTTAGAATATTATGCTATATTTCAAAAAATAAATACATTAATTAATATATATTTTCTTAATATATAGCATTTGATAAAGAGAGTTTTACAAAAAAAAAAAACAGAAAGAAGTATTTTTCTACTAATCATTCTACTATCTTACAAAGAAGGTATTGATTTAAAAAGTTTATATATTATTATATTAAAATATAAAAAATATTTACAACTTTTGTATTTAATAATTTGAAAGATTTGTATAAATAAAAGGTCGAAAAAATTAAAATTTTATTGATGTGTGTCACTGTTCACTTGCTTCTTGAAATTTTTTAGGTCAGCGTGATTCGTCACTAGTGAAAAGTTACGAAATAAATTCAATGTAGAGAGTGTAGGAGTCCAAGTTAAATACACAGTTTCAAATGTCAAAGGTCAAGTAGGGCAGAGGAGACTTCTAACAAGTTGGCTATACCATTAAAGGAGGTTGACAGCAGTCATATCATAGGTGCTCAAAAGTCAAAATAGTAGTTGCTAAAAGTTTATTGCATGAGAAATTATAATATTACTAGTTAAAAATTAAATTTAAATCTAATTCAATTATAAAATTTAGTCATGAAATAAACATTATTCTTATTTTATATATATTTTATTTGATAGATTATATTTTTAATCAATATAATATAGTTCATAATTATAAAAATTGAAAGAAAGATTATTATTATTAGAATTTAGGATTAAAAGTCCTATTAAAAGTTTTTAACAACTTCAGATTAATAAAAATTAAATGGGTTTTATGTTTAGAAAAAAAATGCTAACCAGCATTCTTAAACATTAATTAAATATTTAAAAATAGAAATTTTTATTAAAACTATTATAAATACATAACCACTATTTTCAATATATTCTATTATTTTTAATAGAAACCATTTTTTAAACTTTCTTAAAGGGTACTAGTTACCAATGCCCTTATATTTAATCTATAATAAGTATGTTATTTTTTAATAAAATTTTTATAAAATGATTTCTTTAACCATTAGCATTTGCCTAATCTTTACTTCAGATCCCGTGGACCCAAATGGTAACTAAATAATATAAGATTCCATGAAAGTCAACTTTGTTCTTCAGAAGTATGGTTGCAGCTTTGAATGTGCACATGGGAATGTAAAAAGTGGTGTAGCTAGCAAGTTTGTGGGCCTTGGCAAAACCAAGTGGCAGCTAACTACTTTTCTTCTTTCCCCATTATAACTACAAAGCCATTGATCTTTCCTCCATGTTCCTGTTTCTCCGACTTTTATTTATTCATACAAAGTGAATAATAATTATTGGAATAGTACCATCAGTTATCTAGGAATATAATAAGGTTCCATGTCTAATCTAGAAAGTTATTTTAGAAATATGATAATCAAGTTGTAAACTATCACCATTGGCACTGTCTAAAAAAGTTTTGGGAAACATAATCAACGAAACCTTTCCTTTTCTAGACTTTTTTAATACATAAAATATTTGTTTGGATTACTAAATATAAGGAGGTGGCGCAAGTATGGATAGCACACATTTTTATTGGATCAGGACTTTTACTATTGGGCCGCAAGTCCAATTGGAGAGAGGGGGAGAAAACACAGATTCCATAAGAAATCATAGAGTTAGCTTTTGTTTCAATCTCTATGAATGCTCATTTCAGGTAATTCACATCCAATGAAGCTAGAGCGCTAGATCTTTGCACCAGGACCCTTAGGGGTTTTAATATAATTGCAGGAAATGCACTACTTTGATGTGATAATATTGGTTGGCAAATATCAAAATTTTCCTCATTTTTTTTAAAATTTTACAAATTCTCCTAATTACTAAATAAAGAAATATTGCATTTTTGTATTTTTAAGATAATAAATATATATTTTTCATTTAATACTTACACTATAAAATAGGAAGAGAATATACAAGATATAGCAAAGTTCTAGGCCAATTCAATATTTCTACTTGTCCTGTTCTTTAGAATCAGATTATATAGTTTACGTCAGACGTCAACTGAGTCATAAGGATCTTCTAAATAAAAATATTAACAAGTGGTACTTGAATCATACTATCTAGAATTCTATGTGTTGAATGATGGGACAACCGCCCTTTAGTATTAATAAATAATAATCTAAAGACACCGAAGTAAAATTAATAAATTTTACAAAAAGTACTAATATATCCTATCTTATTTTTCTTTCTCATATGATCTTTTCACGTTTCTTGTTCGTAAGAGACATAAGCTCAAAGAACACCTAACTGTGCCCGAGTTGAGTTCATTGCAATCACTATCTTCATCTGTAGGAAGCAAAGTGATGAAAATTTAATTCCCATATGTCAATCTGTAATTTTCCTTTTTCTATCATCAAGTGCTTTAAGACAAACGTTTCGGACGATGTAAGCACCCTACCTTAACAATAATGCACGTTGTCATACATCTATATATAAATATCTATCTTAATGAAAGAACACAAACTGTGTTGTTGTTGCTATACTCTAATGTGATTTTAACCTTTGATTTTTGTGGCTCCACTTGATGAAAAATTGAAGCCTGATTTTAAGCAATAGCTATAGACTCGAATGATTAGCACCATTAGCACCTCTTTCAGATTGTTTTGTCACTTTTTCAAGTTCAATGGAACTGCTGCTTGTCCCTTTGTACCTATACCACCTTGCACATAACACAAAGTAGGCTAAATTCAGAATTTCCAAAACAGCAATGATGCGATAGAAGTTGTCCAATCTCCCCTTGTTTAGATCCTCTGGCAACCAATTCCCAGTTTCGGATCTTGCAGTGATATGGTGGATAACTGAAATAAGAAGACTACTCAAATAACTTGACCCTGCATGAGCACAGTAGTAAAGAGAACCTGCTATGCTTCTCATGTTCTCAGGGAATTGTTTGTAGTAAAATTCAACTTGAGCAACAGACATGAATGCTTCAGCTAGTCCAGCCAATGTTAGCTGAGGAATCAACCACAGGCCTGACATTGACGAAATTGCACCTTTTCTTGTTTCCACTCCTAGAGGTTGAGTCAGAGCAAGAGTTCTGCGGCGCTCTTCAACCATAGCAGATACTAGCATGCTGAGTATAGAGAAAAATATGCCAATGCCCATCCTCTGAAGGAGAGTAATGCCACCTTCTTTCCCTGTGAGCCTTTGGAGTAAGGGCATAACTTTTCGGTCATAGACAGGTAACCAAATTGCCACACTAATCATCAGGAAGACATAGTAGGATGCTCCAGGGATCAAGAATGCACTTTGCCCAATACGCCTGTCAGATAGAAGGGCTTGGAATACTAAAATGGTATGCTGTTGGACAATAACAACATAGTACAAAATGGCCGAAACCCATATGGGTAACACTCTCAACAAGCATTTAACCTCTTCCACTTGCTGCATACTACAAAGATTCCAGGGATCAACAGCAGATCCATTGGGATTTATCTGATCTTGTGGAGTCATGATCGCTGCTTTGTCAAGGAACCTGTTCATATAAGCCATCGTAAACACTTTTTAAAAATCTACCCTAACTACCAGAGAAAGCTAACTGATTGACATTGCTTACCTGAATTGGTACGTATAGGGAAGTTTAGAATTCATTGACTTCGGAGCCACATAGTTGAAGAGGGAAGGATATATATATTCTGGAAGCTTCAGCCTTCTTTTCTTCATTGCAACCACTATAACTTGCACTATACTAGTCATAGGACTGCCACTAGGCTTAACTTTCACATACATTTTGGTCCCCATGAAGAAGATAGCAGAAGATAAGAGCATCAAAGCTGCAGGAATTCCCAAACCCACTGCCCAGCTTACGTTTGACTGTATGTAAACAATAATTGTTAAGGATATCATCTGAGCAACAGTGAAAGTGAAAAAGTACCAATTGAAGAAGCTATTGATCCCCTTTTTCCCAGAATCTGTGTTAGGATTAAATTGATCTGCTCCAAATGCTAAGTTACATGGTCGGACCCCTGCAGCTCCTATCATCAATAATCCTAATCCAGTCTTTAGAAATGTCATTTGCCCCTCAGTTGGTCCTTGGCATATGGTGTTCTCTTCACAGTGAGGTGGGTGCAGCTTGTCAATTGCAGCTGTCAGTTGTATTACAAGCAAACCCTATATGAAGCAGGAAATCTAGGAATCAAATGCAGAAACCAAATGAGCTAAGCTAGTGAAAGAACAAAAACTGATAGCTTTCTTTGTAAGCTTTTCAAATGGAAGTACTTATATTGGCGATGATCTTAAATACTATTTTATACTTTCTCACAGTCATTTGTAATTTCTAAATTAAGATATCCATAACAGTATTGTCATTTCAATAAACAAACGGAGTGGATTGGAGTGATGAAGGCACTAGGTAGAAGGAATTTACCAGAAAGGAAGCCACTATGCAGAATGCTAGCGTGTTGTAGCGACCAAAATACGTGTCAGAGGAGAAAGCTCCAAGTAATGTACCAAAGTTGGTGCTGCCATTGAAGATGTTGATAATATTGGTAGCTGCGATGTTTTCCAAGTTGAATACTGTAGTAAGATAGACCAAGAGATTGGATAAAGTGCCAATGGCTCCCAGCTTCTCAAAAATCTCATTTCCTGCCAGTTACACAAATAAATCCTCAGATTTAAGGAGAAAAACTAACATGAGAAAATGAAGCCTGTAAAAACTCAAAACCCTGCTCTTGCAATCTTTCTCACCTATGATGAAGGGCATGACCTTCCATCCTCTGTAGTTAATCTTAGGGTCACCATCTGTTGCACTACTCTCATTTTTCAGTAAACTTTCCTCTTCATTCTCTGAAGTCTCCCTCTTTGTATTTCTTTCTCCAATTGTGTTCATGATGATATGCTCCAAATGCTACTCTGGGGAAGGAAAGGAGAGCAAGAAGGGCCAGTGAGGGGGATCATGAGAGATGGACTTCAAACAATACAAATCACATTAAACATTATCACCATACCAACCCACTTAATCTGCTCTTAATTAAGTTATTTACACCCCAGCCCCAATCCTCTTTCTTCTGATTGAATTTCAGTTAGTGTTTTTTCTAGTTTGGTTGAACGCACTTCATTTGTGACCAATAACTCCTCACCCAAATAAAACGATTTTGCTATACCCAAAAAAACCAAAATCTAAACAAAAAGGATCACAACACAAATTTCAGAAAGTTTTTTGTGGGTTTCAGCTTGGCCACTTAACACGTACATTGAACAAAATGCCTGCGAAATTGGCCCTAAATGCAATCTTTAATCATTCTGCCCTAATTTTAAGTCTAGGAAATTATCCAAAAAACACAAAGTCCAATTGCAAATTTGGTCCAACCCAGATCAAGAAAATCAAAATTTAATGCAACAGAAAGTCAACTCAGTACATCTTAAGCAACGAGAAAACATAAGCTAATGGATAGCCAGAAATGGAGTCACATAAAAATTCAGATGGTAGCAGTAAATCAATGGAAATCCATCATAGCGGTACCTGAAACGAGAGAGAGAATAGCGGTTTGTTGTTGGCCCTGAAGAATGAACATGGACACAGGCTTCACACATTAGGCTCAAAGAAGCACTGTACCACTGTGCCCTTTTTTGTTTTGCCTTGTATATTACGTTTGTTCGGTATAATTCTTGTTTTGGGTATGAAATTGATAAAAATAAAATAAATTGATTTAAGTAAAATTATTACGAGCAATAATTATTTTTTGAAATTTTATTATAATTGTATTTTTAAAAAATTAAACACAATTTTTAATTAAACCAAAATTATCATCTCAAAGGCTAATATTTGATAATTGGTATAACATCCGTGCTTACAGAAAAAAATTCAAAAGTTAATATTTGATTATTGGCAAAACATCCGTGCCTACAGAGAAAAATTATCCGGACTAAATTTTCATTTCCAATTAGGATTAAGCTTGTTGCAAAAATAATTGTTTAACTATATACGTTCGTCTTAAAATTAATTAACTGGACCTGGTACAGCAATTTATTGTTTTAAATATATATATATATATATATATATATATATATATATATGCATGGAAAATTAGGTTATTTTAAAAAAGATAAAATTACTTTATTTAATAATTTTTATAAATAATTAAATTTTATCAATTTAATTAATAAATTAGATTATATAGATTATTTTTATAAATTTTATAAAATTTTAAAAATATTAAATATTTTATTAAATAAATTTAAATTAATGAATATTATATAAGATATATTATCTGTTACTTATAATCTATTTTTTTAAATATTAATTTTTTAAAAATTTTATAAAATTTTGTAAAAATTATTTATATAATATAATTTATTAATTTAACGATTTAATTAATAAAATTTAATTATTTACAAAAGTTATAAATTAAAATTACTTTTAAAATAATTATATATATATATATTCAGAATTTATCAATATTACATCTTAAACTTTAATATTTACACCAATTTAATAATTTTATATAAAATATAAAATTTATTAATTTAATCATCAAATCATGTTATAATAGCTAATAAATTATGTAGGTAAAATTTCATACAAAATAAAAATTAATTGATATTTCATCTTATAATTTTATTTTAATAATTTATATATTTTTTAAATATATATATATAAATATCAATAATTTAATAACATATCTATATATTTTTAAATTTTTTAAAAATTGATATACATAATAATTAAATATTATAATATAATTTAATGATTGGATTAATAAATTTTTTATTTTATATTAAAATTGTATAAATACTAAAATTTAACATTCGATAATAACAGAGTTTAACTTTTTATATATATATATATTATCTGTTAGTTTATATCATATTTTTAATATAATTAAATTAAAATAAAAATAATCATATTTAAAAAAAATTAATTTCTAATATCATTTGTATACAATTAATTTTTATATAATTATTAATTAGAATACAATCCATACTAAAAAAAAAGAAAAAAAAATATACACCCGCTACCAATATGAAAGCATCTTTTATAATATAGAAATAATTTTTTTATTTATAAATAATATTATTTATTTATTTATATTTATATTTAATAATTGATAATTTTTTAAAATAAAAATAAAAAAAATATGTAAGCTTCTTTTTGTCCTACTATTTAGTAGAGCGCCACTAAGGACTACAGAAGAAACTTTTAAGTGACAGCTCTACTTTTTTCAAGTTCTAACAATAATATTCTCAATGCACCTTTTTCGCAGATAACATTTATTTCCTTTTCAATACCAAGTTTGCAACACCATTTAGATCAAAGTAAATTTCCATAAGTTCATCTTTTTATTTTTTGGTTTGATTTAAGGAAAGCTAGCAATACTAAAATCAGACGGTTTACAATAAATTTATATCCAAATACCATCCTAAAAGATAGCAAAATCAACATTCATTTTTTTGTTTTTTATACAAAAGAAGAAGAAGACAACTTACCTTATTTTTCTTGCTAAAGAAACATTATGGTAAGAACTCTCTTTCAAAGTTCAGTCACCTTACCATTAACTATGAACTTAACCAATATTAGACACCATTAACAGTTCCTTCAGATTGTTTGGACACTTGATCGACTTCAAGGCTACTGGTGCCAGAACCAACCCCTTTGTACTTATACCACTTGGCACATAATATAAAGTAACCCAAATTAACGATTTCTAGCACAGTTATTATGTAATAAAAATAATCCAATTTTCCCTTGTTGAGATCCTGAGGTAACCAATTCCCAGTTGCAGATTTTGCTGTGATCCTATGGAGAATAGAAATCAAGAAACTACTGAAATAACTTGATAGTGCCAAGCCACAGAAGAAAAGAGACCCTGCAAGGCTTCTCATGTTCTCAGGGAACTGTTTATAGTAAAATTCAATTTGTGCCACCAACGTAAATGCTTCAGATAGTCCTGCCAGTATTAGCTGAGGAACCAACCATATAGCTGACATAGAAGAAATAGCACCTTTTCTTGGTTCAATTCCTATAGGATTGGTCAAAGCCATAGTCCTTCTCCTATTTTCCACCATACCAGATACTATCATGCAGAGTATAGAAATAAACATGCCAATGCCCATCCTTTGAAGAAGTGTGATGCCACCCTCTTTTTTAGTGACCCTTTGGATTAGAGGCACAACTAGTCTGTCATATATGGGTAACCATATAGTCAAGCTTAGCATTTGAAAGATAATGTAGGAAGCTGCTGGGATCTGGAAATTGCTGTTAAGGACTCGTCTGTCAGATTGAAGGGCTTGGAAAACTAACATTGTGTTCTGTTGGACAAGGGCAACAAAAAAGAAAATGCCTGAAACCCAAATTGGAATCATTCTCACCAAGCATTTCACCTCTTCCACTTGTTGCATGCTGCAAAGTTTCCAAGGATCAGATGCAGACCCGTCCGGGTTTATATCATCTTGTGGAGTTATAATAGCTGCATTGTCAAGGAACCTGTTAATATGAACATTTTAAAACCAATCATCTTTGTGAACTCATGAAGATAGCAGGAAATATTAAACATTAAGTTTGCATTTTGGATAAACGGTTCAATTTAATATAATAAGCTTATCACTTGAGAACTTATAATATGTTTAACCATGAAACTTGTTAATAAGTTTTAGAAAAATGATAAGAAGTAAATTTTCATTGATTGCTTGGATTGTAAATATCAATCACTTTATAAAAAATTTAGTTGATTTTTTAATTTGATAAAATGTCATTTAGTTTATTTTTTATTGTTATTTTATAACAGAAAGACAAAAAATGAACAAAATTTTGTAAAATCAAAAATTAAAATACCAATTTTATAAAATTTTAAATTAAAATAATCAAAGTTTACAATTTTAAGAATTAAAATAAATGTTTACACTTTTGATAAATAAGTTTTATCATAAAGCTTGTACAAAGAGCTTATAAGAAGGTGATAAACCATTTGATAAGCTTAAATAAGTTGTATGTAAGGTTTTATAGATGCCCTTTAAATACATGATGGTGGTTACCTGAACTGAGACGTATGAGGAAGCTTAGAGTTAATAGAGTTGGGAGAAACATAGGTAAAGAGTGAAACCAATGGATATTGTGGTAGATTCAGTCTTCTTTTCTTCATAGCCACAAATATAACTTGAACCATACTTGTCACTGGACTTCCTGTTGCTTTAACTTTGACATAACAATTGCTTCCCATGTAATAGACTATGCAAGAGAATAGCATGAGAGCAGCAGGAATTCCCAAACCCAAAGCCCAGCTCACATTTGACTGTATATAAACAATCAGTGATAAAGAGACCATTTGGGCAAAAGTGAAGGTAAAGAAGTACCAATTGAAGAAACTATTGATTCCTTTCTTTCCTGATTCTGTATTGGGATTGAACTGATCAGCTCCAAAGGCTAAGTTGCAAGGTCTGATCCCTGCAGCTCCTACAATTAAAAGTCCAAATCCAAACAGTAGAAATGCCATTTGCCCTGAACTTGGACCTGTGCATGTGTTGCTCTCTCTTCCACACTCAGGTGGATGCATTTTCTTAATCCATGCTGTTAATTGTATAACAAGCAACCCCTGTTCAATAACAAGGATGATACAAGAATTACATGCATCACTCAGCTGAAAAATCAATTTAGATAAGTTCTATTTTACAAAAAAATTGGAGAAATTATTAATATTTTTAAAATCTTGCAATAATAATAATAATAATCTCTTTAAAAGAAGCTTAATAAAACAATATATGTTTGCTTGTCAATCAATCTTGTGTTTGAAATGAGTAATTTTAAATTATTAGATTATATGTATTCAGATAATAAAAAAAATTAAAATATCACAAACTTTTATTTAAATAATTTTTATGTCAAATAGAAGAAATTTCAAATAACACTTGTTTAGATAAGATTTTAAAAATTTTATGTTATGTTTGATTGCTTTTAAATTATTATTTATAATTTTTCTTATACTTTATTCTTTTTAATTATGACTCATCTTTTACTTAACAATTCCAAAAATTGTAAAATTTTCCATCCAAACACAAATTATTTTCATGCCAAGAATGGTTAGAGGCTTATATAGTTTCCAAACACAGATTGATACCAGAAAGGAAGCAATTGTGCAGAATCCCAGTGTCTTGTAGCGACCAAAATACGTGTCACTAAGAAAAGCCCCAAGCAAGGTAGATAGACTTGCGCTGCCATTGAAGATATTTATAATATTTGTTGCTGTAATGGTGCTGAGGTTGAAGACAGTAGTAAGATAGACTAAGAGGTTGGCTAAGGTGCCAATGGCTCCTAACTTCTCAAAAGTTTCATTTCCTGCATCATGTAGATCAGTCACTCAAAATTAATGTTGAATAATGAAATTAAAGGAAAGCTAGTGAGACAAAATAATAATACAAGGAATTATGTAAAGTATACAAGCTTTTTCTTTTGCTTACCAATTATAAAGGGCATGACTTTCCATCCTCTGTAGTTAATATTTAAATCATCATCAGTCACACTTTTCTCGTTGTTTTCCACACTTTCCTTCTCATTTTTCTCCATTGTCTCTACACTTGTCTCTCTTTTACCAGAGTTGCTACTTTAGCGAAGAATAATTAATGAAGAAAGAATTCAAGTGGAGAGAGGAAACTAATAAATAACTGCTAAGATTTTCTCAACACTCTAAATATTTCCAACCTTCCATTTAACAATTCTTTCTTTCTTCCTAATTAGCACTATGGCACGTTTAGTATTCTCCAATCTTAGGGTACTTTGTTTATGAATTTAAAGGGTGAACGTGAGTGTTATCCACTTGCTTGGCACTTTGAGTCAAACAAAATAAGTGGTTGAAACATTTAGATTGTGTTTAGTTACTCATTACAATTTCGTTATATGAAAAAAAAATTACTTTATATTAATTGTCGGTTAAGTATATCAAGATAAAAATAGCCAAAATGTTTGGAACAAATAATTAACATTTGACATATAATCTTGCACGCCTCTTATTACCATTTTTAGGAGTTACATGTTGGATATTAATTCAACCTATTTAAATTTATCTCAATCACGCAAAATTCTATATACCACTCACTATAGCTGTCTCTGTAGATTTTCGTCAAACCACATGTATTGTCCACATCCCATTTCACTATTGCTGTATTTGTAGATTTTAGTCCAAACAAAAATCCAGATTGAATATTACTACTCAAGCAATGACAATACATTATTGTATGCTCTTTTTTTAAAAAAAAAAAAGTGGAACTTTTTGTATATCCCATTAAATATTTTTTATATATTACTCTCTATTTGTAAGGTTAGCATGATATTTTACCTAATAATCGTGGTAAAGAAAGTAAAAAAAAAAGTGTTGCATGCATTTTCCTTTTAAATTTAATAATATATATAAGCTATTGTACATGATCACTAATTCTTATTATACTCATCACTTTCCCCAGATTAATCATAACACAACAGATTTTGATTTTATTTTATTTTATTTTCCTAATGCAGCAGCATCACTTGGCATCAACGTCGGTTTTAATTGTGATGTATTTGATGTTTTGCGTCACGTAGCTTGTTTTTCAATACAAAACTTGTGGCTTTCATTTGGAGTTCACGCTGCATGCACCAGGCATCAAACAACTTTAAATTTTGTATACTCTGACAGTGTCACCGTTGATTTCATATTTTTATTTTTTTAATATATCACACCACTTATCATATTTATCACTTTTTTCTTTTCTTTTTCCATCTCTCACAATTTCTACATTTATGAAGTGTGAAACAAACATTTTCCAGCATAAAATTTTGGATTTATCAGATGGAAAAGATTGAAGAATATCAATACGTTCATACATTTGCACAATAATTTATATTTCTTATATACTCTAAATTTAACGGTTATAGATTTTTAAAAAAAAAATCACACGAACATAAAAGGAATGAATCCAGGTCACAGTAAGAGCGTAAAATAAACGTTTTCAGAGATAAAATTAGGATTCAATTTGACAAACCAAGAGCTACCTGAATAGGTCGTCACTCTCCACGTGAAGAAGACAAGATACAACTTCGAATTTGCTGGCAATAACTAGCGGTGGAATTTTGTGTTAGAGTTCAATTCATGGTTTAGTAGATAAGCGTTTTGAGTCATAGAAGCTGGATATATATTTAGAGTCGGTCTGAATAAACTAGCTCTTCAACAAGTATCTTGTAGAAAAGGAAAACATAAATCAAGGAGTTAAATTAACCAAAAAAATTTAATAAGTTAAAATTAATTTATGCATCTTAATTTATGAAAAATTTTAGGTGTATAAATGAATTTTATTAAACTAAATTAATTAAATGCTGATAAATATCACTTTAATTCTTCAAAGATTAAACTTTAAATTTAATAAACATAAATTGAAATAATTCAACTGAATGAAAATTAACAAGGATTTAAATAATAACAAAAAAATGTTTGAGTACATGATGATATAATATTTATTAATTTTTAATTAATATATTTTTATTAAAAATAAAAACAGAAATATTTTCTTCTTAATTTTTTCCTGATTTATCTAAAAAATTATGATTTTGTTAACATCAAATTTTAAGGCTGGTTTTAAATATTTAAAATTAAAAATTCATTACACTAACATATATAAATATAATAAATATATATTTTTTCTAATTATTTAATATCTGGTTAAAAGAAGTAAAAGTGAAAACAAGCTTCAACTCCTTTCCTTAGGGATGACTACCAGTATATTCCTTGAAGTGTGAACAAGAAGACAGGTTGCTCGGTATCAATCAGAATGGTTATCATCCATAGAATTTTCAATCTTGTATGGGCATGTGCGTATAAATACGTGTTCCACGCAAAATCTTGAAACTTTGGTTACTTTTGTTGGACGTTTGTGTATGGTGAAGAAGGACAAATTATTCAGTCTATGTTGGAGGCTTGATGTGGCCGTTCACTAACATTATCAATGATTGATCAATTTTTTGGACCAAGGAATCATGCTAGCAGTGTAATGGTAAACTGATGCCACAAAATGAAGATGATGATTTTTTCTTTCTTTCTTTTTTCATTATTTCTCTGTATATTACCTTTTTTACATATTAACTAATTAATTCCAGTATTAGATTAGTGTCTGTTTATTTTACCAGTGGCATAGTCAAAATAATAATAAATGGGTTCCAGGGTTTAAAATTGACTCTGTTACACGCAAATTTGTGATAGGGTAATTTCACTTTGCATGTATTAGAATTAATTTCCAGAGAAATAAAAAAAATGTAAAATGTGACTCATAAAATATCTTTATATTTTCATTAAATATATGATAAACTCTTGTTCACATATAAGATTGGGTACAGGGCTGGTCGATACCACTCTATTTGACCCATTTGTTAAATGAGTTAAACGGTTACAGTCTACATTTTAAATGGACTTATATGTTTTTTAATTTTTTTAATATATTTATATATTTAAATTTTAAAAAATTTTTAATTCAATTAGATTAATCTTTTATCGGTTGATTTACATGCTTATAATCATGTTTACCTTTACTTAAATAATAAAATATATAAAATAAATTTTAAAAACAAATTTAGTAATTAATTTTTTTAAAATTAACAGAAATACTTTTTATATATAATTTATAAATTAGCATTTTTCGAAATTAACAACAAATAATATGTATGGATTAAACAGAATGATACATAAACTTATATATATAACCCATTTAATTTATTAATTAAATGATTATTGTTATGTATAGTGGCAGTCTGAGGCGTGTGATAGCACTGTCCTCAAGGATATTTACGTCGGAGTGCGGTATCCCCAGGATTCACAGACTCGTTTGCAAAGGTAGCAGGAACAGAACTAGAAAGAAGAGAGAGACCCGTCGAAGTAGAAGGTGTGAAAAATGGTAATGCATTAAGATGATTTCGAAAAGGCAAGCAGTGTCTGTGTTTATAAGAGAGACACTTCAGAAGGAGTTTAAAAGGCTTTAAATTATAATTAAGCCGAATTTGAATTTGAATTTAAAAATTGAAATAAACTTAATTGTGTCGAATAAAAAAATACGGCTTTTGAATTGCTAATAAACAGGTTTTAATGGTATTTTAAACAAAAATAAATACCGGTAAGTTTCAGAATAAAATCAATTTTTCCAAGTAGCAAAAAATTCGTGGCCCTCTATATTGCGCGCAGGGGGGTTTTCGCCGGTTTTGAACTAAGTGGGCACAAGCTCATGTGCTCGAGAGTATGTCCCTCACTAGCTTGTCTACAAGCCCAAGGAGTCCCCCCATATATAAAGCCTACCAAGGACCCTTGGCCAAGCAATGTGAGACTTGGTCCCCCTTTTGAAATATCACCAACAATCCCCCACATATTTTAAAAGGGTTTAAAACATTTATGATAAAAGGAAAAAGAAAAAGGAAGGAGAAGAAGAAGAAAATTACTGGTGGTCTTCATTTGGGTATAATATGCATAAGGCCTGGTGTCTTTTGGACTATGAACCAGACTTTAGACAAATGAGCTTAGCTCGCAGTGTTTTGGTGAAGCAATGCTTCTATGAACCAAAACCACATTAATGAAAGTTAGGGGCTTATCTATCACTTATACCCCCACAATTTCTTTGGTCTGTTGAATCCTGGGGGATACCGCACTCCGGCGCAAATATCCTTGAGGACAGTGCTACCACACGCCTAAGACTGTCGCTATACATAACAATCTCAAGGATATTTTTCCATGGCAACCGAACCAGCTCGCACTCAGTCCTCAAACGACGTCGTCGCCGCTGTTCCTCCTGCCCAACCTCCTGTTGCATATGCCAAGTCTCTCCCCGATGTCTCCAAAATTGAAGTCTTTGGAGGACAAGCCTATCGTCATTGGCAAGAAAGGATCCACTCCATCCTCGATATGCATGAGGTTGCATATGCACTCGTTGATGACAAGCCCGCTGATCCAAAAATTGCTGAAAACTGGACTAATGCTAATAAGGTATGTCGACACACCATACTAAGTACATTGTCTAATGAACTGTTCGATGTCTACTGTTCATACAAGGAAGCTAAGGCAATTTGAGAGTCGATGCGTACAAAGTACACTGCTGAAGATGTTGGGAAGCAGAAATTCATCATCGACAACTTCTACTAGTGGGAAATGACCGATGACAAAGACATCAAAACGCAGATAAATCAATACCACAAACTCCTAGAAGACCTCAAAGCCGAAGACATCACAATGCAAGACCAATTGGTGGCCGGTTTCCTAATCGAAGAATTACCTGAAACCTGGAATGACTATAAACAACAACTGAAACACAAACATGAATAACTATCACTTGCGGACCTAATAACACACATCATCATTGAAGACACCAATCGCAAGGAGATAAAAAATGCAAGAGCAAAAGCCTTGGCCACTAGAGCAAATCTGCTGCAAACAAAGAAGTCTCCAAAGACCAAGTACGATCGTAAACCTTCCTCTCAATTCCCTATGTCGCCTAATCCTACTTCCTTCAAAAAGAAGGGTTCTTGCTATGTTTGTGGAAAGCCAGGGCATCATGCACCAGCATATAGATACAGAAACCGAAATGCTGCCCCTCCTAAAGTTAAGGCAAACTTGACCGAAGGAGATGATGTGGTAGCCGCTGTTGTTTCTCAAGCTCTTATCGTGGCCAATGTGAGAAAATGGATGGTAGACTCTGGGGCTACCAGGCACATATGTGCTAGCAAAAATGTGTTTACCTCCTACACTTCTGTAGGGGAAGGAGAAGACATTGTCTATCTTGGAGACTCCCGAACTGCACTCGTGCTCAGGAAGGGAAAAGTTCTTCTCAAGCTTACTTCTGGAAAAACTCTGGCACTTCAAAACGTACTACACGTATCGAGCATTAAAGCCAACCTGATCTTTGTGGCTCTTTTGGGAAAAAGTGGGGTTAAGGTTTCTTTTGAGTCAGACAAAATTGTGATGACCAAAAATGACATGTTTGTGGGCAAGAGGTATTGTAACCAAGGTCTGTTTGTTTTGAATGTTTCTGAAATCCTTAATGAGAATCCTTCATCGTCTTCTGCTTATTTGATTGCGTCGTATGATTTGTAGCATGCTAGATTAGGACACGTAAATTCTTCTTATATTAAAAAGTTACAAAGTTGTGGTATAATTTCTGGGATTAAGGATGAAAACCTAAATAAATGTGAGATTTGCATAGAATCGAAATCAACCAAAAGAACATGCTTTATAATAAAACGAGAAACAGAATTGCTTAACTTAATTCATACAGACCTAGGAGACTTAAAACAAACTATGACTAGAGGAGGTAAGAAATATTATGTAACATTTATCGATGATTGCTCTAGGTACACCAAAGTATATCTAATTAGGAACAAAGATGAAGCCTTTAACATGTTCTTATCTTACAAAGCAGAAGTAGAAAACCAACTTAATAGGAAGATTAAAAGAATTAGATCCGATATGGGTGGTGAATATATAACCTTTAATGAGTTTTGTGAAAAAGAATGTATAATACATGAAAAAACTCCCCCTTACTCACCCGAATCAAATGGTGTAGCAGAAATAAAAAATAGGACACTAAAAGAAATGATGAATGCCATGCTCATTAGTTCTAATGCACCTGATAACCTTTGGGGTAAATCCTTACTATCCTCATGTCACATACAAAATAGAATTCCCATAAGAAAACTGGAAAAACCCCTTATGAATTGTGGAAGGGATATAAGCCAAATTTAAATTATTTTAAAGTATGGAGGTGTTTAGCTAAAGTTATGTTGCCCGATCCTAAAAAGAGAAAGATAGGGTCTAAAACTTCTGATTGTTTGTTCATAGGATATGCTCAACATAGTGCAGCTTATAGGTTTCTAGTATTAAAAAGTGACGTGCTAGACAAAAATTCTATAATAGAAACAAAGAATGCTGAATTTATTGAAAATATTTTCCCTTTGAAAATCGAAAGTATACCTAGAGAACCTAATCTATGCAATAATGAACTTTCGCATGAAGATAATGAACCGTCACATGAAGAGTTAAGAAGAAGTAAGAGACAAAGAAAAGAAACCTCGTTAGGCAATGACTTTTACTTATATCTTATGGGAAATGATCCATTAACCTATCATGAAGTTATTTCTTCTTCAAATGCTCCTTATTGGAAAAATGCGATTAAAAGTGAACTTGAATCTATTAGAAAATGTAACACATGGACTATAGTTGACCTACCCTTAGGGGCTAGACCAATAGGTTACAAGTGGATCTTTAAAAGAAAATATAATCCTGATGGTTCTGTTGAAAAATATAAAGCTCGCTTAGTAGATAAAGGGTTTACCCAAAAACATAACATAGATTACTTTGACACCTTTGCCCCTGTGACTAGAATTTCCTCCATTAGAGTTTTGATTGCATTAGCATCTATGTATAAATTAATTATTCACCAAATGGATGTCAAAACAGCCTTTTTAAATGGAGATTTAGAAGAGGAAATCTATATGGTCCAACCAGAAGGTAGTGTGATTACCGGTCAAGAAAATAAAGTGTGTAAGCTTCATAAATCTTTATATGGACTAAAACAAGCACCCAAACAATGGCATGAGAAATTTGATAACATTCTTGTAAGTCACGAGTTTTCGTTTAATGAAAGTGACAAGTGCGTTTATACTAAAGTAGAAAACAATGAATGTGTAATTGTATGCCTTTATGTTGATGATATGCTTATTTTTGGCACTTGCATTGATGTTGTGAATAGTACTAAGGAATTTCTTTCTTCCAAATTTGACATGAAAGATATGGGTGAAGCAAATTTGATTTTGGGTGTTAAGATTATAAGGAAAGGAGATAGTATAATACTATCTCAAGAACACTATATCAAGAAACTTCTTAAGAAGTTTGGTCATTTTGACGCAAAACCCGTGAGTACTCCTTATGATGGAAGCTATCACTTAAAGAAAAATTTGGGAGAACCCATCTCACAGACAAAATATGTACAAATTATTGGGAGTCTGTTGCACTTAATGAATTACTCTCGACCAGACATAGCCTATGCTGTGGAGAGATTAAGTAGATATACAAAAAAAACTCCAATAACAAGCATTGGACTGCATTAGTCAGACTAATGAAATACTTAAGAGGTACCATTAATTATGGTATTTCCTATGGTGGATTTCCCACTGTATTGGAAGGATACTGCGACGCAAACTGGATCTCAGATTCAGATGAGACAAAATCCACTAGTGGTTATGTATTCACACTGGGAGGTGGTGCAATATCGTGGAGATCATCTAAACAAACTATTATTGCAAAGTCCACTATGGAATCAGAGTTTATTGCTCTGGAACTAGCTAGAAACGAGGCAGAATGGCTAAGACACTTTTTAGAAAATATTCCCTTGGGAATCAAACCTACACCCTCAGTGTCTATGCATTGTGACAATAAGTCTGCAATAGCAATTGCAAAAAATAACTCTTACAATGGTAAGAATCGACACATTCGTCTAAGACATGATGTGATAAAACAACTGCTAAAGAATGAAGTTATTTCCATTGATTATGTGAAGTCAGAGGTAAATTTGGTCGATCCTCTGACCAAACCATTAGGAAGAAAAATGGTTTATGAAACATCGAGGGGAATGAGACTTGAGCCAATAAATTAAAATCTACAATGATAGGAACCCAACCTTTGTGATTGGAGACCCCATGAAGAAGGTTCATATGGGTAATAACAAGTCATTGTAGGTCCCTTTAGCACTAATTAATTTTTCATTCCTATGATGAGAGAAGTGCTAGGCTGCATTAGTCGAGAGGCAAAACCTTAATGGTTTTAATGACACTCATATCCCTTATAGGTAATGTATTAAAATGTAGAATACATTTGATAAGGTCACCTATATGAATGTCAAGTGAGATCGCTTGTATGAGATTAAAGCTCCATCTCTAGAGCTTTCATGAACTACCAGGCAGGCGCATGGCCTATTAGCGCAAAACCAGCGAAAACGGCAAAGAAATTGTGGGGGTATAAGTGATAGATAAGCCTCTAACTTTCATTAATGTGGTTTTGGTTCATAGAAGCATTGCTTCACCAAAACACTGCGAGCTAAGCTCATCTGTCTAAAGTCTGGTTCATAGTCCAAAAGACACCAAGCCTTATGCATATTATACCCAAACGAAGACCAGCAGTAATTTTCTTCTTCTTCTCCTTCCTTTTTCTTTTTCCTTTTATCACAAATGTTTTAAACCCTTTTAAAATATGTGGGGGATTGTTGATGATATTTCAAAAGGGGGACCAAGTCTCACATTACTTGGCCAAAGGTCCTTGGTAGGCTTTATATATGGGGAGACTCTTTGGGCTTGTAAACAAGCTAGTGAGGGGCATACCCTCGCGCACATGAGTTTGTGCCCACTTAGTTCAAAACCGGCGAAAACCCCCCTCTGCTGGTCTCTCTCTTCTTTGCTAGTTTTGTTCCTACATTCTACGTTTAAATAGACTCCTAATCTCATGATCTAAAACTTATATATCCATTTCTGCTCACATAGTGAAGTACTCACTTAGAATGACATAATTTTCATTCTGCAATGATAAATTAGTGTATATCTTATACATAAAGAACGAAAGCAATCTTTATCTTTAAAAATACAAAATAAAACCCAAAGTATACAATATATTGCTTGTTGCTGAATGTTCATTCGACAAAACCAAAGCATTTGGCCGGATTATTTGAATAAAATAGACATCTACTTTAAAATAAATTGAATAAAAAGTTATTATATTTATGTGTATGTGAGAGGGGAGCTATGTTGTTATAAGTTATGCTCACTTTTATATTCATTAATATCTTCTTTTTTAGATAGTTTTATTCTAAACCTTGTCATTAAATTAAAATATTCTAATATATATAAATTATATTACTTATAGTTAAAATTTAGGTGAGTTTTAAATTTCAAAAACTCATTTACAAAATTTATATTAATTTTTTAAAATTTATTAATATACATCAACAACAATGTAAAAAAAGTTATGTAAATAATTTTTTATTAAATTTTTATAATTGTTAATTTTTGCAAAAGTGACAAAATCAATTAAGATAATATGTATAGTTCAACAATTGATTGGTAAAAATTACTTTTTATATAAAATTATTGTCAATGTAAAATTTAATGCAACTTATTTTTATTTTATTATAAGAAATATTTAATTAAATTATATATACCAATAAAATAGGTAAAGTTAAATTATTATTTTTTATATTTTAACATTATTAGTCCACCTAAAATTTCTAGTATAAATTAGACAATTCCTCAAGTCTGTAGGATAAATGACCAATATAAACTTATTCATAGGAGTGTAGTGGCAGATGTTGCACATTTGTAAGCTTAGGCTGTCTGGTCTTTTTCCTTGTTTCTTTCTTTCCTTCACACAAAGACAAATCATTATAAACTCAAATATGAAGAATTTTAAATTTGTTAAAGAAAGATATTGTAGATGTGAGCAAACTAAAATTTCTACACTGTCCTTCACTATCTAAGTGTTGAGAAAACATTGTAACTAAAGAATGTACAAACCACACCAAAAACTGAAGTGCATAGAGCATGTTTAAGGGGGAAAATGAGAATGTAGCAACAAATAAATACAAGGCACCAAATAACTGGAGTTATTGGAACTTAAACTGTAGGAAGAGGAGAGTGTGATGATGTTGGTCTTCCTCCGGTGTCTATTGTGTCCAAGATCTTATCCTCATCATCTTGTTCAGCTGCAGCAGCAATTTAGTGCACCTCTGTTGTCCTAGTGTCCGTGTTACTAACCAAATAACTACTAGCAAAGAAATTGAAGTAGACAAAATTCAAAGCTCCTACAGCAGCAATGACATAATAGTAGTAGTCAAGTTTATTGTGATTCAAATCATGACCACCTAGCCAAGGTGTTTTTCCTCTTTGTGATGTTGCTTTATGGACAATAGTGACAATCAAGGAACCTATGTAGTTTGCAATGGACAAGCTCAAAAAGAAGACTGCCCCAGCAACAGTTCTCATGCTCTCTGGCATTTGCAAGGTAAAGAATTCCATTATAGCAACAGCAGCAAAAGCTTCATTTAAGCCTGATAGTGCAAACTGTGGCAACAGCAATGCAAAGCTCATTGGTGAAATAAACAAGCCATGTTTTAAAGCTGAGTCACGGCGCTTCTTCTCAATAATTGCTGCTACCAACATGCACAAGATGGATAACAAAATCCCAATTCTGATTCTTTGTCTCATGCTCAATCTTGGAGCCTTTTTGGTGATCTTCCTAGTTAGAGGAATGCAGACACACTCATAAATGTATATCCAAACTGAAAGAGCTATCATGGATACCAGGTTCATCCACCCTGGTGGAACCTTGAAGTGTGATCCAACGGTCCTTTTGGTTTGAACAACTTGAAGGACTCCAAAAGTGTTCTGCTGGTCCATTACAATGAAACAACAAATTCCTGTCACCCACACTGGCAGAATTCCCAGCAAGCATTTCAGGTTTTCCACTTGTTGCAAACTACAAAGCCTCCAAGCATTCCTTGGCATGCCTTGCTGATTCAATTCATTGGGATCAGCTATTATAGCAGCCTTATCAAGGCATTTGAACCTATCTGTTTGAACATTCCCAACATTCTCCAACTCTGATTCCTCCAATGTCGAAGCAGGATTGTAAAAGGCTCCCTCAGAAGGGTGCAAGTTGCGTTTTCTATAGGCTGCTGAAATCACCTTAACCATGTCTGAAAAGATGCTCCCTTGAGGTTTCTTACAAATGTAAGTGTGACGGCCAAGTAAGAAGATGGTTATAGAGATAGCAAGACATAAGGTTGGAATGGCAAAGCCTAAAGTCCAGCTGACATCGGTTTGAATATAAACAACACCAGTGAGTGCTATAACAAGTGCAATGGTGAAGCTGAAGTACCACCAGTTGAAGAAGCTTTCTAATTGTCCCTTGCCCTTGTCTGTTTTGGTGTCAAACTGATCAGCACCAAAAGCAATGTTGCATGGCCTAATTCCCCCAGCTCCTATGGATAGCAGTCCAAGACCTATGAAGAGGACAGCTAGCTGCCAACCTTGTGGTGATTGGCATTGGGGTCTGTCCTTGCAACTAAGGGGTCTCAATTGATGTATACCTGCTGTTAGGGTTATGGTCAATATACCCTGTCAAATACAATCCAAGATTGTGACTACAAATTGTTAAAAAGAAAGTAACTACTGAAGCAACAAGGGATTTGAAACTTTGGTCCAATGCTCAATCATAGTCTTTCATTTTATTACCTTTAACCATCCAATATAACTTAACTGACCTGTTAATGAGTTCGATATGATTTGGTAACTGTTACAGCTTCCAATTTTAACTTAAATGAGTTAGCACTCTCAGTTAACATTCTGTTACATCATAGTGTATCTACACATTATAAAAAGTAATACTTCATCAGTGAATCAATGAATCACTCTGCATTTTTCTCAATCTGTTTCTTTCAATACGTATAGCTAGGTACATTTATGCATTACAAGGTCAATTATATTGCTGAAAAGTAGAAATACAATAAGATGACAAAAAAAATTACTCTAAAATAAAAGTATATATATAAATATATATATATATATATATATATATATATATATATATATATATATATATATATGTCCATGGCAAGCAAGAGAGGAACAAGGAAATTAAGAATTAGATGTGAAGTTTCTTACCAGAAATGAAGCAATAGAGCCATAGAAGAGGGTCCGAAACCTTCCAAGATAAGCATCAGAAATGAAAGCACCGACTATTGATGCAACGTTGGAGGATCCATTCCAAATTTGCACCACATTAACCACAAATATGCCACTCAGGTTGTAATTTGTGAGCAGGTACACTGTTAGATTTGATATCAAACTCATAGATGCCAATTTCTCGAACGACTCATTACCTTCAAATCAAACGAAAAGCAAGATCAACAACACGCACTAATGTTGAAGCTGTTGAAATGATTATCGTTATAAAAACTATAAAATCTTGATGGAGTCACCGATGATATATTTGATGGATCTCCACCCTCCTGCTTCTCTGGATGAAGAAGCAGCAGAAGGAACTTGCTCATGTTGTAATTCCAGTGCACTAACAGAATTAGTTCTCACATTCTCCATTTCTAAGTTGTCTTCATAATTCTGTTCAAATCTTCCAAATTAGTTATTTATAAACGGAATATAGTTTATACATTCTGTTTCGACAAGGCCACGAAAGCATATACAAATTTTAAAAATAAAAATAAAAATTCTCCAAATGTTCATGGCTGATTCTTTCAAAACGGTAAAAATTATGAGAATTTTTAGGTGGCATTACTTTTTTGGGATGTGATTAAGTGAATGATGAAGGCTTGATATTTAGTGGACATACCCCATGAAACAGTTAGGATTTTAATAACTATTATCCTAATTTTGCGACCTATCTTCTCAGACTCCTACTCCTTTTATCATAAGCTTGAACTCATTCAGAAGCATCATACATACGCATCCAAGTAGATTATAAAGGTTAAAGCATCAAATTGATTCCTCTTCCCTCTCAAGTTTCTTGTGACAACATGTCCTTCCTTTTCACAACATGCCCTTTCTTTTTTTTATTATAAATATTAGATCTAACGGTTAAAAAAATTAAATGGTTGATCTAATAATTATCATATACTAAAAAAAAATACATAAAAAACAATCCAAAGTCAATTATCAATTATAGTCATAATATATTTTTTATTTTTTATTTTTTCATTCTATTCTACTTATTTTCAGATATTCAATACTTTTTAAAATTTAAACCAGTATAAATCCTCCCAAAAATATTACAAGATTTATGTTACTGTTACAAATCACTCAAAAAAATTCTTTTTTTTATGCATTATTTTTTTAAATTTTTAAAAACTTATTTATAATTATTTTTATTAAAAACTATACAATTTAACATGCTAAATAATATTAAATGTTATAATTTATTAATATTTATCTTTTATTACATATTTTTAGACACATGTCAAAAAACTTGTTTCTTTTTAGGTTATTGTCCTGTGCAACCTTCTACTTATTTAATGGACTGATCCCGATTATCCTTCTCTTATCCGAAAGGAATAAATAAACCATCTATTTTTATTTAACTTTTATATTAGCTTTAATTTTATTTTGATTTTTGGATTAAAAATACAAATATATGTATATAATTAAATAATAAAAACTGAACTTAATGTATCAAATTTAAATTATTTGATTAATATAAAATTTGGTATTAAGTCATTTACGTTCAAGTAGTTTATAGGCTTAAAATGAACTCGACTCAGTTAAAAGAAAATTGTTTTAACTTCTCATTTAATTACTGGGCCTGAATTAGCTAGGCCCGGTTTCTAGACTCCTTGGTATGGCTTTTGTTGTGTGTGGTATCTAGAAATTAATTTTTTTATATTTAAACATGTGGTTTTGAATTTTTCTGTTTATTTATTGTATTATTGGAATATTTTTATAATTTAGCATCCTTTATTAATTTTAAATATTTTAAAATGGTATGATTGTAAATTTTATGTTGAAAAATAGCTTATTAAATATCTAGTTTCATAGTAAAATCTTCTTAGAGATGACTAAGTGGACTATTCAGCTTAATTTGAAGTAGCCTAGTTTGAGTTTCAAATTCTATAGGATTGGGTTAAAAACTTATTTTTATTTGGATCAAAATGTCAAGCACAATCGGAACTCATATTCTATATTTAAATTAATTAGCCCGGCCTGAACTCAAAAAAACAATCAAATGAGTTGATTCGTAAAAGTCTAAAATTAGTTCAAATATATAATTTACGAAAATGATAAGTGTACATAGGTAGAATAATCTCTTACATCAGGCAAAAAATATTTTGGAATTTGTAGAAATTGATTACAAATTGTGCAATCAATCACTAGTGATTAACTGTATATAAAAAATAGTTAATAATTTAATGTAATTAGTAAATATAAAACATGATTAGTAAATGATTAATAAAATATAATTAATCATTTATCTATCTGGTTAATGAAACGTAGAAAAAAATGGTTAATCAATGAAAAATTAAGTGACCAATTATTTTGCCACCTTTAATTTTTCTATTGTTGATCTATACCGAATTATATATTTGAATTAAATTTGTTTTTATTTAAAATTTCATAATCAAAAATCATTATTTTTTTAACAAAAAAAAGCATAAAGTTGCACTATTTTATCTTCTTTTTTTTCAAAGATGCCCTAATATGCAATGAGCCTTTTGGTTCAAAGAAGCACTATTTTTTTTACTTCTTTTCAACAACTTTTATCTTTGTTTTCCTAAAATAGTCTAATCAAGATTTTTATTAACATGTAGTAAATTGTCAATATTATTCTCTATATTTATATTGATTATTAATATTAACTATAATGTTCTATATATTGTAATTAATTTTGTTCGGGGGTACGGTTTGGTCTATGAGATACCTTTGGGCTTTGTACTTTATTTCCTTTTCTTCACTGAGATTACAATGAATCATTTTGATTATGGGTGGTCAAATTTCCTCCTTATTATCATTGTTTACAAACAACATAGATTTGGGAACCATTTACGTATACTTTTCTTTCATGTTGTTTCTTTGAAGCCTAGTTTGGGTAATAGATCCCACGTCCTTGTCATGTATATTGGCTCAACTAAGCCCCGTGTTAATGTCCATAAAAATCAACGCTTTGCACTAGCATCTTTCCTCCTCTAATTCCTAGTGTATTGCTTATATTGGAAGAAACTAACTACCAATTGATTAGTCTTTAGAGCATCATTATTAAACCCTTCTTTGTCCTCTTGTCCTTCCATACACCAACCAAGATCTAGAAAGTGTTTGGAATAACTTATTTGCTTTTACAGAAGTGACTTTATTATATATCTGCATGTGTGCATGTCCACACGCATGTGATGTCTAGTCTTAGTTTCTTATGTTTTAGACATGAGTCATGTTGGAGTGTTGTCATCTATCTTATATGTCTGATATTTGTGTTGGAGCTCATATTTCATAGTTCATAGTTCATAGTTCATTGTTCTAGTTTATTGTCTTTTAATGCAACCTTGTTAGAGGTTGAAGCTGAAAGAAATTTCCCTTCATATTTGGAGTTTGAATAAGCACCCATGATTCTAGTGCAGGATATAAATAAAATAGGATAGATTAAAGATTGAACATTCGTATTAATCTAGTGATCATTTTTGCTGCACTTCTTTGAAATAGCCAGATAAAAAATTATGATCAATTATGAATTTTTATATTGAATATTGGTTAGTATGATTATTAATTGAAAATTTAGGCTGTAAAAGTGATAACAAACGATAAATTTAAAACAATTTTTAATCAAAATTAAAGTATTTAAAAAACAAAATTAACTAAAAAAGAGTAACGATGAACATGAAGAGTAATAATAAAGAGTCCCTTTTTTTTTTACCAAAAGCCTAAACTGACTCTTAATAATTTTAGACGAGAACATGGTGAAAATAATGTAATCCAGAATAATAAAAATTATTTATTTCACTTTCTATTATTATTATTATTTATGTAAAAACGTATTATTATTAATAATTGCGTAAAAAAGTAGGTTATATTTTTTTTTTATTTATTTCAACTAACTTAGTTGTTTATTAGATTATGTGGGATATACTGGGATATATGCATGTCTCGACCTATAGTGTAATCATATTGCGTTGAGTTTTAACTTAAATTCAAATTCAATTAAATACAACATGACTGATTTAGTATTGTTTCATTTTCTTAATTTTACATGTTAATTTGAAACAAACCAACCTGATTATTATGGTTCGGGTGTTTGGCTTAGTTTTTTTAAGGAAAATAAAAATATAAAATATCACTGAAAAAGTAAAATATTCACACGCGTAGTCTCTAACCGAACGAAAACTCTTTTCTTATATTCACATAATGATTTATATCCGATCCTTTCTTTTAAAATTTTCTCAATCGTTGGATCCTTCAGTGGTTGGATTCGGATATAGATGAATGTAAGGATAGATATTAACTATGATAACTGAGAAAACTGAAAAATAGGGTATGATGACCGAGAAATAAACAGAAGCCACGAGGGAATAAATACTGGTCATCAGTAAAGTGCGTAGATTGATTGTGATACATGTTAAAAATATATTATATTTATTTTTAATTTATTTATAATTATATGGTATTTTTATATTTAAAAAATAAAAATTATTAAATATTAAATTTGAAATATAAATAAATGTAGGATAAATTTTTGTAGGTTAATTAATCATTACCTTTTAGAAAGTGCAATCAAAACTTTAAATTTGAATTAAATTATTTTAAACTGTTGAAATATTTTAAAAAAAATTAAAAATTAAACTGAGTAAATTGAAAATTATATTTTTTATTGGAGTTTGGTTTGTATTATTAAAATTGAACCAAATTAAACTATATTTATATTATTTTATAAAAATTATTTTTGATCGGTTTTCATATTTTTGTGTCTTTTCTCATTTACTTATTTTCAGTAAATTTTAGTTTTTATAGTTTGACCTTTCTAATTGATCAAACTTTTTTATTATTTTTTTTACAAGGTTAATATCCTCTAATCTAAATTAAAACTTATATAAACATAAAAAAAAATCAGACAAATAAGTTCAAACCAAATTATAAAAAATTAGTTTAATTTTTTATGCGTAATAAAAATAATAAAATTTAAATTTAAAATCTAATATAAATTATCTCAATCTAATTACTAAAAACAACTTTAGTAGTTTAAAAATTAACTTAATTTATTTCGATTTAATACTGCATTCAAATCAAATTAATTGAATCCCACATTACTTGTTATATTTATTTAAATAATTTTTTTTATAAAAATAAAAAATAAATTGTGTCATAAATATTCTCAAGTCAACCTATTGATAAAAGTTTATATAATTTATATAAAAATTTCACTTTTATTATTTTTATTATGCAATAAAAATCTTATTGCAGATACGATTTATAAACCTTAACAAAATTGATAATTAAATAGAGATTGCTCCTATGCCAAACTTTTAGATATTTGTTAAATATATTATTTATGTAATAAAAATTGTTAACATTTTATAATTTTTATTTACCACATCATTTATTTTATTAACTTTTTAATATTTAAAGTGCAGGTATCATACGTACGTATAATGAGTACTTTGTTCAACAAATCCATTATATTGAAATTGTTAAATTATTGTTGTTTATTTAAAAGATATGAAGAAATTAAATAAAAGGATAAGTTGTTGAAATAGTTAAAAATAGAAACAAAAATATTATTTTATTTAAATAAGTAAAAAATAAAAATAAAACACATTGTCTTCGTGACTATCTCATGGTCCGATAGGTATAAGATATTTTAGGATTAACCTTAATAATAAATTTATGCAAGAAATTCGTTTTGTAAATTGGTATCTTCTAAGGTTAAAAACATTGCACACTTTAATCACCTGGACCATTTAATGTGATTGGAACAACATTGTAAGGTACTTAGCAATATCCATCCTAAATCTTAACAAAAGTCTAAACTATGATCAATGTCCCAACAACATCGATGGATAAGACATCCACAAAGCTTTCAAACAATGTCAACTTATCTCATGCCTTCCATAATCTGAAGGTAAAGTAATCATCAATGTATATGGAAGCACCGTTGACAACTTAGGACAAGTAGAATTCGGAGCCATTATCAGAAATTATCACAATGCTGGGATCTCTGGAGCATATGACTACTTAGGTTTTTCAAACAACATTTATGCATTCCTAATAGCCAAAAATCAAAGACTTCAACTTGCATAGAATCTAGATGCAGAGATGTGTTGTTATTCGAATGCAGTAAATATCTCCATACACCATGAAAACAGTGAATATAAAAATGTAAGGCTTGGAAGCCGTAAATCTAATATGAATATCCTATCCATTTTTCATAAATACTTTAGTTATTCAAGATAAACTCTGATTCATACACCATGTTATTCCAGACGCTAATATATACGCGGATCTATTGGTTGAACATAGATATTCTCAAACATTAATATTCTGTTGGATGAAAGAAAAGAGAAAAGGAAATGAGAGAAAAGGAAATAAAGAGAAAAAATAATTTTTTTTTTATATTTTATTTTTAATAGTAGAAAAAAAAATTTATCTGCGGAATTCACATATTTTTATTCCTCTATTTAATAGTGAAAAATGAGGGGGAATTTTTTTTTGTTTGATTTATTTTAAATTATTATTTATTTTTTAAAAAATTTAAAAAATTTAAAAATTAATAAATTATATTTATAAAAAAATATAATAAAAAAATATTTTAAAATTTTATATAAAATAAAATTTATACTACTAATATATTTTTTCCTTTTTTTTCACTTATCCAAACAAAAAAAAAAATTTATTTTCTTTTTCTCTTATTTCTACTCATCCAAACAACTCATTTTTTTTTCTTATTTCTACTTTTTTTTTTTCCTTTTTTTTTTTTCTTTTTTTTCTATTTTTTATGTAATCCAAACAGAATACAAATGTAACTATCCCAAATAAAATTTTCTTTTCTTATCATCAACTCTATTAGTTGATAATTATAAAATAAAATTTTATTATATTTAATCTTTTCTATTTTTTTTACATAAAAAAATATAATAATTGAAACTATTTTTTATTAATAAATATATTTGAAAGCTAAAACAAAACAAAGTAATACTTCCGCCATTTTCATAAAATTCAATTCATATGTTAATTATGTTTATAAAAAATAATCCTAATTAAATAAAAATAAGAAATATTAATGTTAAAGATAATTTTAAAAGATCTTAGGAACAAGCTATCTTTAATTTTTATTAAAAAAAACTATGCTAAGATAAATTAAAAATTACAGAAAAAAAATGATGGATTAATAATATTTTTTTAAAAAGTCAATTTTTTGCAAATAATATCTTGAAAATATTTGTTATCACTTTTATTTTACAGTTTTGTTAGTCTTAATTCTTATGATTAACTTTAAATATAAAAATGTAATTTTTTATTAAAAATTAACTATTTATTATATTTTTACAATTTTTTATGTAATAGATGCCGGTAGATTTAATAAATACATTATTTTTAAATATTTAAATTCAATAGAAAATTGAAGTTAATATTTTTTAATTATTATTATCATGGTTATTTAAATATATATATATATATATGTATTTTAAATTTTTTAAGAATTTTTTTTAAAATTAGTATTTTATTAAAAATTATACTTAAATATATAAATATATCAATAAATTTTAATAAATTATTTTACTTTTTATATTCTTAATAAATGTTTCAACAAGACTTGTTAACATTTTCGTGTAATTTTTACAGATGCAATTTTTGCATGTAATAAAATTCAAAAGTAGCGGGTAAAAGCAGAAAACTAAAACATCCTGAATCCGGCAATAAATTAGTGAATGCTATAATGCAGTTCGCCGTATGGTTCTTGTAAATGTCAGGCGTATCTGAGACAAACACGATTATATACACTACGCGCTACTCTTCACTAAATCTACAACTCCTTTTTGTCCATCCTACACGTGTAATCCACTTCATGACGTGGCAGTCAACATCTCTTCCCATTGGTTCTCACGTATAACAAACAAGATTGTTGACTTACTGGCGAGTACGTTTTACGCCCACCCAAGCGAGTGGCGCAAAAAGTTCGTTTTTGAATTTCGTTCTGAACAACGGCTACTTCAAACCTGCACCACTTTTCATACCAACTTTCAAATATTTGTCCTTTTTCAATCTCTTCATAAAATATTATTGGAGTAAAATGAAAGCACTCTCTTTCTTTAGTCCATGCTTGAAATTATTATTATTATTATTATTATTATTATTTTTAATTCAAACTTCAAAGTTAAAATCATCGTGACCCTGGGTCTACATTGTCATCACACTCCCAACAAAGCCCACACTTTTAGCAACTGAATCATCACTTTAAAGTGGCACTCTCTCATTGCACCCAGTGACTGGTTTCATTTCCACCCATTGAACTTCAAAGTTCAAATCTGTTAGGGCATTTACTTGGGAGATTGGAAAACGGAAATGGGTACTGTGGCATGGGTTTCTTTGCTGATTATGACAACAGTTTTTTGCCCTTTCTCTCTTGCTCTCACCCAGGATGGTAAGGACCATGAACCCCCTTTCCTTTTTCTGCTTCAAATCCTCTTCTATATTGTATATGTTTTTTTTCTACCTTTATTTATTTCATTTTGGGCATAATAATTGCATTGAGTTCTGGTTAGTTTTCAATTTTCACCTTCCATTTCCTTTTCTGGATTTTCTTCTCCCTCTCCAAGTCTTTGGCTGAAATACTTCTTGAAAAAAAATGGAGTGTAAAGTTTTAAACTTTAAGTGGTTTTATTCCATTCTTAGGTCTGACATTGTTGGAAATGAAAAGCACTTTGAATGACACTAAGAATGTTCTGAGCAACTGGCAAGAGTTTGATGAGTCTCCTTGTGCATGGACTGGTATCACTTGTCATCCTGGTGAACAAAGAGTTCGCACAATGTATGCAAACACCACATTTTCTTCATTCCATTACCTTTTACCATTTTCTCACCTGAGTGTGCACTTTGTGTTTCCCTTTCGTTCTTCAGAAATCTGCCATACATGCAACTTGGTGGAATAATTTCTCCTAGCATTGGTAAACTCAGTAGACTACAGAGATTGTAAGTAGAAAACATTTTCCTCCTAGCATTGGTTAACTTCCATCTATGACTTTTGTCGTTCTTATTCTATTCAATGGCTTGCAATGAACCAGGGCACTTCATCAGAACGGCTTGCATGGAATCATTCCGAATGAAATTACCAATTGTACTGAGCTAAGAGCACTGTAAGTGAAATAGACATACTTCACTCCTTTTATTAGCAATTTCCATGTTTATTCCCTTAATGGTTTATTCCTTTTATGTCATGTCATGCTGAATGGCTGATGCGTTTCTTCTGATTCTATTTAAAGGTACTTGAGGGCTAATTATTTCCAAGGAGGCATACCATCAGATATTGGAAATCTTTCATATTTAAATATACTGTAATTCCTAATCTCATGTTTTGTCACTAGGCCCTTACAATGTTTTGAAATTGTTCCTAGATTTTGCTTTCCAACTGCGTTTTAATTATCATTTAGGATTTTAATACAAATTTTAAATACAGGGATTTGTCAAGCAACTCATTAAAAGGTGCTATACCTTCCTCTATTGGCCGTCTCTCACATCTACAAGTTCTGTAAGTCATTTTAGCCTGAATCCCTGTGGCGTAGTGATGATATTGATAACTTCAATTTTTAATTTATGCTGTTCCTTCTTGTCTCAGGAATTTGTCTACCAATTTCTTTTCTGGTGAAATCCCTGACATTGGAGTATTAAGCACTTTTACCAAGAGCTCGTATGTACTCTTGCTTGATAACCTTGTGGTTTAGCTGATATGCTGTAGGCTATAGACCTAACACGTTTTGAATTCTATGATATTTCCTAATAATAATAATTCAGACCCATGCATGCTTTAGACCTAACAGGTTTTGAATTCTATGATATTTCCTAATAATAATGATTCAGACCTTTGCATTACAGTAGGGGTGATATGCTAATATATTCACCAGCTTATATGACAATAATTGTGAGTTTTAAATAATTAAAAGTCAAATAAAAATCATTTACATATGAACAGGTTTGTTGGAAATTTGGATCTGTGTGGGCGGCAAGTCCAAAAGCCATGTCGGACGTCACTGGGTTTCCCCGTGGTGCTACCTCATGCTGAAAGTGATGAAGCTGCAGGCAAGTCAGATCCATGGATTTTATTTCTGAATACTATCTGAATTACTAGATATATAATCACTCAATCAAGAAATCATGGTTCACATTTGTTTGATAACTTTAAAAATATAAATATATGCAGTCCCTACCAAAAGATCTTCACATTACATGAAGGGGTTGCTAATTGGTGCAATGGCAACTATGGGTCTTGCACTTGTTGTAATCCTTTCATTCCTCTGGATTCGCTTGTTATCGAAGAAGGAAAGAGCTGCTAGGAAATACACAGAAGTCAAGAAACAAGTTGATCCAGAAGCACGTAAGAAGGATGGCGTTTCAAATTTGATAATCTCATATTGACAATATCCACTTTTTCATAAATGCTAACATACTCTTTAACAGGCACAAAACTTATTACCTTCCATGGCGATATGCCATACACATCATCTGAGATCATAGAAAAGCTGGAGTCTCTTGATGAAGAGGATGTAGTAGGATCAGGAGGATTTGGTACTGTTTACCGAATGGTGATGAATGATTGTGGAACATTTGCTGTTAAGCGAATTGATAGAAGTCGTGAAGGGTCCGATCAAGTGTTTGAAAGGGAATTGGAGATCTTAGGGAGTATCAAGCACATAAATTTAGTAAATCTACGTGGTTACTGCAGGCTCCCTTCTTCAAGGCTCCTTATCTATGACTATTTGGCCTTAGGCAGCTTAGATGATCTCTTGCATGATGGTATGATTCATTTTATGGATGCTGAACTATGTCAAATTGTTTTCTTAGAGGGTTTGGTAAATGAGAAAATTTATTCGGAGCATTGTAAACATGCAATTTAGGTGGGGAATCGTAGGCTATCCTGTAAGTGTACTCTCAGGCCAGTTAATGTCTGTCATTTTAATTCTTAAGTCTTTTATACTCCTGATGCTGATACAGTTTGCAATTGACAAACATAAGCCATTAGCAAGTACACTAACAGCAACTATTACATTAAGCCTTTAGAGTAATGTAAATGTTTTGAAGTTGCTGCATCATTAATCAGTGTCCCATAATGTATAAAAAAATGACATGGTGGAGCCAAAAGCTCATACAACTTTAACATTGTTGGGAAAATTCTAGAAGGGTGGGGAAGGTTTGCATCTATTATACTTTTATTATATCTTGTCTTTTGGTTGTGCAATTCTCTAATTTTCCAGCAATCTTTTCTTCAGAAAATAGTGAACAACAACCACTGAATTGGAGTGATCGCCTAAAGATAGCTCTTGGTTCTGCCCGAGGTTTGGCATACTTGCACCATGAATGCTGTCCAAAAATTGTGCATCGTGACATAAAATCCAGCAACATCCTCCTTGATGAAAACATGGAGCCTCGTATCTCTGATTTTGGTCTTGCAAAGCTTTTGGTTGATGAGGAGGCCCATGTTACCACAGTTGTTGCGGGCACATTTGGTTATTTGGCACCAGGTATGTATTTATAGTTCTGGATACTAACCAGTGACTTTGTTACCCTTTCAGTGTTTGGGGACCAAGTCCTACTGCATTCATTACTTGGTGATTTCAAGTAACCTATTTGAAATGTGCTGAAAGAGTGACAGACAGATATCTGCTTTGGACTTTAAAATTTGATATTATCTCTGAATTGATTTCTTAGCTATAATATGAAGATAAATAATTGTTAGAACTACATATGAATTATTCATCAATATACCTTCAGCTGTTGGAAATTTCAATTGACGTTATCCAAATCTCTCTGAAGAGCAGCAGTAAGATATGTAGAAATTCTAGTTTGTACTTTGAGATTTGTTGATGTCTTGAGTAAATTACCTTCCTACTTTCAATTGCATATATAAATAATTTTGTTAAAATTTTATCTAAATTACATTTTATATCATAGCAATGAAACCAAATTTCTGCTTACTTACAGTATTGCAACAGCATCCTCTAAGCATAAATAGATATATTGGCAGAGATAAACATATGAGATATCCTACATGTGATTGTATGAAATGATATCTAAATATCTCTGGAAACAACTCAATGATTGATGGTTTATATTTATTTATATGTCAACCAGAGTATCTACAAAGTGGGAGAGCCACTGAGAAGTCTGATGTATATAGCTTTGGAGTTCTATTACTGGAGCTTGTAACTGGAAAGAGGCCTACAGATCCTTCCTTTGTTAAGAGAGGTTTAAATGTTGTTGGTTGGGTAAGCTTTCAACTCATTCAACACATGTCTCAGGGAACAGAAAATCTTTTTTGAACGCGATGTACTAAACTTCTGACAATTATTTGCAGATGAACACATTACTGAGAGAAAACAGATTGGAAGATGTGGTAGACAAAAGATGCACCGATGCAGATGCAGGAACGCTTGAAGTAATTCTCGATCTAGCAGCTAGATGCACCGATGGAAATGCCGAGGATCGTCCATCAATGAACCAGGTGCTACAGTTGCTGGAACAAGAGGTCATGTCTCCTTGCCCAAGCGAATTTTACGAGTCTCATTCAGATCACTGATCACTGATAATGAATGACAATAGTAATGTGGATGTCATTGCTAGTGCCACTGCACCTAATGAAAATGGATGTTGATGGAGTCTTGTACTTCCTAACAGTGTTTTGTTAGTGTTTCTGCACCTTTTTCTGTGACTTTGTAGATTATTTTTGTAGCAAATGTGCCACACCACCCCTTGTGAATAGATTAGTCATTTATCTGAACCACTTGTCCCCTTCTGCTGCTGGTGGCCAAATGAAAAAGAAGGGAACAACTTAGACATTGCAGTGGGTTTTTGGTATTTGGAATGACCTCCATTCTTGTTCTTCCTATGAAATGCCATCACTTTTTCTCTTATACAATTATTTGTTGATTGAGTTTGTTCTATTAGTTTTCCTCTACAATTACGTGAGACACCATTAATAAACCACGACCATAACAGCTTCATGCAATTTAGTGTTTCACAGCCAGTTTAATATCGTTTCTAAACAAAATAAAAATTCAAGTTTTGTATAATCAACCCTGGTGTATGAATTTTTTAATGGATAAAACTTAGGTCAAGGTTGACATCAGTTATTAAGGTTAATTTTCAATTCTAATTAGAAAATAGGATTAAATAAACCTAATGCTGAATTTAAATTTTGTTCTTTATTAACAAAATTATGACAAAAATAAAATAAAATAATTACACTTAATGAAACTGTTTCTCCAAATAATTGATGCGTAGACTCGAGCATTGCGGCATATGCGACTGCTTATTAATGTGCCACAAAGTTGAATCCCTACAGTCCAAGAATGTTAAAATGAGCTCAGTTTATAAATATATGTTTCTATTAGATTCACTTCACTGCTTCTTTCGTTCATACAAACTGTTCATATAAATCTCATGCAAAACGTATCAAAAATATATTACATTTATTTATTATATTTATTTTTATTCTATTTATAATTGTACGATTTTTTTAAAATTAAAAAAATCTGACATGAAAATAGATGTAAAATAATTTTTATTTGTCAGTTCATCATTACTCCCATTAACCGTGCCTCGTGGTATCCGTTTAAACCCTATGATTTCCCTATCAAACCATAGCAACAAAAAAGGTAAAATAAAAAAAAAAAAGCTCATTTGAGCATGCACTTTTATTTTGGAATAAAAAAAAATAGTTACTTTATGAGAGATTTAAAAAAAAAAAAAACTAATTATTTCGAAGACAAAGGATCTCAAACACGGGCCTGTAGTGTTGATTTGGGAAAGCCCAGGCGGAGGGTTGGTGTCCACAAAGTGGTGGATAAGATAAGATTTTGTCGTGTTTGGTTATATTGTATTGTATTGTAAACTTTTCGGTGGGCTTTAAAAATTTAATGCAAAAGGTGCTCTTGAAATTAAAGTATTCGTAACTAACTAATAATGAAAGAGAAAGAATTAAAGAAAAGCGCTTATATTATAGGTGTAGTAGTGCTTTTGAATTTTGATGCGTGACTTTTGGGCCTCTTCAAAGGCTCATTCCTGCTTCAACTCTCAACGGCCGTTTGATAGAGAAACATCAAGAATTTAAGACGAAGCTTTGGTTGACATTGAAGTGAAGAGTAGAGAAATGTCATCTGGAATTGTTTGTGGTTGTAATATCCGCACCAACTGTATGGTTCCCTTGTCATTACCTTCATCATCTTCATTTCCTTCCTTCTCTTATAACAGTTTCATCAAACCCAACGAGGGATTCCTTTTGGTTCATTGGGCACCCAGTAATAGTAATCATAAACGAAGGAGAAGACAGCATGGAATTGTGGCATCAACCAACGTTGCTTCACCTTCCGTATGGGATGATTGGAAACCTTTCAAATCCTCTTCCACCCCTTCCCTCAGTGACATTCTTTGGCCCTCTGCTGGTTACTTTCTTTTTTCTCTATCTCTCTCTCTCTTTCTTGTTTCTTGGATTAGATAATTCCAATGGAATATTCCTAATTATGGTAATTAGATAAGGTGTAACATAACATGTATGAACAGTATGACTATTATATATCAAAATTGATGAGCTTTATATATATATTTTTTTCTTTTTATTAAATGAACAGGGGCATTTGCGGCAATGGCAATATTGGGAAAGATGGATCAGTTATTGGCACCAAAAGGGCTCTCAATCACATTTGCACCGTTGGGGGCAGTTTCTGCTCTACTCTTTGCCACACCCTCTGTCCCTTCTGCCCGGGTACTACTTCTATTATGTTACTATCTTCAATGCTTTTATAAATTAAGTTTGTTAAGTACATGTTCAAATGCTTTTGTTTTCACTTTTCAACTATTATAAATGCTTCCCAACGGTAATTCAAATTCAACGGTTATGTTAACTTCTGCATACGTGGTCAATTTCTCCAATTTACAAAGGAGTTAATAAAATTTGATCTTGTGTCTTGTGAAGATTGGTCATGACCATAGACATATGCTACTCCTGACAATGCAATAATTTATCGTTCACATCAATGATTATAACTAATTTTAAGCATCTAAAAATAATATTTTTTTAAGAAAATATTTATTTCATAACAAATATAACAGTATAACATAAATAGATGTTTTCTTTTCAAATAAATGCTTATCACTTGCCATAGTTAAAGTCAGTATTGACTATTAAGGGCTAATAATGTCAACACCTTTCTTTAACTAATTAAAAGTCAAACAAATTTGAGGGTGAATCCGAATAAACAAAAAATCACCCTAAACAAAACTCTTATTACGCATATCCTTATGCATTCAAGTTCCACTGCTCTCTGGTTACATAATTCTTACTTCAGAACTAAATCACCCACATGTGATTATGCAGAAGTACAGCATGTTCATGGCCCAAATAGGTTGTGCAGCAATTGGCGTTTTGGCACTCACAATATTTGGACCCGGATGGCTGGCCAGGAGTGTTGCTATTGCAGCCTCTGTTGCTTACATGATTTGCACCAACACCGTTCATCCCCCAGGTATTTATGCTTTTAATGTTACTTTGTTGTTGTCTGAATCAAGTCACTAATTAAGCTGTATAAATTTGCTACTTAATGTTATTCAATAATATATGCAGCCGCAAGCATGCCATTGCTTTTCATTGATACTGCTAAGTTCCATCACTTGAATTTCTGGTATGCTTTGTATCCTGGGGCTGCAGGATGCATTCTGCTTAGTTTAATGGTAAGCAATCTAATACACTTACAACATCTTTGTCTCTCAAAATGACTTATTGCAAGTTTATTAATTGGAACACCTGAACTGTTTATTCAGCAAGAGGTGGTTGTGTATTTGAAGCACAATTTCAAATTTTGACCACTTCTCTGCACATTGATACATCTTTCCTACGGTGGCTGCCTCTTCAAATTTAATTTACTGAAGGGGACTAGAAGAGCATTCTTTGATCAGAATAAGAATTGTAAGTAGATAGCATCCCCAAACAAAAATAAAATTGTCCTGAAAATTTCTTCCAAAGGCAAGACTTTGATGGAAATTAAATGGATTTTCAAAGTTACAGCATGCTATTGGTATTAGAATGTATTCGTTGAGTGTATTTGATCCGAAAATTATTTGACAAAAATGACTAGTAAACATTGCATCTCAACTTGTGCCTCCCATGGTAGAGACATTTGGAAACCAAATATATGTACAAGGGATGTAACTCATCAAAGGGGGGAACAAAGTGGAGTAAAGTAGTGACAAATACCAACTATCTAAAAACATAACCTGTTTTTACATCAGTCAAGGCCTGCTGAATTTTTTCCTCTTTGCCAAGGATGCTCAAGGAGTTTTTTTTTTTTTTTTTTTGTCAATAGGACTTATGCCTTTTTTATATTCTTAGAAAGCAAGTGATTGGGCCAGCATGGGAGCACCTAATATAAGATGTGCTCTAAAACGTTAATGCCTTATAATCCACCCCAATAAGAAACCACATTCCAAAACGGTGCATAGCCCAACAACCCTTAGAATAGAAAAAAATAAAAGGTTATTGACATACCCTTCAAGCCTCTTGACCTCAGAAAACCAAACATACCTTCAGGCCTTCAATTGCCATGACATCATGGGATTATGAATAGTATGCATGTTTTCTTGGGCTTGTTGTGAGGGAAATAATTCTCTTCTAAATTTTTTTTCTTGGGAAGTTATTTACAAGGTATTTTCAAATTATCCAATTTGCAGATACTTAAAAGAAAATGGAACTTATAATGTAAGGTGCTGCTGAAATATTGTATAATAATTAAAAGAAGAAATAGGTATTAGATAAGAATTTAATTTTTGATATAATGTAAATGTGAATATAATTTATTCTTGTATATTGGATTGGCTAATGCCAAATGGCAAACCAGCATCCTGCCAATCTTTACCCAATACCTGTGCAATATGAACATAAGCAGAACAAAAGAACAGTTCAATGATAAAGCTAAAGGGACCACAAACAAGAACCCACTAACCCAACTACAGCACCCGTGGCATGGTCTCCTAAAAGTTGAAACACACGACACAAAAACTGGCTTTTTTTATTTGGGATACCTGCAGCGGCCACAGTGGTACATTTTGACTATAAGAACGTTGATAAACGGAAATGGGTGTTGATTCTGTTCTGTTGCACAAAAATGGGTGGTTGGTGTTAAGGTTCGTGTACGATATCGGATTCTGTAATGTGCCGATTGTGATGTTACGTTGTTAAAGTGGGATCTTAAACATCAGTCATTCACTTCTCTGTGTTTCTTCAGTTGCAAATAATAAATATACTCCATTAGTGGGTCATTATTATATTTAATCAATTTCTCAAATACTAATGCCGCAGCCCTTGTTAAGTCAAAAAACCCAATGATTAGGGTCTCATTTCTCAAGTGAAATTTGCTCCCACAACCACTCTTCAAACACTGCTTCATCTATACGCATTCTTTTGTCTAAAGGAAAGAAAAAAAAAATTAAGGCCTGTTAATTAGAAGTATATTGATTAAGAGATTAAAAATAATTTTTCTTTAAAATTATATTAATTTTTTAAAAAAATTATAAAAAGAGATACATTAAAAATATTTTTAATAAAAATCATTATTTTAAATTTTATAACCAATATTTTTAGGATGTTGATTAACACTTTTTAAAAGAAAAACTAGGGTCAAAGCACAAAGTGAGTTAATGCGGTGCATGATGGATCATCCATCACAAAGACAATGTGTTGCATCCTTTTTTTCTACAAGAAAATTTTATATACAAAGGAGAAAAGTAATGGAATGGAAAGAAATATGATAAAATTCACATAGGGTACAAACACATCGCAGCAAAAATCATCGTTGACCGTCACATAAGATTAGTTTATTGACAATGTATATCACGTAATTGCATTAACTAAATTTATCTTAAAATAACATCTTCAAGTTATATTTTAAATAAGTAATCCTTATAGTTTACATTCAATGATTATTGGTAGCTTTTGTAATCAAACTACAGCCCAAATATTTTGGATGAAACTTAAATAACATTTCAAATTTAAGTTTTATAAATCATGTGTGTTGTATAGATACCTTTTTTAAGTAATTTATTCAATTCAATGTAAAATCAGTGGGAACGTAAAGTAACTTTTTGAAAAACGAACAATTCACCAAAAGAAAAAGTAAAAAATTGAGGAATCCATCAAATTTTCACATTTTTATTATTTTATTTAATTTTAATATACTTTTAATGTAAAGAGAACTAACTTAAAGGATAATGACATGTTAATGAGACTAGTAAAGATCCAACATAAAGGATTACTGCTTAGGTTTAATTTGCAAGCATTTTTACCAAATTGCAACTATTCAACTAGTCTTTAGGAGTCTCCTTACATGGCTTCGGCTTTAAAGGAACTCGAATTTGCACTCATGAGAAAGTCAAGATTTTTCCTTTGGATCTTTGACAATCTTTGAATCAAACTTAAATATAAGGATAAATAATAATTTTCTTCTTCAGCTTCACACTTTATCAACTTAATTTCCTCCTCTTTTTTCTAAAACTAATAGATGTAGATTCTAACGTTTATATTAAAAAAAATTATTATTATAATAAATTCTTACATATAAAAATTGCACCTTCTATTCTGAGGTATTAATCAAACAAAGTAAAGGGTAATTTTTTCAATAATTATTGTGATACATTAAACTTGTGAGATGACTTGGCCCATTATTGGTGACCTACATTATGTTGAGGCAAGTCATATTTGTTAATTTAATTTATACATTATATTGAGACAGGTTATATTTGCAAATTTAATCTAATCTAATATAATTTAATCACATAATTTCATTTTTTACAGAAAAATTGAAATTAATCAAATTTAATTGATTAACGATTGATTAAATATAATGAAACAAATTCGATCTAACTTGAAATAAATTAAACTAAGTAAAATGATATTAGTGAAACTTATTATTCTAACAAAATAGAGTCCGTCCAAATAGAAGAACATTCTATTGAATCAAATAGAACCAATCAAATTGAATCAAACAAAATTTAATTGCATTTAACAAAACTAAATCAACCTCAATAACATGAAACCCAACTAAACCAAATTATATAGAACTATAAATTCAACATAATTGAAATGGGCTGAATTGAATACAAGCAAACGAAATACAACATAACCCAATAAAATTGAAATAAACCAACGGTAATCAAAATCAAATTGAATCTTAACTGATCAAACTCAGCTCAAATCAACCTAATCAAAACAAATTCAATCAAATTTATTAGAATTGAAATAAATCAAATCAAATAAAATTGATGCAACCATTACTAATTAAATTGAACCATATTAAACTAAGTTAGGGAATAAAAATTTCTATGTAGTTTTTTTTTCAAAGATTATTGATATCAAAAAGTTACGTTGGACTTTGATTAAGTTGACTCAAGTTAAGATGTGATTGCACTCATTTAAAAAAATATATTTTAACAACTATTTTTTTTTATTTTAAAAAAAGAAATTCAAAATTTTTATAGGAAAAATTTATATATATATATATATGATAATTTTGATAAATTTTTGTATAATTAATCATTTTTATAGATCTTATTTAAATTTTATTCATTCTATTGTAAAAAAATATTTTGAAACAAAAAAAATAAGTACAGAATTGATCTTATATATATATATATATATATATATATATATATATATATATATATTTTCGTATGCATATTTGCATGATCATGTTTAAAAGAATATTTTTTGTACATAACAGGTCAAACATGTATATATAAGAGCCTATACTAATAGGCATTAATTGTTATATCAACATAATCATGATTAATTTTAATATTAGAGTATCTTTTGTATTATATATTTATGCATTAACAAAAGATATTTTTTTAAAATAGCTGTATAAGATTGTACATAATTGTTTAATACAAGATTTATATTTTAAAGTGAGCGTAGATAATTATAAAAAAAATTATAAATAAGATAACCTTCTTCAATTTTTTTCAAAAATATTTCATTTTTATACTTTCTTTCAATCTTTCTTAAAAAATAAAAATTTCTTATAGAATAGATTCAATTTCTTTTAGCATAAAAGATATGTTATCATAAATATTTCTTCAATTTTAATTTTAATTATGAAATTTTTATAGAATTAGATTGTATTTATCTTATTAAATTAAGTGTAACTAATTCTATAGTTAATTTTATGGCGATTTTTATATAATAATTGAATTTGAATTATTTTTTTTAAAGATGTATTTTTTTATTATATTTACCTTATTATTTTAATTCAAAATTAAGATATAATCAGTCTTGACAAACCTGTGGTTCCTTTTTACTTTTAAATCTTTCTTTATGCAACTTTCTACTTTGTTAGCAAACTTGAAATGACAAAGAAGGATTAACAATGTAATACTTTCGGTACATGCTTATAGTTTTTTATGCATATTTTGTGGCAACCGGTACTATTAGATTTTATGCCTTTACTTTGCTAGACTTATATACTCCTTAATCAAAATTGATTACTAAGTGTAATAATAAATTTTCATTTATTCGTATTTATTTTATGCTTGATTCTATTATTGTTTTTAAAATATTTATTACATTTTAAAAGATGGTGACAGTTAAATTCATTACAAAGTGATAGTTAAAATCTCATTGTATACTCTATGACGATTTTAACCATTATTACTTTCCAAAATATAAAAACAATATTTAGTAACAATAATACAACCATACATAAAATAAAACATCAGCAAACATACAATTTCATTATTAGTGTAACTGATCAAATTTTTGTCTTAGGAGTGGATAAGCTTGTTAAAACAAAAGCATGCATAAAATCAAGTAGTACCTGTCATAACAAAAATAAATAATTTATGGTGTAGTAATATGTATTTTATCTTAATATCATGTTTTGATTAAAATTCAAAATTTTTATATATATCTTTTATTTTAAGATTTTAAATACTTAAAAGTTATTGTTTTTAAAATAAAAATTATGTAATTAGAGATATCTTATTCATAATAAGGAGGAAATTTTCAGTATTATTATAATATTTAATTTTTTACAGTTATTTTTATATAATATTTTTTATTATTTTTCGAAAAAAATTAAATCAAATAAAAAAATGTTCATGTATATCAACTATTACTTTAAAGAAGGGGGAAGTGCATAATTTTAAAATATTGAAATTTCCAATAAACATTTATCTAATTAATAAGAACGGAATGCAATATGAGAATAACAACTTAACAGGATGATATATAAATATTTGTTGAATTTTAAAATATATCCTAAATTTTGGAAGTTTCAAATTCAACTTACCTAAACTATCTTTTATAAAAACAAAAAAATAATGAAAAAAAATTCGTGGGTAAGAGGACACTGTCGTGAAGCACTAGCAAACAGCGGTAGAGTGGATCCAACGAAAGCAACCCTATATGTGTAACGTCACGTTTATGGTTAAAATGTGGGAACTTTTTTAAATTATATATATTATTATTATTTTCACATATCACATCACAGTATATTTAATTGGATTAAAAATAAAAATTCTATTTATTTATTATAAAAAATATACTTTTTTGGTCATAAGCAAACAAACTTACTTTAAAAACTTCACAATTTTTTTTAAAAAAAAAATATACGGTTGCGCCTATAAGCATTTATTCCAAAAATGAAAAGTTATATAAAATCAGAAAATAAAGATATATTAAAATTAAAATATTTTGTAAATTTAATTAATTTTAAATTAAATATAAATATATATAGTAAAAAATATTTATTTATATCTAATTATAAATTGTTGAATTTATTTTATTTTAAAATACAAATGCATGAATAAGATTGGTTGAATGAAAAAAAGATTGTAAATATAGGCATTACAAATATTTTCACTTGAAAAAAGTTGATTGCATAAGCCTTATTTGAGATCCTTGGACCCACTTTTGCTACACCTACCAAGTAACAACACCTACACCGTCCACAACCCCTCATTCTTATCTGTATTTGTATTGTATCACTATCACTCTACACTCTCTGTTTCCGTATGACTGTATGAGTGTGACTACTTCCCTTCCCTATGCGCTATGTCACCCCTTTCCTCTCTCTCTATCTCTCTGTTAAACAAAATGCTACTTCAAACATTTTGATAATTAGATTAAAACTTTCAAGTTTGAACTCTAACGTGCTACACCTCTCATCCACTTATCACATCTCTAGCGTCGCTATCTTTCACAAATCAATTATCTTATATTTATTTTTACAAATTAAAACAAAAAAAAAAATACATCACAAATCAATGCCAGTGGTGCTGCTTCTGGCCCTCCGCTCTATCATGTGTTTTGATTCCATCCTTTTTTTTGGTAAACGTTTTGATTCCATTTTTTCCTGTGTAAAACTTTGTATTGATTTGTTTTACAAATCTAAGCGTTTGTTTAAAATCTCTATAATGAAATTTATAATTTTCAATGCGAGATCTATTGCATAAAATATCTGTACTACCGTACCCAACACAAAATATAAATGAGTATCTTTTCAAAAACAAAATTTTAATACTAAAAAAATGTATTAAATGTGCATAGTTTATCTTTGTACTGAAAACAATTTTTATGTTGTAGCCTATATGCGTTGTACTATTACTGTAGAATATTGATCTTGCTTATCTATTGGTTTGAATACTTACATAGATATTAAAAAAAAATCAATATTTATAGATAATATGATAAGAGATTTTTTAATTTGGGGGTTTGTATAGGATCACAGATCAAAAGCCACGTTGCTGAAGAGGTCAACGTCAAATGGAGCCCAGCATGATGTGTGTAGATTCCACTGTGGAGTTTGCTTGGTCATTTGGTGTGGTTGCTCTTCAATCTTGCTTCCCCCTCTTGATTTTCCCTTTTTTTGTTTGACCAAAACTCCATGGAAAAAAAATGATGCCACGTGGTTTCATCCTTGCCATACACGTGATCTCAATTTGATGAAACCATTTTGAGGTGGGGTTGACCTGGTTGGTAGGAAACGTGGAGATATAAGATACTGTTTTGGAAAATATTTTTTATTTTCATTTACAAAATTAGTATATTATTTTTATTCTGTTTTTTTTTTTATAAATTTTGTATTAGAAATAATAAAATAGAAAATAATTATTTTTATAAAATGTTGATGAAAGAAGAAAATGTTTTTATAACAAAATGCAATTTTACTAAACATAACTTTTGTATATCTATTTTTTCTTAAATTAAAAATTAAATCAAGAAAAATAATCATATAAAAATAAATATTTCAATTTTAAGAAGATAATTTTTTTTTTACATTTTAGCGAGTATTTACAATTTAAATTTGAATAATTTAATTTTGTAAAATTACTTTATTTTAAAATGAGTTTAAAATAATATCATTTATATTTAAATTTTTTAAACTAAATTTACTGTAAAATTTAATATAAAATTTTTAACTTGATATACAAATTATAATTTATTATTTTAGCTGAAACGCAAGGCCAATTCAGTTTTTATTGAAATTAATCAAACATCAAACTTTTGTGTATTCTTTAACATTTCAACGTTCTTAAAGGATTAAAAAAAATTCCAAAGGTATAGTAAGGACGCTTTGCGTTTTGAGGAGGCAGGCTATGTGGCGTCTTGTGAATGGACCTTTCTGGGTACGTCGTAAAGAATGGACCTTTCCTCACGCAATTTCCTTCCAAACATCAATTATATTGATAATATTAATAAGTAACGCTAGCAGTGAATGTGAACAACAGGTTGACCCTTAATTCTAGCATTCTCAGCCACGAATAATATTAGTACAATTAATGCGTTACTGTCATCAGGATTAGTATTGAAAACAATCATTATATAATATCATCATCAGTAGACCCGTAAGTTTGATAGGGATTGGTTTAGCGTTTTACCATTTTTTCTCTAATTTTATTAACCAAGTAATACAAAATACTCCATGTGACTAACAAGAGTAACATCATATATTAAAGAGACAAAATTAGTATATCTTTCATTAAGCTTATAGTATATCTTCCTTACACTATTTTTTTCTTCTTTTTATAGCCCCCCTGCCTAAAACTTCGATTGATAATAATGAGATTCAATGATTTAAGGCAAATAAGAAAATTAATATTTTTTATCTGAAAATAATAATAACGTTAAAAGAATGTGATGAAATGATTTAAAATATTTTAGATTCTTGCGTTTATTTGTTTTAGCATTTCACTTGTCTAATGGTATATTCGAATCCTTTATCCTTATGCTAAACATTGAATGAATAATTTTCTGCATACTATCATTATAAGATTAGTCAAAAAAGAACGGAGAGCAAGAGAGATGGTAAGCTCAGCCACAAGTCTCTTCCAAGAATAAATTTAGTCCTCTTCATATATTCTGTCGTGAGTATAAACAAACCACATTTTATAAATTTTGAAACAATTATAGATAAATATGTGTAACAAAAACTTTTTAAATTCCAAAATGAGTTGGTGAAATCATGTGGTAATTAACCTTACATTTCAAGTGATGTGATTATTTTCATAAGCAGACAAGGAAAAAATTATAGCATGATGAAATAGCATAAATTATTAATTCCTCCAAATATGCACAGAATTCTCCGCAAGGTCACCAACCTATATATTTGTTGGCTTCTCCTTTGTATTAAAGAAATGAAAGGAAAATATATCCCACAGGCTCAGAGATGTACTGAAGGTTCTTAGAAATGTTGATATGATGAAAAATTTTCAGGAATTGAGCATTATAAATAAGGAGGACATAAGTCCGTGATCCTCATCCATTGGAGAGCCAAATTGGCCAATTCATAATGAAAGTGACACCCCCTTTGTCACAAAGCTTAATGTTCCCAACTAGCTAAGGGAAGTAATTTCAACAAAGATGGTAGTCAACTTCATCACGGAGGGCTGCTTGCTTACCAATCGAAACTAATAGGCCTAAATCTCTGCCACCACTCTACCAAGTTATTGATCTCCCATGTCCAGCTATATTTGGTTTCCTATTTAAATTTCTTCATAAAATAAAATCCAGAATTACATTCTCAAAAAGAAGACATTATTTAATTACATTGGAACCAACAGATTGATTACAAGTAACAAAATGGGACTAAAACCACCATTCCTATCTCCTAATAAAAGGCATAGCCATTTTGGGGCAGGGTGCCATTGCTCTGACTTATTGGTTAACCAGCCACCCATTTTAAAAAGTCTTAACAAAAAGTGCAAATCCTAGAGACATAACAGTAACAGACACACATGAATGAGGAAGAGAACTCAGTATGCCCAGGTCCAAAGGGCATGATCTTCCTCCGGGAATCCAAAATTACAAGAACTTTCAGGCGGGTCGGAGTAATCCACGTCTTCAAGTTTTGGAAAGATGTAAGGAGGCAACAGGGTATTGCTGAGGTTGTCTTCTTCATCTTGAGATAGGTCGGATTGATCAGGTTCAAACACATAAGAAGAATCACCTGGCTCTAGCAGTGCAGAGTGAACCCCATCCGTGTAATGTGGGCTATCAGAATCCAAAATGTCACTCCTCGCTGAACTAATATCTTCCTGTTTACAAGACACTTTGGATCCTTCACCCTCCGAAACTGAATCAAGTAAAGCCTTTTGGTGTGGTTCCTGCAATCCCTTTGTTTCACTTTCAGCTTGCTTAAAAAGCTCTCCTTCCGGTTTCTCTCTTGCAAGCACCTTTTCCATGAGGCTATCCACCTAAAATTGAAACAATATCACAAACACTTAATATGCAATTCAACATATACACCGGAAACGACATTAATTAATTAATTAATCAATTAAGTAATTTACCTCAGCTTTTAACTTGTCTTTCTCCTTGAGGAGGGTGTCATAACTGGCCTTAAGAGTTTCATAGTTAGCATGCAGAGATTCATAATCCTTTTCAAGCTGTTTTGTCTTCCACCGTGCTCTCCGGTTCTGAAACCAAATAGCAACCTGTCGTGGCTGCAAACCAAGGTCCTTGGCTAGCTTGGTTTTTCTCTCCGGTTCGAGCTTGTTCTCCTCCTCGAAGCTCTTCTCAAGAAACTGAACCTGGTCTGCGGAGAGACGCCGCTTCTTCTCCGGTTGATGAAAGTACTCGTCCATGCCTTCATCCCCATTTTCATCCATATCAAATGAGCGAAAGAAGGACCTGTTACACCCCTTTCCTCCTTGAACATCTTCAAAACTCACCATAGATCTTGAACCTGAACCAAATAACATAATTATAAACCACCTATTAGTCAAACCATGATTCTCAATACTCTATTCATGTTAAGCAGTAATTGTCGGTTAAACAAATCAATAATCAATCTTATTAGGCGTTTAAATAGAACCAACCACAACTTAGGTAAGTGACTTCCGTTTTTTTATCATAATATTACATTCTGAACACTTGATTAGTAATTGGAGAAAATCATAATCATTCAAAAGCAGCGTGGTAGAAAGTGAATAAATAAAAATAATATGTATGTGTGGGAGAGAGAGAGATAACTAACCGAGGAAAGAAGAGGAAGTAGAAAGAAAAAGAGAATCGAGAGGTTCGGAAGAGGGACGAGTGGTTTGATTGTGGAGCAAAAGAGTGATATCGGAAACGTTTGCAGGACCAGCGTTGAAGAGCCTGCCACCCGCCATGTGAGGAAGGTTACTCCGACCAAGTAGTTACTTAAGGGGCCATGAAAAGATGTTAAAGAAAATTGAATTGAGACGAAGATCTAAGACTTGTGGCGGAAGAAGCTGGTGATGATGATCTCGGTGATGTGAGAGGTGTGGGAACAGCGGCAGGGCATACCCATCACTCAGAGCAACAACAACGAGGGGAAGCCAATTCCAATACCAGACTCTTTCCGAGACAGATTGACAGAATCAAGAATCAGAGAGACACAGAGAAAGAGAGAGAAAGAAAGAGAGAAGCAGTGTGTGTCTTTCTCTTTGGGGTTCGGAGAAGGAGAGACTCGGGTGTGAGTTTATAACAAGACCTTTAGCTCAGACGGGAGTAGATACTTACTATTATGCCCTCTCTCTCATTCACTATCTAATCTCATCTCTCTGGTTTACTTGGTTTTCCCCATCACCTTTCCTTCTGATATTTTTCTCTTCTATCAATGGGTAGATGACACCACGTGAGTTTCTAGGAACCCATTTCTTTTTCACAATTTTCTTTTTCTTTTTTAATATTTTTGAAAAAATATTAATCAATCTTTTAAAAACACTCGTTAAAAGTTTTAAATAATTCTTTTATTAAAATCCTAAAATCCTAAAATCCTAAATCCTAAAATCCTATATATACTATTAATTAAAATCCTAAAATCAATAAATTTAAATGAAAAATATTAATTAAAAATACTATATATATACATCTTTTTCCATGTAATTTAATATTGTATTTAAAAATCACTTTTAATTCCACTAATAAAATCTGTGTATTATTATTATCTTTTATTTTATTTATAAAATATTTTTATTAAAAACATAAATATTAAAAATATTAATTATTGTATTATTTTTTAAAAATTTATAATATTCAAATTTATCTATATTTAACTTAAATTTCACTAAAATAATTCTTTTTATTTATTAATCAAAATATAAAAATTAAAAAATATTAAGTATTATGATATGAAAATATAAAAAAATTAACATATTATAGCAAAAAAAAAGTTTTTTTTAAACCAATCCTTAAGACATTATTTCAAATATTTTCAAAGAAATTATTTAAATAAAAATCATTCATGTATTATAATAATTATTTATATAATCAATTAAAAATTTATTTAAATATTTAATTATATTTTAATTCATTTAAAATAATTTAAGGTTGTTTGTAATAAAAAATTTTAGTAAAATTATTTCTTATTTTTGATTAAAATTTACAATAAATCAAACTATTTTAAAATTAGTTGAATATTCAATTATTTTCTATTGTAAATAATGTAAAGCCACAAAATTGGAATATTCTTCGTTCAATTTTTTTTTAATTTTTAATTTTTTACTATTAAACAAATTTTAATAACTTAGTTGAATATTCAATTTAAAAATTAACTTATTCAAGTTAGTTGTGAATTAAAAAAATTAAAAATTAAAAATAATTTTGTTTAAAAGCTATTGGTTAACTGTAAAATTTTAATGTTTAAAATTTAAATTATTTAAATTTTTTATTCATATAATTTAAATTAATAAGCTCAATTAAGTTATTTATAAATTTAAATAAATCAAATTAAACTAAAAAAATTCATAATAAATTTGAAATAGGATTTTAAATTAAATAAATTTTTATGAAATTGAGCTGAACTAAATTCAATCTATCTTACCTCCACACATATAATTATGTTAGAACAAAAATATTTACATTATATTAAAAATAACTTCCTTAACAAAAAAAATTTATATTTAGAAATTTGAAATTAAATTCTCATTTAAATATAAGTAATCATTTACCGGTTTAACCTCGTGTTACTTTTTACAATAAATTTCATCGTTTATTGGTGGCGAACTTCGGATATGATATATTGCGTTAATACATTGTTTGTAAACATTCTTAAATTAAAGTTAAAATAAGAAAAATGAATATACAAATATTCTTTTTTTCGTACTTTTCTATTGTTGAAAAAAAGTTTTAAAAAAAACTATTTTGGAAATTTGGATATGTTTAGTGAAAGGGAAATATCAATTTTAATTTTTTAAATTAATTTTAAGTGTACAAAATTTACTTTTTATTATACTAAAATATAAAAATGAAATAAATATTTGTTATTACAAATATACCATTTGTAAATACTTAAAATTGAGTTCAATAGTAAAGGATAAAAAATAGTTAATAAAATTATGAAGTGATAAAATGTTTTTAATAAAAAATATTATAAGTAAAATTTTAAATTTGTGATTAAAATTCATGACATTGTTTTTACAGTTAATATATTTATTTATTTTTCTTTAAAATTAAGTATTTAAACTATAAAAAAATAAAATTTAATTAAAATATATTAAGAATATAAACAAAAATTTACATTGTCATCTTTCCGTAGTTTTTATTATTAAATATTATTAAATTTTATAATAATATTAAAATTAAAATTAAAAATAAAAATAAATAAAATTATTCAATAAAATTCATGATTAATTTATTTAAAAAAACTTAGTTTGTTTAATAATTAGATAAAATAAAATTTGTTAAAAAATAATTTTAAATAAATAAATTAAATTAAAATTTTAAAAAATATGTTTAACCTATTTAAAAATCTATTTATCTATATATATTATTTATATTTATTTTAATATTTTATATTTATATAATATTAATATATTTATATGATTTATTAAAAACTAAAATTTTTAATTTTTAATTTCAAAAAAAATAAATTTTAGATAACTTTTTTTTATTTTCAAAATTACAATGTTCATTTTTTATTTTCACTTAGTTTAATCCTTAATTTTTTTAATGTAATATTGTACAAAAATATATTATATATAATACATCATTTATTATAATATTATAGAATAAATATTTGTAAAACTATTTAGTATTAGATATTTTTATTTATTTTATACATGTGGTATTAGAAAAGCTGGATTAATAAGTTTAATATTTTTAAAAATACTAAAATATATTTTTATAAAATTTTTTAAATATATGAATCTTTTAAATTATATATATATACTTATTTCATGATTTATTTTATTATAAATTTTAATTTTATAATTATTTTTAATAAATTGTTTATATAAATTTTAAATTTTTTTAGTGACTTCTTTTAAAAATTTAATTAGACCTATAAATATTACAAACTTTAAATCAAATTTTAATAAAAAAATTAACAAATAAAAAACTTAAATTTAAATTAAATTTAAATATTTAAAATTTACCTTAACACAATCTATTAAAATTTAAATATAAAATTATTATTTTTTAGTATACAGATTATTAATTAAGTTAGAGTAATTTTTAGTATTCTAATAATTAAAAATAAATACAAAATAATTTTTTTAAAGATAGGTGAAAAAAATTATTTTTAAGAATTTTTATTTAGTAAATATACACTCACCTAATATAAAACAATTTATTCTATAAATTTATTAGACTGACATCAAATAAAGATATACAATTTGACCATAAATGAGGAGTTAACTTAAGCTAAAAATATAAAGGTTATAATATTGTAATTATGTTGATAAGTGAGCTAATTTATTTAAGATGATAGGATTCTTGATTTATGCGTTCAAGCTCTTGATGTTGGTAGGCTCATTGACCGATTTTGGCGGGTAATTTGTTGGTCTATTTATAACTTTTAATCCGAAACAAGTTTTCAAATAAATTTTAAAGTCATGGTTGGATTTTTTTTAAAAAATAATTTAATAAATAAACAGGATTCATCAAACGTTTTCATTAATAAATAGAGCTGACTCATTTTTATCATGTTTCTAAATTCTAACAAACATATTAAATATATTTAAATCAAAATATTAAATAAATATAATATCAATGTATTAAGATTTTTTTAACTTTATTTTATATTTATATTTTATTTTAAATCCTTAATAAGCGTAATAGTAATACTCCCTACCATTTAAAACAAAAATAGAAACCGAACATGCACAAATGTTACACTTTTTTTTTTTTTCTTCTTCTTTATAAACACATCGCATTTTAATATTGGCTTGAATACGCAAGCTATTGTGCATTTGTGCGTGAGCCTCCACTCACGTGAAATTTGTGCGTTTTATGCAGAGTATTTGGATTTTAGTTGATAAATTATGGTTTAATCTTATCAAATCGTATTTTTGGCATTTATTCGCGAGTTATAATTTGATACTTAAAACCGTTTAAAATATTTCAATTATAACTTTGCTAAACATTTTATATACAACTGAACATTAATTTACATTTTCTAAACCAAGTTTGAGGTGTGTAAACTATCCAATATCCCAAACCAAAATTTGAGGTATGAAAACTATCCTACACGCTTAAGGCATCTTAACTCATAACATCTTTAGTGAGTTGCAAAGGAACTGGTCATAGATTAGGTTCATTTCGGGTGATTTTCAGTTTTTAATTATAAAAATTTTTAATTTTAAAATTTGAATTTAAGTTTTTCAAATTATTAAATTTATTTTATTTTATTATAAATTTATAGAAAATAGATAAATAAAAATATTATTTAAAAATAAAATTATCTTAAAATAATAAAAAATTCAATTTAAAAAATAATAAAATAAAATTATTATTAATATTATCATGATCATAATAAAAATAGTATTTATAAGCTGATGATGGTATAATAATTATAATATAAAAATAATATATAATTATTTAAATTTTTATTTTATATATTATTATTTTAATATTATTCAATATTTATTTTATATTATAATATAATTTATATATTATTATAAATTTTAATGTAAATTTATAAAAATAGATAAAGAAAAAATATTAATTAAAATTATAAAATAATTTATTTTAAAATAATAAAAATTTAATTATTATTATTATAATAATGATAATAGTATTATGATAATAATGATTGTAGTGATAAAATGATAATAAAAAATATTATATAATTGTATAATTTTTTATGTTATATATTATTTGATAATTAATATAATATTAAATACATTTTTAATTATTTTAAAATATTTAAATTTTTATTTTTATTTTTTAAATTTAAAATCTTTAATTTATGTTTTTTATGTTTTAAAATATTTTTATTATAATTTTTTATGTTAAGTTATATTAAATAAAAATTGATTAACTATAATCAAAATATTTTATAAAATATCAATTTTTTTTAATTATAATTAATCTAATTTGAGTTAATCTTAAAGATTATAATAATAAATATATTTTAAAATTAATAGATTAAAATTAAAATTTGATTAGTTTATAAATATTAAAAATATATTTAATCTATTAATATATAAGATAAATAACTTTATATAAATTAAATATAATATATATAAGATAATATTATTTATTTTATTATAAATTTATAAAATTTATTAATTAAAAATTAATAAATATTTAAATTATAAAATAATAAAAATTAAAAAATTATTATTTTTCTAATAATGATAATAATTGATAATGATAACATTAATATAATGTATTGATGATGAATGAAATATAAGTTAATTGATGGTAATGTGATTTGATATATAGTTAAAAATAAAAATATTTTAAAATTTTAAATAATAGTTAATTTTAAAAAAATTGAATTAAAATTATTTTAAAATTTTTAATTACAAAAATAATTTAAAAATTAAAAGCTAAAAACTTAGCATCGTTCCAAACGAAAGTCTAAATTGTCACCGTATGAATTATTTAGTACGATTTGGGACTTGTTCTACGTGTTGTAGTGGTGATCACTGATCTCGTTGTATATTTGTACTCCTGTTGTTTTTCGTGTTAATTAAAATTTGGGAAAACATTTGGATATTAAGGTCACAGCTTCGTTTTGTGTACTATTTCTTGTATTCATCTTCAAAAAGAGAGGGGATCTATATAGCTTTCAATTGTTTTGTTTTTACACTACTTCACCCTTAATATTTTGGGTTGATTATTAGAGATAGTTTGTTTATCTTTTATGCGTTAAAAATAATTATAAAATATGGAAAAATATTTATATATAAAAAAAGAAGAACAGCACTTTAAATACAGATATATTCTTTTTTCTTCACTAGTACAAAAATATGATATTATAACAAGATTTTACATCGATTTTTTAAAAATCGATGTAAATAAAAATGCGGTGGCATTTTTGTAAATAAATGTAAACTTTCTACATCGGTTGGGAAAAGAACCGATGTAGAAAGTATTTTTTACATCGGTTGTTATGTAACCGATATAGAAAGTACTTTCTACATCGGTTATTTTTCCAACCGATGTAGAAAGTGAGTTTTTTTCAAACTTTCTACATCGGTTATTTTCTCAACCGATGTAGAATGTCTTCTCCTGTCACTTATTTTTCGACGCTGTTCTTGTTTAACCTCATTTTCCAAAACCTCAGTTTCTCGTTTTGGCTTGTTCTCTCTATTTTCGTTTAAGTCTTAGCCATTGTCGACATCCTTATTGTTCGTGGTTTCACTCCGTGCTAACGTTCGTGGTCGTCGTCGCCGTTGAAACGATTTCGTTCGTTCAAAGTCGTCGTCGCGCACCGTGAGGTTCGAACTCGTCTTTGTTGTTATTTATGCATCTCATTATATTATTATGGTTGAAATTTACATTTATTTTGGTTGTATTCTGTAATTTTTAAGCTTCTTATTTGGCTATACCGTGCTGTGTCGTCGTTCAACTACCGTTGTGCCTCCATTTGGACACCGTTTGACCATCGCTCAGCCATTTTGTGTTGACTGTGAGGTATGTTCTATGCATCTCTACTTTGTGATTGCAGATGTAAACGTTTGCTTAGGGTTTATGTATGTTATAGTATTGATTTTGAGTTTAAATATGTTGGTTTGTTTTCTTGAGTTCAAATATGAGCATACCCTTAGTTTCCCGTTCAAGGTTGAATATAATGAGTATATTACTAAATAAGTAAATCATTCATTATATTAAATCTTGAATTGTCCAAGTTGGACAGTTTGGGACTAAAGTTTTTTATTCAGTGGTTAACAATTTCTTCATAAATCTTGTAAATTGTACTTAATTAAATTTTGGTTTAGTTCATTTTGCATTGTCTCTGGGTACATGCTTCATTATGGTAAATAAAACCATAATGAAGTTATGTACTTGGAGACTGATGCGAAATGCTGCCGAAATTTCACCAAGTATGATATTCAAGATTTTAGAAGTATGTTAATCGATGAATAAAAAACTTTTTTCTCGAATAGGATATGGTCTTACCAATAGTGAGGATAATAAATTAACAACAATGAATGACAAGGTTAATCCTAAATCATGTGTTGATGATTCTTGTATAGTATGGATCGTAGTTGGATAAATGTTAAACGAACGAGCGATGAGTACGAGAATGGGGTTGAAGAGTTTTTGAATTTTGCGCAGACAAATCTACCTGAGAGTAATGGACAATTTTACTGTCCGTGTGTTAATTGTCTAAATGAGAGACGTTTGAGTGTTGGTCAAATTAGAGAGCATATTCTTTGTGATGGATTTTGCAAAAGTTATACAAAATGGACATGGCATGGTGAGTTATTAGGCATGCCAAATGTGTCACAGACGGTGGAGGTTGATATAAATATGGAAGATTGGGTAGAGGATATGATTTGTGATGTAGGGCATGCGTCATTTGAGCGGGCAAATATGTATGGTAACTTATCTACTGATTCAGAGAAACCTTTGTATCTGTGATGTACTACCTTTACACGATTGTCAGCAGTGTTAAGATTATTCACTCTGAAGGTAAGGAATAGGTGGAGTGATAAAAGTTTCACCGAATTACTTGAACTGTTGGTAGAGATGCTTCCGGAAGGTAACACATTACCAAAGCGTAATTATGAGGCGAAGAAGGTGTTGTGTCCGATGGGTATGCAGTATAAGAAAATACATGTCTGCCCCAATGATTGCATACTATATAGAAATGAGTTTGAAGGATTACATGAATACCCTGTGTGTCAAGTTTCACGTTATAAACTGAAGGATGGTGATTCTATTTGCAATGACAGCACAAAGCGGCCTCCAGCCAAAGTGTTATGGTATCTTCCAATAATTCCAAGGTTCAAACGATTGTTTTGTAATAAAGATGAAGCAAAGAACCTTACATGACATGTAGATGAAAGATTGATTGATGGAAAACTTCGTCATCCAGCTGATGGTTTGCAATGGAAGATGGTTGATATACTATATCCCGATTTTGGGAATGAGCCAAGAAACCTAAGGCTTGGACTTGCAACAAATGGAATGAATCCCTACGGTAATTTAAGTAGTAAACATAGTTCATGGCCTGTACTTTTGACAATTTACAACCTTTCTCCGGAGGTATGCATGAAACGTAAATACATCATGTTGTCCATGATGATTTCAGGTCCACAACAACCTGAAAATGACATAGACGTTTATCTTGCTCCTTTAATTGAAGACTTGCAAAATCTATGGGAAGAAGGTGTGGAGGTGTTTGATGCGTATGGTAATGAAAATTTCAAGATGCGGGCAATGCTTTTTTGCACTATTAATGACTTTCCAGCATATGGAAATTTATGTAGATACAGCGTTAAGGGGCACAAAGCATGTCCCATATGTGAAGAAGGCACAAGTTACCATCAACTGCATCATGGAAGGAAGACAGTGTATCTTGGTCATCAAAAATTTCTCAGGACTAATCACTCTTATCGTAGATTAAGGAAAGCTTTTAATGGGTTGCCAGAAAATGATGTTGCTCCAAAAGCCTTAACTGGACAACAAGTCTATGATCGGGTTAAAAACATCAAAACTGTTTTTGGAAAGACTCAAAAAAAGGTCACGGAGACAAGGATATGGAAGAAAAGATCAATATTTTTTGATCTTCCATATTGGTGCAAACTTGATGTTAGACATTGTATTGATGTGATGCATGTGGAAAAAAATGTGTGTGATAGCATCATTGGAACACTTCTCAATATACAGGGCAAGACTAAAGATGGAGTCAATTCTCGACTGGATTTGGTTCGCATGGGTATACGACATCAGTTAGCTCCACAGTCTGTAGGAAAGCGAACGTATTTGCCCCCGGCATGTCATACGTTGTCAAAAAAAGAGAAAAATTGTTTTTGTGAGTGCCTACATGGGGTTAAAGTGCCACAAGGGTATTCTTCAAATTTTAAAAGACTTGTCTCGATGAAAGATTTAAAGTTAGTTGGATTAAAGTCCTATGATTGTCATGTGTTGATGCAACAACTACTTCCAGTGGTTATTCGTGACATTTTACCTAAAAAAGTTACACATACAATAAGTAGGTTATGCTTATTTTTCAATAAAATATGTAGCAAAGTCATTGACCCTCTAAAATTGGATGAGTTGGAAAATGAAGCTTTCACTATCTTATGCCAATTGGAGATGTATTTTCCTCCATCATTTTTTGACATTATGGTTCACTTGGTTGTTCATATAGTGAGAAAGATCAGATTATGTGGTCCAGTTTATCTGAGGTGGATGTATCCAATAGAACGATACATGAAAATATTAAAAGGGTATGTGAAGAATCCACACCGTCCCGAGGCATCTATGATTGAAAGATACATTGCAGAAGAGGCTATTGAGTTTTGTACAGAGTATTTGTCAGAGGTGGAACTCATAGGAGTTCCTAAGTCTCGTCATGAGGGAAGACACGGAGGTAAAGGTACACGAGGTATAACTGTGAAAAGCATGGGTCGTGCAGAAGTCCTTCAAGCACATTTGTATATTTTGAATAATACCGATGAGGTTCAACCTTACTTATCTACTCACAAAACTATGATAAGGGAGGAGAATGTTCGAATGAACGAGAAATGGTTGTTGAATGGGCATAACAAAACGTTCTTAAACTGGTTTGATGAAACAATTAAGAAGGATGATGGTGCCTCTGATACATTGAAGTGGCTAGCAAATGACCCAAACTTTGATGTCATATATTGGACTGGGTACGATATTAATCATTTTTCATTTTATACAAAGTCTCAGGATGATAAAAGTATCATGCAAAATAGTGGGGTTATGGTGGTGGCAGAGTCGATGCATTTTGCAAGTTCTAAAGATAAAAATCCTGTAAAGGCTTCCATATCTTACTTTGGAGTGATTGAAGAGATTTGGGAGATTGATTACACCAAATTTAGAGTGCCTGTTTTCAAATGCAGATGGGTTGATAGTAACAGTGGTGTGCAAGTCGATGAATTGGGATTTACATTGGTTGACCTTCAAAAAGTAGCTTACAAGGATGACCCTTTTCTCATGGCCCACCAAGCAAAACAAGTGTTTTATGTCCAAGATCCTTGCTCCAAAAGATGGTCAGTTGTTCTTCAAGGAAAGACAACAATCGCTAGTGATGACACCAATGATCTTTCAAATATTGATATTTCTCAAACTCCCTTATCATCAAGGATATCTAGTATCAATGAAGAAACTGAAATAGATGATGTACATGCTATTCGAGATGATCATCATGAAGGAATATGGGAAAATGTTACTACATGATACAAGTTAGTTATTTATTTAATTATTTCATCATTGTATGTTTATTTTTAACTTATTTTAAAATGTTTATTACGTTTTTTATATTTAGTAGAGTTTCTAACATCTTTTCTCTTTGCTTTCAACATGTACATGGCTGATTATTACATTTCTTTTCAACTTTCAATACTTGTTTGATGTAATTTTAAGTTATTTCATTTGTAAATTAAAGTTTTATAATAAATAATGATGTATTTAGTTTAAATATATAGATTATGTAAATTCTGTATTGGCTGTCTGGTGCTTCTCTATTGTCTGCCTGGATTCTGTGTGTATATGCAGGTATGTGAATAAATAATACGATAGTATACCTAAACAAAATGAGCATTAAAAAAAAAAGGACTTTCTACCTCGATTACGACCATAACCGATGTAGAAAGTACACGTTTTACATCGGTTGCGGGCAGAACCGATATAAAAAGTGTACTTTCTACATCGGTTCTTTACCCAACCGATGTAGAAAGTCATACTTTTTACGTCAGTTGCAGAACCGATGTAAAAAGTCTTATTTTCTATATCGTCCGCTTCAACACCGTCTGAATAACTGATGTAAAATGTGCTTAATAATCGATGTAAAACTTCTACATGTTTTATTGTTCCTTTGCATTAATAACTTTTGATAAAATTATATAGAATATTAATTTTAATTGAATTTATTTGTTAATATCTAGTGACTCCTCCTAAAATTTGTAATCAAGATCCGTCACTACTCATGTTCACTATAAATAAACTATTTTTGCCTAAAAAAGAACCTGCTAGTGCGAAAAAAAAAAACATAAGTAACTTCATAGCCGTCATGATGAGATTGTTATTACTTGCTGAAATAATAAAATAAAATTAAATTTTTAAAATAATATATATTAAATTATGGTATGTTTAAATTTAAACAAAACTAAATATATTTTTATCTGTTCACTTTATAAATAAATTTATTTAAAATAATGTTATTCAATAATTAAGCATGAAAAAGGGATAAAAACCGAAAGACAAACACTAGCATCCACCAACTTCTCCTTATCCATGCCATGTTCGAGTGTTTTCCCACAGCAGGTCCCATTATGCATGAGCACAGAAGGATTGAATACGAACCCTTATTACATTATATGATAAAGGACATGGAATCAAGGTCATCAGATCAGGTACGAAATATATCTCTTTTTCAAGCTTATTTTTCCCCATTAATGCGATGTTTGCTGTTCAAAAGTAAACTCTGCAGCGTGCACTAAAAAACCTTTCAATTAGTTTTCAAAATTATGTGTTTGGCATGTGTTGATTTTTATTTTTATTTAATTACAAATCCGCTTTTAGGATTATAAACCGTAGGACAGTTTAATCATTTTATTTAACTATCATTTATGATAGGTTAATAATTGGTAATATATTATATTAAGTGGCATGTAGAATTATTTATATAATAAAAAATTGTCATATTATTTTTTCTATATTCACATATTTTTTAAAGATTAATGTATTTAATATTTATATAAATCAATCATCAATATGTTTAATTATTAAAAATTAGAAATCAATATATTTTATATTTATAAAATAAAAATATTATCGGTTGAAACTTCATCTTCTTTATAAGCATAATTATAAATCATCTTTATCATTCTTCCTATCACCCATACACAATAAAAATGGGACATGAATTTTTTTTAAGATTAAAGAATAAAATGATAAAAATAACAAGAACGTTAGTTGCAATAATTTAAAGGTGTTCATTTTAATAAAATGTAACGATAAACTTTACAATGATATGATATAATGCTGTTGTAAAATTTGTATGGTGAAGATTTTGTGAAAAAATAAAGATATATAATGATAAATAATCTTAATATAGTTGAGCATGTATATGGTAGATGGTGATAATATTGACTATAATATCATATACTTAAAAAATAATAAAATATGTTATTTCTACTAATTATATAATGATACATGGTTTATCTTTATATATTATGAAAATTTAATAACCGAATTTTGATTTTGTAAGGATCAGAAAAATTCATCCTTAATATCTGAAAGAATTAAATATATTAATTTTTAATTTTTTGTAAGAAATAGAAATATTCATTTTTAAAAAATGATATAAATAAAAAAAAATAACTTCGACACAATATCATTTGAACTATATAAATAATTACATATGTGGTTTAACTTGACACATTAATAATAATAGATTACGGATGAAAGTTGAAAAGAAGGATCAACAATTACTATTTCAATGATAAATTTATAATTTAAATAAATCAAAAGATTAATGTCTGATGCATACAATCTTAAAAATTAATTTAAAAGTTTACTCACCAAAAAATATAATTATAATCTTAATTATAAATATAATTGTCATAATTTTTAAATATGATTATAATTCCTACAGTTTTTCTTATAAAATACATTTTCCACTTTACATAAGCAGAGGAAACTGGTTTTGAGTTTATATGCATGGGTAAATAGGTTATTTTTAAATCTTGATCTCAATTATAGCTAGAAAAACTGAACAAAAAAAAAAGAAAAAGTGGGGGAATTCTAAAAACATGGATAAGACAGAAATGTCCTCAGCCACTGATCTCTGGCCATTTTTTCCCAATCATATTTCAACTGAGCGTCAATTTCCTATCAGGTTGCAACTTTTGCTTTGTTTTTTTCTAAATATCTTTTTACTGGGGGCAGAATTCAGATTGTTTTTAATCCAACTAAACTGGTACAAAATCTTGTGAATAAGTCATAATTAAAAATAAGTTATGTAATATATATTTTTACGTATCAACATTATTATTCATCCATTTATTTTTTTATCTAACGGTCAATAATTAAAATAAAAACAAATCTAACGATATATACTTAAATATAAACAATGTATTAAATGTGACAATTTTTTTTCATATAGAAATAGTTGTCTCCACTCTCTATCCCTTTAATAGATTCTTCCTCCGCCTTCCTTTTTCCTATTCTGCACAATCTTCACTTACTCTTTGATTGATTTCAGGATAAATTTGAACGTTGTCTTGGTGTTTGTTAGTGGTATATCTCCTCATTTTTATTAATCTTTACTTCGTTTTACATTATAATTTTAAGATATATCAGTATATGAATCATACAAAAAGTTATTATGCGAATTAATAAATTAAATTTATGTTTAAGTGACAGCAATTATATGATCCGTAGTTTCTCTTATCCCGGAGCTGGAAGAAAGCAGTGGATTATAGATGACAATGAAGTTGAGAGAAAACAAATGATTCCCCGAGTTTTCTGTATAATCAGTCGCTTTCTTAGGCGAGAGGAAATGGACAAAAAGAATTAAAAAGAAACAAAAAATTGTTTTAAAATTAACATAAATTTGAAGGTAGAAAAGAGAAGTATAAACAAACAAGTATGGGCAATGGTGACATATTTTGTGGGCTCTCTTTAGTTATATTATACATGTATATAATTTCTACTTTGACATTTTCCTCACCTGCTCTGGTCCATTTTTGTTTCCTACACGATCCTCTCCACTTCTACACGTCTCATTGGGCCACCTTCACAACCTTATGGATCCACCATGTCATTTCATTTTCATTACTATAGTGTATTATAATAATGCTTCATAAATCTTGAGTAATTTTTTTTATTCATTGCATATAACTTTTTTTTTTCATTTTAGTACGACACTATTAAATCACATACGGATGCTTATTAGTTTATGGTTCCTATATTTTTTTTATAATTCCCTTTTGCATTGAGCCAACGACTTTTGATTCTTAATTCACTTTTTTGTGATTAATTCTTAATTCACTTTTAAATATGTGAATCTTACTTTATTTGGGGTTTCATGGAAAATGGGAATCTCTAAACAAGATGAAGGAAAAGATATGATACTGGGCTGCAGATAGAAAGATTAAAAGGCCCAGTGTTGACTTGTAGTGTACCAAGAATAAGTAAGTCAACATCATACACTAGGCCCAACAAAATTCCTTGATAACCCACAAAAGGAATTCTCATTCCTTGGTTCCCTACCATGACTTGCTTCAATATTGTCGGGCTTTTATGCTGATTCCGAAGAAGAAGAAAAGGTCTATTTTCATTTTTTGTGATCTGTGATTTTTAACATTTTTTTTTCATTGTGTTTTTTATTTTTATAAATGCTAAATTCTTATAAATCAGAACATACATGTTTGAATTTATTCTATTTATCTATTGTGCATTATTATAATGCTTAAATAATATGGCATCCTTTGATTATAAGTGTAAATGAGTATTTTAATTTATAATCCTTTGACTAAAAAAGGGAGCAACATAATAATTAAAATAAAATTCTATTCTAACAACACTTGCAAGTACAAAGACATTAAGAAAAAATAGACTCATTAAGCAAAAATACAAACAGTTTTATAACATCCTTTCCTTTTCTTTTCTTTTATCACCAGATGCTCTTTTCCACAATTCGCGTCTTATCAACGAGACAACAAGTATAGCACAAAAAAACTAAATGGTAACAACATTTCAACAGGGTTAAATATAGTAGTTTTATTTGCAAATTTTTCTAAGGTTTTATTGTTTGCACTCTTTTTCATTATCTTTACATCTTATGTTTTTGTTTGACTTATCTTTTCACCTAGATATTATTATTAATACTTTTTTCTTAGCCACCAAAATTATCAAAATAGTATAAGTGGCTACAATAAATTATTTTTATTAAATTAAAATGAGTCACATCAAGTGTGAAGACAAATTATATGAAGGTAGACATCATTTTTACATAATTTCCACTAACCTTATGATGACTCCTGTCAAACGCTCTAAAGGCAAAGAAGCACAATGCGCTAGGCAGCAACCTACGTTTCCACCAGCAACTTTCTAGGCTTCGTTTGTTTTTAAATTGGGAGCGAGCGAACAGATATTTTAGAAATTGAAATTAAATTGTGTTCATTTAATAGAGTTTTGAAATGTGTAAAATGTAATTTTGGATGTTTTTAATCGTAATATAAACAGGTATTATAATTGATTTGGTTTAACATAAAATATATTTTAATAAATTTAATTTTAGACTGTTAAATATTTTTAAAATATGTATTAATTAATTTAAATCATATTAATTAAACACATATATATATATATATATATTGTATTAGAAATGGTTTTTTAATTTTTTATTGAATAAAAATAATTAAATTTAAATTTAAGTTTTTTTACAAATTATCCAAACCTTCTATTAGTAAACTGCTGATAGTGGATTAGATTTAAGCATGTCAGTTTTATATTTTAATAAAATTGATTTTGAAATAATTGATGTAAAAAATTAATTATAAAAAATTAAAATTAAAAACTTAATTTATATTTAAAAATGATATTTTAAAATTGAAAATAATTGATTTTATTTGAATAATAAAAAACTTTTTTGTTTCACTGCCTACCACAAAAGACCAGGGAATGAAAACAAAAAAAGCATACAATCTTAAACAAATGGATTGAAAGTAAAATTGTTATATATATATATATATATATATATATATATATATATATATAATTTCAATTTACGAGTCTCACTCTTAAAATTAATTATTTTTAACATAACTAAACTAAATTTGCCCTAACTTTTTGTGAGAATATATAATTTTTAGTTTCACTCAACTTAGGATGCAAAATATTTTTATTTATAATAATATTATTTAAATTTAATTTATTTTTAAGAAATTCATATAAATGTATTTTAAACAAAAAATGTTTTAAATACTTCCTATATAAATTTTAAAAACTAAAAAATATTTTATAAATAAAAAATAAATAATTTTTTTTAAACCAAGCAACAACAACTTTTCTCAAAATCGAATCTATCTTAGCACAAACTTATTTTACTTACTTTAAAAATTTGCGAAACATATAAATAGTAAAAATCATATTGACAGTGAATAAACTCTGGTTTGATAAGTTATTAAATTTCTCTAACTTTTATTCCTTGCCTTATAACGAGCATCACTTCACTGGCTCTGTATTTCATAGATAGCTACCAAATTCCAAAATAAAGGCACTAATGAATGGACCACATAAGATACCTACAGAATGTTCCAGTAGACGTGACGTCTCTCACCTTCGTTCCTCAACCTCCTTCCATTTTCACAACCTCAAGGCTCAAGCTACATAGCTACCTACCTATTATTTTGTCTTCACTCTCATTCTTCAAACCATAAATTCAAATACATCCCAATAACTTATGTTTCATCATATTTAAGTGTAAATTATCTGATTTTTTTCAAAAAAAATCACAGCCATTGATTGAAGAATATAAAAGGATAAATTTACTTTTTTTTATATGTGTATCAGAGTTGTTCTCCAAATCACCGTTGATCCTTGAATAGTGACATATATTTTGCCAAATGTTATACACATACCCCAATTTTAATCAACCAGATTATTCAAGGGGAGATAATAAAACAAATAACTGTAAATATTTTTATTTTGCCATGGAATGCCACTTCAAAAACAAGATTAAATAAAATACTTTTAACGTGAATTTCCGCACACTCTAAAATGTATTAATTCTTACGTCATTTAATAATTTTTATTAAATAATTACATTTATAAAATTTTAAATTAATCTAAAATTATTTAATATCTTAATTGTGTACATTAAAACTATAATACTATATATTTTTAAAATGTATTATCAAATGCTTGAAGGAAAGTGCAACGTGTTGCGGTGTGACTTCCACCATGAAAGATTGTAGATGTATATTGCATGATCCAGTCCACGTTTCAATTTCATGGCCCCAAATGCAAGCACAGTACAAAAAGGCATTAGGCCTGTGTCTGACCAATTATAGCACTTTGGTGAAACTTTATGGGCCTCAAAAGTCAAGCCCATTTCTGTTTATATACAAGACAGACTTCAACAGACGAATGTGGTCGGTGCCTAAATAAAATAAGTTGGTAACAATCGGCTAGTCGCAAACTACCAATGTTGTTGGTAGAAAATTCCTATTTGATACGAAATTACCTAAATAAGAAAAGGAACAAAATAAAAACTTTAGGCTGAAGAAAATGTTGAATCAGGAACGTTGTTTACCTAAGACCCAAAAAAGAAAAAGAAAAAGTAATGTTGTTTACCCATTAATCTTATCAATGGTGAACAGATCTATTGTTCAATCTTTGTTTTTTAGTTTCTAACAATTGCACTTGAACGAGTGTATGTTGAAAACATTGCTGCTTAACATAGTATTGTACATAGTGGTCTTTCTCAACGGTTAATGATATACTATTAATGAAAATAAATTAATCAAGAAATTAGTTGTTCAAGCATGTTCTTTAAGTATCAGATTAAAGCGGAGTAAATTCCTAATCTACAGCAGTGATCAGGAGTAAGAGGATGAAGTGTTCATTTATTTATAGTGTGAGGATGTGACTAAAATCCTCTTTAAAGTTCATGAAAGTTAATGTTATGGAAGTTGATTGTTTGGCATAAATATACTTTATTTAATGAAATTTCTCTGTGATCATTAAAGATAACCTTTTAATCATGGATTTGAAAATCGGATCAGACTGATTAGTTAGATGAAAAATTAGACACCTCTTTTAAATCGGCAAATTTGGACAAATTGACGAAACTGATAAATATTTAGTCTCCATAAAACAATATTGTTTTGATCAATTGTTGAAAAAAATTAAATTAAATTAAATGCTATTTAATTTTACATACGTGAGTTGAATTTAAAAATTTTAAAAATATATAATTTTCAATTTTTAATTATGTTATATTATATTATTTATATTTTAATTTATTATATTATAAATATTTTAAAAATAATATTTAAATTAATATCTATCCAAAAATATCAAAATTGAGAGATGAGAAATAAAAGGGAAGATTATATATATATATATATATATATTATAAAATGAGGATAAAAAATTTATTAATAAACTTTATTCGTTATAAAAGTTAAAATAACTTGAATTTTTTTTTATTTATAATGGGGGTTAAAAATAAGGTTATAAAATTATATGTTAAAATATGATACAAAATATTTATTATAAAATAATCAGTAAGTATAGTTTTTTATAATATTAATATTTTTACACTTTTTCTTAACAATTTATATCTATTTTTAGATAAATTATTTTCTCACTATAAATATATTTTTATCTTATGTTTCATTAGTCTTTTTTATAATAACATCTTCTCTATTAAATATTTAAAAATATAATTTAAGATATTTTATATTTCAAATTATATAACTCAAGCTATATTCTGGTTTGTAATAAAATTAATGTAAGAGAAAGGAAGAAGGCATCATTTTCCTCAAATAATTGTGACCCAAACGTATGTAAAAAACATCCAACAACATAACTCCTTCAATGGACCACAGCACTCACTCCAAGATTTGGCTGAAAAGACATAGTTGAAATCAAAACCAGGAAGTGGAACCCCAGAGTATATCCCACCATGTATGGCTATCTGGTCCTCCATAAGAAAAAAAAAAAAACCCATGTGTCCCTTTTTCCTACTTTATAACCCACTCGTTCTTATAAACATGATTTTTTCTTCAATGATCTATTAAATTTTTATCGATGGTCATGAAAATGACTTATAATAGAAATTTTTTTCTGTTTATGATATTTATCATAAAGACACATTTAAAATATTTTGTTCACTTTATTTCTTACCTTCATTGCAATGAAACCCTTATTAAAAATTGTTGAAATAAAATATAATATAGAAATACTCATAAAAATAATTAATAACCCATTATAATTGATTTAGTTATAAGAGTTTGAAATCAAAATAGTTTACATAAAATTTTGGATTTCATAATTTTTATAGTATAAAAAAAAATAGCGAGTTATTAAAAAAAGAAAAAAAAGTAAAAAAAGAATAGAAAGAAGGTAAAGGATGTTTGAATTTTTTTTGTTTCTAATTTTTAAAATTATTTTTGAAAAAAATAAATAAGTGATAAAATAGGATAATATATAAAAAATAAAAAATAAAAGTAACTTAGAGTCATTTTGATTTTTAATTTTAAAAATTAAAAAGTAAATATTATTTTTAAAAAAATTCATTCACCAAACAAACTTTTTTACTTTTTTAATTTTCAAAAATAAAAAACGATTAAAATAACAAACAAACCGATCTAAGTCTTGCATAGACAAGCTGGAAAATGATATGAATAATGCTTCATGTTTTTTGGTGCTTTATATCTTTCTTGTCCCATATTAATACCTAATAATAATAATAGGATGATAACAATAATTATATAATAATATAACTTAAATAAAATAAGTATATTAATATAATAAATTAATGATAAAATAAATTATAATAATATTCATAATAATAATATTTATATTAATTCATTAAAAAAAGCAACCTCTTGTAAAAAAAAATAATTGTAAGTAAAGGAAGAAAATTCGTAGGTAAAATCCAAAAAAATTATATCGGCTGACATTTGCCCTGTTAATAATTTACTATATCTATAGTTGCAACCCTCTTATTATATATATTTTAATGATAAAATTAAAGATTATTGATACAATACATGAATAGGGTTCTAATGTCAGATACGCCATATTATTCACTGTCATAATCTTGTTACTATAGATTTATGGATAAGATACGTCATATTACATCAAATAGGGTTCTAATGTCAAATAATTAATTTTTTCTTAAAAATTAAGATAAACATATAAATAAAAATAATTTTTTATTTTATTTCTATACAGATAAAAAAATAAAATATATAATACTATAAGATAAAATATAAAACATTAAATAAAAATATAATAAATAATATGATATATTATCATACTTATTTTCATTAGGATAGTAAAATAACAACATAATACTATGTTATCTAAGTTTTGATACCAACGAATAATGGTAAAAAAATAAAAAAATAAAAATCATACTAAAATAAAAAATTTAATTTTTAACAAAATTAATATATTTTTAAAATTAATTTTTTAACTTTTTAATAAAAATACATATAAATATTAAAAATATAAAAATTATTATTAAAAAGTTAAATTTTATTTTTATGTATGAATAATATTAAAAATTATAATATTTTTTTAAAATTTAAAATATTTTCCTAATAAATTATAATTAAAAAATATTTTATAAAATAAGTAATTTTTTTTTTAAAATTATATTTTACAATATAACTTATTTATTTTTAAAATATTAAAAATAATAAAATATAAAAGATAAGAGTGAACGAATAAAATTATCCTATTATGATAATTTCAAATCTAATAAATCCATCAAAAAAATAAATTATTATATCATATTAGTTCTACAAACATTAAAAATAAAAAATAAAATAAGTTGATGATATTATTTATACTTAAAAAAAATACTAGAGTTTATTATCCATAAATATAAGTTTTAATGATAAAATATCAATTATTATATTTATAATTATGACTCTATCATTATAAATTTTAGTAATAATATCTAAATTTATAAAAAAAAAATAAAAAATATATTCATAACTTATCTTTAACATTATATAATTTTAGTGATCTTTATTATATATATAAAGAATATATTATCTTATTTTATGAATAAATTTATTATAAATTATTTTATTTAATATTTTTTTAAATAGTTAAATTTTATTAATTTAATTATTAAATTAGCTAATTTTATTGTATAAATTATATTTATAAAATTTTTAAAAATTTTAATATTTCATTATTTTATTTTAATGAATATTATATCTATTTTAATATATGTTAAGTTAAATTTATTTAATAAAATATTAATTTTTTTAAAATTTTATAAATATAAGTTATAAAATATTAATCCAAATGACTGAATTTATAAAATTCTTTAAAAGAAGCCTCAAACAGAATAGCTGACCGTAGATTCACTCTCAGAGTATAAGTTGATCCTTACTTTTTATATATGTACTAAAATTTTATACTTTATTTTTTATTTTCAAAACACTAATAAGGCTAAAATAATATATATATATATATATATATATATATTTAAGAATAAAAATATAAAAAACAAAATCATACATTAAAATATATTGTAAGTATCTCAAAAGTCAAACCAAGTAGATCATATTTTCTTAATTAGATTGTCTCATACTTTCAGGAAACCATTCAATGGAAACTTGTAATTGTAGAAAATCTTTGATTGATTATATATCGTGAAGTGAAGTGTTCGCCTTTATTTTATTTGACCAAAACAAATCATATTTTCAATACTTTTTTTTTTTTACTTTATTTTAATTTCTAGTAAATAATAACAATTAAATTAGACTAAAACAACTTATTTTGTCTATTTAAACTTCTAAACTCATCCAATCTATCATCTACTGTCACACACAAAAAATAATAATAAAAAAGTAATATATTTATACATCATAATATAATAAAAATATATTATGTTAGTTATATTTCTAAAAATATTAAAAATAGTAATATTTCTAAAAATATTAATTGATAGATATATATTATTTATATCTACCATTTTATTATCCGTCACCAAAAATTTTCATAGGTATATGACAATTTTTGTTAACGATAAGGATTCTAATAATAAATATAATTATATTAATAATCATTATCAAGGTTTTAATTGTACCAAGTACGTTTATCTACATTTTTTTTTATATTAAAGTTATGATTGTTTCTACGATCGGAACGACAAGTCGATAACCGTAGAAAAGATTATTACGTTCGCCATCGAATAATAATAATAATAATATTATTATTATTATTATTATAATTAAAAATAATATTATCAAAACTTATGTTAAAATAATGTAATACAGCAACGGTTAAGAACCAAATTTTTAAAAAATTTTCAACAAGAACTGTTCTTTAATTTTCAAAAAGAAAGTATCACATGATAACCCGTTTAATAGGTTATTTTGATTATTAAATCTTGAATTATTTATGATGTTGAAAATTTTCGTATAACTCATGAACCTCGGTTAGACATTTATACTACGAAAAAATGCAAAGGATAAATGGATCATGGGTAACATTTTCATAATTATTTTATATAAACTTTAATTTTCAAAGTTTTTAATCTCAATTTTAAAGTGATAAAAGACATAAAATTTGTCACACAAAAAAAGTTGTAAAATTGATCTTAGACATGTCGTCATTTTTTTTAAATATTTAAAATAATTATAATAATTAAATTTATTCAATTCATATTTATCAAATGAAATAATTTTAATATAGATAATTTCTAAAATAAGTTAATTTTTTCTTATATATATATATATAAATTTATAATTATTTACATAACAGTTCTAATTTTTATTCTATCCAATAGTAGTATTTTATTATAATATATTCTATTTTTTTTGTCTTAATACATAATATTTAAGATATACACTATATCATATTATATTTTTTATAATATTTAAAAAAATATTATTTATTAATTTTAATAATATTTTAAAAAATGTTATATGTAAATATATCGTAAAATATTATTAATAATATTTAAAAAATATAAAAAATATTACTTATTAATTTTAAAAATATTTTTAAAAATTTATATTTAATATATGTTACAAAATATATAATATGTAATAGGGATACAATTATTTTAATATAAAGTAATTTTTCTAGCCACGTAAAATTTTGTACACCTCATATACTATCTTTTACCATTAAAACAAAAAAAGAAAATAAAAAAATAAAAAATGACTAAATAGCTCATAGAGCAATATAAAGACAATAATTATATCATTGGCCAATCTACAATATTCGCTAGCAAATTGCAACATTCTTTCGATAATTAATGCTGGTTAATCATCATTTGGACTTTGTTATTCCATAACATACAACAATTGTAAAATTGTAGACAAACGGAGATGCTTACTTGGACTTCAACTATTATATCTAGTGATGTGTTATATATCTATCGTCACAACTTCAACACAAAAGCAGTGCAAATGTTCAGGAGCTGTTTAGTCTATATTTCAAAAGCGTATATGAAGCGGAAAGGAGATAGCAATATACCCTTATGCTTAAGTTAGAATAAGGTGGGGTCTCAATTCTCAATTAGTCAATCTTCGGATCAAAGGGATTGGTTCTTATATTCTGACACAACAAAATAAAAAATACTGATCGAGACTTCATTAATTAGTTTTAATACTCTCCGGAATTAGTATCTCTGTTTGGATTGTTCAGATATATTTTCATTCTAATTGATCACAGATACATTACTGTTGTGAACAAAAAAAAAAATTCTAGACAAAATTTATTCATTCAACTGAACTCATAAACATCTCTTCTTTCTTTCTTTTTTTATCTCTTGTACCATGTTATCCACTAAACTGTGACTGTTGAGTCAGTGACTTGGATTAAAAAAATAAAAACTATAGGAAGATAACAGTCACATGCTATTCACCTGTACCTTGTTCTTATATTTTCCACCACAAATTAAAACCCATATTTTATTTTAACGGAACCTGTTTATTCAAACCAAGCATGGAGGAGGAACTATTACATAGTACCAATAAATAGAGTAGTGGCAGGAGCCAGTAGGACCCATGAATATGGGGATCCTAGCCACACAAATTGGAGATGGCATAGATGGAACAACCTTCCACATTACTCTGCCGACCTACATCCACATATTTATTTATTTTTTATGATCAAGGAGAAGGTGGCCCATAGAAGGATATACTTAGATATTCTAACCATATAATAGCATTGGTACTACTGTTTCAATAACCCCGGAGAGAAGATCCATATATACTCAAGTCCCGTTCAACTTGAAAGCTTTCTTAACGATTTGTTAAGAGACAAATTTCACATGACCTGCAGAACCCTCTAATGGCTTCATCTGATAAAGTCACCATCAAATTCAAACATTAAGCGTTTTCAGGATTGTATTTCAAAATTGGTCCCCCCTTGATTTATTTATTTCTATTGGTCAGGAAGGGTTGAAAATAAGATGGTTTAAGAGATATTGAGGTTGGAAAATCATTCATGTGTGGAGATTAGCATAAAGACAGAGTGGACTAAGCACTATGTGGACGAATCATGCATTGGTTCTGAGAGTAAGAATGGTGTGGGGCATGCTTGATAAAAGCTTCACTCTAACTTTACCTTCACGCTCACCATCATATAACTATGACCTTTTGTCAATAATATTGCCCACTTGCTTCTTTAAATTTGTCTCACCTTAAAGGGGATGCCCTATTGTCCATAACTTGCTAAATGTGATGACACTACAACACACTGCATGGTTTCCTCATGCAATTATCTACCGCCACCTTCAATTCCCCCACATGCACACCAACAGTTCAGGCTTTCAAATTTCTAATTAAGTCTGACAGATTACCATCATTAGCATTTCCATTTACTGTAACCTTATCAACAAATAGGAAACATATAGAAGAAATGAGAACCTTCATACAAATATAGATGGAAAAGTTGGTTCATAATTTACTACTTATACAAATAAATAAATAAAATCTTTTGACTAAGTAATAAAATAAAAAATAATTATTTTAATAAAAAGTTAAATAAAACGTAAAAAATTCATTTTTAGTAATGTAAAGCTATTTTTATTATAAAAATTAATTTAATAATATAAACTTTAAAAGGCAAAATAAATAAATAAATAAATAAATAAACAAAACCTCCCTTTCCCCTCCCATTACGGCTATGTGGGAAGGAGGGAGAAGGTTTTTTTGTGGAGGTATCTTAAAAATCATTTTCATGCAAAATTTCATTTCATATAAATAAAAAAAATAATATCCTTTCTTTCCCTTTTCCTTGCTTTTCATTTCCAACAAACCAAATAAAGGATTAATCAGAGATATATTATATATACTCTTTAACCAAGAGAAGCCATCTTTTCCTGCAGCCCAACTTGGTTGTTCTCTTGTACAGGTGAAAGGAAACCAAGAGGTAACAGTAGAAACCATCAACATCAACATTAATGCTAGGTGAAAAGATCCAGTAGAATGAATGGTTGCTTTCATATAGTCTAGACCTTTCCTCTTCTATCAGAAATTCCATTTCCCTCGCTATAAATGCACTTCTGTTCATCACTTCCAACATGATAGAAACCGTGCTTGATCAAGCATTCTGCTACCGTCCTCCCATTTCCTCCTCCATAACCAAATTGAAGAATAAGTTAATAAACACAGGAGTTAACACAACTTAGAGATGGTATAAAACTTTACTTCATAATTTGCACTGTTCTTTTATTCTTTATCTTAGTTTTAATACAGTACTATTTTTTCACTAGTTCCTTTTAAGTTTTAACACCAGCTAGAAAACTGTTTTAGGATGAAGCACAAGTGCATGTATGGGAAGGATATGTAGACTGGAAGAACAGACCAGCCATAAAAGGACATCATGGTGGCATGTTAGCTGCTTCCTTTGTTTTGGGTAAGTACAATGACTCTCAGCATATATTTTTCATGTTTCTCTGATTTAGTAACCACAATGTTATGTTAGGTAACTGCAAAACCAAGATCTTTTAGCTACATAGAGTTCTTTTAATTATACATTTTTTAACTTTTTTTTTTCACAAAATTACCGGATTGGTTTTGGTAGGTAAAGTACTAATATGTTGAGTAAGCATGAATAACATACTTCTAATGTTCCCATATTGCAAATGACAGCTGTGGAAGTGTTGGAGAACCTAGCATACCTTGCCAATGCAAGCAACCTTGTTTTATACCTATCCAAGTTTATGCACTTTTCACCCTCCACCTCTGCCAACATTGTCACCAACTTTATGGGAACAGCCTTCCTCCTTGCTATTCTTGGTGGATTTTTGGCAGATGCTTTTATCACCACTTATTCCATTTATCTGATAAGTGCAGCAATAGAATTCATGGTAAGTTCCCATCATAATTAAGGTCCTATCTCTCTCTTTCAGTGTTTAAGTTGGTACACTAACTTTTCAGGAAAATGCTTCAAGACTTCCAAATTATAATCGGAATCTGTAGTTAAATATCATTCATGTCAATAATAAAAAGTAAAAAAAGAAAAGAAAAGCTAAATTTAGGGTGGCTATTGCACATTACATCATAATTATTATATAAGCATCACAGTCATACGTGTTTACTCCTGTAGATTGTGCTTCTAGGTAAATAATTACCCTAGAAGGGAGGAATCTCCAATGGAATATCTTGAGGTAAATTCTAGAAGAATGAATCAAGCAATGAAACTCGTAATTACAGGCATTTGATGTGATGAGACAAAACACATGGTCAAGATTTTGATTTGATAGACTTGAACATATATATATTTATAGTACAGTACCAGTACCCCCACAGGATGGGGCCCTTTTTCCATCCTCAATCAACTCAAAAATAAAAATGACACAAGAGAAGAAAGACAAAAGAAGCATGATCATTATTCATTGCGATTAGATCAAATCTGGTCGGTATTAATGTTCTGACCGGAAGCAACATCCAACAGTGCTCAACCTTGACACAACCAACCTGGTTTTATGAGTTACAATATCACTATTCCTTTGATGAAAAAAAAAAAAAAAAACCTCTAATTGAGCCAAATTTCAAAATAGCCTTCACCATATCATATGTTGACTTATCAAACAAACAGAAAATTGAAACAACTTTACCAAAGCCAAAGGAGCATCAAGCATAGACTTAATTAATATATTGAGTTCAATGAATAATTGAAGCACATGCTGCAATAACTAACCGTACAATAGAAACATTTTGCTGCTATTATCAAGATCATAATAACTACCATATTAGATGATATATATTTTAAAGATAAAACTATTTGGTGGAAATTCAACAGGGTCTGTTACTGCTGACAATACAAGCTCACATGCCGTCACTGAAACCAGCAAAGTGTGTTATGGGAAACAGCAAGAGTGTATGCGGGAAAATTGATGGTGTGGACAGAGTTATGTTATTTGCAGGGCTGTATCTGGTGGCACTAGGAGTAGGGGGTATAAAAGGGTCACTTCCTCCTCATGGAGCTGAACAGTTTGATGAAACAACATCAGAGGGAAGGAAACTGAGGTCTTCATTTTTCAATTATTTCGTGTTCAGCTTGTCATGTGGAGCATTAATTGCAGTGACTTTTGTGGTATGGATTGAAGACAACAAGGGATGGCAGTGGGGTTTAGGCGTCTCAACTGCATCAATACTTCTCTCCATTCCGCTTTTTCTTCTTGGTTCACACACTTACAGGACCAAGCTTCCAGCAGGAAGCCCCATCACATCCATGTTCAAGGTATTACTTAAAATAAACAATTCTCATTATCATATATTTTAACACTATTTTTATTCCAATACATCTAACATTTTTATGTTTCTCTTATTTACTTCTTCCTATCTTTCTTTCCTTTAGATTACATTCCACCTATTTTAAAAAGTATAACAATATTTTTCCTAAAAATAACTAAAATAAGTTGCAGCCACTAAAAAATATGGCAAGTTGACTTGTAAAGAATAAGATTAGAAGTAATAAAATTTTATTAGAAAAATATTTGTTTTTATATTTTGATATAATAAATATTTATTTTAATAAAACTTATTAGTTGGATGTTTGATAGACTTGAGAACCGAGATTAATATTTTCCTAAAAAAGCTGCTTTGAATTTGTATGCTGACAGGTTCTGGTAGCAGCAACTTGCAACAACTGCAAAGGAGGGAATTCAAAAAATGCTATTATAAGCATGGCCACAAGTCCAGCCTGTACAAATGAAAGGGAAGATGGAGAAGAAATTAAGACTAGAAAAAAGGTGTTAGGCCAAAGCCAAACTCTAACAGAGAGCCTTAAATGCCTTAACAAAGCAGTGATGGGAGAAGTTCACCCAATGTTAGAATGCACAGTAAAGGAAGTAGAAGAGGTAAAGACTGTGGTAAGGATTCTTCCCATATTTATGTCCACCATAATGTTAAACTGTTGCCTAGCTCAGTTATCTACCTTCTCAGTCCAACAATCAGCCACTATGGATACTATGCTTGGTTCCTTCAAGGTCCCACCAGCTTCTCTACCTGTATTTCCTGTCCTATTCATCATGATCCTTGCCCCAGTTTACGACCATATCATTCTTCCATTTGCTAGAAAAGTAACCAAAACTGAGATGGGCATTACACATCTACAAAGAATAGGGACAGGGCTATTTCTCTCTATAGTGGCAATGGCTGTGGCAGCTTTGGTAGAAACCAAGAGAAAGAAAACAGCTACTAAATTTGGTTTGTTGGACTCAACCAAACCTCTTCCCATAACATTCCTTTGGGTGGCCTTACAATACATATTCCTTGGTTCAGCTGATCTTTTCACTTTGGCTGGTATGATGGAGTTCTTCTTCACAGAGGCACCATGGAGCATGAGGTCTTTGGCCACAGCCCTTTCCTGGGCCTCATTGGCCATGGGATACTTCCTCAGCACTGTTCTTGTGTCCACCATCAACAAAGTAACAGGAGCTTTTGGACACACACCATGGCTCTTGGGTGCCAACTTGAACCATTATCACCTTGAAAGGTTTTACTGGTTGATGTGTGTGCTTAGTGGACTCAACTTTATCCATTTTCTCTTCTGGGCCAATTCCTACAAATACAGATCTTCAACAATGCCTGGATACTAGAATAGACATGCTTACATATATGCTATACTATTTCTTATAACTCAATAAACATCTTTGGGTGGTGCATCTTAGCTCCCAAATAATGAATAATGAATAATGAGAGAGATATTAGAGAGTGAGTGAACCCCTACTCCATCCTCATTTACCTATATTAGGTCTATGAGCCACATGCATGGACTAATATTGATGCATGTAGCTTCCACTCTATTATTAAATATCGCTTCCCCGCTTATTAATTTAATTACTGTACCACATAAAATTATTTGTTAGGATTATCCATTGTCAATTATGAATATAATGTATCGTAAAATTTAAAATGATACTGATCTAGTGATACTAAATCTTAATTATCATACCCTCTCAGATTCTCATGAAATATATTTTACTTTATTCGGATTTATGTGGTGATGTAAAATGTAATAGAATGAAATAAAATAAAATTATCGTTTTATTATTTGTATGTTTTTATGATGGAATAAAGGTGTAATGAATAAATAAATCAGTTCCATACCCTTAATGAATAAATATAAAATCATTTTTAATTCAGTCTCTTCCACTATATATAAAGACTAAATTTCTATCATTACATGTTTTTAATTAATTAATTTTGGTTTTTATTCTTGAAAAAATAAGTAAATTAAGAAAAAAAAATATGTATAAGGATAATTTCAACTTTTTTTTAAGAAATAAGTTCATGTATAAAAATTTAAAGTTTAATTAATTACCCTATAAAATTGACCTAATGATGGAGAGTTTGCAGAGTTTATATGAGATTTTAATTTTAAATTTCATTGTTATTATTGTACATAAAGATAAGTTTAATTAATTTAAAAGTGTATAAAAATACAAATATTTGTTAAATAAAAAAAAATGATATAATATCAGGAAAACTGAATGTGTCACTGATCGCTTGTGAAACTCAAGCCGTCACGTATGGTGTACAATACCGCGTTTTTCATAAAAACATTTTGTGATGCTCGGAAAATTTCAGTTGATAGCTATTTAACGAACGAGAATGATGCTCAAGGAAGCCATATATCTACACGAATTGTGTGATACAAACTTTAACTTCATAAACCAATCACTAAAAAAGGATTTGTAGTTTGGAGTGGCTCTGCTTTTCATGTATTATTTCATGATATTCCGTGTAAACTACTCCTAGGTTTTACCGTTTTAGCGTTTCCATGTTGAGATATGTTATTTGTACTGTAATGATTTGTTTAATGTGTGTTTTAGAATATAATAAGAAAAATAATTAGTAAGTTTTAATTAAAATTATAATATTTAATATGTTACATTTTATAATTTTAAATAAAAATTGTTACTTATATATTTTTATTATATATGTTAAAAAATTATAACTTATAGTATAGTTCATACAGCGTGTTTTTTTTTTAATCTTTTTATCCATAATTTCACACTTATCGTATAAATATGATTCCATTTACCTATTTAAATTTACATCTAATCTTACGAGGTGTAATTATCTAAGCTAAAATCTTACATTTATTTATTTTTATCAGTTTTTCTTTGGTAAAATTATTTCATGTTTGTACATAAATCTGTACATGCTAATAAATTAACAATACACTTTTTTGGCGTACTAGTTATGTGTAATTGTGTATTATCCCATTCATGTTATCCCTACGATTTTCAAACGTTCTGCATAAATTGGTTCGAATTCGTCTTTTGTTGACCGGCATTTCGTGAATCCAAACAATACAGTTTTTGCATTCTTTTGTAGGGTCGATTGATAGATTGAGCAAAACTAAACAGCAATAACAATGTAATAAAGAATTTTCTCCATTGTAAATTTGGATATCATATTCTAAATAATAAAAAATAAATATATTTATAAAGTTATTTATTACAGCTAATTTTAATATAAATTTTTTTATATTTATTTAAAAGAGATAAAAATTTTAAAATTTATACTTTTATTGTTTATCTTGCCAAGTTTAATGTTGTTGTCTTAGCATAGGACGGTTTCCATCTTACTCGGGATGAATTGTGTAAATGATAGCTTTTTATGTTTTCGAATAGACGCGGTACTGTCAATCATTCCGCACCCTACACCGTGATAAATGAAATATTCTGCTCGTTGTTTTTTAAATTTTCTGTGTATATGTCCTGCTACAAATCATCCTAAAAGCTTTACAATTGTCTTACTGCGCTGTTGGAATTTGGTAGGTAATGCCATCAACAAATAGATAAAAAAATAAAAATAAGAAGAAAAATAGGAGAAAGAAGCGTGACGGAGCAGAATAGAATGAAAAAAAGTAACAAACTGAAGCAAAATAAAATGGCGTGAAAAAAAAAAAGATAAAAAAAAAAGTAGAATCACATAAAATATTTTAATGTTAAAAGAGTTAAACTATAAATATCATAATATATTTATGATAAAAATGAAATTAAAATATAAATATTTTAACTTTTATTTTTTAATATAAGAATTGACTATAATAAATAATATTATATACATATGCATTTTCTATTATTTATTTAGGGTACAGTAAATCAAATTTACAAGTTACGGAAGAATGCATTAATAATTCATAATTCTATTAACACTACAATTCAATTTCCACTATCTTGAACTTTTGTTTTTGATGGAGGACTGAGGGTTTGCTTCACTATGTGTAGTTTGTGTGCAATTGTAGATGCACAGTTTCCATTCTTCCCCTTTGATCCTTTACCTACAGTGGTTGTTACTTGTTAGAGTTCACCCATTTGGGGAATTAATTATAAATTTTAATGCTTGGACTTTGTGTTCCCTTGTCCCACTCATAAAAAATAAACAAATGCGTTAATAATTTTCTAGGTTGTATCAGAATGACAACTATGATAAATGGAGTCTCCTTAACGAGATTGTGATTGGTTTGTCATGCCAATGCAGCTCTGATTGAAAATATATAATTGTATATGTGTATACGAATTACCAATGGAATATTTACGGTTAAAACAATTGGGTTATAATGGTGATGATGATTATATCAAGAATAACAGGTATTTGTCTATTCTTAGTATTCGTGAGCCACTTAGCTCTTAGCTTATACTTTAAGCAAGAGCTCTCCCAAGTTAGCTTATTAAAAGCCTATTTTTAGTTTGAGGAGAGTCATTCTGATCTTTTCGCCATTTTGCTTGTGACTTGTGAGTTGTAACTTTTCTACCCTCTAGTTAATTTTCTGCGTTTGCTAGGACGCATGTATTCATTGGACGAGGATTGAATATCTAATTATAACTGCAATTATTCTTTTGATTTCTAGCTTTTTCCTAGTGATAAATTTAGAGACCATTGTTGTTGACAGAATATGGTAGCTAAAGTTTTATTGTCTCGTATTAGTGATTTCTTTCCAAATTCTCAAATTCTTTAGTAAAAAGTATTAGTTCTTATGATCCCTTTTAATGGTTAAACTCTTCAACGTATTCGGCTTGCATGGCATTCATTGAATAGCTTGTAGAAATAACTCACTCGATGTCTCCTTGATGAAATACTTCAGTTACCAAAACGTTTTCATCTTCTAACTTACTGCACTTCACTTCTAGTGTATGAATATACCAGTTAAACAAGTACTATAGTAGTGGTTTGTTGGACTTGTGTTTGTGTCAATAGATTTTACTGTTGGTTTTACCTTTGGAATGTGTTAAATAATTTGTATTTTGGAAAATGGATCATGTAGTGATATACATCCAATCCATCCTAAATTAATAATTAATAATAAAAAATGAAAGATGTAATAAATGATGCGATGAAAAGGAAGAGAGAGAGATAGTAAGAAAAAAGAGATGGAGAAGAAAGTATAGTGTTTTATCATGTAGTTAGCGGGGTTAAACCAAAGACTTGAATACTTGACCTTCTTATATATACAGCTTGTATACATGCTGATAGTTTTTGGTTGAAATCCTTCAAATTTCTTTCATTCTATTCATGTGTACTATAGTTCTCATCCTCACACTTGTACACTATATCTTGTTGAATTAATGATATGCTGATATGTTTGAACATTGCAATTAAAAGCAAATGGGGAATCTTTTGTGTTGCGTGCAAGTTGACCAATCTACGGTGGCTATAAAAGAAAGATTTGGACGATTTGAGGATGTGCTTGAGCCAGGATGCCATTGCATGCCATGGTTCCTTGGAAATCAACTTGCTGGTCATCTCTCTCTTCGGTTACAGCAGTTGGACCTTCGATGTGAGACCAAGACAAAGGTTTGTTTTTGTATGGCATCTAAATTACAACCAAATCTGTCTCATTTCACGTTTTTCAATCACTGAATATTTCTTGTTTGTATGGAAATTTTCCAATTTTTATTAAGTGTAATTGGTTGTCAATCTTGTGCTTTTTTCTTTTGAAACCTTTATGTTTATTGTTAGATGGAGGATAGCCCTATGGCTAAAAGTATTAAAAAAGATTAGAGCTTAATGGTTTCTTTATAGACATTATGGCATCCTTTGATCTATGTCACTAACCTTACCTAGTGGTAAAAGACTTTGTTATTGTTGTATGTTTATTGTCACTTTCACTAGAATTGGCTGCTTTCAATTCTATGTATGTATAGTTCTATACCATGTTACTTTGTAAATGTTTCTTATATTTTTCCTTTGAATTAAAGTTGATTACCTTTAATGTTTATTTGCTTCTAGGATAATGTTTTTGTCAATGTTGTTGCTTCAATTCAATATCGTGCCCTCGCACAGAAGGCCAGTGATGCTTTTTACAAACTTAGCAATACAAGGATCCAAATTCAAGCCTATGTTTTTGATGGTATAAACCACAATTCTGCTTGCTTAACAGTACAGAAACATGCAATAAGTGGTTGAAGCATATTTATTGGCTAAGGTGAAATTTATATTCTCATTGCAGTAATTAGGGCAAGTGTCCCAAAACTCAACTTGGATGATGCTTTTGAGCAGAAAAATGAAATTGCCAAAGCTGTGGAAGAAGAACTCGAGAAGGTTTTGTTTTATTTTACAAATAGTATTGTTTACTTGTAGGGTGAACTGTGAAATTATGTTAAAAATTTGAAATCTGATGCTTTGTTGTCTTAATAGGCCATGTCTGCTTATGGGTTTGAAATTGTTCAAACATTGATTGTTGACATAGATCCAGATGAGCATGTGAAGCGGGCTATGAACGAAATCAATGCTGGTATGTTATATGAGTGGAACCTGTATGTTCAATTTCTGCCCCTAATTTATTATTCCCCAAAAGGGGTCAATAATTTTGTAATAATATGACTAACTTCTTTCTTTCTCTCTCCTCATGGTACATGCCTTAAGTATTAGATCCTAAATCTAATTTGGTTGCAGAAATCATTATTTAGGCATCACCTTTTATTATTTTTGCTACATAATATGGATCAGGTTGTCTTCATCAAGTCAACTCAATCTTGTATACATGTGTATTAATTAGATATTGTAGGAAGTGAAATTTCGGATTCAAATGAATATTTGTATATAGTTAACATAGTTCCTATGCCGAGTGCTATACGCCAATATTTGAAGGGGGATCTCTCCTTTGATCAAGAATTTCCTTATATATTTTTGCTGTTCTTTGGTCCTTGATCAGCTGCAAGATTGAGGGTAGCAGCTAATGAGAAGGCTGAGGCAGAGAAGATTTTGCAAATTAAGCGAGCTGAGGGTGAGGCTGAATCTAAATATCTCTCTGGGTTGGGTATTGCTCGCCAACGCCAAGCCATTGTGGATGGATTGAGAGATAGTGTGCTTGGATTCTCAGTCAATGTACCAGGGACTACTGCAAAAGATGTCATGGACATGGTGCTTGTCACTCAGTATTTTGATACTATGAAAGAAATTGGAGCTTCCTCCAAGTCTTCTTCTGTGTTCATTCCACATGGACCTGGCGCTGTTCGTGATGTAGCTAGCCAAATTCGTGATGGACTTCTTCAGGCTTCCCATCAGTAGCCTCTAGTCCACCTAGATTTGGTTTGCATGAGACTATGGTCATTGATGTAATGTAACGCCTATGGTATTACATATATGCAGTGTGTTTATAGTAATTTTGATTTATACTTCCACTTTGTCAAGTATTACTATAAATAAGAGTTGTCTACAACTCTACATTGTGAATGATGCATTACTAAGATTGTGCAAGTTGTATATAAGAAGTTTCTTATATTCCGTTTGAGAGTGCTTCATGCTAACTGTTGAAGTAAGTGCTATGCTTCTTTAATTTTATTTTTTCCTGCTAAGCAGTCCTCTGCTTTTGAACCTTCCTTTTTGGCACAAATGAAAAATGCTTCCAGTCTCACCGTCTCCATTAAATTAAAAACTTATTGAGTGTTCATTTTTACTAAAAGGGTAAATCTGCTTCCCCCTTTACAAATAATAAAGTCATTCCAAACAAAGTAAAGGGCTGGAGTAACATGGTAATTACCATTTCATTCAAGAAAAAAGTAATTCTGGAGCTATTTGTTTCAGAGACTCAACATCTATATGATTAAGCTGGAGTCGATTTAAACTTGAACAGGTAAAGATGATAAACAGATATCTATCACTAGTACTGTAATAATTTTATTTATAAAAATTGTGTATGAGTAGAACTGTTGAATATTGTAGAAAATGGATGGTGAAAATTGACAAATTTCATCCAGTTTGAGCCGTCTTTTGAAGTCTCTTTACATCCAACAACCTCTCAATTGGAGTCAAAAGCTTATCTCATTGGCATTGACTAAGGTTTTAAGGCCACAGAGACTCCAATCTTGGGAAGCCACTTATTATCAGTGTTCCTAAATTCCACTTCTCCAGCCATAGATATGAAAAATCTCTCCAAGAATCCTTGTTGAATTACAGCACCTGCCTTGCTCTCGGTGTTAAATCGAGCCTTCACCAATGTTTGTGGGAAAAGTGCATGCTGAGCACCAATGGTGAGGCTAGTCTCCCCCATTGACAACCTATGCTTTAACTCGGCCGCAATGGCAGTCTTGGATAGGGGGTTCACTTCATGAAAACATGAGGCTTTCAGAGTGTCAAAGCTGTCATGCCTGCATAACACCAAACTTCAGCATGACACAATCATTTCTGGCTCGAAGAAAGAAACAAAAGGAGAACACTATGCAATAATGGTTCAATTCTCAAGTTAGTTTAGAGGTCACAAATAAATGTTTCTATACATTTTCTAATAAATTTAGTCTCTACTTTTTGTAGGATATATCTCACATGGTCAAGGAAGCAACAAGGAAGTCAGTATTGAGGCTTAAGCCTGCATTCAGGTTGCTGATTGTTCTTGAAGGTATGTCAAGAGCAACATTGGCTCCAAGGGACAGTATGTTTGTTCCTACAAGGCCTGAGAAGTTTGCAATAGGGTCAAATCCTCTTTCTAGATTTCCTGCTAATCCAATGCATCCTGTAAGCCCCGTATAGTTACTCATGTATTGTAGTTCCACCTATGAAATCATTTTGATACAGGTAAATAGTCAGATGCAATGAAAATAAATTAAAATTTAAAATGATTAAAGATGGTCCTAGTAGTATATAGGCAATTATAAAGTAGTTTTACCTTCCCTGAATCAGGTATGCTACATTTGAAAAGGCTCCTGAATCCAGGTACAATTTCTTCTACTGTAATGGATATGGCAGCAAAAGCACTAAAGTCAGACATGCTGCATGCAATTCCATGGCCTTTTCAGGATTCTAAGAAGTTCACATGGCTCTCATATGTTGTGGACATCTTTGAGGACTAATTGGTGTGCCTTATATTTCTAGGCTGAGAAGGCATACCAAAACTATATGACTATATGAGGTACTGATTAGTTTCCTCGGTGTAAGTTAGATGCTAATCAAATGAAATGAGACTGAAAATTCACCATAAAAAGACCAAATAAATTGAATGTTGCAGAAAAAACTGTATATGCTAGTAAAATCTCTAAATGGTATTTGTTATGCAGTAAAATGGTTTTGTTATCATTAGAAATGTAACTTCCAATTTCGGCCTTGATAATTATGTGTATGATCTGTAATTGAATTATTCAAACTTATTTTACATAAAAAAAGAATAATGCAAAACAAGTTTGAAAATTTAAGGACTCAATCTAATATATTTTTCATGATCAAAATATCACTGATCCATTCTTCCAACTGAATAACATTAAATAGAGTTGATATTCACATTACCTTGACAAGAGAGGTCGACATTATAGTCCATGATTTGGTAGTGAAAGTGAATTGGTGATAGTTGGGCATAATCCTTCTGAAGAACATCTAATACAAAAAGTAAACAAAGTGAATTGGCTTGTTACATTCATTCTAGTAAAAAAAAAAATTAAAAAGAAAAAAAAAATAACAACAATGAATTGATGAAACCTCTAGCCTTCTTGCCAATATCAAAATATAGCCCTGGACAGGTGCTCATTTTGCTAAAATGAATGCTTAGAAATCAAATTATTTTGTTTGCGTTTCAGCTTATTATATTATGATTTGTTGGCACGAGAATTTATTGGGAGGGAAAGAAGGGCAAAGGAAGTTTCCTCTTGTACAAGATGACTCACTTTTTCGGTACAGATACTAAATAATGACTCGATTGAAACCTGCATTAAACGAAACTTCCATAAACCAATTGTACCTATCATTCTGTACTATAAAAATGACATGAAGATGGTGACAAATAGACAAGGAGTAAAACTTAAGTTAGCATAGACAAACTCTGTTACTGCTTGTACACAACCCTGGATGCTGGCTCTTGTAAATTCCCGCTTGTAAATTACCAGGTTGTCGTTTGTTTATTTTGAGGTTGAGGAAAATCTAACCATTATCATTTTGCAATATAATCATTGTTGCTTTACGCTTAAGCTGACTATAATTATTGGAGGTTTGCAACATTTTTGGATGCATTTAAGCTACACCATATCCTTATGAATGGACATAATTCCCATGCATTAATATTTATTTTCTCTAAATATTGTTCTTCTTAATCACTGGCTGATTCATTGGCCGTGCTTTCCATGTTGTGAGAGTACACAACATTTTTCATATAGTAATAGCCTACCACCGTCATTTAATATTTCTTTATCCTCACAAATTTCGAGACCAGAATCTCTACTCTATCAATTATACCACTAATTAACTTCAATTTTTTATCCCCACCAATTGCTTTGAACATTTCGCTATAATCGACATAATTTTCCATACTATAATAAAATTGGTACAATTGTGCTTATAGGGAAGTGCCTACTGCCTAATCTAGCTGTCTTGGGTTTATTTCTAGTTTCGTTTTTGTTTGGTTTTGTTGTCTTTTTGCGGTTTATTTCCTAACACTTGAATAGAACAGTTCCCATGCCTTTAATCCGAAGTTAAGGGCATTTACCCAACATTCAAATCACACTTTTTTTAAGCTTCAAAACTTGCAGGAAATTGAGCAGGTGTGAAATTATAATATTTGGTGTAAATAAAGCAAAAAAATAAAATAGTAAAAATTAAATGACTGGGGGAGAGATGATAAATAAAGCTCTTATGACTTTGTTTGATGCATCTAACCAATATCACTTAGTAAAAGATAATTATATTTAAATAAATTATAACTCAACACTTATCTTTAAAATAAATAAATTTAAAGTGACAATATATAGCGGGATTAATCTGGATAAAGAGATCCAAAAGAAATTTTAAAAAAGGTCATAATATTTAAAACAGGATAATGTGGTATATGTTGAATATAACAGATATAACGTTTACAAAATAATGTAACAGTATACACATCAGAAATTTAATATTATATTAATGTTTAACTTACTTATTTTTTATATTTTTAATCAATCAAAAAATATAATACACATAACTTTTAAAATAATTATTATAAAAATTAATAATTTTTGGTAATATAACAACTTATTGATACATTCTAATTAAATTCTAATAAACATTACCAATCTATGATTTTAGCTTGGACTTATGGGTGCATGATCACTCTACGACTTCCAAATGCATTGGTATGGGTTATCCTTTTATAATTAAAAACATAAAATTAATATTGAAGAAATCTTTAGTTTATGAATTAAAGTCTGAGTCAAGAACTTACCTAAGCCAGGAGCATGACACCAGCAAAATCACAATACAGAACCGTATTTACAATTATTGTATACGTACATAGTACATACACAATTATACACCGAGGCCTTTAAATCAGCATATTGGGACCTCATTTTTTTTTCCTTAGTTCTTCTTTTCCATAAGCATCCTTCAGGTTCTCTTCTCCCTTTTATACTCCTCCTCAACTTCACCTTCATGTTTATCTTCTTCAGACCCTCCCACATTCAAACCAAGTATTGCAATAAATTGAGCAATGTTATTGAGCAGGTACTATAACTCAATTCAATATAAAAATGTTGAAATTTGTGGCACCCAAATTAAATTAGTCACTCCATGCATTGGCTCCACGAAGTCAATATTTTCTCAATTTCATGCCTCAAAAATTGCCAAAAGTAGACATTTGTTTGAATTTTTCCGATTGATTGCGATTGTCGTCTCGCAATTGATCATTCCCTTTTTCTTCCTGCTTTATATGTGTTCAGATTATATCATTTAAGTTATCTTCAATGTACTTTATGTGGGAATAATTTTAAGGCAAGTGAACTATTTTTCATGTCCCACGTGGACCACTTACGTTTGAGTTTAAGTCTTTATTTAATTTACTAGAATTCGGAGGAAAGTCCTAAGTAGAGCACTGTCTTATCTTTTTAAAAATATAATTTATTTTTATATCTTTAAGTAAATTATTTAATTATTATAATAAATTTATACTTTTAATAAGAAATAAAAATACGAGAATATAAAATTCTAACTCTAATCTCTTTATATATATAAGACAAGTTTGAACTGGATAGTTATATCCTAAAATATGTTCTCAATCTTATTTTGGTAAATCTATAAAAAATGAATAATAAATTTTTGAAATAATAATTATTTATACTGAAATTTTAAATCATGATTAATAAAATTGTATTTATATTACTGGTTACGAGTAAAAATATTTGAAAAATAAAGTCAAAAATTGTCAAATGCTATGAACTCCAATTATATTTTACTCCACGTTAAAAAGAAACTACATTTTTCTCATTTTCTGCAATTTATCCCGAAAAAGGCTACATTGCAATTATTGTTGGACTACAGGAAAAAAAAAACATTTAAATATAGATCTCATATCAAATAACTAAAAATGTTCATAAACCGGTTTTAATTGATAATTTTACTTGGAGCATAAATAAATCAAAACTCAGCTAGATCATTATAGTAATTCCCACCATTCATAGTTAGATTATGTGTTTAATTGTAGTGCGAGAAAAAGGGCATTTATCTAATACCTAATGTTTTTTTCTCCAACTATTGCAACTCTTTTCCAACAGTAAGAAGATTTAAAACCAAAAGATGGATACATCGAGAGTCATAAATTAATATCCAACAACACTTGATTTTCTCTTATAGAAACATTATTGGGCCTGGTTTGGATTGCTGATGTAAGTAACAAGTTTCCAAGGTACAAGAGTATGTGCCACCTGTTATTTACTAAATCAGTTCATATGTAACTCCTTGGTAGTAAGTAGTTACTAAACTTAATCCAGTCTCAAATTAATCTACTAGTATTTAAGTGCTGGATGATCATAATTCATTTAGAAAGTGTATTTTTATATGAACTCTGTTTATATAATTGTTTTCTCTCGGACTCAAAGATAGACTATACCAATCCAATAAATTATATTATTTAAGAAAAATTACACTAATATTCTCTGTATATTTACATAAATTTGCATGATATATTTTTTTTATCTTTTTTGGTATTACACTCCAATGCCTATCTTTATATAACGATATAATAAAGCAATTTGTCTATCATATACATTTGATGCATACGAAAATAATTAAAAATAGAAAGTTTATTATATTAATAACTAAATTTTTATTTAAAAAATTCATTACATAAATAATAAAAAATTTATTCATTATACTAGAAAAGTTTCTATTTTCCATCTTTTAACTCCTACATCAGATAAATGGGATAGCAAAATCAATAGTTAGTAAATTAAAAAAAAATTGTCTTAATGAAAGGGATTCATAATGTTATATTAATACAACATTTTTGTTATTTTATGAAACTATGTATATTTAATGTTTATAATAAATTTTTTAATTTAACAGTTAAATTAATAAAATTTAACATTTAAAAATGATAAAAAAAATTAATTAATTTTAACGAAAAATATTTCTTAAATAAGTTAATCTACACTCTTATTTAATTAGTTATCGGTTATCCAAAGAATGGATAAAGTTAACCAAATATTTAAATTGAAAAAAATAGACAGTTTTTTCTGTAAAAAAAGAATAATGTATAACCATTATTTTTTATAGAATCGGTCGAAATAATGTTACACAAACCCCAAAAATTACCCATTATAGGAAATATGGGGCTCGCGATTTCTTTCGATTGTGAGTGTATTTATCAAAATATCATTTATGGTTTAAATGGTAGGCGTGTGACAACTGCTTGTGACATCACAGTAGCCAGTAGGTTTGTTCTACAGTCACAGACTGAGTTCACAGAGAGTCCATGTTTGTGGAAATCAGTGGCACCCAAATTTGGTGAGTCACTCACTCCATGCATTAAGTCAATATTTTCTGAAGCAGAAAGCTTATGCTTCAGAAACTCCAGAAAGCAAAACTTACCTTGGAATTATCTGACGAACTGCAGGAGTCATGTGGATATGTATACCCTTTTAGCTCCATGCAGTTATGTTCCCATTAAATACCCATCTCCTGCCCCAATCAACACGCCTTCCTAGTTTTCAGCATAGTATTCTTCATCAGATTTTGCATTGGTCACTCCTCAATTTGCCCAGCACATTTTTTACCGAGTATAACCAGTGAGGGAGATAAGATTGTGTAATACATTCAGAACCACACATGTATCTTAATTCTTAGCTTATTATCCTTAACAATTAAAATCAGCATTCAAATGTGTAATAGGTAAAGGCTGTGGTGATAAAAACAACTATTAAGTAAGTCATATAAGTGCAAAAATAAGGAAAGTACTAGTTGAAATCTAGAAAAAATTAGACAGCATAGCGAAACAAACAGTAAAGGAATGTATTTTTTTTAAAATAATTTAAATGTCAGAAAGGCATATTAATATATTATGATTATATGCCTTCCCAGACATCGAACGTGTTGACAGAAAAGTCCCCCCACCATGTTTGTCTCTTGCCTCTAACATTCACCCTCGTCCCGTCTACCTTTCTCTTATTTCGAGTTCTCAACAGTGGCCACAGTCAATCCATTTGATTGAAACAAAAAGAAATGATGACAACTAGCCACTTTCCACCCCTTTTTCACTCCTTACAATGTTATTGAGGACTACTTTTTCAAACACTATTCCAACAAAACAGCTGCTTGTTCCCACCCTCTCACCCCTCCTACTCCGATATAGTAAAATAAATTTTTATCTCTAAAAAAATTGTTACCTTGAAAACAAGAAAAAAAAACTATAATAAAAAAAATGTAGTGATTGAATTTGAATAATCTACATCAAACGATCAGACAAACTGGGAAGTCGGCGGAAGAAGTTCAAGCTGGCGGAGGGCATTGGGTTGCGGAACATGGGATGGCGGAGGTAATAGAATCCTAAGGCGACGGCGACCATCTTTGGGGGAACAGCATAGAGTGTTAGGGTAATAGCAAGGCATACTCCTATGAACAATTTGGTGGCCCTTGGATCCCTCCAACTAACCAAGGCCTGAACCCTCTCCCCTTGGGTTGCAAAATCACCCAACACAGTTTGGACACGTGCAGCCAGCATCCTTAACCTGTCATACCGAACCCGAATTATATCGGGTGGTTTCGAACTTGGCATCGTGTCAAATTCCTCGTCCAACTCATCCGGGTCAACCGCTTCAGCCTGAGACAACCGGGTATCCATCCCAGCGGGTATCTTGGGCCTGAACCGGTAATACCATATCCCAATCAAAACCACGTATAAAAACCCAGTTGGAACAATCAAATCTGGATACCAAACAAGCACCAGATACAGAATATGGAGCAGCACTGTGGTCACCGGGTTCTTCCACCTTCTTATGTCATCCAACCACTTCGCCAACCCAACAGCCCAAGCCAAAACCGCCACGATTCTGAACCAATTCGCCTTGCTTTTCCTCATGCTCCAAGCGTGCGAGTCCGCGTCCAACATGTACCGAACCACCTCGTGCCCCAAAGGCGGTTCCGACCGCGCAAGCCACTGCGCCACCATCTTGGTGGCGGCCCCACGCAGAGCCTCCTGCTGGGCCACCCCGAGCGGGCGGAGATAGTGCATTCTGGGAAGCAAGGGCTGGCCGTAAACCGCACATGTGTCGGGTAATAAGGAGGGGCAAGCGAACCGAACCGCCAATTCAATTTCACCCATCTTCTTCAACCCGGTTCGCGTGAGAACGAGGAGAGGGTAGGAATTGGTGTAAACCCTGTTGCTCTCCAGCGTAGATACACGTATGCGTACCTTTCCGATACGGCAATCGGGCCTTTCCTCTGACACGTCAGCGAACATGCGCCAGTTGTCGAAGACGCCAACGGTCAAGACCGTGCAAGGGTCGTAGACCTGCCACGTGTACTGTTCATTCCAGCGTGGATCGAAGCTGTCGGTTACGGTGCGGGTTCGAACCCATTTCTTCCCATATTTGGCCAAACAGTAAGCATCGGTGGACCCCTTTCCACCGCCTTTGGATTTCATAGGGAGGAGGCTGCGAGCGCCCAGGATCCCCAGTTCTAGAATTCCGACGGCCGGTTTCCAAAGCTGTTTCGCCGTGGGGCGGAAGTCGCTGCACACGTGCGCCGCCTCGTCCAGCACGTGATACCCGCCTTCTAGGCAGAGGCGTAGATGGACTCGCCCTGAGTAGGACCCGCTATCCAGCGTGAACCATTTCGCTGCCACGTAGCGCTCGTCGATTCGTTGCTCGATGGAGCTCAGCGGAATCACGATGTGCCCAAGCAGCGCCGCTTCCTTGCTCGTGCGATCTTCCACCAGAAGGATCATAGAATCTTCTAAAGGCTCCCCCGCGACGAAGAGCAGGTCCTCGTTCCAGTGGAACGATAGGCTGCGATGGTTCATGGATCCTCGCCTCGTTCGCTGCGATTGGAACCCTAGCTGCACCTTCACTCTCACTTCCGGCGCCGTCAACGGAGGCAGGTTCGGAGCGATGTTGAGGTCTTGTGCTTCGATCACCGTCACGCGCAGGTACCAGAGCTTCGGCGACTGGTAAACCTTGGATCGAGTGTGCGCCACGTACGGTGCATCTGAGCTCCATGCTTCCGGGAATGCGTCGTCGGATTGTGTGCCGATCCACACCGATAGCTGAATGTCACCGGAAACTCTCCCAGGATTTTGATCAGCGGTGCCTCCTTCGAGGCGGTACCATTGTGGCGCCAAGGGGCTGTCGGGAGGGTCTCGCACGGGGACGTCGGAAAGATCGAAGCAAACGCCACCGAGGAAATTATCCGTCGGGGAATCCCAAACCGAAATCTCCAAAGTGGCGCTGTTTGCGTCGGTCTTGTTGTATCCCAGAGCAAACACCTGGTTCCATTCCGGCGAGTCGGTGGGCTCGTTGGGCCGGTAACTCGCGGGCTTCGATCTCACGTAGTGGCTCGATGTTCTGACCTTCACGAATGGGCTTTCGCTTGGAGGACCAAGCCCGCGAGCTTTTACAATTCTCACGAACAGATACATCATCGGCTCCACCAGATCGAAAGGATGAACCCTCTCGGACTCAACGCCGGCGTTCTTCCCGGAGATATCCTTCGGCGAGTAATCGCCGTTCGGCCTCTTCAAAATCTTCACTCTCTCCCCTCTGTTAGCCTGCATTTTCCTCATCTCCGGATGGAACTGCATTTCCGACACCGGAGGAGGCTCACACATTTCCGGCAACGGTGGATCCTGCGGAACATGGACCATCGGCGGCGGCGATTCTTCGACGACCACTACACGCGGAGAATGAGGAGGACCCACGGGAAGAGGAACGCATTGAGGCTCCATCGGTCCAGGACCAGGAGCCTCGAAAACCCTTCCTTCCTCGACGACAACCATTCCCGGCGGCTTGTTCCTCTCAGGCTCTGTTCCGGCAGCTTGCTCCTCCGGCTGCGGCGGGGGTTTGTCATCTTCCATAAGCATCTCGTCGTAGTAATAAATCTTGAGGCCGATTTCGCCCCTTATCCAACTGAAGACGCTCTTCTTCTCTAACGTGTAGTAGACAAGAGCTTCTTCTCCTCTCCTAGAAAACTGGGTTCCGTAGAGCTTGACTCTGCCGAGGAAGTGGTTCTTGCGGCCGCTACCGTTGCCAAACTTCTTGTCGTTGTAGACCTCTACCTCAAGCTCCTCATATTCCATGTTGTCCGGGTCAGAGACGATGAACTCCAGGGGCTCGTTCCAGACCGGGTTCAACTCCTTGAACCGGGTGGTGGTTCGCTTCCTCTGCCCGTCGAAGTCTGCCACCACGTAAGGGCTGGAACTCCCTTGCCCATCCTTTGGGAGCAGGTTGCGTGCGTCCACCACTTCCACGACCAATCTTCTCACTGTTTGCGGTGGCTGTTGAAACGGTGTCGTCATATTCTCATCTTGGTTGAGCCTTCCTTGGCTGCACTGGATACCAGCTTAGAGCGCCGAATGTGGGCAAACGCAGACACTGTGGCCGTTGATAGCGGTCACTCACTGTTATCACCGTTTAGCAGAGAAACAAAGGTTCGTTTTGTGTTGTGAGGTGCTTTTTGTTTTTAATTATATATATATCTATATATATACTTTATTTTTTAAAATTTTTTGTGAGGAGGATGGTTTTGAACTTTGTTGTGATGACAGTGGGCAGATTAGATTCCATGCTCTCTCGCGAAGGATTTCTTTCCTAACTTTTCCAATTCCCTCCTGCTCCACTACTGGTTCGTTATCCACCTCACCCTTTTTCTTAATCATTTTTTTATAATACAGGAGTATTATGTTTTCAATATTTTATTTATTTCAATGGCTTGCTAGAATGACCCAAGCACCTCTCCCTTTTCTATTCCTAATTCCCTCTCTCTCTCTCTCTCTCTCTTATACAAAAAGTCCTGATTTTATATTTCTATATGCAGGTTTAAAACATCAATTGCTAATGCACATGTGCGCCCGGTGATCATTACATTAGATTTGAGTTTAGAAGAGTTTAATTTATTCTTTTCTGCAATGATATTTGAATTTTTCATTTGCTAAAATCTTCTCCGTATCATAATGTCGTTTCACATACGCTTTTTTTGTCTTACCCTTCCCCTTCATCAAGAAGTTGGATCGACTGGCAGAGGAACTTTACTTTTGTACACTGTTGTTCCCACTTTAGATCTCTTGTTTGCGCTCTTCATTCAGTACAATAAAGATATTAGATTATAGGTAATATTGAACGGTGAAATATTATAATTACACTTCAGAGAGAGTATACACGAGACTGATCTTAAAAGATTATGTGTACAAATAGCCACATCTAGGACCTTTACTTATTATGTCTATGTAACACTGTTTGAACATAGGCATGCAATTATTAATTAACCCTCCTTAACTATAGGCTATAGAGCCAATAACCATATCAAATTGTCAATGGAAGCTAAAAGCCTTGGCAGGGAGGCACATGATTCCACGTCCCAACCGTGGGCCCTTCCCTTTTGTCAAAAAGCACCTACATTTTGAATAAAGTTCGACGACAAAGCATCACCTTTATACCCCTCCTTTGGTTCCTTATTCTTCCTCATGCATCGGTTGTCAACATCTATATCTCAAACTTCAAGCACCTCTCCTTTTCTGATTGGAGGAACTATTGTCTATTTAGCTATTCAAGTGTTCGGGAAGCTCCCAGAGGTACAATTCCATTATATCCCAACTGTGTTCAACAAGCTCATTCTTTTCAGCATTTCGGATTTGGATCATGAGATATTTATTGTATAATTCTTACCATACCTTTGAATAAGAAATTAATTTGAAAAAAAAAAGTTGTTGTTTTGGAATACATTAATATCTATTAAAAGAAAAGCAGGAATAGGAAGGAAAATAGTTTGTGACTGGAAGAAGCAGCCAGACAATTTAAGCTCTGCAAGCAAAGTGCCTCTCTGTTAAGCTCAGGAAGAGGAAACTTTATTTCGTTATGTTACGTAAACACACATAAGTTAGAAGTTAGGAACATTAGGTCACAATTCCCGACTTTATGGCACAGATGCCAAAGAAGCTTCTCTCTCCCGCATCAACATCCTATGCGGTCTTTTGCTCTTTTTTAAATTGGTGGACTACCTGTGGAATCTGATCCTGTAAGATAAAAGTAAATTTTGATGATATGATGCTTTTCCGGTTCAGCATAATTTGGATCAATGAACAGGATGAGGTCACTGAAATAACACTGTAGTATAAAAAAATCATATGCAAAGGAGATGTTGAAAAAAAAAAAAAAAGAGGTGATGTCATCTGGTTTATAACTTAATTTTTGAGGTTTCATCAAAAGATAGAAGCCCACATAAGACTGTTGCACAGTAGCATGAGGAAACAACTGAGCATTTGAGCATTTGAGCATTTGAGCATTTGAGCATTTGAGAAAGAAGGAACTTGGAAGTTTTCTTTAAGAACATAATCTTATTATGGATGCATCTTCTAATGATTGTATCTTCTCTAATATTACCTTCATGAGATGCACCTGCTGTATCTTGTATACATGAGTAACCTCTTCTTTTTATTCTCTCTTTTTACTTAGTTGGGCACTGAGGAATTTGGATTTTTGGTTTGAATACTTTCTTTAGATTAGAACTGAAAACGTAAGTACTTGACTTTGATCAGATTGCAATAAACTGATGCTAAAATTATAAATACTTTTTGATTAGGACAATTAAAGCAACCAGATCCACAATTTTATGTGAATTAATTGCGAGGTGAGACTTTTGAGTCTTTCATATGGTAGCAGGTAGCCATCTGATAATAAATACTGGAGAAGAGGTATATTAAGATACAGACACGAACCTATCCCAATTAACCCCCTTAAAGTTCCCTTCAATCGCGCGATTGTTATAATGTGATAAAGGATTTATGAAATGCTAAATCAAATCATATTATGGATGCAGATATTAAGGTTGGAAAGAAAGGATAAAGCATAGATATAATTATTAATGTTTGAATATCTGCATGATACTTTATTCCATAGAGAAATTATTTACATAAATGTAAAAGGCACGTGACGCCAAATCAGGTATATACATTTATGGATTCATGTCAAAGGACTTGACTTATGATGCTGTTGAGAATTTACGAGATACTAACAACCCCAAGGAAAAGGCTATAACAGCTGTTATGACAATTCCTTTGTTTTTCCTCAAAACCTCCACTGCACTTCTTCTTAACGTGGATTCTTGCTCCCACTTCCTTATTGCTTGTTCAGGAAAATCTCCAATGTGCTCATTTTCAATTCTTCTTACTTCTTGCACTGTGTTGTTGCCATGTTGACTGGGATCTCTCCTCCCCTCATCAGCATTGTGTGCTTGACTATCATTTTCTTCTGCTCTTTCAACTTTGCCATTTCCCTCATCAGTATTGTGTGCATGGCTATCATTTTCTTCTGTTCTTTCAACTTCATCATTTCCGGCTATTTCAGTCTCACTTCCTTTGCTCTCTGGTGGAATTTGCTTGGGGACAGTCACATAAAGGATTCCACCATCAAACTTTCCAGCTATCTTATCCATATCAGAATCCACCGGTACCGGAAAAGCCAGCCAAAAATGGACACGCTTCCGCTCATTTGCTTGCCTTTCTCCTGTTACAAGAATACGGCCATAACTATCAACCTGAAGCTTCACCTCTTCCTTCCTGAATTCTGAAAGGCAAAATGAAAAAAGTTTCATGAGTTATTCTTGTTTTCACTGCATCAATCCTTGCTGATAACGGTACAAGAAGTCCTTGTAAATGTAATTACCAACTAAATAGTTCTTGGATAAAGAAAAAATGTAATCAGACGGATGATTCTCAAAGGAAACAAAGAAGCAAGCAAAAAAGTATAACTAAATTGACATTGGTCTCTCTATGGGGTTTATTGAATTCTTCTTAAATTCGTACGCATAATCTAATTCCTTTTCTCTTCAAAAGTTATTTATTAGGTGTTTGATGCAATACCGGGAAGATCCACTAGAAGGTAATGGCCCGCGGAGTCCTCTGTCCATCCAGAATTAGGAACTATCTTTTCAACAACTGGAGTTCGTACGCTTGTTCTTACTCCAACCCGTGTGCCTCTAGCACTGGCCATTGAGGACGAACTAACAGCTAATATGAACCTCAAGATTGCTAGAAATTGGTATCGAAGAAACGTTGAGTGTTATAATTTGCACAATTTGCATGCTTACCTGTAGAAACTATATACATGCTCGTATAGGACAACGTTATAATTGCGTGCTTTGGTTTCCATGTTTCCCTGCTGATCAAGTCAAAGGTTGGCTTGCTTTACTTGCTTGAACTTTGTTATTCCAAACTTGAGCTCCTGGAAGGTGGAAGTTTGGGAGGTGATGACCTATTTAGTCTTGTAACATGTGCAAAAGCAGACTATTCCTTGCTTTGCTCATTTCCAGCCTCTCTCTTTCGGGGGTCTGTAGAACCAATATTTCATGATATCATATTTTTAGTTGGATTATTTTTTATCTTAATTTTTAATATTTAGGTTTTGCTAGATTCATGTTAAGAGGGGGAGGGGGGTTATTGAAAAAATATTAATTGCATCGTAAATACAAAAACCATTTATTAACAACGGTTTTTGTTTTATAGCTCGATTTTTAAATACTTTCCATTACTTTCATTGTTCGATTAATGCCTAAATGAATATACCTTTTAACAAAAAAAAAAAAAAACAAAACAAACTACAAATCGTTTATTTTAGTTCTGACGACCAATTTAATATCCTTAGTGCACTATGAATATTAAGTATTGAATTTAGGATGAGGAGAGATTCTTATGTGATTAAGGCAGCAAGCCAAGTTTGTTAAGGTATAACACGTGAGTTGGAACAAATGTCATGAAATAAGGTATTTCTTATTTCATAAGCAATATTTTTTACTGATGACAAATGATAAATTTGGAATATAGAAATAATGGCCAGTTAAATTATGGTCCAAATATTATTTTAAATGTTTTTGTTTTCTGGGAGATTTATGTAGCATTGCTCTTCATGATTTTTGCAATGTTTTTAACAGGTTCCACAGTGGTTTTTCCTCCACCTCCCGAAACCTCCATTATTTTGTTGTCGATGTTTTCTATCAGAGACCAACTGTCACCACTCAAACTCATAAGCAGTGTACAACGAAACTTCTTCGCAGCTTAACAAGGGGCACTCCTCCCCGAATATCAAGGGATTTGTCAGCAATGTGGTGCCATACAACTGACCACTGAATAACAAGATATCATGAACAGAGTAACGGGCGATATACTCGTGTGTGAATGTCGCCATATATAGTTATTAATTGTTGTTGTGTATTATTTTTCAATGTTGTCCTCTTGTGTTTGTTATTCCGCTTCACTATTTAGGTACAAAGTAGCTTTGCAAGTATCTTCTGCCATAATATTCAAACTTGAAGATACTCTAGCAAATCTAACCCTTCTTGGAGCACCTTATCGGCGTCTAATATTAGTTCCAAATGCCAATACTATAACATTGCTGTGCTTCATAATTGAGGTGACAGGGATTGGAGATCAGAGCGTGACTTATGATTAATGGAGCCTTCTTTACCCAATCTGGAAAAAAGATGTAAATTTTCCCAAGACAGACATCACTGCAAAGCCTGGGACATTTGTTTCAAGTCTCACTTGCTTTCCAGGTGCCCTAAAATGTAAAGTAAAACAACCCATGCTGCAGCCAAACAACGCTCACTGGAAACTTGAAGAGAGACAGATCCAGATCGTAGCAGTAGCACGCCTAGTATCAGACAGGACACCTTTGCTATCGCATATCTGCAAACATAAGAGCAAGCATAGTTTCTTAAGGCATTGAGTCATATTATCCAATGGTATATTCGTATCTATAAAACCAACAGCACGCATTGGGGTATGTCCGAGAGATAGCAGCAACAGGAGCTTATTTTCATTTCAGAAGTCTGGTAAAATATTCTTTTCTTTAGCGTAATTAATTTCCATAAATGTCATATAACTTAACTACAATGAAAAAGAAGAAAAACCTACACTCCCTGACACCGACTTGACCTTATCATGTCATATATTTCATATTAATCTTCTGCTAGAATTTTACATCAGTTCACAAAAACAGAGGCTGGGGCCATGTTCTTTTTCCAACCAATTCAAATTTCTTTCACTAAAACTACTCCAATGCATAAAGGTATAAATCACTTCTAGTAAACCAAAATTCTGAGCTAGCCCTCCTCCACATCCATCGCGCGATAGGTCTAAATACTGAAAATAACTTTTTTGCTTAGGAGGTAATGCAGCATGCGTACATCAACCCCCCCCCCCCTCTCCCTCCCAAAAAATAAAAAACCTAAAAGAACCCTACGTCATACGCGCCTTCAGCACTAGGTCGCTCCTTTTTAGTCCTCCTCTACATCAAGTCCACCAATCCGCTGTCGTCTCCTGTCAAAAACAGCTTTGAAAGATTCACGTTCAGCCCGGATTCGTTCTTGAAATATGCTATGCTTCTTTGGCTCCACACCATTACGGGTTCGACCATCCTCTTCAGGTAATGGATTTGATTTCTGTACATAAATATAAAATACAATGGTTTTTATATACGTATCTCAGGTAAAAAGACAACTTCAACTTGGCCAAATCAGCAAATAGAATGCTTAAACATACAACAGATTAACATCCCGAAAAAGATGGAAAACAGAAGCACAAAATCTTGAAACCAAATATCTCACTTGGATTTTATGGGAAATAACACCAAAAAGAGAAAAGGACAACTAAATAATAGTAAAAGCTGTTAATGAAATATAAGAAACATGAAGTCATGCAACTAACCAGGTTGTATCCTGCACCAGGTCCAATCACTAAAGACAAAGCATTTACCTTCCTTGCTGCTCCTATTGAAAACCCTCTGTTCCCAACCTGAAAGGATAATTGCAAAGAAAGGGGGCCGGGGGGCAAATATTAAGGAAATGCCTATATAATGAAAGCCACAAAAGCAGGTTTTACCACTGTTTTTGTTGTAGCCGTGTTTCCACACACCAAACCTAATAATTGAAACCCACCCTTAACTAGAATAACGCATCCCTTTTTCCATATTTCAGTTCCCTCAACCCCTCAAGCAGGCAATAGGGAAAAAAAGAGTAAAGGATGAAAAAATGCACCTACACACACACACAAGAATTAAAAAAAAACAAACCAATGAGCTGATAGCTCACACCATCTTTACTGTAGTATACTAGATGTCATGGGTTCAATCCCTGCACCGTCCCCCCCCCCCTCCCCCCTCTCTCTCTCTCCTTCTTCGAACACCTCCTAAATAGCCATACCCAAATAGAATTAAACAAGAATGCAATTTTTGCTGTCAAAATGTAGGACTGATACAGACTTCAAATAGTACTTCAGATAATGGCATCAAATATATATATCACATACCTGATCACCCCAATGTACAGATTTTCGTTCCTTGCCATATTGATGAATTAACCCAGACAGAGCATTAATATTGCCCTTCATACCTTCAGTTTGATCAATGTCATCTTCACCAAAATCTTCTGACCATTTGCTTTTACCCAATTCCCTGACTTCTGTTGGATGTTCCCCTTCAGCATCCCAACTTTTCCCATCCTTTGGGAAACCTAAATTTCAAAGGGTTAATCAAATTGAAGAAACATGATAGACAAGGAAGTAAAACAAACCCAGAAAATTTTAATCAAATTATAATCCAGTGATGGTACTGTATAGCACAGAAATATTTAATTTATATAATAAGTTGAAAACAAATGCATTTTTACAGACAATATACAAATCTAAATCCTATTGAAGGGAGGGAAGGAATGATACTAACAACATAATTTCACACATCACTAAGAAAGGGCACAACATGAAACTGAACAAACTCAAAACAAGTTTATGTTTAAAATATGAAATTGAAATCAATGTGCATTGAAAGTAGGCATATATGAATATGCAGTGGAAGTAGTGAGACACTCCAGAAATCTCATAAAAATGCAGCAAACCTCCACTGTACAATCATACAGACATTAGTGTTCAAGACTCCACTGAAAAGAGATTAGTTATCACCTTAACCAAATTCAAGGACAAATGACAGTAACACAGAATCAAAGCCAAATTGTTTACTTCATTCACAAAATACATAAAAGTAAAATAGGCTTTAATTTCCTGGATTAATAATAATAAATTAATTACATTAGAATTAGGTATCAATGATTAGATGCACCGCAAAGAAGTGATATCAAGAGCCATAGATAAAACAGCCACACAGATAGTAATGGGTTGAAGCACACTACCTGCATCTTCCACGACAGGTGGGTCAACAAATTTCTCGGCCTCTCTTCCTTGAGCTGGAGGTAACACATCTCCCAGATCATCTTCCATATCCATATCAACCTGGAAGACATGCAATACAAAACCAGTCAGTCCAGACACCGCCTGATAATTTTGTATATTGAACAGACTGAATTGCATTTTAAAATATTAAAGCATCTTTGACAATAAAATCAAATAAAGAGCCTGTAGGTATTTGACAAGCACATACCTTGCATCTAGCCTGATAACAAGTCAAAACCATAAGGTATATTACAAATTAAAACAGGTCTAGTTATTAACATGGATAGATGACCAAAGGAATAATTACAGGCTAACATAGTGAAACTCAGATATATTTCCACTTGTTTTTAATAAACATTTATTATTAAAATTAATCTGCCTGTGTCAATCACAGTCTTATGAAGACAATAGGGTGAAGACACTTAGATATAGAGGAACTGATGATCAGTACCCAGAAAACAACAGATTATCGAACCTTGTTAACAGGAGTATTAAAAGAAATAAATAAAATATCTCCAGCAATACTATAAGGTTCTATCACATGGCAACCACACATATCATCCAATTTGAAACCACTCCATAAAAAATGTTTGATAAAACACAGGAATCAAAAAAATTTACAAATGTGCATTAATTTATTGATATTTTTGGATGATAAATAGTAATGTAAAAATGCATTTTGACAGATTGTTAATTAAGTAATTATGAACAGAGTAGTTGATCTTGGCTTATAGCACTGCTAAAGCACCGCCACAGAGTGGAGTGGCACCCTCATGCTCATGAGCCTTGTTAATTAAGTAATTATGAACAGAGTAGTTGATCTTGGCTTATAGCACTGCTAAAGCACCGCCACAGAGTGGAGTGGCACCCTCATGCTCATGAGCCTTGTAGCATTGCAGTTCAACATCGCAGCTGGAGTAGTGCAAAAGCGGGCATGAATTTGGGTGGTCCACAGCTGCTACCTCCTTTCTAGGTGCAATGCCCTTTCTGCGCTCAGTTTTTAACTGTTCATGGGGTTTTTTGCACGGGACCGGGGGAATCTTGGGAGTGTGCCCCCTTTTGCGTTAAACCTATTCTATGACCTGCTTAGGTCCTCTCTCACTCTCCAACAAACCACTCCTCTGAACCCCAGCAGCCAGCTTCTGGCAGACATCCATCACTGTTTGCATTGTTTTCCAGCGTCCTCAAGTCCATTTCCAACAGATATCCATTGCTGTTTTTTATTTCCTTTACTTTGTTGTTATGGACATGTCTGTTAAGTTCTCAAACTCTAACTTTTGATCCTTAATTATGAATTTCTTTTAGGTTATTTTATTTTCACATGCGTGTATGTGTGGTATAATCTATGTTGGGTGTATTTAAAACTTCAAAATAGTAACCATCCCACTACCGCTATAGCATTTTCGCAGTCAGCCACTCTGCACCATTATTTGGGATTGACAATTATGATTATGAATATATGTGATTCATTTTATACCTTTAAACATGTTAAGTTGTAATATAATGATGTAATACAAGTAATAAAGAATTATTATTAGTTACTGTATTAAACATAGTCACTAGAATGATAGCAAATGCCATAGAGAAGTAAGCTCGCTAAATCCCACCATGTCTTTTTCAAATGCAAGGTGCTGAATTCAACACAAGAATTCGATACAAATTAACCAGATCGATCCAACTAAACCACAGAATCTAGTTCTGGTTGATCAGTTCAAAAGAAAGGCAGGGGTTATGGTCAAGCATAGATTTTGATCAAGGCAATTTATGGAGGTTAGCTAGGCTGACATCAGGATCAGATAATGTTTAAATTTCAAAATACTTTTGGTAACTATTCAGAACTAGGCAGGGACCAGATAGAAAACTATGTTATTCTCCTACTTCTTTGGATAGGTTTTTTTCTAGAGAAGTCCAATAGGAAATCAAAATCTCTTGGATGTCTGATCTTTTGATCAGACAGCATAACTCCGTAAGATAAATTAAAATGATATGCTGTGCCATACAGCTACCAGTCCCCGATACTGGCTAGCCCCAAAAGAATAATAGCAGGAAGAGAGATGACTGTTATTTTAAATTTAATATTATAATCTATAGCACACATATAAATAATCAAAAACAAAATTAAATAAATTCTTGATAAATAATGTCACAGTCATGCACAATCACCCTCAATCTAGGAGCAATAAGAACAAAGGATTGAAGCCAAAAAAAAGAATATGATAGATAAAAATTAGGACAGTATGAACTGTAAAGTCAAAGGAAGAACAGAGCAAGATTTAAAAAAAAGGAACATGGGCCAACAAAATGTTGAGACTTGAGAACAGAGGTCAAAACAAAGGTAATTTTCTGTGATTGACCAAGGAAGAATGGTTTCGAACCCTATAATGTTTCTGAAGCAAAAAATGTATTAGAAAACTAGAAGAACATTTGAAAGTTTGCCTCCTAACACTCAAATTACACACAAGGGCTCGAAAGATAAATATGTGTTGATGTTAAATTTACCTCCTGTATTCTGCTTTCCTTTAGATCATCTCCATGAAATAATGACTGTCAAGTCAGCAAAAGAGAAAAAATGAAGATGCTAGTAAGAAGACATTATTATACAAGTTACACTAATGTTATGGTCTGATAAGGCCAACACTTTCACTCAAATTAACAGCAAACCTTCACATCAAGCTGCAGATACAAAGATGGAGCTTCTTCCCATTGTCTGGACATCCTTTCTATTTCTTCCTGGGTGAATCCATGGACATTCCTTGCTGCACAGCCCTGAATAAAGAAAAATATCAAACCCATGTAACTGTAAAAGAACAATACCTCAGATAAGAGGATTCGGTCATCAATCAACCCCAAAACAAGTAAACATGTAAAACTCAATATACAAAAAGCTGATCCCATGTTTTTAAAGGGCAAACAGGAAAGTAAGATGGAAAAGTTTCCTGTTATAATACAAAACTAACAGCTGGTTTTAAGGCTTAAAAGTAAAACAAAATGATACTCAAATGTTGCTCATTGGAAAGAAGAAATAAACACACCACAGGGTCCTTGTAGGTAGCTTCCAAAATGTAGACTTCGTACCCCGATCTCTGAAAGGAAGAGGAATATCCATGAGTAAAGACAGCATATTGAACAAAAAGATCTCATTGTACCTGCTCTTTAATTCATAAATCTCTTTAAGCATGAAATAAGAATTAATCACTATAACAGCACAGAGGCTAATGGCATTCATGCATGCACTTCAGATGATATCAGCTTTTAATTCAAATAAATACATGAAGACTGGACTTTCAGTACGAGGCAGTTCATTTCACATAAAGCAAATGGTACAGGTAGCATTAACATCCCCATTTAAAGTTAACGCTTTGATATCTATTATCTTTAACAACCTTGTGCACAAGATTGGTTAAACAAAGTCTCAAATGATGTAAGTCAAATGTATGAACAATCTTGTTGAACTCAGGAAAAGACAGGAAAGTAGCAGAATTACACCAGAAAATGGTTAACTCCCCAGAGCTATGCTCCACAGAGAAAACCATGCCTGCCCAAGCTAGAAGCCAAAAGGAATAACAGAAAGAAAAATCATGATCCTGTAGCTAACTCCTATTTAACTACCCATCCACCATCGTGGATCCCACAAACAACACAGGAAATAACAGAATAGCCTACATCTCTGACCTAGTCAATTCTTTTGTTTCTTCTAGGGTAAACCCTCCACATCTTAGGCCCATCTCATTGGCCTGCTACTAATTGGCGTCCATTATTAAACAATACCAACAACAGAACAATTAGGAAGTATAATATATAGAGCACTTTCAATTGATCAGCTTAATTATTTGCAATTATTAAAACAAAATGTTGAATAACTTCCTAGCCTCTACCCTTTGTTTGCTACTTTTCTACATAAAATCATAATAAGGAACTGTACATGCTTTACAAAACTAGGTAAACAGAAGGTACATGAAACATATGTCTGCACCTATTTCTGAGAGCATATGGAGAGTATTACAAAAGATATTATTGTGAGTCGTCTTGAGCACACATGGCAGAGGTTGCGAGAAAGAAAGAAGGGTATACCTTTGCAGTTGCCCAAAATTGAGCAAAATCAGCTACCCGCAGATTGCGGTCATCCACTAAGATGATGCACAAATACCACCAAGAAAAGGGTCAATTGCCGAACAAAACTGCATCTGTGGTTAGTGAATAAATAGGCAGTGCATGGGCACTGCATCACCACTTAATCTAAAACGAAACTACATCATTGAACTTATTAAATTCTTTAACAAGCCAGTATAGAGCCCTCAAACACTTTCTCTGACTTCTATGCCTAAGCTATTATAATTCATCTAAGAAAACAATTTTTTTCTTTTGGTTTCCTTAATAAACAATGACTTAGGTAATTTCACATAAACACATACCAGAGTAGATTAAGTCTCTTAGTCAGTACTCAGGGAAATTATATTAAGAAGAAATCAACAGACAACATCACAATAATGAGTATGGAACTCAGGACAAAACACAGGATTTCCATCCATAGCAAAACAATGTCCTCAATTAAGTTAAAACCCTAAAAAGTGGAAATTGTTGGTTTTAAGAATAATTTAATTATAGTACTATTTTTTCGATGCATACCAATAATGAAGGTGAAAACTCCCTCCTCAACAGTTTTCTTGAAAGCTTTCAACATGCTTGACCGATAAGCCTGTGGGGGTGTAAAACCAGGAAGATCAGGAAATTAAGTGTATATCAAGTTAACAGGTATTCACAAGAGAACTTAAAACAAACATGTATCACAAACAAGAGTCAAATGTAATTTTCCTGTATTTGTCATGCAATAACAAATTTATTGTTGACAAGTATCCAAACAAATAAAGGAATGAAAACAAAAAAATTCCTTGCAACTAAGCTGCCATGGCCTAATTCCCAATTTGCTACTATACAAGCAAGCCAGCTTCCAAACACTCTGCATTGAAAAAATAGGTTTCTACTGTCCTCTATGTCCTAAATCCTAATTCTTACAGTTTCCTGCATTTCTGTTTTGAGATGCATTCAAAACAAATCTGTGGAACATGATACACACACACACACACACACATACATATATATATACACACATGCACATACATATATATATACACACATATCACATCATGCTCTCTAACCCCTCTCTCCATCCCTTTCCACAACTCATTTCTAAGCAGAGAAATGGCATGGACAACACAGATCTAGTAATACAATTCTAAACAAATGACAGCAAACATTTGACATCTTGATGAAATATCAAATGGCAAAATACAAAGCCCAGGACATGCAAAAGTTACCTCCTCCATTTCAGGTTCATAACAATACTCCATGACTTTCTTCGTTACAGGCTTCTTGTTTCTTCCTAGACTTGAAGATTTTGAAGCCTCACTATCCTCAACCTTTTCAACAGAAAATACAACTATTAATACAGCATCCACCAGAACTAATCAAAACCAAATAGAGGAATGGATAAGAATGATGAGCCAATATGAAAAGCAAGAATGCATACTCATGAACCTTTTCAACCTCAGTCATAAAATAATCGTCCATAGAATGAATTCGAGGAGCATCACCACCATTTTCAACCTCAAGATCCCGCAACATCTTTGCTAAGTAACTCTTACCACTACCTGATAAGGACACACAAACATGCAACAAAGACCTCAACAGAAGGAAATCATCAAACCATATGCAGAATAGCAAATAAATTGCTTCGCTGGTGCAAACAAAAGAACTATAAAAGTCTTCTCACAGTCCAAGACCTAAAATGACACACAACCAAGCGCTTCTTTGTGATGAGCAACACAAATACTTTGGAAATTACTGACACTTTTCACCTTCCACAAAAGCAAAAACTTGTAAGCTCTCTCATCACATGCACGCTACTGATGAATTTGCCTCCACACTATTCCCACTCACTTTATATTAATAAACAAACACCCTAAGTCCTAATAAACCAGCATTGAGCGGAGTCAACTTGCATAAAAATAGCAATTCATCAATGCAACAACAGATTTTCAATAATTCCCAACCAACAATAGCAAATAATAAACAATTAATGAAACACCAACACAGTTACAAAGCACACCTGGGAGACCCCGAAAGATGATCACAAAATGATCAGGACGGGAAGCTCGATGTGGATGCCGAAATAAGTGTGAAGCATCAATAAATTTAGGTCTATCAGCAGAAAATTGATTCATTGAAAAAGGTTGAGCATCTCCCAAGTACTGCTTCGATGGTTGCTGCTCAAAAAGGAAAAATACACGCTCAGAAAACTTCAACGACTCAGAATTACAATTTTCACATTAACTCGAGACAAAATGGCAAGGGTACCTCCGGAGGAAATCCAGTGGAATATTCTGGAAGGGGTTTATTGTGAAAATAGGGCTGGGGTAAAGAATGAGCCTCTGGAACTTGTGAAAACGACGAAGGAGATGAACTCACGGGAACAGGAAAAAGAGAAGATGGTTTCTTCGGTGGAGAAAAGTACGTTTTCATGTGCGAAGATTGATTCATTGACGGATCCATAGGAAGAGGAGGCGGTGGTGAAGTAGGAAGAGGAGGCTGGCCCCTAAAGAACCTTGAAGCCTCCATTTGAGCCATATTCTCAGAAAAACTATTGCTGCCACCGGTGGGGTGAGGATAAGGATAATGACCTACTCTTCCAGTCTGATTCCCTTCCTGAGAAGGAAAATTAACCTCGTGTGCAAAATCATGAGGTGGTTGCGGGTGCACACCAGCACCTATCTGTTCATGGTAAGGTGCGTTCATTTCCCTATGAGGATAACCAGGTGCATTTGTTACCTGTTGAGGAGTATGGCTATGATAATTCCCGTGCTGCAATGAATCTGGATAACCGTGGATAGGGTGCGGAGGGGTTCTGAATTGTGCATTATGGAGATGTTGTGGAAAGGCATCGTGACCTGAATCGGAACGGAACCCGTTTTGATTAAAGTGCTGCTGCTGCTGCTGTTGTTGTTGTTGTTGCGCCACGGGTCTAGCGTAACCGTGGGAAAGGTCTTGAGGGTGAGGTGACGTGGCGAGGGCAACTCCGTGATCACGAATAAGCTTTAATCGACGCTCGTCCTCGGAGAAATTGGTAGGGTTATCGTCGATTCTGGGTCTCTTGAAGTTTCTATCACCGTAACCGGCGTTAGTATTGGGATAGGGTTGGAAATTGGGGTTTGGTGAGGCATAAGGGAAGGGGCGTGGGTGTGGAAAGGGGTGATCCCCAGGGAATGGTTGAGGGTAATAGGGTGGTGGAGGACAGAAGGGGAAGTGAGAGAGGGAACAAGTAGGACAGAGATTATTAGATTGTATAGGTCTAGGAGAAGGACGCCATTGTCGATCCATTAGCAGTTCCAAGTGATTTTGGAATGAACAGATGGAAATCGTTCTGTGCCAACCTAGCGAGCCAGGTTCTCTGCAAATACCGAGGGACTTCAATTCTTAACGCCACGCTAATGCTCATTTAAACCCTCAATTTATACCCCCTAAGGAAATGTAATTCTTTATTTTTTCTTACCGAGTCTTCACCTTATTCTTTTATATTAATTAATTAATTAATTAATATTTTGGTTCTCAACTTTATTAAAATTAATATAAATTGGTCTAATTTAATATAAATAAAATTAAACGAAAATAATATATTTTTTTCAAACGATTTATCTATGCTTTATTTTTATTTTTTTAATAAAAATATTGTAGAATGAACTTTACAGAAAGAATAAAAAAATCATGATAGTATCATATAAGAAGTTATCTTTTAAAATAGATGAATAAAAAAAAGTTAAACAATAAAAAATGAACGGAGAATATAGAGAATAAATTTTCAAAAGATAATATTATTAATGAAGATAAAAAATTTAAATACACTAAGATGTTTAGTATAACAATAATTGAAAAAAAAATAGGAAGATGGGATTATTTCTTATACATTTTGAATGGAAGTGAAGCATGTAAAATTATTAAGCCTTGAAAAAATAATATTATTGTCATGTTTTTAAAATATAAGATTGATTTTAAGGTGTTGGAAATCAAATTACAACAAACAAAAATAAAAATGGTAATTATAAATATTATAACTTGAGATGTGATTTTTTTTGGTTATTAATGGTAAGGATAAAAAAATTTGCTAAAAGGACTTTAATTAATATAATTGCTATCTCATTATAAGAAAATGATGTTCAAATTTTCATTCTTTTAGTGAAATCTTTACATAAGATAAGAATTTGGCTTTAATTTTTTAAATTGCCTATAAAATATTATGATATCATTGTTCGTTGAAATGTTAGAAACAAAATAAATAGAAATGTTAGAAAGGTAAAAACAAAATATTCTTTGGAAAGAAGCAATATGTTAAATTACATGTAAAAGTTCTAACAAAACATTTGCTAGCTTTATTCAAAATTAATGAGATATTGTGGTGTTTAAGATTTGCATCTTTGTTGTCAAACGTAACAGTGTTTTGATCATTACTGAGAGAGCTACCCAAACAAAAAGACTTTTTTTAAAGGTTATGGTGTAGATAAAGTTGATTATTTGGATTTTAGAGGATGGGGTGAAAAAAATTAATCATTGAAATAAGTTCCCAAATAGTAGTTCAAAACACTAAAAAGCCAAGAAGAAAGTATGACACAGATACATGGCCGTACAAGATTAAAAGGAGAATAAATATTAGAAAAGATGATATCAGAGTAAATTTTTTTAACTTCAAATTAAGCTTTAGAAATCTCATTTCAAGCACGCCTCTCCTTGTTTTATGCAGGTACTTCTTAACAGGGAGAACACAACAAATTTCAAATAAATTAGAGACATTTATTAAAGAAATTTTCAATATATTTGTCTATTATGTTTTGACTAAGTCGTTTATAATAAGCAATGGAACTTTATCTTACTTGATAGAAAAAGGCTTTTATATTTTATTTTTCTATTTGGTTATCTAATTATTTTATAAAAATATTAATATTCCAAATAAAAATTATGATGAATTGTATTAATCTTTTTATCAAGGATCAATGAGACAGTTAATATCAATAATACATTTGTTGTAATTTTAAACAATAACAACTATAACAAAAGTAAAAAGTTAAGCTCGATATTAGTTTTGCTTTACGTATAACTTAGATAGGTAATTTAAAATCCATCCACTACATTAAGGAGCAAGCAGAGAAATTTGTAACCATTTGTTGGAAAGAAATAAAAAATATATTGGAACTTACGAGGATGATCATTTTAACTCAACTTGTGATATATGCATTGCCCACTTGTACTTCAAAAACAAATATACAACCAAATCATGTTTGTTTAAGATTAAAACACTTTTATAATTTTCTAAAAAACTAGATGATTTAAATGCAATGTTCTCAAAATTTAAACAATCTTAATTTTGCTTTTTATCATAATGCAAATTCATAATTTTCAACACATTCAAATAGATATTAGTAGTCATTGCATTTTAGCTACAACTTTTGATGTTAGATAAATTATTGACTAGATAAAAATTAAAGACGATCGTTCAAATAACCTAGCATAATTCTTTTAATTAACTTTTATAAATGATAGAAAATTTTGCTTTGTAATTTTTTTTTCATTGAACTTAAGCTCTTTTCGATTACTAAAAAAAAACCTTTTTTATATTATTAACCAACCAAAAATTTTAAAATAATTATTAAAATTAATAATTTTTAATGATATAATAATCTATGAGTAGATAATTGGATAAAAAATTTCCTATTAGTGTATTCCAATTAAATAATAAATATTTTACAAAATATACTTTATAAATATATTATATCTTATATATCTTGCTAATATTATATAAATAAAAAATATTTAAAAATACTAACAGTTTTTATTTTAATTTTTTAAAATACTCAATATATAAAATTTTATCTTTTAGAGTTGAATATTGAAATATTAGAAAACACAGCTAACACAAAATCATTACAAAATCAAAATATAATGATTAATAAATAATAAGAAGTTATCAATAATATAATTAATAAAATATTTTATTTAGTTTCACTTAATTTCACCTTCCTCTTTTTTAAGAAACCAAATCTTTCCATTCTTTTTAATCATATATCATATTTTATTCCCTCTTTTAAATATATCAAATATTAAATAAAACTCGCCTTTTATTTCATCCCACTCTAATTTGATATATTTGTATATCAAACGATAATAAAGTGTTGTCAAAACTAATGTCCAACAAATACCATGCATGCAATCGTCGTGATAAATTGGAAACTATGATTTTAACTGTATATTTGCCCAAGACATGAAAATCATGATTCATAATAAAATTTAAATTCAAATTCAAATTTTATCATCCAAACTGATTCACAAATATATGTTTGAAAGTGAGATTAAAAAAAGATAAAATAAAAAATTAAAGATAATAACTTTTAAAATTAAAGATATAAAGTAAAAAAATTAACATAAATTTAATGATAATATTTTGTTTATTTTTATAAACATTATATAGATCTCTTAATTTAAAATAATAAAAAAAATGCCTTTTTGTTTTCTCTCCCAAAAAACCTCCATCGCATGCTGGGGCAACAACACAACAGTAAAAGAAAAAACCATTTCATAAAGCCAACTCAATTGACAGTGTGAGCTCAACCCACGTGACTACAGTAGATAAAGTGGCAGCAAAAACATTAAGGATCACAAGAAAATTATTATGCATTCATGCAACACATTAATTGCTATAAAGCATACTAGAGAAAATAGATTTGCATACAAAGACCAAAGTTGTGACCCGAAAAAGAAAAAAGTTACATAATGGTATAAAATTAAGAAGTTACAGCTAAAGTATTGGTTAAGAAATATAACATTAATTGATAGTAGTTCTCAATTCTATAATCAGTAGCAATACATATTGCATAGAATCCAAATATAAATATAAATAAATAAAAAGAACAAAAGGCACTTTTCAAATGAATTTTTTTACTGGATATCAAAAATAGATTGGGCGAAGATAAGAACCTCTAAATGAAATTAGAGACACAATTTTCAGCCACAAAATACATATATATCCTTGGATAATTGGAACGTGGAGCAATAGTGTCTCTATATGTGGATTGTAAGAAATGAGGACACAGATAGAGATGTGTTTGCTCATTGATCATCAGTTCATACAAGAGTACATCATTGCAAATAATGCTAAGCACATCAAGAGCAATAGTGAATCTTCAGAAGGGACTTACTTATTTCCACCTTTTACCTCTATCTTTAGTTTGTCCACTACATCAACCATCAAGTAACAAAATTTGGCTTCGGCAGTTAAACAATTAACGACCCCTTCAATTGATCTCAGCTCCTCATGAAATTGTGGATGTAACACCAGCTGAGAAAAATTCTCATCAAGCACCAAACCAAGACATTTTAGAACATCCTCTAGTTTAGGAACCCAATCACAAGCCTTCAAACCCAAAACTGATGAGGCTTTTGGACATGGTCCTGCTTGAGGAAACCTCTCATATTTATTCAACCACTTTGCTAAATAACGAATCAAACTTATCAACTCTTTGCCACTCAACTTACTGAATGAAGGTGATAACATCACATTGTTGATGTTTGAGGATGCAATCAGATAATGCAAACAAATCTCAGATGAAGAGAAACCATCATAACCCATCATAAGCAAAATGGAAGCCTCCTTTGCAACAAGCAAGTTCTTCCTCTTGAGGTTGCTATCACTTACTTTCTCAATGGCTAACAGGGCTTGGCTCTCCCACTCCTTCTTCACAGTTACCATACTGTCATAAGCATCTTTGGATGGAGAAAGAAAATATCTCAAAATGGTGAGTATTTCTGATGAACCAAGATCAAAAGCATGCTTAATGCATAAACAGAGCAAATCAGACCTCTTTTTTTCCACTACCTTGACAACCAAATTTGAATAACAAGAATGCTCAATAACACCATTAACAATCAAAGCCTCAACCACTTCCCAAATCTCCAGTGAAACACAAGCATCCAAAACCAAACCAGCAACATCTTTACCCATGAAAAGTCCAAGTTTGTCAATCAAAACCCTGCTATAACCACTACTGGATGAATCAACCCCAATTGAAACCCCTACTTTGCCACCGATGTTTTCTAGATAGGAATTCAAACTTCCAATAAAATCACCCTTATCCAAATCATTATTGTTCTTGAGCTTTGTCTTCAGCTGTGTATAGAACTTTCTGCTAATGTCAATAATCTCAGCATCAGTTTCTGAAATTTGCCATCCAATAAGGGGTTTTAGGATGAATGAGGAAGATTCTTCTTCAACTTTGGGCTTTAAATTAGGTATAATACTGTCGGGGTTCAGAACAATTGGGTACTCCAAAGGTGAATCAAGCGGTTTTGAATTGAGTGAAGCATCCTTAATTACTTCCAGCAAAGTCATGATTGAAATTGCAAGAAATGTATCTGCAAGCAAGCAGAAGAATAAACCTCAGAAACACGTGTGCATCAAAGAAGGATTTCATTCTATTCAGTTGCATAACAGAGAAAGGAGAGAAAGGAAAAAAAACAAACAATAATAAGTGATAAAAGTACCGTTCCAGCAAACCTGAGGTAGACGTTGTACCTCTGCGACTCGGTGACGGTGTCGCCGACGGCTAGGGCTGGCAGAGTGAAACTCGGTTTGAATTGAAAACCCTTCTTAACCCCTTTGTTTGTGTCATAACTCTTCATAAGGCCATAGAGCCCAATGACATATCTCATCTGATTTCGGCCCATAAATGAAATGGGTCAGCTAATTGGTCTAAGAGATACAGCTTGGAAGCCTTCCAGACATGGGTTTCACTTTTTAAACTTTGGGTGGTAATATTGTATTACTGTTGGGCTTTAAGCCTATCTGGATCTATGTTGTTTGTATTTGGACCAATGGGTTTTGAGGTTTTTCAAGGATATTAAAAATAAGAAAATTTTGTTAATATACTATTTTATTATTTGTATAAAATAAAATTAAAAATTTCAAATAAAAACCGGTATTAATATGAAGTTAACAATATTTAAAAACCAGCTTTGAACCACTAGTCACCGTGGCAAGATCTGTAGCGATTTTGTTCACTGGCTTTGCACATTGGATTTGAGTGACACCTAATGTATTATCTGTATCGAATTAGTGGGTATCTTTAAAGATATTAGGTATCCATGAATATTCATAAATATTTAAAATTTAAAAATCATAAAAAAATATTATATAAATTAGCATTATATAATATCATTATGAACTAACATATTAATAATATCATTATAAAATAATATAAAATAAATTTTATGTCATTATAAAACAATATAAAATCATAATATTTTTAAAAAAATAGTTTTATGCGTATAAGGATAGCCGAAGGACAGGTATATCATATTATGTTCCATTCATATTATGAGTATGGAGGTATTTATTGCAGTTATTTGTGGGTACAAATATTTTTGTCATCCCTAAATTTAATTATAAAATTTTAGAACTATGAGAATTTAATTAAAAAAATTAAATTATAATGACCTAATTAAAAATTTGATAAAACTATAACAAATTTTTAATTAATTTAATCTATGTTTTTTTTTTAAAATTAAAAAGTATACACCTCTCCAATTAAGAAATTAAATCACTCCTTACCTTATACATTATTTAAATGATAAAAAAATAAAATATAGTTAAAAGCTATATTATTTAGATAAATAAAAACAAAAAAATATATAAAATTACGTTCAATTTATCTAGATAAGTTGAAGGATAATTGAGAAGAAATAAATATACATATATAAAGATAATCTTATTTTATGGTTGAAACTTGTAAATGAAAAAAAAAATAACTTTTTCATACTAATACAAATATTTTAACACTATTTTTTTATTTATTTGTCTGGAGAGAGATCACTGAAAAATATTATCTTTCTCTTAGTTTTTCTACATTTAAATTAGTAAAACCAATTTTATTTTTTTTATTTAAGAAAGATGGATGTACATATACATACTGCATGTACTTCTTTGTATATATCTTTATTATCGTACGATAATTTTTTTACTAAAATAAATAAAAACGAGAAGTGCATGCATGATGTTATTATTTTGCATCTTTTTTTATATTATTGAGCTAGGTTTGTTATTAAAAATATTCTAACTTATAGAACAAAAAGGTCCAGCTTTCGGTCCTTAATTTTGTTGGGTATATTTATGCTCTGGATCTATAGAATTCCACCTGGACATAATGGTTAATTTTTGGTACGTAATTCGTTTATGGTTTGCTTGTTGTATGGCCATTTGCTCATCACGTTCAAGGCAGGTTTGTTTCTATGATCTTGTTTCTAAGTTCTAATCTGTTAACCCCTGCTCTTGAAAAAAAAAAAAAAACGGAGCGGGAGGGGATTTAGCATAATCAAAAATTAAAAAAATGTTTTTTTTGGTACTTTTATAAATTTAAAGATATTAAATCTTAACTAACATGAATTGTTATATATGCTTTTTATAATTAATATAGTTAAATTTATTTATTTTTAATAAGATAATTTGGAAATTTTAAAAATATTATTATTATATATTATTTTTATAAAAATTATATTTTTCATAAGTTTAATAAAATAGATCATTTATATTTTTAAAATAAAAAATATAATACTATTTAAATAACTATTATATTTTTTAATTTATTTCTTCAATTAAATTTTATTTTAATTATTATCTAAAATATTTAAATGAACATTTAACTTTGATTAATACCTGAATTAATTTATTACATTAATTTCTTATAATAATTAAATTAATTTATCACATTATATTACTATATTAATTCTATGTATAATTTAAATTAAATTTTAAATAAATTTATAATCTTAAATAATTTATTTGTTAAAATTATTTATAATATTTAAATTAAAATTTAAAATAAATTATTAATTTAATTAAAAATATTGAAATAAAATTTAAAATTAACTTATTATCTTAATTAATTTAAAACTTTAAATATATAATATGTAAATAAATTTTACATTTCTGAGTTACATATAATATTTAAAATAAAGATTAAATTATTTTATTACTTAAATTATACATAATATTTAAATTAATTTTTAAATTAATTTATTATCTTAATTAATTTATTAGGTTAATTCTCCATAAAAATTAAATTATTTTTTTCAAATTAATGTATTACCTTAATTATCTATAATATGTAAATAAAGTTTATCTTAATTATCTAATTAAATTAATTATTAAATTTATATATTTAGATTTACATATTATATTTAAATTAAATTATAAATTAGTTTTAAAATTTATTTATTCTCTTAATTATCTATTATATTAAAATTAAATTTTATATTAAATTATTACCATAATTAAATTTTATATGAAAATATAATTTGCTCGAACTCATCCAATAAGGATCTCTAATAAATGTTACATATCTCAAACCTATGATGCATGTCGAAGGAATGTCAAAGTTTTGGATGTGGCACTGCAAGTCTATGTTGTACAAAGAAAGGGTGACAAAGCCAATCATATCACATGTCAAGTGTGAGCAAGAGTGAGAGTTAATTATGAGAAGCTATAAAAACACATGTATAAGACTTAATTTATTTTAAAGTCTACTATGCTTACCATATAAAAGGCTAATAATATACTTAAAAGCTATATAAGTTATTGATTAAAAAAATTTATAAATTTTAAACTAATAGCATAAATAGATAATATATATATATATATTAAATCGACTCTTATTAAATAAATAAATTAAAATTATGAATTTAATATATTATTTTGAATTTATATAATATTAAAATTTGCATCATATACCCAATAAAATATAATATATAAAATAAAAATATGAAATTTTTGTAATATCATAACAAATTTATTGATGACTTAGGTCTTTAAATACTAAATAATTAAAAATAAAAATAAAAAAATTTATGATTTTGAACAAAATATCAAATTTTTAAATCAATTTTTTGAAATTGTTCATCAACATTTCAAACATAAAAAAAATAATTATTAAAATAAAAGATAATTTTAAAATAACTATTTTAGAATACTATATTAGATTATGATATTTTTTATATAAAATTAGAAATGTATGGAATGAAGTTATATAATTGAAAAGTAGATGGAAAGGGTTTTATTTAAAAAAAAATTATAATTTTTTTATTTAAAATTAAAAAATAAAAATAAAAATTTAACTAAATTATGTAAATATATTAATATATAAATATAATATATTAAAATAAATATTATAATAAATATAAACACATAATATATATAAATAAATAAAATTTTAAATAGATTAAATAAATTTTTTGATAAACCTAAATTTAGTTTAAATTATTTATTTAAAAGATTTTTTCACAAACTTCCATCTTACCTGGTAGTTAAACAAGTCAACTCAAATTTTAAACACATTGGATCATAGATCCTATTGAACTGCGTGATTCATTTGCATACTAAGCGCTACCGTTTGTGCATTTACGTGTCACGTGTTACCGTTAGCGAAACATGGGAATGAAAGGTGTAGTTTAGGCTCAGCAAAAGGTTTGGATGAGTCCCAGTTGAAAATTTTGGCTTCTATTGGTGAATTGTCCATTAAATATTCTTCTTTACTATTTCCAAAACAAGGGAAATTGGAGGACTTGGTTATGGAAAGGCATGATTTTTCTGGCGTTTGAAGCATGCCAAGTAATACCAGGGAGCTTATGCAGGATGTTATACACTGAATCTGATAGTTTAAACTAGCAAGTAGGGCATTTATTTTTTGTTTTTTAATTTTTTGCTATATCAGAGAATGAAGATTATAATGAAGTAAGGCAGCTCCATTCCTTTTGTTTTCTATTGATTTTTATTTTTTTGTAAATTATGTATTTTTTATGTGGAGGGGTTTCATATACGGGGTCCTGTAAAAAAGATTTTATAGCTCAAAATTGAGCCCCTACAACTTAGCTTGTGTTGCTGGGAATATCTTCTAGATCCGAACCCTCTCCTTTAGAAAGAGTTAATATCAACTGCAACGATATGCAAGATTTTGTATTTGATTCTCTTTTAACCATCTTAAAATACTGTGACCCAATGATCTAATCTTGAAATGAAGATGCATACATTACTCAATCATGTGACCCTTACGGAACATATGATTTTGGGATTATTGTGTCGGTGTAATTAAAAGTCAATACCTCGAGAATGAAATATCATATGAAAGGGGTGCTTTTCTAATGCATCTAAGAAGAAAAGGAAACTGGTGGCTTAAAGAAAAATCACAGCATGACGGCCAGAAGAGCATCACCATCCAGAGATGGAGTCAAGATCTTCTCCATTCTCTATATTAATAAGCAGTGACGTGTTATATATAATTATATATTACATCAACAACTGAGATTTAAGCCTTTAGTTTGAAAGGGGTACGAGAAACTTTAGTTTCCAAAATTGACAATTGAAAATGGAAACCGTCCTTATCATTTTTTCTTATTCGACTTCTCAGCTCCGCTTTATGCGCCACCAATTCTTTACATCATAAACATTAACCTCTCTTTTTCTGGAACCTTGTTCCCAAAGTTGATAATGGTGATGAATATGCAAATTGTGATGTTGGTGAAGTTGACAACGGAGAAATTTTGACCAGTTAAATTTTTAAAATTTGTTGAAATTTTTTTTTAAATAGCTGTGTGAAATTACATTGTTATCAAAAGTTTAATGGTGAAAACTGTATGAGATACAGCAGGTCTTACCAATCGATTAGTCTGATGTCAAAATCGTAAAAAAGATAAGTTACAGAATTGCATATCCTGCTCAAACTATTCAGCCAACAAAATATATAAATAAAAGAATCCGTACATACTAAATGTTAAATTTTAATGTTTATATATATTAAAATATAAAATTCATTAATTTAATTATTAATTTAAAAAATTTTGCCAAATAAATTATGTATATAAAATTTTAAATAAAATAAAAATTAAAATATTTTATCATATAATTTTATTTTAAATTTATTATATTATTTAAATATATATATAAATGTTAATAATTAAATGATATATAATTTTTTTAAAATTTTATATATATAATTATAGATATATTATAATATAATTTAATTGATAAATTTTATATTCTATATAAATATATAAAATTATTAAATTAGTGTAAATATAAAAAATATAATATTTAATATCAATAAATCTTGATTCATTAACAAGATATGAATATAATTAATTAAGTGTCGAAAGGAATTTGTACTATTAATTTAAAATATCAATTAGTTAAAATAAATTAACCAATAAAATAGAAAATGAATGATAATTAAATAATTTAATTGAATCATATTTGTAAAACACCGCCCTTATGGTATGCAGTTTATGTATAAAGAATAAGATTGGTCATGGCTAGATTGGACCATGGTGCAGCTGAGAGAGCCTGTGCAAGACCGACCATGAAAGCAACTTTAACGAATCTTTGGTATTTAAGTTGTATTGAACACTCAATACTGGTCTTCTTATAATAACTATCATTTCACTGTTTTTTATTTTAAATTTGAAAAAAAAAGTTAAAAATGGAAAAAGATAAGGATCAGTAAACAAATGACAATATTATAATATAATGGTAGATACTATTATATACTGAAAATTTTCCGGTTGACCAAAAACAAAATAAAAAATCCTAAATTTTGGGGTGTAAGGAAAAGGATGGGTTGATAGGAGTTCACATGTCAAGCTTTGTAATGCAGAAGATTGATTTTTAGTTATCTAGGGTAGAATAGCGTGTCTTCTACAGTTCCGACATTGAAGATGAGCAAGATGTGACGATCACAAGCCTTTACTCATAACAGGCACTGCAGAAAACGACACAGATGGCTTAATCACAGTAATACTCAAAATACTATCTTAAGCTTCCATGATAAGCCACGATAGGATGGCTTCTATTGTCGATATGGAACTTGGGTGAACTTGGGTCCCAGAGAGAGAAGTTGAGGTTTATGATGTATAGGATTGGTGACTGCGACAGAAAGCCGCAGGTGGCCGCAACATCAGTAGCACCAGGGCCCATTGAATGGTTTTTGAGGGTTATTTTAAAAAATAATTATTAAAATAGGATTATTTAAAAAATGACCTGTATGTCTTAAAGATGAAAAAATATCCCATTATGAAAGGATGAGGCAAATTACGTGTCACATCTTGTTTTCCAGTGCGACACAACATTATTGTAAAAGTAAAATAAAGAAAATATTTTTTATTTTTTAAATAAGTAAAATTATTAATGCTATTTATTATAAATATAAATAAAATAAATATTATTTTATATAGTCCATTAATTAAACATATAAATTATATCAAATTTTTAAATAAAATTATTTTAAAAATAAAGAATTTACTTATTTTAAGAATACAAAATTATTTTCTAAGAATAAACTTTTAAATAAAAAATTCGTTTAAAATATAACTTTTTAAAAATAAATTAAACCAAAAATTTAAAAAACTAATAGAAAATGATATAAATTTTTTTACTTAAAATATAACTTTCTAAAAATAAATTAAACTAAAAAATTAATAAAAAATCATATAAAATGTAACACGCATCCCACTTTCAAAATATAGCAACTTTGCATTTTCAAACAATCCTTATAATTATATTTTAAAATAATCGCAAAAGGATAGAAAGCCGACCATTGAACAAGGAAAAATGACGAGGATAACTTCTATTTTTTATTATCAATTTTGGAAAATAAGGTTCTTGTATTCATTCATTAGATACTAATTAAAATCTCAACCATCGATATTTTATATGATACGTGGTTGCTTGTTAAAATGAGAAATGGAGATCTACCATGAGATTCATGATAAATACTATGTAATTATTGGCTTTGTCGCCTTTCGGCCGTGCATCACAGGCTCATAGCCTCTCGCATCCAAGGCTTAGGCACCCTTTCTGACGTGAGTCACAGACATAAGGTCTCTCTTGAGTCCGTAACATGAACTGTTAATACCCAAACAAGAAGATATTTTGCAGACAACCCTAATCCAGAATTTTAAATTAACAAACAAACCCCAAATGGGTAAAAACCATCACTTTCAGTCACCAGCATAACACAAATATTTAATTAGGAAAAAGACTATCCTAAACTCAATTTCCATAAATTTATTCTAAAATCTAACGATGTCGAAGGAGCTCTGACAAGACCTACATGCTAATATGCTACCTTCTACCATTATAATCTCACTGTTCCTGTCTTGAATAGAATCCTTTTAGGTCGATGGAGGGATTTTCCATTCATTTGCCACAGGTCCAAAATCATAGATAATTTCTCTGTGACAAGACCAAACAAGTTTTATAGCCTCTGGTGTTCCAATTCCAGCCCCCCTAGGGTCACCAGCAGGTCCAAACCTGCAGTAGCATTATTGTTTTTTAACAAATAAGCATCATGTTTAAGGTATTTACAAGTAAAATAAACTCAAAAATATACCAGTGATTCTGTGGAGCTCCTGTCGTTCTTGCTCTTAGACCAGCATACGTAGTACCGTTTACTGATTTGCCAATGACTTCCTGCAAGTGTTTAATAAGTTTTATAGCCGGTAATCAAATCATCATAAAATTAAATGTATTTATGATAAATATCATGATAACACATCTATTTATATTTCAACAATCATAGTAAGGGTTAGAGAAATGTTAGTCATGTCAAATTTGAACATCTCAAATTTGGACGAGTTGAACTCTATTAATTACCCCAGAAAATCTAGTAACAATTAATCTTAAATGCTAAATAAACTTTTTAATGTCTTTTCAGCGTGTGATGACTGCATAGCTATAATTTTGTTATCCTGAAATATGAAAACCACCAAAATGGGAAACAAAGAAGGATGACAGGCATCATACCAACATTGTATCTGATTAACTAAGAACGGATAAATTGTGTCACACCACTCATACATAAAAAGTTGAGTTATAAATCTTACCTGTAAAAATAAAGTATCATTTGAGACTACTGCTGCTGTTAAATGAGCATGCATTCTTTCCACAACATCCAACACAATTGGTAGTTGATTGCCTTTGTAGTCAGTAACAATCTAGAAAGATAAGTAGAAATCATTTATTTCACAAAAAGAACATGCTAATACTTTTTATAGAAGGCATTGGAAAACTTTATTTTCATGTTCCAAATCTTTCTTTCATACCTGGAAGGGTCCAAATATTTCTCTTGTCACAAGATCAAAATTCTTATCCTTCACGATTTCCTCAAGAGGAACATATACAGCTGTTGGTTTAATAGCACCATAAATAGACGGAATTGAATGGTCCTCTAAAGGCTGACCCCCAAAGAGAAGCTTTGATCCTGGTATCGCAAGTAATTTATTCATGTGCTCCAGCAATGCATCAGTCGTAAACTGCAACATATAGAGAAGGAAATCAAGAATAATTTCAAATGAAATAAACTTGTCATTACATAAAAGAAAGCAGATAATTATACTGCCAAAGATGCACTAGCAAATAAAGCACTAAATTAATATTATAATAATCTATTCGGTATGGGGAGAAATGGTTTATCCAAAAACTAAATTTTTGGATGTTGGTTCACCATCCACAAACGATCAATCTTGTAATGCATAACCTATATCAGCTAAGACATAAACTTTGAATTTGACTCATCATGCAGTATCATTAATCAAGTGATATAAATAAATAAACACTGAAAATTAGTGTCCAAACTTTTACTAGTGTGTAAATCAATGCACAGAAGCACACACTTATCCCCATTTTCCCACACTGCACCCCAAACATCCCCTGAAATCATTACACAAAAGCATGGATAATTGAAACTATTGCAGTTTGCATTTATCTTATCGCAATTGACACTAGAATTCATCGTATAACTAAAGTAAACAAAATATTACAAAGTGGTTTTGAACTTTCATCACCGTGAAGAGAAGGATGCCACATACTTTCATAACCAAAACTGTTTTAAACGTTAAATCCTAGTTCAATACACTAAAAGGAAAAAAAAATATATGTAATACATACAGTGAGAACAGGGCCAATAGTCAAGTCCGCTAGCTTCCTTCTCTCAGCAAGATCTTTCAACTTAGATATCAAGGAAGTTTTAGACCAGTTCTGAACAAAGAAAATTATAACCCCGATATTAGTAGAAACACAATATACAAAATACATCTCAGAATATATAATCAATGTACATCTGCACCCTAGTTCTTGAGGACATTTAATCATAAATAAATTTCTCAAAATAACCAATGCAACCAACCTCATGCATAAATAACAATGATTGTGCTGAGCACTTCTGACCACTGCATGCATATGCATCTTGATCACATACCCATGCCACATAATCCTCCTGAAATCAAGAAACAGTGGAGAAACTATTATAGAATTGAAAATTAAGTCAGTGTCGATATGAAATCCACAAAAAATTGTAAGAAACCTGATGGACATCAGGGCCCAATATTTTCCAGTCAAATCCAGCATCTTCCAATTTAATGCGGCCATTCAAATCGTCGGCCAACTTCTCTGCCACTTTGGAACTACCAGTAAAAAGGGTCATTCGTGGATTTGCCTGTAAATATAATACTAATTTATGAACCAATATCGTTATCTACTATAAAAGGAACATGTAACCATACATATATTGATATATCATAAAATAAAGAATCTTGAAAGGCAACAAGATCCAATTAAATTACAAAAAAGAGGTAATAGGAGTTTAATATTGAGATCATCTTGAAATAGAATCAATAAACTAAATTGGTAATTTCTAAGGAATAATATTATGCTATGCAGAATCATTGTCTTGAATAAAATAAACAAGGTACCAAACAACCAACCTCCAGCAGCAGCTTGTTCATTGTCTTCCCATCAGAATTTATGAAGTCTACATCTTCTACAGGTAAACCACAGGAATGAAGAAGGCGCAACATTTGTTCCATAACAATGCTCACCTACAACAATTTGAGTCAATAATTTAGAACCACGCTGCAGAAAGATCTGAATTTTAAAAGCAAATAAATCAAAATAAGAATACGGTTTCATAAACTGAATGAAAATACCAACCAAATCAAAATATATTGCCTGGCAGTAAAAATACATAACACCAATATACATACACACAGGAAAAAACAACAACTGCATTTCAATTATTAGCACCACAGTTGATTGTGATCTACTGCAGTCTACAAGCTAACCTCATTGTATTATGTTGTATTAGATGTAATGTTATAAAAGTCTGCCAAAATCAAAACCAATAGAAAAGAACTCACCTTGCTATCAACTTTAAGGACTGGCTTGTTACCCATATAAAGTGCACCCATCAATTGAAGGACTGGAATCTCTAAGGGAAAATTAAAGGGGGTAATAATTGCCACCTGCAAATCACACTTTCAGCTTCAAGAGTGTACCGAGATGGGAAGGTGAATGTTTATGGTATGAAAAAAATCTAAAGATTACTTACTAAACCAAACACTTGTGAAAAAATGCAAAACCTCTTCACATGAAATCACTAATCTAAACAAAATTAACGTCCAAATCAGAAAATATCTAATTCTTTCTTTATTTCTTTTTTCTTGAGTAGAAGTCACATCTGTAGGGAAAAAAGCATTTTTGTAGAGAATCAAATACTTATTTTCATCGAAGAAAGGATTTATCAAGACTTAGGTTTTCTAGTAGGCAGGCCACAGGAATACCTAAGTAAAGTCTAGGGCTTAGCCTGCCCTTCATATGTAACTAATTGAAACCCCAAGCAGTATATTTTGTTTCCCTTTTTTTCTTTTGGGATAAAAAGAGAAACTTTATTTTACTAAATAACCACAAGGGAAAATTAGTCACTCTAACCGAAGTCATCAACATTTATTGGCTTGATGTACAGATGCAACTGATTTGGCATATTAAACAGTAACAGCACATTCCACCTTCTTAATACTAAATCTAAGCCATGGAATTATTATCTATTACTGGGTTTTATTTTAGAAACCTAGCTTTTATTTTTATTTCGTCCATCTCATACACTTAACCAAATATTTCCATTAGCTAACTTGCTTGACCTCAAGGTAATTGGTAATTTTGGCACAATCAACAAAGCACCAGAGTTGAGAGAATGACGTAGAATCATTTTTCATCTTCAGAATAGAGTATATCAATTAGAAACAAAAAAAATCCTTACAGGACCATATGGCCAACGAAAACCATGACTTTGCTGTCCAAGATGATTTCCAGGTACTGCAAAAGACCTTGCTAGGAAGCGAACCTGCCAAGATTTTGTTCAAATGAAGCAAGGACAAAGGAGATCACTAAAGGAATAATATGAACTTTGTAACAGGGTTAAATTCTTCGAGAAACAATCCAGGTTAAATTCTTCCAGAATCAATCCAGCCCCAGAGCCAATTTATATTCTTCCATCATTACATTTCAAAGAGTGGCATATTTGTGTTTGAGATTTCATTTATTTAGTACTGACATGTCTTATTTTGATATACCTGATCCCCGCAGAAATTCTCCAGAAACTTCTGTGTAACATAGACTTCCCCAAAAGCCTGCTGGTAACTCTTTGGAGAAACTCTTTGTATTAGCCTTGTAAAGAAATCTGAAACCTGAGGGTCATGAATACAACAGGTATAAAAATTACTTAAAGTAGCATTTAAAAAATAATAATAATAACTAAAAAACTTTTTTTTTATTTGAAATACTTTAGGGAGTGATAACATATGAGCTGCCTTAGTAGATATCTCTCCGAGCATAAGATATCTGCAAAGGATTTATAACAAAACAGCACTTTAGACTTTATAAAGATGGCCAAAATAAGAATGTAAATATTTAATTATTTCTAAATAAAATGCCCGAGTCAATTGCATTCTTTAATTCAGTGAAAATGACAAGTATATGACAGTAGCAAGTTTATTTATTCTCATTCTTATCTTAGACAACTTTAGAATACCAGGGTCCCATGTATTTTAGTTATTCCTTCCTTTTGGCAAAAATTTAAAACCAACTGAGTTGGAAGTTCATTCTGTAATCCAACCGTTGTTTAGTCAGGAACTATGGATTTAGACCTGAAAAGGATAAGCACTTTCATCCACAACTTGCAGACAAACCACCAGAAGATCATCCTCAGGTTTCCGTTTCAGAAGAAAAATAACTAATTGTTGTGTCATTTGCTATCCAAAAAAATGCTGTATCATTTACATGATATGGCTGAAACCTGAAACCTCTAGGAATAGTCTAGATAATCCTTAGGTAAAACCTATCTGGGCAAAAGTCTCCTACAATAGAGAACATAAGGCATGGAGGTTTATATTGAAAGATGAGGTTCCCTTCAATTTTTCGTTTTTTGACCTATACAGTAATCATTAATCCAACAAATAGAAAATGATATTTCTACATATTTTTATTTCTACAAAGAAAATAGAGAAGATATAAGAAGGACAATCTGCACATACCTCTCTGGTGCCTTAAAAGGGTTGTGCACACCATGTTTGGGACAGCTGGACAAGCTTTTCACAAATGGCTGATATGTCAAATAAAAGGAAAATTTTATTCAAGATCTGTCTCAAACCAACTGTTAAATTCCAACCAAGTACCAACACATATCTATAGCCTTCAAATTGAAATTTTTTTTTTCTACAAAATGATAAGAACCCTGTCTCACACACAGAGGTTGAAGCTTCAAACTTAAACCTCCTATTCATACAATAGGTGTGGTGAGCGGTGACTAATAAGGCAATGAATGTCTCTGTTACTTTATAGTTTGAAGGGCAAGGAAGTAATGAAAGAACACAGTTTTGAATATATCAAGCTTAATTCTCATTAAGCAGCCCTTGTTTCTCTGTGCAACAAAAGAAACATATTTCAAAATAAAATATTAAGTTAACAAGACATAATTCTTTACAGGGAAGCACCTGAATGCCTGTTCCATCAACTTCAGCAACTTTAATAAATGACTCTCCATTCAAAGGATCCACAACTGTATTCCAATTTGAAGATCCTACCCATTTACCTTGCACTGAAAAAGTGAAGACAATACATTCAGAGTGATGATCATCAAAACATGGCACAATAAGTTTGATTAAAATTTAAAAATTTAATTTATTGAAAAATATGTGGAGCAGAAATTTACAACACTCAGTGATGCATAGAAGGAAATGAAATCATGGGAAATATGTCCTCAAGAATTCCTCGTTTTCAATCAAATTTCAATTTCTTTGATGAACAAGAACCTTGCAGACAGAATCATGGTAACAAACAGATGGAAAAAGAACTAAGTTTATAATGGTATACTTCTCGATTTTTATTCACTAAATTTATCCAAAGTATATGAAATTCATAGGAGTACTAATGGCTATGCGCAAAGAAAAAAACATCAAAGGTAGGGGACCCACCCAAGTTCAAAACTTCAGCAGGCCTAGAACCAGATATCTCTTCTGCCTCTACTGTGGCAAATGGCAACGAATGAACACACCTGCTAGATATTGTACATATGAATATAGCGCTCAAAAAGCACAATAACTCAATAAGACTTACAATAAAAAAAAATGCAGTGATGAAATAAAGTAATAAACTGTTTAAGAAACATATACAAATAAATATGACCAAAAAATGAATTACCTGTTAAAGCTAATACTTATTTCTTTGGGGGAAAAATAAATAAGAAAGTAAATTGGATGGTACCACAAAATGGCTTTTCCAGCATCCCTAAGAATTATTTAACAAAATAATTATGTATTAACAATAAAACCAGAATGGTGAGTCAATTGGCTCATCCGAAACCAGTACATTGCTGCCAAGAAAATATTTGTTATGATACTAACAAATCAGCGAATATAATTTTTGGTTTAGGGTTCTACACCCTGCTAATTGCTGAACCGTACTCAGCTGGGTAATCATTGGCTAAATAGGTTATTCCCTAGTTACTTACACAGATTAAGTTTCTTTTTCATTATTACTATTATAATTATCATTTTAAAATGCCTGTAACATGCAGTACAGGCCATTTTAAAACACATGTAAATTTTTTTATATTGTTTTATAAGTTGATCGGCGAACGAATCAAAGTTCCACCGAGCACAAATTCAACTGTTTCACAGGTAACCGGCGACTACTTCATCTAAATCACAGAACAGGTTGAGTATGGAACTGATTAACGAGTAAAACTATTGAATTCCACCACCTAAACGAGAATCAGCATGACGAAAGCAAAAGAATTATTAATGATTGAATAAAATAGAAATCCCTTTTCAATAGGATACCTAGAGAAATTGAAAGTAGCAAAGGCATTGTGGTTGTGAGATATTGAAACCCTAGAAGCTCTGTTAACTAAAAGCTTGAACATGCCGATCGATCTGTTTTCACAATGCTCACTCGCTCTCACTTGCTGAGTTGGGTGACGGTGTCAGAATTAGTAGATGCTCTCACCCCTATTTATTCAAATAAGAATTAGAAAATAGAAACATAAAATAAAAACAAGAATAAGGTGGCCCTATCAAATCGTTTGATAGTTTCAGAACCCAATCTTCTCGATCCTACAACGCATGTGTTGAACACGTATAAATGAGTCAGACAGTGAATAGTATTAAGATTAACGGGTCTTGGTAACACGCCCAATTAGCATAGATTTTCGTAACCATCTTTTGTATTTTCTTGTTCTCTTACCAATTTTACAAAGATTAGTGCATCCTTAATTTGCGATCAATCAAGTTAGTATTAAAAAAAAATTCATTTAGAAAAAAAAATTCATTTAGAAAAAAAAAAAGAATTAATTATTTTAATATTTTTAATTATTCAGTTTAATTATTAGAAAAATTAAAATAATTATTTTTATTTCTTAATAACAAAATTATTTTTTTCAAAGATTAATATGATCGATTTTCAATTTTTAAAAATTAAATTAATAGTTTATCCCATATAAAAATGTTAACAAATCTAAAAAATATTCGTTGACCAAAAATTAAAAAAAAATCAGTCAAATATGTTAATATAAGTTTATTGTGATTTTTATATAATTATTAATTAAAATTTTATCTTTTAATTTTTTATATGATGTCTAAAGGTTTTTGTTATTAAATTTTTAAAAAAAATCCTACCAAGTATCTTTTGTTTATGTTTGAATAAGATATTTTGAAAAAAAAAATTGAAAATTAAAATTTAAAATATTTAAATATTTTATTTATTTTTTAATAAATTTTAAATTTTATAAATTTTAAAAAAATATCTTGATAAATTAAAATAAAAAAATTAAAATTTATACAAAAGAGATAGAATTTAAAATTTTTTAAAATTCTTGAACCCATTTTAATAAAAAATAATTCTATTTGCATACTCTTTTATTGGTTTTTTTTTTGCATCATTATCACATTTTTTTTATTCTTTGACACAATATTTTGAATGTAAAATAATATTATTATATTTTTTATCATTTTAATTATATAAATTTGTTAAGTTATTGTTATATTTAAATATATTATACGATAACAATATTTGTATATTTAAAATTTTTAATAAAAAATATGAATAAATTTAAGAATAATTTATGAATACTTAAATGTAAAATTTTATATATAATAATATTTAATTTAAATAAAATAAATTAATTTTAATAAATTTAAAATTAACCATTCAAATAAAAAAATTTAAATATAAAAAATTAAATTTATTTATTTAAATAAAATATTTTTAAAATAAAAATATTTAAATTTTTAAACATTTTAAATTTATTAAAAATTAAAATATTTTATCCAATCATAAACTTAGAGAATTTGAAGATTAGATTTTAAAAAATATATTTTCAACAAACATTTTTTTAATTTTTTAGTTTTTAAAAATAAAATATAATATCATAAATAAGTATATATTTTAAATTTGTTTGATAAAATTAATAAATAGATTAGCTAAAAGTTAAAAAATTAAAAAATTTTGACGTCATAAATATTTAATAAAATAAATTGTTCAATTAATATAAACATAAAAAGATAAAAAAGACATAATTAATTATTTTCTATGTTCATTTTTACCTAATAAAAATGATATAAATGATTATTTTCTATGTTTATTTTTATTTATTAAAACAACATTGATTACTTTCTGTTTATTTTTATCTATAATTTAAAGTCGTTTTATACATATTAAAAAATTATTAATATTGTTATTTATATTAAATTATTATACAATTTTCCATTATATTTGAATATATCAATAATACATACATAATCTAATTTAATAAAAAAAATTTGAAAATAATACATTACTAGCATTTCTTAGTTTAAAATATTAAAAAATAATTTTTATTAAAAATATTATTGATATACTTTCAATGTATTTTTTTTAAAAAAAAGAGAAAGGCAAAAATTATATTTTTATTTGGAGGCTAATTATATTAAACTGAAAACAAAGTTTAACAAGTATAGATTTATTTATTTACAAAAATTATTTGTAAATTAAATCAGTTTAAAATTTTTGTAATTCTAGATAGATTATTAATTTAATTTTAATCCAAAATTATTTTAGAATTTAGATAGTTTTAACTCATGTTACAACTTGTACATTACAATTGAATGATGTTGGAAAAGATTTAGTAAAATAAGTTAAAGTTATATTCTGTAAATAATATCACTCAACAAATGTCATCGTATCATATTCAACTTCAACCCTATGAGATCAAATTTTAGATAGTTACGTAAAAGGATGCACTTTATTTTATTACGATTTTCAAAGATTAGGATAAGGATCATCCCGTCGTTTTAGCATTCGCGGGTTGTGGCGTATAAGCACTTTTTTTTTTTTTAATGTATATCGAATGTTTTTAAAATGAATTGATTGAATCAGTAATGATATTGGCATACGTTTTAATAGTTCAACTGCAGAAAATTAAATGGATGATATATATATATATATATATATATATATATATATATATTAAATATTAAATTAATATAAAAAGATTATATTATATATTTACAATATAAAAATTTCATAATAAATATTTAAATAATACCAATCAATTTATACATTTTATATATGAGCTTTTATTTATTTTTAAAATTAAAAACTTTTTTAAAAGAATGATTTAAACCAATTCATTGGTATCGGTTCATATCTGATTTTAGCCAACTTTTAGTCAAATTTTGTTTCACTTATTTTTGGATTATTTAGACTAATGATTTGATCACGGTTCAACCGATCAAAGTAGTAAGTTGGTTCCAATTTTTAAAATAATTTTTTATAAACATTACAAATATAAATGTAAGAACTCTAATATATATATAAATAGAAAGAGGCATTAACTTATTTTTAAAATAAATTTATCATAATTTATTTTATTTAATATATTCTTTAAACAGTTAAATTTTATTAAATTAATCATTAAATTAATATTATTTTTTATATAAATTATTTTATAAAATTAAAAATAGATTTAATATTTTATTATATTATATTATTTTAATAAATAATATATATATGAACATACATTAATTTAAAAATAAAATATAAAATATTTTTTAAATTTTATAAACAAAATTTATATAATAAAATCTATTAATTTAACAGTTAAATTGATAAAATTTAATTATTTAAAAAGATATTGAGAAAAATAACCTATAATATATATATATAAAGGAGAGATTGAAAAATAATTTTAGTTAGAGTTATTTTATTTAATAATTTTTATAAATAATTAAATTTTATTAATTCAATCATTAAATTAATAAATTATATTATATAAATTTTTTTTATAAAATTTAAAAAGAATTTAATATTTTATTAAATAATTTTAAATTAATAGATATTATAAGAGGTATATCATTTGTTAAATTTTTTTTTTAAAGTAATTAATTTTTTTAACATTTAATTAATTTAACAATTAAATTAATAAAATTTTATTATTTATAAAATCGAAATAATTCTTGTTAAAATTACTATTAAAGTAACTTCAATTTTTTGCTATAAAATATATATATTAAAATAAAAAAGTTTTAACATCATAATAAATAAAATATTAAAATACAAGTGAAATATAATTATAACTTTTGAAAAATTTAAGATAAATTATATTAAATTTTCAAAGATATAATCATTACTTTTGTCTATAAAAACTTAATTAATTAATATTTTTAAAATTAAACTAATATTAAAATAATTAAATTGAGCTATTTTATTTATTTTTTAAATAAAAATAATAATATTTTTAATAATTTTTCTTCAGTATCTTTATAATAAGGTGCTAATCTTTGATTGACATGGACCAATTTAATATTATTACCTGCATTTGTACATTACATTTAATGCAGTCAAGGACTTAATGTCTGATTATATATATTTTTTTATCTAAAATTCTCTTATCATAAAAAATTACATTTGACCTCTTAAAATTTATTTTATTTTTTAATTTATCTTACTTCTAAATAAATAATTTAAATTTATTTAAAATATATTATTTAAAAATTTTAAATATTTTATATATGCTTGTAATATAATATATTAAAAATATAAAAATTTAAAAGAAATTAATTTTTTTGTTAATTAAATTACTTTTTTAATGTAGAATTAAATTTTAATAAACAATTATTATAATTAATAGAATTTATTTCGAATTCATAAATAATTTATAAAAATAAAATTAATGTAATAAATTAATATACTGTAATTTAAAGATTTAATAATGCAAATCTATATTTCAATCTTTATTAATAACATAAAAGGAACATAATATCTTAATTATATAATTTTTTACCTTATTTAAATATTAAATTAAATTTTTAAAAAATAATTATTATTTTTATTTTATCTTAATAAAAATTATGTCATATTATGTATTATTATATTAGACTGATTGTTAAAATATTTATTGATTTTAAATAAAATAATAATAATCTGATTTTATAAATTTTTAATGAAAATAATATTTTTATATTACTATTTTTTATTTTTAGAATAGAATTTAAAAATTTATATAAAATTAATTTTTGATATAGTTATAATTAATTTATGATAAAATAAGTTATAATTAAATTATAAAAAAATATTATTTGAATATTAAAATTAATACAATAAAAAACAATTGAGATTGTTGAAAGAAATAATAAGCAAATTAATATATTATATAATTTAAACATTTTTAATGAGAAATAAAATCTAATTTAAAGTTATTAAGTGTAATTTACTTTATTAGTTAAATGATATTTTATTAATTGATAAATATTATTTTGAATGAAATATGTAAATTATAGTTTTTATTATTAAATTTTTTTATATTTTTTTAGAATTTTTTTTCTAAAAAATAATTATAAAATTAAATTATTTTATAATTTAAAAAATATCACAAGAAACAAAAATTTATACAATTTTTTATATTATTCAATATGATATAAAGGTTAATAAGTTACTTTAATTATTATATAAAATTAATATAATAAATTAATTAAGATAATAATTTAATTTTAAATATTATAGATAAATCAGAATATGTAAAATTTCATTTATATATTTTAAATATAAGGTTTTAAGTTAATTAAGATAATCGGTTTAATGTTTTAAGTTAATTAAGATAATAGTTTAATTTTAAATAATAAATTTATTTTAAATTAATTTAGATATTATATTAAATTAATATACTAAGTTAATTATAGTAATAATTTAATATAAAATTTAATTTTAATATATTAGGTAATTAAGGGAATAAGTAAATTTTAAAATAATTTTATAATTTAATTTAAATACGATATATAAAACAGTATATATAAATTTTAAAATTATTGTAATTAAGTAATTAAGGTAAACTTTATTTGCATATTATAGGGCATTAGGTAATTAAGGTAATAGATTTCAATTTAAAAATTATTTTAATCATTATAAAAAATTAACCTAATAAAATAATTAAGGTAATAAGTTAATTTTAAATTTTAATTTAAATATTATACATAATTTAAGCAAGAACAAATTTAAAATTTATTTTAAATATTATAGATAAATCAAAATATGTAAAGTTTATTTACCTATTAGAGATTTAAAATTTTAAATCAATTAAGTTAATAAATTAACTTTAAATTTTATTTTAACATTTTTTAAATTAAAGCAATGATGTATTTTAAATTTTAATTTTAAATATTATAGATAGTTTTGATAATAAATTATTTAATATTATAAGTTTATTTAAAATTTAATTTAAACTATACATAGAATTAATTTATTAACACAATGGGATAAGTTAATTTTAAAATTAATTTAATTATCATAAAAGATGAATGTATAAAATTAATTAAGGTATTAATTAAATTAAAAATTTTGGATAATTATTAAAATGAAAGTTAATTGAAGAAACAAAATTAAACAATATAATGGTTATTTAATTTTATTTATTTATTTAAAAATATGAATTATCTACTTATTAATTTATATAATAATATATTTTTTAAAGGAGTAATGTACAATAATAATGAGCAAACACCTATTTTAAAAAAAATAATATAACCGACTTTAAATCTCTTAAGTAACAAAATGAACGATAAGATGTTGTTTCAACTTTTAGACCAAACTTGGGTTAAATTAGGACCAAATTCCTCCTATGAATTAGTCCATTACTCTATTGGACTTTGTAGTTTATATTAAATAAAAAGGCCTATATGTTGTCCAACAACGTGCTCTATCAATATCTATCTTTAGTCGATGCAAATGACCAAAAAAAACCAGTGCAAAAATTATGGACCCAAAATGAGGAAAAATTAAAAAGACTAAGCAAAGACAGGAGACATGGAAAGACTCCAAACTCCAAACATTTGCTTATTATGTATTGCAGAAGTTTAAAAAACATATCGAAGAAGAAAAATATCAGAGAATTTTGAAAAAGAAAAACAAAAATAATTACGAGGTTGAGGTGGGCGTTGATTTGGCAAAGTAAAATACTTATACTAATTTTCATCTCCTTATCTTCCATGATCAACGAGTAAGAATTTTTCATTTTTTCAAAAGATTGAACGACTTACATTTAGTGTAAATCCCGTCCCATATATAGCTCAATCTGCATCTTCTGGCGAAATCCTAACTAATATTCCATGAATAATAAAATTACAAAACAATTTAAATCGAGTAAATGTATGAATTAAGAACATATTAACAGTTAATTTTAACTATAGTATTATATGATCATAACTATTTTGAAATTAATAGTGCATACATCCTTAGTACTTTGTTTTGTGTATTTTTTACTTTCGAAAAATTAAATGTGAGTAAGATATTATAATGCTTGTTCTCACATCAGTAATTTTAAAAAATATCCGTGTTCATATTTATATTGTCGTGTAGGTAATAATTTTGAATATTGGACATGTGTAAGGAAAACTTTGTTAAGAGAAAGAAAACTTATTTTGATGATCTCTACGTTTTAAAAAAAAATTGTTTCTTACTATTGGTGAGAAAATGCTTTTAATATACATATAAAAAAATTAATTTAATTAGTAATAATGATGCAAGATTGTGGTAATAAAGATGATATTTAAATTTTTTTAGGGAAGCAGAAATTGAATAAGTTTTTCACAATTACAAATAAAAAAATAATTCCTTTTTGTTTTTAATTTGACTTTTTCAAATAAGTTGAAAACTAATTCAACTCTAATTTAATGAAACATATTTTATTTAAAAAATTGTATTTAAAAATAAAAAAAAATATCTTAAAACCATTTCAAATATAGAGTTAAACTGAAATCAGATCAATTGGGATACACCTTTAAGTCTTGCTTCGAAGACTCCATATAATATTTTTCCAAAAAAATCCGTATAATAATTAAAAATAACTCTTGTTTCATGATGTAATAACACGACGGGTAAAGTATATATTTTCTCCCCAATATTCAGCAATATAAAATATGAATAAGAATTAATTCAAATAAGAGGTACCAATTATAACTTTATGAAGATAGCAACTGAAATTTCTTCCAATAAATTAGTGTTTGGGGAATGAATATCTAATTAATTTCTTATGTTTACTTTTAAATCATGTTAATAAAGAAAAAGTTTGATTAAGATTGCTGACTAGACTAGGATCAATATATAAAGAACACAAGAAAAAAAAAGTACGAAATTTTAAATCGTTTACTATGCTTAATATATCCAACGCTTTAATATTGTATAGTTTCAATCTAGTCATTCGCGAGTACTTTATTGTCAATACATATACTTAAATTAGGATGACCGGTGGAGAAATCAGTCCTCCACACAACTCTATGAATATTAATTAATTGATAATAAAAATTTTATATTGATAATATACTAATATATTAAAATTATATATACAATCTTAATTATCATATATTTCAATATATTTTATTTTTTATATTTGTATTATAATATATATGATATTAAAAAAATTTATTATCAACGTTGTCATATTATATACTTATAAAAGATAATGTTTTGAAAAAAAAGTTAATGTGAATTATTTATTTATTTCCTAGCAAACAATTTATTTAGCATCTAGCCATTTTCTTTGAGTTTGTGCGTAGTCGACGGATATAAAGTATATAGCTGTTTACCTGTTATGAAAAATATTTATGGATTTTAAGAATGTGAGAATAATATATCTTAGCTATATAATTATATATAAATAATTAAAATTAAAATTAAAATTAATTATATAATTCTTTAAAATTATCTATGTTTACATTACTATGAAAAATTATTATTTATTAACAAACAAAAAATTATCAAGTGTTATGCTAGATTTTATTGGCATAAATTTTATTTAACAAAAAACAAATGGTTAGTACTTAGTATAAACAATATATTTTTTTGTTACACAACGGGGGACTAGGACCTAGAACCAAAAAATTGAAGCACACATCCTAGGGAATTTTATCCCATAAGCATTCTTCCATAGCATGATTGAGAACCCTGGGAAAGGGTAACCCTGCCCGCAAAAGAAAGATCATTCACCTTACAGGGATCTGAATGATCCAAGAGGGGAAAAAATTCAATTTTATTTCCATGCCTCCTAAATTGGTGGAAGAACCTGTTATTTTTGTCTCTAATCACAATCCATTTGGCTCTTCATTGGTGATGCCGATAGGATTCCTATCCCACAATTATTTTTTCATATTGGCATGAAAAGTGTTATAGCCTGCTTCTGACTTCGTATGGATCCCCTCAATCTTGTTGAAAATTCTTCTCTTTCTATTAAAAATGTTGTCGAAGACCTCTTTATTTTAAGAAAGCATATTGAAGATGAAAAGGTTCACATCATCAAGCCAAGAGTTACAAATAATCCAAGACTTCCTTATTTGATTAGGGAAGTCCAAATGGCTGAGTCAAGGGCAAGGAATTTAAATCCAAATAGCAGAAAAGATCCAATCCGCAAAATTACAAATATTAATTACGATGAATAATGTACTTTAAAAAAATTTAAAAAATTATATAGAATTATATAATTAATAAAATTTTATAATGTTGTATCTTTATATAAATTAAATTTTTTTTATATAAGGTTAATGTTGATATCGAATATTATTTTAATATAAAAATATAAATATAAATTATCCTTAATTTTAATGATAATATCAACTTTTGACATTAGTAAATATAAGTTCAAATAATACTATAAAGTTGGATTATACATCCTAATAATATCATTAATTAATTTATGAAATATTTATTAAAAAAAATATAATCGTAAAAAATATTACTTGATAAATGATACTCATTAATTATAAATAACATGTTGTATGGGTATAAAATAGTTAACTAATCTTAAATTTTTTTAAAATAAAGATTCGTTCTTTTGCTTATTTAAAATAAAAAATATGAAGTTATGAATATAAGTGATTTATTCTAAACACAACTACTTATAATTTTTTTTTTAAATTTATATAAAGATGTTAAAAATATAGAAATATATTATATGTTTTAGGTTTAACTCAATTAACTTATTCTTAGTCTGTCAATTAAATATTTGTAGTATCCATTTTTTTGAACTTAAAGTAAAATATATGATAATAAATAAAAGAATAAATTATATTGATATTTTTTTAATTTTAAAATAATTATGTTTAATATTTTTGTCATTTTAAAATTAATACAAAATGTATTTTATAATTGTTTGAGTTTTTTTACATTATCTACTCCTATGAATTTGATAAAATTAACATAGAAAATAGTTGACGGTCACATATAGGGCATATGTTTATTATTAAAATAATTTTTTTTTAAAAAAGTCTTTATTTTTAACCTTAGAATACCTTTTCTCTGCCAACATTTTTCTTTGTATTTTTTTCCATTACTAGTACATCCTTCCACCTCTTCTCCATCTATTCTTTCGTCACAAACTCTCCTGAAAAGTTTAAATATACTTATTTTTCTTATAAATTTTTAATATAATCTATATGACGGAAAAAGAGAAACAAGTGATCAATATCAAATCTTCGAAAATAGTTGGAGAATTGAGTTTCATGACTTTTAATGAATTTTTTAGCAATTTTTGTGATGAAAAAACTTATAATCCATGGTGTGTTGAAAACTTGTAAAAATACTGGTGAGAAATGATTTATATAATAATCTGAAAGGTATGAATATTTTTATAATGGTTGGAAAAAGGATATATTTGTCTTCATAATAAATTTAACATTATAATTAAACAATGTCAGTTAAGATGTTGTTTCTGTAATAGTCAAAAGATAAGGATATTAAACGTAATGACGATAAAATTCAGAAAGTGTTAATATAATTTTTCTAAATAGAGTTTTTATATATCCCTTACACATTGAACTAATACTTATATTACTCCTTTTTATTTATCTTTTATGATTTTATTCTTTCTATTATTTTTTTCTATAATTTCTTTTTTTTTTAAATAAACCTCTCCAATGCAGTAAATAAAGTTTTTATATATCCCTTATATATTAAACCAATGCTTATATTACTCTTTTCTATTTATTTTTCATGATTTTTTTCTTTCCAGTTATTTTTCCTATAATTTTTATTTTTTTTTAAAATGATCCTCTCCAATACGGAAGAGGATCAAAACTTACTTATATTTCATGTTATTGACATTATAGGTTTTAATATATTTTTTAATTAAGTTTCAGTTATTATATGCAGAAGTGGAAATATGTTAGAAATAATGTTAGATTTTAAATGTTTAAATATGATTTATTTAAAAATTTTAAAATTTAATTTAACTTATTATCTATTATAATTTTTATTATTATTAAAATTTGATTTATTTAAAGCTTATTAAACTTATAAACCTGCTTAAAATTTAACCATATAAAAAAATATCAATAAATGATCCAAAACTTATATATATAAATGATTTAAAAAAATATATAAATATATTTAAAATTTAAAATATAAAAATATTGATAAATAAATATAAAGTTTATATATATATATATATATGATTAAAAAAATTATAAATTTAATATATTAAAATAAATATAATATTATATATATATATATTATAATATAATATACATTTTTAATAAATTATAAAATTATAATATATATAAACTGATCCTTAAATAAAGTAATTAAACTTTTTATAAGCTTAATTTATTTATCTAAAAAATTTAATAAATTTAAATGTATCTCTATTAAATAAATTAAATTATATTATATTTTAAAAAAATAAAACATAAATTTTTATTAAATTTCATGACTCACTCACACTCTTAATCATATTAATACCATATTAAAATGTTCCTTATCCTAAATACAACTCCTCTCCATCCAAACCCTGTATAAAGAAAATTTATACATTACGTAAGCACATACTATTTCATATATTAATACTTTGCTCACACATCAAAGTGTCATATAGATATTCCATTGTTTGCTCAACGATAAATTTTGATATTCCATATATTTCAATAAAGTAACAACTCTAAATCATTGAAAATTAATTACTATGAAAAGAAAAGTAATAAATTTAAATCATACAACTATATACATAATCAAAATTAAAATTGTAAGTTAGTTAATAGTATACGACTACTTAAAAAATTATATTTATTTTTATTTAATCTTAAATGTGCAAATAAAATTTAATAATCTATATCAATAGTTTTATTTTTCATTACAACTAAATATTTTTATAGAATAGTATGTATATATATAATAAAAATTCGAGTATTATAATAAAAGTTCCTCGAATAATTAACACATCACACAGAAAGGAATACTTTTAAATTTACAGATAATTAAATATATTACTATAATTAAATAAAGCAAGCTAATCTTCCATAAAATGTGGATAACTCAAAATAAAAATATATCGAAAATAAAAAAAAAACTAAGCAAGATATTATGTAATGTGTGCTTGTGATCCTGAATTTAATATGCCCACATTCAAAAATATCAATGTTTCTAAGGCGACTTTTTGTTTTGTTTTAACTTACGAAGAAGAATATTATAAAGAAAGTTATTATCTATTAATATTTTATTATTATTTTAACTTCTATTGGTTTAGTTTTTTTAACAAAATTTAAACTGTTGGTATAAATATCATGAATTTATGCTTAAAATTTTTTATATTAATAAGTAATTTTATTAGTATAAAATATTAGTAATATATACTATAACAATATATTATATTGTTTATTAGTATAATTTTTGAAAGTTTAGATTAATAACTTAATTTTTTAAATAAAAATTATATCAATAAAAAATATTTTAATATTTGATAAGTTTTTATATTTTAATAAATAAATTTTTATAATGATTAAGTAAGAGATTAGGAAGAATAGATAAAACATTCATTAGTGAATGATATGTCTCTCAGGCTCTATCTAGGGACGGGATTAAATTACTACACGTCAACGAAGTTGATCCCTAGATTGTCTCTATGCCATTTAAACAAAAAGAGAAAAAGTTGTCTATGTTACATAAGACTACAATTTAGAAGTACCAAGCATACAAGTGGATAATTAGTACTATATTAAATTATTAATATACATACACAAAGTAAATGGCCATGAAAATTCAATATTTTATATCTGTCATTTGCCAACCTAATTTTGCCTTCCTCATTTTCTCTGGCGGGATGACGCACGACTTGTATGATACTTTGATAGTATATTAACGAGTTGTCATTAAATAATTACGTGATCCACATTAAATACGTAATAGCTAATACATTAATTAATTGTAGTTCCATATGGAATTTATTTAATATACATGAATATTAGTTGACTAACGTTATTATACTCCCGTAGGTCTTTTCTTTTGACCCTTTTATATGCGTCTGGATCCGTTTATTCCATAATTGTATAATTTGGATATAAAAGTTCATTTCATTGGATAGGGTTATCAGATTAATTGGTTATCCAATAATTTATAAATGAAGAAAAATATCTAGATAACAGTATATATATATATATTGTATTCAAATTTACATTTATTTACTTAATTAAATGAACAATTTAATTTAGTAGTATAATTCAATAAAATGTAATCGAATAAATTTAATTTTTTCGCTAACTATTAGCCCAAATTAAATCATTTTTATGTCCAATAATTAATTAATTAAATTTAAACCTTTAATAGTATTTCATTAAAATTAAAATTAAAAAAAAAGAGCCCATAAACGTCTTCATTTCAACAGAAACTGAGCATTACAGCACAGCGCATTTCAAAAGTCTTCCTTCTAACAAAGATTATTTAGTACGTAGTAACCCACCCAAAAAAAGGTGAGAGTGGGGGCTTATAAGCTTTAAATAAATAATATACTGAGAAAAAGAAGGAAGCTATATCTGCACGAAGCAGATCCAAACGAAAAAGAGTGGCTTATAGCAGGGCTGAAATGTTTTTAAAGTTAAAAGCGAATCAAATTATTCTAAATTTATTTAAAATTCATCTTTTTAATTTTTTGAATAAAAATTTTATGAAAATAGAGAAAGTGATAGGTAATATTTATCCTAATTTTTTAGATCTCAAAAGTTTTTTTAAAGAATTCTTTTGGTATAACAAAAAATTTAGATTTTGAATCTAAACTTTTATACAAACTACTTAAACCGTTACTATTAGCCACTCTAGTGGTTAAAAAGTTATTTTAAAGTTAAATTTTAAAATAATAAAAGTAAAATATAATTAATTTTATAATTTTGTAGCTTAAAAGTTGTTTTTAAATTAAAAAATATTTAGAATGAATAATAAGAAAAAATGGAAAAAAATTTAAACGAAAGATAAAACCATCACGTGTAATATATTAAAAATTAAGTTTAAATCTAATTTAATCTCAAAACTTATCTTATAAGGTAAAAATTATTCTTAGTATATAAACACATAGTTAACATTTCTTTTACACAATATAAAACTTACAATAGGTTGCTTCTATTAAACTATGTCAAAAAAAAAAAGATATTAAATATTAAATGTCCAACACCGAGGAGGGGGGAGCTTAGAATTTATCCTTTGTAACATTATTCAAGTACACATTTTTTTTTTTGTTTATAAGTGTGACACAGAGGAACATATAAGGAGGTGAATTTTGAATATTTCAAAACTATGTTCATACCCCCCATGATCCTCTTAATATTCCTTTCCTTAATAAATCTTACGTCTGAGCCAAGAAATGACAAATAGTTTATTTTAAATTATATCCATAAACAAGTAGGCAAAAGCTAAAAACCCTAGATATTATTAAGATACATCATCAATATATCACCACGAGGAATTCTCACAGCCCTACTTTGACCCTCGATCGTTTGTCCCCATTCTGAATTTTCCTTTTCTATCTAGATGGATGTATATTGGGCCCTTCACAAAACGGGAATAGTAACGAATGAGATGGATGTATTGATATTGGAAAATTTACACCCAAATTTATATGTACTCTAAAATTCGTGCTTTGTTTTTTCTCACGCCTATCACTTTAGGAAAAGAAAATGGAAAGAGATATTAGTTTGTTTTTTTTTTTATAAATGGTGTATATATATATTTCCAAATGCAAATATGTCCCACTTGATTAAATTGCTTGACTCGAAGAGAAGACCAAGAAATTAATATTGATACATACAAAGGAAAAGGAAGGGTCCAGTCACCGGTGGTGGCAAAATGTTTGACCTGAAAACCGTTGTTGTTGTTTGGCCATGTGACTTTACGAAACGTACGAAACTTCAAAGATGGCCCCAATCGCTAATTTTCTTTTCATTTTTTCATTTTAATTAGTCAAATCCTTTCTCTAGTCACTATATTAATATAAAAGGAGGGGCTTTCTTTGGAGACCAAGAACTCAGAAAGGAGATAAAAAAGAAGGGTCTTTGAAGAAGAGCCAAAGAAAAAGCTATCTTTCCAAATATGGATCTTGCTGCTGAGAGATCTGGTGATGGAGGGAGTGTTGGTGGTGAAGAAGGTCGTCATAAACAAGAGACTAGTGTAGAGGTGACGATTAATTCTCTACTATAATTAATATCTACCTATCTAAGTATCATGAGTCTTTTAACTTTTAAATACAAGTTCATCTCTCTTTCTTAATTTGTGTTGATTTAAGCCGAAGTTTTTTTTTTTGGGGGGGGGGGGGTTATACGATTTATGTTGGATTTGTTTTTTGTTTTCATCTACAATCCATTTCTTTTCATAGTAATTCGACGATATCATCAAGCTGTATTAGAACTATCTATAACAAGCTTTATCGCGAAGACTTGTTTTTGTTTAATTATGCATAGTTAAAAGTAATATGGCGAGATAAAAACGTTTATATCTTATACGTTTACATAAAAGCCCGATCGATGAAATAGAAATTATAGTATAGTTATGTGCTTTGTAGTATTCGATAATCGATCATGTTGATGTGGATCATATATATAAGCTCCTCAATTCTCTCTCTCTCCCCTTTTGATTTTTGATTATCTATTGACAGCATTTTTTTTTTCCAAAATTTAAATATATTTTTTTCTTGGCTATTTGTTTCTTTATTGGTGAATTCTTTCCGAGCATAACGAGGCAAATGATCCCAATAAATTCGATTAGGGCACACTAATTAATAGATAGCGTTTAATTTCCTTTTCTTGTTAAAAGACTTTTATTCTCAATTTTGTCTTGTCTTCATCCTGACCGGTAACAAATCGTTATCCTAAGATCGAACCTATAACATTAATCTTTAAATACTTTGTGTTGTGTATAATATATGTATACTAAATATGAACCTCCATAATGATTTATCAGTGAATATTGACCAAAAAAAATGTTGTATCTGCAACCTCACAGCTCCATATATGTAAAATTGAATTAGTCAACATCGGAAGGTATGATTTAGAGAAATGATAATTTTACAATCTTTTTATACTACGAATTAAGCGTACAATAAAAATAGAAAACAAATAAAAAATATAATAAATATATATGTGCAATATAAATTATATAAATTTATAGTATAAAGTATATTACTCTAAAATTTATATTAAAAAGAAGCCGTCGGTAGACAAAGCAATACACATGTCTAATCAGGTATGTAATTAGCAAAAATTACAGATAGTTAAAGGGTTTCAATAATTAATTTGATTAGAGTTGACCCATGCATGTGCCTAATAAGACAACTAATGTAATCTAAACAGATAATTAACCCCTGCACGTGCAAGTTAACCAATAGATTCTCACAGGGAAAAAAAGAACGGGAAAGATTCTCACTTTCTCACATATACAGTATCATTGAATACGATGACTTCCACAATTTGAATTCTCATTTCCCCCTTTTTATCTATGTTGGCACTTAGAAATACTCCTAAATCTTTATTTTATGTAGAAAGGACAAAATTAAGGCGCAATTGCCAAGAACATATTATACACCTGCATCCATGAAAATTATAGAGAAAAGTATTGTATTTGTAAATGTGTATTAATATTAATTTGATGATTGTTGCGGTTGTTATATAGGATGAGGCACCCATGGCTAATACCGAAAGTTTCATACAGGAGGCTGGACCAAGCACATCATCAAACAAAAAGGAAGAGGTTAAATTTATTATGATACAATTTTCCCTCCACAATTTCATTGTTTATATAATTAGTTTTGTTTAAACCAAAAAATAAATTAATTATACAGGAATTAGTACTCATGTATCTATGGTGGTTGTAGGTTGATGATCAACTTGAGAGTACTAAAGCCGAAATGGGTGAGGTGATAGAAGAAAATCAACGGTTAAAGATGTGTTTGAATAAAATAATGAATGAGTATCGGACACTAGAAAGGCAATTTGAAGACATAGTTAAGCAAGGAACAAAAAAGAATGGTGATAAAGGAAATGATGATAACCATCAAGAAATAATAGATAAGGAATCGGATCTTGTTTCTCTCAGTCTTGGAAGAGCTCCGAGTAATCCAAGAAATGATGATCAGAAATCCAAAGTTTGTAAACAATTGAAGGATGAAGGGTTTAACGAAGACTTGACTCTTGGACTAGATTGCAAATTTGAAACATCAAAATCGGGAAGCACAACTGAAGCTTTGCCAAATCCAAGCCCAGAAAATAGTTCTGAGGTACCAAAAGAAGAAGCTGGAGAGACTTGGCCACCTACTAAGCCATTCAAGACAACCAGAGACACAACAGAAGATGAAGTTGCTCAGCAAAATCCTGCAAAGAAAGCAAGAGTTTGTGTTAGAGCAAGATGTGACACCCCAACAGTAAATTCCTCCTCTCACCTCATTCTATTTACCCTCTGTTTTAACTTTTATATATATACCTCCATGATATTTCATTTTCATACTTTTTAATTTTTATTATCATCTATTTCAATAATACTTTTATCTTACTATATTTTATATATTGTTATGTGCATTTTTACAATTTTTCATTTTATACTATGTACACCTACCCTTTTATGATTAAAAATGAAAAAAAATCTAGCATTATTAGTACAAAAATTTAAGGTTGTAAGAAAAACATTTTATACCTCTTTCAATCATTATTTTTTAATTTGTTTTCTATGTGCGGTGTCACAGACAGCATATGATACAAGAGAGGTGTAAGAAAAAAATAATGTGAAAAGACAACTTGTTTGCTTACATATATAGAATTATAGAAAGCTATTTCTTCAGGTTTTGATATTTCTTGAAACAGATGAATGATGGATGCCAATGGAGGAAATATGGACAAAAGATTGCAAAGGGGAATCCTTGCCCTCGAGCTTACTATCGTTGCACAGTTGCACCATCATGCCCAGTAAGAAAACAGGTATATATGCATTACACTCATTGACATTGAGTTTCAATTTATCACAAATTTAAAATTCTTTAGTGATAATATATAATTTATAGAAACAGTGTCATTAAAGTGCACCCTCATGAAGATAAATGCAATATATATACACTACTTTCAGGTGCAAAGATGTGCTGAGGACATGTCCATTTTAATCACCACCTACGAAGGGACTCACAACCACACTCTTCCACTATCAGCCACTGCCATGGCATCCACAACTTCAGCAGCTGCTTCCATGCTGTTGTCTGGTTCATCAAGCTCAATGCCATCAACAACCACCACCACTGCTGATAATAACACTCTCCATGGCCTTAACTTTTATCTATCAGATGGTTCAAAACCAAGGCAATTATATCTGTCCAACCCTGCATTATCATCTTCACCTTCACATCCAACCATCACTCTTGACCTCACTTCAAATCCACCCTCTTCCTCTTCCTCTTCATCCCCCTTTGTTAGATTCACTTCAAACTACAACCAACCCAGATATCCTTCTTCCACAAGCCTCAGCTTCAGCTCCTCCGAATCCAATGCAATGTCTTGGAGCAACGGCTTCCTCAACTATAACACACAGCCATATAATAATAATAATAATAATATTAGGAACATGAACATCCTTAGCACTCTAAACTTTGGAAGACAACAAATAGAAAATATCTACCAATCCTACATGCAAAAGAACAATAACAACTCAACCCTTCCTGAAGGTGCTTTACCAGATACTATATCTGCAGCAACAAAGGCCATTACTGCAGACCCCACTTTTCAATCTGCTTTAGCAGCAGCACTTACTTCATTCATTGGAGCACAAGGTGGTATTGGAAGCACCCAAACAAATCATGGTGTTGGAGAAAATTCAGGTCAGAAAATGAAATGGGGAGAGGTTTTTCCACCGTCTAATAATTCTACCTTATCTTCTAATTCAACTTCCAAAGTCAACGGTTGTGCATCAAGCTTCTTGAACCAAACGCCTGCAACTACACAGACTAAAAGTTTGATGTTTCTGCCGCCGTCTTTGCCGTTTTCTACTCACAAAAGTGCGTCTGCATCTCCTGCTCATAATAGTGACACCACCAACTAATTTCTCATATTTCTCTCTCTCTCTCTCTCTCTCTCTCTCTCTCTCTCTCTCTCTCTCTATATATATATATATATATATATATATATATATATATATATATATATATATATATATATATATATATATATATAGCTAGCTAGCTACTTTTATTTTATTTTATTTTTTTGGATTGCATTGATGTAATTAAGATGCTAAGTGAAATTTAGCATAGACACAAATAATGAATGAGCACATTATATGTGTTTACAAGCTACACACATACACGCGCGGGATCTCGAGTACTACTGAAATTCATTTTTTCTTAAAATTCTTATGGTTAGTAATATTAATTATACAGTCAGAAGAAATTAGTAAAGATTAATTTTGATAGTTCGACTCAAGCTCTTGTTGAATAACCGCTCATTAGTCTAAGAATTCGTGTTAAACAATATACAAACAATTAATTGTCAAATTAAAACTCATATCTGACTTTTTTGTCTAATTTAATTATAAAAAGAGGAAAGGTGTTCAAAACAATCACTAGTTATAATCATATTGATTGGATGTATGGATGAAATGTACAATAATATGTTAACCGAAATATCTAAATTGTTGAGCCGTTAGAGTTGATAAAATGGTGATAATTTTAAAGTTCGAATACGATAGATTCTGACTTTGTGCATGACAAAAGAAATAGCTAAGTCATTACTCGTTAATAACACATTAAGCTGAGCAAGATTTAATTTACAATCTGTGCATGGATGAAATGGGTTGACAAAGTGTGTGTGTAAGCGTGTTTGAATACATTACGTTAGATTGAAAATTGAATGTGTTTGGAACGTGAGCATTATATTATGCTGGATCCAAATTTATTAAAGGCAAGTCAGCAACCAATTAGTAGCTTCAAGGTTAAAAACGTGTGTATGTATGGTTGTTCGGTAAGCAGATATCCCTTGAGAATTCCATTTAGAACATTAATTATAAAAAGAAAAATCATATGAAATTAACAAATTAGTTAAGTCAAAACTAAGGATAGAAAATTGGTTTGAATCAGTTCTTCACACAAAAATAGTTAATTTTTATATATATTTTTATTTTAACATCCTTTTGAAATAAATAAAGTTACATATATGATATTTACATATAGATTGTTGTTGTGTAACAACCGAAAGGAAGTTAAAATTTTTTTTATGAGATCTTAGATTCAGATTTTATTATTTGTCTACTAAAAAAATATTATTGTTATTTTATTATTTATTATATAGGACATATAACAATCATTTTTTTAATATTTTAAAACTATTTAGTTTTTTATAGTTTAATATTAATTTATTAATTAATATATTATGAAATTATATATATAATTATTGATTTAACTCCAATCCAATGAGAATTAGATTAAAAAATAAATTAATATTTTTGTCGGTTTAAGTCCATCCATCTAATTTTATAAACATTTCTTACAAACTTAATTAATTCCGTTTATTTTTTAACTATTATTTTGTTTTAGAAAAATTCATTACCGCATATTTCTTTGAACATATTTATAATAAATTTTTTTACCGTTGTGCGAATGGCAAGACATATGATTAATAATATATTTTTATGATTAAATATAATAAAATATAAATTTAAACATTATAGAATTGGGTTAATTAGTGTCTTTTTATTTAAGTGATATAAATTAATCGAAAAAGACCAATAAATATTATTTAATATGATAATCAAAACTACATTAATGCCAAAAAAAAAAACAAAATAATAGCGGTCCGGTAGATGATAAACAAAAAAAAATTCTTTAGAGTTTAATGGTTATTTCAAACTAAAAAAAATTGTACTTTTAGAAGAGAATACAATTATTTGTTCCCTTAGTTAGTTATTTTAATTAAAAATAATGAAATTACTTAAAACTCACATCAATTATATAGTGTTTTTTTAAAATTTTATGTAAGAACTTTGTATTTTAAAAATTCTTACTAATCACTTATTTTGTATAATGCATCTATCCCGTGTATTGCACAATTCAACCCAACTATTATACAAAGAATACCAGTGTCTTTTCTTATTGTGTGGTGATGCCTATTATTGTACGAATCATTTGATTTAAAAAATTTATTTTTAAAAAGTATTCCATAACAAAAGAGAAATACTAGCTATACATTTTTTCAACATATTTTTATAGTTGATTAATTTTTTAAAATATTAAAATATTTATCTTATAAATTGATCATATTTTATTTTATTTTTAAATAACCAATCATAAAAGATATATTAAAAAATATATCTAAAATAATAGATTATAAAAAATGTGATACAAAGAATATCAACTATTAGTTTCATTTGTTTAACCATAAAAAGAAATGGTAATTTTAAAAATGTTAAAATTTCAATTTATTGTTTTAAAAAATTATAAAAACACAAGTCATTTTGTACTATATAATAATAAAAAAATATTTTTTAAAAGTTATAACAATATGATCTTATAAATTACTACTTAAAATAAAATCTCAAAATAATCACAAATTTAATTTTTATATTATATTTTTTTCAACAACTTAAAAATTTTCAAAAATAATTCTTTTAACTTAAATTTTTTCATAAAAATATAAAATGCGTTTGTAAGTTTACAAAATAATTTTTAATTGAGTTTTTATCATGTACAATATCGTTTCTAAAAAGATACTATCATCGTACCTATGCACAATATATTTATTTTCATCTATCCTGTTTTTAAAATTTTATGATAATTTTAACTGTTACAAATATTTATTTATAAGTTTTATTAATTATTTGAGACAGTTAAAATTGATAAAAATTTAAAATTAATATAAATCAAAATAAAGATCCAATAATCATTTTTATATATGAAACATTGTTAACTTCAGTGAAAATATATATAATCAACTCATATACATATTCTTTACATCTGGTCAAATACTTTTCGACCATGAATTACATAATCGATTAATAATGTAATCAATTATTAATGGTTAACGGTATATAAAAATATATTTAATTATAAATAAAAATATAATTGTTAATCTATAAATAAAATATGATTGATCAACTATCAAAAATAATTTATTGATTTACAAACAAAAAGTCACTAAATATATTTTAAATACGTGTATGAAAATATCGTGATTTTTAAAAAAATGAAGATTGATAGAACAAAATATCTACATTATGCATGCACAGAATAAATTAACGTGAAGTTTATTCAGTGCCACACATGCCAGTTTCTTTCTCTATCAACTGTTGATAAACAAATTTCAAAGTCCTAGTATCTTATTAAGATCAATCTTGTTGTCCAGTTTCTAGAGTTAGATTCAACGAGATAATGTAAACCAAAAAATTAAACGAAGTAATAATGACATTTTGAGTGGACCAGAATAACATGCATGGAGAGCAAATATACGTATATTTTGGTTCCTTCTTGTACCCAACTTAGCTGACATTTTCATTGTCTCCAATAAGATTATAAGAGATAAATGACGAGTAAACTTTTAAGTTACTTTTTGAGGTTATGCAAGTTACACAATTTATTTTTATTTTTAAAATATTAATTTTAAATTTTTGTAAAAATTATTTACTTTTTTATTGTGATTTTATACTAAAAAGAATAAAGTAACCTTTTTTACTATATTTTAAACTAACAAAGAGATTAACGCTTGTTTGTTTGTTTGAGATGAATTAGAAAAAAATAAAATAAAAAATAATAATAAAATTGATAAAAATATTTTTTTATTTGTTTAAAAGTATAAATAAATAATTTTTTTTATGGAATTTATAAAAAAATAATTCCATTTAAATAGAAAAGAATTCGAAAGAAATAACTACTTCATTTTATTTTGTTTAAATTATTAAAAATTTAAAATAAATAAGAAGTAAAAATTTATTATATTAATAAAAAATAACATAAAAAATTAGATTTTATAAGTTTAATTTAATTTTTTTCATTTTATTTTCTATTTTATTATTTATTATTTTTATTCTCTTTATTATATTATATTTTTTTATTTTTCAAATCATTCATAATTATATGTTTGTGTTAATGTTTAGAAAATCTCAAATCATATTACACAATTCTTAAGATTTTTTTATATGATTTTAATTATTTATTTATTTATTAAACAAATAATTTTAAATAAGTGTAATAAAATTTAGATTGAATTGGTAGAAAAAATTAATTATATTAATAAATTAGTGTGAATTGATTTGATTCAGCTAAATTTAATAAAAATTCATGACATGATAATAAGGAAGAGAATGAGTTAGAACATTCGATCAAGCCTTACATTTTAATCAATTTAAAACTTTATTTAATTTGATTTATTTAATAAATAAATAATATTAAAGTTAATAATTGTTTAAAATAAACAAGTCAAATTTAAATTTATAAAAAACTGTTAAATCTCTTTAAAAATTTGTTTATAAATATAAATTTATTATTTATTTTTATATATTAAATTTATATTATATAATTTTAGATAGATGGTTAACAGATTATGTAATTTTAAAAAATGCTAAAAATATATATTTTTATTTAAAAATTTTAAATTTGTAAATTTTTTTAATCATTATTTATCAATTTTTTTATATTATATACGTTTAGAGATGTTTACAAATTTCATAGAATTTAAAACAAGTTTGAGAACTTAAAAAAAATTATAATGAGTATTCAACATTGATCAAACAAAAAACCTTTTAAAAATAGAAAGAACTTAATGTGTTTTATACAACTAGACTATCATTCTTTCTTTGTTTTTTAAGAATTACATATAATGAAGTTTGTATAGATGTTGAAAGAAGAACTTAAAAAAAAAAAATTGGATAAAGAAGAAAAAAAGTATATCTTGAATTACATATGATGAAGTTTGTATAGATATGAAAAGAAAACTTAAAATGAAAATAAATGAATAAAGAACGTGAAAAGTATAAAAACAATGATTTGTCTATATAAAATAGAGATGAAAAAAAATAAAGTAAAAAAAAAAGAAATATTATTTTTATTTTTTATTTAGAGTAAAATTTAATTAAGAAATATTTTATAAAATAAACCTCATAAATAAAAAAATTTCTCCTCCTTAATTGTGAAATTAAAGGGGAGAGAAGTTTTTTTATTTTAACTTTAAATTATTAAATAATTTTTTATATTAAAAAATAAATGATTTTATATTAATATAATAAAATAATAATTGTTTAAAGTTAATTAATTTTTTACTGTCTATTTTTATTTATTTAAAAAATAAAAAAGTTTTTGATTTTTTATTTTATATATCTAAATAATATATTTTTACTTTATTTTTCTTCTATTCAAATTCTTTATATTTATATTTATATTTTACTCTTCATCTTTAACACAAGGACAAAAGATGAACCTTGCGTGTCATCGGATACACATTGTGTTTAGTATGCCTGTAATCTTCAATTCCCATAAAAGCTAGTAAAAGAAAGTAAATAAGACAAAAGTTGAATTTTATTAGCTTTTGAAAATATTTAATTTTCACCTTATATAAAATTTAATATATATAACTATACAAAATTATATATATATATGATTTTATTTTATTTTTGCATTCGATTTAAACAGTTCAAGTAATTCAATGATCCACCACCTTCACATAACTTGATAATCTATGAGAGTTTTATCCTTTCTTTTCCGAAGGTGTGACATATGGGGATGTAGCTCAAATGGTAGAGCGCCCGCTTTGCATGCGGGAGGTACAGGGTTCGATCCCCTGCATCTCCAGAACATTTGCCTTTTCCTAATTTTTAACTTTTAGAAAATGGAACGTGTTATTCAAGCATGCTCTTACAGAAGAAAATTAGTGCCTATTTCCATATATAGGAGTCATGGGTATGCCAATTTTGTTGAATAAGTACCCAAGGTATCTCCAAACCAAGTGATGATATATTTCAAGATGCAATCTTTAACAATAGTTGTTAAACGAAATTTAAGTATGTAGATCATCAGAGACCCATATATGATCATAGAATTTGTCTTTAACTTGTAGCTTACAGTCATGAATACTAATTACTATAAAACATATATAATTATATGAATAATCATCCATGATCTAATTTATAAGGGAATAAAGAAGATATTTTTATCCCCCGCATAATACTTATAACCATTCTTTTACAATTCAATAGCTTTGATAACTGAACATTAAGCGAAAGAATCCATCCTGTTAGATGTATCAATAAAAAAGATTTTGCTTAAAGATATTTCGTAGAAATATGTAAATCTTTAATTTATCCTAGCAATGAAGCAATCTCTAGATTTGCATTTCCAATAAAACCATATTGTAGAAATGATCATGCTTTAAACCAAGTCCCCTTGCACTTGGTTAAGTCATTTTGTTTCATAAAATTTCATCCTTTATTATTAAGGGATTATTCATTTATCCTTTCAAATAAGTACTCTGATAATAAATTTAATAGAATCACAAACTCTTCTAGGAATTTATATGTTGTATGTGATAAAAGAATAAAGATAAATATCAACTTTGTTAAAATTAGGTGTCTATGTTTATCTAAAAGATACCCTCTTATTTTCTATCGTATACAAAAATATATTTTTTTCTAATAGTTGCTTATTTTATTAATATTAGTCACCTTCCCTTAAATAATAGAAAATCCTAAGTATTGTCCCATACTAAAAGTGCTTTGGATGAAAAAAAAAAGGAAAAAAGAAAGAAAGAAAGCAACTTTACGTTGTTTTAATCCTAGAAATTTTCTTAAGCCTGGGAACCTAAACTTATGCCAGTTAACTTAGACTTCACAAAATTCATTAAGATCCTTGAAAATCAATTGCACTTTAAGACGTTTTCACTTTCACAGAGTTAGCAATCATCAACAAAGAAATAAATGTGATATGGTAAGGTCAATTTTAGATATTTTGTTAGAAATTATTTAATTATCATTATTGATTTTTTTAAAAATAAAAGTGCCTTTTTTAAACAAACAAAATAAAATATCATTTTTATATTTTTTTAATTGAAGAAAAAAGTTTTTATTTCTATTTATTATTTTAACAAATAGTTACAAACTTTTACTCTATTTTTATTTTTTATTTATTTTAATATATTTTCTTAAAAACAATAAAATATTATTTTTATTATTTCTTATTCAAATATTTAAAAATAAGCCTCGAGATGAAAAGAAGTTAAGATAATGGATACTCGTTTTTCTGTCGAAACAAAAGAGAACATTTGTTTTAAAATAAATTATTGATTGATTAATTATAATTTTTATTACAAGTTGATAATGATGAATGACGAATGATGATTAACGCGTCTCGTGAAAAAAATAAATGATGATTAACGTAAGCCTCATAAAAAAAAAAAAAAACAGATATATATATATATATATATATATATATATATATATATATATATATATATATATATATATATATATATATATTAAAAGGAGCGTGGGGAAGGTCGATTAGACCCAATACATAATTCTGAGAATGAATATCTGAAGATCGAAGCAATTATAACTTTTTCTCTGCCGCCACTGGTTTGGATCCCACGACCACAACCCTTCGTCCATTGAATGATCTTACTTTTTTCCTTCAATCTCAATCGGACTCGCACTCACACATAACGGGTCACTCAATTTCTTCCTCTTTTTCCTCCATTTTCAATTAAATTGTTTTTTCCCATTTTTTTTTATTAAATTTTTTTGTTAATTTTGTTACGTTGTGTGTTCGAGTTTTACCTTCTTTATTTCGTGAACGGTGGATGATTGATTCAGAGGGTGGATCTACATTAGAGCCCTCTTCTTTTTATGCTTTTAGGAAATTTCCACTGTATGTTGATTTTGGGGTTTTGTACTCTGTTGCCGACGAAGCTGTAGTATGAAATTAGTGGGGAATTCAATTGTTCTTTTTTCGTATTTAATCTTTGGTGTGAAATTTTTGCCCTAGGATGATTGTGGAAGTTTTGCCATCTTAAAACTTTCAGATTATATATTCAAGTTAAACGTTAAGGGTTTCAAAATATGCTCTTAGTCTTATCCCTCATTTTGCACGTTGTGTGGTCTTTGTGTACAAATATGTGTTATGTTTCTCCTTGGGTGCGTCTCTTATGCATCCAGTGACTGGGTTCTGTAGTATGTGTTTTTTTGTTGAAAAGTCATTTCCGTTTTCTTTGTGTCTGCTGTTTTCTCTAGGTGGTAGCAATGTCGACTCCTGCTAGGAAGAGGCTTATGAGAGATTTCAAGAGGCTGCAACAAGACCCACCTGCAGGAATCAGTGGAGCCCCCCAGGATAACAATATAATGCTGTGGAATGCTGTCATTTTTGGGTGAGTTGAATTGAAATTGGATAAACATGCACTGTTCTGTTTACTTGTGTAAAATAGTCACTTCGTTTTATTTCATTTTTTCACTTTTTGTAAGTATGGATGGATAAGCAATTTGTGCTTTCTTGTCTGCTTTGGATTGCAGTCCTGATGATACTCCATGGGATGGAGGTGAGTCTGTTCTTTTACTGTGGCTCGAATCTGGAAAAATTTTTAATGCTTGTGCCAACTAAGTTATTTAGCCATATTGTGTATTATATTCACGTTTAATGACTGTTATATAATAATCATGTTGCAAAGAATTCCATGCCTCTTCCATCCTCTAAAAGATTTTGGCAGCTCTCAACAAGTGTCTTAGTTATCTTAACATTGAGAATTGTTGTAGAACTGGCATGAGATATTCCTTGATGGTATCTTGTGGTTTCATTTCTCTCTTGTTTTTGGTTTCCAATAAGTGAAGAGTAAATATTTTTGCTGTTGTTTTGTTTTTAGTTTCTGATATTAATTTAGTTTCTATCTATTATGTTGCCTCATTGATACTCTGCTTATGTTTATGTTAGGGATTGCGTTTATGTCTACAATAGAGATATATTCTGTTAGACTAACTGGCTAAATTTGTTTTTACAGCATGGAGCTGTGTTTTACCATAGTTTGGAAAAGTTAAATGAAAATTGGATGTTCATGGTCGGCTAGTCTTTATGTATATTGAATGTCATATTTTCTGTCTCTTAATATTATTGTGATATTAGATATATTTACACAACTGTATGTCTACATACTTTGAGTTATTCAGGAACGTTTAAGCTGACTCTCCAATTTACTGAGGATTATCCGAACAAACCACCAACTGTACGTTTTGTCTCTCGAATGTTTCACCCAAACAGTAAGTTATAGGTGGAAAAAATTAATCCTCTTATCCATAAATTACCTATCTAGCTACTAATGTCATTTTTCTACTCTGGGAAGTTTATGCGGATGGAAGTATTTGTTTGGATATATTACAAAATCAGTGGAGCCCTATATATGATGTAGCTGCGATCCTCACTTCTATCCAGGTATTGTTTTGTAAAGTATAGTCAACAATTCTACATTTCTTTTCATCATACAAAAGAAGAAAACAAGCACATATATTCTGTGCATGGCCACACCCACACTTTGTACAAATTAATGCAAAATCCTGTGGCTTTGCAAATTACTTATTCCCTTTTGTCTATTGAAGAATTATCTACTTAAAGGAATTGCCTTTCATTGTAAAAGGTCCCTTTATTTGCTGATTTATGTGCCATTCATTACCTTTCCCTTTTTCACCATTAATTTTACTTTTTCAACAAAGTTTGTAATATGCAATTCTGAAATTGAATTTTTCACAAGATTGTCATTGTCTTCTCTTTACAAATCACAGGGCACTTTGTTTTGTTGTACTAGCACTCAGTTTTTAATGATTCTTATATTGTCTGCCCATCCTTTCCTATCCAGTTAAATGTCTTATCTCATCGACTGTCAGATGATGTAGATAATTGCAGAATTTTAAGCCTTGAATTTCCTAATGCCTTTTATCAAACAGACTTGTTTTCTTAGCTTCCTTGTTTGTGGAGCTAAGGGGCTTGTAAGATCTTTTTTGGGTATTTCTGACCTTATTATTTTCACTTTTCTTTCATTCATGCATATTATAGCACCAGTGTAGACTTACCATAATGGATTCTTTTGCCAATAAAAGATTACAGAATCAAACATATAAGGTAGAAGCTTGTTATATTTGTTTTCCATGTATTTTAGTTTGTATTTTGGGGGGAGGGAGGTGAACATGGTGAGGTGATGTGAAGGATGGGATAAATGTGTGCATCAGAACTCACTGTACAATTGAATGAACCTGGTATGAGATGCTTCCCAGAAAATTGTGCGCTGCTACCACTATGCTACAAGGCCACCATTGGCACATATATAAGTTGTTTCACTTATTGTTATTCTCATCCTAGCTTATTAAATATCTTACTATACACCATGTTCCCATGTGTCCCTGTGCTGGTATTATGCATGATAACGGCCAAGTCAGGAATATTAGGAAATAAGGTCCAGAGGTGCGAAATCATCAGAGTTGAAAATAATGCAAAATTGCTGGAGTTTGCTACTGATAGGAACTGGGTAATAGAAGTGAGAAGAATTTTATTGCTAGAAAGCTCCTTCAATTCCAAGAAGAAACAATTACACATCCAATGGCAGTGCCTCTGAGGATCCGTGAATCCTGCTCTTTCCCTCTAATTTCTGATACAACTCAACTGTAATTGTCTTTCCTTTCTTTCTGTTTATACCAACTACCTTTTCCTATTCTGTTATAACAATATTACATTCTTGGCTCTCCTCTGTTCCTTCTCAAGGTGAAACTCAGGGAGTACAGTCCTTATGACAGTAGTGGGTTCCCAGGAATCTTCACTTTCAGGGAGGTCATGCCATCTGATCAACACTTCAGCTTTTTCAGAAGAGCTGATGCGTGTTTGAAACACTTCTGCTGGGTAAACGTGTCACTCCATTCTCTTTGTTAGCATGGGTTGTGGTGGTGGTTGTGGAATAAAGTGGGTTGAGATTGCTTTCTTAAAGGAGAGATATGTGGAATACTGGGTGTATACTGGTTGTGGAAAAGAGTTAATTTGTAGGCATCTTTACCAATGCATTGTAGTACTCGGTAAGGGCTATAAGATCTAGGAATCAACTTCTCGTTGGGTATCTTAAGTAAGGACTTGAGTCTAGTGCATGGCCCTGGCACCCACACTGGCTCATTGTGCACTAGCCTCAAACTAGTCTTGGGCAAATACTACAATGATAGTTTCACCATCCATACCTTTCATCTGCGCTGAGAGATATGGGAGAACTATGACACAAAAGCTAGCTATTTTAGCTAGAAAGCTGAAGGCCTTATAAATTCTGCCCTAGCATTCCATACTTCCATATGGGATTCAATTCTTATATCTTGCAATTGGGATCCTAACAATTACATGATTAATTGGGCAGTTAGGTTAATTGTACTGGATTAGTCTTGTAAAACACAGCTTCAACTCAGTTGTGAAAGGGAAACACTTGGAAGGAGATTCTGCCCTTTTTTCTGTTCAAGTCTCATTATCTAATAACAAATTTACTCTCATTCTTTCTATCTTGTGTTCTGTTCCTCAATTTTTTATTTCTGGGTTTGTTAATGGTGCCAGTATGCTCTTGTTGCAACAAGGCACACCGTTTTTACTATGGATGAGATAATTTTGAACACTATTGTTTGCCATTCTGATATAACCTGACTGTGATATTTCGGTCCACGGTGGTATTTGAAAGTTTCAGGTTTGAACATTTTTTCCTGTATCCTAAACAGAATACTCTTGGGGCAATTTTTTCAATTGATTTATTTCTTGCTATGTAGTAGTTGGGATGTCATAATCATTTTCTGAAAGGTTATTATTACACTGTGGCAGTCATTGCTTTGTGATCCAAACCCAAATTCTCCTGCAAACTCAGAAGCAGCTCGAATGTTTAGTGAGAACAAGCGTGAGTACAATCGAAGAGTGAGGGAAATTGTGGAGCAGAGTTGGACAGCTGACTAAGCCAATCTTTATATGCTTGCGGACCTTTGGAGGCATTAGGTTGCAATGCTACCCATAAAAATCATTGTGCGAGCTTACCAAATTTTATGTCATATTCCTTGCTGTTTTAAATGTTAGGGTCATCTTATCTTTTATTCATTGTATTTTATGCATTGTCCATGTTAGTTCATGTAATATAGAATTTTCTGTCAATTTGCTTCAGATTGTTGTCACCACGGTTCAATGTATAAGTTGTAGTTTTCTGAATTGGTTAAGAACTTACGATCACAAGGATTTATAAACTAGTTTCAATTTGTTTACATTGCATGGTTTCTGTCACATTGTTTCTTGGATCCTGTTTTCAGCCTTACATTGCGGCCATGAACTTGACATTTCTGCCTTGTGATATTAGGTGGTCAATCTCTCACGAGATGTAAGTTGTTTTCTGATGTAGTTATGATCACAAAGACTCTTCAAAATAACTTTTATATCGTTTGCATCTAATGGTTTTCCTGTTGCATCTATGATCCTGTTTTCAACCTTTTGCTGTGACACTGAACTTTACGTTTTCTGCTTGTGAATGAGATGGCTGATCATGTTATTATGCTCTGACACAATGCACTAAGGCTTCTAGTTAGAATTTCCTTCCTTTCAAATAATTCTTGGTTTCTATGATACTAGTCTGACAGGGAAATGATTTATTGAGTATTTGTTTCAAATAGATAGTAAGGTACATGGCGGTATGTTGTAGGAGATAGATATGCATAGTTTATGTGCTGAAGTTGGCTGCGATAGTAGTATCATGTGAAAGGAGGGGGGTCGCTGAAGATGGCTCCTTGCTACATTTAACAACGGGAGGTATAAGGAAAGTATTAAATTAGTCCTTGAAATTATGGGTGCCATTTAGTTTAGTTCAGTTCTTATAATTGTCGTGTTAAGTCTCTAAAATTATCAAAATCTGACTTTTTTAATATTTATTTTTTGTAATTTTAAGGGCTCAAATGTCATTGTTTGGTAATGATAGGACTAAAATGACTGTTATCTGATAATTATAGGGATTAAAATAATAATTTTATAATTTTGAAAATTAAATTGATTGATGTTTATAATTTTAAGGATTTAATTAATGTATTTATTGGAGATATAATCAAAATGTTGTTTGATATCTATAAGCAAGGGATTATGATTGAGGATAAATGTTAGTCATAATTGATTCAGATTATCGAGCATGTAACTACTTTAGATTGAGTAATAAGAGGGATACACGGTCATCAAAGGCAGTTCCTTTACGCATCATTTGGATGCGTGGAAATGAAACAGAGGTGGGGTGTTTGGATACGAGGAAATGAAACAGAGGTAGGGGTGGTTGTCTGATGGGTTTGGGCCGGAAAATTTTCACCTGCTGGAAATCGTGCTTAAAAATATTTCTTTCAATTCCAACCGTTTAAAAATATTTCTTTCAATTCCGACCGTTTACACTGCCAGGTTAGTCGGGTGTGAATAAAGTTGGAGGTTGGTTTCGACTCAGGTGATTAGCGGTGGTTGAGAAAAATGAAGAATGGAGGTAAAATTTTCTGAATTCTGACGATGATAACCATGAAATTCGGTGATAAGGAGCTTAAAAAATATGCGGTTATGAAAAAAAAACAAGGATGTAGGTTAAGATCTTGAAAAAAAATAATAAGTTGAAAAAAAAAAATCCAGGTTCAGTTTCTGACAAATATTGGTCGCGGAAACCGTCTTCGACCAATTAATCCATCATTATTCATCATTAACCGTTACAATTACTTTACCTTTTAACCTACCTGTTTAAACTGGTTTTCGGCGGTTCCGGTTTGTCGTGGGCTCCATGTCCACCTGTAAACAGAGGGGAAGTGTTAGATGGAAAAAGATATTGAATGGTAAGTTGTTTGGTGTATTTTGTTTTAAGTGAAAATTTTAAATTTTTGTGGAATACTAATGGGTGTTCTCAGGTGCGAAAAAACTAGAAAAGTGTTGGAAACAAAATTACATGATCATTATATTTTTCAATTAATAGTATTAAGATAAGGGTGGTTAATAATGAAGTTTAATATGCTATTTCTATATGTAGCAGCAGTGATTATTTTTTTTTATTTTAAATGTAATATATTTGTATATTATTTAGAATAATTTTTTATTAATTTTATTTTATATAATAATAATATAATAAATAAATATTCTAAAATAAATAACAATAATAATTGGTAAAGTTATTAATTATGTTTAAATTTGTGATAAATAAAAGTAAAATTTAAATAAATAAATAACAATGAATAAAAAAACATTTATTAGGATGTTAAGTATAAAAGAATTAGTATAAATTAGTATAAATTATAAACCCTAAACCCTATTTATTCACATAAAAAAGAATTTTTTTTCTTCTATTTTTACCTATCCAAACAATTTATTTATTTTATTTTATTTTTTATTCTGATTTTTTTTTCTTTTTTTCTTCCTAATTTTTTTTTATCCTCAGTATTAAGTGAGTTTCCTTACTTTATAGTGTGAAAATATTCACCCTTAAATAATTAATGGTTGAGATTAATGCACATTAATAATATGTTTCTTTCAAGTACAAATTTCAAAACCTGAAAATATGATCGTCCCTGACACGGTCCACAACCTCGGTTGTACCTTTCGTGACTTTATTCTCCCCAAAATGATGAATTCAAGCAATTAGCCAACGAATAAAACTTGACATGTACCAGGTATGTTGTTGAATTCTTAGAAGAAAATGAGCCAAATAAGAGTTTTGTACCAGAACACAAGACCAAAATTCAATGGAATCTCTATAAAATCTTAATGGAGTTTTTGTTACTTTATTTGTGAGTGGAGATAGATTCTGTGAAATAACTTGTGAATTAGCTCTCAAAAAGCACAAAATCAAACTATTATAACAGAAATCACTTAGAGCGTTCAAAAGTTACCAGAGATCCAAGGTGTTGAAAATGTTATTCTATTATTGCATTTTACAGATTACAAGAATTATTTAACATATTAATCGGTTGTCGATAGTTTCCAGAAATTACTTTGAACTAATTTAACAAATTAAAATTTGATTATCTTGAAATAATTGATTAAAATTATTTCTATATTGAAAAGAAGTTTCAACTCTTACCAAATTTTTTATTGATCATTTTTTCAAAATTTACTTTGATTTTTCAAAAATTGACAAATTACAATGTGTTAAATAATGTTGTAAAAAAAGTGTAATTAATACTTTTTTTACCTCAAAATATGCCCGTCTAAGGAAGGAAGAAGTATAACATTATCATAAGCATGAACTACTTGCTTTTGTGATTGCACTTTAAATGTCCAAATCCAACAAGACACTGCATTGTTCATTTTATGTTAGCTAGCAAAGTATGGACCCTAGCTCTTATCAAACCGAAGTTGAGATAGAAAAAATTACATAAACTTTCCGTAATTTATATAAAGACACAGTATCATATCATATATTCTTTGTTCTATACAATTTTTTTCTAATTTTTTGTGATATCATGTAAATAAAAAAGGTTAAAAAAATATTAAAAATGAAGAATTATCCATATTTTTTTCTATAATCTTTGGAATATCAACTTCGGGGTTAAAATATTCCCAGTTCAGGTTAAAACGAGATTATAGCACATATATTGTATCAAGTTCCACGTTAAACATCATTTAACGTATATGTTCACCAAAAAACAAATAAAAAAATGTTGAAGTCCATATAAATATACGAGAAGAAATAAATTTACGAAACACGCAAAATTATGTCACAAATCTATTTCTTTTCAAATATTATAAAAGCACCTATGGACATTAGACAAGACAAACCGCGACATTCAATACAGTTTGGTTTGAGTTATATATTATATATTAGGACACAAGCACAAAATAGGCCAATTGCCAAGTGATCAAATGAGAAGTAATTCAGCCTTCGAGAGCAAACGGTGAGACAACAATTTTCATCTGTCTTCCTGTAGAGAGGCAAACTGCACACACGTAAAACACTGTAGACAAACAAAGTTTGAGAATGAAACAAATTCACAACTGCAAAGCTTGTTTACGCGACTTCTGCCAAACTGATCCCATCTGCGGTCTGAACCTCCTATGTGAGAGAAACAATATGTTAGTCATATAATCTTTTACACAACTATGTAAAAATAAAAATTACACTTAATATACTTACCATGTTTTCTTTGTTTCCCTGTACATTATCTTCAGCACGTGTAGGGCTGACCGAAACTGTGATAGCAAATGATCATACAAAGGCATTAGACTAACTGAACTGAAAAATAATCATATATCAAAAGGAAATAGGACAAAACTGCACTCTTGCCTTCTTTAGCGTCAGACTTCTTTCCTTGTTTCTTGACCTCGCCCTTATTAGTTTGTGGCTTAGTTGACTTCTCTGCCTTTTTAGCTGACCTACGATTCCCACTGTCCAAAGCAGATCTTGAATTTGCATAGTTCTTTCTGAGATTTTCCCTCAACCTGGATCCAGGATTATTTTTGTGGCTAGTTTCTTTCTTGGTTGGCTCTATTGTAACAGGAGTGATTTGAGTAGGAGAATCGGTGTTCAAGCATTTGGGCTTCAGTTTTGCAGTATCCATGGTAGATGAAGAGCCACAATGCACTTCATCATCAGAGGATCGAGTTCCCTCCTCTGGCCCCTGTGAAATGCTTTCAGACACTTGGGATTGCTCTATATTCTCTGCAATGTTGTAGCTTTCAAGCAGTTCTTTCACTGCTTCTCCAAGTTCAGCAAGCTGGTGTCGCCCCACATAAGATTTTAGTTCATCTTGCATCTTCTGGAAAGGCTATGATTGATGTTGAACAAAATGAAAAAGAAAATGGTTCAATTAATAGGCATACAAATAAGGGTAAGACAGAGACAACTGCTGAATGCATAAATAAAATATGGCAGACAAATGAATAAATAGATCTATTTGAAGTAAAAAGAATTAACAAGGAAAGACAATTGGAAAGTGAAGAAATGAACTGGTTTTTTGTGTTTCTGTATTTTGTCATTGCCTATTGATATATGGTGTTACCTCGCATCCTGCCTCCAAAGCAAGTTTGAAGAACCCAAGTGAAACGGAGTGCTTGGCCGCAGATTCAGAGAGCCTGATCTGATTTAACCAATATGAAGAAGAAGATAGGATATTGAACTTGATTCGGCTGGATGTTCTGGAAATGTCAGAAATGGGTGTTTGACTTCTGCTTTGTGGCTCTTGGGCATTACCGGACTTGAATGTTCTGGTCTCTGAGATTGGGGTAATGTTGCCAGCCAGCTTTGGTCTCGGAGTGGCCGATGCTTTGGCAGGAATGGAGAGCCTTCTTGGTGGTTTAGCACTAGTAGACTTGTCCTTGCCAGAGAAATCAAGAACACCCACACTTCTGCTTACACTTGGAGTGCTTACTCCTCTGAAAATGAAAGTGACAATTTTGGTAACATATACTCTAATTTCACAGTTCAGACACACACACACACACACAAGCCACTTATTTCATGTTACCTTGGGAGGAGACAGTGCAAACAGGAAAGCAATAAAAAATAGTTTAAGTAATGTCAGAACTTGGAAGTAGTGAATCAGAGATGCAGGTATACAGACCCGAAATTCTTATTTTTCGTTTTAGGTGATATATTAATGCTATTTTCAATAAAAATATTTAATTTTACTTTATTAACCAATGTCTCAAAGATACCGGTAACAATGTTAAATTGTAAAGTTCTAATGATTATCCATTTCAATAATATTTTATTTTAAGATATCTATTTTTTTCTGACTCTTTTTTATTACATGCATCTTTCTCTTCTGTGTTTTTTTTTTTGTGTGTGATTTCTTTCTTTCATTCAATAATGTCAAATGCCATATACATATAATATGGACTTTTTCCTATTATATATTGCCTCCAAGTTCCCACAATGTTTTGGACCCGATTCCCAACTCCCAAACACGTGTTAAACAGACCAATAGTGCACAAAAAATTATTCAACTTATTCGCACAAAAACAAAACAATGAATTATAAGTTCTCAATACATTCCTTCTTTGTCCAGGGAATGCCGTCCATGTAAAAAGCTCAATTAAGTAAGATAAAAAATCAATCAATATTTCAAAAATTATGTTACAAATAAGGTTCCTGGAATTATTTCCCCACAAACTCAAGTGATAAGAGTTGAAACAAATCCAAAACACTATACTCTTGTTCTTTCTTAAAACACTTCCAACATTCACGCATCATGCTTTGTTGAACATAAAAAGAGAACGGGAACAAAATCGAGAGAGCCATTGCAATTCTGAACATCGTGCTCTGGATGATGAAATCAAGCACAACAACAAAATGTAAGAAAATACCTTTTAGGTTCAGAAGAATTAGAGCGATCGGGTGCGTCTGGCTTGTTTTCCTTGAATTTAGAGGAAGAACGAAGCGCGTATCTTTGAAGCTTGGGTTTCGCAGAGTTCCCTGAAAGAAACAGAATCAACACCCAAATAAATTGTAATTGTCATCGTATACTACTCAGAACACTGAAGAGATGCATAAATAAGTAGATTCAATTAGAGAGTGAGTACCAGAAATAGCAGCAGTGGGGGTCTGATCCTTGATGGGTTCTTCCATCGTCTTGTTCTGAATCTAAATTGAAAAACAACGGTGGTTAGGTTTCGAGATAGAAAGGTTCTGCTTTGTAACTGCCTTGCCTGCGTTTTATGTTTTTGAATGAATGATTAAAAATACAGAAGGAGCGCGTTTTGATGAAGATTTATAAGCTTATCTGCTTTGGACACGTGTCTTGGTGATGGGGATTGGGAGCGGGAAAAATGCAATAGCAGAACTCAAATTTTGATGAACTGTAACTGTAACGGGAGCTGGATGACGTGGAAGAGAACTGAGGTGGGGCCCTAGTGTGATGCATGGGACCCATTGCCAGCCATGTCTCTTGTTTGTGCCGTATTCGAATTTCAAATTTCAAAACGCAATTAGCTGTTATCTTATTCGGTCTTTGTTCCGTTTCGTTTGGTCAAAAACTGCTTTACGGTTTTGCTTGTTAACTGATTCCCGTCCCACTCTCCTGATTGGACGACAATATTAATTAACCAGTTATTATTATCATTCTTTTCTCAACATTTCATTTTTCTTTTTTCCTTTTACTCTTTTCCGGTTTTTTTTTCTAACCCTTTTTAACGGCATATTTATACTACTCCACTGAAAATTTTGTACAGTTTATAATTTTATTATTTATCAATAAGTCCTTCCGTCATTAATTAAGACTAACAAAAAGATAAACATTTAGTCCTTTTTTTTTAGTAAAACGTAAAATTCAATATTTTATAATATTTTTCTTATTATAAATTGGAAAATATATTTTCCGTTATTATATCCACATTCATATAAATAAATTTAAAAATATTATTTAATATCTTAATTAGTATAATAGTTAATCGAAGAAAAGATCAAAACATAGAGAATGCAAATATTTTATTTTATTTAAAATGTATTAATATGACCGTTATCACTTGATATTGAATTTTTAAAATTTCTAATAATAAAAAAGTATAAATTAACAGGCACAATCATGTCTACTTTTTGTTAGTGTAAGTTAGTGTCCGTTTAAAATAATAAAATGTTACTAAATTTTAATATTAAACAGCATCTCACGAATAATATGTTTTAAATGAATCATTTTACATTACCCATTTATTTTTTTAGTCAACAACTCTATCATATTCCAAAATTAAGTTTTAATTGCTATTATTATAAAACCCTATTTAACAGAATAGATTTAAACAATAAAATCTACTACTATAAAGAAATTCAGGCAATTAGAAACAACTTAACATTTTGATAATTAATTAAAAAAATTATGAAAAGAAGGTCATTGAATTTCAGAGTACATGATGAAGAAACTAATATTTTTGGAAGATTTACGGAAATTAAGTAAAGAAAATGAAAAGGACATACACAAAGAAAATGATATATAGAGGTAGAATTTTTTATTTATTTTATTTACGTTAATTTGAAGAAACTTTATGTTGTGAAAGAAATTTAACTTATATATATATATATTAATAAAGAAACTATATATGAAAGATGAAATGGAATTAAAATTCATCTGCAATATGCCAAAACATATGTGAATTACTTGGGAAGAAATTATAAGATTCAGTCAATATTTTTTACCTATAAAAGATTTCAAATTTTAACTATGAAATGAAAAGGCTAGAATTAAAAGAAAAAAAAAACAGGATCTTTCACTCACAATTAAAGAAATAAAAATATGAAACATGCACACACATGTAACAATAACATAACCTAATTTTAAAACTCCAACCTAATTAAATTCTAAATTAAAATTAAAATTTAACGCCCAAATTAATCCTAAGAGTTATAATATAATTAAAATCTATATAAATTTTAAAGTTTAAATTAACTCTTAAAAAGTTTAACCTTGTCAAAACCTAATTTATTAACATTATTGACATCTTTTATTAAAAAAATTTATCGGTGATTATTGATGATTTTATTCATAAGAAATTTTTGATAGCCTAAAATCTATATCTGAAAGTTGGTAACTACCATTAGATTTTTTCATGTTTCAATAAATTAGGCTGTCAAAATATTATTGATTTATAGAATTCTATTAATTGGTAGTAATTTACCAACCATACAACTTTTTATTGATTATGGAAGGTTGGTTAACCCTTAGTAATTTTCATTTGTCAAATTTTTTTTAGAGTTACCACCATTTTTTTTTTATTGTCGATGAAAATTCTTATAATGTTCCTTTGACCATCATTTTGGCCATGTTCTCAAGTTACATAAAATCAACAAATCTTCAAACTTCAATTTATATTAAAAAGGTCCAAAAACAAATAACATGGAAGGAGACAGTGCTAGGTGGCTCCAAAGTTTGTTAGAGGAATAACGGTGACTGGAAGGTAGTCGCGTGTAGTGAGCTCTTTAACGTAATTTGATAACATCTTTTGCATTGCCCTGAGTTGACTGGAACAGTCATTATTTTGGTTACTGTGTCCGTGTGTATGTATGAATGATTACATAACAAATTAACGACCGTAAAAAAAAGAAGCAAGTGTGACTTGGCAAATAAAAATTATGAATTTTACTTCCTATTCTTTGTGGTCTTCCCTTCACAATTCTTGTTTTTCTGTCTTTGTAACTTCCATGCTTTGGTTTGTTGCCTTGCTCCTTTGTCATTTCCAACATCCTCCCTTCGTACATAACTTCCTTTTTAGTTTACAGACAGTTTTAGAGATAAAATAGGAAACAATTTGTATACACCAACATAATGATATTGTCATCAAATTGGAGTGGAAAAAAAAATACCCTTAAGAACACGACATATTTTATGTACTCCATTGAAGATTTAGACCCATTGAAGTTTTAGAAAACTGACACTCCCTGGGTTTATTGTTTTACTATTTACCAATAAATCTTTCTGATATTAATTAAGCTATTTACAATTAAACCTCTCATATATACATAAGGATTTATTTATATGAGTTAGATCATATTTAATAGTTTAATATGGAATTATCTAATTTAACTATTAATTTTAAAAAATTATAAAACAATTATATCTATAAATTTTTATGTATAATACAAATTAATAAAAAATTCATCTATGATTTTATTGTTATGTGTAATATATTTATAAAATATAATCAATAAATATCAATTATTAAATAATATACTGATAAAATATAATAAATAATATAATTATAAAAATATTGTTATACAAAGATTAAAATTCTGTGAAGTCAAATATTAAATTTAAATATTTATATTACTTAAAATTTTTATATAAAATATAATATTTATCAATTTAAATAATAATTTAAAATTTTTTATCAACTAAATTATATTTATAATATTTTATATAAAAAATTAATAAATATTTTATTTTATAATCTTATTTTAATATATACTATATTATTAAAAATAAATAAATATAAACTATTAAACAAATGATTAAATTATTTAAAATATGATATACATAATAATAATATTATTATACAATTAATAGTTGATAAATCTCATATTTTATAAAAAATAAAAATAAAAATATAATACTTAATAAAAAAAAATTTTAATTTTTATATAATTTATTTGTTCCTTTAATTATTATTTTAAGTAAAAATTACATCATCACATTCAAGATGGTTGCGTTGGTGGAATGACATGATGAAATACTATTATATGCATTATGTTGAGGGCAACGTAAAATATATAGATAAAAATAAATTAAATTGAATTAAAATTACCTGATGAGTACTACTTGTATAAAAAATTAATTAAAATTATCTAATAAATAATAAATTTAATGTATCATTTTATATTTATGTAACATTATAACTTACATTATATACATAACAAATTATAATATTTAAAATAAAAATATAAAAATAAATATTATATTATTAGATTGTTTGTAATAACATAATAAATTTGATAAAAATTTAAATCTTTAAATATCAAATAAATTAACAAAATTACATAATTTTTTTAAAATATAAAAATTACTAAAAAAACAACTATAATAAATCAACAACCATAAATAATTTTATGAAAAGAGTATATGTATATTATATTTTGAGGATAAAAAAAATTATGTAAAATTTCTTTAGTTTAAAATTAAAAAAATTAATTTTTAGTAGAGTAAATAAATATATTAATATTATATAAATATAATAAATATAAATTTATAATATATAAAAATAAATAATTTTTAAATAAGTTAAATATTTTTTTATAAATTAAAATCTTACTTATTTATTTAAAAATAATTTTGAACATTAAAATTAAATATTTTAAATAAGTTAAATTTTAAATATATGTGAAAGAATTCCACTCATTTTAATCTACAATAAGATGGTGATTTCTTTATGGTGTGTTTATATGAGATGAAATAAGGGGAAGGATGAAATTAAAAAAAAAAAGTTTGATTCTCCTGTTTTGTTTTCAGTGTGGAAGGAAACAAAATCTATCGGAAAAGTTTATAAATTTTTATTCCTCCGTAGAAAGAGTGAAAGATGAGAGGAAGAGTTTTTTTTTTAATTATTATAATTATTATTTTTTTTAAAAAAATAAAAATTAAAAAATTATATTAAAAATTTATATAAAATAAAATTTATATTACTATTATAATTTTTTTTTTCATCCATTTAAACAGAAAATTCCTTTCCTTTCTCACTATTTCATAGTACTCCACACCAAGCATTAATGGAAAGGGAGGAAGTGAGGGTACACTGCAACTGATTAGAAGCACGATTAAGCACAAGTCATAGGTGGTCGCTAAATAATAGGCACCGAATAGAGACGTGATTTGGTATGTGGTTCCGGCAACAGTGGCTTGTGTCGAATCGATGATAATAAGATGTCTTCCCTGCAAGTAAAGGCTTTCTTAAACACTGGAAACCTTTTTGTCTTCCTACTTCCTTTCACTTTCACTTCCAATTTTCAAAGGTCATTCAAACAGATAGAACATATCCCACAAAACTTAATTGTAGTCTGGCGCATCTAATTTGTATTATGTGTAATTTAGTTTTTTATTTTTTAAGATAACTAAGTTTCTTAATTTTAAATTACATTTTATTCAGTGTTTTGGACGGAAAAGTTTGAAATGATATTGAAATATAAAAAAAGTTTAAAATAAAATTTAGTATAAATTTAATAAGATTTGAAGGCTTTTGTAAAATGTGATATTAGAATTTGAGGGAAAGAGATTTGAAAATTTTCTTATATTTTGAGTGGAATTAGATATTTTGGTTGGTCAGTTTTAAAAAAATAATTGATTCAATTTATAAAAAAAAAATAAGTAGACAATATAAATTTGAAAGCGTTAAGAAAAAGAAAATTAAAGAGGTATTATACTTATTAAATTTTAAAATAAATAAATTAAATTATCTTAAAATATTGAGAGATTAAATTATATATAATTCAAATTAAGTAAATTTAAAATATTAAATTTTAACATAATTATAAATATTTTTACAAATAATTCTATAATATAAAGAAACAGAATAAAATGAGATAAAATAATTAATGCAATGAAAAAGTGAATGACTTAACAATAGAAAAAATATTTTGTAAAAAATTTATATAAATAATACAGTTTATCACCTAATTAAGGATGGATAATTATAATTTTTACTATTGTAATTGTAATTATAGTAATGAACTTTGTTTTATATCATAGTTCAATATCCATGAAAGATAGATAAAATTTCATGTTAAGGTTTTTGCTAGAAATTTTTTGATTAAATATATTTTTGATTATTTTAAAATTTTAATTTTAGTTATTTATTTTAAAAAAATTTAGTTTTAGTTTTTTATATTTTAAAATAAATTAATTTTAATCTTAAAATAATTAATTTATATTTAATATATTACATATTCTTAACAATAAAAGATTAAAATCAATAGTTTTAAAATAATGAAGAATTAAAATAAAAAAATTAAAATTAAGATTTTAAAATTTTAAAAGAGTAGAAAACATATTTAATCTAATATTTTTCATCATAGTATTATATGAAACTAGTGGACAAAGGTAATGAATCTTTAATTTGAACTTTGAAAATTGTACCAGTTAAGTAATTTAATTTTTAAAATTTTTAAATCATTTTTTTAACGAGTTTGTATTCTTGAGATTAAAATAAATTTCATTTTTGTAAAGGCAAAAATTAATAATTTTTTAAAATTAAAATGTCTGTATAATTTTAAAAATTAACTTAAAATCTACTTAAACCTACCTTAAAAATGCTATATTAATTTGAAGGTTTAGATAAAAGTATCTACGATATCAAATGAACTGACGAATGATCAAAAGAACTTAAATCCTCTCCTTTTAGCAAAAGGAGAACAGGGTCATTTTTTGAACCTTTTTTATTTTCATCAAAATCTCATTGCCAAGTTAGAGTGCGACAATTAGGTCGTTTTAGTTTTTAGAAAGTATTTTTTATTTTTGAAATTTTATAATATAAATTTTATTTTATTTTCTATCTAAAATATTATAAACAAATAAAAAATATTTTTACAAATCACCACATTAGTATTTGCTTGATTCAATTCACATTGAGGTGACATTACATAAGTTACGAGGAAAGCTCAATAGTCAAAAATTAACTAGTGCACAAACTATCCTTGCATGCATGCTAATCAATTTTGTTTGCTTACCAAAAAACAAAAAAAAAACAAAAACACGGTGCACTAGTCATGGGAAACATCAAATGGGAGCAATTTTTTTCACCTTTGCAATAATACGAACGTTCACTTTATAGTGTCTTAGGCCATCTCCAATGTTGATTTCTACTGACACAAACAATTTGGGAGCAACTTTTATGCCATGTGCGCTATTGGAGTGGAGAGCAACGTTCACAAGTTTATAAAATTTTAAAACTATTCAATATTTTATTAAATAATATTAATTTAATGCACAATATATCATAAAATATAAATAAATATTAATTAAAAATTATTTATAAATTATATTTTAAATTTAATACATATAATTATATTATTAATATTATATTATATTATTTTATAATTAAATTTGTTAAATTTATATTATAAAAAATTATCAAATAAATTAATTCTAACAAACAAGTGGGTTCACTAAAGCTATAATTTTAACGGGTTAGAAAATAAGTTTAAGGGTAATATTTTTTATATTTTTAGTATTTACAATTAAAATTGAAGATCACTTTGTAATTCGAGCAATGAAAGTGAACATTAAAGATTAACATTGATTATAAAAAATAAGTTTCTAATTTTAATCAGAATAGTGTTTAACAGTACTTTCCCTCTTACAAAATAATGTTTATTAGTACTTGATTAAATAATTAATAATAAAATTTGTATAAAAATATAATATCAATACGCCTTTATTATAATTTTTAATGCAGCTTTACTGTAATTTTTAATATTATTAATTTATTCATTTAATAGTTTAAAACAACACAAACACATCAGATAGTGTGATAGTTAAATGCAAGACCGGCATGACTAGGGAGTGTTTATGGCGAGTAATAACGTAGGGTCGCTAACTGTAGTACAAGACCGTCGCCTACATCCTCCGTGTTTCTCTTTGTCGCACGCTCGATGCAATCGACCACGCTATTCTTGCCAGCGTGGTTCCCATACCTTGCACTACGCAAACCCGCTTCACCCATAGCCACGCGCTCTCATTTTTCCTCCGCGATCCACCTTATAATCCTTCAACGGCTTAACTCTCACAAACGCGCTTCTGCGCGTGAGTAACAGTTTAAAACGAGGGGTGTAAGCGTCATTTCGCCATGCTTCGGAATAAAGATTAAAGAAACTGGAACACTTGGTTTTGAAGTAACTGCACTGGGACTCCCCAGAAACAACCCTCTTTTAATCACACCCACTTCTTGTTTTTTGGCATGTCCTCGAGTATAGCATAAACCATCGTATCCACCCTTCGATTAAACCATTCACTAAGGTCAACTATTCAAACCTCATAAAGCCATTGGATCGGACGGTAGTAACTGGGGTTGTATCAAGAACGTGAGTTACACCTAGTGATTTCCCACCAAATTATCCAAGCTTTTCAGTTTCAGACATTATTTTTTTGTTTTTTCTAATTTCACTCCTCCAGCTAGCACAGTTTACAGAGAGCAAAAAACAACGCAACCACAAATTTATGCAGCTTTAGATCAATCTCTCTTTCTCTCTCGATCTCTTCAATGGTACACGACCTTCTTGTGTTCTCTCTCTACTCTCTTGTCCACTCCAGTGTATATATTTCCTTTCTTGTTCTGATAAAAAAAAGTAAACAAAACAAATGAGAAAAAGAATAATTATTTTAATTTTGTAATCTCATGGTTTGGTTCTGGTTCACAGGAATAGTAGATTTGGGGTAAAGAGGTTCTGCATTGGTCAGGTAATCCTCAGATCTAACCTCACTCTAGCTGGTTAGCTCCAATTTCTGTCACTGATTCATGGACCAAGCAGTGTTCCGTGTCTGTTAGTTCTTGCCTGTAGCAGATCTTGTGGATTCTAGGGTTTCTTTCATTGTCACGTGCTTCATTTTGAACTACGTATTTTGCTATCTGTTAACACATTCTCCGGTGTTGCGGCATTTCTAGTAAAATACTTTTAATTATTTTTTATTTTGGTGAATTCCTCGTAAAAGATTTCAGTGGCCATGTTTTGTGCTTCTGGCTCCTTGACTGATTAAACTCTAATTTGTTTAGATTTATCGCGCTCAAACAAAACCCAGCAGGTAGGAGCTTGAGAAAGCAATCGTAATTTTTTTTGTGATTTGTTTCATCATTTCACTGCCGTACGCTATTGTTGTCGGTGACATATAGCACTTTTGTTTTTTTAGTAGCGGTGTTACGGTGGAGGTTACGAAAAAGTCAATGAGTGACGGTGCATTTATATTAAAAAGGATGTATGGTATGATATGATACCATTCTTTGGTGCTGTATTATTGCATAAGAGAAAAGATGCTTTTAATTGTACATGATGTCTATTTACTATTGATGGTTGATTGGTCATTATTTATGTCATCCTAAGTTGTTGATAATTTGATCTTTGGCTGGGAAATAATATTTTTTCTATTGTTAATTACATCTTCGTTGAGTATTTCTCTTTTTTGATAAGGAAAGGTATTTATTCTCTGAGACTAACAATATCCTCATGGAAGAAAAAGATGCTGTTCCGTTTCACTCATAAAGTTTTCCGAAAGGGAAATTAGTCACTTGTATACACGTTATTTTCGTAGCATAATTAAATTAAATTAAATGCCATTACCAGATGCATTTTTTAAAATGGGGATGCCTAAAATTGATATTCTCCTATAGCATATTATATTTTTTCCTTTAAAGTTTTATATTATCTTTAAAATTTTTCATAAGGTATTGCTTGGAGATTATAAATTTAATGAGATCTCCTTTCTTGTGAATTCCTACGAGCATGTCATCTTATCTGAAAATCACAGCATTTTGTTTTTTGGAATACTTTAGCTCATCAGCGATGGAGCTTGTGTTAATTTGAAGATCACAGCATATGCTTGTTTTTCTAACAATAATACTTTACCTAAAGGAATTGAACAGTTCAGTGTTTTTTTTTAGTTGCACTAACTAAAGTTAATTGAATTTGGTGATTTTGTTAATCTGACAAGCGGGTATCTTGCATAATTTCAGGATTAAGTTTCTTTTCCCCGTTGTGTGTGTATGTTGTTTAATAGCTTTCCTACTTACAAATTTATTAGTATAAAACAATATATATGGGATCAATTTGGATATTAGTTTTACTTGTTTCTGTTACAGGTCCTGATCTCACAATGGGGAAATCACCTGGAAAATGGATAAAAACTGTACTGTTTGGGAAAAAGTCATCCAAATCAAATATTTCAAAAGGAAGAGAGGTAATGTTATGATAGTTACAGCAACGTCAGAACTCTGCCCATTGTTAGATTATAATCATATTACATGAATCCATTCACAAATATTCTTTCAAATCACCTTATTGGCTACATTACATAAACCGTCAACTCTATGTTTACCCTTTACATTTTAACACAAATGGCATCATCAGAATTGTTAATCAAATGTTCTCATGATTAAAGAGAATGAAGGCAGGTAAAAGAGAGCACAGATTCTGTTCTCCAATAAATGATACATAATGGTTTGGTGCTGTTGTCTGTCATGGGACTAAACTTTTGTTTGATACTTGTTTTGCACTGTGCTGAACTTGTTAACTGCATTTGCAAGCAACCTAAGATTGTGCATAGGAATTGTGCTAGGGGTTATAAGTTCTGTTATATTATTGAAAATATCCCCAATAAACTTATATTTCTTAACAAAAAATGAAGGTATTTTGATATGATCTTTCCCTTCTGTAGTGAAATACCTGACTTAGTTTACTAAATTTTCGTTTAGAAGCTTGTTAATCAAAAGGAAGGAGTAGTTACTTCTAAGGTGTCAGAAACTGGTTTGGCTTTAGAACCAACCTCCAATACTATTGCCAGACATGAGGAGGATCTAGAGCTGGAAAATAAAGAAGCCGAGAATGTTTTACCTGGAAATCCTGAAATAGACATAGTGGGATCTGTTCATCTGGATGCAGCACTTGATCCAGAGAAAGTGAGGCAGGAGGAAGCAGCAACAAAGGCACAGGCTGCTTTCAGGGGTTATTTGGTATGCAACTCACTGTTATGAGAACACTTGCCTGTTTAAATTTTAAGTGTCTTTTGGTCTGAAAAAATTGAACTGTGAACTTGAAAAAGATATTTAGATGTATACTGCAAAAAGGTAAATGCATAGAATTGATTTTCCGTTATGATTGTAATTTAATTATGTTAACATCTTTCTTGGAGGCTTTGGTGGATCAACACATGATGAAGCTTAGAGAATTTAATGTTATAACAGCTCAACCTTGAAGCGTAGTATGGTATTTAGGGTTTTATCCCTAGACTTCTATAATTTGTCTTTACCCCTCCCCATTTCTTTTTCAATTTGGGATAATTTTTTTTATAAGATTGGTCTGTGACTGTGACATGTTTGTTTGTTAAGAGAAGTTGTCAAGTCAATATGATAACTTTATTTCTCTAAGATAAACAAAGGTAATTATATCTTTCACGCTAGGATTATTTCTCAAACGTTTTCTTGATGAAGAGCAACTCTTGCTGGTTCGGCGGTTAACACTATTATTACACTCAGTAGAAAACCATATTTCGTCAGTAAATTTGTTGCTGCATAAGTTCTTCTTCTGTCTTTGATAAATTGATAATTGATAAATGTCCAAGATAGGTTGGCATATAAACAATTCCTTAACATATTGTAACAATCTTTTTTGAGCTTTGATTGTATGATTTCTTGTAAGTTGTAATATTTGGTATTATTCCTCAACTAATGGAAGTGTCTTTAATGAAGGCTCGGAGAGCATTTAGGGCCCTAAAAGGCATAATAAGGTTGCAAGCACTCATTCGAGGGCACTTGGTCAGGAGACAAGCTGTTGCTACATTATGCTCCATGTATTGTATTGTCAAGTGTCAAGCACTTGTTCGTGGAGGAAGAGTCAGACAGTCTAATCTTGGATTTGAAATCCATGAGAAGTGCAGTCTATTGAAACTTCCGGTAATTTTTTCAAAAACCGAATGCTCTGTAAATTATCATTATTTAGTTATATTATTCTTGGTGTTCTTCTGATTAAACCTTCGTTTGGGGGGGGGGGACTATGAGTGATAAAGTGTTACTGATTTCCTTGGTCAAATTAGAGCTAAATGGTTCTATTAAATATGAGAAAATCTTGATGAGGTGGCATCACATTCATATAGGAGGACTTACTGTACAATCAAATGTGTTAATTTTGAACTATTCATTACTACAAGAATTAAGACATCTCTTGTGGTCCAATACTTTTTCATCTTAGTCATCCAAGTTGGTCCAATATTTCTAAATCACTTAATGCATACTATGAAATATTGCTGCAAGTAGATAATTTCTATTTACCAATTTTTGTGATTTCTAATGAATGTTTGGTTGTTGGTTATGCACTGGTTTGCCATTGTTAGATAGCTTCAAGTTTGTGTGTTCACAACTCACGAATGAGAGTAGGAGGGGGAGATTACAAGGATAAGACTTTTAAACCACTACTGCTTCTAATCCTTCTCCATGTGTTGTGCCTTTAGGATGGCCAGCTTGCCAAGCCTATTGCTATATCCACAAAAATCATGAAGCTGTCAGCAAATGCTTTCATTCGGAAGGTAACTTACATTATACCACAGATGTGATAAGTTTATTTTTTATGTCTGGCTACTTATTCTGGAACGAACAGTAGTATATGTGTGTGTGTGTGTGTATATATATTTTAAAATGTAAGAATTCAAATACGCATAGTGAGAAAACAGCAGTTTGAGAGAGATACAGTACAGCACCCTTGTTAATTTCTTTCAACAGGACCTGATTCCAACATAATTGTAAGTTTTTGCTATGGTTTCATCAGCTAACAGTCTCTTTTATTCATTTAATACTTAACTAGCTATCACATAAAATGATTGCATGATACCTGTAACTTTTCTGAGTCCTCAACCACAAGATTTCTAATACAGGCCTAAGATCTATATCTTCTTTTGTGTGCACCTCAGTATCTCAAATGGCATCTATTTTATTTGTAGAAGTGTAGAATTGACAATTTTGAGCCGTATCTTTATTGCCTTAAACATGGTTATGCATGGCCTTCCAACCATATTTTCCTCAATATATGCTGTTTGCAACAATTATGTCTTACATGACTCACCATTGTTTAAAATAAGAGAGCCAGAGGTTCTGCCTGAATGTATCAGGCTGGTGGTCATAGTTTTGAAGTGACTGCAATTTATGAAGTTGGTGGTTTGGTATGCCAAGAAATGCTAGTGTATTATATCAGAGACTTGTTTATCTCTTTAGAGATTGAAAATGCCAACACTTTCTTAATTAAAGCAAAATTTAGAGAAAGGCCAAATTGAATAAATTAAATCAGATGACATGATTGCCAAATTAATTACTTTTAACCAAAAGATGTATTCTCTATTTTAATTGCATGGGCAGCTATGTATCATCTTCTAAGTTTGTGATAGAAGCACTTGGCATTGTTCACAGGAAGTGTAATGGGCATAATTTCACCTGGGATGTAATCAAATAAAAAGTGGACCAATTCATATCAGGATACTATGATCACACATCTTAAATGTTGAGACTGTATTTCTAAATGGGTTTGCATGTATTATTGATCATGTCTTACCATTTTTCAGTTTGGTTAAATTTGTAAATAAAAAGGATGAAGCTCCTCTAAAGTGAGACAATAAGGGCTTCTATACCTTGATTTAATTTAAGATGTATGATCTTAACTTTCTAAAATTTAAAGGTGAATATAGAGTTTTTCCATTTTACTTGTATTGCTGCATCAATTATCTAGAGTGTTTACTTCCATTACAATTTGTCATTTTGCTCTGCCAGTTGAATTGGGTATGTGAAAATGGTGGTTTGCTGTTTCAGCTTCTTAATTCATCAACTATAATATTGGCACTGAGGTTGCAATATGTTCCTGGCGATCCAAATTCAGTCCTAAGTTGGTTGGAGCGCTGGTCAGCATCTCACTTTTGGAAACCAGTTCCCCAACCTAAGAAAATTTGGGATATAAAGTCTCAAAGAAAGCATGGCAATATTTCAATTGGAGATGCTCAAATGAACAAGTCGAAGCGTACCAACAGGAAGCTTCCTACCGCAAGTTTTGACTCAGTCCCAGTGCAAACAAATCCTGAACTTGAGAAACCAAAACGAAGTGTGAGAAAAGTTCCAAGCCAACCCTCAGATCCTGTGCAGGAAAATCCACAAAGTGAGCTTGAAAAGGTTAAACGTAACTTGAGAAAGGTTCATAACCCAGTTGTTGAGAATGCTGTCCTGTCAGAAGTTGAACCTGAGATGCCAAAGCAGCACTTGGAAAAGGCTACAGTTACCATGGGCCATGCTGTTTCAGAACAAGAGGTCATTAGTTCTAATGAGAAGATCAAGAACGAAGAAACATTAACCATTTCCAGTGTACCGGATATAGAAACTACTCCTAGACTTTCAGTTAGAAAGGAGGTGTTCGACACTCCAAGCAGTTATCAAGTGACTGTGGAATCAAAGCCCTTGACAGAGATTACAGGTAAAGATAAAAACATTTCTGATGAAGTGAAAAATGATCCCATAGATTTACCGGAGCCTATTTGTAAAGATGAAAATTCTCACTTAACAAATGGAGATTTGAGTCACAAGGAAGATCCTATAGGCAGTGAAAACCAGAAACCAAACCGAAAAGCCTCAGTTATAGCAAAGCAGGAACGTGCAGAGAATGGTGTACAGAATAGCCCAACTTTACCGAGTTATATGGCAGCTACTGAATCTGCAAGGGCAAAGTTGAGGGCACAGGGATCCCCAAGATTTGGACAAGATGGAAATGACCGAAACAACCATACCCGGCGGCATTCATTGCCATCTTCAACCAACAGCAAAATTAGTTCACATTCACCTAGGACACAGAGACCAGTTCAATCAAGTGGCAAAGGGGGCCATAGGAGTGACAGAACTGTATCTTCTAGAGATGCGAATGGTATGACATAATTCTTCCTATATGGTGATTTGAAAAATTCACCGTATATTTATATAATTGTTTAAAAATATCACATGATAATATCACCTATTTAAAATTACTTAGCTGAATTGCCAGACTAGAGTAACGTTTCCGTTCTATATTGGGTCAAATGTTTGCCTATTCAAGTCAAACTAAACTGTTCAAATCTAGGTTGCTGGATCCCAAAGAGTACAGTTCCTTTTATTTATAGTAAAACTTGGTAGAATTGAACTTCAAAAGTTCAATTTGAATCAGGTGTATTCTGGCGTACGTCTACTGTTTACTATGATTGGTAATTATTTATTGGTCTGTTCATCTTGCAGGAAAGGTAATTCAAGCAGAGTGGAGGAGGTAATTTGAGGAAGACCACTGTTCGGGTGTTGGAACATGAGGAGGTTGAAACTCGTGTGGTTTATATGTATCTTTGATGAAAATTGTTGAATTGATAGGACTATAGTAGGTGTGCTTGATCAGGTTTTTTCTTCATTTGCTGCATTTTGGGCTTCGAGGGTGATTTGTACATTATAGGTTTCTAGTTTTGCATGATGAAACTATACCCATATTTAATTGTGTTTGTTTTCGGCATGATTTCTGGGCTGTCCATAATTTGCTTTGTTTTTTTTCCTCACCTCAAGTATGTATGATCGTTGTTAACGCGTACTTTACGCACGTGTTACAAAAGAACTCTTTTTTCGTCCTGCAGTATAGGCTGGTAACGTGAATATACTCATGCGAGATTTTTTTCACCAATGTGTTTTTTAGGCATTTCAACAATCCATAGTCAAGGATTGAGCCTCTTGCTATGCTGACTTCTCACCAACCTACGATGATAATCTTTGAAAGGTTCTATTTCTGTACGCTTTTCGTGTTAAATGTTTGATGTTAGAAATAGAAAGAGTGGATTAGCATTTGAGTGTGGAATCGGACTACCCTAATGCGACGTCGAGCAATAGCCACTAAATTTCATCCATTTTAAGAGTTACACATCTTTCATAGGATTTCCACAATTGTTCAAGACTTACGAGTTACGACTATTGGTTTCTCGAACGTGTCTTTTAATCTTCTTAAATATAACTTTTTAAATAATACAATCAAATAATGTTGTCAATTTGCTTTTTATTTAAAATTTTCAAACCGTTATCCAATTTTTTTTACAAGTTAAGTTGATTAAATTATTTTTAACTTTCAATTTAGTAATGAAAATATTATATTTTATTTATGATTATAAATTTTCAAATTTTATTTTTCAATAACTTAAATCTTACATCTTTAAACTTTTTGTACATTTTAATTTTTTCTAATGTTTTGAATATTGCAGTTTCTATGAAAATATTATATTTACTAATGTTGAATATTCTGAAGCTTCTTTATCCTAATTTTTAAAAGAATTTAGTAAAAAACTGAAATTTAATTTAAAAATTAATAAAAAAAACCCTGGTTGTATATTTTAAAATTTTGAAAGATTAAATTTAAGTTAAAAATTTTACATAGCTCCCATGAGTATCCAAGGATGATCGATTTAGATGGTAAATATCTAATTTTTATCAACCAAACTCTTGGATTTAAATTTATGTATGAAAAAAGTTTCTCTTGAGAAAAAAAATTATTATTATCATGATAATGTTGTCAATTCAAACATTTTTTTTTGGAAAAAATATGTAATCTTTTAGATACATGCTGAAATAAAGATTTAATGTAAGAATTAATTAGATTATCTCTATCCTTATCTCTTGTTTATATATAATTACTTGCTTAATCATATTGTTTTATTAATAACATCATAAATATTGTTGTAACAAATAATTATATTAACATTTATAAACTGTAAATATATAATTCAAATTCAAATTGATATAGGCAATTTAGAACATATAATTAGGTGATAGGATACATATAAAAACTATGAAGTTAGTCAAAGAAAATTAACAAGTATAAAAGTTCCAAATTCTTATATAATAGTTTTTTATCTACATAGTCGTTCAATTCTATAGAGACTATTATTAGTCCTTGAGTATGAGACTTATTTTTTATCTTCCAAGTTAATACAGATAATTTCATGTTGTAGATATATTAAGAAATAATTTTATATTGAGTAGTAATAAAATATTTATATATTTCTATTAATATTATATATATATATATATATATATATATATAAATTTCATACACAAATTTTATATATGATATATTGATATGGTCCAAGGTCCAAATGGAAGGGAGACACATGAAATTATTTTAGATTCTTTTCCCAACTTCCTAACTTCCTATGATGTTAGGTTCCAGATTAAATTGAGATCAACTGTATCTTATACGGTAATAATTTACACTAATCTAGAATTGATTATTTTTACAATATGCATATGCATATGAATCTAAATCATCATCTTTACTTTATCAAAACAAAAGGTGCACTAAGATCTAATTTTCAATAATAGTATGTCCTCAACAATACTAATATCAGCGTCATTTTTACAAAAATAACAAAATTGCTTGATTGACAATAATAACCTTTAGTCTTGTCAATGTGATTAAGTTTAGCCAAAATAATCTCAGTTATTGGAAGCGATTTCAAGTTATTAGAAGGCATCTAATTTACGTACCCTTAGTTTTGAAAATTCCCATCCTCATAAATTATGGTCTATTTTCATTATAAGTTAATCTTTAGATTTTTTAGTTGTCCCACTTAAAAGGTTTTACAGATTATCTTTTACATTGATGATTTACAAATCACTAAATATATTTATTAATTTTCCTACTTATCTTATATGAAGATCTCATATTATTTTTTAAACTCAACCTCCTTGTCCTTTTTCACCAATCATATGAGTTTAACTCAATTTTTCTAAAATATAATTTAGACTACTAATACGTTATATGAGATTTCTATCCTTCTTTTATTATCTTTTTTATATATATACTTTGTTTAAAAGTTCTACAATTTAATATATAATCTCTATATAGAAAATAAGGTTCGTAACGTTTATACATCAATTCATTTTATCTAACAACAATACATATTGATAATGTTTTGAACTTCTAGTCCATTTAATATAATTTGTATGTTTGTGCTTAATACAATATAGTTGTATTAGTGCAATGATGCATGGCTGCTCTGCACAACCATGTATTCTTATTCTTGCATACCATATGGATTCCTATACATATTCATGTTCTTCATGATATGCACACATGTGTTGATATTTTGATAAGTCTATATTGATCTTTGACACATTCACATTTTTTTTATCTTGCTCATATTTATCTTATCATTTAACATGATCATGCTTAAAATGTGTGTGACCATGCTTAATGCACAACTCTAAAAATTCATGTAATTTTATGCTTAGTACAACCTTACTAAAAGTATAAACTTAAAAATTCATACAATTGTTCTTAATGGTCGCACTAAATGCACAACTCTAAAAATTCATGTAATTTTATGCTTAGTACAACCTTACTAAAAGTATAAACTTAAAAATTCATACAATTGTTCTTAATGGTCGCACTAAATATTAGCATGATCTTACTAAAAGTATAAACCCAAAATTTTCTACTATTTTTTCTTAGCACAATCTTGTTAAAAACATAAATTTAAAAATTCATACAATTTGATTTGAGCAATCGTGTTAAATTTTAGCATGATTTTTTTAAAATTACAAATTTAAAAATTCATATAATTTATTCTTGGTGCAGTCATGCTAAATTTTAGCATAGATGTGCTAAAAGAATAAATCTAGAATTTCATACTATTTTATTTTATTTTTATCTAACTATGCTAGTTTTGAACACAATTATACCAAAAATATGAATCCAAAAATTTATATAATTTTATTCTTAACATATTTATATTAATTTTTTATATTATTGTACTTAAATTTAGGATAATCTATAATCTTAGAAGAAGAATTTAAAAATAATAAAAAAGATTTAGAAGCAATTTTTACCAAAAAATCATCATAATAATTTGATTCCCCCAACATGTGATGTCCTCCAATTCTAAGATAGAAGCTCATGAATATTGTGAAGAATAGTTTAATATTTGTCAAAAATATATGAGCCGTAATTGATTAGATAAACTGTTTTCAAATAATTAGGCCAAGAATCCAAATAATTTGGATTCATATAGACTTGCGTTGGTAACCGACTTGCGTCCTGACTAGAAAAAAATGTATGCGCGTATAAAAGATACAAGGTAATTATGATTATAATCTAAATACGAGACCAAATTTATACGAAGAATTATTGTATTGAAAATGATTAATCCATATATGCACACTAGCCACACCTTTTTACATGTGGTAAAATATCTTTCAATATTTGATTAATAGTTTTGTAATTGCTTGTTATGATTAATACTATAAAAAAATATGGTAACTATTTAATATTAATGATGAATAAAAAATAATTGTTAATTAATTAATAAAATATAATTATTCAATTACCTATGTGGTTTATGTGATTAATGATATAGAAAGAACTTATTAATCAATTAAAAAGAAATTAATCAAATTATCGAGTATAATTAATTGATTAATGACTAAGATTTAACCAGATTCTGTATATATGTTGAAGAATCAACATTGTTGTTGTATCGTTAATTTATAAGTATTATCATTAAAAAATTATTTAATTAAATTTTAATATATTTTTTTTAAAGAAAAAATATATTATATTTATCAAAAACTTTTAATTCAATTGTTAATTTATTAAATTTCACCTTTTATCTAACTTTTTAGTTTTTATTTTTTATCTTTTAATTTTGAGTTAACTTATTTGTTAATTTTAAAAAAATATTTAATGTATCTCTAATTTTTTTTGAATGGTTTGCAAAGAGGGTGCTAATAGAAAAAAAATGATGTTTTGTAGAAATTTTTTGTCCTGTGAGAAAATTAGGAGACTTTAGATGGAGCAAATAAAATTATTCAAAATTTAATAATTGTATGATTTTTTATTGTTTAATAATTACATGGTTGATTTTTTTTTAAAAAATTGTATAACTGATTGTATTTATTTGATACATAATGTTATTTAATCCCCTCGCTCTATATATAAATATAAGCATTGATGATAATATTTTATTACAGGAAAAATTTATATAACTTCTGCATAATTTATTTTATTTTTCAAAAATTTTAAAATAATTTAAATAATTTTAAGTTAAAATGAATTCCATCTAAAATTAAAGATGTAGCCATATGAAATAATTTATATCAATTTTGATTTCAAGATTTTTATCAACAAAAACTAATAAAGTTTACAAACACACATATTAAAATATTACAAATAATTTTGTAATTGTTATATAATTAATTATTATGGTTGACAATATAAAAAATGTGATTAATTACTTGATATAAGTGGTGATTGAAAAAAGTATCTATTATTTATATAGTTAATCTATTTATCAAGAATAATTAATTAATTAACAATTAGAAGTAATTGAACGTAATTATTATACATGCATGAAAGAAGTAAAGCTCTTATTGTATCGTTATTTTATAAGTATTATCATCAATTTTTATTTCTTTTACAATCTTGAAAAAAAGGTCTATCATAGCTTTCAAACAAATACTTTGAAAAGATATATTTAGCAATGTTGCTATTTGAAATCATATAATTCAATTGTATAAAAATTTAGACAATAACAAAATTAATTTGAGATAATAAATCTTTTGATAGTATAATCCTCTCAAGTAATTTATTAGTTTTTTATATTTATTTATTTATTTATTATATGAGATAGTATTATGTATGTTTGATAAAAAATTTTAGTTAATGGAATGAAATTATTAGTTAAAAAATTTGTTATAAAATTTCAATTATTTTTAATAAAGTTGCTTATTTTGATAATTAGTACCATTTTCCATTATTTAAGATGTTATTCAAAATAGTTTATATACTTTCTAGTTTGTAGTTGAAATATTTTTTTTTATCTTTAATATATTTTTATAATTTTATGTATTTATTTTTATTAATTTAATATTATTGCATTCTCTTATGATAATATTATTAATTTAAAAATATTATTTTAATGTATTTTCTTTATTTTAATTATTATATTATTTATTTTATTTTAATAAATAAAATATTAAACTATTTGATAAAAAATAAAATTATAAAATTATCATTTTTTCAAAAATCGTTTTTTGAAATTTATTTAGGTGAAAGATATATATTTTATTTTTTATTTAATTAAATTTAATATAATTTATTGAAAAAATAAATATATCATATTATTATAAAATACTTTTAATTCAACTGATAACTTATCAATTTTTACTTTTCATCTAATTTTTTAATTTTTATTTTCAACTTTTAATTATGTTATCTGATCATTTTAATAAAATATTCAATCTCTTCCTCAATTATTTTTTAATGATTTTTGATCAATGTGTTATTATTGATAAAAAATAATAATGCTTTTTTAGGAATTTTTTTGTACCATGAGAAAAATAAAAAACTTAGATGCAATTGATAAAACCATTCAAAATTTAATAATTTTATGAAATTTGTATTGTTTAATAATTACATGGTTGATTTTTTTAAAGGAAATTGTAAGATTGATTATATTTATTTGAGACATAATAATATTTAATTCTTCTTTCTCTATATAAATAATAGCTTTGATGGTAATATTTTATTATATGAAAAATTTATATAATTTTTATATTTAATTTTAAAAAAATATATTAACATTTTTAAAATATATAAAAAAATATTTAATAGTTTTTTATCTTCCTTGTACATATAGTATTATACAAAATTAAAATTTTGTATATAAAATTATATAATTGATAGAGATATATAATATTATGCTTTAGTACAGATTAAAAAAGATTTGTGTATGATAAAATAAGAAAGATGTATTTGATATATTTTTTAATGAATTTCAAGAGGTCAATGTAGTTTATCTTTTATTTTATCTTTCAATTTTTTAAAATTAATTTAAATTAATTTAAATTTTAAACCAAATCCATCTAACATTGTTGATCTAGTTATATGAATTATTTTATATCAATATCGATTTCAAAATTTTATCGAAAAAAAAACAATGAAGTTTACAAACACATTGAAATATTATTATTTTTAATTAATTAATTTTCACATTAAATATCGTTTGAGAGATACTAATGTGAACCGATATGTTTTTCGTTAAATAATTTTGAAAGTTAATATAATAGTTACATATAAAATTTTTATATTTTGATAATTAAAATTGATTGGATATTATCATAAATATGTTAAAAGTAATTTATTTAACGTAGTAATTAATAATTAGTTTATAATTGAGTCAAATTTAATTTTATATATAGATAAAAAAAGAAAATAATAATTGAATGCGTATTTAATATATTAGAAATATAAAGTATTTAATGCTATTTAATAACATTCTTAAATTCGTCTCAGCAACATATTTCAAAAGTCTTTTTACTATGAAAATATTAAATCACTCAACTCAAAGTATAACAAACAAAAAAAATCACTGAATTCACTCAATTCAGACGAGAGAGTACAAACGGTTATCTTCAAATTGGAAAATGAAAGAAAATATGTTTTTTAAGAAATATCAATTTTTTAATAGTATTATTGTGGAAATAAATTTAAAGAAAAATGATCAAAACATAATATTTACAGCATACTATCCGATGAAACCAATTCACTCTTGTTAAAAAAACTTAATTCATACTGCATATTTACTTTAATTTTTCATCGATCTCACCATATTATTTATAAGAAAGAGAATAAGTTAAGTTACCTATGGAAGTCAATTCTAGATAAATAAAGTCTAATTATTAAATGGATTATGTTATTTTTTTTTAAATTATATTTAATTAAAAAGAATAATTTTATATTATCTAAAAATTTTAAGTTTAACAAATTAGTTTATTTACATAAATATAAATAATATAAAATATTATCGTTACATAAATTTATCATTTTCAAATTATATATTTATTTTATTTAAAAAATTTATTTATTTATTTACATATAAGTTTATAGTTATTAACTTTTGTTATTTTTTTAATTTAAAAAAAAAAACTTTAAATAAACATACAGGTCGAACACTAAAAATGTTAGTCAGGGCTTAAAAATTTGCGTACATCAAATAAACAAGCCACGTGTACAGTAATAAATAATAAAAGAAAAAGAAAATTGAAGGGATGATTTGGCGAGAGGGAGGAAGCATGCACTATATCGGTAAGAGTGCAGAAATTTGGCTCCCTGAAAACGAAGTGAACACAACAAAGGTTGCGTTTCCCTGTCAAGCAACCGCAAAAGGAAAAAAATGGTAAATCCTGCTGCTGCGAGCTTCTGGACTCAAACGAACGCTCTTCTACGCAAGAATATAACCTTCCAGGTTCCTTATATCCTTATCTCCCAATCCTGAATTATTATTATTATTATTATTTTTCATTTCAATTATCCACCACCTTATTCTATTAATCCTTGACATGACATGCCATACTTTTCTTCGTTTTAAAGAAAAGGAACGTGAAAGCAAACTTTCGGCTGATTCTGTTCCCGGTGATTCTGTGCGTCTTGCTGGTTGTTCTTCAGCGTTTAATCGACGCGCAACTTAGTAAGTCCAAATTCAAATGCGGTTGCGTTTGTGCCAACAACAGAGCACGAGACGCTGGGTGCCGCGACTCCGATAAGGTTTGTGGGGTTCAGTATTCGGATCCCACTCAAGCAACGTTTTGTGCCCTTCCCAAACCTCCCCAATGGCCTCCTCTCTTGCAACTTCCCGCTCCACCCAAGCGCGTCGTGCGAAACGCTTCTTTTCATTTCTCAGATTTGGCTGACGTGTCCTGCAGGAGAACCGGCTCCTGTCCTCTAACCGTGCTCTTCACCGCAGATAATCACTCCTTCGCACAAAGTATGACATCACGTGCATCGATAAATTGACATAACGTTTGCATTTTTTATTTGTTGTTATTGTTCGTTCATCATTCATGCCATTTTTACTTGTCTTTTTCTTCTACAGCTGTGGCTGGAAACATGTTCCCGAGTGCCTTGAGTGTAAATTTATCTGATAGTGATATCATGGCTAATTTGGCTATGAATGTCCTGGTGAGTTTGTTGCATTGCATGTAGCGTTTGTCTGCCAGGTTTTAAATTTTATTTAATTTTGTCAGTTGCGTAGTTGCATTTTCTACATATGTTTGTCTTGATTGTTTTATTTATTTATTGTGGACTTTGTTGCTGGTGTCAAAATGATGTAGGGATCTGAATCAAGGCCTGGGTGGAACAATTTTCTTGAACCTGCTTTCTCTTCGGAGCTTCCCATTTATTATGTACAAACTAAGTGCACGGAGAGCTCTGGACCCTCCTTTCCCTTCCAGATAGCAGACATGCAGCTAGGTATAAAACTTCTGATTGAATCAATAGGCATTGGCTGTGCATGCTTATGGCTATTATGCCCTTTACCGAACTTTGTTTACTCTCTCTTTTTTTTTGGGGGGGTGGGGGGTAGAGTTTTGTTTGCTACTTTATTCCTGTGGCTATATGCCTGGAACTTGTGATGTTATGGAAGAACTGGGGAACCATCAAATTGGAATTTATAAAATAATAATGTGCAAGGTTAGGCATGAAAAGTGCAACCGTTGTGATGCATTTGAAACACTTCCAAAGTGATAATAAACTTATGGTAATTTTTGGCGAATAAGTGCACCAAGAAATTATTTGAAGGTATTTTGCACGGAGTACACTGGGTTTTATATATACAATCTCATTTCTTCCTAAGGTATAACTAGGGCTTACATCTGGCCTATTGATCTTGTTACTAATTGAATTTATTTCCCTAGAATTCAGAGGTCAGATGTGTTGAGGGTTTACATTTATGGCGTAATAGTTCTTCTCAAATCAACAGTGAGCTATATAAAGGTTATCAAAGAGGTAACAAAGAAGGAGAGACCAACGAGATAGTTTCAGGTACTTAATAGTTAATATCATTATGCTTCAATTCACGCAATGTGTGGGAGACAAAACTTAATTCTTTATTGTTTTGACAGCTTTTGATTTTCTAAATTCAAACGGGAATAGATATAATGTCAGCGTGTGGTACAACTCAACCTACAAGCGAGACACTGGATTTGGTTCTATTTCATTGTCGCGGATCCCCCGTTCTGTAAATCTGGTATATATACATGTAAAACATGCTTTATTTGTTGCATCCTTCTGGCTGTTATTGTAACCGTGGGTACAACACAATGAAACAGAACGCTTAATCTTAGTTTATAAAATAAGAACATGCTACTTGCTAGCCTCTGCTATGAATCTATCAATTTTTTTTTTCTAGTATTAACTTTAAATTCAAAACACACACTTGCTTCGTTATTGATGGAATACATTTGGACTAAGGAACTGCATACTTTCTAAGGAAAAGAACTTGCTTAGCCATTACCATTTTTCAAATGCGTAATTTGAATAGAAGGAGTAAGTGGAACTATGTTCATGTGGACACAGTATTCAATTACAGTATTGAAAAATTGAGTCAGAAAATTTTATTAAGCTAGTATAATCATAGTAGTTTCTGTCAATATATATTTTTCCATTCTTTTTTATTTTAATAGTATTAGGGTCTTCATTTATCTGAACCTGGCTGGTTATGATAGGGGACTGACGTTATCTATATGCATGCAGATATCAAATGCCTACCTGCAGTTTCTGCTTGGACCTGGAACCAAAATGTTATTTGAGTTTGTAAAGGAAATGCCAAAGCCTCAGACCAGATTTAGGCTTGAGATTTCTTCTCTTCTGGGTGCTCTGTTCTTTACATGGGTCATCCTGCTACTTTTTCCTGTAAGTGCAGATATATCTGAATAAATGTATAAGCTAGGAATTGAGTTGTGCAAGACAGGAGAAGTTAACACTTAACAGAAATAAAAGGATGATACCACCATTTATTGCAGGATGGGTTGCTATTGGTTAATTTTGATGTTTTTAACAAGTGTCACATTCTTACTTTGCTCTGGATCATTTTCAAATGTTTGGAACCACCCAAACCTTCTTTTTGGAGGTTTCGTTCCCTCTGAACAATACTTTACTCAGGTTCAAAGTCAACAATCATATCTAGCATCTAATGACACATACATTTCTTAGTACATTTATCTGTTCAACATGATGAGCTCTATATGTTTTTATGTAGGTTGTTCTGACATCACTAGTATATGAGAAGCAACAAAAATTAAGAATCATGATGAAAATGCATGGTCTCGGTGATGGGCCATATTGGATGATTTCATATATTTATTTTCTAGCCTTATCAGTATTCTACATGTTGTGTTTTGTGATTTTTGGCTCACTCTTAGGTAAGAAGACAACCACTGAACTGTTTCCTCTTCTTGGCATTTTCTCATTTTCTTTAATGCTGCTGATTTTATTTTCAGGATTAAAATTCTTCACATTGAATGACTACAGCATCCAATTTGTGTTTTATTTCATCTATATAAACTTACAAATTGCGCTAGCATTTCTGGTGGCTTCCATATTTTCAAATGTTAAGACTGCTACAGGTTTGATGATAACTACTTTTATATAGTTCATACTAACAGATGTATTTCTGTTTTCTTTTCTCAGATTTGGCACTGACTTGTGTTCTTGATAATTGCAGTAATTTCATATGTTGGTGTCTTTGGAACTGGGTTATTAGCTGGCTTTCTTTTCCGATACTTTGTTCAAAATACATCATTTCCAAGTAAGTTAAATGACAGAGGAAAGATATCCATTCTGGGTTATTCTTATGGTTTTCATATTTAATTTTGTGCTAGTATTAAAGAAACTATCTTTGACTGGGTCCTTAGGGTACAAAGGCAAAATTATCTGAATGGCTGGATATCATTGTTGGCATTACTAATAATAATAAGGATAAAATATGTTTTTAGTTTCTACAAATATGATTAAATTTGAATTTAACCCTTCAAAAATACTTTTGTTGGTTTTGGGCCTTGCAAATTTTTAAACTTTAAAAAACAGTCATTGTTGTCACTTTTTAGATCTGATGATGTGGCAAGGGTCTAGATATGCCACATCACATACCACCTCAAAATAATCATTGACTGGAAGTAATTATGAATAAGCACAAAACCTAATGCACATATTTATACTTCAAGCACTGGTATTATTAGTCCAAGACCGTTACCAATAACTAATATCTTCTAACACTCCCCACCCCAATTTAAGCTTTTTAAAAGTAGCAAACCTATAACTGAAAATGATAGGCATAGACCAGCTATCACAAGGGTCTATGAAGGAGGAATAAGAGGAACGTAGGGAATCAGATCCCTGAACACCTGTAACTGTCTAAAGCACTGTAACTAACTACTAGTAGCCTATAAACGAGACAGAAGCTGTAAGAAGGCAGTTCTTTAGTAAATTGAGTGATGGGAGAGATCTTGGAGCTACTGAATCTTCCAGGGACTGTATTGTACACTCATTTTTTCCTAATTGATTCAGCTATCCAAGCTGTTGGATCAGTTTAAGGAATTCTTGAATAATACTCTTCTTTGTCTCGCTATATTTGGTGGTCCCAGTGTTTATCAGAAAACCAAAAGAGCGTCAGCCAACAAAACACAAAACCAATGCATGTTTTAGTTCTAAGAAGGGGAGGGCAGGGCTGTAGGCAAGGGATTTTAGAGAGGGAGGAATTTTAATGAATGGATGGGGAGGGACACTTCTTTTGGTTCACAAGGGGATGAGAGAGAAAATAAAGGAATTTACTTTTCTATCCTTAAAATAATCAGTTATGGTCCAAGTTAAGGATAGTTGAGTTTAATTAGCGTAAAAATTTCTCTCTCCCCAAAATCTCTCAATTATGCGGGGGAGTCAAAATTGAGTGAGGAAGGAATTTAGTCCCTCTATTCGCCTCTCCTTCCCTTCAAAATTTTAAACCAAATAGGCATTTATAAAAATATCTGCCCTCTCCTCCATCACTCCAGCTAAATGCTATGTAAGGCAACTAGTGCTTCCCCTGAATCACAAATTTTGTCAATGACTTTGGTCCCTGGCAGATAGCTCCTTGTTTCTCCTTGGTGAATAGCAATATGGGGAGAAAAGTTTGGAGAGTGTATACCAGAACAGAAGGAATAAGAAACAGAGTTAGAAATTTAGACAGGAAGTTAGGCAGTTAGGAGGGTTAATTGAGCCGGTGGATAAATAACAAAGGTTATAGGGGAAGCATATTCTAGGAATTGTTCAGGATCAAGCCATTGATCTGGTGTAAAGACATTTCTTTCTATAACAGAAAACTTTCTTTCTCTTCCATTAATCTATTTTCCCTCTCTCAATCTTGCTATGTTCCTATCAGAACAATATGAGTTGGCATTTAAAGTTGAAAATAATGGACTGATATGATCACTTATGCTGTAATTAGAAGGTTTAAGTACTGCTCACCTAAAAAAAAGAAGTTTTAAATTTTGACTACCTAGATTTCATGTTAGTCATCTTTATATGAATTATATGTCAGTGTGTTGGAAGTTTCTATTCTTCTAGCCTTTGATTTCCTATTCTATTCTTCAGAAAGGTGGATCATTGTTATGGAGTTGTATCCTGGGTTTGCTTTATATCGTGGGTTATATGAGCTAGCACAATTTTCCTTTAATGGGAGTGCTTTGGAGACTAATGGTATGCAGTGGTTGGATCTGAGTGATATCTCGAATGGAATGAAAGAGGTTTTAATTATCATGTTTGCTGAGTGGATAGTCGTGCTTTTTGCTGCCTTTTGCATTGATAAAGTATTGTCATCTGGAAGCAGAAGTCCTCTTTTCTTCTTGAAAGGATTTCAGAAAAGGCCTCTTTCTTTCCAGAAGCTTGGTATCCAAAAGCAAGGGTTAAAAGTTTTCTCTCAGATGGAGAAGGCTGATGTCATCCAAGAGGTGAGTTTTACTTAATATTGAATAAATGTACTCATCTTATGTGTTCACCTATTAGATTATGAAATTGAGTGAAGTAAGGTCCATCAAGTGGTGCATTTATTGATTTTAGAGATTGATGTGATGGTGCTGCCCCAGTGGCGAGTAGTATTGTATGTGATGCACAACACTTCAATAACTTGGTACAACTAGATGGAGCTTTAAGTAGGCATGGATTCCTTATGCTTTCAGTGGGTCACCTAGGAAATAGGAAGAAAAGAAAGGGAAAGAAAAGAAAAAGAGTAAAAATAAGAAGGAAGAGTTCGGATGAATAGAAATGAGAGGGGAAGAAAAGAAAAAAAATTTCTTTTTCCGTTTGAATGAGTGGAAAAAAAAAATAAAAAAAAAATATATTAGTAATAAATTTTATTTTATATAAAATTTTAAAATATTTTATTTTTTTACTATATCTTTTTTATAAATATAATTTATTAATTTTTTTAAAAATAAATAATAATTTTAATAATTTAAAATAAATAAAACAAAAACAAAAAAAACTCTTCCCCTCACTTTTCACGGTCGGAGGGAAATAAAAAATTGTGGGCTCCGCGGATAAAAACATTTTTCTTTCACTAAAGACCAAACACACCAAACAAGGGAAAACCACTCTTTCTCCTTATTTCCTTCCTTTCCCTTTCCTTCCCCCTATTTCTCTCATTAGAGAACCAAATGATTTCATTTCGTTTGCAATCTTTTATCTTTTTCAAAAATTATATTTATGTTGAAATTGTGAGGATTGTTAACACATTTCACATTAGTTAGGAATATAGTTAGAATACTTCTTATAAGGCTTGTGCAATCCTTTTCTCTTGAACTAGTTTTTGAAAGTGAGTTTAAGTCCAATTTTCTAATATAATATTAGAATCTATCCACTTTTAATGTTGGACCATTTGTGATGTTCAATCTTGCAAATTTTATGCACCAAATGTGCAGTCCTAAATACGAGAGAATGTTTTAAGATGTCCTATTAGCTAAAAATACAGTTAGAATACTTCTGTTTTGAATAATCCTCCTTTCTTGAACTACTTTTGAGAGTGAGTTAGTTCCAATTTTCTAATAGGGATTAAGGTACCGAGGGAGAAAAAAAGATAATAGAGACTACATATTCTAAACAGTATTATTCTCCCACATAACTACATTAAATCCACTCATCTACATTCCAAATTTTACTCTTGATAATCAATTACCAACAACGTGCAATTGATTACTTACCAGATACGTAACTAAGTTAACCACCATTTTATATACGGTTAACCATTTGGTTTTTTGGTAATTGATTGCACGTTTTTGTTAATCCATTACCATTTGTAATCGATTACGTAATCTATTACCAAAAAACGTAATGGTTAACAATATAAAAATGATGGTTAACTCAATTATGTATTTGATTAAGTAGTCGATTACCACGAGTAAAATTTGGGATGTAGATGAGTATATTTATTGTAGTTATGTGGGAGAATCATGTTTGTATTCTAAAATTGATATTGATCCAATATGATATGGTTTGTTACATGTGTTAAGCAATGTTAAGGAAATAAATCATGAAATAATAAGAAATATTTAAACTAATCCAAAAATAATCTAAATTAGTCCAAGATACAATCAAGATATTATTGGATATTATTCATATATTCTAACAATTTTATTGGGGGAAAAATGTGACATGAAGGTATGAGCTTGACTTAATTAGTTTGTATTTGTCACACAAATGTAACCTTATGTTTTCACTAGAAGACCTCATGTATGTGTTGCAAGTTTGGCTGTACTCAATATGGTGAGGCTTGGTTACATGCATAAGCCATAAATGCTAAATGCTTTCTTCTTTTTCTCTTCAGATGGAGAAGGTGGAGCAACTGCTACTTGAACCAACTATTAATCATGCAATTGTATGTGATGACCTAAAAAAAGTCTATCCAGGGAGGGATGGAAATCCAGATAAATTTGCAGTGAGAGGGTTGTTTCTTGCTGTGCCTCAAGGGGAATGCTTTGGTATGCTTGGTCCCAATGGGGCTGGGAAAACTTCTTTTATCAATATGGTCAGTTAAAATTGATTTTTTTTCAAGCACATTATATACTTTGGAATTTACCCGCATCTGCCCCCCACCCAAAACACTTAGATATAGATGTCAAAGCTCTCATAAGAAAGGAATAAGTTTGAAAATACCTTGAAAAGTCTATCCTTTCTGTATGAATCAAAGGTATGATTGGGGTGTACATAGGGAGGCATAGATCTCAGTTCACTATGTTATGAAATTCTATGAGAATTCCATGAATCATGCTTCTCTTTTTTGAATGGTTCTCTCCTTAAGTCATAATCTAATCAGTTTATATGCTTATAGATGATTGGTCTCACAAAGCCAACCTCTGGTACAGCATTTGTTCAAGGTCTGGACCTAACAACTCATATGGATGGAATATATACTAGCATGGGCGTATGCCCACAACATGAGTAAGCAGAAAAATCCTCCAAATTTTATGTTTTGTTTTTCTAAGATCAAGCTTACAACAACTGGAAAAGGTTTTCTAACTTCCTATTGTCTCTCGTTATATTGTAGCTTGCTGTGGGAAAGCTTGACGGGTAGAGAGCACCTACTTTTTTATGGCAGACTTAAAAATCTTAAAGGTTCAATTTTGACACAAGTAAGTTAATTTGAGCATCTCTACTTTATTTAAAAAATTGTTTAACAAAAAAGAATGTTGAAAAGACAAAAATATCTAACTTGACAAATGAAAACAATTTATAAAATGAGCAAAACACATGATATATATGACTTGACATTTTTCTTTCTAATTTTTTCATTTGATGTATAATCCACATACTTTTTCTATTAAAGTTGAGGTCCTTGGTTATCACATTGAAATTGAGATTCTTAATGAATTATTAGTGTAAAATTAAGGTGCTTCCATAACATGTTTTCAATTATCATTTATTTATTTCTTCTGTGAAGAGCTGGATCTATAGAAGACAATTGCAGTGTAGATACAATCTGAACAACTTTCTCTTTTGCTATTATTTGGGAGGAAAGACTTACGTAATATTTAACTACCAATCTATTGCTGCAGGCAGTAGAAGAATCTTTGAAGAGTTTAAACCTTTTTCATGGCGGAGTTGCTGATAAACAAGCTGGAAAATACAGTGGAGGGATGAAGAGGAGACTTAGTGTTGCAATTTCATTGATTGGGGATCCTAGAGTATGTTTTTGTTTTCAATTCAGTCCGACCATTTTTCTTTAGATTTCCTTATTCTGTTGGTGCAAAAATTTGTTAAGGTTGTTTACATGGATGAACCAAGTACTGGGTTAGACCCTGCCTCAAGAAAAAGCTTATGGAATGTTGTCAAGCGTGCAAAACAGAACCGTGCAATCATTCTCACCAGTATTCTCTCACTCTTATGGGTTTTGATTTTGAAGCACATTATTCTGCTTGTTTTGTCCATTATGCTTTAGATATACTCAACCTGTTTTTGTCTCACAACAATATGAACTCACATATATATTGATAAATCTTGGTTTATGCTATCAGCGCATTCCATGGAAGAGGCTGAGGCTTTATGTGATCGATTAGGAATATTCGTGAATGGTGGCTTGCAGTGCGTGGGAAATCCAAAGGAGGTAAAATTGCTCAAGTGATTAGCTGTGTCAAATTCTACTGCAAAATAAATATGTTAGACCAGCTAACGAATCCGGTCCATACAATTTATGGGCTTAAACCCATAGATTGCACAAGGCACTTTAGTTCTATTATTGGCATTACATGCTTTATGGATGCAGCACTGAGTATAACTGTAAAATTCCTAAGGCTGATTTATTCTTTTACTGCAAAGTAGAAAATGCAAATTTAAACCATGTAGACTTTTCGACTTTTTATAGTACTTGCTACTTCTGTTGGTTTTTCATAGCTGAAAGCAAGATATGGAGGGAATTACGTGTTCACGATGACAACATCTTCGGATCATGAAAGAGATGTGGAGAACATGGTGCTGCAACTCGCTCCAAATGCCTACAAGATATACCATCTCTCTGGTACCCAGAAGTTTGAGCTGCCAAAAGAAGAGGTTAGAATAGCGAATGTATTCCAAGCTGTTGACGCCGCAAAGAGAAAATTCACTGTTTATGCATGGGGTTTAGTTGACACCACATTGGAAGATGTCTTCATTAAGGTAGCACATGAGGCTCGGGCATTTGACACCCTGTCGTAATTGTCATACACAATAAGGTGAATAAACGATTAGTTTCTTTACAATGCAAGTGTATGAGTTATTTTCCTACCTAAGATTTGCTTTGGTGATGAAATTGATGATTTTGTTGAAAAGAATGGTTCTAACTATGTGCGCCATACTGAACACAGGTTAATCGTCAATCGATATTCTATAACTTTTGGGTGCTCATGAAGGTGTTTACATGTACATGAAGTATTGAAGTAATTTCGAAAAAAAATACGAAAAAATAATTCTAAATCCTAATTCTAAGTACACCATTAGATTGAAATTTTACAAGAAGGATTATGAAAATATTTTGTTTTTTTTATATAAAATATTTTACTTTTTATTTATTTTATTTTATTTTTAAAGTTTTGTATAGAAAACAGTAAAAATAAAAAATGAAGATTGAAATTATTTTCTAAAAAATAAAAAGTTCCTAGAGAACTTTCATAAAAACTTCAATTTGTGAACAAGAATTTGGAGAAGTGGAAACATTCAAAATCGGCAAGAAATGGAAAATTTGTTCTCTGCTTCATTAGTGTTGAAATTCAACGAAGCTGCTAATTCATAGGCCTACAGTTTAAATTGAAAACAAAAGTGTCTCCCTTAAAACGTTAAGTAGAATTAATTAGCGGAAAGAAAACTCGTATTATTTCTTGGTCGATTTATATTTTAAATTTTCCTATGCCACAGTTTTTTTATTTGGTAATTGCTGCTTATTATTATAATAGTATTTCTTATAATTATGACATCATGAAGTGTATATATCAAGTTAAAGTTAATATTACATATAATTACTATAAATATTTTTATTTATACACATGATAATTATTTTTAGTTAGGTCCTTATTTTCCGTAGCAACTGGAAGATTATGCAAGTATTATATGAATATTTTAAAATTTTAAAATTTTAAAATTTTTTAAAAATAACGTTTTTTTATTATTAACAATGAATGCGGTACTATATTAATAAATTAAAGAGATAAACTCTTAAAATTGATGATAAAATTAAAAAATTATTAAAATTTAATACATCAAAGTTTAAAATTAAAATTAAAGTTAGTTAAGATTATAATAATTTTAAAATTTAATTTTATTTAAGAAATATTTTAAATTTATTATGGTGTACTGATATTTTAAATTCAAACTTAAAGAGAATGGAATTAACTCTTAACAATAATCTTAATTAATTTCATTCTTGAATAACTTACATTTTTAGGAGTAATTTTCCTTTTCGTTAAACCATATCGTTATCCAATGTTAGAAATTTATTTTTAATTTATTTTATTTCTTTTTCATACTAACTAATTTAAATTTTAAATATCAATAAACTGTAACAAATTTGAAGATATATTTAATTTTTAGATAACTTAAAATTTGAAATTATTATAATTTTAATTAATTTAAATTTTAAATTTTGATGTATTAAATTAATAAAAATTGTTATGATTTTGTTAGAATTAACATGATTGACATCCAACATTTTGATAATTTTAAAATATATTAAAATTTAATGAATAATTTTTATACTATTAATGAACTTTATTTCAATTACAAAAGTAGTAGAAAATTGGGAAGTCAAGATCAATTCGTATTCTCTCTCAAATGTTTAACACTAAAGTCTTGATGAAATATCTCTAATCTAATAAACTTAAAATGTTTGAAGTAGTTTGCCCTCAATTCCTAATGTAAAAACTATGTTAAAATATGATTGTAGCAAGTACTAAAAAAAAAAGTTACAAATTTGAGACATGCAAGGTTAACATGTTAGATTGTGAGAGTTGGTTTTTAATAAAATTAATTTTATAAAAATTTTAATTTTTTAACTTTTATTAATATATAATACATTATAATATTATTATTTATAAAAATATTCATCAATAATACAATATTAAAATTTTAAATTATTTTTTTATTTTATTTTACAAACATCTATAATATACATGCAATATGCTAGTTTTATATCATCATAACATCAATAATCAATATTAAAAGTTATACATACAGCACTGCGTGCTCAGAATATGTATTCCAAACCGATCCCAAATATTCATACATCCTGATATTATTAAAAATGAATTTAATATATTAGCTTTTTTGAGAAAAAAAAGAGAGCCTAGAATGTATACTAATTCTTTTATGAGATTCATAAAGATATTTTTATCCCATAAAAAAGGAGAAAATAAGAAAAATTTAATTTTTTATTTATTTTAAATTATTTAAAAATTTTAAAAATTAAAAAATAAATATTATATTAATAAAAATATAGTAATAAAATTAAACTTTTTTAAGTTAAAATTAATTTTTTTAAAATTTATAAAAATAAAAAAATTATATTACTAATATTTCTTTTCATTTTCTTTTTTATTAAATCTAAGTCCATTTCAATTATTATCATTTTATTTTTTTTATTTTTTATATCATCCAAACAAAGTATATAAAAAATATAAAAAATAAATTTATAAATAAAAAATTAATATTTTTACTGATATTTAATTAGTAACATTTAAATATAAAAAATTACATATTATTTTAAAGTATATCATTTTCAATAAGTTAGTATTACACCATGTTAAACCTAATATTTAAATAAAGAAATAAATTTATATAAAATATAAGAATTATTAATTTAATTGTTAATTAATTTTTTTATAAATATATTATATTTATAAAATTTTATACAAATAAAAATAATAAATATAATATAATTTTATTTTAACATGCTATTTAAATATATATAAATACTAATTGTTAAATAACATGCATATTTATTTATTTATCATATTATTTACTATAAATTTATTTTTGACTACAATTATAATTTCTCTTTTTTATGTTTCATGATGATATAATACCTTAGGATTTAAACTCAAGATATTTTTTTCCCTTTAAACATCGTAACAGTATTTATTTTATGGTTGGAAAGGGATTAAAGAGAATAAGAGGTAAAGATTGTCATATTACATATTTACATATAGGTTTACGGCCTCTTTAATTTATATATGGTTTATCAAATAATATATTTTTCTATTTAGTACATTATTGTATAGAAAAATATATAAAGATTTGCTTTTGCAAGATCTAGCTTGAATGATTTATTTTGATGTATTTTGCAAGTATAAATATAAAAGGGAAGAATTATTAAATTATTAACTAAAAATTCTTAATTTACTATAATTATTTTTTCCTCAAATTCATGTTTCTATTTATTATTTTAAAAAATAATTTAAAAAGTTATCTAAAATAAATTTGTTTTACACCTTTTTGAAAAGAAATAAAAATTTGTTGATATTAAATATTAAATTTATATTTTTTATATAATATAAATTTACTGATATAACTAATAATTTAAAAGTTCTTAACAATTAAATTATATTTATAAAATTTATATAAAAAAATAAAAACTTCATATTTTAATTTTATTTTAATATATAATATTATATATATATATAACTAATTCATATATAACATATTTATAAATATTTGAATTATTTAAAATTTACATATGATAAAAATATTATTGCATAATTTAAAATTTACATAAATAAATATTATATTTTATAAAAAATTATTAAATTAATATAAATATTAAATTTAATAATAATATTAACAAATTTTAATTTTTATAATTAAAATTAACAATATAAATAACATGTTCAAGTAAAAGAACACATCTTTCAATTCAGGCATGTTTATTGATTTTCTTTCATTATAAAAGTTTAGATGAATACAATTCTAGAAATTTAAAGTATACTTACAAATTATTAATCAATAAAATTGATTTATTAACAAAATATTTCTGATCAATAACAAATTTTAATTTATTAACAAAATAAGGATAATTTTATATTTCTCATTTTTATCCTTAACATTCTATGTTTTTTTTTGTTAGGTTTAAAAAATTAAATTCATCCCCATTTTTTATTAGAGTTGGAAAAGTTTCTTTCTAGTTCTTTTTATATTTATATTTTAATTATTTTATAATTTATTAAATTAATGTATATTTTTAAAAATTATATAATTTATTAAATTTATAATTTTATTAATTTTATATAATATTTTTATAATAATAAAAATATTTTAATAATGATAAGTTTAGAAACATAAATGGAACACAACAAATATCGAGATATCTCTATTCTTGTTATATCTCCATTTTTTAAAATTAAATTTAACCTAAATCTATAAATAAACCATAATAAAGTAAAGTGCACATGAATTTTCTTACCATTTCTAAATCTATTATATAGGGTACCTATAGGTTAAATTACGTAACGTGCTTCAAGCTGTACCTTTGTGTAAATATACTTTCTTTATCATTTACTGCAGTGATACAATGAATTCGAAAATTTTGAGCTTAATTGTATTTTAGTTTTCTAATCTAATTTTTATATATATGTATATTAAATTTTTATTTTTATAATTTATTAAATTTGATTGTCTATTAATTTTATTTTACTTAAAATTTTGTTTTATTTTTTACTCAATTTTTACAAATTTAACTAATTAAATTATTTTATGTTCAAAGTATATTAACTAAAATATTAAATTTTATAAAATTAAAATAAAAAAATATTTTTTTCTTCCATCACCAATCTCATGTTTTATAAATTCCTTCAGATTTTAATATCATTTCACTAAATTTCTTATTTCTAATTTTTAACATTATTTTATATTCTAATATTATTACAACCTTTTTTAAAATTTTGAATAAAATAATAATTTAAAATTTTTAATTTGAACAAAATAAATACGAATCAAATATGTTAAGTTTTGAAAATAAAAATATTAAAAAAATTAAAAATAAAATTACTAATAGATCAAAATAAAAGGATAAAAAATATAATTAAACTAAAATTTGGAAAAAGATAATACCATTTAAAATGGAAATATAATGATAAAATAAAAAATCTTTTTAAATTTAATAAAAATTATGAATAAAAAATAAGAATATAAAAGCTAGGTTAGAAAAATGAATTTTAATATTATGATCATTTCTTTATTATTTCAAAAATTTAGAAGATAATTGTATCTTTCGTTGTTGTTCTAATAACAAATAACTAGGGTCAATTATTAGTTTAATTCAAATATTCTGTTAGCTCGCTTTCTGTAAAAAACTAGTCGAACCTTTTCTCATCTTAATAAAACTTATGTGTCTTCTAAGTTTTTTAAAGGATTTCTCTTGATCATCTGTGTTTTCATTGTTGACTTCTTTTGCTAGTTCATTGGTTATATATGTTGAAACTGATAATTAAAATAACAAATAACAAATTTTAATCATTTACGTTGTCATTGTTAATTTTTTTTTCTAATTCATAGGTTATATATGTTGAAACTCGTCGTTAAAATAAAAAAATAGCAAGTGTTTGAACTTGAATTGCAGCATTGAGTGAAAGATTTACTGTGTGTTTAAAAGTAAGATTCTAATTCATTTCAACACATACATTGATCATTAGAAATATATTATTCAACAATTTGGTTATGTTTGATTTAATTTATTTACTTGTAACATGAAGTAATGTAATAAAATTTATTCATTGATTTAGTTAAGATACTGGGTTAATAAATTACTGGTTACATTTTATTAATTGAATCGGCATATGTCAAAATTTATATTTATATTTTTTTTAAAATGTTAGAAAAATATAGACGCTTCGTTATAGAAGAATTACTGACTAAAAATCAAAATTTTAATAGACGTGTAGTGGAATCTGATTCCGGTACAAATAAAAAGTTAGTAAAAAAGCAGAGATCTGTGTTAAATACTTACAAACATATGTATTATATAACGCAAATAGAAAAGATGAGAAATTGCATGCAACTAAAAAATATACCTAATGAGTCAATGACTATGGTTAACAAATATACAATGACCAAATATTAACATTTCAATAGTTAATTAGTAATGACATAACGACAATCAATTTAACAATGACACAACAATTAAAAAATAAAAATTAAAAGTATAAAATAAATTATTGTGGTTTGTTGGCCAAGCATCCTAATATTTTTAGTAAGTTTTGTGAATAACCCTTACATAATTAATAAGATGTTTTGTTTAGATGTTTATGAGGTACTTTGTTTAAAATATAACATGAAGTCGAGATAGTTTTTCCCACGTAATCCTATGTACTGAAACTAAATATAACATTCATCATATTTTTCAATGTTCTATTTCTTCTTTCAACTATATCATTTTTTGAAGTGAATAATATGCTAAACTCATTTTATTTTACAATATAACTGATTTTCTATCCGGCCTTATATTTTAAAAAGGTTTTCCACTTTAATCTTTCGATCTTTGGAGATAAGTCTTAGTGTGCAATCATCTACAAAAGTAATTTTTACTGTTTTTTTCATCTACTAATTGTACTTTTAAAATGTCTGAATGCATCAATTCTAAAAGTTCACTTTTTTTATTGTTTACTAATTTAAAAAGTTTTTTTTTTAACATGCTTAGCTTCCACACATATACGATATTTTGAGTTATTCTTTCATCCATTATTAGTAATAAGTTCATGTGTTTAAATCTTTTCATAGAAGATAAATTAACATGTCATAATCTACCATGTTAAATTCAATAAACTCCAAATATAAACGGAAGAAGTAAAAATATTAATAATTTTCTCAATGGTATTTAAAACAAACATGCCTTCATTCAAAAATAATTTTTTCCACAAATCCTCTATTTTTGGTAATGACTACTTTGTTTCTATCATGATTTTTATACCTATCCTACAACCTATGTTCGTACGCATTAAAGGAACATACAACATATTGGTCAAAGTTAAAAATTTTTTAGAAGTTAATTGCAGAGTTTTTCATGTAGACCATGTCTCCATCAATGTCCTCTTCAAATTGACCTGTCTAGTTGCTCCCCGTGTCAATGATTCATTTAGTTAGGTTGTTTACCAAGTTTGTTTTCACCCTTACTGCAGTACTGATTTCTTCACATTCAGGTTAACTTGTGATTTTTTTTTTTTCTAAAAATTGTTTATATAGGAAACATCGCTTATAATTGGTCCTATATAAAGGTTCAAGACGAGAGATGTTAGGTAGCGTTATAAAAATTTTGCTTTCAAATTATTAGGAAAAGATAGACGCTGCATCGTGAATAACCACAATCTTATAAGCCATGCACTCAACCCATGTATGCTGAAATCTCATGCAATATTGTCTAGAAATAAAAGCAAAACATAAAGTGAATAGAAGAGTTTAGGTATATGTGAAAAAAATAGGAAGTTGCATCTAATAAAAAATAGTATAGCGTTGAGTAGTAGTTTAATGTTAAATAACGGAAACTAATTTTTTGACTGTTTGACGGCTCCTAAATATACAATGATCAAATGTTAACACTCCAACCATCAAATAGAACAAATTATTGTCACTTACTAACCATTTACCAAAATTAAATATATAAGTTAACAACATTTATAAAGTTAAAACAGTTTAAATTTAAAAATAAAAATTACCATTATATGAATACCTAATTAAACATACAAGAATTAAAATTTTATTATAACATAAGTTAAAACATAAGTTTAAAATTTAATCAAATAATTAATATTTTTAAATTTTATCAAAATACATTTTTACAAATTTAAAAAACAACTAAAATAATGTAGAATTTATATTAAAGGATTTAATATTTTAGAAATTTCTAATGACAAATTTATACAGAATTAGATACCAATTGAGATAAAATTTAGAAAAATAAAAATTGGAGTTTGATAATTAAAATAAAATTTAAAATTATAAAAAAATATAAAATATTTTTTATTTATCTTTCAAATTATATTTTTAGTTTTCATATTTTTTTAATATTAACATTAAAGAATATTATTTTAAAAAAGACTTTTTTTAAAATTTTGATCAACTCAATTAAATTGACAGATTTATCGATTAATCAATTCATCAATATTTTAAAAAAAAACTACCAAATTAAATTCAATTAATAATACATTCAAACTAGTAAATTGACTAATTTTTGTTTCAACAAACCGAATCGAACCGAGTTTGATAACATTGATTTTAAAATAATAGTTGGTTGCATAGTAAAAATATAGATATATATTTTTTTAAAATTATAAGCTTTATTTTTTAATACTTTAGCATGGTTCTCACATATTTTTAATATAAAATCTTATTTCAATCCGTTCATAATAATAGACACTTTAATAAATTTTATTTCTAAAATTTATTTGTCTAATGAAAAATTATTTTTATTTTATCTTTAAATAATTATTATAAAAATTAAGATGAAAAAAATAATCATGAGATATAAAGATATAAAAGAAAATTATATATCAAATTTTATAAAAATAAAAATATTAATTATATTTTAAAAATATTAGGATATAATTTTAAATAACTATTATTTTGAATCGATAGGAATAATTAAAACACTTTTAACATATTTATCAAAACTTGCTGCAATGCTTAAGAGGTTCTTAAAAATTTCAAATCTAATCATGTGGTGTTTACCACTTTTAAATAATTATATTTAAATATTTAAATATAATTTATAAATTATCTTATCATTATTTATCTTAAATATTAAAGATAATAATATAATACTATTTGATTTATTATATTTGGCAAGCAACATCAAACGTAAAATAATTAGATAAGAATCTATCACATTTTTATATTATTTTATCTTTATTTAACTTTTATATTCTATTTTATTTGATCTTAACCAAATAAATAAACTAATTTTAAATTAAAATTAATTTTTTAATATATAAAGTGAAACTAACAATTTACAACTGAACAGTGATGAATACAATATGTAGATGTATAAAATTGAATTACTTTATTCAAACAATTATTTGAAAGTATAAGAAATTTAAATTGATATATTTAAATAAAAAAATAAATTTTAAAAAATTGATATAATTAAATTTATTATTATTATAAAAAAATAATCCAATGTTAGCGTTCTATCCTATAATTTATGCCTTTTGCAAGGGAGGTTGGTACAGATAGATTTTTCGAAACTAAATATAGTTCAAATTTCCGACCGTTGCAGGAGAAGCTGGATAGATTTTTCGAAACTGTTCAAATTTCCGATGCTGTTATCCACGGTGGAAGATGATAATCTGTTATACCCGAGATAACACTATCCTAACTAACTCAACAATCAACAACACATTTTAAATTGGAAAAAATCTAATATATTTAATTAATATCATTAAACGAATGTTTGATAAAACTTTGGCCCATTTCCCGTGTCTCTATATATTTCCATGGTTTGGGGTCATATCTGCGGAAGAAGTACTTAAAATGATGTCTAAAGTAGTCTTGTTGTTCTGTTTTCTCCCAGGGTTTTTCCTCCTTTCTCAGGCACATAAACATAAACATAGTAACAACATTGCATTTTATGAACTGGAGAGAGGAAATTTCAAGCTCAATTTCACAAACTACGGTGCTTCAATTCTCTCTGTTGTAACCCCTGATAGATACGGTTTGTTTTCTCTTCTTCCCGTTCTTAATTATCCCTTTCTCTTTCACGCGATCACACAACTTTTTTTTCTGTTTCTTCACAGGGAATTTAGCCGATATTGTTCTTGGCTACGATTCCATTAAATCTTACGAGGTATGATCCATTAATTCTGGCTCAATTGCCTAATTGAATATATATACATTAATAAAATAAAAGTTTCTTTATGATTCTGTTGATTTGTCTTTGGTTATATCTTATGATTTATTTTATTTTATTTATTTATTATTATGTATATATCAATCGAATATTTTTTACCGATTAAAGTTCTCATTGGTCAAACTTGGTCAAAAATCGTGTTCTTGTCTTTTGATCACCGCGCTTTAAAAATGTTGGAATTATGATCCTATTGTGCTAAAAGATTTGTAATTTCACTGTATTGCTGCCATTTGAAAATAAGTTACAGCAGCTCCTACACTCCCGTTAAAAAAGAAAAATCCGTTAGTTTTTGGTCGAAGGTGAACAACTTAATTAACTAGTCAATAATTGTTTACATGTGTTTTACTCTGTAAAGTACATTCAAAATCTAAAATGTGGTTGTTTACTAGGAATATCAACAGGAAAGATTATTTATAGTAGGGAGTATAATACACCAATAATTTCTCAAACTTATTTCCTGAAATTGGTTGTAGAATGATACAATTTACTTCGGTGCCCTAATTGGACGTGTGGCGAATAGAATTGGAGGAGCTAAATTCACTTTGGATGGAAAAGCCTACAAATTGCCCGCTAATGACCACGGGAACACACTCCATGGTAGAATAATATTAGTACATTGAATTTTCAGATTATGCACTCATTCACCCCTCCATGGAATGATGCTTCATGTTCATTTTCTGTATAATTATTGATGGAATTGCTATTAACTGCTGAACGAACATATGAAATATCAGGTGGTAGCAGAGGCTTTAGTGATGTTGTGTGGTCAGTGAAATCGTACAAGAAAGACAGCCATATAAAATTTAATTACAACAGTTTTGAAAATGAAGAAGGTATTTATTTTAGCTACTGTTTGTAATTTGACTATACAATGCAATTTGTGCTTGATTACTACTACAGTTTTGTCTGTCTCTCCGTTTAGAGCTTCATTGACAAAAAAAAAAGTGGCTTTGATAAAACTCGGTTAACTTGCATCCAAAATCCCTCAAATATTTTTTGAAAAGTTAACAATAAATTATGACATATGTTGACTTAAATTTATTTAGAAGTAATATATTTTACATAATATTTTATGTTGATATAATTTATTTTAAATTTGTATAAAAAATGTTTTTCAAAATTCTTTTTTCTTTCTTAAAATCCTATAACTAGGTATTATATGATATTTAAGTTTTTATTTTTATCTAAATTCCATTCTGACAATAATCAACTCAAGTTTTGGTGCCATCAAAATATCTCCTATATTTTGTTTTTTATCGTCTGCGGTGCTCTAACTAACTCTGATGGAAACTTCAAAAAAATTACTAGGCTTCCCTGGAAAACTCAAGGTTTCTGTGACTTACAAGTTCTTTGGAACAAACAAATTGGCTGTGCAAATGATTGCCAAACCGATAGACATAGCCACACCAGTGAATCTAGCACAGCATAGTTATTGGAACCTTAGGGGCCACAACAGTGGTGACATTCTTTCTCACATTGTTCAGATCCATGGCTCACATATCACACCAGTGGACAAGGATCTCATTCCCACTGGTCAAATCCAACCTGTAAAAGGCACTCCATATGATTTCCTTGAACCAAGAGTAGTTGGAAGCCAGATTCATGAACTTCCAGGTCTGTATGACATGAACTATGTCATAGACAAACAGAGCAAAAAGCACTTCAATAAGGTGGCTGTGGTGAGAGATACTGTCTCTGGGAGGAAACTGGAACTGTGGTCAAACCAAGTTGGTCTGCAGTACTATACTAGTGGCATGTTGACGGATATCAAGGGAAAGGATGGAGCCATATACCACAAGTATGCTGGCATTGTCTTGGAGACACAGGGTTTCCCAGATGCTGTAAATCACCCCACATTTCCATCACAGATTGTGAATCCTGGGGAGACTTACAAGCACTACATGGTTTACAGATTCACAGCTAGCTAAATAGATTTTGGAATTTAGAAATTAGGCTGCAATTTAGTGTATTTCCTTTTCCTTTTGAGTTTGCTTCCTATGATACATTTATGTTGCTATGAATAATAATTTTCAACGAATGGTGCTCTGGTTCAAATTTAATTTGCTTCATTTTTATTTTGGGTGAGGATCTTTGAAAGTTGAATATGACATGGAAATTTTTTTATACAAAGTTTAGTGGTGAGATTTTGGAAACACGACATGGTCATGTTAGTGAGTAGAAATAAAAGGAGAGGATCCGAATAAATTATAACTTGTAAGGACTTTCGACCAACAAGAACCTGGAGGAAGGTTTCCAGTTTCCACCCAGAGTGTTTCCATATTCGTGGAGGAAAGTTTTAACTTTGGAAAAGTGTAATACTAAAGTTGCAGCACGCCTGGCTCTACTTACTGCCTTGAGTCATGGTTATTTTTTACATGGTGAAAGAAAAAACAGTTAGTGAAATAAAAAAATTCAGATATAAATAGATAGAAAATATCGTGTGTATCTAGAATAATCAAAACCTTTAACCTTTTCTTCCTCCTTTAGGAGTATCCCGGTCATAGAATTATAAACTTTTTAGTTGGTCCATTTACACCTTCAAAGAAAGTTAATTATGGATGGTAGAATAATTCTCACGCCCGAGTGTTGTTTTTGTCATCCATGATGATAATACTTCGTTGGAACAGAGTTAGAAAGTCATCTATCAATCAATTTTGATTTTTTTATCATATCACAAAATGATATTAATATTCATTTCATGATAAAAAGGTGAAGTGAGGGTAACGATTTTACTGTTTGCGATTCATCACTTGAGAAAAAAAGCCTTACCGTCAGCAAAAGATAACATGACCCCAAACACTCAACTCTCCTCATTCATAAACCTCAAGTCTTAACATCACTATGTGATTTATTTATTCTTCATAGAAATCGTAGTTTTCCATCAACACCAGAATTGGACAAAATAACTGAACTTATCAAGTACCCAGAAACTCATTTTAAAACCAATCATTTTACGCAGAAATAGAAGAAACTCGAATAGTAATTTACAGCCAACTAAACTGAAATTCTTGCCATTGAACATTTATTACTGACAACTTGTAACGAGAATGATGTTAAGATGGCAGAAACTGAATGATCCTTCCTGATAGAGGATGGATAAGTAAATGCATTTGGATGTTAATGATATACCTCTTATAGTATTGGCATCATGATGGAACAATCAAATAAATAAAAAGCAAAAAACATAAGCTAGAACCTAACATGGAATATTCACCAATTTTATTTAGTTTAAAAAATAAAAAATTATCGAAAATAATTTAAAAAAAAAAACTAATATAAAAATTAGAGTTAAAATCGATAGTGGATTGGTATTATCATCACACCATCCGTTGCAGAAGAAGTTGAACCAGGATCCTCTCTAATCGGAGAGGTTCATTTTGGAGAAAAAAATAAATAAAGAAAGTATGAAAAAATAGAAAGGATGTTTACCTGAAAAGATTATCTTAAAAATTAAATATGTAAATTTATTTTAAATTTAGAAGTATTTATTTAAACCCACAAAGTAAGAATAAATAATAATAAATATTTTATTAACAAATTAACACAAAAATAGATAAAACACTTACGAGTAAATACTAAACAATAAATACCTATAAGTTAATAAAATAATAATAATAAACAAGAGAAGTAATTTACAAAATTTTAAATAAATCATAACCAAAATAATAAACTTATTATTTAAGTAAATAATAAGACTGGTTAAGCAATAAATAAATAAGATAACAGAAATAAATAAATACTAAAGAATAAGAAAAAAAAATATTTATAAAAAATAGCTTGTATAGATAACTTGAAAAAGAAACATTTAGCAAAGAAATAAATTTGAAATTTTGACTGAAAATAAATTTGGAGTAGATCTTAAAAATGATGGAATTTTTGTAAAAAAGAGTTTATTTTGAAATAAATTCCAAGCAAATGTTGTTTTAAAACTGGTCCGGTGATGAAGAATTAGGGTTAGTGTTCGAACATGATCACTTTTCATTTTGTATAAAAAACAATAATAACAAGATACTCATAAGTTGTATTGAGTCTAATTCTTCTAGTTGTTGTTATTAAAATGAACCCAAAAAATATAGGAAAAAATATTAATGGTTGAGTTGCATTAGTAAAAATGTGGCAAGAAAAATGGACGGGATCCCCTTATAACGTTGGGCAACTGAGGGTGTAGGAAGCGGCGCCAGGGTAGAGAGAAAGAGAGGGAGAAAAAGAAGAGACAAAGGATGAGTGAGGGGAAAGGGGAAGTAAGGAGTAGAGAGACGAGAATGAATGGAAAAGAGAGGACAAAAGGAAATGGGAAGAGAGAGAGAGAGAGAGAGAGAGAGAGAGAGAGAGAGCCACACTAATTCTTAAGGTGATGAGATGGAACGATAGAGGGAGAAAGATGGAGGCTTTATAGGTTGTGACTACCATAGGCGTGGCATGGATGACACGAAGCCAGAAAGGAACAAAGGAAGAGCGATGGCCTAAGGGGAACAAGACCTGCAGTGGTGGCAGGGTTACAAGTTCCAAAGGATTTGGAAGAACCAGACTAAAAAATTCTAATATAAAAGTTTTTTGCTTATTTTCGTAAGTTACTTGATATTTAGATTTTTCAACTCTCTCACCATAAGCTTCACATCTATATTTTCAATAACAATTCAAACTATTATTTTATGCATATGATGCCTATCACACCAAAACTTTTAGTACTGTTAATAGGGGATCTATGTTTTTGAACTATCTTTTATCTCACCCAGAACCATCAGAATTGAAACATCCTGAAAGTTTTTAGATGAGTTCGAGAGGAGCACCAACTTAAGACATGTATCAAGAGGACATCATTTTACGACTTGGATGAGAAGCACATGAGTTTAAGACATATTTGAGGTTTAGGATGCAAAATTTTCAATTTTGACCAATTCAGTACTATATTTCAATAATTTTATTCCTCAATAAAATGGTGGCCAAATAACATTTTTCGATCCAAGCCTCCATTAACTCTACATTCAAAATATAATTTTTTCTAATTTTCCCAAATTCTCTAAATAGGCCAAAATTGAAGTTTTATCAACAGAGTCAGATTTAAACACATATATTACAAAAATCATCATAAATCGCACAAAATAAATTAAACCATAAAAGTTTACAGAGAATCTATATGCATATGTAAAGGTGAACACAAAATTTCAGTTCAAAACTTCAACCACAGATCAAGAAATTCAACCAAACTGATTCATCATATGTTCAGCACACCAAATTTTATAAAACATAACATATGACATCATCCAGAACAAATTAGAACATTTTTCCAAGAAATTTCTGGTAAGAATTCCTTTTCCTAAATACTAACCACTATGCTCATAAACCAAACTTTCATCCCCCCGTACATTAAAATACAATAAAGATAAAGAATTCCAAGAAAACAATACAATCTTAGAATCAAGGGAGTTCTAGTAATTACTCCAATGTTTAAAGTTGAGTCTTCCTTCCTAATCTTTAGCTGATGTCCTGAACAGTTCAAAAAATAAAAGCTTTAATGGTAGACTCCTCAAGTTAAGCTTGACTCTGTATTCTTGTTCTTGTTTGATAAAAACACATGTAGAGACAGTGAAAAAAAAAGTAGTGAGGAGGCTAACTGGCTAGGTTGATGAAAGACCAAGAAAGAGAGATATCAAAAAACGGTTTTGGGGTTTAGGAATAAAGAAAGGAAAGAAAGGAAACAAAAGGAAAAAGTAGAAAGGGGGATATATGAAAGAAAGGGGTTTATTGTGGAAAAAAAAAAGAAGCAAAAATGGGGAGGGAGGGAGGTGACATGGAAGAAAAAGATAAAGGAGGAAAAAAAAAGAAAAGAGAAATTTTTTTTATCACATAGAAAGATTTCTTGAACCAACATAATACTTCAAAGCATTATTTAAGATAAATTAGAATTAAAATAGAAAAGAAACCTAAAAGTTGCTTTATACTTTAAATAAAAGGGAAAAAACAGAGTGATCTCTCTGTATCACTTATATTTATATAACCATTTGAAAAGGTAGATTTAATAACTTTTATAAACAAATTTTCATCACCATCTATTTTAGATAACTATACATACTTTTAATTGAAAAATAATAACAAGGTAGTCAAATTTACAATAATAATATAATAGTTCTAACTCATTATTATTATTATTATCTTAAATTTATCAACTTCCATACATATTAACGTATCACATACATATCCAAAAATAAGGATGTTCCGGGATAATCCACACCTAGTTTTTTTTTTAATCATTTTTTTAAATTATTATTTTGATTTTTGGGATTTTTAAACAATTAATTATTTTTATTTTAAATTTTAAATTAAAAACAAAAAAAAATAAGACAAAAGGATTAAATTAGGAAATAAAACATAAGGTAAAATGAAATAAATTATAATAAAAAAATATAAAAGGTAAAAAGAAATGGACAAAATTGGATGCAGAGACATCTATGACCAAAGTGCTGTACCTATTGGCAAAGTAACAGTCCACTAAACATTCATGGCAGCTATCACCTAACACAACCCATAAAAAGAAGGATCTACAGAGAATACTTTAAGAGAAATACATCTACATGATATTGTCCACTTTAGGATTTCAAAAGTCTAGATTTTGTTGAGAGTGCCAAAGGGAAGAACCTTTGAGAGATGTGATTAATGTGACTACAGACATACTTCTTCTGTACTGAATGATGATTATGTATCAAAGGGAATTTCACCATAGGACTTCAAACCCTCTCTGTCATGGGACTTGACAAGGACTTGCTGCTCTAGATGGGCTAGCTGAATGCCTAATAACTGGCAGGTGTTCCAAAGCAGCCAAAACTTCAGACATCTGTGGTCTGATCTTGGCCTCACCAACACATTGTAATGCAACAATTGCAACTGTGTAAGCTGCCCTCTGTGGGTATTGCCCTTCTAACCTGGTGTCTATAATCCGGAACAACTTCCTCCTATCACCCAAATAGGGTCTTGCCCAATCTACCAGACAATGTTCCACTCCAGATTTTGTATTATCAACAGCATAGCGTCCTGATAGTAGTTCCAACAGCACAACCCCAAAGCTATAGACATCACACCTTGATGTCAGCCGACCTGATCAAATATTTTTGGGGGATTACATTGCAAGAAAAACCACAGCATTGCTAAGGTGTCCAAAAAAGAGGACAATAAGTCATTCCATAGGAAGCAATGTGGCGGGGAAAGGGGCAGAATTCGCCTAATTACTTCATAAGGGGCAGTTAACAGATAACTTGATTAATGTGTGTGTGTGTTATATTTGGATATGTGAGTATAAAATTCAGAGTAAGTATTTGTTTTGATAAATACCTGGGAACTAATTTAATTACCGAGTGAAAAAAAATTCATTAATATTTAGGTCAAATCCAAGGATAATATCAAATATGAGCTATTTTAAGATCAAAGGCTAATGTGGCAACTAGATTTTTATCTTCTTTTACAATACAACCTGAACAGCTCCACTTGTGCCAGAGCTCACATTTATCTACCACTTAAAGAGTAGTTTATTCTTCTCACCAAAATAGGGAGGGCAGTTTATCATTTTAAGTTGGTTGGTCTGATTAACATTGAGCCTTGAAGATTTCATTCATCACAATCACAACTTTGAGTGATATCCATGCAATCATTAGTTTAATTTGAAATTGTTTTAAAACAAAAGAATCTATAAACATTAAAAATGAAGATGATAGAACATCAGATCTTTTATGAACCAAAAAAGCATGAAAATAAATTTAAGCCAAAAACAAACCTGTAGCAATATATTCAGGAGCAGCATAGCCTTGAGTGCCCAGGACTTGAGTGGAAACATAAGAATGATCACCAGTGGGCCCTGCTTTGGCTAATCCAAAGTCGGAGAGTTTTGCATTGAATTCCTGCATTTGTATAATATGTTAAAATGCTGGACTACTAGGATACTAGAGTTAAAATGAACTTTCAACCAGCAATTCAAACCTTTAAATTAATGGATGCATTTTATTTAAAAGACCAGAAAAAGAATGGAATGAAAAGAATAGAATAGAATGGATAGAAAATAAAGAACATACTAAAGGAAGGTACCACCAACCCATACATTGTTTGCAAGTATTTTCCCCGAAAGCCCACAATAACATGCCAATGCAAGTGTAATAACGTACCGAATCTAATAAAATATTAGAAGCCTTGAAATCACGATAGATAACTTGTTGCTTAGAGTCATGTAGGAAGGAGAGACCTCGAGCAGCACCAATAGCAACCTTGATTCTTGTAGCCCAAGGAAGTGGTTGAGTTCCCTCTGCAATTTACCATTTATAGTTGGTCAAAGCGCAATTCAATGCCAGGGTTCAAAAAAATTATGTGACACCAAATATATTGGATTGCTTGATTTACAAAATGTCAAATCATAGTGTAATCAGGTTTGAAGTGCTCTACTTTCTGAAACTTAAGCTACTAAAGGCATCAACATACTGCAAAATAGATGATTTTCCAAGCTTCCGTTGGGCATGTACTCGTACACTAGAAGCCGGTTATCTCCTTCAAGGCAGTATCCAATTAGTTTGACAAGATTTGGATGGTGAAATTGGCCAAGATAATTGATTTCAGACTGTAAATAAAGAGAACTATGATAGGATTTGATTCATTTAGAACAAAAGCAGCAGAATTAAATGCAAATGGATTTAACCTACCAGCCACTCCTTATGCCCTTGAAAACCTTCAGGCTTAAGCTTCTTCACAGCTACAACCATTCCAGATCCAGGCATTTTAGCCCCAAAGGATTTACCATCAATCCACCCCTTATAGACATAACCAAATCCCCCGTCTCCAATTAGATAATCAGGACGAAAATTTTTAGTTGCTTTCTTAAGATCATCTAATGTGAAGGGTTTTAAATGTGGAGATGAAAGTATGTCCCCTTCAGTTCTTGGAGTGGGGAGAATCTCAGGTTTACCTTCATCACCGTATCCATATACTGTTGCACTTGGCTGAACTAACAAATGGGTGCTTCTGCGGCTAACTTCTGCAAAAAAAGATAACAACTTATTTGCAGAAGCAGAAATCTTTATTCTTGGAATGTATCATCTGCAAAAAATTACCAAATGAGATGTATAACAAACTTTAGATCTAGAGTGAGACACAGAAAGACATTTGCAAGAGTAACAACTATCAGGTACAATATGCAAACCCCCAATAACGATAAACATGCTCTTCCCTCCCCCGCCCCCTCCCACCTTCCCAAAAAAAAAAAAAAACTTGCATGAAAAACCAAATAATGAGGTGCGGTCAAGTACATTAGGACTCCGTTTATTTTGTGTTTGGAAGCCAGCAAACAAAATTTTGAAAAATTGAAATAAAATCATATCCATGCAATAAACTTTATAAAGTTTTGGATATTCATAACTATAAAACAAACAATCACCGTAGCCTGCTTGTTTCTAAAAGAAATCAGAGTTTAAACAAGATTTCCTGAATTCCGATGCATGACTACGGAACTTTTTCCAAAGGAAGAAATTTTCGATTTTCGTAAACCTCGGCACACCAAATCGGCTTTAAGTCGGTCCTTACTTAGAGAGTACAGCGTTTAACAAAAAATAAAAGGCACCAGAAGCCTCTATGTTTTGTTTTAAATTGATTTAAACATAATAATGACAAAACAAGCCACAATGAAAAAGAACAATCCCAAAGCAAATGCAAACCACAGCCAAATACATGTGAAAGAATCCAAACTCGCTGGCAACATCAAGACATTATACGAAAAAATCAAAAGAAAAGCATATCACTCTACGCTTCGAAAACAGTGACAACAATTAAATATGAGAAACACATAATCTCCAAAATTCCGAAACGACAGAAGCATAAGATATCAGTTAAATTGACCGAAAAACTTACCGGAGAAGGGTTGGGAATGGGGGCACAGAGGGTCATCAACCTTGTAACGAGTTTCAAAGCAATTTCCCATCAGAGGAAACAATTAACGGTTTATGAAAACCCAAGAAAAAAAAAATCAATCCAGTTTAATTGTTTCCATGCAACGTCACCTCCTCGATATCAATCTCCAAATGCATTCATTATTATGTCTTGCGGTTCTCTTGCATCTTGTTCTTCTCCTTCCCGTGTTTCCAGAGAGGAACACGAAAACAGAGAGAACCGGATTATAGTGTTGTTGAGTTGTATTACTTTTAGGCATATAAACATTTGGAAATACAGATGAGGACCCACAATTTTTTAATTATAATACAGAGGGAAGTTAGCCATTGCCACGTGGATAAACTTCCTTCCACAATTGCCCTCGATTGGATTTCCAAACTAAGTAACTTAACAGTCTTCTAAGCCTTCTGCCATGGTAATTTGAAACCTTTGCAAAGGTTAAATGGTTGAATATAAACAAAATAATGGGACAGTTATTTTGCTTGGGTATTACACATTTTTTTAATATAGATAGAATTTATGAAAATTGAATTAAAATAAACAAGTTGTTAAATATATATATATATATATATATATATATATATATATATAAGGCTTTAGGTTGGGCTGGCAAAGAATTTAAATAATTTTCATGAGGTTAAACGTTGAACTTTTATTACTTTTATTATATATTAAAAATAAGAATATTAGAATCAATACTTAATTTGATGTTTAAGTCCTATTATATCGTGGATTATTTTGATTAAAATAAAAATATTTTTTATAAAATATTTGTAATTTAAATAAAAATTAATTCATTCCAATATGTTTAAAAGAAATCACCTAATTCTTTTTTAAAATTATAAATACAAGACACTATACTTTTTTTATTTATTCAATGTAAAGTTTAAAAAATCTCATATTTATAATCTTGGTGGATTGAATGATATGTTTTTATTTTAAAAAATAAGGATGTTTTTGAATTATGTTTTTCATTTTTAAAATATTTTATAAAATAATTTTTTAAAATAAAATTTTGAAAGAGAATAACAAATATATTAGATGAAAAGATGAAATCACACAAAGATTAACATGAGTAATAATAAAAAAAATCAAACAATTAAAAGATGTTCTTACTTTTTATTCTAAAATTTTTTAAAAAAATATTCTTGGAAATAATTTTCCTAAATAACTTTTGTCAAATATATTTTTTTGTTTTCTAAATAAAAAAATATTTTTAAAAATAAAAAAATATTTTTAAAAATAAAAAACAAATATAACTTAATGCAGCCTTTGTTTTTATTCAAAGATAAATAAAAATTCATGACATATATAGTTAATATAATATAAATCTATTGATATTAAATATTAAATTTGAACATTTATATTATCTAATATTTTTTATAGAATTATGAAAAATTAAAAGATGAAAAAAAATATTATATACCGTATTATAACAGTAATATACCCTGCATGCATATCTCTTTCAATTTTAATCATATTTAAGTTCGTACATCACATAGATACTACACTAATATAACTCTAAAAGTAAGTATATTTTATGAGTTATTGAAATAGAGATAATAATCTTTGGAAAGATGAATATATATATATATATATATATATATATATATAACTCTTACCCAAAAGAAAGGCCAATAAAGGAGCATATGAATTTTAGAGGTTAATTTAGTGTCTGTTTGATATACATTTGAATAAAATTAATTTTAAACTGTTAAATATTTTTTTAAAATCAGCATAAATTAATTTTAGCTAAAATTTTATTAAAAATATAAAATTTGATTTTATAACTCGAAACAAATAGTTCCTTAATTTGGAGCAAGCCTATATTAAACATGAATTAAAAAACAAGTTAGGTAATAGAATTACAAAATAGAGTTATCTTACTCATCACGTGTCTCTAACAGCATCTCATGATTTGTCTAATAAGATAAGAAATAGAGTTGTTGCCTGCTAATATGCTTTTACCTGCATCTTGTGATTATTGTGTAACAAGAAGTAGTCTTTTTGTTCAATATTGCATGTCTACGTGTATTCTACAGCAAAAGTGAGAAATAGAGTTATCTTCACGTCTGCAAACTTTAATATATAACACCTCAAAAATAATAATTTTATATCAAAATACTATTGAAAATTGACTGGTGACATATGATAGTGATTTCTCATCAATCCATTATTAAAAGGGAGTCCTTTAAAAACTCATTTATATGAAACTATATATCTATATATATTATTGAACTGTGAAGTGATGATTTCTTTAATCTCTTCATCATTAGCAGAGATCTAGGGGAGAAAACAAGCCTCCTCTGCATCTCGGTTCTAACAAAGACTAATATTAATATGAAACTGATTTTTTATTTATTGTATTGTTTTTGTCTCTCAAATCCTAATGTATATGCACTTGACTTGACATACACTACGTATATATATGATATGATTCTTCTTTTTTGTCTGACTTTTTTTATTTTCTAATGGGGTGGCTAGTTTATTATGGCTAATGGAAGGTGGGAGTTCTTGTACTATGTTATAAATTAAGTATGATCTATTTAAAGAAGTGGATGCATGGGAGCTTTGTTTATCATATTATAGAAAAGTTCTTTTGGCTTAGATTTTGTTTAGATGTTTATGAGAATATTTGAAAAACGTGGAGAATAGTATTTTTTTTTATTTGTTTTCAAAATTATGATGAGCATGATTCTAATCATGGAAAGAAATGGATCTTAATATATGCCTCGCCTTTTAAAAGGAAAAAGGAAAAGGTAGCAATTCAAAGAAGAACTATTATGTTTAGGCTAGTAAAAGGTAACATTTCTAGAACTGACATCTTTGGTCTCCTCCTTTAATACCAACCAAAAAGACAATAGTTACAACTATTATCTTTATAACACTAAATCATTATTAAAATGTCTTTTCCGACGTAGTCAATTTTGCTTAATGCATGACCCACTGCTTCCTTCCAAAATAAAACTAAATCCATTTTGTGAAAGAACAAAAGAAACGATCGTGTTGGTATAGGCAAGGAACAGAGATATATGTCTTATGCTGTATAGTTTGAAGAAAATGAAGAGTCAAAAAATTGAAAAATCCATACAGCCATAGCGAATCTCCCATTCCAACCATATATAATGACTAGTACTCAATCATTCATATCAAAATTTTAAAACTATTTTCTCAAATAAAGCCTCAGATACTTCACAAATATGCGTCAACGAAATACCACAAGTGGATCGATGCTTCATAGTTAGCAATATCCATCTCATGAGGTGATGAAAGAGAATGTTGAAGGATTTGTTCATCAAACAATACCTTTGCTACCTGTGATGGCATCTTTATGGATGCATCATATTAGTGTGTTTGGACTTTTACTCAAAATCCCGAAGATTCTACTAGTATCACATCAAGATTCTACGGGTATTTTTAGTGGTTTGCAACTAGCATTGAAAAGGGCTTGAAAAGGTGTTTGGAAGCTTTAGATCAAGTGTGCTTCATCATCGATTGTGCACATGGTTCTTAATTGTTGTATATCCTCTCATCTCTGTTATACCTAGTTCTCCAATCCTTAACAAATAGAGGTAGAATTGGACTATTTGAACCACACATGGTTTACGTAAGGGTAACATGACTAGGCACTGGTTGGTCTCATAATATAGGCTTAATATTAGCCACCTAGGCTTACATGTAAATTGCTAGGTTTTGTTAATCTCTTTTTCTTTGTAAATTGCGAGAATAGGAGGTTATATTCCTTGTAGAAAAAAATCTACATTATTATTGAATAACCTATTAAAACATCATCAATAACGTTTAATGCAAAAATGTTTTCTACTAATAATGAAAAATAAAAGAGGGGAATGTAATGTTAATGTGTGAAAGGATCAATGGATTAATCAGGATATTAAGCTTGCTGATATGGTTACAAATATTACTCCCATCATAGAAAATCTAATGGTTAATTATCTAGTTAATGTCAATGGTGCTTGGCAGTGGGATATCTCTTAAGAATTTTCCTTTTATGATCCAAATTTTTTGCACATTAGTATTCCTCCTTCACCGAATAATGGAAGGAATTTTCATGCCTGGCCATCAGGTAATGTGCAAAGAAATTTCACTATCAATAGTGCTTATAATTATTAAATGGATATCATATACCAGTGCCTGGAGCTAAATAGAGACATATTTGGCAAATCCAAGGTCCTGAGAGAATAAATATTTTTACGTGGCATGTGACTATTTATGCTATATACTATTAACCAAAGATTGTCTAAGTGGGGTATGGGGGGATTCATACTACTTAAATTGTCCTGTTGAAGAAGAAAGTATCATACATGTTCTAGAAGCTATCCCTTGGCCACCAACATTTGGTTTCATCTCATTAAGCTTTTTTGCCATGCTTTTTTATTTAATGGAGATCTTAGTTCATGGATCCTCTAAATCTTTAAACTAATTTAGGGTGTGACACTCTATGGGTATGGATTGATATTTGAGCTCATGCAAATTTATATGATTTAGTAAATGTGTAATGCTTGGATTCATTATGATCATTTCGTCCAACTCACTAGGCCTTGGGATATTGCTTTTAATAATTTGAAAATATTTGACCAGCCTAAGCTTCATGTGACTAACAAAATATAATAAATAGATAAATTTAGTTTATTACTCAGAATATATTGCAAAAGTTCCGTAGAATGTTCGACGAGCTGGAATTAGCTTGGAGTTTTGGCCTGCTAGAGCTCTATCTTAACTTTGAAAATGATTATTAAAAATGTTAAAAAATTTGGATAACATTTCAACAGTATAATAGAAAATAAAATTATAAAAAATAATAAAATAGAAAATTTAAAAGTATTAATCATTTTATAATATATTAAGTATATTGAATGTTTTAAAATAAAAAAAAAAGTAATATACAGTAATAGAACTTTTTAAAATTTAATTTATTAATAAATATAAATAAATACTGTTTAAAAATTTTACTTAAATCAATTTAAATTTTTAAATTTAAACAAAATTTTAAATAGTTATTTAAGATTAATAATTAATTATATTCAATATATATAGTTACGTTTTAAAAGAACTTAATGTATTTGGTCATATTTTAAAAAAATATAATATAATTATTTTATGAAAAGAATTAATTATTTTAAAATATATAATCTTTATAATAATTTTTTATGTATTTTAAAAAAAATTAAAAAATATAATATAAAAAATAATTTTTATTAATTTTAAATAAAAATTGTAGATGTATCGTATCATATGTCTTTTGAAAATATAAGTTAAGCATTAGACATATAAACTTAACTTATAGTATTTTTATAAAGTGAAATTACTATGAACTAAAAATATTTTGATATAAGTTATAAATTCATCTATTACGTTATACTCCACAATTCTTGTTGAACCAAAAATACAAATATATCATGCATTAGTAATTCATAAATGTTATAAAGATTGTAATACAATCTCATACAAGTCACCATATTTTAGTAGTTGGATTCATTTATTGTATTTTGCATTTTATATTCAATATAACCTAAGATTTTACACATCATAAGAATGAAAAATAAATATAAAAATATCAATAATAATTTTTTATTATTCATATGAACTTTTTTATAAGATCCTAATTACAAAGGTTGAGTTTTTATTATTACTGATTTTATTTTGACAAAAATTCTATTTTTCTTGATACCATTCATTAAACACTTACTTTGTGAAAATTACAGCTAAAGTAATTTTTGATTTTTATTAATTAGAATTCATACTTATTTAATAATCTTTTATTTAAATTTGATATATATGATTATATCTCAATTTATATTGTCAATTATTCTTACTATTGTTATTTATCAATCATAATGTATCTATATAAAATATTTATTAAAAAACTTTTTTTAGTATCCATTTTTAAATTTTTTTTAATAATAATAACTTGATATTCATAATATATTTTATTATCAATTTAAAAATTTTAAATCATAATATCTATTTTGAAATTAAAATAAATCTATTTATTTATGATTTAACTCGTACAAATTATATTTATTGATTATCATTGTATTATTTTAATATAATAAAAAATTTATTAATATTAAAATTTATAGTACCCTTTAAATATTTAAGGAGTAATCTATGCATAACAAAAATATTTTTACAATAAACTTGTAATATGTACTATTTTTTTCAAATATTTTATCATAGTCATTATACAATACAATCATGTATATTTTTTTTTACATGTTAATATTATAAAAAATTCTCAGTAATATAATTTTAAATTATCTAATTTTAGAATAATTTTTATTATAATTTTATAATATTATTAAACCTTACGTTTTTTAATAATTTTATAATATTATTTATTTTATTAATACGTAGTAAAATTAATTATCTCATAGTTTTTTTTAACGTATATAAAATTTAATTTATATAAATATATCAAAAATAATAAACTACATAAAATTAAACTTTATTAAATATAAACTATATCATATAATAAATATCTTATGATATTCATAATATATAATTTTTTTAAATTTTTAATATAATTATAATATCATTTATATTCTAATTATTATAAATATTAATATGATAATTTATTTATTTTTATCAAACATCAATATTTTAATTGAATACTATGTAAATCTATCTATTTTAGGTTAAGAATATATGGAATTAGGCATATACCTCATAAAATTAAAATATTATTTATTTTATCGATATATTGTAAATTTTAAATCCTAAATTCTATTTTAGGTTAAGAATATTATTTGTTTCATCAATATGAAGTAAAATTAATTATTTTATTATTTTTTAAATTTTTTTATAAATAAAAAATTTAATTTATATAAATATATTAAAGAATATAAATTATGTAAAATTAAAATTTATTAAACATAAATCATATTATATAATAGATATATTATTGTATTTATACTTTAAAATCGTTTTTACATTTTTGATAAAATCATAATATTATTTATATTTTAATTATTATAAACATTAATATAATAATTTATTTATTTTAATCAAACATCGATACTTTAATTGAATACTATGTAAATCTATCTATTTTAGGTTAAGAATATGACATGTACCTTGCAAAAGAACCTACAAATTTATCACCAAGCCAATTTGATCTTTCCCATACTCAAGAAATACTCAAATATTTTACTGTTATAAATAGTTAAATGATCCTATCAAAACAAGTAAAGGTAGACAATTTTCATAAAATTACTCTCTTGCGCGTTAGATTGTTATTACAGATATCACTATTTATCCAGCTATTTTAGTTAAGTAACAATTTACACTACTGCTTTTTTGCATTATAATCTGATATGATGAAACCTGTTCCTATTAGATCAGCACCATTATTTTCTTATTATATATATATATATATATATATATATAATTATTTAAAAAAATTAAATTCTATTTAATTTCGTGACACATATGAAATAAAAAAAATTAGCACAAATAGTCATAAACTTCGGGTCAAATTTTTCTAATCCAAACTTTGGATCAGATTTGTACATAAAAATTAACAAGTGCAATTGTGATTCCGAGCTCACACACCACAAATTATTATTTTTAATTTAGATTGAGGTAAGCGTCCAACTTTTAAGAGTGTAAATTATTACAGTCAAACTTTTGGATAAATGTACATTGATTATCGTTTACTTTCCTTTACGACAACACCAAACGCTTTTGAATATTAAGGTAGTATTTGCTATCAAATTGTCAAAGTCAAGTTTATTCATCAATGTGATAAACTGATAATGAATAATAATTTATTTGAAATAAATGTAGTCCTAATAATGAATTACAATTAGGAACTATAAAAGTATATATATATATATATATATATAATTTTAAAAATTTATGTGCGCGTTAATTTTACTTTTTCCTCTTTATTGCTTTGAAACAAAGTTAATATCTTTATTGTTATTACTTGTCTGGTCAACATTTACATTGAATGAGCTTAACGTTTTTGTCAAATTAAATAAATAAAATTAATTTTAAATCCTATTATAAACTATAATCTCTTGCTAATAACTATCTAACGAAATGCATAAAATAATGAAGTTTAGGACTGTTTAGTTTAAAAAATAGTTTTATTTATTTTTTAATTACAAAAATATCACCTTTTATTTTTTTAAAATATTTCTATAAAAATAATAATAAATAATATATTTTTTCATTGATTCCTATTAAATATTTGAAAAGAAAAAATAATATAAAATTTTGTAATTAAAAAATAAAAATTATTTCAATCTAAACAGATCTTATATTTTTAGATATTAAATATATTTTTATTTAATATTGTTTTATAAAATAGCAAAAACATTAATTAATAGAATGATATTATACGACGATGTAGCATTACTTAAAATTCAAATAATTAATCATAATAAATATATTTTATAATATTTTCTTATGATTCTTTTTACTTTTTCGTTACATAAAAATTTTAAATGAGTTTTCGAAGGTTTATGGACATGTTTCAAAGTTTAATAGATCCATATTTACAAATTACCCACTAACAAAATCCTTCGATAGAGTATTTGAACCTATGATCTATGATCCGGACATCACACATCCAATCCACCAACTAGACTAATTTTCGTTGGCTTCTTTTTATTTGATGCATAGAAAAAAAAATTATTTATCTATTATTTTTATAATATCTATTATGATTCTTCTTATTTTGATATATTTGATTTCACTGATGAAAATAGAAAAAATGCTAAAAATATAATATTTAATGTTATCAATTTAATTTTTTTATTTTTTAATAAAAAAAACTATTTTTCATTTTTAGATGATTTTTTAGAATAATAGCTAGCAAAATTTTTATTTGTTTCTAAAATTATATATTTTTTATATTTTAAATTATTGCATACATTTATTAGGAATAAAAAAGGAAGAAAAAAATAATGAATGTGTTTAATAAAATTAATAGATAAATTAGTTAAAAATTTAAAAATAATTTGAAGTTGAAAGATAATAAATTAGTTAATTGAATGAAAAATAGTTTTTCATTCAATTGGGATTTAAATTAAATATAAGAATAATGAAATAATGTAAAAGGATATAAAAAATAAATTATAATAAAATAGTAAAAATAAAAAATAGTAAATTAAAAACTTATAAGTTAAACGTTATATAAAGTTATGTTCCAAACAATTGAAAACACTGTCATAATACTATAAATTACAAAAGTAAGCCTTCTTTACTAAATGTGTCTAATTTGGATTAATCAAATAAGTTAAAAGTTAACTTAAAAATCTTGACAGACGACTCAATGAGGTAGGAAATGGAAGAATACTAAATTTGAAAAAATTTAAGTAATAAGGCGGATGATATATACTATAAGGGATAGGGAGCATATAAACAAATTAAAAATATTTTAAATACAAAATATAAATAATTTATATATTATTAATATTAAAAATTTTAAATTATCAACTGGTTAAAAAATATTCTAAATGTAATTTTTAAAATAATTATTATAAAATTCAATGATTTTTAACTATGCGAAAACTTATGATTATATAACAATATAAAAAATTTTACCTTGTAAATATATTTTAATTAAACTTTAAAAAATTAAATTTATTTTTAATTTGTAATTTATTTAATTTTTCATTAAAAAATAAAAAATGAGATTAGGTAGTTATCTTAATTATCGAAAAAAATGCTTCCTTCATTGTAATTAATTTGATATTTTAGTAATTATTTTATTTCAATAATTATAATTTTATAATATCAAATAAAAATTAAGTTTTTTTTTTCACTTTTAACCTTAACAATCATTAATATGTGTTTTTCTGAGAAATTAATTAATGTAAATGATAACAAAAATAAAAAGTTAGTTAAAAACTTGTATAAAATTAGAAAATTAATTATATTTCTTAATTTTAGTATCACAATTAAACAATAAATAAATATATGGAGGAAATAATATATTTTTTAATTTTTAAAATATTAAGCTTATTTTCTTTTAAATTACATAATAAAAATTTATGTATATTAAAATTTTGTTAAAAAATTCAAGATAGAATCCAATATTTTGATATAGTTTGACATTAACATTAACATTTTTTCTTTAAGTCATTAAAATTAGTAGAGTTTAGAATAATTTGCATGATTTCTAAATTAAAATTTTATTATTTTATTATTATATATTAAAAATTAATATTTTTTTATTAATTTTATCCTTAATAATTAATATTTATTATGTTAAATAATATATTAAATAATTATAAGATCAGGAAAGTAATAAATTTAAATAAATTTTTTTAAAAAACTTAAGATATTAATCATATTTCTTCATACATATTTTGATCTTAAACATAAAAAAGTAGAGTGTAAAAAGAATAGAATAAACTTTTATTAACCATTTTTTAATATTTATTTAATAATATACCTAATAAATTATTAAAAAATAAATTTTATTAAAAATATAGCATCTGAATTTATTAATATATTGAATTATATAATTTTTAATAAAACTTATTATATAAAAATTTTATTACGTATCTTTTTTTCAATAAAAATATGAAATTTAAACAAAATTTTATATAAACTATTATAACTCTCTGTTAAAAGGATTTTAATATAGGTTATTTATTATATATTTTGAATATTTCAAAAAATCATTTATTAATTTATCAACTATATGCTTTGAAACACATCACTATTAAAATTTAAAGATTACCTTAAAATTATTTAATATTTTTTTTAATGGATTTAATTATTTTAATATATGGATATTAAATCTTCATTAGGAATGAAAAGTGAACAAGGTCGTTCGAGAGGCTTAAAAAGTCTTTTTAAATAAACAAGTTAAACTTATTCAACCTATTCAGGGGCCTATTTATATTTATATATTATATACTTATATTTATTTTAATATATTATATTTATATAATATTTATTTTATATTTTATTTACATAATATATATATATATATGTTTTAAGTCTGTTTAATGACCCTTTTATCTTGTAGACTTTAAGTTTGCAGATCTTTTTAATTAATTATTTATATAAGTTTTAAGTATATTGATTGAATTTCTTATTATGTAGGCTCTAACTTGCAGGTAGGCTTTGTAAACTTTAAATCAGGTCTTGACAAAAGAATAAAAAAAAGTCTTTAACAGGTAACAGACTAACTATAGCATCAAAATTTTTAAATAGATCAAACTCAAAACCTAACTCGTCTCGACCTACTTTCATTCCTAATGCTTGTAGACATTTAAAAAAATGTTTGGATTTTTACGGAATAATGTTTGGATTTTTATGTTATAAAAAAATTTAATTATTAAAATAAATCAACATTGTGTATCAAATAATTAATTGAAACTTTTTAAAACTTATTTTAATTTTATTTAGTATAGTAATTATTTTAATAACCACAATTTTTTTTAATGTTATCTCATATAATTTTTCAGTTATTAATTAAAATATTTCTTCTACTTTTATCCTTCCAACATTTTAATAATCACTTATTTTTTATAAAATATTATTTTTTGATCTTTAATATTATAATATTTAGTTTATTTATTGAATATTTTATTTAAATTATTTATAATAAAATATTGAATCTATATTGATCAAAATTTTAAATTATAAATATAAAAAAAATATGTCAACATAGAAAATTTATTTTAAATAAATAAATTTTTATTTATTTATTATTATAATTTTTATTAAAAATAAGAAATATATCATAAATAATAGAATAATTAAAAAATAAAAAAAAACTCTTTGATAATATAAAATTATCAATATAATTATAAATTTATTTATACTATCTTATTTTTATTTAATAAAAAGATATAATGAAAATTAACTTAAAAAATATCATCTTTATTTTTAATATAATAATTTAATTCAAGAAATAAAATACTAAAATTTATAATACTTAAATTATGATTCAATCATTATACATTTATTTTTTATTTTATTTTCATCAGTTAGTTAGTTTAATGATTAATTTAATTAGAAAAATTTTTAATTTTTTAATTTTTATTTAACATCCTAAATTTTAACTAATCTATATATAAATTTTAATAGATACATTCTAAATGATATATTAAATATTTTTAATTATAAATATTATTTGTTTCTTTTAAATTTTTAAATTATTATTTTAAATTTTTAAAATAATATTTATCAGTTTTTTCATTATATGTTTACTTTACATAACGACAATAATTTTAAAATAAATTTAATATATTAATTAACTATTTTAATAGATGTAAAATAATTTAAAGGATGATATTAGTAAAACTATCAAATATAAAAAATATAATATTAGTTGAAAAGTTAACTAAAAACTGAAAGGTAAAAAATATATTAACTAAAACTTATGTGAATGATGGTTTTTAGTTCTCAGTTCAAAAATTTTAAAAACTCAAATCAATTTTTTTTTTAATTTTAATTTTCAGTTTTAAAACTTATTAAAAAAATAAATTAAATCATTCTATTATATTATTTTGTTATCAATTTATTAAAAATATATAAATAAAAATATTAATTTAAAATTTTAAAAATATATTAAAATAATATAAATTTAATTTTTTTAAATAATAAAATTAATTATTATTATTATTATAATAATTATGATAATAATGATAATAATAATATCAGTAAGAATAAAAATAATATTTATGAAATAATGGTAATGAAGTGATGATTATAATATAAAAAATTTTATATAATTATAAATCTATATTTTTTATATTATTTAATTATCAATATTTATAATAAATATATTATTATTATAATAATTTAAATTATTTAATATTTATTTGATATAAAATAATATATATTAGAAGATTATAAATTAATATATTTTATGTATCAAATAATATTATTTATTTTTTAATATTTAAAAATTTGATAAATAAAAAATAAATTATTTTAAAATAATAAAAAATAAAATATTATTATTATTATTGTGATAGTAATAATTATATTGATGATAATGATTATGATGATGATGGTAGTTATAAATAAAAAATATTATATAATTATATTATTTTATATTTTATATCTTATTTATAAATTAATATATAAGATAAATAATTATAAATATATTATTATTATAATTTTTATATTATTCAATATTTATACTATAAAAATAATATATACTATATTATAAAAAATTATATAACACAAAACTATATTATAATATTATAAATTAAATAAAAATTTTATACATCAAATAGTATCATTTATTTATTAATCTATAAAAAATAGATAAATAAATAAAATATTTTAAAATAAAAAATTATTTTATATATTATTTAATTTTTATTTTACATATTATTTTATTATTATTATAATATTTTTATATTATTCAGTATTTATTTTAAATAAAAATAATATATAGTATAATATTATATTATAAATAATTATATAATATAAAATTATATTATAATGTTATAAATTTAATATAATTTATATATTAAATAATATTATTTATTTTATTTTAAATATATAAAATTAGATAAATACGAAATTAAATTATTTTAAAATAATAAAAACTTTAAAAAATTATTATTATTATTATTATAATCGTAATAGCAAAAATAACAATAATAATAATTATAATATAGTTGAAACAAGATGTTGTTGGTAGTGATCTTGGTAATAATCATGATGATGAGAGAGATGATAATTTAAAAATGATGGTATTTATTAAATTTAAGAATTAAAAAATTTTAAAACTAAAAACAACATTCAATAAAAAAAATTTGTTTTATTTTAAAATTTAAATTAAAACTATTTTTGTTGAATAATTTTTAAAAATTAAAACTAAAAACTTGCAATCATTTCTTATACGATTTAAATTAATTATTTTTTTATAAAACTATTTGTTAAATTAGCTAATAAAAATAAGATAATAAATAAAAACAGGATTACTGGATTGAAGTTTAATTATTATAATAATTATTATTACTTATAGAATACTTTTATTATTTAAATTAAATTATTATATTTAAAATAAAAGTATTTAAAATTTATTTTTATTTATATATATTTCTATTAAAAACATTATATAAGAAACAGTTTTGATGATTTACTTTTTTATTTGTTTTATTATGTTTATGTATTTTTAATAAATATATAGTTTTGAACAAATAAATTTTATTTGAAATGAAAATATTTATTTTTTATTTTCATACAAATTTAAATAATATTTTTTATTTATTTGATCTTATATTTTTATCGTAAAAATTAAATATTTTTTATAAATAATTTAATTAAAATATTTAATAACTAAATTAAAGACTATATCATTAAACAATAATATGAAAAGATAATATTCTGTAATAAATAAAAATTATCAAAATATGTAAAAAGGTAAAAATAAAAAATAAATTTAATTAATAATTTAAAATTAAATATTAATGATGATAAAATTTAAAAATATTAATATTTATGAAAATAACTATCATGTAAAATAGATTTGAAATAATTTAAAAAAAATTAATTATTTCATTAATATACAGTTAAATACACATTAAGTGAAATAAAAACAAATAAAAATAATAAATTATTTATAAATTAGACTATGCTTTCCATTTTTTATTTTTATGTGAAGTCTCAATTTCATTTTTTTCTCAATTCAAATATTTATATATTTTAATTTTAATTTTTATAAATTTATGGTAATTTTGAGTGTATTTGATAAGATATTTTAACTAATTTAAAGTTTAAATTATCAGTTGAAAAATTTTGTTAAATACCTTATTTTAGTAATTATTAGTTTTTTTTCTAGGCAATTACCAATTTTCTTGAAAAAGTTACCTAGGATGTGTTTGAAAAACTAGCAAAAAAAAAAGCTAGCTAAAAACAAAAGATTGAAAACTAAAAGTCGAAAAGTTAGCTGAAAACTAACAAGTTACTGATTAAATAAAAAATGTTTAATAAAACTAACTATTAAAATAGCTAATAAATGTAAAAATAATAAATAAAAATATGGTTAAACAATAAATTAAAATATAATAAATATATTATATTCGTAAAATATATATATATATAAATTGAATTTAATTAAAATTCATTTTTTAAAATATAAATATTTATTTTTAATTTTTACATAAATAAATTTTAAAAAAATGTTTTAATTCATATTTTATAAATTTAAGTTTATATAAAACGGTTTAATATTTTTAATAAAATAAAATAAATAATATAATAATTAAAACGAATAATATATATTAAAAAGAATCTCAAATATAATATTTTATGATAATATAAAAATAAATCTATTAAAATTAAGCAGTATTATTATAAAAAAATTAAATAATATAAAATCTATAAAAAAAAATAGATAAACAACAAATTAAATTATAAAAATATATTAAGAATAAAAATAAATAAAATATATCAATTAAACATTAAAAATATAAAAGTTACTGAAAGTAGTTTTTTTAAAAAAATAGTAACTCTCTAAAAGCTAATAGCTACTAAAATAAGTTACTTTGTTAAACATTTAATAAACTTTTTAGTTAGTAGTTTAAATTTTTAGCTAGCTAAAATGTTTTACCAAACATATTCTTTGAGTAACTTTTATATTTTTAGTTTCTAACTGAAATATTTTGTTTATATTTTTAATATATTTTTATAATCTAATATTTTGTTTTTCTATTTATTTTTATAAGTTTAATATTATTTAATTTTTTATAATAATATTAATAAATTTGGTAGATATATTTTTAGATTATCTTAAAGTACTATATATTAAATTATTTTTTAATATATATTATTTATTTTTATTTATTAAAAATATTACATTATTTGAAAAAAGTTAAAATTATAAAAAAAAATTATTTAAAATTTATTTATATATAAATTTAAAATAAATATTTTTTAAAAAATAAATTTTTATTAAATTTTAATATATTTTTTAGAAAATATAACATACTCATTATATTTTAATTTATTATTTAATCATATATTTATTTTTTATTTTTTATATTTATCAACAAATTTAACAACTAATTTTATCAAATATTTTACATTTATCTATTAATTTAACAAAGACAGCCTTTATATGTTTTAAAGTTTTATATTAAGTAATATATTTTAATTAAAAATTCATTTTTTTATATTTAATACTTTAGCATTTTTATTTTGTTTATTTATTATTATTATTATTATTATTATTATTATTATTATTATTATTTTATGATAAATTAACCGTTACTACTTTTCTTCTATTTTTATTTTTGCTAATTAATAATTTACGAAATAGATAACATAAAATAAATTTAAGTAATTTTTTTTAAATTAGGATATTAATCACCTTTGTAAATTCATGTGCATGACAATAAACGTTAAATAAAAAATAGATAAAGTATTTACTAATAAAAAATTTTAATATATATAAATAAGTATACAATAATAAATTAATAAATATAATATTTAATATTATCAACATAATAGATTATGTAATTTTTATTAAAAAAATGTTACGTATAAATTTTATTATATATCTTTAAATACATATTAAAAATTATTTATTAACTTCTTATTATATATTTTTAAATATAAACATTTTAAAATATTTATTTAATTTAATATATTCAATTAAATACGTACTTACTAGAATTCAGGTATTAGTTTAGAAATATTTAATATATATTATTAAATGCATTTAATTATTCTAATAAATGGATATTAAATGAATGCATTAAATGCTTTTAATCATTTAAGAATATGAATATTATGTAATATAGCATTTATATTTTTATATTATAAATTTATTTAAATTTTAAAGAATACATTGATTGAATGCAGTAAATATTTTTAATTATAAATATTAATTTTTTTGTTTTTTTATATGTCACCATTATATATTTTTTTATTTCTTATGAATATCATTTTAAATATTGAAGATATTACTTATTATTTTTTTTACTCTATATACGGAGATTAATTATGAGAGAGGTCATAATAGGAAGTTAAATGATAATATTAATATAAACAGGTATGTTAATTAATCTTTTTCATATATATAAATAATTTGAAATGATACATAAAAATAGAAGGAGTAAATATAAGTTAGAATATACTTTCCATTTCTTATGTTTATTTGAATTGAGGAGAAATAACAGATGAAATTAAATTGAAACTTCAAAGTTTTTATTTTTAATTTTTAATAATTTAAATATTAGAAACAAAAGCTGAAATAACTTCTCTTTTAATTTTTAATTTTTTAATAATTTAAATATTAGAAACAAAAGCTGAAATAACTTCTCTTTTAATTTTTAATTTTTTAATAATTTAAATATTAGAAACAAAAGTTGAAATAACTTCTGCTTTAATTCTTCCCTATTTCGGGGATTATTTTTTCTATAATTTTTTTTTAAAAATATTTCTTTTCCTCTTATTTTTATGAGTTAGTAAATATAAAAAAAAGAATATTTCTCTTAACCATATTTTTTTCACTTAATTTACCTTAAACAAATAAAGCATAAATAATTATAAAATAATGTTATGGTCATAATTTTTTAATGATTTATTTAGGTGAATTAGAAAGAAATAGAATAGATAAAAAAATAAGATTGATAAAAATATTTTTATGTTATTTGACTATGAAAATAAAAGATTTTTTTTAATAAAACCCATAAAAACAATTTTTCAAATAAGAAAAAATTAGAGGAAAAAGATATTTTATTTTTTTCTTTGAATGTTTCAAATATTTTAAAAAATTAAAAATATTTTTATGATATTAATAAAAGAACAAACTAACACAAAATTAAAATTTTTAAATTTAATTAATATAAATAAAATTTATATTATCAATTTATCTATATTTTTTTATTTTTATTATTAAACATTTTATTTTTTCATTTTTCATTCTAATATTTACCCTTCAATCCTTTTTTTATTTTTAGTTTCCGCGTTATCCATTGAAAGTTAGAGGAAACCAGCCCCCTGATACCTGAAAATTAGTTTAGAATCTGGCTAATCCACATCGGGTTAGGTAAAATTACTCACGGAGACAAAAATCTCATTGCAATTTTTTTTTCATTCACTGAACTTGACCTTAGTTGCACCCTTGGAAATTCTCCCTAAAATTTTAGGATGAGAAAATTTGCCATTCCTTTAATTTCTTTGAGAGTTAAAGTGTGAGGTGTCAATAAATGTAGATTAAAATAAGGATTAAATAATACATATATAAAACTTACCTTATTAATTATAAGTGTTTCCTTGATTATTATAAATAGAATAACTACGGTTCTGAAACTCCACAGTTACTCTGGTATTTATTAGCGGAAGAAATAACAATAAAGTAATGCTTTTTTTATGTAAAAAAGTGGAAGGGAGGCAAGACAAAGACAAGGAACGTTGAATAGAAAAGAAAGGAATGCTGAGTTGGGAAGTAAAAGAAATGAGAAAAAAGGTGAGAGAGAGAATGAGAAAATAAATAAAAAATAAAGTAAAACTGAAGAACAGGCTAGCATATACGCTAGCACAGGAAGTTTGCAAGAAACACGTGCCTGAAACGGCCGTTAGCGGTTTGGGTTACCTCAGGGAAGGGCGACTCTATACACATTACACAGCACTCACAGTAGGCCCACAACTACAACCCTCTTTTTTATAAATATTATTAATTATTTATTTTATTTTTTTGCACTATAAATAAACGATACTATTGACACAGACATACAACACAACACCGAATATAACCAGTGAGAATCTACTCTCCCAGAGGATGGAGAAGGAATAGTTTCATATATATATAGAGAGAGAGAGAGAAAGAGAGTGAGAGAGAGAGAATCATAAGCTCCACAAAGTGCAAAATACCCAGTTTCAACTTCCCGGTTCCTTGTTCTAAATTCGTAAGCTTTTCTTACAAGTTTCTCTCTCTTTCTCATTTTCAGTTTGGTTGATGGTTTTTTTTTATAGCTTTTTCTTGCATGGCCATAATTTATATATTTTTTTGTTCAATTTCAGGACAGAAAAAAAGGGGATAAAGGGGTATGTGGTATTGCTACCAATGCAAATTATCAGTGATATTTTTTTAGATAAAAATGAACAGGCATTTTTTTTTTATGGAATACAAGCATTTGAATTTGGACATGCACGTTGTCATTTTGATTGAATTTGTTTTTCTGAACAATTCACAAATTCCCTCATTTTTTGCCTACCCAGATTCCTGTTTGGGTCACCGCTTAAGATCCGATTTCGAAAAATCTCAAAATTTGGGCTGTTTTTCTGGCTTTTATTTTTGTCTCGATTGTGATTATTGTTTGTGGTAGACTGGTGTGCCACTCGGAGGCTCATAGCGGAGTCTTCAATCCCTGTGTGAATGCACGAAATCCTTGCAGCATTTATGTGGATTCTACTCTCATTTTCGTACCCAACCGCGTCAAAAAGCCTTAATTTGTGAAGATTGTTTGAATATCTTGCTGTTTGTGGTTTCCTATTTGATATGGCATTTGCATGTTTGTTTAGGGGTGTTATTTACAGCGACGCGTATCTTGTAAGAATTTTTGACATTGATATAGCTATCTTAGAATACTGTTATCCTAACGATTAATTGATATTTCATTTTAATTTTTGATGGATAAGAAATTAGTTTTTATTTTTATTTCTTTGTGGTAATCAGATTCACAATTTGCATCGAAAATGCTGGAGGGTCCATCCTTTCTCGTTACAAGGGACGTGGCAAACTCATGTGAGCAGGAGAACCAATGGATTTTGGAAACTTTTAGCTTGATGGAGCTCTCAAACAATAAGCGTCCATTGGAAGGAGAACAAAACCAAGCTGTGACAAGAAAATCGTCCAAATTTTCAGATGATCCTGAGGAAGAGGATATGGTTGTGTTTTCCCCTTCCCAGGACCAAGGGAATGGCCAAAATCATGGAGCTGCGATGCCTGACTCAAATTTGCTTATTCACCAACTTGGTCGGGATATCTCAATCAACTGTCTCCTCCAATTGTCGAGGTCTGATTACGGCTCAATTGCCTCATTGAACCGGAGCTTTCGATCTCTCATTCGGACCGGAGAACTGTATTGGCTCAGGCGGAAATTGGGTATTGTAGAATACTGGATTTACTTATCTTGTAATATCCTTGACTGGGAAGCATTTGATCCAAACAGTGGCCGTTGGATGCACTTGCCTACACTGGATTCCAATGAATGCTTTATGTGTTCAGATAAGGAGTCGTTGGCTGTTGGTACAGACCTTCTTGTGTTCGGAAAGGAAATAATGGCTCCTGTCATTTATAGATACAGCATTTTGACGAACACTTGGTCATTTGGGACAGAAATGAATACTCCCAGATGCTTGTTCGCTTCTGCCAGCATTGGAGAAATTGCAATACTGGCAGGTGGTTGTGATCCGCGGGGCAATATCTTGAAGGCAGCTGAGCTCTATAACTCAGATACCAAAACATGGGAGATTCTTCCAAACATGAATAAAGCAAGGAAAATGTGTTCAGGTGTAGTTATGGATGGGAAATTTTATGTCCTTGGTGGGATTGGAGTAGACCACGCAAAGCAGTTAACATGTGGCGAGGAATTTGATTTGAAGACAAGAAAATGGCGTGAAATACCCAACATGTTCCCTGCACGAAGTGTAGGGCCTGGGATGACTGAGGCACTAGCTGCTGCTGGGGCACCTCCTTTGGTTGCAGTTGTAAATAACACACTGTATGCGGCAGACTATACCCTGAGGGAATTAAGGAGATATGTCAAGGAGAGCAACTCATGGGTCACCATTGGAGGACTTCCTGAGAGATCAACCTCTATGAATGGCTGGGGGTTAGCATTTCGGGCATGTGGAGATCGGCTTATGGTTATTGGTGGGCCTAGTGTTCTTGGCGGAGGGGTGGTTGAAGTTAATGCTTGGGTCCCAGATGAAGGTGCACCGCAGTGGAATGTTCTTGCCAGAAGGCATTCGGGGAGTTTTGTGTATAATTGCACAGTGATGGGATGCTGAGGTGTTTGTTTTTTATGAATAGGGATTAATGGATTTCTTCTGAATGGAATTAACAATACTTCTCTTCTGAAGGGGATAGGTTCTGGCTCATAGGATAGTTAGCCCTCTTTTTGGGGAAATATCAGGTCTTAATTAAAATCATAAATACAGTTTTAGAAGGTTTACAGATCAGTTGATGTTTTCTTTTTTTATTTCCTTTTTTAGTTGGTCCGAGTCTTTTTCTTCAAATGACCATTAGAGCCTTTTCAATTGTTGGCACCATGTAAGCACAGATATTTGAATAATTGAAGCTCCTGGTACATGTTGGGTTGTGATGCCCATTTTCATGAGTTCAATTCAAGCAATGCAGAATTGTAATTGGTCTCCGTTTCATCTTGTTTACTTTAACATTTTTTTTTATCTATATATCTATCAAGGACTAACTTTCCTAAAAACCTACGCTACTTGGTGAATGGCTTTGTTATATATATCTTCTAACATGCCCTGCACCCTTACTCAAGGGCTCTTTGACATGAAGCATGGATAATGTGCATGCATATACTAATTTGGGCTAAAATTTAACCTTTTTATTAACTACTTGGTCATGGAAACTCCAATACCATATCAAGGATCAACCCCAAAATCTTAGGTTGTCAGGGGTGAGGACTCATGAATGGTTTTATGTCTATAACATTTATTCTTTTTCTAATCTTCCCAAACCTATTCACGCTGCCATTATCTCACTGCTTCACCTCTGGCTCCCTATCTTGTGATAAGTCAAAAGAGTGAAACAGTAGAAATAGAAATTTTCTCACCGTCTCTTGTTTTGATACTCTTTCCAATCGAGCTTCTCAATTTGTCATTATACCTCTATAAGTAAAACGAATTACAATCCACATCCCTCTTAAAATTCTACGGATTTGTTGATAAATAGAATGTGTTTGAAGGCTAGGTGCAGTGATTCTTTTTAAATTTGAAAAATTTATATATGATCCTTTTCTATTTCTTCTATACTGTAGAGTTAAAACTAGAACATATTTCTAACGTTTTCACACATAAGCTGTATCATTCTGTTTGACAATAATCAATGCTGTTCTACTTCTATTCTATACAGCTAAGCAAATTATGAGAATGTTTTCAATCTGACTAATCATAAAAGACCAAGAAATTAGAGATTACACCATTTGGTACGTTTGATAAGGCAAATAGGTAGGTTTTTTATTTTCTGCCAGTGTGAGCCTGACTTTTTTGTTGTAAAAGGATTTGTAATTCAACGAACTTGACGTGAGAAAATGCCTTTTTCTTATTCAACAAGACAAATATTATGGAAATTCGAAGCAGGAATATGTGCTCATCTCTTTTGTATGTGTGCATGCAATTTTATCTTTGTATGTGTGTGTGTGGAGATGGGTTGTATAGTTTATATTTTTTCCAAATTTATTTTTCATCAAGAGTATTTAAATTTCATTGAAAGGGAAGATGTTAGCCTAATTAAGAAACTGGGTAGATATGGCGGAATGAAAAATGTGAAGCAAAATTATACGAGTATGTCAAAGGACAGATGATTGTTAACTTATTCTCTGATTTAATGCTGAAGCTTGTCTAACTAAACTGCCTGTGAATATTGCTTGCACCTCCAAAGATTCCTTCACTGTTGGTAAGTGATGAGCTATGATTGATTTGCATTTTGTTCTTGCTTGAATTATTTGACTATCAGTAGAATAATTGAGCCCAATTTTTTGCCTAACCTTTTTTCTCTCAACATTGCCTAACCTTCAGTTAATGATAGTGATCTAATTTTCTAATTGTCAAATCAGGTTTATATATTCAATTATGCTCCTTCGATGTCAGGGGTCTGCATTAACGTATATGGTTTTTGTTACGCAGTATCAATTGCTAGATTCACTAATTCATGCACTTGATGACATTAATTTGTTTTACAGAAAATTATTTTAGTTCATTAACATTGAACCTTTCTTAAAAAATCCCTTTGACTGCTGCTTCCTTCTTTCTTCTGCATTATTGGTATTTTTTATTGGAATTTATTGTGGGATTTACATTTTTATGGATGGGGCGTTGTTACTACCTAATCAGAACTTGTCTGATTCTGAGTAATTAGGTAATTTGAGGATTATTTAATTACTTTTTCATAATTGATCAAGATAGGGTTGATATGGAGAGTATGCTGAAATACAGTCTTCTAAGATCTAGATACAGAACAACGAAGCTTCTTATAAATGAAATCGGATTGAAATTGTTATGTAATTTAACAATTAGCAAACATTGTTATGGCTTCTATATTATCTAGCAGTTATGTTTTTATAATTTATATCATGGTACGTAAACTAGAGTTAGTCTGAATTTTGAAGTTATGAAGAAATAAAAGGAGTTAATTCTTTAACATAGAAAAGTTTACCGAAGTGAGCATTGCTAAAGTATAGTTTAAAAAAAGATGAAGATCTAGATATATTATAGGATCTATATTCTGAATTAACAAATAGGCTGCTGATACTATATATCTGTTATCATAAACCAGATTCATGAAATAATGCATTGAATGGGGGCATCAATATGCAATGAGTATAGGAAATTACAAGCCTTATCCAATCTTCTAAGAAGGTTCTATGTTTTAGTTTGACATAATACTTGAGATATGTCTAGTGTGAATGAGTGGTATGTTGTTTTGTCAGTGATCAAAGCTGTTCCAGTGTGAAGTTTTTGGCTCACACTCATCATGTGCGCGTGTGTATGAGGGATTATCTCCTTTATCTAACCATGGTGTAAATATTGTTATAAACTAGTCCCTTATGTATTAGAATTCATGACATATTACCACGGAAATGGTTCTCCCACATTCCACAGTGTATTTCTACCCATATGCATCTCAATTAAACGGCTCATAAATTTTTGAAAAAAAAAAAAGGAAAAAGAGAGAGAGGTAGATGGGACGGTCCGGGTGCAAATCACTCACATATGTTTGGCCAACTTTTTCCATGTAATACCATTATGTCCCTATAAATAGGTGCAGCGGTTTTTCTTGTCAAACAGGATCTGCACCAGTTATATTCAATCTGCAGGTTTTGTTGACTATTCTTATTCCTGTGATACTTTTTAATCTGCTGAAGTGGCAAGGCCGTTAGCTTTATTATGTTTTATTTTTTCAATTAACCAATGTAGGTTACTCTTGGAGAACGAGTGGCGAAGGACTGACTCAAGACTCAGAACACAGAATCTCAAAGAGTAGTTTTACAGTTGCTGGCCCTGTAAGCCCCACCCCCACACCAAAGAAAAAAAGCGTTTTGGTTGGCTGATATAAGAGGTGCGTTTGTGGGCTATGCTGTTGCTCAGTTACCTACAAGACAATGATTTACCTTTGTTGGAGACATGGAAAGTACGAGTTGTACAAAAAGAGTGGTAAAAGAAAATAGATAGTGCAGTGAGGCCCACTTTAATGTGTTAGAAAACGGTTACACTGATCACGTGGGTTGTTCATATCCTCTGCCCAAACTTTCTTCTCCTACTTCTTGCTTTGTATTTTTGTACTTTACTTTTCTAGCTGTTTCTTCTCGCTTCACACCGATCCAATGTACGAGATCATGGCCAAAAAAAAGGCATAAAAAAGATACCCCAGGAAAAAGAAAAAAAAATATATTGAGAATTAATCAAACAAATACAAAGTTGCACTGTTGTTGGAATCTAGGAAACCCGTTACCTTTACGGGGAAAAAATTGTACATGCTGTGTTATTCGTCTTGTCCATGGTTAGACATAAAGCTTTAAGCTCTGAATTGAAAAAGAAAATAAAAAATAAATTAAGGGTATATATGCTTGAGGGTTTCGTAAATGAAATTCGGTTAATTACATAACTTAATAATAATGGCAAGCATTCGGCATTTTCTTCCAGGAGAACTAGTGTTTCACGATTTAGGACGTCTTCAAAGTAACATCATTGAAATGCAATTATGAACCATAGCATTGTGACAACAATCATTTATAATGAGAAAAAGAGATTTTGTTTCTAAAATAAACAAGATTGTACGTATCCCCTTTTAAATCTTTACTAATTAATATTATAATGCATTTTAATTTAAATTATTGATAGATATGTCTTCAGTCTTGCAACAAATTTGCTTTGGTTGGTGTTATATATCTTTTTCTTATGGTAACGCTGAATGAAATAATTTAAAGTCGATTCTTGCTTAAGTGGTTCAAAGTCACGTGGAATTTGAGATGACTATGAATCACTACTAAACAAGGAAATCATTGTATTTTTTTTCTTTCAAGTTAAAAGGGAAATTATTGATGGTGCGAAATTATTTTCACAAAAATTTACAAATAAAATTTATTAAAGTTAGTCTAATGATAATGGGGATTTTGGATAGTTTGTGAGGTTTTGGTTTTAAACCACATTATCTTTATTATACATAACAAATATCTTCACATATAAATGGACACCGTTTATCAAGTATTGTCCTTTTATAAACTCATTTGAGACAACCATCTGGATCAGTTACATCTAAACTTTTCATTAAAAAAAATAATCATATGGAATAGCTAAACTATTATTGGAAAATGGTCGATGATGGAAAAAAAAAACACTAAATTATTCTTTATTTTTTATCTACATACCATCTCAAAAGTTTATTTTTGCTTCCCATACGTTCTAAATTATTATAGCCTATGTAATTGTTTGAAATTCAATGCGATAATTAGATTATGAAAAAAGTGGTAGATGGGTCTTTCATTTAGAGATAAGAAAATGGTCCTTGATCTTATCTTGAATTTTTTTTTTGTTACAAGAAAGTTTAGATAAATTGGATCCTAAAGGCTCATCAAGATCTAGACAACTTTATCTCGGATTTATGACTTCATCATTTTGGGATGGAATCTTATGATAATATCGGTGGTTTTAACTCTAGGTGATGCCGGTTTTCCTGCAACGAAACACTTCATCACATAAGTTAGAAATGATTTAGAAGAGTGTGGGAAAAGTAATAGATGACTTACATGAGAAGATATCAAGTCTCTCTATTTATTTGCATTTATTCAGGCACCATGTTGACCTTAGGCGATAGTCTTGATGATTCTGTAATCATGTATAACGATCTTAATTAAGCATGTGTATATCAGGAATGGTTCCTAAAATTACACTAATGAGATTTTATATCTCAATCACAAATGGATTAAAGTAGCATGTGACTCTCATTAGGATAGAAGTCTCTTTTTTATGTCATCATCTTGTCTCTAGTGAGTGATGGGAAAGGGTTTGCGGCTGAACCAATAAGACATGTATCTCAACAGAAGAAGATCTTGTCCCAATTACGGGGTTCTATCTCGAATCAAAAGATAACATAAGTTTACTCTAATAGAAGTATCCCTTGTTCACATTTTTTTCTCTAATTGAAATTACTTTAATCAATGAAAAGAATATCTAATATTGGTTTCACTCTCTCATCTCTTTGGAGGTCTTTTAAAGGGAATGAGTTTAGTAATAGTTATTGATCTCAAGTGATGCTTCATTAGTCAAAGGTTTTCTTATATATTTTTTATTTCCCTGCATATGGCTATTGAATGCTCGAACTGTTATGTAAATAATTAACTAATTATACAATCTCTCAGTTAAGGTGACAATAAATTATTTATGAATTGACTTCAATTAATATAAAGATGAATTAGGTGTTATAAGTGTAAATTGCTTATATTTGATTTATTTTTCTATAATTGCTGAATGCTTAAGTAATTACGTTAACAGTTGATTATGTGTTCCTCTCATTTAAGAAAGATTAGAATTGCATGATCAATTGATCGTTTGTGAATTGATTTTAATTAATTATAAAAATATGTTGGGTGTTATTTTTTTTTTCTCTTTATATTTTTTGTATGCATTTAATTATGATGGTTATAGATCACAAAAATGCTTCATTCATGCAAAATATTTATATTTAATTTTTTTTATTAGACAAAGATATACATAATGTTTAATTTATTTTTTCCACAACTATTGAATGCTTAAGCTTTATGCTAATAATTGATTAGGAAACCCCTTTTTAAAGTTACAACTATATGATCATTTATGAGATGATTTCAAATAATGAAAAGTATATTGGATATTTGTTGTTTGCCCTCATCCTTCCTCGGGCTTTTTTGCAGGGGGTTGAGCAAGTGATCCTTATAGATTTCCAAAGGTGTTTTATTGGTGCAGGTTTTTTAATGTTATTGGATTTAATTTCTCTATGGCTATTGAATGTTCAAGCAATTATGTTTATCATTGATTATGTGACCTCTCATTTAGGAGGATTAGGACTGCATGATCATTTATGAGGCTGGCGAATGATCCAATGATAACTCTATCCATATTCGTCTTAGATTTTTGTGCCATTTGATATCTTGTTTGGGGGTTTCTCAAGTTAAATATGAAAAGAAATAAAATTTGACCTACTATGTCAACCCACTTAACCTATCATTTTGTATAGGTTAGGTTACATATATTAGCTAACAAACCCACATAATCGATGAGTTACTATAGTATTGTCAAGGCAAAGATGAAATTAACTTGTTGAGTCGTTTTTTCTCTCTCTTAATTTTATGTTTGTAAAAGTCTCTAACAAACTTATTTTTCCTTATTTTTTCAATTTCTAATCCCATTTACACTTACCACTATATAATGTATATTTGAATCAGTTTGTTTAATTTACAAAAGTATTGTAGTGAAAATGTTTTAAAATTTTAGTTAGACATGTTAAATATTATTTATAAGTTTGTAAAATATAATATAGAGTATCGTGTTTAAAACTTAACAATTATACGATTATACGTTATTTATTTATTTATACCTCTAATAATATATATTTGAACACTTTTTTTAACTTTACCCATATTTATCTAAATTTTAATCCATCTTGCGATCATATTATTAGTTTAAAAATTATACATGATCTCATTGCATATCTCACAACTCTACCCATTAAGTTGTTTCCCACGAACTTCTTCAAATATTCTTAGTTTAGAACTAGAAATTCAGATTAAAAAGAGAATTTATAAATATAAAAGAATAGTGTTTTAGGATATTTTATTAAGTATATACTTTTATAATAAAATATGTATCTTTTCTTAATTTATTAAAAATGAGCACACTTGATTTATTATTTATAAATAAAAATGTTGGAAAAGTCAAAATCTAAAAGAAAATAAATTTATATAAAAGGATTATAATTTAAAAATTATTATGTTGCAATGGTATTAAAAGTATTTTAGTACGATACAACCAAATTATTATTAAAGTGCATTTGGCCTAAATCCATTATAAAGAAAGGTGAATTGATTTTTCCAATCTACTTTTGAAAATGGGTCAAACGTAGTTTTATTCCCTCACGAGTTAGAGGCAAGACACTGCAAATTAAAGTGAATCAACCTACTTTACCACCATATCTTAACTCTTAAGTTGTTCTTTTAAGTCAATTTGTGTACTGTGATCCATATCTAGTTTGCTATATACACTTTTTTTTTATAACAATTCAAGATAGGTATTTACCTTCTTGCATGAAGGTCATAATATTGCTGAAGAAAAATTATTCATGCATTAATAGATATTTAAGATTATTTTTAGACTGAATAAATCATTATCTTAGTTGAACCAATTAGAATTTGTTTGATTGATAATATTTCAAATCGAAATTACACACTTTTTCATAAAAAAATATATACTTTTTTTAATGAATTTTTTTTCATAAAATAAAATTTCATTTCTCCATCCAAATAGATAATTAGTAATTATATTAAGTCATCAATATTAGTTTAATGATAATAAATTAAAAATTAATATAGTTTTATATGAGAATTTTAAATTTAAATCTTATCATTTTTTCTAATTTACCAAAAAAATTAATAATTATATTACAGCCTTAATTTAGTTTTTACATTTTCACACTAAAACACACAAATGTAATATTTTTTAAAGCAATTTTTTTTTTGCTTCAACTTCATTTTTTAAGAAAAACAAACAAAATCTTGAAGCTCTCATTTTTTCAACGTGAAAATGTCTTTTAAAATACTTAATTTTTATGATATAACCATTATTTAGTTCTTATTTTTATATATTTTTCAAAACTCTTAAATTTTTAACTATTTTCAAGTTTTCTTTTTGTATTACAATTTTGTTCTGTATTAAAGTCCCAATTTATCAAATCTCGGTTTTATCATGTAATTACTACTAAAGGTTTATGTTAAAATTTTATTTTTATAATTACCTATATTTTAAATTAAAAATATTTCTAAATATAAACTACTTTTAGTTAAATTAAAAATATTCATACTTGAGATAGTTATTGTTTTAAGTGTATTTTAATAATAATTATTTTTATAACTATTATTCTAAATGCATGTTTAAAAACGAATATATATTAAGATAATTATTTTTAATCTTTTCATAATTTTTTCTTAAAATACAAAAAATTGAATAAGCACTTGCATGCAGTAGGTTGGACTCAGGTTACTGTACAATGAGGTTAATCAGATCAATAAGTCAAGTTGTACGTCTTGATCCAGACAGTAGACTACCGGGTTTTTTTAATCTAAATTAAATAGGGTTATGTTTTAAATATTTTACCAAAAAAATATGTAGTTTTATAGTTTAATAACATTATTAGGATGGGTTGGATACAGTGTAAGATACATAGGTCGGAAATGCGTCACTTGTGGTATAGAATCATACCAGCCTATGTAGAATTGTACCATGCACATTATACCAGCATGTATGGATTCTTCATGTTGTATAATTTGGGAAATGCACTTTTAGATTCACTGATTAGCATAAACTACATGCAATGTATCACAGTTTGAAATAAGGCATATAATTACGCATTTTGAGAGAGATACTATTTTTACCCGATTATGAAAATATGTTGTTAAACATTTTTTTCAGTAAAATGTTTAAAATATAACCTGGTTGGATAAAAATTGGTAAACCAACTAATGCAATAATTAGTACTCGTTTAATTTTAAATTAACTAAATTAATTTTAAATTAATAAATATTTTTAAAATATTTATTACTTAATTAAAATTATATATTTTATATTAAAAATTCAAATAATTCTCTAACTATAAAATAAGTGCTAGATTCTATACAGTTAAACTCAAAATTGATAATTTTTATCTTTTTTATCCAGCCATCTTCTAACTATTAAGTTTAGTTGAAGTTTGTAAAAGAAGTCTGAGTCGACGTGATTATTTTGAACATCATGTTCAATAATTACAGTTCGTATAAATATAATTTTATGTTTAGATAATCTGTTATGAATGTGATTTTAAAAAGCAAACGTTATTTGGACAATATCAACTTTTAAATCAAATTTGAAATTATAAATACTTAAAAGAATATGACTTCGTTATTCTCCTGATTTATATTTTTATTAATATTAAGTATTTTATGTTAACTCATAAAAATAAATAAATAAATTTGCATAATTTTGTAATTTATTTATTTGAAAGTAAAATATATGCATGATATTTTAACTATTGAACTGAACTGTATAATTTTATAAAAAAAAACTTACAAATAAGATGAAATAAAATGGGTAACAAAAGTATTGCTGAGCACAAATATTCAAGAAATAACTAAATAAAAAGTCCAAAATCAAAGTTAGAGTACATGTTTTTTGGTCTATGTATAAATTTTTATCTTAATTTCTTTTCTTTATAACTGACTGTCTTGATATTTAATAAAAAATTAAAAATAAATAGATTTAGACCAAATTAAAGCCCAATGTTAACATCAAGCCCGCATTTATATATTTTTTATTCAATTAAAAAAATTAAACTAATCCGGTGGTTTATCAATTAAGCCTATATATGTCATCTGATCCAAATTTTATCAATAATAAGGTAAACCAATAATAGAAAGCATCTTTTAATGGATAAAAAGAAATCTCTAAGTATGGCAAAGAGAAAGAGATAAAGGGTGATTGAGATCCGTACATGTAAAACACATGGATGGAATGGCAACACAATCATTTTGGTGAAGACAATGATAATTATGGGTCTTGGGGTGGTGAAGACTATGGCAGCTTGCAAGTGTGGCATGGTAATCTCTAGCACCTCAAGCAAATCACAGTAACGGAGAATGTTAAAAGGAATTGTAGGGAGTAAATAGGATAACCCAAAAATGTTAGATATATTTTTTATTTTCCGTTTACAAATTCTATTTTGTTGAGGTGTGTGACTTCTATAAGTTGTCTTCTTATTTTATAATTCTTACAAAATTTTATAAGTTTTGGTGAGATATATTTTTAACTATGGTTCATATGAAGAATTTGCATTGCATAACTTTTTTAATTCAATAATTTGTAATTTTTAAAAATCTTAAAAGTTTGATATTTTTTCTCCAAATAAATATAACTAAATTTTTTAACTAAAATTATCAAGATATTATGTATTTTTTACCTTTATTAGAAAATAGATTTATTGGTTTACAAAAATCATAATAAACTAGCTTCAAAAGTTTGATTTGTTCTCTATATTCTCTTTGTAGGAATTAACTTTATGTTTTGTTTGCTAAGAATACATTCTTCTCAAATTCATGATTGAGAAAATTCAATCATTATTTTTCCTTGTTGTAAAGTTTTTAACTTATTAAAATTTAAGTAATATTAATAAAAATGTCATAGTCATATTATGTCTTTCAATTTTGTCAAAAATAATGAATGAATATTGTTATAAAGAAGAAATGAGAATATGCAATTCCTAACCATGTTAACTCAAGAAATTAAATTTAAATTTATATCTTTAATTTGGCACACTTTTTTTAGTATAAAAATCTTGTATCCCTTTCCTTTGTAGTTGTTCTATATTAAACAAATTAATCTTTAAATTTAGAATTACAAAGACATTAAAAATAATATATGTAAAATTTATCTTTGTTATATTGAGATCTTTCCTTTTTCCATGACAGCCAGGTCTACTCATCTTTGATAATATGTTATCAAACTATATTTTTTATAAAATATTTAAAAAATAATCTTATTTAAGTAAAAAACCATAAGCTACCTAATGTAATAAGTACTCATTTAATTGAAAGTTAAATAAATTAATTTTAAATTGTTATATATTTTAAAAACATTTATGTTAATTAACTTAAATTATATATTTTATTAAAAGATATATTTTATATTAAATATAAAAAAAATATTTTTCTAACTATAAAATAGATGCTAGATTCTTTATCATCAAACTTAAGATTGATAATTACCACCTTATAACTATTAAGTTTAATTGGAGTTTGTAAAAGAAGTTTGAGTCCACGTGATTATTTTAAATGTCATTTTGGATGAGTTTAAGTTTGTATGAATGTGATTTTATGTTTAGATAATCTGTTATAAATGAAATCTTAAAAAATAAATATTAGGATAATATCAACATTTAAATAAAATTTAAAGTTATAATTATAAAAAGAATATGATGTTCGTTATTGTCCTTTTTTATATTTTATTAATATTAAGTATTTCATATTAACTCTGCATCAATCAACCATTTTTATTTTTTCAACGTTTTTATAATATGGTTTAAAATAATTTTAAGAGTTAGTTATAAGGTTTAATTTATTTAGCATTTATTAAAAGTTATTAACTGTATCTTTTTAATTTTATAGGTTACATTTTAATTTAATAAATAAAACATCTTTAGTTATACGAAAATCAGATTGTAATAAATTATTTTTAGAACTTTTCGCTTTTTCCTTATATTAACAAAAAATACCCAAAAAGTATATAATTGATTTGACCGAAACTATAAGGTAGTGAATATAACTTCGGCTGGAAAGGGAGTTTGTTGGATAGAATCACATCTGCTGTATTTGACAAACATATTGGTGAAGGACGACATCCTCGTTTGACTGAAACCAACACACATATTTGCTGATAGAATGCAGTTCCAAACACATTTAATTGGATTTCTAACTTTTTAAAGCAAATTTGATTTACTTATTTTCACAATTTTGCAAATTTTATTTTCAATAATTTTTTAGATTGAAATCCTTAAGTTGCTATTTTTTATCTAATTTTTTTTAAGGAATTCGCAATGATAATGAAATATAAAATTACTAGAAAAAATAAAATCTGTAAAAATTTGAAGGATTTTATAATATGTGAAATTATAATATGTAGAATTATATATATATTGTTTTGGATGATTTTATTAGTTGGTAGGTTTTAACTTAAGGTAATTTAATTTGTAGAAATTTTTAAAAAATGAGAATTGTAGTTTGTAGATAATAAAATATCAAATTTATTAAATTTAAAAGTAAAAAATCAAAATTATTAAAAAAATTAAATACTAAAATTGAACATATTTAAAATTAAAAAAATAAAAAATAAAATTAAGTTTAACTTTAATTTTATTATATTAATCGAAAAATCATATTCGTATAGAAATAAATTTTTCAATAAATAAAGATGTGGATGTGATGGATGATGTAATATATATATATATATATATATATATATAAAAGATAAAATTAAATTATTGTAGAAATAATTTTAATTAAATTTATTTTATTTTTAATTTTTATAAATATTAAATTTTATTAATTTAATTATTAAATTAATAAATTATATTACATATTTTTTTTATAAATTTAAAAAAAAATTAATATTTTATTAAATAAATTTAAATTAATAAATATTATAGAAAATATATTATTTGTTAATTTAAATTTATTTTTTTAAATATTAAATTTTTTAAATTTTATAAAAATAATTTATATAATATAATTTATTAATTTAACAGTTAGATTGATAAAATTTAATTATTTATTAAAGTTATTAAACAGAATAATTTTATCTAAAATTATTTTTAAAATTACTTATCCATCTTTTATATATATATAATTTATATTATAAATTTGTAATACAAAAATAATAGGTTTTTATTTTATAAAATTATAAAAGTAATCTTTATCATCATTCAGCATATTTTTAAATAAGTTTTTTTTATAGAAATAATTAGTTATTTTTGAAAGTTTTCTTATAAAATTGACGAAAATAAATCATTATTTCTTTAAACAAAATTAAATCAAACGTACATTTATATCAATCCATATCAATGATTATTGTGAGATAGCCTATAACAATACATATAGATACATATCATATATAACTAAAAATAATGAGTATTTTCAAATTTTAAAAATTTATAAGAATAAAACTAAAAATAAATGGAAGACGAAAAAACAATTTAACATGCAATGAAAGAAGTCTAAATGATTTATAGATCTTGGCAGTGTGAAGATTCCGCTGATTCGGTGGTGAAAGGGGTCTAAGATTTATGGTCATATAAGCATCGCACAATTGGTATATGTTCTCCTTGTAAGTCTCGTCAATTGGCCCAAGTTTCGAGATGAGGTTGGCAACTATAAAGTGTGTAAGAGAACGGTAGTGTGTGGAGCTCTCTCCCCTTTTCTCGTTTTTTATCTGAATGAAAAAAATTATTAGTATTAATTTTATTTTATATAAATTTTTTAAAATTTTAATTTTTTAAATTTTAAAAAATTTTAAAAATATATAATAATTTTAACAATTAAAAAAATCTCTCCTCTCTTGTCTTTCTCATGTCTAACGAGAGACATTTTTTTTCTTCTATCTTTCTTTTTTTTTATAATTTTTTTTATTTTTTATTTATTTATTTATTTCTATTTTTTCATTTTCTTCTCTTATTTTATATATCTATAATTTTCGTTCTATTAAGTATACACTAAATTGCTGAATCTTATACATATCTACCAATAAGAAAGAGTAAAAAAAAAATCTTCCAAATTCTCCATCCCAAAAATACTTGTGAAAAAGAGAAAAACAAGATATCATTGCTATAGCTCCATGAATAGAGAATTTGGGAAGGCATTTTTTCATTATCCAGATTGAAGTTTGTTTGGGCTTAGCCCAACTCGATTCCCTACATTGGACCTGGACCTTATCTTGTTCTGGAACTAGTTTTATTATATGACGTCTCTACAACTACACCAGGAAAGCATTGATTCTTCTACCGTGACTTGTATGCAATCTCAATCTCCTAAATATTTACTCTCAAATCAAGTCCCGTATTTTTTTCTAATTAAACAAATCAACTCCTACTAGAGTACTATCAAATTACTGATGGAAATAATTGACATGGCACAATATTTTCAAATAACATGTAGCTAAGTTGATCACTAAAGGGATTCATTATGATTAGGGCATCAATTTGGACTAAGCCACCCTAACCGAGTTAAAAGTATGATATCTATTATAATGAAAGTTTAAAAGCTTATTTTTTTATTCAATATTTTATAATGTTTAAATCAAATAAATATCTTCAAGATATTCATTAACATTTTCTTTAATATTATTATTCTTCATTCCTAGAGAACTAGAGATCCATTTTTGAGCTGGTTAAAATTTGGTAAATATACATTCTTTTAATTTCATATATAAATTTTTTAATTTGATTCTTATATAGAAGTAATTTTTAATTTACTCTATAATTATATAATTTTACTCTTTATATGTTTCAAAAAACTTATAACTTGTATGTTTTAATTGACTATTTATAATAAATCTTAATAATCAATATTTATTCCTCCCACTTTCACATAAAAAATAATCTCATTTAATATATCTCCTATATGGTCAAATTAAAAAAAAAAAAAACAAAAATGCATGACTTTTTTAAAAAAAAAAATAACATTTTATTGCTTAGTATTGATAATTTATAGCAAGATCTAATAATCAATGTTTGTTTCTCTTATTCTCATAAAAAGTACTCTCTCATTTGATACATATACTATATTATACGTAAGTAGGTTAAAATATTTAACATATATGGATTACTATTACAGTACTCTACCTACGCGTGTTTGCAAGCCTTTTTTTTATACGTCATTATGTTTAATTTAGTTATCTATGTTATATTAATTATCTTCCTTATTTTAATGTTTATCCAATAAATATTTTTTAATTTATATGAATATGAATTAATAAAATTTAAGTTTATATAACAAATTTATTTTAAAAAAATTGTTAACGAGGAAGGCAAGAAGAGGGTAGATTTTGACATTTTATTTTAAGGTACTGATTTATAATCCATAATAACAATAAACAAAAAGGAAAACCCATTTGCCCCAGCCCATTGCCAAGCAAATAGAGGATTAGAGCCAAGAGTACATGCCCTCAATGTATACCTAATTCCTGAAGATTGCATCCAAATCAAATTCCTGCCAGAATTTTATTGTTTTCTAAATCAATATTTTTCAATATCCGTAACCTATTTAGTTAAACCAGCGGCTACATTTGTGCACAAGATCACTCGCCACCATGCCCCAACCATAGCGAAATTGGATGGTATATTATTAGTCGTTAAAACTTTCAACGAGTCAAGATCTACTCCTTTAAATTAACACAACTGTTACTGTATACAGCATGGATTGATATTGTTCAGAAGTAATGTCGAAATGTTAATTTACAAATCAAGTGGTGTAACATTTGACACCAACCAACACAAACTTAGTACGAAGAAAACAAGATCGTGAATTCATGTTAATAATTCTATGAGCTTGTTAAAGGTTTGTTAATATCTAAGAAAGCATGAGAAGGCGCTGCCCGATATGAAACCATAGATGAATGCAGGCCATTTAAACACCAGAATGGTTTTTTTAACAAAAGCCTTTTAGCCTGAGGCCACTAGTTAATTAGTAGTTGACGCGGAGTTGAGAAAATACCAGAGACATAGGAGCAAAACTTCATACTTTGAAAAGAACAGTTCAAAAACAACATATCTCAGACAAATCTTTACCTCAAAACAAGGATGATGTAAAAATTATGAGCATGACAAAAATCTAAAAGAGTCTACCAAGACAATTAAAAGCAGAAGCAAGATCTATGATCACTAGGCATTAATAATTTAATCTTCATCCTCCTCATCTCCATCTCCACCAGCAGCCTTCTTAGCAGCAGCCCTGAGGTTCTTTCTCTTCACACGTCCAGGACGACCACCACCAAGCGGACTTGTGAGTGAGAAGTCAATGTGCTTCTGTGAATCAACCCTAACCATGAATGATGGGATGTTCACCACCTGCCTCCCAACCCTGAAAGACCCAAAATGATGTTAAAATCAATTTAAAACAATGTCATTAAAAATAAATAAAAATATAACATTAAAGCACATTCAAAACATGAACAAGAAGGAACATACTATGCGGATCCTCATCTTGAAGACCATGGAATTTATACAATAATTATTAACATATGTGAGAAAAATGAAAGTTCTGAAGCATATCCCAAAATTGGGGGAAGACTAACAATCAAGAAAAGGGATTAGCTTAACAAATCAGAAGGAAAAGATCGTTTAAGGATTCGTGTACTTGTTAGGGAGAGCTTTTCTTTAAGCTGAAGAAACAAAATGATTACATTTCAAAAATTAAACAGACACCAAGTTCCAAGCAAGTATAAGATAGCAGTCACACAACATTAAGGACAAACCAACATACGATAATCGAGTTTAAGATAAGTGAACTCGGTTAAACATACTTTCTCTTGAATAAACATTCCGGTCTCTCATTCTCAGCAGACGCAAAATACAAGTTCATTTGCAATATAGCATATCATGGCAATCATCACAAAGTAAAATCGACGTGGCAGAAGCAAAATATTAACATAAACTAAAAACAATCCATGGCAATCATCGCAAAGTTCCGCCGACCAACATTTACAAAACATAAACTCTGAAAAATAAAAAAATTCAACAAATATTATGTGAAAACAGATAACCGAGAGGGAGCAAGCAAGAACCTGATGTGCCTCTGCCTGATGAGGACCCTGGCGTGATGAATGGACTTGGCCATTCCAGATTTGAAGACGAGGGTTTGAAGACGGCGTTCAAGAAAGTTCTCGACGGTGAGAGCCAAGACGTAATCGAGCTTGTTCTGTGTCTCATCAAGGAGACCGTAACGGAACATCCTTCGGAGAAGAGCTTCACCTTCGAAGATCCGACGCGGGTTCTTCTCGTCGAGGGTGAGGAGATTCCTCGCATTGTTACGGATACGGCTAAGGGCGTACTGAACCCTCCACAACTCCCTCTTGCACCGAAGCCCATACTCTCCCACCAGTTTCAGCTCCGCATCCAAACGCTCCTTCTCGTATGGACGACGAGGCTTCTTGAACGTTTTTCCATCTATTCAATCACACAAATATTATTTAACTATCATCAATCGTTTACCCTCGGATCACAGTCGCAATCAGAATAATTGAAATTTCACATAAAAGGAATCATAGATAGACAAACACATCAAGCTCTGATATGATAACAACAGCGAATTAAATACTCACAGTTCCGGTAAAAGGAAACGTGCACCATGGCTCTTCCCTACCTGCTCCGCTCTTACGCTGCACTATGTTTTTAGGTTTTTGCAGCTGAACTTCATACAATCCTTCCTTTCTTCCTTTTAAGACACCTCAAAACCCTAGTTCTTCAAAGGCCGGGCTTTTTTTTTTACTTTCAGGCCCAATTATCGGCCCTTCATGGTGCCTTTTCAGAACCTAACTATATAATCCAATAGTCAGCCCAAATATACAAGCCCATACTACAACCTTGTCAATTTCCATCATGGTTTATTATTGCTTCAAATAATTTAAATAAGAAAAAAACTAGAGCTGTCAAAATGGGTCATGGCCCTAGGGTCAGCCCATTTAACCCTAAGTTTTGGTCCTACATTTTGTGGCCCATTTAGAAATAGGGCTTTTTTAAACCCTAATCTATATGACCCTTAATTTAAAGGACTTAGTTAGGGTTGGTCCTAGGGCCAGCCCTAACCTTTTTTTTTATTTATTTTGTAATTTGTTTTAAAATATAATTTTTAAATCTAAATTTATATAACCTTTAAATTTCATCTTTTTTCTTAATTTTTTTTCTCATTTTTTTATTTTTCTCTTTAAATAATGTTCAATATTTTTTATTATACTAAAATATTATTTAATTTATTTATCTTTTTTTTAGATTTTTTATTTTTTTTCTAACTATTTTATCATTTGTCTTTAGAATTTTTTTCTTTCTTTCTCAAATTTTTTATACTTTTATCTTTTCTAAATTTATTTTTTCTAATATATTTACCTCTCTATCTCTAAAATTATCCTTTCTCCATATTTTTTCTTCCTCCTCTCTCTAAATTTTCTTATTTATTTTAATTTTTCATTACTACTTTATTTTAAGAGAGGAAAAAAACTAGAGATGAAAAAATAATTTATAGAAAAAATAAAAATATTTGAAAAAAAAAATGAAGCTCATAGATAACCAAGCTATTTTGACCTTAGCCCACATGGGTTGAAATTGAGTTAGTTTGGATGAGTCAAATTGACAACTCTATCAATAGAAACACTTCTTGTTAGAGTAATAAAAAAAATAACACCAAACTGAAGTAATTTTTAGTCAAAAATATCATAGAATAGAAAATATAATTATATAAATTTATAAAGTTAAACAAACTTTATCTAAGCTTACTGATACAGTTGAACCTGTTGTTAAAGAAAACTCAAGTGAAAGTGAGTGACCATCTATATTAGATATAATCTATTGGTTTGAGTTAAAGATAAATTAATCTTATAACATTGGTCATTGTTTCTGTGTGACAAACTTGTTTTAATTCTTCACATATAATTGTGTGAGTAATATTTTTTTAAAATTGTATATTGTTAGGGATAGAAGTAGGTCGAGCTGAGCTAGGCTTTATGTGTTCAAATCTAACTTGTTTAAAAATTTTGAGACCTAAGCCTAAGCCTGTTACCTGGGTTTTTTTTTTTCTATCAAGGTCTGGCCTGATGTAAAGCTTACAAGACTTGCAAGCATGTTTAGAAGCCTACATTACAAAAAGATCAATAAATAAACTTAAAATCTATATAAATAAATAATTAAAAAAGTTTGCAAACTTAAAGCCTACAAGATAAATAATGCCATTAAATGGGCCTAAAACATATATATATATATATATATATATATATATTAATATTATGTAAATAAAATATAAAATAAATATAAATAGGTTCCTGAATAAGTTAAATAAGTTTTTTTATAAGCCTAGGTCTGACTTGTTTATCTAAAAAGACTTTTTAATAAGTCTGAGTCTATCTATTTATTAAACGAGTCGAGCCTAACTAGGCTTTAAACAAGCCGAGCCGTAGGCCCTTGTCATATGGCCTTGTTCACTTTTATCCCTGTATATTGTTTATCATTTATAGTTCTTTGGAGTTTATTTTTCCTAAAATTTTCTAAACATATAACTTATAATAGTACATACTATGATTAAGTTACATATTTTATCTATTTTACATAAAAATAATAAAGATTATATGAATTTAATTTATATGTAAGAAGCTGATTCATGAACCAAACGAGTAGAGTTATACATAACTCAGGTTCAGCTGGTTTAGTTAACAAGTTTAATTTTTAGCTCAAATTTAGCTTATTTGGTTCATGAACTAAATTCAAAGAATTAATTATTGAATCAAGTTTCAAACTAATTTTGAGTTAGTTTGGTTCATTTTCATCCGTAGTTAGAATCATCTTCAAAAGTACAAACGTTCATAATTCATCGGGTAACCTTTTTATTTTTGAACCAAAAAGTTGCAGTTAACATTTTAAGATAATAATATTTTTTTATGTAAAGGCTGACCCATAGGTTGGCCCTAACCTACTTGATCCTAAAGGCTTTTTTGTCCTAAGAGCTTTTTAGACCCTAACCCATAGAGTTAGGGCTAAGTAGGGTAGGGCTGGCCACAAAAACACACACGGTTCACACGTGTTTTAATATTTCACTTATTTATTTTTATTTTAAAATAATATAAATTAATTTTTTATTTTTAAAAATTTTACAAATTAATTCTTGTACTTATTTATAATAATATAATAATTGAATCCTTCCATAAATCACAGTAAGAACAACTTAAAAGAAACGGTGATACAAGATTAACAAACGAATTTTTTTAATTTAAAAAATTAAATAAACATACACTAAAATATTAATAATTTTTAAAAAATAAATTCTTACATATTTTATCTATTCATATTTTTTATTTTGTAATTTTATAAAACACCAAGGTGACTTTAGAAATTTGGGTTTCTGTAAACTTTATATGAATAATTACACCAAAAATTATAAATATTAAAATGTATATATGTTGTTAAGAAAAAACAAGTTGTCCATTTATTTATTATGCCATTTCCAGACCATGCTCATAGTCCAAATCGTATGTGGGTGGGTGTGGTGGCAAATTTAGAGCCTGCCACAGTACACGCATTTAAGATCTATGTCTGCTCCATAAATTTTCTTCCCTAGCTCGCTAAAAAAAACATAATAAAAAAGATAAGGGGAGACAATAATAATTGAATAGCTTCATTTTCTGCAACTGTCTTGCAGTCCGTAATTATCTTTCCATCAAAAATTTAAAAAGAATGACAAAAGAAGGAATAAACCAATAATGCATTGCTGTAATAAGTTATTATTTGGATTTCTATCTTATTATATTTTATTTATCCACCACAGATGATTTTACTTAATTTAATTCATTAAACTATCTATTTTATCATCTAAATATGTACTTTTCGTTAATTAATATGGCGTTCTTATGTATAAAATTTAAATTCTTTTAATAATATAGCGATTAATATAATATATATATATATATGGTTAAACGAAAACAAGTTTTTTAATTTCCTTTTAAATGTTAATTAAATAACCAGTTTAATTTTAACAAATTATTATATAAATTTATATATTATTAACTTATTAAACTATATTGTTGGTGATTAAGTATAATTTTGAAAAAAATCATAAATTAAGCTTAAAATTTTTAAAAATAAAAAATATTATAATTTACCAATATTTTGAATAATAGGTATAATGGTATCCTCAATACTACTTCATTAATGATTAAATAACAAAGTAACAATATGAGAATAAACCACATATTAAAGTTTGTATGTAATATACATAGAATTTAAAGATGGATATATAAATCATTCTTAATATCAGAAAACGTCTTTATGTAATACATTTAACATGACAATGAAGGTTTTCACCATTGAATATTTTAGAATTAATGACATTAAAAATGTAAACTTTAAGCAATGATATGTTTTATATATGTGGATTGAAATAACCCTTAAATGAATGTGCATCCAACCAGTATGATGGTGTATGATATCGAAGTAGGTGTGATTAGACCTTTTGAATCAAAACCTGAATGGTTCCGATCCAAAATAATTGGCATGACTTATAAAATATTTACCACAAAAGTTAATTTAGTTTTTTATCTTTTTTTGGCCGATGAGTTTAATTGTTATATATGATCAATGTAAAAAAAATTTATATTAATAATTTATTAAAAATACGATTGATGTGATTTTAAAGTATTTATTATATAAAATAATAATTTTTAATAATATAAATGTATAATTAAACGAGAATATAAAAAATCATATTATCAATAAAAAAAATTAATTGAATTCTTACAAAAATAAAAATAAAAATTGCCCATGCATTATCCACAGAAAATTTGTCTATGTATCATTACCCACACACCCATATCTTATGATTTATTTGGTCCATCACCGACACTACGCCTTTTGTTTCAGTGGGTTTTTTTTAGGTACTATGCTCCTTTTTTTAGGTGTTGCCTAGAGTAGTAAGTCAAATAACGAAGTACTATTAATAAAAGAAAACAATGATAACGAAGTACGATACAAAAAATTGTAATATACGCTTATTTTAATCTCTCGAATTTACATGGAACATTAGTTTGCTCTTCCAAAAGAAAATTGACATTATTTCAATCTTTAATTATGTACAAATAATATATAGTCATTCTTCCAGAGAAAATGATTTTAACATAATTTTTTAACTAGAAAATCATATTAACCGTGTCATTAAAATTATATAAAAGATTATATCAATTTAACAATCAAAATATCAAATAGTAAAAAAAAAACTGTTTAATCTTTCAATCTCACAAACCATAACCAAATATATATATATGAGAGATTAAATTATTCCTGGTGGATGGATTGATATTTAAAGAAGACTTAATTTTGATGAATTTTATAGTAACAAGTGAACGGGGGGTCTTATTTTTCTATGGAGTACCAAGACAATCATTATATAATTGTTACTGGATTACCCCAGATGTATAATTGACGGTGTTTCGTTTGTTATAAATTTTATTATGAACCATTCTATTAGATTACCCATCTTCATCATGTTCATGGCAATAAAATTGCTAAAATTGGTACACAATTTGCATATGTTGCAATGATGTTAAGAAAGGTTCAAATCCATAAGATGTTTGTAAGGGATGATTATCAATCCTTAGTGGAAACTTTTATTGAGAGAATGCTGTAAGTGAGGCTGCAAGTGCGATTTATTTTAGATGACGTTTGGTGGGGTAAAATTGATTGCATAACTGTATTACAAGTCCACTTTACAGAATGTTTCGCTTCTATATTTGATATGAAACGTGAGATATAATGATATAAAAAGTAAAATAAAAAATAAAAAATAAGAAATAAAATCTGCAAACACGAAGCAAATAGAGGGGAATATGAAGGTGATTTGTAATATACTTATAGCAAATAGAGGGGAATATGAAGTGATTTGTAATATACTTATAGCAAATAGAGGGGATTATGAAGTGATTTGTAATATACTTATTAATAGGTGGATTAGGAGTAACATCAATTACATTGCTTGGCACATTCTCTCAACATAAAGTAAATTTACACTTTATTATTTATTATTAACTTGTATAACCATGGAACATATTGCAATTATTTATTATTAACTATTTATGCAGGTATTATAGTAATCAATGGCTTCAAGGATATATAGATCAAACATGAAGTAGCAAAATTATCATTAGATGAGTTAGAGATAGAAGTCATATGATATGTTGTATTTTGTTATTTTTAAAACGTATCATGTTGTCACATCCATATCGTGCCATGTCTGTATCTTATCCGTACGTGCTTTTTTTTGACATTTTTGGTGCAAATGGCAAGGATTTTTTTCATCACTCTGCGAGTAATTATGGGAAAAGCAAGAGTGCGGTGATATAGGTTGGAGAATGTGTGATATGAAACTTGGGAATTTAGCACAAGATCTTGAAACTGTAGCCGAAAAGGGTTGAAAAACATTTTTGTGAGTTTTAGATGTCAACGGATCTACTACCTTTAGTAAACTTACATATTATGTAGTTATTAAGATTGTATAACTTATTATATATTTTAGTTTCCGAAAGTTTAAAAATCATTTGTTAATTCATGATTTTATAAAATCATATTCATTTAAACTTTTTTAGTTTAAAATGACAGTAAAAATAAAATGAACATTGATTACTAAAATAAATCATTTTACTAAAGTTAAAATTGAAAATATTTTTTAAAATTAAAAGATTAAAATATTCGGTTTATATAATCTTGATAACTACCTTAAAAAATTACCTTTCAATCAATTAATAAACTAAAAAAGGGGAATAATATATATATATATATATATATATATATATATATATATATATGGTCAGACAACAATGGTTGCCCCACAGAAATGAATTCTCAGCTCTGACTTGAATGTTCAAAATGAAGCCTTTTGCTTCACAATGTGTTAGTAGCAGTTACACAAACATGACATGTTAATGATTTAATATAAAATCAAATAAGACTTGAAATCAGTCACTCTTAATCAACTTTTAACTTACACCATTCATATGGTATCTCTCAAGTGGAGCTATCCAAGGCAAAAACAGCAGGTGACTAATATATGGAGAGATTAATGCTGTGTCTGAATCTAGGGAAAACAGGAAAGGAAACAAATAAAGAGAAAAAGTAATCTTTACATGTTTGGTATGTTTTGTATTCAGTGAGGAAAACTTTTTTTTGCAGGTTCCACGTAATTTTAACCTCCTCTTCAACCGTGGAAAGTGAGAGGGGTTTTTTTTATTATTATTATTTTAAATTATTATTTATTTTTAAAAAAATTAAAAAAAAATAATAATAAATTAATAAATTATATTTATAAAAAATTTACAGTAGAAACAAATATTTTAAAATTTTATATAAAATAAAATTTATATTACTAATATATTTTTTTTTCTTTTTTTTTCTATTCATTTAAATAATTTTTTTTTTATTTCTATTCATCCAAACAATTCAGTCTTCCTTTTATTTCTACTTCCTTTATTTTCTTTTCTTTTTTTCCTATTTTCTATGTCATCCAAATATAACATATCCTTTTCTTTTCTTCCTATTTTCTACGTCATCCAAATATAGAGTATAGAGGATAAATATTTTCGACTATTCAAATGTAAAACAAAATAAAAGATAAAAATAATGTCAATTCCGTAATATTTTATATTAATCTATTATTTGATATATATAGTTAATTACTACTACTAAAGCACAAATAAGTATTTTTACTGATTCAATCAGTGATCTAATTTCAAACGTGGATAAAAAGAAGTCATGCAATGCTGATGTAATCAAAGCGTCATTTCTAATAGAAGATACACCTTTCCATTCTTTTTTTTTTAACTTGTAAGGGTAGTTATTTCACTTATTTGTTATATTGAAGAGGGTTCGTGTATGACACCTGAAAATCTAAAAATGAGTTAGTATATGTTGGGATTGGTTGAAAAAATTTGATTATTTTATAATTAACTATTATTATTATTATTGATTATATAAAATAAAATTTATATTTAAACATGTGAGATAAAATGTGATTTAAATTAATTTATTTGACTTGAATTAATAAAAAAATTATATTAATTTTTTTTAAAATATATACATATATATAGTTATTTGTATTAGTTATTTTTGTATTTAAAGTAATTAATCATTGATAATAAATAAGAAAATAAGAACTCATTATTAAAAAATAAACTGACAATTATAAGCATCAAAATTTTGTTTAATAAAAGAAATCTTCCTTTTATAAACACAAATGATATTATTTTAATCTTTTAGACAATGTTATCTACAAAAATTTATATAGTATTTTTAAATAGTTTAATTTTAATTTTTTTACATTCAATTATGATTTTAATTTTTATCATCTCTTTTATGGTTTTATCTATCATTTTACAAAATTTGTTAATTTTAGTTTTTGTTATTAAAATTTTATATAATTTTAATTTTAAAAATGTCAGCTTTTTATAATTTTATTTTTAAATTTATTTATTTGTTTATAATTTAATATTATGGAAATCTATTTAGTTTAAAAATTTCAACTTATATATTTTGATGTTTGAACATGTTATTTTTGGTTACATTCTGTTCACATATTATTCTATTAAAAAGGATAAAAAATATAATTAATTAATATTAAATTATACTTGTTGAAATCTTTTAGAAACTAAAAGTATATATTATATAAATTCCAGGAAGTAAACTGTATATTTATGAAAGCAATACTTTCACTTAATAATTAAAAAAAATCAAAACCAGAAATTTATAAAATAAGGAATGAAGTTAAAAAATTAACAAGAACTAAAAAAATTTCATTAAATCATCCTTGTTCTTTTTTTTTTAATGATTTCAGCATTTAATCAATAAAGAAAATCATACCGAAACACATTTTTAATCTGCAAGGGGGTAATATAATTTTTTTCACTGGAAAATATCTTCCGAGGGCATGATTTGTCCTTCAAGCCAAAGAAGCACCGGAGCACTCAAAACTTGTTTCAAGTTCGAATTTTTGAAATTTGTCATGATATATTTGTTGTTACAAAAAATGTTAACTAGTATTTTAAAGATAATATATAAAAATTAAAAAAATTAAAATATTTTAAATTATAATTTATTATAATTTTTAATATATTATTTTTTTACGACATTGATAAATAAGATCCTTGTTCTTATTATTCTTATTATTATTATTATTATTATTATTATTATTATTATTATTATTATTATTATTATTATTATTTTTAAATTGAATGTCACGAAAATGTCAAACATAAGGTAATTTTGAGTTTAGTTGTAATTCTAAAATGTAGCATGCTAAAATATATGGATATAGTTACAGCAAGTTCGATTATTTTAACTTTTTTTTTTTCATTTTTAATCCAAACATCATAGGAATTTAATGATAATAATTTATGAGGGGTAAATTAAGAAATTACAACGCTATAGGGAGATAAAATATAATTTATATTTATATAATAATAATAATAATAATAATATTATTATTATTATTATTATTAAATATAACATCAAGTAAAAAATTACATAATTGTTTATATCATTTGATTTATTCTAATATATGCCTAGTATTTTAATCATTAAACTTGGTCTAATATTAAGAGGTTGAAATAATTTTTATAAAATTTTAAGTTTAAACGTTATTATCTTTATATAGTACTTAAAAAAAATATGCATAGCATTTATAAAACCTTTTGGATTAATATCATATATCAATGACATTTTAAAACTAATATAAAATTATTTACTTAATTCAAAATTTTAATATATTAATGGTATTTTCATTTATTCCTCTGTTTAGTTTGACAGCGAGAAGCAGTATATTTGTATATGTTGGGTTTAAATTTGATAAAATTAATTTTAAATAATTAAATATGTTAAAACTATATATGAATTAATTGAAAAAACTGTTTGAAGTTAACTTTACGTTTAATTTAACTTAAAAAAATTAGTTACAATCAAAATTATTTTCATCATATCATATATACATTTGATTGAGATATTTTGATAGAATCTGGATTCTAACAAAAACAAATAATATCTTAGTGAATTAGGAAAATCGAATTTGAGATATTCTTGATTCCTTTGTGAGAAGCCGGTTGCTATATTGTTTGTTTACTTTACTTTTTACCCTCGACGGCAGAAGACAACACATTCATGATGTTCCTCTTTCATACCCCTCTTTACCTAAAATAAAAATTTTAACATATATAGAAACTTTAGAATATAATTCTTCCACTTGGCACCAAATATTAGCTTGACGTTAATCAAATATTAAATAAACAAATTGCAACTATTAATCAATCAAAATGAAAAAAGAAGGGATTTTTTATTCAATTAACTACTAAAAAAAACTGTTTCCCACCACTGACAAGGAGCGTTGCCTGCATCTGTAATGTACTGGCGAGCTGAAGAGTGAGTGACTACAAATTCCCAAACCCACAATGCCATATTCACAGATTCCATTTCTCTTTCTTTCTCAGAATCAATACACTCCTTTACAACTCAATTTCCTTCTTTCGGTTCTCGATTTCCCAAAATAAAAATCGAAACTTTGACGAGACCCACTTGAGATTTTGCCCCAAACCTCCATCCCTTTTCCTCAAAACACTCACATTTTCTTCTTACATTCACATTTTTTTTTTGTTCTCTTTCTGGGGTTAGCAGAAATGGCGTCGAATATAGGTATGATGGATAGTGCCTATTTTGTGGGCAGGAATGAGATTTTGACTTGGATCAACAACAGGCTCCAGCTCAATCTCTCTCGCATTGAGGAGGTAACCCTGTGGACACCTTTTGCATGTTCTTGCTAAATTCGCTGTTTTTAATGTACTTATGTATACCGTTGCATAGCATGCTTATTTTGAAAAGAATTTGGACAACTATAACCTACAGGGATGTTGGTAATTACAGAAGCTACTTAGTGTGAACATCTTATTTTTATTTTTTGCATCTAACTTGTATGTTTTTCCTGAATTGTTTTTTCTTAAGATTATTTTTTAATCGTGTAAGGATTCTATTCCATCATTAATATTAGAAGTATAACTCAACGCATATTATGTACGATGAAATCTACTTCTTTTTTTTTATCCTGTTTATGCTCTTGTTTAGGCTGCATCTGGTGCTGTACAATGCCAGATGATGGACATGACATATCCAGGGGTTGTTCCAATGCACAAGGTGGCAAGTTGCAGCATTACTCGTCGTTAATTTCTTTTGAGCTCTTCTAACGTGTTATTTCAATGAAGGAGTAATTTCTGCTATGCGGCTTTATTATAGGTGAACTTTGATGCAAAGACTGAGTATGACATGATCCAGAATTACAAAATTCTGCAGGATGTGTTTAACAAGCTGAAAATTGACAAGGTATCTGTTTCTTATTGGTGGAATATTTGCTTTGGTAAACAAGAAAGAAAGAAATAATGCGGGGATGGCTTATTCATAATCAATATTTCTGTATATTTTTCCCGGGTTTCAATGGAATGATTTACCACTAATAAGCTTTTAGCAGTTGGGAAAATAGTGTGCTTATCAAGGCCTAAAAATCCAACTGATGGGTAAATTTAATGGTCGATCTCATTCCAATGCCTGATCACCTACTCTTTATTAATGCTTCCTTGTCCCCTTTGATTCGCCTCAATATGTAACCCAAGCTTGGATCATTTGAAGAGGCAGGCTGCAACTTGGGGGAATTTTCTCTTTAGGAAGGTTGGCTAAGGATACTTTAGAATTTTGGCATGCAATCTGGTTTTGATGCTCAATTTCCTGATTGATTGGTTGGATAAGTTTCATGCCTTAGTGTGAATTTTCCTGATGATTTGATGGTAAAAATATTCTAGCTAATATTTTTGCATGCAATTGAACCTAGTAGAAATAAGTACTTTGATGCAAATAGCTGATGTATATATTTAGTGGGAGCTTAACAGTTATCACCTGTATCCTGTGGCAGCATGTTGAAGTTAGCAGGCTTGTTAAAGGCCGACCTTTGGACAACTTGGAGTTCCTCCAATGGCTGAAGCGTTACTGTGATTCTGTGAATGGTGGCATTATGAATGAGTATGCTACTTGCTTTGAGTAACTTTGCCATTGTTTAAACAGCTTTGAATATCACAGTATCTCTATTACTTGTAGGGGTCTGTAATAATAAGTATTACTTGTATGATGCATATCTTTTTGAATAATTAGAAATGCAATATTATGCCATCTATTCACATTTCTTCTCATTATACTGTATATTATGAGTTGTCAAAAAAAAATTCTTTTAATTTCATAGGAACTATAATCCTGTGGAACGAAGGGCTAAGGTTGGAAAGGATCGAAATCTTAAATGTTCTTTGAAGAGCTCAAAATCACTCCAAACAAATATTATGAACAATTCTGGTTCAGGCAACACTCTCAATCCTAATAGAACTTCTGGTTAGCTACTTAGTGAATTTGACTTTTGATTTTAAGTTGTTCAGCATTTCGCCTGATGGATTTGCCTTGTTAATATTTTCCTCATCTCGTCCTTCTTTGGGTTGTTTTATTTTTTTGGGTATAGGGGCCAAGCAATTCAGGTCAAGTGGAGCAGCTGCAGAGGCTAATTCTTCAGTAGAGATTCAGGCTTTGTCCAAAGAGGTATGGACTTTAAGTTCTCTATGCATGTTATGATGATAGCAATGGGATAAGAGATGATTTTTCTTTGAGCATTTGGAACTGGATACATTAACAGAAGAAGTCCTTGAACTTACTGAATGGTGCAAATTCAGTTTTTATTTTAGTATAGAATTCTATACCGAGGCATTTGCTTCATGTAAGTAAACGTTGTTGATTTTTCTGATACTCCCCTGCTGGTATTCAATATGTCTGTGCTCTCACATTCTCACTACAGACAATATTTTTGTTCATGTATGGGTATTGCCATTGAAAGTTTGTCAATTGGTTATTTTAATGAAAAAATTATTTATTTCCTTGTTTTTAGTTCACTTCTTTATTGTCTGTTTCCTGTTTCATAGATTACTGATCTCAAATCGGCAGTGGATCTCCTGGAAAAAGAAAGAGACTTCTACTTTGCAAAACTACGAGATATAGAAATTCTCTGTCAGATTCCAGAAGTGGAGAATGCTGCTGTAAGAATTCTAATAAAGGATTGCATCGAAGTTTTTTTTATTCACAAATGAATTGAGATAATTTCTTTTTCAGTATGCTTGTCATCCTGTCTAATTTTTGTGCACTTATGGATATAGTTTTAATTTCTCTGAATTTCCTAATACCTTTATGATTGACCAAAAATGGGGCAACAGACACCATACAAGGTTTTGCCAAATAAAGTTAAGGTTTTGACATCAACATGTTAACTCTTGGAAGTTGTGTATGTAGTTGATGGGTCTGTCTAAGTAGATGGGATGGGGGTATGGTCACCCTTGACAGAGTTCCAAGTTCTATCTTGCTTCAGCCAAATAGAAATTATCTTTTGCAGTGTGAGCTGCTGGACAGTAGCTTTTATTTTGATTAAAATAGAGGTAGAAGAAGACCTAGAAAAATTGAGTGGAACCGGTAAAAATGATTCAAATCTCTAAAGAATTGGTTTTGACATAACATGATCTCATTTTATGTATGTAGCCAAACCAACTAGTGGGAGAAGGCTTTTGGCTGCTGTGATCTGTGCCAACCTTTTTAATTTGCCTCTTTTTAACCATCATGAGGATTGCAATCCTTGTTACCTTTCTCAAGCTATATCTGTTTGTTTGGTATGATAAAGCTGGATGATGGTGCCACGTATTAGCATTTGAAATTGCTTACTATTATATATACAAACACTTCATTCCTAAACCTGGGTTAGTTGCCTAAAATACCCTTAGAACACGGTGAATCATAAAGTATTTGAACTTCAGAGGTTATTAAAAATTGAAGGTTAAAAGAAAAGGGAATTAAACAAATGTAAGCAATTGTTACATGTTCTCTATGCAGATGTCCGTAGCAATTAAGAAGATTTTATATGCTGATGATGCAAAAGAATCTGCATTAGACGAAGCTCAGGATTACCTTAATCAAACTTCAAATGCTGTGGAAGCTGAAACAGAAACTGAAGCCTGATTAGTCCCAAAACCAGTTCCTGGCTGGTATTGGCAAGATTTTTGGCAGGCTTACTTTCAAACAAACTAATGCTGTCATTGTTTACAAGACCGTGACCCTTCCCCTAAGCGTGCTAAAAAGTGCCATATAATGAAAATTGTTGTATGGTGCGTTGTTTTCTTGTAAGCGTGGATGCATAATCAGATGATATAGTGACTGATCTTTCCAATAAATAGAGTTTATCTAATGATCCTTTTCAATGTTTTCATCTGTATAAAAGAAAACTTACCTAATAAAACATTGCCTGAGAAATGAAAGTGGTTGGTTATTGTCATAGTACTTACACTATCTTGTTTGTCCACCACCGTATGAAATTACCTGCCAAGTTTTCTGAGTATGTGTCTATCAACTAATTTTCATTCAAAATGACTCAGGTGCTTTAATTTGTCCAATTTTGCTTTCATACAAGTTTTTCAGATCTGGCAAACACATCCTCCTCATCTCTTCCGGTGTTGTCTACAAAACCTCATGACCCTTTGTACTTTGAGTGCATGTTTCATTATTCTCCAATAATTATTACTTCATTGAATCGCTTTAGGTTTAAAAGGAGCTGCTTCAGTGTATGGCTGAGATTCTCTAGGTGGTAGGTGGATAAAGGTTTAAGTAGAAGTCGTAACTTGAAATAATGGTAACGATTTTTATATAGTTTAATTAAAGCAATATAATTCCGGGAACCTATGATCTGATTTTAGAGCAATTCAGTTCCATAATTAATTAAAATAATGGGAACCGATGACTCCTTTAAGTAGTGCTGAGCTCAAGCTCTCTCTTATTTATGCTTGAGCAATATTTGAACATCGTTTAAACCTTACAATTGAAAATGCATTGCCCTTATTGTTTAGATGAAACAATTGAAGTTTTGTAAAGATTAACCAGTGCTCTGACTTGTAAACATCTATACATATGGACCAACCTTGTTTATAAGCCAGAAAAATAAAAAACCTATTATCGTTGAAAATTTAAAATATAGTTTGTTGATTAGTCTAAAGCTATTACCTTTACATTTAATTTTTTTTAAATAAATTATTTTTGAATGGATTAGTTTATCATTTTACCAATCCATGTGTGTTACAAAACGACAGCGTTTGAGGTTTATCTGTCTGGTCACGTTGTCATTTAGCGTCATGTAATATTACATATCATCAAAAACCGTCAGCTTCAGTTGACCGTCAGTTGATCGAAGGGAATAAATAACGTGAATCACAATTTAAAAAATGAAAAATAAAAGAGTTAATTTAATTATCTCAGAAACTAATATAAAATTCGATAATAATATCAGGAAGAAAATGACAGTTTACTCTAAAATCCTTAGTCAGCAGCTCACCAACCAACTCATAAATGAGTTGAGCTACAACTTTCGGTTTATTAAAAAAAACGTTCAAGCCTTACCAACCCGCTTTTCACAAGCCGAAGCCGGTCAAGGTGGGACGGTCGTTTAGCCACCCTATCAGAAGCGCAATATTTATTTCCTTCATCTTTTTCTCGCTACCTGAGTTGTAGATGGTATGTTTATTTCAAAAAATATTATTTGGATAAAAAATATTTAACACATACAGAAAAAAAATCTTAAACCATTAAATATTGGACAAAAACTTGTGACTTGACTCAACAAATAACAGGTAATTCGTTGTGGCCATCAAATTACGCACACATCTGTAATATCTCATAAGAAAATCAATTCCTATATTTTAAATTTAAATATCCACTTTTGAATGTGAATGTTTTTAAAAGTTATGTTTATTCATTAAATCATGTAATTTTTTTAACATCAAATATCTATTTTTATTTTTTATTTATAAATTTTATTTCTTTCAAATACTATTACTTAAATTTATTATTAATTTAATTTAATTTTAAAATTTGAATAACATCTTTCTTTTTTTACATAAAAAATTTTAAATTATAAATTTAACTTGCTGTTTAAAATTTAAATTTTAACACGTCTATCTATATAAACAATTTTTTTCGATTCAAATATTTTTTTGATAATTTTAATTTTTTCTATTTAATTTATTTCAATCTGATATCCATTAGTAATAATAAAAAATCTACTATTCTTTTACTTAAATTTAAAAATACCCATATAATATCCTAAAAATTCCAAACTTAACTTAGACCCAGATATAATTAACTATTGATTATTTGTATCAATTAATTTTGACCCAATTCTTATTTCAACTTTTTAAGCCAAAAACATGTTAATTCCTCAATCAATCAAGCCATCAAGACATGTTAGCTAGTGTCATTAATCACCATTCTTCCCATACAAGATAGTTATTAAAAGAAAGTATTGGAATGCGGAAAAAAGTCATTTGGAAAGCAAACATTAACACTGGGTCATTGCAATAAAAGAAGTTGCAGCTCGAAATATCAAAGTTCCTTGTAGGAATTGGTAAAAGAAAACGTTAACCAGGATCCTAATTTAACAACTCAAATAGAAAATTTTATGACAAGATGTTAATCTACAATCATCATAAGTTTTAATACAGCTACATATTATTTTCAGTAAAACTTTATTTTTACTTCCTTAACCAATATCCCTAGAACACTGACTAGAAAGACCTACGAAGAAACTATGATGGGTAATGAAATGAAAACAAAAAAAAAATGTACAAATAATCACGGGATCAATTGAGGCAATTGAAAAGTTGCATTCTTATATACCTAATAATGGTGGGATTCTGTTGGTGCTGGGGGTAAATAAAAGAAAAAAAAAGACGCTTCTGCTATCGTACTAAACTATGTATATACCATGTGTCATAGCCATTATACAAAAACAGTGATGACTAATCCTACCATAGTTACATGATAATAAAAATTCAATAAAAGATGGAAAAAAAAAAAACCAAAGTATCTACTCGGAGATTAAAAAACAAAAAATCAGTAACATGCTAACATGTGTACATGCACCCCCTTATCCATAAAAGGCTGAAGCTACATGATTTCACTCAATAAGTCTCGTCATACATTGTATAATAACCACCATCTCTTCTTGATTTATCAGCCTGCAAAGTGATGGCACCATTAGTAACAGGTCAGATACCGAAACACAGTAAAACTCCACAATAACTAAGTTTTAAGGATGGAAATACCCTATTGATCAGATTCTTAAATTCTTCAGTTCCATTCTCTTGGATGTACTTCTCGGCAGCAGTTAGAATGTCATCTGGCTTATCAAAGGTGTCCTTTTTCCTTGGAACGTACCAGATGTTAATGGTTTGAGGCTTGACAAAGAAAGGTCTCACATAATGCTCATAAACGTAAGCAGCACCACTAAAGTAAGGAAGGACCAACCAGCAGGTTACAATCAGCTTTGCATAAGGCCATATAGGAATCCTGAAACACGTGAAAATTCAACCAAAAGTTTAATACATTCCCCTGTTCTTCTAATTTCTAAACATACTCATCATGATGGAACTCATTCAAAGCTTGATATAATGCATTCAGGAATTCAAAGTTCTCTAGTTACATTATAAAGTATACTTGTGTTGAAGACTTTTTATGGTTCCTTCCATAATACCTCTGTAACCATCATTACTCAAAGTGTTTAAGATTGCATGTGCATTACCACATTCTATAAAACTACCACGTACATGGAAAAAATAAGGCACTAATTTTGCAGCTCAAATAGCAAATCAAAACCTAAACAAAGCTTGCAGTCAGACTCATTAATGTCTTTAAAATACACAACCAAGTAACATATCCAAAGGCCAATGCAAATATGAAGACCTTCTCGTAAAAAATGACTTAATGGAAGACAAAAGTAATTGATGAATCTTCAGATGTGATCTGAAATTGGAATAAAACCATTGCTGACACAAGGAAAAAGCGGTCAAGTATGAATTCTATCACCGGCCAAGCTTGGCTTCCATGCACTTTAACAAGTAAACAACTGCTTTCCCCTTAATTTCTCTCCATAAATTACATCCAAATTAATTATCAAAACACTTAGATTTAATGAATAGCCCTGCAGATTGGTAGGTGTCCAAAGTCAACCTGCGAATAGAGGTCCTAAAAAAAATGCCCCTAGAAATTAGTAAAATATTGATATCTATCTACTTAACCACACTACTAAGATAACCCAATAAATCATGCATAACAAGTTGAACCAACAAAGCCTAAAATCTCAAGTCTCAATTTTATTATGTCACATTTTTTACAGAGTAATCATTAATCTTCCAAAACAATTAACATAAACGAGAAAAACCACAAACGAGATACAATGAGATTAAAAAAAATGCATACCACTCAAGAAGTTTAGCGAAAGTCATTTCAAAGAGGGTGATCAAGGAATACAGAACCCAGTAAGTCAGCCACTGTTGATCATCAATAGGAGACTTGCTCTCAATTGCCCTAATTGAAGCGTATCTGAAGCACAATACCATAACCCACACCAATCATGAATCAGTCTATTCTCAAACAATAGCTTGACAAATCATAGGACAAAGAAATAAAAAACGGAATATTCAACAAAATAAAGGTAGATTAAGATCGTGCTTACAGAGGATAAACAAGGCTAACCACAGGCCTGCAAGAGAAACAGAAATAAATATCAGTTGAAAAGAAAAAAAAACCACATTGATCCTCGAAATCAAAATCTGGCAGAACACATTGAATAAAGAGGGCCAGTTAGTTATTTCAGTGCGATGTGAAGCATGTATACAATTTTAGTAGCAATTGCAGTACGGTTTAGGTAACTCCAATTCTCATTTCAGCAAGAGATTGTATTGTAACATGCTAAGAATAGTTGAGTGACCAACATAGAAGAAAGAAAGAGAGAGAAAAACCTACCCAGCAAGGACATCGAAATTTTTTAGAACCACCTTGAGGAAATTCCCCGCACCAGATCCCATATTCGATCACTGAAGAAGTGTGTGTTTCCGTTTGTGTCTTAACTTGTTTGTTAAACTTGTTAGGGTTTCTAAGATCACTCCTCACTCACGACAGGAAGAGGAAAGAGAGAGAATGCGTGTGTACCTTGCACTGTGGCTTGGCTTGTGTTGTGTGTTGTGTGTTGTGTGTGCGAGTGAGCAAAAGCAGACAGATGTGAGAAAAAGCATTAGCGGTGATGAGAAAAGAGAATTATTGAGCAGCGCGGCTTTGCGGGGAGGTATTTTTGTCTGCATCCGAGACTAGAATTATAACTGCAACTCACCGTAGGATTAGGAGTTAGCGATTTCAATTTATATCGTGGATGGGATGGAATGCTGGATCACCGTGGTCCTCGGACACTGAAGCTTTGTACAGTAACGTACCAGTGAAGCCGGTCACCAAATAAAGATTCGCCTACGTAAATTATAAAACTGAAGGTCAAGGAAAAGCAACCTTTGTTTCAACATAATTACGAAATTACCGCTACCGACATCGCCCTACCTTTTTTTTTAATATATATGTAATATATATATATATATATATATATATATATATATATATATATATATATATTATTTATTGAGATGAGATCTTAAATTTATACAAATTTAATAATTTTATATAAAATATAAAATTTATTTATTTAATTATTAAATTATATTATAATATTTAATAAAATATATATATATATATAAATTTATTAATATTTTATTTTATTATTTATATATTATTTAAATATATAAATATTAATAATTAAATAATATATTACAAATTTTTAAATTTTTTAAAATTTGATATATATAATTTATTATATATTATTACATATTTCAATGAATTAATAAATTTTATATTTTATATAAAATAATTAAATTAATGTTAAAATTTTGTCAAATATTAACGAATACTATCTTTTAATATATATATATATATATATATATATTGTAAATTGCAGGATATATCTCATAAGTTTGGGTACAATGGCACACCTCATGTTATTGCATCTTTATCCTTGAGTGAAAATTAAAAAATTGCTAACAGATCCTTTGTTTTGTTTGGGTCAGCGAGTGCGATCGAATTGAGCACTTGGAGCTCATGGAATCGAATTCAACAACAAAACTCTGTTACACAACGGTGATGGTTTTGGTGCTTTAGTACCACTGCGGGTGGGAGAGAACGATGCAGATTCGGAGCTAGAGGTTAGTGGTGGCTGTTTGGTGGTATTCAGCGACGGTGGCAGAAGTAAGCCTTACAAAATTTAGAGCAAGAACATATCCATTTTGCAAAAAGCTATTGTATTAGGCATCACTTTGCAAATCAAGATAATTTCTTTTATTATAAAAGATCACATCCACGAATTAAAAATACATTATATCAATGGTTAATACATTATGGTGCTCGAATGCATTCAAACTTACAGGATGTACCCTATAAATCGTCATATATTTGTTAGTAGTTCTGTTGACTAACTTGTCATTTTGTAACATTGTTTTTGTTTGTACACACCTTTTTTAAGAGTAATTCCAATAGTAATTTGTTACTTTTTTTTTTTATCAAGAATTATTATATTTTTTTTCTTGTCGAATGTCTATTTAAAATTTATAAAATTTATTTGAATTTTTTTTTGTTCATACAAAAAATAGCAAGACTCTTTGAGGTCAATTTAGAACAGATTAAAATAAAGACGAAATTAGGTTAAAGAAAAGGCAATCACGTCCTTAATATATTTTTTTCCATTTAATACGTAGTATTTACATAATTATTTTTTTCTCTAAATTTCTGTACCACTTTTCTATTTGATTATAGGTCAAATACGTTTTGATAATATAATCATTTTCTCTAACTTTTAAATGTCTAAGGGAAAAAAAATACAAAAAGAATTTTGATGAAAATAATATACAGTGTAAGTGACATTCCTTACCCTAATAATCCATTTAAAAATATGTCTTGTTCATTTTATTTAAAATATGTTAAGTTTTCACAATGTTTATTGTTTTTCATTAGACTAAATTGTAGATAATATTAATAGTAAAGGTTAGTTATTATTGATTTTGTGGAACATGTGCTAAATTTTTGCATCCTTTACTTGTTTTTTCCAATTCCATTCCTAAATTAGAGTTTGACCTAAGCTAATTTAGACAAAGAGTTGAATGGAGAAGAGACCTCATACTCAATAATGAGGAAGGAATCACACTCACCTAGTGGTGCTTCAACTTCCAAGGAAAACAGTGACTGGAATATAAAATAGAGAAGAGCTATGCTCAACCCAACTCAGATACAAAAGGATGATTGTAAGGAGGGAATTTGTCAATTTGCTTGCCGGGCCGACCCAATAAATTCTTAAGACAAAATTTAGAATGAAATCCTTTTTAAATTAATAGAAATAATTAAAAATTATTTTTAATTCTGTTTGAAGTTAATTTTCTGACTTTTTATATTACAAAATTATTTATTAAAATAGAACCCATAATATTATTCTTTTTAAATAATATTACACAAAGAGTAATAGTTATATTAAAATGGAGCTTATTTTTATAACAATGCCCGAATCAACTTTTTATTTTAAATTACAATAATATATACAATTTTTAGGAGTTTAAAGCAAGGATTTTTTTTTGTTTCTAAATGAAGACTTATTCTAATTGGATGGTATATAATTTCTAAATGTACATTTGGTTTAAAATTAAGCAAAATTAATTTATAAGATTTAAATATTTTTTAGATGAACACATAAATTAATTTAAGCTATATATTTTTCTTAGAATATATATTTTATATTAAAAATATAGAAAAATTATTCTTCCAATGTCAAAACAAACAAGCCCTAAGCTTCGAACTGGAGAGGATGGAGTTTTGAAGCAAAATATGCCTAATCATCATATGGGACCAAACTCGTGTTGTGGCCGAATTTGGCCCAAACGACACGAATAGATGGTTAAGATTTGAGAATATGTAATTTCAAGTAAGTTTCTTCTAATAGAAATCGACCGTAAAGAAAGTTTGAATTTGACAACTAGGCTGTTGGATACAAAGTTAAAGTGAAGTACCATTTTTATCTTGTGGACAATGGGTTATTGGACAGTAAAATATTTATTTATTTATATAAGTAAAATCTAAATATATTAATTTTAACTATTTAATTTAATTAATTATATAAAAAATTAAAATTTAATTAAAATAATTAGGACCAGCAAAAAATTCAAGCTCTAAAATAAAATTTAATTATATTTATGGAAACTAAAATATATTTAATCATGATATTTTCTTTACAATAAATGAGATATGAATGTTTCGTAATTGCTCAACTCTCAAGTCCATTTTATAATTTGGGTTGAATGGTTTTTCTAACCTAGGATGGGAGTGATATATAACCAAAAGAAAAGAAAAGAAAAATAAAATAAAAGAGAAATAAAAGAGAAATAAAAAAAATTATTTGAATGGATAAAAATATAAGAATTTTTTTTGTTATTTGAATAAATAAAAATAAATAAATAATATAGTTTTTATTTTATATTAATTTAAAATAATAAATTCAACTTTAATTTTTTTATTAATATAATATATTTTAATTTTAAAATATTTAATAATTTTTACAGTTAAAAAATAAATAAAATAACAAAAAAAAATTCTCCCCATTTCACAACTGTTTGAGAGGAAATAAAATTTAGATGAAATCTACGAAAATAATTTTTTTTCCTATTTTTATATATACAAATTTTGAATTTTTTTTTATATTTTTTAGTTTCTTTTATTCTATTTTTACTAAATAAATAAAACATAATAGACCATGCCGATGAATTAACACATGTTTAATTTGTAATAAAAAATTATTTTTAGTAACTTTTTTATTATTTACATTATATATATATTTTTTATTTTAAAAATTTTAATTTTAAAATAAATTAACCGAATCTTTCAAATAGTTAATTCCGAAAAATGTTTAATACATTTAAAAAATTGAAAAAAGTGGGTAAAATTGGAAAAAATTACTTAAACTGGAACGGTTTTGATAATTTTTTTTTTACAAAAAAGAAATACTAAAAACATGTTATATTTTAAAAAATTAAAATAATATAATTTTGATTAGGTAAATTATAATATTATACTATTATATTTGTAATATATTATATATTATAAATATTTTAAAAATAATATTTAATTAATACAAACCACAGTTGAACCACAATAAGATCATTAAACTTTGATCCGGTGTTTTAATTGATTAAACAGTCAGTTTAATTTTAACAACATCGATTAATACGTTATTTTTAATATATTTTTATTATCAAGTAAAATATACATAACATTACTCTTAATTCTTAAATAACTGATAAGATTCACAGTTTAAACAATCTCACGTAAATTTGTGTTAATTAAAACAAGTTGAAGAAATATTCCTTCCAATTCGTTTTTTAAAAAAAATCACTTAACTAATTTATAAAATTTTAAAAAGTAGTTAATTTAAACAATAATATTAAATTTTCATTAACTTATACAATTTTTTAAATTTATCCTCAATATTAATAAAATATAATCTTTTAATCTCTTTTTGCCTAAATAATTATTATATTTCTAACTATTATAAAAAAATTAATAATCAAATAATTAGATTTTATATAAAAGATGAAAACAAATTCATTTTTTATTCTTGTAAAACAGAGGAGGGAGAGTATTTTGCATTCCTCACTCAACTGTAACTCGATCCCATCCCACAAGAGTAGAGACAAAAGACGGGTCAGTTTATATTCTATCCGCTTTTTATATTGAAAAAAGAAACACACACACACAAACGAAATTAAAAATAATTCTTTTCCAATGTTAAGTCCCGAATAAAAATCACTTGAAAAAAGTGTCAAGGAAAGAAGTGAGTGAAGTGACCCCAGAATAGGTAACTAGAGGCGTTCAGTCCGAGAGAACTAACTGGAGTAAAATAGTTAATACCTAGATAAGGCGAAACAGAAGCGAGTAAAACTCTCTTAGATCATTGAATATATATACTTTATACATCAAGGGTCCAGAGCGGCATTGCTGTAGGTGAGCTAGTTGGCAGGCTAAACCAATACTAAAGCTATAACTCTATAAATTAACTTGAAGGTGGTTGCTCTCCAAGCAGCTGTGATGGCCATGAATCTGCTGCTGTGGGATACCTGGCATGTGGTTTACTGACAACAGATGTAGATTTTGGTGTAAGCCCGGCAACATTAGGGGCAGTGAAAGTAGCTTGAAGATCAGGACGAAAGGGGACAACCAAAACTGCGGATCCTTGCTGCAAGTTAGGTTCCATGGAAGGCAATTCGAGACTCTGTCCTGGAAAATTTGTCTGCTCCAGTGGCTCAAGTTCCATACGAGGAGGTACATTCAGGTCAGGTTTAGATTGAGCCACTCTTGCCTGTATCTCGTCTTGAAGTTTCTCAATTTGAGTTTCTAGGCTGCAATTCTCCTCCTTCAGCTCATTTTTCTCCATGGTCACCTGCCCAGTGAAGGCATATGAAATACAAACAGATATGAGAATACAGTGAGACATCAGAGTATCAAATTCCAAAATATGATGAAGTACTAATCAGCTCAAGTAACTGGCTGAAAGATTACTTAAACAAGGATTTCATGTCACCAAGCATATGATAAAAACTCTTTGGAACACATAATAATTTAACATGCAGCACTGTCAACAAGGAAAAATGAAGGAGAAAGAGTGTCAGTCTTACATAATGAGATTCAGACAACAGAGAGACGTTCTCCTTCTTGAGGGACTCAATTTGACACAACAAGTCTTTAAGCAGCCTAACAGTTTCACACAGTATAGAAGCCTTTCCATTGTTCTGCTCATTTAGATCTATCGCCACACCCCCGCCAAAGAACCCCGAGAAAAGGAAGACATAAAGCAGTTAAAATCATGTTGAATGGAGAAAATAAAGGTTGTAGAGTATGAAGATATTGAAGAACACTATAGTGGCACAAGAGGTTACCAAGGGCATTAGCTAGATCAAGAAAGAGTTCATTCAAATGTTCACGCTTCATTTTTTCCCTTTCAGCTTTGTGAGCTCTCTTAGGGGCTTTCTCTTGGTTCATTTTACTAGAAGACCTGAAACAAATCAAATTTACAATAAATAAATCCAGATAAAGAACCTGTAGTTCCACATAAACTGATCATTCAAAAGACAGCTTGAATGTAGTGCCACTGCCACCACCACTGCTTGTTATCCTTAATTCTTGCTCAAATTTACAGTTACCATAACAAGTACAGCTAGAAGAGCACTAATAGCCTTATAGCTTAAATAGATATGTCATATTTACATATGCATCAATTTGATACATCATATGCTTTAGACCATGTCAGAAAATTTTCTCCACTTGAACCTAAGAATTTAAAGAAGGAATTGCACAATGAAGAAACTGCCAACACCCATCAAATTCATTAGAAAGAAGAAGCAGCAAGAGCAGATGAATGTTTCTTATTTGTGAACATTGCATTTGGTTAGAGGGAAATGGAAGAGAGGGGGGAATTTTTTAGAAATTTTCCATGTTTGGTTCAATATTTTGGAGGGAGGGGGTTAAAATCCCTCCCCGCTCAAGTTTGGCTCTCCTGCAAAATTGGCAAGATTTGGATGAGAGTAAAACTTTTAGACTAATTACAAAAAATTATTCTTAATTTAATATCTTCATTTGAATATCCTAACTCCTAAGTATATAACAGTAAATTAATTTATTCTCCCTTCCTTCTCTTTCCTTGTGAACCAAATGAAGTGTCCCTCTCCGAAAAAAAAAATCCCTTCCATTCCCTCCCCTCCATTAAAATTCTTCACTTCTCTTATTCTCCTCTCTTTTGAACCAAACAGTGCAAGTGAAACTACATGTCAGATTATGATTGTGTGTGTTCATGAAAACATTAGAATCTCTGACCTGTTTTTTGATATCTCAACCGCTGGAGCTAGACTTTCTGAACCCATATGAACAAAACCAGCCGTGCCTGTAAACAATTCTTCCAGCAACAAATTTTCCTAAAGTCAAAAAACAAAATTACTTCAATTTTGCACCTTCCTGTTTATCCAAAAGCAAGGACAAATCGAACACTCAATAATTGGAATATTTTTGTAATAGTCAATGACAAAGTAAAATCGGTGTTTCCAGATGCAATCAATTCGTTGTCTTGCAATCCCATCAGAGACAAAGAAAAAGGTTCATAAATTTAATTTCCACAATTTAAGTGGTTTTGCTTACCTACCTCGTGAAGACGAATCAGAAGGAATGGAATCGGAATATGATGAGTTGAGAATCGAGATAGAGAGATGGAGAGAGTTGGAAGCAAAAAACGACCACAGTTCAATTTGTGGGAAAATTAGAATTAGGGCAGAGGAGAGAGAAAAGAAGATTGATTTCTGGCAATGGAGTGTGGCGGGAGGGCACTTGTCACACGAAGGCGCGTGGCGAGGTCATGCTTCTTCGCTGCAAAGAACTACCACCAATGAGTTTCCCACGTGATCTTTTTCTTTTACGCCTTTTTTTTTTTGTTTATTTCCCATTTTATAGAAATCTTATTGGATTAAACTTTCCAAAACAACTTTTTGGTAAAATTTAAATTATAAAAAATAATTATGTTCCTCAATAAATAAATTAAAATATTTTTTATTTATTGATAAAATTTATTTTATTTCTTACACTACTCTACAATCTGTAGTCTAAAATTATTAAAAATAATAATGTGCATAAATTTATTATTATAATTAACAAAATTAAAGCGCTGCGTCTCTTTGTTTACTTTGAGTTTTGAGTATAAGCAATTAGCAAACCAAAACTTTATAGAATCTCAAATTGTTTTACTCGCGTCATGTTTTTGCACCGATAATTAATTTGATTAACAACTAATCGCCTGTCTCAGTTAATTACTCTCTACCAACTCAACTTTCTGCAATCCATCTCAGCTTTGAAATGAAATAATGCAAATTTTAAAATTTATCATCCGCCTCATCTTCCATTAGATGGTCTTTTTTTATTTGATTAGCATTTTTAAATCTTTAGATATTTAATTATATAACAATATTGTCGACCATTTGAATCTAGCAATAAATTCGATCTTTTGAATTAGAAAACTATAATTAACAAGTTCCTATATTTAAAAGTGAAAAATATTATAGTGTACATATTTATTACCAATAATAAGTGTTTTATTTTATTATATGTGAAAAATTAGTGAAACATATGATTTAAATAAAAATGTATAAATTTTTAAATTCTAATTTAAGATTGCATGTTAAGATTTAAATTAAATTCAAATTCAAATTAATTAATATTGTAAAATTCTTATAATCTAGTTTATTTACATGAGGTATCATTAATATGATATGGAGTATTAAAATTTAAAATAAGATATCCACCAAAAGAAGTTAAAATAAGATTTAAATAAAGTTAAAAGTAATTAAGTTTAAGTAGTAGTATTAAATAAATAAATTAAATAAATTAAATAAATTAAATATACCTTTAGTCTCTATAAAAATAATTAAATTTAGTAATAAATATATTAAAAGAAACAAAAGCGTGTGGTCTCCACAGTGATGCATCAGATCAGAGCTTTCCAGTTTTATCCGAGCGTGTGGCAACCACCGATGGGAACGACGAAATGATTTCCATGTTCATGTTTGCCATGTCATCACGGAGTTCCCTCTTACCTTTTTCTAAGTCAGATTTGTTATTTTTAATTTTTAATTTTAAAATTGGTGTAAATTAGCAGCAGACTTTGCAACGACTTCGGAAACCATAACATTAACAACAGTTACTGTCTGACTACAGGCAACAGACAAACGTGCTGATGCCCCAATCAGAATCAACAGTAAATGCAATTTTGAAACAGGAGATGATGTCAATCACCAGCTAACTCAGTGGAATGTTGGTAACAAATTTATATTAGCAATAATGTTTTTCCACAGATTCTTTTAAAGGATGAAAATAAATAAATAAAAAGAGACGTAAAATAAATATAAAGAAAATATTAAAAAATTAAAATCCTTATAGAAATGGAAGATGTGTGAATAATTGCAGAATCACACCGCATAAGATAATGGAAGATCAGCGAAAGCCTCAAAACTGAGGAAAGTGGTCTACATGGCTGTATGATTGGAGCTCACAGAGAGGTATGCGTTTTAACAATTAAGAATTCAGAACAGAACATCACAAATTCTTGTAGCAGTGTACCGGATATGACATTTCAGAATCTTGGTAGGCTTCTGATATTTTCGCCTAAGAATTGAGAACGAAATGTTCTAACTACATCGTGTAACTTCACAATGTACTAGCCTTAACACTTTCGCAGATTTGATTATTCAAATGGTGCTTACAACTTGCTTCTCTGGTGCATGTGGAAGGAAATTCTTATGTCAGTACTAATGGTTTGTAACTTTGTGGGATCTGTCCCAGAGTTGACCTACAGGTAAAGGCATAAAAGCATTTAATCATTAGCCTAGGCTCGTGGATGCTGTCGGAAATTCTAACACTGATATACATTTGATCATAAGGATTCAGGAGTTATAGAAATAGTATTCATTTTATTTTTCTCTCTATCTATTGACTAATTATAATGAAAGTTCTGACCATTGGTTGAGAATGTGACACTCAACTTACAAGAGAGAGAAGGCTTTAACTTAAAAGCCTTATTGACCAATTGAGCTATGTTGTTTCCGTGTTTTCTTCTCATGGTGAAAATAGAAATGCCAAATTCCAGCATCAGTAAACCAATATAAACAGAACAAATCATACAAGTAAAAATGCAATGAATATCTTGGGTTTTGCTGTAAATTAGAAAATTTTGAAATTAGAGGCCAAAAAATAAATTTCTATGTCTGTCAAGATTCACCATTCTGATTTTTCACTGGAGGTCATTGTGGAAGGCATGAAACATGTTAGGATAGTAGTAGTAGTACAGACTAGTTTTGAAGCCAGATTGCTAATCATCAAAATGAACCAAGATAGGGAGAAGGTTGAAGTAACTCAATATGTTAAAATATAAAGACCGGTTAATGAATCTAATTTCTGCTGTCATTATCAAGGTATAGGGTGATCCAACTACTGCTTATCATTTTCAAAGTATGGACTAGATAAAGGTATGAAGGAGAAAATATGATGGTCATCGTACTTTATAAAGGTAAACTGGGAGAAAAATTAAAAAAAAAAGAGTTCAAAATTGTCTAATGTTAGGAAGTTGCATAAATTAGAATATTAGAGCACATTCTAAAATGGAAAATGTCGATAAAAAATACATTTATTTGTAATAAGATATAGAACAACCATTAATTTTAAGTTAACTGTTAATTTAACGGTGAAAACTACGAGCTTATAAATATCACATAAACTCACAAATTACTGAATAGATAAATGGACCTTGCTGTCAAAAATCTTTGAGAAAAAAGAAAAGAGAAGAAAAGAAAAGAAAGCAGTACTGTAAGGATAAACTGATCTACCAAGCAACAAATGCATTATTGCTTCAGTACAATTAATGTATTGCTATACATGAAGCTATGAATACATATCTTTTAGCCTGAATCTCCTAGGAATTCATGCAATAATGTGGTTAAATATTTCAAATTCCATTTACTTAAATGTCTCGTGGAAGCATTAGCAGGAGTCACTTTGAACGTGTCCTCATCTCTTCAACTTTTCCTCCCACTTATGTGTTCAATAGGATGTTCCCTATTTAATATACACCAAAGCTTTCAAACTTCCAAAGAACACCAACTCTTGCTGCCATTCTATCCATCCACAGAGTGAGAATGACCTCACTCTGAATTCTTCAAGTTTTCAATATATCAATAAAAGGATTTTCCAGGTATTAGAACATGCAACATATATCGAGTAAAGGAAACAACAATAAATTAAAATTCAGTGCGATAATTAGTGAACTTTTATTTTAAATATACCAAGTGGTGGACTTTATGTTAAATAAGTATGAGCCGGAGAGGACAAAAAATCTCCTATATTGACTTGTTTAATTTGAAGACAAATACATCTAAAGACCTGCTGAATAATGGACTTTTAAAGTAGTCATCTTTGGGTATTTTTGTATATCATTGTCGTATTCTGAATCCATCATCCAAACCAGGATTAGAGGTATCAATTATTGTTGCACATATAAAAATAAGTTGAATGGGATGGAAAGAAGAAAAAGATAAAAAGAAAAATATATATATTAAAAAAACACATTGGAATGAAAATAGTATCTCACAATTAATTTGTAAAACATATCAAAGTTAGGATATTACAATATTCTCCACTCAAGTACACACTGACTTAAAAAACTTACTAAAATTGTCCAAATACTCAAGCTTAGTGCATATACATCATATTTATTTAATTTATATTTCATCCAATATAACAATAGGAGTATGATAGACATTTAACATATTTAATTTTGTGGTGTGTTCACCTTTAACCCCCAATGGACAATAGCAGGACTAGAAATAAAACTAAAACTGCACACAACACCTAAATAGAAAGACAACCAAACTCCTAAATTTTGTTTGATCAATTTAGAGTCCACATGCTAGCTGCACCAAGCCAACAGCTAGGACAAATCCTCGATTGATCACCAACATTACATGTGATGAGGATGTGACTCACCATGTTTGGGCAACTGCATTTTTGCATTATTGTACCTCCCCAACTATCAGTTGTCACTATATATATATATATATATATATAAAGAGGGAGAGAGAGATACACGCGTTGGTAGTCTACAAGTTATATATAACTAGTTTCAAACAAGGGTTACTACTTACTTTTTCAGCTGCCTCCTAAATCACTAGGAAGAGTTCACACAATTCTTAAATGCGGATGCATAACACACATAATGCACATGTTCTTAGCTTGATGCACCCTATAATCACAGAACCAACCTAGCTTAGCTTCTAATGATCATAGAATTGATAACATAAAATGAACATATTGGATCTCTAGTAATTAAGAGTTTCCAGGCGTTGTTTGTCAGTCTGACATCAGAATGTAAGACTTTGGAATCGAAACATATATTCTCTTTTTATTTCTTCCTTGTAATTATATGTACCAATTAAGTAGGCTAGCTTTCTATTGCCAAATGACACTGAACTTTCAGTCATTATGTATCATGTCATTTTTCATTTCTATTTTTATGGGGTGCTTTTAATAATTAATTCTCAATTTATTAAAACAATGGACCAGTATTAGAAGTAGGAATAGGCTGGACTGAACTTCACTTTGCAAAGCTTAAGCTTGATGTGATTATCAATTTTAAGATTTAAGTTAACTTATTTATTTAATATGAATCATTTTTTAAGATTAATCTAATCTTTTTATAAGTTAGGCATATCTTATAAATTTATTTTAAAATGTATTCTGCTATAAGATCTCTTGAGTAGATAAAAAATTTCTTTAAATAAATTAACAAGTTTAAATTTATATAGATTAGCAGATTTAAATATTTAAATAGAGTTACCAAAAATATTATATTATTAATAACAATAACATCAATAATAATAACTTTAAATACTATTTATTTAATAATCCTGCTTGTTATGTTAAAAAGATTTTTTGAATAGAAAAAAAAATTTACTAAATAGATTTGACTTGGTCTATATAAATTAAGCCATTATTAGTTCCTTACAACAAGTTTGACCTGTTTTCTCCCTAGTTAATAGAGAGTAAAGACTGAAGAACACAAATGCAAGAGTAGCATTTATATATATATATATATATATATATATATATATATATATATATATATATATATATATATAGTTATGACAATTGATCGTACGTTGTAATTTCACATTGTGTGAGTAGACCGCAGTTATTACGAACTTTGAATGTTTTGTTTCCCATGTGATAGTTGGCTTATCCTTGACCTGCTCGATCAGCCACTATAAATTGAAGCAAATTAAGAAAATGGCTGGTTAATAAATGAGGTGAATTTGAATTAAGGAGTTGAGTGTGTTATGTTGCAAATTAATCATAATTTATTTTCCCTCAAAGTGCAGCCAAAGCAATAAATGGAAATGGGCCAATTTATCTCTCCTACCCAACATGTTGATAGAAAGTGTGGAAACATAGGAAGGAAGCAGAGAGAAAGATTTGAGTGGACGTGGTGGTGATGGTGGTGGTGGGTCTACACCTCTAATTACTTATGTCGTAACAAGTAACCACCAACCTGTAGGCTAAACGCCAGTAAGGAAGCACATGGTGGTGCCTCAACATCTATCATATTTCCCTCTGAGAAACCATAGCAAGATTAAGAGATTTTATGGGCCCAAACAAAGGAATTAGGGATATTATGGGCCAAATATATAGAATCTGTTGCCTCTTAGTAGGTAAGTTCGCAGCCACTTTTGTGCCCAAAATCTAGCCGACTTGTTCACTCTTTAGTCTATACACAATTTGGTGGCCTAGCTAGAAGATCTAAATCATGCTATATATTTTTTTGGAATATAAGATTTACCTAGGGGGACCAATCCTCTGCCTTTGTACGGTTTTTCACTTATCAAGATTCAGATCCATGTGAACAACCATGGGTTGGGTACCACTTCATACTTCATGGTCAAGCTAATTAATTAGGCATCGTTTTAATTCATACACTTTCTCATGTTTTCCAAAATAAATATACATGACAAATCAAACGTGTAATTATATATGACAAAATAATGATCAATTCACATATGTCTACCTCTAATTTAATCAACTGCTATATTCATCTAATAATCAACCTCTATATTTATTGTGACATTTTAATTGATACCGCAAAGGAAGCCAAATTATTCCGTAAGATCCCACAATTTTATTGATTACGAATTAATTATTCGACTCTGGATAAATTTTGTTCTCTCTCCCCCGGCGTCAAAATGGGTATTACTATCTTCTTTATTCCTTTTATTTTACTTAATTGGGACATTTTTGTTAGTATATTTAAAATGTCAAAAATCAAGGTGCCAGCGGTAAGACGTAAACTCATATAAGGATATTTTTAGAAAAAGAAATTGTTAGGCCGACGTAGACGAGTAGATTTTTTTATTTTATATAAAAGCAAAATATCGAGCCAAATAATGTAGGGATTTTTTTTTTTTGAAAAAAAGAAAACATAATGATAATAGCATTGTTATTTGGAGTACGCTTATACATTAAAATAATGGTATAGTAATTACTAATTATAGTTAATAATACTCTGCTTCTTTTCACATGAAATTAATCATTAATCTTCCCCACCAACCAGGATTATACACATTACCATTTTTTTTCATAATTGCATTGCAAGTATCAAATCACCTGATGATAAGAAGAGGGGAAAAAAGAGAGAAACAAACGAATGAAATGTCTTTTTAATCTCTAAAAATTACAAGTGTTGACTACTTTAATTTTTTCATTTTATAATTTTATTTTAATTTATAAATTTATAAAATATCATTTAATTTAATATTTTCCAATGTAAAATGACAGTAAAAAAATAAAATGAAAATTAGAGAGATTAAATGAAAATTTAGTAAAAAAAATGTTATTGATTTGATGTAAAAAGACGTCTAATAAAATTGGATGTGAAAAAAATATCTTGCACAACTAATTAATTACAAGCTTAAAACATTAAAATAATAAAAATATTATTTAACAAAAAGAGAAAGAAATTTTTGTTAAACCCCTTTAAATGTTACCATCTTAAATTTTTATTAATTATGTATTGAACCTGTATGCTTATGCAAGAATTACGAAGGTTAAATATGGTGTACTTTATGGTATAAAAAGACTGAAAACCCTATATATGTGGGCTTACGAAATGCTGTTCTCTACAGCAAACTGCTAGGCATGACCAACAATGAAGGACCCTCATATAACTTTATATGATGATTGACATTTAACAACGAAATGTTAAAGCTGTAAGTGCATGATGTCTTAACTGAAAGAAACAACAAACTTTCATTTTGTTCCTTTAATACAAGACATTAGTTGCATTGCAGCGCACTGTGATCGCATCAGAAAAATCTACTGCAAAGTATCATCAATTCTCTTTTAATTACAGAATGTAGAATAACACAATCTTTCAGTTATTTTCATTATAAATACTTCATATTCATTGTATACATATGAAGATATATACAAGACTTCTTATTGTATCTGGATTTATACTTCTACGTCTAAGTAATCATATGAGAAACGGTAGCTAATTCCGATCTGGTTCATGATTTGCTTTTACAGCTCTGGCTAGCGCTAGGTGGGAACCATCTTGGCAGCGTCATTATCAGGTTACTGTTTTGTGCCCATAATTGGAACCTCACCAAGGTACCTCATTCCATTGACCATTCTCGTCAAGTAACAGATTATATTAATAAGATGTGGGCTTCTCTGATTTAAGAAGCATATATATATTTTCATAGCTGCTTTACACTCATGTCATTGACATGATCTCCATAAATAAAGTTGGCTTCGAATCCTACTGCGCAGACCAAAATTTATAGTGGAGGGAATATCCTAATCTTACTTTCCCCTTCCCTATTCATTTTTAATTGCATCAACATACATGTTACTTATTATTTTAGTGATGGGACATTATTAGAATCCAAAACACAATGATAAATAACATTAAGAAAAATATAAAAATGTTAGTAAAATTTTTATAAACATACGATAAAATGTTAAAAGTTAAAAAAAACATTGAATGCTTGTTTTTTTTAAGTAGCTTAAAACATTTTTATCTAAACTGACACTTAATAAATATCTAAATATGTATATCCTTCTCCATATCCTGCGGCAAAGGGAGAGGCATTTGGCAACAGTGCAGTAGTAGGAAGTGTTGAAATTGCAAGGTTTTGAAAGGAGAGAGTAAATAAGAAAGAAGGAAAGAGATGAAAGTTGAGATTGCAGGTTTTGGCTTTGGTGAGGTAGCAGAGAGAGGCAATGATGCATTGAATAGAAGGATGGCCCATAAAATGAAGGGTGGTGATTGATGAAAAGGTGGGGCATATGGGAGTAGAGCGATGAAGATGAGTGAGTGTGGATGTTAGTGTGATGCGAGCAACTGCTCCATTAAAAGAGAAAATTAAAAAAGAAAACAGAAGATGGAGAATGATCCACCTGTTTGTCAGTGACATTGTACATTGGTTTGGGCAATAACCAGCAGCCGGACCCCACCACCTGAGCCAACACCTGGAACCGATAAGGTTTTGACCCCACCGTCCTATTACCCCCATCTCTCCCAAAAATCTTAATCATTGATGCAGTAAACCTCGAGATTCATGGCAGAGATTTAGAATCAGAATGATCAAAAAGCAATGTAAATTTAATACCACCACACACACACACACTATTTTACATTGCATTACATTACTCCTACGGTAACACTGTTTCATCCCTTTTACCGCACCACCTCCCTCCACAAAAGCCAAAATTAAATAAATAAAAAATGCCCGTTAGGTAGGAAACTTACCAAAGGTTATGGAATGGAAGCGAGTCGTTTTCTTCTCTCTTTAACATAAAAGCATAAAATTACAAAGCTATATATACTAGGAGAGAAAAAATAAATAAAAAGAAAATTGCACAAACAATGATGATAAGATATCGTGTAGCGAAATGAAATAAAATAAAATACCTCAAAGAAGACATTTTTTTTACCAAAAGAAAAGAAGAAAAGAAAAGAAGGAGGGAGGCAGACAAATGGCCAATTGTTAAATAGTGTCATCTCCCAAACCCTAAAAACCCTCTTCCCTTCTCCAAAATATTAATCACACCAAAAAATTAATTTTGGGAATAATAAATAAAACTGAATTTTGAAGATCAATCAAGCAAACCTCACGTGTGTTAAACACATCATCATCATCATCATCAAACTAGTACACAGGTAAGAAGATGAAGCAGCAGCATGAGCATGAGCATGAGAAGAATGAGAGAATGAAGGTCTAGGAGTGGTGACTTGTGGTATCATGTCGATCATCGGTTCCAGCAGAAGCACGATGCTGAGATTGGGAAGCACCTGGATGAGAGTCTGAAACACCAATGACAGGGCGATAAGGACTGAGTCCTGCAAGCATACTGAAATGGCCTTCATTGATATTCCCAGCAGGTGCGGTGGTTCCACCAATAGCAGCAGCAGCAGCAGCACCAATCCCTGAAGACCCTAATTGCTGACTTGGCAACAACGCCATTGGAGTGGGAAAGTTCATAAAATGCAACCCGCTTGACATGGTGCCTCGATACAGGGCACTATTGTTAACCGGTGGGAACGTCCATATAGGATCACCGCTCATCACTTGATTATTGGATGAATTAGCCACCATCCATATATTCCCTGGAATCTGACCATGACTCGCCCCTGCACTCGATTGTAGCAGATAACTCCCCATTTGATGCTGCGTTGATGATAGGTCCTGTTCCGTCGGTCTTCTCTTTCTTCCCATACCTTCTTCCTCTGATAAATCCAACGTCGAAGAAGAGGGACCGCCGTCTCGGAGTTCCTGCTTCGCCTGCAACATGCTTGCGGTTAGGCTGTTCGATTGGAAATTCAGGAGCGTTGACGTGTTCGTGTTCGTGTTCGTGTTTGTGTTCGTGTTCGTGTTCGTGTTGCTCTCTGAGGACAACCCGATTCCTGGGAACAGGCTTCGCCGTTGTTGAACGGAGAAATTGGGGTTGAAGTAAGAGGATCGAAGCTGAGAGGGAACGGACATGGACGAACCCGAGCTTCGAAGAGAGATGTTCAAGGAGGTGAAGTTCGCGGGGATCGTTCCGGTTCCCGTGGCCGCGATCACCGCTGGTTCCGCCTGCTGGAGGAGCCACTCGATGGTTTCGCCGTCCGATTTGTGGCCGAGTTCGCGGGTGAGTTGGAAGACTCGGGCGGCGCAGAGTGCCGGCATTCGGATGCGACGGCCGCGGCCGTCCACCTTCGTGTGGCGGTCCTTCGTGGAGGTTCTTTTCGGCGGCGCTTTTTTGGTGGCGGGTTCGGAGGTTGGGGGTGCTACCACGAGTTGGTTGGATCGGGTTGAATTGGATGTGCTAGGTTCTGCAGAGATTGCTAGGGAAGGGTATGGAGAGGAGGAGGTGGAGCATGACGCTGCTTCTTGTTCTTCTTTCTTCTCAAGGAGCTGGAATGGGAAGTTCTGCCTGTGATGGTGATGGTGGTGGTGGAAATCATCGCCTCCCTCCATGATCGCATGGAGAGCAGATAAACTTGTGTGTGATTGTTTATTTGTGTGGGAGAGTGTGAGTGTGTGTGTGTGTGTGTGTGTGTGTGCGTGTGTGGGTATGTGATCTTTTTTTTTTTTGAGACAGGTTGTGATCGGTGTGTTTATAGTTTAATCTGTGTGGTGGGTCTTTCTCTCATCAGTGACTATATTTAGAGGAGGAGGTTTGTGTGTGTATATGTGTGTGTGGAGTTATTTGTTTTGTGTAAGGGGAGGAATTTGCTTTGAAATTGATGGGGGGGTTTGGAGAGAGAGAGAGAGAGAGAGAGAGAGAGGGGGAAAGGGGATAAGGAAGAGGTGGGAGGGGAAGAGCTTTAAGCAACAAAGATAATGAGTGGGAATTATATGGGTGAGCTTTAAAAAGCATGATTTTTTCCGGAAAAGAAATTGCTTTCTTCTTCTAGTGTTCATCACCTTTTAAATTTTATAACCGGATTTCTATTTTATTGTATATTTGGGTATTGGTTTTGAATTAATCCTTGGGGGTAATAAGATGGAAAGGTAGAAGAGAGATTTATATATGGTTATTAATTAGATGTTTGAAATATATTTGTGATGGAAGAAGAGAGGAGTTCCCTTTTGATTGTGGTTGGACAGGCTCTTTGGTTCAGAGTCCACGTGAGGTGCTCTTTTTATCATTCAATCCATAAAGACAATGGTGGCCGAAGTGGGACCCGATCCCAAGTCAAAAAATTGAAAGACCTGGAAAGGAAAGATTATAGAGCGGGTCCCGTCTCATTCAAGTAATCATTTCATTTTGCCTTTGGCCTTTGCCTTTTGTTCTGCACCTTTGCTGGGGAACTTTGGGATTCCTCAATCGCCCCTCCTTTCCCCTTTCCTATGCCCCTAATTACACCTCTTACGTTTTGTTTCCCTTAGTTTCACATCAATTACAACCCTTTCTTATCATTTCTAATACTTACAAACTCCTTCCTCCCACCACCACCACCATCACCACTCCTACCACTTCTTTTGGACGATCCCATCCATCATCCATAATTAGTTTCATCTTCTTCACTTTTTCTCTATACCTATGTTTCCTTGTCTATTATCCAATGCCTTAATTAATACCCATTCTTTACTTCCTATTCCCCTCAATCAATTCCTTTTTCCATTTAACCTCTAATCCAATCAAACAAATACCATTTTCCATATCCGAATCATGACACCGATTATAAACACCACATTTTATGCTTGAGATCTTTCAAGGATTTTGGAGAAAAGGACAAGATATATACATGAGGAATTTTGTAGTCACTCAACATTATGCTATTGCGGGTTATCTTCTTTAGCCTTAGGACCACAAGTGGCACATGGAAATGGATCTAAATCCTTGTAAAGTTTCAGAGAGAACAAGCAGTCGCTATGTAGTTTATATGGGAGGTCCATTTCATCATTTCTATTGGTTATCACTCGTAAGATGGGGGGTTTCCTTCACTTCAGCTTGAGGCTGACACTGTTCCTTTTCCGCTCATGTGAGCAAACTCTATGCAACCCAATTTCGTTTTCTTTGCATTTATGAACACCCTTTAGTTTCTTCTTATAGAACCTGGTATCACTAAACTGGCTCCAGAAATAAATAAATAAATTAAAGTGACACTTCCACTCTGTGACATATACATACATACATATATGATGGAAACAAATGAGCCTCGCACGTATTGAACACGACACTGAATCTTCAACTCTCACCTTTCTCCCAGGGAATATATATTATATATATATATCCGAGTTTTTCCTTTTTCCATTTTAGTTTCTTAGCAGGGTGCTCTTGTAGCCAATGGAATCAAATAGTTTTTTGCTTTGAATTTTTTAGTGTGAGTAAAGTTTTGAATTGTACTTTGGTTATAGTCTTAAATAGTGATGTTGCTTGATCAGTTATTATCACATGCAACGGCACCTTATGGATAACGACAAACCACACCTTCCCTTACAGAACATAGGTCAATTTTGATTTTTGCATCGCATACAATCATCAAGTAATTTATTGTCATATAAGCTGCAACAGTAAACAACCATGATAATTCAACGCAAAATCCAATTAACCGACGCGTTCATTTTACTTTCATGACTGTAATTTGTCATTATGCAATCCACTTTGTTTGACTCCGAACATGTTAAAGATTAAATATTTTAAGAATTGAAGCTTTGTATTAATATATTAAAAGCTAATTGCGGCACTTTGTAACTTTGTTAGACATAACAAATATATATATATATATATATATATATATATATATATATATATATATATATATATATATATATATATAATAACGTGCTTATTATGACCTCTTTCAAATTACTGAAAGTCGACCTCCTACCTACCTTCTCTCTCTATTATTTTAGAAGCTGAAAAAATTAAAATAAATGCACAACTTAATTCCTAAAAATTTTAGGACATAATAGAAAGCACCCACGTGAGATTCCTCAGCTTTTTACACCACACATGTAAAAGCTCTTGTCGCGAAATTACATGCCAAGAAAGGCAAAGACTAACGTACCGACAAGTTGACAAAATTTTAAACGCTCCCTTCAATCCTTGATAACGACTCTAAACTCAATAGTAAAATTTGATAGTCAAAATCAAACATATAACATGTTTTAACTTAGATCAAAGAAAATGTGTGCCCTAAATAAATACACGCACACACACTACAATTTAGTTGTCTCGAAAGAGAAAGCTCATTTCTATCCTAATAGTCTTTTACACTTTTAAGAAAACAGTTCCCCCTGTGCGGTTGAATTGTGTTGCGTTCAAATTAAATTTAAATTTTAAATATTTATTCATCAGTTAATAAAATTTTCTTATAATTTCATTTGTGTATGGATCCTATTAAGAACAAAATAAAATAAAAGATAATGTAATTAAAATGTTTAAAAGAAAAACAAAATTTCTGGGTCTATATGAGGTCACTCATGACACATCATGAAACTGCTAATTATATTAACCTTAAGCCTTAATCTTAAAAATGTAGAAAATTTGTGACTAGATAGTTAATATACTTGATTATTAATTAAAACCATATTTATCATTTAATAATTAATACGTCCTTGTTTGAAAAATGTTAGGTTGTGAAGTAAATATGATAATTAGGAAATCCATATCCAAGAATAAAAGAAACATTGAAATTGTGAAAATGATACGGATAATGGTATTACGTAAAATGATGGACTCAAATGTACGTGGTGTGTCCTATCCACGAGGGCTTAGCAGACCTGCGTTGAGCGTTGCAAGCAGAGATGTGGACCAGAGAGATATTAAAACTGTTGCTACCTTTTCTAATTACCACATACGTGCTTTGCTACTTATGTGTGTCATCTTGAATAAGACACCTTACCCTCCTCAAAATCTATATATATCTCACATTAAATGAGAATATAATTAAGAAAAAAAGTTCAGTGTTCATTTTAATCATTTAGTTTTATATAGTTAATTGAAATTAAATATAATTTCAATGACCATTTGTATAAAATTAAATAATTAATATTAACCTGTAATTTCCTAATTAATTGGACAAACTCTTGCAACCCAACAATCCCAAATCTGAGAGTCGCCCAGTCAATGCATGTTTGGTCCCACTCTGATTCAATTTACCATAGCCCAACCGAAACTTGACGTTTCTACGTAAAAACAATTTAACCCAAAGTTTAATAAAATGAGCATATTATAAACTTTTTATATAGAGAGGGGAGATTAATGGAGGGATATAGGATAGCGACACTAGCTAGAGCAATTAATTGGTATTTTTGTGTTTGGTGGTTGCTGTCATTCACACTTCACAGAGGACTCGGAATTCCACTATCTAGTTCTTTCTTGTCACCATGATTCACGACTAAAATATCTTTTCTCCCCTCCAATACTTTACGTCAACCCATATATTCTTCAACTGTATCAATTATGCCTAATTAATAAAATAATATAACATCCTTTGTAATTTACATAAATTTTCTATGTACATTTTCTTTGCCTTTTGATTCCGACTTTTTGTGTTCAGATTAGGTGAATGCGCATGAAATTCAATTAAGTTGAATTAACCAAAGTTGAAATCTGAAACTAAATAATAATATTATCATCCCTCTATGATTGAATACTACTGGGCAAGGAATAATCAGTGAACTAGAAGAAAAATTATATGAGTAAAAATACAATAATTGGTGATACATATTTGGCTAATTTGATGAACATGAATTGGACGTATCAATTAACTAATATAATGAGGTATACTCGTAGCTTATGTAGGATCCAATTATTAATGTGAAGTACCAAGATAATGCTACTGATATGCAGACACAGGGATATCATATAATATATATGTATCTTAGTTGGCAATGACGTTTGACAACAATTTGGTGAGCATCTGAAGCTCTCTTTGCTGGGATTGGCTAAGTGCCTCTTTAGTTTAGACAGTTGGAATCTCGGTGTTCAGGGAGCTGAGAGTGCACAGAAACACTCACCATTAATAATATCTTACCATTCTTATTCTGTGCCAATTCCATTTACCCAAAAATAATTGACCACTCTAGATTAATCATCCATGGCCATCTATTTATTGCAAACTTATTTTTCTCTAATTTCTAGTATTATTGGTTCCATTTAATTTTAGAAAAACATGTGCTTTTTTTTAAAAATTAAAAGCTGAAAAAAATAAGTAATAATGTTAAAAAAAACAACTTAAACATTTACAGTTAATTTATGCGATAATATTTTATCTTGATTCCATCCATTTAATTGTGAAAATTTTGATAAATGTATTAGGCTTTCTAAAATTTTATATAATGCATTAATTAACATTGTTTTAATATAAATACAATTTTATATAATATAAACAGATATTTACTATATATAAATTCATATATCGAGACGAATATTTAATTTTTCTAAAATTTAATATATATATATATATATATATAATTATTAAAAATAATATTATATAATTTAACATTTAAATTTGTTAGATTCATATTATATAGATAGATAGATCCATTTCTTCAGTTAATGAATCTTAGATATTTATTTAACTTAATAAATTTTTATAAAAATAAATTTAACTATTAAATTGTATAGATATTTTAATAATTATTCTTATCAAATTTTAAATTAGTAAAACACTTATGTTTATAAATATGTCACTTTATTTATAAGGGATATCCATAAATAGTGATGAACGATTGGAATAAGCCTCTATAAGGATTTTTTTTTTTTCTATTCAACTTTCAATGTAATTAGTATAACTCATTTTCAAAACTTTATTATTTGTTTTAGGATTTTATACCATGAATGGAAAATTAATTAAAATACTCCTACTGACCCTTTTATAATTTTATCCAAATTATAAAATAAATAAATCTATAAAAAAAAGTATTTATGTTAAAATGCACTAAACTGTAATAAATATGCAAAATTGATTGTTGAGGAGTAGAAACCATGTCTAATATTTGCTAAACATAATTGATTATCTAGAATGAAATTGTTTGAAGTAAAAAAAAGAATTCAAGCAAAAGTGTCCGAAATAGACAGAAATTGTCCGTAATTAATTATTTTACACAAATAATTTAATTTTTAAGGTTATAAACTCAAATTTAGCTCTCATATTGTTAGTAACACGTTATTTTTATCACATTATCTATTATTATATTAATTTCATTTTAATCTCACTAAAGTGGATCCATTTTTCTTTTCTTTTATTCGAATCACATAAACAGTGTGTTGCGAAAAATGTTGTCTCAAACCAAATCCTATCATATTTTTTGGCAGATGATAAATGAACTAGAGTGAGTTAGCCAATTGTCCTTTGAGCTTTGATTTTGAACAAAAATTTATGGTAAGTATATAAGTTGTGAGATAAAAAATAATTTTTTTTTATTTTATAAGATTAAAAGAATCAATTTCAGGTCGCTAAGTGGGCTTAAAATTCTGGGTTAAACTAGATTAAATTGAGCTCAATTTAGCCAATTCGATTTTACTTCATAATTTAATGATTATGTAATCGTAGTGTAATCGATAAAATTCAATAATATTGAAATTGGTGCGTACATCCCAACTTCGAACTCATCTAATGATTAGTTCATCCATGGTACAACTCTATATTAAGAAGATTCTCTTCTCTTCAGGTATGCATATATTCTCGTAGTGTTATTCTGATTAGTTTAACTAATTTAAGTATCAAAATAATTTTACTTATATTTATCTCTCTCTTTTTTTATCTTTTTTAAAGTAAAAAATACAAAAATAAAAAGTTGCTAAAGTTATATTAACCTAATTTATGTTAGAATTATTTTTATTTTTTCGTACTAGCTAACAATTTTTAAAACTTACACCAACATAGTACCTTAATTGGCTTGTCAATTCACTTAAAAGGTGAACACAATGATACCATAGACTATCTATAGGATCATAAGAGTAATTTGTTTATTTAATATAAAATATGAAATAAAAATTATTTTAATGTATGCTTAATTTAAAATTTTGAGAAAAAATAATCTATAAAATAAATATTATTAATTTAGGGGAAAGAGAATCTTTTATTATTATTTTTCATTTTTAAATGTTCAATTGTTAAATAATTTTTATACTAAAAATAAATATTTTTATATTAATAAAATAATATAATAAAAAATAATTTTTTAAAGTTAAATTTTTATAATATAACAGTTTTTTATTGCTTTCCACTTAATTATTTTTTTATTTTTTCTGTTCATCTAAACAAGTAAACAAAAATATTTGTTTATCTATTCAAACAATATGTTTTATTTTATTTTTAAAAAAAATTCTCCCAATTTCACTCTTGATACAAAGATAGGATAAAAAGTGTACCTCACACTTACCATTTAAGATAAAGCACTGAACTCGTGGTCGTAGACAACTATTTCGAATCTTTTCATTAAAGCTCTGGCAAAATCCCAAAATTTAGGAGATTATACAATCATAGTATAAATGATAGAATCCCACCATTTGAGGGCTGATTCAAAAGGCCAAGGATGAAACAACTCTAAAAGGAGGATTATTCCCTTTTTTAAGTATATATGTATTTTCTCTTATTGTTATTCTATTCAATCTAACATTAACTTGAGTGTTGGTGTGTACTTTTAAAAAATACATTTTTCTTTTTTAATCTTTGGACTTGGAAGATTCATAAACGATGCCACCTCCATTGCTAAAGCTATACCAACATGGTATGTATTTTTCAATTGAATAAGAACTTTGTTCCAAACGAAAAAAATAATAAAAAAATTAATATTTCATAAAAGAAATACATTGATTGATACAAATAAAAGAGGTATAGATTAACTTGTAAAAATTGTTTTAACTTTATCAATGATCTCAAAATTAACTTTTAAAAATATGACATTATTAAAATCTAGTGAAGGAGCTTTGTTGATGTTACATTAGTAATCCTAGTTAGCAGAATGACTTGCATAAGGTGATCTACCTAACAAAGGGACCACCAATGGTCCAAACATGTATAATCATTGGATATACCATAATATTAATTGACGGTTGAAATGTTGAAATATATTCATTTATTTGATAATTGCAATCAAGTTAATTTTATAAATCTCCATTTAAGTTCCTTAACTTAGTTGCCTTATGCATGGTGTTTCATGAAAACATGAGTCTTCTCACGCCAATGCCGATTTTGAATTCACCCATGGTGCTTTGAATCCTTGCATAGAACTTGGATAGCTCCTAAGGTAATCTATCTGTTTTGTTTCCTTTTTTGTTGCCATAATATGAAGATTTATGCTTTCAGGATTCCACATAGGTTAGAATAATCTTGGTTATATGTTCAATCATCGTGTGATGAATTAATTGCTTTGATTGTTAAAATTTGATCTTTTTCTTGTTGTCTGCTTAATGTTTTGCTGCTATAGCTTCCTGTGCCGAGGTAGACTGTGGTTTCTCTTCAATGACTAATTCACCATTAACAAGAGATTGCACTTTTGTTGGCTCTATGCTCACAAAGAGAGCTTTATTCGTCTCTTTAGACAAGCCACTATTCTTTAGAGGTGTTAAGCATCTCAACTACTTTGATGCAATGATGGAGACTAAGCACGAATATATATATATATATATATATATATATATATATATATATATATATATATATATATATATATATATATATATATATATATATATATATATATATATATATATATATATATATATATATATATATATATATATATATATATATATATATATTCAAATTTTACATTTTGAAAAATACAAAAATATATTTCACAATCGTTTGCTCTCCAAACCCTTCACACAAAAGATAAAATTAGCATAATATTTTTATGTGTAAATATATTTTTATTTTTTTATAAATAAAAAAATATAAAAGAGAGAAAAAAGGAACGCAAATGTATTCTCTATCTTTCTAAAATAGAATAAAAAAGGAGGAGGATGAAAAATATTTTTGTGGAACCATTAAATAATATTGATCTATTTTAAAATAAAGAAAAAAAAGGAAGAAGAGGAACATGAGATATTTTTTTATTTAAATAATATTTTATATAATATAATATTTTTAAAATATTATAATAAAAAATATTTTTTATAATTATTATAAATTTTTTTATATAATTTTAATTTAAATATTTTACTTATTCAAATAAATAAACAGATTTATTTATTTATTTATATTTTTTTCTTATCACTTTCTATCCTATTTCGTTAATTTGTCATCTAAAGAAATTAAATAGTTAAAATTTTAAATAAAATAAAAAAATAAAATTGAAGCTTATTTCAATTTAATCCTCATAAACTAGCTAATTTTTCAAATTCGAATGAAGAAGTTAAATTATAATTGGGTTAGGATTTTCAAAATCCAATCCATATCATATATCAAGCTATCCATATTAATCCATTGATAACCTAAATCTATTTTAACATTCTCTAATTTTTTAGTTGATTATATCTTTATTTTTAATAATATATTTTAGTATTAAATCAAAATTTTAAAATATTTTTTAATATTTTATTAGTATCTATTAAATTTGATATAATAAAAATAATTGTATTTAAATTTATAATTTCATAAAAATTATGATTGAAATCAATCCTAAAAAATATTAAATTTTTATAGTTAAATCAATCTTATCAATTTTATTTATAATAGCTTAATAAAATAAAATTTATTAATTTTTTAAATTTTATAAAAAAATACTAAAGTAGTTCTTTGGTAATTTTGTAACTTACATAAATATCATATTTTAAAGATATTTTTATTTAATTTATTAAGATTATCTAATAATAACAAATTTAAAATTACAGTAATTTAATATAAAAATTTAAAATTCAATCTTCATTGATTTTTATATTGTATAAAAAAATATTTATTATTTTAAAAATTGTTTCCTTTTATTTTAAAGAAACATAAACAAACGAGTCTTTATTTTTTAATTTATTTATTTTACTTTATTTTTTTATTTTGCGGCGTGCTTCTCTTTCGTATTATGTTATTTAACAACACATTTTAGGAAATGTGTTTATATTAGTATACCGTATTAGATTGTAATGTTAAGTTATGTAGATTTCCAATATTATAACTAAATTTTGTTTTTTAATTTGAAAAATAAATCACATATTTATAAAATATATTTAAATTATAAATGTTAACAATATATTTTTATCATTTAATAAAATTTATTCAAGATCCACTTGAAATTAGGATAATAAGGAGATTTTCATTAATTCTTAAATCCTATATAAATTTCACATAATAATAAAAAAATAAAAAATAGAAAAAATTATCTTGTGTGTGTATTTTTATGTCAATATACTGTGTATGTTAAATTTTTAAAATGGATTAGTACATTTTCTCCATTTTTAAGTTTTTTTTCTCTGAATTTCGCAGGTATCTCAAACTTTAAAACTTTAATTGAAATATAATTTTTTTATTTTTATTTAATTATAATATATTTTAAAAAATATTAATTGTTTTAAAAATAATTTTACAGTAATTTAATTAATTAATATTATAAAAATTTTATAATAATAATATGCTAAAATAGAAGTAAAAAAGAAAAATAAGTAAATATAATTTTTCTTAAAAGAAAACATGTTGATCAATTTAACTAATAAATGTTGGTACAGTGAGTGTAAGCATTTCAGATGTGTTGATTTGATGAAATTATTTACATTTATAAAATAAACGATATGAAAAGAAGAAATAAGGTAGTGGAACACTGGAGCTGAGGCAACGACTTGGGAAATGAGATGAAATTGACATCCCAATCCAAATAATTGGGAACGAATTTTTGAGTATCATACGAGGATATGCCTTTTAATTTAATTTGAGAGTGCTTGCCACGCTGCAATCAAATGTGAACTAATTTTACTGATTTACCCTTTTCCTTTTGGATTCACTCGGCTCTACTTTTCATGAAAGTGCCCAATACCAGCAGGCAAAATGCTAATAAAGAAACTGATGTGACCCTACGCATCCATTTTTATTTTAGACTATCTTATTTTATGTTAAATTATACATTTTTAATATATATAATATAATTCATATATAACCTTTTTATGAAAAATTATAAAATTTAATATATTAATAATATTAAATATTATAATTTATAGTAAAATTTATTATTTATTCATTTTATTATATATCTTTAAACATATATTAAAAATTATAAATTATATTTTTACAGTAAAATAAAAATATGAGACATGTTAGTAATATATTTACTAGCAAAAATTTTAAATTAATTCATTTTTTATAAATTCAAAATATTTATCTAAAAAATTAATCATTTTTTAAAAATTATTTTTACTTATTAAAAATTCATCAATCATAATAAATATATTAAAATTAATTAATTGTGGATAAATTAATATTTATCTCATAAAATTTTTTACAAATTATTTTAAATTATTAAAAACTAATCAATCGCAATAAATATTTTAATAAATATATTAAAAACAATGTATTGCTATATTTCTTTTACAAATTTAGTCAAAAGAAAATTAAAGGAGTGATAAATAAAAGAATTTTTATAATTTTAAATTATTTGATTATAAATTTGAAAATAAAATGAAAAGATGAAGTGGCTAAAATATCTTTCATTTAAAATTTTATTGTTAATTTATATACAATTTTAATTTATTTAAAAATCTTTAATTACTATTATAAAATATTTTTAAATAATTTTTAGTTTAAATCCAATATTAATAATTAATATATATCAAATAAATAAGATAAATTCACACTTTTAAAATTGAAAACTATGCTAAATTTAAAAGTTTCAAAAACTTTAATCTAACTAAACATATTTTAATTTATAACGAATTTATAAAGCATTTTGCTAAACACAAATGTCTTGATTCTGATGCAACATCCCCTTTAATTGTTCTAAAATGAAAAGAGAATAAACAAGAATCGCATATTTAACATATATTAAATAAACAAGATAAACTCATTTTTTAAAACTAAAAATTATACTAAATTTAAAAGTTTCACAAAATTTAATCCAATTTAATTTATTTTAACTTTTAAAAAGTTTACAAAATATTTTGCTAAATCAAAATTACTAATTAAAGTTATGGTACAACAACTCCTTTAATTGTTTTAGGATAAAAAAAACTCACATGCAATAAAAAGATTCTCCCGTGCTTATGTAAAGGTGCTTAGTAAAACTCCAACATTTAAGTAATGTAAAGAAATTTTATAATATAAATATATACATTTTTAATTTTTATTAAAATAAATATATTATTCATTATATATACACTACAATATATTATATTTTTTAATATTTAAAAAAATATATAAAATTATAAAAAAAAATTATCTATTAATTTTAATAATATTTTAAAACGTATTGTATTTAATTTATGCTATAAAATATTATTAATAATATTTAAAAAATATTATTTATTAATTTTAATAATATTTTTAAAAATATTATATCCGATTCATGTTAAAAAATATGATATATCATAAAGATAGAAAATAATTAAATTATTAAAATTAATATTTAATTTATCAAAATTAAGAACTATTTTATTAGAATTAATAAAAATAATCAAATCAATATATAAAGTGAAATTATACTTTTCATGATTTAAATTTAATTTTTTTTCAATTTTTTAATTCAAACTAATTCTATATCTTTCATTTTGGTTTAAGTTAGTCTTTTTATTATTATATTATTACATTTTGTTAAAAAATTTGTTAGAAACACATTTTTAAATGGGCCATCTTAAACTGTTTGGTTTTTTATTTGTATGCCAAAGTACTATAAAATTTTAGCATCAAAGTTGTACACTCATAACAACAAGAAGTTTTAAAATCTCACAAATTCTTTTCAAAATTTTAATATTTCATATTAAAATAAAATAATTATACAAAAATCTGATTTAATATCTCATTTTAACTAGTAAAATTATATAAAATTTTAATAAATTGCTTATGATCTAACATGTAGAAAAATTCTCCGATAAATTACAACAGCCCTATAAAGAAAATTTTTAAAAAATATAGGTTGAAAATCAAAGTTTTATAAAAATAAATTTTAATATTCACACTTTGATTTGATATGTTATTTTAATTGTTGAAATCATGTTAAATTTTGATATTGGGTTGAAATTTGATATATAAAGAAGTTTCTCAATTGATTCAATAATTGTTAAAGACAATATTTAATTTTTTTATGAGACCTAACAACATTATAACAGAATGAATGATACGATATAAAAATAAAAATTGAGAAATTAATGGTTAAAAATTAATAAAAATATAAAATATAAAATAAATTTAATAGACTAAAAATATATTTTATCTATATATTATAAATATAAATTTTTATAAAATATTCACATTTAATAATCATATAAAAAATAAATATCTTATTTATATAAATCTTATAATAGTATAAAAATAGTAATTAATATATTTCAAAATAAATCTATTTTTTGTAATTAAAAGGTACTTTGTATTATTTTTATGAGAAATAATAAAAAATTATATAACATAATATAATAAATAATTAATAATGCCTAATTTTCACACACATATTACCGCTGTATGTTAAAAGTGCTTGATCCAACTTTTTATTTATTTATTCGTTCAAATGAATTTAATTAAACACATTTTTTTAAGAAGTTGTAAAACTTAAAACTAATTTATTTGATAAAAAAATGTTTTAAAAATACTTCACAAAATTTAATTAGAAAAAATCTACTAAAAGAAAAGGAAAAATAAAGCGAAACATAAGAAGCAAAATGAAATGTCAGGTTTGGGCTTTGGGTAGAATGCAGAGAAGAGAAAGGTAGACGCAAGTCCACGTATGCGCTTCTTATCCGAAGGAGTTTTGAAAGGTCCAATGAAATAGCATCATATCAAAGTTATCTTCTCAAATTCCTCACTTCACTAAGCAACTTTGAAATTTCGAATTTATAATCTAATCAAAGATTTTGTTATCAGAATTAAGTCATCCTTCCCAAGTAAATTACTCAAATTAGCCCAGGTAGGGGAACCAAACTGTCAATTTTTTTATTTGTAAATTTTTATTTTTGATAATACTTTGTTCAAAAGGAAAAGTGTATATTATAAAATAAATAATATGATGAAAATAAATCAATAATTCTATATATTAATTATAGAAGCATGTCATATAAATATAGTTACATTATTTAAACATTAAATAATTGATATTATATATAATTTATTTTTATATTTTTTATTTTTCATATAAATACATCTCACAATTACTCTTCAAAAATAAAAAACTTTTATTTTCAATATTTTGTTGTACATGAAACAATTCTCATGAATACACATGCTCCTAATTATTACGTCAGTATGTAGTTGTTGCAAAATATAACACAATTTTTATGTGGTTATATATTTTATAATTAATTAGGGAGTTATGATTTTTTCTCGCATCTAATCAAGGGTGTGAGATGGGTGAAAAAAGAGAACGATAGGAAAAATATAACAAATAATGTGAAAAGAAGAAAAATAAAATATAATGTAAAAAAATTAAATGTAAACATTTTAAAATTCTCAAATAAAAATTTTATTAGCTTTAACTTAAGAAAGAAGATAATTAATTAAAAAAAATAGTGAACATTGTTAAAAAGTTTGCCAGTAACTACATCAAATAAATTGCTTATTTTATGAATCGCATAACCTTAAAAAGTAAACGATTATAATTACAATAATGGTTTTTTTAATGTTAATGTTAATTATTAGGATTGATTTTAAGTATTTAAAAATAATAAAATTTTATTAAAAATATTTATTATATTTCATATTTTTTATAATAAATATTTATTTTACAAACGCATAAAAATATTTACTTTTTAAATAAAAATTATTATTTTTAGATATTAAAAATCCATCTTAAAAATTTATATTTGAATTACGCATTTATTCAATGATATTGGTAACCTGAATCCTAATTTAGTACATTTGATTATGATAAATTTATTTTATTTTAAGAAAAATTAGAATCTTTATCCTTTAAATCTAAAATAAATTTCAGTCTTATCCTCTAAATTTTATTTTTTTAATCTAATCCTCTATCATCATATTAAAATTTTGTGTGATTTCATCATAAAAAATAAGAGATTCAGTTTTTTCAATAATCATTAAAATTAATTAAAGAGTTATTTTAAATTTTAGTGTACACTAATATATCAAAAAATTTATAATTTCTTTGTGAGATCAAATTAAAATCTTCTTTGTGATCTATCTTGTTTTAAACATGAAATCTATATATTTGAGAAATAATCTGATCAATTTTTAATTTTTTTTGTTATTAACATGTACACCTAGAAAATTAAAGGAGTTAATTAATATGACCTAATTTATAATTTTATATAAATTTTATTTTTTTAAACAATTAGAATAAGATTTAACACTATTATAACAAAAGGGTTAATTTTATATAAAAGAGTAAAAGTTAAAAAGCTAAATTAAATAAAAATAAATTAGAAGGTGAAGTCAAAACGTGCTATAAATTTAGAGGATGAAAATATTTTTTCTTCATTTTATATGCTAATATTACATGGCATTAGATTTTTAATCAAAGCGTTAGTTAGAGGATGAAAGAAATTTAGGTTAATTTAGAGGATGAAAAACTTAGAAGACGAAAACACCATACAATCTTGTTTGACAATTGTTAGAAAATCAGGTTATTCTCTTCAGTATTTTTTAACGAAAGAAACAAGTTATTTAAAATAAGTAAGATTTTAAAGTTTATAATTAAAAATTACCAACTTATTTTTAATTAATTTTATTCTCAATAATTAGTTATTTTAAACATAAAACCAATCACTATAAATAACTCCATATCTACTTTTATAATTTTACCATAAAAATAATTTGTACATGATTTTAAAAATAATTTTTTAAAATAATTTTTTATTTAATATATTTAATTATAAAATTTATCTTATATAATTATTAATAATAATAATTAATTATATAAATATAATATATTTTTTATAACTCATCTTAACACACCTCTCTTCATGTTCCTAATATAAAATTACCTTAGAAACAATTTTTTTTATATACATTTTAAAAATAATTTTTAAAGAAAAGTACAATGTCTTCTCTTTCATTTGGAAACAGACTTTTGTCAAGAGTGATAATTCATATCAATAGGTGGCTGGACTTGAGGAATAATGGCAGAGACAGATGCTGAATTACTCTACTTTGTTATTTTCTTGTACTTTGCCAATCTCCTTTGCTTTACCATGCATGTGTGTCTATATATACTTAAAAAGGAAATAAAATAAACGTTTTCCTTACATAAAACAAACAAACAATAAGGATATATTAATTAACGAAAATTACGTTCTGGACAATATTTTGATTACATCATGGTATTTGCTTACAACTAAGGTTAAGGTTTTTTCTATTATTTCTCTGAGTGGAAAAATGAGCCAATCTCGTGTTTAAAAGGTCCGTAATTATTTTTGCTGATGAGGTATCTGTTTCAATTATGTTCAAGTCATCCTTGTTGTAATTATTTTGTCTTGGACTTTGTATAAGGGTTGGGGATCACTTGTACCCAGCTTATATATAAATATATAATTTGAGAAATCATATTTATATAATCAATTAAATAATAAAAGATAATAAATATATCTTATAAAAATTTGTAATAAAAACAACATCTTATTTTATTTAATTTGGAGTAAATGAAAGAACCGTGTTTTCTTCCTCTCCTCCTTCTCTCTGTGTGCTTACTATGCAACACTCAAATCAATACTATAACCATAACTGACAACACACCACAGAGGGGAAAGTCTCAGTTCCAGACAGATGAAGAGAAAATTTTAAAAAGAGACTAATGACCATCAAATAGAATTATGGGCCATAATAAACTGATCTCTTGAAAAAACCATTAATAGCAATGACAAATCTTAATCTTGGTTCACACGGAATCTTGAACTCCGAAAATTGTGTAAATACTTTTATGAAGCTTAAAGGATTTGAATATGGAGGTAAAAATGAGCGGTTTAAGTCAAAATGATAGAGAAATTGTAAATTAGTGTGAAAAAAAGAAAGAGAAATTACCCTATGAGAAGCATCTTAATTTTGGTAGATGTAAGAAAAGGATCAAGAGCGATGACAAAAGTATATTATGTTTTTTGCAAAGAAACAAAAAGGCGAGAGAGAATGAAAGAAAATAAAGAAATAAAAATTACAAGCGAGTTCCATGAATACATACAATAGAAAATTAAAATTTCCTCATAGTGAATCATGGAAGATATATGAAAGCATGATAGATACATGCCATGAAGACTGTAAAATTATTTCGAAAAACACGTGGAGATTTTGAAAGAAAAATGATGAAAGAAACAGGTGAACTTTATTGAACTATGAAAATTACGTGACATTGAACACCATGAACTTATTTAGAGAAATTCTCTAATGCTGTGTTTGGAAATGCGGTAGGCAATTTGGAAGCACAAGTAGAAGATCTATATAACCATGCTTGGTGTGACGTGTTTCACAAAATCTCATAAAATCAATTTTGCATCTAAATCCATGTTTTAAATTTGTTGTGGTGGAAAAAATCTAATTGTATGTGTTCACAAAAGTATCCTTATAATTTAATATTATAGTTTTAGCTAGCACTCATAAGTGTTAGGAGATAACACAATTTTATTACTTTATTTTGTTATATAGTCATTAGCCATGTGTTTTGATTATATTTTATATCGTTTTATTGTGGCATATTTTTTTTATCATTGAGTAATTAATTATTTTCAACCATCGGTGTTTAGTTGGTTGTACCAGGATATAAGCCAGAATGTTAAGGAAAACATTTGAATTTCGATAGTTTTTTCATTTCACTCTTCTTCTCTTTCTTTAAATTTTTTTTTCACAATGATATGTGAGACTTTCTTATGTACATTCTTGTACAGTTTTTTGCATACCGTTATTTTAATTTTGACAAATAAATTTAATTTAATTATATTTATTTAAAATTTTACTTATAAAATAGTGGTTCTTTTTTGTTACATTATCCTTTTTTTTTTTTTTTACAATTTCCTTCGCATCTATCAACCATGATCTATAGCCGTTTGGTTGACAAGTCCATCTATGTTAATTGATTTTTGCATACTTCATCAACCAACAATTATAATTTTCTTAAGAAAGTTATTTAACATTTTGAACACATTTCCATGATCCTTAAGTGGTCCTGTCGCTTGATTTTCTGCTAAGTTGAATTTTTGGAATGCAAATTGAAACATTAAAGATAGGGAGAATGGATTTCATTAAAGTCATGGTCCCCAAAGAATATGAAACGATTTTCTAAGGCTTTCTTATTAACTTAAACCACTCTGTGTCATCCTTATCCACAAAAGTCAAATATTCAAGATCAAAACAATAATCTCGGGGTTTTATATTAGTCATTGTTATTCCATAAATGTTCTAAGATTAGTAGTCGAATCCTTTACTTATCCATTCTCTTAATTATTTGTTCGTTCAATTCAGTTTTTTAAACCTATTTTTTTCCTAAATTATTCTCTGGTAGTTATCGGATACTTCTAGCTTTTTCACCTTAACTAGCATCAGAATTGACTATCAATTGTTTGATTCACTTCAGCTAAGTCAAATTGCTGTTGTTCCAATTTTGATGTTAACAATATCTAAATAACATGCTTTTATAAAAATCATTTCATTCAAATTTACTTTAAAATCAATTTTACAAAACTAAAAATAGTTTAGAATAAAGTTTATAGATACTCACCTAAACAACTGAAAGTAACAAAGCTAACTGGAAAATAACAAACATACTGAGTCATCAAACTATTTTAATTAATCTCCATTTATCCACATAAGGTAATACACGCGATTACGTGTGAGAAGTACGTACCCTGATAGGTTTGAGTTATAAGTAATTTATTTCATGGGGTTAATTAAATAGAAATAAGTAAATGACTTTCATTATGAAATTAAACATCTTATCTAGAAAAGGATAAACTACCTTTAACACTTTTATTGCATGGAGAGGATATTTTCGATTTATGTATTTTCCTGGACAATCTTGAAGGTGCACTCTTACATTAGCTTGTTGCTTAATATAGAAGCATTAATTAACTAATTCCTTTTAGTATTGGTTCAAAAGTTTGAACCTAGTCATCAAATAAAAAATACAATAGATGATATAATTGAAGTGATCCATATTTAATGTTTCGATAAAAATTCCAAATTCAAATCTCATATATTAGAAGTATTTTTAGTTTTACCATATTATATAAATATTTTGGCCTCAATCTTGCGGAGAATCCTCTAGACATTAAAAAAAAAGTCATTCTTCTTGTATTAAATAACATTAGTACAGCCTTGCTTCAAACGTCATTTAACCACACTACTAATATATGCATAACCACGGAACTGAAAAATTACTATGAATTGTGAGATAAATGAACAGTAATTATTAAATTTTATACAAATAATAATTAAAATTAAATTAAAAAATGATCATTTGAAAAAAGTACATGATATTACACTTTTGTTTTCCATGTGATATTTAATATTTTTACACCTCTTGAGTTTTAAGAGTAAAAGAAATATTCTAATATAAAGGTATGTTTAGAATGAAATTTTGAAAAAAAAAAATTAAAAAGGAAAGGTAGAAAGGTTGTATTACCCTCTACATTTGGGGATATTTTTGTCATTACCATTGGTTGGCTAGAAGAAAAAAGTTAAAACAGGGCTGGCAGCTACTTTGGTACTATATTGTGTGGTTTGATCTATTTAGCTTATGTTCAACAAAGGAGTTTTTTTGAACAGGAACTGTGACTTTACTATGTTATAATTCTAATTAAAATTAGATCTTGCAATTAGATTTCAGTAAAGTTAGGTGGGTCTAAACTATGTTCTTTCAGTGGTGTATTGATCCATTACTATGTATCAAGCCTTTATCAACATTTTTTTAGGGTTTGAATATTTCTTATATGTAAGCGTAGTTTGTTTCCAATGTAAACATGATTAGTCAATTCAATATCACAGTCACTTGAGCTATATATGAATGGCAATTGTGTGGAATAGGCGCGAAGGCCCCTTTTCTTAATCCTCAAACCTCTGTTACATCTTTGTATCTTTCTTTTAACTAGTCATGGCCTATGGAGTGAAAAAGGATGATAATCATTCATACAACATTAAATAGGACTGGTTCTAAATAGAAAAATATAAACAAATATATTTATAAAAACATACATTCATTTATATTTATTGAAGTAACAATTTAAATTTTTTATTTTAAAAAAATAATTAAACAACCTACTTTCAGATGTATTATTCAGTACATATAGACATGAACCACGTTCGATCCATACATAGATTCCATCTTCATCTAAAAAAAAATCCCCTAATTTCGGGTACTTTTCAAATAATTTCTAAGAAAAATATTAGTAGTAATGTATGCTTTAGTATATAAAAAAAAAATCTAATCATGACAAGGCGGTATGTTAGAATGTAAAAGAATGTGAAAATCCCATGTAAAATATTCATTTAATATGTAAAGGACGAAATTTTGGTAAAATAGAAAGGGTAAACATAGTATCAATTTTATTCCACTGAGGGAAAGAAAGATTCATAAAAATCTGTGCTTTCTACGTGCCACTTTTTTAGTGCACAAAGATAGGATTTGATTTACACGGCTTGTCACTTTATTCTTCAAAAGATGAATTATGAATTGACCTTTTACTGTTCATGTTCCAGAATAATTTTCAGCACACATCACAGGGCATTCAGCATAGTCTTCTTTTTTTTTTTTTTAATTTTTTTCTTCTTTTTAAAGCGGAAAAAAATTATGTCTGTTTTGGCATTCTGGTAGCTTTGCTGTCTCCAAAAATAATTTGAAGTACATGAAGATGCCATGCCCTCTCGTGTGCCACACTCTGCCACCCAAATTAAATGCACCTCTTTACTCTGCTCCCCACTGTTACAATTTTGTTTGTGCCGTCTGAAAAAGCTGCCTCAGTTTCTAAAATCCTCAAATCCCAAAATTAAAATAATTTCATCCCTTTTTGGATAACTATGGTTGAAAGATGGACCATGGATATGCGTATCAATTTTGGAGCTGAACCACAACACATGCTACTAACCTATTAGGTTGGTCCTGTAGATATTGAAGCTAGAGACTAGAAATAAGCATCAAACACAAGTGAATGAATATTAGCCACATCTCGTTTTCCTTGCTGAACTGGCTTTTCTTGTCTTAGCTAAGATTTTATTTTAAGAGGCCCTCTCTTGTTCCACACATTTTCAAATTAGATATTATATGTTTTGATAAATTGGATACTCATATGTGACTCTAATATATTGTATGAATGTTTTGATTACTTTTTACACAATTACATTTGTGTGTGCAGGGAAAGTATTGGGACAATTTCAACCACAATTGACGATATTTGCATCTCCAAAAGAGATATTTTTCTCTAGTGCAAAAGAAAAGTCATAAGAGTAAATGCACATTATAATAGCCACATTAAATGAATGTCATATAAGTAGTTTGTTAGATAACTTAAGATATGATATTCTTTTAAAATATATGAATACATTAGAAACAATCTCCTTTCTGGCTTCTGCTGATAAAGTATTTTACAAAAAGGAAAAAAAATGGTAAGCATCTTCAATATTTTCTGACATCAATAAATATTTTGATACATCAAATTTTGTCATTACCTCATTCATTCATTAAATAAGCTAGAGAAAAATAAATAATATTATATTAATATATCGATGAATGTACTTAACGGGAGTTGAGTTGAGTGAAAGGGATTTGTCTCTCACAAAGTGACAAATCACGATTCGAATTACCATTGAGAAATATACCCATATTTAATGTCTAATCGTTATTAGAATAATCTCTTATGAACGCTATCTATGAGAATTTTTTGTTTTAAAAAAGGAGTAAATGTGAGTATAACTTGATGTCAGTACTTATTAATTAATTTTCTTTATCTATCTTAATATTACATATTAGACTAATTATATATTTTTATTTGAAAATTTTTTCTCTAAGAACAGATTAAAAAGGCTTAACTAGCCGTCAGATGGAAGATTACTGAATTAGGGGAAAAATATATATAGCAAAAAGGAAGGAAATTAATTGATGAGTAGCAGGTTGTGGCCTAGTTGGGAACACTGATGTTGACTTGAAGTTTAACGCATTATATACTTTATAACTTGCATAGTTGCATATTACATGATGGTCAATCGTAAATGGTATCGAGAAAACTCCACCATTTGATTTGATGCCAGAAAACATATGGTCCACATTATCTCCGCAAAAAACACGTGGGTCTTGTGTGTTCCGATCCTTTCAATTATGTCTCTGCAGATGATATCTACAATCTAAGCGAAGCAATTTTACTAGAGGCAAGGTTGCTAGTTATACCATCTAACAGACTGAAGAATGAATATGCTAACTTGTTCCATTGCCCATTGCATGAATAGCAAACATACTCCTAAAGCACCGACCAACTAGAAAAGGTTACAAATCCTTTCGTTATGTGTATAGTACAATTCAGCTTCTCATTTCACTCTATTCATGTTTGTAAAGGATTTCGTTAGCAAGTACATTGGGCCACTCACATGTCAATCTCTTGAGGTTGTCAAAGCCTCATAGCATAGATACTTCTTGCGGTAAACTCCACTGAATCTGAAGCAATAGCCACGCACAACATCAACATCACCGAGAATTGTGATTTCTCATGTTAAAGTACAACAACTTCGGGTTAAAAATTAAAAGGGTGTTGCAACGTTCGACCCGATATATTGGGCTTAGTATCTCAATGTTTGGCCCAATCATGCGGTCTTGTTCCATTTGAGCCTTTTGTTTTCCCTATTCGGTCCTCGGAGCTATTTTAAAAGATTCAGATGTTCATCTTATTTTGATAAAGAACAAATTCCCTTGCTTGTATGTTGGTGAAATCTATCTATGTCACCAAAAGAAGGAAACATTTCAATTACTAATATCGAAGGTGTCAACCAAAAAAAAGAAAAACTACTAACATCGAAGGCAGCAATTCTTTTACTTATGCATGTTAAATAAATGAATTGCAACAAGTGAGGAACTAAAACAAAAGCAAGAATGTCTGACAAAAAATGAGAAATCAACATAATTAAGACAATAAAAAAATGAGTGGCAAAATTAAGAGAGAGAAACCAAAAATGAACAAGTCCACCCATTTTATATTTTCATTTTCGATTCTTACAGCCAATTTTCATTTATGTTTAAATACTTTATTGCCAACATCACCAGCTGAAAAACAACATACGGCTTTAAAACCATAATCCAGTTTTAAATCTTTTCCAAGCCTGGGTACCCGAAAAATATCCGAACTAAGATCTGCAGACAAGCACTTCAGTATCTTGAGCAATGCCTATTCTTAATTTCTCATGTTTGTAGTGTCACGAACGACCCTGTAATGAATACCTAGAATTGCCTGCTTATGCTCAGGTTGGTATGAATTTCATCAGGCAATGAGTTTATTTTTGTATGTACAACGAGAAAAGTAATAAAATTCGGACTTAGAACCTCATGAAAAAGCTATTTTAATCCCAAAACCTTCACCACTAATACAATCATACTGGCTTGATGGCTTGATATCTGTAGATAGTAATATTAATATATGGGGATATAGCAATGCTATTCTGTAGCAAACTAGCAATACATAGTTCAATTATTTATTTATTTATTTATTTTGCAAGCTCTCATTTTCGTATCTACACTGAGTAACTGACACGTGAAGAAAAACGAGTTGTCTTAATAAGGCAATCTGATATGTTGAAGATAAAATGTATTATAGCGGAGAGATGATTTTCTCACAATTCCAGCGGCAGCACAAGCGACAGGGCCATTCGGGAGAGCAGCCTTAACAGAATAGGCATGCCCCAGTTTGACAGTTCGAAACTTCTTAACATGTATTAATAATGCTATTTGCATAGGAAAACAAGCTGTAACTAACGCAAAGTTTCTAATGGAACAAAATAAGTTCAAAACCAGTGGGATGCAGAGTTAAGTTCAGTTTCTAACGGCTATTCTATTATTCATTACTACTAAATAGAAAAGGGAAGAAAGAATCATTCCAGCAGGAGTCATCAGCTAGAAGGAAACAGATGGGATAGCATCGAAATGGCCGGACATCAGTAAAAAGCCTTGAATGGCAATCCTTATGCTAAGAAATCCAAACATCTATACAATAAATACTGTGATGTTTACTATAGTTCCACAAGAAAGAGCTAATATACCATTAGTGTCACGAAAAGTGCACAGCGGATGAAACCAGCGGAAACAACTTCACAGGATAATTAATAGATTTAAGGTCAGAGAACCACTAATTGCCTTGATAGCTCCACCTGCTGACATGAGTCAACACCTCGAAAAAATGGCCATGGTCACCATGCCCAAAAGCCTACTTACACAACCAGAGGGGAAAAAAACATAAACAGGTAACACCACTGTAATGCATTTTTTCAGTTGTCATCGTCATCGTTGCCCTCGTCATCCTCATCCTCCTCTTGGTCATCATCAGAGTCATCCTCATCCTTTTCCTGCCAATAAAGAATTATACTTTATATGATAATATTTGTATCAACTATCTCAGAAGTTGTAATGTCATTAATTTAAAATACAAGTCTGTATAAGTGACTTGGATCCTTTAAAATGCTATTCTTGGGAAAAATAGAAATCACAGGGATAACTCGACCCCCTATTTTTGGCATCAAACACCTTAACATGTATTCGCATTCTTTGTTGTTCTAAGATCATGAATATGATGTGTGATTACAACCTTTACCATTCTATCATGTGTTCACTAAAAATCTGATGTTATTAAATGGAATTCACATCATATTAGTAATTTGACTGTCTTTAAAATGTCATTTTCTTTATGTTAACATCTATTCAGTACAAGAATTGGGAAACAAAGTTAAAGCATTTAGTTAAACCCCAAGAATTCAAAATATCAATGCTAGAAGTTACTTGTACATGCGAAACAATGACACATGCTGTATTAAACCTTGCCTCCTATAATTGAATATCAAATTCAAAGATCTATTGACTGAACTTTGAATGAATTCAAGGATCCAGCAATTGTCAAGTTCCATAAAATTATTAAAAGCAATACTTCAATCACATTTGTCAATTACCTCATCATCAGCTTCATCATCAACCTCCTCTTCATCAGGCTCCTGTTCCCTCAAAAATCAACTTCGATTAGACACACAACGGGAGACAAAATAGCAAAGTAAAATGAATAATGACGTGCAATCTGAAATTATGATTGACGTTCATCACAGAGAAGATACAAAAAGTGAAAGTTAACTAACATTGTTGAAATAATTGAGTGGGTTTGGCCATAAATCATCCTTGATTAGTTCTGCAACCTGCAATTTAGAGTAAAATATTGCTCTAAGAGTCTAGGACTACTATGAAGAGGGAAAAAAAGGAACAAGCCAAATAAATTCAATGATTGTAAGCAGAGAGTGGAAACTAAGGCAGGAGATGCACATATCTGAAATTAAGTATACCTCATCATGAATGTCGTCCATATCATCTTTCTGCTCACAGTCACTAAACCAACTAAAGAAACTGCATTCATTGGCACAAGAAATTATAACATTAGCCATTTGTCCATGAAGTATTTACAGGAGTTTTGACAACATATTTCCCTCAAATATATTAACCAACAAGTAACAATTAAGAACAGGAAGTGCTTCTATCCACAGACAAGAAAGAAGTTTTATTGGTGTTGCATGCAAATGTTTCGGTAGAATATTCATAGGAAATGCAGGTGGCAGATGTGCATTCCAAAAGATATGGCTGATCTGGGCATCATGGATTTGCCTTGTTTCATCCTTGTTAAGATTTCAAAACCAGACTGGAGAGTTGGGGCTTCTATCTGGCATAAAGACATTTTTTTACCAACTCTTGAAAGGCCAATACTTTCCATGTTCTAATTTTTCAAATATTTCTCATAGAATTTCTTCAGTATAGAAAAATATGCTATGACATAGAAAAGTTTTACAGAGAGAAGCAAGTGTACTGGACTCTCTTAAATGTCCAGAGTATCCATGTATACATTAATCCTGATGCTCTCCTGGATGTTTCTTTTGAGCTGGTCCCTCAATTAATCGACAGAGAGAATTTTTGGAAGGCTTCACTGTCACTCAAATATTTACAGCTGAAATTGCTGAGATAAGGTATGATTCATGAAGAGAACAAAATTATTTAAACATGCTTTTAGGAAGAGCAGTAGTAATAAAGTAGAAAGTGGTGCATATCACTCTTCCTTTAACCTACTCAAAACTTAAAAGGCAAGACTTCATTATCCATTCCAATTGAATGAAAGAATCAGAAGTACACCTATCCGGTGGAAGATACTCGGCAAGAACAATATGATGGGCAGTGAATAAGTAGGACAGGGGACTCATTATGGCTATCACTCTTTGATACATATGAAAGAATAGCAATGTGAAAGTCTTTCCAGGATGAGGTCTGGAATGAACATGAATTTTCCTCCATTATAATCAACCCTGGCAATTTACTTAAACATTTAAATAAGTAGTTTTTGCAACCATTTGTATGGGTCTCCATTTGGGAAATTCCTCTTTCCATATTCCTTTTCCTTTGGCTTGGTCATAGGGGAATAAACTGTGACTTTTGAACCAAAGAAAAAGACTAAGATAAAGTGGAATTTGGTTTAGCAACCCCAGCAGGCACCACTAATCAGGTTCCCTCTCCTGATCTGCAAATTGATCAACTGGAATGTAGTGCATGAAGTTATCATGGACAAATTTGTAGGTCAAGAAAACACCAGAATCCATAAGTTTTTTTTAAGAAAAACTTACTGGAGAATCACAAGTGACCTCATATACAAAGCAAATATGTATGCATGAAAATGCTTTCTTTGTTTATAATATTCCTCTACTTAAAAGAAGTAAAGGCACCAACCTGACATCAAGAGGAGCCCGCTTGTTCCCTTTCTTGTCATGGTTGACTCCATTTGGTATTCCCTACATGTTTAAGCATTATGCTTCAAAGTAAAAATGAAAAATAAAAATCATAGATGTTTATTGGGGAGAAAAGGTGAACTTGTAGCCTTACCTTGCCCTCTTTCCATTTTATGGGAGTTGCAGTTATTTCTGTTGTTCCTTCTTCAAGGAAGGTAAAAGTCTTCGTAAGCTTTGTATCCTCAAAATAGGGATTGGGACTGAAATTCTGAACAAGAAATGATAAAAAAAACTGGTCATTTTTGGGCTTTGGAGATAGAAAATTAACATCTTGTTATTCTTCAGCAAAGAGAACAGTTCATGACATCACAAAGACCATAAACTTCCAGGACCTAGAAGTGAGTTGCAAATCATTCCTACAAAGAAAAGCACCACTTAAGGAAGAAGAGGGGATCTTTGTTTTGGGGGAGGGAGGGTGAGAATGAGAGGAAGGAAAACTTACAAAGGTAATTGCATAGCCTGATTTGACATCTTTATGGTCTTCAACTTCAAGAGAGGTCAAATACTTAAATATCTATCAAATAAAGGGTGGCGGCAATGAATTAAAGTTCCTCAACAGGTACTATGAGCAATCAAAGGAGCAAAAACACTGCAAGCACTTTCATGGAAGCTTCACAAAACACCCAAAATAAATAAAGAAATTGATTTTAACAAGGACAGCTTAACATAATTGTGGAACTTTAGTGAGTCTGAGGAAAGAAGCTAAACCTTTTGATCCTCGTCGTTCAGAATTTCACTGAGGGCAGGATGACTCAAAAACTGCAGAAACAGAACAATTATTAATTCAACTAAAACATTTTAAACTATCATAATCACAAAATCTGCACGATAAAATTAACAGAAGGAAAAGAAAACTCACAGCAGTCGCCCAGAAGTCAGGAATAGATTTGATGATCTCATTTCGCTTGTCATAAACTGGCTTCCTTACTTCATTGTATTTCTGCTCTATTTCGAGGACCTTTTCACTTGCCTCCTCATTGATCTACAACGAGGTTCAAATTCATCATTAATAGGATAAACAAGGTCCATTTGGTTAAACACTGAGGCCACAATTCATAAATACAATTTCAATCGTACAATACTAGGTTAACTTAATATTGGAGAATCAAGAAATTGCATGACACCGGAGAATGGAAATCTATAAAACAAAATCTGGAAAGCTTCAATTCAATCGATCAGTGAGAGTTTAGCACAGAATGAAAGGGTGAGGAGATATGGAATTGGAAATGACGAAACCTTTTCGAGCTCATCTTGGATCTCCTGCAATTTCTCGATGGAGAGGATGAGTTCTCCGTCAATATTATCCTCTAAATTCTCTGCAACTTTCAATTTCTTTGTTCTGTCGCCTACCATCTTCTCTTCGCCGAACCCCTGTGTCTACTTTCCTCCAAAGTGAGGTGCTGTTAATCGTTGCAGAGGAAACAAAGTGAAGAGTGTGGGATAAACAACTATACGGTTAGGGTTTTGGGGGTTTATGCTCCGAAGTAGTCGTTTCCGGAGTACAAATACAAATCCCCCATCACGGGACAGGTGTCCACTGAGGGCTGTTTTAGTCATTTCAACTAGCTGAAAGGAAAAATTATTAGCTGAAAAAATATTTCATCTTAATTTAATAAGAGTTTTTTTTAGGTAACTATTAATTTTTTTTAATTCAATCGCTTTAAGTAATTTTTATTTTTTTTTAATTGTAGGTTGAAATATTTTTATTATCACCTTTAATCTGATTTTATAATTCTATCTCTTATTTATTTATTTATTTATATAAATTTAATTTTTTAAATAATATTTAAGATTAATATATTTTATTTATTTTAATTATTTTTTATTTTATTTTATTTAATAAAAAATATTCAATCTTTTGATAAAAATAAAATTATAAAAAATAGTTATTTTTAAAAATTGCAGTGTAAAATTTATTTATATGAAAATTAATATATATATATATTTTTTTTAAAAAAATTGAAATTTGATTTATTAAATTTTAATGTATATTTCATTTAAAAGAAAAAATAAATTACATTTATTAAATTTTAATCTATTATTTAAATATATTTTTATTCATCATTTTATATTTATCCATTAGTTTAACCATTAGTTTTATTAAATATTTTTAATCTAATTATTAATTTATAAGTTTTTAATTTTAATATATCTTTTAAGTTTTTAATTTTTAGTTAATTTATTTATTATTTTTACCGAATATCATGAATATTAAATATTTTCCCCATTTGAATAGCATTTAGCTTTATTTTCTTTAGTTTTAGAAAATTTGAGTCAAATAGAATTTTAAAATTTTCTTAGAAATCCAAATAATTTAATAAATACGTCCTAAAAATTGAAATTTCATAAAACGTAATTGAAGGAATTTTCTCATTAAATATGTAAAAAATTATTTGAAGGAATTTTCGCATTAAATATGTAAAAAATTAAGTCAAAAACGTCATATCGAAAATTTATTTCAACTAGTGTGCTAACCGGTGTAGTCCATGAAGTATTTGTTTGTTTTATGTAATTTAGTTAATTAGACTCAATGTAAGAACTTTAATTAAATAAATTTACAAAAGAAAATTTAATTGAATTACAAAGCAATATAATGGATATGCAAATTGTTGAGTTAAAAGGATATGTATTTATACATTATTGCCTATGACTTGCACGTATGGAACGAGTTTTTTTAAAATAAATTAAAATAATAAAAAATTTATTATTATATTATACTATATTGATAAAATAATATAAATATTAACATTAAAATAAAATTAAGAACAAAAAATATTAAAATCATAACACATAGTTTTTATTGATTTTTATATCAAAATTAAAAATTTAAATTAAGATGTATTTAGATTTCAAAACTTTTAAGATATAGTTCATCTAAAAAGATATTTTCAAATTCATTACCATATATCAGTATTTAAAATTTAAATAAAATTAATATTTAAAAATTAAATACTATAGAAAAAGTCATAAAAAAATTAAAAAGAAAAAAATCCTAAAATTATCTCATTTAAAAATAAGTATTCTAATTTAATATATAATTATAAATTTAGATGAATTTTTTAATATTTTAAAATATTTTAATTTGAATATATTTTAATTAAACTCTTTCAATTTTGAAATAATTTATTTAGATAAGTGAATTTAATTTTTTAAAAATTTTATTTTAAAAAAAAATTTAATTTTTTAAAATATTTATATTTAATGTTTAAATAGAATCATATAATTTGATATATTTTGATATAAAATAAATGATTATTTAATTGTACTTATATTTTAAGAGATACATTTTATATAGTATAAGAAATTAAATGTTAGAAATTTAAAAATGCTCTGTTAGTTTGAATAAAATATTGATACGAAAAACGGATAAAGATATGACAGAATAAAATAATATAAAATAAGAATATAATAAATTTTAAAATTAATTTTTTATTTTAAATAAAATTAAAAAAATAACATATAAAGGTTGTTGATGATAAGATAAGATAATATAAAATAAAAATATGATAAGTTTTAAAAATTTAAAGTTAATTTATTATTTTAAATAAGATAAAAAAATAATATATAGAAATTAATAATGATAAGATAAGATAAAATATGATTATAATAAAAATTAATTTAAATATTTTATCTTATATTTAATGTTATTTATTAAATAAGAAATGAGATAATATATTATTATTCTATTTAATATTAGAAATAAATAAATAATAATAGATTAATTTATAGATTATGTTATACTATTAATTTTCAGTTTAATTCATTTTTACTGTAATAGAAATATATAAAAAGTATTTAAAAATGAAAATTATTAAAAATTAATGTTGTATATAAATAATATTGAATTATAATATATTTTTTACAATTTTAATTTAAAATACTTTTTTACAGTTAACTACAATTGAAATAAAAATAAATTTTAAGATTATATTTTATAAAAAAGAGTAAAATATTTTACAAAAGAAATTTAAAAAAATATTATTAAAATAAAAGACTTTGGATCCAATTTCTTCTTTAAAACTTTATTATGCAACACTTTTTGGAGTTAATATTACTTTATTATGCAACACTTTTTGGAGTTAATATTTTGAATCTTCTTATTTTGAATTGTTGTTAGGCATGGGCTAATTCAGAAAGAGAAAAAAAAAGAAAAAAAAACTCATCGATCCTTCAAAATTCTAATGGCTATGTGTTTTTTTTTTTTTATGTTTGATGTTTTAAAATTGTTAAATTGTGTTAAATTTAATTAGGATTATTTATTTATTGTTGTCTATTATTATAATACTATCTTAATTATCATCTTGTGGGATCGTTAAATATTTTTAATAATATTTTTCATAAAAATATTAAAAAAAATTATCACATTATACTCTAAATTATAAATATTATTTATTTGAATTTCCAATTATATATATATATATTTTACTTTAATCTTCAATTTTATGAAATGTTAATAATTTTTTAATTTATTATTTTTACTAGCATTAAGGATTAAAGTAAAAAAAACTTTATAATATTTTATAAAGTTAGAAATTAAAATAATATTTTTATAAAATAAATAAATTAAAAAAGTTAAAGTGAATGGATTTTTTTTTCAATGTTAAAAGGAGTATACATTTCTTCTTTGAAGTAGTAACACTACTTTGGTGACGAAAGGAAAAAAAATGTAGATATCGTAAAGAAAGAAACAAAATAAACAAAGGAAGAGGTTGAATGAAAGGAAATAGACCTACATATTAAAAATGAAAAATTGGAGATGTTAAAAATAAATTATGTGGAAGAATAGCATAACAACAATCAATTTAACATCAATGGGAGGTGAGCTAGTCTTAATCACACCAAACAAGGAGAGGATTTTTTTGAAACATTGGTAGAAGAATCCAAACAAGAGTTTCATAATTGATTTGCTAATATAAGGCCTTGGTCACAAAGTGAAGTTTTGTAAAAAAGATTTGCTTGGATTAAGTGTCAAGTAGTTTCACTTCAAGCTTAAAACGAACATAATTTTAGCACTTTTACTATAATACTTTGAACCTTTATAAATATGGATAAATATAAAGCGGAGTGAAGAGGTTAGATTTTGTTAAACTCCTAATATGCACATTATCCCATGAGGTTATCAGTAGAAGGTTAACGGTACAAGCTAATGAAATTTTTTTCAGTATAAGGTTAATGGAAGAGCCATTTTTAGAAGTGATGAATAATGGAGGGGGAGATCACATAAAGAAGAAAGGAGACACAACCAATAAAAGATTCGACGATGATATGGAAGATGGTGATTTTGAAATTGATGACATCAATAACAAACAAAAAAGCTACATAAGTAAGGATAAAAATTGGAGTAAAAGACAATGTGGAGAATTTTGAATTTGAAATGTGGGATAATGCCAATGTACTTGCTAGAAAGCAATAAGCAGATGAATGACGATTTGGTTTGCAATGATTTGGTCTATTTGGTTAGTAAAAAATAAGAAGATTTTCAATTCAAAACTTCTGGATGTAGATGACATAATGAAGTTGATAAAAATTAGAGCATAAACATGGATAAAGACTAAAGATAACAACTTTATATATTCAATTTTTTATTAAATTAATAATCCATTAAGATATATATAAGGGACATAAAAGTTAAAATATAATAAAAAAAATTAGAAAGAATTTTAAAATTGTTACTTTTCTTAATTACAAATACAAATAATTGTTTGATTTGATGTATTTAGAAAGGAAGAAGTATATAGTACTTCTTTCTCTCTTTTTTTCTATTTTGATGACAAATATTTATATATACTAAAAATATCCAATATTTTAAAGAATATTACTAATTCTTTTTTTCATCTAATAATACTTGGCTTATAAAAAAAAATTAAATAAAAAAAAATTCATGTACATTACAAATTCGAAAAAATAGTAATTATTCAAGTTTAATTATTTGAAATAAAAAAGAAAAACTTATTGACATATTTCAATATTGACTCTACATATAAAGATACTGCGGATGTGAAAATTGTACTTTTATAATTTCTTTAGTATTATAATACAACATGACGCAGATTAAAAGTTTAAAACTATCATATGAAAGCTTCTTTTAAGTAGAATTTTAGGATTAATTCATCAAAATTTTTTCACTAAAGATGAATTCTAATTTATGTTAATTTTATCATCCGAGACAACATAAAGCATAGCATTTATTCATACAATAATAGCATGGGTATTTGGTTTACTCAAAAAATACCATATGCAATACCACATACACTTAATTTTATTTTTTATTTTTTTATATCACACTCATACGGACACCCATATATATATATATATATATATATATATATATATATATAGACAGAAAGAATCAACTTGTTCTAGAAATAATTTATACTAAAATAATTGTTTTTATAAGTCTAACAAATTCAACTATTCAATAATAATATTAATATTACAATAATACATATCAAATTTTAAAACATCTAAATTTATAAATTGATATTTATTTATATTTTAAAATGTACATGTAAAAAATATCTCCCGTTTTGTTCGACAACGAAACATAAGCGCTTCTGGAGGCTCAATCTCATCAGATATTTCACAAATCCGCCGCCACTGACTCTTTAATTAACAGACAAAATTAAAAAAAAAAAAGTATGAAAAGAGAGCTTGCTCTGAGAAATCGGAGGCACTAGGTTGCAGCAGTAGAATGGTCTACAAAAAAAGTTTCAGAATTATTTGATATCGGGAATCTCACAATAAAATTTGAATCAAAGGATTCTGATGAATCTCAGAAAGTATTGCTATCAGAAGGAGGAAAAGGGAATCAAACGCATTGCATTCTCCACCGGCTCTTCGCTCTTGATCAGTTACAAGAAGAAAGGGCATGAAAACAGAATAAAGTTTCATTTATGCTAAATTTGTTAAATTCATATTATATAAAAAATTATAGAACGGAACTTTCCTCTCGGTATAGGTTTTGTTTACTTGAATGTTTCGGTGTCAAGTCTCTAACCACTCACAAGTGCTGCTTCAAATTAAAATCTCCACCTTGGTAAATTCATTTGGATTACTCGGTGAATATATGGAGATTTCTATCTCATACTCCACGGATCATACTAGCTCTCTCCGATAAGGAAACTTAAAATTAAAAAAATTCAAACGGAAGGGAACATCTAACAATCTTTTTGTTTTCAGGCATCACCCATTCAAATTTGTTGCTCATTAAGAGATGTACTCTAGTCTAGGCAAGGGGAAATCTAAAGTTATTACTTCAACTAAAACAGTCCCTGTAAATTCTACCAAACAAACAAAAAAATAAAACAGTCACTCTAAAATCTAAATACGAATAGATAATAGATTGATATTCATATCTGCATGTTGTATGGGGAAAAAAATAACGCTGCCTAAAGTTTTTAACCCTCTTTTACTTTCTGAAAAAATCAATTCCGCCCATTAACTTCAAGCCTTAAGTGCGCAAGTCAAAAATAAAATGGGAGAAAGCAAATGAAAAGTGTACCAACAATCGGTAAAAGCTGAAGAAGGCACTTTATTCAGTATCATTTCAATAAACATTCACCATCATCTTCAACGAGCAGTCCTCCATTTCCCAAAGATACTTGCCAAAAATTTTCATTTCAAGCTTTTGCCAATTGGTTTTCCGTCATAAAATACTTCAGGTCATTGCTATCATGCTGCACCCTCCCAGTAATTTCCAAGCACAAGCCCTTGCTAAGGCCTTTATGTGATTGCTTATCTTTAGTAGACTTCCTACCAAATCCCAGATCCACAAAAACTGGCTGAATCCTAAGAGTTGGGTTTGGTTTGATACGGTTCACTTCCCTTTCATCTGGTGGACGCAATATTCTATTGTCAGACTGTAATTCTGAAACATCACCCTCATTCAGAAGGACCTGCAAGATACAATCAGAATCTAAAATGAAAAGCATGCACTCTGAATAATACCAGGTTTGCTGTAAACAAGCATAGGAAGACTACTATACAAGCAATAACAATGGGAAAAAGGTGAAGAAGAAAAATGTATCTCAAACAATGGATAGCATATGACCCTAAAAGAATTTTTGCATGTCACATTTAGGACTTCCATTCAGTAAAAACCATAACTCAATATGTAAAACCATCAAAATAATGGAACAAGCGGATAGACCTCCAATAACTAGAGTCTATTTTAGGCAAAATAGGCCGGGGAACAGGGAATCAGATCAAACCCAAAGGGGCCTTAACCCAATGTAATAGAATATGCTTAATCATGACAGAATATGTTGTTGGTTATTTAGGAGGAGAGGTTGTAACCGTTTTGAGAGGAGCTGCATAAAAAGAAAAGGGAAACTAGACTGAGGCATTTTGGAGATCAGAATTGTAATTGAGACTTGGGAGAGGCTTGGCTCTCTTGAATATCCAGGGAATCCACACCCTTTCCGTACATTCTTCCTATTCTTCACATTGGGGCAAGATCAGGATAAGGGTTCTTTAAAATAAGACAATGTTTTCATATTCATATTATGATCCAGATTTATCACAGACATAATAATTTGATATACATCTGTAGATACCAGGAAATAATCACACAAGACAAGATATTTGTTTCCAATTCTACTCAAAATATAATTCATGCAGCAGTAAATCCAACTAGTATTTTAAGGTAAGACCAAATGGTTGAAAATATAAACCTTGCGGCCAACTAGATCAAAAGTCACAACAACTTTATTCCGCTTGGCTCGCTCAGCTTCTTCCATCTCCTCTTGTTTCTTCTTCAACAGTTCTTTTTCCTTTTTACAAAGTTGAAACAGCCAAAGGTGTCAAAACTCATAAAAATAATATCATATGTGAATGTGATTACAAGTTGTAGACAAAATAGAATACCTCCTTTGATAACCAACTGTTTCCATCAATCTCGTAGTAGTCACTTTGGTCATCAATAACTGTTGTACGAGCTGCAGCGTTTCGGTCATATTCAACAAGCCTCTTTGCATAAGCTTCAGCAGCAGCCTCAGCATCAGATACAGGAGGCAAACTTTCTTCCAGACCAGCATATGAGCTGCCCTCTCTCAACACAAGTGCACCACAAAAATGGCAAGGCCCCTCTCCTTCTTGTTCACAAACTATTTTCCCACAAGATAAGCAATTGCTGACCAACCTGTGACGACGCGCTTGACAAGAGCATGGCCTTCCCTGCTGGAAAACAATTGACCCTTTGGCAGCCTCAGCAAGTGAAACAACTTTCCCAGCTTTCTTCTTTTTGGAATTCACTTGGTTTCCTTTTTGTGATGTTCTTGATTCACCATCTACGGTAGGAGTCTGGTTTTCCTGATTATTGCCAATTGCATTCTTGTTAGGTTCTGCTTGAAAACTGCGGCCTGTCGCTGCTTTTGGTGCTCTTGACGATTTCTTAGTTCCACTGGCAGATGTCTCAACTGAAGGTGGTTTGACATAGGCATGTAATTTGGTAGTTGGAACATCTGAGTTGGTGCTGAAGTCTGAGTGACCCCTCCGTCGTAAATATTCTTCAATCACAGTTTTCCCTGCTTCCTGACCAATTATATTCTGCAAAGTAAAATAAAGATGAAGCTACCCAGTTAAAGCTTCCATTAAACAGAGACCTCATAAGATTCCATTCACTGATATAACAGAATCTGTTGCAAGGTCCACGACAAAATTCAGTTAAGCATTATTCATTAAAATGAATGCATTGTAAACATATCAGGACAGTTCATCCTTAAACTTCAACTTTTGTCCTTCTGGATCAAAATATATGTAAATTAATTTAACAATGACATAAGTACATTAAAGCCTAATGTCTTAGATTTCCAACGAGTCAAAAGGTTTGTGATTTTGATTTGTGTAATAAAGTTATGGACAAAAACAATAGGTATTGGCAGAAACAAGAATTGTTCAGAAGAGCCTCCTTGACTTTAACAAACGAGTAAGGTAGGTTCTCAAACCAGAACCATCTCTTTTGGCACAGTCATCACTTGGAGAATAAACTTCAAAATAAAATAAATTGTAATTGATTCATAGCAATAAACCCCAAATTCCATAAAATAAAATCTGTCATCCTAAGTAAATTATATTGATTGATACTCCGCTGAAAGAAAAGAAAAGGGCATAGACAAAGGAGAGGGGTTACATCAAGGTACTCTTTAGCATCTCGTGGCTCAGCAAGGTCGCAGTAGGAAACAAGGCCTTTTATAATCTCTTCGTCCAAGCCTAAACCCAACCCTGTTTCTATCTTCGAGCACAGCTCCACCAGCGCCTTCTCCAGCCACTCCCCCGCCGATTCCATCTCCTCTGATCTTTGCTTTATTCGATTCGATTGAAATTTAAGTTTATTTTGGTTTTTTGAAACTCAAAAATCTAATTTAATGATTGAAACAATTTTTCCATTTTTAGTATATCTTTAGAAAAAAATATCAAATAAACTTTGATATATAAGAAGACGTTTACAATAATTTATAAAAAAATAAAATAAAATAATCCATGCATTTGGTGAGTTTTTTCTTTTGATGTTTTTAATATATTTCTTATCGTGGCTTACCAAATTTCCAAAATAACGAGCACATCCATCTATTGAAGCCAATCTCCTTCGTGGGTATGGTCTTGAGTTTTAAAAAATAATTTATGATATATATATATATATATAATTTATTTTAATAAATTTTATGATCAAATTTATAATATCAACAAAGAGTTTAAAGGAGCTCGTAAAAATGAAAAATTTTTAAAAAAGAGAGATGAAATGTGAAATTAAAATGCCATGAAATTAAAATAATGAATGTGCAATGATTTATGGAGTCTATTTAGGATTTTTTTGTTCTTCGGAGCGGAGCCATTTAATTTGTAAAAATAAAAAAATTATATATATATATATATATATATATATATATAATCTACATAAAAAACATTTAATAAAAGTTAAATAACTCCTATTGATTATGGGTTAGAGTTGTTCTGAATCCATTTGTAATGTGACCGATGTTTTAATTAAAAAATTTAGTTACTTCATCATATGTAAGATGAATGAAGCCAATCAAATGATAAACTGCAAATTAAATTATTTTGATTTAAGGTTAATTATAATTACAATATATTTTAATTGAACTCAAAGGTGAATAAGTTGAAAAAATATTTTTTGTTTTATTTTTTATTTTTATTATTATACAAGAACGAATAACAATATTATTTTTTATTGTCATTTTATGTGTTTTATTTTTTAATACTAAATTTTAAAAATAAAAATAAAATAACATTTTTATAAATAAATTTTTTTTTCTAAAACTAAACAAGCCTTACTTTCTCATCTTATAAATTTGCTAACCATGTTTAATACATCCACGTACGCATCAAATATATATTGGAACAAATCTTGTTCTCATATTACTAACCACCTAACTAGAATAAGTTAATGGGACAAATCTTGGTCTCATATCCTATTATTTCATTATAGTTTTTCAATCCAATATTATTTTTATATTTCTTATTCTATTATATCACATTTCATATTATATCTCTCCTTATTTTTTTATCTTGTTATGATTAATTTTAGATATATAACAAATTTTTTATTACATATAATTAAAGATAAAAATAAATTATCATATTAAATTTTAAAATTTTTAAACTTGAACCTAAGTTTTTTATTTATCATTTTTTTTATATAAAATCTGACTTTTTACATGCTTACCAGAACTATAAGTATATTTAAAAACTTAGAATACAATAATAAATCACTTAAAACCTCTATTAGACTAATAATATAAATACATAGAAATTATGTAATATATTATATACATATAATATACTAAATTAAATATAATATAATAAAATAAATTATAAAATTATAATAAATTAATATATAAATAATTTTTTAATAAATTTAAATCTAATTTATTTATTTTAAAAACTTTTTGAAAAACCTAATCCTATTTATTTAATAAATAACCAAGACCAATCCAAACTTCACCAGACTCATTCCCACCCCTATATATAAGGAGCCATAATGAAAACAGTCCCCGAATGAAAAGATAATAATTTTTTATTAATTTAATTTAACGAAGGTTCGAATATATAATCGAAGACGAAATAATAAATCAATTTCGTTTTGGAATTTGGATTCTGAAACTGGAATCGATCTGGATGGATCAACGCCCCTGCAAGAAACCAAAGCACTTTTGAGTCTTGTCGCTGCAGCTTATCTCAGTCTTTAAACTTTGGAATGAGTCGTGCATTGCTTCCCAAACACGTCGCTGCCGTGGTGAGAACTCAAAAGGACCCTCTGAAAGCGCTGGAAATGTTCAACTCGGTGAAAAACGAAGACGGGTTCAAGCACACGCTGTTGACTTACAAATGCATGGTCCAAAAGCTCGGCATTCACGGCGAGTTCGAGGAGATGGAGAAGCTGCTCTCAGAGATGCGAGAGAACTTGAACAACGACTTGTTGGAAGGAACGTACATCGAAGCCATGAAAAACTACGGTAGGAAAGGGAAGGTTCAGGAAGCCGTAGACATATTCGAACGCATGGACTTCTACAACTGCGAGCCATCGCTTCATTCCTATAATGCCATCATGAACATTCTGGTTGAGTATGGTTACCATAACCAAGCACACAAAGTGTACATGAGAATGAGAGACAAAGGGGTTGAATCTGATGTGTACTCCTACACCATAAGGATCAAATCCTTCTGTAGGACTAGTAGGCCTCACGCAGCTCTTAGGCTCCTTCGTAACATGCCTGAACTTGGCTGTGATTCAAATGCTGTGGCCTTTTGCACTGTGGTTGCTGGGCTTTATGACTCTGGTCACCGTGATCAGGCACGTGAATTGTTCGATGAAATGCTTGCATGGCGTTTGTGTCCTGATGTTGCCACGTTTAATAAGCTTGTGCATGTGCTTTGCAAGAAAGGTCTTGTTCCTGAAAGTGAGAAACTTCTCAACAAGGTTTTGAAGAGGGGGGTTTCTCCCAATCTGTTCACCTTCAATATCTTTATTCAAGGGCTTTGTAGGGAAGGTGCTCTTGACAGGGCTGTTAGGTTGTTGGCTAGTGTGTCGAAGGAAGGCATGAGTCCTGATGTTGTTACCTATAATACGTTAATATGTGGCCTGTGTAGGACTTCTCGGGTTGTAGAAGCTGAGGAATATTTGCGTAGAATGGTTAATGATGGATTTGAACCTGATGCTTTTACCTACAATAGTATTATTGATGGTTACGGCAAGAAAGGAATGGTACAAAATGCTAATAGGGTTTTGAAGGATGCAGTTTTTAAGGGTTTTAAGCCTGATGAGTTTACTTATTGTTCCTTAATTAACGGGTTATGCAAGGATGATGACCCTGATCAAGCCATGGCTGTCTTTAAGGATGGACTGGCAAAAGGTTTAAGGCCAAGCATTGTTCTTTATAATACCTTAATTAAAGGGTTGTCTCTGCAGGGTCTTATTTTGCCCGCTTTTCAATTGATGAATGAGATGGCGGAAAATGGTTGTCCACCCAATATATGGACTTATAATTTAGTTATAAATGGCTTGTGCAAGATGGGTTGTGTATCTGATGCTAATAATCTTGTCATCGATGCTATCGCAAGAGGGTGCCTCCCGGACATATTTACCTATAATACGTTGATTGATGGCTACTGTAAACAGTTGAAATTAGACAATGCAACTGAGATAGTAAATAGAATGTGGAGTCAGGGCATGACCCCGGATGTTATCACATATAACACTTTGTTGAATGGTCTCTGCAAGGCTGCAAAATCTGAAGAAGTAATGGAGATTTTCAAGGCAATGGAGGAGAAGGGATGTGCTCCAAACAAAATTACTTACAACATTATCTTAGAAAACCTTTGCAAAGCTAAGAAAATAAATGAAGCTGTAGATTTGCTTGGGGAAATGAAAAACAGGGGTTTGACACCGGATGTTGTTAGCTTTGGCACATTGATCACTGGTTTCTGTAAGATTGGGGATCTTGATGGTGCTTACCAGTTGTTTAGAAGGATGGAAAAACAATATGATGTTTGTCAGACAACAGCTACATATAACATCATAATCAGTGCATTTTCAGAACAGCTCAATATGAATATGGCAGTGAAACTCTTTTCCGAGATGAAGGAAAATGGCTGTGACCCAGACAACTATACTTACCGGGTCATAATTGATGGCTTTTGCAAAACGGGGAATGTTACTCGTGGATACAATTTTCTTTTGGAAAATATTGAAAAGGGGTTTATTCCATCACTGACAACATTTGGACGGGTTTTAAATGGTTTTTGTGCGAAGCACAAGATTCATGAAGCAGTTGGTATTATCCACCTTATGGTACAAAAAGGTATCGTCCCAGAGACTGTAAATACAATTTTTGAAGCTGATAAAAAGGTGGTAGCTGCACCTAAGATTGTTGTGGAAGATCTGTTGAAGAAGGGCCATATAACTTATCATGCCTATGAACTACTATATGACGGTATTAGAGATAAAAAGATACTTAAGAAAAGACTCCCAACTGGTACTTCTCTTCATCGAGGGGCAAAGTCATCAGCTGTTGATTGGAAGATAATATCTTTGGAAAATGATCATTCGTGATCCTCTGCCTGGTTCTAACTTCCGAGGATGTTTGGAGCTCCAGTGGATACCTCAAGCATAATGCCTTTTTCCATTTCCCATCAGACTAGTAATTGGCAATGGAAATTCAAGAACAATTCTATAAACTTTTATTATGAGGAACATATTAAGGAGAGATCAGAGCCTTCCCAAAATATACTGATGATGCCAACCATATTTGATGTTAGCACTGTTGAGGAATGGAGAGTAGTAGCTGAAGACATTGTTCAACGTAATGGCAATGTCAATTGGCGGGCAAATATTGTTGATTGGCCTGGTCTGGGTAATTCTGATTGGCCAAAGATTAATTACAGTACAGATGTCTTGGAAAATTTTCTTGTTGATTTCATCAATTCATCCAATGGTCCAATAAAACAATCAGGTACTCGTGGAGAACGTTATACTTTGTTATGACTTTCACTTAACAGTTAACCTTAGATCATCATGGTGTAGTTAGTTTGGAATTAATATTCATGTCGTTTTAAGAGTATTTGCTTATAGTTGATTGCATAATGTACTTGTTTCGAGAAGTTTCAATTTGTATATCTGTTTGCGTGCTTAGGGACTAAAATTTAACTTTCACTACATTGATTGTGTATTTGAGAAATTTTGCTGTTATTCTTTTTGATTTTGGAAGATATAATTCCTTACCTGCTTACCTTGGTTTTGTTTTTTCTTCTTGATTAGTGGGTATGAACTAGAAAATAATTTGATAATTTTTGGAGGAGGGCATACTGCATCAATGGTAGTCCGTGCTTCAAAAAAGGGCTTGGTGAAGCCCACATCTATAGCTGCTGTTGCACCAACTTGGGCTGGTCCCCTTCCTATTGGACACGGTCGAGATTCTAGCAAGGAAAATTGGAAACAAGGTACTTTGATGCTTTCTTTTTTAGGGCACATGCTTTTTCCTTGCTGATTAATGTAGCAATGCTTTCTAATCTACTGAAAGGAAAAAAGATTTTTAACCCAACGAGCTTAAACATTTCTTAACTGAAATTCTAAAGAAAGAACTTCAGGGTAAATTTCATCACAGTTGGTGAGGGAGTAAAAGGATACAGTACTTGTTTTCTTAATTATATCTGTCTGTATAAATTCATGGTTCGAATTGTGAATGTATTGAATTATAAGATTTAGAGACACAATGAAAAGTAGTTTGAAATATATATAAATGATGTATAATAATTTTAAACTACTAATTGAGAAAACAACTTATCCATTAATCCACAAATCAAAATCATGTCATTAGTCATAACCTAGTCTCACTATTGGCTTAAATAAAGGCTAATAAAAAAATATAACTGATAAAGAACTGATAAAGCTCTTGTGCCACCAATAATTTATTTATCTAATAAGCGGGAAATATCAATATCATTGGTGTTATACTTTTCTGTATGATGGTGCAACCTTCGGAGGGATGATGATTTTCTCCATTAAATCCAGAGTTCTGTTTCGGAAAGAGATAGAAATAAAGAGGATATGCATGGGATTATTACGTACGTAAAAGAGGAAAAAATATAAAGAGATTAAAGTATAGGAAATGGAGAAGAAAAAATAAGAAAAAAAACATAAAAAATGAAGAAGAAAAAAAAATGCAGAGAATTTTTACTTCCTTGGAGGTCCAAATAGTAATTGACCTAAAAAAATTGTCCAAAGGTGATAAATATTTATGCCTATCTTTCCATTAGGGGAAAAATAATTATTTTAATGATTAATTATGTTTATAATCCACTGCTATTATAATTTATTATTAAAATAAATTTTATGTTTAGATATACTTTATAAAAATTTATATATGAAATTATTTATATTAATTAGATTATTAAGAATAAATTAAAAAATACAAATTTAATAAAATAGGTTAATAATTTTTAATTATAACTTTTAAAATTTTGTTTATTGATATAAATAATCTAATTTTAAGTTTCTTACATAATGTTTACCTAAACATTAAAATAATAATTTTTAAATTTTTTAACAATTTCAATTTTTAATGGATGAAAAAATCATAGCCGAACACATTGTTATGCTGCGTGAATTTATTTAATTATTATAAAAAACCCTTATATAGCTGCACCGGCACTCAGATAAAAGTTGTGTTATTAACTTATTATATTATAAAAACCTTTATCTTCCGTACACTTATATAATCCTTCGGAATGGATTGATGAGTTAAACTTGAGAGATGTCAATAATATTTTTATTCTAATATTATATATATATATATATATTATTTTTTCTTTCTTTTATATTTTAATATTTTCAGCATTAAAAATGTAATATATGGGCTGTTATCCTCGAATGGTGCATATGAAAAAATGGTGCAAGATACTACGTTGATAAAAGCATTTATAAAAATTCAATTTAAATAAAAATTACAATAAAAAAATATGATAAATGAAAAAAAATTGACCTTAATTACATAAATAATATAAAAAATAGAGGTAGATAATAGAATTGTTAAAAAAATTAAAAACTGAATATGATATTAATTGAAAAAATAAAAATATATTGTTTATGCAATTCGGTTCAATTTTTAGATTTATATTTAAAATTAAATTAAACTAAATTATAATATAATAAATATGATAATTTATATTTAAAATGTAGTTTTGTTAAAAAAATGATATTGCTTTTGGTATTTTAAATGCACACAAAAAATTATACTTTATAGATACTATTTGAAGCTCATACTAGTAAATACTTTTGAAAGGAAATATGTTTTTTAATGTCCATCATCCGAGAAGAAAAGCCATAATATATGATATAGAGTGAGAAAATATGGGGGCGAACTTGGTATAGAACTTTAGAGTGTATGGGGGAGGAGCATTTGAAAGTGGAGGGGGGAGGGAATGGAACAGGGATGGGTTTCATTGCTGAGCAAGTGCAGCAGCCTGAAAGCGACGAAGCAAATTCACAGCCATATCTACAGAAGCGGTCTTCACACCGATCCCTTTGTGTTGGGCAAGCTCCTTCTCCACTGTGCCATCTCCATCTCCGATGCTCTCCACTACGCTCTCCGTCTCTTCCACCACTTCCCCAACCCCGACGCCTTCATGTACAACACCCTCATTCGTGCACTCTCCCTCTCCCAAACCCCTCTCCATTCCCTTCACCCTTTCATCCAAATGCTTCGCCACCCCACCCTCCTCCCCGACAGTTTCTCCTTCGCCTTCGCCCTCAAAGGGGTCGCCAGCTGTCGCCATTTCAGACCCGGCATTCAGTTGCACTGTCAAGCTATCTGCCATGGCTTCAATACCCACATTTTTGTTGGGACAACGTTGATCAGTATGTATGCCGAATGCCGGGACTCTGTCTCTGCAAGGCGGGTGTTTGATGAAATGCATGAACCAAATGTTGTTGCATGGAATGCTGTTGTCACAGCCGCTTTTAGGTGTGGCGACGTGGAAGGTGCTTGGGATGTGTTTAGACTGATGCCGGTTCGGAATTTGACCTCTTGGAATGTGATGCTTGCTGGTTATGCTAAAGCAGGTGAGCTTGGGTTGGCAAGGAGAGTTTTCTCTGAAATGCCTCTAAAAGATGATGTTTCTTGGAGCACTATGATTGTTGGGTTTGCTCATAACGGCTCTTTTCATGAGGCTTTTGGGTTTTTCAGGGAGTTACTGCGCAAGGGAATCCGGCCGAATGAGGTCAGCCTGACTGGGGTGTTGTCTGCTTGTGCGCAGGCTGGGGCTTTTGAGTTTGGGAAGATTTTGCATGGGTTTATGGAGAAAGCTGGGTTTCTTTATATTGGTTCTGTGAATAATGCTCTCATAGATACCTACTCCAGGTGTGGAAATGTTGCTATGGCTGGGTTGGTCTTTCAGAACATGCCTGTGGCAAGGAGCATTGTGTCTTGGACGTCAATGATTGCAGGTCTTGCAATGCATGGTCACGGAGAAGAGGCAATACAACTTTTTCATGAGATGGAAGAGTCTGGAGTTAGGCCAGATGGTATTACTTTTATATCTCTGTTGTATGCTTGTAGCCATAGTGGCTTGGTTGAGGAAGGGTGCGAATTCTTTTCTAAGATGAAGAGTTTGTATGGCATTGAGCCTGCCATTGAGCATTATGGTTGTATGGTTGATCTGTATGGTCGAGCTGCTAGGTTGCAGAAGGCCTATGAATTTATCAGTGAAATGCCAATTTCACCTAATGCAATTATTTGGAGGACACTCCTTGGGGCTTGCAGTATTCATGGTAATATTGAATTGGCGGAGCTTGTGAAAGCAAGGCTTGCTGAAATGGATCCAAACAACTCTGGTGACCATGTACTGCTGTCAAATGTTTATGCCATTGCAGGGAAATGGAAGGATGTTGCCAGCATTAGAAGAACAATGACTGAACAGAGCATGAAAAAAACTCCTGGTTGGAGCATGATTGAAATAGACAAGGTCATTTATGGTTTTGTGGCTGGTGAAAAGCCTAACAAGGTTACAGAAGAGGCTCATGAAAAACTGAGGGAAATAATGTTGAGACTCAGAATTGAAGCAGGTTATGCACCACAGCTAAGGAGTGTTCTGCATGATATTGAAGAGGAGGAAAAAGAAGATTCAGTTTCTAAGCACAGTGAGAAGCTTGCTGCAGCTTTTGGAATAGCAAAACTTCCTAAAGGAAGGATTTTAAGAATTGTGAAGAACCTGAGGGTTTGTGGGGACTGCCATACTGTGATGAAGCTGATTTCAAAAGTTTATCAAGTAGAAATCATTGTGAGAGATAGAAGCCGCTTCCACTCATTCAAAGAAGGATTTTGCTCTTGCAGAGATTACTGGTGACATGGGTGATTGATCAAATAGTTTATCTTGACTGCACTCGTTTATAAGGAGAACACAAGTAATAGTATCATGATTTTCACTTAATTGCCTTACCCAGATAGCTCAATGCAGGCATCATCACAGCAGTGACAGACATGATGTGTGATGCATGAGCCCGATAAAATGGCTACTGAGAAGCATTTAGTTGTTCTGTCAAGTGGTCTTTCTACCACTAGTGGAGAAGTACGGTGAAGTAGTAATGCCCATTAAATAAGAAGAAGCGTGGCCAATAACTACTGGTCTTTCAACCATCATTCCCCTACAGTGCAAGAAATCTATTTGAAGACAAAGAAATAAGAAGAAAAGATGGTGAACCAATAAAGCATATAAACTAAATTGGAGCACCACTTCATTGAGGTATTCATAATGTGACAATCACGGTCACAACATAAAATATTTGTCAAAACATGTCTTTACCTGTGGAAACTCATACAGCACCCACTAACAAGCATTCATCTAAGTGTTCAAAATGTCACAGCTACAGTCACAAGAAGACAATTTGCAAACACATATCTTTACCTGTTGGCACAACTAACTCAGCACCTAGTACTGGAGGAGAGAGGTGAACAATCATTTATATAAGGATGCAATATTGCAATAGCGGAAGTAGAGGAATGACCTATAATGACAGAGGAAGACTAGCTGCAGATGCAATTTGCAAAAACATATCTTTACTTGTTGCCACAACTAACTCAGCACCTAGTACTAGTGGAGTAGAGGTGAACCATCATTTATATAAGGATGCAATATTGCAATATTGCAATGCGGGAGAAGTAGAGGAATGACCTATAATGGCAGAGGAAAACTAGTGCAGATGCACCAGTTGCAATTCTAAATACATCAGCTGCAACAGAAACTATGAGTACTCTATCAGTTCGAGCAACCTCCCAAATTGCATCTGCGTTTGCCTCTGTAGGTGCTGGTGCTGCATCTGCTTCCACCAAATGCCAAGTGACTGCATCAGCCTCTACATGAATCAGGAATGTCCCTAGGAGGGATAAGGGATTTAATTCCATGGAAATATGAAGGAGTGAAGCCAAAATTTGGGATAGTAAGAGCTTTCATGTGGAGAGGCAACCCTAATGATCCAAGACTACAATTTCAGCTAACAGAGGAGAATAGAAAACAAGAACATGTGCAGGGAACTGCAGGGGACTCTAAAGTCTAAACCACATTTACGTATGGGGGGATCAAGGACAATAAACGTTTACCTTTTACCTTTTTTGTTTTTGAGTTGCCAAACCAAACATTTGGCAAAGTACTCCAATTATTGACCGATTTATTGACAGTTTAGTTTATGTGAATGCTCCTTATACTCCTTTGGTCACGTCCATCATCACTTAATGCTATTACATGTACTCTGTTAATAATCTCTATTACTTAATAGTGATTTATATTAATTTGAATCCTGTTATTAATGCTAGATGGTCCCTATAGTACACTACAAACGTGTACGTAGTCCTCGTACTTTTTAGTTATTTAGGTATTGGTCCATATGATTACAATTTTTAACAGATTGTAGTCCTTATAGTTTGATTGATTACTTTGCCTTCACTTTCAACCCATTGTGGGTGCGCAAGCACAATTAATATTTCAATTTTCATTACTAGTTTATATTAATGCTAGCGTATTTGAAAGTTATTATATATGTAGTCAAATTCGTTGGTTTAAGTTTCGGTTTTTGGTCCCCATATTATGCTTCAAATGTGGAAGTAGACCCTATAGTTTGTAGTTATTTGGGCATCGATCTAATATAATTATAACTTATATTCTCGTCCTTTAATTAGTTTCAACTTCGATATACTGTCAAAACTTCGTCGCTACACAAAACCCCTACAATTAACAGGTTTAAGATTTAACAAGTCATATCACATGACCATTGTTACTCCTATACTCTTTGCTCATATATGAAGATTTAGCTAGGAGATAACACTTAGTTTTTTTTTCATACCAACGTTACCTTCATATATTTCATCTTTATTGCAATTGCAATACTTTACATAACCATAATAATATCTTTATAATAAATATTATTTTATTTTTTTATCCAACCAAATAAGGAGAAGAAAATTTGAGTTTTCATTTTAATTCTAATAATTTTTTCTTTCAAATTTAGCCGTTTAAAAGTCTACCAATTTTAAAAAAAATTAAATATAAATAATATTATTCTAACTTAATGATGTAATTAAGATGAGCATGAGTAATTCTATATTTATATTTGGATGGTGTGAGAAGTATGAAGGAAAGAAATAGAAAAGTAAAAAAATAAGAAATAAAGTAAAAATATGATGAACAAATGAATTATTTGGATAAATATAAATAGAAAGAAAATAAAAAAAATTCTCTCTTCTATTTAGTATGATGCAAAAGAGAATAAACAAAGGAATTAAAGAAAATTTAATTTTTTTTATTTTTTTATTTATTAATTTTTAAAAATAAAATAAAATAATTTTTTTTCTTCTAACTCTCTTCAATTTAGAGGAGGATTATTTTTCTATAAATTCTATCTGTGACAAAAAAATTTCTCTTCTATTTCTATCAACAAGCAAATGTAAAAAAATATTTTTATCAATCATATTTTCTTTTTTCATAATTCATCCCAACTAATTAAAATATTAAAATTCAAAATAAAAAAAATATTTTTAAAATTTTTTTGACAAAAAGAGCAAAACAAAAATTTCTCATACGTTAATTTATTTAACTATATTAATTTATTTCTTATTTTATATAAAAAAAATTACACCATTCTTAAATTTTGTATAGAATGTGTTTGTACTTAATAGAAAAACTCTAAAAGAAATGAGAAATAGAATATCAATATCGTATCATTAGCCACCTCAATTAAAAATAATTTTTTTTATTCTATCATTTTATTTGTTTTTTATAAATTTATTAACAATCAACTATCGATAAAAAAAAGAGATTAAAAATATTTTTTATTTTTTAGTATTTTTAAAATTTTGTTTTAATTATTTATTTTTAAACTATTGATTTTATTTTTTTATTTTTTAAATAAATTATTTTTAATCTTTCATCATTAATATATCAAATATTGATTATTTTAAAAATTAAAAAGAATCTATTTTTAAAAACAAAGAACCAAAATTAAACATTTTACAAATAAGGAATTAAAATTAAAATTTCAATATTTTAAAAAATAAAAATATATTTAATCTATAAAAAATTATTTAAAAATAATACTTCTTTATTGCTCAAAAAACAAAGAGAAGAACTATAAAAGTGTCATGTGTACAAAAATAAACTCTTTGCAAGAAAAATCTTTCATATTTTTTTTAGAGTAGATTACACTTGATTTTTATTTTGTATTTTTTCTATTTTTTATATTTTTAAAACCTTCATAAAATTTCTACAATCCCATAAATATATTACACTAAGATTCTAAATTTTTATTATTTTTTATCATATTAATAGAAATATCTTTATAATAAATTTTGACACATTACACCAAACTTTTTCTGTGTTAAATATTATACAAACACTCCTTTAATTTTGAAATATATTGCAATTAAATTTATAAATTATTAAATATTTAAAAATAATATTAAAAAATTTATAACATAAATAAAAAATAATTTATAGTTCATGTTTTAAAAATAATGAAAATTAGTTAAAAAATTATAATAAAATTCAATAAAAATGTAAGCATTTGAATTAAAAATAAAAATTTAAATATTTTATGTGATTAATTTATTTATTGTAATAAATTAAAAATAATATTTATCAAATTAAATTAAATTTATTTTATAGTAATTTTCTTATGCTACTCTGTTCTTTAAAAAATTTTATATTTAACAATTCTAAATTTTTCTTGATTTAATTGTAATAACTGAAAATAGAAAATTATGTAATATTTAATATATTAAAAGAATTTTGTATAAGAGGTTTAAATTTTTCATAGAAATTTTTTTATCAATGTGATGAAAAATGATTTAGGATTGAGGTATAATATATTTATAAAAATATAAAAGGTTTTTTTTTAGGTTTTAGTAATAATAAGATTTTGTATAACAAGTAGAAAACAGAAATAAAATATGAGAAATTTGTTTATAATATCATCTTTACTTTCATAATCTCATCATTACTACATATTCACTATTTTACTAAGGATAAAAATGTTTTATATTAAAATATTTTTTCTATCCAGCCATACAAGTAGGGAGAAAATCCAACTTTTTTCTCTTAAATTGTTTTTTAATTAAAAAGCAAGTTAAAAATATTTATTTTTTTTAATATTTTTCTATCCATTTTCTTTTTTATTCCTCCTACATCCAAATACTCTGTAGGTAACATTGTGAATTAGAATAAAAATAAATTAAAATAATAAGAAATCAAATTAAAAAGAATAGGATCAAAATCTTTTATAAATATAGGATTAAAAAAATAATAATTAACAAATTTGATAGAATAATTTAGATAAGTATTTATGATTATTTAAAAAAATTTATATAAAATTAAAGTTAACAAAATAGTTTATGATTAGAAATAAAAGTAGGTTAAGTTGAATTAAATTTTAAATATTTAAATTTTTTTTTAATTTTGAAGTTGAGTTAGACTTTTTTCGTTCAATTTAAAGTTTATAAAACTTGCAAACTTATTTAAAAACCTATATTTTAAAAAAGTTAATATATAAACTTAAAATCTATATAAATAATTGATTAAAAAAATCTATAAAAAATTTACAAGAGACCTAATATATATATATATATATATTATATAAATAAAATATATTAAAATAAATATAAATATAATATATAAATATAAATAGGTTTAGGTTAAATAAATTTTTTTATAAACCTAAACTGATTTATTTATTTAAAAAAATTAAAAAAATTTAAATAAGATAAACGGTATGTTAAATAACTTGATTTATTTTCACCTTTATTCATAATTTTTTTATAATTTTTTAAAATTTATTTCAGTAAATATTGCAACTAAACTTAAGATTGAAAACATTAGTATAATAAATTATTGTTAACGTGTTTATTCAAACACATTTTTATTTAATAAAAGCTTACCGTGTAAAATTTATTTAGATGTTTGATTGTAAAAATTTAAAATAAATTAAAAACATCATATAAAATATCACAATCCTTTTAAGTAAGCCTAAATAAATTTCATACGAAGACGTTAATTCCTCCTAAATTTTTTAGAAGTATCACACTTTTTCAATATATTATTATTGGAATAAATTATTTCAATTTTCCTTCTATTTTGTATTTGTTGTATAATTTTTTACTTTAAAACCTATAAAAAAATTTCTATTTCATTAATATATTACACTTTAAATTTAAATTTAAATTTTTTATTATATTAATAAAATACTTTTATTGCATATTTAAAAAAAATTGTATAAAACTTCTATATATTAAACATTATAAAAATTCCCTTTCATTATTCAAACTATATTACACTTGAGTTCAAAAAATTAAAATTATTAAATAATTAAATATAAAATTTAGTAATAACTTTGGAGTAATATAAAAAATCAGTAATATAATAAATTATAATTTTTTATATTCAAAATGAAAAAAATCATCTTAAATTCTTTACAATAAGAAACTTAAAAAAAATTTAATCACATCAACTTCTATTTGTTTTTTAAAACGATTTCATTTATTATTCAAATAAATTATGATTAAATAAAAATTGAAATTATTAAATACTTAAATGTAAATTTTAAAAATAACTTTAGAGTAGTATTAAAAAATTAGTAATAAAATATATTATAATTTGTATGTTAAAAATGATAAAAATTATTTTAATTTATTACAATAAAAAATTTTAAAAAAATTAATCACATAAAGAGTTACCTTTTAAAAATGGTTTCATTTTTAATTTTTAAAAAATAAGTCTTATGAGTGATTATACTTTTATTGAATTTTAATTATAAATTTTTAAACTATTTTTTCTTATTTTTAAGACATGAATCGTGATTTATTTTATTATTTATGTTCAAATTTTGGGTAATGTTAATTTTTTTAAATGTTTAATAATTTTAATTTTTTAGATTTAACCATAATATATATTGATATATAGAAGAAAGTCTGTTTAGTGTTTAACATATATAGAAAGTTTTGTATGATATGTTAAAATTTTTTATAAAATTAATTTTGTTAATATGAAAAAATAAAGGTTTAAGATCTAAATATAATATATTTATAAAACAGAAATAATTTTATATTAATTTTAAAAAATAACAGTTTTTTTGTGATCAAAATATAATAGACAAAGTTCTAGTAGTTTTTTTATTACTATTATTTAAAATAAATTTTATTATTGATTAGTAAATTAATTTTTGTTAATTGATATAACTTTTGTTTGTAATATGTTTAAACTGCAAAGATTAAAATTACTAGTTACAAATTTTACTCAGACATTTAAATTATGTTTGGTAAATTAGTATTTTAATAGATACAATTATTTTTGAATAATTATTATTTTTTAAAATTTTACTCTATTTAAATTTTAAAATTTTCTATTCGTAGTTAAAATATTTTTTATTTTTAATATATTTCTATAATTTGAACTATATTTATTTTTATAAGTTTAATATTATATAATTTTTTAATATAATATTATTAATTTTGATATATTTATTTTTATATTATTATAAAATATTATATTTTAAATTATTTTAATATACATACGTTTTTATTTAATTATTTTTTAATAAAAATTATTTTTTGTAAAATTTTAAAATTAAAAACAATTACTTTTTTAAAACTATTATTAAAATTTATTTGTGAAAATTAAAAAATATTTTTACTTTTAAATAAAAAACCTTACTTACTAATTTTTAATATATTTTTATTAAAAATATCATATTTAGTAAAATTTTAGTTTATTAGTTAATTATATTTTTATTTATTAGTCTATAGTGGTTAGTTAGTTTAATAATTAGTTTTATTTTTTAATTTAATTATTTATTTATCAATTTAAATTTTTAATGATTTTTTAATTTTAATTAATTTATCGGTTAATTTTTTAAAATATAGAAATAGACACTTATTTATTGTTGTTGTGTTTGGAAAATCACAGGGACGATGGATGAGATATTTTGAGAGATAGTGTGGAAGAGTTTGTTAGCATAGTTATGATTTTACCTTCACAGACCAAAAATCTCATGGAGTGAGTGCGGTCAGCATTTTCTGATGTGTTTCTGTGTTCTCAACTTTCTTTGTTGATTTTTTTTTCATTTTCAGCTTTCACTGTTACCCCTCTTCATTCTCAAAGCTCTGCTGCATCTAATGGCTCTTTCCGCAACGCTTATGCCTCCTTCATCTCCAAAATTGAACCTTTACGCCAAAATTCGCAGACGACCCTTTTTCCCTCACACTGTCAATCTCCTTAAACCCCTAAAGATTCGGGCTTCAACTACTCTCCCTTATTCCAACGTCTCTGCCAACGATAAACCCTCCCCATTGAAGGTGAGAAAAACTCTTAATTGCTTTATTTCATTGTTAGTAATTGCATTCCCCAAAACATTTTCTGGGTTTCTTTACTAAATTCATAGATGCGCGGAAGATTATTCATTTGTTTCTTACTGAACTTGTTTTCCCTGATCATGCAATTTAACACAGTTCCACCTGTTTAAAACATTAAATAAGAAACCAGAAGGTTTAGTGATTTACTGCTACTTAAACCCCCATAAAAATGTAATGATTTAAGAAAAAAAGGCTATAGTTTATCAGTGGTTCACAAGTCCATTATGCAGCCGATTTATGTATTAAGCATTCTTTTGATTTTACTTTTTTGATTTGTTATAGCAATTCTCTTTCATGTGATTATCCACAGTTGATAACTTGGATGCCTGTTTAATTGTGATACGGAATTTCATTGACTTTTTAACATTTCTTGCCTCACGCATAATGCTTTTTGACATTTCCCATCAGACTAGTAATTGGCAATGGAAATTCAAGGACAACTTTATAAACATTTATTATGAGGAACACGTAAAGGAGAGTTCAGAGCCTTCCCAAAATATATTGATGATGCCAACCATTTCTGATGTTAGCACCGTTGAGGAATGGAGAGTAGTGGCTGAAGACATTGTTCAACGAAATGGTAATGTCAATTGGCGGGCAACAATTGTTGATTGGCCTGGTCTGGGTTATTCTGATCGGCCAAAGATGGATTACAATGCGGATGTCTTGGAAAAATTTCTTGTTGATTTCATCAATTCATCCAATGGTCCAATCAAACAACAAGGTACTCATGGAGAACATTAAATTTTGTAATGATTTTCACTTAACAGTTAACAGTAGATCATCATAGTGTAGTTAGTTTGCAATTATTATTCGTGTCTTTTAAAGAGCATCTGCCTGTAGTTGATTCCATAATGTACTTGTTTTGAGAAGTTTCAATTTGTATTTCTATTTCCGTGTTGTTTTAGTTAAGAAGTTTAGAGACTAAAATCTATTAACTTTCATTACATTTGATTGTGTGTTTGAGAAATTTTGCCAAGTTATTCTTTTATGTTGATTTTGGAAGATATAATTACATACCTGCCTAGCAGGCTTCTGAGGATTTTTAGTTTGTTCTTTTCTTCTTGATTGGTGGGTATAAGAAATCAAGACTCTAGAGAGTATCTGATCATTCTATCTGGCACTAGAAAAAAATGAGGTCTTTCCAACCTGGACCTAGGGATTATTTGAGTAATTTGTGGGGGCAAAGTTTGTGTGTTTATCCATTGATTGAGTAATGTAATTTTCCAGGATGTATATTTGTTTCCATGAGGAGTTGAATATTTCCAGGCTTTGTATTGATTACTAATTATGACTAACATTATTTGCATTGAACTAGAAAATGATTGGATAATTTTTGGAGGAGGGCATGCTGCATCAATAGTAGTTCGTGCTGCTAAAAAGGGTCTGGTGAAGCCCAAAGCTATAGCTGCCGTTGCACCAACATGGGCTGGTCCCCTTCCTATTGTGTTTGGTCGAGATTCCAGCATGGAAACAAGGTACTTGATGATCTCTTTCTGACTGTATATACCTTTTCCTTGCTGATCACTGTAGCTTTACTTTCTAGTCTCTACTGAAAGGAAAATGAATTCAACCCAATGGACGAAAACATTTCTTAACTGAAAATTTAAATAATTAACTTCTGGGTAGACTTTGCAATTGTTGAGGCAGGAAGAGAATATGGTGCTGGTTTTCTTAATTTTATTCATCTGTATCAAATCATGATTTGCATAGCTGAGCTAATTTTTGAATCATGAATCACAAATTGTATTAAATTGTAAGATCCATTGACAAAATGAGATTGCTTAAAATCATCGTGTAAATGATTTAACCAGGTACATCCGAAGTCTCTGTTATCAATTTATATAGATGCTAATAAATAAAAAATCCCTCACATAGAAGTAAACAAGTAAATAATTCTTTGTATGTTCCTACTAAATGGTAGCTCATGCTAAGAAAACTGCCCCATAATGTTTTGTCATTCATTGATAATTACATTTGGCATGTAGTCTATTGTCAAGAACAGTGCGATGTTCCTCCCCTTCTTTGCTAGAGGAGCCACATAAAGTTACTACATGAAGCCAATGTTTCATAACAATAAAAAGGAAACAATGTAACCAAGCAGGGTTATATAGAATAAGCAAATGACTGTCTGAACTGTGAAGCCTCTGTTTTAGAAGAATAGAATAGAGTAACAGAATAGTCAAATAAGGTTCATGGAGTGAGGGAATGAGTGACTGGGTGAAGCCCCTGTTTTAGAAGAATGAAAACAAAGCAATAGAACAATCAAATAGGGTGTGTTCAATAGTGTTCCTTTAGTTCTTTTTCATTTACAAATTTAAGCTTCTATGACTTTTCAATGTTTTGTGAGAATTGGTGAAACGAATGCAATAATAATAATTGTTGAATCAAATGGGTTGTATTGGTAATAATTTTTCCATGCATGTATCGCATGGTTCAAAGTCATCTGTGATACATTACATGATATGAATTGTTAGCTTACCAAATCATATAGAAATGCATATTCAAGTCCCAAATGTTGCTATTCTAAAAAACTGTGGTCTATTTAACTGCTTGTTCTTGGTAACAGTGTAATACCCTGTGCTGCTTAAAACATCTTCCAATTTTCCCCTCCATCAAATTTTGTACAATTTCCCTTATAATTCTCATATTCAAGGAACCATGTTTGTCCCAACAAAGTTACCTTGTTTCACAACATAACTGGCTTGTTTTCTCTGATATTCATAAACTTGACAGGTATGGTTTTCTAAGAGGCACATTAAAGGCCCCTGCCGTTGGGTGGATGATGTATAACATGCTTGTGAGCAATGAGAATGCAATCCAATCACAATACAAATCCCATGTATATGCCAACCCTGATAATGTGACTCCAGGAATTGTTGAAAGCAGATATGCTTTGACAAAACGAAAAGGAGCACGATACTTGCCTGCTGCTTTCTTGACCGGGCAATTAGACCCCGTAACATCTCGTGAGGACTTCCTTAAACTTTTTGCTGCTTTGGAGGGGAAGATACCAGTATTGGTTGTATCCACCAAAGAATCTCCTAAGAGGTCCAAGGCTGAGATGGAAGCTCTTAAGGGAGCTAAAGGGGTGACCAAGTTTGTGGAAGTGCCTGGCGCTCTTCTTCCACAAGAGGAGTATCCGACTTTGGTGGCCCAAGAGCTTTATCAGTTCTTGCTAGAATATTGTGGCTTAATGGCTTAAAATTGACATTTTTTTTTATAATAATTCCACTAGAGGTATTCTACAGCTTTTCCTCTTCTGTATGTTGGTGCATCTTTCAGATGCCTAATAGTAATTGATGTGAAGAAGTTTGTCCAAGCGTGCATACATATTTATGTTTGAGTGATTTTATTTGACTATTATAGGAACCCTCATGCATATGAGCTTTCCTACACTTATCATATCATTTTCGATTGGACTTATGACTTGAACATAACTTCTCAGCTGAAAGACACGAGAAATCTAAGTTGCTACACTTGGTTAGTCTTTATCTCCCTCATGAAAAAGGGTTATAAAATAAAGCCTCATCCGTTGGAGCTTAGTCTCAGTTGCAGAGGCTAGCATGGTAAAAACCCATGTAAAGAATGCCTGTGGAAACAGCCAACGTTGTTTTCATAGTTGAAAGAAATAATAACAAAACAGCTTTAAAAAATACGTACTTATAGTTGTTTGGTGCAGAGATGTTGAGGCACGGTAGATCTTTGGGTACAAAAATGATTAGAAATTCTGGATTCTAATGTCTAGGCCCGGATATGGGATATTATTATTTGACGTTAGCAATTTAGGAAGTATACTTTTTATTTCCAAATTTCGTCAAGTTAAAGGAAAGGAGAGGTTGTATTCCAAGTGAGCATCAAATATATCTGTTTTAGATAATCAACTTCTATTGACAAATCAACCTTTCTAAAGAGTTTTGTGAATGAGTATTTTTGGTGTGCTTGAAGGGTATATTATTTACACTGTTTGGTTTGAGAGTTTTTGACATAAAAAAATCTGTCACTTGACCACACACTGGCGAAATGTTCACATGTAAAAAAAGCCTGGTTGGGACATGGAAAATGGAAGGAATCTCTGTTAGATGAGGGTGAAAGTTGTATCCATTTTTTTTTTACATGCTCCAAGATGAAGGTTGTGACATCCCTTCCTGTAAAGGGAAGCAAATCAAGCAACACCCATTGCATGGCGCACATTACAACCATCTGACACATTGTTAAGACGAATTAAGATTCTCTGCAGTTAACTGGACCTCTCCAAATATCTATTTAACAGAAAAAAATAAATAGAAAATGTATGTAATAAAGAGCGATAAAAACAAAGAAAATGAGGAGAACTTTTTCACGAAAGTCACACCCCAGTTCATTCTGCTGCTGGACAAGATCGCATCATGTGACGCTTTTCTTAGGAAACCGAGAAATGCTTTTTAGAATGTTGGTAAATAATTTTAGAATACCAATTTTTTTTGGTAATTAGTTTAAAAAGTAATCCTATTTACACAGAAAAGCTGAATAAAAACTTTTTTAATTTTGGCAAAAAATCTTTAATTAAATTTGTGCACTATAAATTTCATACTTTTTAAAAAAAAATTAAATTATGTTTAACGCAATTTCTTCTCAAGACCAATTTTTTTATATTAAATATAGCTTTAATACATTATGAACTACAAAAAATTGTTTTTAATATTTTTCATTGTGAAATTAAGTCATCATAAGCTCGTGAAGGCACTTATATTTACATTTTTCAATTATGTATACATATTAATATATAATATCAGATATGCTGATTTAGTTTATTATGTTATAAATTTTAAGAATATAAATATGCTTTTTAATATTTTATAAAACCGTGCCTCATTATTTTATTATTAGAAATTTTGTAATTCTTACAAATATTTAAGGAAAAAAAACATTTACTTCTTGCCACAAATTAACGACTTTTCAAATTGGTAGTTTCCTACAAATTTATCATATGTCCATAACTTGTTTCCGTTTTTCTTTCGATCAAAATGCAGGGGTTTATAATATTTTTGGCGATGTAAGGGTTCATTAACACAGTCAACCATTTTTGTCCGATAAGATTGATTTGTATTTTCACTCACTTTCATCTAGCTTCTTAAAAAATTTTAATAGACTCTGGACCTTGATTGATCAATCCGTAATAAATATTACAGTTTTTTTACCATGTGTTCAATGATATATAATAAAATTTTATATATAATAATATTTTATTAAAATATTATAATTTTTAATAAAATATTATTATTTATTATATATTCTTAAACATATATATTAAAAATTACAAATAATATTATTATTTAGTCATAATAATAGTAGCGTCTAAACTGCACACATGAAATTTTGTGTAAATATGAAGAGTTCATATATATATATATAGTGTTTCAAAGGGTTTTTTTTTTATATAAAACATTTAGCTTTATAAAAGAAATATGATTTTTCTATAAACTTTTCTAATTTTATTTCCATGAGTTTCATAAAAATACTCTTTTTTTGTCAAGATAAAATTCTTATTAAAATAAATTTTAAACTTATTTTTTATAAACTTCAGGGTCAAACTTACAATAATTAATTAAATGTTGTTGAATGGTATCAATTAAATTATTTCCTGAAAGATCTTTTATATTAATGGTGAAATGAGAAGCCACTATCACAAATTAATAACTTGAGATGTGTATGAGTGGAATGCCACCCTTTAAAATTATTTCACCTGAGAATAAAATGCAAAAACAATGGGTGCAACGTTAGGGAAAAAGTATATGAGTGTCATTTCCAGCTAAGGTTGGACTGAGTCAACTTTCAAAGTGTATGTTTAATAATTGGGTCAGTAAAATTAATAGTTTAAAGTTAAGATTAAATTAATAAAATCAGTCAGCAAATGAAATGTTCCAAAAATTGGATCAAGCCTAGCAAAATCGTAAGAGACCAAGTTATATATATGCTTCTGTAAAGATAAACATTTTTAGATAAAGTACTTTTTAATATAAAAATAGAAAGAATAAAAAGTCTCATAGCTCCATTATATATGGACTCGAGGAGATTAAATCCACTAATTTGAACTATTAAAATGAAAGTTGGTTAAACTATTCAATAATTAATTCTCCAAAAGATGTGAGAATAAAAATAAGATTTTTAAAATATACGCAACATATATATATACATAGAGAAATATCAACTTACTCCATCAGTAATTTTAATAAAAATTACACTATTTAATAATTTTTAAAAAAATTAAAATTTATCAATTCAGTTATTATTATAAATCAAATTTATAAAGTTTTATAAAATTTAAAAAATTAATATTTCATTAAATAATTTTAAATTAACTTATATTAAAAGATATATATTATATGTTAAATCAAAATTATTTAATTAAATATTAAAATATTTTTTAAATATTATAAAATTTTATAAATTTAATTTATATAATAAAATTATTAATTTAATCATTAAACTAATAAAATTAAATTATTTTAAAAAATTACTAAATAAAATAACTCTAACCTTATATAATTCTTAACTTTTTTTTTTTAAAAAAGAAATTTCATTGACTAAAGATTTACTCCTCCTTTACAAAAATAATCCCAACAAGAGTACGATTTAGCATGAAATAGCAGGCTCATATAACACCAATCGAAAAAAGAAAAAGAAGAAGAAGATAATAAGCAGGCTCTAGGCAAGACACGAGCGATTCCAAGAATGCAAGGAACATAGACCTTACCTAATTCCACTATTGGCAATACATCTGTAACCTGTTTGGTGAATAACAACTCCCATTTTCTGTGGATCCAAATGGACGACCATAATGCAGAAAACCGTAACATCATCCATATTTTCCTTAGTCTCCTATCCACAATCCCCAAACGGCCAAACTTGCAATAATATTTTGCATCCATAAAACAAGTGAAAAGATGTTTCCATCTCACTAAAAATTATATCATTTATTAGTAAAAAGATTTCTAATATTAATATAATCTTCATTAATATGTTCTTTATTTAATATAAGTTAAATTATTAATATAAACTCTAAGAATTTATGATAACATATAATATATTATACTAAATTCTAATATATTGATAGTAAACACTAATGTTCTATATTGGAAAATTATTTATTAGTATAATGTATCGTATTATTAATATAAATTTATAATATTTATATTAATAATTTAATTTTATTAAAAATTTATACTATTAAATTAATCTAATATTAATTATTAGTAAATAACATGTTTTTTATACTGTTTGTGCTAGTCAGAGAACACAAAGAGACCTTGGTCCGAATAATGCAAAATATTCCTTCCAATAAATTAACCTTAGTAGGTAAACAATCGAACAAGTTAAACCTTTGAACGAGCAGGAGATTTTCACTTTTTTTTGGGTAGATTGTTGCATTAGAACCTGCTGCATGATGCACCCAACGAAAGTACGTAGCTTCTGATACTGAATCAACTATAAAATTATTAAAATTTGTATAGTTAATTTTGCATTATTTTAGGCATACTTTATTTAAAAATATACGTTTTAATTTAAAAGAATCCAACTTATATCATTGATATAGGTTTTATTTTCCTTCTCTCTTACTTGTATTTAAAGATGAAAATGAATAAAGCCATTTTACATGTACTTATGGTTCAGTTTGTTTAAAACCTAATTTGATTTGAGTTGTTTAATAAATAGACAGGTTCAAATTTATTAATTTTTTTTTTTAAATAAACAACCTAAACCTAAACTTATAAAAAAACCTATTTAACATATTTAAGAACTTATTTATATTTATATATTTTATAGTTATATTTATTTTAATATATTATATTTATATAATATTTATTTTATATTTTATTTACATAATATATATATATATTAGATCTATTTAATAATTTTTTATTTTATAACTTTTAAATTTGTAAGTCTTTTAATCAATTATTTATATAGGCTTTAAGTTTATTTATTAATCTTTTATTAATATAAGCTTTTAAATAGGTTTATAAACCTTATAAACTTTAAATCAGATCAGACCTTAATAAAATTTTTTTTAACAAGTAATATATCCAGACTCAAGCTTCAAAGTTTTTAATAGCTCAAATTTAAACACTCAGTATTTAGTTCAGCTCAACTAATTTCTATTTTCAGTCATATCATGTATCATGTATGATCGACATCTATTTAAAATAAATGATGATAAAATATGAATGGGATACTTTCTCTTTCAAAATTTTGAAATTTAGAAAAAATAGATGATAGTAAGAATTTTTTTGATAGATATAATTTCTAATATTTTATACTAAACAATACTTAAATAGGTTACTGTATTTTAACAGTAATTAAAGTTTGTATACAAAAGTAGGAATAGTATACAAATTATGAAGAGTAACTACACAAGTTGACCTTTTAGTATTACATGCGTATTTATATCCGTCTTTTAAAAATTTGGATCATTAAATTAAACCTAAAAAACTTTGAAACGTGTCTTTAAAAAATTTTAGTCATTCAAATAGATTTTTTAAAACTTAAAATATCATTATATGGCTTTTAAAAATTGTTAATATATTTTTTATTTTTTCATTTTTATCCTTTATAATAAATATGATGATATTTTAAATTTTTTAAAGGGTTAATTAGTTGACAAAAGTTTAAAATACTATTTTGATAACATTTTATATCTTTAGAAAATTACTAATGGTAAAATTTTTAAAGTTTATTGTAATGACATATATAAAATCAACTATATAATTCCTCTATAATTAAATATTAAAAAATATTACGGTTTCATCCCTCATTAAAGATTAAAATGGAAGCAGTTGAGGACTAAACTAATGAATATTTGATGTTTAAGAGATTAAATTGTTAAAAACCAGTTTTAAGGGATCAAACTGAAAAAAAAAATTTGGTGAAATAAAATGTATATTTTTTTTATAGAAGAGTTTTACTCTCTAAATTATAACTGGTGATTTAAGAGTTTATTTTGCAGGGTAATGCTCATTAATACTCTGAAATCTACTTTGAATTTGATTAAAAACCATACCTATTTAAATTTTTTTAAAACATTATTATTTAAATATTTAATATAGATGTGCGTAAAAACTAATTCAAACATAATTATTCATATTGTAAAGTGTTATTAAAGACTCATTCCAAATGTAATAATAACATAATTTTTTTAAAATTTATTTAACATGAATGTCATTATAATTTGATTTGACATGTTAAGTAATTTTTCTATCGTATGAAACTTGCATAGTTTTTATTTTTCACTTTTATGTTTTACTATATTATTTATAAAATATATTAGCTAATAACACTCTTAATTGTGATGTAATAATTGTTCAAGATAATAAACATTCAAAAATGGAATAATAATATTAATTTTTTCAAGGAAAATTTATTATATAAATATAATAATTTTTACCCAAAGATTAAGATATTTCTTTTGATGAAAATTTACATATTGGAAAAAGAAAAAAAAGAAACTCAAGATTACTGAAAGTTGGGAACCTGGCGGCTGATGTTTTTGTTAATTACGATCGTAGTTTGGAGTTTGGAGTTAGGCTACTTGTCCTCCATGCTCCTCCTATAGGATGAGCTCATTTTTTTTCTTCTTCTTTTCAAGGATTATGTGGGTAATTATTTTCCTTGTTCTGTAATGGTTTAATTAAGCATTTATGGATATTCACATATATAGTACTCACTTTTAAGCTTTCATGGGATATTCACAAATCTGAACTCGCTTCATGATAAGCCCTAAGGAAGCAGAGGGACTGAGAACGTACAGTTTGGATATTCACATCTCCATCCGTTTTTTGTAGGGTTTAGAATTTAAAGTTTAAGATTATATATATATATATATATATATATATATATATATATATATATATATATATATATATATCCTTAGGCTAAGAGATTAAATAAAAAACAAAGCTTATATACACATATATTCCTTTAATTTATACCGTTTGCGCAACAATATAAGTTATAGTCAGCGTTTAACAGAGACAAGCCGAATTGAGTCGGTGTCGTTTGTATCATACGATTCAATCTTATGAATCAAGACGATATTAATAAGTCTTATTTATGTGTTTATTTTATTTTGGTCTTGTTAATGATAGCTTACGTGCCAGTTTATATAGTTATATGCAGCTTTCAACTTATTGTGTTAGGTTTGGTGGATGGGCGCAAAAATAGTATAATATGTACATAACGGACGTAGATCTTGTTGCATTGCATGGCACACATTTGTTGGTATTTTAGGATGATAATATATTCTTTAATATACTTTTATAATTAGTTAATTTTTAAATTTTTTTCAAAATAATCATAAATATTTTTATTTTAAATAGGAATTAATTAAAAATTATGTTAAAAATATATTTAAAAGAATATATTACTAACATTTATTTCTTAGAAATATTTTTCCCGCATAAGCAACTAATTAGTATTTCAATTTAGATATGCATATACTATGAATTAAGACAACGTTTGGTGATCAAGGAGCGTCCTTGAAAGGAAGAGAAATCTCTATTAATGAATTAAAACCGATTTTCATTTTTTATAATTTTTAATGTTAATTTTTTGTATGTACAAATTTTAATATTAAAGTTGGCGTCCAAATTAAAAGCACACAAATTTAGAGATCATACATTAACAATTTGGATAGAATACTATATTATCTGTTCCCATAAATTGGTTGTAAAAAAATATTCTTATATCATGTAGATAACTGCTTTAATTCCCATGTCATATTTAATAGATAATTAGATACCTATATCTGGATTTATTACACCCGATCAAGTTAAACAAAGGTTCTATTCATACCATAAATATAAAATGTATCATACAAGATATTTAAGTCATTCAAATTAATCTTCAATATTATACAGTAATTAATTACATTACAGTTCACAAAAAATACACGACATTCATCAAGTACTTGTAAAAATTAAGTTCTGTTCAGGGTAAATTTTTAATTTTAAAATTTTTAAAATTTAATTTAATTTTAATTTTTAAAAATTTATTGTAAATTTAAATTAAGTTCACTTTATTTTATTTTTTTAATCCACTAAATATTAATAAATAAAATTTTAAAATAATAATAATAATAATAATAATAATAATAATTATTATTATTATTATTATTATTATAATAGTGATGACTGATGATTTCAAAATAATTTAATGATGATAGTTATAATTGAATCACAACATTTATACTTTAAGAGATATCTTTAGTGTATAGAAAGAAAAAATTTTAAAATTAAAAATAAATAATAATTTTTTAAAAAATATGTTAAAAATTAATTAAAGACATTTTTAATTGAATAAATTTTAATTTAAAAACTAAAAATAAAAAACTCAACCATCCTCAGCTGAATCTAAGCAATTGAAAAGGTTCAATTTTAATATAGTAAAAGTAAAAAAAAAATTATTAATTTATCATGAAGAATTTTTTTGAGTGTATATTATTAAGAATTATATATGTAATTTCAATAAGGATAATTTTTGTTTAATACTTTTAAAAATACGTACGTGAATGTACGTGAATGCGAGATGGAGTTGTTAATGAGATTTTCATATTTACACCCACATTCATCTCCATTATTTGATTTTTTACATAAAATTACTTAGACCTGAATCTATATCCATTTAAAAAAGTAATTCCAGCACTTCTTACGGATTTTTATTGTGGATAGCCATTGGATTTAGGTTCAATTTCTATACCTACACAAATCATTCCGCATCTTTCCGATTGACCTTAATTCACTCCATACTTCTTTCCTAATACACAAATCTATCTTTTTTTCTTTTAATTTGTTGAAGAAAAAGAAGATATTATATTGTGAAAGGATCACCGTGAAAAATTCTGATATAATTGTGGTGTAATTTTAGTTCAGTTTTTTAATTACAATGACATATGAGAAAGAAAGATTTAAAGAATAACGACTTGTATTTTCTAAATGTTTAGAATCTAATAATATTTATAACAAATATGCTATAGGTAATGATCATAAATTTATACCGTAATTATCAGAAATTAAATTATCAATGATAAAAAAATTTAATTTATAATATTTAAAAATTATAATTATAATAATTATAAATAATAACAATAATATTTAAATAGTTTTTCCATAATTATATTTGTAGAAATAAATTATAATAAATTATCAAATTTTATATAATAAAGCAACGTAATAATATCATTATCAACTATTGTTATAAAATAAAATTTAAGATTATAAATAAATTATACTTACAAATCATCAATAATTATTTAATTTAAAATATGTTTAAAAATATATCTTAGACTAAAAATTAAAATTATTAACTGAAAAGTTTATTAAAATATTTTAAATATATTAATATATTTTAGTAGCTATTAATATTTTTTAGATAGTTATTAAGATTTTTTTTTAAAATTATTTTAAGTAGCTTTTAAAATTTTCAATTTCTAGTTAAAATTTTCTTTTCTTTTCTTTTTAATATATTTTTATTATATATAATCATATATTTATTTATTATTTTTATAAGTTTAATATTATTTTATTTTTTATAATGATATTATTAATTTTGATAATTTTTTATATTATACTAAAATATTATATTTTATATTATTATTTTAATATATACTATACATTTTAATTATTATATTATTTATTTTATTTTATTAAAAAATATTGAGTCATTTAATAAAAATTAAAATTATAAAATAATTACTTCCTTAAAAAAATTTATTTAAGTAAAATATAAAATAAATTTTTATTTTAAATAACAAATTTTATTATATTTTGTTGAAAAAATATCATACTTATCATATTTTATTTAATTATTTAACTATATTTTTATTTATCATATTATATTTATTAATTAATCTAATAATTAATTTTATCTAATATTTTTAATTTAATTGGCAGCTTATTAATTTTAAGTTTTAATACAATTTTTTATTTTTTATTTTTCAGCTATTTTTTTTAACTTTTATCTACCTTATCCATTAGTTTTGTTAAAAAAAAACTTTAATCTTTTAAAAAAAATAAATATGATAGATATTTTGAAATTTTTAGAAGCTTAATTTTAAAAAATTAATATATACGGTAATGATTTATTTTTTTTATCATTTGATCAATTTGGCAAAAAAATAAGACCATATTTATTTCTACACTGGTGGATTTAATTAAACAAGTATTATAATTGATTAAGGTTATGAATTCGTTATATAATAAATATTTACAATAATTTATATATTAGGAAGAAAAATAAAAGAAAAGAGAAAAAAAATCGGATAAAACAGATGATGTGACGATTAGAAATAAATAAAAAAAAATGTAAAAATATCATTAAAAAATTTCTGTATAAATAACATTATTTATTTAGTTGCGAAGGAAAGTAAGAACTGAAAAAGGCACGTCTATGTCTCTCGTTATAAGTGGGTGGAAGCAAGTTAACGTAAATGGGTACGAATATCTTTAGTACTCCAAATTTATACATTTTATTATATAAATTAAAAAAATATGGCGATTTACATGATTGAAATTAAAGTTGTTAAACACTAATACATATAATTTTAGAAAATTAAACTGAAAACTGTATCATTAAAATAAGTATATAAATTATGAAAGACACACTACACGCATATCGATGCATGGCAAAAATCCTTTTTAAATCTGTAGCTTGCTTTAAGTTTTAAAATTTTAATTTTATTCTTTTGAGCACAGTATTTATTCAAAGAAATTAAAAGAAAACACTACAATGTACAGTTACTCAAATTTTGTCATTGTGCATAGATCTATCTATTTTTCTGCTCTGATAATTTAGGTTAATATCTGAATAAAGTTAATTGTTTGTTTTATTCAAAATTTTTGGCCGGGTACATTTCAGTTAATTAGTCTCGTAGCTGGGATTTCAAGCAAACTTAAAAAAAAAATAACTTTGACGAATATCAAATTGAAAAATTTGTAGCAGAGAAATCTTAAATTTTCAGTACTTAATTTTTATCTTTAAATATGTGAATATTTATAAATAAAAAGTAGTTTTTTTATAAGTCAAGAAAAAATTTATTAAGAAGAGGACATACCAGGTGTACAGATGCCATGTCATGTCATTCAAAGCAAATAATAGGATCATCTACTTGATAATTTATTTGAGAAGATAATTTAATAATTAAAAAAAAACAACTTTATTATCATCTACTTAAATAATTATACAATTTAATTCAACAATAATTTCATAAGAGAATGATGAAATTGACAACAATATATATAATAATTTTAAAAACTATTACTATCATCTTCCATTTATATTCACAGATTATATTTTTTTTTAAAGACCGCGTTTATTATTTGAAATGTCAGAGTATCAAAGACTTTGACTACTTAATTTACATCAGGTATTAAACAGAGAACATAGTATGGTATGCATATCCAAAGTGAATGATTATTGGTCATCAACCAGCAAGTATGAATATTCCTCAGTGAGAAATTAAGTCTCTGGTCCTCATCAAATTAGAAATTAATTTGGTTAACTGTAGGGATTATTAAGAAATTATGTTTTCTGTCAGCTGCTTACTCACATTAATTCGACTCTTTATTAAGTATTTAAGGAAATTAATTTTCTTAGCTAGAAAGGAGAGTACATTAATTTACAGCCACTTAACAGTTCTTGGAATCGATTCTCCGTGCAGTGAAAAATATTTCCTACGGTTCACCATGCATGCATGCATGCATGCTTCGTAAATTATAGAATGGAGTTCGCACAAACATGTAAACAAATTAACAGGCTATTAGTCTTAGCTCAACCTCTACAAAAGTTGATTAAAAATACTCATGATTACCAGTTAAAAAAACTATTCAAAATTATTTCTCAACACATTTATAGAAAGAAAATGACGAGTGTTTACCTTATTGGAAGGATTTATCCCAAAATAATAGTAATAAAAATAATAAATAATATGATAAGAAAAAAAGATAAAAAAAGTGAAAAACAGTATGAAAAATAAAATAAATATATACTAATAACTGTTATTTATAGAATGTGAAGAATGTCTCTTCAAAAAGCATAAATCACTGTTAAAAATTAAAATGCTATTTGGATGAGTAAAATAATTTTTAAACAGCAATTATTTTTATAATTTTTTTTCTTCCTTTCCATCATAACACCTATTATATCTCTTACATTTTTATTAATTTACAAGTTTTTTTTTTTTGTTTGGAGAATAGATCTACCTCATTTAAACTTACACCTAACATTTTTCATTCCCAAATTGTCACTGGAAGGAATGTTGTAAATGGGCCACTTCTCATTGCTATAATAACTAATCATATTTACGTAAAATTTCGGATGGAAAGCGAATGAGGTTCAAAATACTTATTGCTCAAACCAAAGAAGATCGATGAATTTGCGTAACTTAGTTTTGTTAGGTTAACTTTACCGAATAAACAAAAGAGTGACCGATTAAAATCTAGAGGGTTTGGATACGAGGGGAAAGGGAAGTTTGAATCTATGGATGAGTTCGATTTAAGTTGTGCTTTCGCGTTGATTACAAATCAGAAATCAAATAGTTCTTTAAATATTGGTTGGTATCTATTGAGGTAGAAATTATAGGGACTCCACCATTTCATTTAATGATAATCAGTAGTATTGGGGACCAGTTCTAATAATTGATCCTACCAAACAGCTCATTCTGCTCTCACTCCAACTCAAGTGGAATATGTGGCATTCAATTTCAAAAACTCCCAATAATCTCAATGAGAGTTATTGTATCCATAATCGTAATATGAAAAAGATGTAATTATGGGACAAGATGCATTCACATATATAAATGGTATTTTAATTAATATTCATACCAAAAACTTATTTAACCGACTAAACCGTTCTATTGTCTCATTGGATTACTGACCTTTTTCTATGTATTATATTACTTCAAAATATCATTTATTTATGGAAAGGACAAATTGCCATCATTTTTTATTAGTATAATCTTTTTTAAACAAAAATTAAATTATTATTATAATTACTGCAAATTTTCAATATCCACCATGTGTTTTCAATAATATTTTGTAAACAATACATGTATTTGGTATAAATTTAGATTGTTGATAACAAAAATATTAACTAAAATTTAATTTTTTTTTTCAAGATTAATACAATTTTTAATCTATTATCTTCCAAAATTTTATATTTTATTTATGTAAAAACAAAAAACCTTATATATATATCATAAAAATTATCTGAATCAGGTCTCAATAAAAATAAATCAATTAATTTAATATGTATAAAAAATATTCAATATAAAAAAAGTCTGCAGCTCAATATGCAATTTCATCTCTAATTTTTTTTCATCAAAAATGACATTTTTTATAGATCATATATTTGTTTCTCACAAAACTAGGCTCTATCTTTCAATGGCTTTTTCTTTTTACATCCAGAGTAGATTTAAAGCCATTGTCCTTATAATTTTTCAAATAATCAATAGTACCCTTTTATATTATTTAAAAAAACACACACACACACACACACACACATATATATATATATATATATATATATATATATATATATATATATATATATATATATATATATATTATATGTAAAATCTTACTGATAGAATTAATAATAAACAGAATATCATACTAAAATTCATTTTTAATAAATATTCAAAATTCTCAATCACGTTAGTAGTGAACACATAGCTTTACTTTGTCTTTTAGGATCTTCACTCTATTTTGATAATTCATTAAAAGAATCTTTTATTTTTAGTGTTTGAAATTTACAGCTTTGCCACTTCCAATTCTACTTTTTCTTTGAGTTTGAGATGGTGATTTAAATAAAAATAATATTTCATAGTAAATGAAAATTTATCAAAATATATAATGGATAAAAATGGAAAGATAATTTCAGTTAAAATTTTAAATGTTAGTAAAGGTAGCATTTAAAAAATATTATTTATTTTATCTAATTATTAAAAAAGTTATCATACCAAACTGAATTGAAATAAATTTAAAAAAATGTTTTAATTAATTATTTAATGTTTTTTAATTTAAAATACGCTCAAAATTCAAATAAAAAATATATACAATAATCTTTTGTATCCTAATCAATTTTCTGTTTATAAATAAAAAATATATTAAATAAATTATTATATTATTTTATACTACAAATAATATATTTAAATTCTTATTATTTATAGTTTATAACGTTTGAAGAAATGAAATACCATTAATATAGATTTATTTTCTCTTCCTTATTATTTTTATTTTTTCATGTCACATCATTAATCATATTTTTATTTTTTTATTATTTTAATTTTTTGCATGTGTATATCCTTCCCAAATGGAGTGACAATTTTCAATTAATATGTCATATATTAATGTTCTAAAATTCTAACCGCTGACATTGGTTACGAGAGAGAAATATATTAATTTAAAAAATCCTTTTTATATGTTATAAATGAATTTAAGTGGTTACCCTAAGTTTGTTGTTAAGAAATTTCTTAGCCACTAACATTGGTGGCCTTCATGTCACTCTCTATATATACGTACATGAGAGGGAATTTCCAGTATGTGAACGTTCCCCTCTACAATCCTAAGCAAGAAGTAAGCAAGAGGTAGTGAGAGCTGATTAGGGTCTATATACGACGCGATCGACCCTTTGGATTTCATGACCCAAACTCTCCGAATTTAGAAGATCGGTTCTTAACTTTTTCATAATATATAACATGGGGAGGCCACCTTGTTGCGATAAAATTGGGGTTAAGAAAGGACCTTGGACTCCAGAGGAGGACATCATCTTGGTGTCTTACATTCAAGAACATGGACCTGGCAATTGGAGATCAGTTCCCACCAATACAGGTAATATTAATGTTTCTAATTAATTTCAATTCCTCTTTATTATTAATTTTATAATTCATCACTTTTCATTTTTGTGTTATTTTGTTTGTTCTAGGTTTGATGAGATGCAGTAAGAGCTGCAGGCTTAGATGGACTAACTATCTTCGACCCGGTATCAAACGAGGTAATTTCACCGATCATGAGGAGAAGATGATAATCCATCTCCAAGCTCTTTTGGGCAACAGGTACTACTACCTATTAATTCTCATCTTCCTACCTACTTTAATTTGCTTTCTGCAATTAATGTTCCTATCTTTAACTAAGTCAAAGTAGTAACCTTTTTAATTATATTCTACAATTTTTCAAAGCAAAAGTGTATTCATTCAACCATATAATACCATTTTTTTTCTACCATATTTTATGGTGATTGTTTTCATACTGGTACGTAATAATTATTTGTAACTGTTAATAGCAATAAAAAAAATTAAAAAATCAAATATAAGTAGATAACTATGATGGTGCATATGTACAATGATTTATATTTTAAAGAATTTAAAATAAACTATGGGATCATTAAATGGAGAAATTAACAAAAGAATAATTGAGGATGGGAAGTTATTAACTTATTTGGGTCTGGGGTTTTAATTAATTTGCTAATTTTATTTTATTTTTCTCTTTGGAACGAGCTCATTATATGTAAATATATAATGGCTGCAGATGGGCTGCTATAGCTTCTTATCTTCCTCAGAGAACAGACAATGACATAAAAAATTATTGGAATACACATTTGAAGAAGAAGCTGAACAAAAATGATGAAAATGGGAGTGATGAGGGTGTGGAGCAAGAAGGACATTCATGTTCACATGGAAAGGGGCAATGGGAGAGAAGGCTACAAACAGATATCCAAATGGCCAAGCAAGCCTTGTGTGAGGCTTTGTCCCTTCACAAGCCACCAACCCATCATCATGTTTTCCCTGATATTACTAACCCCTCAACTTCTCATCACAACACAAGACCTCATCATCATGCTTCCTCATATGCATCAAGCTATGAAAACATTTCAAAGTTGCTTGAAAATTGGATGAAATCCCCAAACTCAATTGATCAAACAAATTCCCCAGGATATTCCTTCTCCAATAACATAATAGCAGGATCAAGTTCTAGTGAAGGAGCCACCACATGCTCACAAGATCATGTTTTTGACTCCTTATCCACCCTTAACTCCTCCAAATCTGAGACACAAGTGCCTCTTACGCTGCTTGAGAAGTGGCTTTTTGACGATGGAACAACTCAATGTCATGAAGATCTAATCAGCATGTCATTGGAGGAAAGTACCATCGATTTGTTTTAGAAATATTTAAGCTGCTTAATTGTTTACCTTAATTAAAGGCACTAATTAAGGTCCCTTATTGTGCCTTTTTTGTCTTTTTAGTGTGTGAGACCTCTTATAGGTCTTCAACTCTTGCAAATGGAACTTTTTTCTGGAGCTGATGAGTACGTACGAGATGATAACATCCTCTCACTGTAGCTACAAACATGAATTGTACATTACAAGGACATCTGTATCCTTAATTATGCTATGTGTCATAACCGTAATTACGACGAGACGACGAACTCGCTTAAATTTTGAAATGAATTTTGTGGATTGTGGAGTCGCCACCAAATTTTATTTTAAGGGAAAATATTTGGAAAAACCCTAACTTGAGGAAGAAATCTAGATTCGGGAGTCGGTTACGAGTAAGGAAGGTATTAGGCACCCTACTCGCCCGTTCCAAAGAACGGTACCCTTAAACTGAGTGTGTGATATTTTGAAAACTGTTTGATCCCTTAAAATATAATAGAAAATAAATAGGTTTATAGAAAATAACCTGACAGGACTTGATCCTGCTCCTACGTATTTCCCGGTGCAATGGGAAACTCAAGGCTACGTAGTTCTGGTTGACTATCCAAATTGTTGATTTTGGATTTGGTTTATATGACTTAAACTTCTGATTATGTGCCTAATTGGCTCCTGACCTGGTTAATCTAAAACAGGACCTGAAGTTGACAGGATCAATATTTACTCAACAGGAATGCTAGACTTTACCCTATAGACCTGGTTCCCTCCCTGTTGGTTCAGCATGATAGATATCCATCTGCATAACTTTGACTTTGCTTCAACCAGTCTAACTCATGCTCCTAAACCTCCCTAGTATGCTAGGTTCGAAAACTACAAAGACTTTTCTATGTACATAATGATTTAACCAATCAAGGGCAGGTTGCAGTGAACCTGTTTCTGTGGCTAGCCTAGGGATGATCTATTTTCTGCACTTGCCAAGTGTCCCAACAAATCTGGATCTACCATTAAGAATGACCTAAGTATCTATGCATGCCATGAACTAGGATTATTAATGCACTGAACTAAAGCTCTCAAATTCACTTTGACTCTTATTACCCTCCGAACCTTTTCCTGTAATCTACTTACGAATGCCAAGGGTGAGCTAGGATTGCCTAGAGCAAGAAATTCTGTCATTGAGTCTAACCTGGCCTAGGATCTGTTAAAATAATGCAGAGCCCAAAAGGCTAATAGGATATCAGGCCATTGTAAATTTAACCAACCCAGGATCAGGCTTGAGAAACCTTTACTAAATCAGGAGTCCCTAGTCCTTACTCTATGTATTTCCCACGGCCAACCAGAATATTTATCAGCAATCTAGGGTGTCGAAAGTGTGATTTACAAAACAATCTACAAGGTTCCTAACCTATAGCTACTGTTACTGCTGAGAATCTATTAGAGAATTTACAGGCTGAATACTAATCTCTGCTGAATTTCACAGGTTAAAAGGTAAGGGATATGGGCCATGATACTAACCTGATTAGAGGGACAAGCAGGGAGTTTCTATGCAGCTTAGGAGCTCCGAGACCTGTTGCTATATTTGATATGGCTATAACAAAATATACCTTGAAAACTCATGCTTGCCTAAGAATTAGAATGCATAGGGTGACTAGGACCTACAATCCAGAAACTAATCTTATGAAATTCAGTTCTTATTGCACTCATTCATTAGTTAGCACTCACCACGAAAAGTCTTAACAATCACAATTCTGTTGTTTTCTTTAGGGTCATTATTTGTACCAGGGATGGACTAAGTCACTGATTTGTTTGAATTGGACTATGGTACCCATAAATGAAAGGCTTAGCAGGGTAAGTCTGAACAAAAAAAAAAAACTTGCTACTGTACGACAAGGTTTTAGCACTTATACTAGCCTATTGATTCTGCATTTCTAGGATTTTCTAATCTACCTACACCCTCCAACTTCCAACACAGTCTCAGTCTAAAGTTGGCCTTCTTTTCAGTAATCCCCAACCACTACCAGTGTTCTTTGTTTTTACTCCTCTATTCACAAACTTGCAAGTATTAGTTCTAGGCAGAGGCCTTAAATTCACCCATCAGGCCAACAGTGCCAAATTTTGGCTTGGTGTCCTTCTAGCAGCTTGATATTATGATAGGCTATCCACCTCTACAATAGGCATTATACTCACTGAACAACACTCCTATTCAGTTTCCAATTTACCCTTAATTCCTCATGAGTATTACTACATTTTGGGGGGTCAGGACCCCTTGGTGAACTTAACTTGTTAGACAAAATTTAGCATGTTATGCTTAGACTTTTACAGGTTAAGAGATGGGGTAATAAACTATAACCTGTGGCTAATACAGGTACTGTTGAAATCTGGCTGGATGGTGTGAGAGAAGGGTGTCACCACCCTATTCACTTACCTATCCTGAACATACCTAGCATAGCACTTATAGATGGTTTTGGCACCATTTTTACAGCAAAGTGAATCATCACCATCAATTCATATTTCTGAAAAAAAGGAATCCTCTTCTTCTCTTTTTTTTTACTTGCTCTTATATCCTAGTTTTAAGGACCTATTGCCAGACTTATAAGTTGGGAGCCACATCTAACTGAAACTTAAAACTTCCTGCTATCTTTTAATCTTCTATTATATGGAATTATTTCTCTATCAATTAGGACCTTTTCCTAATACTTTTAGGCGCTACTGTAAACCATCCACCGAGCCTTCATCCAGGACTAATGGTGTTCAACCGGTATCCTTTAATGAATTCCAAGCAATCTAGAATTAACAGAATTGAATCTGAACTCAAATGACAGGTTACAGAATGCGATTACAGAGTACTATGTGAATTCTGCACCAGGTATACCAGGGTTATGAAACCAGTTTACTCTTCACTTACTTTTGTTGATAACACTAAGCTCTAACAGGTTGACCAAATCTATGGAGCAAGGTCTGAACATCAATTAAAACACAGAGGAAGCATAGGCTATGCTAAAGAATTCAAGAATTTATAGTCAAAGGACACTCCTGATGTTATTTAGGAACTGAACCATAGCAATCAGATACAGAGATTAAACTTTCATGGATTTATTAACGATTTTTGACTTTAAACCTCGAACAGAACATGCAGCCTAACTCAAAACAGGTATTGAAATCATTCAGGCATCTTGTTCATTGTGGATTCTACATATTCAAGACTTAAGTACAGTGTAGAAAGAGCAGCAGATGAAACAAAAGTGGACATGAAAATAGCAAGAGAAGCGAGCCTAACCTCGAGCACTGAACAGAAAATGAAGGAAACTTGTGTGATTTTGCCAAGAGAATCGGGGAGCAATTGAAGAAACCAGCTACCAGAAGCTAATCCAGGAATTTCACCAGCGGCAGAGAGAAAATCTTCCCAAGGTTCCCCAGAGTTTCAATGCTTGATGGAAACTAAAAGCCTCAGCGAAAAGCTCCGAATCAATTTTTTCTTTTTTTTTGGTGCCAAAATCCCTTTTATACCCCTAGCTTAACCCTGATTCTTTAACCCAAATGAAGTTACTTTCTAACCCTAGGCTAACTAACTCTATAATTAACTCCTAACTAACCTAAATGAATTTTATTTTTTAACTTTATTTGTTTATTATCTTATTTACTTGTTTATTTAATTTTGCATCTCTTTTTTCTTCTTTTTGACAATTTGAGCCTTTTTCTCCCTTTTTTTTAAGGATATTTAATAAATTAACTAATTAAGGAATATTTTTTCCCGGACAAAAATTGGTGCTCGTGTACGTACGCACCAACTAATAAGAGTTCAATGTATGTGTATTTCGGGCATTAGTTTACTACTTTCAATTTAAGGATTACAATTCTTCTAGGGTTACAAAGAATTTGACCATTGGAAATTAGATAAAATTGAAACTTTAGAATTTATCTAATATAGCTATAAAATCATCCTTAAACATGATATTGGATCATTGATCAAATTTTCATTTAATCGAATCTTTTTCGTTTCTATATCGATATCACGTGTGCCGAATGATATTGCTCTTATCTAATTATAAACGTTTACACTGATGTGTTTTTAGCACGTACGTTGAGTATTGCGTTCTCACTGAGGACTGATATATTGTTAACGAGGACTAGGGTATCGTAGTGTGCACCAGTAATTAACTAGAACAATTTTGTTACTGTTGGTTTTAAAAGATACAAGTAAGATCTTATTAAAATAAATATTTATTACATTAAAAATATAATAATAATTTTTAAAATAAAACTTTATCACATTTAATTATTTAATATCAATCATAAGAATTGATCTTAACATTTTTTCTTTTAGAAAAAAATCTTAGTTACAAAATTTTATCTCTACTTATTCTGATATACGTATTTAAGAGTTAAATAAAATAAAAGATATTTTTGTTAGTAGTTATTTTCTCCTTATAATTAAATAAATTTTTAAATATTATAAATATATTTAAATAACTGTCTCTTAAAATGTTTTATCTTTGAGTTAAATATGTTTTTAATCCTTTTAAAATGTTTAAATTTTGGTTTTGACCCATCAAATTTAAAATCTTTGATTTAGGTTTCTCATTTTTTAAAATATATTGATTATAATTCTTCTATTAACTTAAGTTATATTAAATTAAAATACATTAATCAATGATTAATAGAGAATCATAATCGACATTTCATAAAATGATTAAAATTTTTTCCAATAATGATAGATCTAACTTGATTTAATGTAACTTAAATTAATATCAAGAATTATAATCATGATATTTTAGAAAATAAGGGATCTAAACTAAAAATTTTAAAATTGAGAAACCAAAACCAAAATTTAAATATTTTAGAGGGACTAAAAACATATTTAACCATTTATCTCTCCTTCCTCTAATTTATGTAAAGTTAAAATTGAATTTTTATTATTTTATCATATATTTTAATAAATAAATATTATAATACAATATTAACATAATATAATGTTATATGATATTAATTCTTTTTTTATAATTTTAAATTCATAAACATTAGGAAAGGAAGTAGACCAAGTCAAGTTAGGTGCTGAGTGTTCATTATTTAAAAATTTTGAGACCTGAGTCTTTGTTTCTAATTTAAAGCTTACAAGCCTACAAGTTTATTTAAAAGCCTACATTATAAAAAAGATCAATAAATAGACTTAAAATTTATATAAATAATTGATTAAAAAGGCTTGCAAATATAAAACCTACAAAATAAAAAGATTATTAAATAAACTTAAAACATATATATATATATATTATGTAAATAAAATATAAAATAAATATTATACAAATATAATATATTAAAATAAATATAAATATATAAATATAAATAGACGACTGCATATGTTAAATATACTTTTTTATAAGCCTACATCTGACTTATTTATTTAAAAAAACTTTTTAATAAGCTCAAAGTTTGTCTATTTATTATACAAACTGAGACAAACCAGGCTTTAAACAAGTTAAAGCAAACTAGGCTTTAAACGAGTTACTTTCATCCCTAATAAACATCAACGAATCTTGGATATCCACTATGCAATCTGAATATATCCACTAATTTAATTAATGAATTACGAGTTATGCATACCAAAAAAATATATTCTCTGCCTACTTCTATATTTAACATAATTTTTAATTAATTGATAATATAAATTTTTTATATCAACAATATATTAAAATTATTTTTATATTTATAAAAAGTATCTCTTATTTTTATATTTATGATAAAAAAAATTTATCTCAAATAAATATATATTTTTCTTTCCGTAACAACAATGACATATTTTCTTATTTCTACTTCTTCGTATTATCTTTAAATGATAAAAATAATTTGATTTTTCATATATTCTAACGGTTATACTTACTTTTTATTTTTTTATATAACTTCTGTTACATTTATTCATTTAGGAAGAAGGCAAATAAACATAATTTTATATTCAGAGTTAAAAATTAAAAGAAAAATTTTAAATAAAATTCTCTTACTTTTATTTTACCATATAAAAAAACTATAATGCTTTTATTTACATCACGTGAAAAAAAAAGAATAAAAAATAAAAAAGAAAAATAAATTATTTAAATAAATTAAAATAAAAAATGAAGGATTTTTTTTATTTAGATAAATTAAAAAGATTAGGAATAAAATATATTAGTAATAAAATTTAATTTTATTATTATTATTTTATTAATATAGTATTTTTTATATTTTAAAAATATAAAATAATTTTATCAATTTAAAATAAAAAATACTAGTACTTTCTTATTTTCTTACAAAGTTGAGAAAACAAAATCTAATAAATTTTGCAAAAATTGATTCTTTTTTCCTACTCTTACTTCCAAATAAAAGATAAAAAAAAATTTATATCTCTTTTTTTTTCCTTTCTTTTCTTTTTTCCATCAAACAAAGCGTAAGAGTGTATTTTTTGTTAAAAAAAATAATTATTAATTAAAATATGTTATTTGATTATAAAAAATATTTTTTATTTTTATTTTTATTTATAAAAATAACATCTTATTTTTATTTAGTTTTCTATTTTTAAAATTTTATATTAAAAAATAAAAAAAAATTATTTTATTATTATTTTCTGTACAAAATATTAAAAATAAAAATAAAAAACATTTTCTAAAACTAAAGAAAAAAATTTCAGAAACATCCTCTAAAATAAGATAATATTCCTAATAAGTCCTAAGACAGGAGATCCTCCAATGCTAAAAGAAGCATATACAGTATAATACTAGCTAGCCAGCAACCAAATCATTAATAACACATCACGTCAAGCTCAAGTTGGTTTTTCAATATGTACGAGTTAAGACGTTCTTAGAATATTTACTTGTTCTCCTTCTAAGTTGAAAAATGGGCAAACATTAGTCTTTTCGAAATGTTAGTTTCAATCTTACTGTTAACGGTAGCCTATAGCCTATTAAATGATGAGTTGGTAAACAGATGTTGAAATCTCAGTTGCCACAAGTCATACTAATCAATCCAACTTGTCATTATCCCCTTTCTTACTTCCTCACACGTTGGAGACCACGCTCATCCTCCTTCCACCACTCTTAACAATTCAACCCCACAACCGACAACCCATTCCCATCATCATCAACTTGAGTTCACCTTCGAGTAAGTGTTGCATCAACCACAAGTAAATAATTCATGAAATATATTCCTACTATGTTTGTTGCTATCGTTAAAACAAAAATACGAAAAGCAATTTAATCTGTTCATCTCTCCAACATTATAGTTAGAAAGTAGAAATAAGCTTGTCTTATTTAATTATATGCTCATTAAATAAGAAGATAGAATTATACATATACGATCATAATAATAAATTAAAAAGAAAGATACCAATAATAATATTTTAATATTTAAATTAGTGTATATTTTAATAGAATAACATGAATATAGCATGACCAAATAAATGTTTTAATAGCATGATGAGCATGTGTCCTGTATATATGACTTGGACAAGGGTGAGTTACCATTCAAATCAAGGAACATTTCCATAAATACATTTAATGTGATAGAATTAACAATCGTTGAATGTTTTAGAATTTTTGGAAGGCGCGCCTAAACCATGGATGATGATCTTTGAGATTGATCATAACAATATCTTTTGAGTCTATGTCTAAATGTAAATAAGTCTAGAGCGTTGCCCACTACATTAGGCATCATGGCTGCTAGGTAACCCCGAATGGAATGAATATGGTCAAATTTGGTTGATGAAATAATTAATGTTACCTTCGTTTCTATTTATCATTGAGAGAAAGAAGAGAAGTTGTTTATTTGTTTATTTCCGTAGATTTTTTAAGATAATATTAATTACTTTTTAATATATTTTGCTAATATAAAAAGATAAATAAATAAAGATAATAAAAAACAATGTAATAAAATAAATAAGAGATACATTAATAGAAAAATTGCTAAATAATTCTAATAAAATTAATGAATTTGTTGATTTTGTAATTTTTCTCTTTTTAAACGGATAGAGGCGAGGTAAATTAAAAAGTGAAAGAAAAGCATACATGTGTGCGTGGAGTATGCTTGTAATTACGTGGGAGTAATACACTGCACAAGGTAGAAGATTAGCGTGTAATATGCATGTGTGAAGACTTTCTTGTATTTTTCTAGTGCCCTGGTATTCTTATTAATACTATATTCATCTTGGTTGATAAAAAGAAGAAGCGAAAGAATAATATAGAATTGACGAAATCAGATTACGTTGTTTCTGTAACGGTTTCATAAAAAAAATGAACTTAATAGTTTTCCAAATAGCATTTCGATCTTTACTTTGTAGGGTGAGACCGTGAGAAAGAAATAATGATGCAATAAATTAAAATTATTTGATAGCACTATTTTTAAATGAGCTGAATGAATGAAAAATTGAACATCATTGAAATTTGCTTATTCTTTTTCATAGGCATTAGTTGAAATATGCTTCTTTAAATAAGAAATTGTAATAATATTAATTTGAGGAATGGAGGAGCTAGAAGCAAGTAGTAAAGATGATTGACTTTTCTTTTCTCGCAAAATTTGGTATTAGATACGCTTGTCACAGGTCGAACTTCATAGTAAAGTCAGAAACCCATATAAAACAAAAGGTAATTTGTTTGGTACCTTCGCAAATTTGGGTAGGATTATTAACTAATATTTATTTTATACATTTTCTCTATATTTATTAATATTATTTATAAATATATATAAATTATTTATAAATTGGTCCTTACGTAATAATATTATAAAAAAATTTAAAATTTAAAATAATTAATATTTAATTATTTTAATATGTTATTATATTTTATTTGTAAAAACCATATCTACCTTATGGTATTATTTTTAAGAAATCACGATGAAAAAGTAATATATATATATATATATATATGTATATATATATATATATATATATATATATATATATATATATATATATATATATATGTATGTATGCCAACGATAGAAGTACAATGGGGGATGAAGGGTCCTTCTCACCTCCTACAAGTGGTTTTTCCACTCTCTTGAATGAGTCAATGTGAGTAGATGGTGTGAAAACACTTCTTGGTGTCGAATTCTAAAAACCAATGTGGGATTTCCTTCAAGTGCAGTGGTATGTCAGACAAAATCAGCCTCCTAATGGCAACAATAACAAAGATTCATTTAATTAATTAGGTTAAATGGTAATTTATATATAAAATATAATAATACATTAAAATAATTTTAAAAATTTGTTTTTAATTTTATAAGTATTATTATGCAAGGATCAATTAGTAATTTGACGTTTTTATAAATCCTTATTAATAATATTAATAAAAAAAATCTAATGTTGTTGATCGAAATAAATACAAAAAACGCATGCTATATAAAATATTGGTGATGGCATTTAATGTATGCTATTTTCAAATTTAGGTGGATAAAGTACCACAAATAAAAAAAATGTGATTAATGTACCTATTACTAGATTAGATAATAAATTAATAGTAAATGATCATTAATTAGAGCTAGTTAGCCCGTATTGTCAAGAAGAAATAATATTTAGATAGATACATCTTCATAAATTTTATACAAGTTCTCTGTCAGATTCTCTCCTTTCATTCCTTTACACCATTGTTACCTTTTGGACTTTTATGTGTTCTGTGCTTTGCTTTATATAGTTTGGGTATTACTTTTATGATTGTCGGATGTATTAATTAATAGTAAAGAGCATGTACTATTTCAATCAATTTCTCAACAACTAGACGGAGTCCCAATAAGAATATAATATAGTGAATTTTATAACAATTTAATTTCAATGTATTATCAAAGAAAATAATATCAACACTATTTAATGGTATATTTACACATTATTATTTTATATTTTAAGTAGTGATTATAATAATTAAACTTAATTACTTATAATTTAACAATATATAGTCAACTAGTAACATAAAAGAGGAGACGAGGACAGATTTGTTTGCATGGGTGCAAGGTTAATACTTTTTACATCCTTCAAAAAAAATTTATAAATATATAATTTTTATTGATGTGATTTTTATTTATTATTTTGTTAAATTTTATAAAAACTAAATTATAATATTTTTATGAAGTATTAAATTATTATTTTTAATCTAAAATTATATAATTTATATAATAAAAATTTAATTTATTAATAAAGTTATCTAATAAAAAATATTAATAAATAATATAAGAGTGAGTTTGACTAGTACAAAGGTGAACTAATTCCTTCTCGTATAAATTCTTTTACATTAACATAACATAAAACTATAATATTGATAAAAGAAAACGTTATACCAAATTAATTTATTTTATAGTGAATTTAATTATTATTTTTAGTATGAAACTTTTATACAACACAAATGTGAACTAATTCCTTTTCGTATAATTTTTTTTTTACATTAACATAACATAAAAATTATAATATTGATAAAAGAAAACGTTAAACCAAAATCAAATTTATTTTACAGTGAATTAAATTATTATTTGTAGTGTGAAGCTTTTATATTACTTAATTATATGTACTTATATGATTGAAGGAGCTTAACTACTAGCTTTCATACCGATTTAACGACTTGGGTCCCGGTTTGTCTAATAAACATCTGGTTCAGTGTAGGTTCAGTGGTCTAACATCAGTTTATATGTGTGCAATTGAGTGGATCAAACTGGTTAGTGAATAGTGATCAACTTTTTAGTTTGACCTGCCGCCAGACTAAGTTTAATAACATTTTGTTTCATAAAGTTAATTTTTTTTAAGATGTAGTAATGTGTAATTTAATAGTATTTTAGAAGATATTTGATATTAAGTCAAAATTTAAACCTATGATATTGATAACACTTCCATACGTTAAAAGATATATTAATTAAAGTATTGTGAAAATTAGAACTTTTTATAATTTTATAATAAAAATTTTAATTACTATGAAAATGTTACATTATATAAATAAAAAAGTATGTCATGAGGTTGAAAATTTTATATAAAAATTCTGTTTTTTAAATTTTATTATTTTTTACGTTATATAAAAAAATAATTGTAATAAGTTAATAAGATAATAATATCAATTAGTTGTCTTATGTTGATCTAAAGGAGGACCATCACTAGGGTAGTAGGGTGGAATTAATGTGATGGTGAAAGAAAGCTCGTTTTAGAAGAGATGGTAAGAGGAATAGATTATAACGAAGATTCAAACCTCCGTTTTTCTTATGTCTGTGTCCTTCATAAAGCAGGCAAAATTAATGAGTTATGAGTTTTCAGCTGTAATGCCCATTTTGTTAGTTCAACATTATTTTCAAACAGGCACGATATCAACTGTACAATTCATTTTCATTATTTTCGTTTTACTAATGTAAATTGTGTTTTGAAAATGATATTATTAAAGTTTTAACTACTTCTACATTTTTCAAATCCTAAAGATAAATGTTACAAATACTACAAATAAAATTTATTAAGTATATTAAAATAATTTTTAATAATATAATTCTTATTTAAAAAATTATATTATTAATACAAGTTTTAATAATTTATATTGATAAATAATGTATTCTATTTTTTTGCATATCAAGAATAATAATAATAATTTTATTATTTTTATGTACTACTTTTATCACTAACAATATAATTATATTATATTTATAATTATTATTTACTAAAAAATATTTTAATGACGGTTCAAATAATATAATTATAAAAAATTAATATATTTATATTAATTTATACAAAAATTAAAAATATTTATTAAAAATTATATTTTTTAATAATTATTATTATTATTTTATCATTTTTATTTTATAAATATATATATATATATATATATATATATATATATATATATATATATTATTGCAATGCTCACAACCGGTATCATCATTATATTAATAGTCCTTCCAGTTAACCATTATAATGCCAAACAAGCTCGAATAAGGGGAAAATTGATTATCGATTCATGGTTTTATAAGAAAAAAAAATATAAGCGTAGGAAAGATATAGTCCGCACATATTTAAGACTAATAATTAACTGAATCAAGTTGAAAATAATTTAAGACTCGATTTATTATTATCTTGATAAACTTAATTTATAAAATAAATGAGTTTCTTTTGTTACATGAAATAAATGAGTTCAACTTAGATTAAAAATTAAGCTAATTATTTAAATAAGTACAAATTGAGTTTATATGTATATAATTTAATTTATTTAGCTGAACTTTTGTATATAGCAATATAAATATAAAATATGGTTGATGATTATTTTTATAAATTATCTTATTTTAATGTTTGATCTGTATAATTTAAATTTATGAGTTAAATCATCAAATAATTCATTGTGGTCCGTATAATTTAAATTTATGAGTTAAATCATCAAATAATTCATACATTAGAACAAAACTAATATCATTTTTTTTTAATTTAAACTTTGAAAGTGAAGAACAATTTATGAACATAAATCAAACTAGATATAAATTGGAAAAACCGATTCTCATCAAACTTAAATAAAGTTCGAATTATATCAATTCTTCTTGAGTTAAGTAATTAATGTTGAGGGGGCGGGGCTGGTCCAATAATTTTTTTTTTGTGATTAAAATCTTTTATTTATCAAGAGAAATAATTTGGAACCTATTTTATATAAATGAAATATATTATATTTATTTATTTATTTATTTTAATATTATCTTTTAAAACAGTGTTATAATAAGGACACTTTCCTTGAAGGTTTAAAGTGACAGCTTTTCCGGTCCAATGCTGAGATCGGGCTTTGGAGGTAGGTTTTACACTTGATTTATTTTTAACTCTGGTCATGATATTATTATAAAAAGTTATTTATTAATATATAAAAATTTATTAATGTTAAAATAATTTTTGTTAGCCTAATTTTTTTTAACAAAACATAAATTAATAGTGTATATTTTAAAAATATATTCTAAAAAATAATATATTATACTAATATTTAATTATTAATAGTATATACTAATGTTTTATTTTAATCAAATTATTAGTTAGTATAAACTTTTTATATAAATTTATGATATCTAACAGTTTAATTATTGTTAAATAAATATATATATCAATAAAGATTAACATAACATTTCAATATACGGAAAAAAATTTAAGAAAATATAGAAAAGAACTATTTTGATAAGATAATTATTTCAAGATAAAAATATATATTAAGTTTTTTTTATACAACATGAGAAAGTAATGTCGAATTCAGATCAAATTCTCATCGATCGATTCTAATGGTTAAAATAATATATTAATAATGTATTAGTTTGATTTGATATAAAAAAATTATAAAATATCTCGCATACAAAATACGATTTTTATTAATCTTAATTTTTAGAAATAATTTTAAATATTTAAAGTAGCAATTTTAAAATATATATATATATATATATAACACTTTTTATTTTTATGTGATAAATATTTTTAATAGAAAATTACTATTTTAAATATTTAAAAAACTAATTTTAAAAATTGAGCTTAAATTTTTTTAAGAAAAAGCACCAAAAGCTATTCAAAATTATGAATTTAATTGAACCATCCACACCAAGAAAATTATGAATTTAATTCCATAATATAAAAATCAATAAACACGTCTTCAGCATATTCCAGTCTCTCTAATTATTTTTCAATAATAATGTTGATAGAAAACTCTAAACAACTTTGTGTATTTCTGAATTGATTTTTGAATTATAAAGGTTCCCCATTCATTATCGACGTACACAGACCGTTGCGCAGCCACAGCTAAATAGGAGATATATTTTAAAAAACTTAAGATCAGTTAATAAAAATAACTTGTAATTTTATAAATTTTAATTTATATGAACAAAAAATTGTTATATTTGATAAAAAAAACTAATTTTTTAATATATTTTTATTCAATTTTATTATATAAAGTTTCATATAATAAACATGTGTTAAATAAATACATACTTAAATTATTTATCTATGAGACTAGAAACATCCTAAATCATAGTTGCATTTTTTTCAAACTAAGATCTAAATAAGGCAATCTTGAACCAGTAAGTGATTAATATGACATGATGGTATTAATTAGTCTCTTCTCCTGTCATGTCGAGCTTACATTTACCTACAAAAATTACATTTAAACATTTTGAGGTATATTATTGTATTGACAAAATTCATGACTCCTCTTCTAGAACATATTTTAAGATTTTTAAATAAGGCAAATCCTAGGTTAAGAAATTCATTAAAAAAATATTGAAAATGTTATCAACATATTTTATTTAAATTATAATATATTTCAATGTATAAATTTTTATTTTTAATTTTTCGCTAATATTTTGAAATATTACTTAATAATATATTAAAATTGTTATTTATCATACAATGAAAGACTCTTTATAATCAGTGATTAGAAATTTAACATTATTATCTACATTAATAATAATTAAATTTTAATATAAAATTAGATGAACTAAGCCATTAGTTATGATCACGTTTCAAGTCAGATAATTTAAACCTAAATGTGTTAGATATAATTAATTTCAAAAATTATAATATTTTAATTCGTAGAAAACTATTTAAAATTTAATTTTTATATTTCTAATATTTATGAAAAATAATGCTTATTATATAAATATTTACACTTAAATTTTAATTTTTATTATTATATTGATAAAAATATTCATATGATAAATTTTGATTCAATGTATAAAACTTTTTTATATGTTAAATATTACATAAGTCCTTTCATATTTTATAAATATATTTAATTAAATATTAAAAATTTAAAAATTGTATATGTTTTAAAAATAAAATTTTCAAATGAAGTTAAAAAAAAGAACATAAATAATAAATAAGTCCTATTTTCATATTTTAAAAATAATAAAGTAATTTAATTTTTTAATAAAAATTTAATCACTTAAATAATTAGAGATAGAATAAAATTAATTTGTCCAAATAATTTTTCAAATATTAAAAAATAAGAATGAAATCATTTTTGTAAAACTATATAGCAGTTCATATGATTAAATTTTAAATTTTTCAATAATAAAATTAAGATTATTTTTGTCATTTTAATTATAGGAAATAGCTATTATTTTATCCATGATTTTTAATTTTATTCCAACGTTTTTAAAAAATTTAATATTTAATAATTTTAAAATTTTACTATAATCAAGATATATAATTTTATTATAATTATAAACTATAAATATATTTATAACTACTTAAGGATATATTAGATATTTTGTGCATTAAAAATATATATTAAGGACAATTTCATCAACTTAATATAAAAATAAAGATTGATGATTTTAGAGTAGGATATTCATAAAATAGAAAAAAAAATTTATAATTTAAAAATAAAAATTATGTAATTAATATACAATAATAAATAAATTAAAATAATTTATTCTTTAATTAATTTTATAATGTCCAATGCTACATCATAGTGGTTATCATATTCTTATTTTATTGAGATAGAAAATAAATTAGGCTACTTCAACTCATTATATAAGGAATGCAACATATGAAAAAGGCTAATTTATGTTAATTACACTACTCTCAACCATTGTAATTTTAACAGTGAGACTATAGCAGTTCTAATGATTCACGTGATATTGTGTTTCTTGGCATTGAAACTGAGCTTCATGATCAAATTTTGAAGGGTTTCCTAATATATATAACCACTTATTTTTAATATATATATATATATATATATATATATATATATAGTTAGCAACTTACTAATTTGATTTTATTGAAATACAGTAAACATATAATTTATTAAAAAAAATTCTAAAATATATATATAAATTTTAATATGTATACCGACTAATTTTTAGAATGAATATATTAGATAAGTTATACCTTTAAATATCTCAAAATACATTAAAAATTATAACTAATTGCATTTATATTATATTACATTATATTATATTATATTATATATATATATATATATGGTATTCAACATGTGTTGCATCTAAATTAACACAATGATGTGTGACATCATTTATATTATAAAAGTATAATGGTAGATGAAAGTTTTAAAATCTAGTTGTAAAAATATTTTGTGAATAATTAATTATTTAAAAATTTAAAATTATTATTTTGATTATTTGATGATAACTAAATAATACGTGCACAGAAATATATAATCATAGGATAAATTTATTATCGTATGATAATGTAACTATATATGTAAAACATAATCATTATATTTTAAAATCAAAAAGTGTGACATTTAAGACTATCATAACTTTTAAATTTTGCCCCGCATTTTAAAATAAAAATAAAAATACCTTGATATGAAATATTATAAAATTTTAAATAGTTAGATAAATTAGTGTAATAATATAAAAATATATCATGAGAATAACGGCAAGTTAAATCAAATCCTTTATTATATGTTAATGAATACGGAACATTTTTATTTTAAAAAAATCAAATGAAAACTTCAGAAGCGCCAACAGGCACTGTTTGCCATGATAACGAGGAAAAAGGATTAGAGTTTCTCTTGTAATGTATTTAAAAGTTAAAATTATTAACTAAAAGTTTGTTAAAATATTTTAGTTTTGTTTGATAAATAAATTTTGTAATAGTTATTGATATTCCTAAATAATTGTTGGTGTTTTTCAAACGTTACTTCAAACAATGTTTAATTTTTTTAGCTTTTAAATAAAACAATTTTTATATTTATTTTTATAATTTTTTTAAAAATTTAATATTATTTATTTTATAATAATATTATTAATATTAATATTTTTATATTATTATAAACTATTTTATTTTAAATTTTTATGTTAATATATGCCACTTTATTTTAGTTTTTATATTTTATTTTATTTTAAAATAAAATATGAAATATTTAGATAAAAACTTAAAACTTTTAAAATATCTAATTTTAAAATATTTTTATTTTAAATTTATTTATATAAAATTTAAAATAAATATTTTTATTTTAGAAAATAATATTTTAATCAAATTTTACTAAATTTTCATTAAGATATATCACACTTAATAAATTTTAATGCATTTATTAATTATTTTTTATTTTTTATTTATCAATTATAATTATTTTAGATTTTTTCTTTCTCGCTACACGATCAAAACTAACATAAAGTTTTCATCTTTTAAAATTTTTACTTTTATATTGCTTTGTGTCTAATTTCAATTATTTGTACTTTCAAAGTATTATTTTTAACTAATTCTTAAAATTTACTTTGTTTTATGCTAAATCTATATTACTCATTTATTCAAATTAATTATGTACATTTATTTTTATTTCTTTTAATCAATGTAATTATGTAAATGCATCTTGTGAAAGTTGTATTTTGGTTTTTTTTTTTCGGTACATTTGAATTTCGCATAAAGTCTTTCGACCAACAGTTGAACCGGTAATTGTAAATGTAGCACTACCAATCAAATTTTAAACTGATTATTTTATCCAAAAAGAAAAGAGGATGGTGCTCAGTAGATTTGCAGCACTCTTTTACCTTATTTTTCTAAGAGTAAATTATATTGATATATTTTTTATATATATTAAAATTATCTTATATTTTTATTTTTATATATATAATATAAAAAATAAAAAATTTATAATATCATATTTTTATGTAAATTGAAAAATTTATGTAGGCTAAAAAAATATTGAATATTTTTCAATAAATTTTAAAAATGTTAATGTAATTTTTTATTTTTAGTATTTAAAAATTTAAATAAAAAATAACTGCTCCATATAAAAGTTTTATTCTCTTTATTGTCGTTTATAAAACCCTTCTTTAACAATATAAAGATTAAGAAAATATTAATTATGAAAAATTATATAATATCTAATTTTATTTATATTTATATTTAAAATTAAAATTTATTTTAAATTTATTAATTAAAGCATATATTAATAAAAAATAAATATTTTTAAATTTTATGAAACATTTTATTATTGAAAGACGTTAGAAATTAGTTAAAGTATTTAAGTTTAAATTTAAGTTTAATGATGCTTTCGGTATTATTTTTAATTAAAATTAATAATTTTTAATAATCAATGATTTAATAAATATAAAAAACTTATAATATTAAACCTAAATTTTATCTCTAATCAAAATAAAAAATATTATTTTAAATAAAAATATGTATTTCTTGAATAATGAAAAATCTTCCTAGACAATGATGTCCACGGGCGCGCCGCCGAAGAAGAGAACGTGTTGTATTTTGCCTCGGAAATGGGAAATGTTTTGTTGATATTTTCAAGGAGTATTTATATTTTTTAGAAAATAAATAAATAAATATAATATTTGATACACTCATATGAATCATATAATTTAAAAAATATATTAATTAAATAAATATTAGTATCAGAAAATACATGTGAATCATTATTCTTCTGCATCTCTGGTTTTTCATTTCTTGCCTCCGGTTTATCATTTTTACAGTGGATAAAATTTAAATCTAATAATATAAGATTTATTTTATTCTATAGTTGAATTAAAATTTAATATTTATTTTGATGTTGATAAATATTAAATCTTGATATCAGTTATTAAAATAACTTTTTTATTATACTGAATCTATTTTTGCACCATAGATCGTACTTTTGCACCATCCAGTAACTGAGATATCGTCAACAACCTGTCCCACTTTCGCTGTCTCTACCCTTTCTTCTTTTATTAATACTACTGCTAATCTTCCTTTTATTCCAAATCCCTTAAGAGAATTAAGTTACTTACTTTGTAAATTATATTTATTATTTATGAATTTTCTAATATTTTAAAAGCCTAACCATTACCCTTCTAAAAGTGTTCAAATACGCTTATAAACTATAATAGCAGTGGTAGATAAAAATTGTAGATTTTTTAATCTTGTTTGCAATAAATTGAAATTAGAGTTCAGTAATTCTTACAATTCAATAAAATAAAATAAAAGTAGTAGTGATTCAATATTTTTATCAAAAACTAACTTATGAGATATAATTTTAATTAATTAATAAATTATTAATATTTTTTACAAATAAAAAGTTAAGATAAAAATTATGGGTATTCCATTAAGGTAGAATTTAATATTATATTAAAATTGAATTTGAGATCTCACTCAATCTTAAAAATTAACTTATATAATAAAAATTATCTCTATAAATCTCACTTTTAATCAACGTAAAATTTTCTAATAATTTTTATAAATAAAATTAACATATAATATAATCTAGATCATAATATCATATATTATTTGAAGGATAATTATTATTTCATATCTTATTTTTTAATACAGAAAAGATAAAAATATAAAAAATATTACAAATAATGACATAAAAAATAAATTAAAAAGATAAAAAAAATATTTTAATTATATGAATATCAGTATTCTTATATAAAAATTTAAGAAATATGTCTGCTATCAAATAATCGGACATTTACAATTCAAATCCATCAGGCAGATTAAATTCTTCATAAGTTTTAAAAATTTAGCTAAAGCATTATAAAATATAAAAAGGGAGTTATTAACATTTTGATCAAAAGTAATATAAAAAATAAGAGATATTATTTACGATAAAAGTAGCATGTTATCCGTATATAATACGGGTGTTTTTATATTTAAATAAAATTTATAAATTAAAATTAAAAACAATAAATATTTTATTGTTAATAATGAATATTTTTGCTATATAGATTTAATATTATATTATATATTAAATTAAATACTTATTATTTTAAATTAAAGATATCTAAATATAATTAGAAGATAATTCGTTTAAAATAAAAACTTAATTTAACATGAATATTAAAAATAGTTTATTTGAATTTAAAAAATATATTAATATACAATAAAAAATGAATTTAGATTATGAGAATAATAATTTTTTAAATAAAAATTAAGAAGTTATAAAAAGAATCTTACTCTAACATGCCATATAAAGGAAAGTCACATTTTATGAAGAAAAAAAAAAGAAAATATAAAAAGTATGCTAATTAAAAGAGTGAAATTTATTAATAGTCTCACTCTTTAACGTAGTAGTTTTAGTTTATATGACAGAGGAATTATGCAACAACTTAAATAATATTCTTTTTTATTATATTATTAATTTGATTACACAGTTCTTCCTTTTTGTTTTTATTTTTATACGAGATCACATATATCTTTTACGAAACACAATTCCACTAACTTAATTAGGATTAACATAGGTAATAAAATTATTTTTCAAAACATTTAATGCAATTGTATAACCAACATTTAAACTCTGGTTAAATAAATATATAAGTTACCATGTTACAAAACTTAACTCAAACTAGTTAACGATAGGTTTTTTTTTTTTTTTTACATATTTTTACAATAAATTTCGAAAAGCGTCCTATTTGATTAAAAATCTTTAAACACACGTTCAAACTAAGGGCATGCTTTTAGTTTTTATTTTTACGAATAGTTAAGAATTATCATTTTATTTTTATTTTTTTTTTAAGAAATGAATACTGAAACAAAGAACTAAATGAAAAAATAAAATAAAATGAGGTTTTTGAAATTATTTGTAAAATCAAATACTAAAAAAATGAAAAAATATGTTATAAAATCAAAGAAGACCTAATTAAGTTGTGTAAATGCTAAATAAATTTTATTTTAAGTTGAATATTTTTTAAAATAAACTAAAATCAAATCCAAATTTTTAAAAGTTGGGCATATTTTAATATTGTTTAAAATGTACTCTCTTCCTTTTTTTTATTTAATATTATTTTATATATATTAAGAAAATTAATTAATACCTTCATTTATAAAAAAAATTTATTAAATTTTGTATTATACGATAAAATTTCTCATTAATTGACTTGTCTTATTTTTAGGAAATCCAACAAATTTATTAAATTAAAATAGGCTAACTAAGAGATAGACGAGTCTAGATGAAGAATGCAAGGTAGAAGAAGCAACTATAAATCCCTTGCGACCCAGCATATTAGTTTGGATCAGCAAAAGACATATCCATAAACTAAAAAAGGCCCAACATAGCAATTCCAAGATAGCCAACTATGGCCCATATATGAAAGCAAAATTCAAACCAATGATGCCTAAAAAAATCCTAAATAAAAGGTAGGTAGATGTTAATCTGCAGCGAGACAGCAATGATTCACTCAAACAAAATAGAATAGGAAAATCCGATGCAATCCATTGGGCTATAGAACCGGTTTATCTAATGGTAACAAAAATAATGTTATTGTAAAGATAAAAGGTACAATCAACAAGAAATAATAAATATTATCTTAAATTTTTAAAATAATTTATAAAGACAAACATTTTCTAAATAATAATAGTTAAAAGAAGAATAGAGAGAGTAAAATTTAAGAAAACAAAATAAAACATATGCTCTCTGTTGCTTTCTTCGCACGACGAATACTACTTAATTAATTATTATTGAATTTTAAGCCAAAATCTATGGTCTTAATTCACATCATCACCACGTATAGGAAGTAGATATTATTATGGAAGCTTAAGGTGATGGAAAATATTCGAGTTTTTATCTCGCTTTCGGCTCTGACTCTTAATAGTAGGGCTGGAAATATTCGATTGTTAATTTTTTAATTAACAACTTTTTTACTTCAAATTTTAAAGAGAATCCCTAATGCAGAGCCGATGGCTATTTGAGTATATAACACCATTCTTGTAATTTTCCATTTTTGCATATATATTGTCATAAATATCAAATATATATTATACAAATTTTTATTCTATTTATGATTGTACAATTTTTTATATTTTTTTTAAAAAATTATTAGCTATTAAATTTAATATGTAAATAGATGTAAGATAATTTTTTATATAAGTGATTTATTACTTTTTTAATTATTTAAATGATTATATAGTCTGTTCTCTAGTTGCGATAATCCTACAAAAGTTGTGCTTTAGGCCCAAAGAAAGGATCATGAGTAGCATACAAGTTCCATGCTATTGTTTTATTCTTTTGGTCAAACTTTCCTAATTTTTGGTTTTTCAATGTGAACCTATTTGTGAAATGTGAATCACCAACTATTGACAAATAGATACACGTTAAAAAATAGTTTATTCCTATATCCTTATGGGCTGCGTTAATTCAAGAAGGCACACACGCACTCTTAGAATTGTTGACCAAAACAATTACACTCATCGAAAGGAAGCTTCGGTCTATATAATGATGGCTAGCTTGGGCTTTCCGCAAATGTTTACCAAATTCACTATCTATACCAATGTGACCCTTATTTTATTTATTTTTTTATAAATAAACAAACAAAAACAATCTTAGCACAGTGGCTTTAAGTTGGATCACAACAGTAAAAATGCAAAAAAGAAATAATTCAAACTAGTTTATCTAACATTTTTATTATTTAAACGGTGGTCCAAGGAAAAAAAACATCCATTACTTCATGATCCGTATGTCAAAATCTAAGTATCTTTCAAAATTGAAAATTAAGTGCAATAAATTTTCTAGCTTGAAAACCGCGCAAAGGGGAACATTCTCTGGTTGGTCGTAATGAAGTGGATTGTAACTCTAAGACAAAAATTATGAGCAGTATTAGGTTAAAAGTTATACTTTTATCTAATGATGTGTTGATATATTATTTGATGAGATTAATGTCACATGCGTTTCTTATTTAAGATAAGATCTTATTTAGGTACAATCTACTATGTCATGTAATAGGCAAGCAGATCATCATATATTTAACAAGTGTGAAAGCTCTTATAAATATAATGCATTTGTATTACTCACAACATTAAACATATTAAATAAATAATAAGAAAAAATATTTTATTTATCAAAGGTGATTAAATAATATTTTAATTTTAAGAATTACATTCCTTTTTTAAAAATAAAATATTTTCAAAAAATAATTATGAATAAACCTATCAAAATATTTTTTTCCTCTTTGTACCCTCCACTATCAATAGTAATTAATTTGGACATTGATAAAAATAAAATGATGTTTTAAATATCTTATGGAGACTTTATAATTTCATCCAAAATTTTATTTTATTTTATAAAATTTTAAAATTGATAGTTCAAAATTATTTGCTAAGGATATTACATTTGAGAGTAAAAGAGAGAAACTATCTCCCTAAAGAATTTATTTATATTAAAATGAACTAAAGCGTTATAAACATTAATATCTTAAGAAAAAATAAAGTGTTTTAAAAATTTAAATTAAAGATCACTGTATAATATTCACTATCAGAAAAAGAGATATCTCCTAACTAATCATTTGAGTCTTACGATATAGACCGTGCCTATCTAAATTTTTTTTCCATAATTAAATTTGTTCAAGATGTATCAACATATATTGGATGTAAAGTTCAATTTTTTCACTGATAATTTACTAAAATAAAATTTGTAAAAAAAACATTTTATAAGTAAAAAATAAAATTCCATTAAACAAAGGGTTCTTGTGATTATTTAATATTATTTATGAGCTGTTTTATATTTATTTATTCATATTATTTTAAATTGATCATTTTCTTTGATATGATGTCAAAATCACTTTTCTTTAAAGTTTTTTCCCACACACGCATATATATATATATATATATATATATATATATATATATTATTTAAAAAATAGTGAAAGAAAATGGAAATAAAGCATTTGAGTGGTAAGAATAAGAACTTCCCACTCATAAATGTACAATGCATATCGTATACATTAAAGTTCATATTAATGTAATTTTTTAATTTATTGACAAGATTATATACTTAATATTATTTAAAACTTTTAATATTTCATCACGTCTATGCATGTTTTGATTAAACAATTTAAAGTGAAGAAAGAGACGCACTAACTTAGAGAAAAGGACTTCATCTAAATTTGGATGGTGATAGAACGAAAGATAAATTAGTATGGCGAGTGGTTGAGGATTATTAGAGTCCGGTGATGAATAATGGATATCTAAATGTAACATTAAAATAGAGTAGCATTTTCCGGGCTCAATGGGGGGTCGTTATTAGAAACCGGCAAGCCTATGAAATTCTCTTAATCAATTGATGCACACACCACGTACCTCTTAGCCCACCTTGCTTAATTTATAGATTGCTAGTCAAAACACCAAATGTAGAAAGAAACAAAAAATAACATGTTTTTAATTATTGAAAAATAAAAACATTTACAAATATTGATTGTCTTTCTATTCCTCACAATTATAACTCGGTGGCTGACTCCTTATATAGCTAATCCAAAGATAGAGTGATTTAGAATTATTAAATTTTATGTATTTAAATGATAAAATATTATAAACTTTAATTAAGTAGTTTTTATGTTAAGTAAATAGAATTTTAAATAATTTTTATTTAAAGAAAATTTTTAAAATCTTCTTTTTTTAATTACTATTTATAATTCTTCTCATGCATTAATTTTTTTTATGATTACTTCTTTTTATTTAAAATTTTAAAATTTCTTACCTGGTGAGAGAATTTGGAATGAGTGTAAATAAAATTCTTTTTTTCATTAAAAATATATTATCTTTAAAAATATTTTCCATTTATCATTAAAAATATTTATAAATTTAAAATATTAAACTAATTTTTATATCATTTATTTAGGGGTCTATTTATTTCAAAATTCAAAAAATATTATTTTCATAAAATTAGTTTTGAACTGTAAAACATAATTTAGATACGTGTTTAAATTATTTTTTTATTATAATTTATTTTATTAAAGCATGTGTCATACAGCATGATGGAAAATTTGGTATTGCAAAACAAATTATCATTTACTGTTATTTTAATGTTAGATTAGCTCTTATTAATATAATTTTTTAATAAAAATTAAAGGATATCTTTCTATTCGGGGAACTTGTCAAAAGAATAATCACATAAAACAAATTATCATTTACTGTTATTTTAATGTTAGATTAGCTCTTATTAATATAATTTTTTAATAAAAATTAAAGGATATCTTTCTATTCGGGGAACTTGTCAAAAGAATAATCACATAGGTTTCCTCGAAAGAATGAATACGGTTGTTAAGAAGCAAAGCGCCTCATCATAGATTCACAGTATATATATATCATAAACATTTAGTGCTTTGAAAAAAAAATTATTTTCATCCTAAAATGTGAATTTTAATCAATTAAGTTGCTTGCATGCAGCTATAGATATGTGTTTGGGCGCATATATGCGTTCTATGTGTAGATGTATATTGAGACAGGAAGAGAGTGGGAGAAGGTTCAATTATCTCTAGTTAAAAGTTGATTAAAAGAAGAATTAATATATTCATAATTTGTTAATAAAATTATTTTTTAAACAATGTTAATAAAAAATTAGAGATAAAAATTATTTTTTGTATTATTTTATTTATATAAATGAATGGATGTTAATTAAAAAATTGAGAAATTTATAACTTTATAAATATTTTTACAGTGTTTTTTTTTTAAATGATTTTTTATTAATGAACATAAATAAAGTTATATCAAATCAAATCTGGTAATTGATGATAGATATTCACAAAAATATGATATTCATAACACTTTTTTCTTAGATCTCTTAAAAATGTGTATATTGTTAAAATTTTATTAAAAAAAATTATGTGGAACAAAATCTTAGCGTAAGAAAAAGACTTCAACATTCCTTAGTATGTTATCAAATATTTTTTCATTAACTTATTAGAAAAATATAACAAAAAAATTATGATAAAAAAATATTATATTGCATTTAGCAAATCACAAGTATACGAGCTTTTTAAAAATTGTAGCAAGAGCCTTAACAAACAAATCATCAAATTATTTTTTACTGAATTTGTTGGATATCTATGTCACTATTTTTTAGGTCAAGAATGATGAAGAACTTTAGTAATATGTGCTTTGTTTTATTTTTTTTAATAAATTTTCTTTTTACTTAACTAATACATGAAGTATTATATTTATATATAATTGTTGAGATATTTTTTTAAAAGACAAATTATAAACATTAAATATGTATTGAATCATCAATCTTAATCAAACACATTTTTAATTTGTTTTTTTAATATTAATATTTTTTCATAATTAGATGATATCACTATCATAATTTGTTTTAAGGATTACTATAAAATAATTATGTCTTCATATGTAAACAAATAACTTATTTATAATGTTTATTATGTGAATTGGTGAAATATCCTTACATTTGTATAATCAATTAGATTTAAGTTAAAAATATTAAAAAAAAAATCATATCTATTGTTTCTTTAAAATAAAATAAAAAACTTATTTAATTTTATTTCATTGCTTTTTATGTAAGTAAAAAATTATATCTTGCAATTAAATTAACAATAAAGGATATATCTAATAATGTTTAAAATACATTTACGTTTTGATGATAGTAAAATATGGTATTTTAGGATCAAGTAATTTTTTTTAGATCTAAAAAAATTCTTATTTTGAACTTCTAATCAAGTATATAATAAATGTCATTTGTTCATATATTTTTTAGTATTTTAATCACATAAATTTTTTGGTGTATAAATGTTTCACTTTTTTTATACTTAATATATCTTTTAGTATCTTAGTCACATAAGTTTTTTGATGTATAAATATTTCATTTTTTTTATGCTTAATATGAAGTTTCTGTAAAATTTTATTCTACCAAATTTTTTATCCTAAACTTTATCTTTAGACATCTTATAGTTTTTAGAAGTTTTTTGGATTTTCAATGGTATTTATATTATTGTTTGTTTTATAAAAATATGTGTATCAAACTTTATCTATAAACAAATATACTTGCTAACGTAGAAAAAGAATAATTAAGATCTTCAATGTTAATTTTATATTGATATCCAACTTTTGAATTCACCCAAAAAAAAATTTATTTAAACTATATTTTTAAAATAAAAATTAGAATAGAAAAGTAAGAATAGAAAAATGTGATGAAAAGAATATAAACACAAATTTAATTATGAAACAACATAAGACTTTGGATTTCTAACTTTATTTAATTTCATCCTCGAACTCTTCTATAAATGATTGAAAACGTCAATTGTTAACTATTTATTTTAATTATATTATTATCTAACAATCATGTAATACTAATATTCTTTCTCCTAAAAACTATCATTAATGACAATGCAAAGTATATAATTAAAAAATATATATATATATATATAAAATATTCAGACTTGTTATTTTAATAATCAGTTAAAAGTTCATAATTTCAATTAATCCTTTAAAATACTTAAATTTAATTTACTTCCATAATTTCAATTAATCCTTTAAAATACTTAAATTTAATTTACTTCCATAATTTCAATTAATCCTTTAAAATACTTAAATTTAATTTACCTTATAGTTATGCTAATGACACTATGATACGATTGTTTATCCCTCAATCAAATTAAAAGTTAATAAGATGACCAATTCTCATAAATTAATAAAGTATAATAAGATAAATAGAATTGAATAAAAAAAATAAAATCATTCATAAAAGAGACAAATGTTCAATTAGTTATATCATAAATTTCATCAAAACTCTATAATTTAGAAGTTAGTTACATATAATGGATAAGAACAAGTGAAAACACGTTAACCCAACAAAATAATTTATAATATGAATCATAAAAAAAGGTGACAAGATTGTAGTGCCAATAAAACTAGCAATAAGGCGCTACAACTCTCTTGTAAAAAAAGACTATTGCCTCCACAGATCTATGGGAGAATGATAAAAGAAAGAATAGAAATAAAAATGAGAAAGTGAAAAATGGAGTGGAAAGATAGGGAGATGTCATGATGTAAAGTGTGTTTTTCTATAAAACCTAACATTCCTTTTCATAGATGTGAGTTAGAATTTCTCTAGTATGATATGAGTTTATCTAAACCACCTCTTACGTCATTAGGGTTGTTTTGAATCATCTACTACGTCATCAAGGTTGATAAGTGTTAGTTTCTCTATCAACAAGATGACTTGAATCATTTTGTGTTTTCCAAAGTTAGTATAACCATATCATTAAATTCAAGACCGTGCAAGGCTATGCTTTAGATTTGTATGACTGTATTCATTATCTAGTACCATTTTGCACTAAAGTCTTTACAATTATGATAGAAAATTACAAATGTTGTGAGGACATGCTTATTTCAACCTGGCTAAGTTGAACTTTTCAAGGGGAATCTTGATCATTCCATTGCTTCCTTACTCTTTTTATACTCTTTCTATCATTCTTTAGTCCAAAATATATTTAATTTTTGATTTTTTACTTATATGATAATTCCTGAAAAAATAAGAGAAATTAATTAAAATTTAAATAATCATAAATTTTATCATAATAATAATTAATTTATAATAAATAAATCAACTAAATAATATTTTATCACATCCTCAAATTTAAACATGATTTATCTTTAAATAATAATATAAAAAATAAAATATAATAAATATAAAATTTAAAAATCTCAACAAATTAATATATAATAAACAAATATAATTATCATTATAGAAATAGTAAAAAATAATTCAATTAAAACTTAATCTTTTAAATCAAATTTTACATGTAGAGAAAATCATTCTTATACTGCATATTTAAATTTTCTTTAAAATTAGAACATATATATTTTATATATTTTTTTAGAATATAATTTTATCAACGATAATTGAATAATTAATTTTTTTATGAATAAGTTGAATATGTAAATTTATTATATTAAAAAAATCTAAAGACCCTTCAATCGATATTTACATAAATTATTGATTATTTTAATTTAGGATGACCTAACCGATTATATTAAAAAATTATTTAACTTTTAATTTACAATAATATTTATAATTAAATTATATATGTAATATAGTCTGAGAAAGAAATTTTTACGTGTGCATTCTTAAAATTAGATTGATAATATATAAATATTAATTTTTTTATTTAATATTCGAGTAATCCATTTGTTTAGACAAATATATTTTAAACTTAATAAATTTTATTATTTTCTCATATAAAATTTTTCAAATAGTTCAAGTTTAAATTTTAATATTTCATTCTTTAAAAAAATAAAAGCTATAAAACAATTAATTTCCATAATTTTACCACTTTCGGTTAATAACCTTAGTTTTTAATAATTTATCAAGATGCAAAACACTTAAAATTCATTTTCAAATACTTTTAAAAATTTATAGTACACTTTAATAATTTCTCATAAAATTTTTTTGTCAAAATTATTAATTTTCACATAAATTAACTTAAAATCTTTTTAAAATTCTTTATGTTCAAAATCTCATGCCAAAAACAACATATGAAAGGTCTCAGTTTAGCGATAATAAAATTCAAATTTATCACATTCCATTTTTTAAAAAATTTGATTTAAAACAGATTCTTAATTAAAAAATCTTCAAATAAATTTAGAAATCATTTTTTTCTTGTTACCTGAGATAGGTTCAAACATAAAAAATTAAACAATACTTTAATAAGGGAAAATAAAGAGTCCATATTCTACTTTTCTTAATTCAAAATTTTATCCTAAAATATCAATTTCTCATAAATTAATTTAAAAAATTATTTTAAATTATTTAAATTTATATTTTTATATTAAAAGTTCAAATATAATAGATATATAATTAATAACATCAAAATAGTTCCAATAATGAAAAAATATATTTTTAATATTAAAATCTTCAATTAGGTAAAGGATTAGAGTTTAAAGCTTGTTGTGCAAAATTTGTCAAAATTTAAACTTTTAAATCAATATTTCGTTAACAAAACCAAAAAAAAATTAAATTAAATTCCGCCTCAATTAATTTAAATATCGCAGATTAAGATTTTCTTCGTGATAATGTTAAAATAATATGCTAAAACTCTAATGTTAATTATATAATATTAATATATAAAAGGGATGCCAAACCTGCCTTATTATACAATCTATTTAACTGACAAAGTTTTTTGTATTCCAGTATTACCTATTCTCTTATAATTAATTTGTTTTATTTCGTAACTTATTTTATTTTTAACTTAACAAATTAAATCAAGGAAAGAATGAATACATGAAAATAGGCGGTGTTATTTTAAAAGAAGAATATATACTCCTAAAAATATAAAAAAAATTACAAAATAAATTTTTATAAAAAGATAATAATAAACATAAATAACTTTAATGATATTCATTAGAAGAATTTATTCGAAATAACCTATGAAATTGGCCAAAAGCCAAATGATTAAATGTGTTTGAAATAAAATAATTTGGATTATCTTTATTTTGTAAAATCAATTTTGGTTAACATTAAGTTTGAAACAAAATAATTTGTGCTTGAAAATTTTTATTTTAAAAGTTAGATTATATTAAAATTTAATATAAAATTTCAACCTAATATAAAAGTTGTTTTTATTAAAATCCAGTTAATTTGAACCATTAGCTAGAATTAACCTAACGATAAGATGTTTCAGTAATTTGTAAGAAATTCTATATTTAAATTTTATTATTTTATTATATAAAAAATTCAAATCAACTTTAACCCTATCTTCCCAGTTGAAACTCAAGCTCAGTTTTTGTTTTCAAAACATGACTAAAAATTGTAAGAAGCCATCGAAGCTTTCCAAATGGATGTATGTGTCGTAAATAAGGCAGCACCAAAAATATACCGAAGGACTCTTATTGCATTAATTATAAGATCTACTCAAGTGTATGCAAGACTATAAAATAATTAAAGCAAAATATGACGTCATTTTCATCACTAAACAAATTAAAATTGGTAAGGGATCATTCCTAGCATCACTAGAAAATTAGCAATAAATATTTTATATTAGTGACAAACTCTTTTGATCGCTAATTTAATTTTTCATATAACTTACATATAAGCAATAGAAAATTAAAAATTGTTTTCTTTGTGAGGATATAAAAATTTTGTTATCATGTGTAGATTAAGTATGGTAGAATAATAGTGAGCGTGTGGAAGGAGTTGGATCCTATACATTACTAGGCGAATCGTTTAGAGGATTCCACCATGTACGTAGGATAACGAAATTTGGGTTTGTGCAAGACATGAAGATATGGGTAGTGGTTTATATGTGAGTGAAGAAAAATATAGGAGTAGTGACCCCTACAGGCATGGTCTTCAATTGAATTAAACAGCCACACACACCTCCATCAGTACTTGACCTTAGCCAAAAGGACAGATTACTATACAGCCAGGCATCACAGCACATTGTTTCAACGCCTTCATAAATTCTGCTGCTAGAAAGCAATACACATTCACATCTCAACGCTGGCAAACTTATGCCATTGTCTTTCAAAACCCTCTCCCTTTCCCCATACATATTGCAATTCTACTCATTTATGCATTCCTCATATGTATTAATACTCGCTACTATCACTGCTCCTTATATACATTCAGCCTTTAGTCTTTCAACTACCATACTTTTTCTCACACAAATTAATCAATATATAAATATATATATATATATATATATATATATATATGCCATATGGAGTGGCCTCTGCCGAAATAAAACCAATTTTGTAGTTCAAATATATAATATATAAATTTAAGTTGTATATATTTTTAAGTGGAAAGTAAATAGGAGCCAAATTAAGCAGAATTTTCAGTTCATGTGTCTAATTAATGTAAATGAGCTACGTCCATGTCTGATTGACAAGCACGAGTCCTTGTCCTTTGTCACCTTCTCAAATGTGCACATGTTACTGACCCATTGTGGGCTTGTCCTTTCTAGTTCTTTACTTTGAGATGGTGTTGGTGGAGGCTCCTCATGCCTGCTTGAGCATGTATTACTCATGGCTTAATTGAAGAATCCATACCTTTCAACATCAAACATGTCTATGGTGTATTCTTATTCTTCCCTAGCCACTCTCCTGCAAGATAAGAATATTATTTCAAAATCCCGAATACGCAGATCTTGTGGAAACGGCCGGTTGATCACTTTTGTTTTCTTTCCTCTCTTCTAATTTATATTTTGTTGTTCCTGGCTCCTCTTCCTATATATATATATATATATTTGCAAAACCATGCAGTGAAAATGAAAACTACATAAATGCCAGGTTCAATTATACAGAGGACAATTCAATCGGAGTGCGTACGTAGTTTTAATTAAAAACCATATGTTGTTTCTTTTGCGGTTAATTAATATTACATAAATAGATACAGAGAGAAAAACAGAAACATGATGAAAAATAGTTATAGGTAGGATTGATGGTGGGAGAGATAATATTGAAATTTTGAAAAGTTATGATATTGTCCTTGATTTGATAAAAAATAAAAATAAAGGAGTGAAGATAAGGGTCCACAATTCACATAAGAGAGTGGGGGAATGGTCTTATAATTATTAGAATCTTACAAGAGTTGTTGTCACAGTAGCAAGGGCCACAGCAATCCGCCTTTTGAGTATCAAATTGGACCCAGGTGCAGATATAAAATTAGCGGCTGACTCTGCTTAAATAGTTTAATCTATGAGTTTGGCCCAAAAGCAATTTAGTCTCATCATACTTAATTCGTACCAATTTGCCGTGTATATACAGCTAGACTAAACGTATTCTTTTGTCCAATTTCCATGTTCTTATTTTGGAAGAAGAAGAAGAATAAGAAGAAGAAGAAGAAGGCCTATAGACTACAGAGATAGGTGAGCTATCAATTCTCAAAGACAATTCCAGGGTTGTATGGCTAGTGTGAGGACAAGCATTCCCTCCTTCAGCTCCCATTTTAAGTTTTGTCCTCTTCTCAATCAGAGGGCACCACATAGCTGTACTCAGACTTGCCGTTACTTATTTTATTTACTTCCAAAACAAACAGATGATCTTTGTGTACATGAACACAGTACTTCACCCCCCCCCCCCTTTTTTCATTTTCTCTTACATTATAACCAATTAAAAGAACCACCGCTCCCTCTTCATGACGTGTTCTCACTCCATTGGCTCATATAACATTAATAATTAATCACTAAAAGTATTCTTTCCATTTCCTCTATGCGTCTCCTTCACCCCCTGTTCAAATATAGAGAGCACCAAAAAGTGTTGTGGTCAATTCCTCATGAATTATATATCATCTTATTTTCCTTCCCTTAATCCTACCTAGTGCTTGCCCCTACTACCCACCCATTTATAAATCTACATGCTAGGGTTAGGGTTATTCACCAAACACTGACTAACTCTTTTATTAATTATTATTATTATTATTATTATTATAGACATCTCTTCTACCTGTTTTTTTTTTCTGCCTGATGAATCCCAATTAATCAAGATCCATCCAAGGAATTCAGTTAGGGTTTTTGGCAAGATGAAAAAGAGGCAGGTGGTAGTTAAACGAGATTATGCCACGTCATCATCAGCGGCGGGGAATATTCGATACGGTGAGTGCCAGAAGAATCATGCGGCCAACACAGGAGGTTATGCTGTGGATGGTTGCAGGGAATTCATGGCCAGCGCAGGGGAAGGAACCGGTGCGGCGCTTACATGTGCAGCTTGCGGTTGCCATAGGAACTTCCACAAAAGAGAAGTGAACGGTATGAACTGAAGAAGTTGTGAGTACCTTCTTCCTCATTCTTGTTGCTCAACCATTCCTACTACATTGAGAAACAAAATTAGAAACACAAAATATATATATATGTGCCTCAATTTGTGTATCCAATTGAATCACCTCTTCTTCTTCTTCTTTTCTTCGCTTGCTTCCAAGTGTTCATCATTACCGATACAGAGACACTACTGATTCTTGTAAAACAAAATATTAATTATATTGAGCTTATGGATTTCTGTTCTTGGAATATTAATTATCCAGTTCGTCTCGTGTTTCTTCTTCTTCTTTGTCTTTTCTTTTTCCTTCTTTCTTCTTTCTCTATAAGCATCAACGTCTCTCACATGGAGATAGAGAATACAAAGTCACCTCTTTAATGAGCTTTGATTGATTTGAATTTCATAATTTTCACAAGTCAGTATCATTTTTTAGCTAATTAGGTGGCTTTGTCATTTTGTAGCCGTTTGTTATTCACACAAAAGCAACTGGGAATCTTAGACAATGAATTAAGAGGAGGGTACACGATAACGATATTTATTAATTAAAGAATCAAAATCATAAATTTATTAGATGCAATATCGCATAGGTAATTAATGTTATTTTTCGGAAACTAAAGTTGTGAGTAATTGCTCAAATGAAATGTCATTCTTGATTTTGGAGAATAAGACTAACAATAACTATATTACTTTTTTAAAGTTTTGTTTGAACGTAAAATATGTTAAATGAAATGAATTTTCCCGTTCATTCTTTATTTAAATTTAAGATTTTATTCTTAAATGAAAATATTATAAATTTTTGTCATTATATTTCATCAGTTTTCTTTCATTAAACATTTATTTTTTTCATTTAATATTTTATTCCTTTTAAATCTGGATTACTTAAAATTTGATCTTAATTTAAATTTTTTAGAATCTTAATTTTAAATTTTAAAATTTAAATATTAATGCATTACATCAAATTAAAGATATATTTTTAAAATAAATTAGATTTTAATTTTAGTTTATTTGAATTTAAATTTAATTTCTAAAATTTGAAGACAAATCATACTAATATAAACTTGAGTCAAATAATTTATTTTTATAATTTTTTAACATAATTTAAAATATTATATCTTTAATTTGTTAAGTACTGATAAATTAAATAAAATATTCATTATCAATAACAAAAACCTTTATATTATATTTAATCATTTTTATTTTTAAATTTTACTTACACTAATTTCAAATTATTTATCATTTAAATTATTAAAATTGATTTAATGATTAAAATTGGTTTAACAGTAAAAAATTAAAAATTAAAATAATTTTACATAAAGTTTTGATTCAAATTTCATCATATTTTATATTGTAATAAAAAGATTATTTATCATTTAACACAATGTACACATTTAAAAAAACGATTAATAACACCAATTATTATGACAAAATAATCATTCTAATATCCTTACTAAAAAGTTGAAGTGTAGTTTTTAAGACAATTAAACATTTAAATGAGATACCAAACAAAAGACATATTGTTGAAAGAATATACTTAATATGTTATTATTTTTAAAATGAAACATACCTTAAAACAAGTCAACATTCAACAATTAATTTGAGATAAAAAAAATAACATTTAATACATTAGAACCCCGATACAAGTGCATAGGATGAGAAGATTACATATATTTTATTAAATAATTTAAATTATTAAAAAATAATATTATTTTTATTTTTTATTTTTATAAAAATAATTATTAATAATTTTTTCTTCTTTTTATCACGTGATCTTGTTCTCACATTAAAAATTTCCTTAAGTTAATACTCATCATTCTTGCTTAAATTAATAGAGTTATACGTCTATTATATATTCATAGATACACCATAAAATATTAAAAATAATACTTATAATATAAAAAATAAATTCATTTAAAATTTATTTTTCAAATAATTTAAAAGAGTTAATATATAATCAATACTTTTATACTATTTATTTATGAACATGGAATAAAAAATCAAAATAAATTTTTATATCATCTGCACTTCATGCTAAAAATATATTTCCCGAAGTTTAAACTTTCAAAAGTGATGAGTCATGCTTATATGACTTTATATAAAAATTAACCTAGCTAGCCAATTTTTTATATATTGTATAACTTATTATTTTGAGTTTGGCATGGGGTCCAAAAGCTTTCTTGTTTTGGTAACAGTATAAGTATATTGCAATTGTAATTGATGAGCTGTCGAATTTTGTCGAGTTTTTCTGATGATTATGCTTAAATTTCTTTGATTGATGAATTATGTACCACTCTTGTTGGAGTAGATCCGGTCAATATTGAGTATTGACATTGACTGACAGATCAACTTCTTATATTCACATAAGCTGTTGCTCTGTGTAGCTTATCCTATTTACCAATCCTAGCTAGCTAGGAACAAAATTAATTTTACAACCTCCAAAAAAATTTCTTCAACATATAGAGTGTGTCTAGTTTAAATTTTAATAGAATTCATTTTAAAAAAAACATATATATTGGGAAATGAATTAATATTTTAAAAATAAATTTAAAAACATTGAATTATCTAAAGTAATTTTCTTCTGAAATATAAATATAAGTATTTTTTTAACTTTACATCTATCATCAATTATATTAAAATATTATTAATTTTGTCATTCTACTCAAAATGTGGTTTTCTAGTTATGTGGCGCAATCTAATTATAGCTAACGGAACTGTGAGCCCACACGTATCCAACCAGGTAATACTTATACAGATGCTCCGAGGAGTAATTTTGTCTTCATGGATTTGGTTTTCTAAATTGAAAAAGTCATATAAATTGAGAAAGAGTATATATTTACTATCGGTTAAAATTAAAGTACTTTATAAATTTATTCTTTTTTAAATTAAGTTACACAGTGACGTAGTGACGTGGAAAAAATATCAAGAAAAAAATATAGTAAAAATTAAAAGATATAGATACAAATAAAAGAAGAAGAAGCGAGAAAAAAATAGTTTTAACTTATTGTGATAAATGAAAGAATAATAAAAAAAATAAAATAAACATAATAAAGATATTTTCTCCCTTATATTTAAGAAAGGAATGAAAACAAAAATTCCGTGTCCTATAAAAAAGAAAGGAATAAAAAAGGTTTCTTCTCATGAGGAGAGAAATTAATCAAAATTTTAAATAAATTTATATTTTTTCCATCTTATTTCTCTTTCTATTTAAATTATCGAAACTATATACTTATATTCTACTTCCTTTTACTGATTTGTTTTTCTTTTCTTTTTATTTCACCTCATTTAAACAAAGCCTCAAAGAACTACTGATTTCATGTTCTCGCGAAGGAGTGTCCAACTTGTTGGGAGGGGGCGTCTTCAATGGAATAGACAATAAATCTAAGGGAAATTATTTTTAAAAAATAAAAAAAAGAAGTAAAAACCGTGCATAAAATATACGAGGGCATATTATAGGTAATACAATAGTCTTATTGTCACGTCATGATTAACCAAGATTTAACCATTTTTACTTTAATTTGTTTAGTAAAAAACTTTATATATATATATATACACATATATCATAATTAAATAATATTACATATTAAATTTAATAAAATAATATTTTTAATAATTTATTCTAAAATTTTATCAATTTAATTATTAAATTTAAATTTTATATATGATAGATTATTAATTTTACAAATTTTTCATTAATTTATAAATTAATTAATATTTTATTATTTTATTTAAACATATTATATATTACTTAAAATATAAATAAATAATTACTATTAAACCATATATATAATTATATAAACTTTTATATAAATAATTATTATAATAATATAATATAAAATAATGGTTAATTGATAAAATTATTTGTATTAAAAATTTATTAATAAAATGACTTTAAATATCATTTAATAAGTTTATATTTTATTTTATTTTAATCATATATATATTAAGATAAATTTATACATTAAAATTACTTAAATAATATATTAAATCACCTTTTATTTAAAGAATAGTTTTTAATTTAATCACTAAATTTAATACTTTTTATAATAGGTCAAAATTAAAAAATTTACATAATTTTAAATGTAATAAATTTACTTTAATTTAATGAATGGTATGTTATTTAAAATATAAGTAATTAAATAGTTAATATTAGATTATGAATTTATAAGTATTTAAATTATACAAAATTTTATAATTATAATAATATAATATAATTAACAGTTAAATTAAAAACTTATTTTTGATAAAATTTATAAAAAATACTATTTTACTAAATTTAACATATTTTAATTTTTATTAAAATAAATAAAAATAAATCTCAATTATTTATATATTATAAATCATTAAAATTATAAAATATTAAACTTATAATCAAATAAAATAATATTACAAAATTTTGACTACAATAATGGACTGTGAATGCAACCTAATATAGAATCAGAAGACTGGTGCACTGTTCTAAATTTAATATTTTTAAAATTAAATTAGTAAAAATGTTGATTTATAATTTAATAATTTAATTACGATGATAGTAGAGTTGAATCGGTGACAATTAAATGTATGATTTTTTAATATTATATAGAAGTTAAAATAACAATTTTAAATTATAAAAGATAAATTAAATAAATTTACAATTAATATAGAAAGATAATATTATATGTATAATATAAAAATTTATAATAAATAGTTAAATAATAGTAATTTATATATGAGCTTTTATTTATTTTTTAAAAATAGAATAAACAATTCTTTAAAAAGTTTAAATTTTTTTTTGTATAAAAGACCGATTTAAATCGTTTTTCAATCATTGATTTTAAACAAGTTAAATTGAATTTTACCGATTCTTAAATCAGCCAATTTTGTAAGTTAAATATACAAGTTACTGAACCACAAGGATCAAATCTAGAAATAGAAAAGAAATAACAACCTTGAAGATAGCTAAGTCCAAGGCTCAATTTTAATTAGATCCATAACATCAATTCCATCATAACTAACACTCGTTCTTAAAGATAATCCCTTCCACGTCAACCACAAGGATATAGCATGCCATATAATCAGAACCATTTGTTTTTGCATTTTTACCAAGAAAAAAAAAACAGGTCCTCTATGCGGCTGGTAAAGAGATGTGCTATGGTTAGGAATAGTTTAACCGCAATTGGAGAAAAAAAATCATGAGCATATATGTATGACATCTTTCACTAAAAAAATTCTAATTACTAATAATTAAAAACTTATCAAATATATGAATACTTTTTGCTAATTATATTTTTTATAATAAAAATATTTTATTAACATAAATTCAAAAATTTATAATGCTAACAAATAATATATTGATAGTATATATTAATTATTAATATTTTATCCATGAATGATATTTTTATTAATAAAACATTTTTCATTGATAGTATAAATTTGTAGTATTTATACTAATATTTTAACTTTTATTAAACAATTATACTAAGAAAAAATAATTTAACATTAAACCGTTAGTAAATAATAATTCTTACAAGTGGAATACATGGCTTTTTTTTAGGTAAAAAGATAAAACCAATGGATATCTGATATTTGGCATGATGTGTATTTGGAAGAGCTTTTACGTTCTTTGTTTTGATCTATGAAAATGAATTAGGACCTTTTCAACTTGTCTTTCTGTTATTTTAATGAGTTTTATAATTATATTGATGGTATAAACTTTTATGCAGTAAAAAATTATTAAATAAATACTTAATCAAGAGCCAATTTGTTTTAATCTTTTATGAAAAACTTACTTTTTGTTTTGAAAAAAAAAAACACTTTTAAAAATTCCATACTTCTTTATTCATGTTTTTTTTTAAAATAAGAGTCTGAAATATATAAAAAATAATAATTCTACTTTGAAATCGAAAAGCTTCCAATAAAAATGAAAAACGTAACTACATTTTAAACTAAAATACCTTTTCATAGCCAAATGACACTATAAATTTTTCTATACTTATAATGTATTTTTAAAAAAATTATATGCAATAAATAATTATAATATTAATAATATAAAGGCATTTTACATTATCATTGAATTTATAATAGATTGTTATATAACTAAATAGTTATTAAATTTTATAATAATTATATCTAAGATAATTTATAATTGATTAAAAGAACAAAAATATCTATATTGATAATATATCAAAATTAATTCTTAACATAAAATTTCATAGTATCCTTTTTTTAATTAAAAGTTTAAACAAATAAATGGGCTCAAATTTTAAACTAATATATATATATATATATATTAAGTAAATTTATCTCAAAATAGTTAAAATTTTTCTTTTTTGCTCGAGTTATGCTCTGATGAGTGTAATATTTTGTTTGATTTATAGAAAAAAAAGAAATAAAAAAAATAAAAAAATGAATTGTTTGGATGTGTTAAAATAAAAGAGAAGAAAATAATTTTTATTATTTGGATGAATGAAAAAGAAAGAGAAATATATTAATAGTCTAAATTTTAAGTTAAAAAAATTTATTTTTTTTATTATATATTTTTATTAATATATTAATATATTTTTTATATTTTTATAAATATGTAACAATTTCAACAATTTAAAATTAAAAAAAAATACAATTTTTTTTCAATTTTTTCACCAATTTAAAAGAAAAATAAATTTTAGTGAAATTGCAGAAATTAATTTTTTTTCTTTTTTATTTCCATGCACAAATAAATAGCTGAAAATTTTTTATATTTTTTTTTCTTTCTATTTTTTTTCCATTCTAACCAATCATAAAGAATTTATTGATGGCTAGCGCTTCTAAATGAGCATAGTTTTTTCTTTTATAAAAATAGTAATTTGAAAAAGACAATTATGGCAGACATAACCAAACATTTGTTTAGAGTAGAAGCTTGTGGGTATTGTAGGGACCGTCGAGTGTGGAGAAGAGTAAGGATTAAATCATGCAGTGAGCCCATTATTAGGTATAGATATGGATGGATGACCTTATAATTTATGTCTATGGTCTTTCTATGAATAGATATGAGTGGCTGCATCTCTCTCTTCCCTTCTCCTTCTCTTAATTAATTTCCCCCCATATTCTTTTTCTTTGCAATCAAAAGCATATAAATCCCTTTGCTCCCGTCTCGATCATGCTTTACCATATCCACCATATATCTAAGATATACATTTAGGTCGTACAAATCAAAATAATGACAACTTCGCATTTGGTAACCACACAACTCATTCATTCCACTCCTACCTTTTTCTTTTTACTTTACATATCTAACCATTCTTTTCTTTTTTGCTCTACCCATTCGTTTCCAGAAGATAAAAGTTCCTTTTTTAAAATGTAAATAAAACTTTATCTGGTCGTAAAAAAACACAACAAAATCTAATACTTAAACTAAATCAAAACTTATCAAAAAGACCCTGCTCTAGCCAAATTTATTTAAATTCGTTTGTTTTCTTCAGAGTTCCATGGTATTGTTTGAACGATATGTAACCAGTCACACCTAATGATGATATACAACTTAATTGTTGCACGCCGTCTAATCATTGTTACTTTCTAACTAGCTAATGAGAACTGAACTTTAATAACCTTACACAAATAATACTGCGACTAGATTCATTATATATAAACGGGTTAGTCATGTAGGAACATTCATCGCTATAAAAAATATATTGTAATAGAAATTTTAAAAGATTGATAGTAATAATTTTAATTTTTGTTAAATTTTTTCTGATAAATTTATATTAGTAAAAAAGTTATTTATTAAAAAATATTTTAATAACAATTTGAATGTAATAACCATTTAAATTAAATATAAATTTTTATTAATTTAATATCCATTTTTATACAACTGTAAAAAAAATCGTTGTTAAACTCTATTTTTTTTTAGTGCATACGTAATTCTATTTTTAAACGTTATAAATAATACTTATAAACCCATACTTAGATCATAAATATATGCAATCAGAACACCAAACTAATTGAATGCGGAAAAGAAATGTTTCATCCATTCTTTTTATCAGTCACATTTAAAGTTACTTTACACTTAATAAAAAAAATTAATTTGTATTCAAATTATTATATATTTATATTAAATTTTTTAATTTTTATATATGTCAATTATTTTCATTAATTATAATATCAATATAAAGAGTAAATATATTATAATAATAATAAATATTATTTTAAAATTTTAAATAATGATAAATAAAATATATACATCAATACCTTTTAAAACCATGATATCCTCCTTGTCTTGAAATTTTTCAAGAATGACTAATGCTTATTTACGCATAAAACAAATTTTAAGATGATATAATTTTAAATTAATTGAAATCATCATAATTTTATTTTAAATTTATATTTTAATATTTTTACATACCAAATTTTTTTTATTATAATAATAAAAAAATTTAACAATTTTATTTGATTTCTAATAGAGTCAATCTATTTCATCTTTTTAAAATTTTTATTAATCTTAAATAATTTTTTATTAATTTTATTTTAGAAAATTTTCTTTCTACTAAATCATTATTTCTAAAATTTTTAACATTTATATTGTATAATATAGTAATAGTTCAGGTGAGATCCATAAATCATGTTTAAAGTTTTCAAGGTGGGGTATTAATACCACAATCTTCTAGAATGGTGAACAATAAAAATTGAAGACACTTACAATAACATTTTAATGCTCCAATCAAAGTGTATAATATTCTAGAAGAAAATTAATATATAATTTAACAATTTATCTAAGATAATTTTATCCCTTATATATATATATATATATATATATATATATATATATATATGTATGTATGTGTGTATATAAGCATACTAAGTCTATTGCACATATGCAAGTTTGATTGGGTCTCACTCAAGGATAACCCCAATTACTATGTTGACTATTGTGATTAAAGGAAAACATTTAATTCGATTGGGCTAAGATTCAAAATATTCAAACCCAAAACACTACAAAATAATATATGCATTTTAAAAGAATCGAGTTGAGTATAAATTGAGGATAATAAACTGCAATTTTAGCATTACCAACCATATATCACGTGATATATATATATATATATATATATATATATATATATATATATATATATATATATATATTACCTTTTCATAAATGATTGCTTTCATAAAGAGTAATATCATTTCATCCTTTATAAGCCCATTCAGTTATAAATTACATTATTTTGTGATTTTAATTACAAAGTACGTATTTCAAGATATATAAAAACATTATTCAATCAATAAAAGACCGACACCCGTGTTCATCCGATGGCTTCAAATACAACAAACTTCATCAGATAAAAAAAGTTTGACTAAATAGTTTGAGCTAGCTGAGATATTGTAAGGTCTGAGGGGTCATATCAAACCTACTTTCGGAAAGAAAGAAGTTCCATTAACTCATGACAATCACATGCCACGATGAATGCGGCATGACTTTCCTTCTATATATGTTGTGGACATGAATTGCACAAGATTTGCAATACCAAAGGAAAAAATAGCTTAATCTTTGGTCGGAGCCTTCATAGGACCTTGTTTCTTAAGTTTGGGTTTTGGAATATGAATAAATGCTCCATACGCACGTTTATATAAATAAATAAATAATTTTAATTATTTTATACATATACATTGTATAATACAAAAGTAAGGAAACGTTAAAGAAGGGGGTAATGTGCTAGAAACTTTATCCTTGGGATTATATAGGACCTACATGGAAGATGTCTCTTTCAATATTTGACATGTATAAGGCAATTTTGTTTGATCATACTGCCCCGTACGGAAGATCCATTATACCAATAATACTAGCAAATAGGCCAAATCGCATTCCCTGCAGAGCTGCAACATCCATTTAGTTTTGCTAAAAATGGCAAAACTACAGGCACGACTCGTGTCATGCACTTGTCACTATGACAATCAAAAACAAACCCAATACATATGCCTTAGGTACTTCAACGTCTTAACTCTTAACCATATTCAAATCTTTCTTTCTTCGCACGTAAAAGAAGGATGACTCATGATTGATTCGAAAGAACTCGGAAAAAAACAAAAACTTTGTCGCTTACCTAACCCACCTATAGATTTTAGCCACGAACACATGATACTACTGTTTTTTTTAATATGATTCAAGAGAATATAATAAAAAATAAATTAATAAATAATAATATTTTATTCAAAATTATATTTAATATTACTAATATATTAAATCATTTTTTATTATGTACCATTAAATATATTAAAAAATTATTTTTTAATATACACATTTTTTAACAAATTCATAGAATTACGATCATTTTCTTTTATCATCCTTTAATTTCCTTCTCTTCTATTTTTTTTTCCGGTACAACTCATCTTATTTTTGTGTGGTGTCTGTGAGGTAATGTTTCTACAAATATAACTAAATGAAATTAGCAATTTTGGACGCATATACGTACATCTCTCAACGTTGAGAGATATAATGAGTGACACATTAATGTAGGATTATGCAACAATTCGACAGAGTAATAGGGTGTTGCTCAGTTTTCGTATAAAACAGAGCTAACGATTTCAATCTTTTTTTCCTTTTGTAATATAATATCGGGCAAAATACCAGAAAATGTAAGGAGACTAGCAATATAAACTTTAAATCAAGCTTTAATATGATATAGGGCTAAATATTTGCAGATAACGAGATTATTACATCTACATCCTACATTATGGTTAAGATCGAAGAGTAATTGCAAACTCAAGTCACAAATACAAAAACTTCAAAGCTATTCAAACCAAAAAATTAATCTTACCTGTGTATTTGGGTAAGGACTTTCAGAATTTTAAAATTTTTTAAAGTAAAAATAAGTAATTATTAAAAAAAAAATAATACATGAGAGGATGTATAAATAATAATTTTAAAAAATCAAAATAATAATAAAATTTAGAAAAAATTTTAAATAAAAATCATTTAAAATTATTTTTATTTAACATAAAAATTATTTAAATAAAAGTTTTATACTATTTTTAAAATTATTTTTTTATTGTTTAAATACATAAGTTCTAAATTATTTTACCCAAACACAGTTAAAGTTTATTAAATCCGTTTGCTTTGGCATCGTCAAACTTTTATAAATCAAACGGAAGACAGTGGGTGTTTGACAATAGTTTATTTCATAAATTTACGTAATTATTTTTCTGAGATAAGATGAATCAATTGAACATGCTTATTCGGCATTTTGAAAATAATTTTTCAAAAATAAGTTACCAAGAAAATATAGAAAGAAAATTAATTACTGAATTCGACCAAGATGACATCCTGACAGAGATAACTGGCATCATTTCACGTGTATCTTTGTAAGGTACCAATTAGATTGGCGTCATTTTGCTTAAAAACAAAAAGGTGTATAATTACAACGTGCTGTATTCTAGTGATAGGCTCGGAACTTAGTCATTCATTAAAGAGAAATTGTATTTTTTAAAATTTTTGTACTATTTTTGTTACAGATAGAATAAGTTAGAAAGAAAACAAGAAAAAATTATTAATAAAATAAGTGTTATAAGATAAATAAAAATTAAAAAGTATTATATGTAATATTTTTAAAATAAAATATCATATCTTTTTATTTAAAACGTGATAGAGGTAAATCATGTAATTATTTATATATAATTACATGTTATAATGATATATGCTTTTATAAATTATACATCATTTAAAAAAATATTTTTAAATTTTTATTAAAAAATAACCAAATTAATTCATTTATATTTTTAAATAATAATTATAATAAATATTTTCCTAATTTTAAAGTTTACTTTAATAATACATATTTTCATAATTTTTACTTTTTCAACGCAATGATACAATTAACTTGCTTATACTAATGGTCCTTCTACAACGCTCTTAGAAATTTATGTGACCATGGATGGTCGTAAAAGGACTTAAACCAAAAAACAAATTTCAGATAAAACAAAAAAAAGGGGTAATTTTAGTGAATTAACACAAGTTACCTCTTTTAGAGGTTTTAGGTCACTAATCTCACCCACATAATTTTTCTCATCCATCAACCATTGGAGAAATGCTTTATAATTATTCGTGCTTAAACGGATAGTCTGTATCTTTAATTTGCAAAAACGAGTATTGTCTTTATTTTGAAATAATTTTAGTTTGAAATTTTACATAGAAATAAAAAGATATTTTATTTTTTAAATATAATTAAGTTCAATTGATTTTATTTCTTTCAATCTATAAGCATTATTTACTTCATTGTTTCAAATAATTAGGAGATGAAAATGGACTTTAAAAATGATTATTTTAACCTTTAAAATAATAAATAATTTGAGAAAACAAATTTCAAATGAATACTTTACTTGTATATATTAAGGAGGAAGATAATCTTTTAAGATTAGTTGAATTTTTTAATGTTCTTTTATAATCATATTTTTAAATTTTAATATATATGATATAAAAAATTAAAGTTATCAAGATCGGCTTAGTGATAAAAAATCAGAATAGCTTATAAAATGTTAAATTTGAATATCATCACTTTTATTTTATATAAAAACAATTTATATTATATTTAAAATTTCAAAAAAATTTATTAACAAATATTTTAAAATACTAATTAACGAATAAAATACAATTTTTTTAACAAAAATCATGGTAGAAATCCATTAGGTGCATTGATAATATTTTACAAATAAAATTATTCTTATCCTTAATTTATGTATTAAAAATGTTTATTAGTATTCTCCTTCCAAATGTTAACTAACTTGCATTATTATTATAAAATATAAATAAATAAGTTTATTTTTAATAAATTAAAAAAATTATATTTTAATTTAACAAGTAATTTGTAAAAAAGAGAGGTACAATTAGCTTTCTATAATCTTGTTTAAATTTATTATGCTTAAAATTTTATTTAAAATATTTAAATTTATTAATTTAAAATTAAATTACATATTTATATTATAATATGTAAATAATTGCAGAATGTGTGACGTGGTGTTTGTAAGGACTTAGATGGAATGACACCTTTGTTAGTGTCAACACACTAGATCGATACAAATGATCCCAATTCAGCAATTTTTAAATATTTTTTAAAATTTTGGTCAAAATGAGATTTAAATTTTTTATTGCTTATAATATTTGACTATTTTTATGATAAAGGAAACAACCTTTTCTCAACTATGTAAAACATGGAGTTTATGATCAAATGTTGTTATATTATTTTCATGTTAATTTTGGTTTCCTTATTTTATATCATTATTTAATATTGCACTATTTAATTTAGTTATAAATTTTTTATAATAAAATATATAATTTTTATTGATAAAAAATTTTAAAAATTAAATAAATATTTTGTATAGAAATATTATTTAAAAAAATATATATAAAAATTAAAAAATATATATCTAATTTAAAAAAGTTATTTATTTAAAGATATAAACTTTATTAAAATATACCTCATAAATAATAAAATAAATTAAAAATTTATGATATATAATTATTAAAATAATAATAAATTTAATTATAGAATCTTTTCTCATTAAGAATATATTTAAAGAAGAATAAACTAAAGATATTATCTTTATTTTTAATATAATAATTTAATTTAAATATTAATTTTATAATTAATAAAAATATAATACTTAAATTTAAATTTAGTAATCATATTTTTATTTATTATGTTATTTTTATTAACTAATTTTTTACAAAACATTTTTTATATTAACCTATAAATTTTCACGTTATAACTTTCAACCAACTTTGTTAGCCTTAAAAAAAGAGGTGTATAGATATTTGGGCAATATTTTAGGTGGGTCTCATAGTGATAGTAGGGTGGTAGCAAATAGCACAATCTATTAGGAGTAGGCCTGGAGCCTGGAGCCTGGAGCGGTGGACCCCACCAGCCACTACACATCATACAGGCCCTTTGCTCATCATGTATATGCCCACTTAAGACGGAATAAACTGCTGCAAGGTCAGAATTTCAGAAAATTATTTTTATTATTAAATAAAAAGTTTAATTAAACTTTGGATCTCTCATAATTATTTAAAGCTTTAATCTAACTTTTTATCTTTTATTTTTAATTTAGACATCTTTTATGTTTAGAATAATAATTTATTTATTATTTTTATGTTTGGAATTCGAGTTTAATAAAGAAGAGTCATCCATTTCAAAAAGAGATGTCCATTCCTTTGAAAAGAAAAAAAAATTATTCACCCTTTTATTTCACCATGAGCCGTAAAAATACAGGGCCCGTAGTGTTTGTTGAATGAACATGAATCAAATTCGAAAATAAGGCCTAATTCATGACAAAAAACATGAAGGTCCAATTCAATTCCAAAAAAGCAATGACAAAAGAAAAAATACAAAAAAGGCTGTAAGGCCCAACTGGTTGGTGAGTGAACAAGAGTTAGGGTAACCCTCCCGCTCCCAAGTCTGGGTTTAACAAAACTTGTGAAACTTGAACTAGAACCCTCACACACACACATGGCTGAAGCAACTGCACCTGAGCCGGAAATCGCCGAGCCCAGCACCACGGACACCACCGCAGACATGGTGGTTGAGAACGCTGAACCCGCCCAAGTTCCCGGTGTCGAATCAGCACTGAACGGCGAGTCCAACGAGAAGCGGAGTAGAGAGGAGGACGAAGACGAATACGGCGTGTCGAAGAAACGCAAAGTGGAGGCGGAAGAGGAAGAGGAACATTTGAATGAAACGGAGGAAGAAGAAGAGAAGAAACCATCAGGTCCAGTTAAATTAGGTTTCAAAAACTTTGCCTCTTCCGTTGAAATGTTCGATTACTTCTACGGTTTCCTTCATGCTTGGCCTCCTTATCTCAATGTTAACGAGGTATTTCAACACTTGTCAGGGTTATCATTTCATCTAGTTCTCTCTTTTTCTTGTATATAGAAAAATTCATTTTTTAAACTTTATTTTTATGTTAATTAACCAGTGATTATGCTCTGTTTTTAATAGCGGAAGGCTAGGCTTTCTCCAATTTTGTTAATCAAATCCATTGCTTGTGTTTATTACTGGTGCAATTTATCTTGGCAGTTATAATTATAATATAAATGCAGCACAAATTACATTCCCATCTCCTAATGTTCACTAAGCATATTTACGCTTTTCTAACAATATTTTTTCCAGTTAAATTTTCATTACAAAGGAAGGAATTCCTGTCTTTGCATCTATATTGTACCGTGACCTTGCTTAGTATCATTTTGGTTTGTACCTTCCTTTATATACACACATATGTATGTGTGTGTAACTTATGATTGATCCAACTCAATCAAATCTTAGTGCTCTGTGCCCTCCTTTCTTCGGAAAGTCATATCGTTCTACCTTTTAGCCCTCTGGAGCTTCAAATTTCAATCCCTGGAAAATGTTGGGGATTGGATTGTGCGTATTGTTAAAAAATAAGCCATTAATCCATTCAGGATCCATTGAAATTGTCCAAACCATCCATGACCTATCCAAATCCATTTTAATGATTAGGTTGGATGTATATCCAAGTTCTAATTTGATATTTTTTTGTAATATAGTTTTTTATCATGTCTGGCAGTTTCCTTACAAATATTTTGAGAAGTGCATCCGGAACAGTTATTTTAATGCATGGGCTTGTGAAATAGTTACAATGCCATCAAAATGTGATACAAAATTTCAATTTCACTTGCATCTACTTGTCAAGTTTGAACTGTATGTAAATTCATTGTGAGCTATGTGTAAATTGGGTTTTAAATCGTGGCTAATCTTGGTATATTGTCTCAGTAATGTATCCTGATGATACAGTAGCCACAACGTGAGCTTATTTCTTACTGACTTCACTATTGGTTGTTTTGTGTGGCAGTATGAACATAAAATGTTACTGGAATTGCTTAAGAACGGCCATTCAGAGCCTGATAACAAGATTGGAGGTGGAATCCATGCTTTTCAAGTCCGCAAACATCCTATGTGGAAAAGTAGGTGCTTCTTCCTCGTCAGGGAGGATGAATCTGTTGATGATTTTAGCTTCCGTAAATGTGTGGATCATATTCTTCCTTTGCCAGAAGGGATGCAATTGAAACCTGATGTGAACAAGGCATTAGGTGGGGGGAAGCATCATCATGGAGGTGGGAGAGGGGGTGGGCGTGGCCATGGGAGAAAGGGAAGATCAAGACATTGAGTACAATGGTGACTGCTGGTCTTTTGTATGTTTTAAGATCTATAATTGTTTTATGTATACTTGACCGGCTTATTTCGTGATTCCTGATAGTAGCAGAATGTTTCTTATTTTGGCTTTGTATTATATGCGATTATATTTCAGTCTTGAGCTTTTGCATATTGCAAAATTATGCCTTGCCTTAAGTTCAGTCGACAACAACCAATTTGGGTTTTCTAACGCCCTCATCTGCTATAGTGGTATTACATCTGAACGCCTCAGAACTGATTGGTTGGCTTGGTATTTTAGTTGTTTGGTATGTGTGGTTACGCAGTTTTCTCTTCTAGTGTTACAACCTGCTCCATTCTTACCAGTTTCTATTGATGATGCCCCATCCACCTTCTCCCATTTCGCATGAGAGTTTAAAACCTTCTCACAGTAAAGGGTATGTAATGCAGGTTTAGGACTTACCTAGTTGAACTTCTGTGTTGCAGTCTTGCAGGGATATGTGTTACCTTGTCTTTGTTACATGAAAAAAATTGTTTGTAAACATTATTTTGATATTTTAAGTCTTTTATTTATAAAAAAGTATTTTATGCATATTGACAAAAATGGCACTAAAACTTCCGTGGCATTAAATTATTATTAAATGGAGGCATCTAAAGAACAAAATTTACTGTCAATATAACTATAAACCAAAAATATCAAACATAAAATGTAAACAGATCAACACATGTGACATAAAACAGTTTTTTAGTTTCTTGTCATGGATTATTTTATAGAAGTAAATGTTTTATTCCAAACTTTTTGAAGACTACGTCCATAAGCCCATTACGGATTGGAGTTCTTTACGGTTGAAATTGGTTATTAATTATGTATATTATTTTTTATTGTTAAATTAAATAAGTGCTAGGTTTAAGAAGTGCATTTGTGCAGTTCATTATGAAACTCTAGAAGATTCATTTCCCGTCCATTACCATCAAGTTTAAATAGTTTTACACGTTGGATCTAGCAAATATCGGTATAAAAGTAAAGTTAGTTTTTTTAACGTGTGTTTAAGATTACAAAATAAAAATTATATATAATAATTTTTTAAAAGATTATATGATTTAATATATTGATAACATTTAAATATTCTATTTTTAATAAAATTTATTTTACCAATTTTTTATTATGTCTCTGAATATATATTGAAAAGGTTGAAGTTAATTTACTAAACAATTGTACATTTTTAATTTCTATACCATATTGTGAATATGGAAAATTCTTAATCTACCATATGTTGAAGGAGCTTGTGTAAGAAAGGAAAACAAAAGAATTAAATAGAATATTTAAAATAGGAGTCCGCGTTCGGAAAAATGTAGAAAAAGATAATTTTTTTAGGAGCTTATCATTACTATCACGTTAATAATAATATAATATATATTATATGATGTACCAATTTATTTGCATGGAAAAAAATTGGAATTAGAATGCTAAATTATGATATAAATAGTTGATAATAATAAATTTATTTGTTACATTATTTAATGTTCGACCTTACATTAATATAAATATTAAATTTCATTTGGTTATTAAAAAATATAATTATCATTTTTAATAACTCGCCAAGTACTCTTGGTAACAGAAGGGATAAATAATTATTTTCATTTTTAATAAGTCCGTTACATCTCCATGAATATGATAACTGGCGAGTTCATTTCGTTACCCTTCATTTAAAAGTTAATTAAAACGTATAAAATAATGAATTAAAGGCATCCAAAAGGTTTTAAAAGAATAAAATGAAATAATAGTAATGATTAATTGCTAGAGTCCAGCATGTTGGCACTTGGCATAGAGGCAAATGATTATGATTTATGTCTTCATAGTAATTTGTTGAGTTTTCAGGTCTATTGCTTGGAAGAAAACGGAAAACGTGTAGCACCCATACATGCATGGTCAGAAAGCCCAATCATACGTAGTTTATTTAAATGAGTTTGATCAAAATATTGCATGCTATGTCTATCGCTCATTCCCAACCAAATTTGTTGAAACTGACTCTACCAATTGATAATTGGTAGGAATATTTCCTGAACTTAATTATGAGGTTAGATGTTAAGGGCCCTAATTTCATTTTATCTAGTAGAAGACTTGAAGTAGCCACCATCTACTAACTAGCCACTAATCAATTGTCTCTGTCCCTTTTGAGTTTTGAACAAAATTAATCCCTGTATAGATAATGGCTTCTTCAATTTTAAATCAAATACATGATTTATTTAATTAGGAAGAAAATAGCAGAACCGAATTCATGATTGGTCTAAAGCAAGCATATACAGCTAGCACAGTTCTATTCTAGGCTTAAAAAACAGCAGATTAGTAGACCTAATTATCTTGCTTGTTTACAATGTGATGATAAAATTAAGTATCTAAAAAAGATCAAAATCTTCCAAATGCGCAGTCTCTTTAACTAGTATAGAATCTATCCATCAAAGAACAAGAGATTCTTTAAACTTGGATTTTTATTTTATTTTATTTAGATGAACGAAGGACTACATAAACAAAAAGCATGTGAAAAATTAATGATAAAAGAAAAAGAAGAAGAAAAAAAAAAAAGGTGAGTTAATTTTGTGCTTAATCGAAGGGCTGAGATTGAACGGAGGCTTTAGATATATCCTGGTGATTGAATTGTATCTTGTAACTCTCACAAGCACAGTGGTTAACCATTAAAACGCATTCACGGAGAGAAGGCGGCGCGCACATTCTCCAAGTAATTAATTGCCTCCTTTAGTTACAAATGATTCACTACCATCATCAATATTCATATCTCATATATATATTGCCAACTTCTTTCATATTCCACGCCATGGTGTTTAAGCATCCACTTCAAATCTTTCGTGGAGGAATCTATATATGTACATGCTTGAAGAATGATGATGGATATTGGTTGGAGCTCTTACTATGACTTGGATGAAAATCCATCTCCATTTACGTGCCAATTTTCTTACAGGTAAGCCATGGAACTTGTGCTCTATATTACTTCCCATGAAATGCTATTTTTACTACCAAGTTTTTAACTTCTCATTCTTGGAATGTCCTTTCTCAGTGAAAATTGTGAATGGCCTCACGGATTTCCTCTACAAGACTGCTATTTCGATGCTGTCCCTTTTATGGAGTGTTACCCTTCATATCCTCTATATGAAACTCTCTCCACTGAAGCAACACCAAGCGTGCAAGGTTAATTTTCAGAATATGAGTACATTAATTTATTTACCAATATGCAACTGCATTGGACTTGTCCTTATTTAGATATTGGTTATATGCAGACTATGATTTTTATGATATTAAAAAGGGGTTTTCTGTATGGAACGAAGTTGATGCTGTTTTTGATTCAGAAAATGTTATTGTATTTTGCAATGATGAAGAAAGGGAGAGTGGGAAGGAAATGATATTGGAAGATAGGAAGGTTGATGAAGGTAGAGAAGAGAGAATTAGCAGTACAAGAATGTTATCAAGGAAGACAATTTCTAAGTACTTTTATATGCCAATAACGCAAGCGGCTAGAGAACTAAATATAGGCCTCACACTTTTGAAGAAAAGGTGTAGGGAATTGGGAATTCGAAGGTGGCCCCATAGAAAGCTGATGAGTTTGCAAACTCTGATAAATAATGTACAGGTGCGTTCTCATTCTGTGAATTGTCAATACAATGAACTGTACTTTATATTAACATTCCAATATTTGGGGGGTTTGCAGGAGCTTGGGAAAGAGCAAGGGCACAGGAATGAGGAGAAGTTAAGGAATGCGATTGAGATATTGGAGAAGGAAAAGAAGCTTCTGGAAGAAATGCCAGATATTGATCTGGGAGATAATACAAAAAGGCTTAGACAAGCCTGTTTTAAGGCCAACTACAAGAAAAGGAAGCTCATAGGCAGCGATAGAACTATTGACACAACGGATGAATATTGTTATGACTATGATGAACCACAAGGCATAGAATCTCTGTTGCCTGTCCCTTAACTTAGCTAATTTCAGTTAAAGTAAAGAGTTGGGTGTTTTATTTTGGGGGTGGGATAACATGTGTTCTGTTTCTGGTACTGATGGAGTACTATATATAAATGTCAGCATTAAGCATCATGTAAATTGATTTCCATCAGATGTTTAAATTGCGCCCAGAAGCAGTTCAATCTTTTTACTTTGTATGTAATGTATTTGGTTTGTTGATGAAGTTGGTAGATCTTGAATCTAGTGTTTAATGAATTAGTTGTGAGTTTTGTTTGAGCGCATAAACATAAAATGTGGGTTGAGTTGGTTAAGTTAGGGAGGGGCACAGAGGCTGATAAAAGATTTGCGGAGCTTTTCATGTGTGGAACCATATCTGATAGTGATAGGTGCTTATTACCTATCAGTGAAAAGGTGTGGGGTAAACCTGTCTAATCTTTTATATATATTTTTTTGTCCGTAACTGAATTGCTTTTTTTTTTTTAAAAGAAACGAGTAAAATAGTAATAGTGATTAAAAATAAAGTAATTTTTATTAACTGTGACACTTATCTTTTTTGTTATTTTTATTATTATCTTGTAATTGCGAATTGTATACTTTGTGATATATCTTTATATCATTAATTTTCTTTCTTCCACCTTTATAATAAAACTTTAGTTGAAGTGTAAAAGTAAGTGTATTCAACGTTAATTTATATATTTTACTTAATCTAACCTAATTTAAATTATTATTTTTAAAATAATTCTTAATTTAAATATACAATAATATTAACCCAATAGCTGTTTTGAAAGGCAAAAGTTGAGTTTAATTAGCAGGCTCAAGGTCAAATTCTTTTTGAGTTCCCAGCCCAAGTCATGGCATAAGGAAGAAGCAGTTACAGGCCTTAGGTCCAGATCAGATCTGAGAACTTTCGAGATGTGAATCATAGGCTAGTATAGTTTCGTACCCAACAACTAAAAGTGATGTCATATTATCTACAACTTTTTAGTGCTCGTTTAGCTTAGAATAATAAAATAATATTTTAATAATAAAAGTATTATTAAAATGAATTTTGATAAACTTATTTCTAAAATTAAATTTATCCTACTTTAAAATTATTATTTTTAACAATTTTAACGTGTATTTGACGTTAAAAAAGAAGTAGATGAATAATATAAAATGATGAAAATATACTCTATTTGAATTCAAATAGGCTTCCATGAACTATATTTTATAATTTATAGACTTAATTTGATTTTTGAATTAAATATCTAAACTTGATATATTTACATATAAATTAATTTTAATATTTAACTTTTAAGAATAGGTCAAATTAGCTAGTCTTTATATAAATAAATTTGACTAGTTTTAAAATTTTTAATCCTTAAATTATTATCTATTATAGTCTTTTTTTTTCAAGGCCTTACAAGGTCTCCTAGGTCGTACTTAAAAACTTACACAATAATAAAACTAATAAATAGACCTAAGGTTGAACCTATAAATTAGTAATAAATGTAATATATTATTATATAAATCTTAAATAATAACATAAGGATGTTCAACACACCTGTTCATATCCAAATTCAATATTTGATATAACAAAATTTATAGAATTAAACATTTGCATATAACATAACATTATAATTGGATAAATTCTAATTTTATATTAAAAGATCAGATCTAAATTACTTCCAAAATGTAATTCAAAAAAGTAAGTTAAGCCAATTATCTAACAATATTTACTTTATATAATCAAGATAAAAAAAATTTATAAGCCTTGTGACGATTCTCTTGATTTGAACTCCCTTGATCATCACATAATATACATATTTTTTTTATTCTCTTTGTCATGTCATGATTCACATTATATTTTTTTTTTACTATTTTTATCTATTTTTCTAATTCTATCCCATCTATTTTCATAAGTAAAACAACAATTTCTTTTAAAAGAAATCAAATATTTTTAACTATATAAACTTGTAAAATAATTTTATCTGAAAATAGACTTGACTTTAGCAAACCTAGAAGTAACATACTCCGCGGATGAGCCTGACTTATTTCATACTTTTGTTTTTCTTCACCAAATTTAGGTAGTTATTTCTGCTGCACTCACATGCATGAAGTAGAACCATGTAGCTACAGTAGTTGGTCGTAACAAGCTACACCATCGGTTCGCCGCAAACCTCAAAACCAAATGGCACTAATTTGGTTTTCCCGCAATTTTTACTCTTATTCTAATCCACAATCTCCATTTTTTTCTCTCTCTCCCACCATTGCCATTCATCTCCTTCGCTACAATACCATTCCCCAACCACATCCACATCAACCAGTGGAACCTCCTACCAAGTTGGTACCTTTTGCACATCAAAAACAAAACCACAAAGAACCAGTTATTTCTGCCATAAAATCCGTTTCCCGTAAGTCCCATTTGCTCCAAATCCACGCTCACATTGTACGCACAGCCCTCATTCAAGACCCCGCAGTATCTCTTCAGTTTTTGTCCCGTGTAGCTCTCTCCGGTCCCTTCCAAGATGCTACCTATTCCCATCGTTTCTTTGACCAAATCAGCTACCCTTTGGTTTCCCATTACAACACCATGATCAGAGCCTGTTCCATGAGCGATTCTCCCCAAAAGGGTCTCTTTTTATATCGAGACATGAGAAGACGAGGTATTGCTGCAGACCCTTTATCGTCTTCCTTTGCCGTTAAGTCCTGTATCAGGTTTCTGTATCTTCTTGGAGGGGTTCAGGTTCACTGCAACATCTTCAAAGATGGGCACCAATTAGACACCCTTTTGCTCACGTCTGTCATGGACTTGTATTCACAGTGCCGGAGAGGTGGTGACGCGTTTAAGGTGTTTGATGAGATGCCTCAGAGGGACACTGTCGCTTGGAATGTGATGATCTCTTGCTGTATCCGAAATAACCGGACTCGGGATGCTTTGAGTTTGTTTGATGTTATGCAGAGTTCAGGCTTTAAATGTGAGCCTGATGATGTTACTTGTTTGCTTCTTCTTCAGGCTTGTGCTCATTTGAATGCCTTGGAGTTTGGGGAACGGATTCATGGTAATATAATGGAACGGGGTTATGGAGGTGCTCTCAATTTGTCTAATTCTCTCATAACTATGTATTCTCGGTGTGGTTGTTTGGATAAGGCTTATGAGGTGTTTAAGGCAACAGGCAATAAAAATGTGGTTTCATGGAGTGCAATGATCTCTGGTTTGGCGGTGAATGGATATGGAAGAGAAGCTATTGAAGCATTTGAAGAGATGCTGAGAATTGGCATTCGGCCTGATGATCAAACATTCACAGGTGTCCTTTCAGCTTGCAGTCATTCTGGTTTGGTCGACGAGGGAATGTCAATTTTTGATCATATGAGCAGAGAGTTTGGAATAACTCCCAATGTTCATCACTACGGTTGCATGGTAGATCTCTTAGGCCGCGCTGGCTTACTTGATAAGGCTTATCAGCTTATTATGTCAATGGTTGTAAAGCCAGATTCCACAATATGGAGGACCTTGCTTGCAGCTTGCAGAATTCAAGGTCACGTTACACTTGGTGAACGAGTCATTGAACATTTGATTGAATTGAAAGCTCAAGAAGCTGGGGATTATGTTTTACTCCTAAATATTTATTCTTCAGCTGGACACTGGGAAAAGGTAGCAGAAGTAAGAAAGCTAATGAAAGATAAAGCAATCCAAACCACACCCGGTTGTAGCACAATTGAAATGAATGGAATAATACACGAGTTTGTTGTGGATGACATTTCACATTCAAGAAAACGTGAGATTTATGAGAAACTGGATGAGATTAATAAGCAGCTGAAGATTGCTGGTTATGTTGTTGAACTTTCATCCGAGTTACATAAGATGGATGACAAAGAAAAAGGGTATGTGCTTTCTTATCACAGTGAAAAATTGGCTATTGCTTTTGGGGTTCTTGCTTCTCCACCTTGCACAAGACTGAGAGTGGCCAGTAATCTCCGTATATGTGTAGATTGCCACAATTTTCTGAAACTTTTTTCTGGGGTTTACAACCGTGATGTAATTTTGAGGGACCATAATCGGTTTCACCACTTCAGGGGAGGGCACTGCTCATGTAGCGACTATTGGTAAGGTAGCTACTACAAACGGAGTGTTAGTGATAGATGTGTCATATCAAGCACCGAGTGTTATTGAAATGATTGTCAAGAGCCATTACAGACAGAGACTAGCTATCTTTATGGCTGGTTTATTGTAGAGCCTTCATGAACATTGCCTTAATTGAAATGCAGCCAACATATAAACAACTAAAGAGGTTTTAAACTGCATTTCAAGTGGGTGGTTGAAGGATAACTAATTGCTATTCAAGTCTATTATTTCACGGCACCCCTTCACCTGTTAGTCTGTAATCAAGGGTCTTAGCTGACACAATCTGAAGCTGGTGGATAGATTGTTTAAGGCTGATCCTGCAGAACACAATATCTAACACCTGCCAGACACCAACGGGTTGAATGCGGAACATGAAACCTGCCTGAGAAAGTTGGTGTTGCCTTCTCTTTTCTTTGAAAATTTTCTTATACTGAAGGGGTTCTATTTTTAGATTAGTACAAAAAATATTGATTGTGTCATTTGATATAAGACAAGGAAGGTTCGTCACTCGAGGATTTTGTTTGGCATTGGCATTCCTCATCTGCTAACTCCGTTATCAGTATTCGAGGAACCCTGAATCAACTATTCTGAGCGATAATCAATTTTTGTGGAGTCAATATCTTATGAAGGAAACAACAATAAAACATTGTTACAATGCCAAAATGATTTTCTATGTATTTGATTCAGAGAACAGACCTGTTAGTTCTTTTTCCCATTTTTTTTACTTAAATCATTCTCACCCTTCAGGCCAGTGGATAGTAATAGGGTAATAATGTTGTTTACACTCTAACTGATTCTAAATAGACAAGAAAAACTTCGAGCATAGCATATTAAAGGAGCCCGGTCGTTTGCAGTTGAGAAACACCTGCAGACAATCCTGACCATGAAAAAATTGTTTCATAAAATAACATGGATTCAAGTTAAAAATCATGAGTCGCAGGATTAAAACACCTTGTCATGCAGTTATTTTCATACTGCAGATTTTTCTACGTGCACACCATTTGCGTCAATCTATTTAAGGGTCCATAGATCTGGCATTGATGACTGAAAAGTGCATTGCAAGTTCAATCAGGCCAGCATAGTTAGTCAAAATCTGCAGCGTGCCTAGATTATAAAAGATTCAATCAAAAAAAGTGGTCCAATGGCCATATTATTCAAAAAGCAACGCTTACATTTTTCCAATTCTACATTATAACGGTGACATCTTTGGAGATTTCCGACCAAAACTAAAGCTCAGTATAGAGAACAGAAATCGAAGCTCCCTCCCGTTCTACTTAAAAACCTGGAAGTAGAATTGATAATATAGAAAATTTGAATCCTAAGTTCTGGAAGCAGTTATGATACTACAATAAATCCGCAACCTAAGTTCTCTAACTAGTATTTATGATTCAAATAAATCCACAACCCAAGAAACTACCCGATGACAAAATAAAGTTAAGCAGCAACAGTTTGCTTCTGAGCAAAAGCAATCCCTTTCTCTATGCTGGCCTTAAGTTCTGGCTTTAGTGCTTCCAAAGCCTTCTGCTCATAGTCGGTCAAGCCTTGGAGGTCAGATGGAATTAAAGCCTCAACTCCTTTCCTACCAAGCTTCACCCTTGAAGCAAAAAATGGAAGGTCAGTCAGATCTGATTGCACAAATGAGCACTCGTACACATCTCCATCACCATCAAGTGCACGAAGAGATGACTCAACGAATCTAGCTGCTGCATATGCCATTGACAGAGTAGCAGACCCTGCACCTGCTTTAGCTTCAACAACTTCAGTTCCAGCGTTTTGAATCCTGACAGTCAGCTCCTCAATTTCTTCATCAGTGAAACTTACTGAGGGTCTTGTCTTTGACAACAGAGGAAGAATGGTAATCCCAGCATGGCCCCCAACAACCGGTACATCTACATCAATCAGTCTTGCATTCTTCCTCTGAGCAACAAATGTGTTTGCCCTCACAACATCCAGCGTTGTAACACCAAAGAGCTTTTTAGGATCATAGACACCCTTTTGTTTCAAAACTTCCGCAGCAATAGGTACCGTAGAGTTTACAGGGTTACTGATAATATGAATAAAAGCATCCGGGCAATTATCTGCAACAGCTGAAACCAAGTCCCTGACTATGCCGGCATTGATATTGAAAAGGTCATCACGGGTCATGCCTGGCTTCCTTGGAACACCAGCCGGAATAACAACAACATCGACATCTTCCAAACAATTCCCTAACTCAGAAGCTCCTGTGAAATCCTTGACCTGGGAGGGTGTGTTGCAGTGACTGAGATCAGCAGCAACTCCCTTAACATTTGCAATATCGTAAAGATGCAGGTCGGAAACTAAAGGGGACATCTTGATAAGAAGCGCCAGCGGCTGACCTATCCCTCCACCAGCACCAAGAACTGCCACTTTATATGAAGCCTGAGGCTGCATGCGCTTCTGGAGGTTTCTGTTTTCATTTTGAGCTTTGGATGCAAAAGATGCCCGCAAAGCAGCACCAGTTTCCTTGCCAAAAAAGGATATTTCCAACCCGCATCTCGCAGATGGCATGGCCTTGAGTCCACAGAAGCTCTTCAAATGATTCTGGGAATTGAACCTCAACCCAAAAGGCTTTGATTGAGAAAGTGAGCTCCCTCTTTGGCCGATGGAAGCGGCGGTTCCAATTGTGAAGGTAGCCGCCGGTGCCGCCGCCATCTCAACCTGTTTCTCTGTGATACAAAAAAGCATCAGGTCTATTCCATTAACACATGCAGACACATCTGAAAGCAATAAAAGCACCAAAGAAATAACAAACTGTAAGCTTTATTTTACCACGGTCATCTCAATAGATTATTTAATCAAACCACCAATTAAATAGGTTGAAACCTAAATAGAGCAAGAAGAAACTAGATAACCAACCAGACTCAGCATATCGGTAGTGAATAAAAGGTGTAATCATAATTATCATATCACCCATGTTACTTCCTACAGTGGAAAGCTCAAAAGTTGCATGCTTGATTTAGATTAGTCTATGAGAGCATAATTTTGAATAAGAATTGCAACATTTAAAATGGAATAAGAAACAGAGTTGGAAAAGGGAAACATGAGAAGAGTAACAGATCTGGAAAGAAAACCTTGAGAATTGAAAATAAATTGAGGAGAAGACTGAGATCTGTGATGAAAGGGGATTTGGGAATGTACCTGGGAATGTAAAGGGAAGAGAAGTTTAAGAAGCAAAGTTGGCTTCGAAATCTCCGCCAATGAGATGGTTGTCGTGGACGAACGCCAACAGCAGCCGAATGCTATATATAAATACACCAAACACCAGACAGAATAAGAATATACTCCCACATTTTCACCTTTCTTATTTTACCCTTCTTTTTCCTTTTCTTTTCCTCTTTTAATTCCAATATTATTTGTTTTTACTCTCGCTATATTTTCCATTTTAACACATTCCGGCTAAATCGTAATGTAGTGACCAAAAATTTAAAAAATGTAAGATAATACAATGGGAAAAATAAAGTGATAAAAAAATTGACAAAAATGTAATAATATCATATTTCCGGTTTTTTGTTTTTCTCCCTTTTAAGGATTGGAATTTACTTACACGGATTAAAAATGAGAACACTGCCACTACCATTTTAACAAATGAGTTTTTTATTTATTTATCATTTTTAGGTATAATCAGCTATATTTCGTATTAAGAATTGGTATTTACATTTAATAAGTCAATAGATTAGCCTTTTTTAATGAATAATGGCTGAATTCATTCACCCACGGCTAGGTTCATGAATCTATCTATATTTATTAGTAAAATTATTAAAATCATTAAATGTATAATTAGAAATTATTTATGCGTGAAGATATAAAACTGTTCTGAGTTATAACAAAAAAAAAAAAAAACAAAACTGTTCTGACTAACCTAAAAAAAGTTATAGAACTGTTATGAGAAATCATTCATTATATAATTAGATGCGAAGTTGATAGGAAATAAATAATAAATAAACTAATAATGTTTGTCACAATTTAAATTAATTTAAATATTCTATATTTATATTTGTAATTTTTTAACAAAAAAACTTGTGACCTTTATTTATATAAAATAATAATATAAAAATAATAATTTTTTATCAGAAACAACATTGTAAAGGGGGCATATTTTTCAAATTAAAAATGGAAAGATAAAAATTAAAGTTAAAAGCAATAAATTACATCTTGAAATAAAAGTGTCTAATAAAATTAGTGGTTAAATTAAGTAATAAGTATAAAATAATAAATAAAAATATAATTAAATAATAAAATTTTATAAGTATAATATCTTTTAACAAAAAATATATTAAAATTTAAAAATAAAATTTTACTTATTTAAAATAAAAATATTTATTTCTAATTTTTATATAAGTAAATTTCAGCTAACAATTTTAAAAAATATTTTTATCAAAAATTCAATATTTTATTTAATAAAATAGAATAAATAATATAATAATTAAAATAAATAGCATATATTAAAATAATAATTTTAATTATATAGTTTATGCTAATATAAAAATAAATATATTAAAATTAGTAATATTATTATGAAAGAATTAAATGATATTAAATTTATAAAAATAAAAAATTAGATTGTAAAAATATATTAAGAATAAAAATTAAAAAATATTTCAACTAAAAATTAAAAAATATAAAAACTACCTAAAATAAATTTTTCAAGAAATATTACTTACCGTTAAAAAATACTAGTAATTATTAAACTAAATTATTTTATCAAATAAAGCTAAATTAATTTTACAAACTCTTTTAACTAATAATTTTAATTTTTAGCTAAATAAAATATTTTACCTAACTCAAATTATATAATAACCCATCTATACAGTGGGCTGAAAATAATAATAAAATTGCAATTAATTCTCAATATTTTACTTTATTTATATTTGAAAAATAAATTTATTAAAATAAATTATTCGAAATATAGTAACTCTTTAATGTGAAATAACTAAATATCTGGAAATGGATTGACTATTGAATCAATACAAGAAAAAAAGTTGATTCAGCTTAATTTGACATTCCCTCTGGCCTCATAGGGTGATATTCGTAATCATATAAATATTATTTTTTATAACCGTCCAAGATTTATTGCTAAAATAAGTGAATCTTTTCTCTTATTTTATATAAGACGTAAGCTTAAATTATTTTAATAATATTTTCAAGTTTCTCTGTAAAGAAATTAGTGCCTTATTATTGTTAAGAAGGTTTTGCGTAAACCCTTACGTGATTATGCTGAAGTAATATTCATTTTTTTATGACAAATTGTATGAGAAAATGAAAATTTAGACGTCTAATCACTGAACGATCAGTCACATGAAACTTGGCTCTTCTTGCTTAATTGAAAAATTTTAACACATTATTAGTTCGTATCCTTTATGTAACACTGTCTTGACTTTCGAGGGATGGTTAGTAACCAAAGAAACTAAACATAAAAAAGATATATAAAAAGAAATTACTAGATCAAATCAAGACGAAATATAGAGTTAAACAGCAACAGCCTGATAATTTCTGAACCTGCAAGTTAACTTCATCTTCCTCTGTCCATTATTACTGCATTTCAAAACGATAACACAACGAATAACAGTCGACGGGAACATAAAATTACAAAGAAGTTATCTTAGGGTGAGGAAATTTTTTTTGCCTGAGACAATCATACAAACATGGTTATTAAAATATGCACATGGTCAATGCTACTAAATTGACGAAATATTACTACTACTGCACTAGTGTACCAACTTTGGCCCTTAAATACAATCAAGAGGTAAAGTCGCCGATTCTTAAATATACAAGAAAAGCAGACTTTGAGCGCACTTGTAATATCATTACATCATTGGCATGGACTAAACATTCACTTCCCACCTGAGTTTCTCTTTCAATCCTTATTTTTTTAAATAGTGTGGGGACCTGAGGGGATCAAACTCCATCACATTGCTTGATAATCACAAATCACAATCCGGGGTAAAAATTAAAATCAGGAACATCCAGTTGAGACATGCTCCATTGGGTATTTCAGCCCCTTTTTATTTTTCAGTATTAGAAGTTTGTCCATATATGCAATGCTCTTACCGTCTCACAGGCTATTCCCAATACCCATCTTCGGAGACAGTTAGTTATTAGATACATAGAAACACAATTAACAAGTATGCATTGAATTTGGAATAAGGTTAGGCCACTAAACGAGACATTTACAGGCACAAGTTGAGAGGCAAAATTTTTAATTCCAGCTAATATTACCAAAGGCAGAGGTACCTGAGGTCTAAACTTACGCAGCTGATTTCCAATTTCAATCGACCCACCCCTTCATAGCTTCAACCATTTTTGTAAAGGTCAAACCTCAATGCCCAACTGCCAGTATGGGATTACATGAAAATCTGAGCCGTTTGCTTTCACTTATATAATTATCACTTAACTATAAGGAGATCATGTTTACTAGGAAATACACAATGCAAAAATTAATGAAAAATATGAGTCAGAAACAGATAATGACTATTGTCATACATTAAGTTTTTTCATCTCCCTCCTTATGGCACTGGCCCTCACTAAGCTCCCAATGGTGTTAATAGCCAACTTGAGATCCTCAAGTGGATTTCCAGGTACCACTGTCTTGTACAAATAGCTATCAAAGGTCATCTTCTGCACATACTCATCAGCACACATCTCCACAAACGCTTCTCTTGCAGGGTTGGACCTATAAAACACTTTCTGAAGCACATCCAAGACCTTGTAAGTGGGCCAATAAGTCTTATCCCACTTCTCCAAGTACTTCCTCAAGTCCCCTTCTTCCACCATCCTCTTCCCATTCTCTGATCCTTCAACAATTGCTTCTGCACACATCCTCCCACTCTTGGCTGCAAAATAGATCCCCTCTCCGGAGCATTTGGTTACATAGCCAGCAGCATCACCCACCAGCGCCACCCTCCCCAACAACCTTCGCGGCCGAGGATGTTCTGGGATAGGGTGAGCCTCCACTCGGATGATTTTGCCCCCCAAAATCTTGTCCTCTGCCCTTTTCCTTGTTGCTAGTTGGAACTTCTTGATGTCCCCCTTGTGTGTCACGGTACCGGTGCCAACAGCCACATGGTCACACTTGGGAAACACCCACCCATAGAAATCCGGAGAAACATCATCACCCACGTACATCTCAGCAAGGTTCTCGTAATACACCATCTTATCATCCGGTATTTTTATCCTCTCCTGAAAAACCATGCAATTGAAAACAAACATGCCGGTGTTACCTTTCCAAAATCATAACAGCACTCATGGGCCAAAACACCACTCTGAAAGTTGAAACACATATATGCACTATTTTTCTGACATTATACACCAGAAGCCTCCATTTTATTAAAATATATAAATAGGTTACAACCCCCTCCAAATTTATTTTACCCATCGCCATTTAATTTCTTTTATTTATCACTTTAGAAGTTTAACATAATATATATTTTTTTATTATATCCTTATCTTTTACAATGACATTACTTGACAGGAGTATCTTTAAAGAAATTCCCAATATCGCAGAAAAAAGAGCGTTAATAAATAAAACATTTAATTAGTTCCTAAAATTGTAATCACCAGCTAATTTGCTTGTTGACATTGTGAAAAAGCAAAAATAATTTATCCTTCACTTTGGCATCTACGAGACATTCAGTACCTAACATTAGATACCAAATTAACTACAGTTGTCAAATTTGGAAAGTAAATTGACTGAATTAGGACCTTATTAAATCATAGTGACAATTTTAGAAACCAATTCAGAGACTAAAGTTAGATTTGGTAAATGTGAAGGAAGAAATAAAGATGAATAATGAAAAGTTGAAGAAGAAATATACCTGAAATGCAATGGCATAGTCATATTCACCAGCATCAATGGACTTGGCTACTCTAGAATTAGCCCCATCAGCTCCAATGACAGCATCAACTTCCAATGTACACTTCTCACCAACGCCACCGGTTTTGCTATCGTAGGAAGAGTAATGCAGGACGTAAGGGGAGTTGTTATCCTTAGGGACATCCATTTTCAAGAACAACCCGTTTATGACATTTGCCCCGTTTTGCTTGGCCCGATCCCTGAGGTAAGCGTCCAACACCTCACGCCGAACCATGCCGATGTACTCGTGCGGCTTAAGGGTCCTTCCAATGTCCACCGCCACGTTCGACGGCGATATCATCTTCATCTTCGTCACCCGCCGGTCTATGATGTCAAGTGGCAGGTCGAACTCTCCCACCATGCACAAAGGAATCGCTCCGCCGCATGGTTTGCAGTTGTCCAGCTTTCGTTCGATCAGAAACGTCTCCGCGCCTCCCTTCGCCAGTGTCTCCGCTGCCGATCCTCCGGCCGGACCTCCGCCGACTACTGCCACCCGGAGGTTGCGGCCCTGGAGCTTGGGGCTGGATTTTCCGGCAATTATCCTGAACTTTCGGTGGGGAGTAAGGGGCTTTGGTTGGACGACAAAATACGAGGTTTCCGGCGAGGATTGCCGGAGCCCGACGAAGGATTTGAAGGCGATGGAGTTCATGGTGGTGGAGTAGGGAGTGAGTGGGAGAAAGGGGTTTTTATTTGTATGTGTTTATTGGTGGATATGGTTTGGGGATTTGAGGGGTTTTGTGGCCGTTGGATGGAAAAGATTGAGGGTGGTGATTTGATGTGGATAGATTTTGGGATGATGGAAAGTGTTTGTAGCTGGAAGTGGGTGCCGATTTTTTATTATTTTAAGTGGCTCGCATGCTGCCACGTTTTAATGCTCTCCTCAGTCCTCACGTCACTCTGCATGCATTCAATCAGATTTTGACACGTCAGCATCGGGGTTTGCAGATTCTAAAAAACGACCGGCATACCTTACGATATTTTCTAGTGTCACATGCAATGCAATGCAAGAGGTTGGGTGTGACGGTGTGTCATACTGTTAAGCAGACCCCGCAGATTGGAGTTTCCGGATCGGTGGAATCTAATTTAGATGGACAATTTTAATATTTTAAATATTTAAATATTTTATTTGAATAAAAAATTTTAATTTTTTAATTTTAAATTTTAAATTTTAAATTAAATAATTTAATTTTTAATATATAAAAAATTTTATATTTAAATATTTATTGATTATTTTTATTTTTATTTTATTAAAAATTTTAAATATATAAATAATTTTATTATGAAATATATTTAAATATAAATATATATATATATAAGTAAAAAATAACAAAATATAATTATATTATTTAATATTAAAAATATTATATTTAAATATAAAAGAGAAATATAAAAAAAATACAAACAAAAATATTTTTTAATTATGATTTTAATAATAGTTTTAATGTTTATTCATTCAACTTCTTTCTAGTGAGTTTTTATTTATTAAAAATTATCTATTAGAATATATTTTAATAATGATCTAAACGGTATATGTGTAAGATTTTAATATATTTTGTAATATATAATATGAAGAAAAAATAAAAAAAAAACAACAACAATAAAAAAAATATTATTTAGAAAGATAAATTGAATAATTTTAAAAAATTAAATTTTTTTTACTTATTTTAAAGAAATTTTAAATTTTTTTATTTTAATTTATTTTAAAATTTTATAGAATTTAAATTTTATTTTAAACAAAATATTTTAATTTTTAAAATTTAAGATTTTATTAAAAATTATTTTTTTCTTTCAAATACTGCATTCAAACAAAAGGTAAAATAAATAATTTTATTTAACATTCTATTAATGCAATTAAAATTTTATATTTAAATTTTTATTTATAAAAAAAATTTGTTTACTAGTATTTTAAAAATATTATTTAAGAAAATAAAAATAATAATTTTTTATTAAAAATAATCAAAATATATTAAAGATTATAATAGCATGTATTTATGATATTTTTTAGTAAAAACTTTATTTTTATTTTTAAATAGTAATTTTAGGATATTGGTTACTATTTTCCTAATAAAGAGTTTAATTTGAACATATTATTAATGTAAATATTTTTATATCAAATAATTATATTTTTTTATAAATATAAATTTTAAAACAGTGGTGACAAAAATTAATAATTTTTAATGATATAATTATAATTTATGATTGAATAGTAGTATAAAAATATTTATATTTTTAATATGTTGTTAAAATTTTATAAAATTAGCTATCATTTTATAAATAAAATTTTATTCATTTATTTATAATTAAGTTATTTATTTTATGGAATAATTTATAGATGTTTATAAAAAAATATATTATGAATTATGTTATGATTAATTATATTAAAAATTAATTCTTTCATAAAAAATACTATATTTTATAGAAAATATTATTCATTCATTTTAAATAAAGTTATTTATTTTATGAAATAATTTTAATAAATTTATATAAAATATAATAAATAATGTGATTATGCCGAAAATTAAATTTTTATAATATTTCCATATTTTAAGAGATAAAATTTTATCCATTCGTTCACAATAAAAAAATTATTTTATGGAAAAATTATATAAATTTATAGATAAAAATACAATAAATAATATCATGATTGATTATATTGATAATTAAATTTTTATAAATATTTCTATATTTTAAGAGATAAAATTTATCCATTCATTTACAATAAAAAATTAATTTATGAAAAAATTATATAATTTCATAGATAAAAATACAATAAATAATATCATGATTGATTATATTGATAATTAAATTTTTAAATTTTTTTTTATACATTTAAAATAAAATTGTTTATGTTCAAGATACTTTCAACATATTGATAGAAAAATATAATAAATGATATATAATTAGCTATATTTTCAATTTGATAAAAGTGTTTTGAGAATTTTTTATAAAAATATATTATTTTTATTTATTAATTAATATATTAAAATTTTTTATGAACATTCTCTATTTTTATATTGATTTACTTATGTTTTTTTTTAAAATCCACATAATAAAAGTAGTTTACATCGAGTAGACAAGCCGTTGAGAAGAATATCATTGCTCTTATTTTTTCCATTTAGACCGGGGAAAGTTGTATAAAGTTATGCCAGAGAATGACAATGAAATGAGATTATAGAAGGTTGTTTTCGTTAATTATGGTATATTTTTTATATGTATATAGAAATAAATATAATTATAGAAAAATTTAAAATTGTTTTATATTTAAATTACAAAAACTATATAAATGAAGTAACACATTTTTTTCTTAGGAAATATTAAAATTCCTATATCTTAAAATATATGATTTTATTATGTCTTAATTTTTCATGTTAAAATATATAAATTTTTCTTGAGTTTGAATTTTGACTCAAATAAAATTGTCTCTCGCAAAAAACACATGTAATCTTTCCCAGAAAAATATATGAATTTATACATTAAATTATAAAGTTTTAAAAAGTAAAGTTAAGAAATATTTTTTCTATATATTTTAATATAAACTATATAAAAAATAAAAACACTAAAAAGTTATATTATAAAATGGAAGGGATCAATATATTTCGGAAATAATTTTTGTTAGAATTACCTTATTTAATAATTTTTGAAAAAATATTATATTTTATTAATTCAAATATTAAATTAAAATTTTTATTATCTAAATTAATTTTATATTTTTTAAAAATATACTTCATTAAATAGTTTCGATTAAATATATAATATACGTTAGTTAAAATTATTTAATAAAGTATCAACATTTTTTAAAATTTAGTAAATTTGATTGATATAATAAATTTTTTATTTAACTGTTAAATTCATAAAATTTAATATTTTTATAAAGTTATAGTACATAAATAATTTTTAATATTCAAGGTCTTACCCAATTAATTTCAAGAGGAGGTGGATGAGGAGTGTAGAACAAGTCTGGAACTTGAGTCACTTGACGAAACCCTTTATCCTTGCCTTTTAAGTTTTATCGGTTACAGTGCTATAGGAATTAGCATTGCAGTTTTCCGGTTTGGTGAACTTACCATCGCAAATTACGACCCCTTCGAAGGACATCCAACGTGTTTGTTGAGAATACAATTTGAAGGGTCATCCCATATTCTCCGTTTCTTAATTCCTATTTCTTGTCAAGTTTCAACATTAACAAACTCTAGACTTTACCACTCATTTGTGATTTTACTCACCAAGTTCAAAGTTGTAACAATGTATATATGGGTAGTTGTAGCCGTTTTGAATGAGTAAAAGTTGGTGTATCAAACGATCTACACAATCTCATCACTCTAAAATTTCAAAATTTCTAGCGGCTAGCTATTATAAAAAACCAACCCAAATGCTTAACGGCCATAGAGAGCATAGATTCTTAATAGCTCTAGACAAACATGAAGTTCAACCTTGCACTATTTATTGTAGTAACCACCATTTTGGGTATTGGGCTTGAAGAATGTCATTGCAAGATTGTGCAGTTCATTTTTGGAGATTCTCTCTCGGATGTTGGTAATAATAGGTATCTCTCCAGAAGCCTTGCTCAGGCAAGCTTACCTTGGTATGGTATAGACATGGGTAATGGCTTACCTAATGGAAGGTTCACTAATGGTCGCACAGTTGCTGACATAATAGGTAATCCTTTTCAATTTTAGCATGTATGCACATTGTAATTAGTCGACATAGAAGAATCTAGATGAATTGCAATCAACCACAAGAATCTATGTGGCAAATTGCCCTTTTAATTTTCTATGTGTAAAGGTATTTCACATCCATATTACTGATGTTATATATTTTCAGGTGACAATTTGGGCCTCCCTAGGCCTCCTGCATTCCTAGACCCATCTTTAAATAAAGAAGTTATACTAGAAAATGGTGTGAACTATGCTTCTGGTGGTGGTGGTATCTTGAATGAAACTGGAGCCTATTTTGTGAGTTACCAGTGTCAAGTTTCATATACTATGTGTTTTATAGCCTTTATGCAAGCATAGCATGACACTGATATAAATATATGTTTTGGATGAAAAATTATGGTTCTTGCAGATCCAAAGGTTTTCACTGGACAAACAAATTGAGCTGTTTCAGGGAACGCAAGACCTAATTAGAGGTAAAATTGGACAAACGGAGGCAGACAAGTTTTTTGAGGAAGCTCGTTATGTTGTTGCTTTAGGGAGTAATGATTTCATCAACAACTACTTGATGCCTGTTTACAGAGATTCATGGACATACAATGATGAAACCTTTATGGACTACTTGATAGGAACACTACAAAGACAACTAAAGGTTTATTTTTTTTGTATTCATAACACAACCATTTGTTTTTTTCTTTTTTCTTTTGCACCTAACAATAAAAATATTTTCAATTATGTTGCGTTTGTGTTAGTTACTTCATAGTTTAGGAGCAAGACAACTGGTGGTTTTTGGGTTAGGCCCAATGGGCTGCATTCCCCTTCAAAGGGTGCTCACTACAACTGGGAATTGTAGAGAAAAAGCAAACAAGCTGGCTCTTACCTTTAACAAAGCGGCAAGCAAGTTAGTAGAAGACTTAGGGAAGCATCTTCCTAATTCACGCTATATATTTGGAGATGCATATGATGTTGTTTATGATGTAATTAGCAATCCAGGGAAGTATGGTAAGTAAATATGTTACATTCCTCACTAATTGAATGCATACACCAATGGCAAATAGCTAAATGAACTTGATACATATTATGTCTGTGAAACACTGTGCATATCAGCAAATACCATCCAAAAGTAATTGGATTTAGTATTCTTAGGAAGTTCTAAAGGTTTCATAATGTCATTAATTTCTGAAGAATTGCCAAGACTTGATACATGACCAGAAATTGAAAAATTGTATTAACTTGTGTGGTGATTACTGAGAGTTATTTACTTTGTAATTAATTATGTATGCTTTACAGGATTCCAAAACTCAGACTCACCCTGTTGTTCCTTTTGGAATATTCGACCTGCCCTTACATGTGTACCTGCATCAAGTCTGTGCAAGGATAGAAGCAAATATGTGTTTTGGGATGAGTACCACCCCACGGACAGTGCTAATGAGCTAGTTGCAAATGAACTCATCAAGAAATTTGGATTTTTACAAGCTAATCAAGGGGGTGCTCCTTCACCAGCTCCTGCTCTTGCTCCATCTCCACAGGACTAATGATTAGAGCTTTTCTTGCCTAATACTGGAAATGGAATTGCTTGTCATGTCTGTTATACATAATTTCCTTTTATGGTTTGAGCGAGTCTTAATAGTCGGTTACTCATACTTTTCTTGTTACAAAACAAGAAAGATACTTAAAATTTCCTTTCGTTTTGTATCACATGTGTAACTCACCAGTTAAGTGTGTAATACTGTATTGTCCTCTTCAAATTAGGCCACATTGGTTCCTTGATCAGGTTCAATAAATTGTTTTTGTCCAGCTGCACCTTTCAGATGCCATCAGGATAACAGTCATTTAATTTTTTTTTATTGCACTTCTAGAAATTTCTTATCCTTTCACCTCACCAATACATTGTTTGCATACCGGATCAACTGTCTGCTAATCAAAGCATGTTCGATTGCTAAATGTAGCAGCTACCTTGCAGTATGACAGTAATTATGTATAGTAGACAGATTACACATAGAGATAGAATAGTACAATATACTGGGGCAGGTGAAGATTGAAAAAATTGTCACAAAGGACCTAACCTCAGAGGAGTCCTGAGTCAACTCTGAACTTCTGATATGGATGAAATACTACAAGTCTTCCCTTAAAAGTATTAGCGCTAGGGTGTACATTTATAAAGGAAAATTTACTAGCACCTTCAGGTATATTTGTTGAACCTGTGCCCTCCATAGCTTTATTTTGAGTTTTTTTCTTATTAGAATGCTGCTTTTTATATTAAAATAGGATGATGTTACTCATGTCTAAAAATAAGGGATATTTTGTTATTTTGTTGACGGATACAAATGTTCTCTACACAATATTCTTATTATTTCTTCAAAATTCCTCTGCATAAAACCAACAATATTAATTCATGTAACACAAAAAAAAGATGGCAACACACAAAAGTTAACTGTTAATCATACGATTGATTTACCCCTACCACCCCTCAAATTAAGCTTTACCTTGCAAGGCTTAGCACAATGACCTATTGTTACCAAATGAGCAAGAAAGGGCTAAATAAAGAGAAATATATGATTATATAGAATAGTTATAAAGGCTGAAATAGTTAAACTAAAGTTTCTTAGAGCAAACCATGAGTTGGAAGCTTAACAAAGTGTGACAGATCATGGCTGCTAAAGATGAATTAGATAAGAAATAGTGCAGGTGTCCAAAACTATACTGATGAAATCCTCACTAGGCACTTATATCAGCCGTGTCCTAAAACACCTAGCTAGTTTGAAAACATGCAAATAAAGAAGCAAGGTTCTCTAGGTTGGTAAGCTTTTAGTAATGGAAATTAATCTGCTAGCTTTTATTTTAGATGAAAGACCTTTCCGGATTATAAAAATTAAAGCACTCAGTTTGTGATTAGAGAAATGAAGACACAACTTTAACGTGCACCTGTCTCATATGTTAATCCCTATGGTATCTTATTTATTGCAAAGAGATTATGTATCTACATTAGAATATCGTCTCTGAAAGACGTCCTGTTATAGCCTTACACCTTAATGCTACGACTTGTAATTTTCTGCTACCTTTACTTTATGCTTATCAGCTCTCAAGAATTTTAAAATCAAATCTACATACTTACGTGCAATGTACAATTACGAGTTTCTGATCTAAATTATGTGCTTCTAAGAATTCCACTAACTGCATTCACTGTAATGAATACTATTAAAGTAAATAGTGACTTTTGGTTCATGAAAAATTAGAAGTCTATTATATTAATTTTAAAACATCAAAATTATCATTTTAATTTTTAAAAGATAAATAGTTGATCCTTTTAGTTAGTGAAAGATAATTAATCAATTATTTTAATCTTCAAAAAAAAAAATCCATTATTTCAGTTTTTAAAAAAATTAAAATAACCAATTTTGTATTTTTAAGAAAAGATAATAATTATTTTCATGTTTTAAAAACTAATATAATTGACCACTAACCTTTCAGGTTCAAATCAAGCATTTACTCAATATTATCAATTATCATATTGACCTCTTCAAACTTTTTCAAGAGATGTTTGATAAAAAGTGTATAGGGGAATGGTAGACAAATATGTGTCCCGATAAGCATTAAAAACATCGCTTTCTTCGCTGAACACAAAACAAATGATATTAAATATGGTATGAGATATTCTTTTAAGTGTACTTAGTGGCCAACTAACACAATTACTTAAATTAAACAAACATTTTTGGATTCGTTCCTATTTCACTTTCCAAGAACACGGTTATACAATCCCTATCAACTTACCGTGGGTGGACAAATGGTTCTTCACTTTTAAATCTACATTATTTTTGGACAAAAGAAGGGCTAAAAAGAAAGCTAGTTGTCGGTTTAATGTCAAACGCATCCCCATCTTGTACGCAACTAAACATATTAACCTTTGATTAGTCAATTGCTTTGGCCCTGTTTATATTAGCTTTTAGCTTATGGGAGCCTTTCAACTCTAAAATCTTACTATTAAAAATTTTCTAAGACAAGAATGTCATTAAGCCTATAGGTGTTTAAAGAAAAGTAAGATGAAGGCGTGTTTCAAAAATTGAAGTGCATAATTAAGTTAATTTTAACTTACTAAGAACTTTAATTTATTTATTTTATTTCCAAAATTCTATAAATACTAATTAAGAATTTATCCAAATTGATTCTTAATAAGTATTGGGGTGGAGGATTTTTGGCACCATGAACCTGTTTCTCAGCTTCTTTTTTACCTTAATTACAAGTAATATGCATGTAGTGTGGTTTTACCAAAAATTAATAATAATACAATAAAATCTACAACTGTTAGTGTTAGATTTTCTTTTCACGTAGGTTCATTAGTGGTTAATTTGGTTTGTTTTCCATGCGAGTCTTTTGAGGGAACACAAAATGACCCCAAAAGTTTTTCTGTTACTGACCATAGATTGGAAGGTAGAACCAATGAAATATCATTTCTATAAGCAGAGCACAAGTGATGAGTAATGCTATTAGTTCAAGAAAGTAGAATTGAAATTGCAGTGCTTGTATGGATAAAAAGCAGAATTTAATAAGCCTGAGTGCCTGATTCTCATACATATAATCATACCAAACAGTGAGGATACAAGTACAACAACTCTAGCCAGTTCTTTCTCTCATAATGCATAACTGCCTCTAGAATTCACCGATTATGTCTACTTATATAACATTGTGTGCATGTTTGGTAATGATTATTTTTAAATAAATAATCGTTTATCATAGAAGAGACCTGGTAGCTACCTAGAGGAACTGTCATTCAACACAACATTTCACACACTAAGGTGCTCGTGGAGTGTGACGACCATTAGGCCCTGATGGGGAATAATCATGGAGTTCCAAATCCATCCTCTCAGTAATGGTTGGTTCCTCCGAATGCCAATTTCTCTCAGCGATGATAACCTACATTTGAATACATGACACTTATATAAGTTCGTTGAATTGATGTATAATATGGTTAAAAATATGTATCACATGTCTTAATCAAATAATCAAAAAAGGAATAGCCTTAAGTCATCAAAATGCACCTTGTGGCTATTCTCCGGAGTAAGATGAGGTGCGTTTCCTTGCATGAGATTTTCAGTTCCTGCTTATTTAAACAAGTCATTTGTTAGGAGACTAAAAAGATGAATGAAAACTACAACTCTGCAAGATATATATTATAGTAGAATTTACTTGTAACAGGTATTGCTTTCAAGCATATAAGATGAGAAAGCACTAGAAGAATCAAGAATAAACGAAAGAGAGTGCCACTGCCTGCCATTCTTGTAATGGGCTTATCAGCAGCAAGGTGTAGGCTATGTTGCTTCCCAGATACTACTTGTGAATTTATACATGCACATAAGATTTTTCCGGATTTTATTTTAACATGGAAATTCGGTGATGGAGGAGCAATCATGTTGCCAAGGTCGTAAAGGTGATAGCAACCCATCATTTCTTGGGGGAACAACGTGTTTCCACTCTTTGGAAAGCCTTTATCAGTTTTTGGCCTTTTCGTGTGTGAAAACCCAAAGTCAGTATTGGGGTGCAGAAAATTGTTAGGTGGACATCAAAGTTATATTTTAAGTGAATATGGAGCACACTATGGAAGTGGAAAGATGACACAAACGTTGGTGAAGAAGCAAAACCTAAGCTGCTATATTAATAGAAGTCAGCCTAGTGGAAAATGCCATAAAATTTTAAGGGCATCCTATTTGAGATGTATGAACAGTATAGAATTTCAGGGGTATATCAACTAAGTTACAAGGAAAACAGATGGTTGGCACTAAATGTGGTAGCGATTATCCATGTTTAGCAGGCTCTACTTTTTCTCACATGCCAATTTTCTAAATGGTCATAGAAATTTCTGGGTCCTTAAGATGTATTATGTCACACACACACACACACACATATATATATATATATATATATATATATATATATATATATATATATATATATATATATATATATATATATATATATATATATATATATATATATATATATATATATATATATATATATATATATATATAACCTTTGTATGGCCCAAGTGTAATAATAAAAACTATTAGTTGTTCTGCCTCTTCCTAGTGCATGGACATCTGTTGCAGGCAGTGGAAGTCATCATATTCAACAAAGAAAACAAATCATATGTTCTCAGCAGCCATATATGTATGTTGTTGTTATTGCTAGTGGGAACAACAATTTTGTCCACTATATCTGATTAGTGGCAACTTTGCTATATGCATATCACACAAAAACTAAGCCGCTACACACAGAAATTAGAATGGAAGCTATTCAACTTTCTCTCTCCAGAGTGAAACACAAAACTTGAACGGGTGAGAAAGTAATTCAGATTGTTCACGTCTCTGACATGTTGCTAGGTGCGTCAACGAAGTTGCTTGATACATCAGATATTTAGTTTACCTGGTTAGTTTGCTTTTTATAGTTGAGACGCTTCGGTTCTATTCTACAAAATGACATTCAAATATTTATTTAAATTATAAAAAGGTTATTTTAGTTTTTTTATTAACAGTTTGATTCATTTTCATTTTTTTATTGTTTTAGCAATTTAGAAGTTAGAACACTTTAAATTGAAATTGAACGCCCTTACTATTAGCAACTGTTTTAAATAAATTAATTACAAAATTAATAAATAAAAATATTTATTAAATGTCATGATAATCACGATGAAATATATTAGTAATAATCTCTTTTCATTTTTTAACCAGTGTCCTAACATATTTATTTGCGTATTATCCTTTCTTTTATTTGTACAAAATCATAATACAATTTTGTTAAAATTTCTAGCATTCATTTTATTGACAACCTCGTGAATGTTTGTGTACGGTCAACCTTAATATTGACGACGACTCTGTGTGACCCTTCTCCAAGTTGACCCTTTTCATAGTATGTCAATAAAAAACCAAAAAAAAAAGGGAATTATTTCCAATTAATTAAAACTAAAAATGTTTTCAATGTACGCATTTTGTTGTTTGTCTATTAAATCAAAAAGCAAATAAGTAAAAGATTCTCAAAACCTGCCAAAACCATTTTTAAACAAGTAGCATCACAATTGACATGTTGAAATTAACAATGAAATATAACTGTGTAATTGAAAGGAGGACAGAAGAAAGATTTTAATAAAGAAAAGGTAATTATCCTTTTGTGTTATTTGTATAGAAAGAGATGAGAAATTATTTTTAATACTTTTATTATACACAGATAAAAAGAGAGGAAAAATAAAACAATTTTTGTAAAGGAGGGGAGTAAACAATTTATTCCAATTTTTCTGTATTAAAAGATAAATGAAATAAAGAGAGAGGGAAAGAGGTTTTTTTTTTCAATTTTTATTCAAACCAAATACGGTGAAGTGAATATAGTCCAATAAATTTTTTAGGGCCCGTCTAATCGGTGCCTGATGTTATATTTTGATCCATATTTTTTTATTCTGTCTTTTCTTTTCACACTTTTTTTTTTAATTTTTTTATTTTATTTTAATATTTTATATATACATTTTACAAATTAATTTATGAAATATAGAAAATATATTTTATAAAATATACTTTTATATTTAATATAAAAATATATATTTTAAATTAGTTTACGAAATGTACAAATATATATTTTATAAACTAATTTACGAAATATATATTTTTAAATTTCATAAGTTTATAAAATTTATTTATTAAGAAATAAAATTAAAAAAAACAGAGAGGGTTGAAAAAGAAAAAAAAAAGATGAAAAAACAATTGCCTATATTTTTAATTCAAAATGGGATTAAAAGGAATGAAGTCTAACTGAGCAATTTGAATGGTATGTGGGCTGAAATTCATAACAATACATACACACTTGTTGGGCAGGTAGGGTGGCCCATTGGACCCTACCCTTGCTTGGATTAGTTAAACTATTACAGGCTGAGACCGAAAACAAAAAACTCTTGTAGACCAAAAGGAAACTATCATAATCTTGTAAATTTTTTTCTTGTTTGCGCAATGCAAAATGCTAGTAGCCAAAAACAAATTTGTTTGTCAAAACGGGAATCAGAATAAGTTGGTATGCTAATCTGCTTGATAACTCTTGAACTGATGTATGGTACTCATTTAAAAATTCTTAAATAAATTCTGACTTTTTTCCTAATGTGTATGGTACTCTTACACAATATTAGCTTGCCGGGTAAACATTTTATTATTCTTAGTGAATACCAAATCACAAAGGTGAAGGCTGGCTTATAATCCCTGAAATGTGTTGGAGAATTTTCAATGAATATGGAGTGTCAAAAAGAAAGGTAATCACGTTATAATTTTGGATTTGCTTCCTTTAAAGTGACCAAGTTTATAAAGTGAAAAATGAAGGCTTATTCATTGTTAATTTTAAATTATTTAGAATCATACAGTATTGTAATTAAAATTATTGATAGGATGTATTTTTACTTTTGTATTTTACAAATTTGCTCACTTTAAAGAAAATAAATCCTATAATTTTGACAAAAGTTATGGAAAAATGCTAGCAACATATTATTTTAAACACACTTATTATAATTAATCTCGCTTTTTAAAAAGTCAAAGCATTTATAATTATTTTTTTTAAAGTTGTTTTAACTTTTTAGAAAACTAACAAATTAAAAAAATGTGTTGAGGAGTGTGCTTAAAAAAAATGTTGGTAGCACTCCTTAATGTTATAAGACTTACTCTTACCGTCATGGTTTTAAACTTTTCAAAAATTAAACCAAACATATAATTAATATATATATATATATATATATATATATATATGAATCAGGATTAATTTTTCAATTGCGACAATCCCATAGTAAAAAGATTTATAAATTTAATTAGAATATTTAACAATGTAAAAAAATTTATATTATCATCTAATAATGAACTGTCATATCATTAAGAATTACTGATTTTTATAATAATTTTTAAAAATCATATCTACTATAAATTTTAACAATGTAAAAAGTTTTGGACTAAAACTGCATCAAAATTAAATTCAATTTTTATATTGGATTTATTTTATAATATGATTATAAAACATGCTTATGCTTATGAGGATTTTTTTTTTTGTGCAATGAGATACATTTTTTCACTATAAGAAGCCGAAAAGAAAAACTGGCGGTGTTAAAGCTAAAATAACTTTCAAAATTTTGTTTAGCTTTTTCTCACAAAACAATCATAGCCTTACTCCTCAACGTTGGTCTTTACAATTAAAAGCCTTTTCTAAAACATGCGCCAAATTGCAATATGCGATACTCTCTATTTAAGAACTTATTTTATTTTTTGAAAATGACAAAGTATCTTCGTATTTGCTGGATGTTGTTAACACCTAGAAATTTTTAGCTAATATGTTCAACTAAAGTCTATATTAGCCTATCATAAATAGCTCTTAATGTTAGACAAATTATAACTATGTAAGAGGGTTTAGTTTTTACGTTTTAGTAAAATTGATTTTTAAAGAATTGAAGTTGAAAGAACAGATTTTGAAGAAAAAAAAAATAGAAAGTTTATTTTTATTTGAGAATGATATTTTAAAAATGTTGTTACCGGTTTTAATGAAGGTATAGGATCTGATTCAGTGATCCTCTTACTTGGATACAGTTACATTAGTTGTAGGGGAAAATTCTCCGATGTTAAAGTAAGCCTTTTGTATTAATAGGTATTTAGTGAATGGTTAAGAATGATCATATCTCAAGAAATTATATAAATCTCTTTTTACACCTGGATAAGAATAATGGAAAGATAATTTTCGTTATGTTTTGACATTTATTAACCATAAAGAAGAATTGTAACAATCCGATGAGATGACGCAATTCAGTTTAAAAAGAAAAAGAAAAATAATTGTTTTCACTTATATTTTAAAAAATATTTTTTTGGATAATAAAGTAAAATGGATTTTGAAGTGTACATATGGATAAATTTTCTATATCTTATACCTAAAATTAATTTTGTCAACGGAAAAGTTAAAAACCATTTACTTCTCTTAAAATTAATTCTACTCACTGCATAAATATAGCCAATCCCAGAACTTTAATGGGAGCCCAATTTTGCCACCTGAAATGCGATTTTAAAACTATCTTTATGGTATGTAATATTTGGGCCTAACCGGTTATGGGCTGAAAATTAAATGATATTAACCCTTAAAACAAGTCAATTATCAATTTAATATGTGAAGTAAACTATGATAGTAATTTTTGCAAGATTTGAGATAGATTATATTAATTTATAAATATAAAAACTATTATTTTCATTTTTGAAAGATAAAAATTTTATTTTAATCTCCATAAAAAAAATTCATGCTTGAGTGATATTTTTTTTATTCTTATGCAGTGAGTAAATATTTTAAACCCAACGTGATGGCGTCAAGGCCCATCCACAATTAACCCAATCTAAGAATATCTCCATATAAACTCGCATGTGTTGGTTAAGCATTTTCTTCGTTAACATGTCATCAACTAATTTCTTTAGCCTTTTATTGAAATACTTTTATACTAAAGAAACGTATCAATCAAAAAACTAAAAAATATAGCTAAAACTTTAAATCAAATTACATAACTAACAATGGTTGGTCATAGTAAAAATAAACTGTGATCTCATACAAATTTTACGTAAGTTGTTAAGAGTTCAAATTATAAAAACTTTATTCTGGAGAGAGTTTTACCGAACCACCACCACTTCTGAACCAATGGTTAATCTCATAACTATAACTACGATAATACTTAGTTAAAGAGTGCAAAAAGTCGCATATTAATTAATACTAGCAAAAACAAAACAGAAGTAAATCCCCACAACATGATACATAATCGTCATCAAGTTAGAAAATAAATCACCCGCTTACATAAATTAGTCTATTTGAACTTTGACCTGCAACCTAAGAAATGATAGATGAAGAATTTAGTTATTTTATAATTAAAAAATTAATTCTTATATTTTTAATATAAAATATATTTTATTAAAAATGTATGCCTTAAATTAAAAAATATTTAATGATTCAAAATAAATTCTATTAAAATTAAGATAAACTACCTTATCTAAATTTTGTTTTCTGTAGCATGGAGGGTGTTAGGAAAATATATACACGTAGTAATCTTAAAAAAAAACCTTTTCGGCTTGTCTGACATTATGAGAGAAGAAGGAAAGGGAAGAATGAGTCAATGGCAAAGATATTTAGAGTAAGTTTGATTATCACATATGAAGTTAAATCCTTTGGTCCAATATTTTAAATGGTGTATTTGTTTATGAAACTGGTCTTGTGTTACTGGTCCATTTATAATTTAAGGGTATAGTATATACTTAAGTACAATGTGAGAGTCCTAATCAATGTTTTGGGCAGATTCTTTATATTAAAAGTGGTTTCAAGTGAGTAGTGACCCTAATCCTCAACCGACCGCGCGGCCGCCCCTTGCATTATCAAAACCATTAGTTTTAATTAATCTTTGTTTAATTCTATCTCCCTGCTTATTCTGTGCTCCTTAATTACGTGTACTACCAATAACTACTTTCTTTTAATATTAAAATTCCCCACTTAGAGGGACACGCGTTTTGTTTCTTGAAGGCAGAAAGAGATTCATACAAATAAAAAATTTAATTCTTTATTTAACAATTAATTTAATTAAATAATATAATTTTAATATTAAAAATATTAATATGTGAATTTAATATTTAAAAATTTTAACAGATTGTTTGTCTAAAAATATCATTTATACATTTTAATTCTTAAATATATTTTTTTTATATATAATCTATACTTTTGTTAGAAAATAAATCAAATAAAAGTAAATTTAGATGATATTGTACATGCCAGAACTCTTTCAGAATTATACATATGTATATATATATATGGAAGGTTAACACGTGTAACAAGTGAGACACGTGTCTCGCTCACGTGCGAAACGATTGAATATTTTAAAACTGTATTCAACTTTTATAAACTGGAATTAAAAGAGAAAACGGGGTGTGAAATGCATGGAGCTGATGTGTCTAAGGAGACACATCAATCTCTTTCATTTGGGCCCTTTCTCTTTCTTTTTAGATTAGCATTACCATTAACATTAGCCTTTAGTTTAGCCACAATTTTCGTTTTCCTCGTTGTTTTCTTTCCAATTCTGCATTAAAGTTTGTTTTCCTTTTCTTGAGCTTAGACAAGACACATCCATTTGCTTCCAAATCATAGTTCTGCAACTTGTCCAGAGTCTGTTTTACCTTTTAACCAACATACACGTTTCGTTAAGATATAATACGACACAAATTTTAAATACAATAAAAAAAAGTTCATCAAAGAGATTGATATTTAATATATATTATATTTCAAAATTTGTTATGAATAAATTTTCTATCTTTACAATTCTCATCAGCATCATGTACAATTATTCTCCATTTCCAATTTTAGGATCTTAGAAGAGGAAATGGAAATCTTCAGTGAAATTTCGAAGTCAACTAATAAGAATATCGTGTATTGCCTGAATACTTTTTATTTAAGGAGAACATGACTACATGAGTAACTTAGGTTTATCAAAAATAAAAAATAAAGATTATAAATGATTAATTTGTCGTTTTATATAATTAATTTTTGAGACAAAAATTAATATATAAACAATTTAAATTAATTAAATATAAAATTTGAAATTTTAAAATATTGATATGACATAGACTTTTAATATGTAAAAGAAAACTTTAAAAATAATAAACAATTTAACATTTTTAAAAATATAAAAATAAATATTTATAAATAATAAATTCATATATAGTAAATAAGAAAGAGTGTATTAAACATGTAAATTTACGTTTAAGAATAAAAAAAATAAAGAGAAAGATAGTAAATAAACACATACATTTACGTTAAAAAAAGTTTAAATTTATAATATAGAAATTGATAATAATATTTTCGACGTTTTATTTTCAATTTTTAAAATCTTAAAATTGATCTCATAGAAAATGTTTAAAAATTTTAATTGCTAAAGATATTAAAAGTTGTACAAAGAGTACAAGTGCTTAATTAAGCTTCTTCCTTAGTGATCCGCCACCATCATTTTTTTTCCTTTGTTTAAAATGAATCGAATACATTTTATCTCTTAATTAAGTGATGAAACATATTTTTTTAAAACAAATGAAAGAATTATATAGTTCAATATTTTTTAAGAGAAGGAAATGTAATTTATTACAATAAGTGGTTTTATTTAGCGTGAATTAAATTTCACGAGAAATATAAAAAAAAATTTACACACTAATTAGGCCTTAAAAGTATTGTGAATTTGTGGTGATATTGCGGGGAAAAAAAGGACATTAAAACTTAGAAGGATTCTCATTTTATCCGTTAACTCTTTTTCTCATTTTACTCCTTGACCCTCTTCTAATTTCTTTTCCAACAATTGAAGAAATGAAATTGAAACTGAAACCTAAATAAATAGCTCCTGGTATTGTTAATTTTGTCCCTATAAAATGCAATACATGTTGGGAGGAACTGCAACCAGACCCATACCCACATGAGAGAATTTTCATTCTGATTGAAGAAAACCAAAAGTAACCTCATCCCTTCTTCAATCTATGAAATTCTAGAATCTCAAGGTTACCCAATGGTTTTGTTTTTATCTTTATCATTGAGTTTCTCCTAATGTCTTCTGAATTTGTGACCCCAAATACTCCATGCACCATGGCTAGCAAGCCTAGCATTCCTCTTCTTCTATGTGGCTGAGGGTGGGACGATGAGAGTGAAGAGTTCAGAGAGGGTGAGTGCACAAAAATCCTACCAGAAGCCTTTTAAAGTACTATTTATAATTTTGTTATTACTTTAAATATTATTTTTAGATAGTTAAAATTTTAGAATTCACAGTTCAAAATTATTAAATTATTTTATATTCCCTTTTTTTCTCTATCCTTAATAAAATAATTCTATTTGGGTGAAGAATATTTATAACATAAAATTAATTATCAATAATAAGGTTAATTTTCCTAAAAAAAATTCATTTTTTAGATATATAAAACTTAAACTCAAAACTTTATTTTTTTAAAAAAATTAAATATCATCCCTAGTTATTCTTAAGTGAGTGTTTAATCCACAATTATAATTTTTTATTTATAAAGTACTTTTATATGATTAATGTTGATCAAAGTACGAAATATGTATTATTTTTAAACATAAAATAGTTAGCAAAACACCCGTTCAAGTTTCAACTCGTTTACATGGTATAATTAATTGATACTAAAATCGATTCTTCTAGACAGAGTGTATTTTTATATTTAAAGGGTTAGAATATTCTTTGGCTTTTGCGGGTGACATTATCATTATAATCACAAAAGAGTCGATTTTTTAATTGAAAATTGGACAAAAAGGAAAAATTAAATGGTCATATAATTATTTAAAAATAGGCGAGATTAAAAATAAATAAATTTGCTGAAAAAGAAAAGTTAATCAACAATGTACTTTATTTTAAATTTAAAAGTGTTCGAAAAAAATACCATTAGTTGAATTGAGTTGATTATATGTTAAAAAATAATATAATTTAAATTTTTTTCATGATGATTTTTAATTTTATAAATTTATTTTATTTGATATTATTATTTTTAATTTTTAAAATTTCAAATTTAATTAATTATTTCTTTATGTTTATCTTATTTAGTAGCAAGGACGGAAGGTTAAATAGTAAAATAGAAGCTGCAGTAGCAGCAATAATAATAATAATAATATTAAAAAAATATCTTAACTTCTTATTCACCAGTTTATTAATTATTTTTCAGTCATAGTTCTAAATATTTTTTATTGTATGAGTATTATTTTATTTTTATATAGCGGTAACAAGTGTTTTAAGAATATTAATTAAGAAATAAAAAATAAATTTTTTATTAAAAACAATACTGATGTATTTATTTATTTTTAATATAATTTTAATGAATTTTTATTTCTTAGTTAATGTCATATTGATTCGCAAAATTCTTTATTATTTTAAAATGAATTTCCATAACTGTGTGAGAAACTTTTTAACAATGCAAAGTCGGGTTTAAATTTATCCATTGCCATGGAAGTACATGACTTCTGCGCCTAGCCGATAAAAGAGGAACAAAATAACCAATAATGATTCCTTGACATGAGTGGTTGAAAATTGACCCAAAAGCAACCTTGTTCAGTAATTGGACTGGTTACATTAAAGAACTATTTAATTAAATTAATAATAATATTACCCCAAGATATGCCGCAATTTCATTCTTTGTTTAACAACTAGTATGTCTGTAGAAACTAAAGTGTCAAAAGAAACGAAAAGAGAAAGAAAAGGGATACCAAAGAGAACATCTTTTTCATTATTTCCATTTTTTATAAACTATTCTTTCCTTTTGTTAGTCCTTTAGCTAATTTGAGGAAAGTTGTTAAATAAAAAATGTAATGATTAATATACATAATTAAACTCACATAATCTCACTTTCACATATTCCTTCTATCTTTTAATTTGTCTACTTAAAAAAATATTATTCAAATTACAGATATAACTAATATTTTTATTTATATAAAAAAATTATATAATAATAATTTTTATCTATGATAAATAAAATAATTAAAAATTAGATAAAATATAAGTATAATTAAATTAATAATTTATACTATCTTAAATTTCTAACAGATAAATAAAAATATTTAAAAAAGAAAGAATAGATAGAAAAGGGAAAGAGTATGTAATTATGCAGAAATGGTAGGAACATAATGTGGTAGGCAGGGAGTGTGAATGTAACTAAAAGCGATTGGGCAATTCTTGAAAATGTGAGAGATTGGGAAGTAGAGTAGACTACACAACCCTGTCTACATGTTTGGGTGGAGGACAACCGTCCATTTGGCATGGCTGCTTCCAATGAATTTACGCCACGTCATGATGAAGGACCAATTGTTATTCTGAAAGGAAAAGTGCTGACATGGGAAAAAGGGGGTGCACGGAGCGAGCGTGCTACCGAGAATCGAACAGGCAAAAAAGAAAATCTAATTGAGGCCACAAAGGAACTTGTGGCCAAGAATTGAAACCTAGATCTGACGTGGCAAGGGAGTTTGGTTTAAACGGATCAAAATCCTATTCGACGTGCCTCCACTGACAATTCACATCAAAACCCAACATAAACATAAACACAAACACAGCAAAATAGTAAGTCACGCAGTCACTGCCATCTCGGATCCCCAGAAACATGCACGAAAATAGAGACCCTGCAATTAGGCTCTTCGGCCAGAAGATCCCCCTCCTCGACGATGTTGACAAACAACAACAAGAAGAGAGTGTTGATGGAGGACAACAAGAGATAGAACAAGACAAGGTACACAACACTTGGTGTCATAGTGAATCATGAAACGTTTTTGTGACATGTAGAAATATAAAACTTTTTTAATGCTAAAACAACTCATGCCTCTGTTTTCTTTCTTCACTTTTTTTTTTTTTTTTGCTTACACGGCAACCTCCCCACTCTTCTGGGTTTTTTAAATTTTCATTTTTACTTTCCAAAATGGTTTTTGAATGAAAGCATATATATTTTTTAATTTTTGATTGAGATTAAGTATTATGAATGTTCCCAATTGTGAAATTTATTGCTATTTTATTAGTTTCAGTGTTTAGGAAATTATGTCACAGTATTTTTATTTTAACTTTACAATTCCCAAAGCTGGCTATTTTTCTGGTCAAGATTTTAGTTTTTGTGACCTTGGTAAGGAGTTGGAGTAAAATTTAATTTCGCCGTTCACAGATAGTAAACTTTTCTCAGGTTCTGATTTTGCTTAATTTTGTTCTGTTGTTTTTGTTGAACATTTTGATCGTTTATTGGTGATCGCAACAATCCACCGAACAATTTCAGTCAAATCTGTCCGTAGAACGGGAACATCACTGTTTCTTTTTCGTAATTTGTTTTATTGTTTCAACTCTTAGAACATGTAAACTGTCTGGTCCTGCATAAGACCAGTATTTTCTGTCGGTACAACACCCAAATCTCTGAAAATAATCTGCTATTGTTGCCATAAGGGATCTTATTTTTCTTTTTGTAACTTTATTATCCATTTAAAAATTATTAAAATATATTTCGCTTGGATCTTTCAGTCCAGCTAAATTATCTAGATAGTTCCTCGAATTCCTATATCAAGTATTTTCTTGGCCCTTGAAATTGTTCTATTTGGGAATATGTGTTAGAAAATTGGGTACTTTATACCGTGGAATAGGCTAAAAATGTTTTAATTGGTCATTTTATATCGGACTTGTTTGAATAATAATAAATTTTAACTCATCAATTGAAACATACACACTCTGCCATAGAACCTAACACAAGTATCAGCTTTTTGAGTTTTCTTCCATCCAAAAATTAGTTTTTTTTTAGTTTTCTTTTTCTTTGAATATAGACTGATGCTAGTTTTTTTTTTTAAAAAAAATTGTTTCAGATTCCTGGTTGGCCCCTTTTATTATTTAGTGTTATAATATCATTTCAAATAAAAAAAATTGTGAATCTTTATAATTGTCTTGGTTGTATTTCGCAATTGTACAGTATTGATTTCACAAAACAAAACATTTTATTTTTCTTTCAAATTACTAGGATCCAGAAGTTGAGAATGCTAGTGAGAAAGAGGAAGAAGCTGATCCTCCTCCAAATGAAGAAGGAACTAAGAATTCAGGCACATCACCTGAGGCTATTGTGAACCCAAAAACACCTTCCATAGAAGAAGAAACTGCAAAGACAAAAAGTGAAAAGTCAGAGAAGGAACAAAGCGATGGAGCCAACAACTCACAGGAGAAAACCCTGAAGAAGCCAGATAAAGTGCTACCATGTCCTCGCTGCAATAGCATGGACACTAAATTCTGTTACTACAACAACTACAACATCAACCAGCCACGTTATTTTTGCAAGGCTTGTCAAAGATACTGGACTGCAGGTGGCACTATGAGGAATGTTCCTGTGGGAGCAGGACGACGAAAGAACAAGAATTCTGCCTCACATTATCGCCACATCACCATCTCTGAGGCTCTTCAAGCTGCTAGAATTGATGCTCCTAATGGAACTCATCTTCCAACTTTGAAAACCAATGGTAGAGTCCTCAGCTTTGGACTAGATGCACCTATTTGTGATTCTATGGCATCTGTTCTCAATCTTGGAGAGAAAAAGGCTCTTAATGGCACAAGAAATGGGTTTCATCATGGCTTGGAAGATCAAAGACTCCCCCTTCGTTGCAAAAATGGGGAAAATGGTAATGATTGCTCAAGTACATCTTCCATTACAGTTTCAAGTTCCATGGGAGAAAGTAGCAAAAGCACCTTTCAACAACCAGTGGTACAAAGTAATGGTTTCCTTCCTCAACTTCCATGTATTCCTGGTGTTCCTTGGCCTTATACATGGAATTCTCATGTTCCTTCACCAGCTTTGTGTCATTCAGGATTTCCCCTACCATTCTATCCTGCTGCTTTTTGGAACTGTGGCATGCCAGGGAACTGGAATGTTCCTTGGTTATCCTCTCATTCATCTGCTTCAAACCCAAAGTCTCCAAGCTCAGGTCCAAACTCTCCAACTTTGGGGAAGCACTCGAGGGACGGTGACATGATTAACAAAGACTCTCTGCACAAAGAAGAACCTTCAAAGCAGAGAAATGGATGTGTTTTAGTTCCCAAAACGTTAAGAATTGATGACCCAAGTGAAGCTGCAAAGAGTTCTATATGGGCAACTCTAGGAATTAAGAATGAGTCAGGGAGTGGGGGAGGTATGTTTAAGGCCTTCCAATCAAAGAAGGACGAAAAGAACCATGTTGAAGCCTCTCCTGCGTTGATGGCTAACCCTGCAGCTTTGTCTAGATCCCTTAGTTTTCATGAGAACTCTTGAGTTAGTGGGCACCCCCTGAAAAGTGAAAAATCTTGGTAGCAAGGTTAGTCACTTCTTGTCAGAGTTAGCTAGAGACGGTGACCATCTGTGGGTTATTGATTAGCTTCATTGACCTTGTATAGAAGCGAAGGGTGGTAGTCTCTAATTTCCTCAACATAATAAGTGGGAGGATGAGAACTAATTTTGTCTTTCTTTTCATTTGACACTATCAATAGACTAGGTTCATTTTCATGTTCTTATTTGCTGAGTTTGAGTTCATGTACATATATAAAATTATATGTGAAATACTGGTCTTTAGCTTAGAGATGGAAAACATCTTTACTATGTCCAGACTTTGTAGATGTTTTGGTATTCAGTAGCCAAATGAATTATTTTCTTTTTGAAAAATGCTTTCCATGCATCTTACTTTTAAGATATACGTTTATCGTTTCTCTCCCTAACTTATAGACATAGTGGTAAGAGTTGATAAAAAGTAGAGAACTAGGAAGATAAGCACAAGCAATAGGACCATAAAAAGTAATGGATAGTGGATACCTTTCTACTCACACATGTCTTGTACTTGGATATGGTGCCAGATAATCAGTAAGCTTTTGAATGTTCATGGGAAAGGGCCAAAGAGGGGGTTGGGAATAATATTTTTTGTCCTTATTATTTCCTGCAAAGTTATTCCCGCATATGGAAGACATGGCTGTAGAAGGGTGGCAAAAAAAGGAATTGAAGATATTACATTCTACTCCTTGGTGTCCCAGAGTTGAAAGGTTAATCTTGCATATAATAGCTTTTCTTAAGGGTAAACTTGCATATGACAACTTCTTTTTATTTTTCGGAAATTTATTATTTTCAATATATTTTTTTTTTAAAAGAAGTACCATAAAGTCATAAAAAATTATTATTTTAAATAAATTAATTCAAATAGATAGTAAAAAGAATTAAATAATTCTCCTTGACTATATGAAGAATTTAAATGAGTAACACTAAAGATGAACCGCTAGAATCATGTTTCTAGAATTATTGTTTTTTTTTTTTACTTTTTAAAAATTTAAACTAATTTAATAATATATGATGGAGAAAACTGCATCACAGACATTAACTATTATAGTTCAAGAATTTAAAATTTTAAAAACTTAGATGATGTTTCATTTTTAAAAAAAAGTATTATCTTATTTTTATTTTATTTAATATTTTTAAAATTTTATATTAAAACAATTAAAACAAAAATAATTATTTTTTATTTTTACTATTTTCTATACAAAATATTAAAAATAAAAATAATTTTTTTTTCCAAACCAATCTCACATACTTTGCAATTTACATGTTAACTTTGGTCTTCGTACGAGGTTATGCGTTAATTCCTTAACTAATTTCAAATGTACACTACAATGGCATCTGAAGGATATGCTTGGAAGGGGGTTCTGATAAACTTGATGCTTTGAATTAGTTTTATAAATAATTCACAAAAAAAGACAATAATTTAAAAATATTGTAGTTAAAATGAAATAAGTGATTAGATGATGAAAGTATTGAATTTAGATTAAAGAAATAGATGTTAGGTTCTATAATTTCCTTATGGAGCAACGTGGCGGTTACATCAGAATTTGGGCCGACATGTGTGCTTAATCAATAACCGCACAAGAAAAGATGAAGATATTTTGGCAACTTCAATCTAATACAAGCCACACTTGAGTTGTGATGGGACCCTAATGCTAAAACATGAAACCTTCATATCCTTTTCCTATTGGCACCCCACGTTTGACTTTTCCTCTTTTTTTTTCCTTTTTCCCTTTCCCTCTGCTACACGAAGAAAGCAATAGCTCTTTTCTTTTCCTCCATGTATCCATGCCAATTTTAATTATTATGGGACTCTTTGTTATAAACTTATAAATTTCATTTCTATACCTTTTATTAAACATATATTTTATATCAAATTTATAATTATAATTAATTTATATTCATATATTAAAAATATTTAATAATTTAAAATTAATTTTATTTAACAATATATAAAACCAACTTTAAGGAAACCGAAACAACGTATATAGTTCGTTTTGCATTGGAAATGAGCATCCTCGCCTATTTCTAGCCATGATTAATCGAGACTCCGTTTGGATAATTTTTTAATAAATGTACTTTGTATAGTTATTTTAATTTGTCAAAAAGTTACTATATTTAATTTCACCTTTAAAACAAAATTATATTTAATTTCAAAATTAACTCAAACAGATTTTTTTAAAATTTTATTTTTCTTAATCCATTAAATTACTATCAAATATTTACAAAACGTTTTTAATTAATTTATTTTCTTTTAAAATAATACAATCAAACGGGTCTGAAATAGCATGATCCATGTTTTGTTGAATTAAGACTATTCATCTATGTTTTATATTAAATAATTTAAAAAGAGATAATTTTTTAAAATATAAAAATTTAGCATTTTTTTGTCACGATAATAAATTATTCCTTGAATGTATTGAAAATTTGGATAATTGTATGTTAAAAAAGATTTATAATTTTATACGCATAAAAATTATAAAAAAATTGATATTTTTTGGAAAAATTATAAACAATAATAAAAATATTTCATGAACATAAATAAATAATATCAAATCATGTTTAAATTTAATAATTTTTTTATTTTCTCTTTCTTGTGAGTTAAATTTATGAATTTCTTGTATTATTTTCTATGTATTATAATCCCTTCATTCCAAACTGGTATCTTACCCACATTTTCAGGATATTCTACAATATTTACTTTTTTTTTGGGGGACTATGAGTGGAAAGTAGATTTAAATTGTTTTGATTCTTTTGAATGATATTTGATGCTTGTATATCTCAATCTCCTAAATATGTGGCTGCCAAGTGCCAACAGCCACTCATTCATCAATGTTATCAACAGAAGAGTGCTGGCTGAGTGTTGACCAAACTAAGAACAGAGAAAGTAGACAAAATATTGCCAAATTCGATTACCATTTACCAAAATGTTTTAATTCAATAATTAATTAATTATGTGCTGCACCCGATTTATCACGTCAAAGTGAGTAGGGGTGGGCATCGGGCGGGTTTGGGCGGTTTCGGGTTGGAAAACCTTCACCCGCCGGAAACCGCCGTTCACAAAACTCTCTCCGTTTTCGTCCGTTTACAGAGTCGGATTGGTCGGGTTCGGGTAGTATGAGTGGTCGGTTTAATCGGGTGGTTAACGACGGGTTTAAAATTTTCCAGATTCCGACGACCGGCGGCCATGGAATCCGGGGAAACAGCTGTAACAAAGATAAAAACGAGAATGCAAACTCAAATGTTAAAAGGATAAGAAGATTTTATAAACTTTAAACGATGAAATCATAATATATGGCAAAGAAACCATGGATTCCGGCAAAGAAACCATAGATTCCGGCGAAAAACCGTGGTTTCCGGCGACGTCGGTTTCTTTCGGTTTCCGACGGATAACGTTTATGAAACCCATCTCCGACCGATTTAACCAAGTTTAACCGCTCCTCCTTACCCGAAACAACCCATTCTCTTCTTTAACCCGTCCGACGACGTTAAGGATGCGGCGGTTTCCGGCGGGTTTGGGCGGAGGCGGGTTTCCTGCTCACCCCTAAAAGTGAGCTTGCGTGCGGAAATCAAGGAAAAGGACGACAGAGATACAACAAATTTAATTTCAATAATCTTAATTTTTATTAAAATTAAATTTGAAGTTATATAATTTGATAAGCTTCAATTTTATCATAAAAACTTTAAAAATTTATTTCCATATACATATATTTGTTATCTCAAATTCTTTTATTTTAAACCATTAGATTTAGTTCATTAATAAAAAATTAAAAATTAAAATAATTTAACGTGAAAATTCAAAATTTAATCCTCATATAAGTTTTTTAAATAATCTGCATATAATTACTTTACATCTCAAAAATAATCACATACTATTGAATTTTTTTTATTAACAAACAACACAATATATTAAATATTTACAAATTTTTTAAATAATCAACACATAATCAACCTCCTTCAGCTCAAAAAAGTTACATACTATTAAAAAAAATTTCCATTCACAAATGTCAAAATATATCAAATACATATAAATTTTCTAAATACCAGCATACCATGTTTTGTAAGCGACTCAAATCATTCTAACTCAATTACAATAAAAGTTAATTAATTTGAGTCGGATCATTCTGACTCAATTTAATTTTTTTTTTCAGCAACTATATTTCTGTTAATAGTTTATTACTTAATTTAACTTAGTAAGTTTTAACGCTAACAATTACAGTAAAACATGTTTACTTCTTTCAAATGCATACTTTGTAGATGGGTTTGGGTAAGCATTGCAACATACTATGTTTAGTAAGCGAGTTTAGTAACAACGAAGCATTTTTTATTTTGTGAGCTTTGAAGCATATTATTTAATAGTAACTCTTGTTTTCTTACGACCACATGTTCACCAATATCTAAATATCATATTGAGTATGTGACTAATCCAAGTCAAACTGGGTAACAACACTATAAGTAATAAGTTTTTTCTTATGAAATCTAACACCACTACATTCTTAAGTTCTCAAATTAAAAAAATTTAATTTAATTAGAATAGTGTTTGTCAAATGATTTACACATCCAATAATATTTAACACCACTAACTTTTGAAATGACATGTTAAAAACGATCGAATTTATTATGATAATTCTATACGATAAAAAATTAATCTTTAATAGTTGATTGGCACATAAAAAGATACCCTTAATGTGAGTATTGATGAATGAATGTTGTAGAGGAATCATGACAAATCATGGAAAAATTGATTTTCCATCACGAGAGTGCTTCGCGTTTCAAACCACCAATTTGCAACGCAATTCGCTCCTTGAGTTTTATGGGCTGAAAGTGCTTGACCCTGTTATTATAAATTTGAAATACACAGTCGATCAACCATTTTTTTAGGGGTATTTATAATTCAATTTAAATTTATTTTATTTTATTATAAAAATATATTATAATTTCATTTGGATCGGTTTAAATAAAATTTTAAATTAAATTAAATCAGGTTAAAAACATTTTAAATTATGTTTGATAATTTATATTTTTATATTTTTATTTCAGTCAGGAAACGATAAATAACAGTATTTGTAATCAAAACTTAGTTTTTACATAACATAAATTTATATAATAAAAATATGAGATGAAAAAAAATTTAAATTTAATTTGAAATTAATAAATTCGTAAATATATTAACATAATAAGATATATTTTTATAAACCTAATAATAAGATGTAATTTTAAAAATAAAATTATAAAAAAATAAATATTACAATTTTATAAATATATATAGTTCTATAAATATGATTCAGAAGTTAATTTTATAAATAAAATTAAATATATACACATAAATTTAAATTAAATTAAATCGAGTCAATTTTTAAAATTCAATCCAATCAAATATTTTTTATTTTTAATATTTTCAATTTTTCATTAATTTAGTTTAATTTAATTAGATTAATTCATAAAAATCCTTCATCTTTAACTTCGAACATAACTTCCCCCCACCCACCCACACACACACCACGAAAAAGAAAAACCCATCTTTACCTCTATTTTCATGGCAGATTAGTGCGTATTCACTGGGTATAGTGGTAAAACAACATCTAATAAATGTATGATACAAAGACAGTACAATCATAAAAGTTGTTAGATTAAATTTAATATAAATTTTAAATCCGATCATAGCTATTAAAAATATCTTCTTTTTATCAGCAGTTCCTGAACATATCTAGAAGATTATATTAGAATTTTCTTTTTTTTTTTCTTTTTCATTATGATCGTCAAAATGAGAAAGAATAAGCCAAATTAGATTTTTGGAAGTATAGCGACCTATATAATTATGAAGTTGACTTTCTGTGGGATTAATTCCAGAAGGATAACGATATATAGTTGCTAATCTTGTCAAATAAAATCTAAACAAATCCCATGTCAAACTGAACTGCGAGTCAACTTCCCATTATGACTATCGTTTATGGTGTCCTTGCATTTTAATAGAATTAATTTATAATTTTAATTTTAAAATTTGATATTAAATATCATAATTTATATTTTTAAAACTAAATAGTAAGAGAACGTTTAGAAAACATTTTATTTAAAAGGAAAAGTATCATTATTTTTAAAATGTGCGTGTATATTTACTTTTCAAAAGAATATTTAAAAATCACGTCTAAAAATTATTTTATGTTAAAGGAAAAATTATTTTAATTTAAAAAGAAGTATTTAGTATGTATTTAGTTTAACTTATTTAAAGAAAAAGAAAAAAGAAAAAGCTCTCAAGCTTGTAGTTAATCTAATTGCTTCGTAATCATATTTATATCAAAATTCTAAGTGCAAAAAGTAAATATGCTTGGTTTTCCTGTTATAAATCACAAACTAAATTTTATTTGTATAAAAATTTCCATTTTAGCCTAGTACTTGCATAGGAATTTAAAGTAATGTTATAAAATTTGAACTGATTATACGCTCAATTAAAGTCCGTTACTACTTATTCAACGGTTCAAGGCCTTACTTTTAATATCACTTTTTTTTTCTTCTAATTACAGTATCCTTCTTTCCTTTTTTTGATAAATTTAATTTCTAAATTTCTTATACAAGAAATATTCAATCCCTTACAAGAGCATACATCACCTTTGCTTTTTTAGTTATTTGATTCCAACATTATCCCTACTTTTATGTTTATTGCACATACTATACTATCACTATAAGATTTTAAAAGCAAATGTAAAGAGTGTTGGAAATAACAGTCGTAATTTGAGACGTGTGATACTATTATTAGGTTTTATGCGCCATTCGTGTAATCCTTTAAAGATATAATAGTCCTTTTTGAACCAATCAGAGAACAGAATTAGCGAAGTACAAAAACAAGTATACCAAGCAAAAAAAAATTATAAAAATAATAAAACTAAAAAATTGAGATAGATATCGTCTATATAAAGATGTAGAACTTGAATGTTTTGTTTATTTAAATTTCTAGACACCAATAATAAAAGCTTATAAGAAAAATAATTGTCTGTTTAAATGGACGTGCTAATAAATGTTTAAATTAATTAAATGAAGATTAATTCAAAACTTAAACTTAAAATTCAAATAATAATTATTAGTAATCAAAATTATTATTATTATTATTATTAATTAATTTTGAAATGTGTAATATATAATAATTTCGTTTAAAATTGGTAATTAACAATACATTTAAATCGATAAAAGATAAAGAGTAAATACATTTTAAAAAATAACTAATAAATAATTAATACATTTTAAATTAAAAATTGATAATAATAAACATATTTAAAAATAATAATTCATGTATAAACAACACGTTTTAAATTGATAATAAACAATCATTAAAAATTTAATTTCTGCATGTGAAACAATTTTTTACTGTTTATTCACAAGTCCAGCTTACATTTATTAATATAAAAAATTAAAAAATTTGATTTAAACCTTCTTAAATCAATAATAATTTTTCTACAATATCATTTATCCATCTACATTTTTATTTAAAAATTAATATTTTAAAAAAAAATGAAAAAACTTCAATAATCTGCCATTATATGTAAATAAATATGTACTATTATTTATATATGTGAATTTTTTTTAAAAAAAATACTAGTTTCTATAACAAAAATCAAAGATAAGATTGTCAATCTTAAATTTGAATTCATGATAAGGGTGAGTTTATTTCCATTTCATTTTAAAAATTTAATTTCTAAAAACTTAGTTGTTACATTCTTATGAAATTTTTAATCTTTTAAAACTTAATTTTTGGAAGTATAATTTCATTTTGTTGTAAAAAAATTTTTTTTACAAAAATTATACAATGTCTAATATTTTGTTTGTTTGATTTTGGGTTTCATTAATATAGATTGAGATAGAAATTTTTTTATTTAGATGGATAATAATTTTAATGAAGTAGGTATAATGGACAAATAGATAGAAAATAAAGAACTATTTGTTTGTCCTATTTATTTTTTTCATAGTTGTATAACCTTAATATAAATTAATGTGTTATTTTTTTAGAAAAAAAAAAAATAGAACAATGTTAATATAATGAGGTTAACTAATTCTATCTCAATAAAATGGTAGATTATGGTGATGCATTTATCATTGAAGAGGTAATTGTTGGATATATAACTAAAAATTTGTTAATATATAGATATTATAACCTTAATTTTTTTATTATGATATATTTATTATTCAATATAATATATTTAATTAAATTATGTATAACTTCATGTACAATCTCTTACATAATTTTATGTGTGTAAAGTTTTACCTCTTATTTTTGTTATATTTATAAAATTAAATTAAATTAACTTGTTAATATAAAAATTATAAAATTTTTATAATAATTTTGCTAAAACTTATTTATTCTTATTATTTCTATTTCTTATCATATTAATATTATATCATTCAAATATATAAATATAATAAAATAAATTAACTCCAAGTACCAAGAGTTTGTTGCCGCCAAACTCCTTCCAGATCTAATTTTTGAATAGCAGGTTTTGCCTTCAAAAATACCATGACGTAAGCTTAAAGTTAAAAATCGACATCTTCTAAAATTTTGTTCCAAAATACATAAACTATGCTTTTGGAATTTTGATTCTATAACTTAAACAATTTGTAACTTCACTTACGAAACTATATTTCCAAAATGGTAAAACAAGCTTGCAGAAACTTAATTTCGAAAAGTTTATTTATTTAAATAACATTATATTACAAAAATAAAATTTCAAAATTACATTCTAGATAATTTACAAAATTTAATTGCAGAATGTTACCTCACAATTATAGATTTAATTTTCCAATTTGCAACGAATATGTCCATTTACTCCTACAAATTCTATATTCTGTAGCTCTATAAAATTTCCCTTAATATAACTTTCAAAGTTTTAGTTTTGTAAGTCATCATGGCAGTGTTACAAAACTCAAATTCTGGAAAATACCAATAAACGATTACTAAAACACAATGCAAGAATAATCTATTCACGACAATGGAGAGGGAAAATTATGGCCACAGGAAGAAGATGACAATCGCCAATAGAGAAACACCAACACTTAGCGATGGCGAGAAGGAGAAAATGAACAAATTTCCAAGTGAAAGGATAAGAGATGAACTAGGAAGACGAAAGGTCATTTTGAAAACAAATGTTACAAAAAAAATGTACAGGTAGTGTCTTTAGGAAAAAAAAAAAATGTGGTGTGAAAACTTTGGTTCAACCATCAAATCACTAATAATGACAATGAAAACCTAAACAATTAGATTAATCCAACAAACGCTCATTTCAGCAGGACGAGTTGAGGATTTAGATCCTACCATACCAATGCCCTTTACCCATCTTCCCTAAGCCGCATTTTAAAATTGTTGGATGGCTTAGAAGGTTAACTTGTTAGTTTAATCTTTCTAAAAAAATATAACTAAAAATTTAAAAGATATATTTTTTCTACAATTTTTATGTATGCATAATTAAGAAATAATTAACAAAATTTAATATTAATTAAGTTGATAGTTTATTTAGATAAAATTTTAATTTTTAATTTTTATTATCTTTTTATATATTATTATATTTTTTTTGTCTTGTTTATAACTTTTATTATTTTAAAAATGTGAAAACATACAATTAACGCTCCTTTTAAATCTATTTATACATTGTTTGAATCAATTTGTTTTATACGATTCCACTAGTTTCGTATTTTTATAATTTTTTACTATGAAAAGAAAAGTGAGAGGAGTATTTTTTTTTTGAATTTAAGTGTTTTAATTATTAATTTTAAAATAAATAATAAAAATTAAAATTTTAAATTTAAATTAATTTTTTAATTTATATAAAGAAAGTTTATATTATTATTATTATTTATTTTTTATTTTATTCATTCAAATAAGATAAGAATTTTTTTCTTTCTCATTTTTATCCTCTAAACAATTTATTTTTCTTTCTATTTTTACTTTATTTTTTATCTTTTTCTATATTTTCTTTTTATTTCATACATTATTCAAACAAAACATTAATCAAACTTTTAAATAGAATATAAAAAATTAGAAAAATATAAAAAAAGATGAAAAAAAATTCTTCTCTTACTTAGATTAATTTATATTATATTAAAAAAATAATTTTTGTGAGCCTCCACATATTTTTAATATGAAGAAAGAATTGATGAGGGGTAGTATTTTTTAATTTTAATATTTTAAAAATAAATAATAAAAAATTAATATTCATAAAAAATTAATATAATAAGATATTATACTTTTTAAATTTTAAATTAATTTTTTAAATTTATATACAATAAAATTTATACTATTAATATATTTTTTTTCTATTTTTCTTGTATCTATTTAAATAAAGGAAAGAAAATTTTTCTTTTTTTTTTCTATTATTTATATTTATTTAAACAATTCAAAATTTTTAATTTATTTTTATTATATTTTTTACTCTCCTATTTCTTTCATTTTTTTTTTTGCATTTTTTATGTTATCCAAACCAAACATACATATATCTAATAACAGTTTTTTTTTTATCCTTTTTGAGTTGTTTAACTTAATTAATAGTAAAATAAGATTGTTTAAAAAATAATTTTCTATCTAAAATTATTACAGTATATGTTACCTGTTGAAAAGATAAAATATACATATATTTTACATATATTTAGGGATGATTAACAAAAAAACACAAATTGTACGTTGAAAATACGACACACAAATTATATCTCATGGATGATATAAATAAAAAGTAAAAAAATTGATAATATAAATTTTATTTAATATTAATTAAAAATTTTAAATTAAACTATAAAAAATTATAATTTTTATTAATATATTTTATTTTTGTTTTAAAGTTTTTTAATAATTTATACATTTAAAAATTAAAAAAATTAACTCAGCCTTCTCACCTTCATTTCATAGCAGTTGGAGGGATTAAATTTTGTTGTGTTCGTATAGAAATATTTTCTTCTTCTCATTATTTATGTTCATTCAAATAATAACAAATATTATTTTTTTATTCTTTTCATCTCTATTTTTATCGAAGAAAATAAACTAGAAAGAGAATCACGAGAAAATAAAAAATAAAATAGTTCGATGAGAAGGCATATTGAAAAAATAAAAAAACTGTGGACGTTAGGTTGGTAAAGCATTGGTTATCCTCGTTCAAATCCAAAGAAAAATCACATATGACGTTGATACAAAGCGGAGCGTTAAACACTGTTCAACAAAAAGAAAAGAAACACACCAAAAGGAAGGTCAGGTACACTGTAATTAAGTGATTAATTTAAAATTGAGGAGAATTTCTTTATAAAAATTGATTTTGAACCTTTAAATATTTTGAAATATATGCATTAATTAATTTAAACTATATTTTCTAAAATATGTGTTTTATATTGAAAAGTATAAAAATTACTTTTTCACCTATAAAGCAAATGAGCATATTCCATATGATGCATAATAAGGCTCCGGAAATTTTCTAGACTAGAATCCTCGCACCAAATTTAAGTAATAAAAATATAAAAATAAATCATAAAATTTCTCTTTTTAATTATGATAATATTAGCATGGATCAATTTTAGTTTTACAGTCAATTCGAAATTTGGTTTCAACTGCTCTTATAGCCCACTCGAATACAGACTTGCATTGCACCGTCACTTTTCAGCAAATGTAACAGGAGCTCACGCTTTCTTTGTATCACGAGAAAATTATGAAGGAAAGAAAGAGAGAAAAAATAAATAAATAATAATAATGTAAAAATAAAATAAAAAATTATTTAAATAAATAAAAATAAGAAGAAAATAAAAGGAACAATTTCTCTTTAATAATAGTAAAAATTTTATTTTATATAAATTTTAAAAGATAAAATTAAACTTTTAATAATTTAATTTTTTACTTTTTTTAAAATTAATTAATTATTTTTACTTTATTTAAAAATATATAATAATTTTAACAATTTAAAATAAAAAAAAACTCTCCTTCTAACCTTCATCTCTTTTTCACATGAATAAATTAAACACAAAAAATCAATCTTTTTCTTTTCATTTCTATCCTTCCTTCATGATTCATCTCTTCCAAACAAAAAGTTAATTTTAAAAGTTACTTAAAAAAAAAACAGAACAGCGCAATCATATAACAAATATCTTTACTATATTTTTAATCAATATCAAATATTTTAATACATCTTTGATTCTTTTATGTTTTCATTGCAAATAAATTCAACATTAAGATTAGATAAATTTTAATAACATATTAAAAAATTATATCTAATTTACTATTAAAAATTAATTATAAAATATTATCATATATACATATAGTAATATATTTACATTTAATTGTAAGCTGTTAAATCTATTTTTTTATATTTATATATAAAAATATTAGAATTAAATTAAAAAAAATTACTTTAAATTTTATAAAAAACTTTCTAACTTTATTTCTAATAAATGTAAAACTTTTTAACACACTTCATGTTTAGGAATGTTTTAACACTAAACTTAACTTAATCTCAAAAATTATCTCTTCAAAAACTAAACCTATTTCAATATTAAAAATTAACTTAAAAGATAAAGAATGTTCTGATCATATTTCTAACTAATTGAGATATTTTAACAAACACAACTAATAGATTTGAGTTATTTGAACCTTCTGAAAATGAATAAAATATAAAATTAGCATTAATTTCATTTGAATAAGAACAAACAACGTCAGCGTAGACTATATACACTAATTTAAAATTTTAACAAATTACATTACATATCTCTTTCAAAAGTAATATTTCTTACTTTTTTTCATAATAAATTGAAGCAATAACAGTACTTTTAACTATATTATTCAAATTGTAACCTAGTCATAATATTAAAGTATTGAAAATTAGAAATTATATTCTGTTAGCTTGTCTTTTAAGGACATATGTTAAGAATTAAAAATGAAATTTAATGTTCTTCATTAAATAATTTTAACTTTCATTAATTTATTACCGTATTGTGTGCCCACAGGCACACGCTTAAAAATCCTTAATTTTTTTGTTATCAAACAAATAATAATGAAATATTCATTCAGATCAAAATGCCCAATTCATATGAAATATACTCTCAATCAATATTAAATGCAATAAACTATAAAATTGTTATGTAAAAAAGGTAGCTATGAGAATGGATCCTTTCATGTTCATGATATATAGAGTCTTGTTCACATCTTATATGTGTCTCTTGATAAACATTAAGTAGGCCATACCTATTTAAGATTTGAGCATGAGTGTGTTAAAATTTGCCGGATCCATTCTTGTTGCTATGATATTATGGGGGGAAGTGTCAAGGATATGAAAATAGAAAGAGCAATACGAACAAGTGGTAGTGGGACTTGCTTTCCGAATCAACGAGAAAACCGTAGAGTTTTAAACACGAAGGAAGAATAAAATAGCTACACTTGGATACATCAACTTCAGAAATGACCATGGCATCGCTTTCTTTACAGTTTCAAATTGTCTGTGCACTAATGGAGCACCAAATTGTGAGGACGAATAGCTACAAGGTCATCATTTAACCCTCCATTTAAGAATCAACTACACAATAGGTTGATACGGATATAAATGTTTACTGGATTCTACATCCCCCAGAATCTGGTCCTCGTCGAACATTGCCATAGGCTGACAGTTCCAAAAGATCCATATCACGATCTGCAATGCATCCAGTACTCCCTCAATAAATTTCCAATTACTATTATAGCTAATATAAACATTATAATCATACCTGAAACCCTGCAATAAGAACTCTTCTGAATAAGTTCAGCTTTGGAGATCTCTGTTCGATTACCTTTTGCACGATTAACTGTTGCCTGAAATATTATGGATACAAACTGTCTTTTATTAAATAAATGCAAGCCAAAACAAATCAAATAGGGAAACAGATTAAGTGCATGTTTAAAATCAAATTGGATTGTCCCAAAATTGCGTTTATTTCAATGTAATGTGATTCAATAAAAAAAATTATGTTTGGTGGTTCTAAACTAAAATTGATTTTGCCTTTAAAATCACATTTGGGTCAACATGATAAATTATAACTTTTCCATGGAGTTGAAAAATTTATACTGAATTTTACTACAAACTTACTTTGAAGAGAAAATTTTCCAACCATAAATCACATTAATTAAACTCACTTTCAGACCAAAAAAATCTACAAAATCGAGTTCATTCAAACTTAAATTTGTAAACACAAACCCAAATGCACACTACGTGCCCATTTGTTTAGGGCTAATCAATTTCTCATTCCGTGACATACATCCCAATGTAAAATCTGACTGAAATTAATTTGAAGATACATCCCAATCATGTTCAATTCCATTAAAATTAATTATACAAAAATCTAAAACAACCAGCCACTAAATCACCAATTTTTTTGCTAGGAAAATAAACCACAAATTGTAACATAATTTTACCACTAGCATTCAGATCATATTAGAACCGAGAAGTGTAAAAAAAGCTAAACTACATGAAAGCTGACATGAACAAGCCAACTGGAAGAGGGAAATTATATGAATACCTAATACGATTAATGACAATACTTGTGGGACCCATCACCAGAAAGTTTGAAAACCATGCAGAAAAAGTCTAATGGAAGAAACGGAGAGAAATACCAGATGATTTGAGTATCTAAATGCTTCTATCCAATAGAGCAAAGGTGTCAGATTTTTGGGGAACCAGCTGAATATATGTCATCAAAACTTATCCAACTTCACCATAACTGTTTGAAAGCCACATTAACAAGACTGTTTCACCCTACTTCTATTGGCTCTGGTAAAGGTATATACGCAAGTCTCAGATTAGTTCAATGGCAATTGGCAAGAAATATGTTAATGGATTGGAATCCCTCACCACGACACTAAAAAGTGGTTCTTTTATAATAGAAAACTTCCTTTCAGTAAGTGGATAAACCCTGATACAAAGAATAAGAAAAGATGCTTATGAATGAGTCCATTGACATGCGGATGGTCATCTACTTACTAGTGAAAAAAAAGAACAAGAAAAGAAGCTCATATCATGGTTACTGGTATCATTGTGATATAACAGGATAAGGATCGGCCAAAATAGGCTTGGATTTAATATCACATTTATGTTTTTTTTAAAGGGCACATTGTTAAGCAAACTATATGCAATAAAATATATTAGAAGAGTCCCCTCCAAATGGAAACAGAGAAATGGAAAGAAAGTGAAAAACCTTACCTGTAATACTTGGCAGTTTTCCAGCGTGCTTTCTCCCCCCTGTAGTTTACAGAACTGGTTCAGACTCTATAGGAAAGAATGGATTTTTATTGACAAAACCTAAATCCCAGTTGATGTACCAAAGTGGTAGTAGACTTGGGCCAAGGTAGAAAATACAAAATGGATTATTTCCTTAGATATTCAAGAGATCAAGAGTCGCCCAGTCTCCACGAGTCCAATCCTTTTTTCAAATGAGAAGATGATTTCTCTCTCAACCTCTCCCTTTTATTTATAGGCAATATCCCTTATTTATTCTACCATCTCAGCCCGCCCAGTTAACTTAACAATCTAATTCACTCCCTCACTAATAGACACCATAACCAACCACTAACGGCTATCTATTAGTAGTTCACAGACACCTAAATGAAGAATAAACAAAAAGAAAATTAAAACCAAAATGAGTTAGTAACTCAATGATGTCACGATAATCTTTTGGTGATGAAACCTCAAAATGTTCACAAAAATGACACATAAAAATCCCCCATGATCTTCTCCCTTGTTAATAAATTTTCAAATGAGAAAGATGGTTAAACTAAGCTTCCCTCCCCTTTGTTCTCGTCCTTCCTACACTATAAAAAAAAACCACAGATATCTAACAAGTCACAAGTTAAAATTTAGTGCTATTAGCAGAAATAAGTCCTCAAAATGAAGCATAGCCTCAACAAGGACAACTATAGTTATTCATCAAAGGAAGTCAACAGCAACTGCCACTGAAGTAGCTTCACCATTAATGCAGGGATATGTAATATATAAATCGTGCAGATGAAAGAGCGGGATATGCTCTTCTCCCAACACAGTTTAGTCATAGTTAGGTAAAATGACACGTACCAATACAGCGAATTCATTCACGGAGTTGAGAGGAACAAGATAAATTGAATAGAAACTAAAAAAGAAGCAGCTGTATATTCCCATAAACACCTTAGAGTAAGGGACAATGTGATCGTAATCATGACAGAGACAACCAGGGCAACCTAGGAGTTTGCGAAAGACAGTGTTGCCGAGAGCGTCCCTGCGCCAGCGATCGGGGTCTCGTCCTTTGACCTTCTCGGCCTTTTCCCAGCATTGCTGTTTGACGCTGTGAGGGAAGCTTCGAGGGTTAGGGTTAGGGTTAGGGTTATGGGTAGGGTAATCGTGAAAGAGAGCATCGTCGACGTCGAGGAGAGTAGCAGAGGGTGAGGAGTTTCGTTTTGATGAATAAGAAGAAGAAATATTTGATGAAGAGGCTTTGGATCGGTCCTTCAGTGGTGACACCGACCTCGCCTTTCTTCTTCTCCTTTCTTCTCTGTTATTTGAACCTGAAGCAGAAGCAGAAGCACCGCTCATTTGCCTCATCCACTTCTACTTCTTTATCCGACATCAAATGAAATTTTTACTCATTTATATACCTTTTTATGCGGATAATTGAAATTATTTTTCTTTTTAAGAAGTTGCTTTGTTTCCCTTCATTGGTGGGTTCAGGATTTTGAAAGGGGTTAGGAGAAAGAAAGAAGATTATATATATATATATATATATATATATATATAGAGAGAGAGAGAGAGAGAGAGAGAGAGAGAGAGAAAAGAGAATAATATTGATAGATGAAAAAAAGAAAGAATTTTAAATAAATTTATCTTTTCTTTCTTTATCTTCAAAATTCAACTGCATAACAGAATGTTAAATTGTTTAATATTAAAATAGTTTCTGTAAATATATATTTTGTTAATTCAATTTTATACAAATTGCGAAAATAAAAAAAATGACAATCATAAAAACCAAATGAAATTTATTGAATTCTGTAAGACTTTATATGCAATTTTAAAAATTGATACAACCAAATTTAGAATGGATTAACTCTTCAAAATGACCATTTTTTAATCTTTCCTTAAACATATATAAAATTGTTATATTTATGATATTTGGTATTAAATTAAAAGAATAATTTAAAAAATAACTAAGTAACAAACAACGAGTGTAAATATGTTACTTCGTGTACAGAAAACTTACAATATTTATTTTTTGTAAAAAATAATTTGATGGCGTATAAGGAATTGAAATCACATATGAAAATGAAGAAAAACAATTTAATTTGGAGTTAATCTTGAAATCAAATAATTATGACAAAATTTGGTGTCACATAAAATTTAAATATTCTGATTTTTATTCTTTCAAGGAAAGAGGCAGGTTTGTTATCTTTAGTTTAAAACGTGAAGTGAAGAGTAAATTTTTAACTCTTCATACATTTCCATTTTCATTTTCATATACATGGGATGCCACGATTGAAAACTGTAAGTACAAGGAATTTAAAATTTATTAATGCAAAATATTAAATTTGATTTTGAAATTTATATTATAAAAAATGTTTAAAAATATTTTTACCTTTAACTTCTAATTATATATGAAAAGGTTAACCTCGTATTTAAAAAAATATAAAAAAATATGAAATTACTCAAGATTTAGTTTTTTTCTATTTTCGAAAAAGGACCATTTTTTTTCTATTAGGAAGAAAACTAAATTAAAAAGAAACTAGGAACAATAATCTCTTGCATTTTTTTCCTACATTTACACAAGAAATTTTTTTTCTTTAGTCCTTTGAATTTTGGGCATATATTGAAACCTCAAATTGAGGAAAATAATAGTAGAAAATAAGATAAAGACAAACATGTGAGTTTATTTTGAAGGTGAAAAGCTATGTTGTCTTGGATGTGCATACAGCCATATAGAACTAAACGTGGCAAACAGAAATTGAATGGAAGAGAGAGAAGGGAAAGGGTTAGTATTTGTTGGTAGAGAAAATGTGTTTGTTGCAAACGATGCCAACGATTGGGGTTTCAGAAATCCCACCGTCCATTTTCATGTTTTGTGCTTGGCTGGTTCCCCAAACTCTTTCCACCGAAATCATAGCTACACCCTTCGTCTTCCAACAATTTCTTAACTCTTAGATATCATATCCATCTTTCCCTTTTTCTCTCTACTCTGCATGTCTTCCCTTAAAGAATTTTTGCCCAAATTCTTCAGTTACCTCACACCCTCCTTTGTTTTCAACATTTCCTTTCACTCACCTCAATTCTTTTTCTGTACATCGTTTTTAGTATTTCAACAAGGTTTGTTTTCTACTTAATTGCAATTTGGATTTCCCTTAGACCATTGGAATATAATTGCCCCTTGCTGTTTAAATTTCGAATTTTATTTAACATTTGTGTTGGTTTTTGTTTGTTTGTAGCAAAAGAGAAATTCAATTTATAGGTAAATGTGATAAACTGGTGGTGTTCTAGACTGCACACTTACTTTTTTTAATTGCTTGGGAAAGAGTTTTGTTTTCCCATATCATTATTAATTGCCTCTAGGATAATTTAAGTGAATTGATATGCTGCAGAAAAATAAAAAGAAAATGTTTCATCAAACTTGTTAAACGGATCATGTTTTTCTCCATTGTTTGTGGACATTTGGGGGAGGGGGGAATATATATGACACCAGATGTGTTTACACTTAATCCTAAATTTTCAGGATGGGAAGAGTTAAATTGAAGATAAAGAAATTAGAGAGCATAAGCAATCGGCATACGACTTATTCAAAGCGAAAAAGTGGAATATTAAAGAAAGCGAAGGAATTATCAATACTATGTGATATAGATATTGTCCTTCTCATGTTTTCTCCAACAGGAAAGCCTACATTATTACAAGGGGAACGCAGGTAATAATAATGATGAATTATTCTGTGAGGTATTGAGAATGAATGAGCTAGTGAATTCTATATTTATGCCTTGGTAGAAGTACAAACTAGAAATCATTTTATGATGTGTATATTTCAATCAGACAATGATGATTGCTATTTGCTACAGTAGGCATCGCCTAGCATATAACTTAAACCCAACTTCAATGGCTTCATGCTTTGAAAGTATGGTGTAGAGTAAGCTTTTACTGTTTCGCCAAACATGGACAATCTTTGCTTTGGCTGCAAATCATCTTCTTGAGGGATAATGAGATATCAATTTTATACATCCCTTATTACTTGAGCAAGCAATTCTATAATGAGCAATATTTTAAGAACATGGAAGTCTCTTCCTTAGCAAAACCGGTGTGATTTGCTTAATTGTAACTTTGATATGATAATCATGCAGTAGACTTGTAGGGAGGATAAAAAAGGTATGTATGAAATTATCAATTTTATATCTTCTGCTACCATATTTTACTGTATTTCTTTTACTGGATGAATGTTGAATAAGAGATTTCTTTTCATGAAAATGTTAGAGCCTGTCCATCAATGATTGGAATTCTTCCTCTTAGCTCTTAAAGCTTAATTAAATTGAATTCAACTGTTGATCATGTAACATGTTGGAATAGTTTATGCCCTATATCATTGCATTGAACCTTCATTATTTTCTTTTTACACTATGTGGCTATAGAGCATGAATGTCTAAATTTGTAACTTAAATAATGCTTAATAATTTTATAATATTATTTATAAGTATAACCTTATTGATCCAGGATTACTAGACAAATTGGCTTTATAGTTAATTGCAAAATAGGAGTGTCCTTGATCCATTCTGTGGTTCAAAAACCTTGGCTAATTAGTGTTTTAAGTAGTCAGCAACATCAATATTATGTGTAAAATATATTACCGTGGTTGCTTGGAGGGTCCGCCGGTACCCTCCCTTGAGGCTCAAAATCCAAGTAAAGCGCTCCAAGGAACAAGAGTTCTCCGCCTGGCTTTATTTAGAATAGTGGTCGATCCCTCGGGAGTTACATTCGTTACTTAATGTTATGTTCACGTTCAAAGGGTGATACATTATGTAGTTTAATATACTAAACAGTATAAAAAAATAATTACACTGTTGTTTTGTTTTGTTTTTTTTGTTTCTAACATATCATACTTTCATATTTAATGTTTGTGTTCTTAGTTTTATTTTTTCTTTCAAGCCAGAACAAAGTCAAAATAACTGTTAGTTTTTTTTTTTTCGCAATGGTGGAAGAGGCCAAATTTGTTAAGTCTTGTGTGTTAGTTGGATATTGATATAAAATTGATATTTAAATTGTTAAAAAAGTAAATATTAAATCCATGACTCATTTTTCATTATTCACATTTTTTTTATTATTCTCAGCAATATTGAGGAGGTCATTGCAAAATTTGCCCAACTTAGCCCGCAAGAAAGGGCCAAAAGGTTTGCCAAAGTTCTTTCTGTAGCTTATGCTTTTTATATTTCCCTTAATAATAAATAAGCTAATCTCTTTTTCTCATTTTATTGTGCAGAAAAATGGAAAGCCTTGAAGTAAGTTTTTCTTGTATATGCCTTTTATTTATGCTATTTTTGTTGCATCAAATGCATATTTTATGTTGACTCTTCAATTTCTGGTGATGCTTAAAATTTTTATTTTAATTAAAATGTAGGCACTAAAGAAAACCTTCAAGAAGTTGGATCATGATGTAAAAATACAAGATTTCTTAGGTTCAAGGTAAGTGATTGGGATTGTCAAATTGTCAACATCCTCTATGTAATGGCTTTTAAAGGTTCTGAGTTAATTCTTTTTTGCCTTGCAGTAGTCAAACAGTGGAGGTACAATTTCTTCATAAGCATCATCATGTTTAATAATAACGCCAGAATCTTAGTTTGATAATTGAACAATCAAACTGTTCTGATGCGCATGCAGGAATTAACTCATCAAGTGAGGATTTTACAAGCTCAGCTCACAGAAGTACATCAGAGACTGAGGTGCAACTTTGGAGCTTTTGGTTGTTAAAGTATTTCTTTTTCTTTTTGGTGTTATTTTATTGCTCTCTTGTTGAACTATTATTCATTTGGCCTCTGCTTTTGAGGTTTAGTGCTTTACAATCATTGGGTTATTTTCTGTCCCCCTACATAGCATCCATCGTTTCCTTGTACATTTGAACTTTGACATGTTTCTTTGTGCTGTGCCCTATCAAATACACTTCATATCCTTATTCACATATTGTCAAAATTATTTCAAATAATATCACCTGAGATTTCTGAAGCACCCAAAATGCAGATAGAATGAATTTAATTTTATTTAAGACATGTTTATTTGGTTGATGTGAAGGTTTAACACTTAGACATATTTAGACTAAAAGCGGTGAAAAAATAGAACTAATTATATGATTGGTGCTAGCATGATGAAAGTTTTTGAAATCTATTTGACATTTGAGCTTTCTCCATGTAAAATGAATAGTTAAACTGCCAAAGTGATGAAAGAGAGCTAATTATAATACAAAGTGTTTCTCCCTCAACATAGCATGCCATCACCAAATGTAATTGTGGAAATGGAGCTTTTTTGTGTAAAATGAAACAAGTGCACTTTGTATGTAATTGATTTGCGACTAGAATATTATAAATTGGTGAATAATCTTACAAATGGGAGAGAATTGTTATTATAACCATTATACACAATATGCACTTGTATTCTTTTTTAGTAATGGATGAGAAAATACACTTCTATTTGACTTTCTTTCAGCTAGCATTGACATGATCAAAACAAACTCATAATACTATATAAAATTGATGTTGCCATGCATGCACCATGGATCGTGAAATTTCAAGTATCTATCATAGAGTAATCTTTTTTTACATTTGCAAATTTTTCAGCTATTGGAATAATCTAGAGAAGATCAACAACTTAGAACATCTTAGGCAAATGGAAGACTCACTTAGGGAATCAATCAATCGAGTCTGCCTACAAAAGGTAAGACTTTTGTTTCATATGGACTACTTGTATTGTTCTGTCATCTTCAAATGTCTGATGCACCGATTTGTTAAATAGCTATTGAAATATTAGGTTTGTATTTTTACATGTTTACTTGTTTTCCTAAATTTTCTTAAATTACTTGATGTTTTCATTGGCAGGAAAATTTAGGAAAGCACCAAGTAATTTCACTTGAATGTGCTAACCAGGTAGTAAATGTTGTACCTTTTGTGTTTGGCTCAATATTTCTTTTCTTTAGGACAAATCTTATTTGAGATATTGTTATGTCAATAGTTACAGGAAGGGATGACATTACCTTTGATGATGGCTAGCTTGCAAGAATCCCAACCCTTGTCTTGGCTTTTGAATAGTGATAATCGTGAGTTGATGTTACCTAGTGAACCGAAATTTCTACCATTTAGGTGGGTTAACTACTGTACAAGTCTTGCATTCATTCTGCAAAGTTTTGTACTCCTGCCATACTAACAAAAGTTAAAGTGTTGAAGTAGATTGTTTCTTTAAAAGTTATACATTTTAACCAGTTATTAAATCTGCTTACCAATTAATATGATTCATTAGACTGATAATTTATTTCTTTCTAATATTGACACATTGCCTTGTGTTTCATTTCACGATCTAGTTACTGATTCAATTGTATAACATACAGTGATAATACCAATAGAGATGCTGAATGCTCCACTGACATTTCACTCCCAGGCTATTCGGGTTATATTGGGAGTAATAAACTTGAAATTGGGAGCTCTCCCCAAGTCCCTACTTTGGGTCAAGGAAGCGGTACCTTGAATGAGTTAAATGGAACTACTTACTTAAATGTACAACATTGTGAACAATTTGCATACCCTCCTCCACCAGATCTTAAGGAAGCGAAACATCACCCATCAATGAACAGTAAATCGAACACTGTGGATTACCAAGTTAATAACAACTTTGATCTGCCTAGACCACTATTTGAAAATGGACATCATTTCTGGAATTCTGCTTCTGGGTCTTGCGGGATTGCCATGTATAATGAGAATGGCTACCATAGGGTAAGAAGTCCGTTTCTGTATCAATAGGTCATGCTTTAATGTTGGCTTTTAGTCTCATATTTTCTAGTAAATGGATGGGCTCTGGTTGCTGATAATTTCTTATATTTTGCAGTAATTGATTGGCCCAACTAACCATGCTAGCATTTTTCAAGTGAGAAGGATGTTAGTTGAAAAGATATGACCAATGCTTGCAAATTATCTCCATAAAATCAGATTAGGTTGCCTTCCACCTATGAGGTCAACGGCGCTCATTCGAGTGGTTAGTTGTATATATTGTATGACTAGTAGGATGCAGTTTGTTAGCATACAAGTTTTTTAAGCTGACTGACTTGTTTACACTTAGATTTTGGAATTAATTCAGTGTTCCAAGCTGTAAATTTGAATTTTGTACAAAAGTATTTTTATGTATTTGACTCTACTGTAGTTGTCTTAGGAAACTGTTTCTTGAAGTAGAAGTTTAATTGCTAAGCAATGGCCAATGGGCTTGAATCTAAAGAAAAAAAAGAACAGAAAACCATCTTTGTCTCTCCATATATACTATTTACTTGAAAATAGTTGGTTCTGTACAACCATGTTCAAATCTTTCAAAATCCATCCAATCAGGATTATAAGATTGAACTTAGTTGCTGCTCAATCTTTCAACAATGGTGTTGTCGACAAGTTAGGGAGATGCTGCAAAAGGTAGTCAAATTAATGGTCCTTTGATTGTCACGTGCTAAACCATAAATCCTAAGAATCCTAAGAATACTAGCTGTCACCCTAGCTCCCCATATACATACACATAATATATAAACAAAGGGTTGGCTCGATATCAAGAAAAATACTTGCAAAGTTCAGAGGCCGCAGGGGATACTATCAGTTTGATATAATTAATAAATAGTTATATAAGAGAAATTTGGATTTTGAACATATGCTAGCTGGGGTATACTCTTAGGTGTACCAAAAAAAAATGCAACAAAGAGATTGAAGTATTGCCATTCGCAATTTCTATTTTTGTACATCATAATTATTATATAAATAAAATAATATGTTTTAAATTCTTATGTATATTATAAATTAATAAAGAATGAAACATTTTCTATATATTGATTCAGTTTCTTTTTTTTTTTAAATGTTATCTTATCAATTTAATAGTTTTTAATAAAATATTATATACATTTGTTATACAACCTTTTAATTTTAAAAAAGAATTATTTCATTGTAGAAAATAAAAAATTAAATAACGAAAAAATAATGTTTATTTAAGGTTTTTATTTATTTCTTGTTGTCTATAAATAACTGATATAATTTCAACTTAAATAGAAATAGATGAACTTTGTGATATTTACAATCATAACTTTTTATTCTGAAAAGTTAAATTCAAAATTGTAATATTTGTAACTTTATATTTCAAAATAAAACTAACATGAACTACAATTAGACATCAAATGTGATAAATAATTAGACCTCAAATATGATAAATAGCCACATTTATGATTGTCTTCTGCATCACCGATTTTAATTTTTTTTAAATGCGTTCCATACAATGATTAAAAATTAATAAATAATAATTTTTAAATCATAATATTTAATATTATTAAATTTGATATTTTTAAAAATTATTATATAAAAATTCTTACTATATACTTTTAAACATATATTAAAAAATATTTTTAAAATATATTGGTCACCTTTTAAATTGTTCTTTCTACAAAATTCTCTCCAACTAGCTCCAAATTTTGTCCTGTCTTTTTTTGTCTCTAGTGAAAATTTTGCAGATGACTTCAGTTCCAGTTGGTCATAGATACAAACATATTGAGCAGACATATAAAATGTGAATAGACATCTTTTTAGGTAAATTCTACCAATTACGATGTGCCTGATGAGAGCGAAAGAGAAAAGTTTTTTAAAATTGTATCTAAATAGAAAAGTATTTTTGTTTTTCATAAGAAAATCTAAATAAATACTTATCTGCACTATCATAAAATTACTTTAAAAAAATCAAACAAAACTCATAAATATTATAAAGAATACGTACTTAAACGCAAAAACCACCTAAAAACATAATACTTACAGACAACAACATATAATTGCATCTATCATTATTTACTTACCAAGGCACGTAGTTTATGTTATGAAAATTATATTGTATATAAGCACTAAAGATACGATAGGATGCTGATTGGTTGAGAGAGAGAAACAGTGAGAGCTAATCGAAAACATAATTTTTTTCATCCATGTCTTCCATTCGTTCATACATAGAACCAGCTCCTTAAAGTGGAATACAGTGACATACGGAAGCAAAAAGGCTGCTTCTTTTATTTTTTACTCTATGCTCTTTTAGCTAATCTAGAAAATACCACACTTTTATGACAAGATTAAAAGTTGAACTAACTTATAATAAACAAAAAATGGCGGGTGATAAACTATGTACCACCACTTCCACCCAAACTGACTTTGCCTTTCTTGATAAGAAGCAAAACATAATTCTCTGATCACAATTCAAATGAGCAGGGCCATTGCCCATCTTAAAATAATGCCCCTAATGACTCTCTCACTTCTATAGTATATAACTCTTTTATTATACTACACTTTGCTATTATAGTTATACTACTAACCATAATTAAATGATACAATAATTTTAAGTGCCAACACTCTTATGGGAATTGTTGCCCTATGAAGGTCTGGCCAAAGGACCAATTATCTGGGACAACATCATAAGAGACTGAGGTGCGCCCATCACTAGTGGTAACCTTAAAGGAGAGGCTTTGTCCATTGAGGTAAAAGTTGCTTTGCCAATTCTGACCCCAATTTCTAGACATTGGCTGCCAATTAGTTCTTGAACCTTTAACAGAAACTGCTCGAACATCACCAGCACCACCAACGTTGGTGATTAGAACCAGGTTGAAGTAAGAATGGCCATTGATGGTGAACTTGATGCCTCCTTTCTTTTGGCATGGCACCCTGCATTATCACAAACAAAGAATCAAAATGCTTTATTGAAACAAGGATAGCATAGACAAACCAAGGAATCAACAATAAAGATAAAACGGACCCAATTCCCTTGCTAGAAGCATAGATTCATGTAAATCACCTAAAAGTTATCATGGCAAATATATAAATAAAGAGAAAATTGCATTTTTTTTTTCCCAACATACTCTAATACTTCTGATCTAGTGGTGAAGGGTTCAAGTTCAAAATAGTTTAGATGAGATCCTGAGATCGAAGTTCATGTTGTAACAAGAAATAATAAAGGTCAAACCCGTTATTTAATAAAGAATTTAATTTCATTAATTATTTAATAGACTCCATAGGAATTTCAAGAATCATGTCTCTGAAAAAAACTGGAGAGTGTGCCCTTGAAAAATCACAATCATTAGATGAAGAATGGACGGATCAACTTTTAACTTGATGCTTCTAATGATAAAAGATCTAGATAAATTTAAACCGTTTAATCTTTGGAGTGATTTTTCAACTACACACTCTCCAGTTTTTTCAACCCAAAAGGATCGTGATCCAAATTTCACCTAATGTACTAAATAATATATTCAAAATAGCATATTAGAAAATGTGTTAGTAGAGCATTCCTAGTAAATATAAGTTGTGACACATCTTGAAATGATTAAGAAAATAATATGAAAAATTAAAACAAAATCAGCTACCTTCTGTAAGCTACAGGTACTATGCCAGCTCTGTATTGAGCTATTTGTTGGAAGACAGGCTGAGAGAGATCAAAATGTTGAAGGGGAGGGTTGCACCAGCCACCTGCATCATTCGGGAGGGCATTGTTTGGTGGGCATAAATTGGTGGCAGTGACCACAATTGAGCCTGGAAGGCACCACCTTTGGTCATTGTCACACTTGATCTCGAAACAAGCCCCACAACTCAAACCACTGTTGAACAAGGCCATGCTCAAAGCAGCAGTGTTGGTCCCATAGCCCTGGCTATACAAGTTTCCATATCCACAAGCACCACCTACAACAAAGCCCCAAGTGAAGTTTATGTTGTTATTATTCTCACACCATTTTTTTAAAATAAAAGTCACTACATTTCTACTTTTCTGCTTCAGACTAATCATGTGTTGAGCTCTAAGCAGGGATCAATAGAGGAAATTGAGAAAAAATGTTGAGGGTAGCCCAATTAATGTTCAATATATTACAATATATATTTTCTAACATCATCCGTTAAAATTATTTAGTGCAAGTTTAATTTAACTTATTTCGAAAAATAATTTGTTGTTTTAATTTTTAAAGAATGTTTTTAAAAGATAAACAATTATTTCTTTAAAAATAAGTTAAGGTAAACTTGCTTTTAATATTAAAAAAAAAGATTTAAACCTCCAATTGACTGTTCTGTAAGAAATGAATTTCACACACAAAAAAAAGAAAATAACAGGATGTACTTGTTATGAAAAAAAAAATAGTTAGTAGAGGCGTGAAAATAAGTAGGATGAAAGTTTCCTGTTTCCAACATGTCGGTTTACAAAACCATTAAAAAAGAACATTTATAATTTACTTTCATAATGGTAAATTAAAATGTTATAAGGTGAAGTATAAATGGATTTGACTATATTTCCAAGCACGTCAACATTTATACTATGTAAGTGTAAAATAATTATACCTTATTTCAACTCAGTTTAATTTACATCTTGTTTGAGAATCCAATAACTTATTTTCTCCCATTTCTTTAAGAAGTGTAAAAAGACCCGAAAGATTCATTTGCTTATAAAGTTGATGTACTTGTAAGATGCGTATTGTGTGGCAGAAACATAACAGCAAATTGTGACATTCACATACCCATTGTGCCAGAGGCATCACCCCCTCCATAGAAGGTTGCATGAGCATTCGTCCAAGCATCAGTATCCCCATAAACACGTGATTCGACAGAGAGAACCCCCAGAAAGAGAAGACCTAAAAACGCCATGTTTGCTGCAAACAGTAGTAGTGAGTCATATGCAATATATAAATACTATATAGCAAGGTCACAAGTTTAAACTGATCAGTATCGAACCTTAATAGTGAGTGAAAAAAGAAGAGGCAGAGAAGCTGTGAGGAAATTAAAAGCGAAGAGGCATAGGCGGGGAATAAATAGATGCTGCTGTGAGCGCTTTCTCTTAACTAACGTAATGCCAACGAAACCAACTGACACAATCGTGAAGTGTGGGGACCCTGAACTGCCAAGTGTAGCCGTTTCATTTTTATGCAGGGACACATTTTTTTTCCTCAAACCACGTGGTTTTCAGCCTTTTCTGCCTTTGTTGGTACCCAAAACTCGACTAGAGTTAGTAGAGTTTGCTGATATGCAACCTTGTTCCCCTTACACACTGCCTCAACGTTACAATGCTCCATCCAAAAGAGCATATTCAAAATACAAATTAAGCAGCCAATTAACTTGTGGTTCACATTTGTGTTATCGGCTACATTTGAATTTATTACATTAGGGGATTGAGGGAAAATCACAAGTAGCTCCTCGCTATACTCAATCAATGCAAGTTTACAAAAACAGTTGCATTAATTATAAGATGAAAAAGAGGAGGAGGAGGAAGAATTAGGATAGATAACATAGCACGTGGGTGAGGCGGTGGGGTGATATTCGTTCGGTTAATCGGTTATGTCGTGAAGTTACATCGGGAGGAACAACAACATCCCAATCTCATTTATTACTTCAGCGTTAAGGAGTATTGCAGTACATGTGAAAAATCAAAATGGAGATGCGGGGTATCGATCCCCGTACCTCTCGCATGCTAAGCGAGCGCTCTACCATCTGAGCTACATCCCCACCATGTTGCGTTGATGGCAGAAAACATAAATGTTGTCTTGTTCACAATATAGAATTTCAATCTATGACTATTAATTTTGCGATAAATTGACAAATATGCCGTTTATTATATGTGATGCTTTTAAATTTAGGTAAAATAAAAAAATTAAAAAAAAAATTACGTAAACAATCAACCAAAATATAGTATAAAAAGTATATACGATAAAAAATATTTTTAAAACTAACAAAAAATTAATTCAAAAGAAAAAGGTTAAAATTTATATACACTATTTTTCCACACCGTTAAAATGAAAAATGAAAACCAAAGAAATGAGGTTAAAATGGCTAGTCGATAATAAAAAAGAAACGTCTATTTTTAACCCTTTTTTTCGTATTTCCTTCAAACTTTATTATATTTTCCTCTTAAATTTTGGTTTTGTCCCTTCATGATTTTATTTTTTTACACTTATTTTATATACCTCTTTTTATTTTTTCTATTATGTTTTCTTATTTTCCTTTGAATAATAATACACGCATCTAATAATGTTAACATCTATTTATTACCTCTTACCCTTCTCTATTCCTTTCTTTTTTCTGTAACATCATATCATCTGTTATGACTAATATTTTTATTATTTTCTTATTTTCTCGTTGAAAATTTCCACCCTTATGAAATATTCACCCATCTTGATCGTACATCCATCTTTATGCTTTTCCTTCGTATTTCTTTTATGTGAAACAAATATTACTTGGTGGAAAATGAAGCATATTCTTTTCAATTTTATGGACAATCAACACAATACAAACCCTCCGTAAACAAGATAAAGCCTGGAATCATTTTGAACTCATCATTGATCAATGTCCACGGATAACTGAACATATCTTCATCACTTTAATGGTTCATGCATCTTATCATCGTTTTATTTTGGTACAGCTTTTCTCAGAAAATGTTAATCATAGACGTACATATCATAACGTCTTTAGTAATGCCAGCAAATAGCTAGACTCGACCGCGTCTTTTGTTTTTATTCCAATCAAACGCAATAATGCAGGGTTTAAGGGAGACATTATTATCAAAGTGGAGCTTAAGGAAAGAGAAGGAAGATAAATTTTATATATATATATATATATATATATATATATATATATATATATATATATATATATATATATATATATATATATATATTACACCTATTAGAGCGTCTACAGTGTGTTAAGGTATTACTGTTGCTTAATATTTTCTTTGTGATTTGATTGTTAAAAAATATATAAAATTATGCAAGTAACCACTTCAATTTTTGGTTTCTTGTAGAAGAAATGATGTTTTCAGGTAAACAGCTCACTTGTTATTCGCGAGATAAGGAGCGAAAATTCGACAAATAAAAATCTGCTTAGAAAAAAAGAGTCTTAACTAAGTGACAAAGGCTATGAGATAAAAATAAACTAAAAGATTTTTTTAATCATAATTAAATAAACATATCCATATTGTTTAATAATTATTCGAAACTAGCTTAGCTTTACTCAGCCCAAAGTTGTAATAAGGTTTTGCTTGCATCGAAACTAAACTCAAGTAAAATTTAATAATGTAAGAAATAAGATTGTGGATTCACTCAAATTGTTTACATATTATGTAAATTTTAATATTATATATAATTAAATTATAAAATTTTAAAAATGTAAAAATATTTTATAATATGTATTTTAAAATAAATAAGATCTAAATATATCATTACATCATGAAAAATGTTATCACTTAACTTAATAAATTTTACTAATAATAAGTAATTATTAAAAAGTGTAAATTTTTAAAGAATTTAGAGTACTTGATTAGACAAATACAATTCAATATAACGTGATTTCGTTTCTAAAATAGATTGAATTTTTAAAAGAGTTTTACTTTAATATATTGTTCCTATAAATATATTTTTTTACATGATCAATTAATTAAAAAGTATTCTAAATGGTAATTTAAAATAATTATTAAAAAATAAAGTATTGTTAATGAATTTAATTACACCATTTTTAAAACATAAACTTATCAAAATTAAGTTTGGATCTTAGATTGAATTAATAATTTTGTTGAAACGAATTGATAGTGGAAAGATTTTTAACATTATCATTTAATTAGGAATTGTCATAGTATTAAAAATTATCAATTTTTATAGTAATTAATTTAAAATTCATATTTACTAGAAATTTTAATTGGTTGAAAATATAAATATTTTATACTAATAATATATCAAAATTTAATTTTTAAATAATGAAATAGAGATAGTATTTGGAGATTCATGATTGTGAGTAGATAAAAGTTTATTATTATTGTTGTTGTTATTAATAAAAACACATCATTTAAAAACAATTAAAAATGCTTGAAAAAATAACATATAATTACGGATACTAAAAGACCATTGTTAATCGATCTCTGTTTAACCTAATTTTATTAGTGAACCTTTAAAATTTAATAACATATGCCTTCTGTAATAATAATAAAAAAAATCTCTAACTGCCATCAACAAAATAGAGTAGACTATTCTGCAAATCATTAGATCCCTGTTTTTAGTGTTTGGCTCTTGTAATGAGTATTGCTTCTCTAGAATTACCAATACCTTGCATGAATGTTCGCTTTCAACGTTATTACTGACAAAAATTGGTAAATCAAACTATGAAAGCTACCCTTGTTCCCTTTATGGACAATTACAAAATCTTTGGCAAATTAAAGCAAAATTGCAACAGAGAAAATATAATGCATTTATTTATAATATGCGTATTACTCACCTTGTCAATAAATGTCACCAACAGTCCTTGTTCACAACGAGCGAAAATTAACGTTCAGTGAATCACCATCATTATCAAAAAATAATATGTACGAACATATTCTCAGCCCCTAACAATGGACACATATCCATAACCGGACACTTGTATGTCTTGCCAAATTAGAAAGAATCATTATCAATTATTGTTATCTAATGCTTGTACCGAATCGGTTTGAATGATTTTAAACGTGAAGTTCGTCTATTTATCTGGTTCATTTGAACACGCTAAATTGATAATTAGGTAGAGTTCATTGGACGTATTTTAACGAAATTTTATTTTTGTCAGGTAAAAATCAAAGAAATAGTTAATCTTTAATTCTAACTACACTAATATTATTCGTTATAAGAGAGTTAAGTTGAGAAAGATATTACCCCTGCATAACTAAAGAAATATCTAACTATATGTCACCTTTCATTAATCAATCAAACACAAATATCTTTTTCCTTTTGAGACAATTGAAAGTTAAATCTTAATCTTTGAAAGAGAAGCTTTAAATTTTGTCAATCGAAGTACCATATCGATAAAAGGGAGGAGCATCCTCATACACAAGATAAGTCGTAAAAATAGAGTCGAATTCACAGATCATTATTCTGAAACCAAGATTTCAGACTAAGTTAACTCCGTTTAAAATAGTCTGGACTTCATCATGTAAAGAAAGAGATATTCCTTAGAAATTGGAAAAACCTGCAAGCCAAAACCATAAAGTTCTCTAATCAAGCTTCCAAATCTAACTTTACTTGGGTTACCTAAAGTATTGGCATCTACATTAACTTTGAAATACCATCAACAAGAGGATTTCATTAGGTATATTATAATGAGATAAAATTATAGCTTATGTGATAAGAACAAAAAATAGAACAATAAACTGATATACACAGGATAATAAAATTTTTAGAATATTTATATTTTTCTTATAACAAACCTTTATATATACTTACAAAATAGTTATATAAAATTATAAAATGGAAGAACATGAACATAATAAAATTTACTAACATCATTACCATTAACATCACTAACATCATCTTTAAACTTATTAATAATTAAATAACTCATAAAAATAATTCATCAACCTCATAGCACAAACATTCATCAAATTTTTTTTTTCAAATTTTGTAAAAAAAAAAAAAGCAATCTAAAATATTTAATGAAAATATCTACTAAGTTATCTTTCCTAGGATAATACTTTAACTAAATTACAACATCTCTGCAAAGATTTTGCTTCTTTCATGTAATACTGATTCTAGACAACTTAACGATAGAATTGTAGTAATTTTAGTATGAGTGAACTGCAATTTTTTAAGAATATCCTTAACTAAATGGCTTCATAAGTACAAGTTGAGGCAACAACAAATTCAGCTTTAATGATTAATAAAGTGACAATAGATTGATTTTTAGAAGATCATAAAAAAAACTCCGATATAAAGTATAAATTTAATATAGAAAATATAACATTGATCCAAAATTAATATTTTATTAAATGATTAATAGATAAGAATTTTATAATTTTTTATTTAATTTTTAATTTTAGTAAAATTTAAAACCTAAATTATTTAATTATATTTTAAATTTATATTTTAGTCTATATTCAACAAAATTTTAATAATGAGATATTAATATTGTAAATATCAGTTCAAATATTGGGTCAGTCAAATTATTAGGTTATGAATTAATGGTTAAATTAGTAAATTATTATTTGAATTAATATATATTAAAATATATAAACTTATATTTAAAAGAATTTTAAAATATAATTTATTATCTTTTATAAAATTAAATATATTAAATTAAAACTATTAGAATTGGTCTAGTGATAGGGTTAGAAATTAGGATAGTTTAATATGAAGATTCGGAATTAAATTCGCTTTCCACATTTGTACCATTGTAAAAAAAACTATGTTAAATTAAAAATAAATTAATTACTATAAAATAAATATATAATTAAACAAATAAAAATTAAAATTTTACAGCCAAAATTCAACCCTTATGGGCACCAAGATTTCCAAGACTGCAGCCCGACCTGGTGATGGAATACTATGGTGAGGTAGTACTTAAGACACTACATATTGACATAAACACCAACTTACATACGCAAAGGAATTTTGCTAGGCTGTGCGGAGAGATGGATCTTCATAAACCTTCAATCCCACATTACCCATTGGATTATCATTTCATAAAGATTGAGTACGAAGGCCTATATTTTTATATGCTTCAAATGCTGAAACTATAGCCACGTCCAAACACATTTTCACTCTTTTTCTCCTTTAAAAAAATAGAAAACAACCCATCAAATTAAAATACACATGTTTTTTATTTTCAGAAAACATGAAAATAAAACTAGTTTTAGAAAAATGAAAATAAAACATTTTTTTTAAATGAACCGATCCTCAAATTATTTTTTTTTTTGAAAAAGACAAGCTTTAATTTTAAAGCGTTAGGCCCACCCGTGACAGTGTACTCTCTAAATGGACTTGTTTTTATTTATAATCTATCTTATTAACGAGGATTTATATGGCCCAATTCATAGAACCTAGAATTTTTATGGTCCAATTCACAGAGCCCAAATTTCTAATCCCATTTGGGTCAAACTCGGTTAGTTTTGTATAGATTTATTAGTGGGCCGTTCAGTAATGTTGGCGATGTTCTAATTCTCCGATTGCCTCTCTTTCCATCTATAAATAGACATAGTCGATACGTAAACCCTAATTTCCACAGCAGCATCGAAAGCCTTCAGAGGTTTTTCCTCTTTCGTTAGCGATTCGTTCTGTTTGTTTCTCTCTTCAGTTTAAATGCATTTTGATATTCGTGTGCCTATGATGGTGTTAAATATACTCCGAGATTAATTTCTATGATATCAACTTCGATCTGAGGCACAGACTTTACATTCACTATTCCTGTTCAACAGTTTATGAAAGTGTTGATAGGGGTTTTTTTAAGCTGCTGCTGCTTATTAACTTCTTACCCCTGATTATTTCGTGACTGAGTTGAAAATCAATTGATCGGATGTTGAATGCAATTGTGCATTTTATGGTTGTTTTTACTTCTCTATTGCTTGTTTCTGTTTAAATGCAAAATCTATACTAGTAGCTTGCAAAAGCAGCTAGTATGCGCAAGTGATGACAACATAGACAGGGACATCAGCACTCCAATGGAGATTGATGACTACGTCTAATGGGAATCTCTCTGATGCGTTCATAAAATTTTATGATTTCTTTATTATTCTTTATTTATTCAAAATAGCCTGTTATTTGTAGATTAGATGTCTAACTCTTATAATAACTGTTGTATTATTTTTGGATTAGACATAAGATCCTGGGAAATAGTGTAGAGGGCTAATTTACGTGCTCTGTTATTGTTTTAATTTATATATCATGTGCAAGTGACGATAAATTAGACAGGGACATCAGCACTCACATAGAGGATGGTGATTTGTCTTTGGGAATCTCTCTGATGCATGATGAAATTTAGTTTTGATACAGATACAGAAAATGAGCTGTTAAGTAATTTTGCACCGAGCTTAAATTAGTGGCTGAAAAAAGCTTAACCCTCATTTTGGGCGATATGTGTCATTGTTAATTAAATTTTGTATAATTTTGAAGAATTATTCTCAAAGTATGAATTTTAATATTTTATCACCTCTTACTTTTGAATAACTTTATGTTGAAAAGCCCACTTGTTTGTTCCCGTTTTGACTGAGTAAACCAGTTTCAACAGGGTGCTTATATGGGTTTTGTCAATTTAAACAATTTGATGATCTCAAACCATGATTTGAGTGGTTTCAGATTTAGAATGAAATAAAATGTTTTTTCCTCCAGTTGGTGTTATATTTTGTAAATTAAAATCCTTTCCCACACTACTTGACCGTGTTGGCCAATGATGTACTCTATTGCACGTATTATCAGATATGTTCGTGATGATATCTTAATTGTCACTACCTCTGAGGCCATACCATACTCTGAATGTCTTGGCTCTATTGCTGCCTTTTACTACTATTTTGCCCCCTTTGTTCAAAGACATGCATAAGCCATGCTTCTATATCCTGAATATGTTTGTGTGAAAATTGGTTTGATTTGAAGAGTCAAAATTTTCCTTTTTCCAAAAGATAAATTTCTGGGTTTGCTTTGTATTTTTGTATCATGTGTCTAGAACTTTATTCTACTTTATTGTTACTGTTGTTGTAAAATTGTAAGTTAGCCATACTATTTGTATTATTTTTTTTTCATTATGAATTTGTTCAAAATTAGAATTAGATTTTATTATCAGATATGAAGTGCCTTGTTTTTTATAACCAGTCCATCAGTGATGCTTTTCCCCAAAGATTTAAGTGTGAGGCTTATGTTTTGCACTTGAGGACAAAATGGACTATGAATGTAGTGCTGGCACACGCCAATCTTACAAGCCTGATGATTGTGTCTAAGAACGGAGATATGAAGATGCTTTTGTTGAAGCCTGACCATCTTTGGGCTCCAATTGCGTCTTGTGAAATAAATTGATTTTATGTTGGTATGAATGAGGGCTTGTAATGTCTTGGCTTATGATGGGCAGTTGGTCATAAATTTCTTATCATGACACCAAATGCATCTATGCATCTAGGCTTATGTTTTGCACTTGAGGACAAAATGGACTATGAATGTAGTGCTGGCACACGCCAATCTTACAAGCCTGATGATTGTGTCTAAGAACGGAGATATGAAGATGCTTTTGTTGAAGCCTGACCATCTTTGGGCTCCAATTGCGTCTTGTGAAATAAATTGATTTTATGTTGGTATGAATGAGGGCTTGTAATGTCTTGGCTTATGATGGGCAGTTGGTCATAAATTTCTTATCATGACACCAAATGCATCTATGCTTTTGGAGTGACAGTGGTACAGTTTGGTGGATATACAGATTTTGTAAAATGTAAAATGAAGTCCCTAGTAAATTTTTTAGCTATTTTTCCTCCCACTTGAAGGTGGAACCTCTTTTGTTTGGATTTTGTTTCTCTGGTCATTGTTTAATACAAGCATGCACTATCTTTTTCAGTTCCCAAGTTCTTGTCTTATAATGGTGTTCAGCGGTAATATGATTAAAGGAGTGTTTCAGAATTGAAATTGGATTAAATTTGTTTGAGGAATAAAGATACGATCAAAGAAGATGAAGTTGGAAAATATTATGTAGTATTGAATGTTGCTGGAGCATGTAAGGTTTGATTTTTTAACAAATTAAAAATCTACTAAGGTGTCAGTCTAGTATTGTTTTGGTTGAATATTTTTTTCACTTTTATTTTTAATATACTAACCAAATATATGCACAAACTAACAATTGGGATTTTAAATTGTTAGTTTTGTAATTAATGTTAAAAAATTTATGGAAATGGATAAAAGCCCCTTTTTAACGAAGTTGTTCTAACCCATTTATTATAGTTTTTCTTTAAGTTTGTGTTTTATTCGAGTAATATTTAAAATTGTGTTTTATATAATTTAAAGTTTGTTGAATGAATGTAGGTTTATTTCTTTTTAAGGTTTGGAATTTTTAACCATAAAATTAATGAAGCTTAAATCATATTTTTTAAAGTTAAGAAATGTCAATATCAAGTTATATATTGTTAAATTGGTTAAATAATAATATTAATTATTTTCTACCATGTAATTATTATATTTTTCAGTAATTTCATTTGCTTTCATTTCATTTAGATATTTTAGTTTAGAGTATTAAAACTTTATTGTTAGGTCCTAAATTTATAAAGTATTTTTTGTCATTTTTAATTTTAATCTTATTTTTCATAAAAAAATAAAAAATTATAATATTATACAAACTAATGAACTAATGCAAAATTTGTTAAGTTTAAAATGTTAAAATACTATTTTGATGCTTGGTTCCGATTTATATTAAATATTTTAATTTTTAGTTTATAAAATTTTTATTTACTTTAAAATTTTGAAAAGAAAACATGTATTTTGATTGTATTTGAATATAAAAATAATATTATAGGTTAAGAATTTGTCTAAAAGAATTAAAATCTCACAAAATTATAACATTTGATCCTTAATTTAAGATTAATTAATTTGTTTTTTTCATTTTAGTATTTCAAGTTAATAGCATGATATTATATAGTTTGTTGAGTCATTATTTATTAGTTTTATTAATTTAATTATTTAATGTTTGAACTTTTTAAATTTATTCTTATCAAATATGAATTTTATATTTTTTTTAAAAATAAATTCAAAGTTTTGTATAAATTTATATAATTTTTTTTATTAGGCTAACATACAGGGAATGAATTATATATTATTTATCTTTTTTAAGTAGGTGAAAGGATTTAGTTATTTAAAATTATTATATTAAAGTTTATTTGCAAAGAAACAAAATTAATCATGAATATATTATTACAGTTTTATTCTGTTTCAAAAAATAAAGCTTAAATTTATGTTCTAATTTTATTAAATTTATAAATATTTTTCTTTTCTTAAAACAATTATAATTTCTTATTATTTAACTTTTTATTTTTGATATAAAAGTATGTTTACATTTTTTTATCTCTACAACTAATAACTAACAATATTGTAAAGTTAATCAAATATTGAAGATAAACTTACATAAAATTATTAACACATGTAAGTTGTTAATATTTTATAATTTTAAAAGTGAAAGTAATTAATGGATATATTTTAAAAGTTGAAATAAAATAAAATGTTTAAAATAATTTAAATTTAAAAAAAATTATAATAAAAATAATTACTATGATATTTTGATAATTATAATAATAATAAATTTTAACTTATACAATATTATTTTAAAATATAAAATATATTTTAAAAAAATATAAAATAACAATGGTTAACTCTACTTAAATAAACAAAATAAATAATAATTATTACTTTACACTTTATCTTAAAATATATTTTTTTATGTTTAAAGAGTTAAATACAATCAATATTTATTAATATATAAATACTAAATTTTTTATAATATTTATTTATTTAATTATTGGATTAAAGTAAAATTTTATTAAAAAATAATGGTCAAATCTTAAAATATTAAAATATTTTATGAACATTTCATAAAAAATTACATACATTCAAATCAATTTTTATTTTTTTATAAAAAATATTTATTTGATGCAAAATATTTCTATAATTTTATTTTTTTACAAATATTCCAATAAAAAAATATGCAATTTTTTTCTTTAACTCTGCTAAAATAGTATTTAAAATTATTTTAAATATTAACTTTCTATGAATCAATCTCTTAGTTAAACGTTTTTTTAATAATTGAGTTTAATTTTTAAAAAATTATAAGTTTCTCTTTTATTATTTTATTATTGTGTAAAAGATTGAATTCATCATAAAATTGTTGCAAGAAATAATACGTAATCTAGAAAAATAATACGAAGCCTTCATTAATTTTATTTAATTTAAAACTTTTAAAATTGATTTGCTTATTAAACTTGAATTTGGAAATTAATTTTGAATAAAAAATGGATCAATATCTTGTATTATCAAATCATAAAAATTATCATCTTAAATTATAAATTTATTTTAATTTTAAAATATTTATTTAATCTCATTATTAAATAACAACAATAAATAATATTAAATATTTTAAACAGATTCAACATAGTAATAAAATATTTATGATAAAGTACTAAAAAAATTATAAAATAAAAAAATAAAAAAATTATAAATTAATAAAATAAAAAATTATTTAAAAATTTTAAATAATTCATAGATAAAAATAATAAATTAAAAGATTACAAATACAAAATAAAATAAATAAAAAATATCTAAAATAATGTTATCTTTAATTTTTTAATTTTTAATGTGCGATCTTAATTTTATTTATTATAATTTTTTTATAATTTATATCTAATTGAATAGAATATTAAATAAAAAATTATCACAATCAAAATGAAAGTAGATTGATTTATTAAATTAATTGCATAGAATCATATTAATAATAGAAAGATTATATATTTTATATTTATATGGATTATATTTTTTTAAAAAATTTTAAATTTATTAATCTTAGATTGACCATCATTTATAATTTTGCATAATTTGGTTGTATTTTTTTTAAAAAAAATAGTTAATAATTATTTATATTATTCTTAAATATAAGAATTGAACAAATAAAAATTATAAAAAAATTATTTAGTTTTTAATTTTAACGTGCAATCTTAACTTCATTGGTTATAATTTTTTACAATCTATAAAAAATATTAAATAAAAGAAATTGTCGAAATTAAAATGAAAGTAAATTGATACGTTAAATTAGTTACGTATAACATTATATTTATAAAAAAATCATATATTTTAGATTTACATAAATCATATTTTTATTTTAGAATATTGAATTTATTAATCTTGATCATCTTTTTATAATTTTGCATACTTTGATTGTGTTTTTGAAAAAAAAATAGTTGATAATTATTTATTTTTCTTTTAAATGTAAAAATTAAACAAATCAAAAAATTATAATAAAATATAATTATTTGTTTTTAAATTTTTAATGTACAATCTTAATTTCATTTATTATAATTTTTTTTACGATGTATATCTAATCGAAGAAAATATTGAATAAAAAAATTGTCGCAATAAAAATAAAAATAAATTGATTCATTAAATTAGTTGCGTAAAATTTTATATTAATAATGGAAAGATCATATATTTTATATTTATATAGATTATAATTTTTATAGAATATTAAATTTATTAACCTTAATTTGATTGATCATTATTTATAATTTTATATATTTTAGTTATATTTTTTTTTTAAATGGTTAATAATTATTTTTTTTATTTTAAATATAATAATTGAATGAATAAAAAATTATAATAAAATATAAATTAATAATTATTATTTTTTTCATTTTTATGTAATAAAATATTAAATAAATTAAAAATATATTGGAATCAAAATTCAAATAAATTAACCTATTAAATTGGTTGGTTAGAAGATTGTGTTAATAATACAATAATTGAAGGGCATGAACACATATAAATTTTATTAAAAAACTTTATCAAAAAAAATAAAATAAAGTAAACTGTCCTATTAACTCAGTTGGTTAGAGCGTTTAGCGTCGTGATAATAACGCGAAGGTCATGGCCATATATAATTTTTATTTAATGTTTATTATAAATTAATTATATATAATTTTTTTTAATTTTTAATATTTTATCATAAATTTAATATTTAAAATATTAAAATAATAAATATTTATTTTAAATTTTTAATTCATAATTTGTAAACATAATTTTCATAAGTATTATTATTTTTATATTATAAATAAAGATATAATAAATTATAAATAAATATGAATTTATCTTTTAACTTAACAAAGACTATAAAAATATATGTTATACAATAATTTATCATCCTATATAATATTTATTGTGAAAATGTTTATTATAAATTAATTATACACAATTTTTTTTAATTTTAAAAGTTTTTATTTAATTTCATAAATAAAAATAGTAAATGATTTTACATATTTTATCAATAATTTAATATTTAAAATATTTAAAATAATAAATATTTATTTTAACTTCTTCATCCATAATTTGTAAACATAATTTTCATAAGTATTATTATTTTTATATTATAAATAAAGATATAATAAATTATAAATAAATATTAATTTATATTTTAACTTAACAAAGACAATAAAAATATATGTTATAAAAATATATGTTATACAAATATTTATTTTTAATTATTTGTCTATAATTTGGTAATATTACAAAAATATATTTTATTAACAAATTTAGCATTTAAAATAATAAAATATTAAAATAAATAAGTATTTATTTTAAATTCTTTATTCATAATTTAGTAGACTCTAACTATATATAAATATAAAAAAATTTATAAATATTTATTATTTGAAATATTATATTGTAAGAATAATTTTTATAAGTATTATTATTTTTAAATTATAAGTAAAGATATAATAAATTATAAATAAATATAAATTAAATTTTTAACTTATCAGAGACATAACAGTAAAAAAATATATAATAATATTTTTAATTTTTCTGAAAGAAATCATTTAAAATTGAGATTAATTTTTAAACATAAAAATAAATAATAACTGAATATATTTTATAAAATAAAAATAATAAATTAAAAGATAAAAGATACAATAAATAATAAAAATAACAGTAAATAATAACAAAATAATAAATATACAATTAATAACAAATATTTTTATTTATAGATCTAAATATATATATATATATATTTAATTATTTAAAATATAAAATTTATTTTTTAAATATTCAAAACTATTATTATAACTATAAAAAAAAAAACGGATGAACCATAATTAATGTCTCATCAATGTGTAAACAGAAATGCAATGCTAGACTATAAAAATAATATTTTTGTCTGGCAAAAATAAGAAGATTAAGATAATAAAAAATATTTAGTTTAAACATACTTAAAAGAGAAATGAGGTAAAAATATGTATTCTTTTAATTTTTAAATTAATCTCTTTTATATTTGTAGAAAACTATTTTATTAATAAATAATTTTTATGCTTATTTAAAATTTTGTATTTATTTAAAATATGCAGTTGAAAAATATCTTAACTTATCATATGATATTAAAGCATTATTTTTAAAAGATGAATTTCAATATTTTAAAATGTAGAAATTAAATTTTAACTCTAGAAAGGTGAGTGAGTTTTTTCAATTTTAACTATGGTTAGTTTAAATCATGATTTTTTTTTGAATGACTTAAAATGTTTTTACCTTTGGTGGATTTTTCCAGCAATCTTACTTGACTTGTATAAATGATTTATGCTGTTTGGATGTAGGAAAATAAGAAGGAAGGAAAGATGAGGGAAGGAAATAACGAAGAAAAGTAACATTTATTTGTTTGGCGCGTTTTGTTTGTAGTGGAAAGAAAAAAAAAATTCCACAAGAAAATAATGAAGAAAAGTAACATTTATTTGTTTGGCGCGTTTTGTTTTTAGTGGAAAGAAAAAAAAAATTCCACAGGATCTAAATAATTTTAATTCCCTCTTTAGTCGTGAAAAGTAAGGGGAATTTTCTTTTTTGTTTTTTTATTATTATTTTAGATTATTAAAATTATTATTTATTTTTAATAAAAATAAAAAAATAAATTATATTTATAAAAAATTTACAGTACAAAAAAAATATTTTAAAATTTTATATAAAATAAAATATAATAATACTAATATATTTTTTTTCCTTCTTTTTTTACTCATTCAAGCGAAAAAACAAGATTTTTTTCTTTTCTTTTTTTCTTATTTTTATTCATCCAAACAACTCACTCTTCATTTTTATTTTAACTTTCTTTTCTTTTCCTTTTTTCTATTTCTACATTCAACTACGTGAGTTACTAGTTACTATGTTAAAGTATGTTTCTAATGATATTTGTATTTTTTTTTTTTTAATTTGAACTTATGATATACAAATTGTTATATTGTTTTTATTCTTCTTTTTTATTGACAAGTTGGTTCAAACCTTATTGTTTTTTGAAACTGTATTTAATAAAGGTAAAATACGTACCACAACGTGGTTATTTTAAGATCAAATCGTGGTATTTACTTCATCTTCATGTTGGTAAAAGAGAGTGGCTACCATGTACAATGAATTTATCCAAATAACTCCAGAATTAAAATTGGATTAAATTTGTTAATCATAAATAAAAATACGAACAAATAACATGAAGTTGGAAAAGGTAATTTAAAATTTATTATGATGTTAATTTATTAATGTTTTAGGTGGGATATATTTGTTGCTTTCATGTCTAATCCAGCAACATCTTGAACCGGTGTTTTTGCATTTAATTCTTAAATCTTTATTTTAAAGTTTGAAAAGTCTGTTTATTTATTTTACAATATGTTTTGAAATTACTTTGAAACATATTTAAACTTCATCTTTAGACTTGCATAGGCCATATCTATCAATTTTTGAATTTTAACATCGCCATGAAATTGCATGTTCTGGTTACCTGTTTTTTATTTTCTTTTTACTTTTCTCTTTGTGCTAATGCTAAAATTTGGTTAAAGATTGAACAGGAATTGTGACTGACTTTGTTTGACAGCATTTTAAGATTTTTCTTAAATTGAACGTTTGTCTGCGGTGTATATTAATACGTGGGAAATGACTTTATAACTAACACATTCATGATGCGTCGAATTTCAGCTTAGAAACATAGACCGCTTTCTTAACCTAAATTGGTGCATGGTTAATTGTTTGCCAAATCATTGAAGACCGACTTCTCAAACAATTGAAGTCAGCCGGATCATCGTAATGACCTTCTTCAGTCATCTCTCCTTGACATTTTTTAGAAAAATGCTGGCATCTCTTCTCCATCAATTCTATGTTAAGTACTGCGCAATGACATCGGAGAGGTTACGATGAAAGATGAAATCCAAAGTTAATTATTATCTGAACATGGCACTGGTTAGAATGCTTAAAGGCCTTGCAGAAAAGCTGCTCTTTAGTGTCTCATCCTTTTGTGATCACTGGTGCGAAACATTGTTGTGATGGAAATAATAAAAATAATTTTATTTACAAAAATTTGGTTTTCAAAAATATTTTTTATTTTTATTTTTATTTACAAAAATAATATATTTTTTATTTTTAAAGTTTTATACCGGAAATAATAAAAATAAAAAGATAACTATTTTGTATTATTACTGGTTTCTATACAAAATATTAAAAACAGAATAAAAATAAAAAACTTTTACATAAATCAAACCTAACATTAAAATTTCAATGTTGCGGGTTTCTTTGGAGAGCTAGTTCATTTTGTGTTTGCAGGTCTCATATATACCCTACCCTTACCAATTTTTTGGGAATGTCCCCTTCAATCTAAAAGTTATCTTAAAGAAACTAGGAGCTCAAAAAGATGGCACAACTTCAGCTAAATATGTCATTATAACTAATTTGGGCTTTGTTTTGGCATGAGTCATCCAATAATTATAATACATAAACATATAAAATAATTGGTTTTGATGGATGACAAGCACAGAACAAGGGTTGTGGTGCCTTCTGCATACATTTTACATTAGTGCATGCTATTAAACTAGTAGAGGACTCAACCTAATTATATTAAAAAAATATGTTAATCAGTGTGCCTAACCCACCAAGCCTCTAATCCAAACAATTTACTGGACGGATCCTCCTTTCTGGTGAAAATGACAAAGGAGAAGCAAAATGCCTCTTCCACAACAGTTATATTCTTGGCTGTTCAACTGAAGCGTGGTTATCCTTGTTTTCTTTGGGAAAGTAGTACACTGTTACAAGATTCACTTTGGACTCATGCACATTTTCAACACCTAACCCTCTTTGTTTCGTCAGAGTATTGGTTAATTGAAATTTTATAATAAGCTTATTCGTCAAGCTCAATAAAACCATTACTTTTTCTTTTTTCAGACAAAAAACGAATTGCGAAACATTGATTTTCTCTAACAAAAAATCTGATAATGTTTCTTTTATTTTTCTAATTTAAGCTAGAATACAATGAACATATTTATAATTATGAATCAATTTAAAAACTTCCTTACCCTTAAAGATTCACGACTTTGGGACATATAAATTATAACTAATATTTTTAAATATCTTTCTCCTCCATTTCAGTTTTACGTTATTATTTTTTTTATTATGACATCACTCACCATATATTTTAATTTTCATTTTTTTTTTCTCTTTCTCGGTGGGATTTGTAATAATAGAGTTAAAAAATGGATTGGTCTGAATTTGCCCATTAAAATATAGAGTTAAAATTTTAAATTTTGAGTTTGAATTTACTATAAGCTTTTTAAGCCTAATCTGATCAAACTTGATTCGAGCTTAGTTTGCTAATTAAAATCCAAAATAATTTTTTTTAAATTGATTTTTTTTTAAAATTGAATTTTTATTAAATTTGAACATCACTTTTGAAATTTAAATTGAATTCAAACTTTTTTTTTTTTATTTGAACCGCTAAAGTTCGTAAGCTACAATGGCTCGGAAAATCCATTTCATCACCTCTAATGTATACACTCTAAAAGGATGTTAAATAAACTTTTTGAAAGTTAAAACTATGGAGAGTAATCCTTTGGTTAAAACTTGGTCCAAATCACTAACCAAAACTACAAAAACATTTATTTAAAAGAGAAATAAAATTTAAATAAACTATGTAAGTTAAATGATTTGATATGATAATTATTAAATAAATTTAAGTAATATTGATCAATTGTATGTTGTAAATTTTGAGAGTTAAGAATAGATTTGGATTAAAGTTTTTAAGTTGTCATAAATTATAATCAAGAGTAGAGATTTGCTTTAACAAATATTATAGTTTATAATTTGGTTTTTCAAAAAAAAAAAAAAAAAGACATTGAGGACATTGTAACTTTAGATAAAGATTTAAATTGTTGATTATACATTAATTTTGATGAGCTGTGCAGCGCATAGGTAATAAAGCTAGTATAAAAACAAATCACAAAACCTGAAAAGTCTTACACATCCTAAGCTTTGATTCAAAATGAACGTTAGGAAATTATATCCTCTCCTCTGCATTCCATTTCTTTTCTATGGGTTCTCTTGCCGGTCTTTTTTTACAATTTATTTTCTTCCTTTTTTTTTTAATGTATAAGAGAATATTCAAATTCTAAAATCAGACACTATTGAATCTAACAATTTAAAATTTTTTAATTATTAAATTTAATATTTATAATAATTAAAAACAGACTAAATTTTAAAAAAAAATACATAAAAGAAGATCTAATTTCTCAACCAAAAATCAATGCATAGTTAAAATTAGATATGAAAATTAAGCAGATTTCATATTTTTCATTCTCGATTTTTTTTATGTCAAATTTAAAATATTAAACTTCATCTATTTTTATCAATAAAAAAATCTGTTTTGCATCTGTTTATGATATTTTTAATTTAATTTTTTTATAATTTTTAAAATTATTATATATGTTTTAAAATTTATATAATTTATTATTTTTATAATCTTATTAATTTTATATAATATTTTAAAATAATAAAAATATTTTAATAATTTTAAAAATAAATAAGAACAAAACAATTATCAGTATTTTCATATTATCTATTTCCATTTTCAAACATCAGATCTTACCTAAACTTTGAATATAGATTTTTTTACCATACTTGATTAAAACTTTTGAATATGATCATATTTTCGAAAATATTTGTTGTCATCCGTATGTATGTATTGTCACCTTAATTTTAAAAAAAAATTATATAAATATTTGAATTATTAATTTGATAAAAATAAATAAAATTATTTAAATAAAGTGACAATAAACAGCACACTCATATTACATTATTTAATGACACTGTTTATTTAAATGTTACCTGAACAAAAAATCTTAAAAGTACATTTTTTTCTCCTTAAATACTCAATTTTGATAGTTTCCATTCCCATTTAGTCCCTGTATGTATCCCAGCTTCTGATCTCCTTCGTCATAATGACTTTATTCCTCCTCCATTCGAAATTCTTGGGGTTCCTAAACTCTATCCACTTTTATTGCTTAAAGTTTGCATTATTAATTCTGTGTAAAAAGAAACAGATACGATAAGGGGAAAACGCAAAAGTCATATAATGATATTGGTGATATAATTGTTTAATTGATGCGAACCTGAGATATGGTGAATCGGTGATGTTAAAAGAGTCCACAAGTCTGATTATAAATATAAAAGAAAAAAAGAAAAGATTCCATAAGTGCAATATAGTCAAGGTGACAACACAACCAATCGGATCAACACAGGAATATTCCTCATCCTTTGATTAGTTGAGTGCAGGTTGTCATTCCCTTCCCTTCTATAATAATAGTTTATAACTTGTTTTTTTATATTTACATTCTAATTTTAAGACTCATACTTTCTCTTCGTATAACATGTATTTCTTTTTTTTTATTTTTCATCTCTCTTCTTCTCAAAACATATACATCCCTTGCGGTATGAAAAAAACAAAAACATTTTTAACTAATTTATACTAAAGGATATTATTTGGAGAAAATTCTTATATCTTCCATGATAAATGAAAATTTTGTCATAGTTAATAGAACTTTATTTTTCTAGGATCACCCATATATATACTAGGTTATATATCTGACTAATTTAAAGAAGATTATTTAAAATATCTTTTTAAAAAATATTTTGACTACATGTTTAGAAATTTAAATTTAACATCTCTAATTATTAATACTAATATAAATTTATCGGTGAAAATTGTAAGATTTCATTCATAAAATTTTTCTCATGTGCCTTTTAAAATAACAATATCTTTTTAGTAATTTTTCGTTGTGAAATATTGAGTATTTTAAATATTAAGTGGAAGTTCATAAATATTTTATATTACTTTTACCATTTTCCTCAGTTAATTTTTTATTTTGGAGGTAAACAATGTACGTGCCCATTTTATCTAGTGTTAAATTTAGCATTTTTTTAATATGGATATTTTCCCATAAAAAGTGGTGCTCTGGTGGAGCTTGATATGATCTTTTACCTCGTTCATGATTCCGGGGAATCTCCAATAAATTTCTGGCATTTTACTTCGTAACCGTCTCTCCCTTTTTTTGACAGAGATTCTAGTTTTTCCTTTTTAAGCAGAGTTTCTTTTTTAATTTCTTATAAAAACTAGCAAGAATATTTTGTGCATGTTTTTAAAAAAAACTTATGCAATTAAATAAATATAGAATTATCATAAAATTCATTTAATATGAAATTTTTTTCTGAATTAAATAAAATGATAAAAATATTCATTCATCTAGAAATCATATAAACATACCAATCAATGAGACAAAAATGTTCCAACTGACCATCTAAGCCTTTTTTTTTCTATATATCTTGCAATTATATTTAATTTGATAATCGGATGTTTAATTGAAATGTATATATAGAGATGTGTTATTTTGCAATAATTTTATATTATTTTATATAATATAGTTTTTATTTTTATATTATTCATCCTATTTTATATTCTTTTATATATTTTATATTTCTCATATATATATATTGTATTTTCAAAATTTTTGTGTGCAAAGTTAGAATTTGATCTCATTCTCATAATCTCAATTGATTGTGCTACTATTTTAGTATAATAAACTCCATCAATGATATTGATATGAAGAAGTATCTATAAATAATTTATAATTTTTAAATTAAAAGAAATTTTGAGAAGCACTTTTGTTAAATTTTAAATGTCATACCTAAAATTTAAATATTTCGTTATTCATAAAGTAAGTTGAATATGATTAAATATTTATATTACATGAAATAATATAATCATTCATTATAATGATAATATCTTCTTATAATTTTGATGTATGTTCCATAATTGTAGGATAATTAATTTGTCCAATCCTTTTATAGAGTGACAAATACATTAATTATGCTAATAATTATCTTAAGTGTTAGCTCGTCTAAATTACATGTGAAACTAGACTTATGATCTCAATTAATTTTATCTTAAACTCATCTTAGTTAGAGTTACATCTATCCCAACCATCAAATGATATCTGTTGTAATCAGAAAAATCTACATAAATATTTACCTTAAATTAGACATATAACACTTACATAATTAGATGCGTATGATTAAAATTTTACTCACAACATGATCAAGATTTTCTCCTCATTTCCGCGTGTGTTTAAAAAACTAAATCAAACATGGAATAAATATTGAAAGATGATTGATTTGAAATGATCAAATCTATTTTAAATAAAACAGTCGACTGATAAGCTCGAGTTTAACCTATATGTCGTTGGTAATAGAAATTCAACCTTCTATTTTCTACAAGTGTTTGTACTGTCAATAATTAATAAAAAGAAATACAAGCACAAACAAGTTTTTATTTGTCCCTAATTAGAATATCTTAATATATAATATATTTATATATCTTTTTTAAGAATAATAAATTGTGAGTTGATTCACGTTCAACACGCTCTAGATGATGAGGTGCCACTCCTTCAAATCTATATCCTGTGCCTATATAAATTGTTACTAAATGAATGTGTTATATATTTTTTATTATTTCAAAATAAAGGAACGCTACACTATAAATTTCAACTAATATTGTTTTTAAAGTTATATTAATAGCATTTAGCAGGTAAGTATTGACTTATCGGATGACTAATTAATTAGGTGATCTATACATATCATGTGGAATTATTTTTATGATTTATCTATACCATGAGAATTTGTTTTTATAAAATAGAAGTGAGTGAACAAACTAGAAATCTACAATTGAGCCGCAAACCCAAGTGTCTTATGGGATAGTATTAAAGAGATTTTTTATTAAAAAAAATTGAGTACTATATATTTTTACATTTTTTCTTAATAAGTAAAACGGAGAACATTCTTCATTAGTTATAAATAGAGTCAACCCCATTAAGAAAAAACTACAAAAATAGTGACAAGTTGAGAGCCGTTAATAAATGGTTTAATAACAGTGGGATGAGTAGAAGGAGTTGCATTATTGGTGGATCCCAATAAAAATGTGGAATTGATTTAATTTAAATATATATTGGGAATTCTGACATTCACAATCCCATGGTTACCTCCGAAAGTTAGGCAGTGCAATGAAATGGTCAAATGATTAGTTGAATGGTTTCAAAGATGAAGCGGCTAATGAAGGGTTTCCACATAACATGCTCATCCATCAAATCTCAATGACCTTTGCCTAACTTTAGAATATATATATATATATATATAATGTAATAATGATACGATAGAGGCTTTGGAGCAATGGCAACATTCCACATGCTTCTGTCTTCCCTTTCCTAATGTCGGAACACCAGAAACAGGGCCCACGTCAGCATCACTGCCTCTCCTCAAAACCAACTCTTTATATTTTATAATCAAATGGTCAAAGTTACTTATTTCCGTTGATTAATCTTAATTATAATATTCTCTCTCTCAAGTATGTTTGGACAGGAATGAAGTAAGGACAGAAATTGGGTGGGAAAAAAAGCAGGATAAAAGATAATATGAGTAATATTTTTTAGATTATTTATTTTTAGAACAAAATAAATAAATTTTTTATTATTATAATTAATTTTAGTGTATTTGTTGCAATTTACAAGTTATACATCGTTCAATCTTTATACAATCATTAAGATTTTTGTGCAAATTGGTTGATATATTTTAAATAGTTGAATGAAGATGAAGGAATGGATAAATTACTTGTTATACTAAATACACCAACACTTATTACACTCAATTTAAATTTGATAAAACAAAATAATATAAATATATTTGTGCAATTTATCTAAAATAATATATATGTAGATAAATTTTAAAAAACTACAGTATAAACTTTATATATATATATATATATATATTAAAAATCATCATCTTTTTCACCCATTTCTTCTAATTTAATCAAATAAATGTTTATTAATAAGGCTTTAACCATTTTTTTTCTTTCTCACATAAATTTTTAAGCATCCAAATTAGAAAAAAAAATGTATTTTTCAATGCTAATTTTCTATTTCCATACAAACAACAGACCAGTACTATTAGTTGGATTTGTGTTTCACGTTTAAGCGTTGTAAATTTAATTTTTCTAAAATTTTCACGTCCTTTTCATTTAAAAAATGTTAAATTACAAAGAAAATTTTATATTAAATTTATAGTTTTTTTTAATATATTATTTTATTTTAATTATTTTATTAACTAAAAATCTCAAATTCAAATTTTGAATAGCAACTATTTTAAAAAATTATAAATAAAATTTATCACTTGTGTATATCCAATTTAACAAGAACTGTTTTTAATAAAACATATATGTGATTTACATTAAAAAAAATCACTTTTAATTAATCTCCTTGATACGTACAAAAAAATCACTCTTAATTAAAGTTAATTTTTATAAAATTAGGATTGTTCAAAAAAATCTGCTAACACTACAGCTTATTTCTCTCTCCTTTTTCTCAAAAACATGTGGGGGATATGGACGATGTTGACCAGGAAACTGAATTGTGCTCGTGCAAAGTATATTATTGGAGGAGGAAGTTTTGATCATATGTCATGTAGGCAATAGTATTAAGTGTTCAAGCCATCCAAACTTTTGATCACTAATATTTTTTAGGATCGATGCTTTCTTTTTTGTTGCTTTTGAGGATCAATGTTCAGTCGTATTAAAATTATGTAAACAAAGTCATTATATTTGCATAAGAGGCTGAACATCAATATATCATCAATCGTTGCTTTTTTGTTTTTGTTTTTTTTGAATAAAAAGTGTTTATTTGGTTTAGAATTAAGTATAATTAATTTAAATGAAAATATTTTTAAAATATTTATAAATTAATTTGAAGTATATATTTTTATTGAAACGTGTATTTTACATTAAAAAGGTACAGGAATTAATTTTTATACGAATAAAAACAAATAAACTCTACATCAAGTTAGAATCATACGTTGCTTAGTCAAGCCATATTGTATTATTATATCTTAAGTATGATATTAAATACATATTAAAACATATTTGGAAATTAATGTATTATTAACATGATTTACTCACTGTTACATACATTAAATACAATAATTTACGTATTGGTCATAAATGATTTATACCAACCAATTACTCTAACTTTCCTCGAGGAATGGAACTCCTGTGACGCGTGTTCACTTGTACAGAGTCTATTTCCCCTTGGCAAAGGCAAAAAGCTACTTTAGTCAAAGTGATAATTTTTTTTAAATAAAAAGTAAATTCATCTTTCACTTTTTTATAATATTGTAAAATATTTAATTAATCTTTTATTTATTGATTTGTTTTATAAATTTGTTTTTATAAAAAAATAAGACAAATTTATTTATGCAGATGAAATGATGTTTCATTGAAAGAAACAAAAAGGAAAATAAATGGAACTTACGATGATATATGTTCTTTCATTTAGTCTTAGAATTAATTAGTGATATGTACGATTTATGTATTTCATATTATTCATGTTTGTATATAAAATAATATATTATTTACAAATTTAAAGATATATATAATTTACTTAAAATAAAAAATAATTAAATATTTATAAAAGAAGAGGAATAAAAAAATAAAGAAAACAATTTAAATGAAAAGGTTGGAGTACTTACAACAACTTGAATCCGTTGTTTTATGATATCAATTTTTCTATCATTATGTATTGAGTTCAAAATTATATTATATCATTGCAAACTATATTGTTTATATATCATGAAAAGAAATTTGATGTCCATGCAGATATGACCATACATTAGAAGATGATCTAATATGTTCTCAATTGTCAAGGTATCAACTACCTAACAAATAAACAAAGATAGTAGACAAAGAAAATAGATATGAACATAAGAGAGTAGTCAGAGAAAAAAAAAAAAGATAAACTATAAATTCTAAAATCTTTATTTCTAACCAAGTAAAATAAGACAAACTAAAATTGTCTGATTCATTTCTAATACACAGTATGCTGAAAATGAAGTATTCCGACACTAAAGTTTTTTAAGCGTGCAAATAATTAATTTGAATAAATTATTAAATATTCATGTCAAAGACTACTCTGTTTTTTGTGGCTTTTATTTTTTCCTTCTTGTAGTTTATGACTTTTTTTTTCTTTCTCTTACTAAGGTATACATTGGCTTAATATTAACTTGATATAGCATATTATCTATCAAAGTCTTGGTTCTATCACCTTCGGAGCTACATTACCGCTTATTTTGAATTGGTTTTACTCACTGAATGTTCGGTAATGCTTGATTTTGTTGCCTAACAGCCTGGTGGCTAATAGTAAGATTTTAATTTTTAAGTGTAAATTTTAAAGTAAAATATATTCAGAAAAAATAAACTTAAATTAAATTATAATTTAATCCTAAATATTTTATCTTAATTTTTTATAAAAAAATACATTTTAATTGTAAAATAAATTATTTAATTCTCTTATATCTTCTAAAAACATACAATAGTATCCATTATTATTACTTTTGTTACTTTTATTATCACATGCTACTAAAATGATGTTATTTTTATGTTATTATTATTATTATTATAATTATTATTGTCATTATATCTATATTATCATAATTATCATTATTATTAATATAACATTATTATTATTATAACTATATATTATTGTTATTAATATCATAACTGTTATATTATTATATTATCATTATCATTGTTATAAATGATGTTATTATTGTTATCAGTATAATGTTTTTTCCACCACCATTATTTTTAATAAATTATACTCATATTTTTTTAGATTTAACAAAATTTTATTTGATATTTTTCTTTTTTTAACTTTAAAAAAAATTAATTTATATAAAGGTTTAATATTGTTTTTATTATTTTTAATATAAATCTTACACAGCTTTTTATAAATTTATATTTATAAAAAGATAAAAATAATGTAAATAAATAAATAAATTATCCAATAAAATTTCCTTAAATCATAAAGGATATGAATTTAGTTTACCTTGTTTTTATTGCTATAAGCCTACTAAAATAAGATAGTATCATCTAAAATTATACAATTACTTAAAAATAATATATCATTTAAGCTAACAGTTTATCTGCATTATCATCTTATAATTGTAAGATTTTGGTCCACTACATATTTGTGAGAAGACTAATAATTATTTAGTGATAGTAACAATTTCTATGGATGTATCATGAAATTAACAATACACTTTGTGGATGGAGCATCTATGAATGTATCCTTAATATAAAAAAAAAACTATAAATAAATATTTTTTATTAATTAAATTTACTATTTGATCTGTAATTTCTAAATTTTATATTAAAAATATTTTATATATTTGAATATCCTTGTTCCCTTTGATAGATCTATATATCATTCTTTTTTTAATGTTAGAAAAAAATCTTAAATGCAAATTATTTGTAATTATTGTTTTTTTAGATATATCTTCTTGTGGTATATTTTTTAAATAGATTTTTATTATTAATTTGCATTAATATAATACTTTAAAACTTTAATAACATTATATATGATCAATATAAATTTTAATTAAATCATTTTAGTTAATATCTAATGGCTTTCTCAAAAGTTTCACTCAAAATTCACAAGTGATTATTTATGTATGATTTTTATAAGTTAAAAGATTTGTATTTATATCTTCACGTTTTCATTATATAAATATCATATTCTTATATAACATACTCACATGTATAAGTAGATACATACATATTAAAATAATTCATGTCATAATTATTTTATTTAATAAATTTTTATAAGATGTAAATTTAAGAAATCAACTCTTAATAATAAATTCTGTAAATCAAATTTATAAAATTTTATAAAATATAAGTTATTTAATATTTTATTAAATTATTTGAATTCAATTTATAATATAATTTTTAAGTATAATATGACTTTTAAAATAAAAGCAATGGATTATAAGATATATACATATTTTTTTTTCTAAAGTTTATTATGCTTGATCATTTTATTGGTATGATATTTCTCAAAGATTTTATTTGTTGTATTTACATTTTTTAAAAAATTATTAAATAAAATAATTAACTCAAACATAAATTATTTATAAAATAAATTAATTTTATATGTATATATATATATATATATATATATATATATATATATTAGTATGTATGTATACTTATAACAAAGATCCATTAACATTTAAAGTTAAATTTGGATCCTTACATTATTTAATATATTGTATAAAATATATATTACTTTAAATATTTTTCAAATGTTTTGTTAGGGATGGAATTTCAATTTTGACTTCCTTAATAAAGAGGAAAATGAATCACAAGTTTAGGATTCTTATTCATTACTATTTCATATTCTTGCTTTTTGGGGAAATATAGTTTCATTTTTTATTTTAACTTTGTGAAATTACAATTGAGAAAATAAAAAGGTAATTTTATAACGCACAAAAAGTCGGTCAAGTTGCTGTATGCCTTTGGTGTATAGACTACTAAGAATAGACAAATTTGCTTATGAAAGGGCACCAACAAATGTGCCCATCATTTTGCAACCACCTCAACAAGTATTATCTCAAATCCCAACATTCATTCTACATCAATTGCTACTTTGACTAGTTTTACATACGTATTTTCTTTCAATTTGTTCGTATATAGTTATACTATGTGTTTATAAAATATTTATTATTTTAAAAAACTTTCTCAAAATTCTGTCATAATTCAAATATTTACGTTATTTTATTTCAGTTATTAACTACTAATTTTTTATACTTAAGTTAATGCTCGCTTTTTATTAAATGACACTTAACGAGAGAAATTATAACTGATATTTTCCTATTTAAATTTAATTTATTATTATTATTATCTTATCAATTTTTGAAATATATAAAGATACATAATAAAAAACTAATAAATAATATTTTTATTGAAATTATAATATTTAATATTATCAATCTATTAAATTTATAGTTTTTTTATAAAATATTATTATCTATAAATTTTTAATATTTTTAAATACATATTAAAATTTTGTATTATTTTATTATTATTATTATCGTCACCGTGATGATTCTAGTTCATCAATGTATTCGCAGATTCATTGTATGTTAACCTCTTAAAATAAGAAACAGTATACTTTGGTCTTTTTTTATAGGCAACTAGTACAAAGTTTGAATTTCTATTATTCATTAAAAAGTCAATTTGAATCATTATACATAGTTAACCTTTTCTGGGTAACATATAACTTGTGCTGATTGAAGTTATCATTCCATAATTGACATTGTTATACATTTTATTTTAAAAAATTTAATTTTATAAAATTGCATTTTTATGAATTAATTATTGTTTGTAATAACAAAATTTGAATTTATCAATACTTAATTCATCATGTTTCAAGTTAAAGTAAATAAATGAATTTAATAAGGACTAGGTTCAACTTAAACTTGATTTGTAAATATAGAATTGAGTTTGAGAATATAAATATTTATCCTATTTTTATTATAAATTTATTTCAATAGTTATAATAATAATAATTAAATAATAGTATTAACTTTCTTATTTTATTAAAAATGTTATTTTTCTATTAAAATTTTTGTATTTTTTATATTTTTTATATTTATTGTGTACATTTATTAAATTTAAATATATTTAATATTTAATTTATTTAAAAATATATACTAAATAAGTAAAATTAAAAAAAAAATAGTATAGAAAACTTTCAGATTATTTGAATTTGGTATGATCGAGGTTGAATTTCATTTTTTATTTTTATTTTTATCTCTTTCAACTTGTATATGAGATATCCCAGTCCTTCATGAAATGGGAACGAAATGATCAAATCTGCTTTCGATTCGTTTCATTATTATTCCTATTAATTATTTTTAACAGTAGCTTGTTTTTCTTTAACACCCTTTCTGCTTGAAAAATAAATATCTTCTAAGATCTATGCACATGGATTAATAAAACATTACCTCACATAAAATTTTATTATCCCTTAAGTAAAGCACCGTTATTTAATTTTCTTATATTTTTTGTTCCTAAAATAATTTTGAATTAACTTTATTTATATAAGTATCAAACGAGGATATATATGATTAAAAGAATGATCAGACCTTAAAATTATAAAATGAAAGTAGTTTTGAAACAAAACAAAAAAAACAAGTATAAAAAGGTCAACAACTGTCTGGAATAGAGAAAATAATTAGGAAATGTATTTGAATTGATTGTCAAATATCAACTCTAAAGCAAATGAACTCTTTTATTATTTACACCTCCGCAACCTGTAGAGTTTGATGTAGATGTAAGATTATAACAATTTTTTTTAATGTTATGTTGATGCTTGATAGTGTGTATGTTCTAACTTTTTATATTATGTTGATAGTATGTTATTTTTTAATAATAAAAAAAAGTTACTTTGATACTTAAATAGAATTACTCCAACTAGAATTGCTCCTTGATATGAATCGAAGTGCTTAATGCGATTATCTATCCATATATGGTTAGGCCTCATGGAGTGGACTGTGCTTTGGATGGAATGGATCGGATTTGAGGAATGCCTCTATCTACTTTGAGGAATAATTTAATTGTTTTTGTAACTTTTCCATACTGTGATATTTGCATTATATTCTGCTGGGTATAAATCATGTTGTAGAATGTAGACCTCTAACATTTATAACATAACTTGAATAATTTTTTTATACATAATGTTTAAAGTTAAAATCTTACGCAAAATATATTATTTGAACCACCTCTTGGTGATATAAATTATCAAGTATTCATGATTTATGAATCATATTTAATAATTTTTTTTTGTAAAAGTAACAATTGATAAAATTTGGCATCTCGTTTTAAATACAATTTTATTATAAGTACCAAAATAATTCATTTTTAAAATTACTGATTTTATGGCAAAAGACGGCGTTAGAATGACGCTAATTTGTTGATCTGGGGTTTTTCTATCTTCTAGTACAGCTTCGTTTAACTACGCTTGTTTACCCAAAGTTTATCTTTTCTCGTTTTGGCAAGAGAAAATTTAAGTGAGTTGAATTTTGAGAGTTTATTATTGTTAGAACATATTTAAGGTTAAAATTTTTTATTAAAATATTTATAAATTATTTATCAACAAAATTTTTACATTAACACTAAAATATAAATTTAATTTTTTATCAATTAGATTAACTTTCATTCCATAACATTTATCTTTTAATTCAAGGTTGTCTATTATACTAATTTTCAAATTTAACATTATATACATATAATTCAACTTCATAAAATTTTATTTTTCATGGCTTTGCGAATAGTTTTTTTTTTCCTTCATGTTTTCAGTTTAAAAATCCATGCAATGTCGGTTTCGGAAATTATTTGAAAAGGCAAGTTAGATTTGGCTAATTATTTTTAAGTGTTGTCCCTAATAATTCTTGAAGACCATATTTGTAATTTCAAATACAATAAAGTGATAAACTGATTTTCGAAGCAGGATACTGAAAGAGCTGGTACTATCTATTATTGATTCCATTCATACAGCTGGGATAACATACAGGGAAAAAGAATATTAGCTTCCCGAATGCCTTTTTTTCTGAATAAATCTTATTTTTTTTTTCATTAAAAAAAGTAGAGATTCTTTATTTTTGTGCAAGTCTTAATTTCTTGGTGGAAAAAACACATTATCAACACTAGTTGATTCTAATCGTTCCTTTTTCTCTTCTGATTGAGAAAGGAAAAGTTTATTATAATATTATCCACAACAATTTGCATAAAAAAGTCTTGTTGCCCCCCTTACCACCAAAAGATTCATGTCAATTATTTAAAAATCAGAAGAACCTTTAAATTGGAAAATTCATCCCTTTAACGTTTTATTTAAAACAATTAATATAATATGGTATGTGTCCAGAGTCCGAATAGCAGTATATACACGGGTAATTTGGATTAGCTTGTAATTTGTGATGAGAGACTTTCCAATGGAGTTAAACGTTGAATTATTAACTTATAAAAAAGTGCTTATAAATTTATGTAAAAAATGTGATTCATTTAAGCTATTTAATACTTAAAATTATTGTCTCTGATATAGACTTATCCAATCTAAATTAAAATTTAGGGGGTTGTGATAAATGAAGATAGTTTGAGAGTTGGAGTGGATAGCGGTGAAATTGAGTATTTAGTGAATTTGGAGGACGTAGATAGTAAAGTAGGTTAGGATGATGATAATAATCATATGGATGGAATTTGGGGATGGTGTGAAGAGTGAGAAGAATTGAATTAAAATTATGATGATATAAGAAAAAGTAGAAGTGGGCTTAGGCTATAAACAACCAAAGAGGTTACCTTACATTCCACGTTTCTTCCTCCCGGAAAGAGGAGTAGTATTTATGGGCTTGTTTTGGTCCGTGTCTTTTCTTCTCATATTCATACACAGTTCCACCTTCTCACTTCCCTCATTTTCATCTCCATCCTCCTCACTCATATCACCTCTTTCATACACTGAATATGGAAAAAGTTTCGGTGGAGGAAAACATGGATTTGCCTCCTGGATTTCGGTTTCACCCCACGGATGAAGAGCTTATAACTCATTACCTTTACAACAAGGTGATTGACACCAACTTCTGTGCCAGAGCAATTGGGGAAGTGGACCTCAACAGGTCTGAGCCTTGGGATTTGCCATGTAAGTCAAACCAATTCATTTATTTTCCTTGGGATTTCCTTTTCCGCTTTCATTTATAAGTTTGTGTGCAGGGAAGGCCAAAATGGGAGAAAAAGAGTGGTACTTTTTCTGCGTCAGGGACAGAAAATACCCCACGGGTTTGAGGACCAACAGAGCCACAGAAAAAGGGTACTGGAAAGCAACGGGGAAGGACAAGGAAATTTTCAGAGGAAAATCGCTGGTTGGAATGAAGAAAACTCTTGTTTTCTACAAAGGTAGAGCTCCCAAAGGAGAGAAAAGTGACTGGGTTATGCATGAATACAGACTTGAGGGTAAATTCTCCCTTCATAACCTCCCCAAAACCGCTAAGGTACCCTGCTTTTTCCTCTGTTTTCAACTTTTCTCTCATCATTCTTCTTCCCTACTTAATCAATTCGGTGTTTGTTGCAGAAGGAGTGGGTGATTTGCAGGGTATTTCAGAAAAGTTCCGCTGGGAAGAAAACTCATATTTCAGGTATAATTAGGTTGGACTCTTTTGGGAATGAATTACCTTCTTCTTCTTCTGCTGCTCTTCCACCCCTCACAGATTCCTCACCTTCCATTGCAAACACCAAACCGCTCAATGATTCGGTTTACGTGCCCTGCTTCTCCAATCCAATTAACCTTCTAAGAAACCAACAACTCATCTCTGATTCCTTCACAAACTCTCTTTATTCCCTTTCTTCTTCAAATCCTTCCGACATTCTTCCAAGAATGCAACCTTCTCCCTCATTCTACTCAACTCAAGCTCCACCTAATTTTCCATTTCCCTCTTCTTCTGTTTACGGTGACCATACCCTCCTCAGAACCTTGTGTCAAAACAATGCCTCCAACGATTTCAAGTCCGAGAGGGATATCATCACCGTCTCCCAGGAAACCGGTCTCACCGCCGATATCAACGCCGAAACCTCTTCCGTGGTGTCAAATTTTGATCTCGTCAGAACGCCCTTTCACAGTCACAATCATGCACCTGTTCCTGTTGCAGCACCACTGGATCTTGATACTTTTTGGAGTTATTAAGTTCAAACTACAAAAAAAAAAAAGTGGAGCCTCCGTTGCAAGTTGTTTTCTCAGATTCATCATGCTCTTCTCTCTCTTGTATAGATTTTATCTAAAACATGTACTGAAAAATATGTTATGTTTAAGTGTAAGTGAAATTAAGCTGGTTTTGTCTTCTGAATTTCGATACTCTATGCTTGTACCTCATATGAGCATCGTTATTTTTTCTCTCGGTTTGGATTAAAAATCATAATAGAATCAGACTCGTGGATTAAAAATCATGATTATGTATAGCGTATGATCTCGGTTTTCTGAATATATTGTATCGGTATGGTCCAGCTAATACCGAGACCACGACCTTGATTCAGGTAATGTTTGAATTCCATATTTTAATTTTGTACCCTTGAAAAAATCCCCTTAGTTTACTTTATCTCTCTATATATATCTGTCTATCTATCTCTTTGGACACACGTGCACGCGGGTACTTTGACATGGACAAATGTTAACAAACTTATCATCAGTTACCTACTATGAACATCACTGTACAAATCATGACTCTCGAATTCTTCTCTCCGTGTGTATTAATGATAAGACATTCATTCATTGTCAAACGCACAAATTCAACGCTTTTACCTAAAACATCTGAGGATACCCCCTCCTGCAGAGGTATTCCCATTTCACACCATTTCCTAAGTGTTTTGCATTATTTATTAATATGAATGAAGGATGGGAACAGCTTATATATATATATATATATATATATATATTCTTCCGAATCCAATGTCAAGTAACTTATTATCAAGAAGAAAGCGTTTTAGAATAGTAAATTAATGGATGAGTTTAGTTAGTGGTCAAGATACGAGTCAAGTGAGAACAAAGAATTTGTGCTGGTGCAACCTCCAACAAATTGGTGAATATGACATAATAAGATCCATGCAGGACCTCTGTGGCAAGCCCACTCCAACACAAAATCAAAGTACAAGGTTAAAAACAAAAAGGAATATGGCATAATATATTACCTTTTACTCTCATAAATTTTTGAGTTATTTGATTGGTGCAATTATGATTTTCAATCAAATTCCATCCGAAGTTGAGCTATATTCTAACTACATTTTTGGACTGAATTTTGTAAGATATCTATGAGAAATAAATAATAAAAATATCCCTCTTTTGGGTGGGATTTATTTTGCTGAAACAGAGGAACGCACGGTGGTGTTGTCTGCATTTGTGATCATTTATTGTTTCATTCATTCATAAGAATTTGTCAAATCATTCATTTCTCATTTCATGATATGCATGCCTTCCGTTTTGAAGCTGTAATGGTATGACATGAGAGCATTGATCTTCTTTTTCTTATTTAGTCTAAAAATACAATATACGTATCTCTTTTGTACCATGTGGTGTTTATATTTATGGCACATGATAAATCCTCTCAAAAGTCCACCAATTTGAGTCCTGCACGTCTTCATCCTAACTGTATGAAGACACTGGCAATTTGTCTTATAATATTTTATTTTTTTTGTGTGGCTTAACTCACTTAGTTTGATGGCAAATAAATACATTAAAAAACAATGCTGTTTATATTTCATTTTCTTCATGATTTAATGACACCAATCCAACGCCATTATTTTTTCTGAAAATTTTTAGGTCCCCTTCTACATGGGCTTACGGGATGTTTAATTTTATTTAGGATATTTTACTGTGGGAATGAGATTGAAATAAAAAATTAACTTTCCAGGATGTATTATAAGTTTTGTATTAGAATGTGACTTTATCCTTTGATTGGTGCAATTATGGTATAAGTTTAGAAACGCCAACTACCTTATCATCATCGCATTAGTGAGCTATGGCCTATGGGCATTCCGGGCTTCAAAATTGGAGTAGTATTAAATTATGATTAGGTTGTTAAGGGTAAAACTTTCGCTTTCAATCAGAGTAATTTGAATAACATAAAAACTAAGCTACGGCAGGAAACTCATCCAACCCGTAGCGCTTTTGTGCACATGCCAGACTCTTTCAAAGTGGGACATACTCTCTTCAATACATTTTTACATTTCGTTTTGTTAACCAACATTCTTCAGATAATGATTAAGAAAATAAAAAATAAGCTATTAAATTATAATATTTAATGTTATAAATATATTTTATAGTAATTTTAATTTTAGTCTATAAAAGGTATTTTTCATTTCTCAATCATTACTCTTAGAATAATAAATAACAAAATCAATTTTCTTCTAGAAACACATCTATATTTAATTTTTATTTTTTTACACCTCAACTTTTATTTTTTTAATTTTATTTTTCCCTTACCCTCTAAGGTATATAAATTCCAAGAGGTGCGCTCATTATTATTTTTGTAAGGAAAGATATGAAATCAACATGTTTTAGTTTAAATGGAAGAGATTCATATGTTTTTAAAATATGTGCTCGGATTTGATTCTGAAATTCCATGTATAATAAAAAAAAAACACCATTGAAAGAGATCTTCACTCTAATACCTAATTTGCAATTCTTTTTTTAAATTTAGACTACAAATATATTTTACTAAAATAATTTTATTTATTTTGAATAAGACTTAATCGTAATTCAAAAAATGAGTATTTTACCTAAAAAAACAAGATATGCAAAACTCACCGTTTTCTTCCATCCTTTCGTTTTTATGTATGATTCTTTCACCTGGTTAATTAACGTTTATCATCTCCGCCTCTTGCTAATCCACTTTTTCATGAATATCAAATAAAAGAAAGAAAATACAGAAAAAAAACCTCGAAATACAAATAAAATACAGTATGAATGTGAGAGCCATGTAATTGACCAAAGATGGAATAGAAATGACAAAAAATTATTAAAAATGAGTCCAGTAGTTATTGTCGATAATCGCTTCAATAAGAAACCAAAATTCAAAAGTATTAAATACATTTGTATTTTAATGTGTGCTGGATAATTTCCTTTTTGTATGTGTGTTTAATAAATTTTACAGTTAAAATATTACAAAAAAATCTTTAGTTGAAAAGATGTTTTGGGTAAAACAAAAAGAAGAAAATAAAAATATGTGTAGTTCTTTTTTTTTTCCTTTATGAATTACAGGGTCGTTAATTGGTTTTTTAGAGAAAAAATTAGATTTTTTATATTTTAAACCATAGATTGCAATCTGCCAATATTTTCTTTTCTTGTTTTAATTAAATGAGCTATTGAGAGATTATGTCCTGTTAGTAATTTAGTAATTATTTTAAAAAATAAGGTGGTTAAAATTACAACTTTCTATTATATTGTTTTATATAAAATGTAATTTATGTGAAAGTAAATTCATTCTTAATTTTTAAATTATTATTTTAATAATTAAAATTCTAATGTTTAACTGTATATTAATATGTTTTTAACTAAATTGTACTAATTATTATCCAATATTTATGTCTAAATATTTTTTAAAATAGTTACGTTTTAATAATAATAAAATATCTTTTACTTAATAGAATATTTAATAATATTATTTACTATTACTTTTATCTTGATTTTTTTATTTAAATATAAATATATTTATTCAATATATAGGCAACTTGATAATTTTGTAATAAATAAGAGGTAAAAATAATTAAAATATTGATAAGATAGATTACATAATATAAAATATTAAATTTATAGTAAACAATTGTAATAGAAAGAAAAAAATATCAAAGAAGTTAATTTTTATACTTTGTTTTGATTCAGATAATTTAGGAAAGAAAGATAAAAAAGAGGGGAATGTTTCAAATAAATAATATATTTAAATTGTTTGTTGGAAGAATAAATAATAATAAAATGATGAATTATAAAAAGAAGTTTTTTTAAAAAGTTAGGATGGAGAAAAATAAAAGAAAGAAATAGTAGATGGATGAAGAGTTTATTTTTTAATTTTATATCAAAATAATATTTTATAAAATATAAAAAATAAAAATAAAAAATATTTTTTTAAAAATGCTATAATATTTTTTTATAAGAGTTTTTGTATTTTTTTTTGTTTTTTACTTTATTTTATTTAAATAAACGAAAATTTAAAAATTTTTTCACGTTTTTTTATTTAAACAGAATATCTTTCTAATTTATTTTTATTCTGTTTTTATATTTATTTTTCTTTAATTAATTTCTAATCCAAACATATGCTATTTGAAGGATTTGAAGGTCCCAGTTTCCCGTTGGCACTGACAGTGTGGGAGTGTGTCCCACACTACATGATGTCACTCTAAGGAGAAAGTTAGGCCATTTTAACGGTCGACACCTAAGTACAACTATTCCACCACCCCATTATTCATATTAGACATTTGTAAAATTATTTAATGATTATATACATAAATAATTTTATAGGAGTTAGACATTTTTCAATATTTAAATAAATCGTGTTTATAAATTGAAAAATAGTATATATTAAAATAAAACAAGATGATAAAATAAGAAATAATTTTTTAATTATATAAATTTTGTAAATTTTTATCTATTTTATAAAAATTTAAACTTAATTATTTAAATAATAAAAACTTATTTTTAATAAAAATTATTTATTATCATTTGATTACATGCATACACATATCTAATTATCTATAGAGAGAAACAGATAGACACACATTTTATATTCCAGGTGAAGTGAAAAATTAATAAAAAATAATTTAATGGTAATTAAGTTAAGAGAAACAATGGAGGGATATCAATAACCTTGCAAATACAAGTTCCGGAAAAATTATAATTGTTACGGTTAATAAATAAGGATTAGCCTTCTAGGACAAAAAAAAAAGAAATGAAATATATATTAAACACGTGGTGATGAACAGTTGAATTTAATATTAAATAATTAATCCAACTTAACACTACAAATATAACTCTCAAATGAGTTTTTGTCCAGGGTGTTACTGTTTTTTCAAGTGTGTGTGCTAAACGAATAGTGTTAGTGACACCTTCTGTGTCCCACTTCAAGCCAAATATCCCCCACCTATGTATGTGGTTGCCATCTTCTAGAAAACTGAGTGTAGAAGTTTTTTCTAACACACCTGAAGTAAATGTTTTTATGTTTTAGATTTTATTATATTTTAGATTCAATTCAAATTTTAATATATTAACGTAATAATATTTAGAGTGCATAAAACTTTCTTAGGTATGCCGGTGCCCCCAAAGTCCAAAAGGGAAAAATGCATTTCCACTATTGTGGTTCTGACCTTCATGGCCCACGCAACCCCTAATCATTGTTCTCTCCATGAGAATTCTTCTATTTTTTTAAGCCCCAAGACGCCAACTCAGAAATAAATACTCATAAAATCACGTTTCATTAATATTTAAACATTATTCAAATAAAAAAATAAATCTTAATTTTGATTTATTATTAATATAATTATTTATATTATCTAACTATAATTTATAAAATAAATATTATAAAAGTTAATAATTATTACAATATAATTTTATATTAATAAGACAGTTGTTATATAATGATTTTGCACATAATCTTATTTTTAAAACAATTATCATTATTAATCATAAAATAATGTATCCTACTTTATTTTAATCGTCACATTCGAATCATATATAGATAGATATAAGTGAATAAAGCAAATGGCAAATTAACCGAAGAAAAAAATGAAAGAAAATCAAGAATAAAGGGCTATAGGGAACGACGTGTGTAACATAAATTTTGCCACGTGTCAATGTCAGGCTTGGCTAACCATAACACAATGTTGATTCCTACTGTGATTAGGTAATGTCAATTATTTCACACCCTTGAAGCCACTTAATTGGGCCTGTTATGCATATACTTCCAATATGGTATCCAAATAAAGAAAGTGGAAAATATTATAAAAAGAGAAAGATACAAACAACCAACAGATATTGAGATATCCAAGGAGATTTTTTTGTGCAAAGTATAATCAAGCTTAATCCAAACCGAAAGTGGGAAAGGTCAATCTTATCCTCGTTTCTTTTGCCCAGTAACCATACAAAATGATTGCAGTGTGGTGTAAGAGCGAGACATTTCAAAACAATTGTCCATTCTCCCGCAATAAGCAATTATATAGTTAGTTAATACATTCCTTTTATGCATAAATAAACTAATAGTAAAAAGGATCACATTCAACAAACTGATACGCATTCATCATACCCCATGCACGGATGCACCTCATCATGTCGATGGCAATATGGAGGCATATAATTGGCTTTGAGAAAAAGTGAGGTTACCTTTTGTGAAACGGGTGAAGAGAAATGTCTTGGAGATTGGTGTTTTGATTTAGAAAAGAAGATATAAGTTACAACCACACCTTGGGGAAATCCAATTGGAACTTGAATTGAATCGCAGTCGTTGGACTTTTGTTTGGGAAAGGAATGGTGCCTCATGTGTGGACTCTTTTAGCTTTGATTATTCATTTCAAAACTTCTAATCGCATTTGCGACAAATTTTTTATGGTAACAATTTCATATGGTTACATCTGTTCATAGTCCGGTAAATTAATGCCAAATATTTCAACTTTCGTACACCAGGGCACTAAACTAAGACGCTCAATTTTTAGAGAATTGCTACCATATCTATCACTATGATTATCGGAACCTCAAAAGTTTTTATATGCTAGGGCGTGGTGGTCTCAGCGGGGTATTTTCATTTTCTATAATACCAGGTGTATATAACCTTTTTAATAGGCGTTCCAATAAAATTATTAGGATTATATAGCAATGAAAAATTATATAAAATTTTGAATTTGAATCTTTTCATTTTTTTTTTGTTATATCAAATAAAAATAGGTATTTTCATAAATATGAAGTCAGTCCCCTTAAAATTTATAATTTATACTAATTCGCTCAAATTTTTACAAGAATGAATCACAATTTATCTCCTGATGAGTTGTGCCAAACAAAATAGTTGAACTTTATCAAACTATAATCTAAACCAAATCACATTTTAAAAATTCAAATAATATAAATTAATATTTAAATTAAATCAATTTACCTTTTAATTAACGGTTCAGTTAACTGATCTTTTTAAACAAAAAAAGTTTTAACTATTTTTTTTGTAAAATCCTTTTTTAAATCAGTTTTAAAACATATTTTGGGCCATGTCTATTTTTACTTATAAATCAGCTCAAAACTAGTATGGCCAATACCAAACTGGTTTTAAAATTGAATCCATGTGATTCGTTTTAAATTGAATTTACGGAAATCCAAACCATGTACTTCCCTATTTTTTTTTCTCTAGTTTATTTAGATATCAAATAATTACTTCATGGTTTTTCTCCACTCAATTTTAATTCAAAGAAAATTATGTTAGAATCATAATAAAGAAAATTCTTAAATAACTTGTAAACTTCGATAAAAAAAATTAAAATTTAATTAAAGAAAAGAAGAGGGAAAAAAACTCACATTAAAAAGGAGTGCATAAGTCCACGCGAGTCTAAATTAATTTAATGCTTTTTCATGATATAAAACAAATCGATTCACTTTTACCACAAAACATACACAATCACAACTGAGATTTCTAAACTAACATTTTTTTGTATAAATTTTAACATGTATTGGTTTTAAAACTATGATAGAAAAGAACGTCAGCATAAATTAATTGGTGGATCGAAAAAAAGAAGGAAAGAAGTAAATTGCAATTGACCTTTAATTTACCAAATTAAATATCCAAATACAGCCAAAAAGTTTACAACCATGCATGTTTTCATTATTGACACACATTTAAGCAATGGTTACTTTGAAATTAGTTTTAATAAGTGATCAAATTTTGTGGAAAAGTACAAAAGTATGCTCCAATACGTGGATGTGTTATATTTTCGTGTTTAAACAAGTTGATTACTGATTAGTCCCCCTCTTACCCCTTTTCTTCCTCTCAAAAAAATAAAATAAAACTTTGATTAATTGGAATCCAAAAGAAAACACGCGTGAAAATATACACAATTGCTTACTTTCTTGGCAATTTCCAAAAAGCTCCACCTTTAATCTCTTTGACTTGGATTGGAAATGATTCGAATTTGATAGGATGGAGATGTGCCTCCCAACTTTGTGTTTTCTGAACCTTTTTGAAAACACTTGAGATTAAGATATATTCTTCCCTGATTGCGACCTTTAATGATGAATTTGATTCTCCATTACTCTCTAATTGTGATATGTATATTTCCATTAACTTGTGGCATAAATATGAATATATGATGATCCAATGTCAACTGATAGAAAAAATATATGGGGATAACTAATTAACGACATAAATGTCCAAATGGGAAAATACTGGACCATTTGATATATCTATTTTTAATTAAGTCCCATTTGGAAGGATACCATAATCAGGTCAAATGTTGGGCTTAAATTGAAGCCCACAAAAAGTGGACAAATCCTTAAGCAATAATGTTATTTGTTTATATGGACGAAAATAAAATGGAAAATTGTCTTACAAAAACTGCAGGATAGTTAGCTTAGGGTATGCGCGGGAATAGTTTTTGGAGGACAAGTAGGTATGATAATGGAGGCAAGTCAGGGGTAGATTTTGTTCTCTCCATCTCTGCATCGTGAAGGATCAAGTTGGACTCGACTCTCGAGTACGAGTTTGGAAACAACGATAATTAAAATGTCCTATTTTTCTTTTTTTCTTTTTATAAATTTTACTCACTTGTGAATATATTTTAAAATAAATCATATATCAAATAATTTTTAATTGAAACATATAAAAAAATTAAAAAAATAAGGTTTTGATTATAAAATTATATTTTCAATAAAATATAAAAAATTAATGTTATTAATTAATTGTTATTATAGTTATAGAAACAGGTTCAAGATAAGATGAATATTTATACCTCCAAATCCAACTCTATCTTTAAAAATTAGACTTGGATTCAAATTCTTTTTTAACCCAAAAAAAGTAGATTATTTCTATCAAAATAAAAAAAAAATTGGATAGACATTCATGAATTTGAATTTCTTTGTGATGCATAAAAGAAGAAAAAAAGTAATTTTTTCATCCCTAATAAACATTATCTAATCTCTTAGAATTTTAAAATAAAAGGAATAAATTAATATAAAGTTAATATGTTAATTGTTTATATACTTCATAAGTATTATATAATTCTCTTGATTTAAAAATAAAATATATGTTGTTCTAATAAGTTTGCCACACAGACCAGGCTCAAAGTCTAATATCAACTGACACCAACTTTCTGAAATAATAGTCACGAAGTAGATGCTTTTATGCTTTGTGCCTTTTTTCGCAAAGAAAAATAAAATTCCAAGGCAAGTTTGTCTGATAAGGACTTAACATAATTGTAATGGTAATTTCTTACACATTGGTTAAGAAGTCGTTCCTAAATACCAATATATTATGCATTCAATAATCCAAAATAGTGAAGCTAACACTATTATGATTCTTTGGGAAAATAACTACATATACATCTAAAAGAAATTACAGATTCTATTCTACAACAAAACTTGCAAACACTTTTTAGCTAGCATTCAAGTAGCATACATTGCATGATGGGTTATGACTAGCTAATAATTATGACTGTCAACAAGCTTAAGGCCCCAGCTCATATCTTCACAGTGTCTTACATATGGAACAAGATCGCCTGTGTCAATTCCTCTCTTGGCCTTGCAGTCATAGAAGGGAGGAGCATGGAAACATGGCTCCATTGACATGGCGCGTCGACAAGGAGGATCTGGGGCTGTTCGATTCTCAGGTTTGTACAGTATCCACGGTTTCAAACCTCCAAGCCCCTGAGCCACATAGCCAAAAGTAGACCACGAGCTAGTAACCAACATGTCAGTTAAGCTTAACAGATACATTTCAGCCAAAGCTTTTTGGTTGTGCATCTGGCTCTGCGTTTGTTGATATTTTTCATGGCTTGGCTGGTAAACACCAACAACTTCTCCTGTCGCTGTAGGATATTCCCAATACATGTCTCTTACCTTATCAAAATAACCAGAGCTTAAGGATGTCATCAATACCGCTTTTGACTTTGGCACTCCCGCTGAACTGATATTATCCTGCTGACGGTTAACATCAGGCAAAATATTCTTCTTCAAAGTACAAGCAAGGATCTGATCCAATACATGTTGAAATGGACCGGGTTCCGCATCAAAAACTCTAATTTGTATCCCTACTCTTTCATCTACTTTAGCTAAATAAGCTTGATAGTATCTGACAACAAGTCCCCACACATTGTTTGTAGGGTGCAACAGATATCTACCCAAGAAATGGAAAACTGTGTCCTTCTTTGGGAAGAGATCATTCAGTTCCTGCTCAAAAGATGGCATCAAGAATAGAGATGGGGTAAAGTAATTATCTGTTTTCATCATTAACCAAGGTACTTTCTGGAGAAAATGTTGCTCCTCATCACAGAAGAAAAGTTTATCATGATCATCATAATCATGGACTAGATGAAGATAGACAAAAGATGGAACAGTGGAATTTGCAACTGATTTATTTTTCAGCATTTTCCCATAACATTGATCAGATTTCTGATTGAAATTATTCAAATGGCCATTAAGAGGAAAATCAGTAGGGAGAAGCCATGAAGCATCTGGAAATGGTTCACAAAAGAGATCAGTCATATCCACTCCAGGGTCAACCAATAGAACACGGTTTGTGAGAAGAGCATAAAGAAATGCAGAAGCTAGGGTCAATATCCTATTCCCTAACCCACTAAATGAAACCCATACAACATATTTACAAGTTGAGGACTCGGTAAATTGACCAGATCTGAGTGCTTTCACTGTTCTGTTGTATGAATCAGTATAAGGTCCACATTCTTTGTGTTGAGCTTCATATTTTCTTAATCTAGAAATGAGGTAAGAAGAAGGCTTTCCTGATAGTCCTTTGTGATACATGGCTGACTGATACCTACTGAGACAAGATGTTTCATCAAATCCATCAGCTATAAGACCACCAAGTAGTTTATCTTTTAGCAACTCAAGAGAATCGGAAGCATCGTTGTCCAACCCTACAAAACCAGAGAAGATAAAATTTTATAACTTAACATTGAGTTGACAGGGAAAACAAACATCTCAAGAAAGATCATTTTCTGAAGTTTCCAAACTGAAGAATAGATTTTCACACTTAACATTGAGTTGACAGGGAAAACAAACATCTCAAGAAAGATTATTTTTTGAAGTTTCCAAACAGAAGAATAGATTTTCAGGACAAGGCCTTTGTCACATATCTAAAATAGCCTTCAGCTCTCAGTTTTCACTTTTTGGGGTAGTGTAATTACCTGACTGATGTGCATAATGCAATGAAAAAATATTTCATCAAACAAAACTAAGAATCAACAAATTCATAAATCAGAGAAAATATTGTTTACGAAAAGGACAGTAGAATAGAAACCATAGCAGCCAGCCAGCCACACAAAATAGAGCAGTGTAATTGAAAAATTACTTTAAGACAAAAATCTAAATTTTTCTCTGCCCTCTAGACATTTGTCATTCATCAATAACATCTCTGCAGTTTTTTTTTCTTCACCTCACCTAAAACCAGCCGCTGATCCCATTATCCATTGACATGTTTATGTTATGGCTACAATGATCTCTACAGAAAATAAAAGATAAGCTTGACTCAGAGTTAGTTTGGTCGGTATCCCTTTAATACAATGTCCATATCTGAATTTCACATCCATGTTTAAGAGAGACACCAAACAGATCCTGAAAGTTCTGGAATCTAAGTTTCCATATGCTAAAAAAGCACAATAGTAAGTGAGAAAAAGTTTCAGCAGATGAAGCTTGGAGCTTCATATCCTCCTCCTTGTTCCCCCAGTAACTAGGATGTGACAAAAAGGTGAGAATGGTTAAACCCTAACATCAACAAGGAATAATGTAGTTTGTAACCGTAATTAACTATCATAGAGCGAAAAGAATGTTGATCTAACAAATACATCATCTCATTCACCATTACTCGGTAACATAATTGAATAATAAAGACAGAAAAAGGCAACTACCAAAATCAACTAAGAATGCAACTTTAAAAATCACGAAATACCTTGATGGGTTTGTGTCTTTTGAAACACAGTTGATGATGTTGTTGTTATTGTCGGTGGTGATAGTTGGCGCAGGGCTGCATCAGAAGGAGGGTCTCGAAGAACGACCGAGAGTGAGAAAATGACAGAGAAGAGAATGAGAGAAACAAGGAAGAAACCCATCAAACGCATCAAAGTGGGAGTGAAGGCACGTTTGGCGTCCAAATCTGCAGAGGGTGAGAGTGAAAGCTTCTTTCCACTTTCCTCGTTCCGAATTGTGAGCACCCTCTTCATCATCCCCACACCCCACTACAGTTGCTAGTGAATGTATGTGTTGCAGTAGAGAGAGAGAGAGAGAGTAACGAGTAGGTGTGGGTTTAACCACAAACCGTAACAATGGTGTTGTGGCGACACCAAGATACGGTTGCACTTGGCACTAACGTGATCTCCTACACTCTTACCGGGGATCGACATTTATTTATTTTATTATAATAACAGATATTAAAAATACGAAAAATGGTATATTATATCTGAAAATAAATGAAACAACAGAAAAAAAAAGATAAAGATAAAACAAAAAAAAGGAAAACGATAAATATAATATAATAAAAAGAAAAATATAAATAAAATATATTAATATAAAAATATAATTAGAACTTAGAATAACTTACCAAAATAATAATAATAATAATCTTAGTGCTTCGCAAATGTGAATGTTAAATGGGGATTGATGGATAAAATATTGAAGTGGAATGTCGGTGGCACAGTTTCCACGCTCCTCTCCCTTGTCTTCTACGTGCAAACGGCATTTATGGCAACATCAGCCTATTTTTCATTTTATATTGAGAAAATATAGATCTCGCATATTTTAATTTTTAGGATGCATTCAAAATAATAGAGTGACCAAATTCATATTTTTGACATGTAAATATATACAGATAGATTAGGAACTTCTGGGCGTGCAGGAGTGATGTGCCAGACACGTTAACTGTTCAAATAATAAATAAAAATCTAATCATCTTGGTTAGGTTAGATTGAGGCAAAAGCGATAATATTAATGTTATTTTGCAGGATAAATACTATCAATTTCAGGAAATCATATTCATAAATGAAAATTTATAAAGAAAAATTACTCTCGTATTTTTTGAAGTTAAAAAAATGATTCGAAGCATTTCTTATTTTACATTTTTTTAAATATAAATTGCAATTTTTAATTATACATTTTTAAAATTTTCCTAAAATTATGTAAATAAAACGATTATAAAATATTAAATATTTTATTAAATTTCAAAACATGAATATAATTTTGTTATTAAATGTTTGACCAGTTCCAATGTTTCAAAATATTAAACTTCAAATAATATATAGAGAATAAAATTTCTACTATAAATATCATTTTGAAAGGATTATCAAAAGTAATATTTTAAACATCATATTTCTCTTGATCATGCATGAAAGGAGATTTGTCTCAAAATTACCGAGGATAGCAAACTGTTTGTCTTATTTTTCCATTCTCGTTTTATTTTACTCCTAATTCTATTTCACGGTGCAGGTCCAGCTCTTATTTAACAGAGAAATTATCATTGTATATTATAAAATTTACTAAAATGGAAAAGAAAAAAATGAGATGTGATAAATAATGTAAAAGAAAGAAAAAAATAAAAAATATATTATATGAATTATAATATAATTTGGTTATATATATTATATTTCTATTTAACAAGTAAAGCAAGTCAAGCGACGAGCATTTAATTATTTATAATAAAAATTTGCTTTGTTATTCTGGATTCTACTATTTTACCGCTGCTTTGTGTTTCAAGTACTTTTTAAGTGAAATAATTTGCTTTTAAAAGTTAAAATTTGTATTCCATTCTTTCTAAAACAGAAATTTTAGTGGTGGAGAAACGTCTGTTCAGCATACACTCTTTGAATGATTTTATCACACTTTTAATAAAACAGCTATGGTATTTTCCCGCATTTGTTAACCCCATTAACCTGAATTACTTCTTGATAAACACAAATAATTTCCTTTAAATCAAATCTTTCGCGCCATGATTTTTTTTTTACATCAATGCTTTTAAAATTAATTGTACCAGATTATAAACCAAAAATGATGCGGTTGCCCAATACGCTACTTACTGAAAAATTTGTTAGCTATGTTAGGAGTGAGATGCTTCCCCCCACCCCACACACATCTCCAATGATATCATACCAGTTATTTTAGTACCTTTAATTAAATTTAGGGAAATTCTTCTACAGGTGTTTTAGACGTAGAATCAAAACTTGTTTACAAATGTTCCAGTGTAATTAATAATTAACCATTGATGTTTTCTGTTCTGTTAATACTTTTCTGGATCTGTTTTACAAATCAGAACCAAAACTTTTTTACAAATTTTTCACTGTAATTAACAATGAACTGTTCACGTTTTTACGTCAATACTTTTTGAAAGAGAAAAAAAAAAAGAAATAAAAATATATATATATATATTAAAATAATAATAAAAAATGGATTTTTTTTTTTAGTTTTAGAATGAAATAAGTAAGAAATTTGATTAACTGAATAAAAATGAGAAAAATGTAACCATAGAAACGAAAAAAATAAATGGATAAAATCAGATATACGCCCTATGCGATGGTACATCACTTTTTTCCTAGGATAAGGACTATATAGTTAGATATGCAACTAACCGGAGTTATGTAAGTGTAACTTAATTACTTTTAAAATATAATGTAATTTAATTAGTTGAAAGTTTAAGTTTATTTAGAATAATTTTAAATTTTAAATAATTTTAAAAATTAAATCTAGTTTTAATTTTTTTAAATTATCATAAAAATAAATAAATTATTTTAATTTTATCATTTTATTATAAATTTATAAAAAATAGATAAATAAAAATATTAATTTTAAAAAATTAACAAAAAAAATATTATATCAAAATAATAAAAAAAATTTAAATTTTAAATTTAAATACTAATTTTTTATTTATTGATAATAAGTAATAATAATTTTAATATTTATAAGATAATAATAATTATATAAAATATTATATAATTATATAAATTTTTATTTTATATATAATATTTAATAATTAATATATAAGTAAATAATTTTATATATTATTATAATATTTTTATGTTATTTAATATGTATTTAATATAAAATAATATATTAAAATATTATATTATAAATAATTATATAATATAAAATAATATTATTTATAAAATTAGATACATATAAAAATAAATATATTCAAAATAATAAATAATTATTATTATAATAATAATAATTTTATAATAATGATTATAGGATAAAAATATTATATAATTATATATTTTTAAGTTTTGTATATATTATTTAATAATAAATATATAAAATAAAATCTTTATATATAATGTTTATATTTATTTTATATAAAATAATATATATAATATTATATTATAAAAATACGTATAATACAAATTATGTTTTAATATTTTAAATTAAATATATTTTTATATATTAAATAGTAATATTATTTTTTAAATTATAAAAATAAATAAATAAATAATTTTTAAAATAATAAAAATTATATTATTATTATTATTATAATAATAATGGAATAATAATAATAGTGGTGATGATGATAGTTATAATAGTAAATATAATAATTTAGTAGTAGAATAATTTTTTTATTTTAAAATTTGAATTAAAATTATATTTTAAATATATTTAAAATTAATTTAAAATATTTTTAATAAATAAAATTTATTTTAAAATTAATTTAAAAATTAAAAACTGAAAAATATAATTTTAATTTTTTAACTTTTAATTAATTTTTAAACTAAAAAATTATTTATCCTTTAATTTTACAATCATACCTTAACTTAATCTTTAAAATATACGAGATAAAAAATCATTTAACCATATTTGATTTATTTTAATCTAAAGATTAATTGATTAATTCCTTTAACCCATATATAAAAGAATAAAGTAATATTATATATGTAAGTTTATTTATTTATTAATTTTTTAAATAAATTAAAAGTTAAGAATTAAAATAAAATTATTATATTAATAAAAAATAATTAAATTAAACGTTAAAATATTTTAAGTTTAATTTAATTCTTTCTGCTTTATTTTTCATTCTGATTTCGATTTATATTCCTTTTTTATTTTAAAGATGAATCCGCAAATCCAGGAGTGAGAATGCGAATAGGAAAAATGCAAACAAAGAGGGTGAGATGGTAGAGTGATTTGATTGATTTAGACTTTAGAGTAAAAAAATAGGTAAGAAACCCAAAATGCCCTTGCTTCTGTCTCCTGGTTGTGGAGTGCGAGATAGGCAGAGCGCCAACCATTGTAGATAAGAACATCCCCACCAAATCAAACAGCAGGATTTCATCCACCCTCTCTTTCATATCCCATTCACACCATACACTTCTCTTCTCAATCCAAGAAGAAGATGGCAGCAACTTCCCTCTGTTCATCCACCCTCCAATCCCGAATCAATGGACTCCACCTTCACAAAACCTCTCTTCTTCATCCTCCTTCTCTCACTTTCTCCAGGTATTCCTTTTCGATTCTTCTTCGCTTTCATACTTCTTACTTTTTTCATTTGTGTACTTGCCAAGCATATATCTATGCTATTCTTAAAGGACACCCAAGAACTTGAATTTTACACTGCAAGTCTTCTGTTTTGGATTTAAGTTCAAATTCACTCACTGGAACCCCTTTATGCGATGGTATTGATGGCTATCTATTGAGATTGCGTGTTCATTGGGTTTGGGAATCTCATTCTTGGGCTAAAAAATGTTAGGTTCCGAGGTTCATTCTACCGGTCAACATTTCCACGTATTTGTTTGTGGCCTTATGTTCATCATGTTAACTTCTAAAACCGATTCTCATGTGATCGATACATATTTATGCAGAATGCATGACACGTGACTTCTTTAATTATTACTTTTTCTTTTGTTAGATATGGCTTGTGCTGGTGTTTGAAACGATAATATAGTTTGCTTTAATGTCCTTTTATTGCTTGCTATTTTGTGAATTCAGGAGGAAAGTTTCAACCATCGTAAAGGCTTCATCTCGTGTTGACAAGTTTTCAAAAAGTGATATCATTGTTTCTCCATCCATTCTTTCAGCTAACTTCTCAAAATTGGGGGAGCAGGTTTTATAACATGCTTTACATTCTGTAATCAGTAATTTGGTATCCGATTTTTGTTTTGCTACTGCACAGAAACTCGGAAAGGTCTTTGGTCCAAATTGTTTACAATGTATAATATATCTAATCATTTTGTCAAGTTTGCTAATTGCTGGTAAATCTGTCTTTCTGGTTTTCAAGTCACTGTTAAGTGTTTTTTTTGCTCGTCAGCAATCACGATTGTTGGAATTGTGTTATCTTGTCTAGGTGAAGGCAGTGGAGTTAGCAGGTTGTGATTGGATTCATGTTGACGTAATGGATGGTCGCTTTGTTCCAAATATTACTATTGGACCTCTTGTGGTTGATGCATTGCGCCCTGTGACAGATCTTCCTTTGGATGTACACCTGGTAGTCATCTTTATACCCTTATTAAATTAAGTTGATATTGAATCATAAGTACTTTTCTGACTCTTGTTAAAGCGCTGTAGATGATTGTAGAGCCTGAACAGAGGGTGCCAGATTTTATCAAGGCAGGGGCTGACATAGTCAGTGTTCATTGTGAACAGTCTTCCACCATCCATTTGCATCGCACAATTAATCAAGTAAGATTTCCTGCTGAACTGTCTTAACTCTTGAAAAACATTGTTGTAACTGAAAGTTGATACCAAGGAAACCAACTTTGATCAAACTTTAAAAAGAAAAAAAAAATTAAAGGGGCTAGACATATGTTTAAGCCATTGTATCATTATCGCCTACAATTTCAGAATCTTGTTGTAAAGGACACTGTAATCATCACATATAATACTGATGCTGAAATGAAAACCTAAGATTTAAATAGCAGTGAAGGGGTGTCCGGTTACTAACATTAGTAAGGATATCTATGCTTCTTAATGTGGATCTAGACTAGAGCATTAACAAAAGCAGTCTTAGGACTGGCTAAAGAAACGACCATTGCAATTTCTTGTGGTATATAAGGTACCAACTTACCTGATCAAATTGTTGTATTAAAATTGGCATGCATTTTCATGAAACATTTGGGCTTGGAAAGCATTTATAAAATTCAAAGAAACAAAAGGCCAAATGTCATATTAAGGAAATCCTTAAACTAGGATTGACCTTAGAATGAACTTAGCATTTTCTAGAACATTTTTTGGAAAAAGGTGAAGTTCTTTTTGCAATTACATGATCTCAAAACTTTTTACTTGGGACCCATGATGGTAAAATTTCCACATCCATCTTTTTTATCCTTTTCTTGGTTGGTTTGGGTTGGTAATCACAAATTGTTTAGGTTATGGTAAAATGCAGTAGAAGGCATTGGTCTCTTTATCTAGATGGCCAGAGCTATGTGAAGTTGCCTACTTATTCCTAATGAGGCATGTTTTGCCTCTTCATGTCAATCAAGCCTCCAAGGAAATAGAATTCAGAAGCCTTACACCATATCGGAAGTTTTCCTTTATCTAAAGTTAGGTTTGCGCCATGGTGTGAAATTTGTGGCCTTTTGAGTAAATCTGTTTCAGAGTTGGTTTCTTTCTTTCAGTACCATGGATTGTTATGTGCAAAAATGTTAAAAAGCCACTAGGGAACTGAACAGTAGAAATTATTCCTTGGAAACATGTTTTCCTATCCTGTTTTAGTTTTTCAGTTTAATATATTTGACCATGTTCTCTTGGTTTAGGTGAAAAGCCTGGGAGCTAAAGCTGGAGTTGTCTTAAACCCTGCTACCTCACTAAGTGCAATAGAATATGTCCTTGATGGTGAGCCATTTTTACTCCCTTTCTTTCTGTCCCCATTTCTTTTCATTAAACAATAAGAAGCTTACTGATCCTATTTATGACTTGGGTTCCCGGTATCCTTTATATGGCTTTCTAAGCTTTAACTGACTTGGTTTAGAACAGAAAAGCTGCCAAAGCTGTCAATAAAACTAAGAGTTTTGTTACTTCATTGTGTTAAATGTTTTTTTAATAGAATATATTTTTAGTTATCGTAGTGTAGGGACACAACAGGAAACTGTTTCTGTTTTCACAATACCTGTAAAAGAAAAAGTTATAATGTATAAACAGAAGACAAAGATTTAATCAGCAAGTTTAAAGCAATGTGGATCATATTAGTTCTATGATTAAGGCTGTTGCATACTGTTAGTAAGCATAGAATATGAAAGAATTATAACGGTCCTTTAATTGTCATTATTTCTTGTTATTTGTAATCATGTGTAGTTATTCATAAGGTTCTATAAATACTACCTGTATGATCTGCTTTAGACACACAACACATTCATAAAATCTCTTTCTCTTATATGGTATCAGAGCCCTGAATAGATCTGCTGCTCTCTATTCCTTCTTTTTTTTTTTCATGCTATTGTAACCGTGACAAAGTTGCTCTGATTGCCGCCTCACCAGAAACCTACGCACGTGCCGTAACTATTCCAACCTCGTTTTCTGTATTGTCTTCCGGTAACGCATCCAATTCAGCCGCTACAATTACAAGTTTCATCAATGTCCCTCTCATTCCTTGTGAAAAACTACTTGGTTCTTCTAATTATACCTCATGGGCTGCTGCGGTTGAGCTTTGGTTCTAAGGACAAGGCCGTTCTTATCATCTCACTAAACAACTCAAAGATATTCCTAAAAAGGACCACGATCGTTGGAAACAAATTGATGCTTCTTTATACAGGTTACATATCGTGCTTACAGGACATGCTACGACATCCAGCACAAAACCAAGAAGCTCTACTCATATGATATCAATCGCCTATACGCGGTTGTCAACAATCTTGTTCATTTGATGAAAGAGGACATGGATATGGAGACTTATCTGGGTAAGCTTGACAATCTCATTGCTAACTTTGATAGTCTCTCACGATGCAGATACCCATGCGGAGCAACATAGTAGATTCTTTATGATTCTTGCTTTGGTCGGTCTCCCACCCAAGCTTGATTCCGTACGGAATCAAATCCTATCCAATCCTGCAATACCTTCTTATGATATGGTCAGTGAACAATTATTGCGCATTTCTCAGACATCTGCTCCACCTCCCTCTGTCACCGTTGACTCCCCCGCTCTTGCTTTCAACTCTACTCGCAGAGGCTGTGGTGGAAATCTTAATCGACCTCGTTCGCGTTGCATCTACTATAACCGCTATAGTCACACTGAAGATATATGCCGCACAAAAGCTCGTGCTCAAAACAAATCTGTCAATCTTGCTATAGTCACATGTTCTGCTCCTTCTGATTAGGTGACTCTTTCTAACGCTAAATATAATGAGTATGTTCAATGGAAGCAGTTATGCATCCTCTACTCCAGTTGCCCCTATTGCTCATAGTGATAATCCTGTTGCTTTTGTCTCTCAATCCTCATCTCTTGGACCTTGGATCCTTGACTCAGATGCTTCAGATCATCTATCCGGTAATAAATCTCTTTTCTCTACATTCTTTCACATGACCCATTTATCCCATGTCACTTTAGCAAACGGCTCTCAAACTAAAGTTGCTGGCATTGGGGATGTTTCTCCACTTCCCACTCTTGCTTTGAAGTCCGTGCTCTACGTACCTGGATGTCCATTCAACCTTATCTCCATTAGCAAACTTACTAAAACAATGTCATATTCTGTAATCTTTGCTAATAATTCTGTTTTGATTCAGGACCAACAAACTGGAGAGACGATTAGAACCGGTCATGAGTCTGGGGGATTGTATCATCTTTCTTCTTCAAAAGCTTGCCTCACCTCTGAGTCACCAGAAGTCATTCATCAACGATTGGGTCACCCAAGTTTTCCAAAGCTACAACTTATGGTTCCTCATCTCAAAGATTCAACACTTGAGTGTGAGTCTTGCCAATTAGGGAAACACTTTCGAAACACATTTCCTGTTAGAGAAAATAAACGAGCTGCGTCTCTATTTGAGTTAGTCCATTCTGATATTTGGGGTCCTAGTCGTGTCATGTCCACTTTAGGCTATAAATATTTTGTTACTTTCATAGATGATTTTTTCTGGTGTACTTGGTTATTCCTATTACGAAATAAGTCTGAGCTATTTTCAGTTTGGTAAAATTTTTACTCAAATTTACAATCAATTTAGTATTTATATCAAAGTTCTTCGTAGCGATAATGCTCGTGAATTCCTATCTTCCACATTTCAAGATTTTCTTCGCTCACATGGCATTATCCATCAAACATCTTGTCCACATACACCACAACAAAATGATGTTGCCGAACGCAAAAATCATCACTTGGTTGAGACAGCTCGGACAATGCTTCTTCATTACCAGCTTCCACAATCTTTTTGGGGCGATGCTGTCACCATTGCCTGTTATCTCATCAACCACATACCCTCCACAGTTCTGGATAACCAAGTTCTATATTCTGTGCTATTTTCAAAACAACAATTGTACTCACTTCCACTTCGCATATTTGGTTGTACCTGTTTTGTGCATGACCTCACTCTAGGCAAAGACAAGCTGAAGGCTAAGTCTCTAAAGTGTTTGTTCCTTGGATACTCTCGTACATAAAAGGGCTATCGGTGCTATTCTCCTGACCTCAGACGATATTTTGTCTCAGCTGATGTAAGTTTCTTTGAGACTCGCCCTTTCTTCTCCTCATCAAATTGTTCGCCTGCTCTCGAGACTTTTTCACCACTAGAAAGTTTCCCTGCTCCTACCCCGGTTAGTATTCCTCCAGTAACACCACGTCCTTTGATCACATATCAACGTCATCCTTGACCTCCTGAGTCTCTGCCTGGTATACAAGCTCCTCTAGACTCATCACCTGTTCGAGCAACTACTGCTCCGTCTCTTGAAGCACTTGCCCTATGCAAAGGTACCAATTCCTCTCGAAACTCTAAACCTCCCTATGCTTGCACTTTCTCTTACCATCGTTTATCACCTTCATATTATGCATTTGTTTCCTCCTTCGATTCTGTCACAATTCCTAAGACTCCAGGTGAGGCCCTATCTAATCTCGGGTGGCGCCAGACAATGATTGATGAAATGACCGCTATGCACTCTAACAACACTTGGGATTTTGTTCCTTTACCTTTAGGGAAGACCATTATTGGTTGTAGATGGATTTATATAGTCAAAATTGGTCCTGATGGTACCATTGATCGATTGAAGGCATGTCTTGTTGCTAAAGGCTACACTCAAATTTTTGGTGTAGATTATGTAGACACCTTTTCCCCTGTAGCAAAAATGATGTCAGTTCGTCTCTTCTTGGCATTAGTTGCTATCCACCAGTGGCCTTTACACCAACTTGACATTAAAAATGTATTCTTACATGGTGAACTACAAGAAGATGTTTATATGGCCCAACCCCTAGGTTTTGTTGCTTACGATGCTCCTGATTATGTATGTAGATTTCGTTGCTCCATCTACGGCCTGAAACAATCTCCTCATGCTTGGTTTAGCCGGTTTAGTGCTCCATTAAAGGAGTTTGGCATGACTCAATGTGAGGTGGATCACTCTGTATTTTTTCTCCACTCATCTCTTACTATTTGTCTTTATCTCATGGTCTATTGGATAATATTGTTATCACCGGCAATGATCATGACAACATTAATTGACTCGAAGTCTATTTGTCTCACCAATTTCAAAACAAGGATTTAGGTCCTCTTAAATATTTTTTGGGGATTGAAGTTGCATAATCTGCGGGTATTGTTCTTAGTCAATGCAAATAAGCTCTTAACATTCTAGAGGAAACTATCTTACCGTTACTAGACCGGACATTACCTTTACAGTAAGTGTAGTAAGTCAGTTTCTTAATGCTCCATGTGATGCCCACTGGGATGTAGCAATCCGCATTCTTAGATTCATTAAAAACTCTCCCGGTAAAGGTTTACTTTACACAAATAAAGACGATTCTAGCATTGTGAGCTCCTCTGATGCTGATTGGGCTGGTTCATCATCTGATAGAAGATCCACATCAGGTTATTGCGTACTCTTTGGAGGAAACTTAATTTCATGGAGAAGCAAGAAACAAAATATAGTTGCTCAAAGTAGTGCAAAAGCAGAATATCGTGTAATGGCTATCACAGCTTGCGAGCTAACTTGGCTCCGACAATTGCTTTAACAACTAAAACTCAGAGATACCAAGGAGATGAAGTTGATTTGTGACAACCAAATTACACTTCATATTGCCTCCAGTCCAGTCTTTCATGAGAGGACTAAGCACATAGAAATAGACTGCCACTTGAAAAAGTCCTTGCTGGTGAAATTACAACTGATTTTGTCAACTCCAACAATCAACTAGCTGACATGTTTACCAAATCTCTTAAAGGGACCCGAGTTGAATTTATTTGTAACAAGTTTGGTGCATACAATCTATATGCTCTAGCTTGAGGGGGAGTGTTAGTAACCATAGAATATGAAAGAATCATAACGGTCCTTTAATTATCATTATTTCTCATTATTTGTAATCATGTGTAATTATTCATAAGGCTCTATAAATACTACTTGTGTGATCTGCTTTAGACACACAACACATTCATAAAATCTCTTTCTCTTATACATACTAACAGTTTACTTCAAATTTCGAATTCACATGCACAATTTTAGTTTTTGGGTGAATTGCATTTTACTTTTTTGTTGTTTAAAGCATGACTTTTGTTTTGTTTTATTTTTTCAAAGGAGTCAACTGAACGTTCCATGAAAGTCAAGAAAATTTGAAAGATCCAAAATATGTTTTTTGTTTAAACTTTTGTTCCACTTGTAATAATATAATTCTACACGTTTTTTTTATTATTAGCTTACTGTCTAATGTGGTGTGCATGTGATTTGAGGAAGTCTTTTACAAGGGAAAAGGTGATGAAAGTCAAGGGGCTAGTTTCTTTTTTTAAAACTTCAGTACTAAAATAAATTAATGAATTAGAAGAGTAGAAAATTATTTTTATTGATTTTTAACAATTCATGATAAATGTGTGGACATTGTTTGCTTCATTAAGTAAAACAGCAAAACAACTTTCACAACATATTGAAATATATTAAATGACATGATTATAAGTTGTTTTGGTAGTTGGAACATAAAATCTAATTGTCTTGTTATGGTGTTTGCAGTGGTTGATTTGGTCTTAATTATGTCCGTAAACCCTGGCTTTGGTGGCCAGAGTTTCATTGAGAGTCAAGTGAAGAAAATTTCTGACTTGAGAAGAATGTGTGTCGAGAAGGTTTGGTGATTGCATTTGTGTCTGTGCATTATTTTTTGTTTCCCCCCAAATTTTACGTCTTACATAATCTTTAATTGCTCTCTCTCCAGGGAGTGAATCCATGGATAGAAGTAGATGGTGGAGTTGGTCCAGCAAATGCTTACAAGGTGCCATATACAACATATATTATCTTTCATCCATTTATAACTTAGAGGATGTCCTTAACATAAAATACTTCAAAACAACTGATATGGTATGGATATCTGGTCATGCACTTCAATTTTATATATATATCATTGTGTTTTGGCTAAGTGCTCCATTTTTTTGGTTAGAGCAAGGAATTGCAAATAAATAATGAGGGGGATTCACTTGTTTATTCATTGAACTAGAATGCTTTCAACAAGGCATAAAAATAGGATTAATCCACTTGAGTTGGAAGATCCAGTTTTTAGATAATCTCCTTTGGCAGGTGATTGAGGCTGGAGCCAATGCACTGGTTGCTGGTTCTGCTGTGTTTGGAGCTAAAGATTATGCTGAAGGTACCCAAAAAAACAAACTTTTTTCTGTGATTTGGTATATATCGCAATGCATGGAAATTCAATTTGATTTTGATGACTGTCATGTCATGACTTCACTCCCTTGTAGCTATAAAAGGAATCAAAACCAGCAAAAGACCTGAAGCAGTCGCTGTGTGAAATGTCTGCATGGTATCCTATTCATTGTAAGCTCCAAACTAAGCTTCCTTTTTGCCCCATAAAGGTTTCTCTTGATGTATCATTTTTCTGATTCAGTTGTTCAATATAAACATCAAAATTGACTCTCGGTATGAGAAATAATCAAGTAAAATAATGGCAGACATTTCTTATGACTTAGGAGCCAGTTTCAATGTGTAAATTATTGTGTAACAACATTATGCTTGTGACTCAATTATCACAAGTATGACTGGTAAATACTCAAGACAATCGGAGTTTTACTTTTGGTTGTGTGAAAAATGCTCAGTTGGAAACACAAAATGTAGAAGGTATTTCTTTGACTCCCGGGCATGATCTCAATCTAATTCTCACTGCTGGTTTTACTGTTTGAACCTGGCAGACAGTGGTCCTGAATTAGCAGGCCTATTGGGCACCATTGTTGCCTGGCTACCTGTCACCACTGGCAATTGCTCCTCTCTGGAATTAACTATAAGGAGTCAGTCCAAGTAAGGCTGCTGCTGTGATGCATTGTTTTTGTATAATCTTTTGAAGTATCAGGATGAGTTTAATTCAAGATAAAGCCCTTTACTCTGTATCAGCTTGTGTTCCCCCATATTATTGTAAAGCGGTTCTGCTTTCTATCAATACAAGTTTTGCAGCAAACATGCTATATTCAGAATATATATATTATCAAAGTTAATGCCATTTTGTTTCGTTGGTAGCTCTAAATGTCAATAGGACAGTCCTTGTCAGCTGCTCTCTATATACATGCATTGAGGAAAGGATCCCGTGAAAGATGAATAATGACCTATTTACTTTAAATTCAAATTAGAGTGCGTGTTTGTGAATTTTCACTTTTGAGATGAGCGACAAATTATTCGTCTAGAAGAATGTGGAAAGGGCAATCTCCCAGCTATACTGCTGAGTTTTATGAACGACAACCTATCCATTGCAGAGTTAATCGTATTTTGTATAAGCGACTATTTAATATCCCACCGTACAGTCTTTTTGACAACCATCACCGTGGAACTTCCCGCCCCGTGTTTAATTATCAGAATGGACCTAATTGCTAGAAATTGCTGCTCAATTCTTGACTGTAGAGCATTTTGCTTGGTGATTGTACACCAAACTCATGCCATAGTTATTTCATCTTAAGCTAGCTAGTCACTTTGTTATCAGCCACTTCATAAAGTATAGCATCAAGAAAGTGATCTCAGAAATCCATACACCAGGTCGTGGGCGGCATCAAATATATTTGTTAATTTCTTCTTAACCAGAATTTCTTGTTCTTATATTTGTGATTCTCATAAGTGAAAAGAATACATGAAATTTTCAGTGAACAAACATAATTAGAAAAATATGATGTGTTTGCGAAAGAAAAGCATGAGTTATTCATGTACTTATCAAGGTTTACCGTTCTCTCCTCTCAGAACATGATTCGTTTTCTGGACTCGCTTTTGTACCAAGTAGTATTATTTAATTACATCACAGAATAGTACAAAATGTCAATCTCTGCTTTACAAATTGCACCACCCCATTTTATGGTAATCTAAATTTGTATGCATCTGCCCACAAAGATATTCTCAAAATGCCCAAGGAACATTACACATGCTGTCTGCAGACAGGACAAGAATCATTCTTGACAAGCCATTTGTCCACACACATCAAGTGAAATGTATGATGACAGCCAGGTAAGCTTCTTGCAATTTCGCCTACTTCAATATCCTGTAAATTTCATTTCTCAATGTTCAGATCATCACATTAACAGTTTCATCCAAAAGTCACTTGGGGATAATGAAAAATTTTGGGAAGTATTTAGAGCAAGCAAATGCTTCTATGTGGTCATTCAATCTCGTGAGATTTAATGTTGATAAGCACTGAGATTCAACACATATCGGTTTAATCTTAGTATTTCCACAGCCTCCTTATTAATATTCTTTGTTCTATTTAATTATTTCACATAGGAAAAAAATGGAACAATCACATATCCTCAAAACGAATAATTAGTCACCTGCAAACATATTGTACAGCAAGTATTCTCTGCCTTCATGTCCTTCAAGATCATATGATGTGGCAACTTCTTCAATGAATCTCCTGACAACCCTCTCGATGCCACTAAGCCATGAACATCATGAATCTCATCATAGCCTGTATTAGCTATGCCAACCTGCTCGAACTAAAATGATCATATGTGAAAAACTAGATATTCTCCTACAGACTACGAGATAATGTAATCCAAGCACAGAATCTACAATTGACTTCTAAATGGTAAGTATATACCTTACAAAAGTACAAAATAATAAACACTACAAAGATTTGTAAAAGCTCTTAATTGGTTATACGTAAATAAACTTACAAATCATGCTTGTCAAAAATAAAAATCAAAAAGGTTTTCTCTGGGTTTACAAAAATCAACAAAGAGTGAAACTGAATAATCAGGAGAGAACCACTCAAGGACCAAAAAGAGGCACATGTATCAATAACATGCAAAAGCAATTGGTAGCAGACACAATATTTTGTTTAAAAAGCATTAAAAAATCTAAAAGAATCTTGTGCATATGCTGTATGCAGCATCAGTAGCAGTGGTATTAACTTAGTTTGGTTAGTTAGCTGAACCATCTAGTTAGTTACAGTCTTGCAGAAGCACCTGTGAATAGTTGGTGAATAGTCTCTCTACTTTATAAGCTACGAATGGTTATTATGTAAACTTAGAGGGCTTACTTTGACTCCTTCTTCAGTGCTAAGCACTAAAACTTGTTAAATAGTCATGAGCTAATTCTCTTACCCAATCCTCATCTTTTGTAAGGATAGCCCTAAAGCTTTAGTTTTCTAGGCTACTTGAACCTACAAAATGTCCCAAAACCAACGGTTGGTCTTGATGTCCAATAGTCTGATCTTCTGATTCCAGAGTCTTCAAGAATTTGGATTGGACATCATAGAATTAATATTTATTGGCAAAGTAGACAACTTCCAACTACGGACTGAATCTAACAAGACCTTGAATAATAAATTCTGATAGCAAATTTGGAATTAACACATTAAATATCTCACTAACAAGTGTTGATTGAGAAAGTTCCAGTCCTGGTGTCCTCCCCCTTTCTAACTTGGCTCCAAATTTTCAGAGAAATAAAAAAAGAAAATCCTTTGAAGGATGATTGGATTAATCATGGTACCATATCCTGATTTGACTAATATCCTTCCTATAAATGATTTCCTTTCGCAAAAAAACTCAGAACTGTAAAATCTTTGACTTTTGCCTCCCTATGTGTTATATTTGTTTGGATAAATGCTCAAATAGGTCTTCAGTTCAATGCACTCTGATTTACATTCTAAATATTTTGTTGTTTTTTTATAAAATAGAAAGTTTAAATCTCGGTTTTTTTTTTTAATTTCAGATGTCAATTGTGCTATGGGTTACATGAACTTGCCACAAGCTGATTAAACTGAAAAAATCAATTTCTGGTGAACTGAAAGAAAAAGAGGCTCATTTCCAATTCAAGAATAATGAAGATACAGATTAAGTCATAAAACTAGCCAGTAGGGGGAGTAAAAGAAAGCTGGCATTTTGCAAGTTTTCATACTGCAAACGGAAAATAGATAAAACAAGTGGCATTACAAAGTAAAGTTGGTATCCAGTTATAAGTCTTTGAGTTGCCATCTCAAATTGGCCATACCCAACGGCTCTTAATATTTCTAACCCAAAGATTGCCCTGGGCCAGCTATTCCTTTTATAAAAGTCAAATGTGGTGTGAGAGAGGGGAAGGAAATTACCTGCAAATTGTAAGCAGTTAAAATAGCAGGAGTAAGTGATTCCTCTACAAGCCTCCCCCGAACAAGTTCCTCTATGAAATCTGCCTGGATGTAAATGTTAAAAGATCGTGTTAAAACCATGCATTAAAGCTGCCACTCAGGAAGCACACCCTCAAAATACAACTTAATGATCAGGCAAGCCAAAAAACGTGCAAGGCATAAATATCTCCCACGTAGAGCCATTTCAAACTACAAGGGTATCCATATCTGTGCCTCATAATTGTGAAAGTTACGCATCATTTTACTCTTAATTGACCAAGGAATATCAAGAACAAAATTATCACAAACCATAGATGATGCACCCCGCGAGCCAGTTTGCTCCATGCACCAATATGCACGGGAAGCTTCCAAGACCTCCACCGAGAGGATAGAGCCGGCAATGGCACCCAACGAAACTCCCCTAAGAAGACCACTCTTAGTAGCCTTAGCTGCCAAAGCACCAGCTATAGCTCCCGTGAGGGCCCCAGCTGCAATTGAAAAACACAAGACATGAGACCAATAAAAGCAAACCTCACAGCGCCATGAACACATAAAAGAGGAGTTACCCCTAGGCAAACGTTCAACATGTTTGTAAACAATAACATCAACACCAACAATTATTAAACCAACTATAAAAATTTCAGCACCATAAATTAATCAAACGGTTAAGAGCAGAAAACACCCAGCATAAAGCTAATTTATGTAGCAGTTTAAGCTTCAAAACAAAAAAAAAAGGGGGAGCGGGTGGATCGGATTATTTTCCAATTCTATTTCTACTTTTTTCCAAACAGCAAGCCTCGAGAATTACACCTTAATGAAAAACAAATTTAACAAATATTGAAACTATTAGGGCAATGAAAATGGTTTTATTAACGCCGCATCAACGAAAACAAAGAATTGAATGAAATAAGTTTGAAAAGGCATACATATATGTAAGCATGTATGAATGTTGATTACCAACGGCAAAACAGATGGTGAGAGCGGCAGAGATGGTGCATAATACGAATTTGGACAGATAGCGAAATCCCGAAGCTCCCTGTACTATTCCAGTTTCCATTGTGCAGAAGCCCAACCCAAAACGGTGTATCAAAGTAGCGCCATATCGGTGATTGGTGAAGAGATTATAGAATTAGAAAGGATAAGGGAGAGGCTAGATTGCATGCGCTGCTAAATTGAATTAAATCAAATCAAATCAAAGATGAAATGAACGAGCCAGAGATAAGATGAGATGACGATGCTATGATAAAACTATGACTCGGTCTTCGTCAAGAAGAATATAATTTTGGAGGTTAAGAAAGAGAGAGTCATGTTTGGAGGTTAAGAAAGAGAGAGTCATGTCATTCGCATGGTTTTTTACTACCAACCAAAACTTCTATTTATTTTCTAATTAATGCTTATCCCGTCATGTTTTACGCGCTTAAAGAGAAACCAAAACACAACACCCATTACTTGTGTGATTCAGCAGCCCTTCGCGTATTTATCCTCACCTACAGCCACAAATTTCTTACCGTTAATTCACTACCAACACACTCCAGGGAGCTTATCATTGCTTTTAGAAGTATGGCATCAAATACTTTTTTAGTATTTTAGTTACTTCTTAAAGTATTCATTTAGAATTCTTATTTCTTAAGGTTAATATTTTAGCATGTTATAAAAATATAAAATATAATAATTTTTATATGCTTAAACATAAATATAAAAATTATAGCTAACAAAATGAAAAAAAGTTGCTACCATTTTTTGTATTATATATGCTTGGCCCAGGATAATAAATACCCTTGTACGTTTTATTCTTTGAATGAATAATAGTAAACCTATCATTAATGTTTGGGTAAATTACATTTTATCTTCATATATTTTAATGAAATTTTATATGATATTTCTTCTTTTTATCATTATGAAAATGATTTCTTAAGTGATATTTGGTTCCGATTTTACAGATTTTTGGGAAAGTAAAATTTTTCATTCCTTAAAATTTTTCTTAAGTGTAATGAATTTTTTTAAGTAGAAAAACAAAAATTTTAATATATTATATTATCTATTTTTCTTCATTTTATTTAATTTTTTGTTAAAAATAAATTTATACAAACAAGAAAGAAAATAATTTTTAATTTTTAATTTTTTAAGCTAAAAATATCATTTAATCTACTCATAACAACTAGTAATACAAACAAATGTTTCCTGCGTAGAGAAAAACTTGTATACTTCCATCAATATATTCACCAATTTTTTTACTAAGATAATTTATTAATAAGAAATATATGCATTATTCGGTTTAGTCAGATAAATGGAAAAATACACTATTTAACAATATTCAACTAATTAAAAAATTTAAGGGTAGAAATATTAGATATATGGGATGGGATTTCATGTATAATGTAATTTGACAATTATTTTAACAAAGAGATTCACCTAATTTTTTTACCATCAATGTTCGTTTAATTATTTTAATTTTTATTTAATATTTTAAAAAATTATCATCATATCTAACAATTATAAATTCAAAAACAATCTTTAATTATTTTATTTATTTTAAATAATCAATAACCAATTATATGTAAAAAAAAGGTTGATATACCCAAAAAAAAAGCATATTTTTTATGAGAAATATTCTCTCCTTTTTTTATCTGTTAATTTTAAAAAATAAATTATTTTTAACATTTAAAGATAATCTTTATTATTATATTTTTATTTTTTTACAGAAAATATTAATTAAAAAAAAATTAAAGATTAATAATTTTAATGTAAATAAAAATACTAATTAACTTTCTTAATAGGTAAAAACAACTTTAAACAAAATATTAAAAAGTGAAAAAGGTGATAAATTTTAAATTTAAGTTATTATTGTTTCCTAAAAATATTTTTAGTCCCATTCGTGAACTAACTCAATAAATTGTGTCCTTCCCTTCCTATCAAATTATCTGTGGGCTTGATAATTATTGGTAGAGTATGACTTGATAATTATTAATTATATATAAATTGATATAATTTACATTGTTGTACAATATGACTTATTTGGTAGAGTGGGCTAATTTGAGCATGTACACTTCGATCCTTGTATTGATTTTTATTATATTTTAAAAAAAAAACTTAAACCTGAATAGTTTTAAAGTATTATTTTAATTAAAATAATACTTATTTTATATAATTTATTGTATTTTGTGTGCGACGCATTAATACATATTACTAATGTTATGATATATAATAAAATATAAAATATGTTCTATATTTGTGCAAAAAATAAAAAATATAGGTATATTTATTATACTAATAAATTTTAAATTTAAATTATATTTAAAATTGTATGAAAATTATAATAGATAATAAAAAATATAATATAATAATAAATAAATAATTAAGATCTTTATTCATTTAAATTTATAAATTTGTGATATAAATTAAAATAAATCATAAATAAAAAATATAATAATTAAATTATTATCTAAATATATCTACTATTAAATATTTAAATAAAAGTTACAAAAATATTTTAAAGGCATAATAAAAAATAAAAAAATTTAATTTTTTAACTTAACTATAGAAAATTAAATTATAATATAATTATATTATTTTAATTTTTAAATAATAAATTTAAATTTAAAAATAAAATATTAAACATTTTTTTATCTTTCAGATTGAAAATATTTACTTAAAAAACCATATTAAAATTATAATTTAAATGATAAAATACTTATTTTTTAGGTAAAATTTTTAAATTAAAATTAAAATTTTGCAAACAAAAAATAAGACGAATTTATGTTTGTATTAGTCAATTAAATTAATTAAGATAACTGTAAAAAATTATTTATTTATCATAATTTTTATCATATATTTTTAATTAAAAAATTAAATTATTAAATTATTAATTATTATTTATTACAAATATTAATAAAAATAATATTTATTATATATAATTCGTTGCACTTAGTGTGTGACCTAATCCATCCTACCAATATTGTGATATATAATAAAATATAAAATATAAAAATTATGTATCAAATTTGTATAAAAATAAAAAAATATAGATATATTTATTATACTACCAAATATAATTTTAAATTTAAATTAAATTTAAATTGTATGAAAATTATAATAGATAATAAAAAATATAATATAATAATAAATAAATATTTGAGATCCTTATATTTTAAATTTATAAATTTTGATAGAAATTAAAATAAGTTATAAATAAAAATATAATAATTAAATTATTATTTAAATATATCTACTATTAAATATTTAAGTAAAAGTTACGGTCAAAAAATAAATAATTTAATTTTTTAAACTTAATTATAGAAAATTAATTTATAATATAATATTATTGTTTTAATTTTTAAATAATAAATTTAAATTTATAAATAAAATATTATATCTTGTTTTGTCTTTGAAATTAAAAAAAAATTATCTCAAAAATAACATATTAAAATTATAACTTAAATGATAAAATGCTTATTTTTTATGTAAAATTTTTAAATTAAATTAAAATTTTAAAAATAAAAAATAAGATAAATTTATGTTCTAAAATGAATTTAGTTAATTAAATTAATTAACGATAACTATAAAAAATTATTATATTATTTTTTATAATTTTTATTAATAAATTTAAATTATTATATTATTATTTATTATGTATTATAAACACTAATTAAAATCATATTTATTATATATAATTTGTTGCATTCTATGCAACGCAATCCATTCTACTAATGATATATAATAAAATATAAAATATAAAAATTATGTATTATATTTGTTTAAAAAATAAAAAATATCGGTATATTTATTATATTAATAAATATAATTTTAAATTAAAATTAAAATTTATATTGCATGAAAATTATAATAGATAATAAAGATATAATATAATAATAAATAAATAATTGAAATCTTTATTCATCTAAATTTATAAACTTGTGATAGAAATTAAAATAAATTATAAATAAAAAATATTATAATTAAATTATTATCTAAATATATCTACTCTTAAATATTTAAATAAGTTACAATTATATTTTAAAGGTATAATAAAAAAATTAAATATTTTAATTTTTTTAACTTAACTATAGAAATTTAATTTATAATATAATATTATTTTTTTAATTTTTAAATAATAAAATTAAATTTAAAAATAAAATATTATATATTTTGTTATCTTTCAGATTAAAAAATATTTACCTTAAAAATAGCATATAAAAATTATAATTTAAATAATAAAATACTTATTTTTTATATAAATTTTTTTAAATTATAATTAAAATTTTGTAAACTAAAATAAGATAAATTTATGTTCGTAGAATGAATTTAGTCAATTAAATTAATTAACGATAACTATAAAAAATTATTATATTATTTTTTATTATTTATTATAATTTTTATCCTATATTTTTAATTAAAAATTAAAAATTATTATATTATTATTTATTATAAATAAAAATTAAAATAATATTTATTATGAATAAATTATTGTATTTATATAGTGTGCAATACATCCTATCAATGTTATGATATATAATAAAATATAAAATATAAAAATTATATATTGTATTTGTGTAAAAAATAAAAAATATATAGATATATTTATTATACTAATAAATATAATTTTTAAATTTAAATTAAATTTAAAACTGTACAGAAATTATAATAGGTAATAAAAAATTAATATAATAATAAATAATTTAATTGAGATATTTATTTATTTAAATTTATAAATTAGTGATAAAAATTAAAATAAATCATAAATAAGAAATATATTAATTAAATTATTATCTAAATATATCTACTATTATATGTCCGAGTAAAAGTCATAATAAAAAAATAATTTAATTTTTTTACTTAACTATAGAAAATTAATTTATAATATAATATTATTATTTTAATTTTTAAATAATGAATTTAAATCTAAAAATAAAATATTATATTTTTTATTTATTTTTGAGATTAAAAAATATTTATCTATAAAATAACATATTAAAATTATAATTTGAATGATAAAATGTTTATATTTTATGTAAAAATTTTAAATTAAAATTAAAATTTTGTTAAAAAAAATGAATTTATGTTTCTAAAATGAATTTAGTTAATTAAATTAATTAACGATAACTATAAAAAATTATTATATTATTTTTTATTTTTTATTATAATTTTTATCACACATTTTTAACTAAAAATTTTAAATTATTATACTTTTATTTATTATTTATTATAAATACTAATTAAAATAGTATTTATTATTTATAATTTGCTGCATTTTTTCTGCCATGTCATCCTATTAATGTTGTGAAATATAATAAAATATAAAATATAAAATATAAAATTTATGTATTATATTTATGTAAAAAATAAAAATATAAGTGTATATATTATACTAATAAATATAATTTTAAATTTAAATTAAATTTAAAATTTTATGAAAATTACATTAGATAATAAAAAATATAATATAATAATAAATAAAAATTAAGATATTAATTCATTTAAATTTATAAATTTATAATAAAAAATTAAAATAAATGATAAATAAAAATATAATAATTAAATTATTATCTGAATATATCTACTATTCGATATTAAAGTAAAAGTTACAGTAATATTTTAAAAGCATAATAAAAAAATAAAATCATTTAATTTTTTAACTTAATTATAGAAAATTAATTTATAATATAATATCAATATTCTAATTTTTAAATAATAAATTTAAATTTAAAAATAAAATATTATATATTTTTTTCTTTTAAATTAAAAATATTTATCTAAAAAATAACATATTAAAATTACAATTCAAATGATAAAATGCTTATTTTTTATGTAGAAATTTTAAATTAAAAATTAAATTGATAAACAAAAAATTCAAGGAATTTATGTTTCTAGAATAAATTTAGTCAATTAAATTAATTAATAATAACTATAAAAAATTATTATATTATGTTTTGTTATTTATTATAATTTTATCTTATATTTTTAATTAAAAAAATGTAAATTATTAAATGATTATTTATTAGAAGTATTAATTAAAATAATATTTATTATATATAATTTATTACATTTTACGTGCGCAATACATTCTACTACTGTTATAATATAAAATAAAATATAAAAATTATGTACTATATTTATGTAAAAAATAAAAAATACAGATATATTTTTTATACTAATAAATATAACTTTAAATTTAAATTTACATAGAAATTATAATATATAATTAAAAAATATAATATAATAATAATTAATTAATTAAAATCTTTGTTCATTTAAATTTTTAAATTTATGATAAAAATTAGAATATATTATAAATAAAAAATATAATAATTGAATTATTATCCAAGTATATCTACTATTAAATATTTAAGTAAAAGTTACAGTAATATTTTAAAAGTATAATAAAAAATAAAATAATTTAATTTTTTTAACTTAATTATAGAAAATTAATTCATAATATCATATTATTGTTTTAATTTTTAAATAATAAATTAAATTTTAAAAATAAATTTTTTATTTTTTTTATCTTTCAGATTAAAAAATATTTACTAAAAAATAACATATTAAAATTATAATTCAAATGATAAAATACTTATTTTTTATGTAAAAATTTAAATTAAAATTAAAATTTTGTAAACAAAAAATAAGACGAATTTATATTCCTAGAATGAATTTAGTTAATTAAATTAATTAACGATAACTATAAAAAATTATTATATTATTTTTATAATTTTTAAATTTAAATAAAAATGTATAAAACTTTTTAAAGTTATATTTATTAATATAATAAATATATTTATATTTTTTATTTTTTTATATAAGTATAACCATAATTTTTTATCTTTTATGGATAATACATTTATTAATATATTTTAAATACTGTAAGTTATATGATATATTTTATTATACATTATAATATGAATAAAACGGGTGAATAAATATGTTACAGTGTAAAAAATTATGCTAATAAACAATGTTTCCATCCTTGCATATACATACTCTGAAAGTAATCTTATAGGGTATTTTTTTTTGGTTTGTTTATACCATGATGGAAAAAAATGGTCCTTCCTTTTACCAAATGCACAAATTTAGCTTTCACCTTGAAAAATTAAAATGTTCAAGATGACGATGTTGATGGAAGGTTTGGTTCATGCAAGCGGCAAAAGAGGTGTTCAAGAGCACTTGTTCTCCCTATTGCAGAGTTACAACAATCTAAGGAGCCTCATTCAGATTCATGGCCAAGTAATTCTCAACGGTCTCTCTTACAAGAACAACATCATAGCCAAGCTTCTCTATTTCTACATAGCCTCTGGTCATCTCCAACATGCCGACAATCTGTTCGCGAAAATGGATAACCCTAGCACCACCGTTTGGAACCACATCATCAGAGGCTATGCCAGCAGCCAAATGCCTTGGAAATCCGTGGAATGTTACAACCACATGGTGTCAGCAGACGCTGAGACTGATGGGTTCACGTACTCGTTTCTCTTGAGTGCATGTGCCCGAGGTAGGTTGGTAAGAGAAGGGGAACAGGTACATGGCATGGTTTTGGTAACAGGGTATTGCTCCAATGTCTTTGTGGACACCAATTTGATAAATTTTTATGCCAGGGGCGATGGTGTTGAGCAAGCATGCCATGTGTTTGATAATATGAGGCAGAGAAGTGTTGTTAGCTGGAATTCTGTACTCGCGGGGTATGTTAAGTGTGGTGATTTGGATGGGGCAAGAAGGGTTTTTGACAAGATGCCATGTAGGAATGTTGTGTCTTGGACCACCATGGTTGCTGGGTGTGCTCAGAATGGCAAGTCCAAACAGGCTTTGTTGTTGTTTGGTGAGATGAGGAGAGCTCGCGTGGATTTGGATCAGGTGGCATTGGTGGCAGCTTTGTCTGCTTGTGCTGAATTAGGGGATCTGAAGTTGGGAAGATGGATCCATTGGTATGTTCAGCAGTGGTTTGTTGCAAGGAAAAGGCAACTACCATCTGTGTGCTTGAACAATGCACTTATACACATGTATGCTAGTTGCGGACTTGCTGATGAAGCTTATCAAGTGTTTGCCATGATGCCTCAGAAAAGCACTGTGTCTTGGACCAGCATCATAATAGCTTTTGCGAAACAGGGACTAGGGAAGGAAGCCCTTGATCTGTTTAAGACAATGCTTGGTGATGGTGTGGGAGTAAATGGAGTAAGACCTGATGAAATAACCTTCATTGGAGTTCTTTGTGCTTGCAGCCATACAGGGTTTGTGGATGAAGGACGCCAAATTTTTGCATCTATGAAGCATACATGGGGGCTCAGCCCAATGATTAAACATTATGGATGCATGGTTGATCTCTTGAGCCGTGCTGGTTGCTTAGATGAAGCATGTGGACTTATTGAAACTATGCCCTTAAAGCCTAATGATGCACTATGGGGTGCCCTCCTTGGTGGTTGTCGAATACACAAGAATTCAAAGCTAGCATCACGAGTGGAAAACAAGTTAGCAGCTGAGCTCAACCCTGATCAAGCTGCAGGCTATCTTGTGCTCTTGTCAAACATATATGCTTTTGCCAAAAGGTGGCAGGATGTCATTGCAGTGAGACAGAAAATGATCAAGATGGGTGTGAAAAAGCCTCCTGGCAGAAGTTGGATCCAAATTAATGATGTTGTCCATAATTTTGTGGTGGGTGACATGACTCATAAGCATTCATCTTTTATCTATGAAATCCTTTGTGAGATCACCAAGCAAGCCAATATGGAAGGCCGTGAACCAGACATAAGTGTTTTCTTGGATGATGAGGTGTAGAAAGTGCAGGAAAAAGAACATAATTTTTGCCTTGCGCCTTCTGATTCTACAATTTATTTGTCACTATCTTTTCAGAAGGCAAGTGCTTATTTTCTGGGTTTCAGAGTGGCTGGTTGTAATTGGCTAATTGGTAGCGCCAATACTAGTTTCCTAAAGTGGTTCTATACCGCCATTCCGATTAAACAAACATTCTGAGGTGGAATGCTTGTATCATTTTGTCGCAAGTGTTCCTTTTCTCATGCTGTGCCTTTGAAAATGATGCAGAATTCTTGCAGGCACTGCAGAAACATTGACACTTTATTAAGATAGAACCAAAATGAACATATCGCATTTCTCCCTAGGAAATCTTGTAAACCAAACCAACTATTATAATTAAGTCACTATCAATAGATGATCCATTCTTTATGCCTTCACATTTCTTTATTCTAAATATTCTTCTCTTGTACTGGCTGTTAGAGCCTCTTCTTTAGTTTTGATTTGAATTCTTTTTTATATATATAATATAGGGTGTGAGATATCCAATATACAGCCTTTACGAGTGCCATCCTTTGTGCTCCATGATTTTCTTTTTCTGAGGGGATGTCCTGCCGTGGGTTCTGAATGCAAGTTGCAAGTAGTTTGGTGAAAGCTTCAAGCAAAGGAAGATATCATTCTTACAAGCATCACCCTTTCGAAACCTTGATCCTGCCCATTTTGATTTTTCTTGGTGGTTCTGTTTGGGTATGTTTTAGGCTGGTTTATGGTGTCCGAATGGTTCAAGAAAAGCTGTTGAGGTAAGATCCCATTTAGGGGTAATGCCTTGAAATAAACCAGTCAATAGTTTGACAAGTTAAGACCAAAACCAAAAGAAGTTTGAGAAGTTGATTTGAAGCATACGTGCTTGGCATGCCATCCAAATCTTTAATTTACGAACATGGACTTAAAACTATTGTATGATATAAATGACAATTCTAAGAAGATGGGTTTCTTTGCAAAGTACTCCAGTATACGTTTGTTTACTACATCTAATCAATGAATAAATCATCAAATGACTGGGGAAATGCTATTTGTAGAAGAAAACTTATTAGAAGTCACTATAAAAAATAAGAATACACAACAAATACATAAATGATAAAAAATAATTTTAAAAATATTTACTACATCTAATCAATGAATAAATCATCATATGACTGGGGGAAATGCTATTTGTAGAAGAAAACTTATTAGAAGTCCACTATAAAAAATAAGAATACACAACAAATACATAAATGATAAAAAATAATTTTAAAAATATTTACTCACGCTCATCGTATACACATTTAAAAGTAAACCTTTAATTGAATCCTCCAGAATTAAATAATACACATTTAAAAGTAAACCTTTAATTGAATCCTCCAGAATTAAATAATTTTAATCACCGTATTAGTCCATTAGGTTTAGAGTATGACTGCTTTATTTTAAAATAGAATTTATTCAATGCTAAAAAAAGTTGAAGTTAGTCAACATATGTTGATAGTTGTGAAAAATAATTTTTATTCATTTATCATTACTTAAAAAATATATAATATTAAGAACATAACAAAATAAATAGTTTTAAAATTCGATCATATTAATTTTTTAAAATTTATCACCATATTAGTCTTCAAAAAATTAATTTATTACTATAATCTTTTAACGATAACGAATGGTGGATTAAGATGATGACAATAAAACTAATATTTGAGACACTATTTTATTGATAAAATCTTTAAAAATTTTAACTAACAATAAAATATATAATAGAAAAATTAACTAAAATATTTAGAAAACTTAACACGTGTAACTTTAACACTCTATTTAAAACGTGGAAATTTAATGGGAAGTGAAACAGAAGGATAATAAAAAAAATATGAAAATAGAACTGTTTCACATTTTTAGAAGAATTCGTCTTCTTATGAGAGATGAAAACAAAATAAATAAATTATATTTTTATTTTTCCCATCCCTTATCTGTAAAATTGGAGGAAAGGAGCTGTTGGTTTTTTCAATTTTTTTGTTTTAAGATTTTACAAAATCAAACAATTTTTTATAATATAAATAGAAAAATTAAAAATAATTACTATTTTTAGAAAATAAAAATAAATTTTAATTCTCTTATAATTGAGCCAATTCTATTAAATAATTATATATATATATTTTTATCTTATTATTGTTCTTTATATTTCACTATTAATCCAAAGAAAACGCGGAGATTAAATTGAGAATTTGCTTGTATCTCTAACCAATCATATTAATTCACACGACTTTCGAGAAATTGCCTTTTTGGAACATATCTCATGAGGGAATGATCCTTTTGATTTTGATGCTTGATTGTGTTTCCCTCATTTTGATCACATCCCTGTCCATAAAAAACCGTGTGACGAAGCAAAGTACAATTAACAACTAACAACTAACCTCCAAGGACATCCATACCCTGTCATTCCTTGCACTTTTTAAGTTAGCATTTCATGAAAGGAGATACCAAAACTGCACCTCGATTCAACCTCTTGGGCGGGTTAGTAATAACTTGAGTGATGGGCCTGAACCAGCCCAATAACGAGTCCTTTACTGTTATATAAGTTGGCGCGTTAAATGTTCAAGTGAACATCAATTAAACGACCTACAAGAATTTCTCAATAGTCCTAACGCTGATTACTGCTTTTGAAATGGGTCCTCCATTTGAAGACCGATCCGAGATTGTGTTCTTCGATGTGGAAACCAGCGTCCCAACCCGATCCGGCCAGGGTTTTGCAATTCTCGAATTCGGAGCCATCTTGGTTTGCCCCAGGAAGCTCACGGAGCTCCGAAATTACGCCACTCTGGTCCGACCCGCCAACCTCTCCGTCATATCGCCGCTGTCGGAGCGCTGCAATGGCATCACCGCCGACGCCGTTGCCTCCGCTCCTACTTTCGCTGACATTGCTCACGTCGTTTACGACCTTCTTCACGGTACTATATATAATTGTTGGGTTTTGTTCTGTTTTTGAAAACCCCCTTCTATGTGTTTGAAGAAAAGAAAAAAAAAAAACGAAAGTTTGGTTTTTTTAATGTGGGTGAGTGGTGAATTTTGTGTAGGGCGGATTTGGGCGGGTCACAATATCTTAAGATTTGACTGTGTTCGGATAAGAGATGCGTTTGCTGAGATAAATCAGCCGCCACCTGAACCCAAGGGTACTATTGACTCTTTAGTTTTGTTGACTCAAAAGTTTGGAAGAAGAGCTGGTGACATGAAGGTATTAGTCATATACAATACATTAATAACATTTTAGCATGACATATAGTTACTTGTATGCAACTTTTTTTTTCTTCTCAATTTTATGTTGTACCATTTAAATTGAGGTCTCAATCAAGTTTTTAGTCTTTTATTTTACACTCAATTTTTATTTTAGTCTTTCCCATAATTTTTATGGTTTTCAAAAGTTGTGACTTATCCGTTATGTATTGTTCACTGCAGATGGCTACTCTTGCAACCTATTTTGGGCTTGGTCGGCAGACACATAGGTAACTCTGCTAATGCGAGGGCTTTTATCTTGTGCCTTTATCTCACCCTGCTATGTTATTTATTTATTTTGCTAATGCTTTATGCTACGGATCTTCAGGAGCTTGGATGATGTTCGGATGAATCTTGAAGTCCTCAAATACTGTGCAACGGTTCTATTCTTGGTAATTTGTAATTCTAAAGTCTTTTTGTTTTGCTCTTGTTCTGCAACAACTCGGACATCCATAGAGCATATATCTTCCTTTTGTGTTTTTTAAGGTTCAAATCGATCACTATACGTTCTCCACATAAAATTCATATACAGCAGAAGACTTACATTCATTAAAATTCCCATATCTATTTCAGCCTACAATTTAAATAGGCAACATTACCCCACTAGAAATCAGGTTTTACTGTGTAGCATTGTAGCACTGTAGCCTTAGTGGATTACTAAGAATTATTTGAAAGAGAAACCATAATACTTCCACTACATTCTGACTAATCAAAAACCATTTTAAGAAACAATCTGTGTTTTCTTTTACTCTATATAATATTTTTTTTATATGAATTTGAATTTCAAAGTTTCCTTCCTGATTATTATTATGTATTTTGCAGTATTAGTTGAGAACTTGTCATAAAAATTATGATAATCTCTGGGTCCTTGCAGGAGTCAAGTCTACCAGATATATTCACTGCAAATTGTTGGGTTTCACCAAATGCTACAACAAGAAGCCGCAGTAATGGGAAATCTCCATCAGAGGGGGGCTTATTAAATATGAATAAGGATTCTGTTTTGCTATCATCTCCTGCAACTGAAACTAAAGATAAAAGTCATCCAATATCTTCTTTTTCAATGAGCAGTACAAAAGGGGACATCAGACATATTGCAGATACTAGTACAGCTCTATTGGATCCCTTCAACTTGTGTGCTCTTCGGGATGAATTAAAAAGAGAACCCATTCAGTCAGACGTTGCCATAGAGGAAAAACCCATGCAAGAGTCACCTGATTTGTCTTCCACATCTGTGTCTCAGCCTTGCAGCAGCTCTATTGTTGTTTTAGTACCTGATCAAATGTGCATCTCTTCTATTGATGCATCTGTTGTTCCCTCCTTTTATGGCAGTCAAAGGATAGAGTTACTGCATGAAGGTTTCCCATTTCAGCTCCACTGTACTGGCTTGAAAGTGCGGTTTGGAATAAGCACAAAGTTTGTTGATAATGCTGGCCGGCCAAGATTGAGTTTTGTGGTTGATCCATCGCTGAGTTTATGTAAGGTTCTTGATGCATGTGACCGTACTGTACAGAAGTTATCCTCAGATTCTGGTAGCAGCTCTGATTTTAGGCCAGTTGTTATTAGGAAAGAAGGCTTTTTCAACTATCCTACTGTCAGATTACAGTAAGTTCTTGATCTGTTATTTTATTTAATCATTGAAAATGACTGCCTCAGCATGTAAATGATGGATAAAAATATTCTTAAAACTGGGCATTCAGTTTCACGTGAACACCATGCTGATGGGGTTTGAAGCATCCTAGATAGCTTTCTCCATCATTGGGTCCATTTCCCTACTAAATGATTAGAAACCAAAGCATCAATTTATGCATTTAATGCTGATATATAGGATTTCTCTCAAAAAAAATTTCTCTGATTTTTGTAGTATTTGTGTTACAGTATACCTACGGCAGTAGTGGGAGAGGTGGCAATCTATGCGACGGAAATTTATCAAAGAGAATCGTCTGGCACAGTGCAACAACTTCTCTTCAGTAAGTTTGATGCTGCAGAACTTGGTTCTTTGTTCATGCCTGGGACATTTGTTGATGCCTTCTTCTCCTTAGATCCGTATGACTATCAGCAGAATGCAGGGATTAAGTTAGTTGCCAAAAAATTGATCATTCATTGCTAATAGAAGGAAAGAGGAGATTTAAGTGTAGCTTAGATGCTACATGCCAATATTGGTAGATTAAATATTGGTTAAGTTGTAAAGTTGGCCCATTTCATGCTCGTAGTTCAATTGATGTTCACACCTTCAAATTTTCTCGTACTGTCCTCATCTCCACCTAGAAATACAGGATAAATTTCCTCTCCTGTGACAAAAAAGTAAATAAGAATTAAGAATGAACATGAGATTAAGTTAAAAACTGTTACTAAACATACTTGAAGTGAAGGACTAATAATCATTCCCTTAAACAGCAATGACCATCAAGAATGGTTACTTTAGTTGGTTCTTTTTTTATTGTTAGGAGTTCTTAAAATTAATAAGCTTAAACAAAAGGATGCATTGCCTTGGGTGGTTGAAAAATTTGTGGTGGAATGAAAACAAAAGAAGACAAAATTCTTAAACAAGAAAAAGGAAGAGAGGGAGAGGGCTAGCGGCTGGCAAGTGTCAAATATGTGCGCGAATGATATCTTATATGCAAACCTTCCTTTCTTATTTGTGGAATTTCTAATATGAATACGAACAATCTTACATTTGGAAACATGGTAATTAGGAAAACATGATCCATTATATTTGATTTTTTTTTCCTAATCATACAAAAAGAAAAAAATAATCAAAAAATGTGGCTGAATTTTGTTAGGATAGTTATAGTCGTTGCATATGTGACATGGCCATGGTCATATTCTAGAAGCAGAAACATATTGAAAACAGAATAATCTACGGAATGGCTTTTGGGTTATCGTTACTCTTAATAATCATAGGGCAGCAAGCAATAGCCTTTGTAATCGGCACAGCAATTAGCAACCAGTAGCGAAAGGGTTCATTAGTTGTTAGAGCCTGGCTTAACTAAAAGTTGGTTCAATAGTGACAGGGCACGTTACTTTTCTAAAATGGAGATTTTCGGTCAAGTAATTGTATTACTTAGCGACCCGGTGAAGGATATATACCTTCGTTATTTTATTCCAATCTATAAATATTTTTCATTAAAAGTAATCTTATTTAAGTCGAAAATATTTATAATATTATGTAGCAAGTTTTTCCTGCAAGAATTTTCTACAGTTTTGCTATCCTTAACATTTAGGATTGATTTTAAACATTTAAAAGTGGTAAATTTTTTCATTAAAAATAAAGATATTTATTAAATTTTTATGTATGCTATAAAATTTATCACTTTATATGTTTAAAATTAACCTTAAAGGTTGAAGTTAATATTTTCATTTTTTCTATATATAACATTTGAATCTAAAATCTTATTTAAAAAATAAAATAGATACCATTTAAACTAATTATCTGCATTCGTTATATGAGAAAACAGATTTTATATTTAGGATAAGAATGCAGTAATTTATTTTATCCAATATAGAAAATACGTGATTCGAATTTAGCATCTTCATTTTTAGTATAATATAAAAATGATGTGATTCTAATATTGCATTTTCATGTAAAATTATTTTAATCATTAGCATCTTGCTATTAGACTAGTTCTTCTAATGGTTTAGAGTAAAGTTATTTTAATTATTTCTTTCAGAGCTACGTGCTTTTCGCTGAAATCAAGGACAAATGACAATAATGTGGATTTAACATATATCCTCGTTGTTGCTCATAAATATCCTGCTAAGCCGAAAAACAAGAATGGAAAAATGATTCTGTTACTTACATTCATATTTAGCAAACCATGATCTTTGGACCACCCTGCGATCATTAAGCTGGCTTCGTCTTTGCATTTTTCTACCAATGGCCGATGAAAAAAAAAAAATCAGGAACACACAGGACCACAATTGCCTACACTACATAATCAACACATATATAAACATATCAGAACACCAGATTGTTCTAATTCCATTAGAAGACCAAACATGCCTTTGGTCCAACTGAAAAGTAATGTCTAGAGCTGATCCATATACTGATTGGACTCGGGGTTCTAAAATTCATTCCCAACAAACTGACACAGGAGAAGGTAATTAAATAATTGAACTTGAATCACATTAACAGCCCAAATTTATTCTTATTCCTTGTGACTAAAGTCGTGTATCTACTTGTTCTTAAAGTCCAAACAATATTTTCAAATTAGTCTTTAAATTTATATGAGCCGACTATTTTTGTTTTTAAAATTTTAAAATTCTTCTATTAGTAATTAATTTTTTAGTGTAAAATAACAGTAAAATATAAAATAAAAACGAACAAAATGAGTTTTGCAAAATCTGAATTTTTAAAATTTTAAAAGGTAAAGTATTTGGTCCTTACTCCTTATAATTTCAAAGAATAATTCAAGAGTTTACTCTAAAATGGAACATTATTGACTCTTATCTTTTATGCTCAACTGGGTCCAGAGTTTACAAATCTTTCTATAAAAATCTTATTTGTCCTTCACTTTTGTTTTGCAATATCAATCCAGTCGTAGTTTCTGCTCATGTGTATTCCATTCCTTCCTTATTATCTTTGGATAACTTGCATAGTTTCACCAATCAAAAAGGCAATGGTTACATCAATTGGCGCTACCTAACAGACACCCAGTTAACATCTATTTTTAAAGTGTTTTAAATAGAAACAAAATGTATTAAATTTAAGGAAAAAGGGACTTGCCATTTTAAATATACTTCCTCTGATATTTTTTATTTGTAATCATTTCAGTTTTTAATTATTAATTTAAAATTTTAGAATAATATTTACTATTTATAAGAATATTAATTGATGGAAAAAAAATTCTATAATAAGATTAAAAATATAATAAATTTAACGTAAATAAAAATATTAAATTTTTAATATGTAGAGTAATCTTAAATGATGAATAAGAAAACATATTTCTATGGACAAACGCTAACTTCAGTGAAAAAAATACAAATCCTACATAAGTAATGTACAGATGCTCTTACAAAATAATACTCCTTTGATCTTTTTTATTTTAATTATTTCCAAAAATTCATTTTTAATTATTATTTTAGAAATTTAAAACAATAATTATTTTTTATTTGATATATAAATGTTAATTATTAAAAAATAATAAATAGATAAATAATATAATTAAAAGTTGTATAATATTCAACGTAAACAAAAATATTGATTAATATTTTTAACATATATAAAATAAATTTAGATGATAGATAAAATAAACTATTAAAATTAATATGATAATAAATAATTAAAATAATTTATATAGAAGTTTAATTTTCATGTACATAAAAAATAACAGCTTTCTTAAGAAGAAAGAACACAGTGACTACTTATTCTTACAAAAGAAAGTAGCATGCTTCCTTATAAAGAAGATACACAATAATGTTGGAATGGCATGAATATCAAAACTTGCTATTTATAAAAAAAAAAATAATAATAAAAAAAAGAAATGAAAGGGGATATTTTGGTGAGATTGTGGCTCCTTAAACAGGGGAAGATTTAGGAGTGACGTGGCTTGCTCTCTATCTCTAACAAACTATCCAGACCCCAACCCATTCATATCTATTTCTATTTCACTTTTTTCGCTCTCTCTTCTCCCTCTCTTTCCACGTCACCCTCTATACCCTTTTTGCTATCATACGCTCCTATCCCTTCTCCTTCTTCCGGCGCACGTTAGTCCGCACCACCAACCTTGTAGGTTTTTGTTGCTGAGATTGAAATCCCAAATACGAAAAACTCTGACAATTAATTTTTCTATTTTTCATATTCGTTCTGACTTCTGGGTGAAGAAAAAAATCAGATTTTTTTTCTGAGTTGCTAAAGTGCGCCTCCTCTCTCAACCAACATGGATTAATTGATTTTCAGTCATGAACAAATGGGTTTTGAATTGATCCATCCTAGTTGGGAGTGTGGTTTCAAGATTTGATTTTATATGGAGGTTAGATTGTAGCATTGGGTTGGTTTTTTTTGTAGCACAGGGCAAAGAAATTGCGATGGTCGCTGAAACTGAGACGGGGGAACTTATTAATTTGAACAACAAAGCAAGTAACTGTGGTGGAAATAATTGTAAGAATGGCGATGGCTTCATTGACAGAAGCAAAGTGAGGATTTTGCTGTGTGATAACGATTCCAAGAGTTCTGAAGAGGTTTTTACTCTTCTTCTGGGATGCTCTTACCAGGGTATGAACCCTCCCTCCCCTTCTTTTTTTTGGTGTCAATTATTGTTCTGAATTCTTATTAGGAGTAATATTATAACACTTGGGAAGATGGAGCTCGGTTTACTTGTGTCTTGTCAATACTATTAAATTCGGGTTTGATTTGATAGAGTGCCTGTGGTGTTATAAATCTGATTTGAAAGTTGGCAATGATGTGAAAAGGATAATTCTGACTTGTTATTTTATATGTCAAACCTAAGTTTCATTGGACCAAATTGCTTTCTTCCCGTTGTTGAGTTACTTTCATTCATTTTGAAAATCAATTTGTGGTCTCTATCCTTATATTTGCGTACATTGGCTGATCCAAATTATCATTTTTGCTTTTTAACCTTTGAGGACCTTGCCAATTTGCTCAAGATGTAAATGAAAGAAGATTCTTAAAGGAATGTTTAGATGCCCTGAGCTGAACTTAATTAAGCCCGTGCAAGGGGGTTGCTTGCTGCAACTTTTTGAAAACATTACTAGTGTGGATTTTTTATGCTCACAGTTACTTCAGTAAGATCAGCTAGGCAAGTAATTGATGCACTGAATGCGGAGGGGCAATATATAGATATCATACTAGCTGAAGTTGACCTTCCAATAAAGAAAGGCATGAAGATGTTGAAGTACATAGCACGGGATAAAGAATTGCGCCGAATCCCTGTTATAAGTACAACTTTGATTCTTTATTTTCATAAGGAATCTGTATGACCCTTTATCTTAGGCAAATTATATCCTGTTCCTCATCGATGTTTTTTATTCTTTTCTGGTGGGGGGCGGTTAAGTGATGTCAGCACAAGATGAGGTGTCCATTGTTGTAAAGTGCTTGAGACTTGGAGCAGCAGACTACCTAGTAAAGCCTTTACGCACAAATGAACTATTAAATTTGTGGACACACATGTGGAGAAGGAGACGCATGGTATGCATTGCCCAACTTCATATTATGGATGTTCCTCATATTTGATTTATTCATACACTTATTGGTTTTCCTTCTGTCCTTAAACTTTAGGCAATATGAAATGGATGCTGACAATTAACTTACATATGGACTTTAAGCTTCTCTATTTCACGCTGTTCACTTTTGTTGTAAATCATCTCCATTAATTATGAAAATCAGTCTGTTGAGATTTGAAATTGCAAATAATGTTTAAATAGTGTTTAAGATTAAGATACTATTCATAATATTATAACATACTTAAATGAGTAAAGTTTATATATTTTAATATAATATTGATATATTAGTTGTTGAGTAAACTGTTAGGTAAGTTAAATTTAAATTGAAATGTTAAGGATGGTATGGATTTTATGATCATTGCATTGATTAGTTGCTTCATTTCTCATGAAAATGTTGCATAACTTCGTCATATGTGAATAATATGGAAAACCTTGATTTAACAGGAGACTTCATAACACACAACTTTACATGAAATAACTGTAAAAGGGAATATAGAATGTTAGTGTAGCCTCTCGCCTTTATTCTAGCTTGGTTCCTCACTGTCTAATGCATTTCTGTATCTCCATTGCATATGATATTCTCTCTAAATTTTCCAATATACTGCTTAGATCTTCACAAATTGAAATTGAAATGGGTGTTTCTTTTCTGGCAGCTTGGACTTATAGAGAACAACATCTTGAATTATGACTTTGATCTTGTAGCATCAGATCCAAGTGATGCCAATACAAACAGTACCACCTTGTTCTCCGATGACACGGATGACAAGTCCAAAAGAAGAGCTAACCCAGAGACAGGAATATCAGTCCAACAAGAACAAGAGGTGAATGTTTGAAAAACAGTATTTGCATAATAAAAGAATGAAAGTAAAGGGTTCTACATTATCAGAAATTGATGAGCTTCTGCACCAAGCTGAACCTTGAAATTAAATTGATTATATAAAGAAATGGTGTTTTCTTTTAATCAATCTTGAACTTACTTTGCAAATTGTTCAACCTTTCAGAGTATAGGCTTTTGTAATATTGGAGTGTCTTACTTTCACATTGCCTTCCGTATGAAAAGGGGATGTCAATTCTGATGGTAGTATAGAGATTGCATTCTAAATCCATAAAAGTTGTAGGTCCTGATATTAAAGTTGAGTGAAATAAACGAAATGGTGCATTTTAAAATGAAATCTTATACTGCATTTCAGATGCAAGTCATAAATTAATTAGTATCCTGAGTAAATTTTGAACAGCTTTGGCATGGGGGGCAAAAGTATAACTGTAAGGAAGTTACTAATAACAATTTGGAAATGCTATTTTTCCATAAACTAAAGGAAAGAAAAGCCACAACTATGTCTAGATCCATTTGATTATGTATTGATGTGTGTAGAGAAGTGTTAATGTGACTCTTGCACAGATCCAGTAATGCAGAAAGGGAGGTGAGAGTTTTTCTGTATTGTATATGGATCTATATCCAGCATTGCTCTAATGCCTTTTGGGCCAGCTACTGGTGTTTAAGATATCATCTGTCTGATTTGCTGCTAATAATATTTGTGTATATCATTTATCTTTTCAGGCTAGTATTGCCCCTGCTGCTGCTAATTTTGTTGAGCAGCTTCCAGATGCTCACAGAGCAGAATATCAGCCTGATGTGCCAGGAATAAGTGATCGTCGAACAGGTGTGCTCTTCCTTTTCCTTCAACCTCTATTTCCCATGACATGAAATTATAGGATGTAATACCAGCTGGTTACTTCCTATGATTGTATAGGACTATTTGTTTGAATGCCATAAAATGACAAATTATTGTAAACTTTGGTTTTTCCTATCTTTGTGCACCTTGTTTTAGCCAATTTTGGTCTGTATATCATCACTCTGATTTCTCAAGAAAATTAAGCAAGTACATTTTTCATGCTTTAGTGTTACTTATTATACTGGTACTCCTAGGCAGCATCCATGATGCTACAGAATTACCGACAGTAGTTGCACATCATATTTTTCCTTCTATAGCTCGGCACTTATATTTCTGAAAATGACCTCGGTCTAAAAGGGAATTTGACTTCCTAAAGTTGAATAAAGCTTGACTGGAGTGGCTCTTGTCAGTTTTGCTTATTTCTCTCCGATTTTCCACAATTTTGTAGGACATTTTTCATTGGGTCCAAAGAAGAGTGAACTAAGGATTGGAGAATCATCAGCTTTTTTCACTTATGTCAAAGCAACAACACCAAAGAGCACCTTTCAAAAGAGTGCTCGTGCTGACAATAATACTACGACACAAGTAAGGGTGGAAGGTATGAATCAAGCATGTGCCCCACAGGGGGGCAATGACCTTAAAATACATGAAAATGGACAAGTGTTTGAAAGCCATTCACAAGATGACTTACCCAGCAGCAATAGTATTCCTGATTCTTTCTCCATTGAGAGATCTTGTACTCCACCAGCATCAATGGAAGTTTCACAGAAAAAGCATTACAAGGAAGAACATCCTCTAGGAGTGATGCATCCAAGAAATGCAAGTCATGGTTCCGAGCTTGAAGCATCCGGCATGCCTGCCCAACATGCTTATCCATATTATATTTCAGGAGTTGTTAATCATGTTATGATGCCATCATCAGCACAACTGTATCAAAAGAATATCCAGGACTTGCAGGGTCACGCCAGTTCATCTATGATTGCACAGTATAATCATCTTCCCCAATGTCCTCCTCATGCATCCGGGATGACGTCCTTCCCATATTATCCAATGAGCATTTGCTTACAACCTGGTCAGATTTCTACAGCTCATCCATGGCCATCATTGGGAAGTTCAAGTTCATGTGAAGCAAAATTAAGTAAAGTTGATAGGAGAGAAGCAGCATTGATGAAGTTTAGACAGAAGAGGAAAGAGCGCTGTTTTGATAAGAAAATTAGGTATGTCAATAGAAAGCGACTTGCTGAAAGGCGGCCACGTGTGAGGGGACAATTTGTCAGAAAGTTGAATGGTGTCAATGTGGATCTTAATGGACAACCTGCTTCCACCGATTATGATGAAGATGATGATGAAGAGGAGGAAGACAACCATGTAGCAAGAGATTGCTCTCCTGAGGATGCTTGAGCATGTCAAATTGTCCCTTCAACTGGAAGGTGAAGGGCCAATAAATTCCTTCCTACCAGACTTGGCATTGCTTGCTTTGATGGAAGATAGATGCAACAGCATTAATTGATGAGCATGTGACGTGCCCTCCATATGTCAGACATGCTGATCCAATTCCATGTGCACCCTCATAATTTGGAGTTCAAACAAACTCTTGCCGGGTCTTTTCGCTTCCTCAAATGAAATGATCCGTCCTACTGAGCTCTTTCAGAAGGTATACCTCCTGCAGGTTATGTCCAGTGCAGTTGAAAGTATCACACTTTCGTTTAATTGAGACTGAGTAAACCTTTTACTGTCAAGCAAAATTTCACAACCAGCTAAATCATGTTCCCCTCCCTGCAATTGTTGTGTTATTCAACTAATCTAGAGTGGTCATACCCAAGCTTTGAAGTAGCAGGGTCATTAATTCTCTGATACTGGTTAATTGTAGTCATCTATATGCATCTATACATTGTAGCTATTTTCCAGGTTGGCGGTTTAGGATTTAGGTTTTTGAAACTTCATATTTTCACGGGTCTAAATGGAAAATTTCCTGCAAAACTGAAGCAATTTGGTTCGGCCAAAGATGCTAATGCAGGCAACTTTGTTTCCTTTCGGCGCATTCTGGAATTAATTGAACGATGAGAAACTAGAGGGAACATGGAACTCACTGCATTTATCCATGTATACGTTAGTAACATGTTAGACTTTAGAATTTGAGGCATGAATTAAGAATAAAATTGAGGTTGGTGTTGATTTTCAATCAAAATTAAAATTTCAATTTAATAAATAACATCGTAAAGGTCTATCAAATGTTGATATCTTATTGAGGTGAAATTTGAATTTTAGTTAGAGAATAACAAAATATTTATAGCACTTAATTTAAATTTTATCCGTAAGTTGAACCTATTTGAACGTGGTTTTTTGTTTTCCATACAAGCCACTGGCTTGGTTACAGATCGAGAAAAATAATATGGACACATATTACTATTGATGAGGCAAGTTGCAAAAGTGAGTTGTCTGCTGCATTGGCCTATATTAGCCTTTCTTCTTCCTAGCCCTCTCTTTAATGCCTCCTGCTCCTATGCAATTTATCTGTCTACATATGTGATTACATGGCTGAAATATTATTTTAAAAAAAGAAAGATCAAATGACTTAGATGTAGCTGCGTAAGGATAAGACGAGTTAATCTCTTTGTTAATTGGAATTAGTAAGGAGTAACAAAAACATTGGTATAAGACGTTAACACTGTTTGTCAATAAAAATAATTACATAGAATTCCTAAATGATTAGGATTAGAGAGATTTATAAATTTGCACATATTAGAAACATTTCTTTGAGGGAAATATGTGGAAAATTCGAATCTATTTTTAGTGATTAGTGAACCGACAATGGTGTTACCATTTTTGCTTTTGCCTTTTTCCTTCTTACAAGTTGCTAAAAAAAATTGTTAAAAAATTACTTTTTTGACTGTATATAGAAGTAACCATATCTCTAGATCATCTTGCTTTTTTAATTTCAAGATAAATAACACTAAAAATGTCCGATAAAGATGATCTTGAACATTATCATTTTGAACAATTTTAACCGTACAACCTTCTTTATTATGTTTGGTCCTGTAAATAATATTATTTATTTTTTCACCCTAAAAAATGAATAAAAAAATTTACAACCCACTATTTGAATTGCTTCTATAAACAACTTATTTTTATGTTTAAGCAACTGATAATATACTTAGAACTGTTTTTCACATAAACAATTTTTACGTTAACCTCAACAAAGTTGCTCTTATGAAGTCCATGTAAACAATTAGTTGGCAAATAAATGTATAGCATATTCTACGCCAATATCTCCATTTCACTAACACTTGCTCGGTATGAAATTGTTGCTTTCGAACACCAAATTATGTAGGCCTGGTTGTTTAGCCGCTGTAACACATACAAAACGAATATTGGACAGTGATACAAATAATTTGCTTTTCGGGAAAAGTGTATTAAAAATCGCATTTTTCCATTGAGAACTTTGACACAAATAAACATATAGATTTCTATTTTCAATGAATAAAGCAATATGAATTATCATTCTAGAAATCAAATTGTATACTAACTATAATATTATATTTAAATATCTAATAATGAATGAAATGACTTAAAAGAAAATGAAGCGAAATGAAATAAGATAAAAAAAAAATCGCTCGTTGTTCAATTTTTTTTTTAACAGAATGAAGTAAGAATCATTTAATTCCATATCTCAAAATTGGAGTAAAAGATAAGATATTAAATAAAATGCAAAAAAAATCATTTCATTACATTCATGTCTATATTACATCCTACTTTAACCAATTTAAATAATAAAATATAATCTGATTTCATTATAACTTCACTTCATGGCATTTTTTTTCCCTAGTAAAGAAAAATTATTTAAATGTCAATTTTATTACTAGGAAAGATCGGTCATTTTAGGTCATATTATTATAAACTGACAGCCTGACACCTATATCGGAGTTCCTTATTTTTTACACACCTTATCAAAAATAATTGTTATGTTAGCACATCATTCATAAATATAATTAATCAAAATTTTAGTATGTATAATTAGGATGATAATTATAAAATTACTCTAGATTTTTTTTATGAGCCAATAAAATATATTAAAAATATCAGAAGAACTCTATAACAAAAATACAAATAGTTTATGAAAGATCACTAATAAGAATGATGTTTTGATATATTTACACTCTTGCGGATCCTTAATTATTTATAAGTTTAATAAAATTTTTAGTTTTTTAATTTATATATTTTTTATTTCTTATTTTATAAAAGTTGTTTATTTTAATTTTTATTATTAACTTTTTAATATATAATAATATTATTTGAATAAATATATGAATTAATAGAAATTAAAATTTTAAAACTGCTATAAATAAGGGAACAAATTTATAAAAAAAAAAATATGGAAAGTAATGTAAGGAGAAACTAACAATTTGATTACACCTTATTTATATGTTCTTGGGCGACCTTTGCAGTTTTGGAAGCCTAAAATATAAGAGAAGGGATTCGCCCCGCCCCTTAAGTTTGGATTTTGTGGATGGCAACAAAATACTTTTCCTGTTAACGTATTATCGCACAGCCCCTGTGTCTGAAGATTTTGAGTTACAAACGGTGCACATAACATGTTCGATGAATTTCTCAAATGAAATTCAATATGCATGTCTTGTTGAAATCTGCATGGAAACGCTCTTGGCTACATAATACGAGTACCCAGAGTTTCCAACTACTTCTAGTTTCCTACTACTCCACTTTGCCGCCAATACCTTCTCCTCCCCAGTTGCAAGAGCTCTGCAGCATTGTCGTGAGCACTGTTGGTGGGTTAGATGAACTGGAGTTAAGTCTAAACAAATTCAAAGATTGTTTAACTTCATCTCTTGTAGCTCAGGCTATTTATTCTAGTAAGCATGAGGCACACACTAGAAGATTGCTCAGGTTCTTTTTATGGTCTAGTAAAAACTTAAGTCATAATTTGGAAGACAAGGATTACAATTATGCTCTTCAAGTTTTTGCTGAAAAGCAAGACTACACAGCAATTGATATCTTGATGGGAGATCTCAAAAAGGAGGGTCGAGTCATGGATGCACAGACTTTTGGTCTGGTAGCTGAGAGTTTGGTGAAACTGGGAAAAGAAGATGAGGTATTGGGTATTTTCAAGAACTTGGACCAGTATAAATGCCCTATAGATGAATTTACTGTTACTGTTATCATTAATGCCCTTTGCTCCAAAGGGCATGCTAAGAGGGCTGAAGGGGTAGTTTGGCATCACAAAGACAAGATTACAGGCACAAGAACTTGCATATATAGAAGTCTTCTTTACGGCTGGTCTATGCAGAGGAATGTGAAGGAAGCTAGGAGAATTATTAAAGAGATGAAATCATATGGGCTTATCCCAGATTTAGTTTGCTACAACACATTCCTCCGGTGCCTTTGTGAACGGAATCTTAGACATAATCCTTCAGGACTTGTGCCTGAAGCTTTAAATGTGATGATGGAGATGAGGTCTTATAAGATTTTCCCAACCTCAATCAGTTACAACATATTGCTTTCTTGTCTAGGGAAGACCAGAAGAGTTAAGGAATCTTGTCAAACACTTGAAACAATGAAAAATTCTGGTTGTGATCCTGATTGGGTCAGTTATTATCTTGTGGCAAAGGTGTTATTTCTGAGTGGCAGGTTTGGTAAAGGGAAAGAGATAGTGGATCAAATGATTGGAAAAGGTTTGGTACCAAACCATAAGTTTTACTATAGTTTGATTGGGATTCTCTGTGGGGTTGAAAGGGTAAATCATGCTCTTGAACTGTTTGAGAAAATGAAGGGAAGCTCATTGGGAGGTTATGGACCAGTTTATGATGTGCTCATTCCAAAACTTTGTAGAAGAGGGGATTTTGGAAAGGGAAGAGAGCTTTGGGATGAGGCCATACGTGTGGGCATCACTCTTCAGTGCTCTAGAGATGTTTTGGATCCTTCGATAACAGAAGTTTACAAACCTATAAGGCCCGAAAAAATCACCCTTGTGGACAGCTCAATAGCCAAGACTCCACCGAAAGTTACAAAATTTGTAGGGAAAATGAAGATGAGAAAAAAATATGCCGCAACGAAGAAGAAAAAGATGTATAAAAAATCTGGTGCAACTTAATGTGTTTTGTAGTCCTTGTTCCAGCTCCCTTCTGCCATTTTTCTCCAGTGAACAATTTATTATTGTTGCTTGCTTACAATAATAGATAAGCATTGTATTACTACAGTTTATTTTTGTTAACTATATGCTCTCTGTCATTGGATTCACCATCTTGCTTGCAAAATCTTTTCCATCTCAGTTAAACTGCATCTTATTCTTTTGGTTCAAGTTCGTATCTTTGATGCTTTTACACATGTTAGCCATATCCTTTTGTGCTATATGGCTGGTTATTAGACAATTTATAATCAACCACGTTAGATTTGCATGGGAAATGTTCTAGCATCTTGATTAAATAACATGGAAGATTAAATGTCTGTCTATGAAATTTTTTATTTTCTCTTCTGCTGTTAGTCTTAATTCTTAGAATTGCAGCTTGTAACTTGACAACATTATCTTAATATTTGCAATTTAGTTATCATCTGAAACTGGTACCTCCAGTTTTATCTAATGCCGTATGTAGTATGTAGTCTATTATTGGGCTATTGGCATTCATCAGTGGCATTGTAGGTTATATTTCAAATTATGAAGCAAAAAAGACAGACAAGAGTCATACGACACCGCACAGCACAAGCACAGCAACATGCCAAAGTTCTCTAAATTACCTTTTTAAATTACTTTTCTTCTCAATGAATTCCCTGGTTTCTCGGACCTGATTTTGTAAATAAATTGTTTCTCTCCGATTTACAAAATTACTGCAAATGATAGAGTTTACTTCTATTATTCAAGTTTATCTTTGAATCTCCTTGGAATAGTTTGGGAATGATGTGTTTGAACCAATACCACCATGTATGCATGGAAAGAGAAGTATAGGCTTGGAAAAGCTTCAAGAAACTGATGTAAGGGATGCCACTTCTTGTGCACAGCGATACCGGTGACACTTGCACTACCCATTCCAGCAACAAGCATTTCAGGAAGACTCCATCTCCAAAACACCTGTTGCTGTTATTGGTGTAATTCTAAGCAATAAATCCAGGAAACCTGATTCCCCGCCCCAGCTTTGTATTTTCTCTACGATCAATCCTAGTTTTTGGGTTTATTTTGATATGATTAAAACACTCTTTTTTCCTTTTCAGTTGCATGTACCATTTTGCATACTATTTCCCGGTAAGACAGTAAGGACACTGGAAGACTGTCATGAAGGCATTGCAAAATGGGGTTTCAGAGAGAGAAAGAGCAAGATCTTGAAACTCCGCACATGGGCCATGGCACATGATATAAGTTATGGGGATACTGTGGAGCCTCTTTGGTTGTGTTGTACATTTCTCTCCCACGTTGCCAGTTGCCACTCTCAATGTAATGTAACACCCTAACACAATGGAAGTGGACTCCACGCGCTTCCTGTTGGTCCGTGTGGAAGAGGTTCTTCCTAGAAGATGCTATGCTAACTAATCTACACTTTAACTAAGGAACGCGTTGCCAAACACCAAGTGGATGTTGCAAAGCAATTGACCTACCAAGTGCGTAACAGAGCAGAGACAACCATGGGTCCATTGCCAGAACGGCCAAAGCTGGATTCTGCGTTGATTAGATTAGATGTAGATACATGCGTCGTGTGTAATTCTTCTTCCTTTCCCTCAGTAATTTTTTGTCTCAAAATATCTTTATACCTCTTTTTCCTTTAAAAACAAACTCCTATTTATGTTCTGGATTTACCATAGATATCAAGCTTTTTTAATTTATTTATTCTCCTGTGTGTCAGAACTGAAAATAATCAAACCTTGGGTTTAACTTTTACGCGTTAGTCATGCCTGATGCCGAATGCTAAAGTGTCGGTTAAAACTTGCTTGTCTCTTTTAACTTGTCGGATAGAGGAATATGTTGACTTTTCTTTCTGGCCAAATTAAATGTTAATACAACATAAGCCTAACGGTGTGTTTAGATTATTCAATAAACTTTTGCTGCATAAAGTTTAATGTCATAAATTTGATAATTAATTTTATTAGAATGAATTAAAAACTTATTTTAATAGAATTATGTTAAGAAGTTTATTGAAATAAATTATTTTGATAAAGTTAAACAAACTTCATTTAATTTTTCCCAGATTCTCCAAAATTTTTAATGTTCCAAGTATTACAATGGGCAGAGTGCCAAATCTATTTTTTCGGGGATTTTATCCGAAACATTAAAAGAACATAGGAAAAATTATATTCACAGTTTTTATAATTTAACAAAAAGTTACTTAATACTTTTTTTATATTATTTTAATTTTTTTATTCACATAATTATATAAAAGTTAGAAATAATTTATGTAATATAAAGAATACATGCTATTATATTGTTAGATTAATTAATATATATATATATATATAATAAACAATATTTTATCCGTTTCTTTTTATTTGTGAAAAAATAGTAAAATTTTGTTTTTATTCCCTTTAATATTTAAAAAGTATTAATTATTCTTATTTTAAATATATTTTATATCTATCTATCAATTATAATAAAGAAAAAAAATTATATAAAATAAATAAATTAAGAAAATAAATAATTTTTAAAATATTAATAACATTAATTATGTTTTTAATATTTATATTTTCTTACATATAAAAGGAAACGGAGGAAAGTATAAGATTTTATGATGACGTATTAGGTGAGAACAAAAAAGAAAAAAAAAAAAAGTGAAGAAGAGCATTGTTTATTATTATTTATAAGCTTTTAATAGGACAGGTGTTTCGTGAGTTTGGTTTGTTTACACCTGCTTGTAAATCAATGATTTTGTGACAAAACCTCTTTGCTCTGAGGCAGTCTCTAGGCTAGCGCTTGCTCCTCCCTGCTTAACCAACTACACAAATTACTACATCCCTCAAATAATGATTTATACATTTGGTTAACCATCCTTGACCCTTGTTGTGTCGATTCATTCATTCATAATCATTGTCTTTGGGATATCACAAACGCATTCACAGGGATGGGGCAAGATAATCACAAGAGAAGCAACAGCGCCGTGTTACCCACCTCAAACGCCAGAAGCCGTGGAAACGCGATTCCCCGTGGACGCCAGATCCAGAAAACCTTCAACAACATCAAGATCACCATCCTCTGCGGCTTCGTCACCATCCTCGTCCTCCGCGGCACCATCGGCGTCAACCTCGGCTCCTCCGACGCCGACGCCGTCAACCAGAACCTCATCGAAGAAACCAACCGCATCCTCGCCGAGATCCGATCCGACGCCGACCCCTCCGATCCCGACGAACGAACCTTTTTCAACCCTAACGCCACCTTCACCTTAGGCCCTAAAATCATCGATTGGGATCGAGAACGCAAGTCCTGGCTCCGTCAAAACCCTGAATACCCTAACTACATCAAAGGTAAGGCTCGCATCTTGCTCCTCACTGGGTCCCCTCCCAAGCCTTGTGATAACCCCATTGGGGATCATTACCTGTTGAAGTCCATTAAGAACAAGATTGATTACTGTAGATTACATGGGATTGAAATTGTGTATAACTTGGCTCATCTGGATATCGAACTTGCTGGTTATTGGGCCAAATTGCCTATGATTAGGAGGTTAATGTTGTCTCACCCCGAGGTTGAGTGGATTTGGTGGATGGATAGTGATGCTTTTTTTACCGATATGGTGTTTGAGCTTCCCTTGTCCAAGTATGATGAGTACAATTTGGTGCTTCATGGCTACCCTGATTTGTTGTTTGAGCAGAAGTCTTGGATTGCTGTCAATACCGGTAGCTTCCTTTTCAGGAATTGTCAGTGGTCTTTGGATTTGCTTGATGATTGGGCCCCCATGGGTCCCAAGGGGCCTGTTCGTGAAGAGGCCGGGAAGATCTTGACCGCAAACCTCAAGGGTAGACCTGCATTTGAGGCGGATGATCAGTCTGCGTTGATTTATTTGTTGTTGTCCAAGAAGGAGAAGTGGATGGATAAGGTGTTTCTTGAGAATTCGTACTATTTGCATGGTTACTGGGCTGGGTTGGTTGACCGGTATGAAGAGATGGTTGAAAAGTATCATCCAGGATTGGGGGATGAGAGGTGGCCGTTTGTGACTCACTTTGTTGGTTGTAAGCCGTGTGGAAGCTATGGAGATTATCCTGTTGAGAGGTGCCTCAGCAGCATGGAGCGGGCCTTCAATTTTGCTGATAATCAGGTGCTCAAGCTCTATGGATTTAGGCATCGTGGTCTGTTAAGCCCCAAGATCAAGAGAATCAGAAATGAGACCGTTACTCCTTTGGAGTTTGTAGACCAGTTTGATATTCGGAGACATCCTACAGAAAGCAGCTAATCCTAAAGCTAATGAGAAAAACTTGTTCAACGGTGGTATTACAGAGCGTAATTAATTAGAAATGGAATTTTATTTGGCAACTGTTCACATGTAACTTCTGCTTTTTCGGTGGTCTTGGCACTTCTTTGAGAATGCTGGGATAGAATTCTTTCATAAGTTATCTTCTGCCGTGTTTGAGCAATCAGCAAGCAAATTTTATTTACTGATCTGCTGTTTACTGAGCTTCCTTTGTATTTTTGCATTTGTGACACCAATTCACGAGCCTATAATTAATATACTACCGTGTCTTCTTGATTTTGTTGTAATTTGTTACATGAGGTAACCACCAGTTTCTGTCTCTGTTATACTTGATCTGCAGATCTCAAATGTATGATTCCAAATTCCAAAAGAAGGCAAGGGAAAGAAAGGTATGATTTTCAGCAAAGGGGATATGTTAAATAGTTTGCCCAAATTAATATTTGAAGTAAATTCTTTTGGTATATGGCATACAACTTCGACTTCTGGACAATGTCTTGGAAACGTTTACCTTCGCGATAACATTTAAGTGTCCTTGACATGTAACGACAGGATAAATATCTATACCAAACACCAACATCTGTTAACTGCAACACTCTTTTGTCTTGGTTCTAAAAGGGTATTCATGGTGACATATTCAGCGCCATGATATCTGAATGTCATGCCTTTTATTGTTGCACGAGGCTCTGCCTTGTTGCACGTTAGTGTTAGCACATTTCTCTGTCAGTTGCTGTACAGCTTTCATTCCGAGTATGCATACTTCAAATTGTGGATGTAACTATAAACAATAAAATCTTGAATTTCCTTAGTAAGTTGTTTCCACTTCCCAATAATTTTTTTCCTTCCCACTTACGAGCTTGAGAAGATAAATATTTATGACTGATGAGCACGGAATAAGAATATATTATTAGTGATAATATGCGTGAAAAATGTTAGTATTAACGCATTCTTCAATACCATGTTTCTAACTCCATCGTTCATCATTAGGTGAAATTATATGCTTACTTTCACTAATAGAGTGGGTTAATGAGATTTGCTATACTTTCACCTCCCAATAAAAGTATCTAAAGGAGTGTCATGGCTCTCTTACTGCACTGACGGTGATGGTAACTCGGTTACTCTTAATTTAGTTGGAAGCTTTTAATAGATTCCTATCATCACATGACTAGTTTTCGTAGGTATGCCCATCATTATTATGTCTCTTATAAATTATAATTGCATAGTTGTAAAATGAAATATTTGAATAATGTGAAAGAGGTGCCCACGTTCATTGGTTCTGACAAATTATTGCATGGTTATATTTAAATCAAAACTTAATTGACCATGTCTACCGAAAAACAAAAAAGGAACGTGAGTGGCCATGGCACTTTTCCCCGTTATGTCATGTAATCCGTAAGGTAATAATCTTCCTCATCATTTGTTTTTTCGGTCCAGATTCATCATTATTAGTTGAATTTGTTTTTGTTTTTGAAGATGATGAACTGTAAATCTTCCAACATGTAATTGAGACAGTTGAATTTTGTAGGGCATATTTCTTTTTCCAGTTAAAAGTATAGAAAATGAAATAAAAACCCGCAATTCTGCGTAAAAACAATCCTTTGAAAACATCAAGCAAATTTTTTTAATAGTAATTTATCAAGACCTAAAAATGGGCCGGATTACTAATAGCGAATAATTACTTAACGCTGTAGAATGATACATTCTTGGTTCTTCTATGATATACATCTGAAATAGAGTAAATAAATGTTCAAATTAACTTGGTCGATGATTAAATTGATTCTTACAAAATTTGACCAGTAATTTTATCTTTTTATAGATATATAAGCAGTCATGTATGTTTTGAAAAATATATTAAGGGGCAAACTCAATGTTTCTTTGACATTATAAAACTCCAATAATGTCAAAAACTTTTCGAAGAGCCACATCACATGCGTCTTCGAAAGATCAATATGAACATACTCTTAATTTTATGTTCTCCGACTTTTTTTTTTCGGGTGGGGGGAGGGCGCCTCACAAATTTCTCAATTTGGTTCGATACCAAGTCATTAAAAATAAAATTTCTTATTTAGTGGAAATGAGATGCCGAAAGGCATATAAGTAGGCTTTGAGTCTGAGTCACAAACTAATAAACTTTTACTTGAACCATGGTTCTAAAATTCCAAAAAGCAACAAGCTTTTCCACAAACAAACCAATGGGACTTTCAAGCCAAAACCAAGTATGATAAGAGTCATTAAGTTAACATCAAAGACAAGAATAAATGCAACATGTGCTAAATATCCAAGCAAAAGGAACCAGGTTAACTAATCATTAGTACAGTTAGAGTGTTCTGCCAGCTTCCCTGCATAAATTCAGCGGTTCCCTGCTGAACTAGTCATGCATGAATTATGAGGACTTGAGGACAACTGCCTTTGCAGATTAATGATATAACCCAATGTTGGCGTTTAATTTGTCAGCCATTTCCTTTGATTAGGTTTGAGATGCCACTTCTGAGTACATGTTCAATCAGTCTGCTGTAGCAGGATCATGAACCAAGAATCACAATTAGTTCTTTTTGTCAAATTTACAACCTAACTCTCACCTGCAGAATACAAGAAAATTGCAAAATGCACATGTAAGCAGTGATGTTTCGTAATAGAAAGAAGAAAATTGCATCAGTGATTGGTCCAGGTTGAAGCACTTGATCACTACTCTTTATGAACGGAACTTACAATAGGTCAACAGCCATATTCCCAACCTCTATCATTTCACCGCTTTTTCAGCCAAAGCTTTGTGACGATTTATAAGTATTTCATTCATTTCTGCAATCTGGTGCAAGAGTTTGGCAATTTTCTGTAAATAAAGCTAGCAGTTAGTGCACAAACACCTTAGCAAAGGAGAGTCAGGAAACTGCTAAAAAATGTATGCCTTCAAGTGAATGAGTCAATAGAAATCAGAGGGAGAGAAACATGATTGCATTTCAATAAAGGGTTAATCATTCAGGCCTACATTTGTAACTCTCCATCATCCATCCAATCTTAAGACAATGCAGCCAAGCAAAATGAAATGCCTTCATAAAGTTAAAAGTAGCTTTTCCCTCCTTGGCTAACCAAGGTCAGGTTATTCTTCCTTGTAAATTTCATCCTATCCAATTCCATCCCTCTGGCAATTAGATATGACCCCTAAACAGAGCTAATTGCACATAACAGAGCGAGTGCAGCCAGAGCAATGGGTGTGGAATGCCATGGTACCGTTGAAGATTAACATTTTCGTGTGGAGATGCATGTTGCACCAAATCCCAGTTACGGACAAATTAATCAAGAGGGGGTGCATACAAGTGTACGAGGGGAATTGCCAATCATGTAACCATGAAAGAGAATCGGTTGAGCATGTGCTATTCGAGTGCAGGAAAACTCACAAGGTATGGGCAGGCTGCTATAGATGGTTGGGAATCTCCTATGCGCAATATAATAGGATAAGACAAAACAGCTCCCAATTTGAAGGCATATTTCAAGGATCCAGAGAGCAGAACATAGGGTGGATAGTTACATGGTATGCAGCTTTATGGCACATCTGGAAAGTCAGAAATAAAGCGCAGTTTGAAAGGATAGAGACTCATCCTCAAAAAATGCCAAACACCCTAAAAATTCGATCTCAGAATTGATCAACTCACAGGTCAACCTCTTCCATTACCCATTCTATCAGTGGATGCAGGACCCCATCAAATGTCTTATGTATAGTGGGTAGTCCAGCTGCATCTCATGTATATAAAGGTTGTTTGACTACTGTAAATATTTTTTGTGAATAATAGTCAGATAGTTGCTTTTCAAAAAAGAAAAAGATATGACCCCTGAACCTTTTAAACGGATTACCGATATTCATAAGACCATAAGGGTTTGCTGTTAGAGTACAAAACAATGACATGATTAATACAGGAGAATAGCAGGGTGGTTAGCCCTAGCTATTATCTATTCTATGCGACACAACACAAGGCTGTTGTCCAGTTCACTCTTCTTTAGCCTTTTAACCTAACCATACTCTAATTAACCAATATACCCGAAATATAACAACCTATATTGTATACATTATAGCATTTGAATACTCAAAATTCATGGCATAGGGAGGCAAATTTTAAAATTGGGAATTGTGGTGAAAAATACAAAGTTAGAATCAAAGATATGAAATGGCATTGATAAAGTGATTGAATTGAACGAACCCCATCTTTCTCCTTGATGATGTTGATGAGACGAGCTTCATTGGCTGTGAGACTCCTCCTCTTGCTCTTCTTCTTCCTCATGGTGACGAAGACCCAACAAGACATTACCAGCGCAGCAGTGGGAACCCCAAATGACCAAATTGCCCCTCTCTGGTTCCGGAAAGAGGAGAGCGTGGAAAGAAACTTGGAACGCAAGATCTGGAGGCCGATACTCAGCCATCCGATAAAGTCACTGCCTTTGCGGAGCTGGGAATCGAAGGGCAATGATGATGATGACGACGATGACGATAAAGAAGAAGACGAATAAGATGATGATGATGATAATGATGATGGAGGAGAGTTTGGGATGGTTTGGTGTGAGGGAATTTGGAGGTTTTCGTGGTTGATTGGGGGAAATACGAATGCGTCCTTATTGTCGTGCATTGACCAATCATTTGGATTTAGAGGAAGATGATGATGATCCACCATTCCGCCCATGGACAATGGCTTTAGTTTGATTTCATCACTAGCACACTCAGTAAATAAACATTCACAAACAACCTATACGCTGTTATCATATTGGAAATTATCATCCTATGGAATAATGATATTTACATCTAAATATACCTTACTTTTTTATCTTTTTAATTTTGTTATATTATATATTACATCTGATTTTTTTTTTATTCTCTTCTTTTCTTTCTATATCTCTCATTCTATTGCTGCTGTATATATTGAGACGTAAAGATATCAAAACTGTACCATAATATTTGCCTCCTTAATAAAAAGAAGTTCATGCAAGAGAGATATTTTAAATAGTATGATATTTATATATTTATATAGAATACATTTTAAATTTAATAATCATAAAAAAATTATTTTTTAAAAGAAAAAGATTCCAGAGAAGATTAAATCTAGACGTATCATGTATGTATTGTACAGGTATAAGTTTGTCTTTTTCCATTTCTGAATCTTCTTCTTTATTAAATAAGATAATATATATATATATATATATAATTTAATAGGTCTATATAAATTTTATTTTATAATAAAAAAAGTTAAGGTTTTTTATCTACAAACATATAACCTGATATACAACAGTACTATCCTCTAATTTTATATGATCAAATAATGTAACAAGAATTAATTTTAATAATTAAATTTATACAAATATTTAAAATTAAATAATTATGATTAATTTCTAGCAATCCAAGACATAAAGTTAATGCTAGTTAGCGTACATGATGGAACAGAGCATCATTCTAGCATTTTCTATTATTTTCTTGGTTTCATTAACTTTAGTTATTTTTTTTACAAAACGTTTATAAATGTTGGTGAATGATATTACATGTAAAATTATTTTAAATTTTTTTATTAAAAATTATGTTAACATTTTTAATATATTTTTTATTTATTATATTTCAATATTTTTCATCGATCACAAATGAGAATAATATACAATTCTTTCATATATTTTTATTTTACTAATAACTCAAATTCAATGAAATTTTTTAAATACTTCCATATCATTCAAAATAATCTCATATTAAATAATTTCTTAAACTGTCACAGCTAATATTGTATAGATAAGTTTCTAAAATCGTTAACTAAATTATTTTTCAAAACCAACTAGGTTATAGAAAAGATTTTAAGTTCAATTCTAACACAAATTCAAATAAAATTTATATATATATATAATCTTTTTTTATTCTTTACTCTCACTATTTTTTTCTAATCAAATTTATGATTACATATGTACTAATTTTATTTTAAATTTTAATTTTCTAACCAAAGAAGTTATGTATGTATAATTTAATTACCCGTGCTTAAAATTGAAAAATGACAAGTCAATATTTTTTATATTATTATCATAATTATTAATAAAACAATAATTTTTTATTATATTAATTTAAAATTTTTATTTATCAAAAAATTTTGCTATCTAAAGACCGAAGTTATACCACATACATAACACTAATATTCAAATATATTCATAGGTAAGTCACACTGCGTGGATGGAAGAATAAAATAAAAAATTTAGAAACAAAATATTTCTATTTATTTGATGATGAATTTTATTTATTTAAAAATTTGATTGCGCCAATTATTTATGTAAATATTTTATGTTTAAATTAAGATAATAGCTAAAATTAAATAAAAATCAAACAAAAGCTAGCATATACCACCAATATTGACTATTACGAACAATTTTTATTAATTATTTTATTTTATTTAATCATTATATTTTTAAATTATATCAACCAATTCTATAATTTGAGTTAATTTAATTTTTCATTGACGCATGCATTAATAGTTTCATGTTTGTATATTTCACTTATAAATATTTTCTTTATTTGTTTAGAATTTTTTAATATTTTTTAAAAAAATTAGTAGATTAATTTTTTATTTATTATAAATATTTAAAATGATGAAACTAATTTTATAAATTATGAAATGTGAAAATACTACAATCTTTTATTGTTTTCTTAAAATAATTTTATTTTTAAATATTTTCAGCAACCATTCTTTTAACAACATTATAAATTATGAATTAATCAAAATAAATATTTAAAACATTCATTTAATATATGTTAACAAGTAGGGATATTTCCATTTGGTTGGTTTTAAGACCTAAATTCGTCCAATCTATAATTATAAAAAAATTGATGGTCCAAAAAAGATTTATGATTCGGTTTAGATAGGTTATTTTGGATATTTTTGAAAAATTAATTTTATTAAGATAAAATACTTTATTTTTTAGTTAATAATAAATAAATTTGTATCGGCTGAGATATGAATTATTAAAAAACCTATTTTAAATATTAAACTTTATAACTAATTTTATTATAAATTTATACACTCTTGTTATGTTGATTATAACTTTTACGTAGAAATAAAAAAAATTAAGTGCAATCAATCAATTTCAATATAATCTAATAAATTCACAGGAACAAAATTTTGAATAAATGATTAATAATATTATTATTAAATTTTTAGATGTTATATCCTTAATTTAAATTTAATCAAGGATAGAAAAGTATTAAATTTGTGTAGAACTAAAGAAATTACATCTTGAAATTTAAAAGAAAAATTATCAGATAAATTTTAAAAGGTGGCATGCAGAATGAAGAAATAAAATAATTTTAATTATTATTTCTTAGACCATTTTAAAATAAAAAGTAATTTAAAAAGAAAAGAATATACCATTGTAACGAAATATTTCTTAATTTTTTTATAAATTTTTGTTCTCCCTGCTACATGATATATCTCTCTGTTGTATGCTTACAAGTTTTCTACTAAAATCTCTATTTCTCTATGTAATTGGAGTGAAGAATCAACCGTTGAGCGCCTGTAACACACATTTAAATTAGAGGTATTTTCTCCTTATTTATCAGATAAAAAATGTCCAGCTTATTTCAAATTGAATGGACATACATATTGATATAAAGGTCTGTGTGCACAAAATTATTGAATAGGTACTAATATATCACCAAAATAAAATAAAATTAAGATAGATGTGAACTCAACCTTTTGGTTTTAGTTGCTGCAAAACTCAGGATTTTTTTAAGTATGCTTGATCACTGCTTTTGTTGTATATATTATATAATGGGTGTGCTTGATCTGCTTTTGGTAGATTAATTCAAATTTAAAGATTTATTTATTTATTATATATAAAAATAATAGTAATTACATATTATTTTATTATGTTTTTTAATTTTTAGATGGTTTTTTATAATATTTTATCATTATTCCTGATTTTTTACGAGGAAGATCACATCAAAGAAGTTGCAGAAAGTTTTCTCCATTATGGCATGATTAATAAGGTTATTGTGCCACTTGGTTAAGAATTTTTTGACGTTATAATCTACTTGTTATTGATGTGTAACAATAATATTTTTATATTGTTATTTTATTGGAACACTTCTATAAGTTTAGGTATTTGAAGTTGTTTATATATTATTTTGATATGGATTAAATTTGGTATAAAAAAATTTAATCTGCATATATACATTTTATATACATATAATATTTTTAAATTAAAATATTTAAATTTATAATAATACATATATAAATAACATGTTTGGTAATGTATTTAAATTAGACGGAAGTTAAAATAACTATATAAATTTTTTAAAAGGTTAGTATAACTCTATTCAACATGATAATTTTTTTAATAACTATTAATATATATTAAAAATTGTTTTATTTGCGTTGAAAAATTTTAATTATTAGTTAAAATTTATTTTTCTATTTTTATTTTTATATATTTTGATAATTTTTTATTTATTATGAGATATTATTATTTTTATTATTGTTTAACATTACATATTTAGTTTAATTATTAAATATTTATTTAAATTTTTTATAATAAAATATTTAAATTATAAAAATAAAGTAAATACTCTCTTCATGAAAATATTTAAAATTTATTTAAAAATAATTAAATAATTTTAGAAAAAGAAAACTTTATTTATTTAATAATATACTTTTTTGAAACATAATAAAGTAAATAAATAAAATTATCAAATATATCTTTTATAATATATATTTATTAAAATACCTAAATTTTTTTATTATTTTATTTTTATTTAGTATAAATCTATAAATAAGAATGAATTAAAAAATTATTATCCTCATTTCAATGTAATAATTAATTTAAATACACTAAATATTAAATTTATAAATAATAAAAAAATATAATACCTAAATTTCAGTATAATTATTATATTTTATTTTTTATTATTATCATCTAATTTCACAGTTAATTCTATAAAATATTTTTATTTTGATTATTAAAATTTTGTATTCTTAACTAATTTTTCAACATTTAGTTTTTCAGCACAGTTAATTATACCAAACACGCTCATAATTATACCAAACATATGCAGAGATGTTGATCTTTAATTATTGAATTACATGTAGTTATTTTAAAATTAATATACGCCTACATTGCATATCCCAAGTGACTAATTATCTGCCTAGTGCCTATATTATAATAAATTTGTCCAACTTTCTACCGCAAGTTAAATGCTAATCTTTTTCCCTGCCAAATTGACTAATATGACATTTTCGTTAAAAAATTGATGAGGGTTCCTTCCATTAGAACATATTTATCCCAACATAATAATAATAAGTACAAAAATGAAAGATTTAATAAAAAAAATGAGTGCCATGATAATAATCACTCATTTCGTTATTATGCAAATACACAGTACAAGTGCGTTGATAAATACACGGACATAATGAATACTTGACAACTTATACTGCTTGTATACCCATCACCGTTAGGATACCACACAGTTTACTACACCCTAGTAATGCTCAATGTATGTCGATTCATCAATTTGATAACTCCGGTCGAAGAGGCTCAAAATTGATTAATATTTAAATTTTCATTGGATATTTTTATTTTTCAAATTATTTTATGTTTTAAAGATATGGTGAAGTAATCTATTTAATCCACGCTCATGATAGGTTGAGTTAGAAAGCCCGATTATTGTCTCTTTACTATAATGAGCCAGTCCAAATGGATTCACATCAATGTCAATTTATGATAAATTAACTTAGATGAGACTGATATACTTTGATTCTAGTTATAAGTTAGAATTAATTCATAATATCATTTTATTAATAGAGAGGATCTTTGTCCATTTGTAGATATTTTATGTTTGGTCATAACAAATTATATCTATTTAATTAATATTATTTTATGGCAATTATATTCTGTTGCATTGCATCATACTAAAATATGTATGTAGATATTAATCTTCATTCTAAGCGGATTCTGGTAGGTTGTTTCCGCGGTTTATACATTTTAGTTGATCCAAAATATTTGAGGAGAAACAACCTTAGTGACATTGTTGGATCCAACGTATAATGCGCTCTTATTCATTATTCGTTTTACTAATTCTAACATGGAACCAAGCGTGCTTGTTTACCCTTTTACACTAACAAAAACCTCTCTTCTGTTTCTCCAACTGCTGCACCATTCTTGTTCCTCTCCAAAACCCCCCATATTTCAGTTTCTTATCCAACACCCTTCTTATTCATCCACCTCCATCTTCATTTGCCATTTCCAAGTTTTAGAACCTCAAAAATGGGAGTAGAGAACAAAGGGACAGTGAAGCCTCTTTTTATCTCCTCCCTTTCGATTCTACACCTTTTTCTGTTTAGTCTTGCTAACTCTGCTCCTACCACTGACTCTGGTTTCTCTCCTTCTGTTAATTACCTCATTGATTGTGGGGCTTCCAAGCCTACTAAGCTCAAAGATGGTAGAATCTTCAAATCTGATCCTGAAACCACTTCTTTCCTATCCACAACTGAAGATGTGCAGGTATCAGTTGGTTATATCAACATAAATGTCTCTTCTTCGATTCCTTCTTCATCACTGCCTTTGTATCAAACTGCAAGAATTTTTCATGAGGAATCCACCTATTCGTTTTACATCTCCAAAACTGGTAGACTTTGGATTCGCCTTTACTTCTTCCCTCTCCCTCACCCTACCTATAATCTAACAAATGCTGTTTTCAGTGTCCAAACTGATCATTTTGTGCTCTTGAATGAGTTCTCTGTGAGGATCGATGACTCACTTGTTTTCAAGGAGTATCTTGTTAATGTTTCTGACTCTAGATTCTCCCTCAAATTCAAGCCCAACCGAAACTCATTTGCATTCATCAATGCCATTGAGATTGTCTCAGCCCCTGACACCCTTATTTCTGATTCAGCAACTGCTGTTTCCCCTTTTGGAGGATTCAAAGGGTTGTTGAAATCTGCTTTGCAAGTGTCCTACAGAGTTAATATTGGTGGCCCAACCATAACTTCTGATGTTGATACCTTGTCAAGAACATGGGAACCTGATGGTTCATATAATGTCTTCCCACAGGGTTCTGAGACCGTTGCTGTGTCCAACGGAAGCATCAAATATCCACCTACTGGTGCTACACCTTTGATTGCTCCAAACATGGTTTATGCAACTGCAGTGCAGATGAAGGATTCTAGAATTATGGAACCAAATTTCAATCTGAGTTGGATGATGAAGGTGGAAAGGAGCTACTCTTATTTGATAAGAATGCATTTTTGTGACATTGTGAGTAAAAGTCTTAATCAACTATACTTCAATGTATACATCAATGGGAATAAGGGTGTGTCACCTTTAGACCTTTCATCAGAAACCAAATCTCTAGACACTGCTTTTTACAAAGACTTCGTGCTTAATGCATCTGCTATCACAAATGGTTTCATCTTGGTTCAGGTGGGACCAACTAATCTCCAGCAAGGCATGGCCAATGCAATTCTGAATGGAATTGAGGTGATGAAGATGAGCAACTTCGCGGATAGTTTGGATGGTTTATTCTCCGTTGATGGGACATACAAAGTGCCAACTTCAACACCCAAGGCAATGAAAATTGCTGCTTGTGTTGGATTGGCATTGGCTGTGTCAGCAATGCTGTTTCTAGGAATGACTTGTATAAGGTGGCTAAAGAAGCCTCAAGACTGGGAAAAGCATAACAGGTTTTCATCATGTTTCCTCCCTCTCCATTCAAGTGCTAAAACAAGAACGAGTTCAAACGAAAACAGCTCTAGCTGCTTAACTTCATTCAGTTCCCCCAAGAGGAAGCCTGATCCCTCTAGCTCCACAAAAGGGCCTGAAAGGTCCTTCCCTTTCACTGAACTGCAACAAGCCACAAACGATTTTGATGAAAAGAGAGTGATTGGAGTAGGAGGCTTTGGGAAAGTGTACTTGGGAATCCTGGAAGATGGAACAAAGGTTGCTATAAAACGAGGAAATGGTGCTTCAGAACAAGGCATCAATGAGTTCAGAACAGAACTAAACATGCTTTTCAAGGTACGCCATCGTGGCCTAGTCTCACTGATGGGTTACTGTGATGAAAACTCAGAGATGATTCTTGTATATGAGTACATGCCTAATGGCTCCCTTCGTTCCCACCTTTACGGCACCTCCCTCCCTACTTTGTCATGGGAAAAGAGGCTTGAGATTTGCATTGGTGCTGCTCGTGGACTTCACTATCTCCACACTGGTGCAGCTCTAAGTATCATCCACCGTGATGTTAAGACCACAAATATCCTCTTAGATGACAACTATGTTGCCAAGGTTTCTGACTTTGGTTTATCAAAAGCTGTCCCAGAGAAAGCACAAGTGAGCACAGCTGTGAAGGGTAGTTTTGGATACCTTGATCCTGAGTATTATAGGAGCCAACAACTAACACAAAAATCTGATGTATACTCTTTTGGAGTAGTCCTTATAGAGGTACTATGTGCTAGGCCAGTTATTTCCCCATCATTGCCAATGGAAGAGGCTAACTTGGCTCATTGGGCAATGCAACAACACGCAAGAGGCATGCTTCATAAGATGATTGATCCACTAATTGTTGACACTATCAAAGTTGAATCATTTAAGATTTATGTGAGAATTGCAGAGAAATGTCTTGCAGATTGTGGTGCTGCTAGGCCTACCATGGGGGATGTGTTATGGCATTTGGAATATGCTTTGCACCTACAACAAGTTAGCCCACCCATTGATGTACCTCTAAGTGCCAATGTAATCCCAAATGAATGTCAGAAAGTAGCACATCACTCACGGGCTCAGACATATAATGAATCTGATAGCACAGACCTTGAGATTGCTTTGTTTTCTCAAATCGCCATGTTGGAAGGAAGATGAGGTTAGATAGGAAATTGCAACCAAGTTCGAAGGCAAAGTAGTCCTCTTCCTAAAAGAACTTGGATTTGTTGTGCTACTCTTCCTTCCTACAAATATTTACTTCTCAATTTTATATAAGAGCTGATAGTCTTGTTCATGCAACATGCAAGTCTCAATTGGACCGACTTATTAATTCATTAGAGCTACTCTTCTTTTTATTTCTATTTGATTGTAGTCATAACAATCATTAAGATAAGAAAAATTTTGTATCTTGAAAGTATTGTGTTAATAATTATAGAAAAGTTATTGTTGGATATTTAAAAATATATAAAACGGAATGGAGGAAAAGAAGAAAGAGATATAAAAAATAAATATATTAAAATAAAAATATTATCCAGATGTATGTTATTAGAATCCATAGTATAAAATTAGAAGAAATATATGAAGTAGTTCACCTTATCATGAATTCGAATTATTTTACTTCATGTCTCTAAAATAAATATTGCTTCCATCCCATTTAAGTTAATAATACATTACGGATGTGCTTTTCTTAGTCTATAGATATTATTCAATAAAAAAAATTAATTTATGAGAACTTAATTAAAAATTCAACAAAACTGTAAGAATTAATTTAACCTAAATAAATAATATAATTACAAATTTATTATGACTTAGGTTGGTTATTTATTATAGTTTTTGAAATAAATAAAAATAAAATATTGTTATGAGGGTATATATAATTAATTAATTATTATCATTTTACAAAAAATAAATTTGATACAAATTATATACAATAAATTCTTTTAATTTATTATGATAATAATTATATAATTACGATTATTATTATAACTGATATATTTAATATCATGCTTTTATTCTCTTACTAGTATTCTAATTTATTTATTGTCCATTCAATGCACGGGTCTTAATTTAGTGTATTATAATTACTATTGCATACATTGTGTTGTTATTAGGTTAAGAGTTTTATTAATTTTTTACTGATATCCATATTATGTATAGGTGTCATTTAACATTTTTAAATATAAAAATAAATTATGTTAAATGTATTAGATTTAGAATAAAGACAAAGTATCATGTCATGAAGTAGTACGTATATTAAATTGTTATTAACTTGCTCTATTATATAGAAAATATTATTTAATTTTTATTAGTATCAGTTTAGTAAAAGTTATAATTTACATGAAATTTTAGTTTCAATTTTAAATATTATTATTATTATTATTTTATTATAAATAAATTAAAAAATTTTAAAACTAATTTAAGCATATAAAAAAGATAGCATTTTATTAAAAATAAAAAATTATTATATTAAAAATATAAAAGTGTAAGTATTTTTTTTTAAATAAAAATATACCATTTTGACTATTTAATATCTGTTCGAAGAAGGCTTAGATTAACCAAATATATCAAATATATTAATCTAAAAAAATATTTAGTAGGATTTTCTCAAAATAAACATAATATTAAAAATTTCTATTTTCTTTGTTAAAGTGTTGTAAACTTGCATAATTCATATAATTTTTAAATATATAAAAAAAATCATTTAATTAGTAATGTTTTATTAAACATAAAACAATAATCAAATGAGATGAGTGTTTAGTATTGGGATGGTCCAAGACAGGGCCAATAATTTAGCCCATTTAAATCTGGCCGTCAAACGAATCCATTATATTCGGTTCATATTTTTTACGTTCTTTTTTTTTAATTTTTATTATTATTTTTTATTTTTATATATATTTCATAAATTAATTTAATATATATATTATGTAAATTAGTTTGAAGAATATATTTTTATATTTTAAAAATTAATTATAAAATATATTTAAATTATTTTAAATTTTATTTATTTATAATCATGCATATATACATTTCAAAAAATAATTTATAAAATGTAAAAATATATATTTTGAATACTTAGTTTGTAAAATATAAAAATATATATTTCGTAACTAATTTATTAAATGTAGATTTTTATATCCGATAAACTAGTTTTTAAAATATATTGATAAAGGATAAATTTTAAAATATGGAGAGAGATAAAAAAAAAGTAAAAAAAGTAATCGCCTTATATTTTCTGCACAGGAGGTAGAGTATGTTGAACCAAAGAAAAAATAAAAAACTGTTCAAAAGTTGCTAAAAAAAAGTACCTAACTAACCACTGTTGAAGTAGTTAAGAATTGAGAAATATAGAAAAAATATTCAGGTTTGATCTCCACCCAATAAATACCTACCTTTGTTTGTTTGGATGAAAATAGGGATAATAAAAATATTTTTTAATATTTTAAAATTTATAAAATTAAAAAAAAATATTTTTATGAGATCTATTTAAAAAAAATTAAAAAATAAAATATTATAATAAAAATTAAAATTTTTAAGATTAATTTAAAATTTTAATTAATATAAAATAAAATTTATATTATTAATTTAATTTATATTTTTTATTTAACTCATCCAACTTACAAGTAAACAATTTTTTAAAAAAAAATTATTTATTCAAAGAACTTATTTTTAATTTATTTTCACTATTTTTTATTATCTTACTTCTTTGCCTTCTATTTTTTTCCTTTCAATTTCACTGACCATCCAAATAAAACATTAATAACAAATGAAGATTGTAACCTAAGATGAAAGAATAAATTTTTCAAAAATTTAATTAAAAATTTATTATAAATATTATATTAACTTATTTAAATTATAAAAACTTAATTGATAAAATTATTTGAAGTTACAAATTAATTTAACCTTAATAATATTTAAAATTATATAGACTTTTAATATGATACTTAATTATATATTAGGCATATCAAGTTTTAGATATGAAATTTAAATGTTAAAAGCTACTTATATTTTTTAAAAATAATAATATAAAGCAACCATTATCAAAAATTATGTCATCTCAAATTTGTCTGAGGTGACAAAATAAGAATATGAATATGTTAAAATTAAGGTAAAACTAATTATGATCAAAGAGTAGCAATATTGTCTAGATGTGAGATTTATAATTATACGAAGGTTATATTATTTTTTAAAATATATTATATATTAAAATAAAATAATAAGTAAAGTTCCAACTATTTTTAAATTATATAAATTTCATACACTTCGTTTACATATAAAAAAATTAATTTAATAATTAAATTAATAAATTCAGTTTTTTTTAAAAAATATTTAATAAAATAAACTTACAATAACTTACACCAAAATATTACCAATAACTTATGTAGCAAAAAAAAAAAAACAATAACCTACCAGTAATTTGTCAATGACCTATCAATTATCAACTAAAGATATATAATTAGTAAAAATTAATTGTAAAACTTATTTCATGCTATCAGTTGAGTTAATCTAAATTTTATAGATAGAGGGGGGGGGGGGAGAGGGAATTAATAATGATAGATTTCCAGTGCCGTTAAGCAGTGGTATGATTAATCCTTTTTCCTTATTTAATTGTTTACCTTATATACTAACACACCACTGAAATGTATGCCAAAATGTCCAAAACATGTGGAAATTTGTTGATGTCAAGGTTGTAATATTGAAAAAGATAATGTTACATGTTAGGGCATCCCACCACATTCATACTCAAAAAGTTATTACATTTATTTTTCTTCAACAACACGAAAACTAGCTGAAATATACGTTTCAAGTATGATTTAGTGTGATTAATAGGTCTAAAAATGAAGAGAAGAAAAATAGAAAAATTGAAGGCAGGAACCAAGGGAGGAATATATACATAGGCTTTATTTTATTTCATTTTATAGGTTACTATGTTACATATTAGAAAGGAATTCTTTCTTTTTAAAAAAAAAGAATGATATTTAAGTCAACTTCCACCTTTAGTGTTGATCAGTCTCGTTTAGATTAGTTTTTAGACAAACATGATATTTAACCACAAATAAAAGGAACCGACACTTTAGCTTAGTGTTTATATAGTTTTAATTATTGCATTTTTATAATTTCTAAGTCCGAAATCTTGTGTTGTCTTCTTAAGGTTTTCTTTTCCATTTTCCTTTTTTTTTCCCTCTAAGAAAGGAGGGGGGTCCTCAAGCCCAAATGTCTATTATTTTATATTCAGTCACCTAATTGCAATTAAATTTTAGTTGGAATGTCAACAAATATTTTGACATCTCAACAAGGGAAAAGTATAACTAAAATACTTAAATCCTGTTTAATGAAATAATATTCCCTCAGTATAGTAACAGAATCCAAGTCATTTATTACCCCCATGGAACTAGGAAACCCTCAAACCAATTACCAGGTCAAACTAGTTTAGGTTACCAACTAAATCATAGTCACACCAGAATCACCATGTTTTGTCCTTCGTTCATTGGCCACCAAAGGCCAAAGGCCTCCACTCAGATGAAGAGCTCAACCTCTGCCCCACATCCATGATATCCTAATCCCATAGCCTTCGCTCACCACATCCACTTTTTGTGGCATTTTAATTTGATATGAATCAATAGTAATGTGTGATATGCTTTTGATTTGACACTAAATTGATCGTCTGGAATTATAGATATCATATTAGTGAGGGATCATTCTTTTCTAATAATTGTTGATGGAAAAAGGGTAACCCATTTTTATATACCTTTATTATTATTATTATTATTATTATTATTATTATCATTATTATTATTTCTGTATTTAATTTAAATTTTTATCATTGAAAATAAAACATTTTTAAATATTATTCTTATTTTTATCAAGTTATATAACTTTTTATATTAAATATTTGTTTATCTTATAGTTAGCAGCATTAAAAGTTATATTTCATAATTTTAAAATTTTTTAGTTGAATATGATTTTTTTCAATTTTTAAAAATTATTTTGATAATTTTCAACCACACAAAAATGGAATCTAAATATTTAAATTTTTTATTTTTAAATAATTTGATTTAAATGAAATATTGATATATTATAAAAAATTTAGAATATTTAAAAATAATTAAATTTTAAGTTTATGATAATATTAATCAATTTTAATTTTATTATATCATATTAATAAGGATTATATATTATAATTTTAATAATTTATTTTCTTAAATTTATCTTTAATTTAATAGTTTTATTTTTTAATTTTTATTAATATAATATAATATTTTATTACTAATAGTAAAAATATTTACTATTTTTTTGTTTTTTATTTATAAATTTAATTTAATTTAAAAATAACTCTTACAATATTGTTGAACATCAACAATATGCTAGTTATTATATATTTGTTTTTATAAAGCTTACAAGCTACGTATTACTCACTTACAGCATGTGAAAAGTGCCAAAACCAGTGTCGTGGTCCTACCTTAAGCCGCATGCATCTCAAGTTACTATTTTATAACAGACTTCATTGTATATATTACGGCAAGTTGAATAGAATTCTATGCTCCTTCTTCGTTAAGGTGAGGTTTTCCTTTTTAATTTCCACTCATGTCATAAATTGCTCTTAAAATTTTGAAATGACGCTTTAATTTCAAGGGTAATGGGGCCAACATGGAATGCTTCATGATTCATTTTGTCATGATTTATAATATATTTGTAGGACTTGGAAAAAGTTTGTAGCCAGAAGAATAAGCTACCAAATAATGTGCATTTTAAGCAATCTAAAAGGAGAAGAGGCTCTCATCATCAAGACAAAACCAAAAGACCTGTCTTACCTAATTACTCATTGGCTTATTTCTAATATAATAAATCTTGACAACAAGGAAAAGGAGCTCTATGCGTGTGCCCTCTTAAACCAGCTAATCTGGTGGGATCCGTAGAACACAAAGCAAAACCCAACAATGTGTCCAAAACCTCTTGTAAAAACAAAGTCCAAAGACTTGCACCTTAATGCAACCGTTTGTTTCTTCTTGTTGGCCTATCTATTCATTCAAAACACCAACACCTAAACTCTCCAACCTACCATTTCCAAAAGAAAGTACAAAGCCATTTAAGAATAACTAGGACAGAAAAAGAAACACCAAAACCTGGCTCTTTTAGACTTGAGTCTATATTCATAACAACTTAGAAGCCACCCAATCCATCTCTCCCTCTCCCTCTCCTTCAAGTGGCACCAGCAAAAAGACTAACTCCAATGGAAGTTTCATGCAAGATTCTAAGAAGATCAGTTCATAGTTTTCTTCAAAACTATCATTATTTCACCTCAACCGCAGCTATTATTGCTTTTCCCTTCTCAGCTTCAATACTCCTCTCACAAGCCTTAGTCCCTGCCCCTTCATCCCTCTTGCCTCAAATCTATAGCCGCCTAAGGATTCTCTTCGATGCTGCAGGATTTCCTTCTTCATCACAATTGTTTAGCATTCTTAACCTCAAGGTTTCTCAAACAATCACCACTTCAATCTTCACTCTTCCTTTCACCCTCACCTTTCTCCTCATTGCAAAAGCATCCATAATCCATGCTCTCAATCACCATAAGCCATCTTTGCCACCTTCCTTCAATTCAATAATATCCCTCTACAAGCCACTCCTCCACACCTATATCTGCAACTGTTTCTTGATTCTATCAGCAAATGCGACTGCTTTTTGTCTCATGTTTTTGGCCTTCAGCTTTGGTGAAGGACTTGGCTATTCTTCCCATGTTTATCTCATGCTCTTCATGTCAGCAGCTGGGGCAGTTCTCTTTTCTGTTATTCTTGCCAATGCACTTGTCATATGCAACATGGCACTGGCTCTATCTGGCATGGAGGGACATGGTGGATACTTGGCAATTCTTAAAGCTTGTGTTCTCATAAGGGGAAGGACATCAATGGCTTTGTTCTTGGCACTGCCTGTCAACGTTTCCTTGGCTGCTATTGAGGCCTTGTTCCAATTTCGGGTTGTGAGGCCTTATCATGTTGCTGGTAAGGCAGGGCCTTGTGTGGTTTTGGAGGGGATTTTCATTGCTTACTTGTACTCAATCTTCATCATCCTTGACACAATTGTGAGCTGCATCTTTTACAAAAGCTTCAACATTGGTCAGGAGGATAATTATGGTTACATGCCCACCAAGAATTTTGAACAACTACCATAGAGTCAAACTATTGATTTGGTTCAGCCTTTTTTCTTTATGGAGCAGCAGCTACCAGTTATGTTAAACGAGTATAGCACGAATTTACAAAATTCATTAATGTTGCTTCAAGGAAATCGAGCAACTTTGAAGACATAAAGATTTTGAATCGAGCAACCTCAGCTCAGTTATGTGCAAAGACAACAAGTAGTTAGAGATTAGTACATTATTTTTATATAAATGTAATTCTGCTTTCCTTGACTCTCTCTTTTGATTTCATCTCCTTTATCTTGTAGATTGGTTAACGGAAATCATTTACGGTGTGAATAATACAAATGTTTCCCGTAAAAGTTTTTTTTTTCGGTACAATTGTCACCGTGGTTTTCCTGTGTGTTTTATCAAATAGAAAACAGAAAACAAGACCATGATTCCACGAACCTGTGAATTAGTATAAGCTTCTTCGTTTACGTAAACGCAAGAGAACATTTAAAAGTGAAAACCAATGGATGATAAGATGTTCGCAATTGCAAATACCACGATCCGAATCATAGGATCATATTTATAACTCATTGTGAAGGAATACACATTTAATTGCTAAAAGGGTTGAAATATTACAATGCAACCGCATTATTATGATCTGAATCTATTGGAGTAAATTATATTTTTCGTCCTTCATTTTATTAATATGTTTCTTGCATTACATATTTTATTTTTATTCTTCATTTTTATCTTAATTTAAAAAAATTAGGTCATTAATTTACAATATCCTATAATATATCAAAAATTTCTTCAAACACTTCACCTCTGCTATCACGATTTTTTTTATCCTTTTTTTTGACCCTTTAAATATATTTAAACGTCAGCATTTTATTTATTAAAATTAATCTCATGAGCTAATGTCAAACATAAATATTTTTTAAAAAAATGAAAATAAAACACATTAAAATAAAAAATGAAAATAATATCACACTTCATACTTGTAGAATACCATCAGATTTATGTAAATATTAAGATAATTTTAAATTTTCATATTAATCATCCTACTAGATAAAGAAAACATTAAATATTTTTCATGTTTCAAAAATATTTAATCTATTTATTTTTATTTAATATTTTCTTTATAAAATATTAAGAAAATATTGTAAGAAAATATGACATTATTCCGATATCAACTAGTTTATCAATGAAGAAGTTCAATGCTTTGAGTTGGGAATGGCAAAACAGTTAAATGTCATCCACTGACCCTTGGAATATTTCTGCACAAACACGAGGATACGTGAAGATGCAAAGTAAAATTCTTCTAGCATCAGCAACACCATCCCATTCTATAATAATAATTCAGCAATTGGACTTGGACAAACTAGTTAGCAGAGCCTGCTGTTCTATCTTTCAATCAAGCAATTCTGAATGACTGTCCCAAATGAAATCGCAGAAGGTATGATAAATGGTATGACGGTTGCAAAATGTCCATCACAGACGCAAATAAAGATACAACTAGTGAGGCACACCGTACATCCCCCACTATCTGAATTTTCACCGTTTTTATAGTACTAAAATGAGTGTACATATATTCGGCGAGGTAAATTTCATGAGCTAGTGGGAGAACAGAATGTTACAAAAACATTTTACACTTCACTAATATGTATTGTATTTCACATGAAAAATGAAACTACCATTTCTAATTGGACCTGCCTTTCTCTTATGTTACAGTTACAATACATTGACCTGATTTCTATTTTCTCTTAACCTACAGCTATACAACATTTTCTGGAGGATATCTACCAAAATCTCTATCAAAAAGGGTTCTAATTTCTATGTTACATGAGAAAGAATGGAATCCTAAAGGAAAGGGTTAGTGCTTTGTCCAAGGTTTCGCGGTACCACAGTTGGACATAGGTGATTAGCAAATCCAAAAAGCATCTGGTCTGGTGCCACAAAAAATATGCCCAATGAATGATGCAAGCCAATGCCAGTTCTACTGCAATAGGAGACATGCCCTGCTACCAAATTTCTTCTTGAATCAACATGAATGGGACTGGATCCTTCATTTACATAGGCATTCACTGGATGCAGACGGCACCCCAAGCAATTGCAGTAAGCATTCCATTGTGCGACTAAATTTGGAATTTCCTGAGAATTCTGACAAAAAAGATCAGCTGGCCACATAAATTTGGTTCAACAGCATGCCATCAAAGACTCAACTCCTAAGCCTGTTGTATGTTCAAAGGTCCACAGGAGGCAAGAATTTGCTATTCCACGTCAATAATCATCAGCTTCGAAGGTTAATTGTCACATCATCAACGTGGAAAGGGAGACTTCTTAACTGGTCTCGGAAGCATTCCTCTGACTCGGCTACATTCCTGCTCTTTGGCAAGAGCATGATGTTGATGCAAAGGAGCAGAAAACCCATTCGTCAACTATCTTTTGCACTCTTCCTTGTCAAGTTAATGCCCTTAGCCTTCTCCATTTCAGCCTCTTTCTCGGCTTTCTTCTTCTCTAACTCTACTTGTTTGCAATTCTCTTCATGTGCTTTCCGAAACAACCTTATAAAATTTAAGAGAGTTGCAGTAACTGCAATCGTTGATCCAGCAACAACAGTATGTTAGTGGGAGCATGATAGAAAAGAGAAAATATATCGTTATCTTTTCCAAACATAAACAGACACATGCTTGGATGATGAAACATCATTCCCATTGAGACTTGCCCTCTATTTATCTTATTATTCTTTGAATGTTCTCTCTCCCATCTCAACCCTTCTGTCGATTTTCTTTCTTTTGCTGCAATGCTTACATAAGGATCCAAGGAGGACAGACAATTCTATCAATTTAGTAACTTGTTACCACACCTATCATTCTGAAGAAAGCTATGAAATGTCTTGGTTTGGTGCAGATTCCATTACAAACATCAGAAGAAAACAAATGAAAAGAAGAAAAAGAAAAAATACAAGCATGCTTCCTTAACCATAGACAAGAAAACCACACTTTTAAATCAGCCTAATCTCCAGAAAATACACATTTGTCCCAACCATAAATGCAACAGGTCATGAAAATGTATTTTCACAAGAAACATTAGTTAAATAAAGTTAATGAACTATAACCTGATAAAATAAGTAAACAGTGAAAAAGACCGGTGACCACATGTCCTAGCAACAACATAAATAAGTATTAAATCATCATCAACATACCTTGCTCAAATGGACAACGAGCAGGATCCTCACCAAAATATAGTGCAAGTGCATCAGCATTTCTACCCTGTCCAAAGACAAATTACACAATCTTTTCATCTCTTCATATTAGAGCATGATGTACAAAGAAGATAGTAAGCCTATTACCACCACAGAATATAGACTTGTTAGAGATGCCACCTCTGACTCAGCTACAGTTATAAATCCTTTCAATGTCTGAAAAGACATTAAAAAAAAGAGTCAAATACAACGTAAAGCAGATATAAACCATAAGAAGTAGAATTATGTTCATCCATGTAATATGATGCAAAACCTGGTCACTTGATACAAAGAAAATTACAGGTCTCCTTAATTCTATTAGACACAAAATCAATGTTTATGCAATACAAAAGAAACATACTGAGATTTATATTTCCCCATGCTTATCATCACCATTGATTAATAACATGGGGCCAATAGCCACACTCTTCCATAAGCATATTGCCATTAGAAGTTAGGTGAAGCTGGTAACTAACTATGCTGATATGTGAAAAGTTTAGACACAGAACAGTCTCAAAAAAAAAAAAAAAGGCACGTAGAATTGTTGGGAAATATAATTCATTATGCCATGCAATGACTTGTAGAAATTTCATCCAAGTCAATTATAATAACCTTGAAAAACAGAAAGTCAAACATCAATAAATCTGCAAAAATCCAACCATATCAGAAATTGTATCTTGCTCTAAATAACCATGAGCAGAACAACAAAGAAAGGCAAACAACACAATTCTATCTGAGTGAATTTAAGAATGAGACATCCTATAAACACCATCAAGTCCTAATTGAATAAACCAATTTACTCAAGCACCTAACCACTACAGTCCAAACTTGGAAGAACATAAAACTGCTTTTGCAACAAGTCATTCGAAGTGAAAACAACCACCATTTCCTTCTTTCCAATCACAAGTTTGGGAAGTTTTGAGATTGCTCTGAGATTCTGTAGTTCAATTCTAAACCTGAATGGTAACCTTAAAATATTCTCCTCTAGCACTCCTCAAATAAATTCACCATTTGTAATTTGCAACAACTATTCCCTAAACTATTGGTGTAATCCATTTCATTGGATTCAAACTGGAGGCTAAAGAAAAAATACATACATACTCAAGCTCAATTCAATCGATCATCCAAGCAGGATAGTACCCACAATACTTAAAACTAACATCACAATATTTAAGATCAACATGTTAGAGACTAAGGAAATGCTCACAAGAAATCTGAAGTATTATTACTGAAATGCAAGAAAAAGATATTAAAGCTCTAACAGTCCAGAGCCTATGGCTCCACAGAGAGGATGATCTCTGCCCAAGCTAACAGCCGAAAAAAAGAAACAACTTTTCTGATACCTCTCTCCCCACACCCCCACTCACCTAATAACCAACTCCTCAATGTCAATATCCACTATCCACTAACGTAACCAACTTGCCACATCAGCCAGATTACAAATTTCCCTATATTTTCCCTTTTTTGCCCCTTCTAGTATAGACCTTCCAGACTCTAGGTCCATGACTTGGGCCATTAACAAGCTGATCCTGATATTTCCTAACACAACATCAGTTCCAATCTTCAGCCATTTCCATGAAAAATTAAAGAAAAATAATTTGTTAGCTTCTTAAAGCTGCTGCTTAAGTGTTTGTTTTTATTCATACAAAATGGAGGTTGTACGACATTCAATGCATAAAATCTCCATTGAAGTTCAGTTTTCTCAAAGCAAAAAAGTTGCTTTCTGCAAACTTGGTTACCAGTGGCGATGTAAATAGACTCTAAATCCATTTAAAATAAAATCCCTTACAAGTTCTATCAGAAGGTATATTGCTTTTCTGCATCAAGGTAGTGTTTGACAACTTATTAAGGGCTTATCTTCTCCCTAAAGGAGAAGCTGGGCCAAACAAATTTTAAGCAAAGCAGCTTAAAAGCAACATTTTTTAATCAAGAAAACTTTGAAAAAAGAAGCTTTTAAGAAAGATAGTTTAGGAGATCTTGGTTTCCAGTTCTCATTTTTCCTTCTTTATTTCAAATCCTAAGATCCAATAATACATTACCCAAGAAATTCTAACTTGAAAGTAAATTTTAAGCTTAAAAGACTATACTATTACCAAACAACCTTAATAATAAATTTAAAGCTCTTATTTTAAATTTTAATTTTAAAATAGCTTTTAAGCTTTGAAAAGTCAAGCCAAATGATATCCAATTAGTAAATGAGCACATTAAGTGGGTCCCAGAACCATAATATCACCTTTTCTAGAAGGGGAAGGACATCCTAAACTGCCAACACAAAAATTGAATTGAGTACTTGTAGATTAAATGTAAATTTATATCTCATGTTACAAAAGATTGAGAAAAGAAAAAATACAAAAAACCTGTAGTATACAATGAAGAAAAGAAGAAAGAATCTGTCAGAGCCTGTCTGTGTATCTAACATGAATCACTCCCATGCACAACCATAAACTTTAATTAATTGATGATGATTGTTGTGATAACTAAACTATCAACTACAGCAATGAATCAGGAAAATCAGTACCCAAATTCGTTTTAGAAATTGAAATTTCTGTCAAACTAACATAAAATGTTTAACACCTTTCGGAAAACTTCAGACACTGGTCCATCATTTTCAGATGCAGCAAGTTCTTGTTTAACCTTTTCTAATCCCTTGATGATTGCCTGCATCTCTTCTGCTAATGATTTCAATTGTATCTGAAAGAAGTCAAGTGTTCAATTCAATCAATACACATTGAAATGATAACTAGGGGTGTCGTTAACCCACTTTTTCAACATCAAGTAAATAGCCACTTCCAGCCATTGAGAAGTGAAATAAAGTAAGAAATGGGGTTGAAATGAAAAGGGATTTTGCTGCAACTTGAGTCAACATCTGTGCTCCTAGGTGAAATTTCTCGATTTTGTGATTATTGGCAATTGCATTTTCGACTAAGATTTCTAAATCTTATGCTTGGCAATTGAAAGAGAGCATGTTGCAGATATATTTTAAGAGGACTGATTTTGACCTTGTTACCGAAGGGAATATTTGCCAAAGTTGAAGGAAATTAGTGCACTTTTTTCTCTTTTTTTTTTGGGTCAAATGCAGCTTGTCACCTTAAACTAATTTCAATTGCACTTTCCCCATAAATTACACCACTAAGTTCCCAAATTATTTAGAATAGGTTTTTGCAAAGTCCCATGTGATTTTTTCGCAGATAAAGGACTCAAAAAGACCTTATGACTATGACAAAGGGATGAGCCTTTGTCTCCAATGATGAGTTTTGATGATGATTGAAAGAGGTAAATTGTCTTCTTTTTTTTCGGGTCACTTCCCCGCTCATCAGCTTCTAAAACTCTTTAGTCACTAAAACAGGAAGGGATATGCTCACTTTTACAAATAAGAGGGAAAGGTGAAATTAGACCGACAAACCAGGGTAGTAGAGTACAGTTGAACTTTGTTTTTTGGCTATAAAGAACCAAAAATAAATCATCACCTTAGTTGCACCTTCCAGGCTAACAAGGTCTAGGTGGAAATCAAGGAGTCCGGGCGACTTATCAGCTAGGACCTAGAGCCAAATAGGGTAGAAAAAACAAAAGTTAGTGACCAAATATTATCTTCAATTGTGATAATTGATATCTATACCTTGCAAAGATAATGCATCAGTGTCATCTTATTGTTAGAAGCACGAGTGTCAGTGAGCTTTAAAAGACTATCCAACTTGAATCCAATTGCAGATCCTGCAAAATTGGAAATATTTTATACTAATACTTATCCATAAACTGGATAATCTTATCTAACAGAATCACATAAAAGTTTGACTGCTGACAGATAGGATCAGCATGCGATTATCTAAATGTCAAAATGAAGCTAGGACAATACATGTCTACTACGTTCAGAAACAAATAATGATAATTACCACAACTAAAGACTTACCCCTTGCTGTTCCCTGATTCAATGTATTACCCAAATAAAGAATTTTCTTCATGATCTCCTTCAGTTTAACGGATTTCCGGACCTGTAACAGAGAAAAAAAGTGTACAGAGTTAAAGAAATTCAAGCTATAAAATGTTTGTCAGTTGGATAAGCAAAGTACCTCTTCACAGGCAGAGTTCACCGTATTTAAATTTTTCTTAAATTCTGTAACCTGCATAAAGAGAAAAGTGTGATAACCGGCAGCAAAGATAAAATCCACATAACACTCAGAAAAATATTACAGACACCACCAAACCTGAGTACCAAACTGAATCTTGAAAGAGAATACTCTTAATTTTGACTCCACCCTTGGCACTTTCATCAGCTCCAAAAAATACTGAAACATCACCAAATATATAAGAACATGGTTACAAAAGCATACATATAATAGGAACTTCAATTAACAAGAACCAAAAGAATTGATCTTGCAACCAAATCTCTAAAGGGAAAAGTAGGGATATGTAAATGCTAAATCACTTTTTCTTCCACACGTAAATAAGTGCCATCAACCAATTGTCATTTTGTTAGTAAGTGAAAATTTGAATTCATGTACATTGCCTTATAATGAACTAGATTCCTTACCCTTTTTATATAAATAAAGAATTTATTAATATACAGGAGAAAGATAGAAATGCAGGAAGATAAATCCTCAAGAACTAAAGAAACTGAGACCACGACAAGAGAAAAAAATACAAACAAGAAACATGCAACGTAGCATGCCAATCTCTCTGTAGATCTAATAAAGAAACCCGCCCTAAAAAGACCATGAGCCAAACACCTCCAAGAAGCAATGAAAGCAACTCAATCCTAAATGAACACAACAACTAATAAACATTAAAGAAAGGAAAATATTGAGCAATGCAAGAAGAAATGAGAATCAATTTCCGAACACAATCTGCACATAAAACAATAATCCAGAGACAAAGCAATTAGAGGTTTTTGAATTGGAAGAAAATCATCGATATTAATCCTATTTAAGAAAGCATTCCACACAAAGGATTTGATCTTAGAGGGAGCAATAGATTTCCGAATAGACTTGTCCAAAAGGAAAGAAGCATTACTAGAAGAAGTGTTAGAAGTTCAGAGAAAGATGGGAAAATCAGTTAGCAATAGTTGAGGTGCTTAAATAGGAGGATGTAAGGGAAGGGAGAACATTCTGTTTGGTATTAATTGTAAACTGGGCATTAGTCCTATGTGAAAGGGGAAACCCTTGGAGGATAGATTCTCTCCTTCATTCTGTTCTTTTGCAATTCAGAAATACAAATACAATTTTTCTTTTATTTCCTCAATTTTCTAATCCAGTTCCTGACAAGTGAAAAAATGGAAATAGGATTTACCAAAAAAGAAAGTCGAAGTGTTAATAGACTAAATCCTCTTATCTGGATTATCAGCAGGGAGATGGGCCAAATTAGAGCAATACCAAAAGAGACTGCAATTCAGAGAAATCCCTATCACAAACTAAAGATGTTGTAGGAAAAAACAAAATGAGATGAAGCATAACACTAAACAGCATTATACTTGATGGAAAGAAAAAGTCTAGGAAATACATAAGAAAGAGGTGCACTATCTATCCTAAGATCCTCCCAAAATTTAATGTCAGAACCATCATGAAAACCCAAGGAAATAAGAGATATAAAAGAGAATAACCTTGAGACATAAATTTCTAGGGGCTGCATGGCAAGCATCAACCACAGAATTTTGCCATCCCTCCCAATAGTGTAAACCATACTTGTTTTGGTATAAAAGAAGCATAAACTTGAGATATAAATTTTCAAAGGCTAGCAAGCTAAACATTAACCACTGAATCTGCATGCCACCCATTAGAGTACAAATCATACTCTATTTTTTCAGGTAACTTGATGCCATAAAAAAAACAAAAAAAAGGTCTATAGAGGAAAAGGCCAAAGCCATTTAGCAGTCAAAGCAAAGTTCTTGGCAACCAAACTTCCAAGACCTAGACCTCGTTTTTAGGTCAAAAGTGGTCTATAGCAAATCCCCCTACTAGCAAGGTGATCTCTAGAAAATCCATTAGCCTCAGACCAAAGAAAATCCCTCATAATCTTCTGAATATTCTTAGCAACTGCCATTGGAACACAAAAAAGAAAAAGATAATACAGTGGGATACTAGCTAAAGACAACTGTTCAAGATATATGACCAAAGAAAACAAAGCACCTCTCCACCTATCTAACCTCTTGAAAATGTTTCAATGACAGCCTCTAAAAAGGAGCAGACCCAGAGATTGCCACCCAAAGGAATGCATAGAAAGTAAGGGACCATTGAAGAATTTGACAACCCACCAGAGGGGAAAATGGTAAAAACTTTATAATCCACACTAACACACACTACACTTCTGGAAACTTTCATCTTTAATCCCAAAATGACTCCCAAACATTTAAGAATCGAAAGAGAATTAACAAAGGAATCAGCACCCAACTACAGCAAAAAAACCAGCATCATCAGCAAATCCCTTACCAGCACTTTGACCTATCATTATAATAAAAAATTAGATTATTGAAGCCTCATTTAAAGGCTTTATAGTGCTTCAATCTCAGGAGCTAATTGTTTATACCTGAAGTTCTGGAATTATTAAATTTCAACTGACATTTCACCAATTGCTTTTTCTTAAAGAGAATTTCACCTCTTTCTGGTAGCTGGCTACATCATTTTGTCATCACCCATCCCACCTCACTCCCAGAGGTTGTTGCAAAGAATGATGGAGAACAAATCAACTGGTACTAGATAGTTTTATCATTATTGTACATTTAATTTTCCTCTCAAATTGAAGTGAGAATATTATCCCGTCAATAGTAAAGTATAAGAAATTTTACTTTCAGAACAGCTCAATAATCCTTCATGTAAATTAGTATACGCCAATGCATGAATCAGTTATGTATAAGCCACAAAAGACATTCCATACACTTTTATTGCTAACACTCCTTTTAATAATCATCATCCGTAATGCTATTACTAAAATAAATTATTGCACACCTGTTCACACTTCCCAAGATTCTCTTTGTCACCAGTGTATCCCTAAACAATCATATATAAGAGGAATCAAACTTAGTAAATTAAACAAATCAGAGTAAAAGGATATATTTAGTGTAACAGAAGATGCCAGAAACTAGAAAGTTTAATTGTCAAACTCAAAACAAGATATAAGAAGTACGGACAAATTTGTTAAACTTCACCTTCAAAAGTTCCATCTCCTCTTTGGTAGGACAAAACTTAATGAGATTTTCCACCTGATCAACATCTAATATTGACTCATCCATAGCCAGTACTGCAGCCTAAGAATATCCATTTCAATAGATTAGAAAAGATAAAACTTACCACTGATAGTTACAGGTTGAGCTTTCGAAAGACATAAAAAAAACTGTAGCAGATATGGTGTGCAAAAGATTGTTTATCTACTATCAGCAGCCTTCAGTATTATCTATTCACAATTCCATGTATAAAAGTTATTTTAAGAATCACTCTCAATGAAAACAAAAATAATAATTTTCACTGCAATGCTTCATGTAAAAGAATAATTCTTTTCATTATAAAATGTTTTAACTTAAATAACTACTCTTGCATAACTAAAAATGTTCAAATCAAAATATCAGCTTACCATCATATCAGGAAGTGGCATCTTAACCTTAGTGAGCATAATTTCAGTATTATTAGCCCTCCTTAGGTCAATCTACAATCAATAATACAAAGACATAAGTTATTGATAAGGTGTTATTGAGTTGTCAAATAATTATCATCAAGTCAATGAGTTTCTAACAAATATTGGCTTTAAGCACTAACAGACAAAAAAGTTGCACCCATATCATCTTATAAGTCATTAAATTTACAGCATCAGAATTTTAATTTATGGAACACAAAAGAGGCAGTGAACTGAAAGGACAATAACAGAACAATAATTTTTTACAGAATCAGCGCTGTCAACAATACATCAAATCTTATGTTTCAAGGCGAGCTGGATATTTTATTGACACAATAAAACTAAAGAAAAGTATACTTCCTCTACCACAAGTTAACAAGCATATGATCATGCAAGTTAGTTCACAATGAAGATGATTTCATTTAATCAACAAATCTTGAAGTTGGCATTAATTTCCAATTTAACTATAATTATAGCGGTGAACTTTAGCAGCCTTTGTGAAGTAAAACACAGATCATGGTCAATTATATTTCTAGATGGGATGTGCATGTGAGAACCATCAAATCATCTGTCATATATGGCTGCTATCAAAAATCAAATTTTAAGAATATTCATATAGAACAATACCAAGTGGACTTTGTCAGTTTTAGATCCAACAGACTTCCGCCGCCCTCCAGATTTGCCCGAATCAGCCGGTTTTGGAACATTTGCAGAGAAAAGCTTCTCTAACTCTGAAACATCAAACTCCGGTGCCCTAAAGAGAGACAAAAAACCAGTCTTTAAAAAATATAGGGATATAGATAACATCAAGAACACCATACAATTATGCAAAATTAAAATGATTTAAAAGAACAACATGCAATGTTAGACAAGACAAATTACATTTGAGGGTCTCCATGTCTTTGTAATTCTTCCCATAAACTTCCTTGCAGTGCCCTTGTAACCTTACTCCAATGTAAAGGCTTTAAGGAGGATCTTCGGGGTGCCATTCCACCAGGTCCTGCAGGGCGTGCATATCCGCGCCCCCTCCCTCTTGGATCAACTCCAACATTTGCACCTTTGGAACCTAAAGGTGGTGGAGGTGGAGGTGCACCACCGGGAGGTCTAGGAGGAGGAGGAGCACCAGGGGGAGGTGGAGGAGGTGGGCCTCGACCACCAGGAGGTGGTGGAGGAGGTGGCGCTCCACGCATTGGAGGAGGTGGAGGAGGTGGTGCTCCATGCATTGGAGGAGGTGGTGGCGGTGGTGCTCCACGCATTGGAGGAGGTGGTGGCGGTGGTGCTCCACGAATTGGAGGAGGTGGGGGAGGTGGGGCTCCAAACATTGGAGGAGGTGGAGGTGGACTTGGGGCTCCAAACATGGGAGGAGGTGGTGGTGGTGGAGCTTTACTAAGAGGAGGTGGAGGTGGAGCTTTACTAAAAGGAGGTGGAGGCGGCGGTGGCGGAGCTGTACTTAAAGGAGGAGGAGGTGGAGGTGGTGGAGCAAGATTAAAAGGAGGTGGGGGTGGGGGTGGAGGTATGGGTGGGGCAGGTGAACCTACATGTGAATTAGCTAAGGGTGGTGGAGGCGGAGGTGGGGGTGCTGGTGGAGCTTTATGTGGTGTGAATGGGGGTGGTGGAGGAGGAGGTGGGGGTGCCGGTGGAGCTTTATGTGATGTGAATGGGGGTAGAGGAGGAGGAGGAGGAGGAGGAGGTGTTGTTGATGGTGGAAGAGGAGGAGTGGATGAAATTTCATACCTTAGAGGCGGGACTGGAAGTGGAGGAGTTGACTGTGAAGGGGTAAGCACTTCAGAAATTTCTGATATAATTTCATTGCTGGCAAAAGGAAGAGTGGGTGTAGGAAACGGAAAAGATCCGCTAGGCTCTCCAACTACTGGCAAAGCCGTGGTATTCCAAGCAGACAGAGTCGGTACTGAGCTCCCGTTATTTTGCCCAAAAAATGAGGGCGGGGGCGGGGGTGGGGGCGGGGGCGGGGGCGGGGGTGGAGGTGGAGGTGGAGGGGAAGGAAGAGAAGTTGCAGTTAGAGGTGGAGGTGGCGGAGGTGCCAGGCACGGTGACGGCATTGCAATGGGAACCTTTCCACCCAAAGAAGATGGCGATACAAGTAGAGATGGAGAGTCTTGAGCTGACAGATCATCCTGCAATGATAAGGATTCTAAAAAATGTGAAGAAGAATTTCTACTATCGGATGAAGGTGGAGGAGGAGAGGGAGGTGATGAGGGAGGCTGTAGCACTTGCTCTGAACTCTGTTGTGCTGGAGTATCCAACTGGAAAGATATCTCTTCAATTGATGACAATGATGATGGTGGATTTTTGGCATCTATTTCTTCTGCTATGTAGCCAAAAGATTTTGAAGTGACCACCTTACGACTTTTTAGGTCATTAGAAACAACTGCTGCAGAGACGACAGGAGCAGAAAAAGATCTTGCTTTGGCATCTTCCATTTTCTCTTTTGTAGAGGTGAAATTTGACAGTGCGGCTGGTGCACTGTTATTCCTTGATGGTGGATAATAGACGTGCATTGAATTTGTGTAAGAACCCTTGTTAGAAGGAATCCACCTAGTTACTGCATTTGGCTTAGCTTGTTTTGCCTGAAAACCATGGGTTTCAGCCTGTTTAATCTTTTGCTTTGCTGAAAATGTATCTCCGACTGGCTTCGAGTTAGATGGAAGTTGTTTCTTGGCAGCAGATGGAAGTAGCTTACCAGATTTTTGATTGGACAAATCAGGCATCTGCGACTCTGTCTTGCAGTCCAATTCCTTTTCTGTTGCTTCTTTATCTTCATCATATTCATTTTGCATAACTGCTGAGTCTTGGAGCATATCCACCGTGACTTCCTTTGTTTCCAGAGGTTTCATCATATCAGAAGCAACAGTGGCGGAAGTTGAATTATTTTCTCCATCATCCACAGCAATGTCTTTGACCGCATGAGGATCTGAAGCCATGCTCTCATTGAATTTGTAGTTCACATCATCAATAGAGATGTCTTTCACTGCATTAATACCAGAATCCATCTTGCCAACCTGCTTAGGAATCCCATCATCTGGTGTACAATCCTTATAAGGATTAGGATCCAACTCTTCTCTCCAGACCTCTTTACGATTTTCATCATCCACTACAGTGTCATGAAAAGCATGAGAATCATACTCCGTTTTACCTTCCTGTGCATCAATTACATTGCTGAAAATCTCTTCCACTTCATAGAATTCCTCTGGTGAAGCACTTTCTGTTTCAGCACTTTCAGTCTCGTTTGCATCTTCACTCACAGTGACTGTGGTTAGATCAGGTATAACAGCATCAGCGTCCAAAAAAAGCACCTGATACAGATATGAGTATGTGTTCAACTCCTACTGGTCCAGAAAATGACTTTTTGCAGAAGAATAACAATAACTTACCTCTGCTTTGAAGTCCCTGGGAAATTGATCCTTTGCATCCCACAAAATATCAATTTCATCACGGTTCAGCATAAAAATATTTGACCGCACAAATGCAGTATGGAACATAACTCTAAACATCATCTCTTCTTGATTAAAATCTTCACTTAAATGTATGCACTCAAGAACCACATCTCCTTGAACACGACAATGGATATCAATTTTCACGAGCATACACTCTGCCTGTGATTAAAATTTAATAAGAGGACACTCTATCTAATTAATTCACAATTCAGTATCAATAGTGGAAATTTATATGGCACCTGAAGGTAGTGGCGAACATGCTTTTTAGATTTTGAAGTTGAAAAAAGAAGCTTTGAACTTCTATTGGCAGGAATTGAAGGGTCCTGACCATAAACACGTACAACAGGCCTGCAACCTTTTCCATCATCAAATAGTGGAAGCACTCTAAGAATAAGACAATCCAAATATAAGGGTGTTTCAGATGGTGGCCACTCAGAACCCAAATGTCTCCTGGAAATATACTGAAGATATCTGAAATGAGAAGGCTGTGGATTCAAAGGAGATAAAAGGTGGAGAAGTTCTCTGGGAGCTTGCTTGTAGACCATTTCAAGAGTCTTCTGCTCCCCATTGTACTGTTTCCTGTATAATAGAAGACCTGCTAGCATAAATGCCAGCACAGGCCAACCTCTCCTTTCACAGTGCATCAAAAGCACATTCTGTTGCCCCTCCAAAGACAACCAGCTTTCACTTGATCGAAGGAAGTGATGTATCATCTCTAAAGGCAGAAGGGGACAACCCTCATATTGCCGAGGGTACTCCATAACTGTCATATCATACTGAGAAAATATGTCCGAGATTTGGCTGCGTCTCTCTCCTTCTCCGAAGTTGAATACCATGAAAGAAGCATCTGGAAAGTGTTCCTGTAGCTGAGCCACAATCCCCCCCATATAAACTCTGTATTCATCTTCTTCCAAGACATCCGTGGAGAAACAACAATCAAAAACTACAAAAACAGGTAAGGAACAACTGGACAACTTCAAAACCCATGTTTTCTTTTTAATTAGATAGAAAAATCAAAGACATTAAACAAGCAAGAAATGAATTAGGAATGAAATCATGCTCATTCTGCCAAGGTGAAAAAAAAAACAGAAGGACAAAAACCTAATTTCAGTTTAAAAAACCTTCCAGAGCTCATCACTAGCAATCATAATTGATAAATGACCACCATGAGTGATGCTGTATTCTTCTGCAATGATTCTCAAGAGTAATGAATTAATTTCCTAAACGAAAGCAAATGAGGAAAATAAAAAAGGTCCACATTTTTCTAGCACATTACCACAGGCTTTGTTTCGGAATGACATTAATTATTTTACTAATTTAGGTTCTAAACATTAAAAGGAATCCTAAAGGCAACAAAATCAGCTGCCCCTTAACTGGTGTAGAGTCTAAAGAAGCAATGGGTGAAATGCTTCCCATGCTTTCATGAGCTGAGTTATTATACAGAGAGAAAAAAGGTTAATTAATAAATAACCAAAATTTAAGAAGGTAGAAAGAGACAAAAATAGAAAAGAAGCAAACCATAGACTCTCTCGGAAATCTCCAGAAGCCGATCCGGCGGCTTCCGGTAGAAGAACCTTCTGAACAGCGCCATCTGATGGCGCTGTTTCTACCCCGATCGGATCCAAACCGGTAATTGGGTTGGTCCACCACCAAGATCAAAACTTTTTGTCCCAAACTAATGGCGCCGCAGATCTTGCAAATACCCAATTCGATCAGAGTCCAATGGAAGCCAGAAATGCTCAATTCAAAGGAAGGGGAGAGCAACAGCAATAGTTGGTGACGTGATCCAATGGAGAGCTGAATTGAATGAATAAAAACAACAGTCAAAGAATTGAATTCCAAAAAGGGAGAGGGAAAAGATAAATAAATAATTATAAAATCAAAAAATGAAGGAGAAGGAAGGGTAGGATTGTAGATGGGTAATTTGAAGTGAAGTAGAAGTAGGACGTGTATGAAATGATGAAATGCTAAAAAGGTTAAACCTTTTTGTTGCGAGCAAAATAAAGAGAAAGGTTAACTTGGGAGAAAATGTGGAAGGGATGATTAAGGGAATGGATATAACAGAGAGGGAAGAAGGAAGCGTAGTGGACTGAAAAGGAGAATACTCCTTAGAAGTTAGACCCGTCTCTCTCTCTCTCTCTCTCTTTCTCTCTCTGTGTATCTCTCTGCAACCGCACACAGACAACATATTTTTGGGCAAGCTGGGTTTGATGGCACCCTTGTCTACGTGGTCCGCGACGTGGCAGATACTCTCCACGTCTCACTTTAAAATCTATTTTTCTTTTATGTAAGAAACAATAAAATAAAATGTAATTCATTTTGATTGATTTTAATATAATTTACTTTTTTAAATTATTATAATTTCAATTAAGTATTTTCATATATAAATTTATTTTATTTTATTAATATTACTTAAAATAAAAATTTAATTAAATATGTTAGCATTATAAAATTCTATATTATTATTCAATCATGTATTATAATATTTTTAACATTAATAAATTTTAAAATAATTACTTAAAATTTATATCTAACTTAATTTTTAATTAATTTATAATATTAAATTCTAAACCCTAAACAACTAACAGTATACCAAAATTAAATATTATTTTAATATATCAATATTTTTTAAATAACATAATTTTCTGTATTCGTATTTTCTTCCTCCTTTAGTTTAATAGTTTTGCATACTTTTTTTTAAACAGGTAACTACTTTAGTTTCTACTTTATCTTTTGTGGAGAAATTATATTTATATTATATTATATTATATATATATATATATATAATACTTTAAATAATAAAAAAATATGAAGTATAATAATTAACATAATAAAAATATATTATATAAATACATACTCTTATTTATACCATCTAAATATATGGAAGTAATTAAGTGCAGAGGTTGTAAGTTTGCTTATTTTATATGATAATGAAACTTTGATCTTTTGGTAGTACTTTTATTAAATATAAGTGATGATTATTCAATTTTAATTGTGAGTAGAAACAAGAAAAATATAAAAAATATGAAAAATTTCGTTCAATTTTATTTATTTTGGTTTAAAATTTATATCTACAATAGTAAAAAAAATCAATTTTTAAGTTTTGGAAAAAATGATTTAATCAATTTAACAGTTTTGAATATTCTAGATTGGATTTGAATATCTTTGATATAGTGAACTTAGTTATTATAGTATTTTTTTTACAATAAAAATAAAAAGATTTAAATCTATCATCTCATATAAAACATTATTACATTTTAATATCTGTAGACTAAATTTAATGGATCTATTTATGTCTTTCTATATATGAAGTGTAAATTTATGACATTACTTAAAATAAATTATATATGTATTATCTTAATCAAATAATTATTAATTACTTTTTTACATTGAAGTGCACTAAAATTTTAAATTTAAATATATGTAATAATATATAAATTATAAAAACATATATGCATCTATTGACATATTATTTAAATAATTTAATATATTAAAAATAAAAAAATAAAAATATATATTTTATTAAAACCTGTAACATTTAATATTATTAATATTTTAAATTATTTATTTTTAATAAAGTAGTATCATAGATAAATTTTTATTATGTATCCAACTATATAGATTAGAAAATTTGTTATTCAAAATATATATTTTAAAAAAAGTTCAAAAGTATATAAAGAACATTAATTATACATATAAATTTTTTAATTTAAAAAAAATAAAGAATTATAAATATTTTTTCAAAAATATTATATTAAAATATAAATATTATTAATTGGTGCCTTTAAAATACTAGTTAAAGAATCAAAGTAAAAATATTTTAATATCTTTAATAATTTTTTTATTTTAAATTTCTTAACCAATGTGCTAAAGCCAATGGTTAGCATTTCTCTACGTATTAAGATTTGTTTTGGTTTATCATTGGATTCAATTTTAATAGGGTCAATGAATCAAATTAAAAACCTTTTTATAGAGATATTGAAATTATAACTTGTTAAAGTTTATTATAAGTTATTCACACTTCTATGTTTAAATAATTAAAAATTATAAAATAATATCAGAATGAATAATTTAATTATAAAATATGTATGTGCGTTATATAGTGTTTAAATGTGATTGAATTATTTGATAGGAAGATACAATGTTCCTATCTGCTATGCAATGTAGCACTGAAATATCTTATTATTGAATATTTTAAAATTAACGACTTTAAAAGCGTGAGTCTTAAATAATATATAGTGATTGAACATATAAAACCCATTTTATGCATGTAAGTTTCTTGGAAAAAAAACATGATCAATTAACATTGTATGTCGAAATTTATAGAAGTGTGATTCTATTCATTAAGTTAAAATTCAAACAGTATGAACGTAAATTATTTGTATTGCAAATCAATTTTATGTATTGTATACATTTTTTAAAATACAATTATATATGTAAAAATAATCTAAACTTATATCACAATTATGATATGGAAGGAATAATTATTTATTTTTATTTATTAGTTTGTTTGAATGAGATGAATCTCTTTTTTTTTCTCTGTATATATATTTTTATTTTTATTTTTTTATTATGAAAAATGTAAATAATTGTTTTAATTAAAAGAAAATAAAGATTTTATTTTGATAAAAAGTTTTAAAAATAAAATTATTAAATTTTATTTTATTGTCAATTCAAATTTTAAGTCCTTATCTTTTATATTTTCTCCAATAAAGCAGAGAGAATATTACAATGGAATATGAAAACTATAATAATATTATGAATTGGATGCAATTTGACTTTAAAAAGTGATAACTTGGTAGAATCTAATTAAAAATGGTTTTTTCCCAGGTTTTGATTCTGTGTTAATAAATTATTTGTTTTTATATTAATTTATCAGTTTTTAACTATTTGAATTAAATTTAAATGTATTTATGCTATTTTGAATAAGAAATGTACGAAAGATATAAATAAAAATGAAAAGAAATAAAAAAATTATTGTTTAGATTGATTAGAATAAAAAGAAAATAAAAAAATAATTTTGTTTGTTTAAATAAATGAAAATAAATAAATCATCTTTAATAATTTAAAAAATAGATTTAACTTAAAAAACTGATATTTTGTTATATTATTATTTTAATATGAAATTACTTATTAAGTTTTTAATTTTTATGTCATAAAAAATAGTTAAATTTTAAACAAATAAACTTAAATAATGAAATAAAAATATTTTCTTCCAATTCACTTCTATAATTAATGTGGTGAAATTTTCTTCTAATAAAGAATTTTTTTATATACAAAACATAAATTCTAAACTTTATTTAAGATAAATCATATATATATATATATATATATATATATATATATATATATATATATATATTATCTAAATCAAACAAACGTTGATTACTTTTATACTCAAATAGAAATGTACAATTATTTTAAATTTAAGTAAAATGTAAAAAATATATAAATAAAAATAAAAATTTTAAAAAATATATAAGAAATTAATTATACATTATTTTGATTATATATTTAGTAAAGCGTGTAAAAACATATACAAGTACATTATAATATATCTTAAAAGTTAAGTTTAAAAACAAAATAAAATAAAGTTATAATTATAAATATTATTTATTGTATAATGTTATATTAAAACATCAAGGTTCAATCTGATTTACATTAAGAATCAATTTTGCACATAACGTATACGAATCAAAGTAAAATACATGATTCGGATTAATTTAATCATCCTTTGCCATTACATTAAATAATTTAAAATATAAATTTCTGTGATGTTTTCATGTAATATTATTTTAAAATTATAAAAATGTTAATGAGTGTTTTAGGGAAATAAAATTTGTGCATGTCATTCTGTAAAATCAATTCTATTAATTTTATTATTTTTAATTTGACAATTTTATCTTTGCAGAATAAAATAAGAGAAAATCTTACATGTAATATGTTATAATTTTAATGAAATTAAAGTAATACATTTTTTTAGATAACTAAAAATTTTATCATCGTAAGAACATTGATCAAAGAAAAAAATATTTAATAAAAATAATGTTTATTATTTCGAAAAATATTAATTTGTATGTATTTTAAAGCATTCAATATGTTAATTCCTTCCTGACTAATGCCAACAAAACACTAGTTAATAAAACTGATACTTGATAAAGAAAATAAAAAATCATTAAACTATTAAAGGGATAAGACACTTTCTTTATTCAGTGTTAACAAAGACTAATGAAAAGACATTATAAGAGAATTTAAGATTATTTAAAATTAATCCATCATCAAAATCAAAATAATATACAAAATTTTGATGTGTATAAATGAAAAAACTAAATTTTGCTGTAAAAAATTGAGAATGTAAGTAGATAAATTTTTTAATAAAATAATGTAAAAATATTTTAAAAAAATATTTTAAATATATATAATTAAAAATTGAAAATAAAATGAATAAAATTTTCTAATGCACTTAACTATTAGATAATTCCGTTTAAAAATATTAAATAATTATAAATTACATGTTTCAAGATTTAAAAAGCTACAATTAGTTATTATCTCAATATAAGAAGTAAGGTCTTTTTCATTAAACAGGATTTAATTATTTCCTTTGATATTTTAATACTTATTTTCACCTAACTATTTTTCCATAATTTTTAAGTAAACTAACCATGTCTCAATTATTAGTTGATAAAGTGGTTGATTGATTAATGAACTGCTAGCCTATTTATCTATTTTTTACGAACCAACCAGCAATTTTTTAAACAATTCCTACAGTTCATTTAGTAATCATTAGCTTATGGTTGGTAAATATAAAAACTAATGTTAAAATTTTTGGGTTGTTTGATTTAATTTTTTGAATTATTTATAGTTCATATATTTTTTTATATAAGATTACAGGTAATTTTATGGAAGATAATTTGTTTGATTAGATATGATTATTATATAGGATAAAATTATTTTTTAAAATTGTAATATAATTTTATATTTAAAATTTAAATCTAAAATTATTGATCAAAATTAAACTTGATTAAGCTCCTAACAACGGATCCATATGTCCAATGGTATAGTTAATGTATTCTAAATGCAGTCTAAAAATAATTTGAGTAACAAGTGTTTAGAAATATTTATAATTATAAAAACAATACCTTTTTGGGTTCTCAAAATAAAAATAATTATTTAAATTTTATTTAATATTTTATATTATGTTATTCATTGACACTGACTTAAAAATAATTACTGGAAAATGTATTAAGAAAATATTAGTTTCATTTTAATCTAATTCATTTCATTTTGTAAAAAATAATTAAATAATACATAATATCTTAAAGAAAGTATTAAAAAATATTAAAAGAAAATAAAAATAAATAATAAATCAAACAGCATTCAAATAACTTAGTTTGTTTTAGGTTTTATTTGTTGGTTGTTTTCAATAATGATAAAACTCTCATATTATTTTAATTTTAAATTTTTATGAGAAAAATGGTAAAAATATTGTAAGAATTATTTTTTATTTTAAATTTATTATATTTTATTGGTATTTATACAAATATTATAACATTTTATGACAATTTTGAAGAAGCTTTGCAATAACTTAAATTTTACATTATAATATTTTTTATGACAATTTTAAAGAAGATTTGTAATAACTTAAAAATGCTGTTTTAGGTTGGAATAATTTGCATAGGGAAGAGAAAGAAATAAATAGTATTTGAACTTGTGAAATAATTTCAATATTTATATTTTTTTTCTTTCATAAAAGTAGATGCTCCTTGTTTTTATTAAATTTAAAATTTAAATAAATTTTTAAAAAAATTAAAATCAAATGTTTGATCTTTCGAATGAGTAACAGGGGACTTGCATATAAAAATTATCATATATTTATCCATACTTTAAATTTAATAACTAATAAATTTTTTATTTTAAAAAAAATACAAAATACAATTTTACAATTATAAATAAGATAGAAATAGATGTAATGTAATTTTGATATTCATAACAATCATTTTGCCTCTTTAAAATGGAGACTCTATAATAAGGGTTTTTTTTTCTTCTTTGACTACATCTTTTATTAAATTATCTAGACCAAATTCAATATTTTTATGGTAAAAAAATTTGATGGGACATAACAAAGATTGACATAGTAGGTTAAATTTAAAGTTTTTATTATTTGAAATTTTCACACTACATAACCAAGATCTATATAAATGCTTATTGAAGCTAAAGTGAAAGTGATGAAGTTTCCTTAAGAAGTTGGAATATAAAATCTTACATTAAATATTAAATTCAATGTAAATAAAAAAAAATTATATATCAAATTCCAAAACTTAAAAACTGTAAAAAAATATTGTTATTTCATCTGAAAATTTTAACAATACAATGATATTTTAATATTTAACAAAATTATAGTAGAAAATTTGTACATAATTTTAATTGTTATACAAGTTTCTTATATAAAATGCAAATATGTGGTTATTACAATTTAATAAAGGATAAATTGGATAAAGAGCAAGTTTTCGCTTAAACATTTATATTTTAATAAAAAATTTTAACATTGAATATTTTAGAAATTTTTAAATATGGAAGACGTGGATAAAAGAAAATTTTTTTATTGTATAAAAATAACACATTGTATTCATGATAATAATATCCAATTATCTTGAGGTACGATTTACATTAATATATTTATCATGTTATATTATTAATTTTGATCAATATATTTTAATCCATAACAAATATTATTTTTAAAATCTAACAATTTATTTTATAATATTTTGTTATTGTAACTTCATTATATTGTAATGTTTTAAGGTTATCACTATTTTTTTATGCATAATTTTTTTTTTTGACAAAACATTTGAACTGACTATTCCTTTATCATTCTTATTGCTCACCCTTTGTCATAAATTATTTCAGTTTATAAAGGTTATGATAAAGCTATTATAAGAGATGGAAATGAGAAGCTCTCGAAGACAATTATGGTTGATACATGTGAGATTAGATTGTGAAACATAGATCGAACACTTAAAACTTGTTTGGATTTCATTCAAGCCTATCTCATATTTTTGTAGAAAGGAAATATGAAAGACTGAATAATTATTAAAAAAATTAAAATAATATAATTATTACTTACTGCACATTCAACATAAAAGAAGCACGGTGATCCTAAACTCAGAAATTACCTTTGTAAGAATCCTTAATTTTATTGTAAAATATTTTTCAAAGATTAATAAAATTTCATTTGACACTTTTAATTATTTATATAATTATATACAAAATTTAAAATAATTTATCTAATTAATAAAAATATAATATTATTTTATTGAATAAATTTAAAAAAATTATATAAAATTATATTAAATTTCCACAAGTGTGAGTGTTATTTATCTTCAAAATAAATATAATCTTACTATGTCAATTACACGTTTCTTTCACTTTTAAGTCTGCAATATATTTTTTTCACGACTTAATAAACTTAAATCTTACACTTGAATCTAAACAATAACAGAAATAATTGAAAGACATACCAACAATATTACCCATTAAAGAAAATAGTTAAGATCTTATCTTAAAAATTAAAAAAAAATACTGATATTCATATAATCACAATTTTAAATAAGTAGAGCACTATTAATATGTAATAATTTCGGAAATAATCAACTTCCCTAGGTATTTAATATTAAAAAAAGTAAATATATAAGTAGTAATAGATATTTATTTATATTTAAATATAAATTATTTATTTTATTTTATTTTTTTGTTTTAAAAGATATGAATTGTTAAATAAATAATACTATTTGTATACTTAAAAAATTATTGCTATTAAAGAAAAAATAGTGTGGTTAGTGTGGGGAAGTACTGGATTTGTCGTTTAGGTTTGGCAATCCCGAAAAGTGTAGAATGGAAGCATTGGGTCCAAAGATGCAGATCTTTTCCCTGGCAAGTAGCATTAACAATCCCAACTTCACTTCCGTGGATGAGACATAAGACACACTCATTCATTATCGACAAATTACCAATCAACTTCAACTTTTTTCAGCTCCCTTATCCCTACAATTCTTTCATCACAAAGTAAAATCGAACATTCATATTTGTTTAGAACAAACTCTCATTTCGTTATACTACTTGTTAGGACGAATATTTTTAATAAAAATTAGAGAGGAACATGTTACAATATCATATAAATTAAAGACGTATACATCTGATTTAATAATAAATAAATTATACTCTTAAATAAAATTTCTTTATATATTTTAATTTAATGGTAGCTAGATTCTTGATAAGGAAATATAAAAAATCTTTTAAATTAAAGTTCTGAGAACCGAAAGAAAATTGCAGATTTTATTTTTAATATATATAAAGATACATGATAAAAAAATTAATAAATAGTAAAAATTATAATAATTAATATTATTTATTAAATTATATATCTTTTAATAAAACTTTATTATATATATATATATAAATACATATTAATGAAACCATTACAAAATACCTAAAGCAAGGGAATCAAAACAATAAGAAAAGAGGAAACGGGCAAGAAATATTGTACTCACAATGCTTATGTCACATAAAATGGTTATGTGGCCAAAATTATGAAAACCATGATTAGCATAACAAAATCAACCATTTTACTAAAGCGGTGCAATTTTCTTTTAAAATTATTAAATTAGTACATTTTTTAAAGTTTATCAGATTAGGATAAGCTGTATGTAAAAAATATGATTTTTATTTATTTGTTTTATATAAAAGTTGATGAATTTTTTTATTATATATTCCTATTTTTAACCATGGAAAATATTTTTAGCGAGTTTAAATTATCACAAATTATCTTATGAAAAAAATTATACTTATATATATTACTTACTTACAAATTTTTGTAATTTTTTAAATACACTAATTTAATAATTTGAAAAGTAAATTACACCTCTTTAATTAAAAAAATCAACAAAATGTTTTATAACGAGTCATTATTTGTTGTTTAGATCAAACCTTTGATTTTATGCTTTGATTTAAATTTAATTGATGGTTAATATACTTTAACTTTTTTATTTTATACATTTACTCAATTTAAATAAATCAAAACTTCAAATCTTGTAATACAACAATTTTATTAGTGAGTTTTTCCTTTTAAAAACCCTTTTTTTTTCCTTATAAATAATGAACATAGACTATTATTTATATTTTATACAATCATAATCAATGGATTTTGAATTTTTTTTAAATAAAATACTTAGTATATAATTATAAAATCAATTAGTTTTAAGTTTCTTATAATAATTTTCTTATCTCAAATCTCAATTACTTACTCTCAAATTTATTTTTTTCTTTAAATTTTTAGATGAAATAAATCCTCTCTATACCAAAATTAATTTTTTTACTTATTTATTTGAATTATTCATGCATATTTCTCTTTTAGTTTTTAGTAATTTAATTATATTTTGATTTATGATTGACAACAACAACAATCTAATCTTTTACTATTGAGTTAGGTTGACTGCATGAATCAAATATCATAATAATAATTATATTATGAACTATATCCAAAAATGAATTATTGAATTTAAAAAACATTCTTAGCAGTTGAACCAATAAATTTTCTTAGTCGTTCAACCTCTAGCAATAGAGATAACATCCATTTGATATACTTTTCCAAGCGAGAGTCTTCTATATTGATCTTATTGATACATTTCCAAATAATTTAAGGTGAGAGTTTACCTTTTTTTTTCTATAATAAGTGCTACCCAACTTTTTTTCTATAATGCGTTTATTAGTAATTATATTTTGCCTATATGTTCACTTTTCTGACACAGCATTCCTATCTTGATTTTATTAATTTTTTCCTTACATTTGAGCAATACCATTTTCAATCATAGATTACACTCCAAGAGTTCATCCATTTATCTAAATATCTCATTGAAAGTGTTGTATATCCTCCCATATTTCTCTCTAGTTTTGTATGACAGATTTAATATATACTTAAATTATGTGACTTGTACGTGGTAAGGTATTGTCTATAATTTTTACCTCTAAGTTAGGATTAATTTAGCTTGTACTAAATTTGCATTTTATATATTTCATCTTAAATAAAAATCACGTGCTTCCAAAATTGTCTCCTCGAATCTGACTTTTCATTTATTTTTTTCCTAACTCTCCGAGCAAGACTAAATCTTTTGCAAAAAGCATACACTATGACATGCACCTAGTCTTAGATATATTCAATAAGCAACTCCAATATAAAGGGATAATAGACCTAGAGTTGACACCTCTCATAGTCTCATAGTTATTTAAAAAAATAAAATAAGTTGTGACCTCATTTAGGGCAAAATTATCACGATTTCTTAGTCCATTGCTTAAAATTTTTGCTGACCAAGTGTGATGAAACAGTTGCTAGTAAAAACAATATTCCTCATCTTAAAATAAGTGAGTTTTCAGTTTTTTATTGCCTTTTTTCACCTGTTCTAAATGAGTGAGGGAGCAAGATTAAAGATAAATTTAGTTTTCACATTTGCACGGATACCTTCTTATACATTTTCTTGATTATTTGAATATCAATAACTTCGTCTCTAGTCTTGCACAGGACCTCTTTTGTATCATATTATATACATCTTTCTCAATTTTTCCTTTTAATTCATATTATCTAAAAAATTCGCTTAAATTACAAAATACAATAATAACTCAATTAGTTTTATATACAGAGAGAACCGCTATATTTTCAGTTCATAAAAAAGGCTTTATTATTATTATTATTATTATTTGCTGTTGTGTTATTTTCACTTTTCAAATGGGACTTGGGATAAAATAAACACTGCAACGAGTTGTCTTTTAGCCGTTTGATTTTGGGGACTATATATTCGTCATTGCTCGTTCGCACGCTTCAGTGTTCAGCACACGTGACTCATCTGATGGTCCTTGGTACGCATTGGACCACGGAACAGTAGTGGCACAGCCGAAGCCCGTCTGTGAATGGCATGAGAATAATTTGCTTTTACTTTATGGTATCATGAAACTGATGCTATTACCATGCCTCTACCTAATCAATCACAACTATTTCTGTGATTGCATCTTCGTAGAATTAATATAATTATTTAAATGAACATATACTACAATAAATACGAGAAATTAAGAAACGATTTTATATTATAAAGTTTTAAATAGAACAGTTTTGGGTTGTTCTTGTCTTATTATTAGAGCCAATTGTATTTCATTTTATTTAGAAACGATTAAATTATATTAATTTTTCATCGTTAATAAAAATTATTTATATTAAAATAAAATAAATTATAAGATTATTAACCTATTCGAAAAGGAGTGTAATTTTAAAATGAGATAAGAGAGTAATGCAATCTCTAACTATATTTTGGAAGATAAGAGTAAATTTTATTCTCATCATTGTTATTGTTAATTATTGTTTATTTTTTTATTTTAAAAAAATAGATATTTTTATATTTATTTTTATTTTTACATAATTATAGACTTTTCATTTTGTGATTCTTTTGAGCATCCATCTCATATTTGATTAATTACTATATAAAAAAATTTAATTTATTTAATCAATGATGTTTTTAGTTAATATTTGGATAAGTCCACTTTACTTGAGGAGAATTACAATACTCTATATATGTAGTCGTTTTATTTTTTGTAACACCCTATAGTTGAAAATTCAACATATACTGAAGATCTCAACATCTGAATTTTTTAAAAATAAAATAATTATGCTTTGTTCAAATGATATAAGAAATAGAAAATAAAGGAATAGGAAAATAGAAAATAAAAAATAGAATGAAAATAAGATTAAAAAAGTAAATCATTTAGATAAATAAAAATATTTCTTCTAATTTTCATTATATTATTATTTCATTAATAGTATAATTTTTATTATTTATTTTCTTAAAAATTTAATAATCAAAACACTAAAATTGAAAAAAAAAACACTTTCTCCTTTAATTTCTCTTCATATAGAACTTTAAAATATATAAAACCGTAAAAGTTAATTTTTTCACTTCATATAAAATAAGTTAAACTAAATAAAAAAAATTCTATCATTTTTACTTCTTCATTAATTCCTTTTCTCGTTTATTCTTCCAAATTTTGCAACCATCTACACCGGGTGCAATTATAATTTGAGCTCTAGAGAGCCGATATAGACGAGGCATACAATTAATCCATGCTAAAGTCAAGGAAATGTTGGATGACATGCAGGAGAAAGTAAGCAAATTTAAATGCGTCAAGACAAAATGAACAATTACTTTAATAAAAGGAGTAAATTATGATTAGTTATTAGTTAAGTGATTGTACATGATTTAAACGAGTAATTAGAAGATTTACGGCATTAATTAACTATCATACCCCACTTTGTAGAAAAAAATGGACCTTAACTTTTTCACACGCTGCTAAGTAATGAAAGGATGGGAGGTGGGGCAGTGCATGCATGATTGCATCTCTCACAGGAAAAGGAAAAGGAAGGCACCAATCGCTGCGTGATATTCTGTGGTGCCTTAGGTTCCTTAGGTTCAGAAGATAATATGTCAATTGGAAAGGACACAAAACACGAGTATCTGAGTGCGAGATTGCATTGCCTGCTCATAGCTTCATGCATCCATGTAGACAGATGCCTCAAAATGTTTCGGTATATTGTCTTCCCCGGAATCATAAGTTTTTGGTATTTTCTCCCAAAATGAAAGGTCAACTACTTAGTACATAGATGTGTGCCACTACTGATCCAACCTTTATCTAATTCGCAACTAGATAAATGTCTTATACCAGTTCGGATGTTTTTAAATTTTAAATTTTAAATTTTTTATAAATTAAATTCAGTTTTAATTTATAAAATTATTATAAAAATAAATAATTTATTTTATATAAATTTATAAAAAATAGATAAATAAAAATTTTAAATATTAAAAATTAAATTATGTTAAATAATTAAAAATTAAATTATTTAAAAATAATAAAATAAAATTATTATTATGATGATGATAATAATATGATGATTATAATAATATAAAATATTATATAAATATATCATTTTTATTTTATATATTATTTATAATTAATATATAAAATAAATAATTTTATATATTATCATAATATTTTTATATTATTTAAATTTATTTTATATAAAAAATATAATTTAATTTATTGTTAAATTATAAATAAATAAATAAATAATTATTAATATTATTATTATGATAATACTTATGATAACGATAACTATAATATAATAAATATTATATAACAACAAAGTTTTTATTTTATATATTATTCGATAATTAATACATAAGATAATAATTTTAAAAGTTATGATTATAATATTTTTATATTATTTAATATTTATTTTATATAAAATAATATTATAATAGTATTAATTAAATATAATCTATATTTTTAATAATATTATTTATTTTATTATAAATCTATAAAAATAGATAAATAAAATATTATTAATTTAAAAATTAATAAAAATTTCTTTTAAAATAATAAAATTTAAAAATTTATTATTACTATTATTACAATGATAATACGATGAAAATGAGATATAGTTATATCATATATTAGAAACATGACATTAAAAAATTATTTATCTTTTTATATTTTGTCATTTCTATGTTTATAATTTTATTCTGCAAATGGTTATAAAATCACTTTTATGTTTATAAAATTATTAGGATTAAATATGTTTTTAGTCCCTCTAAAGTATTCAAATTTTGATTTTGGTTCTTCAAATTTAAAATCTTTGATTTAGGTTTTTCATTTTTTTAAATATCTTGTTTATGGTCATTGATGTTAACTTAAATTATATTAAATCAAAATAAATAAATTATAATTAATTTAAGTTAGATTAGATTAATTATTATTAGAATAATTTTAATTATTTTATAAAATTTTGATTATAATCTTCTAATCATGATTAATTTATTTTGATTTTAAGTTAACACCCAGGACCAAAATCAAGGTATTTAAAAAAATAAGGATCTAAACCAAATATTTTAAATTTGAGAATCAAAACCAAAATTTAAATGTTTTAGAGGGACTAAAAATATATTTAACCCATCATTTTTTTATATTTAAATTTAATAATACATCAACACTTATATTATAAATCTGTATTTATAACATGAAGAGATTATATATATATATATATATATATATATATATATATATATATATTATAGATTTGTTGATATCATATATTAATTTTGAATATTTATATTTTTAATAATATTTTATAAAATATAAAATATATAAATTAAGTAATTGATTTAAAGTTTTTTATTAAATATAATATGTTTATAATTTTTAAAATAAATTAATAAATATTTTATTATATAATTTAATTAAGTATGTAATATATTATTAAAATAAAAGTATATTTATTGAATATATACTTATAAATGTTTAAATTATTTAAAATTTAGTATACATAATCATAAAAATATTACATAATTTAATGCTTAAATTGATAAATTTTATATTTTATACAAAATTATTAAACAATATAAATGTTTAATTTTAAAATTTATTATTTACAATTCTTAACTATTTTTTTCTCTAATATATATATATTCTTTGTAAATTTTCACATATAATTTCATTATCATTAAACATTTATTTTACATATTTAAATAATTTCAAAATATTGATTATTTTAAATTATTATTGATTATTTTAAATTTTTATGTTTAAATTTCTTTTTTTTTTATCTCAAATCTCAACTTTAGTTATTTGATATTTTTCTTTTATATTAAAATTATTTTGTAATCTCAAATCTAATTAAACTACTTGTACCTCATGATTTTTTTTTCTTCCAAGAACTAATTCTCTTTCCCAGTAAATCTAAGTTCTTTAATTTTCTACTTATTTAATTTAACTATATATATAATATTAAATTAAAACAAAAAGTTGAGTTGAAGCTTTACGTGTCTGACCAATCCCTCATGGTCCGTTTATTTTCCTATTTTGAGTTTGACATGTCCAATCCATCATTCTACAGCTCCAGTCAAAATAAAACATGAGGTAAGTATAAATAACGGATGTGAAGATTTTTAAAATGTGATAAGTATATATTGTTTTATATTTTTACTAGCTAATTAGAACATAAAAGAATGATAGAAAATGATCACCTTATATAACGTGTGAGAAATGTTAATTAAAAAAACAATAATAAATGGTTAAAAAAGAGAGGATCAAAATAAGTGTGTTGAATTAAAATATAAACTATAAAGTCCCAAAAGTCTGAAAAAAGGGTAACTGATTTGGAGGAAATTGCATAATTAGTTAAGTTATAATTGACCTATAATTTATCTCAATCGCTATAAAGAGGTTGGAATAAAATTTTGAATAAGAACATGTATAAAAATATTCATACATTATATTTGACAAAATTCTCATATTAAAAATAAAATTTAAATTTACAATATTATAAAATATAAATTCAATCCTTAGATATTGGCAAATCTGAGAAATGAACGTTTGAATTCAAGTGGGGTAAAATAAAAATATATATTTAAATACTAATTCTATCTCTATATACAGCAACTTATTTAATTTGATTCTTGTAGATAAAAATATAGTATTTAAATTTTTATAAAAGTAAAGGATTGTAAATAAATAAAACTAAATTACCAAATTTTACTTACGTGACCAAATTAATATTTAAAGAAATTGGAATACAGTCACGGGGTACCATGACGCGGTCACAGTCCCGTTGTGTGGTGCATCAGGGAATAAGAAAGCTGAAAAAAAGAAAAAAAGAAAAGAAGAAGATGTATATAGTGATGAGTTGGTGTTTGTAAGAGGAAGGTATCTGAATGAATGTGATGACCAAATTTAATGAGAGGGTTGCTTAGCGATCTCCATTGAATGTCTCTTGCAATCAAAGGTACCTTGTGGTCCAAGGAATGCAGTCTCTGCGTGCATAGCCACACGATTGTTAGTCAACATCAGAGTGAAGTCAACAACATGAACGGAGAGATGAGGTGCATGGATGTGAAGTTTGGTCCACAAAATGATTGTGACCACTCTGTGTTGCCTAACATTATCCGATCAGGAAGAATACATGATCAGATGGGGAATGATGAGAGTAACTTAGGGGTGTTTTCGGGTTCTGCATTCCCACGTGAACACTGGTTCTGTGAACTTCCCAATACTTCCGGAGAAACTGCGCACACACACCCAATAATTTCCCCTCTATACACCTACCTCTTGCATAAGTAACTAATTTTTATAATATATATATATGTATATCCATTTAATGTTGAGTTATAAATATCTATTATTCTTATTGTTTGTGTTAAATATAGTAAAAGTTAAACAATAATAACAAAATTATAATTAAATAATTTTTATTTTAAGTTATTAGAATTTATCTTATGATAAAAGGTGAAAGGTTAAAATAGTTTTACATAAAAATTTTAAATTCAACCTTTTTTACATTGTAAAAAAATAATTTTTATTTTTTATGTTATAAAAGTATATAATTAACTATAAATTTGATATGATTAATAAAATGTTAATTGATTTATATTAATATAATATTTTATAATTATAATATATATGATAGTATGTTTTAAGTTAACAAGAAATTTATAAATTTTTTTTATAAAGTTATTAAATAATATAAAAATAATTTTGATTTGCATTAATCTTCTGTTAATTACACACAAATATATCAAAGTTTGTAAAATAAAAGAAAATACTGGACTTTGTTAATTTATCTCTTTTATAATTGTAATTTCTTGATTCTTGTCATATAGATTTTTGCTTCGCGCATTTTCTGAAGGAAAACCATCCACGTGAATGCAAATCCCTTGTTTAATTTTTCCGGTGTAACTTCTTTTATACGTGTTTGATCGATTATGCAATCGTATGAGACATCAATTTAGGTACAAGGTAGTCAAGCTTGCAGTCAAATCACATAGCTGTTAAAAACAGTAATCTGGCCTCCGATGATTGATATGGATTATGAATAATAAAAAATATCAATGAGTGTCCTCTTTTATACTTATGGAGAAGCCAATTATGGAGACAGAGATGTGAAATGAAACAGTTTTGCCGTTTAAATATCAAAAATTTCATATTGGATGGATATATATAATGTATACAATGGATTTTTTCTTCGGTACCTTTGAAAATCAGAGGGTTTGGTACACCTTCCCCCAAAAACCATTAATATGATGACACGTGGCATCATATAGGGTTTAGAGTTTAGGGTTTAGGGTTTGAGTTCTAGGGTTTGAGGTTTAGGGTTTAGGATTTGGGGTTTATTTATGTAAAACATTAAATAATAATATATGATGACACGTGTCATCATGTTACTGGTTTTTGGGAGGAAGGGGTACCATACCCCTTATTTTCTGGGGTACCGGAGAAAGCACCTATTTTTTATTTTCACTTATGCTTTTATCTTTTTTTACATTTAAGTATTTTAAAAATATTATTTCCAAAATTGAAAGGGACAACCCAACACATTTTAGTCGTAAAATAAATAATTTCCAAAATGAAACGGTGATATATATTTTTATTTATACTTTTTATATAGTTTTATGAATATAAATAAGCTAAAGTACTCATCTAACCAGTTATTATTGTTTTGTTTTTCAGCTTACAAGTTATCAACACATCTGGTCAGATTGGAGAACCGGGGGAAGGGGGTTGAACTTAATTAATAAGCTACATGTTCTAAAAAAATTAAGGAATAGATGGATGATTACCTGATTTGTAACAATATGAGATTTATGGTTAGCTCAGAATCAATTTATTTTTAACTTGCATGTACTATATGATCATGAGATTTTAAATTTGATTAAGTTTAGATTTTAGATGCAAATTAAAATAAAGAATGACATTTTTCTCAAATTTATGAATTGCTGGATTGATAATCTTTAAATTGTATTTATGCTCTAGATGATTAGTATTTTTGTGTTTTCTTTTTTGGAATATGGATAGTTTTTGTATTTTGTAATTGAATTATGAATGTTAGTTTAAAAATCAAGAGACGCTGAGGGAATAATAGCCATCAACTAGTGAGTACAGGCGGTGTAAATTGTTTTTTCGTTTGGAGTACTTCCCCAATATATATATATATATATATATATATATATATGATAGAAATAAGCTATCTGTAATCCATGAAATTATTATTTTTAATTTTAATTATTGGTTTCTTTTAAAATATTATTTTTTTATTAATCAAATAAAAAATAATTTTAAAAATTATTAAAATTTAATCCGATAAAAAATAATATCAAACCATTCTTGTAAAATAATACTGAAATTATAAATTTGTTAGAAGAAAAATACACAGTGTAGTGAGTAAAAATTTGGCAAACTTTTGATGTCCAGCTATAAAACATAAACAAAGTATTAAATGTGGATTTTAATAATTAAAAATCGATATAAGAAAGAAAAATATAAATAGAGTTATATGATAGTGTGTTAGTTTAGGTTAACTAGCATTTTTAAATTTTAATACATTATCCAAGATAATTAATAAAAAAACATATATAAAGATTTAAAATAAAATTTGACAATGTAAAACTTAAAAGTATGATTAATTTGCATATTTATACTTGTTTTCCATTTATCCCACAAAATTAAATGGGTTAAATATGTTTTCAGTCCCTCTAAAATATTCAAATTTTGGTTTTAGTCCCTTATATTCAAAATCTTTGGTTTAGGTCCTTCATATTTTAAAATACATTGATTATAGTTTCTATATTAACTTAAGTTATATTAAATCAAAATATATTAATCATGATTTAAGGATTATAATCAAGACATTTCATATATTATACGGTTTAATATATTTATATTAAGTAGCATATTTATAATTAATGTTGTCAAAATATAATTAATATAATAAGAACATTCCATATTTTGATATATTTATTTTTAAGAATCTTCTAAAATTATAATTTATAAATTTATTTTCTAATAATTATTATTATCTAAATAATTATTTATAAATTTTAAATGATATCAATTTTAGAATGACTCTTTTATTATTTTAGTAACAAAAATTTATTCTATTGTTTTCAATTTAAAATTAACACCATAATCTTAATTATATGAGATATAAAATTTAAATATTTTAATATTATTGTATAATTAATTTTAGGTTTTTAAAATTTTTAATATTAAATTATGTATATCATAAATTTTAATTAGTGGAAATAATTTCTTATATAAAAACATTACATATTTTCTAAATTCTAATAATTTTTAATTATTTTATGTTAAATTAAATGTTAAATAAATCAAGAGAATTCATAAAAGTATATTATTAGATATTAAATTTAATATATAAAATTTTTTAAGCTTTATTATAAATTTAAATTAGTCAAAATTAAACTGAATTATTAAATTTTATAATCAATTTAAATATAAATTAGCTTTAAAAATAATAAAAACAAATTAATACTAAATTATGTTAGTATTCTAAATTAGTTGTATTGCAATCTTTCATATATTTTTTTATATAATAAAATAAAGGATTAAATATGTTTTTAATCCCTTTAAAATATTTAAATTTTGGTTTAATATAAGTTAAGTTAATATAAAGATTATAATCAATGTATTTTAAAAAATGAAGGACCTAAACTAAATGTTTTAAATTTAAAGGACCAAAACCAAAATTTGAATATTTTAGAGGGACTAAAAATATATATAACCCTTAAATTTATGATCAAATTTTAAAGTTATGACAGTGTTTAGTTGAATGATTTTATAAATTTTGCTCTCTCTCAAAAATGATATTTTTATATCCGTATTTTTTGTATATTATCCATTACTCGGCTAATTTTATGATGAAAAATAAAAAATACAAATTTAATTAATTAATTAATTTATAAAAATCATTTACTAGCGAATAAAAGTTTTTAAGTATTATGATAGGTTTTCTTGGTATAATTTTTGTTTAATATAAATTAAATTATTAATATAAAATTTTAAAAATTTATACTAATAAATGATATACCTTATCAATATTTGATATATTAATAATAAATATTATCCTTTTATATTAACAATTTTTTATTAGTATAATATATTATTCTATTAGTATAAATTAATAATATTTATATTAATAGTTTAAATTCTGTTAAAAAAGTCAATATTAACAAAAGATTAATATAATATAAAAATATAGGAATGTTCATGACTCATCTTAAAGACAAATTTAGGTTATATTTTCATTGTCCTAATAATGTCTGATGTCCTAAATTTTTTTACAAATTATATTTTTAACAATTATGTATCAACAATAATATTTTTAATTTAATGGATAATATTTTGTATAACATTATATTTATGATTATATTTATTTTAAAATATATACCATATCTAAAATACGTCCTAATTTAATTTTACATTTCTTTAATTATCTTGTTTCAAATATATTTTATCAACAAACCAAATTGATTCGATCTTGTTCCACGTATTGTTATATCTTGATCGGGTTAAATTTAAATTTAAATAATTGATTTTACCAAAATTTCAACCCATTTTTTAAATGTCATTATTAAAATGTTAGTAAATATTGATAATTTTCTTTATAATAAATTGAAGAGCGAAAAAAAACATTTTTCTTCTTTTTGTTACTTTTATATGCTATAGTGGATTTGCATGAGAAGCTTAACATGTTCTTTCCATATTACATAATGAACCGGCAGGTAGTTGATTTATGATTCATATGGACCACTAAATCAACGTGGACATAAAAAACAACGACTAAACCACTTTGGATAAATTTTTTCAAAAAAGTACATCACTATAGCCTATTTCGTTACGAGATTTGTGAGTTTTACATCAGTTTGTTGTCTCCATCAAATTGAATGTGAAAAAAAAAAACGGTTTTGTTAATTTTATATGAGATTCTAGATTTGAATTTTATATTTTTTTATTGTAAAAAAGATTATACCAAAAATATTACTAAACCTTTTATTCTTAAGATGATAAATAATTATTTTTTAAACAAAATTTTACCAATTTGAAATATATTTAAAAATAATCCAAAAAATTAATTTTATCATTTTAAAACTAATAATAGGTTCCCTGTGAGTGCCCCGGGGTAGTGGTATGCATGATATGTCCAATACTGGTCCCAATCCCACTTTCATCATCACGTTCATATACTCGTCTGCTTTAAAACTGACAATTAAAAGAAACACAATCATTCCAAGCTATTCTGCATCATCTATCCTTCGCCTCTAATTATAATGCTCCATTAACTTTCTTATATTATATGTATATATAAAAATACTAACCTCATAGTTTCCCAATTTCAATGTTCTCTTTTGCTGTTACCCTCATTAACAAACCATTTTGATTGATAGGGACGAAGTTGGAAGCAACTCTTTGTACATATTTCACCTTATTGCATGCATGCATCACTCTGCACCGAAAACAAGGATCACTCTTTTATGAACATGCACCAAGACAAAAGCCTAAAACAAAACCTTGCAGGTCTTTTTCCAGGGCTAGGTTATAGTTTTTTGTGGTTAGCGTAATTATCCGACTGATTTTTTTTAAACACAGATTAGTTAGACTTACCATTATTTGCAATGCACTATATAGCAATGATTGCATCAATTAAAGCGAAAAAATTATCTGCATTGAAATTGAAATTGTATTATTTTTAAAATTTTAGTATATATTAATTAATTCTAAATTAAATTAAGTTAAGTGCATATGTCACTGTTTTTTTAATAAGTGACTTCGTCATTATTTAATATTTTTATATTCTAAGAGAAATTTAAATTATTGTTATTTTTTAAATGTCATCTTTCTTTGAGTAAATATTTTTAAAATTATTTTTACATTAATCTGTCTCATAAATTTCAGTTACTTGTACATTTAAATTAATATCTTTTAATTTTTTAAAATATTAATTTTCTTTTAAATTTAAACTACTTATATATTTTTTACTAATTTATTTGAATTACACGCGCAGACAGTCACACTCCTTTATAATTGGAGGACCATCAATACTTCAACGATTAGGGCACACACCTCACCAATTTGTGCACCACATACAAACATTCTTAATTTTTATTTTAAAATTTATCTATATTTAAACAATACTTGTACAGAGTTATTTTTATTTGCTAATTTATTCTAATTTATGACTTCATTATGGCAAATGTGTTCAACGATTTCCGACGAATTACAAGTTACAACTCATCACAACCAACTCAAGTAGTAGACATTATGCCATATGCATACACATTTTTCCAAGTTGAGATATTTAAAATGACCGACAAATAAAAAACCTAAAGAAATGCAGAGCAATCAGATTCGGTCTTACATGTTTTTTGGGCGCGTATAGGGGCAATAGCCCAATAAAAAAAAAGGAAACTGAATTACAGGAACAAACCATGGAGAACTGAAACCCAATAGCATCAGGAATTGAAGAATCCCTCTCATATAAACCATATCAAATCTAAAGAAATGCAGGGTAATTAGATTCTGGCGGTTCCTTTTTTATTCCATTTTTATTTTTTACACCCATTTTATTTTTTTAAAATTTTATATTTAATTTTATTTTTCTGTAAATACACTCTCTAAATTAGTTTACGGAATAATTATATATATATATATATATTCTGAACAAGTGAAATTTAAAATAATTTAAATATATTCAATAAACTAATTTATAAAATGTATATAAAAAAAATAGAAATAAAAAAAAGAAGAAGAGGGGATGTAAAAAAAAAGTGCAAAAAGTATGGACCCAGATTCTGTCTTGATCCTTGTGCTTGGGCATCCGCATTCACAAATATCAAACCATGTGAACAGAAAAGAAAAAGCCCAAATCAAACAAATTAACCTAATTCAAAACACTTTGACATTCGTTTCTTCTGTTGAGAGTTTTTCCAATAAAGATATTGATATATGATATACAATTTATTTATTTGGTAACTAATAATATAGTTAAATTATGTTTCTAGCATTCTTATATTTAGTCCTTGAAATTAAAAGGACTAAAATATAGATTTATTCTTTATTTTTCATTCGATTTTATTAGGTTTTTTTATGCGGAGAAATGTGAGATTAACCTTTGAATAAGAGCGGTGGTGAAGTAAAACCCTCTCTAGAGTGTGGTTTCCAAAATTTGAAGACAATATAAATGAAGTTTGTCAATAATCACAATTTACTTTCGCTGTACCGTTATTGGGTACTATTACATATGGTGCCTATAGTTGGGTATCAACTGGGCTACTGTCTTCTGTTTTTAGTCCAAGGCTATTTATTGTCTTCAAAACTCATCACCGGTTATAGGCGGAAATTATGGGCCTTTGGTTGGCCCAAGCAATGTCCATAAAACATAAAATTCCTTTTAATTTATGAAATTATTTGAATTTATTTTATGATTATTTTTTTTTTACTAAAGTATACATGTCTTTTCCTTGTAAATATCAATCTTTGTAGGTAATTCTAAAGAAAATAATTTTTTTTATGTAATTACAATAAATATATCTATCTAGCTATCAAATTTTACTGGTGTAATAGATTATACATTTTCAGTAATCAATTAGTTAACTATGTTAACCATTATATTTTTTATAATCAATTACAAATGATAATTTGTTAAAAAAAAGTATAATTAATTATCAAAATATATAATAATTCATAGTATAAAAAATTGTGGTCAACTTAATTATGTAACCGGTAAATACAACTCAATTATGTCATTGATAAATAATTGATTATACATTCTTGGTAATGGATTAACAAAAGTAAAATTTGTAATGTATATAGATGAATTTACTGTAATTATACTTAAAAATAATTATTGTAATTTTAAACATTTGTGTAACAATTTTCTTTTATAATTACCTATCAAAACTAAAAGGTGTTGATTATCCACTATTAAATAGACTTTTTTTTTAACCAAATAAACTTTCAATGAAACGAATGAAGAATGCTAAACATTTATTAAAGTACGCTGAATATAGTAATTATTTTAAAGCAATTACCTTCTGTCTAAACAAAGGATAAAAAGCAAGACTTTTATACCAACAAATAAAATAGTACTGAAATTTGGATATTGTGGCATCATGCAAAGATGGGCTTGTTGCTTACTAGTATGCTCCTTTCCTTGACAAGGAAATTATTAAATCTGATTCTTTTGATGCCTAAACAACACATAAAAATGGCAGATCAAATATATACATTATTGGATGAGACTTGAGAGGTAGATAACGATTACCAAAGGCAAGAGGATTGAGGAGGTTTAGATCATATATAAATAAATTTCATATATTATAATTGAGCAAAAATAGAGAATCCATGGTGAAAAAAAAATCCCTTCTCTTCCCCATGGCCTTCTGATTTCTATAAATTGAAACCTCAAAGGACTACACTCCTCAAAATGTTGAGTACTTGAGTTTCCAATCTTCTAGATGACAGCTCAGACTGCTGGATGCTGTGTGTGTATATTATGATGTTCATTTGTTGCTCAAAGTCAAAGCAGTGTTTGGAGAATGGAGATGGTCCATTCACAAGGACATTTTGATCCCATGTTTGAGGATCTAAATCCTTTCATAAATAAACATTATAGTTGCAGTTACTTCCCTTGCTTCTTACCTGCAATCCAGGGATTACTAATTAGAAAGAAATGTCAAGAAGTCTAGGCACCAAGATGAAGGAGAAAAGAGAACAGTAGGTAACAAAGCCAACTGCCGCCTCTTATGGTAACAATCTTCTTCATATTACTGTCATATACCTCTCTGAAACCATGATCTTCTGACAGTGCGCCGGATGTGACGCTCATGTCTTTCTAAGAGCTCATCAACTGTGTGCATATGAGATAGTAACGGTCCTGAAAACTCAACCTTTTCTCCTTGATCCTGATAACTCTGTTAGGAGGGAAATCAATAAGAATAATGTCTATTCAAAGACACATAAATTGTATATTCTGGCTTCTGATCTAAGAAAGTTAATAACTAAAGCAAGTCAGGAAAAGGGTAAACCGCATCAATTTTTTAAGTAATTATCACAAGTCCCTAATTTCATCTTGCTAGTTGCAACTAGAATCCCATATCAGTCTAAACAGCTGGAAACAGAAACAGAACAGGATGTAGCATGAGGTACATTAGTTTTGTTCCTCAGTGAATATTAATGAATGTGGCAAACATATAAACTTACCAGGTTACTTCTCTTGGATAGTGAATCTTCCCTGTGATAAAGTGCCACGGACAGTTCTTGTGAATGGTACTCTTCAGAAGTATCAAATGAATCTGGACGATCAAACTTACTCCATTGATTTTGCATTGCAAGCTTAGGAATTTCAAGTAGGTCATGGCCTCTAGAGTTGGTGTGTGCCCCAAAAAATTCCTTACTTTCATAGTTTCTGGATTCAGAATTATTCCTTGAATTTAGTGTAGAAGTCTCTAATGAATTAAATATATATCCTCTAGAAATAGACCGAGTATGAGATCTCATTGAAGTGTCATCTGTACGCCTTTTTGCCCATGCAAAACCACTTGATTTTGAAACTTGTAATGGTCCAGGAAAGGGAATATCTACTTGAGATGTATTCTTTACTTGGGAAGCATCTTCTGGTTCACCACTAGATTGCTTTGGTGCTTCCTCACCCGTGTTAGTGTTTTCTTCTTTAAGGATGTGGACCTGGACAGATCTATCATCCATCTTTTGGGAAATTTGAGCTTGACTAGTTAAATCCTGTAAGAGAAAAATAAGATCTTAGGTGAGACTTAATTTTTGGTAATTAGTGACTGCTCCAAATCAGTGTGCACACGCATATAAGATGAAACACAATGATAAAAAGAAGAAAGAAAGCAAGATAGAAGATAGACCTCTGCTGGGACTAATTTACTCGGTCCTAGTGGCTTTCTTGATGGTTTTCTTGTTTCTGGTCCACAAACTCGTCCCCCAATCTTTTTCCTGAAAGTTTGTCACCAGACGATTTTATGAAAAGGCAACAAGTAATAATTGCAAGAATGGAAATTTTAAAGAATAAGAGTTGTTTATTATGCTTAATATTATAGAAAGGTTCACCACATTTCTTTATTGGCCGTACAACCTTAGAGTCAGTTTGATATATCTGGACACCAAACTGATCCTTCACGATATATCTCAAAAACAGAATCCACTTCCAAGTCCCATAGAGATATGGAAAATTGAATATTCTAATAATTATGTTGACATTCATCATTCATGTTATTTTGACCTTCTAATAAGTATTTATTTTTTTCATCTTCTGAGAACATTAGTTCTAGTCTCAATAGTTGACTTTGCTTCCTTGTTTGCTGCACAAAATGTTCATTCGAATGACATTTGAAACTAGCAAGATGAAGAACCAATCCAAACTTCCCTGGCATTCTGATGGCCAAACATAGACCTTGATAAACTATTCAAACAAACAAACAATCCTCTGTGGATCAGCTTAGGAAATCAAAGTAGGGTAAGAGACTTGGCCAACTGAATTGCAATGCAGATATTCTGAGTTTGACCATACAGGATAAACTGCTAGAGGCACTAGTTGATGCTTGATATGTAACCTTCTCAACCTTTCTGGCCAATAAAACTGCATAAAATAGACGGTGAAGATGATTTTCACCTTTTTGATTCCTCCTCTTGTTTTGCATCAATCTCCTTGCTAGGTGGGTATGTCGGTAAACTTGATGGGTCACATGCATACGGTTTTGTTTTGAAATACTGAAATTGGTAAAATTGTTGTATCAGAAAACTAGAAGAGTCCAAAACCACGTATTAATGCTTCACATAGTCATAAAGTTTGCAGATGATGCACAGATTTATGCATAGGACTAATATCAGAAGAAAAGAAAGATTTATCTGAATTTTATAAAAGCTCCAAGCACTATCAAATTCAATGGGATTTTAAAAAAGCTCCAAGTACTATCAAATTCAAAATGGGAAAAGGAAATCAAAAGACTGTGTTGTGCAATAGAGATATAAACACTGCCGAGTTAAACTACCTCCAATGAGAGAGCAGATGAGGCAGTCCCACGTTTGTTTGGATCAATAGAAAGAAGAGTTTGTATAAGATTTACACTGCTTGCAGGAAAATCTTTAAAAGTCTCTCGGAGGCAACTATCATATGGTTGCTGGGGCTTGAACAACGTTGCATGAGGTAGTCTGGTCTTTTTCCAGTATTCATCAGGTGGGGAGCCACAAAGCTTGAAAATTTTGTGCAATTGCTCAACCTGAATGTATAACAAAGTTGAATTCAAAAGAACATTTAAAAAACAACACTAGAGTTGTCATTTCCAGTTGATTCGTTTATTATCAATTAGCTGGTTAACAATCAACCAATTTAGCTTGATTCCACTCTCCATTGTATCAATATCAAACAGCTGAACATGCAAAAATAGTATCAATGTCAAGCAAACCAATAGTTGATTGCCAAAAAACATCATGCAATAGGAACGGGACTAAAATTTCTACTCTCTTCAACTATTGTCAGCAACTACATAGGATTTATTTTGAAATTTACAGTGTGGCTTAGATATAGTAATGTAAAAGAAACAATGAATTAAGACAGTTGAGAGTTGAGACTGATAACTAGGTAACACGCATTTCAATCTTGCTTGAGACTTAAAAAGACATTCTCTTAAAGTGCATGTGGTAAGGTGACACAAACCGCAGGCCACTTCGGCATCTGATCCAATTCTTATTCATTAGCAAATACCATGGAGTCTTTTAATAAAGAAGTTATTTACTATTTCCCGAAAAGATCTATTCCAATTTTCAGATTTACACTAATTTGCATCATCAGAGGAGAATCTGATTCTGAACAGATAAAATATCAAATGGGAAAGGAAAAAAGTCCATACATTTCGAAAAGGTTACTTTACTACCTCAGTTCTCCCCTGAAGTATAGGCTTCCCAACAAGTAACTCTGCAAATACACAGCCAACACTCCAGAGATCCACAGATGCACCGTAATCTGTTGAACCAAGCAATAGTTCTGGCGGTCGATACCATAAGGTAACAACACGACTGGTGAGAGGCTGCTTGTTCCCAGAATTAGAGAAGTTTGCCAACCCAAAATCTGCCACCTTCAATATCCCTTCGTTATTCACCAGAAGATTTGATCCTTTGATATCCCGGTGCATTACACCCCGTGAATGACAATGTTCAAGACCAGATAACAACTGTTTCATGTAGCATTTGATCTGCCCAACAAACAAGATTTTATAATCAGTACGCACTTTTTTGCATCAATTTTACAAAATGAACTCTTCAAACTTAAGCTGTATGAGAAAAACAAAGCAACAAACATGCAACATTCAAAACAACAGGAAAGCTAAAATACCTGTGATTCACTAAACTTAATTTCTGGTCTAGACAAGAGACCTGTGATGTCGTGCTCCATGTACTCAAACACAAGGTATATGCTACAAGACAATCTAGAAGTAATCAAGCCCTCCAGTTTAATGATGTTTGGATGATCAAGCCTTCTAAGAATCATTATTTCTCGTGCCATAAACCTGACACTTTCTGGCTCAAAATTGTCAAATCTCACCTTCTTCAGAGCCACTATCTTCCCCGTTTCAATCTCCTTTGCTCTGAAAACACTACTATATGTACCCTGCCCAATCTATTTAACCATTTTGCAACAAAAAAAAAAAAGTCAAAATAATGAAAATTAGTAGAAAAAGCGCCATTTTATAAACAACTCAAGAAAAATCAATCACTCAAAATACATTTATATCATTCCAACAAGTTTGACAAATCAAATCCTTGACCTTAAAAATTCTCATTTTGAAATGCAACCTAGTTAGTCCCTGTTTGGAAACTACTAATTTTGCAAAAATAACTGCTTATATTTTTAAAAAAACCATCTCAATGAACTAAAAAAGAAATACTTTCTTCAATATAAACTGAACCAAACACTCATTTAATCCGTCATAAAACTAAAAATTGATAATTAGATATTACAAGACGGTTGTAATTATATCAACCTTGTCAAGTTTCTCAAATGCATCAGCTCGAAGAGGCACCCAACCATGAATGGCTTCACACGCGACGGCGCTGAGCCACGCCGGCCAACCCGCCGCCGCTTGCTCTCCCTCCACATACTTACTGAGGTTCCCCAACCTGAAGCTCAGAGACTCACTTCCACAATTCGAACTCCCCCTCCCTGACTCACCCAACTCGCTCCTACTCGCTCCCACTGAATCGGTCTTCTTCTTCCTATTCTTATCCAACTCAACCGAGTGCTCAATCGCAGGCGTCACTGACACTGCTTGCTTCACAACCACGCACCCCATTACGCCTCACCGCACCGTATCATTCCCCAACACCTTCAAATTCCGACCCACAATGCAACCGGTCTACTTGGTCCAGTTCTTTGTGTCAAGTTAACTCCTTTGGGAACCGCAGAGGACGAGGGAGAGCATCAGCAACTGTTTAACAACACAAGGGGAAATGGGTCTGGTTTTTTAAACCCGCATGACACGAACTCAGACACAGACACCAACATTGGACTTTGTTTCATTCGCTTTCTCACTTTTTTTTGTTTCTCCGGCAATTGCGGAGAGAGGGTGGATGTTGGGATCTTAATGAAGCTCACTGAAACAGAGCGCCGGAATCAACGGAAAAATGAAAAAAAATTGAGTGTATTTGCCTTTTGAATGACAACGAACGGAAATGCGAAATACTGGTTTTGTATTTGTTTGCATTGTTATAGGTTTGTTTTGCTTGTGTTGAAGTGAAAGGTAAACTAGAAAGTAAGCAAATTTTGCTTTGCATGGGATTGGGTAGGAACTTGGAAGAGCGCGTGTGAAAATGGACTTTGTATTGGACGCGCGTGAGATACATTATCAAACCTATCTTATATCCTTCTACATATATATATTTTTTTACAGTTATTATTATTTTATAAAATAAGCATTAAATAAAATATATATTTATATTTATATCTTTAAAATATAAAAATATATATATTTTAATTTAATAATTAAAAATTATTAAAAAATTAGAATTATTTCATTATTATATTTCCATTTTCATTTCCGTCATGTCATGCTAATCATCAATTATTATCAATGACAATTAATATTGCTTCCACACTGGTAAATGGTATCCGGTCGTTGTTGTTGTGTTGATTAATGGTCTTTGTAATCTCTGTTTGCTTATAAATTTCCACTTTCTTTGAATTTAAGATTTGAAGATGTTTTTCTGTTCATACTTAATTCACCACTTTACTTAGGTGGGGACAGAGCAATAAAATGGAGGCTATAATATGCTCTTGGGTAATTAATTTTAAAAACAACATAAATTTGCAATAATAATTGTCCGTGTAAAAAAATTGCTTGCTTTTAGCTATGTTTACAGTTATGCCATCGCTGACATTTTCATCTTTACTTTTGTCAGTTTATTGACTTATAGTCCAAGAATTATTATTGGGTTTGATTTTGAAAGGTTAAAATAATAATGGGGGCAAGCACCTCCTCTATGCTACAAAAATTCTTCAAGGTTTGACACTTGGAGATGAAAATATGAGAGTCTATTTATCTTCTTCTTATCCTTGACGTTGATATTGACCACAGTTCTCACTTTCTTTGAGATAACGCTTTGAAATGTTGGATATTTCTGAGTGGGTAGAATGCGTGCTGTTTAGGATAGGACTGACTTGGGATTTGAGAGGGAGGGACCATTTTTACATAATGGTAAAATTTGCCCAAATAATCCCATTTGAAATTGATTAAGATCAAAACTGTTAAATATGTTTGAATATTTAACTGTTACCTGCTAGTTTCCTATATTTCAACATTTCTTTTTATGTGCTCAAGGTAAGAAAAGGAAGAGCAGCATTTGGTTCAATTAATACAAAAGAAAAGTTGTGTTAATTAATTATTCTTTTTGCTAATGCACTGAGGAATTGTGTTAATTAATTATTCTTTTTGCTAATGCACTGAGGAATTTAGTACAATGATTAGGCATGGTGTATCCATAGCTGACTTGAGTGAAAGAAGGATAGCATGATGATTTGATGCCCAAACCCTTGCCTACCACCTTATTAATATGCCTGCCTTATTTTCAGTATGCTGTTTTTTCAGTAACCTAAGAGAGAGGCAAAACATTGCTGTGTAGTCCCCACTATCTTTATCTTTTTCTTTTCTTGGTGACAAAACAAAAGAGGACTCCGATCCTCCAACAACTATTTTTACCATTATCATTAAATTGTGTATAATTTACAGGCACTTTGGAATCCTAGAGTAATAGTTAGGAATAGGATAAAGTAAAATAGGTGGATAAATTTTCCTGTTCTTGTCACAGGGACAGACCATGCTAAGAAATCATAATTTGAGGAAATAAAGCTTGGAGGTGAGGGGTTGGAGAAGGAAATGTCTTTATCCCTTGAGAATAACTGAGATTAACAGTTGAGTTAAGCTTCAGAATTAGCAACAGAAATGTAAAGTGAGGTAGTAAATGTGGAAGGTGTCATCTAATTCATCTGACAAGGTCTTCTGCAGTTGATTATAATGATCTTTTATTAAATCCCACCTTCACTCATCTTCTTTCCCTTAAGAAAGTTTCACAAATTAAACCATCAAGGGAGAGAAAAATAAGCCTGAGAGGGCAAGCACAGTGCAACTTTGGTGTATTCAGATCAGATTCATCCATAAACAATCCTGCACTATTTTTTTTTTAAAGTATCTAAATGAAAGAAAATAGTAAATTTGTAATGAAAGAATTACACTAACTTTTTTTTTCCCTTTGTTATAAAGTTACAGGCTTCCTTTTATCAGCTATACATGTGGTGTGTTTTTCTCATCACTGATGTAGTATGAGAGTATCTCTCTTTACCAATCCCTTCTCCACCCTCTCCCCACAAGAAAAAAAGATGACTCTGATAAAAGCCATAATTGCTGCCTCGTGCCTCTCGTGATCTAATCTAGATCTCCCTCATAGCATGGTCAGAAGCAATCATACAAATAAACAATACAAAAGTGATGGCTAATAAATAAATCTATAGATGAAACTATGAAAGAAACCCTTACATTAAATCAATGAAAATAAATGTAGATAAAGCATTATGTAAACATAAAATTTTGGGGGGAGTGTTGAAAAGTGGTAAATAGCAAAAGCTAAAACAGGTAAAAGTTTTATCTTTTACAACCTTGCACCCATCTTTCCCTAAAAAAGTTTCAACCCAGTTATAAGAAAAAATATGATTAGCTGCCTAGTATTTATTGCATGGGTAAAAACAAAGCAGAAAAGGTCCTCAATTTTTTTTAATGTGTGGTGGATCAGATAAAATAAATTTTTTTCTTCCAAGCATTTATTAAATCCTCCAGACATTTTGACAAAGTTGGCTTGATAATGATGACAAAAGCTGTTAGTGCCATAGTGTGTTTTAAATGGTAGTTTGATAAAAATAACAAGAAACAGAAAAGCGTGTGCACCTAAACAAAATTAAACACACAAAATTTCTAAACAAGGAAACAACCCAAACAAGTGAGTAAATGTACACCAAAAGAAACAAGTGAGTAAATGTGATGTTGAACAAAGCATGTGAAGTAAACTACTGTGATTAATTTTTCAATTCAGTTTTTATATTTGGTGGCAAAAGCATCTCATCCCTCTTCTCTGGTGGAAGAGATGTCAACGAAACTCAAAACCAACACTAGTGATTAAAAAGAATAAAGGGTAATCAAATGAAGAACAAAAGGAGGTGGTTGTGGTAGGTCAAAGGTTGGTCACAAGTGGGGATCCATGTCAGGATTTGCTTTATAACTATGGTTTAGTTGGTGCAAATATTGACTGGAGAACCTTCATATGCTTAATGAAATGCAAAACAGGAATCCATATAAAAGGGAACCACAACACAACAACATATCCTTTGTTTATTTTCTTTGCTTTTCTGCTCCATTCTGGCCGTGTAACATGTTTTTGTTTCCCTTGTTAATTACTACGCAGGTAGAAGTTAACTCAACAAGGTTAGAGCCTACAAGGGTATTAATTATTCTTAATTCTCATATTAAATTATGCATCTATTTCTATTAATGTTATATGATCCGGAAATCTGAAAAAATAACTTGTCTTGGTCATCATCATTAATATTTGGCATTTACATAATCATTCTTAAATTCTCTAGTGCAATAAAATTGAGTAAGTATTCTCTTTAAGTGAGCTAGTAATAATGTATTTAATGGTGATATAATTTGAAGCATATCATAATTTTAACCCACTAAACTTTAATATTAGATACACCCTTTTTTATTTCAAAGTATTTCCAATAAAGTTACTTCAATTTAAACGTATGATTCTTAATTAAATGTACTATTAATAATATTTGGTCCAAACAGAGTTAAAATGTTAAATGTTATGGGGTCAAGTGGTGGACTACTGGCAATCTCTGTCCATTTTGAATTGTTTGTCCATGGAGTCAAAAGATGGCGTGGAAGAGAGTATGAGAAGACCAACTTAGGTAGTAATATTAATTTCCTTTTGTTAAGTACTACCAACTTAGTTATAGAAACCTGACGGAAACATTTATTTCTGAGGCCAACGAGAAAGTTAAGGTTAATTTAGTATATGAATTATAAGAATATGTTGTTATTGCCTATTAGGATTTGGTTCAAATCAATCTTATTATTGCTATATTGCTCTAAATCAATTGCTTTAGGTAATTAATATTATTAATATCGGTGTAGACCAAATGCAAGAAGCTCTGACACCAACAAAATTAGCAAAACATAATAAATTAAAACTTCAGCAGCTTTTTGGAAATTCATGCCTGTCCACTTAAAAGTTGCAAACTCAATTTCAAAATAGCCACATTATCCCTCTCGGATATAGAACAATGTTCTTGATTTGAAAATTAATATTTATGCTTTTTAAGAAAAAGTAGATTGCAATCAGATGGTTAATAGGATGGGGTTAGGTCAATAATACAAAAAATATTTTATATTTATCTATATTTTAAATTTAACAGTTGATAATTCTTTTTTGAATAAATATAAAATAGGATTATACAGTTATAAATAAAATATATATAACAATTATTTCGTATTAATAAATGATTAACTTCATTTTAGAACAAAATATGATAAATTGATTATGATTGATATTTTGGTCCAAGCCCACACGACCTAGTGGGCTTTTTAATATAATAAGTTTTATTTTTGTGTGTGTGGTCTTTTTGGTACTAGCTAATGAGGGGGGTATGGCTGAATGGCCTCCATATGAAGGTCCAGCAACCTGTAAGAAAAAAAGAAAATGCAAGAATATATCAAGGTTTTAAATTAGGCTTTGTCTATTTTTACTAATTATAACACTTATTTTTTCTATAATTTATATTCTAAAATTATCCTTTTAAGATAATATCTTATTTTTCTCTTATTTCAAAAATACAATCCTCCTCTTCTTCTTCTTCTTTTTTCTCTTCCGAAAATATAGCTTCTCTTGTTGAATTTTCAGTCTACTTGCTTAGATCGGAAGCAAGAGAGAGAAGAAAGCACAAAAAATTGAGAAATATTTCAGGTCCTGCTTACTTGTTAAAGAGGAGCAACGTGCGACCTTGCATGTATTAGATTAGGATCATTCATCCACCTATGAAAATTTATTTCCATAATTGAAAACAAGTATTATAGGAATATATTTCCGTAACTAAAAATATAAATATTATGAAAATAAGTTTTTGTAAGATATATTTTAAATATACTTATAGGAACATGATTCCAGTGTTTTGATAAATTATTTTCAAAAACCTGACCTTTCAATCTTTCCATCTTTGAAATTGTTGTTTCTTTATGACAATAAATTAATTGGAGAAATACCTAAAAGCGTGGGATTTCTTTCAGAGTTGAAGTATTTATACATAGGTGGAAATTCTCTTGAAGGCATGATCTCTGAATCCCATTTCACTAACCTTTCCAACTTGACAGAACTAGACTTGTCTTGTAGCTCATTGACTATCAAGATTAGTCCTAGCTGGGCTCCTCCTTTTCAATTACAATATTTGAAACTACAATCTTGCAAACAAGATTCTAGATTTCTTAATTGGCTCCACACTCAAAATGACTTACGTGCTTTTGAATTTTTCAATGCTGGGAATCTGGATCAAATACCACATTGGTTTTGGGGCAAATTGCAAGAAATAACTTTCATGAATATTTCACTTAACAATCTCCATGGCAAGATTCCGAATTTGGCACTTGAGTTTACCAACAACCCTGAAATAGATTTGTCTTGGAATCAATTTGAAGGTTCTATTCCGTTGTTTTTGTTGCAAGCATTAGCACTGCATCTCTCCAATAATAAATTTTCAATTTCAGTATGTGGCAGAAGTACAAGTTTGGGACTCATGGATCTGTCAAACAATCAATTAGAAGGTAAATTGCCTAATTGTTGGAATAATCTAAACTCATCAAGGTTTCTTGACCGGAGCAATAACAAATTGTCAGGAAAGTTTCCTTTCTCAATGGGTGCCCTTGCTAATATAGAGGGTTTGGTTTTGAGAAATTATAGTTTGAATGGTCAAGTACCTTCCTCCTTGGAGAATTACTCCAAGTTGGCCTTGTTTGACCTAGGAGAAAATAAGTTTTGTGGTCCAATACCTTTGTGGATTGGAGAAAGCTTACAACTATTGCAAATTTTAAGCCTAAGATTGAATTACTTCCATGGAAGTATACCTTCAAATCTTTGTTTTTTAAGAAAACTCAGTCTTGGATCTTTCACTAAATAACTTATCAGGAGGAATCCCAGCTTGCATAAAGAATTTTACTGCCATGGCTCAGGACACTACAAGCTCAACTCCAACGGATTCGGGTAATTGGTATATTACTTACAAAGATGCAGATGGATTTTATACAGCATATTATGATTTGTACCTATTCTTGGAGTGGAAAGGAGTAGACCGCGGCTTCAAAAATGCAGGTATGTTTCTGAAAAGCATTGACTTCTCAAGCAATCATCTCACAGGAGAAATGCCAACTGAAATTGAGTATTTACATGGACTGGTTTCACTAAATTTATGAAGCAACAACCTTAGTGGGGAAATCATTTCAAATATTGGAAACTTCAAATGACTAGAATTTCTTGATTTGTCAAGAAATCATTTTTCAGGCATAATTCCGTCTAGTTTGGCTCAAATTGATCATCTCATTATGTTGGATTTGTCACACAATCACCTCCATGGAAAAATTCCAATTGGAACACAGTTGCAGAGCTTTAATGCTTCAAGTTTTGAAGGAAATTTTAATCTTTGTGGAGCACCACTTGACATAAAATGTCCAGAAGAAGGGTCAGCAGAATATCAGAAACAATCAGTATCTATGACAGATGATAATTCAGGATTTCTGGAAGCATTGTATATGAGCATGGGTCTAGGATACTTCATAGGTTTCTGTGGCTTCGTAGGGTCACTTTCATTAATAGGATAGTCACGAGTATGAAGCAGTGAAAGTGGCCATGTGCTACAAGTGGATCAATGATCGCTGAGCAAGGTAAATTCCCTTGGGTTCTTAATACCATGTTACTGCCTTTTTTGTTTGTTTAATTGAATCATGACAGAATGTGTCTTGTATATAGGAGTGAAAAAAATAATTATATAGAAAGATGTTTAAAGAAGTAAAACTTTCTAACATTCCTCCGCTCCGTACCTCATTGTTGTATAGTCATCAAGGGCAATGTCTAAGTCCAATAATAATTTTTGTAGGATGAAGTTATTTTACAGAATTGCACTACCCTAATGTTGCTTCCATGTAATGACATTGAATTTTATTGCAGGATCTCCTATTCCAATGGTATGGAATGAATGCATCTTCAGCTGTTATTAATAGAACCAATATAACTCGGCATTTCTGTAGTATTCTGCTGATTATGTATAGATGAATGGCACTTCTTTTGCAGTAAATAAATTGAATTGTGTTTGCTTAAAACTTGTCCTGCGATAGTGTTTGATTGTATTTTTTTAGATTTTGTAAGTTTGATAAATTTTTTAAAGGAAAATGTTGCCACTTCTGCCATAAAGTTATTATTGGGATACATCTTCCTAACATAACAAGAAATGGTTGTACCTCTTTAAGAAAGTAATAAAATTATGAGTCATCAATCAATTATATTTCTTCATTAGCACTCATTGTTCACCCACCTACCCTTTGGTTCTTCATAATTCACAACTGGGGCCAGTCTATAGCGTTCCTTCTTGAAACATTGTTTTCTAGTTCGGAACGTAGAATATTTTCCGACTTGCGAATTTGCAATAGTTTGATGCTATATTTCTTTATCGAAGAATTGATTTCGATCTCTCTTCATTGCATAAAACTAATTTTCCACAAACAATACATTGGAAATTTTAAGCGTCTTCGTTTATTTTGATAAATAATTTATAGGAAATTTTCGTGACAAAGTAAATCTAATCCAAGTTAATGTTTTTATCCAATTTTCATCTTATTTTTAGTATGAAAGTTTTCGGATTAAAATATATTCCTAAATATTATCTTAATAACCTTTTTAATATTTAAAGGGAGAATATAATACCACTCCTATTGACTTCTCATCTTAAAATGTTGCGTTTAAGTAATTCAGCTAAATTAAAAGCCTATTAACACTTTTATATTTATCTAAACTCTTAACTAACAATTACAATAATTAATTTGATATATGAAAATAACTTTCAAATTAATTGTATAAAAAGATTCAACAGACACCAACTACAGAAAAACCAAAACACTAATGTTAAAAGCACAATTATAATGAGTAGGTAAAATATTGTTTAACGAATTGCTGTGAATATTTGACAACTGTTATACTAATTAAGCAAACAATCTCAGCCATTTATCAGAATTTTTTTTTAAAAAAAAACTAACAAATCTATAGTTATACATATGCAAGTGTTTAATTAAAATATAGGTTGTTAATTTATTACTTCTTCCTCATACTTTAGAGTTCACTTTGAAGAAGTCAAAACCCTCCAATTATGTTTACAACAAATCAAGAGATGTCAATCCTCACACAGGACCAGATGATAGAAAGTGAAACAACAGTTATTTTTTGTCCAAAAAAGAAGGGAGTGGGTAAGAGCTTCTTTTTTTAATACATGTTGAAAATTTGTTTGCTATAGTTAAGATTCATTCTCATATGGCAACTTACACGCATCACTGCCATCTTTGGACTTGAATTTGCCAAGCTTTTCCGCAACAGTTCTGCAACGACATTTGTTTCCTGGTCGGATCACATCACCATAAACTGCCATCTCAATTATATCAAGCTCCTTATCTGCTAATTGATAAAAATTACAAGATTATGCTATTAGAAACATAGCAGAGGTCATAATTAGGCAGAAATTTGAGCACAACACAATTCGCTTGAACAACACAGCAAAAGTAGTTAGGTAGTATATATATGATTTAAATAAAGAAAAACATGTCAATAATGGATCTCCTTCATCATCAAGCAGAACAAGATCCAGATTGTAACAATTCTTCTAAGTTCTAATTAACCATCCTAATAAAAGTTGGGGAGAGTGGCTGTCAATCAATCCCCTTAAGATCCATAATAAAAAGTATTGCTAGCCAATTCTGGAGAGCTTCATAGTCAAGGTCAGCTATTTACCATAACTATAACAAGTTCTTAATGGATTCGATTAAAACAAAGCATAAGGTCGACTTTAAAATATAGCATTCCTGGCCAAAAAAATAACATCCATCCATGACCAAATTCACGTGCAGCAGATAAATGAAAACCAAGAAAAGCATGAATAGAGAATTTCAGGTAAATATTTTCACAATTTCTTTCAAAGGTGGAGCATTCTATAATTCATAATCCTTGCAAAGTACAGGAGACAAAAAAAATGGAACAATTAGATAGAGTATTTCTAGGATGCAAGCGAAGGCATCTAAGGCTGCAATTGAACCGCACAAATTTGTAAAGCATTTAGCAAATCCATCCAATCTGAGCAAGGAAGTAAAAAATTCTTGCAAATGCTCTTCGATGATGCAATCTATAACTTGCAAATGCCTGCTATTGAAATAAATTATGATTATCTATAAGACTATAACATTGTGGTTTAGGATTCTCCGACTAAGAGATTGGAGGTTCTAGTCTTATTAAGAGAAGACAGGCTGGGTTTTAGAATAGAAATAGTGGTTTTCAGTTACTAAACAGTACTAAAATTTTGTTCCCATACAATGAAAGCCAATGATGGGGTAAAATGCATAATAGTGTTTGAAAGGGAAAATTTAATAAGAATAAAGCATACCAGTAAAATTAACTTCACAAGAATAGCCTTTCAATTGATCCGAATCAATGTTATATTTGTCTGATTTGAATCTGTTAACTCTTGATTGGAGTATTTGACAATTATCTGCCGTGGATTCACCGCCTACAATACAACACAACACAACCTCACTAATCAAATACATCAATTATCAAAAGTCCGTCATCTTATTTTAATTATTTATTTAGAATTTCAAAATGTTGCCACGTAAAATACCGGTTCCCTGATTATCCGTCCCATACATGTCATCCACAAAATGAATTGAAAAAATTGACATTACAGTTCACTAGTATTTAGCTCTATCTTCAGTTACACTTGAACTTTCCAGAATGTTCTCGTAACTATAGCTTCTAACGGAACTCGAGAAGGCCACTTTTTTTCCCCAAGGAAAACGGTAATAGTCTTAGCAAATGGCCCAGAAGAAGATTAACAAAAAAAATTTGGAAGGACCCAGAAGAAGTGAATGGGTTAAAAAAGAAAAGAAGGGAAAAGGGAGTAACAAAAACGAAACCTTTGGAAAAGGGAACGATGTGATCGTACTCATAGCAGAGGCAACCGAGACAGTTGAAGAAACGCTTGCAGACAATGTTACCGGCGGCGTCTTTGCGCCACCTCTCTGGATGACGGCCGGGGACAATATCAGCCTTGGCCCAACAGAGGGTCTTGGTTTTGGTGTCAAAAAATCTGGGTCTGTTGTTGTCGCTTCCATCGCCGCTGCCGCGAGAACGATGTGGAGAGGAGCTCATCTCTCCTCACTTCGCCTTGAAACTTGAATGGTTGTTTAAATTTGAGTTTGAGTGGGAATTCCGTTTTCGGAGATATTAACAATTTCTAAGGATACAAACCAAAAAGCAATGCTTATTGTAAGCGTCCATGCGAATCCTTTTCACCCAACACTTTCTCCCTTTTTTCTCTCAAAAGGGATGAAATTGGGGTGAAGAAATAATAAGAAAACAAAGAGGAAAATGAGAAATGAAGCATAGATGTGATAAATAAATAAACGTATATACATAGATTTATGAATATATACGTGTGTGTATATATATATATATATATATATATAGATCAGTTTATAAAATTATTGACCAATTTCAACTAATAATGGTCAATTTTAGGATCAAATGACTAATTGCAAAATATTTTGACCAATCGTTATAGTCTATTAAATATAATGTATGGTTGCAATCTTATTGGAAAGAGATATCTAGCTGAAGTTGAATTTGGCAAACATATGTTAGGCTATTTAATAACAAAAAATTAAATACATCATAAATTACATATAACGGAATAACAAGGTACTCACATTAAATGTAAGAATCAAACTTACATACTTGCTGATATGATTCCATCCTTATTAATAATAGTAGGATGAATTGCTTATGTCATCTAAAAAATATTCAACTTAACTTGAACTAAAATATAATGCAAACATGTAAATTTACTCCCTTTTTGGTTTAACTGTGTGATTCTCCTACTTTAACTTGTGCTTGATTTTCTAATTTTAATAACTCATTTATTTTTTTAACTGCTCAATTTCTCTTTTTTCAAATTTTATCTAATGATTAACAAAAATATAATAGAGCATGACATGTCCTTCATTCGTATAATTAATAAAGAAAAGATGTATAACATAATATATTTAAATAAAAATTAAAATTTCAAATAGGCCAATTTTTTAGTTTTATTTAAATAATTTATATATTTTCTCTTCTGTGATTATATATAAATCAATCATATATCAGACCTTATTTACATTCCTCTTAATTTCATTGGCTTTAAGGAGAGGATCCTAAAAAAATATTTTCAATCATAATTTTTTATAGATATTAAATTGAATAATAAAGATCAAAGATACGATAAAAATTCTGTATGTGTTCATTGCATATTAACACAGTTCTGTATTCCTCATCGCAAACTACTACTATTAATTCCAAAATAACAGTAAGTCACTATAAATTACTCATCTAACTTGTAAAACACACATAGAGGTTTTTTTTTTATTTCTCAAATATTCTTTATAAAGGCAAGGAGTAAATGTAAGTATTCTTGTCAATAAAATAGGATCCGTATCTAAGTAAAAGGCATTTAATATATCCCTTTTGTCCTTGGTTAGTTTCAGGCCTTTTACATGCCATCGAAGTGGTATACAAGAGTTTATATAAAACTTACAAAAACCTTGAGTTTATAAAAAAAAAGCTGGTAAAAGATTCATTTAAATTCATAAAAACACTTATTCTAACTTTCACAAATCATTTTAATAAATTATTCAGTGAAATTTTAAAATATTGTTTTAATGTTTTTTACATTTAAATTTACAAGATTTTTTCATACAATAAAAATAGAACCAATGAAATAAACACTTCATTTAACTATTTCAGTTTCTTAAACTTATATCCTTTGTTAGTGAATTTGTTTTACTTAGAAACATATTGGCTGTTATGTAATCTATAGAAACGGATTGGCTGTTAAAAACAGGTTTGTTTTATGTAATCTATAGAAACGGATTGTCTGTTAAAAACAGAATACGTTTTATCTTTTTTTTGGCCAAGGCTGAAAACAGAATTCGAATGAACAGATTTAGCAAACTTGGCCCAAGGTAAATTTCTAATAAAACTATGTTACCAAACTTTTACGAATAGAATATGAGCTTGAATATCCATAAATAAATTTAATTGAAGATAAAGAGAAAAAAATCTCAAGTTATAGAAATTAAACCGAATTCCTTATAACCAAAGTGAAACTCAAATTGCAAACATGAAAATCATGTGCAAATTGCAGAGGAAAGATGCACCAAAGTAAATAAGTGCTTGTTTATCTCAACGTTGAGACTCCAAGTAACTTCGTTTAACGACCACCAAAACCAAAATTTTCTCAAGCCTTTAAGATGCTCACTCATGATAGCATAGATAAGCTATAATCTGCTCTAAGATGAAAATAGATAAGATTGATTAGAAGATAAAAACAGTTATCACTCAAATCGATTAAAAGATAAAAACAGTTACATTCAGATCGATTAAAAGATAAAAACAGTTACATTCAGATCGATTAAAAGATAAAAGCAGTTACATTCAAAACGCAGACTCTAAAAAAACACTTGTTTGGTTGATTCTTATGCAATTTTATTGGTTGATTCTAATGTAATTTTATTGGCAAAAAAATGTTTTGATTATTTTCAACCAAGATCAGACCTACCTCTCAAATCAGTGAACAAACAATCTACTCCGATGACCAAAATCAGTTTTGTAATTTCTCACAAAAAACAATCCGAATTTACAGTTTAATACACTCTTGGTCATCACATAATTGGTTTATATACATATAGTCTATCAATGATGCGTGGTTTGCTTGTTATTAGCATGTAAGTTTCCACCATTGCAGATCTGCATACAATAAAAATATTTGTACCCAAAACAAAAAAGGTTCCCAGAATAAACTCCTCCTTTATAATAAAGTCACAGGACAACAGAGAAAAACAGAAAAATGTGATATATAGTTTGCGTCACCACATCCATAAACACCATTGTTAAGACTAGTCTGACTAGAATCTATAAGCCAGGTCTTTAACAAAACCATAAAATAAAAGGCTTACAAAAATATGTTTGCTTAAATGGAAACAACAAACTGCCAGCAATGGAAGCTAGTTCTTTGGCCCAATATCCTTCAGGGCACAAATCTGTTCCTCACCCATAGCAGACATGACAGAAACAACAAGGTCCTTACCCTCAGCAAATCCATCCTTTATCTGCAAAGTGCAATCAACAAAAACATAATCAGAGAAAACATAGGCACCCAAACATCATTATAATTGTCAATCCAATAGTAGAAAAAAATATCAGATTTGTACAAACCTGACTAAGCAGATTATCATCAGTGGGAAGCCTGAGATCATCCTTAGTGTTCCCATTTTCAGTAAGCAGACTCACCTACAACAACAGCAACATTTAACAGTCACAAACATACATTAAGGTTCCAAAATACTAAATAATTACTAACATTAATGACTTAACCAAAGGATATGTTGACAGAAACATCAACTCACAAATCCATCCTCAGAAATATCAATGAGCTGATAGTCAGTACGATTCACATGTGGAACCTGACAAAAAATAGCAACAACACAGGAAAAAAAATCATAAACAGTAAACTACTATTAAGAAAACAATGAGAAAAAAGAAAAACGGTGAGATGCATACATCGCAGTTGTGAGAAGAAGGCACGATATCCTCAAGCTTCTTGGCAGTGAAGATATCAATTCCAACAAAGTGGCACTTAGCGTGACCATGCTTCCCAGTCTTAGAAGTAGAAACTTCTACAACCTGATCGAGAAAATCAGAGTTTAATTAACATAAAAACAAATCGACGATCATAAACCTAGATAGATAAACAGAGGATTTAAGAATCAAAGTCAGAATTAAAGGGAATAATAAAAAAATTAGGTTTAGAAGAGAGCAGAAAGAATGGATCTAATAAAATGGAACCTTGCAGGGACGGGCTTTGATGACGATGTAACCGTTCTTGCGAATGGTACCAGCTTGCTGAGGGTAGGTTTTGGAGGCGCCGGCATCTGCCTTGGACTCGAAATGATGCTCATCGTCCGACATCGTTTTCGATTGAGGAGTGAGCTGAGAGGAGGGGAGTGGGCAAATACAGAGCGAGACGTTTCTATATTATATATTCCTTAGCCACCAAAACGAAACCTATCCACCAAAGTTAGGGTTTCGTTTCTCATGCGTCTATATCAGAATTTCCTCTCACTACACCATTGGATCGATCTTATGCGTGAGATGGACGCTACCGTTACTGGGCTCTCGGCCCAACAATAACATAACTATTTCTTTTTTTTTTCTTTTTTAATAAACAATTAATATTAAAAATAAATTAAATTTCATAAAAATAATAATAATAAATAATTATTTATTATTAACATATTATCTGTCTATCAAAAAAATTGTTTGTTTATTGTTTAAATATTTTTAATTGAAAATATAATTTATAATAATGATAAATTAGAACTAGTAAACATATTAATAATAATATTATATTATATTAATAATAAATCAAAGATATTTTTTTAATTTTTATTTATAATAATATTGAAATATGTTATCTGTATATTAATATATTGACAAAAATCTTAATAACCTATATAATATTTTAAATTAATGATTCATTAATTTATCTTTTATATTTTTTTTTTATAAATTCTCGATAGAAAACACAATGATAAAATAAATATCACTTTGAAAGAAAGGAAGTGTCCCATAAAAATAAATAAATAAAATTTAATGTAAAAAAATATGTATAAAAGGGAGCAAATTGACAAAGTTTGAAATTAAGACAGGTGAAGCGTAATTTATTCATAAAGTTAAAAATAATATCTTAAAAATAAAAATAAAATTATTATTTTCATAAAAATTTATAAAATTTCAATCCAAATTATTATTATTTATATAAATAATAATAATAATAAACATTTTAAACAAAAATATAATCATACTAAATATTAAAATTTTTATTATGTTAAAATAATTTTTTACAATATGAAAAATAATAAAATTTTAAACTCTAAAATCTAAAATCTGATTTAAAATAATATTTTGATCATATATTCAATATTTTTTTACTTTCATTTTGTCTAATATAATATTTTTTTATTAATGAAAATATGGCATAAAAATAAAAATATAAAAGTATCAATATAATAATAAAATATAGTTATATTATAAAAAAAATTGAATTATTATATATAATTTAAAAATATTATTTATTCATTTGTTTTAAATTATTTTGTATTTTTTTTAATTTTTTATTTTTAATTAAAATAAAAATTCAGACCATAAATGATATGGATGAATGTATCTTATTGATATATTTTATGAAGAATATTAAAACCTTTTAAAATAGCAAAGTATTTAAACAACATCTTTTATTTATTTATTTATATTATTTTAATATTTTTATACATTTATATATAATATTGATATTTTATTTGTTTAAAAAATTAAAAAGAAAAAATACTATTTTTCTATTTGTTTGAATTAAATTTTATAAAAAAATAACAGAAAAATATATCCCTCCTTTATTTTTTAAATTAAATTATTTTAATTTTTATATTAAAAATTAAAAAAATATTATTAAACATAATATATTTTTATTTATTTTCTTTCAATTTTTATTTGTGAACATAATATATTTTTTTCATAATTTTTTTATTTTTTATTTTATTTTTTCATATTTTACTTTTCTTTCAAACATAAACTTTTATTAGAATGTTAATTAACATTTTTTTTAGCAAAAAATCTAACATGATATTTTTCTATAATATTTATTTTTCTTAATTTATTATTTAAGTTAATTTTTATTAATATTATTTACATGCTTATTAATATGTTAAATTCATTTATTTGATTAGTATATTTTTATCCTTTTGTAATTTAATTTTTTATAATTTATTTTCAAAAATTTTAAAAAGAAATAATGAATACAACAATTTTTAACAAGTAAAGAATACTGATTATATATATATGTTAAATAGATAAATATAAAATTATATTAATATAAGTTGTATTTTATATTTTTTATTTAGATAAAATTTTTCTTTTGTAATTTTTAATATAAAATTATTTTAATTTAATTTAATTCTAATTTTTTATTAATAAGATAACATAACTATATGAATTATATATTCATATAGTTATAAATTGAAAAATACAACATATTTAGGCTTCATAACAAATTTTTTATTTTGATAATATTTAAAAAATTATAATTAAATATTTTATTGTTAAAATTAAAAAATTAAAATGTTAAAAAATATTAATTACCTTTAAATGATATATTTTTAATAATATTTAATTGCAATAAAGATAAAAATAATAATTTTATATTATAAAATGATGTATAAATAATTAAAAATAAAAATTAACTAATGATTATATTATTTATTTAAAATATTATATTTATTTTTATGACTATTGAAAAATTGAATATACTAACCATCACCTTCTAGATTATAATTTTTTTTTCATTTAGTACATGTATCAACATGTTTGTATACATACTTTATTAAGGTATGTTAAGTTGTGTTATATTGATATATCCATTAGTCATTAGAGTATCTATTTATATATGTATACATAACTTATCGAGTTACATTGATATATCAATTAGTTATATATATTGAAAATAAAGCTTTTGCGACGACTTTTTCATATAGAATTAATTTAACAAAATTTCAAAAAAAAAAATTAATAAATAAAAAAAAAAATAAAAAAAATAAATCATATTATATAATTAAAACAAAGGTTTAGATATCTATCAAAGTGTAAGTTACATAGTACAGTGTCTCTAACTAGATACAAATTAAATTTGCACGCTAGATTTATCACTAATTTAACAAAATTTCAATGGTAGACGATAAAGTTATATTTTTTAATTTTGTTATATTTTACTCATAATATAATTTTATCATATACTACTAATTTAACAAAATTTCAAGAAGGAATAAAAAAGAAAATAAAAGAAAAAAACAATAAAAAAGATATAGAAAAGTTTTAAAAAGAGGGAAATAAATCATGTTACCAATTAAAAATACTTGTCATGGTTTACACAAAAATTAATCAAATTTTTTTTTATAAAAATTATATGAATAAAACATACAGTAAACAAAATAATTTTTTAAAAGTTAAATTTTATTTTTTTAATTCATATAAAATGAAATTTATATCAATATTTTTTTTATTTTTTTTCATATAAATAAGAATAATTTATTTTTATTTTTTTTTCTTCTTATTTTTTAAATTATACAATCAAATTGAATTGTTAATCTAATAAAAAAGAACTGGACAAAGAAGAGAATACAATTTTACCATTATAACACTATAACTATAAGTATAAGAGAAAATAAATCGTATTTTATTTATTTGTAAATAATTAAATAAATCACAATTAAATTATATATTTTTCTCTTTTTTTTTTAATAACATAAAACAACACATTTTAATGATGAAGATTTATGCAGTTAATATTTAAACGGTAAAGAATCCAAATCTGTTAATAATCCAAACCCCATGTTTATTACCTTTGAGGAGGTGGCACATGAAAAATCTAGTATATAAATAAATAGCGCAGTATTAATATGACGGATATTTTGGTGTTACCACATTTCGTTTAGTCCGATCAACCGGAGCCAAGTATGAATTTATACAAGTGTTATCTTTGATTTACACATCACATTTTATTTCCACAAAAGTTCCAGATCCTAGAGGGAAAATATGGATTTATCACATTATTTATATTTACAGATATTCCAGACAGACAAGTGCATTATGGTAATACATAAATTTAAACCAGTTAAAATAAACATTTTCTGCCTATAAAACCATTGGAATTTCTTAATGATACATCAAGAACAAAAGAGTTCTAAACCACGTTAAATAATTGCAACAGAACAATAATTGCAAACATTATGTTTGCTTCTCAGCAATTGGATAACATATATTTCCTGGAAAGAATGCTAGATATAAAAATATCATGTTTTTTATCACCAAGCACACACAGTGTCACTAAGTCTTTACCATCCATTTATTCACTCCACAGCTCTATCGCAGATTACTCTACCTTTACTCCACTTCTAACACATAAAGCAAATCTAAGAGTCAAAAGCAGAACCCCATCTTCTTGTTAATACCATCCGGTAATCTTCATGCAGATTATCTCACAATACATCATGTATGAAATAAAAAACTTCACTCTTTCCCAATACAATATATCTTTATCTGAAGAAGATCTTCAGATTTACAAAAGCTTATTTTATTTATCACTTTAAACTAACAAATAAAATGGAAAAAACACGCACCAAACCTGAATTCTCTGTTAAGTTACGAAGGCCAAGGAATTGTAAACTTGACTATGACATCGGGAGTTTTTCACCATCAGCCCATATAACCATTGCAGAATCACAAAAACCAAACTACATCCAGAAATGAGTTGATAAGTACTGCCTAGCTAAGTACACAACATGCATTAGGATTCAGGAATCTTAATGCATGCTGTGTACAAGATACATCAGTAAAAGGAATAAGGATGAAAAACAGTGTCATTTAGATTATAAAATGAGGAGAGATCATTTGGTTCTGGGGCAGGCACAAATTAAAATTGCAAAAGAGCAATTGCACAATCATCATTTTCTCGTCAACATTGATAATATAATCATTGAACAACAAAGATCAAAGCAATTACGAGTCATAAGCTTAGGAAATAAACAAGTGGATGGATACTGACAACAAGTAAAAGGCAAATAAACTTTACCCGCATAAAAGATGATCAGGCCATCCTTCAATTCTGTAGCACCAAACAAGGTTTACAATGTCATTGCATAACACAGGAATTTCACATTGAGAATGTGGCTCCATTGAAACTAAGCATAAAAAAGAAAAGATGATAAAATTGATAGCATTGTTGTTTCTGATGACTACACGGTATGGATGCTGGTCCCATTTAGTGGGTGGAATAAATAAGTCCTAACAAGAAATATTTGAATCTCATCCATCTGATAAATATCATACCAAATCCCACCAAATGAATCACTTTTCACATAAACACTGGACATGTAAGTCATAAAAGTAAAGTGATCCATTCCTTAATAATAAAAGAATGAGCAGATTGATAATGAAATACGTACTTTGTAACTGTGAGTGGGCTGAGAAGTGTCAACAACAAGGGAGAACCATGGTACATCGATCCTGGTAACAGGAAGAAGAACATGGGATTTTCTAACACAAGAAATAACAAACAAAAGAGGTGGATTGAATGAAGTAATGAGGAAAAGAAAAAAAGTGAAGTAAGAAACCTGCATAGGGTGACATTGATGACTGCTTCAACCAGTAACCCTCGGCCACTGGAAAAAAAGGAAGTTGAAAATGAGCAGAAAGAAGACGTATATGACTTAAAAAATACGTATATTATAATATATGGTGTGGGAGGAAGAGCATACAGCGACGTAGACTGGTAATCACGCATGCCCAAAACGACATCTACTCTGGTCGTTTGCTATTTTGGACTCGGTGAGAATAAGTAAAGCTAACTGGTTTCTAACATCTCCAACGATTATTTTTTTTAAGGGAAATAGATAAGATTATGGCAGGCCTGAATTTGAATTGCAAGATGTGATCCTAACCAATTTACTTATAAGATTTGGTGTGATGTGTTTAAAAGTTTGATCTAACTTAAACCTTCATTCAAACGCCTATTTGTATAAAAACACTGGTAGGCAGTAGGTCCATAAGTAAGTTAATATGTCATTCTTTATGAATTTGAATATGCTCTTCTAAAGTAATCAACAATAATCTACAGAAAATTTCAATTAATTCACAAAATAAATCATATTCTATTTGGGACTCAACTTGTTAAAAACTTGCTTACCCATGCCAAAGTGTCAATCTTCTTTCATGGTATCATATGTATATTTAGTGTTTGAATAATATTGAATTTTAAAATTAATTCTAAAAACTATTTTAATTTAATTTTAAAATTTGTTTCTCTAGTTCTGAATTTTTTAAATCAATTGTATATATATAATTTAAAAGATAAAATATAGTACCTTTAATTTTGAAAAAAATGAATGTGATCTCAATAATTTTATTATTTATTATATATTTTTATATTTTATCATAATGCTAATTTAATCAATCATTATAAATGTGAACACTTAATTTTATCTATAACTTATTTTTTCCTTTTTAGTTTTAATTAATTAATAAATAAATAATAATAGTTTAGGAACAGAAAATAAAAAAAAATATTAATTTTAGATTTTTACTCCATCTTTTTATTTATTGTTCTCTTTCTTTTTTATTGCTAAAAATAAAATATAAAATAATAATAAGAAAAAAAAGGTAGAGTTTATTAGGATTTTTCTCGCCTGTATAAGCTTTTAAAATAAGAAGGAAAATGAGCTTTCTGTTTTGAAAGGGGAACTTTTTATGGATTAGGGACCAGCAAGCAATCAATACAAGTTTTTCAATAGGTTTTTTTTTTTCTTCTTTCGTTTAGTTTTTATTTCTATAAATAATCATATCTTCTTGAATAAATAGGTCACGGATCTTGTTTAGTAAATGGAGAAATCTATTTAGAGAGAAAAAGAAATAAAAAATTTATACGTGAATTTAATGTGTAAGAGCGGAAAATATAAAAATATATAAAAATAAAAAATAAAAAAGTATTGTCTGAATAATCATATTCTCTGTTAACTTTCCTTATCTTCGTGCTTCTTGTTCAAATTATTTAGTTTATAATTCCTAATAGTTTTCTAGTAGGATCATATGGATCATTATTATTAATTATATATTTGTTATATTTAATTTATAGATTAGTGTTAATAAATTATTTAGAATATATGTATGTATGTATATTATATAAATGATTAATATATACTTATCACCATCGTAAACATCACTGAAACTGCAAACCCAAAACATGCGCATATTGACATCATAGCTCACAAAGTCAAATATATATTTCCAATTCCAAATGCAGTGTCATAATAACTACACACCTCTAAACTTACACAAAGAAATAAAAAATTGAAGTATCACATAACCTGCCTCAAAATTCTTCTACCTTAATAGCTTCACGAGGCATTTCATAGGCGTCTTTGGACCTTGATTTCTTAACACCTGCGGTAGTGAACCATAGTTTGTCGGATTTGTAACTCTCAACAGCAACACTAGTGATCTTGACCCATACAAGAACCTTGGTCTTCATTCCATCTATGACCGTGAGCTTGCCCTTTGACAATGTCCCTTTGACACGATTTGCATATCTCACAATGGATGAATCCTTGAAGCACACCTCACAAGGGGAGGAAAAGTACACAATCAACTTTCCTTTTGATTCATCAAACTCGTAACATGTTACGTTACGGGGGAACAGACCAGAAGGAAGGTTGTGCTCTCGAAGGAGATCTGGTAAGGCTTTCTGGGATTTACCTATTAATTTGAATAAGTAAATAAAAAGAGAGTATCAATATAATGTTGTTCTGTTTGTTACTACCATTTATCATTATCAATTTTTGTCACCCTCTCTCCAAAACATGGTTTTGAAATGGGTAATTTTAGAGGTTTTCTTTTAAAGACAGTTTTACAATTATTGTGGAAAGCCCGTAAGTTAATATGTGCATCTATCTATGTAGCAAAAAAATGAATCAAATGATGTAAAAAAAAATGTTTAGTTTTTTTTTTTTAGGTTAAATTAAATTTAAAGTGCTTGAGATTATTTGCAAATTTCTACATAAGCGTTTATATTTTAAAAGTTTATAATGAGGTTTTTGAAGTTATAAATCATTTTTAATTGGATTCTTAACCAGGGCTTCATCAAGCATAATGATTTAATTGAAAGTTTTTAAAAATTTTATCGACCTATAGCTAATTTAATTATTTAGTAGGTAGAGATCATAGTCATGAATTTAATTGAAAATAATTTATTAAGTTCAGAGATATAATTGCAAACTTTTAACATTTTATTTAGATGATAAGAGAAATAAAGAGGAAAGAAATAGAAAGAAAAAAATTTAAAAAGAAAATAAAAACTATAATATTTAGATGAATAAAAATAATTTTATTTAGATGGTAAGAGAAAAAATAAAGAAATTAAAATTTATATATTATTTACATGAATAAATATAAAAAAATAAAGTTTTCTCGTTTATTTAAATTAGTAAAAATAAATAAAAAGATGATAAAAAAAATAAATTTTTAAAGATATTTCTTACCAACATATTAGAAAGGAGAGTCAGTAATTTGGTAATTGCAAATTCAGTCTCTCTTTTTTCACACCAAAACTGTACTAGAGAGAAAGAAAATAAAATATTAAGAGCTCTTAAAATATCTAGTTTATGAGCTAACTCGTTTCATCTTATATTTTAGTTTTTTATTTTATGATTTATTTTAAAATAAGTCTCTTTTATTCTTAACCTACATATTTTTTAAATTAAGTAACTTGTGTTTGTGTAAGAGTTAATTTAAGAATTAAATAATATTTATTTTGTATAATTTTTTAAAAATTTATATTTTTTTATTTAAATTCTATCTCTCTCTAAATATTTTTTTTAAGTTTTTTTTTCTATTTTTTCCCTCTTCTTAAATTCTTCCACACTCTCCCAAAAATTTCCTTTTCTTTCTATGTTTTTTGTATGCCTATTTTTTCTCTCTAAGTTTTATTCTCTCTCATAAAATAAATTAAAAAAAATTAAGAGGAAGATAAAAAAATTGAAATAAAAAATTTAAAGAATTAAAAAAAGAAAAATAGTAGATAAAAATGGATTGATCCATAGGATAAGTTTTTTTTTAAAATTTTAATAAGTTTTTCTAAAATTTTGAATTAGTAAGTCAGTTTTAATATACAAATTTTAGTGAATTTTTTTGAGTTTAGTAGTTCTATAAATTATTTCGAATATAATTTATATAAGATAAGGATGAGTTGAATTGGATAAACTTATTTTATTATTACAATAATATTAGTTAAAATAAGCTTATCAATCCATGAAATAAACTAGAAAAAAAGGATCGATTAACTATTTAAATATGAACGAATTTTTTTAAATTTTAAGTTCAGGAATTTTAACTCAAAATTATGAACTTGTTGGTTATATAAATTTTTAAATGTAAAATATTTGACCTTATGGATTACCTTGATCCTAGCCACTTAGGTTAAAACTAAATTGGGCCAAATAGACTTAATTTCCATCTCTATCTATTAATTTCTTATCCATCTGGTAGGCCAATACGTGAAGAGTTTTTATTTTCAACTCCTTTTCATCCTGGACAATTTTCATTGGCACAAAACTTCTTATTTGACAATGTTAAATTATAGAGTAAATATTTAGTTTAGTCCTTTGAAAAATTCACTTGGTCTAATTTAATTTTTTAAAACTTATTAAATAATTTCTTAAATTTATAATTATGAGACATTTTAGTCATTTTATATATTAAAAGTGAAAATTAAAATACCTTATCTATAATTTTTAAGGGATTAAATTGGATGAAGTGAAAATTTTAAAAATTAAAATGATTATTTATTAAGGATTAAAATATCTTGGGCATAAGTTTTCTTTTTCCGGAGATCAATTTAGATATTGACTCTAAAATATAAAGACCTATTAAAAAATTCTCAAATAGTTAAGCCCTTACAAATTAATTTAAAATCATTCTTTTTACTTATTTAACTTCATGTATCCTTTTAGAAATGTTCTGTTCTTCATCTTTAATGACGTCGGAAATTATGTGACTAAATTAGGAAGAATTGAGTCTGAAGAAAAACAGATAAAAAGATAAAAGGAGATAGTTATAGAGTTTTCAATATGAAAATCATGATGCTACCAAGTGAAAGGGAACCAAGCAATGACTAAAGTGGGGGATAATAACTAGTCACCAGCATGACAGGGAAAGATTAGTTGGAATAATTATTTAAGAAATACCAAAATAACCTGATAAGAAAAGGGGTAAATGAAATTGAAAAGACAACTCTAGACTATTATCAAATACAATTTATTGGGTAATGTGACAGGTGATTTTGAGATTGAGAGGTGAACTTTCATATAAAGCAAATTACTGGCAGTGAGAGAGGCTAAACAAAGAAAGATTAGAAATAGAAAGGCTATGTAAACATTTTACAAGTCAGAACTTGTTCATACTCAAAATGCAAGTGCAAAATGTTGTCAAAATACTAGGTACCTTTCAGCTTGTTGATGAAAAGTTTTGCCTTCTCTTCCACAGTGTTTGAGAAAGACTGAAATTGCAAGCACGATATAAGCATTATTTTTCACACAAAATTTAAAAAGTTAACATTGCATCAAATCAATTTACATTAGCAGGAGAAGAACAAAAGGCTAAGAGGCACTCTTCTGAATTAACTTACCTAGATCATTTTATATTCTTCAAGGTGCAAGAGCAAGTTTTTCTTATGTGTGTGGCTTTAAACAAAATTTTGAAATAAGAGAAGAAACACCTCTCAAATTCTCATATCATTAGTCGGTGCAAAACCGATTAGACAATTGGTCAGATAGCATGGTTAATCCTATCACCTGTGTTATGATATCAACTAGAAATGTTGGTGAACTAGATTCAATCATTTATTTTTTCAGAAGAATAAATAAACTAATTCATTTCCTCAAAGTTTCCGAGTCACCAATTAACTGAATTCATTTTCTGGGTTTTTATCCCCTTTTTATTGAAGACTCTCAGATCTTGTCTGTGTGATAAGTTATAGGAAAAGTAAAGAATATCTACCAATAAGGTATACACTAATTGCAAGAACAATTGGACGAATGGTAGAAATTATTTAGTCTACAGAGAGGCACGTAATAACGTATACATCATAATATGAAAATCATAGCTTTCATATGGTTCGAAATGAATGAGTATGATAGTCCCAGAAAAAAGATGCAAATATGTTGCATCAAATTTTGTAGTTCAACCATATTTTTTACAAAGTTAAGTCTATATTTATCGAAAAATATAGATAACTCAAAAACAAAAAATAAAATAAAATTGAAGGTAATTCTTAACAAATGAAAATTTTCAGACACAAAAAAAAAAAAGCTGAGAGTAAAATACAGAACTAGACATACTGATATGTCGTCGGTTATGTTGGAAATCTCTTCCTTGGCTTTCTTGGAGATCCAAAAGCTTCCGAGTTTGGTGATAGCTTTATCCATTTTCCTCCTACTTCACCAGTTCTCAATTTTTCTTATTGAAAGAGAGGAGAATCAGGTTTAAACACTCTAGCGCGTGGCATTAATAATAAATGGTGAACAACTTTAAATTAGATTGCTTACTGCTTTAATGTGATATGTTGTACTTAGCAGCTTAGCTAGCTTGCCTTGTAATATAAACTAATGATAATTTTTGTGACTTTATGGTTATAATTGTTGTATAGGTTGGTCATGTTTCACATTCAATCGCTCCTTAACGTGAGATGTGAGGTTTGTTGTGCAATAAAAGATGACAAACCAAACAATTATGTCACGCCAGCTTATATGTTAAATGAACATAAAAAATCAAAATATATTGACTAAATGTTCCCCATCGTTAAGTTTTGGTTGAAAATTAAAATCCATTAAACTAGTTTATAAAATACATAAGAAAGTCTAAAGCTGTTTTCTTGTGACATTCAGCATGAAGTTAATAAGGTATTCCCTTATGTCTCATGAGTAGATAACAAGTCCAGTAATCATTTCTCAGATCTTTAGCTCTAAACATTGGTGCTGAGTTTTTGGATCATACTTCTGAGGGGTTCTGATTAACTTGATCCCATATACTCCATAGACAATACCACATGAGACATAGAGACGATAAAATAACTAACAAACTAAATAAATAAATAAATAAATAAATAAAAGAAAAGAAAAACAGGAAGAGTATTACCATGCAAATGTGGAAATTCAATGGGCACAGTGTTCCCTTGTGCTACAGCATACACCAACGGTTTTTTCCCCTCCCCCGACGATTCCTAGATAAGAGAACCAAACACGAATCATTCTTCGACGGCCATACTTCATGACAAATTCTCAGCATCGTGTTATCCGCAATGCCAATTCCATTAATACAACTTCCAAAATAGACCTTCATGACAACTTTCCTATCATTCTCTTTCTTCATCCTATTCTCTCTGCTTTTTTCTCCCCTTTTTCTTTTCAACCTTACCTCCTACCCTCAAGTCACAGGTATCTTCTATTATATTTACTTCTTTTTATTTTCTACAATGGGACCTCTAATTGTTCCGCATCACATATATCTTTTTTTTTTTTTTGTTTCTTGTACAGGACTTCTAAACATGCAATGTAACTGAAATTCACTCATTTGCATATAAAACATAGACATACGATTGGATTATTTTGAGCTTATATTTAATTCTCTAGTTGTTAACTATGTTTAGCAGTTGTATCTTTTATAATCTGTTTACCATGTTTGACGGTATATGTTTCTATTTTAATACCACTTTCTTGTGTTGTTTTCCGAATGTTTCAGATTATAACCTGGAGATTTTGATTTTGACTTTCTTGGGATAAATCATGGGTAGTGAGATAGATACTAAATCAATTGAACCTGTCCGGAATGCGGTCTCTTTGTTTGGAGATAAAGGTGATCAGAAGAAATATCAGCCTACGAGGAATAAGGTAAATACATATAAGCAGGGAATAGAGTTTCAAAATGAGAACCTTTCAACTCATAATTTATACCAATGTTGGAGTATCATGATTCATTAGTTTGTTTCCTATAACAAAATGCACCATCTATGCACTTCAAAATTATGATGTTATATGTTTGGTTTCTTCTCTTTCACTAGTGTAGATTTGATCCATTGATTTCAGTGTAATGGTCACAAGAGATCCATGTCCCAATTCATGATTTTTCTCTTAATGTTTTTGCTAGCGTGATGGTGAAAAAGAGTTTGAGGATTTGACAAAGGAATTGGCCAACTGCAAGGTACAATTAGAAGCAAAGCATAGTGCACATATGCAAGCAATTCTTAAGCTGGAACAAAACCAAAAGATGATTCTCGAATTGTCTACCCTGCTGAAGAAGTCTGACATTGAGAGAAACAAGAACATGAATGAATGCTCAGAGTGCAGAGCTCTCAAAGACGAATTTGAATCCAAGATGAAGGAGATGGCTGATCAGAACTTGGAGACTGCAAAGGCCCGGGACCAGCTTTCACATGTTTTAAGTGAATTGAAGGCCACACAAAGGGAGCTTCTTAACAAAGAAACAGAACTTGTTGCTGCTAGAGATTCAGAACTGAACGCTTTGACAAATGTGAAACAATCGGAAACTGCCTTGAAGATTGAAAAGGAAGAGAAACAAGAACTCCTGCAGCAAATGAAGGAGCTTAATGAATTTATTCATATGTTAAAACCTGCTTCCATTAAAGCTCAGAAAGACAAGTTAGCTATATTTGCCGAGAAAAACAAGAAAATTGAGTTAGCTACAAAAGCTACTGCTGAAGTACAGCAACAGCTTGAAGATATGAGAAAGTCTACACTGGTTAATTGTTCTCCCAAAGCCACAACCGAATTAAACATTGACATGGAACAAAAGGAAAGAAAGATCATGGATCAATATGCCTACATTGAGACACTAGAAATGGAATTGAATCAGTTCAAACAAGAACTTAAAAGTGAAAAGGAAGAAATAAACAGCTTGAATAATACTATTGAATCCCTCACAAGTGAGTTACAAAAGGCTAAAGCAGAACTAAACATGAAAAAGGATAGTGATGTTGAAGCACAGGTGGAGATTGCATTGCTGAAATCTCAGCTTCAGGACCATAGATTGGCTTACAAGAATGGATATGTTACTGAAGTTTCACAAACTGATCACTCAAAGGCAGAAGGTGAAGAGAGAAATAGTGAGAATAATAATAATAATAATGGACACATCACAATGTCATTGATGAAAAAGGAGCTGGAAAATGCATCAATGAAAATTGCAGAGCTAAGGGCTCGTGCAGAACAAGCTCTAAGCAGGGCTGAGTTAGCTGAGAATGCTAAAGCAGCATTAGAGGACAAAATAAAGAGACATAAGGAACATAGGCAGAGAAGGAGGGCTGCTTTAACTGCACTTAGGGAGGAGTCTACCCCTAAACCATTTAGTCCTTCATCACATGGAACACCCGGAATCTACCAGCCCCTAGGTAGGGTTCTAAATATGAAATTGTAAAACTCTAATTGCCATGTAAGTTGTTACTTGCCAATGACATTTGGTACTACTATTCCTGCAATATATATCTCCATCTTACCTAAAGACAGTATGTGTGCAAGTTATATATGAATCATAGTTAGTGGCTCATACATGTTCATGACTCTTTTGCAAATTAAGCTTGTCTTCTCATACACTGAAACATGCATGCACTCATTTGTAATTCTCAAAGATTATATTTGCAGTGAAAAATTCAACTGCTAATTGGTTAATTCAAATTTTGGAGATTATATAGATGCAGTTTTGTCAATCAGTTCTATTCATTTTTATTTCTACATGTGTTACCTGATCCGAAAGGGCTTCCTGGCCGTTATGATGAAGCCCAATTTCTTCTAGTTGGCCCAATATGATTAAATAAAATAACTCATTAGCGCTGACGTATTCGGCCCAGTTCTCATTGACGGGGTAGGATAGCCCAATGAATGTGAACACATGAAACCCGCATCCTTAGTCCATCCTTAGAAGGGTGTTACTATTCGCAAACCCTCCTTTCGGCTACAGTGTTTGGCATCCCTTTTAACTTTATTATTATTATTTTTAAATTGTCCGCCTAAAATAATTTTATGGAGGTATATTTTTATATTTTTGAAATTGAATTTTCGAAAATGTAAAAATATATTTTGAAAGTTTTATATGTTTAAGGAAGGATAAATTTAGAAATGAAATTTACCAATAGATAAAAGGAATGTGATGTGAAAGAAGGAATACGAAAAATAATACTCTCCTTAGAAAGTTGGAAAGATTAATCGACCAAAAAAATGATTAAAGTTGGAAAGTAATACCCACGATGAAGATTTGAGATAATGCAGGTCTTTATTTTTTCATTTATTGAGTCAAGATGTAGGTTTTAATTATTGAATTTGAGATATTGTCCAAAGAAAACGCAAGAATGATTTTCACGCTGCCTGGTTAAATTATTATTGGACGTAGTTAATCATCAAGAGCATTCTCAACGTGGTTTCAAAATTAGCCGTGGAATGTGGTGCATGGATATTTAAGAAATTGTTTAATCAAGATTTGTATTCTTAGTCTTTGATCCCAATTTGACAAGGAAGGGCAAAATTTAGCTTCCGGGGTGGACAAGTTAACAGGCGGCATGTTGCACAACGTTGATTTCTGGTCTTCAATTTCCACGGGTGTGTGCTGGTCAATTACTCAAAATATACCATTTTAATCACTTTATGCATTCAATCTAGTCATCTCAGTCTTACCATGGAAAACACTATGACATTTCAGATTTCATGATCTTCACAATTGTGAATTGTTCCCCAAAGAGGGGGAAATTAAATTATTGGAGTCAATATTTGTCAATTAAAATATTATTTTCCCAACTAATATTTTTCTTAAAACGTTTCTGTGGAAGATTCATTTGGCCTACATGCTTTGTTTTTAGAAGGAAATAACCGCTACCACACGGTAAGAGAGGGGACATGGGCGTGTACGCTGGTTATGTTTCATTTTCAAGATCAACAAATTTAATGTAATAAATATTACACCGCACGTGTGGGGGAATGAGTTATTTGCTCCAATCTAAGGCATCTATCACTTTTGGAGCTGTTGAGGTTCAACCTCAATGTACGTCACAGGAGGAAGTGAGAGAAGAGAGGAAGAAAATGATAGGTTTAAGTTAACAGAGAGACATGAAGGAAATGGAGAGATTTTAAGAATGGGAGAAATAGTTTATTTGGTTCACTAAATAAAGGAGGAGAGAGAAGATGAAATAAAATAATTTGTAATAATATATATTTAAAATGTTTAAATAAAATTATTGAATTAAAGATGGTTTTATTTAATTAATATACTTTTTAAAATTATCTAATTTTGAAGAAAGTCAAAAAATATGTACTATTCAAATTTCTTCCCACCTTTCTATTTTTCTTCAACCAAATACTACGCAAAGATATAGAGATGTAATAGTGCATATTATTTCTCTGGAGAATCCAGTTAGTCTCAATTTTTATGCACGTGAGCGAACCAAGATTGTATGGTATGAAAGAGTGAAAAAAATAACAAGGATGGTGACGCATCAATATATCTAACGTGAATTTTGACTAAGAAAAAAATGTTTGCGGCTTTCTCAACTCTTTTAAAATGATAAAGGTTTAATAAAGTTTTTTCTTCTTATATTTTACATTTAATTTTAATTTTAATTTCCATTAGAATTTGTCTTTTATTTCACTAAAGTTGTTAATTTTTATTTTTCTTGTTAAATTTTCTTATACTTTTAATTTTGAAAATATCAATATATATAATTTGTCTTCTTAATTTATTTATTCACTTATATTTTAATCTTTTAGACAATTATTTAATTTTTGAATGTGCTAATTTTGTTAATATATTGTACATACTTTTTAAAAAATATCAAAATATGATCAAATTAATATTACATTATATATATCAACATATTTTAAAATTAAAAAATGCAAAATATAACTTTTAAAATTAAACTATATATTTACTTAAATAATAATATTATTTAACAGATATTTTTAATAACAGGAATCAAAACCAACATTTTTATAATATAAAAGATCAAACATAAATAAAAGATAATAGAAAATAAAATAAATTCTTAAAAATAAATCGATAGAATAAAAAAATTATTAAACCAATAATAAACAAACAACTCTGCCATCAAAACTATTGATAACGTGAAACTTCTGCTAAATTTTTAACGACGTACGTGATTGCCAAATCTATTTGAGATCATACATGGTCCACAGGAAGAAGGTACTAAAGTTGGGTTAGGCACATTAGGGTTGACCTGCTTCCAGGTTAACTAATCAGATTTTGCTTCCCCGAACCAATTGAAAATTCGCACATTTTTTTTTATACTCTGTTTGCAATGAAATGGGTGAATATTTGTATGTTTAAAATCATGGAGAGAAAGGGAAATGAAGTTATTAATTAAATACTATGTCTGGATTGAATGGCTCTTAGTGCACTTGATTATAATGATTAGGCATTAAGGTTAGGAATGCACTGTTGGGTCAATCACGCTTGTCGTATGATTTTTTTTATAATAAAAAATGATAAAAGTTTAAATTTAGAATTTTATTTAAATTATTCTAAAATTTTTAATCTTTCGGATCCATCCTAATAGTTTTTTTTTTCATTATTTTGAATAAAAATCATGAATTCTTTAATCATGACGAGGACAAAACTGATTATGTAACAAAATAGTTTAATAGTTTAGCTTTTACAAATTGTTACAAGTAGGAGCGGTTTGAGATGTATATGGAAACTTGCTTGCCTGCAATATCCTGTTGAAGCTAGTAAGAAGAAAAAGTGAAAATGACCCGAAAAAGAAAAAAACTAAAGAATGAGAGAAATTTATTTTGAAAGAGAATGAAATTAATGTTATCTTTTAAATATAGTTAGAGGTGGGAGACTGAGAGTACGACTAATAAGATTTGATGCAACCTAACCCGTATTAGGTATGGTCACGTAATCTAATCTGTTTAGTAAACAAAGTTAGGTTAAAGTTTATTTAAAGTACTCATTTAGTTTAAAAAAATATATTTTAGTTTATAAAAATATTTTACACGTTTAATAGGTGAATATAACCATTTAAATGATATTATTATTATTATTAAAATTAAAATAGTTATGATCCATTGTTTTAAATTTAAAATTTTAAATTAAATAGATGTTTGGTACAGTTTATTTCTAAAAAATAATTGTCTATTTTTAATTTTATAAAAACATTTTAAAAAATATGTAATTATTTTTAAAATAAATTATTTCAAACATGCATTAAATATAGTATTTTAAAAGCTTACACAAATTATATATATATATATATATATATATATAAATATAAAAATAGATGAAAGATATGTTTCGTATTTAGAAGACAAATCAAAATGATTCAAAACAAAGTTTAACTTTACTTGCTATTCACCCAAAAAATGTAAGATTAAAATTTACTTTTAGGACTATAAGATACCAAACTAGCATAGGATGATGCTTTTTTAATTTTATAAGAAAACATCAAAATATATTGCCTGTATCCAAAATGAATATAGAGTTTCATAAAGAAAATTTGTTCTTTTATATTTAAAAACAGAAGGAATAATATGAAAAAGAAATATATGATATAAACTATTATATAATAAAAATATAAAAAAACATATTGAATAAAAATATTTTTTAATATATAATAATCAGAACCCTTTAAAAAAAAAAACCAGCAACAGTCAAAAGAGTGACGCGTTGCTGGTTGCTGTAGGTGTAAATTAAAACAGCCTAAATAACATGCTAAAAAACCGACCAGCAGCAAAGGTGAGATAATCTTTAATAATCTTGGAATTTTTTTCTTAAAATATGTGATTTTAATGTTACTATTTTTAATATATTTCTATTAATGATTTTTAATTTTTTATTTTAGTATTTAACATTTTTATATAGTTTTAGTCTTTTATTTATAAACATTATTAATTTTGATTTTAATTTTTAATTTTTTTATTAAATGATAATATTATTTAAAAAAAATTAATCTACAAAATTTATATTGTATATATTTTTAATTTTTAAAAAACTTTAACATGCACAATATAATATTACTTTGATTATATTTTGGTTTTTTATTATAAAACGTGAATAATATAAAAATAAAATGTAAATAAATAAAATAAGAAACTAAAACAATGAACAAATAAATAAATTCAAAAATTAAATTTAATATAATGCTATTTTGAAATTAAAATTATAGAATTTAATGCAAGAAATCAAAATCAATAACTTTTGTAAAATAAGAGACCAAAATTATTAAAAAATTGATGAAGACTAATTAAAATTGAAATTAAATATAAAATAAGTGATTAAAAAAGTATTATATCAATATTTTTTTTTCTAATTTATTCTTAGCAACTACTTAATTTTAAAATAATATGAATTTTATTTTTTTACATTAAAATAAATTCCCTGATTTCGTTTATGCCTTTAATTGAATTTTTTTTTCAAATATAACCTCTCAAGTGGATGACAAAAAACATTATTCATCTAATATAATTGAGTTGAAAAAAAAAATTTAAGGAGAGGTAAAATTCTTTTAACATTTATTTTTTTTATTTACAAATTTTGACTCCGCTATCTTGCTTAAAGTAAATAAAGTTTCCTGTAACTTAAACCAACACAACATGGTAATTAGTTTTATATTACATATGAAAGAAAATTTTATTTTAGTTGTATGACTTGGAAGGTAAAAATGAAAATTTTCTCATATTCTAGTAGTAAAATGATAGCATAGTAGTAGCAGGAATACACTATAAAAACAAAAACAAACAAGTATATATTAATGGTTAGACATTAGATTATTCTATTAGTATTGCTTTTATCTAAAATAAAATTTTTATTAATATAAATATTAATTACGAATCTTATTATTATGATATACCACATTAATTAATGGACAAATTAATCAGTTAACATAAAAAATTGATGATGTATATTAGCAATATAAAAAATGTTAATGTAAATAATATTTATACTAAAAATTTAACTTCGTGGAATAAATACTGTACAAATGAAAATAATATTAACGCTTAATATATTTTTTGTAAGTAAAGCCAGTGGTAAATTGTGAAGACGAATCCATCTTATTACAATTATACACAAAGAAATTAGTGTAACATACTAGAGATGAAAGTGAGAAGTAATTAAATCTTAACTATTTAATAAACATAGACAATTAAGATTAAATTGAAATAAAACAATCTTAATTATCTATGCATAATTGTATTATTGTATTATCGGAACTGTTATCTAAGCCTTTCACACTTTCATTGTATATCCACACGAACTTTACAATTTCGTTTTCACTGTGCGTGATGTGCACCCTAAAATTTCTAATTAATTTCTGAAGTTTTTCTTTCTTTCTTTCTCCTAATTTATATATTGTTAAAATTGGACTTATGAAATTCAAGAACTTTCTTAGCTAGCCCCACAAAAATGGCTATTAGTATTCGCATCAAGATTGAGATTTTAATGTGTCTGATTAAAATTAAAAAGATATATACATAGTTATAGAAAAAAAAAACAAATCCTGTTTAAAACATATAAGTATATCATTATATTCATTTTGGCCGAATACCGGTGAAAACAGACCAAATATTCAAGTGTGTTGATCGTAGAGATCAAACTTTTAGAAACTTGGAGATCCAGATTCTCATCCAATGTGTTGAAAGCTTGGCGTTGCATGTGTTATTGCGAAGCTTATTTCTTTCCTTTTTTTTTTGTTATAAATTGTGAAGCTTATTTCTGTTGATATAATATTTCCAGGAAAAAAGGGTTTGCAGATTTTTCCCCCAATATATCATTCCTATAATTTTTGAGTTGGGTCCATTATGTGGTATACTATTTATTTATGGAAGTATTAATTGATGGTTTAAAATCTACTTTGAATTATTAAAGGAATTATTATTATTATTTAATCATAATATCTAGTGAGTAATTGATGATGATAATTAAACTTTTACTTAATTTTTACTCACTCCACGAGATTATAAAAGTGCTTTCAGTTAAATAATTTTTGATGGACGTGGAAAATCTTTCTAATACAGCCAACAAATGACATGTGTCGTTAACCTGTTTTAGATAATATATAGTTAGTTTATTATCTGAAAATTCCCTGTAGGAGTTGAAGATCATTTAGTTTAATAATATTACCGTTCGATCTAAAAAAAACGCATTGTAATACAATTATACATAGATATTCTCTATCCTTTAATTTGTTTTCAAGGATGAAATTAGGTACATTTTTTTTAAATGATTTAAATTAAAATTTATAAATTTGTTTAAAAAATTAATAAATAAATTTAATTTTTTTTAAAAATTAAAATCTTACACGATAAAAATATTATTAAATATATCTAAAAAAATAATATATATATATATATATATTAATATTATTAAATAAAATATATTAAAATAAATATATATATATATAATATAAAAATAAATAGATCTTTAAATAAATTAAATTAATTTTTTTAAATCTAAATTTATTTATTTAATAAATAAATTAAATTAAATTAAATTAAATTTTAAATCAGTTAAGTTATAGATTTTTACCGAACAGTTTTATTTACTTTTATTCTTATATATTTTTAATATTTATGTAAAATAAATTATATATAATTAATTTTAATATTATTATTATTTAAAGTAAATTATATATATAAAAATTTAAATTACATTTCTATACATTCTCTTCTATTCTATTTATTTATTTAGAGAAAAAAAAAGAATATAAAAGTATTTTTTATATTCGAATAAACATAAAAATAAAAATTAAGAAATATTTTTTTTAAAATTTACTTAAAATTTAATTTTCAAAAAAAAAATAAAGAAGAAGAAAAGTTTTTTTTTATTTTCATATTTTAATTATGAAATAATTTTTAAAATAAAAAAATAAAAATAGCATGTTAATAAAAAATAACATAATAAAAAATAATTTTATAAATTTAATTTAAATTATTTAATTGATATAAAATAAAACTTATATTATTAATTTATTTTTTATCTTTTTTATTTATTCAATTTTTTCTCTCTCTTATTTCTATCATTTTAAACAATTTATTTTACTTTTATTTTTATTTATTTTCATATTATTTATTTTATTTTAAATTATTTCTTTCATCATATAAACAAAACATAAAATTTATAAATTTATTTCTTAATATATATATATATATATATATATATATTACAACGTACTAGTATGTATTTTAATAATAATTTGGTTTTTTTTTTCAAAAAACATATTAATACTTGTTATATATATTTAATATGAACTATATTAAAAAAATTTAATAACAATTTTAATTTTTATCAATTTTTTAAATTTATATTAATAAAAAATTATCTCTAAAGAATATTTAATATCAATTCAAATAATATAATTATTAAATTTTAATATATTTTATATTAATTTATATGATCGTTAAAAAATATCCATCAATTTTTTTCCTTTTTAGTGAGTTTATAGTAGTGTCAAGTATTAACGACCCTCATGCTATGTTTCTCTTCTTTCTATACTGGTATCCACATCTAGCTAATTCTAATAATTGTGTTATTGTTGTTTTAAATAGTCGCTTTCGAGGTTTTATAATTGTCATTTCATTTTTGAATTTTCAAAGTTTATAGTATGAATTCAAACCCAATGATCAACAATGTTAAAATTTATAAATAAATAAAACTAACCCTAAAAATTTGTTTTTATTAAAATAAACTAAAGTATGAATAATACATATTAAGTGCATGAATGAGAAGACTATTTTTTACAATGAAAGAGGAAAATAATATAATTAAAGCTTTTTTCTAGAATAGTTAATTTTATTTTCTAATACAAACTTAAATACACAATGGAAACTAACAAATAGTTAATCATTATTCAAATAATAATAACACAAAGTTTGACTCTGCTTTATTTTATTTGCCGACAAAAAATTAAGATGATCTCAAGATAAGCATCATAATGATAAGAACAATACAACATGGTGATTAGCAATCTCACATCCCTAATATCCATTTTTCATAGACTAAAATTGCATATAGATGTTATTAGTTAGTTCTCACTCTCACTCCATTGCTACATATAATAAACTTTGCCGTAAAGCCAAATCCAAGAATGTGACGGGGCCGGCACGTTCGTCGTTAACCCACCAACAATTGATTAGTAATAGTCTTTGTTCAACGATGGCCACATTGTCAAATCTGAATTTCATTAATCTTTTGAAAAGTGGCAATGAAAATGACCATTTTATTATGAGTTTTAAAAAACATTTAGTTATTGGACCACACCCTCGGGAAAGAGAGATTCTATTCTTATGCACCTACGAAAGCTGATGAATCCACTTTCACTTTTTATAAAATGCATGACATCACCCCCAAAAAAAAAGGGTGAATATGTGGGTATAACCAAATGTTATAAAATTTAAGGAAAAAAAATCCTATGGAACTTCTTAAAAGTAAGAAAAAAAATGTTTAAAAAATGTTAGTTGAACGATGCTGTTATATATGTTAGGGTTTTTTTTTCTTTGAAGGTTACGTTTAGTTTTTAAAAATGATTGAAACAATGTATGCTAGCTAGTTGTATACATTCTGCCTAAAAAAATTATATCATTATTGGACCCAAAACAAACTATAAAAATGATGCTATCTCTTTATTTATTATACAAAATGATTAGGTTATCTCTTAATCAATTGAAATAATAAAGAGTGCACAGTTATTTCTCTTGCCGGAGCTTATATCAATTTTTACTATATATATTTAACATGTCCAATATCCCAAACCCAAAGAGATGGCGGTTATCGCAGATGATTTGCCCAATGTGCTTTAAAAGTTAAAACATATTTTCTCTCAAAAGAAAGAAATATTTGAATATAGCGCAATGGATTACTGACTAGTAAAGATATACTAAATTTAGAAAAAAAATGTGTACATTATATATTGTAAATCGACTAATGATTTATTGTTTTAATTAATTACTTTCTACTTGCTGATTATATATAAAATATCCAAAACATTTTTTTATAATGAATATCAATACAGAAAATTACAATGTGAAAAGAATATACATTTCTTCCTCGAAATTTGTAATAGAATAACATCAAAGTTCAAGATTGAGGTAAGAAAAATTGAAGGATCTTCAATCCCATACAACAATTATGTGTTTTAGTTGGAATAAACAAGCCAAAAAGTGTACAGATTCTCAGACCATAGAAAATGTTCATAAATAAAAATTATCTAATTAAGCTTGAGGGACATTATAGTTTGCTTTTGTGAAAAAAAAAATTATTAAGGAGATCAGAAAATAAATTATTAAAATTAATGAAATTGAATGTACAGATGAGAGAATATATCAGTTAGACCATAAAATTGGAAATGATGAAAATAAATAATTAGGTCATAAATTTATAATACTCCTAAATATTGCAAAATTTGAATCTTCTTTTTGAAATATAACATGATTAAAATATTAAATCTGAATTCGTAATTATGTTTCTTTATTTTAATTTGTGTTATCTATTTAAACTTATTATACACAGAATAGTTTTTCTTTTTAACTTTTGTTACGCTTGGCACCAATTTCTGTTTTTAAACATAGGGGATAAAACCATTAAAATTCATCTAATAATTAGAAAGTATTAATTAGAATAGTTTACACCTGATTTGGAACTCATCATTTGATTGACAGTAAAAAATAGAGGAATTAAAAAGTAAGTAAAATAATGTGTGCATGCCAAATGTCAAATCACAACTAAAAAAGGTATTTGACTTATCTCCACTTGGTCCAATGCACGAGGCATGAAGGCATTGCAATCTTGTTGAAGTGTAGTTGAATATTGTCGTTATCACCTCTTTCCGTTTACGTTTGTCATTATCCTTCTAAAGACACGTATTCTTTTTTAAATAACATAAGAAACACATAATTCTTTGGTTTAAGCCAGATCTATTCACATGTTAAATTTAATATTTGTTATAAAATAAATATTTATTGATCTAATTATTAAGTTATATAATAATATTTTTATAATTATATATCAAATTTTATATAATTTAATATATTTTATTACTTTTAGATTTTTTTTTTAATTTTTTTTCATAGATTTGTTACATGTTTGGTTATTTTTTTAAAATAAATTAAACTAAACACACTTTATTTTTAATTAGTGTGAAGTTGACAAAGCAGGCAAACAAACCTACCTGCAGACTAATCCAAAACTAAGTCGGGTCATGAACTGTGACTCATTGTCATATGTATGGCACAGTGAAATAATAAAGACAAAATCTAAAATCTAATATGAAGGGAAAATAGTTTAGGTAACTGATAACATTTAATTTCAAAAACCAAGTAATTAAATAAATTAATGTCAACTGATTAGTCGAACTAAGACTTAAGTACCATCTATTTTGTTTCGTTTCGGTGATAACTCTTTTATTTTATTTTTATGGATACGGTTTAGGAAGAAACCAAATACTAAAGTCAAGTTTTTAGAGTAATCATGTTGGCGCAATAAAATTGAATAATTTGGTTATGTGTATGAATAATTTTAGAATTATAGCGACAACAAATCCTTATCATTAAATATTGAGTAAACATCACGAAAATAAAATTAGAACTAAAATTTTAAATTTTATATTTCTAAACGTATTTTGAATTTAAAATTCTGTTTTAATCTCGAATACTGTTACACACAAAGAAAAACTCAAACACTCTTAATAAATTGCAATTAATTAAAATGTTAATGAGAGTATAGTTGAAAAGATGGCAGCTTTGTTCAGTTTAAAATTCAAGTATTATGATAAATATACACCAATGTAGATTTCAAGTTATATTAATAAAGGTTTATTAATTTTTCGTATTACAGTAAAATTACAGAAATTTGAAAGAGTAAAGCATACTCTTTAAAAGCATTAAAAATGTTAATATAGTTTGTTGTTGGTAGATGAAGGTGCATGATATGGATTGCATCACCAAAATTGTTATGGTATGGTATGAAGTTCCTTTCGCTCTACTCGTATTCGGTCACAATATTTACTTGCCTTCACCAACAGGACATTGATCACTATCCAAAACGACACACTTCGTAGATGATGCTCCAAAACCAGGGGCGTTCTTAATAACAGAAGCCGTAAAGTAAATGGTTGCCAATTTGTCCACGAAATTCATATAAAAAGGCACGCGGTAAATGTTGAACCAAGAAAACGGCGGTGTCGTTTTGACGTCGATTTAATCATAACGCCCCTTTGATAAAAAATTTGCGTAAACCGTGTCCGTGTTCTACTGTTTTGGGTCAAACTGAAACCCGTGCGAGGATATCTTCACCGACCGGTCAGCAAGGGCGGCCAAACCAGGGTTCGAACTCCGAACCTCACCTTCTTCTTCTTCTTCTTTTTCTTTTCCTTATGCTACCATTCCCAAGTTTGAATCCTTTAACAAATAAAGGCCAGAAATAGAAACATACAAAAACGATTTCACATTGATCAACAAGCAAACAAAGCTTTATTTCTCATAATCATAGCTACCATTCATTAAATTATATTAACAAATTACTTGTCCTGAACACACGTGTAGACAAGTAAACAAAAAATGCAAACGAAGCTTCCTTTTTCGAGTTCATGCTTCTGCAGCTCCAACACGCTTCTCAATGTTTTTGAGTCATCACCATGTGAGCTTTGCTCAATAATATAGAAAAACAAGAGGAGGAGCTACAATAGAAAAACATAAATGTCAGAGATAACACATTCCTGCGGCTTTCTATTACTATTTTTCTTCATAATTCTTTCAGGTACTTACTCAAACTTGTCTCTTTCTTGATCATTGATAATCTTGAGTATTAGTATTATTTTATTCTGTGTTACAAAGGTTGTTGATTCAGTTATACAAACTTGTGTTTTGTGTTTAGTAATAATATGGCAACTCTTGGTTTTGGCAGGTAAAGTAGCTGAAGGGGATTCTTTGGACACGGACAAAGAGGTTCTGCTGAAGCTGAAAGATTACCTGGATAACAAAACTCTTGCGGACAGAGGAAGATACATATATTGGAACACAAGTAGCTCCAACCCTTGTGAATGGAATGGAATCTGGTGCAGTGCCAAGAGGAGGGTGGTTGGGATAGACCTCTCTCATAGTGATATCACTGGTGAGATATTCAACAACTTCTCACACCTCACTGAACTCATATATCTTGATCTATCTCAGAACACACTCTTTGGTGAGATTCCTGAGGACTTGAGGCACTGCCAAAAGCTATTGCATCTCAATCTCTCCCATAATATTCTTTCTGGGGAGCTGAACGTGACTGGATTGATAAGCTTGCACACACTGGACTTGTCAAATAACAGGTTTTATGGCGAGATTGGGTTCAATTTCCCTGCCATTTGTCACAATTTAGTCACTTTGAATGTCTCCGGTAATAACTTAACCGGCAGGATTGATAACTGCTTTGATCAATGTATCAAGTTGCAGTACTTGGATTTGAGCACCAATAATCTGAATGGGAGCATGTGGATGAAATTTGCCAGGCTCAGACAGTTTTCTGTTGCGGAGAACCATCTCAGTGGGACCATTCCTTTTGAAGCTTTTCCGGGGAATTGCAGCCTTGAAGAACTAGACCTTTCACAAAATGGATTTGTTGGTCAGGCACCTAAGGGGGCTGCTAACTGCAAGAATTTGAGTATTTTGAATCTTTCTAGTAACAATTTTACTGGGGGTATTCCCGTTGAAATAGGATCCATTTTGGGCCTCAAAGCATTGTACTTGGGGAACAACAGCTTTTCAAGAGAGATTCCAGAGGCCCTTCTGAACTTGACCAATTTGGTTTTCTTGGATTTGAGCAGAAACCGATTTGGTGGGGACATACAAGAGATATTTGGGAAATTTAAGCATGTGAGCTTTCTTCTGTTGCACTCAAATCATTATACTGGAGGATTGAGATCCTCAGGAATTCTTACACTGCCCAACATTTGGCGGTTAGACCTAAGCTACAATAACTTTTCAGGTCCATTGCCTGTTGAAATCTCTCATATGTCAAGTATTAAGTTTCTCATGTTATCCTACAACCAGTTCAATGGGTCCATTCCACCTGAATTTGGAAACATGACTCAATTGCAAGCACTAGACCTTGCCTTCAACAACTTGAGTGGGCCAATACCACCAAGCTTTGGAAAATTGAGTTCCCTCTTATGGTTGATGCTTGCAGACAATTCTTTAACAGGAGAAATCCCTCCAGAGTTAGGAAACTGCGCAAGTTTGTTATGGTTAAACCTTGCCAACAATAAGCTCTATGGAAATTTGCCTTCTGAATTTTCCAAAATTGGAAGGAATGCGATGACCACATTTGAATCAAATAGGAAAAACTATCGAATGATTGCTGGCTCTGGTGAATGTTTAGCAATGATGAGATGGATACCTGCAGATTACCCCCCATTCAGCTTTGTGTATAGCCTCTTAACAAGGAAAAATTGTAGAGACCTTTGGGACAAATTGCTCAAAGGGTATGGTATTTTCCCGTTTTGCACACCTGGTTCTTCCCTTCGCTTACCCCAGATATCCGGGTATGTTCAACTAAGTTCAAACCAACTCAGTGGTGAAATCCCTTCAGAGATTGGGACAATGGTGAACTTCAGCATGTTGCACTTGGGGTTCAACAATTTCTCTGGCAAATTTCCTCCAGAGATGGGAAGTATCCCCCTTGTGGTCTTGAACATGACAAGAAACAAGTTTTCAGGTGAAATTCCTGAGGAAATTGGCAACTTCAAGTGTTTGATGAACCTTGACTTGTCTTACAACAATTTCTCTGGGACCTTTCCCACAAGTTTGATCAAGTTGACAGAGCTTACCAAGTTCAACATCTCATACAACCCTTCAATATCTGGTGAAGTTCCATCAACAGAACAATTTGCTACTTTTGAAAAAGAATCATATTTAGGAGATCCCCTCTTAATCCTTCCCAATTTCATTGATAACATCACGAATGATAGAAACATAACCTTTCACAAAGACCATAAAAATCCCACAAAACTGTCTGTGTTTTTGGTGTTTGTAGTTATAACATTGGTTTTCATAGTATTTGGGCTTCTTTCTATTCTAGTCTGTGTAATGGTTAAAAGCCCATCAGAGGAACCAAGATACCTCTTGAGGGATACAAAACAGTGGCATGATTCCAGCAGCAGCTCCGGGTCCTCACCTTGGTTGTCTGATACAGTTAAGGTTATCCGTTTGAACAAGACAGCTTTCACACACGCTGACATTTTGAAAGCAACAGGGAACTTCTCAGAGGACAGAGTTATAGGAAAAGGGGGGTTTGGAACCGTGTACAAGGGAGTGTTTTCAGATGGTAGACACGTAGCAGTGAAGAAGCTCCAAAGTGAAGGACTTGAGGGTGAAAAGGAATTCAGGGCTGAAATGGAAGTTCTGAGTGGTCATGGATTTGGTTGGCCTCATCCAAACCTTGTCACACTATACGGTTGGTGCCTAAATGGTTCAGAGAAAATACTTGTTTATGAGTACATAGAAGGTGGAAGCTTGGAGGATGTTGTGACTGATAGAACAGGTTTGACATGGAGAAGGAGGCTAGAAGTGGCAATTGATGTGGCACGTGCACTGGTGTATTTACACCATGAGTGTTACCCTTCTATTGTGCATAGAGATGTGAAGGCTAGTAATGTGCTTCTAGACAAGGATGGGAAGGCCAAGGTTACAGATTTTGGGCTTGCAAGAGTGGTTGATGTTGGGTATAGTCATGTGAGTACTATGGTGGCTGGGACAGTGGGCTATGTTGCACCTGAATATGGACAAACATGGCAAGCTACTACAAAAGGAGATGTGTACAGTTTTGGGGTGTTGATTATGGAATTGGCAACAGGGAGAAGAGCAGTGGATGGAGGGGAAGAGTGTTTGTTGGAATGGGCTAGGCGTGTTATGTGTTATGGAAGACATCATCATGGGTTGAGCCGTTCTATACCAGTTTTGCTAATGGGCTCTGGCCTTGTTGGTGGGGTAGAGGAGATGGGTGAATTGTTAAGGATTGGGGTGCATTGCACATCTGAGGCACCACAGGCTAGGCCTAATATGAAGGAGGTTCTTGCTATGCTCATTAAGATATCCAACCCCAAGGGATACTCAAGTTATGGACACCTTGTTTAGTTTTTTGTGTTTAGGAGATTCATGGATCTGACAAAAATGTGCATAATTTAAGCTGTAACATAGTTTACAATTTACTTGGAAACATTGTAATGCACAGTTGATTCTTCTATTGTATACACACACTTTATTCATTATGTTAAGGAAGCTGCTCAATTTTGTAGTGTAACATGTATTCCTGTAGTGATTTTGTTTCTCCCTTTTGATGATTATTCAGCAATCAGCATGTCAGTTCTTTTATCTTGCAATTTTCCACACACACAAACACGAAAAAACAAAAATCTGACCATCACTGTAAAATGGAGCAAGAGAGAAATAGAATAACGTTAATAGCCTTGAGGTTGAGGAAAACAAGTGATTAGAATGTCATTTAGTAGAGCATACTCCTTTGCCCAGAAAGCAAAATATAGTTTTCCTTTTGTGCAAAATATGGAAATGATCGAACATGAATTATTAAGTCAGAAATATAGTTATTAGTCACGAAATAGTTCTTAAATTTTAAGTTTATCAATAAACATCAAGATTTAATCTGATTTTGATGCTATTTAGGCCTTGTCAAGGATGTTAGCTAGCCCCACCCAACAACTCCTTTGCTAGTACCTGCTTCCAGTACTCCATGCTTTTATGGGAATCAAACGTGTGATTTTGTTTCTCATACCAATTCTTGGTATGAGTACTGACCAAAAACTTTAGTTATTAGTCAAAGGGGGAACTGTTTGTGAATTGGGTTAGATCGATTTTAAGAAGAAAAGTAATTTTATAATTTTTATTTTATTTTATTATGAACAATGATAATTGATAAACATCCATTCACTTTTTCTTTTATTTCATTTTTTATTTATTCAATGAATTTTCAAAACAGAACCAAAAATTCAAGCCGGTAAAAAAGTCAAAATTTTGGTTATTGATTTTTCAAATAAGTTTTTTATTTATATCAAATTATATCAGGTAATAAACACCTTAACTTTGAGAAATAGTGTTGGATTTGATTCCAACTTTTCGTGAGCGTTGCGCAGAATGCTATTGCTGGCTTTCAACCAACAATACCATGATGACTAAGCAGTAGCTTGGTAATGATTGAGTCTTATTGTAACCCGAGGACGGTAGGTATCACCCTTCTCCCTTCAGATTCATGCACCCAATACAATGCACATATTGTTAGCTAAGGTACCTGTTGTATTAGTTGGTGCTGATAGTAAAAGAATAAATCATTGTGTATCACATTGTGTGGATCATGCATTCATGTTGTATACCCAATTGTTGTACACTTCTCTTCTAACTTGGTTAAAAATATATATATGAAATGACTTTGTAGCTTTTGTTTACCGTCTGTCATTTCTTTCCTCTCATGACATGTATCATGCAGAATGGTTTATTTGGTCTCATAATGGTTCCAATGTCGAATATCAACCAAACATTCCGATTCTGTCTCCATCTTCTGTAGTTTTTCCTTCACAATCTTTTCGAATGGTATTTTCTACGGTAATTTGATAATAGATCCTTATGGTACTTGCACTCTTAAGAAAAAATATAATTAAAAAAAATTATTGTTGATCCTATTTAATGTATGCAAAAACATATGTCATACTTGTAGTAATTCACATCATTCAAAAATTGCTATCTATATATTTACTAAGTTACCAAAGAAAATACCTTTTCAAATTGCAGTTATTTCCTTAACGTTCTGTGAACCATGATGCTCAAAGTCCTATTCGTGTATTAAGAAATAAAGCACGAGCACTCAAGAAAGAGAGGGATTTCTCATTTCATAGATATACGTGGTTTGTCATTTTTTACATTTTATTCACAATATTTACTTTAAAAAGGATATTAAAATTGGACGGAATTAGATCTAACTTAATTCTAAAATTTAGCTCCTAATATAAAAAATTATTTTCATCTTTATATACATTTAATTTATTCATATATCTAATTAATGTGAAATTTTAATTATAACTATAATTTATTCTTCAAGTTCCATGTTCTAATGCTAAAAATACAAGTAACAAGCCGGTGGTTATAAAAAATAAATATTTAAGTAAATAAAGAAGAACATGGGAACAAGAAATAGATGTTCATGTTGATACTTTTTGAACAATACATATAGAAATGCACTATTGCAACTGGTGTTTCAAAGGCTTGTAGGATTATTTTGGAATGAATCAAAATTTGGAGACTTTAATTCCCCTTCATGTTGGGTGAGAGGATGATATCTCTTGTGCAAACAGTAATTGGTAATCTAGTCAGAGCTTTGTAAGTTGTATGTAGTGGTTTTGAGGTCTCATGGCAAAGAAACGTACATGTGGGCTGTGGCATGAGGTGCTAAGTGGTGAGGTTATCATGAAAGGGAAGACTCAAAGCAGCTATATAGGCATCAACAGAGACCTACTCTATAAGATAGATTATAGTAAACAATAAAGCATTTTAAAGATGCGTCCAATGATTTTAATGTGTATAAAAGCCTTTTGCGATTGCTTTACTTTAGTTTACCCTCAATTGCGCATGTTATTTCCAATTACACATTCACATCTTAAAACTGTTATGTTGGTATTTCAAAATGTATTATCTGTAATTTAGTCCTTAAATCATTCAAATTTATGGTATTTTTTAAAAGTCATAATAAAAGTCCTAATTTAAAATGAGTTTGGATTATTTTAAAGGACTAAATACATGTTTTGGGAACAGATTAATGTTAAGAGATAATTATTTATTTAATAAATTCTTCACAAAGTTCTTTAAAATTAGGTAACGTACTAAATCATATAATTTATCAAAATTAAGAAATAAATTGCGTGCGATGTCGTAAAGTCCACTATGTCATTGTCATTTTACTCCAAAGGGAGATATAATGCGAGAATGATGTCTCAGCCCCCACCCCCCCCCCCCCCTCCCCCCTACGCTAATAGGCTTTCCTCTTTTGAGTTTCATTATTTCAATGTCAAATAATTGATATTGTGTTTGAAATCATATATAACTTTTTATATTTTTATTTAAATTATATTTTTATACATACACGTAATAAATTTATTTAAAATTAAAAATTATAAAATATCTTATTTTAATTATAAAAAATATAATATTTCTGGTAATGTTTATTAGATACCATCGAATTCAGGAATTAATTAATGAGGTTGGTTTCTCTTAATTAGAAATTTTGAGTTCGAATCTTAATACGTAGCTACGTTAAAAATTTAGAAAGATGGTTTCATTGTTTATAATAATTTTAGAATTATTTTTAATGAAGCATACGTGTAGTTTAATTTTTTTTTAAAATATCATTTAAATTATTTAGCTTGTTATTTTCTTCAAAATAATTATTTTATATATTTTTTAAAAGATATAAAATAAGTATAAAAATAAAATTTAATTTTTTTAAAAATAATCAAAATATATAAAAGATAAACAATGTATTTAGTAAAATTAGTAGATAAATTAATTAAAAATTAAAAAGTTTGTGAAAAGTAAAAAAGTTATATAGAAGTTGAATCATTCGTTGATTGAATTAAAAGGACTAATAAGAATAGCTGTTGAATTAACTTGCAAATATAAATGATATATAAAGATATAATAATTAGATTGGATGTTAAATATTATAATTTTTTAATAATTATAAATTTGAATATTTTATTTTATTTAAATTAAAAATAAAGATAATAATTTTTAATTTATTTTTATTTATATATATTTTTACTAAATACAAATAAGATAATATAAATAAATTTATAATTATTTTGATGATTATATATTATAAAAAATTGATAATTTTATTTATTTATGATATATTTTTTAAACAAAAATTATATTAAATAATTATTTTTTCTAAAATTTTAATTTTTTTTAAAATATCTTTATTAATTTTTATAAATAAATTTTAAATATTAATTTTATCTTTATAAATTAAATTTTTTATTAAAATAGATAAAATATTTTATTACAAATATTTTAAAAAAAATATTCAATAACTAAATACTATAAATGTTAAATAATAATATAAACAAACATTTCATAACAAACAAAAAATTAAATTAAAATAAAAACATAAAATAATTTCAACTAATAACTAAAATTTTAAACTAATAAAAATATCATTTAAAATAATAATAATTATTATTATGTTAAATAAAATTTTAAAAATTTTAACTAATTATTTTATCTATCTTATAACTCAAATACAATATTAAAAAAATAGTAAAAGAGCTATTTCTTAAAATATGTCTCACATGACATACAGAGTATGAAGGACCGACACCAAAACACGCTTTTGTCATGGCTATGAACCTATGGTGTACTTTAAAAATAATTTGCTGGGGAAATTTCTAATTTCTAAGGACATTTCCATCATAATTTGAGCCATTCTAAAATGTCTTGCTCACCACTTCCTAAATTCAAAAGAAGAAAAATGAGGAGAGAAAAGATGAGCTAAGGGGGGAAAATGAAATTTTAAATTGAAAAAAATAGTTGTTTAAGTTATTACTTTTTAATTAAATATAAAAATATATTGATATCTACATTTTTCTTTTACATTTAAACAAGCGTTAAAGTTTATAAAAGTAATTCAACAGAAGAAATTGAAGAAAAATACAACAACATATATATGAGTGTGTTTAGATAAAGAAATTTTAAGGAAGTAATGTGTCTCTTTAGGGGAATTAAAATGGTTTCATGTGAAATATGATGTTTAAATATAAACTATAGGATTTTTGAAATTTTGTGACAAATGTTATTGAGTATTTCTTTTACTGTCATTTCAATATTTTTTTCGTGTTATTTCCTTGATCGTTGACATTATCAACACGAGTTATTTATAAGTTCTCGTTGCCCGTAGCATTCACCATTTTTTTCTTCTGGCCACTCTTGAAGTCTCTACTAGCTAGGGGCATATCTCTAACTATTTGTGAAACTTTTGGCACAAATTGATTGTTTGGTGAATATTTTGTTTTATTCAATCGTTCAAAATTTATTTACAATATTAAAAGACACATTATTTATGATATTAAAGTTTATTTCAAAATCATTAACAAACCAACCATACATATACGTACCAAGAATAATATATATATATATATATATATATATATATATATATATATATATATATATTAAGAGAAATCTTCATTCTACAACTTTTTTAACTATTGTTTATAATTTTTCATTATAGGTAATTAGTTATGCTTTAGGATTATTTGGACTATATTAATCTAACTTATTTGAAGAAGTTTTCCTTAAATTCTTGTAATATCAAGATGATAGACAATAGATTGCCGTTATTCAATTTTCATGAATTTAAAATACTATGTTCAAACACAACTTGAGGAAAATGATCGCTAACCCAAGCTGTTTAAGGTTTTTACTTAACTGCGATTTATAATGGGTAAGAAAAAGACATTAAGATTGATAAATTTTCATTTACAAAAATATAAAATATTCTGATACGACGAAATAAAAAATATATAATCATTAGTTTGGTCTCATTGGTATAGATTTTGTTTAATAAAATAGATTCATTAATATAGATATATAAGTCTATACAGACAATATAAACAATCATATTAATTAGATAATTCTGCTAATATAAAAAATTACCATGTATATTGTCAGTGCATCATATTATGCATTGATATGATACATCATACTTTTGCATAGAATTATAATATTAGGCTAATAAGCAGGGATAGATTCATAAATCAAGTGAAGAAGAGATTGAAAATAATAGACTTCAATGTAAAAAATTATATTTTTTATTATGTATTAATAATATTTTTAGTCAATTGGTAGAGATTAATTTTAAAAAAAATACATATTATAGTATAATTTTTAATAGTCAGTATACCTAAAAATACAACTCTATTAATTATGTTGATCTTATTGATATGTATAATTATTAATTTTTATAATTAAATGTGAAGAATTATTAAAGTTAATTAGTAATTACGTGTAAAGAATTAGAATACTTTCTTTTGAAGTATGCTTGGGCGCGCCTAGCATCAAAATTATACCATTAAATCATTGTTTATAAAATAGAATGTTAATTAAAATCCTTCACTCTCAAATGGAATTGGCAGAGTTATAAAGGGGTTGATAAGGATTAGTAAAGCTTTTGCCATAAATACCATGCATTATATGATCCTGAGGATTGTCAAATTAAAGTTATAACTTACAAGAAGAAAGTTTTCCAATCTATCAATCCTAATAACTATAGTGAATTGGGTTGTTAAAGATAGGAAGGAGTAGGGGACACACATGTCAGCAGAGGCACAAACTCTAGGTGCATGCCAACCTACAAAGCATAAGCACTTCAGCACCCTCCCTCCTAAGCAAAATTAGTCTTTTTCTGCATCCTTCCAAATTTTCGGATTAGACATTCCAATAAACTATAGGTTACAAACCACAAATGTTATCCTAATCTGCAAACATGCCCTCATAGTGAATTTAATCCATGTTTTCTTGACAGGTTAGATGTTGCACATTTTCCCTATAGGAATCGCAATTTTTGGGATTTATAAACCATGTGAATAGCTGAGATGATGTTTGTTTGTCCATACTGTATTCATGCGCAAAAGAAAAGATATAGAATCATCAGATATGAAGATTTGAGAACCATATCAACTTGGCAGAAAGATAAATCTAAAATGGAGGAGAGAGGGACAAAACTAGATTCTTTTAGAAAATTAAGACGAGTGCTAGATTCTATAGAGATGCATGTGCGTATATAGGTGAGTATGATAGGCAATTATAGGGGATTAGAGAAAATTGCTATTCAAATTTGGGCTAGAACTTTTCAGGTGTAAGTAAGTGATTTCAAGTCATGAATGTAAAGATGGAGGAATATCTGCCATACTAGCTCCATGATTAATGTCCTACAGAAAAAAAACCAATCAAGTGCTCCTCCACTATAAAATTTAGTGCATATATTAGTTAGAAAGGGAACAAAGAAATAAGATATCCTATCAAATATTTTACCTTCCCTCTTTTTCTCTTTCTGGAAGCCCCACTCCCAGGTTGTGTATACTCTATAAATTGGACATGCACGCAACACTATTGGATGAACCAAATTGCTAATTAACAAGATGGACTACTCTAGAGGATTTCCTAGTGCTAGAACAAGAGATGTTTCTCTTCAGGAACTTAGCAACAGGCTTGCTGAGTTTGCTGAAGTAAGAGGATGGGATCAATATCACAGTCCTAGAAATCTTCTTTTAGCTCTTGTAAGTCCCAACTTCCAAGTATATGCTTAAATTGATAAGATCAATTTACTTTTAGCCATACTTGAGAGTTAAGTATAGGAGGACAAGAGTAAATATTTTATTTTAAAATTAAAAGTTATATAATTTTATAAAAATAAATAAAAGATTAATATATCAAGTTTAAACTATCTATCCTTTTTTTTTTATTTTAAAAAAATTGTAAAATCAAAGAATGTTTATTAGAAATTACAAAAAAATTGTACTTTCCTCTAGCTTTTCCTCTGAAACTCAATCTCCAAAAGGCTTCATTATTATATATGCAGTTAATGACCATTGTGTAGTGTTTATTATGTAGGTTGGAGAGGTAGGAGAACTTTCAGAGATCTTTCAGTGGAAAGGAGAGGTTGCAAAAGGATTACCCAATTGGAGTTCTGATGATAAGGAGCACTTAGAGGAAGAGCTTTCAGATGTTTTGCTTTATCTAGTGCGTCTTGCTGATGTTTGTGGGCTAGATCTTGGACAAGCAGCTCTAACAAAGATACTAAAGAATGCTCAGAAATACCCAGTTACCAATGACCACAACCCCACTTCCAACTGCAACTAGCTACCTTTTTTTTTTTTTCTCTTCATGTACTAGTGTGCTACTTTCCCCAAAAAATAACTGCATCTATGTAACTTGTTTTTAGTTTTGATACTGAGTCACTGCCACTTCAACCTTGGCAGTGTAAGAAGAGCAAACCTTTAATTTGAAGAAGCAATAAGTATATTTCATAATTTGTGTTAATCTGAATGTAGTAGTTTGAGTAGCACTCACTTACTTAATTACATGTTATATATTATTAATAAAATGAGAAATTTGCCCATGTGTGGCCATGCTTAACCAAATAAATTGAATTGTTTTGCAATATCACTAATATGTTGCATATTAGAAGAAAACCTGTAAAACTTGAGGTATACATCAATATCTTGAAAATTATGATTAATTTAGGTGCATTTATATTAACAGCTTAATTAAACATTTATTCTATAAGTTTTAACTACACGAGCATCATAAACTTTATAAAAATAAGTTATAAACTCTATGTAAACTTCTTTCAAATTAACTTACAAACACTCCTTCCTTCTTTAATCACTTCTAAGGTTTTAAACTGTATTGGTTGCATTCCATTTGTTGTTGGCAGATGGAGACATATATTGTAGCAAAATGATTCATACAAAATTTATTATATTTATTTTTATTTTATTTATGATTTTATAATTTTTATATTTAAATAATAATTAATTTAAATTATTTAATATTTAAATTTAATAGTTTATAATTTTTTATTTTTTAAAAAATATAAAAATAATCATACAAATATAAATAAAGTAAAAATGAATATAATATATTTTATATATATATATATATAATTTTTTATTTTTTATTTTTTTATGAAAATAAAAAAAAATTATCCACATTAAATTTAGAAGATAGAGGAATGTCGAATAATTTTTATAGGTACAGGATGATTATTGCTGTATATTGTAAGGTGTGATTGCGGCCTCAAGTAGTTTCATTAGCTGCTTCCGTTCGCATCATGTGATACTGTCTGCATTTTGAAGACATGATCATTGTTGTTTTATTTTTCTTTATTTTATTTAATTGCATTCTTGGTTATTAAAAAATTATATGCGATTTTGTGATTTTGTGATTTTTTATAGATAATTAGATTAGTTTTTTTTTTAAATAACAAATTTATTCCTTCATTATTTTTTTTACTTAAAAGTTTCAAATTCTAATATAAATAACACTTGATTACTATGAGAGAGGAAAATAAGAAATATAAATTATTATATTTTATTTAAATGATTAATATTAAAGGTATATAATATTTTTAGTGATTATATTATTATTAATTTAATTTTTAATATTAATGTATAATTATATAGTTTAAATTTATAGTTTTTATTTATTTCTATAACTAAGTTTTCTAGTAAAATATATTTGAGTGAAGATCAATTTACTTGAAGATAGTAATCTAATTAAATTTACTTTAATTAATAACTTTGGGTTTATGAAAATTTAACAAATTTAATTATTATATAATATAATATTAATATGATGGTTAATTATACCAATTTTTAAAAAATAGAATTTTACAAATGTGTAATCACATCAATATTTGTTTATATTTTAAAAGATAGATTATGTATTAAATTAAATTTATTTGATAAAAAATTAAATAAATTTTTAAATTTTATAAATTAAATTTATATAATATTAATTTATTATCAATTTAATTATATTTTTAAATTTTTTAATTTAATCAATATATTTTTTATTGATAATAAAATTGATGTAATTGATAAAAATTAGATTTGTGATATATAAGATTATGAGTTCAAATTTTATTATTATAATAATCTTCTTCTTAGGTGATTTGCTTAAATTTGTCAATCAAAATGTTAAATTATTTTTAAATAACATAAAATATAAAAAATAAATAAATCATAATTTTATATTTTATAAAAATTTTCAAATTTTTATAAAAATTCTTATTTTAAAATTTTTAAATCATTTATGTTTCGATACCATTATTAATCTTTTTAAAAATTAAGATAAAAACAATAATTTAAGAACTTTAATTTTAAAAAATTAATAAAAACTTAATTTATTAAAATTTTTAAATAAAAATAAAATTGCTTAAAAATTTAAAAACAAAAAATATATGTAAAGTAAATAAAGATAAAAATATAATTAAGTTTTTATTATTCAATGATCTAATTAATATATATATATATATATATATATATATATATATATAAACTAATTAAAATGGGTAGTAAAGTAGTCATTTGTCATTAATCATGTTAGATATAATAGAAAATTAAAAATTAATTAAGTATAGAACCATGGTTGGGGTGAAGTACTTGTTGGCCACTATCACATTCCCTCCATTGTTTTTTGGGAATTTTTTCCCCAATCTTTGATTTATTTTGGAGGATCTTTTTACTTAGATAAAATAAAAGATTGCTCCCAAGAAGATAGTTAGGCATGGAAGCAAGCATCTCTCTTAATATCTTCTTTTTTTTCCTGTACACATTTGAGATCGGACTCAAGATATGTGAAAGAAATTTATTTCGAAATGAGATGAAAGCTGATCCGAGAATATTATTGTACAATAAAATGTATAGTATGAGATTTGGGTTTCATGCATACTTATATAGAGAACATTATACTCTGATATTTTAGGTAGGGATACAGGATATTTCTACATTTCTTCGAATATATATATATACATTTCAGGTAAAAGTATGTTTTGCTTAGGACTTATTTGTTAACGTTTTGCATTTTGAAAAAAATGTTTTAAAGATGTATTCAGCAAAACCTCTAAATTAATTAGTAAGGTTGTTATAAACTTGAATGGTAGTTTAAAAATTAAAAAAAAAAAGAGTTAAGCAGATTGAATTAAAAGTATTTAGTAAATTTATTTAATTAATTGAAAATTATAAAATGATATCTTTAATTATATTGTTATAATTAAAAATTGAAAATTAGATGTATTAATAAATTATCATTTTTATAATTTAATTTATTTTAAATCATATTTATTTTAAATATTAGATTTATTTACTTTCATTATAATTCTTAAATATTTTTGTCAAATAAAAAGATATATATAATATAAACAAATTTGTATTATGATTTAATATTATAAAGAAATGAGTTTGATGAGAGATAGAAAGTGTATTAAAAGTAGGAATATTTATGGGATGAGATTATTTTTATTCTTATCTAGCTTAGAATTTTGATAGGGTCAATTTTTTGAATTCAAACCCAACTCAAATATGTGGAACAAGATTAAGTGGACCTACTTTATTTACAAAATATGTTAATTTTAACATAATATATAATTAAGATATAACATTAAAACTCAATTATATTTTACAGTATCTATTTCTATAATATTATCAATATAAGTGCAATATAATCTTATGTAAAAATTGAGTTAATGTTAGCAATTAAGTTAAGAAATTCTATTATTAATATTTAATTATTAAAAATATCAGATGAAGTTAAAACAACCTAAAATATTAACTGAATTCACCGTCAGAACATATCAGATATAGTTTTTAAAATTTAAGCGTATGAAAATTAGTTTCACAAGTTAGCAAAACTAACCCTTAATTAAAAGGTTCTATGAATAAAAAATCATGCAAAATAGTGAAGATAAGAAATAATAAAATTAGGATGTTATGAACTCAAACTTTAGCAAATTGCAACAAAATTAAACTAAATTGATATAATGTTGATTTATTTTATAATAATTTTCTATTAGTTGAGATTGATAAAATCCACCGAACAAACAATGTGATAATATTCCATTTTCATAACTTTCATAATTAGAAGAGTGTGATATGGCAACCAAACTTTTAATTTTTATCATTCTCTAGGAGAAAAGTTATTAATATATGAAATAAATTATGGAAATGCTAGAGTTTTTCTTTTCTTTTCTTTTTAAGTTTTACTGAAGAAGTAGTTGTTGGAGTGGTCATGGCTCAAGTTTACGAGCGAGCACAAATGCACAATCAATAGTCTCAAGTTCTTTTGTACCCAAAGTGAAATGACATGTCTTTTGAACCCAAAGGGATTGAATACAAGTCTTTTCCTTCAGTTAATTGGATATGACAATTTTCTGCTTTATGATTTTAAAACTAATTAAATTTAACATATTGATCAAAACTATTATATACAAAATATAAGTAATTCTCGTCTTAATCTCTTAAATAGTAAATATTAATTATTATTTATAATTTTGTCAAAATTTTACTTTAATATTTAAATTTATAAAACAACATTTATTTAAATTTATAAAACAACAATATTTAAATAATTTTTTAATAAAATTAAAAATAAACTGAATGATATTTACAATTTTAGAGTTTAATAGAGTAATTTACTCCAAAATAACATAATACCTATATTTATTTTGAAAAAAAAAAGCATGAATGACAACTTTTTGAATATTTAATTTTTAGATAAATGTTTGCACTATTTTTTCATGATGGAGATGTTCTTTTTTAAATATTTAAAACATCTGGTTATGTAATTTTAAAAAATATAGATTATGATTAATTGATGGGTGGGGGCTTATCAGTTTGAAGATGAGGTTGCTAAGAATTTGATGACTGAATTGACCAAAACAAAAATTTTTGATGACCGAATTGGAGGTCCCATCCCTTTCAAACATTGAAGCAGCAGGTGACCAGGCCACAACTTGGGTGATTAATTGGCAAATTAATGCTGAATTGGGGCACTTCTGCACTTCACTTCATTCCTTCCAAAATATAAATGATTGTATATGGGACTTCAAAACTAACCAATTATTGTTCCCTCTTGCAATAATTGGTCAATATGTATCAATCACCAAATTTAATTATATTAAGGTTATTATGCTTTAATTAGCTAAAACAAAATCGCCCCACCAAAAAAAAGGGTCCTCCCACCATAATTGTGTGTATCTTCTAGTCAATACCATTAAATTAGAGCACACGAAAAATATAAAGGGAAGAAGAGGTGGAATGCATAAATGAGTTCTCAGATAGATCAGGAAAAAGAGATGTTAGTTCCGTGAACGTAATGCAAAATTTGTATAATTTATGTAATAGTTTTTTCTTTTTATATTTGAACAATTAAAATTTTATATTCTATGTGATCCTGTATATAATTTTTTTTTTATTTTTTATGCATTCCAAAAACATATTTTAAAAATAGAAGGAATAACTAATTCAATAATTATTTTTTGTTTATATAAAAAAATTAAGACTGTTGATGTTAATAAATAAAAGAAAAAAGGATAAAGAAAAAATGAGTTATGATAATAAAAGTAGCGTAGATCCAATGAATTTATACAACTAAAGCAAAATTTAAATTGGAATCATTTTCAAACTAATAAAAAATTAGTAAAATAAATTTAATATTATTTGAAGTTAATTTTTTAAGCTTTTGAGATGCAAAGAAAATCATTTATTAAAATGAGGTTTAGAATATTATTTATCTAAAATAAGATCTATTTTGTATAAAAAGGGTCTATCATATATTTTTTAATATCACTTTTTATTTAATAGTATTTTTAAACAATTATGTAATACATAATTTTTTTAGAAAGTTAAAGCAAGGATTTTTATTTTTATTTTTTTGTTTAATTGAAGGGCTGGCCCTATACGCAACTAATAAAAAATAAAATAAAAAAGGGCAAACTGAAGATTTTCAAATAATGTTATTTATAATATTAGAGTATGCTATTGTTGTTCTTACGTAGGATGATATCATATGTGATGTTTTAATTTCTACGATAGTCTAGTATTTGGTGTTGGATTGCTGTTGTATCAGACATCATACAAATTTGAAAGAAGTATGATGGGAGTTTGATGGCTTCAATTTTTTTGTCATTCTCTAAAATAGGGTTTGAATACTTTCCAAGGGCACACCACAAAAGCTATTACACATTTGTTAGAATAAGCGAATATGTGTGCAGAAATTTTCATTGATTTATGCAAGTGTAAATCGAGAGGAAATATCTATCATGGAAGTTTTTTTTTTTTTGGTCAGCCTATCATAAAAGTTGTTAAAATAATTACTTGAATTTACGCCCCACATAAAATATCATTAATAATGTATTTGTGATATATCTAAATATTATTTTTTCTTTTTATTTTTATTTTTAGTGTTTACATTTAAATTACTTAAAATATATACTTTTGTATTCTTTTACAACTTTTAGTATTACCAATAGTTAAACTTAAACACTATATTATTAGTTTTAACATTTTATCAGGTACAATGAAATAAGTATTATTATTTCTAATTTTCATATTTTATTTAAAACTTTCATTTCATCTTATATACCATAAAATTGATAATAAATATTAAAAATTAGTAGTCAATTATATTGATAATCACAACGAGAAGAATATTACCAAAAATTTCATTTACATAAAAATAAATTTAAATATAATACATATTTATCTTATAAAAAATATTATGTTACTAACAATTTAATATTGAATTGAATTAACTATAATTAATTTTTTAACAAAAATTAAAATATTAGTATAAATACAATAATTTTATATTTATAATATAATATGTTATACTGATAAATAGTTTCATAAAAGATATTAATATATTATCAATAGATACAATGCAATAATATTTATTAGTATAAACTTTTAAACTTCATGCTAATAATTTATTTTTTACTAGACAAAGATTGTAAAATAATAGTTATTTTAATATTTGATATTTTTTATTTGTTAAATTAATAATAATTTTTTAATAGGGAAAACTGTAATTTAAATATTTTTAAAAGTATAATTTAATATTTAAATATTTTTAGTTTAGTTAGTTATTAATCATATTATTCAACTCAAGTTAAAAATTAAATGATATATCATTAATTAAATTTAGATTTAAATAAGTTACTATCCCAGAAATATTATGATTTAATGTTTTATTTATTATAAATATATTAAATATTATTTTTATATTTAATAAAAATAATATGATTTTAGTCCATTGCCAAAAATTAAAATCATATGATTTTTTATATTTTATGAAACTAAAACTGAATAGAACTTTTATTGAGAATATAATAAAAATATAATATTCTCATGCAGAAATAACTTATTTATGCTCCATTTATTATTAAAAAATTAGAACACTGTCTTTTAATTTATCGTGATAAAACAAGAATTGCAAAATTATCGATTAATTTCGATAAGTATTCTTGACTTTTGCGCGTACCATATATCTCACATACTTTTATGTAAGTTAGGAAATAAGTGTCTGGCACGCTGCATGTCATATTGAGAAATTATGGTTGAACATGAATATATAACTATAACTTAATTTTTTATAACTCAAAATAGTCAATTTACATCACAAAAATTCATTTATTAACATATTAGTATAATATTAATATCTATTAATATAGTTTTTAAGTAGAATAAATTAAATTATTAATATAAATATTAATATTTCTACTAACAGTACATATGATGCATTATATTAAAAGTTAATTTGATTAATAAATGATTAGTGTTATCTCAGTGATGATGATGATTCAACCTCGTATACTGGGCTCCAAGAACTTGAGCAATTGTTTGTTACTACATTGTGGATCAACACTTCACAAAAACATTTCTCAAGCCTTTTGGGTTGATGGACTATTAAGTTCAAACGAACATCATTTTAACCCAACATTTTGTTGGCCCAAAACAAGTACCAAGGAAAAAGTGTAAAGTCATATTTCAGTTTCTAACAAAAAAAAAGAAAAGGGCTTTACTTTTCGCATCCTTTTTTTTTTTTGCACCCCCTTAAATTTTTTAGAATTTTTTTATTACCATTTTATCCTTAACACTTCTTCATCTTTTCCGCAAAAATTTTTTCTCTTCCGCAAGTATTTCTCTATTCCGCAAATTAGTTTACGGAATGCATCAATGTATTCCGTAATTTAATTTGCAGAATATACTTTTTTGTTCTCCGTAAACTAATTTACGGAAGGTTACATTTTTACGTTCCGTAAATTAATTTGCGGAAACAAACAAATTACATTCCGCAAATTAATTTATGAAATACACTAATGCATTCCGTAAACTAATTTGCGGAAAGTGTTTAAGCTTCCGCAAACTAGTTTGCGGAGTATAAAGTCCGTTCGTCTTCTCCTACGCTTCTTCGACGTTATTTTTTTAGTTTTTCTCCCACAAAAATCAAAACCTAACATAAATTCGATTAAATTGTAGTTAAGAGTTCTCTAAAATCTTAAAATAAAATTTCTTAAAATCAATATTATTTTTATGTTAATTTTTTTTAATTATATATTAACTTTTTAATAAGGAAAAACCAAGTATAAAGAGTTTGTTATTACGAAAGAAGAGAATGCTAAATCTTGATTATATAATTATATATAAATGAAGATTAAAAATTATTTATATTTATAAGATTAATTTAAAATATTATATAATTAAATATTTTAATTTTAATTGTTTATAATAAAATATAACGATTAAGATTTATTTTTTTTAGTTTTACATAAAAAAATTCTCTAATTTGATGTTACTTTATTTTCTTTCCCGGACTTCAGTCATCCCTTGATTATGAGGACCAAAGATTTGTAGTCTATTTACTAACTCTGCTACATCAGTTACGTTACCACCCAGACACTGTTTATTTACACTGATTTTTTAATCTTCGTAATCATCAACAAACGGAATGTTTTACCATGGTCCAAATATATTTTGGTCCATTCATGGTTCGGTTATTAAAATTTAGAATATTCTGAAAGTATGAAATTTTTATATTATCATCTAATTATAGATTATCACATCATTAGAAATTATTATCTTCATAATAGTTATTTTAAAAATCATATCTATTATAATTTTTAATTGATCAATTATATAAAATTTAATTAATTGACAGTATATTAAAATTAAATTCATTTTATTTAAATGTATTTTTTGTCGCATTTCAGCGGAGCCAAAGTATAATAGAGAGTCAGAAAATTGGGACGAATAAAAATATCATACCAAGCTTGGCAATATTGAGTCACAAAGATTTAACATAGAAATAGAGTAATTATTGATTAATTTGAGTTTAGCGAAGAAGGATCTTGAAGCTGAGAGAAGTAAGGGCTTCGAAGGGCCTCCTGAAGCTTATCATCATCATTCCAGAAATCACGATATGTATCCAAGTTGACAAAAGAGTTCAATAAGGTTGATATGCATAACTCTTTTCTCCATTCTTCCAACTTTGGAAATCCCACATTTTCTCCATATTTGTCGCAATACTGCAAATTAAAATAAGTTATTCTCTTATATTATATGTTCCTAACTTTGTATGCTTTAGCAGATACAAACCCCCAAATAAACTTACATCAAACCCTCCAATTTCATGGATATAGCGCTTAGGAATGCCATCTAATTCTTTTGAATGATAGAACTCCTCGATGGATTTCATCATTTCCTCATATGGTGGCAAAGCTTTTTTCCCAGAAAGTAGTTGAGCTATCCATTTTCCTTGCGACTCAAAGAATGGAAGCCCCAGGATCTGCATCATTCATCAACCAAAAGTACTACTTGTAGTAGTATATTTATCAAATCTATTTTATTGTTTCAACATAAAAAGAATTCACATCATATATGATATTAAATTTATATTTTTATATATTTTATATCTCAAAAACACATTTGAAAATTAAGTTGTTCCAAATTTATGTTCAAAAGACTTTTTTTTTTTTTTTAATTTTGTTTATCTATAGTTACATATTGCTTTTACAAATAAAAAAAATATATTGTATGTGTATGTGAAAATAAATAAACCCAAAATTACAGAGCCAATTCAGAATAACTACCTTTCTGGGGATGCCCATAAGAGAAAGAGAAGGAGCAAGTGACGGGGGAAAGGTATGTTCATACAGAGGACCCACTCTGTTATCATCCACAACGACCATTCCTTTGGTGTCAAGAAAAGGGAAAGCATAGCAGTACCTACACATAACCCATCAAAATCAGTTAATAGGATTCACAATTAATCAACTTTATAAAGAATGGCATGATTGGACTTTCATGGTCCCTAGTAAGATCTCTAAGTCTAAGATCATAATTAATTATCCAACCCCAATTATTTTCAAATTGACCTTTGAAACAGTGAGATTTAGAAGATTGGCTTTTCAATATATGTACAAGGTACGAAGAGCAGCTATATATGAGATACATAACCAAGATTTTCGGTTCAAATTTGATGTCATGTCCGGTCTAACAAAACATAACATTTGAATTAAGATTGGTCCGTTCAAATTTTAAATTTATATTTATAACCATAAATGATCTAAATGAATGTGAACAGTTCAATCTCAATTCAATCCTTGTGATTTCTTAAACTAAAAATTGTATCAAATTTTAACAAAAAGGATAAGGATTATGCATCACATAACATTCCTTTTCCGGTGTTTAATCAATCTTTTGGGAGCTTGATTTTGTGGTGAGATGGGATGTTACCCGGTGCAGTATAAAATAGTGTCTGCGAGAATGGTGGAACCATCTATGAATATGACCCTCCCATCCTCTTCAAGGGTCTCTATCTGCACAAATGTACCACATGTTATGAGGCTACCAAATATATATAGTAGTGAAAACTTTTCACGAACTAGAACTTATTAACAAGTTAAAGTGATACCTGTGGATGAAGGTGGAAGTTCTCGTGTTTGGATATGACTTTAGACAAACCCTCGGTAATGTTAAGAAATTTGGAACTCAGGTGCAGTTCCTTCGCCACTTTCACAAGCTCCATTGATATTTCTTGTCCACTAAAAGAATTTCCAACCACCACCACTATCTGTAATACAAAACTTTTTATTTCTCAATAAGTTTGAGAAGTTCTTGCTAATTTAATGGTAAAAGGGACAACATTTCAAAACACTAAAGCTAACACAATATTTATTTGTTTAGCTATATATAATAATGCATATGTGTGCTTGCATTATTAAGCTTCCACAAAACTTGTATGGTCATCTCTTGTATAAAAATCTCACACTTTAGTTTGTTTTAAAGCATATACAATGGGGTCATATACCTCTCCGCGGAATGGTTCTGGAGACCTGTAAATGTGACTATGCATTTGTTTTCTTTTCCATGTGTCCATTCCTGAGCATTAACAATGGGAATAAAATTAGTTTATACATCAACAATAGTTCATTCATAATATCACTTATATGTGTATGTTGATAATTGATAAGTTAGTGGAATCCTAATGTGTGAGTGATCCAGTGGCAAGTGACATAGACCTACCTTGGATGCAGGGCAATCTGGGTTGAGAGTAATGGCCAGTGGCTACAACCACTGCTTCAAACACTTGTTCAACTACCTCCTCACTCTTTTTCTCTATGCTTCTAACAACCCATTTCAAGTCCTCACTAGACACACCATAATTTAACGGTCCAACATAATGCACAATTGTATTGAACCTTATCATCTCTCTCAACCTAAAATATTCACAAAAGTCCTTGAGGTATAGAAGGAACTCTCTATGGCTAGGGAACCTCCTTGTGTCTCTACCTTTTTGGTAATTGGGTGAAAATGGGAAATCAGTGAAGCCCATTATCTCCCGGGGAGACATGAGCCTTAAAGATTCATACATACTGCTATGCACCTTTAGGAAAGGGTTCCTTCCCAAAGGATCCTCCCCTTGAACATTAGGGTCATATAGCCATTGACCTCCAATGTCATGGTTCTGCTCCAATACAACCACCTTGTGACCTTCCTTTCTCAGCTCCCTAGCTGCCACTAGCCCCGAGGGTCCAGCTCCAATTACACATACATTTTTGGATTGGAATTTTTCAAAAACCATGGTTTCACCAGGATATGGATCCTATAATTAGTGGTACAAAAGTTTGGAATTGTGTAAATATGGGGAAAATGTGTTAAGGGTGATGGAGGATTTATAGTATAAATGTAGAATACTTTTCACGTAGGCAAATAGGAACTCGCGGATACCTCATTGGATGGAATCACGACTGATTAAATTATTTGAGCAGCTTTAAGATCTAGCTTATTTCACAAAATTTTATTCAATTTTTTTATAAATAATTTAATTTTTTATTTTACCTTTTATCTTTTAAATTTGTACGTAAAATAATAAAAATTCTGTTTTTTATTTTCTCTGATACATTTAAAAATACAAAAATAAGAGTATGTTATAACTTTTTAAAAAATATAAAATAAAAAAAAAATTTCACAAGCTTTTATTTATTTCACATATAAAAAAAACTCTTATTCTATGTTTCTATTTTATGTAATTTAATTATCCAATTATCATTATTACTTTTCTTTTAATTAATTTTTTAATGAATATTATAAATTATAATCGAGTTGTACACTCATTCAATAACAAAATCACCTCATAAAAATATTCGTCATGACCAAGTAAAATGAATGCACTGAAAACAATCTAACACTTAAAGTGAGAGATGTAGTTTCAGGGTGTCAAATTATAGTTGTCGTAGACTAAAAAGATAATAATTAAAATTTTAATTTTTATAATTTATTAAATGCATATGGGTATTTTATAAAAATTCCAATATTTTATTTTAAACAATAATTATAATTTTATATTTTATTTTTAATATATATTCCTTATATTAAAAAAAGAAAAATTTTATATGGATTTTTTTAGTTTGAAGACAGCAATTCTTTTATCTTTCTTTGAATACATTACTGTACATTTATATATTTTATTTAATTTTGTATGAAAAAAACTAGCTAGATAAATTAAGGATATATATTTTAATTATTAATAAATGTTTTATCATATTGAATATGAATATATTAAAGACGAGTTTGGAAAAACGAGAACTTTAAATCCAATCTTTCAAGTTGAAAGACACTCAATATTCTATATCAACAAGGTAGTCATAAAGATGGCAACAAGGCAACAAGTCAGACGGTCTGAAATCTGTTTTCATCTATCTTATTAATAGATAGATTTAAATTTGTTTAGTTTTTAAATAAATTAATTTTATAAAAATTGTTTAATTTATTTAAACATGTATTTAAATATATAAATTTATTATTTTTAATTTATTTACATATATATATATATATATTATATATAAAATATATGATATATATATAATATAATATATAAATATATATTATATTAAATTTATAAAATTTTTAATTCTGTATGTATATAGTATTTAAATTTATTTACTAATATTTTCATATTACATATTTTAAATATAATTTAATTATTTATATATATAAATTTTAAATTTATTTATTAATTTTTTAATATTATAAATTTTTAGAAAATTTAAATAAATTATAAATAATCAAAACTTAAAATTACCACTTATTTTCATAAGTAATTATGCATATTTTAATATTTTATTTGGATGGAATAATGGAAGAAGAAAAAATATATAATTATTTATTTATTTATTTATATATAAAAATAAAAATGAAAAATATTAAAATAAGAAAAAAAATTATTTTTATTTTTTATTTGTATTAAAATTTTAAAATATAAAAAATACTAATAAAAATATATAATAAAAATTTAATTTTATAAAATTAAATTAATTTTTTAAATTTATATAAAATAAAACCTATACTATTAATATATTTTCTTTTTTATTCTTTTATTTATTCAAACAACATAATTTTATATTTTTATTTATTTAAATGATTTTTTTCTATTTTTTAAAATTTTTTTCCATCCTACAGAATTTGTTAACCACTTTATTAGTGTGTTGTTGCTGTGTTTTTTTATTATTTTGTATTGATAAATATATATATAAACTAAAATTATTTATATTAGATATTAAATTTTATTATTTATATTAATTTAATAATTTTATATAAAATATAAAATTTATTAATTAAGTTATAATATTTAACAGATTATATATATCAAATTTTAAAAAAATTAAAAATAAATATTTATTAATTTTTATGTTATATAAAATTTTAATATATATAATTTATTAAATATTATAACATCATTTAAGAATTGAATCAATAAATTTTATATTATATATATATATATATATATATATATATATATATATATATTGTGCGGCGTATGCAGACTAAACTTCAAGAATGTTCAGCTAGATTTGGATTGAGGTCACGAGAATGCCTCAATTACACAATTTTTCATTATCTATTGTATTTTTTAAGTAATTTTAATTTATAAAAAAATTTAAATAAAATTAGTAAAAAACTTTAAAATAAAATTGATTAAAAAGTGAGATAATGACAATGATCATTCCATAAATTTAGATAAACGTAAATTTTAATTAATTAATTAAATTGGATTGTTTTAATTTAATTTTTAATCAGGTTAATTTATATCAATTTTTTATAATTAAATATAATTTTCAAAAAATAATCAAAATAATTTTTTAAAATATAAATTATTAAAATAAATTTATTTCTTCTAATCAAGTATATTTTATGTGAATTCTTATTTACATTAGAATGAAATAGGTCGATCCAATCAAATTAACCTCGACCTGTCTAATAAAATATAAGCTTTAAGTTTTAAATTTTTTAGTTTAATTTAAATTTAATGTTTAAAAATTTTAAAAATTGAACTTAATTATACTAGATCTGAGCATTATTTAAAAATTCAAATTAAATCCAAACTTTTTGTATATCGATACTGAACATAAGTAGAGTAGCCTATTTTATTACTTCTAATAAACATACTTAAGAGATATATTATCTACCAATTATATTAACTTTATCGATTACATCAAATTATTAGGTTAAAATTAAAAAAAGCAAGTGGTTAAAATCGTTGAATATCCTCACATGATTAAAACTCGGCAACTCAATCTAAGCACAATAAGTTAGTGTAAAATTCAACCATATCCCTCTTATATATATATATATATATATATATATATATATATATATATATATATATATATATATATATATATATACATAAAAATATATATTTATATAACATTTATTACTTAATTGATATTTTTTACTTATTTTTAAATTTTCTTATCTTTTAATTTTCACATATAATGTTCAATTTTTTAAATTTGTTCATGTTAATAAAAATTTGTAGGTTAGTAAATTAAAATAATAATAGATAGAAACATCAAAATTCAAGATTTATATAAATGATATAAATAAAAAACCAAAAAAAATTAAATACGTTCCGGATTAAAAATGCATTTAATCAGGTTCAAACCATAGTTTAATAGAGAAACTAACGAAACTTGCACCAAATCAATTGGACCTTCTCAACCGAAATCAAACATATATTCTAGATAACAATCATCGCTGCACATGAGTAACCAACATGACTCATATCCGTTCAAGAGACTAAATATTATAATTAAAAATATTAAAATAAAATTTAATTTACAGCATGTAACAAAACACTAATTTTAATCAAAACCTTCGGTCTATTTTTACTAAATTTTTTAAATTTAAATCGATTATTAAACTAGTGTTAAAAGTTGTTAAATCAATATTGATTAAATATTATTATTAAAATATATATAATATTAAAAATATATAATAATAAAATATTTTAGAATTATAATATTATATAATTAAAAAATAAAAAATTATATATTTAAAATTTTAAATTTAAATTATATAAATAAAATAAAATAACAATTTACTTTAATATTTTTTAAAAAAATTAAAATATTATTATTTTATATAAAATCAATTTTTAATTGGTTTATCAATTCGATTAATTTATTATAATTTTTTATTAAAACAGTTTTATAGTTCAATTAATCTGAAAAAATAATCGATTTTTTATGTTATGATTAGTCTGATTTTCAAAACTATCATTTTTATAATTTTTTAATTATAGTAATACCAAATTTTTTGGCTATTTAATTTTAAATTTTATAGCCAACACTGGTTGGTAGTACATCTTATTTAAGATATTTAAATAAGATTTTGTTGTACCATTTTATAATTGGGTAGTATGCGCCCAATTTCTGGGTAGCCTCCCTAAACGAGGAAGAAAAAATAAAATAAAATCATTTATGTGTGTACCATGTTCAAATCCTCTCGAAATCATGCATGTCGTTATTATTCTACAACACTAGTAGTAGTCCTATTCATTAAAACAATCTATTCTATTTATGCTATCATTTGATCTAAATTGAACCTCTAAATTTTGTTTTCCAAAAGTAATTTAATTGCAACAATAACGCTTTGATATCGATATAATGACCCAAATCCATATAGAATTTAAAGATTCCAAGCCCTAGCTCATGCATGAACATTAACGCTTGTCCAAATGAAACTATTATGTTCGAAACCTAATCTTTCTTAAATACCATCTCCACTTTTTTCGTTACTTACTTTTGTAGAAATTTATTTATTTAGTTGTTACCATTTTAAAATATCAATGTGACGTTAATTTTTATTTTTTAATTATAGCCTTATAAAAAAAAGAAATAATAATGTATGAGATGTTAAAGTAATAAATACAAGAGATAAGGTTAGGATCTCTTCTGCCCTTAACATTCAAATTGCTCACTTTCCATCAAAGTCTAAGTTATAAAGAGGAAGTGGGAAGGGTAATTTTATTCTTAATATATACAACCGTGTTTATTTTTGTAAATTGATTAAACATTCTTAGAAAGATGCATTCAGAAGAAATGTAATTTATATTATTTTTTATTAGTGATATGCATCTTAATATAAAAGATTTTATTATGAATAGACAATATTAAATATAAAAGATTTAACATTTTTATAAAAATCATACAATCTTTTTAAATATTATATAACTTATTTTTTTAATTTTAACTATTCATATATGTTTTAATGATTTAAATTTATTATTGTCAATTTCATATAAAAATACTAATCTCACTGGATACATTTTCAATATTTTAAACCACATTTAAAATAAATAAATGAATACTTATTATTTCTACGTATGAATTTATTTAGAACATTAGATTGATTTTTTTTAGGCATGAATATACAAAGAAAAATCTGATGCGAATGTTCTGTAGGTTACATATTATTGCATCTCATGAAAGCTGAAAATTATGTTTATCTGAGTATATAAATTTTTTTTGGCAAGTTGCTTTCACAATATATTATATTATTTTTTGTTAAGTATAGGTGAAACAAACGAAGTAGTTGACTATTTGTTACTTAAACATTGTGTTATGCCTAATATCGTCAAATGAATATGAATATGAAAATATTTATATTGATGATGTTATATGAAACCTTTACATCATGGGAAGGAAATTTCTCGTTTCATTGATTTAGCTGGTTGTTGTGTTCATGTTAATCTAACATAGCGGTGGAATATTTAATACAATTTATTCGTGACTGTGATGCATGTAAAGGTTTTAGCAGTAGTCAAAATAAAATTCCTTTGTTAATATTTACATCTTGAAAAACCTACTCTTTAACTATTGGTTAAGGGATTTATTCATTGATTTAGCTAGTTGTTGTCATGTTCAATGTTACTCTAACATAGTGGTGGATATATTTATACAATTTATTGCTAATTGCGATACATGTAAAGGTTTTAGTGGTAGTGAAAATAAAATTCCTTTTGTTAATATTTACATATTGAAAAAATTGGTTCTTAATTATTGATATTAAAAAAATTATAAATATTTTAACGATTGTATAAATTGATATAAAATTTATTAAAATATAACAGTTATATATTTTGATTATAATAAAAGATAATTTTAGATGAATATAAGTTTAATAAATTTTTTTAATAAAAATTAAAATTATCACTATTATTTTTTAAAATTATCTTTAAAATAAACTTTCTTTTAATGTGGTTAAGATGGTTAACAGGTAAAAAAGAACCTTCAGCATTTTTTTTTCTTTTATTACATTCTGAATTTATTTTACAAAAAAAATTTCAGGAGGACTTTCAATTCTAAGTAGGGAAAACCTTTGAGTCAAAAAAATTTAAGGAAAATTTATATTTTCTTTAACTTAATAATTAGTGAAAACTTAAACATTGATTTATAAAGTACGGAATTTTATCTTGTTTTATTTAAATTTATATTCTAATATAGTTCAACGAAGATGTTTTACTTAAAATATATGTCATTATTTATTAACATTTTAATATTTTATTAACTTTCCTTAATACAATTTTTAATAAAATTTAAAACTATTAGCATAGATACTAATAATAAAATATCTTATATTGATACATAATTTTGTTAATATAAAATATTAATATATTCTATCATTAAATGTTAATCAATAATATTAGAAATTTTTTTTAAATATATTGATAAAATTTATATTAATAAAACTTAATATTTAACAATTTTTCATATGTTAGTAAATAATTTTTTTATATACAATTTTACAGTATAGTTTAATTAGTTAAAAATTGAAATTACTAATTAAAAGTTAGTTAATATATTTTTACTCTATTTGATAAATTAATTTTTTTAGTAACTAATAGTATTTTTAGATTAGTTACTAATGTTTTTTTAAGTAATTTTTTAATTTTTAACTGAAATATTTTTTTCCTTTTATTCTTAATATATTTTTATGTTTCAATTTATTTTCATAGATTTAATATTATGATTTGAATTATTATTTTAGTATATGTTACTTATTTTAATTATTATATTATTTATTTTATTTTTAAATTTAATATTAAATTTTTAATAAAATTAATTTACAAAATAAATTAAAAATTTTAAAATAGATATTTTCTATTTAAGATATATAATTATATTTAATTAAATTTTAATTTTTATTAAAATATATCACACTTATTAAATTTTAATTTATTAATTAATCATATCTTTATTTATTATTTTATATTTATCTATTAATTTTATCAAATGCTTTTAATTTACTTGTTATTTCAACTTTCAACTATTTTTTTAATTTTTAACAGATTTATCCTTTAATTTTATCAAACTCCTTCATGGTATTTATTACATTCTGATTTAGTGATTTGACGAAGTTATGGTGCATAAAAATAAATCCATTAGCTGAGTAATAAAACCATTCTATGCTTGCTTGAGATACTTTCAAGCCTGTGTGATATGTGGCCCAAAGATGAAACAATAATAACGTTCGTTACAAAAAGATTGAAGGAAGGTTACAAAATTTATTATATTTTATTTCTATGCATTCCATTACATAATGAATGCTTTGAGTAAGTTGTAGGTTACTTTTATTTAATAATCCAATTTGAAAATAGGTTTTACCTACGTACTGAAAGTGATATGCCGCTAACAACCCATAGACAAATGTCATAATTATTAACTAATCACTCGATTTGTGAATAAGAAACCAAAGAAAATGGAAGGAGCACTACTAACTATGATTAGTAACTAAATCTTGCAAATGATACACTTTTTATTTTATTTATTGGATAAATTGTGTTTTTTAAACGTGTCTCATTTTTGTTTTATTTATATGGTAAAGTATGTTTGGATCTTTCAACGAAAAAGAATATTATGAAATAAGAAAAAATATGAAGTAAATAAAGTAAGATGCCACAAGATGTGTGGGGCAGCAATCCCATTACAGAAATATTTAAAACAGAAAGACCAAGATGAGTAGAGAACACCACGTAAGAGAGAGACAGATCATATTATTTACTTATCAATAATCTTTATTTAACTTCAAAGATAAAGCATCACTTTATTCAATAATAATAATATAAACAAGTCTGTCACATTTTTGTTCTGCCCTCTATTTTATCTTTTTGGATAGGTATATTATTGTCGTGTAACAATATTACTTATATCAATGGTCCTATGCTGTCTTAACTAATAACTTAAATAATTGACGATTTATGATCAATAATATACCTTTTTAAACATGTTTCATTTTTTTTATTTGTATATATAGTATAGTATATTCAGATCTTTTTTACCAAAAAAAAATCGTGTCAATATTTTGTGTCAGATTAAGACTCTGATTGATTAAATTTAAGCAATATTTTATTTTTTCAACAGGCCGTCTCATTCTCCACTCAAGATTAATTAATCATATAGATTCACGATTTAATTAATATGAGAAATGCTACAATTTCTCCCTACAATTCTCCACCCATTAAGAATTTGATACATGTCAATTTGTCTTTTGTCGTAATTATTTATAATTTTAAATATTTATCTTTTTCTATCGCCAAATTTATCCTTTACACTTATAAATATGCCACTGTGAAATTGGTTTATGAATTATGAGTTAATTTATTTAATTTTATATTTTATACTTTATTTAGAAGTAATTTTTTTTAAACATTAAGTTCTCAAATTAAATAAACTTGATGAGGAATAAACCAACTGATCTATAGTTTAATTTTTCATTTTATAAATTATTTTAAAATAAATTTTTTTAAATTCTAACATATATGACATTCAAATTAAGTAGGTTAGATGATGATTAACTTATAAGATAAATAATATATTTTTGTAATTTTTTGATTTTTGATTTATGTTTTTCTTTCTCAAATTTTATTTCTTTTTAAATTTAGTTTTTTTAAATTTTTCTCTAAAATATCTTTTTTTTAAGTTTTTTATTTCTCTCAATTTTTTTCTGAATCTTTTAAATTATCTCTAAATATTTACATTGTTCTTTATATATAATTTATTTTTATTTTTTATTATTTTTATTTCTTTAAAAAAATTATTTTAATTTTTATATTTTTAATTTTTTGTTTAAATTATTTAAATAGAAGAAAAGAAAGTAGGGAGAAATTTTTTTATAAAAAAATAAAAAATTTAAAATAAGAAGAACTTTAACAGGTAAAGAAAAATTTAAAGAAAAAAAAGAAAATTTAATAAAAAATAAGTTAGAGTTTCAAGCCTTAAATATTGCTTGCATTCATTTCAGGTATTTACAGTACATGTTGAACAGCCTATCAAGTAATTATGTTATGAGAGCACCACTGTCTCTTGCAACTACACCATCCAACTAGTGTGTCCCATAAACTTCTCTCTGATCTACATGTCTATCCTTTTCTTGTTAAATACTGTCTACTTATTTTACGTGTCCTTTTCTCTTCTGTTCCACAGAGCAATTAACCGAAAAAGACAGATTTGAGTTCAAATAACAATTCCATTATGCTGCATCATCTCAAGCATCTTTGAGATTGATTTTGCAATATCAGGGATAATCTTTTCATATAAGATTGTATTATATTTTTTTTATTCATTAGAAGAAATTAAACTTCTCTATCTCAGTCTCTCAGTTTATTTATATTTTTAAATTGATATTTGTTTTTTTTTAATTTTCTTTAATTTTTCATTGGTTAATCTATCTTACAAATTCATCTTTATAAAAATATTAATTTATATTATTTTAAAAATTAAAAATTAATTTACTAGTTATCGTTATATATATATATATATATATTATATTAACTTTTTAAAATTACATATTTATAGAAATTATATTTTACGAAGATGAAATGCATTACTTATTTATGTTATACATGCTTTTTAACCTTTTTTTAGCGTACAATATCTTAAGTTTAGATTTTATTAGATAATAAATGTTTGTAATTATAATTTTTTAATTAAAATAGAATAATTTTTCATTTTTTAAAAATTGACGCATCATAGACTCGTCTATCCTATTTGATCCTGTGAACTCTTTATATTGTAGACTCTAATGAGCTACGGTTAAGTATGTTAGTACTAACTCTTTTATTCTATCTCCCTTGGATAGTCGCTTTTTGTAGGGTAAATCCCAATTATCCGTTAGTCACTTTTTCTATACACCTTTCCTCTTATTTCATTTTTAAGTACTTTATTCGAATGTTACGAAAAATAAGAAGGAAATAAATAAAAATAATAATAAAATAAAAAATAGAGTAAAAATTAAGAATTTAAATAGATAAAAATAAAATATTTTTTATTTAATAAATCATTTTTATAAAAAAATATTAATAATATAAATTTTATTTTATATAAAATAAAAATTAATTTTAATTTTTATATACTATTATTTTATTAATATTATAATTTTTATTATTTATTAATAATTAAAATTAAGAAAACACTTTCCTCTTCAATCTTCCTCTCAAAAAAATTAAAAATATATAAAACTGCAACAATTAATTCCTTTTTTTATATAAAAAATTAATATTAAAAAAATTAAATTTGTTTCACTTTTTTTCTTCATCTCTAATTCCTCCTCTATATTCCCACGTCCATACATACATAAGGGTTACAAATTAAAGAACGGAAAGTAGTGTTACAGTAACACTAGTCGTCGGTAGCAATATAATATCATCTGGAGTATCAGTGGCGAACAACAAGTGTTGTAGCAATTTTTAAGCAATTATTTCATTGTTCATAAGAAGGAAAAATAAATCACTACTGAAAATTTACTCGTTTCTTAACATTTTCTGCCAGAAATTCCTGCTATTTTTGTTACGAATTTAGCAATTTTAAAATTTTTCTTTCGAATTTCGAATGCATAAAAACATATGCAGAAAGCTTTCACCTTTTCTTGCAAAATTTTCTTTGAAAAGATTATCTGTAGGAAAAACTTTACTGTTCCTACCATTTTACAAAGTTATTGAAAGCAAAAAATTGAAGGAAAATCCGCACCAAAATTGAGTTAGAATATAAGCTGTAGGAAAATTTACAAGTATTTTTTTTTTCAGTTTACCTATGGAATAAAATCCGTAGGAAACTGAGTTAGAGCAATAAGCGTACAAAAAATTTCACTTGCTGTAGATATTTTTGCAGAATTAGCTAAAGATTTTCTTGCATATTCTTATCCACAGGAAACTGATTTGTAGAAATTATTGCGGGTAAATTTGCAGGAACTAGTTATTGTTCATTTTATATATTAATTAATTATGTTTTTATTATTATTTATTTTCCTTTTTGAATATATTTTGACCAAAATTTTTTATCTATTAATCAAATGTTTTTGTGCAGAAAAATAAATTTTAAAATATTTGTTAATTTATTAGAGTTTAATTTTTTTAATAATAATTAAGATAAATTTCAAAAATTGGAAATATAGTAAATTTTCTTATACAATTTAATAGTTGTTTCACTAAAATATTTACAAAGTTATTCAATTTAGAAATATAATTAATTCTGTTAAAATCATTCAAAAAACTGAAAAATAAAAAATGATATATAAAATTATATTTATTTATGTTAATTATTTTTTATAAATATTTTAACAAAAATATTTTTTAATTATGTTTATATTTATTTATCATTTTATCTAATTTTAACCTAATTTCATTTAAAATTATTTAATAATAACTAAAATGATCAATTAAAAATGAAGAAAATTTAAAGCATTATTTTTAATAAATTTAAAATAATGAAATCATATAAACTCAGCCAATATTTTAAAAATAAAAATATAAAATAAATTGTGAATAATTTCAAAAAATAAAAAAGACTTTTTTAATGAATGGGAAAGAAATAAACAAGAGTAACAAAACTTTCCTAAGGACGCAATGCAACGCAGTCCCTAAGATGTTCTTCAGCAATATCTGTATAGGAGGTGAATCTCAGAATTTCAGGAGCTTTTCTGAGGATACGTCCATGTATTCCAATCTTCTGTATCGTGTCAACAACAATCAAACATCTGAGACTAATTTTGAGGCTACGTCACCCTAAGTTCATCGAGGAATTCCCTTCAATTTTTGCTCGGTTGCATTCGATTCGAATTCCTTTCGTTCATTCTTTTATTCGTTGATTTTCATTTTCTAGATATAGTGAGTTTGTTCGACTCATCATTTTTGGTTGCTTCTTCTTGTAGGCTCTCTGCACAAATCCACCAAGCTAACAATTGCGCTCTGTTGTTGGCCAATGCACGGTTTCACTTTCACAATCATTTTTCACAGTGAAAGGTAACAATATCAATCCCTCGCCACTCTTTTTTTTGTGAAGTTCCTGCTTACAATTCAATTTGAGTTTCAATTTGAATATTGATAATTGTGAGGGAACCAAACGTGAGTGATTGCTTCTCTTGGAACCGTTGCGCCATCTCCTTCTACTGTATGCCACCCTCGCCTTCTGCTATTTTATTTATTTTTCTTTCTATGTTTTCTTTCTTGATTCCTTGAAAAAAAAATTTTGGGACAACCTTCTTATTATACTGTAATGTTGCTCGTTTGTTTGGATGCTTTAGTTCTAAGGTGGGCTACAACTCTTCTTTTATCCGAAATATATATATATATATATATATATATATATATATATATATATATATATATATATATATTATTGCTGTTCTTTGAAAAATCTTTCGTTCGTCATGATGGTTCACCTATTTTGACTTGTATCAACATCAGTTATTCTTAAAAAAAAAAGATTCCTTATCTATTTTTATTTATAAAATTTATTTAAATTTAAAAATATCTGTATAATACTTAGACAATATGGTAATATAAATAAAAATATATGCAAACACTTAAAAGTTATAATTTTGACAATTCTCATAAGTTAATTTAACTAATCAAATATTATTTTAATGGTGATTTATAAATATTTCATTGTATTTAATATTAAATAAAAATTGATCTTTGATTAAAGAAAGTAAACTCTTTTGATATAATAATTAATTAAAATGTATGATTTTATTTAATATAAAGTACATACAGCCATGCGATACAAAATTGTATGAGATTAAGAATAACACATAAACATTATCCTGCTATAAAAAAAATAAGGAGTCAAATTTAGAGACAAGAGTAAATTAGAATAGGGCACTAGTTTAAAATTTCATCAGATACCAAGCACATGTAGAACTTTGTTTCATGTTACAAATAAGTTCAAATTTATTTTTATTTAACTTAACATCAATGATTATTGCATTAAAAAATTATTATTTACTACTCAATAAAAATGATAAAATATTAGAATATTTTTTGTTATCGTTATTGCCCAACAAAAATTAAATTGTTCATGTAGAGTTTAAAAATTTATTAGTATAATATATTATACTATAAATATAAATTTATAATATCTATATTAATAATTTAATTTTTATTAGAAAAACTATATTAACACAATTAATTTAATATTAAATTATTAGTCAATTGCAATTTTTTTAATGTTGCTTACACTTCATTCCATAATTTGTCCCTTTATATATACATGTGCATGATAAATAATGATATTTATATATTTTATAACTTTTCGTTAGAATTTAGCAGTTGAAAAATCTCACTTTTATTTTTATAATAAATACATAATTTATTTTCAAGAATTTAAATTCAATGTTAAGAATATAGGATACGTTCCGATGAGGTTTTGTGAAACTTATTTGAGTGATTCTTGTCGATTTAAAAATATGATTATTTAAATTAATAAAGTAAATTATGACATTTTTATATTTTTAATTTATTTTAGTAAATTTTACCTTAAAATTAATCAAAATAAACATTAAATAAGTATTTATTTAGGTTATAATTTACTTAAGTACACTGTTAGTACATCTCCACATATTTGCTGTACAGCTAGAGCAGCAGATAATTCTATGTGGATTTTATTTTATTTTATTCAATTTAAGATTCTCTATGGGGGCAACCATTACATTAATAGGAAAGATATACCAAAACAAAATCTTGGAACAAAGGCTATCTTCACCCATGGGGTCTGTCAACACCAAGTAACCAACAATCCTTTCTGAAATGAGTGAGCCAGCTAGTTAGTTGCTTGCTTTCTTTTCTAATCAAATTTTGGATACTCTAATTTGGAGGTATATTAACTATCACTCTAATAGTTTTATTCTTACTCTAATATATTTATTCTCACTTTTATTTGATAAATTTTATCTTTAACATCTTTCTTCTTTTTTTAATCAAATTAATAATAAAAGTATTTTAGATAAAAAATAATTTATGTGAAAGTAGCAATAGACGCCTAGAAGAATCCTATAGACACTTCCCTTTTTAGTACTTCTTTGACAAGTATCATTTTAATTCAACCTTTTTTTTGTTTTTATTTAAAAGTAGTAGAGAAGAATAATCAAATATATTAAGTGTAACGAATAACGAAAGAAACATACACTCTTGAAAAACTGAAAATATTTTCCCTTGAAACCATGGGTGATCCAAACATCCCACGGTTTGTTCTTCAACCCAATGATAAGAGATCCTAGCATTTGATCGTTATAAGAAATCGTAGCTTTTTCCTGCGATGATAAGATTTTAAAATAAAATCAAACACAGGTTGATGAACTTAAATAATAGGAAATAGCTAAACACATAATTAGATTAAAACTATTTGTTGTCATGTCATGTTCATAATTTAGTATGCCGGCTGTTAATTTAATACAGTTAACACCATTAAACTGCATAAATATTCCTTATGATTTGATGTAATTACAAAATCGCTTGTGTCATTAAGGTGTGGTTCGAGAGTTAAAGCTGACATTTGTCATGAATCAAAAACCTATTTTAATGTTCTTTATAAGTAACATAGGCTCCTTTTGTATGAGGGTAAAACTCGGTTATGCAAAATTAAAAATAGAGGAACATACTTTTTAACATATTTATTAGGATAGGTTAAATTTTTAAAATGTTGAACATTTATAACCATTTTTAAAAAATTGTTAACTTTTTAAAAAATTAACTAATTATAAAGAATATGTTTAAAACAATATGTTGTTTGTAGTTCTCTTGAAAATAAATCAATTCTGTAAAACATGTTTTGAAGCGTGTGCAAAACACAATTAATCAGCGGATTTTGTCTTAAACTCTGCGATCCATTGAATGAATTGGTAACCCAACATGCCCGTAGTGTATATTCAAAAACATGTACACATCTTCAAAATTAAGCTGAAAGGGGTAAACGTCTTTAGATTATTGTGTCAAGACATGTTTGGTTGGTTTGCACCAAAATTAATTTTATCTCTAAACTCACATTTAGGTAGATCCAATAAATTATAACTTTTGTATTCATTAAATTGAAAATTTTATATTAAATTTTAATGCAAATTTACTTTTATAAAAAAAAATCAAATATAAAGTATATTACTTTAATCTTATTCTTAAACAAAATCAATTTTACAAAATAAAATTCATTAAATTCAAATTTGTAAACATCAATCCAAGCACACACATAGTTTATACGTATAATTGGAAGAACACCTTACACATCCATAAGGAATACATGTAAAACAAAGAAATGCGAAAAAATGACATAAAAAAATAAAAAAAAATGTCATATTGAACACTTTGTAACGTCTTGTTTATGAATCATAACATTTGAATGAAATTATTGACATTAATAGTTATTGAAAGACGAATTAATGTAAATAAATGAACAACATACACGGAGTAATGATACACTTTGAGACGTAGTTGTTTAAATTAAAAATATTTATAATATGATAAAATTTGTTATTTTAATTTTTATACACAATATTTTAATGGAAATGTTGAAAGGTATATATAGGAATAAAGGTGGGTTAATGGTGATGGATGTAAACGTGCCTTCTACCTTGGCTGGTCCAATGTGGGAATGCAATGATATTGCATGGTTAAGATGGTTTGGTTGACAGAGTGTTATTCTTTGGTGGTGGGACTCTGGAAGGTTACTTTCTCTCAACAAACGCGTTTTGGTTCGAAGGAAACGCCACCTCACCCAACACCGCACCACCACCTTTTTGAGTTTGCATCCAACCTTTCCTGATGCACATACAATTGCAGAATGCACTTCTTTCTTCCATCTTTTCCTTTTACCGATTATAATTAAAACAACTCCAAGGTATCATGCATGCTTTCTCTTTTCTTTTCTTTTTCTTTGTGTCTTGTCACCATGTATATCTTTTATTTTGTTTTTCCATGATCAATGAATCGCTAAAGCCATCTCATTAAGGATACGTGATGATGATCTTGATCAGATCATAACCATAATGATGGTAACAGAATATTAATTGGAGCTATGTGAGATAATTTTGTTCACTTTTTTTTATTTAATTTTCGTTTTCCTTCTTGTCTTCTCTATCCAGGCGGTTCTGTTTTGTTGCTGCTTCATTTTTAGTCTGAAATCTAAATCCATTTGTGATATAAGGACCTGCTTTTGCGATTTTTCTTCTTTTTAATATCAAAGTTGGTATTGGTGTTGGTGTGGCTGCATTCATATGAATGATTATGTGTCCTAGTTTGGACTTTTTGTCTTCAAACTTTATTTTCCCCATTGAATCAGACTAATACATCAACAGTGAAATTTATTTCACATAATATTTTGATGGTGTAAAAAAATTTTCAACTTCAAGAGAAATATTGTTTATGTGAAGTCTCCTAGTCATGGAATTCAATGGTGAAGAAAAGCAGTAATTGATTAAAATTATGTTTTAAGGTATTGTCTATCTCCTGGCAATGTTGGTGAAATCCTTCAAGTTATGTCCCTTCGATGTTTTTGTTTCGTAAATTCACTCAATCTCAAATTCTACATCGATTGGAAGTTTCTGATACCTTTGTCTTTTTGTGTAATGCACCTTATTGCAAAGATTTTGATTATTTCCATTCATTCTACACGCCTTATCCTATGGATCTAATTCTACATGGTATTTGGTGCACATTCAAGTTTTTAGTTCCCATCTTTGAAAGGTTTTCATGTCACTTAACAAGTAGTGTTTTTATCAAAGCAATGCATAGCCCTGAATCAGGTTCTGAAATTAGAAACTTTGAACCATTCCGATGAATTAGATTCTATAAGAAAATTTGTACATATCTCTCGTTGCTTTGATAGCCTCTACATATCTGAAAGGATTCATATTTGTTGCAGGGGTCTCTGAGATTATTGTTTCATTCCTGATTATTGATGGCTGAGGAAAATACTATGAACCAGTTGAAGTCAGAGAAAAATGAGCCTGAAGATGTTGATGAGAAAGCAAATCCTAATGAAAGGCTAATTATCACAAAAATTCCACCTAAGATTCGTTCGCGTTATCTTGGTAGTCCAAAAGGTTCCTGCCATGACCTTTGCAAATATGGCATCCAACATGCCAATGAAGCTAAACCATGGAGTCCAGCAAAGAAAAGGAATACCAAAAAGGAAAGTAATACCAAAGTTTCGGAAGAAAATGCAACTTCTTTGGTATGGGCAAAGAAATCAGGAAGCGGTTCAAAGTCTACTCAAACATCAAAACTTGAAAAGATCAATACTCCTGTTGACATCAAGGAAGTAGCACATGACAAAATAGTCACTTCTGAGAAAAAATCACCACCTTTAGAAGAAACAAATGTTTCCTTGGAACATAACAACAGTGACATAAAGCAAGCACATTCTGAGCCATCTCCTCTCCAAGTGCAGGAATATTCCAGAAGTCAAACAAAAAGGGAAACAATAAAAAACAAAAGTCCTTCAGGTTCAAGCAGCAGAAAGGAAACCGAAAGCAGAAGCAAACAGACAAGGACATCTTCCATTGGAGGCAAGGAAAAATCAACCTCACCAAGTCCTCCCTTGTCTTCGAAACACAATATGAAGAAACCTTCAAGCATAAGTTCCAAGAGTGCCAAGAACTTGAAAAAAGTGTCTTCTCAGAAAAATCATGAAAATGTTGAACAAAAAGGCAATTCACAAGACAAAATTGGGCATGTCATTGAGCCTGCCTCTTCAAATTCATCTGAGGAAACTACTCCAGCTAGTTATGCAACTAAATTGTCTTCATCCTCACCACCATCAGAGAACAAAAGCTTCGAGCAGACCAGTACGCAAACTGGCAAGTCTGGAGTGTCTTCATCTTCAAGGAAAGGTCTTAGATCCATGGTTGGCAATAAAGGAAAGATAAATACACGTAGTGTTTTGAAATCACCATCGATGTTATCATCTGTTTCCTCATCAAACAAATCCAACAAAAGTGGACATGGTCATCAAGGTGAAAATGCGAAGGTGGTGTACAAAATAAAGCCAAAAATGAGCACACTAGTTGGGGCAGCAAATAAGGTTATTACTAACAGAAAGTTAACTTTTAGGAGAGGAAAGGTAATTGAACTTCAGCCTCAAGGCAACAACATCCCAAAAAGACTCAAATTCAAGCCAGCACGCATTCTTGGTGATGACATTCGGAGAGATATAAAGAGTGCTAGAAGAAGGACCATCACTGATAATAAAGTTGTCGTTGGCGGCGGCGGCGGCGGTGGTGGTGGTGATGTAAATGCTGCAAATATCAAGCCTGAGAAAGTTGTGGTCAAACTCCAAACTGTGGAAGGAAGTAAAAGGAGAATTGTTGGGAAGAAGCTTGGGGAAGAGAGAAGCAAGATAGAGCGTTCAAAATCAGGATCTGAAAAAGTGGTTTTGAGGCATCAAAGTGCGGAAGGGAAGAAACATAACCCACGTTTGTATAATAATGTGATTGAAGAGACTGCAAGCATGCTTTCTGAGTTAAGGAAGAGCAAGGTCAAGGCTCTTGTTGGTGCATTTGAAACTGTGATATCTCTTGATTCTCCTAGAGAGTCCAGTGCTGGAGAAGTAAACTCAGCTTGCTGAATTACCTAAGGCCTGTTACATATTCAACTTCAACATACAACTCTGTTGTGTATAGACTATAGAGTGATCATTTATATATGAGGCAAGAAGGAAGACATGGATCTGAAAATTAACTTTGATCTTAAGCTTTGGCGGTTTGGCCTTTGTGAAACTGCAACTGTTTGTGGGTTGGATTTGTTAAGCTCGTGTTGTTAATATTGTTTCTTGTGTTTTACTGCTTTCTTTTGGTGTCATTGAGATTTGGTGAATGTGAAGATTTCACTGGAATGTATTAAGCTGTTTATACAGTGTTTCTGCTTTGAATTATCTGGATATACGATAACTTTGATCTAACGCCATCATGTTTTTGTGTAAGTGGTACAACTTTTGCAGGCTGATTTTGTATATATTTATGATTCTTCCTTGTGCTTGATTCTGGGAATTCTTTCTTTCTCTCGCTTGGTTTACAATTATGAAAAAAATATCATTTTGTTGAAGTTGAAGAGAAGAGAAGTGAAAAGAGAGTGACACATAAAGTGGGTATTACTATTAGGACAAAATTTAAGGTTTTGTTCTGGGTATGTTTCATGCTTTTTCCAAAGAAATAAAAGACACCTTATATCTTCACTGGTGAATTATAACACTTAATTGTGTTTTCAACTTTTCAATAAAAAGGAACATAAAAAGCACCTATAGAATATCACATAAATCTTGTCCTTACTCTTACTGTTCTACCATTCACGCATTCAAAATGATCCAAGAAGCGAAGAAAAAAAAAAATAGATAGAAATCAAAAGGAATCAAGAAAAAAAGAGAGGAAAGAGAGTGTATGGGGACATGACTAGCTTGCGGGGGTGTTTCTTGTTTTAGATTTTATTTTGGCACTAAAGGAAACACACTCCTTTATCGTCATCATGACTCCTCTCTTTCTCTCTTTTTACTTACATAATGACATTGACAATGCTATTCTCGTAAAAAGGTGTTGGTTTGTTTAGATATTTCAAGGGATTTGGGAAGTTGAAGTGAAGAGTATATATGATTGTTCATTATTTGTGGTTTTGTTTCAATTTCTGAACCGGTATATCCTCCTGTGTCAATTTGTTTGAGTTCCTTTTCTTTTTGATATCTATTACCATTTAAAAGTAATTAAAACAATTATTAAATAATAAAATATCAACCATTATTAAACGTTGCTAAGTGGTGGTATTAATTTTTAAGTTTAAACCCATGACGGGATATGTAGTGGTATTGTTATTTCTTACTGGTACATAAGCAAATTCTAAATGAAAGATTATATTATAATAATAAAATCAATTTTGTTCCATCGAACAGTAGTATTTATTTAAAAATGTTTTATTTTAAAATAATTTAATTAAATCACTAGAATTAGTTTAATAGTATAAAATTTGAAACTAGAGTTGAGGATTCAAATTTTTTATCGTTATCGTTATTTTTTTACACCGTAAAAAAAAGTTAATACGTGTAAATATGTGTAATTTTAAGTAAATATTTATTTTAGTTGTAAAATATTAAAATTAATTATATTTATTTTAAAAATATAAATTATAATTATCATTTTTGAAAGATAAAAATAGATTATTTTAATTTTTTAAAAATTAAAATAATCAATTATTTAATCTTTTAAGAATCAAATTTATCAATTATTTATTTATCATGAATCAAAATAATTTTTATATTTTAAAATCTAACGTGATCAATTTCTAATTTTTAAAAATGAAAATAAATATTTACTCTCTAATCTTCTATGTATCTTTTACTCCATATTATTTCATAATAAAGAAAAAAAAATTTATTTTTTAAAATTAGATAAATTTAATTTCTTTATATTTGTCTTATATAGAAGATAAAATTAAAATCTTTACAACATATGAAAGAATTTTCTCCCGTCACTTATCCTAAAGATGGGGAAGAGAATTTTTTTTATTTTTTATTTATTTTAAAAACTTAAAATTATTAAATATTTTTTTAAAAATAAAAATTATATTAATAAAAATATAATAAAAAATTAAATTTTTTAAGCTAAATTTTATTTTTTAAATATATAATCAAAATTTATACTATTAATATTTTTTTCATTTTTTTTTATCCATTTAAACAATAAAAAAAATTTCTTTCTTTTTATTTTTATTCATCTAAATAATTTATTTTTATATCATATTTCTACTTATTTTTTATCCTTACATTTCTTTTCCTTCCTATGTTTTTAATTTATTCAAACAAAATATTAATAAACAGTAATTACTGGTAGAAAGAAATCCTAGATTCGGTGACATGACAGGAACATGGTAATATAACGTAGAAGTATCAAAATAAACAAAAAACATAAAACCGTGGACATGATATGATGACTCGAACGCCCTTGAAAGGATATAAATTTTAACTGATGAATTAGTGCATGTTTTGTTCAGCTTATCTAGATAAATAGTTACTTCATTTTGCCAGCATTTTGAATAGGCCATCATTCATCAATAAAAACAGTTTGAGCTGCGAAGTTTGGCGTCATCTCATTGTATAAAATCAATCTTAATTACGTGTGTTGTAGTTGTACAAGCACTATATTTACCAGCTGTTTTATTTCCTGGCCAGATTCTTGAGTCCAACACTATCCAATTAAGAATTGAAGCACAAACATTTCAAAGGGACCTGGCTTGTTTTTCGAATTTTGTTTGCCTTTTTTTCTCTTGCTTCAGACCCTTCTCTTCTTTTGTGTTCCCACTGTCCTCTGGCTCCTTGCGCTGTCATATCTGCCCTTGCTATCTTATTCTGGTATCTTTGCATTTCCATTGCTTTCTGTAGTTCCATCAGCAATGAGATTACGTTCACAGATTTTAAAAATACAACTTGTAAGAATTGAGACAAGTTTTCTTCCTTCCCACCTGGAGTTTGGCCTGAATCTTTTTCACAAACTCCCAGGAAAGAATTTTGGACTTCATCTTCTCATACCTGAAAATATTTCTTACAATGATAAGAGGAAACTAAATCCAGATCCCATTTAACAACCACGTTATATAATAGGTAATAGTTTTACAGAAAGAAAAATAAAAAAATATTGGATAAATTGCTCAAGCAATTAGCATTACTGTTTTTGAATCATTTTTATTATGGCCTTTTCCCAAGTTTGTGGTTTGGTTTTGACAATTTTGTATTGTAACGGCGTCCCTTTCTGCTTTTGATACGCTGCTGTTGGGTATACTATTGGCCTTGGAGATGATATACCACTTGGACGTCTAACAGGAAAATCGCTTTCTTTTGTCCGAGTGTCTTGTCCAAATGACCTTACTGAAGTTTCGCCTGCCACATACAATATAGCAATTATTCATGACAGCAAGTTATGAAACTTTGACCAAACACATAATTTAGGTATGTAAATATTGACCTAGTTTGGATAAACTTTTAAACACTTATGAGAAAGAAATTAAAAAGATAAAATTAATCAAAAAAAAATTATAAGTTAAAATTTATAGAAAATATTTGATTGATTTTACCCTTTTATTTTTTCTTCCGACAACTAGTTATGAAAAAGTTTATCCAAACTTGTCTCCGATATCTGAAAATGTTACAGTTATCATTACTTGGCCGCCTAGATATGTTATCCTCTTTCCTTCTCATAGTTTGGATCCTTGAAGATTCCGGGCGTTCTCTCATTTTTTGCAAATTACGCAACTCTGCTTGTTCTAGAGAATGAATGGCAAATGCTGTAGCTGCAACTGAAGTTACGTACTCATCATCAATTATATAGTCGTCATGAAAAGAAGTCCTTTGGAGCCAATTCCAAGCCATGTCATTTCTACTGCCACTGGACCCATGATGTTTTGGTGATTGTGGATCAGAAAATGACACTCTAAAATACAGACCAGTAATATTTGGTTAATAATCAGGGATATAATTTGCAGAAAACCAAGACCATGCTTTGTAAGTGAAACCGTTCACAACCAAGTTGCTGTAAGAAACATTTCTCAACAAAAAAATGACATCAGAACTGCAGTTAGAAAACATAGTACCTTCTTTGGTGGAGTCTATTTTCCATTCCCTGAAATTGAAATCTGTGTAGAAGATTTTCTCTCTGAACTTCTAATTTAACCCGTATGATTGTGTAAAGATGAACTGAGAGAAGACTTTATACATAAAGCAGCCTCCAGAGTCCAGAGACAAACAAGGGAAAGTAGGCTTTACAAGCAGCCTCCAGAGGATGCAAAGTATCGTCTCTTTTCCGTTTCCTTGAACTACACCCACATGCATCTAGACCTCTACTGTCAACTTGATAGCATTTTGGCAGCATGGTTGCTTTTCAGCTCTAAACCCATATTTGGCACAATCAACTTTACAGTCTTTTATAAACATTGCAGATTGTCAGAAATCAGAACAGAAAACTTCGCCCATAAACTGCAGCTATTCCTTATCCCCTCCTAATGAAAGGGTATAAGGCACGTTTACAGGCTGGCTAAGACGTGGATCATCTATGTCTCTTGTAGACAAATCTAGTTGCATGAATATAAACACGCTAGTTCGAGCTTCTCTTTACTCTATGCTTTTTCAATCTGTGCTGTGAAAATAGTAAAAATTTCAAGTGCTTTCATAAATACGTTATAAAATTCACCGTATAAATAGATTGATAATTCAAAGGGTGGTTCTGAAGTCCATAAGATAAATTTATGGCTGAGGTTGTTGCCTCAAGACCATATCAGCTATAATTACAGCAATGGTAATTAACAGTGGCCATCATCGGCTGCCACTTTACAATTATTTATATATTACAAAAATGCGCAACCCGTGCTATGAATACATCACTTCCCAATAAAAGTACAATATTTTTTGGCATTGACTAGGAAACGAGCTGTGTAAATATCAGGCAGGTTAATCTTCAGATACACGTCAGCTTTTCAGATGTTCATGTGGCTGTATTAGCAATGTGAAACATGTGAAACATGTATAACGAAAACATATTCAGTTAGGCACGTGAGAGGATCCTTGGATTTACCAATCAAAATGAGTTCACAATGTTTATCATACTTCATCAATCCCGTTCGCAATTGCCGCTGAAAAGAACTGCTCCACTTTGTCTATGAAGCTGGGAGGAAATCTACAATGCAACATTAAATGTGAGGTCTCGTTGTGCTTAGGAGCCGCTTCATCAGAATTCTTAGCTGTTTTGCTGTCCCGTAGGCTTCTTATCCTGCTATTTTTTATGCTATTTCCCAGAGAACTACTCTTTCCAGAGGAAGCCCGAGTGCCTTTGCCATTGGAACGGCTGTATTTTACAGGAATATCAACTTGAGGCTTTCTAATTTCAGTACCTAATTGAGTACATTCACTAGATTCATCTGTTGTGGAATTGTCTAAGGTTGAACTATGCTGATTTGCAGGTGCGGCATTTCTGCAGGATCTTAGCAAGGAAAGTAGCATGTCAACACTCAGTTCTTGCTGAACGACAAACTTGTTTTGCTCACACCCATAGCATGCAGCAACTAATGTGCCAGCCAAGATTGGCATCAACTCTGGGTCACTGAAGAAAACGAATGGCAGATCACATACCTGTCTTCGTATAGCTGAACATTAGATTTTCTCAATAAAATTGAACAAATAAACCAACATTTCTTAAATATTTAGTGTTTCTGACCTTATGGAGGATGGTGGGACTCTTTCCCCATCGAAGGACAGCTTGATTTCCAGGATGAAACAACGCAAAATGACCAAGAAGTGACAAGGATTCAAGCACAAGTGAACCAACCTGGAAAAAAGAATGCAGATGTATTAGAGTGTGTTTGGATGAGCATTTGCAAATTTGAGTTTGAATGAAACTGATTTTGTAGAATGGGTTTTGTTTAAAAATGAGTTTAAAGGGACGTGATTTTCATTTGGAAACTTCTCTTAAAGTTTATAATAAAACAAAGTATAAACTTTTTAACTCAATGCAAAAGTTACAATTTATCATATTAACTCAAACTTGAGTTTAGAGACTAAATTAATTGTTATAGAATTGTCAAACATGTTGACACTTGGAACATTTACATATTTAAACTGGAGTTTTAAGAGCTCTCAACGCCCATCCAAACATGCTCAAAGTAACTATAGCTATGCATCCCCCGACACATTGATTAAAGGCATCTAAATACCAATGCATGAAGATTAAGGTGTTCATCCCAAGCACATTACTCTTTGACACTTTTTAGAAGAACAAAATTGTCAGGCAAATTATTTGACCACCTTTGAGCTAAGATGAAATTATACTGACCACTCCCTATAGTTTTGGACATTACATGAATCCCCCTATTAGTGTCCAGAAGGAGTATGTGTCCCAAATTTATTTTAAAAAACTGGGAGTCAAGAAAGATGAATTAGTCAAGTGAGACTTTTAAGCTGAGGAGGTTATTGTAATTTTAGAAAACATAGGGGAATTAGTGCAATTTTATCAAATCTTTGTCGGTTAATATGGTTTACTCAGTTTTGTTTGGAGAGCTTCCACTCATGGGCACACCTTAAACACAAGAAATGAGTTACATTTCCCATGTTGTCACTCTCCACCAATACTAATTTAGTAAGGTGAGGTCGAAGTTATATCATTTTATAAGGTCTTAAGGGTTACGCAAGCCCGGATTACAAAGTCAAGATAAGTTTCTCACAAGTCAAAAGCATTATGAGAAAATTTTCAAGCTGTAGGCAATTCACCTGATCATTAGGAGCTTTCCACTTGCCGGCACAATGAGAAAGAAGGAAGCTCATCAAATGGAAAATTTCCATTTTCAGATCTGGCCTAGCCTGGGAGGAAAATAGAATATATCAGCGAGTACCAGTACCAAGAAAAAAAAAACGAGAAAGTAAAGATTATCATACCAAATCAAACCTAAATAACTAAGCATTTTTAAGTTTAACATACAGCATCTTCAAATATAGATCATTATTGCAAGGGGAATCAGCAAATTTACCAGCATTTGTTGCAAAAATACTAGATCCAAAAGAGCTACATTGTTCAGAACCTTCAGCACTCCAGCTGCCACCTCTTCAAAATTAGATGGAAGGATAAATGGGGCCTAAAAGAAAATGATGTTATTCAACTTAGATATAACACAAAAAATACTAAAACTACTTATTTACTTATCACCAGGACAGACAAGCAAATAAAGGAAATGATTAGCCATGTACATAGAAAATGGCTAATAAGAAAACATTTGTATAATCATAAAGAAGTACTTAATAGTTGACAATTACTCAGAGGTCTATATTCACAATGCAATTGATATGCCACCAGCCACAATAATCCATTTCCCGAGACCAAGATAATTGATGAAAATCAGGCTCTGAAGTCTGAACACAAAAGGGACAAAGTTTGAAGCAAGTACCATATAACCCAGACACTAAAGGCTGAAGGCAACCTACCAAACCTTTAAGGAAAAAAGATAGTAGTATAAATTTCAACCTTGATTTTGGAAAAGAATTTAAAAGTAATCCAATACTTGCAACCACATCAACTTAAATGCAAGACTTGAAAACCTTTAAGGAAAAAAAATGGTCGTATGAATTTCAACCTTGATTTTCGAAAATAATTTAAAAGTGATCCAATACTTGCAACCACATCAACTTAAATGCAAGACATATTACATATTATTTTACAGAGAACTCATAGAGAACAGCAAAAATAAAGTGTTATCAGAAAGAAATTTTTTAAAATAAAAAATAGAAGGAGACCATAACCTAGGCACAAATGTGAAAACAGGAAATCCAGTGAAACAGTAACTGCTTTACAAATTATTTTACTTCAACATTTCAATAAGTACTATAAAAAGGCATGGTAACGAAGGGCCAACTAGTCTAAAGATAGTGACTGACATTTATTCTTTTTCCCCCCTTTAGAAAATAGCTCCATATTCACTAAAATTGACTTCAATAGAAACTCTTGACAAGTATATCACTACACAGATAAATGGTTGGAGAAGCACCAAAATGGATCCACGCCATCAGAAAATGGCATGCCCCTTCTCAGGTTAATAGTAAACTAATTTGTAGACTATTCTGTAGCAAAATGTTTTTAAATACAATATACACAAACATGCATAGAAAATGAAAATAAAAAATAAGTATAGATTAATGCCAATATCAGAAGTCTACTCTGTTTTAACAATTAAGATCTTCAAAATAAATTAGGACAATTAGTGAGAACAAATTTGCAGGATGTAGAAAACTTACCTGTTCGGAGGAGGATCTATTGTTTGCCTGTAGAAGAACAGCAGTCAAAAGAGAAGGGAGACTGACAAGTCCTGTTTCAGAAATTGCTGAAAGAAAAAATACCACAGGCTGAGCCAAACTTGATACTTTTTCATTTTTCTTTATTGTAACATTGACCACTGTATGTTTTTCATCCTTCTGTAGAACAGAAGAATTAGCTATATCAACATTCTGATTTTTCTTGGAATCATCTAGATCATCTATCCTTTCCATATCATCATTTTTCAATTTGACAGAACAATCATGCTCCAATTCACAATCCTTTCCAGTAGAAATAGATTCATCATTCTTAATCACTTTAATCATTTCATCCAATGGTCTGTCTTCAGGAACATCAGGCAAATGCATAATTGAGCTGCCATTGATCACCGATAAGGGACTGTAATCTCCCCAGGAGTTATTCACTACAAAATGTGCAGAATCTGCCAGCTTAGCCCCTTCACTGCCAATTTCCTGCTCCATTGCTGCAGGGGAAGATTCCCAGTCAATATAACTCAATCTTCCAGGTCTGGAGGTCAAAACTACCAAAAGATGTATGCTTAAGAGAATAGGTGAAGGAAATGCCAACCCTTCCATCTGTGGCCTATCATGAAGTGCAAAAAGATCTCTTAGCCGGTGAATCACTTGATAGGAAATCAGTAACTCCAGCAAGCCATCCCGCATTTGAAGTTGTCTTTCTTCTGAGCTTATATGACCAAAAATTGCAGTAACAGTCCACAAAAAATTATTTAATATTTCAGAAATTGATTCAAAGTTCTCAACTGATGCCTTACTTGATGGCAAACTGAAGTTGCCAGGAATACTTAAAGATGCAGCAATCTTTATATAATTCTCAAGAGCGGCTGAAAGCATTGGGATTATTGGGGGCAAAAGATTCTGAGCAAGGAAATAACTCCTGTTTGCAGGTGCAGATAGCACCACTCTCAGAAGTTTTAACAAGTGCAACGTAACCTGGCAGGCTTCAGGTTTTGATGTGTGAGATGCAGGGAGGGCAGAAGCAATAAAATCAAGTAGTCCAGCTTGACGAGATGCTTGTAACTCAGGATCCTTTCCTTCCAAGTACTAGAAAATAAAAATAATAAACAAATGAACATAAGCAGAAGTTAAAAAAAATTAACTATAAAGCAATTAAAAAAATTACAAGATTACTATCCATAAATTCCACAACATGAAGAAACACAGGCATTCAAACTGAATATTCCTAAAAGGAATTCAGTTCAACATCTAGTAAGGAACAAGGAATTGGTTGTAAGGTTGTCCATAAAAGTTATTGATCTATAATTTCTGATCAAACAAAAACAAAGACGTATGCAAGCATCAGGAAGAAAAGGACACAGTGATGCTCAGTAATAACTAGAACCAATAGAACAAGCGAGAATCAGTAGATTTTCCCAACAAATATTTATATTAATACCTAAACAGGAGCTCAGTAATAACTAGAAGTGCTATTTAATTGGCAAAATATTCATAATTTGAAGTGCAAGGACAAAAAATCAATTTATACAAAATTTTATCCCACAGAGCAACGTGCTTAACTTTGAACCATGTTACAAACTTCTATCCATAGATAAGGGGAGAGATATAATTCCAGCAAACAGAAAATTAGTACCTTGATCATTTCAGAAATTATTAGCCCTATACTTGTGGCCCCTTCTTTCCTTGCTTGCCTGAGTCTCTGAAGTTCTTGAAGCCACCGGCCGATTTTTGCCCTAGCAGCACCCACCGCTACTCTATATCCCAGGCCAGCACTTTCACCACCAAGAGGGGGCTCAATAAACTCATATTTTAAAGCCATAAGCCTTTGTCGAATTCTCTTAATTCTTCTCTTTATTGAGTGTTGCAATGTGACATTGCCAATTCCAAGACTAGAACCAATGCTAGAGGCAATGTTTGTTTGTGAATCATCACTGCTGTTTGTAGGTGTAGATCTACCTTGCCCCTCTTTATTTAATGATCGACGAAGTAAAGGGGATGATTGATCCCTCAAATTTGCTCTCTCCCGAATTTGCTCTAGGTAAATTTTCCGACGTTGTTCACTTTCATTAAGTCTCTCTGCCAATTTCTGGGCCAAAAGTTCAGCTTCCTCTTGTTGTGCTTTGGCTCTTTCTTCCTTTCTCCGAAGCTGTTCAATAGCTCTTGCTTCCCGTGCTGCACTTGATGCTTTTCTTTCCTCTTCCCTTCTGACTTGAGCCTCCTCCTTTCTCCGCTGTATCTCAGCAAGGCGCTGTAACTTTTCAGCTTCAATGAGTTTTCGACGCTCTAGAACAGCTTCTTCTCTTGCCAAATCCTCCTTTTGCTTAGATTTTAGCACTTGAAGCTTTTCAGCTCTCCTCAACTCTGATTCATGAAGTTTCTGACGCAACATCAATTTTTTATTTTCTTCGTTTAAGGAAGTAATAAACCGAACCTCATTCACCTTGCTACTTTCATCACCAGCTCTCTTCACCACTTGAGCTAGAAAAGCTTCATGACGAGATTCACTGCGTTGATGGCGGGCATACATGCCCTCTCGTAATTTCATATGACGAACAGCATTCCATTCATTGACACGATTTAATTTTTGTGATGTACGTTGAAGCTTTTGGACTCTCTCATTCTCTAACTCACTTCTGATCCTCATAGCACGAGCATGCTTTTCTTCTGCTTCCCTTTTTAAGTCTGAAGCTGTTTTCTTCTTTTTGTCTGGAGACATTAGTTTATCATGCAGAGTTCGTACACGCTCAGTGCTTTTCCTGCTCAAGCTTGGTGAATATGGCATGCGAGAAGAGACACGAAAAGGAGATGAAAGTATGTCTTCCCAGTTCCTCTTCTCCTTCCAAGCATTCAAAGACTTTCCTGGTGCAGTACTCCGTTTTTCCTTCTCTTTTTCAGGCTGTGGCATTTGCCTCTTAAGGCTATCTGTGGATCTGGGGTTTTTCTCGTTAACAACTTCTGTTGGTGCTTTATCTTTCTTAGAGAGCATCTTATCAGATCCAGATCCAAGGTGATCTCTTTTACCCTTGGTAGTGGCAAAGGTAGAAGAATTTTCCAAGGGAGGTAATTTAGATAAATTACCTTCAGAAGTTAATGTGCTTTCTTGTGGGTTACATCCATCTTGCATTATGATTGCATCACAAGATTTTCCCCCTTCTGTATTATGCTTTTTTTCATTCAAGTTTCCTTGTTTAGCATATGAAGATCCAACATGCTTTCTTGAATTTGTCACTGAATCTTTGGCATCATGTGTTCTATCATTGATCGCAGATTTATTTGTACTGCCAACAGATTCAGAAGTCAAACATTTAGACATGGCATTTTCTGTGGTATTGCCTGATTGCAAGCTAGCACGCTCTTGTTGAATCTTTCTAAAAGCCTCAAGAGATGAAGATAGTATATCTGCCCTATGTGGTGAAGTTGTCATCCTTCGGACCTAGAATCAATAAAGAACAACTGAAAATCTTAAGCATAAGAAAGCCAGATTGTACAGATTTCTAACAAGTAATATTCATAATCTCATACGTGAAGTCAATGGACCAGCATCTGTTAAACCAGAAACCAAGCAAGCAAACAGGTATAGACCATAAGTGATTGCATGCTTAAATGTTACATTTCATTTGTATCTTTTAATAAGTTCAAAACACGAAGATGAACCAATGACTGTTAAACTACGACAATGTTAAATAGCACAAATTGTTAAGTGAATTTCATCATGCCTAATTAGCAAAAGTAAAATAAGCATATAATTTCCCATGGTGAGTGAGATCTTGTTCCGTAATATTAGATGAGCAAGCTTGCACTTTATTTAATTTGGTGCTTACATCTTGATACTCATCATACAAAGGAAAAAATCCAAATATACATATAACCCAAAAACAAGCGTATTTATGCAGAGTTACAGATACATATCAAGACTTCTGCATCAAATATATGATAATCACATTCAAAATAAAATACAAAGGAAAGAGAAAGAGACTGTACATATAATGTCATTTAGTGAACGATTATTTTCCCATTCAGCATAAATGCACATGCAAATTACACTCATATTGTCCCTTGCATTCAATGATAACAAGTGTGATCATCTCTAGAGCCATCCTTTCAAAGAATTTGACGACATATCAGGTTATCAAATACATTTTCTTAACAAGACACTGAGGTAAAATAAAGACCTTGCTTTTCAAAAAATAGTAAATTTATTGAGTGAATAAATTATTTTTTCTTTGGCAGAGGATCAACAGTTGTCAGGCACAACATATAAAATTCCTGTAGTAACTTAGAACAACAAAATACCAACCTAACAATGGAAGGAAACATATTAATAACAAAAATATGTAACCAACCATACCTCCCATGAGAGAGCATGTGGCCTGCGGTGATCACTCTTCAAGATGATAGGAACTTCATCAATTATTTGAGAAGATTTTTTAACCTTCTCAAATTCTTCAACTCTAGTGATTAGCTCTCTAAAATCAGATGCAGACTCCTCAAGAACAAGTATTGCCTCTTTCATCTGCTCTAAATCACATTCTAGTTCACAAAGTAGATAAAGTTCATCTACAGACCTATTCAGATTCTCAAACAGAAAGCACCAAAGCCTCTGCCTAAACCTTTCTTTGCTTTCATTTGAATCACCTTCTTCAAGCACACTCATATTATTAGAGCTTGAAACAACATTTTCCACATTACCATCCTGTGGACCCCTAACCTCTACTGCAGAAGCTACAGAATCATTGACAATTTCAGTTACTTGTGATTCAGTATCCTGCTCAGCAACTGCTTCACTTAAGCTGCAATTTTGTTCTGGCACTTCAGAGATTTGCATATCACTTACCACATTGATAACGGCATACACTTGATTTGCAGCCAGTGCAGCATCTTTGGAAGACAAAATATCATTGTGAACACCACTATCAATTGTTTTACTCACTTCATTTTTCTTATCACAGTAAAATATATGATCTTCTGGGCCAATTGTTTTTCCGTTCATTTCTTGATTTTTCAAATGTTCCAAAGATATGTTCTTAACATCTTTACCATTCTCCCCAAATGTTTCATCCTTGCATCTCACAGAAGGGATCTGAGAAGAAGCAATCTCTCCATCAATGTTAGTTGCTGTCAAGTCTTTTTCTTGAGCAGGATGTGAGTCACAAGGATCAGGGATATTATCATGCTTTCTACAGAGTAATAAACTATCATCTCCAATACTACCAAACTTGATTCCAACTCCAATCAAGTTTTCATGTGGTAGTCCCAAGCCCACCTCCTCAAAATCACCCCATCTTGTTTTCTGAGCTAAGTCAGGCTTATCATTTTGGTGTAATTTCCTAACTTCTTCAACTTTACCTTGAGAATCCGTAGTTAGTAATGGAGTTGACTTCTGACTTTCACTATTATGTCTAACTACATTAGTATTAAGATAGTTTGTGACCTCATTTTCGTTTGATTCAGAAATGGAACTCACAACACTCCCAGGGACAGGGTTCAGTGAAAAAATTTCCCCTGACCTTGAAAGATGATTTTTCTGCTGGTTATGTGAATTCTCATCAGTTTTAATCACAGAATGCTGAGTGCGAGGAGAGTTAGGAGCATTTTTCCCTGAAAATCCTCCCACCCAGCTCTGCAGAGAGAATTTTGAAGTATTCCTGTGCTTCTGGATAAGAAGGAAACAGAATCATTAGAGCGTGTGAACAACACTTGTATAATAAGCCACGCAGAAGAAGAAGAAAAAAATCTGTAATGCGAGACTCAAATATAACCAAAGACGGAGATAATACGAACGAATAAGCACAAAAAAATTACAAACTGTACTGATCTTTCCATAGTGAATGAATAACTATAGACTAAGTCTACATTTTTCCTTTGCTTGTGCTCAAATTTATCTCTCATCAATTATAAATCAAAAGGTCATAATAGAATGCATCAACAATGTTAAAAATAAATAAATAAAACCTTTTTGACTTGGAACCATCCTGAATTCTGATCATCAACTACTCCATTGTCCTCCATCACGAAACCAATGCAATGAGTAATTTACGTTAAAGAAGTTAATAATATTCCATCAAAATTCCCGCATGGATGATACAATACGAAACTATTGAAATCAAGAAACATTGAACCACAGAGAGGAGTATCGATTGGGAACGAATTTGAAAGCTAAACTGAAATACTGTATCAGTATCCAACATGAGTAGAGGGAAGCGATTCCTACAAAGGCGTGGAAATAGAGAGTGAAATAAACGAAAGGAAGTGAAAACAAAGAGCGAAAAACAGTGGAATTTGAAGCGCAATGAGGAAAAGGGGGGCGTTGTGCGCTTTTTGTTAGGGTTTTGAAGAAAAATTAGAAAAGGAGTGAAGAGAAAGAGAAAGAGTTGAAGAGGGAGGGAATGAGGTGAGTTGAGGAACAGCATGCAGAGAATTGCTTTTTTATTTTTTTTATTTTTTTATTTTTTTGGTTGGTTGGGTCGGTGCTGTGCACATACTTTACCTTCAACTTCTATCGGTTTTTTTTTTCTCTTTTTTTGGGGTTTTATTAAGAAAGATAAAGTTCTCAAAAGGAAACGATGATAAAGAAAAAAATTTGTCATGAAATGAATGGGTTTTATGTTTTTAATCAGATAAATATTTTTAATAATAATTATCTAGTTGTTTTTTTAAATATCAGGTTTTAGGACGATAACAAAACTATCTTTTTTAAATTAGTAATTAGGTTGAGCTCAAAAAAATTAAACTTACTCAAATTTCTTAATCATAACATTGGTTGAGTTAAACATATCAAGCTTTTTTTTTTTCGGTACATGATAATAACTATTCTATGTTTACTTTTTAGTAAACATATCAAGCTTTTTTTTTTTTCGGTACATGATAATAACTATTCTATGTTTACTTTTTAACTTATTATGTCTTATCTTATTATTATATTTTAGTGCAAAAACAGGAAGGCATGATAATCTGGAGTTATATGTTAGATTTCTCATTCTTTAGACCTTTTTATTTTATGTATTTATTACTTTAAAACTTTTTATTTTTTTCAATGATGTTATGAATTATTTACATGATTTTGTTTAATCTTTTCAAATTATATTACCTAATTATCTCATTTTAAAATATAAAATTTTGATTGGTATAACAAAAGTAGGGGTATTTGTAAATTGTAGTATAATTTGATTTGATTTTTACATAACAAATTATTTAAATCAGATAAAAAATACAACTTTATTTAAATTGATTTGAATGTAATATTAAAATAAATCAAATTAATCATTTATAGTTTAGTTTAGATTAGTTTATACGGTTTTTATTTTTTATTTTATATTTATTGTTGTATAACTTTTAATTTAGATTAGAAATAAGCAATCTGGTGAGATAAAAAATTAAAATAACTTTATTGGAAGATCATATAACAAAGAGAATATATGGTAGTTAAAGGAACGAAACTATAAAAAATGTTAGATTTGTTAGCAAATGAAGAAAAATAAAGAAAAAAAAATACGAGAATATAAAAGTGGATAAGAGATTAAAAAGTATTTTAACCTTTATATGAAAATATAACATAAATATATAATAGGTATGGATTAATTTGGTTCGATTTTAATAGGAACTAAAAATTAAAATGAATCTTAAAAATGTTATTTTTATTTTTAAATTTTTAATTTAATCATTTTTTTAATATTATTGAACTGATTTAGAAACCTTAAAAAATATTCAGCTTTAAAAATTCTTAAATAAAAAAAATCATATATATCAAATTAAAAAACATTCACTTGTCAATCTCTTAATCTACCCCATCTAAAGACTAAATATGGTATTTTTAGCCTTTTATTTTCTAATTTTTTATTTTTAATTCAAACTATTTTAAAATTAATTACGTATATTTTTTATAATTTTATTTTTGAAATTTACATACTTCAGATTCTAATCTAATAAACTATGCATACCTCTTTCAATTGAGAATTGTCAGTAGATATATTTTTTTCATTAAATGCATTAATTATCTTCTTTATTTTTAAATTTATTTTTTATTCATTCCAAATACTATTTTTTAAAAAAATTAAATAGTCATAATTTATATTTATATTTAATTTTAAATCTTAATATGTCATATTAAATTGAGGAAATCTAATTTTTAATATAAATTATATTTCATAATTTTGGTACTACTATTTTAATCTTAATTTTTTTTATGCATAAGAAAAGATAAAAAAAAATAGAAAAAAAAACAGATGAAATGGAAATAAATAGGATAGTATAGAATATTATAATAGTCATTCTCATCTCATATCCTAAAAAATTACTCACGATTGTTACCACATTAGATAACAATTTTAATTTATATTCTTACACCTAATAGACTATCATAGATAACAATTTAATATATATTCTTACACTTAATAGATATTTAATTTATATTATAATATATATAGATAGATATAAGTATTATGAAATTTGACTTCTTTAAAATGAGTAAATATATAGAATAAAAAAATAAACATGCATTAACAGTTAATTTTAATTAGTAAAATATATTTTGAAATCATAACTAAATTATTGTATTTTTAATTTTTTTTCCCTTTACCCTAAATCATATTATATTTTTTTAATATTTTAAAAATATAAAAAAAATATATAAAAAAAAATATTATTTATTATTTTTTAATAATATTTTAAAAAGTAATATATTTTACTTATGTTGTAAAATATTATTTGTAACATTTTAAAAATGTTACAAAAATATAAAAAAAATATTATTTATTAATTTTAGTAATATTTTTAAAAAATATTATATTAATATATGTAAAAAAAATTATAATATATAATAGTGTTACCCATTTATCTAATTTAAAAATTTTAAATCCAATATACTATGGAAACTATATCCATATAATTTTGTGGTACATATTTACTTATATCTAAATCTAAATCTATCGAACAAATATTTATCTAACCTATTATAGGCAATTTTTGTGAATACCCAACACATATGACTTTTTATCATCACTAAAGACAAAGCACACTCTAAGGAATGGAATCGATGTGAAATTATAATTCAAGTATTATAATTTAGCCAATGAAGGGACTCAACTTTTGACTTTTGACATATCAGGTTATTAGGCATACAGATAACGTGTTTGGATATAAATAACTTATTTCAATAATTTTTCTTTAATTTTAAAATATGTTGTATCTTTACTCTTTTTGAATATAATAAAACAAAATATTTATGATTGATAATAAAAAATTATTATAATGTATTCTTCATTAAAATACATAATTTCACCATTATTAAAAATAATAATTTTATTTTTAATTTTTACTTAAATTTAAAAAATACACGTGTAATGTATGAAGATCTTATTATTTCAATTTCTTCTCCTAAATACAGTTTTTAAATTAATAATTTTGTTTTATTTGAGTTTTAAATATTTATACTCGAGAAATGTGCTAGCTAGTATTATGTACATACCAAACTAACACTTATAAAATTCGTAAAATACTAATTCGTTTTCTTCCTTTAGGGCTTAAAATTGTAAGTATGCTTTAAAAAATTATATATATACATATATATATATATATATATATATATACATATATATATATATATAATTTATTTTTCTTTTTTTTTCACAAAACATAGTTTGCTTAAAACTATCCTACATTTCTATTACACTTGATTATTGTTAGATGATGTATTTAATTTGTTTGATTTAGATTGCAAATATTTTATATTAGAAATAAATTTTTTTCATATAAAATAAAATCATTATGAACTTGAAATTGAAATCACCAGTTAAGACAGGACTAACTCTCCTCAACTGATTCATACAATCAATGGTAGATTATATATTTAATTTGATTGATAAATAATAATTTTGTAATTTTTATAAATAAAAAATTTATACGATAAAGTTATCTTATGAGATTATAACATATCACATGTCTCAATAATATTTACAAATTAACCAATAACTATTAAATTAGAAAAAAAAATTATGAATTAATAAATCAAGACATACATATTAGTTATTTGAGACTAAAATTTGGTAAAGGGTTAAATAATTAGTTAAGTTTTAGTTTATATGTAGTTAATGCAAGGGTGAATCAAGGATAGATGTATCAAGATGGCTTGATCCCTTGTGTAATATCAATGACTTTACTTAACTATAATTTAGTATCTATTTATGTTGAACTTGAAATCAGGTTTCGGCAATTTTTTTTCTTTGTAGTGAATGAACCCTTAAAAATTAACCATAATTGATGAACAATACAAATAAACCTTTAGATTATATAACCATGTAAATTAATAGATGGATTACATAATCTAAAAGGAAACGAGGATACAAATATTGGTTATACTTATATTATTAGTACAATTTATAACTCCTTATTTAAAGTCCAAATAAGCACCTGAGTAAAATGGCTTGTTATATTTACACACGCATGCTTTATAATATTTGATTAATTGGATAGGTTGGCAAGTGAATCAAGAAATTGAGGAAAAAATTGGATATATATTCATAAGATAATTTGAATTTGCTAAATTAGCAATAAGTTAATTATTTTCAACCTAATCTTAAGATTTTTGTAACATGTAAAATAAAAACTGCACCCATTAACTATTATTTTTTGACCCTTTATTTAATGGATTTATGAAACAAAGAGAAGAATTAAACTATTAACAAGATTAATTCAATCGGTATGGCCTTGTTGCTTTGATGCAAAACTTTACTACATAAAAGATGTACTTTAGTAGTCGTTAAACCCCTTAACATCTACTATCTATACGATCACTATAATAGTGGTTTTGAACTATATATTATCATAGGAACTTTACAACAATAATTTTGAAAAGAATCACTCTTGTAGGTGGGGCCTTTTTATAGCAGCTTTAAGGAAAATTGTTATAAAATACTCACCCTCACCAATGGTTCCTAATTGAACAGTAATTGTATTCTTCCTTGGTAAGGGCTCTGCCGGCAACAAATTGAAGAATTGAGCCAACGACTACAAACAACAAATAGAATTAGACCCCAACTAGTTACACAAGGCTATGAATTTCCACCATGTCAAATTGAATTGCCACCCTTTTAAAGATTTAGTGGTGTCACACAAATATCTCATCAACTTTATGAGCAGCCTCATGAGCACAAGTTGTTCATCAACAATATATACACATTCATGGCAATTAACTAGATAATAATGCATTTTAATTACTGTGTCTTGTGATTTTAAGGCTTAGCAAATGCATGTGCCTGAAAAATAGAATGAGAGGAATAGTAGAAAGAAGATGAAGAAACGGTCATATAAAAAAAACTATTTATTTTGTGTTAACTGACATGAGAGAGAGAGAGAGGAGTCTTTTAATATAAACAAAAAAGATGCCAAGTATATTTACAAGTTTGATGGATAAAAATTAATTGTAATCTATTGGTTTTGTTTTGGTTACAACCTATTGGTATAACAACAATGAAAGGTTGGGATTTAATTTTATGGAGTGACTTGGCTCAATTGTTTTTCTTCTTTTTAATTAGCTTACCAATTACCATAATGGTTTCCTTCAGAACCATTGTTAAACGGTACTGTTATTAAAAAAATAATAATAACTATTTCACATGGAATGATTACAATATTATTTTTAAAATATCCTTAATAAATGTTATTTATTTTTAATTGTTTTTTAATCAGTCTATAACAGCATTTATTCCTGGAACCGTTATCGATGGTGAATCCTTCAACAATAATTCATAATATAACTATCATCTTAATGATTTTTTAAACTATTATTATAAAAAATTATCAAATGAATGAATTTTTTTATGTGAAAATGATTGGACTAAATTTTAACTATTAAGTTTAATTTTAAATATTTCAAATTAAAATATAAAATAATATAACATTTTAAATTATATCATATTAAATAATGTTTAGTTTTAACTATCAATAAATAATTATATTATATACATATGTGGTCAAAATTTATACCTCTCACTTTTACATTAAAAAGTCTTTACATTCAATATATTTCCATCTATATACTAAAAGTTAAACCTCCAAATTATATATAACTACAAGTTCTAGTTTAGATTTATAATTTGTCCTTGGTAATGAAACAACCTGTTATCCAATAAATTATTGAAAAAAAAATTATGTTTTGCTGAACTTATGCTAAACATGTTACAAATAAAAGGAAATGGCATGTTATATGTAAAATCATTTAACCTACTAAACCTGAGAAAAAGGTTAAAGGGTAGATTATTATTCTTACGTTTTATCTTTATAATAGTAAGTCCAAAAGAGACTCCTTTGTAAATTTATTGATAAATAAGTCTCTTTCATTTATTAATAAAGTAAATGGAAATTATGAAAGTGGACCAACTGAGTAAAAAATTGGCTGATCTAAATATCTTTTTATACGCATTGATGCAGACGAATGGTGTTGCCCTCAATTAAAGAAAAATAGATGATGGCCTTAATTTGACATTAAATATAAATAAGGTATGGATATGGCCACACCAACGTCTTAGACCAATGTGCACTAGTAGGGAGAACTTGCTTGTACAAATAGCAATAGAAAGCTATTGGGAATGAAACTAAATTGTGTATATGTTTGATTTTCTTTAGATCTAGTGATGATTGTCTACATTTAAACCACTGCAATCGGAGTGGGGCTGCACTTGCACTTTACAATCTCCCAAAATTAGATCGGAAATAATAGATATTTGTTGATTGAGTTAAATCGATTTTGAGATAAAAAATTAATTTACTTATGCAAAAAGTTATGGTTTGATTTGGATCTGTTTGAAAATAATATCAAACTGAATTAATCTTATTTTTTTGTGATAAGATCAGGTTAGTTGTTTCAATGTTTTTAATATTTTAAAGGTATAATATTTTATTTTTTAATTAATTAATAAATAAAATTTTATTGACTAAAATATAAATAGCATTTTAAACTATTATATTAATGATAAAAAATATAATAAATAAATAAAATTTATTTTAAATATTAAATATTATCATAAATTATAAACTAATCTTATTATAAATCAAAAATAAAAATAAATCATTTTTTAAAAATAAATACGTTTAATTGAATATATTTTAAGTTAGTATTTGCATAAAATGAGAATAAGAAAATATAATTTTAGTAGGTTTGTGATTTGATTTAATTTTATGAAATATAAAATTTGAACCAAACAGAAAAAAAATGTAATTTTTTATTTTTCTGTTTTTTATTAACAACTTGTTCATTTTAAATTTTTTTTAAGTTGGTTTAACAGTTTAGATGATTCTTCAATATCTCTACTGGAAATGAAATACCCCTCCAAAAAAAAAATCAAATATGAGATAATTTCTCAAAATATTGCCTTGCGTTACATTCGAGTAAATTAACTTAATTTCTTAAATATAAAAAAATAACTATTTATTATTATTTTCATTTTGCTTAGTACAAAAAATTCAAAATGTCATGCTTTTTTAAAAGCAAAATGTTTGCTTTTGAGATGTTAGAAAAATACTATTTTATTATATTTTTTTATTATAAAATTTCAGAATATGTTTGATAACATTTAAATTTGGTAAAATAATTAATTAATTTTTAAAAATTTTCTCATAAAAATACATAATTATTTTTTAAGAATTTTGCTAACCAATAATTTTAAAAAAATTAATAATTTTAATTAAAAATGCATAAAAATATATTAATAATATTTTTTAATAAACTTTTTTTCAATTTTAATTTCATAATAAATATTCTTTAAAATAAGCTGAAGTAAATATATAATATATTTAGGAACTACGTGGTTAAGCGCGAAAGTTGATTTTAACACCATAACTCACATCTCTATATAAAATCTATATCCGAGATTAATTTTGATTCGCATCTCAATTAACTTCCAATTGTTCAAAAACAATTATACTAAAATTAACTTTACTAAAATATAAAATAATTAAACACTTAATATCTGAATGTATCATTTTTTCTCTATGTACAAAATACAAATAGAACCTATACGTCATTTTTCATTTTACTCTAACATCAAAGCTGCCACACCATTATTTTGCTGTTTTTTTAATATATTTTTTCAGCCGTTGAAAAATATTCTTATGAAAAAAATAGGACTTACTGGTGGAGGCAGTATGATACATTTATTATGATACCATAGTCAAAGTTTGTGTAGTTTTAATTCGATAATTAGTTGACCTAAACTTATAACATATGATACATATTTTTCAGCTGCACGAAATTACAGCAGTAATACAGGAACATATTCGTTGAACAAAGTTAAACCAAAAAATCTAGATTCAATTGACACGCCCTTTCACTTTTTGATGAATGAAAAACGAATCGTATTACGTAGGCGTTTAGTCAAATGCAGAATATCAAATATATAAATAAATAAATAAAATTTGGGTATGCGTATGCGGTGGAATATGGATCTGGTGGAAGAGGGATTGCTTCTCCACAAAGACGGAGACAACTTGTGATATCAGCAAATGGACAAATATTTGTATTTTTGAATTTTTTTTAAAATGAGAAATGTAATTTTGGTAATGCAGTTGAAGAAGAAAAGAAGAGGGAATTGAGAGTTGCTTGCAGCAGTTACTTGGGTTGTTTGTTCAGTTTCCTAACATGATGCTTACCCTCAACCACTCTACCACAATGACACCTAAGTTTGGACGCAGCAATAACCTCGTGAGGAAACCCCTTCAGCTAAAAGACATTGGTGTAGCGGTGTATGAGAGTTGTACCACCACCTATCTCATACACCTCTATCCTATCCAACAACTACTAAACTAACATCTCCTTCGTCGTCCTCATCATCATCAATGTGCCTCTCTCACATTCATAAACCTTTCCTTTCCTCTGGACAGTGCCAGGCAAGGAAAGTTCTCCTTCTTTGGCAGTTAATAACGCACTTTCCTTGTTATTGACGCCTCACAATCTCACTACAGCTTCACTTTCGCATTAAAGGTGGCGGTGGATCAAAAATTGCTCTTGTAAGTTATGTTTGTTGTTTTTCACGATTTCTCTATCTGTGTGTTCTTCAAGTTCAATTTGATCCTTCCTTTCTTCTAGGTTCGTCTTGTCTTGGAGGGAAATGCGTTTTATGTTATAGCTCAAGATTGATTTAGTATTATGAAGAAATTATGAAAATTAGTTTCCTTATTTGTTCCTCTGTGATATATTATTATATATATGATTTCATAGATTAAATACTTACGAGTTCTTAGATCTGTCTTTTGCCTTTAACGATTTTCTTGTTATAAAATTTGCATATATAAAGGAATTCATTGTGGATGGCGTTCGTTTAACGTCAGGTGTCCTGTTAAAAATATTAGATAAATATATAGTCATAAAACAAATCATATCAGGTCTACAATATATTAAGTAAATGAATTACGGTTGTTGACTGAGGTTTGAATTTGTTACTATTGTAAATTTGGGTGTTGCATGTGTGCGAGCCTGGAACGATAAAAATAGACCATGACTAGTTAATGCTAACTAAAATTTTTTTGCGCTTGGTAACATTTCTGACTTCTAAATCTACGTTTATGTTTAATGCTCTGGTATCAAGATGTAACAGAATGGATATGATGGTGTAACTATATCTATACAAATTAGGATCTCTTATTGGACCTTGAATGTCGGTAAAACTACTGCCCTTTTCATAAAGTTTTATTAAAAGTTTCCATTTTCATGAAGGTTAGACAATCACAAAATTCATTCTCCTTTAATTTTTGTTTCTTATTGTGTGGCTTTAACCATGGGCTAATCATTATGTAGTATTACTTCTATTAAAAGCGTATCTTCAAACAACTGTCAGATATTGTAATTATGTAGCTTCAATAGATCTGTCTGTAAGTTAATTAGAGGGTGTTCAGTTAACTTTTAATTTCATTTTCAGGTTAGATATTTTTACTAATAATTACATAAATATTTCCTGTTTTAATCATTTCCTTCATAAATTCATGAAAACAAAAAATAATACAAATGAAAATAGAAGTCAGACCAAATACAACCTAACAATGTTTATTTTTTACTGCAGTTAATTTGAATAAGTTGAGTTGGGCTTGGATGCTGTTGTAATTGATCTACAATGGGACACCACCTCGCCTTGTTTCTCTTTCTAGCTTCTCTTCGTATGACTTTATCTCAAGAAGTTGAACATGGTTCGATTCTAGTAGGTGGAGCTCAAGCAATTGCTGAAACTGATGATAACTTCATCTGTGCTACTATTGATTGGTGGCCTCATGATAAATGTGATTACAACTATTGCCCCTGGGGGAATTCATCTGTATTAAATTTGGTGAGCATTTTTGGAACTCATTTTCATATAACATGAAATAAGCAGGGAAAATTTATGTATCCTTCCCATCCTCAATCTCTCATTTAGAACTCTAGAAAGCTTTGAAGCAGTTTTACTCATTGTTCAATGTGGATTGGTTTTTCAGGACTTGTCTAATCCTTTCCTTGCCAAGGCGATCCAAGGTCTGTATATTTGCAATGTATGTCCATATGATTTAGAAATTCAGTCGCTCTTATAGTATCATTTTCGAAATATTTACTATAAGCGTGATGTCATTCATTCCATAATGGTTTCTTGATAGCTCTCAAGCCTTTGAGGATAAGAGTTGGAGGTTCTTTGCAAGACCAAGTGCTGTACGAGGTAGGGAGTTTGAAGTCCTCTTGTCATCCATTTCGAAAGATGAAAGGTGGATTGTTTGGATTTTCAAAGGGATGTTTACCCATAAAAAGATGGGATGAGCTGAATCATTTTTTCAACGAGACAGAGTGAGAATTTTAACATTGAGATTGCTATTTTCTTCTCCACCTCCACCCCTTTTCCTTCAAGCTAAAGCAAAAATGAGAAATAGAATTTAGGTCCCTTATGTACCGCACTTTAAGTCTGTAACAAGGTCATATGACACATTTACTAAAGAGTTGCTTGCTATTGTTTCTTGTTTTTTTTTGGCCCTGGTAGCAACCAAAGGGAAGCCTGTTTCTGTTTAAAAAGTTGATCAGTCATGGCAACATATGCAGTTAGACATACCTTCATTTGTATAGGAGGCCACTATTTGCTTTTTGAGCTATTTCCTTACCGTTGATGGGAATTTTTCTTCCAACTAAACATGCCCTGTAACACAACCTAAGCAGGAAGAATTGAACCGTATTGACGAAAATTCATGGGTTCTATTCTTTCTAGTCATCCTTCCTTTGTTGGTAGGTCATTTGTAACTGTGTAAGTACCTTTGTATGCCTGGTCAAGACTTCTCTGACCCTGCAATGGGGCAACCTCCCTTCCCCCTGAACTTTTTTGCACACCAGAACAAGAAAGAAAAGACCTGATTTTGAGTTTTGGTTCACATGCATTTTGAATGAGTACTTTTCCTTAGTGTGTGTGTGAGTGATTTAACAGACTATCTCTGTTGGGTGTGCTAGCATAAGCATATGTATACTGGAAGGAAAGAAGAAGAGGGTGGGGAAGGGATGATATTATCTGTGGTGTAACTTAGTTGGAGTTTGACACTTGCAGGGCCATTGTGACATTTGGTTTGAATGCACTCCATGGGAGGCACCAGATTAGTCATACTGTTTGGGGAGGAGACTGGGACTCTACAAATGCTAACAATTTAATTAATTACACTATTTCAAAGGGGTACAATATTGATTCATGGGAATTTGGTAGGACAGCAGGCAAAGCTATTTTTTGTTATATTTCAATTTTGTTTCATTGGAACTTATTCTTGCCTATGGTGGCATAGGTAATGAGTTGAGTGGGAAGGGCATTGGGGCAAGTGTTGATGCAGAGCAGTATGGGAAAGATTTGATAAAGCTTAAACACATTTTACGCACATTATACAAGAATTCCAAGTCCAAACCTTCACTTGTAGCACCTGGAGGATTCTACAGTAAGGAATGGTTTGATAAGCTTCTTCAGGTTTCAGGTTCAGGCATAATCAATGTGCTGACTCATCACGTGTATAATTTGGGCCCAGGTTTGCTTGTCACCTACCTAATTATTTCTACCATAGTCATTCTTAGAGAATATTTTACATTCTAATATATCTAGATAATGCATATAAAAGAAGCAGCTTATATGAAAAGTATTATGTTCTAATCCTTCCTATGTTTCTTTTCTAATTTCCTGTAAATAGTGTTGAAGTAGCATTATTTTATTTCCAATCAGCTGAGGGGATAAGTAGTACTTTCTCCTATGAAAAACCAAATGAATGCAAGGAGAACGATAAAAATAGACTTTGAAAGGCCTCTTTCAACAAAACTCGTATCATATATATTAACAGTTATTGATGTTAATTTATATACAGATACCTTTTATCCTCTCTCTTGCTCCTGTCCCCGATAATCCCTCTAGCTACCCAAAGATGTTTACACACAATATGAAAGCCAACATGGAGATGTTTCGCATGCAAAAGGCAATAATAACTACTCAATTGTATTTTATCAGTTGCTGTTTTAATTTCTGATTATCTTTCCCATATATGCTAACTTTTCCACACATTGAAAAACATGCACTGGAAACTGATATATTAATTATAAAAAAAAAGTTAAAACCGTCTTCTATCAAAGATGTATTGCATATAACTAGTATGGAACATGGTACTGTCTGCCCTTTCTGATTAGTTTATAAGTCAATTTCTCTTTTTTTAGGTAGTGATGAGCATCTTGAAAGGAAGATTCTAGATCCTGAGCGCTTAAGCAAGGTAGAATCAACTTTTAGCAATCTTTCAGAAACCATTCAAAAATATGGTCCTTGGTCTTCTGCATGGGTGGGAGAAGCTGGTGGAGCATTCAACAGTGGTGGTCGTTATGTTTCTAACACATTTGTGAATAGCTTTTGGTAATCTTGGTTTTGCTTTGCATGCATCATTTATTGTTCCTCTTTTTAAGTGGTAAAATAAGAATTGTAGTTTTTTATTTTACAAAAAAATTAAAATTAATTTATAAGTTCTGAAATTTAAATGACTTACAGGTACTTGGATCAACTTGGAATAGCATCCAGATACAACACCAAGGTATATTGCAGGCAGACCTTAATTGGAGGAAACTATGGTCTTCTCAACACCACCACTTTCACTCCCAATCCTGACTACTACAGGCAAGTGTAAATTGAAAAAAGTAAAACAAAGGGAAAAGGAAGATAATACATTTTTGTTTTTTAAATTGTTAAAGAACTATATTAATATATATAGATTTCTTAACATATCTAATCCTGTGTTCCGGTGTTGTTTTGAGCAGTGCACTTTTGTGGCATCAGCTAATGGGGAAAATCGTTCTTCAAGCTTCTAGTGATGTTTTTTCACCGTCTTTACGCACTTATGCCCATTGTTCAAAAGGCAGAGTAAGTGTGCATCTCATGGATAAACTATACATAGGAACAATGGTTTTAGGATTCATTCTTCTACATTTGATGTTTGCTTACCAACTTCTAAAATTTTAAACTGATACAACTTCGTATTAAGTTAAACATACTGATCATAAGCATCATCATTGTGCAAAAAGTTTATGCTAGATTGAATTCTAGCTTGGTTCGTAGGAGAACTAAGGTGATATTAACATCCATGAATTGGATGTAACCATACTCACGGGGTCATGTTGGAAGCTTCACACCTGATCCATTGGTATCTTTTAACATGCGCATTAAGATTTAAAAAAAAACAGAATTATTCCCCATAAGATAGTTAAATGCACATTGCATTCCTAAAATGAATCTTAATTTCCTAGCAATTTTTTTTTTATTGAAGTGGAATTTACAAGGACTTCAGCTTTAATTTTTGTGGCTTAACAGGTGTTAGGCATCTGAATGACTTACTTTTAGCATTCGTTTAATTCTTTTTAATTTCATGTACAGGACGGTATAACATTATTGCTGATCAACTTAAGCAATCAGACTCATTTCATACTCACGATTGATGAACATCTACCTGTGAATAATGGTGGAAATGAAAATGTTAATAGAATCCATATAGAAAAATCATTCTTTAGTCATCTCAAGAGGGCATTTTCTTGGGTTGGAACAAAAGGATCAGATGTCACATTCAGGGACGAGTACCACTTAACTCCAAAAGATGATAACCTTCGAAGCCAAACCATGTTGCTGAACGGTATTCCACTAGAGTTGACAAATGATGGAGAAATTCCAACATTGGATCCAATACGCAATAATGTACATTCTCCAATACACATTGCTCCATTATCTATTGCATTTATTGTAATCCCTAACTTTGACGCTCCAGTATGTGCTGGAAATACAAAACTATAGACAAAAGGTTTCTTGAATCTTGTAGACTAGTATTAGGACTATGGGAATGTAAGCTGTCATTACTATATGCAGTAGTTACACCCTTCATTCCTTTTTGTTTGATGTTTTAGCAATTGTTACTATTTAAAAATGTAAGATTTTTATGAAAAAATTAAGTATTTATTACACTTTTTTTTCCATATAAACTTTTGTAATAAAAATATATTATTTTTGGATGTTTAAAATTAGCTTTTAAAGTTAACATCTTTTTATTTTTTTGTTCTACTTTAATTGTTATTTTATTATATTGATAAATAAATATATTTTTTTCAAATTCATCAACTACAATTAGTTGATGTATGTGTTTGAAAAAATTAATTAATATAAAATAAAATAAAACATAAAATTCGTTAATATTTTTATGAAAATTAAAATTTTAATTTTTTAGTTTTCAATGTACAATTTTATTCAACCAACAAAAGAAATGCAATATATTTATAAGATTATAGATTTAAATTTTATTATCAACATGAAAATTTTATTGATGGGTTGAGATATGTTCCGATGTGTTTTGCATATTTAAATTATTTAAATTTTTTGTAATATATATATATATATATATATTATTAATTTAACTGATTTAAGTTTGTGCAACTACTTAATTTTATAGGACAAAATTTAGATATGTTCTGTTTGAAAGAATTTTTAAAAAGTTTATAATTTTTATAAGGTCTTTAAAGTTATTTTATAAGCTTGATATAGTTTATCAAAATAAATTCTTCTCACATTATTGCAATAAATTTTATGATCAAATTTATAACATAAAACTCATAAAAAAGCTTATTAAATAAACACTTAATTAGTTATTATTTAAATACACCATTGTAAATAATGCTAGTGTTTTCTAATGAAAATCAACATATTATCTCAGTAACCACTGCTTTCATTTTGGTAACTAAAATTGATGACCATTACTAAGATGAAATGCTAATTTTAACTAAATAACACTAATAATATCTATATATTGTATTTAAGTTTTAATCAGTTTTATATTTGTACCACTTTCTAATTATATTTTTTTTAAAAAAAAGATTAGCATATGCCAATGCGATATTGTTGCCCAAATTCTAGTATTGTTGAATATAAATTTTTGTTAATATTAACTCTAATTAGAAGTAGTTTTTTTTAAAAAAAAAAATGTCTTTAGGAAATACTTTTTTATGTTTATTAAATTTATTGAAATATCAATGTTTAACTTTATCTTTTAATATTAATAAATGAACGAAAATGTTAAATAAGAATACTGTAAATATTTCAATAATAATTTAGTAATATGAGCTTACGGTACTCAGAATTGATAACTATTTAATAATTTATTAATCTTTCCACAACAAGATAAAAAGAAACAGTAAGTATTGTATAATTCATAAGGACTATGCAATAGTGGCTCATGTTAAATGATCGATGATTCACCAGTTCTGTTTGAAAATAATTATCATTAAAATTTAATATAAAAATTTAAAAAATATTGATTATTTTCAGTTTTGTGAAATATAAGCTTATTTAATTGATTCCGATAATGTTCTTCCATTAAGATAAAAATAAAATTTAAAAAATACAACTAACTCCTTTTTTATTTTCTAATGACAAACATTTTTAAATATACTAATCATTAACACTTTCAAAACATACTCGGATACTCGGTTAATATTAATTGTTTAATATTTACGCTATGTTTTGGATAAATTATTTTAATGGATGAAAGTAATTGTTGAAAAATTTTAAAATTTTAATTTTTAAAATATTTTTGTTTGAATATTTTAATAAACTAAAATAAAAAAATTTAAATTTTTTTTAAGATAGATAAAATTTAAAATTTTTCTAAATCTCCAAACTCATTTTTTTTATTTTTTAATTATTCTTTTTTTATTTTTTTCTTTCATTGTTTTTTTTTTATTTTTCTTTTTAATCTCTCTTATCTTTCCGTTTTATGTTCAGACATAATATTTTTAATATTAAATAATATAATTATATTTTCTATTCTTTTTATTATTTTATTTGAACATGTTATATAATATTTATATGTTTAAAATTTTTTATAAACCAAAAAAATATAAATAAAATTAAAAAAAAACTTATGAATATTTAAATATAAATTTTATATATAATAAAAATTAAATTATTTAATTTGAATAAAAAATTTAAAATTTAATAAATTTAAAATCTACCATCCAAACATCCAAATAAAAAACTTTGCATACCTTTATCTAAACAAAATAATTTAAAAATAAAAATATTTAAATTAAAAACATTTAAGTTTTCAAATATTTTAAATTTTTTAAAATGTTAAAATATTCTATCTCACAAATAATGGATCCATAACTGGTTGAAAGGGCGCATATAACCGGGATGGAAGACTAGCAAATTAAATGTAGTATTGCACAAGTTTAATCTGTTGCAAATTTATATTATGTTAAACTATATATGAGTCTCTTATAGCATATGCAGGATCCATTCTGTATGAAAAGAAAAGGAAAAAACAATGGCGAAAGTGGAAAGTGGAGGAGCAAGAAATCAAATGAATCTTATTTTCCAAGTAAACGACGGCCACGTTGATTTGCACCTTTCATTCGGAAATTCAACTCATCCACATCATCGTACAGATGATTCAAGGCTTTGTTATGCCTGCAGCAACATTCACCCAAATAACTATTCATTATCACAACCTAAAATCCTTCTCAAAGTTGATGCATATCTAAATTCAAATTGTTAGTTAAACTATCACATTGTTTTATAGAGTTAAGGTTAAAATGTAATGAATGGAACACAATTGACTTGACTAACCTCTCAATTTCAGATCCCATGTCAACAGCCATTTCTTTAAGCTCTCCCAATAGATCACTTAAATCTGACAGTGCATCATCTTGCTTCCCTTTTTCCAACTGTTTCAGGACGGACATTTTGTTTAGTAACCAGATTCAACATTAATAATTTAATAAATATAATGTCATGCATTTCTATCTTCAATTACTTGAGAGTCTAGGTGGTTGGGAAAAAGATGAAGAGGTTCACAAGATTATTAACGATTGCAAATAAAACTGGTTTGTTGCAAACTAGTAATCTGATCATTAGAGTTAATCACATTCAAATCAGAAAGAAACTAAAGCTTTGTCATGTTCAGTTGGCTTGAAATAACAGTTTAATCTTCACCTAGTTGATACGAACCTCAACTTTTTCAAGTGCATTCTTTGGTTCATGAGGTGCGGTCTGCAGCTTGGACAGCCCTTTGGGTGCAGAGGTCAATCCCAATTTCTCTCTTTGCTCCAAGTGGTTGCCCTTTCTTCTAACTGGGTCATCTGCATAGCATGAGGCACATTATCAGCCTCATTGGTTGAGCATGAAAGCGAAAATTAATCGCTGCCATCTTATTAGTGTACGGATCCGAAAGTACTCAACACTCAAACAAACATGCTCTATGCCTATGACGCAACCCAAAATAACTAAAATTAGAAAAGAAAACACATGCAGAGAAGATGTTAACCTCCAACAATAACAGGGCCTCTTATTGCACGTGTCTTCTTCGGTTTCCAAGTTTTGGAGAAGAGACCACCAAGGCTTCCCAAGAGCTTTTCTCCCTGGAAGCAGTAACAATACAGCCAAAATTTAGTCACTTCTGGTGCAGAATGCTAATTTGAATGAGTTTCATAATAAAAGAGTGTTATGAGGCAACAGAATGCTTTCACAAAGGTTAGACAACATGAAGAAGCCATCCATATGGGAGCACTGAAACAAACATGGTGATTAATGAGATTAATACCCGACTTAAATCATGATCAATGTCAGCAGCAACATGGTGACTCCTGGTAATTTGCTCACCCTGTTGATGAAGGGTGACCAATGTCTTGGTAGCATCCTCTCTTATGTTTTCTGCTATCTTCAAACAATTGTTGACAGATTTTGTAGTCTCTTCAGCCTTGTAAACAGCATAATTCTCCAATTCTTGTACTGATTGATTCTCTAATCCACCAGAATCGCGAAAATCATTCTTATACCTGTTCCGGTCGGCCGATTGAAAAGCATAGGAAGATGATGAAGATTTCTTGTTGGCATCAATGTCATCATCAAAAGGGTTGGTGTTAACCTCCAGTGTGACAAGTGCACGTTCCGAAGATGAAGTCTTCTTAGAGGAACTGTACTTTTTGTTATCCTTTGCCTCATCATCAGAATCAAAAGGGTTCGCCCCGGATTTAACAGGATAGACTGGATCAACAGATCTAGGTTTTGAAACCTTCAAAGGAGATTTCTTTGAACTCAACATTCTCTCTCTTTTAGCAGAATTTAGTCAGAAACAGATTAAGATGAACTACTCAACAAACAAGAATCAACAATCCTTGTGACGAAAAAAACAAGCTAATTTCTCCCTGCAAAGGCAAGTAAGTGAAATTCAGTCATTATCAACGTACAACAATAAGCAAAAGGAATCCAACTATCAAAGTCTTAATCCACTAATGACAAAAGCATTAATTTAATCAGGCACAAGAACACAAAACTTGACAAAAACTACATGTCAATAAAAAGGGCAAAAAAGACTAACTAATACAGAATACATTGGGCAAAAGCGATAAGAGTAAAGCAACATATAGAAAAAAGAATCACCAACCATTGACAAGGACCGGGAAAGAAACTGAAAAGACAAAAAAAAAAAGTGCAAAGCATTTCACAATAGCGCTTTATTGCTCAGTTTGATTGCTCGGAAAATGAAAGAACATTTAGCATAAGCCTATAGAAAGATCAAGAAACACAAGATTTTCAAGTATAGCAGAAAGCCCCATATAAAGAAAGAACATTGAAATGAAGTTGACCATAAGATAATTCCAAGAAACGCGGAAAATCCAACAAGACAGACATAATCTCGCAAGACCCGGATGGATTAAAGGGCTTCCCTCAGCAACAAAATCCTCAAAATTAAAACTTTTAGAGTAGAAAGGAAGATGGTACCTGGAGGAATAAACCAAATGTTCAGAAAGACTCGTAAAGAAGCAACAATTTTAAGCGTTCTTGAGAATGGGAGAAGAGCGACACTTTCAATAAGAACTTGATAAGGCAAAATCGCGTCAAGAAAAGTCAGACTCAGAGGATGGCAACTACAAAGAAATCGCAGTTTGCAAAGAGTGAACGTGTTTTTTTGGGGTGTTTTTTGGCGATGCGCTCTTGTTCTGTTTCTTTATTAAAATATTTATATTTATTTATTATAGGCGCTGTTTGAAAAGAGACGTTGAATGGACCAACCCAATCAAGTGGGGACCTATTGGGATGTGCTATGTAGGAGCCATTTCAAACCCAAAAAATAAAGGACTTTGACAATTTCTTTATGTGGAAATTTTGTTTTCTTCTGGAATTTTTGGGTACCAAGTATTCCAATGAAAAGGAAAGGAAGATGATTCCACCTTCATATGTTAAATAAGAGTAAGGAATAGTAGAAGAATTTTTATGATTCTTATTATACATTTATATATATTTTTATTAAACCAAAAAGAGCAAGAAAACGTTTCTTTTGTTCTATTGAATAATATCAAACAAGGTAAAAAGTAACTCTTTTTTTACTTTAGTGCTGGGAACAGTAAAAAAATTAGACAAATACTGCAGAGCATTGACTTAGTATTGTTTATTAGTATATTATTGCTTAATTAAGTATGCGTCCCAAACTCATTTCAAGAACAAAAACATCCCCAAGATGTCGTTAAAATCTACAAAATTTGTTAGCGGTAAAAGAAGTGCTATTGTCGTTATTATTAGAATTTAATAGGAATGTATGCAAAAAAATTTTATGTTGTTATTTAATAATAAATTATTGTAATATTAAAAATCATTAATTTATATATTATTACATCAAAATTATACTTAATATAATTTTTATACAAGAACCTTTATATTAATAATATATCGAAATTAAATTTTTATTTTTATATAAAAGATGAGGAAGCCATTTTAAATGTTTAATCTATCCTTAGGAGTATGGATAACTCGGTTACTAATCAATCTCCTTGCCTCGTTTTTTAAAACAGTTAAATATATGCGAAGCAACCGTGGCATCTTGAAGAAATGTATGTTCAGTGAAAAAGTAAGTTTTATTATTTTTTATTTTCTTTTTGCATAAAATAGAAAAACAAAATGAACCTTACCATTAAAGATGCCCTTATATTACAAGATCAAACCCTTATTTTTTTAAAATAGAATAAAGTTTGTACTTTACTTCCATGGGACAAGTCACATTTTTTTTTTGAAATTTGTTTATATCCTCTTATTTTAATTTTTTAGGAGACTATTTGATAAAAAAAAATTTGTTTATTTATACATTTTGATCATTCAATATGTTAATTTTATTTATATACTATTCACACTTTATAAAAAATATGACTAAATTAATATCAAAGTGTGCATGTACAACTCTTTTAAGTTCTAAAACTACTTACAACACTAAACTGTATATTTACTTAAACAATATTATCACTGAATAGAGATTTCTAAAAGAAGAAATTAAAATTAATAATTTTTATAAAATAAAAAACTAAAATTATAATAAAAAGATAACAAAAATAAAAAAATAAAATAAAGGACCAAATCTTCATTAAATCAATCAATTTTTATTATACTAGCTAATATATATTAAAAAAATAGGAGCCTTAGATTAAAGCTACTTCAGCTGATTCTGTCATGGAGAGTTTATGAATCATGATGGAAGGACCAAAACAAAACTAATACAAGTTAGTCCTTTTAAGAGCTAATGTGTGTGTGTCTATAAACATCTCTTCAAAATGGAGGAGTGGTCAAATGAAAACAGTAGGAGCCGAAAGCCACCTAGTCCAAATGACTGACTCCACCATAACGACTAACGAATAAAATTTACATGTGCGCTTTTTAAAGTTAATTTATTTATACAGAGATTGTTTTAGTTGACATAAAAATATGGCTACAGAACTACTACAATAATAGGGTTTAATGGAAAATACAAGGAACGTTATATTGTTTAGAAGCGCACTCAAATTATTCAATCTCTAGTTAACTTGATATTTACATGTAGAAATGTAAGAATGTATTTTTTTAGAATTCAAGAAAGATAAATAATAGTTATATATATTAATAATATTTCTATCTTAATATATCCAATATTTTTATTTTTTTATTCATATAACCTTTTTTTTCATCCTATCTCTCTTACATCTCAACTAATACATCTCAAATAGAATATCCGACATTTTTTCTTCAATAAAAACATGTAATTTAGGTGATCTCTGACCAAAAAAAATCGTGTGACCAAAATTATGGTTGTTATTTGCTGATACATTTAAATTTAAAAATATACAAGCACAGTTAGGAATTTCTGATGTTTCAGTTGTTCTTTATTTAATGCAGTGTCCTGTTTATTTTAGATTTAATTTCCTAAAAATATCATCTTGTAATTTAATTTTTTGCGACATCAACAGAGACTCAATAAGTTTACCAAATTTTATATTTTAGCGTGTTGAAGAAACTCGGTCGCTCCTTTCTGGAGACGTGCATTTGTAACCTTGCATATTTTACTTAAATAAAGAAGTACTAGACCAAAAAAGAAAAAACCAGGTGAAAAAAATCCATTTGGTTCAAACACACTTGGAAATCGAGAAAAGGCAAAAAGAAAAATGGTGACTCCTCAAGAATTATTCATTAAAAAACATGTATTCAAACCCGAAAAATTATGCCAACTACATTCATAGGTTAATCATGCACAATTCCCTCTCCTCCCCCTCCCTACCCCCTAAACACAAGAAATGAAGAAAACAACCTGAGAAAAAAAAAATCTTGCAGGTATCCTTGCACCCCGAACTTGCAAAAAACTCCCATACATCTGGCTACTTACACATCTTGTTAAGTCGTTCCCTGGTCTTCTATATAATACAACCCACTTTGATTCTTTCAGCTTCAATAGAATCTTTGAGGCCAAGGCATAAATTAATCTTCCTTCAAAGGAGGAAAAAACAACAATGCTGCTATCCAGAATGTAACAACTTTCTTGCCGGGGTGCTTTCCAGAACTATAAACCCTGAGAAACAATAGCAATTGAAGTGATCTAGTGAGACACTTAGAAAGAGTCCGAAAGGGAAGAGAACAATTTATGGTACATAAAAGTTGTAGAAACCTACAAAGCACAAACACTTTCATTACCAAAGGGAAGGATCATGAATGCATTCTCATTCTATTCTGTTCTTCTAACCATCATTAAAATTTTCCATTATTTCATTTTTCCCTACAATTAGACTTTAAAACTATACCTAAATTGATTCATGGCCAGAGGAAAGTCAGAATTTGTTATAGACCATGGCCAGACTAGAGAAGAGTTCATTTAATACGAAAGGGAGAAAGGTAAGCTCATAAGTACTGTGTAGCATACAGCTATAAGGTCTTAGAACTAAAAACTCCTTTCAGTATACGAGGGAATTGGGTCAAAGGTTAGAGATGCATGAGATAAGGACTGTATGCTGGACTTTGAACCCAATCTAACAAGTGAGTTCAATAATTCCACTTTAATGACAACTCACACAAGTATTTGTCAAACTACCATTATGTTCAGAGGGCAGCTTTTGAGATCCATTTATACAAACCTGTGAGGTCATTCTCTACCACTGAACCTGAAAGATTTTGAACAATGCCAGTCTCTATGCTTCAGGGAGATGCTTGGCAGCAATTAAGGGCCTTTATGCTCTTTTTGAAGCTTGAATAAAAACAAAAGAGGAAAAGGTAAAAAGTTACACCTTTGAATGACCTTCGATGACTAAGAAAGAGAGGGAAAGAGATTTAACTTATAAATTCAAACCTGAGCCTCTAACTCGGCAATTCTTTGCAAGGAAACATGTTCAATGCAAGTGCGGCGCTTACATTCTTCCTCTAGCAAACCAGTAAGTTGGTATCTCAGCTCTGCCATTTCCTGAACTAAGTCCTCTGCTTCTTCTCTGGCCTTCAACTTTTCCTCTCTTAACTCTTCCTAGCAAAGTAAGTCAAAATACCATATAAATCTCCAAGCTAAAAAAATGATTTGAACCATGGAATTATGATATGAAATGTGTTATTAAGAAATTCACATAGACCACTTAAATGATTAAGCTTAGATGGATGGCCATACCTTAAGTTTTTTTATAAGACATTCATATTCTTGGATCAGATGTGACATCTCCATCTTCCCTTTCAAATTTGCAGCTGGATCTAAGATCATTGGCGATCTTCCAGCGCATGGACCCTGTGCTTCTCCAGAAGCACTGAGGAAATATGAAGAAAACATTACTGGAAAGTTTAGTGAAAGTATACCTCAAATCATAAAATTATAAATACAAAAGGAAAAAAAGAAACAATCACACACCTATGTCATCACTAACGACTAGTGAAGAAGACACAATTATCCAGATAGATATTTTCAAATTTTTTGAATATGCATGTTGACTATGAAATATTGCATTTGAAATAGAATTAAGGACTAGACTGTTGTCTGAGAGAATAAGGAATACAGAGCCAAAAGGAACATAAGTCAACTCACATAAACTAAAGGATTTACTCATTTCTTTAATTTTTTGAATGTATCTCATATATATTGGAATTATACAAATTCAAAATGCCAAGAGGTGCAAATAAGTCTATTTAATAGCTCATACAATATCAGACAGAGCGTTAGTAATTTTGATCATATTAATACTGTTAAGACTTCATGAAAGCATCTCTGTTTCATTATTCAAGTGAAAAAGAAAATTTATCATGAAAAGAGAAGGAAAATAAGTAGACTGAGAAACCCCATTTTTGTTTTATTAACTACAAGAGTACTATGAAACTGTCAAATAAAAGGTCAAGTCCAGTTAGATGCAAGAGTTAACATCAAACCACAAAGAAAACATCCTCATCCTTCAGCAACGATACAGTTAAAATAACCAACTTAACTGCCCACATGCCACATATAATTGGTCAAACATCTAAACAAAACTTCGAAATATGTACCTTATGTCCTCTGGTATGGTAGAATTGCTGCCTTGCTCACTCAAGGAAGATTGATTCTTCAGTTGCGATCTGTCCTTGTTTTCCAGCCCGTATTCATCCTTTTGAGAAAAAATTCTAGAGTTTATGTTGGCAGTGCCAAGCTTCTCTTTAAGCTCCCTATTTTCTTCATTTAGAGAGGTGATGATTTTTTGTGCATCCTGCAACGCAACCTGGAGCTCCTCAATTAATCTACTCATTCTATTATTTTCATCTAGAGTTTCATCCTGGATTTTCTTGGCCTCAAAAAGACTCTGTTCCAAGGCCATCATATCAAGCTTCACACTCTCTACCTCAAATTGAGACTCTAATGCTATGGATGAAAATGATCCCTCTAGTTTCTCTATGGACAAAGCTGACTTCTCTAACTCTACTTCTTTAGTCTTTAGTTCCTGGATCAAGGAAAACTGATTTGAATTGGATCTTTTCACCTCCTCCCTTAAGCTGAAAACCTCTCGTTCTAAATCTTCCATCCCCTCTAATTTCAATTCAAGGCTGCGAACATGGTCTTCAAGATAGTTCACCTCTGCATTCCTTGCACTGAGTTGATCCTGGAGATAATCTGTATAAAGTACAGAGAAATTGAGCCAATGAAAGAGTACTAAAACCTCAAAAAGTTTAGAGCATCATTCAATAAATGCATTCCTTGGGAATTCAACACTACTACAAAGTAATTTTCAGGTCAAGAAAACATTTAAGAAGTTGGAGGAGGGGGGCTGTTCTTCAATGATAACCATCTGTCAACATATTGGTTAATCGGTGGAAAGTTCACACATGTATGCCATAGAAACAAATATGAAGAAATAAAAAAACTACCTATTTCTTGGGAACAATTCAGTAGCTCTTTTTCCAACCTCTGTATGCATTTCTTATCTTCCATATGAGCTATAGATAATGATTTCTCATATTGTTCTAGTATCTGCATCAATGTCATAAATCAGATTTGTATCAGGAGTTTGCTAAATAAAACTCAACATTCAAAACTTTTTAGTCGTTTAACTTGTTTATCTATTCTCACAAGTAGTGGCAAGATTTTACAAACCAAGACCAAGGGAGTCTATGCAAAGGTTCAATTTCACTTTCTTTGTTTCTTTTCAATGTGTTTGTTGCTCTTTACTCTCTCTTAGACCAATGTTTATCTGGCTGATGTAAATATTAGAGCATAACTTCATATAGGATTTGAAGATCAGCAGGGAGAGTTTGTGTATTAAAATTTTGCACAGGAGAATACAGCATGACAATTTACAACCTCACATTACTGCTCTCAAGTTAGCCACAACAACCTAACATGTCACATACCCGGATTTGTTCAATGCTTTGAGTTTGAGATTGAGAACTTTCTAAAACCCCCTTCTCTTTTCTATGCTGCAAATCATGCACGAAAAATATATTGATAAAAAAGAAGAGAATACATAAAATACATTTATAAACAGCATGGTAAACAACCAATATTTGAAAAGCTCACTGCATTGACAAAAAAATAATAAGGTTAAACTACTTATTTAGTCCCTACATGAGACACCCGTCTTTAATTTGGTACCTATACTTACAAAGTTTGTAAGTAAGTCCCTACAGGTAAAAACATTTGCGATTCACGTTATGGTGGTCCATTGTATTTGTAACATCGTTTAGACGTGGCTAACGACCTCTAACATGACAGTTATGTATTTTTGTTCAATTTGGTCCCTATATTTAAAAAGTTTGTGATTTCATCTCCATACGTGTCATGCATTTTTAGTTAAGTTCTTGTATGTATTTTTTTTTTTTAATTTTATCCTTATACATAAAAAATTTAGTTATGCATTGAGTAGAAGAAGTATTTGAAACTTGAGAAGTTAGTTCTTATAATAAAAAATGTATCTAATTCCTCAACTTTAAAGGAGTAAACCTGTATAATTAAATTAGCTTTTTTAAGTATAAGAATTAAATTAAAAAAAATACATATAGGGATTAAAGTGAAAATACATGACACACGTAGGGATCGAAATTCCATAACACGAATGAAAACTAAACCATATTTGAACAAGAATATATCAGCGCCACGTCATCAACTGTTGGCGACGTCACATATGTTATACATTCATAAAATTAGGGATTCAATCAAAGTGGTTAATCTCCCCCCCTCCCCCCAACAAAGCAGCTATTTCCTTATCAGAAAACAAAATGGCAAAAAATTACTACTAGCCAAGAGGTAATCAGGTGGTAGGAAAATGCAGCAATATCAACCACGCTCATTGAGGAAGTAGTTAGGTTTTACAGAAAAAGGGTACCTCTCTTCTACGTCTTGTTCCAAGTTCCTCCACATTTAAGGGAGTACGGCTATCACTTCTGCAGCTGTTTGACATTTATGTAAGAAAATCAACACAGATGCATAGGATGAGAGGTACCTGATCGATGTTCATTACCACATAAACCATGTTAAAATTTTGTAACAGTAGAGAGAGAGAGAGAGAGAGAGAGAGAGAGAGAGAGAGAGAGCATGACTAAAATACGCCAAATCATGTGAAAAAAATCCCAACAGTAAATCAGAAAAAAATAATAATAATAAGATGTAAGTGCTTACACTTTTAACCGAGGTTAGAGGAAAGGGAAGAGTGTGCAAGTAATGAAATGGAAATTCGAAATTAAAGACAACAATTGTTCCTTTGGGACCTTCCCCTCCGCAGGGTACGGAATGATAAAACCTTTATTATTTTAAAATTAAAAAGAAAATTGACAATTACGGATAAATGAAATGATCATAACTTCTGAAAATTAGGGATTTGGTAAGTCTACGAATCTATAAAACAAAGAGAAACCCCCAAAATTGGTAAATTCAGACGTTGAAAACGGACCAGCAAGTAGGATTTCGAAGACGTAAAAATCGAAGCTTGGAGCTCATCCGAATAGCAAGGGCCCATGGTCCCGCCTCCAACTTCCATTTTCATCTTAAACGATCAAGGTCATCCATGTCCTTTCACTCCAAATCATATTACTTCTCTTTTTCATTTTATATTTGTATCTGGCTAACGTATCAAAATCTTAAAACGATGTTATTTTTTATTTGCTGCTAGCGCTGTTTAATTATCTATTTTTAAAATGATAGATTCTGGTTAATATTTTTAAAAATATATTATTTGTAATTCTTTATAATTGACATGTTAAATATTAATTATTTTAAAAATTAAAAAATTATTTTAATAAATCAAAAACAAAAATCTATCGTTATATATTAAAAAAAAAATTAATATTAAAATCCTCTCCCCAAACGTAATCTTAGAAAGAGCAATTCGATGACCAAATGTTCCCATTCTCATTATATTGTTGATAGAGCTGAGTTTTTAATGTCTTTTCCACGGAGGGCTTTTTTATTATGAGTGAATGGGCCTTAGTTTATTTTGTTTTGTTTTGCTTGACATTTGCTCTACCGGTTAGGAAAAAAAAATGTTTTTGAATAAAAATAAGAAAATAAATCCAAAATAAATTTGAATGGATTGGATTAAATCATATTTGAATTTAAAATTAAACTGATTGAGAGATAAAACATGAAAATTGATTGGATTGGATCAGTTGACATTCTTTTTCTCCTTAAATATTTATTTAATTAATTTTCGAATATCAATAATCATTTGAAATATCATGCACATGAAATAATTCATTCTAGAAAAATATATTACTACCATTTCAATTGCTAAGACAGAATGGATTTTTTTTTTTATAAAATTGACAATACTATATTTTTCTTATTTTATAAATAATATTTCTAATATTTTATAATAAATAAATAACAAGTTAATATTTTAAAAATTATTTCATATTTATGTTAATATTTTTTATTAATTAAAATTATGATTCCTATTCATCAAATATGTATATGATAACTAATAAGGATAATTTTTAACTTATAGGTTAAGGTTATACTTGGATGGATTTTTGGTTTTAATTTTTAAATTTTAAAATAAAATTAAGTTTAATTATTAATTTTAAAATATAATTAATTTTATTTTTTAAAATTATGTAAATTAAATTATTTTATATTATTATTTTAATTTAAGTAAAAATTAGATAAATAAAAATATTAATTAAAAATTAAATTATTATTATTATTATTATTATTATGAGAATAATAATAGCTATATGATAGAAGTAATCATGGTAGTATTAAGATAATTATTATGATAATTTTTGTCATATAAAAATATTATATAATTATGTAATTTTTTATTTTACATATTATTGAATAATAAATAATTTTGTATGTTATTATTATAATATTTTTTATATTACTTAATTTTTATTTTAAATAAATAATATATATTATAATATTATATTATAAATATTTATATAATACAAAACTCTAGTACTATAAATTAAATATAATTTATATTAAATAATATTATTTATTTTATTATAAATTTATAAAAATAGATAAATAAAATTTCATAATTAAAAATATAATAAAAATTAAAATTTTAAAAAATAAAAAACTATTATTGTTATTATTATTATTATCATTATTATAATGATAGTGATTATAAATAAATATTTTTTATTGGATTAAATATATTTTTAGTCTTTATAAAATATTTAAATTTTGATTATGATTTTTCAATTTTAGAACATTTGGTTTAAGTCATTCGTTTTTTAAAATATCTTAATTATGATCATTGATATTAACTTAAATTATATGAATCAATATACATTTAATCATGATTAGAATATTATAATCAAGATATTCTATAAAATATCATAATTTTTTTAAAAATAATTAATCTAACTTGATTTAATGTAATTTACTTAATATCAAGGATCATAATCACGGTATTTTAAAAAATTGAATAATATACAGATTTTAAAATTGAGGGATCAAAACAAAAATTTGAATATTTTAAAAGAACTAAAAATATATTTAATCTTTTTTATTTTATATATTATCTAATAATTAATATATGAGATAAATAATTTTACCTATTATAAATAATTCTATAATATAAAATTATATTTAATTTTATCAATTAAATATAATATATATATATATATATCAAACAATATTATTTACTTAATTATAAATTTATAAAAATAGATAAATAAAAAATAATTAAACAATTAATTTTTTTTAAAATGAATAAAATTAGAATTTAAAACTAATAAAAATATAAAATTATTATTATTATAGTAATGATAATGATGATAGTAATAGAATAATATAGTGATTCGATGATAGCAACGATGGTGATAATTTAAAAAGGCTAATGTAATTTGATAAAGTTGAGAATGAAAATTTTTAAAATTAAAAATAATAATTGATTTTTTTTAAATTAAATTAAAACTATTTTTAAAATATGTTAAAAACTAATTCAAAGTATTTTTGTTGAATTCAAAATCTTAGAAATAAAATATTAGATTTATATAGGATATATGTTTGATAAAACTTGCAGATAAGCTAGTTAAAATTAAAAATTTAGTTAAAAATTAAATAATTAGTTAAAAGTTGATAGCTAAAATATTGATAGATTAAATTTAATTTGTTTGATAAAATTAGTCCAAACTATCTAATAAAGATAAAATAATAAATAAAGATATAATTGAATCAAAGTTTAAATATTATAAATTTTTTATTAAAATTATAAATTTTTTATTTTGTTTTATTTAAAGTAAATTATTATGTTAAAAATTAGAACAGTATACTTTGTTAATATATTTCTATTTATATGTATTAATATAAAAAAATAAAAAAGTTTATAATTAATTTTTCAATTGTATATTAAAATAGATTTATAATTTTATTTAATTATTTAATTATTTAATGATGTATTTTTTTAAAAAAATACATTTAAAAAATAATTGTTTTAAATTAAAGTTAGTTATTTGATAATTTTGATAAATAAAAATAATATTATTACGAAAATATATTTATTTTATTTTTATAATTTAAAATTTTTATCAATAAAGATGAAATATTTTATAATAAAAAATTTAAATAAATTATCTAATAACAAAACTTAATATTTTAACGTTAAACAATAATATATAAAAAATAGTTTAAAATAAATAGAGAAAATAGATAGAGAAAAAAAAGGATAAATATGTAAGATTAGTTTTACTTAGTAATTAAAAGTGAAAAACGTTACTTTTAGAAGTATTTATAAACAAGTTAATATCTACTCATTTTATCTACTACTCTATCTCTATCAAATCAAGATGAAAATAACAATCAAACATGCACATAATCTCAAAAATTAATTTAAGATTTTTTTTAAAGGATGTTTAACAGTGTACTCTTTACTCTTAGCTACCAAGAAACGTTTAAGATTTTTTTTTCCCTTTGAAAGTCCCAACTACCTATTTAAAACACGTTCCTGTTCTAATTTCCTAGAACCACTCCAACCCAAATGGTCCTGAAAAACCATTGAATTCGTGCTGGGCTTTAATTGCAAAAATCCACAGAGAAAGTGGGCCTGAATTGAATATGGTCTAGGCAAAACACCTAAAGCCTAACTTCACCGCTTTGTTTTTTAGCTTTTATTTCTTAACAGAAAGTTTCCCCCACTTTGGAATTAGTGCTATGGGATGGAACTGGACAGTAAATTTAGAATTATCAAGGGAAAAATAAAATAACTTTTGAAAACGAGAGTCACACTTTTAATAAATAAAACTGATTTAGTAATTAGGGAATTTATTTGTTGTTTTAATTTAAAATTCATTTGATAATTAATTATATCTTTGTGAAAAATAAGTGAACATTTATATGATGGAAATATCCAACTGCCAGTGCTTTGAAATTCAGAAATTATCATCAAGATATATGTTGGAAATGAAACGTAAGAAATTTGCATAGGGGACAAATCCTCATAACTGAAATCACCTTTGCTTTCAACATAATGAAAATGGATGAAAAAGTGATTCCTACATTAATAATATTAGAATGGAAACAAAAGCAATGAAGCTTAGATAGAGAATTCTAAGAAAAGAGAAGTGACACCATTAAAAAGGCAAGACTTGGGCAATTAGAAATAAGGATTAAGGAGATGAAATTAGTCAGAGTGGGTAGTTATAATGCTGGCTCCCGAGTATGCTTCCCGCTATGTCTATGTCTATGGACTTAGATACAAGTCATACTTTATAAGTACCTGGTCAGAGTGGGAAATCACTATGTGAAGTTTTGTTGTTGTCTGTTAGGTGTGGATATGATGTCATGCTAACATTGACCAAAACATAGCTATGACATTCATTAGCTACGTTTTCAATAAGCCAGGTTTGTTTTTGTCAAATTTGATTTGGTAATGGCATTACAACACCCAATTACATAAAATGCTTTAGTGATTTCATAAGATACACAGTCAAGGAAAGACAAATTCTTCTACATAAAAATCTTCTTTATAAAAGTGCATGTTTAGTTAGAGTTATTTTGAGAATTTTTTTTAAATGCCATCAAAATCCTAACACAAAATATTTTTTTTAAAAATTGTTAAATTATATATACACTAAGTACTATCCAAAAATAGCATTTTTCTGTAATACGTGGTTCATATAAGTTAGATTGCTAGGGACATGCACAATATTGTTAAGTGTTGGCATAATAAAACAGCATTGTTCAGGCACACAAATATAACCTCAAGGCTGAAGCAAGCTAAATTATGTATATTTTTTAATCAACAATGCAGTTCCTTGTGTTTTATCTCAGAGTTCTCTCTCTCATTTTCTTTCTGACCTGTGTAACTGTCCCTTATTAAATTATAATTTAATAGAAACGGAAAACCCGAGATCCAATAAAAGCTGAACTAATCATTTGTTGTTTATTTCACGACACCTACCATATAATGACAAGCTAATAGCCACATGTTCAATTTATACCTCATGGGACACACTGTGGTCAAGAGCGCATCTGATCTTAACCTCCATTTTATTACTAATTAAATTTTCATGATATTATTAAATATTACCACTAATTATATTTTTAGGAATCAAACTTCCAAACGAATCCCATTGACTCTTTAAACTAAGTTGACTATTTTAACCTTTTTTTCTTGCTTTGATCCGAAACAGACTTTATCTATTTTTCTTTTAATTTCTTTTTAGTTTCCCCCTAACATAAGCCAATTTGGGTATGATGTAAGGCTGCTATGTGGATACAAGAATTTAATACTAAGGTAGTATTACGTTTCTTGTAAAACTTTCATTCAAACTTGATTTTTCATAAATTAAGCTTTAATTGTAGTCATGTCAATATGTACACACCTTAAACTATTGCAAGAGTATATTATAATAAACAATTATAATTAGGAAAAGTAAGTTAGCAATTATGAATATAGGTAATTTGGAAAGTTAACTTTCTAAATATATTATTCCCCATTGTCAAAATAATTTAACTGAGAGTTTCCAATTTATTTTAAATTATTTATCACTTAAAAAAATATACATTAATTTTTTAATCTTAATTAATATCTTATGTGTAAAATATTAAATGATAATTATTTTAAGATAAAGTTTTAAGAGATTAAAATTAGAGTTTGATGGTTGAGATGAAATTAAAATTTTAAAATTATTAAAAATTATATTTTTTTACTCTTAAATTATTATTTTTTTTAAAATTTTTTGTTATTAGTATCAAACGATTTGTTTTAAAAGAGATATTTTTTCTCTAAAAAATATTGATCAATCCAATTTATTCATAACAATTTTATCGATTTATCAATTTTTTATAAATAACCGAGATTTTAAACTAGGTTATATCAAATTTATAATATATCCGATCTAATATATCGCTTTAACTAATTAATTGATTGATTTTGACATTAAATTTATAACATATTCGATCTAATATATCGTTTAGGTTAACTAATTAAATGATTTTAGTCAAATCAATTCAATTGATTAATTTAAATTGAATATTTTAAAATATTAAAAGATATAAATCATTATTAACTTATTTATTAAATATCATACAATTTTTAAAAATTTACTATGCCAACACAACTCAAATAAATTTTAATTAATAGATGCTAAAATAAATATGTAAATCATTAAATTTTATATACGTAACTTTAAAACTTTTCACTGCACGGACTTATTGATTTAAAATAGTGGGAATCTTATATTTATAAAGTGTTTTATACAGGTGAAGATTAAATGATATCAGGCTTAAATTTAGTAAAATAATTTTTTATTAAAAATAAATTCTATCAATTTGATTAATGAATTTAAAATTTTAATATATTATATTAAATTTAAAGTTTTATACAATTTTAAAATTAATTAATACTTCATCTCATACTTTATTTTAATATATAATATATTATAAATTAAATTAAAATTTTAATATTATTAAGTTTTAAAAATTTATATAATTTTAAAATTAATTGATAGTTCATCTCATATTTTATTTTAATATATAATATATTATCTAACATGTTGATGAGTAGTTAGAATTAAATTATATATTTATAAATATTTAGATCATGTAAAATTTTATAATCATTATAACAATATAATATTCGTTATTTTTTGGTAATTTTTTTTAAACAATTATTAGATATATCATTTTACTAGAATTCATACTTATATCATTTGATTCTTACTATTTTACTTACTAAATTGTCGTTTTAATTAAAAATTAAATTTAAAACCAAAATCATTTGATAGAAAAAACTGCCTAACTAGTAACTATATAATCACTGTTCATTTAATCAGTTTGCATAGCTTTCTTTGCAATCATCGACAAAGCAGCAAACAGAATAATCTGTGCTAGTCAGCTTGTTCAATGTATAGTTGGCAACAAATGCCGTTTACAAAATAGTTGTGTGTGACATATTAGAAAGCACAGATGTATCACTCCACTTCTTTCAAGTGGTAAGCACAAATAGTAATGCATGTCAATTTGTGCCAATTAGTGCATCTTTCCAATGATTAAATTCACCCCAGCATAGGATATAAGACTTTTTTATCTTTATCCTTTTCCCCCTTGAATCTCATTATGATTAATATTCCCATTTTTAACATTGTTTTTGCTAACAAGTACCTTATGGTCAAATTAATAAATAAATGTTAAAATTCAGAATAAGGATATGTTGGTAACATATTTTATAATTTTTTTCACTTTTGATTTCTTAAATAGTGCTCAAGGTTAGCATTTTCTTTTTAATGTATTCTATGATCCATGTAAAAAAAATTGAGGTCATTCTCATAGAAAAGAAAAAGAGTGATCTTTAATTGCTGAGCTGAATTTTATAGTAAGGTGCACTTTGCGTCAAGTTTGAGCTGCTGTAATTTCACTTTGTTACATAGTAGTGGTCCAGCCATCCCCCTCACTCTCTTGATGAATTATTATGATATTTGCTGCTGAGAGTACATAGTGATTAGTGAGAAGGATTTATTAGCACACCACTTGTGTGTCAAGAAAGAGAAGAGAAACAACAGATAGATTGGTTGTCAGGTTTTATGTAGGTGACTAAACAACCACCTTGTGTTCACATGCCTTCTTTATGTGTATTATAAAATCTACCTTACCTTTCTATCTCCTCATGTGTAATGTAATGACTTCGGTACCTATCCCAATTTTTCAACACCTCATTCATTTCTCTTTGATGCAAAGTAAAATAATTACCCCACAAACATGTCACCTTTGGAATTTATGATTATATAATTAAGTACATCTCTAAAATGCAAGGTGGGAAGTGTGTGAAAACAAACAGTACCGCCATGATATCTGTTGCAATTCCTGGAGTTTCCAAGAGAACCAAAATTATGAGCTTACTTGAACTTTAGAGAAATGGAACTTATTTTATGAACAAAGTAATATAACACAGCATCCGGTAAAAAAGGAAAAAAAATTGGAAAACAAAATGGAATATAAAAGACTGAAAGTTCATCTCATCTTGAAGAATCTGAACAAAACAGAAATACCCTGAATAAGAAGAAGAAGAAGAAGACACATATCCTGTAAAGAATTAATGAAATGAATGCAGAAACATTTTCTATACAGTTTGAATCTTCACTCTGAAGTAGAAGCACTGATGGAATGAATAAAGTATGAGGTTTAGCTATGATATCAGGCCTACCAGTGCCTCTTGGTTGTGGTTGTCTTCTACTACCCACCAGGGTCTGTTATAGTCAGCATGGCTATTGCTTTCTTCCTCAGTAGCTGCAGGAAGATTGAGATCAAGGAAGTCCCTAATTTCTGGTACTGGTTCCTCAAGTACAACTGTTTGGAAGTTTCTAGTACTCTCAGACCCTCCACCAGTCATATGAGATCTCTTATGGCCACCCAAGGCTTGGCCAGATGGAAAAACCTTAAGGCAAATTGGGCACTCATGCCCTTTGCTCTTCTTGGACACAGTAACTGTATCCGCCTCATTATGAAAACCAGCACCACCATGTTGATGTTCAACCAGATGGTATTCATTATCACTATTCTTCGTGAGCTTACTTTCAGTTGTTGGATCAGGAGAGAGGTCAGTTTCAATGCTGTTTTCACTGCTTTCATTTTTTGAAGCAAAGCACCCTTTGATCTTCTTATGGCTAGCTCTATGACCCCCAAGAGCTTGGTAGGAGTGGAAGATTTTGTTGCAAGTGGTACACTCGAACTTTCCTCTCTTGTGAGAGCTCTTGCTCGATTCAGCTTCTGAAGCTTTGTCTACCCAACTCTTAAGGGAATAACTTGACTTCAATTCAGAACTGAAAATCTTTGTCTTCATTGAACTGTACTTGTTAGTAGCAGTAGCAGCAGACTTTGATAAAACTGATTCTGTTCCATTGACTCTGTTCCTGCCATGTTCACCTTCAGAGTCCTCCAATGCAGACACATGCTCAAGCTCATTCTTGATGAACCCTTTATTGGAAACTCCACCCTTACTCATTTTAAATCCTTTTTCAGGAAACTCAATAGCCAAAAGTTCTGAACTTTTCCCTTTAGAGTTGGGATTTTGAGAAGTTAAATTTCCAACCTCCAACTTGTTATCACTGTGTTTGATCAGTTTTGCTAAGTTGGAAGTAGAAGCAAACTTGTTGTTAACCTCAAATTTAGTAACGAGGTTAGTTCTAACCGAAGATCGAGCTTCGAAGCAAGAAGCAGAGTTATTGTCAGAGGACTCAGCAACAGAATGAAGACCACTCCAAGGACTCACATCCCTACTAAGCATCATCAAGCTCATAGCAACCTCTTCTTGCTCTTGTTCAACCTCAGAAAGAGAAGATGAAGGATTGGCAAAAGACACAACAGAACAAGTTGCTGCAGCAACCATGTATCTTGTTCTTCTCTTGGATCTTCTTCTCCTATTTGGAGCAGTTGCTTCATTGTCAGATTGGCTATCCATAACCACCTTCTGGCTCTGGCTAGAATTATTAGCATTAGTATTAGTCCAAGAATCTTGATCCTCCACGCTATTGTTGGAAACTCTTTCTTTCTCAGAGTGGCATTTCATGTGACCAAACAAAGCTTTCCAAGAGTGGAACCCTTTACCACACTCTTTGCACAACTTGTCAAAGACCAAAGTGTCTTCACTAGAACAATCCGCAATCCTCCAAGTCTTCTTGGGGTTCTCCCTAAGACCATAGCCAGTTGCAGCTTCAGAATCTTTGTCTCCACCATTGTTGAGAGAAGAAGATGAGAGCTTCCTGGTTGCAAGCTTTTTTTCCTTCTCTTCCGTCTCAATTGCTGATAAGTTGGTAACATGAGACCTCATGTGACCCCCCAAAGATCTACCACAAGGGAAGCTCTTGCTGCAGAACTTGCACGAGTGTTTCAATTCTTGATCCCCTTCCATTGAATTTCAAGAAATTGTAATGTAAGACACGGATCAGAGAAGCAAAATGGTTTATTAATGCTTGGATGATGAATCAGAGAATCTCCAAGAATGCTGAATTCATCGATCTCATCACCCAGATCAGATTATTGAGGTGAAACCGCGAGAAAGCTGCATCATCACATCACCTTTTTTTACACTGAATTAAAAAAAAAAAAAAAGAAGAAAAGAAAAAGACACGTCTATGAGTTTGAACGAGATTGGAAGCAAGTGCAAGATCTAAGGCACAAAAAGAGAGTGAGAGAGAATGAGTAGTGAAGCAAAGCTTCAACTACTAGCTTCTTTGGTAGTTGAGTTTTGAAGAAAAAATCAAACTTAAAGAGGTTGTGTTATGTTACCTTTGTTGCTAATGATGGCGATGAACAAGGCAAGAGATGAAAACAAAAAAAGAATTAGAGTTAGTGAGCGTTGATTTCTCTCTTTCCTTCTCCCTCCCTCTCTCTCACTATCTCTCTCTTCCCTCAACTTGACTATATTTGGAGGAGAAATCCATGCATGGAAGCAAAGATAAAAAAGAAGAGTGGTAAAGAGAGGGAGGATAGCAGCACGTGTACTCAACTGAGGATACTACGCCATTTATCATCCAACGGTTTCAGATTTATCCAACTCAGCATCCTCTATAGCTCAGCAACCTACTAAAACTAACTCCATTCCCAACTATTCCTTCCTTTGTCTTGCTATTAAGCAAATCAATGCTCTCTCTCTCTCTCTCTCTCTCTCTCTCTCTCTCTCTCTCTCTCTCTCTCTCTCTCTCTCTCTCTCTCTCTCTCTTCAAGTGAAAGGTTCCACTCTCCGGCCGTTATTCTTTGGACTTTCTATTTAGTGAATGGTTTTTATTTGTAGGATTACAAAAGATTTTCAAGTGGGCCCTCCCTTGTTACCCTCTATCCACTTCCCCTTTCTTCATTTACCTTCCACGTTTCAAGCCTAATTTCGTAAATCACACATTGCCTCCGTCATTATCAATGTGGGGTTACCTTATGTTACTTTTTTTTTTTTCTTTCAACTTCTTATTCGTGTTAGTCGGTTCGGTTCCGTTCCTGCTCCTTGCCTTAAATATAAACTTTTTATTTATTTATTTATTTATTTATTTTAAGTTGCAGTCATAGTTGAACTATGTGATATATATACCACCAAATCATGTAAGCCAGGGACTGGTTAAGCGGAGGATTAGTGTTAATGAAACTAAAAATTGGCGCATTTAAGTGCGTCCAAGAGGATTAGTGTATCACGATGTGTGTCTCTTTATCTCTTATTCTGTTTTAATCTGCTTTTGGAATCGTCGATGTAAAGTATTGTTAATGTAAAATGTCATTTTTCCTCCAAGGCCCATAGTGATACAGCTAAATTCTCTTGGCATGGTAGGAATTTTTTAAATTTGTTTAGTCTCTAAAAATGCATATTGGATGCGGAATAAGAACTTGGAATTGGAGAATACCCATTAGAGGGGGAACTGTGCCTTTCCACTGTGCCTTCTCGGTATGGCAGTTAGGCACTTTGATCTTTTCTCGGTTACCCTCCATTGGGAAAAAGGGTCATAGAAGTTATCAAAGGCGACTATATATTTTTACTTCTTTTGTTTTTTTTTTATTTTTTTTTTATTTTTTTGGGAATAATGTTACTGTGATACACTTGTCTTCCTATTACTTGTAAAGATGTTTCGCCACCCTCTTTTCCTGTTTTGGATTTTTAAAAAAGGTTTTGCCAACGGCCAACCATTATCCTATGCACACAGGTTAAAAAATTAAATTAATAATATTTCGTTAAAAATTAAATTAAAATATATTAAAATTATATATATATATATATTTGTAACATTTTTAATAAAAAAATTTAATTTTTTAATCAATATCTTAAAAGCACTGGTTAGTATTTAAAAAAGAAGCAGATTATATTACATGTACAACTCTTAAATATAGTATGAGGAAAAAAATTTGGTAGAGGATCAATTTCCAATATTGACATTATACATAAATTATTAAAATCTTAAAAATTTGAGTCGTTATCATCTTTCGAAAGATGAAATCTGTGATATCATCCCTAAAAAAAACCCAGTGATGAATGGTTTTCTATTATGATTCAAGTAAAAGCCACAGCTATTGTAACAAATTGCAGCTACTGATGGTATTTATCAAATTCAAATGTTAATTGAGAAGTTTATTAATACACGTCACTGCGAAAACAGAGCATCTATAATGCAGGTGAAACCGTGAAGCTAGGTCAAATATATTTATTGGCATTAAAACATCACATGAATGTAAATCTTATGGCCAGACTTTTAAAATTAAAAGAGTTAATACTAAAGTTTTCAATACGAATGAAGACTACACATTTTCATAATTTCTATACTACTACTATCCTTGAACTTAAACCTCAATTGTAGCTGGCTAAAACCTTATTTCATTCATTTATCAAAAAGAAATCCTTTTCTTATCAATTATAATTATGATAATTAATTATTGAGTTTATTTTTCTTACGCAATTAACTATTTTTGTCGGTTATACTCTTAACGTAATCACCATATAAGGCTAAATTGTTCTCAACTTTTATTACGATGTCGCTTATATGATGCAATTTTTTTTATAACTGATATAAATTTTTAATAATGCTAGTAATTATAATTTATATCAGATAACACTTTTCAAATATAGGTAGTCTAAAATAATTAATTTAAAAAAATTAAATGATGAGTCTTGAATTAATGAAAGATGATTTTACTGACAATTAAATTCTAAATATAAATAAAAATGTTTGAATATTTTAATGTAAAGCATTTCAAAATTTAATTCATAAATTGTTAGTTTAATAGCTTTATAGAAAAATATTATTTTAATGATAATTTATAACAACTTTTTTTAATGTGTCTTTAAAGATATAAAATAATAGAAGTTATAACATTTAATATTATTAATACATTAAATTTTGTAATTTTTTATTAAAATTTATTATTTATGGATTTTTATTATATATTCTTAAACATATATTAAAAAATTAAATTTATAAATATTTTATGATGTCTTTTATTATGGAATGAAAAAATTCGAACATTAGCTATAAAAGAATTGATAAAGTAAAAGCATCTAAAAAAGTTACCCTATTCTCAAAAATAAAGATCTGACTTTATTATATAAGGATAACTCTATTCACACACCGGTTTTTATATCATATATACATCTCATAATGATTTGCAAATTTTTTTTAATAACGATTTACAAATTTTTAATTTAAACTATGCATTGTCTGGTGTGAAATCCGCGTACTTTAATATGTTTTTTATTATTAGACAAAAATTACAAGCATGTTCCACTAAATGATGTAAGTTTTTTTTTTATTTAGAAGGTTCGACTTTCATTATATTTTACTTAATAATTAAAAATATATTAAAAAGGATGTGTAGATAATATGTTATAATCATTTCCATGTTTTTTTATTTTATTATCGCATATAGACTACATGTATTTTTTTTATAGAATTTTTTTTTGCCTAAATTAAAAACATTTATACCATAAAATTAAAAAAAATAAATTTTCTAACAATTATTTTTCTCACATATAAAATTTAAACTCAAGTTTTTTTATTATATAAAATCAATCATCTGTTGATTTATTTAGTAATTAAATAGTAAATGATTATCATATAGTTAACTAATTAGTAAAGAATTATCGCATGTTCATTACTTTTGTTAACCAAGCAATACAAGTTGTTAAATATTTATATTACTAGGTTGTGGAAAAATAATGTATACAAGTGGTATCTAAGTGAACAATAAATTAAATTTTTTAGATGTGTGTATGTGTGTGAAACTGGGTTTACACGCGTATATCTTTGAATATTTTTAATAAATTTTTATTTTTAGTAATACGGATAAAATTAGTTAAAGTTTCAATAAATAAAAAGATTAAAAATGTAAAATTACTAACCGAAGAATTCATGTAAGCCTCACAATGTAGTTATATGGGTTAAGCTTTAACATATTAAGTTATTAACTCACAAATTTTTAAAGAATAGATGTTCAAGTTACACAATTCTTCCATTTTATTTTAAAAAGCATACCCCCTTTCCTAAAATATTAATATTTGTTACAATTTATTCCATTTTAATATGATAGTGTTTTTTAGGAATTTTGTTTTATTCTTAGTATTTTTAACAACTAGTTTTGAATCCATATTATCAACTTAATCTGAGACTTAGAATAAGATAAATGAAGTTTCAAAATTCTAAAGCCAATAAGTGTTCAAAATATCGTTTTATTTACTGAAACTTAAAAATTAATAATACATTGTTGAAATTAGTTGTCAACGAATGACCTTTGAATTTAAAGGGAAAATAAAATTATCATTGGAAGACTTGTTCATAGTTGCTTTTATTAATAGACTTGTTGGCAGTAAAATAAACTAAAACATAGCACACGATATCTTGGGAGAGAGAAATATAATTGTTTAAATAAAAGGGGGAGAGCAATGTAACTAAATCTCACTCGAAATACAAGGAGCATACTTTACTCTTCTTTGAATTGTATACACACTATCTACACAATTAATAAAATTAAAAATAGTTCAATACATTTTTTGATGAAAAATTGATCACCTTATATTGAACAATTAACCAGTAAATACATGTTCAGTCTATAGAGAAAAAATACAAAGAAAAGAAAAAATCTTTGATATGATAACTTGTAGTTAAATATATATCCAAAAAACCTCGACCCTTTATGGATGAATCTTAAATATGTGTCAGAGTGAGCATGTACTGTCCTACATTATGCATGTTTCATGTACATTCATGCACACTGTACCTTAGCTAATCATTCCAAGAGGGGAGAAGGTAGATGAAGTATATATATAAAACTAGGTGCAGTGATGTAATTAAATAAGAGGTTAATCACTTTAAGGTATCTAATTAGATTAGGCATCACTAATCCGTTGATAGAACCCGAATAAACAATTAGTACAAGCTGTCTAGCATCGTGACTTGTGAGTGGCTTGTTATTTTAAGACAAGGGTGCATTGGATCTTAGTTCATGCTTAATTGGTGCCTATAATATATCCTTCTAGATTGGCCAGCATGACTAACTTAAAAAGGGTGAAGACCCAACACCCAAGTAATTAAGTGCCGGCATTTTTTCATTGATCAAGCCGGCCACGTTCATTGCAGTAACCGTAACATGAATGTCTTATTAGCAACCATGGGTTTATGACTCTAAACAACTTCATTCTAATTACTTCACTTAATTTGTGCCCCTTTTTGCCGGCAACTTAGTACGGTGGTTAGCTGTATTTGTCGATATTTATACCACTTTTGTTTTTCCCCTCTTTTGTTGTTATAATGGATGATTAATTCACTAAAGAGAAGTTTCATATGCAAAGGGATTAGAGGCGCTAAACATTAGAATATGATGTTTCAAATAATAAAAGTAATATATGATTGGACTTTATCACCCGTATTCATTTTCTATTATGGTGACATGTGCATGCACATAATGTATGCGGTGTGCCTAGCAGCTAGTACTACACCTTCACTCGATGTGCACTCCACATTTTGTAACCTATATGTTATTTGCCTTTTCTGATATTCTTATGAACTCACTTCAATTATCTCTTCGGTAGCTGGATTGAAGAAGAGTTAAAACACATTGTGATGTTGCTTTATATGAGAAACTACTTTGGTCTTAGTTTAGATAAACTATTCAACAAATACTTAAAGGAAAAAAAAGTAAAAAAATAAAAAAAATTAAATTTTTAAGAACATCAACTTTTAGAAAGTTAAATGAAAAAGTTTTAAAAAATTTAACGTTTATAGGTTGTTTTAACTTATATTATCTGTTTTTTCTTATTTATTTTTTTACAATGAAAAATCTATCTAGAATTGAGTAATTTGATGAAGGCCATAAATTCATCCTCCACAGTCCACAACAACAACATTATATTTGTTACATCAAGAAGGTAATGCACATGGAAATTTAAATTTAGAGAGCACAAGTCGCTAAAAGTAACAGTGTAATGAATGGTACTAAATTGAGGTACTAGTAGCTGGTGTACAAGAAGCAATTTCAAGCATCAAAATCTAACAAAACTCACGACGCAAATGGCAAAATGTTGGGTCCACCAAAGAAAAATAAATGGATGTAAATCAATATTTAAATAGAATACAGCTGAGCATATAGTTTACTTAGAAGTGGTTGAACTTGTATGTACTAAGTGGTATAATAGAGTACCATGTACAAAACTCACTTATCTTTTGGCCCGCATTAAAGCATCTGGGATCTGTCAGTCTCTGAATGGCGACCCCTAGAAACTTCACTTGGGAGGGAAGATTTTTGGCTCTGCAAAAGTCATAATACAATTAACAAATATACAACTGGAAAAATAAATAAATTAATAAGATTGGACACTCACTAGTCACTACTTGTGTTCCACTCTATAGAATGTAAGATATTTAGTGTAAGATGCTTTCCTTGAGGTTTATGCTATAGTTTAATTTAACCATTTGAAATGCTAGCTATCCGTGATCAAATTAATTCTACAAAATGCTGTCGGTGGAAGATCACTAAGATGAGGTTTGTTTACACGTGCTTTAGAGGTTAGACACAGCTTAGTCTTGGTTAGCTCTTTCACAAGCTCTCTCTCTCTATTTCTCTCTCTTTTTTAATTATAGATCTAGATTCACTTATGTACCTAGCTAGTCTTAATTTCTAACTACCCTAAAGTTACTTTTAGAGAAATTACCTTCACATCACATACTGCTATTGATGAAGTTTGATAATGTACAAAATAATAACTCAAATGATTCTCAATGGCCTACATATATAGGTAAATTCAATATACGCATAATTGCTGTCAAGCACTTGATTCTGAACACCCCCCCCCCCCTTTTTTTTTACCATTATTAAGATTTACTACAGGTTTTAAGCTGCTTTTTGTGGATACCCTCTTCATGTAATTATCAGTAAGTGCCAGTGTAAAAAATTAGACAAAAGGTTAGCTGAAGATGTAATAGATATCTTAGCCACTTTGCTAAGGTTTCAATTTTTTATTGGTCAGGCTGAGATATCAGGGATTGAAGTTATAAAATGATTAGAAAGTAGAACTTTCTTTTTCTTTGGTGGGTGATTAGATGGTAGCAGATACTAATTTGTTATAAGCATGATAAGATTTAATCAAATCGCAAGATAGTATTTTCTGGCAGTTGGAACCTTATAGCTCAACTTTCTTTTCAGAAAAGTTCAGTTAAAAAATGAGTGATTACCCTCACAAAGATAAATAAAAAAATTGATTATGGCTGGTGAATAGGAGATATAGTAGAGAATGAGGCCTCAGACTTGTAAAACTGGACCTTTTGGGCTAGTATGATTGTGTTTTAAAAATAAGAAAGAAAAATTTTGCTTGGTTTAAAAATATTAAAAAAAAAAACTGTTTTTCCAATTTCCTACATTACTGCCCATTTCATCACCCTTAGAAAAACTATTTTGGATTTTAAAAACATCTTAAACCTGATTTTGGTTTTCAGTTTTTAGAAACAATTTTTTTTTAATTTTTTAAAACACAAAATAAAAACAAATTTTATCAAACAAACTTTTATTAAAAAAACATCTTATAAAGACAGATGTCAAACAAGCTATTTGTTTCTCTCTTTTTTTCCCACACTTTTCCTAGACCGTATATAGAACTTGTAGCTAAAAGGTGCATGTGTTGCTTCATACAAGCAATAATGGTGCATGTGTTAGGGAGGAAGCTCTCACCACTCACCAGAAATGCTTTGGGGGTACTCAAAAAGAATTATTAAATTTTCATGTAAGAAAGGGGGTTTTGTTTGAGAACTAAAATAATTTTTGTGATAATGTGGGACCAGTATATACCTGTCCTTTGTATCAGAAGTGTGGTTTGGTGTAGAAAACCACAATAATCGAGTTTCTACTTTTGTGTTTTGGTGTAATTGGTTTAACTACTAAGTGCTAACAATGCACAATGTCCCAATCCAAGTTAATTTCGGCCTAATCAAAGTCATTTATGCATAAGAATCAAAACTGGTCAATATGAAAATATAGAGTTAACTGTTCCACTGGTGGTCCTTATCTTCAATTCAATGGATGTGGAGGCATAAAATTTTTTTCAGTGGAAGATGAGTGACGTTTCTGACTTGTGTCCATACTCTGTTACAAGTCTAAATTCCTCGCATTGCATTTACTTAATCTCCTCTCTCAACATGTGTGGCCTTCAAATTTGAAATATTTGGCCTAATTTTATCCCAATACAAATCTCACGATTTCCACAACCTTGATATTCAAATACTTTTACCCCTCAAATTATAAACAGGAAAAACACAAATGTTTGTTCTGTTAGTCAAAGGAGAGAATTTGACCCGTTTATTTAGGAATAATAATATTTTTATGCTAATTTCTCAAAACAATTCATCACAACCCTTAGTTTCTTATAAATGACTGTGACATCACATATCTTATCTTACACTTCTTTCTTCTCACTTCTTATCTCATAACGTTTTATGAAAAAATGATATTAAAATAACATTACTCTTTATTTGGATGCCTAACCACTTTTACAAGTAGTTGATATCTCTTGAACACTACAGTCTATATTGCTATACAAGTGCTATTTTTCATCTTGATGCTCTAGAAGTAAGCATATTAATTAACGTAAATGTGTTAACCAATAAAGAAGGATTAATTTTCTTCAGCCAATATTTTTGGATAGTGAGATATACTAGTCACTACTCACAAGCAGGATGCACATATTTTGATCAGTTTACAAATAAATCACCAATAGTGAAAAGTAGCAAGTCTTCTATTTCATTGATTATAAAACACTTCATATCACGTGCATTCTTGATCTCCCAGAAAAATTGTAACAGGTTACTGTGTTTTAAAACATGTTTTCTGCTTTCGACACTTGGGAAATGTGAGACAGAAGGTAAGCTTGAATTCGATATCCGGTAAGAGTAACATGAGAGATGACATTTACATTAATAGTACTTTTATTTCGATATATTTTATTTTTTCTTTCTTTCTATCTCTTTTCCATTCTGATCAACACATCCCAAATATTTGGACCTTAACCTTGTGAATACACCCATTACGCCAAACGAAAAAAAAAAATAGAAGAATTCGTTTAATGCCAGACAAAAAAGACGAGAAGAAAATACAAACACTAAATAGCCCTGTTTCCACAAAAATAGCAAAACAAGCAACTTACCCCGAAAAAAAAGATAAAAAAAAAATTATGGTAAAACAAGGAGAAAAAATTTGAGCAGTCCCAAAAAGTGTCTTAAAAATCATTCATAGAGGGAAAGTAGATCTTGTGACAAACTGGGTAAGCATGTATTTGGAAGACTAATTCAAGTCAACTAGTTGTATCCATTTTAAATAGCTACACATTTGGTACTTAAGAATTGTTTGATTATAGGCTGGATAATAGAGAGGCTTTCCTTTTGAATAGAGAAATACAAAAAGAACTTTTCACCCAAAATACAGCTAAACTGAAAGAGGGCAAATATTGGAGTACTTATTTAATTTTTTTTATCTAACAATGCAAAATTGTATCATGAAATCCAAATCGGATACTTTTTACACTCATGATGGTTTTTACAATTTATTTACGCCCTTCAAGATGTATTCCACTCCAAAGTAGAACTTAAATTAACTCAGGTAAAATTAAAGAAAGTGAATTTAAAATTCCACAAGGACTTGGAAGAATCGATGGGATCAAATTAAACCCGAAAACCAAATCACCTTCCAAAACAGTATTTTGCAATGAAGGCTCCTTCGTCAATATTATGCCAACAAACAAAATGAAAGTACTATTACGCTAAACATAGAGTACTAACGGATATTCACCAGACATAAAAGCCTAGGATGAAGATCTTTTCCCAAACTGCTATGTTTGTTCATGCCAACTTGCAAAATACTAGTTCAACCTCTTCTATTTTATTGCCTTCTTCCATCGCCAAAATCTTCTTTGATTCAGCATGTAGGTGAACTCAATACAATTGTTTGAACACTAAAAAATTCACACCGTATGTCACATCATCTACAATTATCTCTTTTTTCACATGTACTTAGATTTTTTCTATACAAGCATCTCAAAAAAATACTAATAAAGCCAACGGGACAACATTTTGTTGTGTAATTTTGATGTCAACAAAACATTTTCCTATTACTTTTAGAGCAAGAGAGTCCAGACTCCTAGACTTCTGCATCACAAAGCTCCTCAAAATATCCTTGGCTATAATCTTTGTGTTTCCCATTAAGTTCAAATGTTCAACAAAATTAGCATTAGCTACCTTCAGTACTTTCTTGTCTGCATTCACCCTCTACAAATTAGGAAGTAGAGTAACTTCAAATGCATTTTTGAAATAAAAAACTTGATAAAGGCAGCAAAACAGCATCAAATAGTTCAATTTACCCATCTCCTGGTGAGTAGAATCTGATGTGGGAAGAAAGTACCACTCAAATGCACCTTCATATTTCCAGACATATTTTTCATGTTCAGGCAGTAATGGATGAATGATCCCAAAATTTAAAAGATGAATTATAGTATAAATACATGCAAGTACAGGTTTTATATTTAAACCTAACACAAAATATAAAGGGACTACACCAAAATAAACACCCAAGAAAAGGATAGAAATAGGACATGTTCAACAAGTCTGAGGCACCAACTTTTGGTCACAGTTAGGTGCGTCTACTAAAAAAGTTGAATCACAGGTATTGCCTCAGAAGTTAAATCGATCACTAACTTCAGAAGCATATTCTTTGATTTTCAAATTGCACAGTTGAGTCTTAACTTTTTCTTTTATTTTGTTTTGTTCTGTTTCTTTCTTCTTCTTTTTCTTTTTTGGGAAGAGGGGTGTGTCCTCAAATTCCCACCTGACATTATAAGTAATTAGGCTAGCATCCTCAGCAAGAACAGATTCTGCAAATATAACAAGCTGATTTTAGTGGGTTCCACTTGTTTTGGGTGTTTGAAGGACACTTCAAGTATTTCCTCAGCATCAAAAAGGACGCTTCTGCACCATAATTACCTGCATGAAAAAATAAGCTTGCCTCGCACTTCAAGCATCAGAGTAATTATTTAGTATTAACGCACCAAAACAACCACTAAGATCATTTAAAGCAATTAAAGAGAGTATTTGACAGAAGGGATGGGGCACGTTACAACATTTTTGTCTGCAAAATACTTACAGTAAAAGCAAAAAAAAGGGGGAAAAAAGAATTAACAAAGCTCATCATCATGCTAAATATTACACATGCATGGTTGTCGATTGATAAAGAATCTGTGACTTGTAACTGCATCACCGTGTTAATTAGTGATGGATCCCCTTAGTTAGCTCTCTCTATTGCTGTAAATTAATACTAAATTCTTGCTATTCCATCTTGTATTAAAATATCTTTTCGTTCAATCAATTAAATCAGTTTCTTCAGATAAACTTCTCTCTTATTCTACAAAATCTATCATCTTTTACCTCATCAACGTTCTGACAAGTATAATAATACGATGCACATATAAATATTCTAAGGTACTTTCAGAGTAATACTTTCGTCGGTTGGACTTCAATGTAAATATTAAATAATGTTTCAAATTTAATCCAATGGCAAGTGTGATAATGGTTTCTACGCTTGTTATTATAATTATTATTATTATCATTATTATTATTATGGTTCTATTAACTTCAGGTCTAATTCTAGATATTTAAAAATAATTAATATTTATTATAAATAATATTTTTATATAATAAACACATATTATTAAAAATTTATTGTTTTTAAATATTTAAAATTAAATTTAAGGGTTCAAGTTAATATTTCCCTTGTTACTATCGGAAATGTTGCAGAACATAAAAATTTCTCAATCTAGCAGTCTCGGCGTATGAGTCAACAAAAAAGTTTGTAATGCAAGGTATGCGGGAGCGCAAGTAGGGTATATCCAAGAAAAAACTATTTCACAGCCAAAAAGAAAATTTAAAATAAATAGAAAATATCTCACAGCAGCCCATGTTGCAGTAGTAGACGACCAAATTTGACCATTTCACCCTTTATGAATAACAATAATTGCTTTGCATGTTGCATAATTTTTTTTTTTACTGCTATTTCTATACCTGCCAAATTGATCCTAAGCGGGAGTTGAACTTTGCATGCAATTCTATTTTTTCAGTTTTCCAGAAAATTCTAGTGAGAGACTATTTTCTTATAATACTATCAGATATTGAGGTAATATTTGGGCTAATTTTTTTTTATTCAGTTTTTCATTTCTTTTAAATGATATGCTTGAGAGTTATGTTTTACAGAAAAAAAAGAAGAGAGGATAAATTTTTTTATTCCTGATAAAAATTTAATTGAAATATACTAATAGATTAAATAGTTTTTACATTGTCATCCAATTAAAAATTATTATTTGTAATAATTATTTTGAAGATCATATATATAATTATTTTTAAGTAATTGACCGTATAAAAAATCTATATACTAATAATATTCTAAAAATTAAACTCTTCTAATAAATATTCTTTAATTTTTTAATTTATAAAATAAAATAAAATAATAGATTAAATAAATTTAGTATCCAAAACTTTGTTTATTTTTATCGGAAAAGGGAAGGGAAAAAACAAATTCACCAAATATTTTATACTGCACAATGCGAAGACAGTGTTGCATGCAGTTGTATTAGAATTAGACTACCCTAAAGAGACAAATTAATTAAACAATCCAATCAGAACCTAAAGCTACTTGAGTTCTTTAAAATTCTTAAAGACTATTATTGCTTTTTTCGTCAACTAAAGACTATTATGGCTAAAATCATTACAATATAATCACTGTTGTGGGCCAGGCCCAATACTCAGTCGCCTTGCTTGCTGTTACATAAACATGGTCCATGGAGAGGAGCTATTCCTGGGGAATTGTTTTTTGCATTTCCTTTTTTCTTTTCGTATTTTCCTCTGTTTTTTTTTTATTTTATCTTTTAATAAATACATTTTTCAAAATAATTTGTGAAATGTAAAAATTTAGATTCCGTAAATTAATTTGTGAAATACATTCTACAAATTAGTTTATAGATAATAAAAAATACATCTTGTAAAGTATATTATGTAAATTAATTTTCATAATGTAATTGAGTGTCAGATTTGTTTGTAGCTTCTCTGGAGCATTGCATTGTGGAGAATGTTTCTGGGCCGTTTGGGCCTTGTTTTTTCTTAATGGATATCCAAGACTGAAAAAGGGAGAGTAAAGCTAGGAGCCTGGAGCCTATAGAGAGTGGAGAAACAATTATATGCAAGGGCAATTCGATAAATATACATATAGTTACAGTAAGATAAGAATAATATTGATCAATTTATTTGACCAAACCCTTTCAAATTATATCACAGTCACAGGTTGCTAAATCACGTGATAAATAATAGCTCAAATAGAAACTCATAAAATCTAATAAAGAATTATTCAATAAAATTTTACTTTTCTAAAATCAAGTAGAATACTTTCACTTACTCTAATATTGAAAACATAGGAACAGTTAAAATAACAAAGTCAAAAGAACATAAACAGACGAACAAGACCTCCATCAGAAAAATTATGGACAAAATGCCAGCGTTTTTCTTATATTCGATGAGAAGAAAACAGATAGAGAATATTTCCAACCCTAACCCTAAAAGACAAATAACAACATTGAAAAAACCAAAATTAGGATTAAACGATACGATCATGACCTAACCAAATCTTGTATCAATTGCGAAGTCGGCAACAAAATTGAAACCAAATCGAGATTGAAAGATGAAAAAATACACAGTTAAAAGCAATTTTAGTAGGCATTACTTATAAAATAGCATAATAAATTATAGGATTAAAGTTCTGCTTTGAAAAAAATATATTTATAACAAGTAGTTGTATATTAAAAGAGAGGCTCACAGATATATATATATATATATATATAAACTTGAAATAAGAGAAAATTACACAATTCTTATCTAATTGCAAGAATTATAATACTTTTCTTATGCAATTATGAGTAATACATTGACTTATTCATGAAAGGATGAGACAAATGATGTGGAAATAAATTTAATTATATGACATAATGTGTTTTGTTAAAATTTGTGTTTATCTCTTATGTATAACATGAATTAAGTTTTTTTTTTCCTTTCAATTATTGACTATTTTCTCCACAACACTTAGATGAGTTAAATCTCTTTTATTTATTATATTTATTTATTTAACTTACAAATCACAAGCTGTTTTATTATGTTATGTGCGTTGAATGGATCCTTATTAATTCTACATATCTCTATATGTTTTTTGATTTAATACACAAATCATCAAATACTTACAAGTCAACTTATTTCGATCTAAAAAATTTACAATCAAAATATTTTAAAACCAACCTTGTAATATGAACTTTTTCCCAACTTTTCTAATATGTGCCAATACGCACATTAGAAAAATTGTTTCATTAATCATTCCTATCATATATTAATGATTTGTTTACATTACCATTCAATGCTCTCTCAAACTACTGGATGGAATTTAAAATTACTTTGAAAAAAATGCATGGAAAGTTCTGCAAACTTGGTTTGTACCTCTTCAACCATAGGACAAACAATTACTAATATCCACCTCACAACATACGCTCAGTGACACACATGCTGGCACATATAACAAATTTGTACAGAAAAGGCCTTATAAGATACCAAGTTTATTCATTCCTTATTTTTATTTAAATATAAATATAAATATTCATTCTCAATGCAGCGACATTTTTATACGAGGCAGCAACAACTAATCATTATTTTCCAACATTGAATAGGACAATTATCATATCTGCCTATTATATTATCAGGAAAACGCATGGAAACATATCTGAGAGTTGGGGGCAATCTACATATCCTATAAAAATTAAAGGGGTGAAATTTCATGAAGGATAAGATTGTGCTGCACCATTCATAATCTTCAGCATTTGGTCCCTTCAGAGAGTATACCAAATCATGCTTGCTGAGGCGTGTTCTTCAGCCACTGGTCTAATGGCCTCCCAATTGAGTATACAATGAATCCAATCTCCCTCAACTTGTCAACATTCAATATGTTTCTACCATCAAAAATAAATGCTGGTTTCTGCATATTGTCAAATACTCTTTGATAGTCAATAGTCTTGAACTCATCCCACTCTGTAAGAATGCATATCCCATGAGCATCCTTAGTAGCCTCATAAGCATCACCAACAACATTAACCTGTTTCACAGTTGTGGAACTTGTTGGCTGCAGGTGGATTGGATGGTCCCATTCAACACCATCCATTGACAAATCTTTTTGAATCTGGTCCTCGGTAACCCGGGGATCATATATGCTCAAGCATGCATTATCTCCCAAAAGACCTTTGCAAACATCAATTGCAGGAGTTTTCCTAGTGTCACTTGTGTCTTTCTTGAAAGCAAACCCCAGAATTGCAATCTTCTTACCTGAAACTGTGTTGAACATAGAGGTTACAACCTTGTTCACAAACCGGCTCTTTTGGTAATCATTCACCTTAATCACTTCTTTCCAGTAATTTGCCACTTCCATGAGGCCATTACTCTCGCATATGTAGACCAAGTTGAGTATGTCCTTCTGAAAGCAAGAGCCACCAAAACCAACACTAGCATTAAGATATTTGGGCCCAAGTTTGGTGTTTTTGCAAAGAACATTAGAAACCTGTGAAACTTCTGCCCCAGTGGCCTCACATAGAGCTGACATAGCATTGATAGATGAAATCCTTTGGGCCATGAAAGCATTGTCAGCTAACTTGGAGAGTTCAGCTGACCACAGATTTGTTGTGATGATTCTATCTTCAGGCACCCAATTGGCATATACAGACTTCAATTTAAGGATTGCCTTTTGACCTTCAGGTTCTTCATTTCCTCCAATCAGAACCCTATCAGGCTTTAGAAGGTCCTGAATGGCAGTTCCCTCTGAAAGAAACTCAGGATTTGAAAGAATTTGATATTTGATTCCCTTGCTATTGTGAGCTAGAATTTTCTCAATTGCCTCAGCTGTTCTAACTGGGACAGTGGATTTCTCAACAACAATCTTGTTTGACTTGGAAACATCAGCTATCATTCTAGCAGCACTCTCCCAGTAAGTCAAGTCTGCAGCTTTGCCAGCTCCAAGCCCTCTGATTTTTGTTGGGGTGTTCACTGAAACAAAAATTATATCTGCCTCATGGACATGCTTTTCCACATCAGTGCTGAAGAGAAGGTTCTTTCCTCTACATTGCTTTACCACTTCTTCTAGGCCAGGCTCATAAATGGGAAGTTTCTGGCTGTTCCAAGCTGATATTCGAGAGTGAGAGATGTCAACCACAGCTACTTCAATTGAGGGACATTTGAGGGCAATAACAGCCATTGTAGGACCGCCAACATACCCAGCTCCAATTCCACAAATCTTCACCATTTTCTTTGGTTTCAATTTGCAACCTTTGAAGCTTGGTTATCAATTTGAGCTCAAAGAGTTTTCTGCATGATTTAAGTCACTAATAAGCATTTTCCCTCCTTTTATTGCCAATGAAGAAAAAATAAAAAGGACAGGGAATGACACGGAAGTTACTCTGCCCTTCCTGGGAAATCATATTCAAAATAACCTTTTTTCTAGAATTCCATATTCAACACCGCAAGTGCCACGCTTAGAACAAGAAATATGTCCAACCAGTGCATGCATTAGATCCTCACAATCACTAGGACTGCGTAATATACATGCTTATTTGAAAATTTAATTCAAATTAAACCAGATTAGTCACTCAGTTCAGTATGTAAACCTCCTTATTTTTTTACAAGTTGAAGAAAAATGAAATAAATCTAATTTCAAAAAATAAATTTAATGTTTGCCACAAAATGGACCAGGGGAATAATTAACAATCTCCTTTTGTTTTAGTTTTCTAAACTAGAAAGAATTACATGGAAAATATTGGTCATATGCACACATAGGCAAACTCAGATATCTTATCGTCGAGTAGTATAGGGAAAGAAGTTACCTTATATTATATTTGTAAATATCTTTATCTTCAACGTTACTTTACACCAAAGGGATACAAGAAATGAAGAAGAGGGTGTACAAATGATAAGATGAGGATCTTAATACAGGAATGCTGTTTGTGGAGAATGCGAATCAGTAAAGCAAGAAGGCCATCGCCTTAAATATTGCTAACGTTTAAAAAAGCTATCCAACTCGACTTACGTTTCAACTTTGCTTTTGAATCAGTTATTTCCTGAAGTTACTTTTATAAAAAAAAAAAGTCATAATTAATTTATTAAAATTGCTGAAAGTTAATTAAAATAGTTAATATATTATAAATTTATATTTTATATTTTATTTTTTAAATACATATAGTATTAAATGTTTAAATTAGTGATATAAAAATAAATAAATATTTTATTTAGATAAATCTCATAATAAAGTAAAATTAAAAAAAATTAATAATTAATATATATTTAAAAAATTTATATTTTTATTCGATAAAAATAGTTTTTATTTCTTATAAAAGAAATCAAAGGAATTTTTTTTATGCAAGTGATGTAATTCATTATCCGCTTGTCAAACTAAAATGTTAAATAACTTATCCATAGTAAACTTACTTGTTGCTAACAAAATTCATGTTTTGATAAAATTAAAATACATATCGAAAAATGAAAAATTACATGTTAAATAAAATTATTTTTAATTTGATAATTTTATCAGGAGTTTATTTCATAATTTTTTTTTATTTTTCTGCTATTTCTGTCTTAATGCTACATCAGCTTGCATAAATAAGGGTTCTCTAAAAGGAAGTTATTTATAAAGTGAAGAAGTAAGGAATATTTATTGCTGATTTGGTTTTAAAGGCATCGTAATACTAATTCATAAAAATTTAAGAGTGGAGGATTTTTTTTCTTTCAATTTTAAAATACTATAATTTTCAACTTCTCACCATTAAATTAATTCTAGTAACTTAAGAGAATTTTGTTCATTTAAGATAAGGAATATTTATTTCATAAAATAAAATACAATAATTATTGATTAAAAATTAACAACTGAAATTGAATATTATTTATATAGTTGATTTTTATCATAATTTTACAGTTAATTTTTTAATTAATGATTATAAACATACTTTATATTCTAAAATGAACTTCCTCATTTTAGATTAATTGAATTATAAAAATAAATAACTTCTTACTTTTTCATTTTTCAGATAAATTTATTTAGGTGATATTTTTTTTCAAAATAAATATAATACTCAGTTTAAAGCATAAGGATTATAAATTACTTATCTAAATGATGCGAGATAAAATATAAATTTAATGGATAATTTCTTATAAGTGACTCTATCAGTTAAATAAAGAATTAATAGAATAAATTAACAGTTAATCAATAACTAGTTAATTGTGTTTGATAATTAATTAAAATAAAAAAGTTAATAATTTAAAAAATTCAATGGATTATTTATTATTTAATAAATTACATGTAAATTCTACTAAATTATTTAACTTCATTTGTTATTTAGTAAAATTTGAATATCATTCACTTAATAATAGTGTGTGTGTGTGTGTGTGTGTAATAGTAAAACATTAGCACTAATGTTAAATTATATGTTTATATTACATCTTTTGGGAAAGGATAATGCAACTCTTACAGCAATATTGAATCATTTAAATATGTTTCGTTTCATGTTAATTTTTGCTTGAGATTTTTAATATTTAGAACTTATTTTAGATTGTTAATGATAAAAAAAAAAGTCATATTAGATTCGGACTTAGAGGAATAAGGATTTTGTAATATTTAATTTTCTCCTATCCACAAGACTTTCAAGATCTTGTTTAAAATAAACCCATCTTAGTGTCTTGTTATATTTTCTTATTCACTGCCCTCTAAAAATAATTAATAATAGAAAAGGGAGAACGCAAACTTTTAGTTAATTATCAATTTATTACTATTTGTTTTAGCTTAGACCTAGGTTTCATCTCCGAGCAAGATCATTACTTATTTAATTTCTGAAAAGACAAACAATCTGAGATTTTAGGACAAAAGCGAAGCCTATATATACCCAACAAGGAAGAGTGTTTTTTTTATTAGCACTTAAATCATATAAGAAAATATTGAAGTGTATAGATAAGCAAGTGAAAATGCCTATCCTGTTTTACAACGATGAAAAGTGCCCAATCCCCCTTTTTTTTATCGTCAAATGTGAAAGTCAGTTTGCTATTAAGTACAAAAAATTTCTTCAAAATTTTACGAAATAAAAACAAATGAATCAGATTATATTGTTTGCGAGAGAAATTATATTGTTCATGGTTCTCATGCATTCATGAAAAGTTCGGTACCATTTATTATTTCCGAAAGTGGAAATGCGTGTCAAATATCGAAGAATGCTCACAGAACAAAAAGAAAAACAAGAGGGAATGTATCAATCACATCCATGGGGAAAAAGCATCCGTGACTTGCTAACTCCAACTTTTTGAACGGGAAAAAAACAGTGTGAGTACTACATATTTTCACATTATTTTTTATATTAAGTAACCAATTATCAAATGCAATAAAAAATTAGGTATTTTTAACTATGGATCTTCCTTATTACAATTCCTTTTAACTAAGTAATTATGTAGTCATAAATTAATTAATTAAGTTTAATATGAGATTAATTAAAATGATGTAAAATAATGTGTGCGAAATTTCACCTTATTTTTTAGAGATGTAAGTTCATTGTCCCAGCGGTAACTTCTATTGGAAACAAATTGTATAAAAAATGAACTTACTATTAGATCAGAAGAAAGCACCAAAATATTATTACAAAAGGTTGATTTTGAGTCAAACGCTTTATGAAACAAGTTACCATCTTCCAGGTAACCACATGGTGAGGGAGGGAGAAGCTTCAAAGCCCAAAAACGACATGGTTGACGGGATTAATAATTTGTTTAGGAAAAAAATGTAACCACGGCAATGTTAATTGAATAGTGGTGTATAATATAGAAGATAAAGGTTAGAGAGGAGAAGAGAAGAGATCAAAATCAAATTGGCTTATTGATATGCTTTAAACAATTCCAATTATTGATGGGTTGGGAGCGAGGGACAGAAGTGAGTGATATCAGCAGTGCTTGGAAGCTTCAGCGATTGGTCACTGAGGAACACTTCAGCTGTGATGATCTCATATCATGGTATAAACAAAAATATTACGATTCAATCACATCAATGTTGATTAGTTCAGATTGCTTTGTATGTAGAATTTTTTTTCAACAAATTCAAATTAAATTAATTTGATGAAGAATGAATTAATTTAATTCTGGTTGTCAAGTGGTAACTTGTATACTCCTAAAAAATTATATACTTTTAAAATTTTCATTAAGAAACTTTTAAAATTCATAATTTTATTATTAAAAATACATAATGATCCTTGAATTAGAATATCAATTAAATTATATTTGTTATGAAAAAAAATCCCCTCCCACCATATCCATATAAACAAAAAGAGAGATGATGAACCTAATCAAACTTGACCAGAATTTTTTTATTTTTTATTTGTTAATATTATTTTTTAAAATACAATATATAAAATCTAATATTTTAGTTTTTCTTTAATTTTTATTTTTGATTTTTAATATGAAAATTTTAAATTATGCAACTTGATTAATCAATTCATTTCAACATGAAATTAATCACATCAAATTGGAATAGTCAAAAATATTTTATCCAATATCAATTGATTAAATCAAATAATTTTTTTTTCTAAATTGGACTTTACCTTCTCTGTTTTTAGTCCTACATGAAGTCAAATAAGAACACTCATATTTAATGGAGAAAAAATTGTAGTAAAAAATAAAAAAAAAATATAGTTTGATCATGTTTGAATTTGGATACATAAATGCATTGTTACTTTTTATATTATTATTCAGTTACATATTATTATATGAAATTATTTGGGATGTGCTCTATTAGAGTATGGGTGAGGCAAGTCGCTGCTAATTACATCTGGATAAAGAAATGAAGCCCAAGTAAGATTTGAGGGAAGTGCTCTATGTCATGTGATCTAGTGGGCTTTAAATAGATTTCGTCCATAAAAATGTGTTTATGCCTTGTTCAAAGGAGATGCTTCAGCATCTAAGGTTGAGAATAGTTATGTCTAGAAGGCACATGAACTTAGCTGTATGGAGCCTATCCTAATCAAGCAATTAGGAAGCACTTCCTTGTACTAATATAGCCACAAACACTTTCCAATAAACCAAAAATATTTTCTATCATTTTCTTTTTCTTTTCCAAACATAACTAATAATTACATCCGATTATATTTTAAACATCAATAATGATATTTTTACTTACATATAATAGTTATATTTAATTACATTTTAGTTATTAATGAATTAATTTTTTTTATAATCAATCAATTACATAATTAATTAATTAATTAATTTTTATATAATTAATTATATATATATATATGAACGATTATCACCACACATAATCAATTAATTATATAAGTAATAGATTAATATATTTTATTAATAATTATATTTTTATTATTTGAATAATTAATTCTACTTTTTTATATTATTAATCATATTTTTATAATAAAAAATTACATAATTAATTATAAAATTATTAACTATTGCAGAAAATTATTTTGTTAAAAGTGGGATGTGAGTAAGGTGTGCGTGCGAAAATTGTTTTCGCAACCAATATGGCAACATAGTTGTCCATGATAGTGTGTACCCATGCCAGAAGAGCGTGGTCAACCTTATTCACAGCAATCAATAAAAGCATGCCTTGTTCCTATCCTTCTAACTAATGGTTTTGTCTTGTTGTCATAGCTTGAGAAATGTGCTTATGAGATATGGATTCTCATAGTCATTCCTCTTAAGATTTTGTAGGGATGCGAATAAAGAGAAGAAGGGAGAAAAAACAATTAAATTAAAGAAAATATAAAAGTAAATTTAATTTTTTTAAATTTTTTTATTTAAATAATAAAAATATATGGCTATTAATATATTTTTCTATTTTTTTCTCTTATTTAAATATAACCTTAATACTTGATCATATTTGTTTGTTCTCGTACCAGATACCAGCAACGACTTACAAGCTTTCTCCATGAGCAAACCTTGGGCGTGTAACACTATATTTATGGACTTTGTATCCATATAACAGTATTAAAATATTTTTTATTAAAAATAAATTCTTATTATATTATTGACAAAATTAATTTTTGAGGAAACTATTGTAAGAGTATTTAAACTTTTTATTTTGGTGCATAATATTGCCTATGTAGATCTTAAAAAAATAATCAAGTTATGGAATAGGGGTGGTGAAAAGCGAACAGTGAATATATAAACATTGTGATTGTGAGGTTTTTGAGGGTTGGTGTCGGTGCAACTATCTTTACGCTTGCTTAAATCTCTTACCCTAATGATGCTCCACTATCTATAAGTTCTTTATTTGAAGATTAAAAACACACTTGAGTACTAACGACGTTATAGTTTGAGTAGTAGATCGAATCCTTTTACACTTGTGTATGTAGTTTTGAAATCGATTTTATTTACGTATATGGCAAAAAATTGTATAGAGATTAGAGAGTTTCTATTTTAATGTTTAACTATGCCTTAACAAGTTAGTTTCTCTCCTGTTCGGTAAAAGGATATATTAACAAACTTATTAACTAGCGTATTTGTTATTCAATTCCACGCAATAAGAATAAATTTTTACAGAAATAAAAATAAATTATTTTCATATAACATGTATAGTAGATTTGTATACTATTTATTTTTAATTATTGATTTTCTAATTCTATTCAACTTTAAATCCAACAAACTAAATAATAATAAAACAAGTTTATAGCAACTATCCAACATATAGATTATTTAGCCGGAATTAAATATCCAACTTAATTAATAGTTTTAAGTTTTAAGTTGTGAATATACAAGTATGTTAAGTATTTAAAAGAAAGACTTTATCGTTTACAATAATCTTATTTTATTTGAGAAAGATTATCTTTCATAAAAAAATATTTGTGATATTACAAAAAAAAATAACAAGTTTACATGATGGGATTTTTCTTTCACATTAATCAACACCTGTGCAATTTTCTTGTTATATCTGTCCAAGCTGTACTCTATTTTACTTCTACACATTTTCATTTCTCCAATAAATAAATGATACTACCTATGTTCTTAAGTGTAAGATACTTTTATTTAAAACACAAATTAAAAAAAGCATTTGTTGTTGCATTAATTTTAAAAAATTGTTACCACATTCGTAACTTACTTTTATTTAACGTTAAACTTCATTTTGAAATTATTAATGTTATTGGTTAATTAAAACATGAGAATTAGAAAAGTTAAATATTAATAAAACTCAAATATAAAAGAAAATAATAAATATTTCTAAAATTTTATAAAAAAATTATATTAAGAAACATATAAAATTAATTAACAAAAGTCTTGTAAGTAGGAAGGAGGAAATACAAAACAGCAAAAGCACTTGCAATTTTCTTGTTTAAAACTGTCCAAACTATATTCTGTTTCCCTTCTACACAGTCATTCTTCCAACAAATAAATGATACATATGAACAAAACGATGTGCCGAGTTCCTTTTAAGAAGATGCACGCCTCACAATGATGTAGGAAATCGTACGTGTCCATGTCCGTGTCATCTGCGACAAATGCTTGCAATGTCTCCGAACTTTGAATTCTTCTTACATAGGAGAAGTCACTGAGCTTTTCATAAACCTAGTTGCTTCTATATAAATCAAAGGCATGAGATAAAACGTAGAAAACAATGCAATCACCTTGCTCAAAACGTATTTTAACTACGTTACTTTCAAGGCAAGGTAATTAACTTCCACCTCTCTTGAAGTGCACATTCTAAGTTTTCAATAAAAAAAAGTAGAGTGAAATAAAAGTGCAGTTTGACCTGAATATCTTGGGATAGGTTGGTGGTGATGTAAATTAACCCACTCTTCCTCTTTCATGGAAAAGCTAGAGAAAAAGGAAGCAGTAGCTCCTACAAGGAAACTCAACTTCCAATACAATGGCAGTGACTTATACGACTCGTTTGAGTTGAAACAGATGAGTTTCCAACTCAACGAGGCCATTCAAATATCGAAAGCATCTTCACCAGTTTACCAAGAGATGACTCACAAACTTAATAAGGCCATTAAGGGCTCTAATGCCTCATCGCCAGGATATGTCTTCCACCTAAATTCCCCCTTTTATCGACGTCACCTGAACCGTATCTACAAACAAAGTACGAAGACACCAAGGAGAATTTCCAGTCCACAAGTACCAGACAGACGAGAACGAAGAAGAGAAACAAGAGAGAAAGGTTTTGTAGCACGTCTGTGGTTTAAGGTTAAAAGAGGTTTGCTCGGGAAGAAGCATGAAAGTGAAGAAGGGAGAAACTGAAGCTGGAAAGCATATTGATGAAGTCTTCTGTAGTATCAAGAGTCACTCTTTATGCAAAGGTAATGCTAAAAGTACAGGTCAAAGTTGTTTTTTATTCAGTGTAAAGATAAATTAAATTAAATAAGGCAATATTTCACAAATCAACACTCAAACATTCCTTCTGAGTTGCCTTGCCGTCATTTATTGTTCAATAAAATTTATGACAGTTTGCAATATTTTCGTTAAATAGGATTAGAAAAATAATAATCTTCTCTCATGGTAGTCCATAAAATAATGGGCATGCTAAACGTAAGCAGTTGCTGCATGCAGCATGATACATATAACCACGTGCGTTGTGTTCAAACACCAACGAAATTTGGTGAAATCAACTTCAGGCTATATTCATTCATTCTTTCTTTTTATGTATAATATTCATAATATACAAGCCTGCTTCGGATTCGGAAGCAGCAGGAAGTTTAGACAAAAGTTTAAAAAAAATAAATACAAGTGTGCAAAATATATTTCAAAAGAACTACGACAAAATCTCTAATCACAGCGTGGAAAGGAGAAAATTTCTAGGAGAGCCTCAGTGCCATTTCATGAAGAAGAGCTCGCTTTTGTGAAGCATTAATTACATTATTTGTTTCAGCATTCTCAAGCACGTCAGTGATAATTGCGGCTGCATGACCAAGGGGTTCCTCAGCCGCCCTCCTCAACATGAAAGCCTGAACAACCACGGAACAGGAGAATAAGCCAAAAGCAACAGTTGTTGATGTAGTTTTATTTAGTTGTTTGAACAGTTAGAAGACAATAATGTAAGCGCATCAAAAAATCAGAAACATCTAATTAAAATGAGATGAACCATATTCTGTCATATAAAATTTCTCTTAGCACCATCAATCATTTCCTGAGATATAGGGAAGTTGTGAATTTCAGTGGAAGAGGTCAACTTCTTTCCAAAAATATAAATGGGCAACCAGTTTGTTCAGGATTTCAAAACATGCTGAAATTCAGTTATAAAAACAATGTAAGGATATCAAACTGCAACGCAAGCGATAGTTATCACAAGGTGGTGATGCTGCCTGTAATGCACAGTGGAGAAGTTTGAGAATGATAACCTGGCCATGATGGGTTATAGAAATTGTGCAGGGTTGCTGAAACCAAGGCTCTCCATCAATTTGAACAGGGAACACAGCAAATAATTGTATCTTAATAGACTGTCCTTGCGCAAGTCTTCGAGCTCGAGAAAGCCCAACCTATTTTGACAAAGCCATTGTCAGAGGACTTGAGCATCCATGATTTCATAGTTCAAATAATTCCCCGTAGCTTAATCTAGACAAATAAATCATGTCTTAACCCTAGCCAGAAGCATGTACTTTTAAAATCAAAGAGAGCGTAAATAGAATAGGATACTGAAATAAAGCAAAAGTAACAGAAACCACAGACCAAATACAACTAAAATGCAGTTCCACCTCTATGCAAAATATGATTAAAAGAAAAAGCACTTCCATGCTTAGTTCTCATTTCCAGTATTTTTTAATTCAATTCAAGAAAAAATGGACATCTGCATATTTTTAAATCAATGTCAAATCCCAAGTAATAGAACCTTCAGCTTCAGCATGATGGAAATAATTAAGTAGCATATCACTAGTATGGGATCCAGGATTCATTTTACCTGAAGCTTCCCGAGATGCCATGTTCCAGATATGCTCACAACTTCAAGCATCTTATCATGCATAGATTGTGGATCAAAATTATCATAATGTTCATCCTCATTTTGCCACAAATCTACACCTCCCATATAGCTTCCAATATTTGCTACAAGCACACCTTCTGCATCCTGAATTAATTGAAAACCAAATTGAATAATTCAGCAAAGGGGCCTTGCTCTAATTTTTGGTGGGGGTAGGTTGCAGTGTAAAAGAAATTAATAAAGTTTCGATATAAAAACATCAGTAAATTACTTAAACCTCCTGTCCCCAGACTTGAAGGTCCCCTGACCCGTCTCTATGTTCAAAACCTACAAATACACCCCCTGTTCCTTGATTCAAATTTTCACTTGACAAATAGTGTCTTCCATTAACTAGTAAAAAAAGTTAACCCCATGCCAACATAAGAACAGATATTAGAAACATAATGTCGAAATTACATCTGTGATTACTAACTTGAATGCTAGACATAGAGGGGGTAAAAACTTAGGTAATTTACACTTCAAATTACTTCTTAACATTATAATATAATTAGAGTAAGTCACTCAAATGAAACTATGTGTGTATATAATTTGAGCAATTATACCAGAAAGAGAAATGTGAACCAAAATAAAGGTTATTTATACTTAAAAAAGACTCACCTCAGGGACCTCAATTTCAACTCCATCCACCTCAACTCGAATCTGCCAAGGTAAATCCGCAAATGTCCTATCCATAATACTTTTAGCGCCTTCTCTTGCATATAGAACTTTATTCATAAACTGCATATGTTAGAATAATTTCAGCATTCAATCTAGAAGCTCACTAGATGTCATTGTAAGCATATTAAGATAACTGTGGGACAATGCAGCGGATGATATTGAGTGTGATATAGAAACCTCTACTTCAAGGTTCTAAATGATACAAGTCAAGTGATCACCGGTTCAGCTAAATCTGTCAAATGACAAGCTCAACAAAATGCCATTACTCATTAGATTTAACCCAGTATGACAACTACATAATCTCCACCTCTTTATAAGAGTTACCTTAGAGTAGTCTGGGATTCTAGTATAATAATGTAACAGTTTCGTTGGCATTAATTTAAAAATAGGTCACAAAGTAATAAATCAGTGTCACATGTCATACTATCAAAATAACTCTGCTGTTTTTTAATCTGTATCAAGAATAGAATGTGATGGTGCTAGGAACCTGTATCTTTATTATGACAATACAAGGAGTAACTCCCAAATTACAGAACACGCACTATAGAACTTCAAGGGTCTGCACCCCCCAATGCCAAAAGATCCTAAATTCCTCTCAAATGACAAGCTCCCCTCTCTCTTAACCTCTCCTATTATTTATAGGCAATCTGCCTGATTCTTCTCTATCTTAGCCCACCCGTCTAACAGATTAACAATTAACTAATTAACTAACTGCCAACAACACTAACTAACTAACTGCTAATTAACAAACTTAACTATGAACTCTTGGTGCAATGCCTCCAACCTCACTTGTGCTTCAGTGTTTTCTCTGAGATGTCTCCCAGTGTTGCTGCTGGCTCTCCACCTGCCGCTGCAGTCCCCCTAACTAAGTCTCTAAATCACGCTTTGTGACACCCATCGTGCAGCTACCCACAGCTCCCAAGAAAAGAGTATCCGATACAAGTTGTTAGGAACCTGTATCTTTTTATGAAAATAAAGGGAGTAACTCCCAAATTACAGAACACACATTGGAGAACTTCGAGAGTCTGCACCTCCCAATGCCAAAAAGCCCTAAATTCCTCTCAAATGATAAAATCCCTCCCTCTCTTAACCTCTCCTCTTATTTATAGGCAATCTGCCTTGTTTCTTCTCTATCTCATTCCAACCATCTAACAAAAATTAACATACTAACTAACTAACTTCTAACAACAGTAACTAACTAATTGCTAATTAACAAACTTAGCTATGTATATCTATCAGATAGATACCATTTCTTTCAAAGCAACTGAACAAAATAATGATAATAACAGAGAGAGATATAGAAAGTCAAACAATATCATCAAAACGTGTTGCTTTTTTCTGTTTAACAGCATATTTCTTTCTCAATATTTCCTCAGGAACAGCTTAACAGAATAGAATGTCCAAATGCAAGAGTCAATTTTAATAATATGCTAAAACTAATCCAATGTAATTAAATTTCCAATCACTAAAAGAGGAAGCAAATCTTAAACCACACACCCATCCAACAAAAAACAATAATAATAATCTTCTACCACACAACTAGCCACCTATATTTTAATAAACTTCAAATCTTTCTTAAATTGAAGCTTCAAGATGCCAAACGATTCAAAATCCAAATCCAAATCCAATTAGACATTAAATACCTGGTTATAAAACTTATCTGGATTCTCTTCCCGCAGATTATGAATGTCCAAAGCAACCTTTGCATCGCAACCAATTCCTAAAACCAAATATTAGATTCAAAACTAGTCAAAAAGATGTGAGAGATAGGTTCATTTGGGGAAAGCACAGATTATAAGAAATAGTTTATTTTTTTCAAAAGCTCTCTCAAGAATCTAAAAAAATAAAATAAAAAATACAATATTTTCCTAAAACAAGCTAAGCCAAATATGCATTCATAGCTTGACAATTGGAAGATGATGTAATTTAACAAAAAGCACATAGTATACTGCATACAACTAATATTTACAATAAAAGGCTGGCAAAGAATAGCAACTTATTATAATTCAAGTAAATCCATGAGAATCAAGACAAATTTGCGCCTGAGTTGAATACCCAAATTCATAGATGTTAAACCTCACTTCAACTATCTAACACAATGTGAGTAGAATCATACTTGACACACAGGAATAATCAATGCTATCAAATCAACGTTTCAATTTACTTCAACCAAATTCATAGTTAAACCAGAGTACCAGCCCATGACATCAAGCTCCAGACACCTAAAGGCATCTTTCTCTCCATCAAGCCCTCAATCCCCACCCAAAAAGAAACTAGCTCTATTAAAGTTTACCAAGCTGACTTTCCAAATGCTTTAAACCTGCACATTTTAATGTAATTAACGATAATAAGATACATGCATTCACTTACCAAGATAATTGTTCATAAACTTTGGTGGTTGGAGCTGTTGCTTTCCTTGTGGATTACTAATTGTTACCTTCCACCGGTCAAGAACAGTAACAGCAGCATGTTCTATGTGATGCAGGAATGTGCTAAGACCCCCTTGCCTCTCCACTGGACCCAAGCCACCACCCCAGGAGAGAACTCTAGCAAGATCATTTCCAGTACCGGCAGGAAGAATAGCAACTGGGGGAGGGGAAACAAAATTTTGCTTGTCTATTGTATTCAGAACCCAACCAACAGTACCATCTCCCCCACATACAAGAACTCTGAAGTGAGGCACCTTTCTAAACAAATAAAGTCCCATCTCTGGCCCCTGTGTTGAGCTCAATTCAAACACCTAAACAAAACAAAAGAAGGGTTTGGTAATGCTGTTGACAAAGAGTATCAACAACATGCAAGAGGACTATTTAGGAGTCTTTCATGCACATCACTCGAAGATTGTAACTATTGTATAATCTTCCAGTGTTCAGGTGATTTTATATCGATGAATAGTAGAGGCTTGTCAGTTAACTCAGGCCCAAATCAAAAACACTTGAAAAAGTCGTGCAAACAATGCAATGAAGAAAATTGGAAGCAAAACAAATACTCAAATGATAACCAGACCGCAGAGTGACAAACCTGAACAGGATTTAAAAGAATATTCAGACGCATTCTAAGTGAGTCTCCACGCTGGGCACCGCTCTTCTTGTTTATAAAAACTAACAATGGTCTTGCATCAGGAGGCAAATCAATCAACTCATATTTCTGCTTAACTCTTAACATGTGGGACTCATCCTTCTGATTGATCGATGAATTGCATCCAATACTGGGTTTCCTATCCATCTTATTATCTATTTCGCTATCTTGATGTTGAACCTCCTTATTTGAGCTATTTTTTTCATCCACTTCATGATGACCATTAACTATTTGATGAGAATCACCAGTGCTTTCTGTGGACATTTCACCAATGCTCTCACTGTTCCCAGATTCAACAGTTGGTTCATTTCCATGCTTGTACTTTTTGCTCTGGTTCCTAATACTTGCCCGAACAGAAGACGCTATCTCATTTGCCCCATGAGTGATTGAGCTCAAAAATCCACCTGGCATGTTCCTGTTCAATTCCTTCACATGCAGTGGTGATAGTATCAATCTTTTAAATGGGCCCAAATCACAAATATCACCCGTTTCATTAGACATTGTACCATGACAATCAACATGTACTAAACGTTGGCACCACAAGCAAGACCAAATAGGGGAACCACTGAGGAACGTCCCACCACATGGCTCTTCACAGTAACTACAGAGGGTGGTTTCATCAGGTTGGTCAGATACGTCTGTCCAACGAACAGCCCATTGGTGCATGACATTCTCATATCCTATCAAAGAAACACACTTACAGTCCTTGTGGGCACTAGAAGAACAGCTTAGATGAGCTACTGCACCACAAATACAGCAGCGGTGGATGAAACCTTCTGCAGCTACTATGGGCCCAAGAGTTTGAGAGGGTGACATGGACTTAAAGCATACGCAGCAGTTTAAATTCTTCGCACGAGATACGGATTCGAGAATCCAAGTATGAGGGGCCACAGGAACTTTGTGCCTTGCCTTTGGATTTTTCTTAGATCTAGCAATGGCTTTCATCCAACTTAGATTGATGTTTCTCCTCCATTGAAAGGCTGTGTAGGCTATGGTCAATATTCCAACAAGGGCAGCCACAAAACAAGATATAATAAAAAGCCGATCAGTTGGATTCTTGGTATTCCAACTTTGAAAAAATTCAAAATCTCCGTCATCATCCATCCCTCAACAATATAATTCTAAAAGATGCAATTGTATAGGTAGTATAACTTGCTTGGTTGCGACAATCCAATTCAACTCGGATAAATGCCTAAGTCCTAACTACGACCACAAACCTTAGCGTGTATCAACAACATCATGAAATCACACCCCATATGTCTCATCCTCCAAACAAAATTTATATATAGGCGATAACATGCTGTGTAATACATAAACACTCAACCTTGCTTCTCTCAAAGTGCCTAGTGAACAAGAAATCCGTTCCTCGTCCCGACTTTCTCTCAACTGCATCTTCTGTTAATCTCTTTTTTGCTAACTTCATACTTCCAGGACACAGCAAGGGTATGTACGACAACCATGCAGAATATCTGCAACCAAAAAAAAAAAATTAAAAGAACGGGGAGAAAAAAATATTCCAACTCTGCGTGATGTTGATCTTCAGTAAATATAAAAAAATTAAAAAAACAAAGTAAAGTGTCATATATTTAAAACTGAAATGCTACATTTCGAAAACCGTAGTTTATAGAGCAGCGAAAACGCCAATCTTAGTTTCTCAGAAATCGATCAGACACGTTACTCATTCTCAATCAGCTACAGCGTCGATTTAAAAAAATACAACTATCAATAATTCAGAATTGATCATTTATCATTAGGACATAAAACTAGCTTACAGTTGCTGTTGCGTCTGGGAGATCGAGATCAACCTAATGGATTAGAACAAACCCTAGTTGATCGAGAGGGGAAGCTATCATAGCTGGGATGAAGCGAGAAAAAAAATGGAGAAAGATACAATCTATCCAAGCAAATCCCACAACAGGGTGTAGCTTTTTCTTTTTTTCTTTTTCTTAATACGGAAGAAAAGAAAATATTTATAGAAAAACTGAAAGAAAACTAAATCTAATTCTTTAATTTGGGGGGGCCGGGGGACGGGGGCTTCTCAGCTATTAAAGTGAAATTATCGCTTTTCCAAAAGATTTTTTATTAATTTTTTATTTTAAAATGTTTTTTTTAAAAGATGAATATTTTGAGTGAATTACTTTTCCACCATTAAAAATAGTTATATTATATTTTTATCCTCCTTTATTTTAAAATATTTATTTCAAAATATTAATATATTATATTTAAATTTATTATAACATAAACATTTTTAAATATTTATTATCAATTTTATAATTCAAAAATGGAAATTTTAGATAAAAAATTAAATTGATAATAAAAATAGTGAAAGTATTATTATATATTGTGTAACATTAAATTAACAATAAAACACTTAAAATTAGTTCTTAGTAACGGAAATAATTATAAACAAAATAAATATTATTAGGATTTAGGAGATAAATTCTAATTATTCACTAATTTTAAAAATATTAAATTATAATATATATATATATGTATATTAAAATAAATATAATATATATATATATGTATATTAAAATAAATAAATGTAATTTAAAGGAAAGAAACAATAATTTCTTCTATTATTTTTAATTATTTTGTGACTTGTTTGTTTGGCGGAAGATTCCGTAAAGTGACCTGATGAAAGAATCTAAACGCGAATCAGATTCTTGAGTACAGTTTCCTGTGGTTATAGAAACAAAAAAAATTCTTCAAAGAAATATTTAAAATTTAAAAAATATGTAACTTATAAAGTAATCTTATATTATATTTAAAATGTATATAACATTTTTTATTTTCAATTATATCATCCATTATATATCATTTTTTTTATTTGTGTTGTCAATAAATCTTCTTTCTGAATATTTTTCTAGTATCAGTATAACTATAATTTCTAAAACTAATAGAATTCCTTACAGCAGATAGAGAGTTATCTTTTTGGATGGATGGGGAAAAAAATGTGTTCCGTTTTTGTTTAAAGGAGAAATAAAAAATATCAAAATATAAAACAGTCAAATTGTTAAAATTAATTTTTTTTGCTTTAATTAAATTTTAAATTTTCTTTTCAATTTATTTTTTATATTTACTAAATAAAGATAAAAAAATTATATTTCAAACTGTATTAATTATTAATAATAAAATTCTTATTATAAATATTTTATATAATTAATATTCAAAATTTAAACTCCACATTATTAATTAACTAAATTAATCATGGTCAATTGTTTTACACATTTTGTAATATTGTATAAAGCAATTTAATAAGCTAAAAATACGATACTGTAAATTTAAATAAAAAATTTACGTATTTATTTTGTTTAAAAACATGTTTATTTTATTGAAAATTACGTATTTAAAGATATATATTATAAATTATGAAAAATCATGTAAAGAAATATATTGATAATCAATACTATAATTGTAATATTTTTTATTATTAATTAACTTCTTATCATATATTTAAATAAATATTAAAAAATATTTAATTCAAGCGCTGATATGGGAGCACAGCCTTCAATTAAGCCACGTGTGATAGAGGAAGCGGATGAATTTATGGGGTTCGTCGGCAATGTGATGCGTTGTTGGGAATTTAAAAGAAGGGAAGACGCGCGTTGAACACGTCGCCCAAATCTCCACGCTAGAAAAGTATAGAATGTATCCTCCATGACACTGACTGGATCTATCCGGATGCTGCATGTTTCAGTTTCACACACTTTTTTTTCTTTTTTAGGATTTAATTACTTTAGAGTGGAGAAATATTATAAGTTAAAAATAAAACTATTTATATTAATGCAAATAAAGTTAAATATATGTGCATTTACTATAAATATAAATTATAAATTGAGGATTAAAATGTTAGTTTAATTGATAAAAAATATTTATTTTAAATCAAATCTATAAATTACTATATAAAAATTATAAACATTTAAAGTTTCAATTTTGAAAATTGTTAAGAAAAATTTAATTGATAAAAAAGTACCTTGGTGATGAGTTTCATGTTAAAATAAAGCAAAAAAAATTATCGAATAATTAATAAAAGAAGAAAAATATTTATTTGATTTGATATAGAAATGTCAAAAACATGGACTCTAAATTGTGAAAGGGAGACGAAATGTTTAACATTGGTTAATTTTATGCAAATCCTCCTAAAAGCCTTGGCCCATTCTCTTTTTAACTGGACTTCGCACATTTATCCAATTTTCAGAAGTGTTTACGATTTTTTTATTAACATCTTTTATTATTTTACTTTATATTAGTTAAAGCTCTTAATATACTATTTTAAAAAAAATATGCACTTTATTTTAGGTCTTTTATTAATTTTTTAATATAATTATATATACTTTTTGTAATTTAAAATATATTTTCTTAGATATTTTTATTTCATATTTTAATTAAATTTTAAAATATATGTATGATACATAATATACATACTAATACATTATCAAGAACAATACGTATATATATACATGAAAAAATATAAATATATATATATATATATATTAAAAAAATTCACATGTATATATTTATTTACATCCAATTGTAAATTATTAAATTTTTTTTAATTTATTAACCGTTGAATAATAGACATAAATAAATAGATGATACTGAATGTATGTTGAAAAATCATTACTGTATATTTATATAATATTTAGAAAAAAAATCTTTTTATATATATAAAATAATATTATTAATAATTTTTTAATAAAAAAAATATTTCATCAATTAAACTAATAAATTTAATATTTTCATACCATATGTAAAGTTAATAAATATTTATATAATTTAAAATTTATTTAATATTTCATTGTGCACTTTTTTTTTACATATAATACGTTATTTAAAATATAAGTAAACAATTATTATTGAATTATATATCTACAAATGTTTAAACTATAAAATTTTTAGATAATACATTATTATTATATAATATTAATTAATAGTTAAATTAATAAAAAATGATAAAAAAATTATTTATGATTTAATTTTATTTAAATTAGACATTTAATATCATTTCTCTATTAGTTTAGGATGTAAACTGAAAAAAAAAAAAAAAAAACCTTTTAATATAAAACTTATTAATATATTAAGAAATTTTTTATTTTTTATTAACCATAAGAGTTATGACATTTCCAACCATACATTTGATATTGAAATGTTGTCATGTATCTTCATAGTTCATTTAAAGGAAATCAACTCAACTAATCTCTTTTATGTGTTTGTTAACATTTTATTTATTTAAATAATATTTTTGATAACACACATGTCTACTATAAATTTATATTAATGAGATTAACACATTTATAATTAACCACCAAAATATAATAGTTAAATTTTTTTACAATAAATAAGTAAAGTACTAATATTATCATATAATGCATGTCTAATTGTATTATTGTTCTTCCTTTCTCCCTTTGTGGAATTGTCTAATTATTTTTACCTTAATGAAAATGTATTCATTCCACAAATAAAATGGTACAAACATGTAATAAATTGAATGAAATGTACATTAAATCTCAAACAAAAATAAATATATCACTTTATAAACTTTAATTTAAATAATAGAATAGAATTTCATTAAACAATAAATGGTATACCATATCTATCATTACATAAGTAAATCAACTCAACATAGTAATCTTGACCAAATAAAATTTGATATTTAACCAATTTATAGTAATATAAGTTTTGATTTATCTTTTTTTTATCTAACTTTATAAGTTAATATTAATATAGTATAAAAAATATTTAATGGATATACACATTTTTTTCATGTAACATAAAAAATCATTTCATGCTATAGTTAACAATTTTTAAACACAAGTGATTAGCTCAATTTTTTATTTAGTTAACTTCACACAAATTGATAATCTACACTTAATATAATGTTGATGACTTTAAAGAGATTATGATCAAGGATACACTAAGAAAATCAATGCAAGCTTAAACAATTATTAGTCAATAATTAAAACAATTTAAACTTCCAAGGGATTCAATCAAGGTGATACTACCATATAATATAAGTGTTTACAAAAAATGGCTAATAATATCACATACAAGACACAAAACTCTAGAAGATGATCTTACCATTGATGTAGCGATCAAATTGATTCATGGACCAATGCACCAATTCAGATGTTGGTGTGTCACACATCTTTCCAATGCTACTAAACTACTACATAAACCGATTATCTTAAACCTTAATTAACCAAACTCGGGTTAGCATATAAGAAAATTTTGTTTTTTATTTTATTTTATTTTGCTTTCTCAAATACAATTTACTAAAGTTCTTATCTTGGTTAACTACCAACAACGGAAATTTACTTCGTGACATTCAACCAACAAATGCAACGGTTAATTTCATCACATGGTATCAACCAAAACAATCCTAAAACATTGTGTGGAATATTAGTAAGAACCCACTTTACATTGAAGGAATACAAGTTTTATCTTTTGATAATTTTATCCAACTGAAAAGATTGGTCCTCTGCTCACCATCTAACAACAAGGACATCTCCTTCAATCCATTCAAGTTTTACCTTATAACTGTAAGTTTCCTATGACAGGGTAGCATGGCAAGTCTTTGCAATTTTTTCCTATTAGTTTACTGAATATGCTAAATATCAGTAGGATAATCCTCTCTTTGGATGATGCTTAGAATCTAGTTTAATTTGGAATGAGAGGGATTGGGGATACAAGGGACCAACCAATTGTAGAATTTCTAAGATTTTGTTGTTGACCATTTACCTTGATTTTTATATCATACTTAAATTTATAAAATAAAATAAAATTTATACTAATAATATATTTATTTCTCTATCTTTTCAACTATCTAACAAACAAATAATTTTTTTCTATATTTTTTTCTCCTATTTCTACTTATTCAAACAACTATTTTTTCTTCTTTATTTTCATTATCTTTCTTTTCTTTTTTTATCTTTCATTATCGCAACTATCAACAATGGATTTTTAATTCCAATCAAACTTGAAAATATGAATCTCCTACATTTAGTCTTACTTAAATTTCAACTCCCAATTTGTGCTGCAATTTGGATATATATAGATTCTATGATAAAAAAAGGTTTGGTCAATTTTCATTCGTATTTCATTTCGTGTTCCTTTATCTTTAGTTTAATCACATATATACACAAACTTATATGCAAAAGTTGCCACAATTTCTTTCTAAGTTAGAATAGATATAATAAGATACTATTTCCGTATAACTATATTTCCTAATTGTATCATTTATCATTAATCATATACAAAATTGATACTATCTATATTTAGCTAAGACATCCCCAAAACCCCTTCCAACTGGAGCATGCAAGTCTTGAACCTCCAACTTGACAAGATTGTTCCAAACTAAATCCGCTTACACCTAAGTGCTTTCTTTTCTGGAGACAGAGGTGCAAGCTTCCTAGTGTCATTGATTTTAAGGTTCAAAGGCATGAATTTCTTGAGACCTAACTTCTTATCAACACTCATATTTAGTATCATGAAGTTGGTGACAAAATTGTGCAACTTGATAAAGGGTATTTTCATGTGGTTACCTCGACCAAATGGAGCTTTTGTCATTGATGGTGAATCAAAGAGCGATGCTGAAGTTTTAGCTCTTGGTTGCGCGACGTTAACAGTATGTTCTTGATCTCTATTTCAAGCTCGTATCCTCGTGTCATTGATAGAAGTTGCAGTATGAGTGTTGTGTCTGGGTGTGGAAGCAGGACGTGCCCCATCATGTCTTTTTCAATAAGAGTTTCCAACACAGGAAACCCAGTAGACCCAACTGTGGCCCCTGTATCCAAAACTGAAGCTTTTTCAAATGAGAACATATGTTCAATAAAATGGATAACAAAAAAAATATCTTTTTCTAAGTCAAAGAACTTCCATCCTTTTTGACCCCAAATGGATACCTAACAAACACACATTTGTAGTTGCAACTATCAAATTTGTCTTCGTTCCTATTTTGATTATGTGCATAGCACAACGAGCCAAAAATTCGCAAGTGCTCGTAATTTGGTGTTTTTCCATAGAGGATTTCATAAGAAGATTTTTCTCTCAATATTGAGGATGGTATAAGATTAAGTAAGTAGCCAGCAGTTAAGACACATTTTTCCCAAAATTGGATAAGAAGATTACCTTGAAACCGTAATGATCGAACAACATTCAGAATATACCGATGTTTGTGCTCCACTCTTCTATTTTTTTGCAATGCATAGTTACATAAAGTTTGATGAATAATGCCTTGTTACACGAAATATTGTTTAAAACACCTAAATTCTATTCTGTTGTAAGATTGCACCATTTTAACACGTTGTATTGTTGCTTAACTAAGATGAAAAAGTTTTTCAATGTGACCAACACTTTCATCTTTTCTTTCAACAAGTATATCCAAACTGTCCGTGAGAAATCATCTACAATAGTTAAGAAATATGAAGCACTATATGATGAAGGAGTTTTGTAAGGTCCCCACGAGTCACAATGGACTAGATCAAACATTCCAACCTGATGATCACTCGTAGGAAACTTATCTCTTGTTTGTTTGGATTTTTCAAAAATTTCACAAATTTTATTCCATTCATCATTTGTACATTTGTCATTTATAGTAGGAAGCATTTGCACAACTTCAAAGGATAGTTGATTCTCCATTTTGACTTGACAAACTTGAGTCCTGGGTACCCCACGATACCAATAGAGCTCATCCTCTCGTTCACCCGCTTCAACCAGTGCTCGAAGTGCGGTCCTTCCATTGTTCATTAGTGAATATGTCATTTCAAATTTTTTGTCTTCCATATTGTTAGTATGCCTACCACTTTCACTAATGTGTGTCACATTTGCACATGTTAGGGTTCCTTAGTTACGCATCCCTTGTCTTTCCCAGCTTCTGTCGCTACCACTTCCTTCACTTCTTTATCAATTGCCCCACCATTCAGGATATCTCACAATTTCGAAGCATACTTCACATCCATTATCTCCATGATCACCTTGAGCCTTGTTCCTTGTTTCCATCACAAGTCCCACAATCATCTTTCTTTCTTTAGTCGATTTAGAAATTGTTTTCACCCTATCTTCTTGCACCATCATCACGTACACATGATTCAATAATGGCAAGGGTCTGTTGCCAGAATGTTAGATCGTATTATGTCATAGCTTGCATTGTCTAGTCCCATCAAGAATTGGTGAACCTTCTCTTCTTATCTTTACTTCTTGAGTTGAGACGCCACACCACATTTGCACCTGTGGCACGAGCACTTGAGAATTTTCTCATAGTTTGCTAATCCATCCCAAAGGATCTTCAACTTCCCATAGTATGTCACTATGGTCATACTTTTGTGTTTGCATCTTGTTAGATCTGCCTTGAGTTGTTGTATTCGGCTTATAGATCCTAGACACGATCATGGATTGGATTGTCCACTAGTCCTCAAGTTCAAATGCATCTTCTTTTGGTTCGTTGTGAGTTCCATCTTCGAACCTCCACTTTCTTCAAACCCATTAGCCCATTCGTGATAATTTTCACCTCGTAACTGCACTTGCGCAATTATATTTCTAAGGTTATCACATGTGTTCAACTCATAGGGAGAGTAAGTTTTCTTCGATTCTCTCCCTTGAGTTTCTCGCTTTGATACCACGATGAAAAAAAAATTTGATCAATTTTCATTCATCTTTCATTTTATATCCTTAATCTTTAATTTAATGACATATATATACAGACTCATATATAAAATTACTACAATTCTTTTCTAAACTAAAATAAGTATCGTAAGATACTATCTTCGTATAAATATATCTTCTAATTATATTCTTTATCATTAATTATATATAAAATTAATATTATCTATATTTAGCTAAAATATTATCCCTTAATGTATAACTCCCATGTCTCTCCAATATATTCCCTGTGCAAGGTAATGGGGACGATTTTAGCTCCCTCTATGTCCCATTTGCACGATAATAAGACTTGATATGCAACTCTAATGTCTTCGTAAATAGTACCTATGCAAAGATAATGAGATAATGAATACATTTCAACTCTCAAGTCTCCACGTGTGCCATGCTCCGCAGTTAATCTCTTACGTAGCAATTATCGGAATCGTTTCAACTTCCTCCTCTGTTGAATCTTTGATTTTTGAATGGTCAAGTTCTTCTACGTTTTTTATTTTGTTTCACAAAATATTTCAACAAATTCTCAATTCCCCCTCCGCAGTGAACACCTAGTTATCCTGTCTCCATTTTTCCATGTACGAGTATAGTTTTCAAACAAATAAAATAATAAAAAACCATTTTGGGTTCATGATTACCATAAGAAGAAATATTGTACGACATTAGATTTCTAACATTAAATAAATAGCTTTCACATACCTCATGCTCATGCTTGCTTCAAGATGGTTCGTAAATAATATTAGTTTGGAAAAAATTGTGACCAAATACCGCAAGTGTAGAACTGCGTGGTTTAAGCATATAGCTACGAGCAAAAATTACTTTATGCGAGAACAATGAGATCAAAACAGAAAAGAAATGCGTGTCTGAATGAAATTCTGGGGGAAAGGATGAATGAATTGGGAGATTTAGGGTTAAAATTGATATAGGATATAAGGATTGTTAGATTAAGTTTGAATTTGAGAATGAATTTTACAAAAGATGCAAAATGTGCTGTCAATTAGTATGTATTCCAGATTTTGAAAGTATTTATTTTTCTTTACTAAATTAATTCCTGAATGTTCCAATAAAAAACATATATTTCAAATAAAATTTATAATTAAGATTAATTTATAGATATAATATTTACTTCAAAACTAATTTTATCAAAAACAATTTTACTCAGTTGTATACTAAAATAGTTTCGACAAAATTAATTTTGAATGGTTTAATACTTTTGAGATATATGGATAAATTACTGTAGATTTTTATTAGGATGTGTATTCTTATTACTTAATTAAAAAATACAAAAATTAGTTTTATCTTTATAATAAACACCTCTATTATATGAAATACTACTAAAAATTTGTTAAAATTTTTTCTAGATAAGAGCGGAGTGAGTAATTAATTAGAATTCTAAATTGAAAAATTACAAATGAGATGGGTGGTTTAACTGTCATTTCAATTTTTGTATGCTTCCTTTGAAGAAGTAAAGAGGATTATTGATTTAATAGCCATTTCATTTTTAAAAAGGATTACTGAAAAAAAAGAAAGTAAAAAGGACTAATAAAAAACAAAAAAATAAAATTAAAAGGCACTTGCTCTGTGCATGCACTTGTACAACGGCAGAGTTGAACTCGGCGATGCTGAACACTACAATGGAAACCCTAGACACAACAGCATCGTCCCCTTCAAGAACAAGCGATTCTAAGCCTCAAACCCCATCTCCATTGCCATCATCAGTGCTCAGGCTATGGAGGCCAGCCGCGAGACGGAACCTGAGAAACTGCTGGTCACAATTGGCGTCATGCAGGGATCGATGGTCCCCTGCTTCTTCCGCTGCAAGATCTCATGCAACCTCTCTCATCAATTCTCATCTTTCTCAAAGGTATAAATTCGCTGAGTTCCATGCTTCCTTTTCTATCTACGGTTTTGCATTCAACCAAAAACAAAGGAACGAAGTGAACCTTGTTGATTTCGATGATCAATTCAAATGTTCTGCGATGGAATTTATCGTGTCTTTGTTTCCGTTATAGCATTGCTGCTTTAGCATGTTATTTAAAAAAAAAATTATTATTATTATTCAGAAGTTGTTTTACTATGTTTGGCGAATAAGGTGCTTGCGGTTATACTGTATAGGTACATGCCTAATATGGAGCTGGGTGCATTGAACGATATGCCTGATATAAGAAAGAGAGCTTGTATGAAACTATTTAAGCAACAGGTATCATTCATTTTTGTTTTGCTCTTCTTTGTGCTTCAACTTCTGCAGATTTTAGTCAATACACAAATTTGAATTTAGGATCGATTTAAGTGAAATTTTTGCCTTTAGCTTTTAAGCTAGCTGTTCTTGATATCACTCAACGACATCAAATTGCATTTGGTAATTCACTTTATCAGGGTAAAGAAAGCACTGCAATGGCCTGGGTTTGGCTAGAGGGGTCATAGGATTAATTCCTGCTGTACTAAAAGCTAAAAAGAAAACATTTTGCTTTGGAATTCCATGCAATCTGAATCATGTGCTATATACTTGGATATTCCGCCACCACCCTGTCATCCTTGTGTGTCTGCAGCTTACCTTGAGAGGGAAAGGAAGAAAAAAAGTGTACCATAATGAATTCTGGGAGATTGGTTGTGTACTGTCTTTTGCATTTGATGAAGCTGGCAACTGTGTGTCTGATGTATTATTGTTGGTAGCAGATGAACACCTTCCAATAAATTAGCATTAGTTTTTCTAACATGCTCTGTTTATGATTTTAGTAATTAAACAAAGAAAAAAAAGTGTACTATAATGAAGACTGGGAAATTGGTTGTGTACTATCTTTTGCTCAGATGAACTGGCAATTGTGGGCCTGATGTCTTATTGTTGGTAGCAGGTGAACACTTTTCAATAAATTTTCATTGGTTTTCCTGGCATGCTCTTTATGTGATTTTAGTAATTCTTTTGTCCAGGTTTTATAAGAAATATTTTCCATTTTGTTTTTGGCTAATTTGTCAAGGATGCTAATTTTTGAGTTACAGAGACCGTTCTTTCTAATATTAGGTTTTTGAGTATACTTGAGTGAGAAATATTGCTCAAGTATGCTTGAGTGGGAAATCTTGCTTTGTTGTAGGCTTTCCAATTTCTCTGAAATGTTTTTCTATCAATAACTTCTATTCTATTAATGGTTTAATTTTTCTGAACCTGAAAAACAGAGTGATGAAGTAGAATTTAGGGCTGAGCGGCAGTTGGGTTCAGTCTAGTTCCAATTTTAAAACCCAAAATCACAGGTAACTGAGCCTACTAATAAAATAGCCTGTTTCTGACTGTAGTATCGTTCAGGTTGCGGGTTGTGTGGGTGGGTTGATGCAGGTTTTGGGAACAAGAGAGCTGAGCTCTTAATTGGAAAGCAAGATGGCAATGCCAGAGACTGAGCACCATGATGAGGATGAGCATGGTCTGACAACCCATGGTGAGTAGTAGAGTGTTGGGCCACTCTAATTCAAGACCCAAATGCAGTGGTGTAAGGGGGTGGGTGAGAGAGATCTGAGAAGGGAAGTGTAAATAATAAGTCAATAACAAGATTTGAGGACTGAGAAGAGAAGTGAATAACAAGATTTGAGGACTGAGAAGAGAAGTGAAAAAAAAAAAACCTTGTAGAGAGTACTCAAAGACTCAATGAGATTAGAGATCAAAGTAGTGCAATCACCATCTACATACATGCTCCAACACTTACATTGTGTTGGTATTTTGCTTCTGTCATAGGACCATCAACAAGCCAACACTAGGTTACCATCATAGAATCTCTTCATCAGCACCACATATTGGACCACGGATGATAGATTGAGATAATGAGACTTAAGAGCATAGCAATATTCCAACAACAAAGGATAAGGTAGGTTGAAAATTTTAGGGTTTGCTTACTTTTAAATTTTTTACTGTAATTCAAATTTTAAAATTGGAGAGGGACATATGCAACCTCCTCTTTCCCTACTTGATGACTTAGTATTATATTATATATAATATAATAATATATTTCCCCCCCAAAAAAATTATATATAATAACATTTCATCTCACTCTCGCCTTTTGTTCTTATGTACTGTATGACTTTGTGAAAAGGATTAATATTTAATACGAAATATAACATGTTAATAATTAATAGCTGTAAGAAAGTGTAACATCCTGTTTTTTTTTAAAAAAAAAAAAGACACATGCATGCTACCACCTGCCTCTCACGCCCCTTGAATTAGATCACCCCATCCTCTCCCTAATTTTAGAAAGCCAATGAATTAGCCAATTTGGAAGGACGCATGGCCTTGAGCCACAAAAGCAATCCTTGACCTGCAAGTTAGTCTTCTTATGCAATGCAATATCCGACAATTGCCACCAAATGCATTCCTTTGCCTACCAAAGTGGAGATGTCATTCCCCTGGGTTTCCAACTTCAAATTGAAAGCAAAATATCCCATTTAAGGAGTACACTTTCAAAAACTTCGTCTTCAATTGCTTCATATGTCTTCTATTATATAACTCCAATTTTGTACTTCTTTGACAATGACCCCAAAGCTTAGAAGAAAATTTTGAAGAATCATTGCTGAAGTTTTAAAACTTCAACTGTTGTACATGGGGATCGAGTAGTGTTGGTAACTAAAAGCTTGGTTGAAGTTATATCAACCTTCAATTTCAGGTAAGGGAGAGGAGATTCAAGTAGGATATAGGAGTAGTCTAGAGCTTCCCTTAGCTCTAGATTATATCTTTTAATTATTGTTTAAATTTTTGTAAATTGATTTGTTTATGTTGTTCTTGGAGTTTAGAACCATTTATGAGGTTCTAGACATTTTACATTGTAAACTAAGAACAGCTGAATGTTTTTAGATGTTAAAATTATATTTCTAGAATTAAATGTTCTCAAACGTCATTTTAGACGAATTCATATTAGATGAATCTACAAATGAGTTCATGTTAGACAAGTCTATAAACAAGATTTTGTAGACAAGATTTTATAGACAAGTTTCTACAGACAATCCTATAGATAGACTTCTCTAGACAATGATGTAGACGAGATTATAGTGCAGACAAGTTTCGTATTGACAAGTAAGGTCTCAAAAATCTTTTAGAATAAATTGCCTTTGTAGAGGATATTTTAGAAGGTAGAGAAGCCTAAATTGAGTGTTGGCTCTGAAACTTAAGGTGAACTAATGTAATAGATAAGGAACATTGAGAGGGTCAACCTAATTTCAATTTTACATAATCAAAATGGTCGTGCAAGAAGATAGGCATGGTAATGTAATGGCTTTTTAGTTAAAATATTGATTGTGTTATGATTTGGAGAGTTGAAAGTCCTACTTTCTAACAAGTATGGATTGTTTTGTATGGGATGAATAATTGAGTAGAGGTTGAGAACCTCATGTAGTACTGCGGAAGCTTTTTATTGAAATTTAAAGTGCTTCCAAGTGGAGTTTATGGATACATTGAATGGAGGAGGGATGTGAAGTCTTGAGTTTAAAAAGAAGGCAAGGCCTTCGATTGAGGTGAGTATGAGATATAATGTGATTGACATGCATCATATGCACAATAAAATGTTGTTTATGAGCCCTTCTATGAAAAGGAGTCAAAAAATCTGAGAGTCAACTTGCATGGAAATAGACTATAGTTTGTGATAAATGAGAATTTATGAGCCTAAGAGGTATGTGAGTTAGGTTTGAGCCTCTCCAATGGTCTGACATTGCTCCTGTAGTCGAGACTAGTCTAGTCGAACCTAGCCGCCTTGACAATTTTTTGACTATTATCATTATCGGTCGACCAATTTCAGATTTTTGATAAATGTGAAATCATAATGATGTTTATGATAGTGTTGTAAGGGCACATCTTGATTTGAGAAATTGGATTCTGATACCCTCATTGTTTTGATAATATGATGAAATGGTTTGGACCCACGTATACGTGCATATTGTAGGGATAACCAACTTCAGATTAGTAAGGATTATTGTGGTATGGGATGCAATAGACCTTAGCTTAATCCTAAGTCTATCATCATTGAGATTTGAGAAGAGGGTGTAGAATAAATTCATGGGTATGCATTACATTCGTTTGGACCTTGGAATAGGTTGGTGTATCAATTAATGAAGCCCTATATCTGATATACATATATGTATATGAAGTTGATATGTTTGTATATAAATATTTTTATTACTACTCTTATTTAAACTACTACTTTGAAAGATATGTCACTCTCATGTGTACTATTTTATCATATATGAAACTATTTTCTAATAGATCTACGGTGTGAAAAGTTCTTTTGCAATGCAGAGATGGTCTTTGACTTAACATGGAAATTGAATCCTATAGTAAACCATGGTGTGGATCGCTCTCACTAGAGGTGGAAATGGATATTGAGGAGAAGAATGGAGGAGAGTCTGACACTCCAAGAATACATGCAACCACTTTGAAAGTTATAGTGCGAATGACAAGAAACTGCAATAAGTTATGGAGTCTAGTCATTATCCCCCTGTACGTAGATTTAAATTTGGTAAGGAATTCTTGTGTTTATAGCTTAGTACAAGTTGTTACAAAAAGATTCTAATAAACTCAAGTCAATAGAATGAAACAAGACTAATCTATTATTCAAGAACCTTAGCTAACCCAATCCCTTACTGTGGTAGCTGAATCAATAGGAAGAATACAACTTGTACACAACAATTCCCTGGATAATTTGAGAGCTTCCAGGATCTCTCCCACTTTTTAGAATTTTTCCAAAAGTGCCACCTCTGCCTTACCCCTTCCTATTTATAAATCTCCACTAACTAATAACTATCTGCAGGTCAATTAAGCACAACAGCTAGGTAGTTACAACAGACCTACATGTCAGTTACAACAATTTTAGGGTTTTGATCTCCTGAGCTCCTCTTATTTCTCCTCATAGACCCTTGTAATAGTAGGCAGCATTGTGGACTCCAAACAAGTGTACAGGCAAGGTACCACGTGGTGTCTTCCAATGACTATTTCATAAATGTTTATAGGGGTTTGAAGGAGTTGGATGCACGCACTGATAGAAAGCATGAATGAGTAGGCTTTGGGAAATAAACTTGCAAAAGATGAAGTTGGTGTCACTTTCAGCGAATGAAAGTGAAAGATGAGGAAGGAATAAAGTGACAACTATCCAGTAAGAAATTGTCTTGCGGCTTAGTTCAGTTATCAACAGATTCAAAATTCTAGACCTGAACCCAACTTTTTAAGACATTTGAACTGATTTTTTCACCTGTTTCACCCAAATTCCAACCCAACTGATCCAAATTACTTTTTCACCCCCTTTTTTTCAGTGGGGTAAGAATTTTGCCCAGCCCTAATAAAATTGTTTCTGATTTCACAGAAAAACACATGAAAAATAAAAAATCCAAATTATTCTCATATCTCTGTTCAGGTGGATGCCTTATCTGTATTATTCTCCCCTTGGTTATATTATTATCTTCTCTGATAACATTTCTTCTCTTATTGGAAAACCTTGAAATTGCACCGGCATCATTTTAATATCTATTGTGGTTATTGTGCCTGTTTCAGGAACTTCAAAGGAATAAATTATTGTTGTCTTATAAGGACATGGTATGTTACATTCTTGCTGTTATTTCAAACTTGACCTATTGATAAAATTGTACTTGTAAAGTAATATAACGAACATACAATAAGGCATGCGTTTAACTGCTTAAGCTGCTTGCTTGTTAGAAGCTCGCAAGGGTTGGATGCCATATAGTGTTATGTTCAATGATGTCCAAAAGTTTTGTTCTATGAAGAGGTGAAAAACATGTGCACATGCACCATGACATAAAAAAATTTACTGCCTCTTTGACTACTAGTTCATGGAAAAAGGAAATTTACAATCTAAAAGACAGTATTTCTAGAAAATATAGATGTCTCATGCCCATAGTTATCCGAGGCTATTGTTTACTTAATGATAGTAATTTTATTTATGTATTTTTTTTAATTTTCATGCAACTTCAGGTGGGCATTGTTAAGGACATGATCAATGTTAGCAGATCAATGAAGTGTTTTTGCAAAGGATCAAATAATAGTCCACTGCTTCAATTTTCTTATAACTCTGAAGAGCAGAGTGACTTTGGAGATGATGGAGATGGTGGCGGAATCCCAGTATCTGCATTTTTGTCAATCACTTCACATGGTATGACAAAATTTGCTAATTGACATGTTGCATCAATCATTCATAGTTACCCAGTTCTTCAGATGATCTACTTGTTATCTGTTTGTTTTTTGCCTCATTTTCTTCAGTTCCTTTATGCAGATATTTTCATTAATAAAGTAACACTTTAGATCTGGCTAGGAATATTTGATGTAATAGAATCTTTTAAACTTTTAATCCTTCAGAAGTACTATTGTTTTCATTTTTCAATATTATATAATAACATACCACAGATTGGGTATATGGAAAAGAAAAATTTTCAGAATACATGTTTGTTTCTGTCCATCTGATAGTGCTGTCAGTTCTTAAATTTTCTATACATGGTTAGACATTCATTAAGGGTTAGAACACTGAAATTGTTTTAAGAGAAGCATAAATAAATGTCAGAAAACACTTGAAATCATGAGAAGTTCCACTAGAGGAGTTATGCAAAATCTGATAAAATAGTATTCAGTGATAACAATATCTCTTCCACTTAGAAACGAATGTCTATCTTTAACTTTGTTTCCGTACAACATAAAACATGGGGGAACAACAGTGCAATGCATTACCTGAAGTATTATTTTCATGGAAACTATGGTAAAATTACAAAATTTGAAATCTCAGAGAAATTTGCCGAGGAGCTGGTTCAGATGTTTAGCTTGGAATTATGTTTGAAGGTGAAATGCAATTTCTACAATTGTTTTTTTCTTTTTGCATGACTTATTCTTACGGGGGAACGTATTTCAAATGGGCAGCGGTTACTTGTTCTTGAATTTATGTCCATTGGTTGTGACACTTCACAAGTAAAACAGTTGCATTGGTCAACTCAGCTTTATGCTGATGAATTCAAAGATTTGAGAGAATGCAATCTGTACTGTGAGGTGACTCATGGGCCACTTCCACCAAGATTGAGGGATGGGAAATCTGACATGGTTGCTTTACGATTTGACAACCAACCGGACCCTGAGGTTTTACAGGTGTTGTATTTAATACCACATAGTTCAAGTTCATTGTAGTGTCTATATTTGTGGTTTAAAAACATGATTGATATGTGTTCTACCAATTTGATGCTCTGAAATTTCACTATAACGTGGAAATCTAAATTTGCTTTTCATCACATAAGTCATAGTTTACGCTGATTTTAAGCGAGATTGTCATTTTCTTCCTACTTCCAAGCATTTGAATAAATAGGCTAGTCGGAACAATACATGCTTTTTCTAGTACTATATAATTTATATTTTCCTTTCTCTGATGAGATTATCTAAATATATTCTACTTCACAGGTTTATTTAACAACATGGCTTGCAGAGGTGAACATAGACACTTTAAGGTAGGATTGCAATGAAATTCATGCTTTAAATTTATATCGTTGTATATCAGTGTCTAAAATGTATCATCATCTCCCCTACCTTTTCCTTCCCTCTTAAATTGCAGAGTAAACGAGATATTTGCAGTCATTGGGGAGGAAATGCATGTAAGCATATGTTAAAGCTGCTGGCATTACGAGTGAAGTTCAGTACTGAATGATGGGCTTGCTGTTGGAGTCAAGATGAATGAACAGATCTTCAAACACCCTTTTAAGTCATTGTCAAGCTTGTCTATCCGAAAAAAGTGGTAAGAGATGTTCATTGCTTGCCGTTGCAGTAAAAATTGATGACCAAGATCTTCATATTCGGATGAAAATTTTCAAACTTAAAAAGGCAAACTTAGCAAGATGAGGGACAGCATAGATACATAATATGCTCAATATATTGCAAATGTGTGGGAGGTACTGAACCATTTTTCTTTTTTCTTTTCCTTTTTAGTTTCTAACCTTACGGGAAGTTTTATACAATTTTTAAAGAGATATCAGTCCGGTTGCCATTTGACAGGTAACTTGATCAATCATCACCGACTACTTTCATCGTCAAATTGGAATGAGCCATTAGGCAACAATGCGTAGCTTGCTCTTTGAATTTTGGATTGGACTAATAGAAATTAACTGGTCCAAAAGCTGCTACTAAAATGAAATTGATGTAAAAAAAATAAAAGTTAGACAAAAAAAAAATAAAAGTTAGACAAAAATTAATGTGTAAAGTGATTTGATTTTATATTAGAAAGTTATCAGAGATATTGAATAGTCCAGATTGTAGATAGCTGGTTTAATTATACATTTTAAATTTCCTTTTGATCGCCACTATTTGTTTATTGTGCTTTTGTCGCGAAATAATGACAAGCAACCGGGTTTATGGTTGTTGCTTTCTTAAAGACACCGTCTTTATGATACCATTCAATGTGCCAATCATCGAATGTTTGGTAGCGATAGAAAGGTATAAATATGTTGCGACTGCGGATATTAAATTTCCCTTTCAATGCTTTTTAACTAGCTTCTCCTTTTGGCATCTTTCCTTTGGTGTGCAAGTACAAGGGATTGAAAACATGCTACAAATGTATTTTACATGGTAGAGGACGAATGTTGTCAACATCAAACACCATTAGGCAGTAGTTCTATGTATCGGCATCCCAACACATGGAGCCAGTAGCACCGGTGATGCTGACTAATTTTCATTAAAAGGGTGTCTGCAGTGTTATCCGAACGGATTGATCCTTTTAATTTGTTCAAAATTATTTGCCACAACCATTATTAACCTAAAGGAAAATATTAACGCCATTCTCCGAAGATAATGCAATACCTCCATACCTCCATAAGTCAATATTTACGTACAATATTTAGTACGAATTTAAACAGCCAAGCTGTAATTAAGGGACGATCGTAAAGTAACTTTCGAGCAAACCACACCGTAAAAAAGATGAATAGTTAATCTAAAGCTGATTGAATTCCAGGAGCTACACTGCCCACACCAGCCTCCCCCCCCCCCCCCCCTCTGAAATTAATCAGAAAAAAACAAGCCAAATAGTACGGTTAAAACTAGATGGACAGCATACACTATCCTACTATATACAAATATACCAAAATCAGTACACATGATCCAGTAAACAATCAACAGCTTATGCTAATTAATCAAACAACCGAGCCAATTCGTATGACATTGGTTAAAACTAGGTAGATTGCACATAATATCTTACTATACACATACAGGAAAATGATTTAGAATTGAGAAAATAAAAATGACTAAAACACTAAATATCTTATTCAAACAAAGACATTGAACAGCTTATGCTAACTAATCAGCTAAAACCGAGCCAAATGGTATGGTTAAAACTAAGTAAACTGCATATATTATCTTACTATATACAAAAGGCTTGGAACCTGAAAACCAAAAGAAATAACTAGATTGCAAAGATCTAGACATACATACATAGATACATATATAGATTGCAAAGATCTAACAGCCTCCATTGGTTGAGGAGGCAATCTAGTAACCATTCTTCTCCTACATTGCCAGTTGTATGGTTCTATGGCGATGAAGTGCAATAATATAAGTTGAAAGAAAAGGACCAGAAACAGGATGTTGGGGAGACAACTGACCAAGAAAGATGGAAAAATGAATTAATTAATTATCAAAGTGAAAGACATTGTACCCTGTCTGGGAGATTTCTAGGCATTGGAACTGCAGTAACATATCTGTGGGGGCATGGTTTCTGAGCATTAGCAGTTGCATCCGAGGATGATGAGGTTTCGGACCCATCATTTTGCCCTCGTCCATGGAACTTGGCAAATCGATTGATGACCGAAAATCTTTCTAAATCTTGACACTCCACTCTTAAGTCCAAAATTGAGGCTCTGCTATCCAATCTGCATCATCAAGATGAATAACGGTAGAAAATAAGTAAATAAGAGATAACAACAAAAATAGCAGCTATCATGTGAAGATAAACAAAAGCAACAGACAGGATAAACACTGTGGCAGTAGTAGGCAACCAGAATCAAGAGAACACAAAGACAACCAATGTTTCCACAAATTCTATCATTACCATGTAAAATCAAACTGTTAAGCAAACCAAGAAAATGGCATGGGCATACTGCTTCGTCAAAAGTAAGAGTAAATTCATAGTCCACAAGGATAACTATATCAGAATTACCTCTTCCCTTATAATAAATCAGTGTGAGTTATCTTTATGAACTTATTGGTATAATTCCGCTTCTAGACTTTTAAATCATCCATCTTGCTACAGAAGAGATTTTAGAAAGATAAAAAGCTGAAAACTTCTACCACCATAAACACACTTCTTGATTCTATCTACACAAGTTAAATAGGATATCAAACCTAAATTTTCAAGAGAAATCAGTTATGTCAGCAAAATTTGCATCTTTCTTTCATAATCAAGCCCATTCTATGGAGCAAAAAGAAAATTGGGCTCACAAAACATTCCATATTTCAACTTCAACTTGTCAAACCGTAGTAGCGTGAAAATTTATTACCATACAAAACAGGAAAGAGCAACAAATCTTTAATAAAAACTTTATTAATTTTAGACATAATACCAAAGCACATGTTCATTTACAGATAAAACTGCATAAAAAATTTGTTACTCAGACCAGCCAAACTATTTGCCAAGGCCATGAGAAAAATAAAGTAATGTGTTGAAAGTATCAAACTGAACACTGATAGTACCTCAATATATCGTTTTCCAGTTTCCTTGCTCTACCAACAAAGTCTTCCACTTTCAAAATGTACCGATCAATTTTCTCAGATGATTTGAGCTTATCAGGCAGGCTACAGAATAAATCAAAAAATAAATAAATAATTACAATGGTCTTATCAATAAAGTGGTTAATTAGGAGTAAGAGATAAAAAATTCCAAATCATTGGATAATGCTTGCATGGTCAAGAGCAAGTATGTGTTGGGAAGAGTTTTTACAAAACTTAATTGGGCTTATCATACAAGCACTTAAGCAAGTGCTACGTTAAGCTCATGAAAGTATTTTATGAATTTCAATAAAGCTTTACAATGAAGCTTATTAAATAAATGCTTAACTCCGCTATTTACTGAAGCACTCCCCATCAGGCTTGCAAATTTTATAAGTGATTGTGTGACTTTTAAAGAACTCCTAAAAATGATTAATGACCATACATGTGAGATTGAATGGTGAAGATTAGCTCATCAGATATGCCCTTTATCATACATTCAAACCATCATATGCTCTATTCAAAAGCTTTTTTATTTTTCAAAAACAAAAGACAATCTTACAGGTTTTTGCTGCCAGGGGACATGAGTGTATCATTTCCAGACCACGAGACTGAACTGCATGCATCTCCTAACACTAATCTAGCAACAGAGTAGACCACACTTTCATGATGCAACTTGACATCTGCTGAGAGAACTGCAGCTGGAGGAGGGTTAAGTAGTTGCTGCATAAGCTGTGTAGTTAACACAAGTCTTCTTTTTGACTTCATTGTTGGTAAATCTTCGACCAGCTCAGCATCATCCTCCACCTAAAATCATACATGGAGCAATGTTAACTCCTATTAGCCAATGAATTAAGTTCAATTCTATAGATTGAGTTGATTATGAACAAACCTTCTCAACCAATCTATTTGCAGCTTGGGCCCAGTCTAATTCTGCCGCACTGCCAAATAATAAGGAACCTCAATCTTCTTAGAAGAGAAAAAGACATAACAAATTGACGAATACAGAACAAAGATTAAAATATATTTATATAGCAAAAACACAAATCATAGAATACTTTCAAAGCAATTGAAACACACTGTGCTGGTGAAAGAGAGTATCTTTTCCTACTTCTAGTCATCAACAATAGCAACAGAAAATTGCAGGTGCATTAAATGTGTTTATATTAGCTTAATTAGTGTTAAGAACCTATAATCAAAATCGTCAGAGAACTCTTCATAGCAAAGCTGTTGTGTAAATATTAATCTAAAACATGTATGTTCTATAAATCACATAATTTTGTCAACCACCTGATATCTTGAAGCCTTTCAGAACCCTGTCTCAATTCTTTATGCCATGGTGTGAGTTCAGATGTGGCATTCTTACGCTTCTTTGGTCGCGAAATGAGCAAATCAGAATCAACTGCCAGAGGAGGCAATAACTGCGAAGGAAGATGCTCACTAGCAACTGAAGTAAGCATTGGGCTTTGCCTAGCATTGCCAAGCTGACCAGCATCATTCAGACCATTAACTTGCTCCATTGAGTTACCAAGATGCAAACTACCAGATTGGTTCCTTATAGTTAAAGGCTGGTCCATAATTTTTGGAGGAGTCATTGTCCGGACATCATACATTTGCAACATCTTACCATTTTTAAAGGTCCCATATTGCTCAAACCATGATGGAGCCATCTGAGGATTTATCACAGAATGTTCGCTTCTAACAGAAGTTACTTTATTATTATTAGCAGCATTAAGAGCATTTTTCTGACCATATCCAACCACCTCCTGAGAAGATGCATTAGCATCTCGTCCATCTCCTACCTTTGTTGAAAAGCTTAGTATGTTTGGATCTAATTGTGGCATTGAAGAACTATTACCAGATGCATCCTTGACCATATTATTGTATCCGAATGACTGTTGTCCATGGTTGGAATCTACCTGTTGTTTATCCACCATATCAGAAACTTTGAATCTCTTGACATCTCGATTACTAGGATCAATCTCCATATTTTTCATGGATTGAACTTGATTTAGCATAGAGAAATTCTGATGCAAAAAACTGTTTGGTCTTAAAGACCGGCCAAAATCTTCAATATCTTTAGGGGTTGCAGCTGGACTTGATCGGGATGCATCAGGCATATATCTCATATGTGAAGCACTTGCAGTCTCTTCAGCAGTATCAACATTCTCAGGAAATACCTGCTGCCCGGAAAGGTTACTATCTTTCTCAGAATTTTCAACACCTGGCTTCTGTTGTCCTGTTGTAGTTTCACAAACATTAATTGGTTGGGAATGGGAAGGAACCTTTGGAGCATTAGGATGTTGTTTGCTAGAAACACTCGTCCATACATTGTGTAAAACTTTCGAAGGGGCACCATGCAGAGATGCAACAGAAGGATGAGTAGTGCCAGCCTCCAATGCCGAAATTTTCATGGTAGGATCTCCAGGACGAATTTGATTCATACCACCCATCTGAGACATGTCTGGAGCAGATGCCAATTCAGATTTACTAGTTTGAGCTCTTTCACAATATTCATCAACCTGATTACTGGAGGCAGTCCGATCAACAAAAGTGGCATTATCACACTGGGTATTTGCTACTTGTCCACCAAGATTAGCCGGATTCTGATTTTGAGTATGCATCCTGGAGAAAGGAAAGCCAGATGAGAAAGCCTGTGGAATATTTCCCAGTGCACTGTATGGTGAGGTTTTATCAAAAACTTGTCCTGAGGAACCAGAAATGTTATTCCTAAGATCATGAGATGATTCTCGAGAAGGAAAAGTCTGAGTAGCACCCAACCAAGTATGACCCTTATCCCCTGTCTCAGATGCCACATGTGGTGTAGCATGAGAAGATGCCATAGGAAGCCTTTGAGTAGGAGGAGCCAATTGTAAACCAAAGCCCTGAGATAAAGAACTTTGATTTCTTTGAGGATGTACAACAGACCCATCAGATGATTCAGTATCCATCACCCTGGAAGATAAAGGGCGGTTAGAAGTGCTTGTGTTTGTTGCAATGCCATGGTCCCTTGACTGATCCACTTTATGAAGAAGCTCAAGAATATTTTGACTACAATAATTTAGCAAATCAAAACAAACAGTTGAGCTAAGGTCACCATGTACATCATGGAAGAGTAGAGTAGTAGGAAAATGAAAGAAAATTAAGCAAACTAAGTAACAGCACCAATTAGACCAGAAGTTTAGCAAACGAAAAAGTAAAACAAGCACAAATGGTGGTTACTTCCCATAAAAAAGACAATAATTTAGGAGCTACCACATGATGACACACTAAACTTGTAAGCTCAAAACAAAAGCAAGAAAATTTTCAATGTTCAGCTACCTGGGTGAAGCAGTCTGGTTCAAGGCATAATTACCAACACTTCTATCAAAAGGAGTCAAAGTTTTAGGCATATGACCAGGCAGTCCACTTTTTGAATTATCATCCATGTTTTTTGAGTCACCCTGAAAAGCAAATGCATTCCTCTGTCAAATTCTGAAATATTTAATTAGCTTTTGATTCTCTAATAAGTATAAAAAACGTTGTGCAATCAATTTAGTGACACTTGCATAATAAGGGTAAAGTCTTAAAATTACCTTCTCCATTTCAGTATAATTCCCATCAGAATGACCATATTTTGACTGCCCAGGATAGTTTTGGTCTTGACCCTTAAGACCTCCAAAGGGTTGATGGGGCATGGGCTGTGAATTTATGACATGTTTGTTTCCATAAGGTTCTACGTCAACACCAACATCCCCCATTGGGTGATACTGAAATTTACGAGTTACGGGAGGTCTTCGATTCCCCTGACCAGACAACTTTGGACTGCGCAAATCACCATCAAAACTGGGACTATCTCTCAAACCACCAGCTCTATGATGGGAAGAATTAGAGCCAAAACCATCTGCTGATTTATCCTTTTTGTTAGCATTTTCCAAATCATGTGCCTCTCCTTCTGGCTTTTCATTCTTTAATGATTCCAAAACTAAAGGGTTCTTTTCCATATGATGCCTATATTTTCCAGCATCTTCGTTTCTTCTATAGCTCCCCACAGAATCTGCATGTCTCCATACATCAACATTGGGGAGTTGCTGGTTGCTTTGCCGGCTGACCCATGTAGCACCTGAATTTGGTATAGCAGCAATACCATTCATACCAGAATCCTCCCCACAAACCTGCATATTACCTGCAGACTTTGCATGCTCCAACCCAACAGAAGAGTTAGTATCAGAATCAGGCTCCCACATTGCAGGAACCTGGCCCATATCCTCTTGCATAGCTTTATCATGATGGGGCTGCGCCACATTTTCATTTTGACGGATCTTCATATTAGAATTGTTATCCGGCGGGGTTGATTTGATAGCATTCCATCCGTTAGATCTATTGAATGGCTCACCACTACTGCTAGGGGATGATAGTGTCTGTTGATGGGTCCAAGAACCTGAAATAACCTTTTCATTTAGTTCTAAACCTGAGGTATTAGCAGAACTTCCATAAATATGACTCCCTTCTGCAATTGGCTTTTGTCGAGGGCTGCAATCTAACCATTTGCCTCTTTCTAAAAACTGTGGAATTGATCTTTGAGCAGAATCAGTATGTAACCTGTCATGCTGTTCCTGTGCAGTATCAGCACTTGACTGAAGGAATCCAGGAAGACCAGAATAGTTTGCTGAGGTATTGTGCCTGCTAAGATCATCCGGACGAAGAAAAGGCCTTGAATTTATATTGGGTGCAGACTGCAAGTTATTCTCAGCCCAAGCTGATTGCTGTTTGCTGCTATCAATGGTTGAAGGTCGCTCATTTCCAGATGAACGTTCAGTATTCCGGAAACTTAGACCACTCCACTCTTCCTGTATACCCATTTCACTACTAGAAGTTTCCGCAACAGCAGACTGCATAAGTGCACTCCAACTCCCACTCTGAACTGATGGAAATCCACCAAAACTATCTGTACCATCCAGCATATTGAAACTAGTATTCCTGCCAAATCCATCCCAAAGGCTGTCATCTGAACCAAATAAAATCTTCTCCTCTGTTGGATCTAGGGTAGCCACATTCTGTGAAGGAGGAACCTGCACTACCACCTTGTCCTGTGAAGTCTCAGAAGTTCCAGCTAGTTCTTGCCTCCCATTAAAATCTTCAACCGGTACATCTCTTTGCTCAGAATTCACTTGCTGTATGTTCTCCATATTTAGTCCACTGTTTATACCTTGAGCAAGAGAACCAAACATACCTTTTCCTTGAATATCCTGTCTTGAAACTGAAGTTCCATCATTTGTGTTAGTTTGATCTGAAATTGCAGCATACTGATGAACTGGAAATGAATTACCACTGGCTGATATGTGTGGCAATACTGGCTTGTCACCTTGAACCCGAGAATATTGATGTTGGATGGAAAGCGGAGACACTGCAGGCTTATCCACTTGAACATGAGAATACAAGCTAGGTGTAGCTCTTGAGCCAGAAATTGGAAGCCCATAAAGAGACTGATCTCCCTGACTTGGAACCAAACCCATCAGGCGCATTTGTTCAGGAGATAACACAAGTCCATTAGAGGACCCTTGCAAAACTGGAGATGCACCATGCTGGAGCCAATTTGCATTAGTTGCCATAACTTCAGGTTGCCACCCAAGGTTAGATGCCTCATTGATGGGAATGCCATTAATAAGAGATGCAGAATGGCTTGCAACTGTCTGTTTTGAAATGGAGGAAGCTGGATTCATAGAACTCTGTTGCCTAGCTTCTAGTTGATGAAATTGTTGCTGCCTTTGAAGTTCTTGCATCTGGTTGAGCATTGCTTGCTGTTGTAAAAGCTGCATGTCACTCATCCCTGACTGCTGTCTAGGAAAAGACTGAAGCATGCCTGAATGGCGACCACTTATTTGCGGTTGATTTCCAAAAAAATCATAATTGACAGGAGACTCAGATGCATCAGTCCTAGTCAAGTTTTTCTTATAGTGTTCAAGACCAGCCCCTTGTTGTGACTCTAGCACTGATATTCCCCTTGATAGATTTGATATGCCATGCAAATCAGCTTCAGTATCCATTCCCAAAATGCTTGCTTCATTTTGCCTAGACTGAAAAACCTGATGTCCCTGCATATAGCCATTAACAGCCGTTTGTTGGTTTGGCAGTTGATTTCTGCCAGAATCAGGCCTCAGATTTGATTGTGCCAGATTCAAACCATGTCGCAAATGTGGAGTGCTTGTGTGTCCCTGCTCAAAATCTTTGCACAAGTAAAAGGACATATGATTAATAATGAAAAATAAAGCTAAAGAAAAACCTACATAACAGAGTTAAACTTCAAAATCAAAGTTATGTTAAACCAATAGAGATTTATACAAAGAGCAGTTGCAGGTGAATATGTTATTATTGATAAATAAGCTGTTCTAAAAAAATTATATAACTTCTACCTGATTGCTGTAGATTAAAATTCTTCAAATTGGAAGTAAAAGGTGCACCAGTTGGTCTCTGGCCACCGGCCCACAAATTGTTGCCTAGCCCTGACCAGTTCCCGTCAACTGCCTGTGAATGATACTGGCCCTGGGACAAGTTCTCTTGACCAAAAAAATTATGGACCCTGTCTCCTACTTCGTTTCCAGGCATAGATGACCCAGCCCACAAATTTTCAGCAGATAACTATTTATAAGAAAATGTAGTAGATCAAGAAGGATCAAGAAAAAGTTTCTCCAGATATTATGCTGTCCAAAAACACACCACTGAGCTACTAACATTTACTCCTGGAAATTATTAAAGGAAAAAGAATTAGTCTGCCAGCAAATATCCATCTGGTGACATTATCAGATAGAATACTGTGAAAAGACAAGATAAAATAACAGTCATACAAGATGCCATACTTAATTACTTTTAATCAATGCACCATGTACAGAATACTGAAGATTAGTACATGACTGTGAAATGCAAACAATTCACACACACAAAACAATACATTTTTCATGACGCAAAAATATGCTTCCAGGAAGGAATAGTTTGTATGTTATAAATATGGTGTTGCCAAATGAAATTGACTAGTAGAATCAGCTCTAAAGTTTTTCCTTTTTTTTAGGCCAAATATTTTTATAATTACTGCTTAATTGAACAAAACCATGCAAGTTAACTGCATCAAATGCCTTGAAAAAGTGTAAGACAAAGCATAGAAGTTCATCAGGTTGTATGTCCAGCATTAAGGTTCTCTGTGTTCCTTCTTAAATGAAGAAAGAGAAGGGGAAAAGGGAAGAAAGGAAGTTAAAAAGAAAGGAATGCAGTTCCAACTTCCAAGTTATATAAAGTATCTGCAGTGACACACTGATTATGTTACACACCTAAGCATAAGCCATAGTGTTTTTTCATTTTCCAAACATTTTTTATACATCCACAAGTGCAGAATTTCTTCCTTCCCTACAAGAATACTATTGTACTAGCTTGGTATTAAAAAGGTGAAAAAGAAAAGAATGCAGTTCCAACTTCCAAGTTATATACTCAGAAGTATCTGCACTGACACAAGGTGGAATCACTGATTATGTTACACACACTAAGCATAAGCTATAGTTTTTTATTCCAAATATTTTTTCATACATCCACAGGTACTGGATTTTCTTTCTTCCCTAGACCAGTACTATTATACCAGCTTGTCACTGAAAACTACTAAAGGTTCAAACAGAATGATCCTTCTACAGAAGTATCTACTTATAAAATGGATTCTTTCTTTGGGGAGACAGGTGTCACCACCACTCACTCAAAAATAAATAAATAAATATATAAAATATGCTTAGCCTTTCCCTTCAAAGTTTATTGCCAATCAAAGGAGGTGCATACAAGGAACCAAAATGGAGAATATCTAAACAGGATCTGACAACTTCCAAATCAACCATACCAACAAATCTCGAGAAAGGGGGAAAAACACTTATGAAATAGAAATGCATAACCTCATATATTTCCAGCAGATTTATGTGTAGCAAAACCAATGGCATACAGAAATGGGAATAAGAACCCCACTGCAAAGCTTCTATTTTGCATTCCCTATATGCAACTTCATCTTTTCCATTTACAAATGGGTGTAGTTCTAGTAATAGCATTCAATGTTAGTACCGGTGCTTTGACCTACTCACATCCCTTAGTTTTTAACTAATCCTATAACTGATCATCCTTGAGACATTTGAGAAATGCATCACGTTTATGGCAACTGACAGTTATTTCTTGAAATTAAAAGCAAACTCCAATTAATTGCAAAACAATAACCAGTAAACATCCCAAAAGTTGCAAACTTATCCAAAACCTTTAAAGCATCCACAGTCCCAAAATTTCCCTTTTTAGTTCTCCGCATGTATACACATCAATTACAGCTATTAAAGACGAGGTCCGCCACAAAATTCCATCATCTCTGATCTTACCGTCCAGTTCCAGACTCAGATTGCATCCACAGGGACAGAATTATAGGAACCATTTTCTAATGCCTATCCTCAAACTAACCGAGTTTAATCCACTTGCATAAATCAGTTACAAGACTCAAATTGTCAGTAGAAGAAACCCTTCCTCTCCATTTCCCGTAGACTACGAAGGGAAGGTGGACCTACACGAAACTAAGTTTACATTACTATGCCAATATTTCACACTCTCCTTCCTAATACAGCAGAAACCTAAAACTAAGAAGGAGACTACTGAAGCAAGCAAAAATGGAAATCTAAAATTCAATAAGCACAATTTACCTAAGCCGAAATATTTTCATTTCTCAAAAGAAATGGGAGGAAGCAAAACACACAACACTCAATTACTATTCCTTTTCCTCTACTTCCCTATCAGTTGAACCCGAAAATCACTCGGAAATCTCCAAATTATGACCGAAACGCAAAAGATCGGAAACGCGGCACAATTCGAGCTCACAATCAGCATTCAAATTGACCAGACGACACAAAACGACTACACGAACTTGCGGAAACGCGCCCAGCGCGGAAAGCCAGAGACGCAAGCATAGATTTGCTTTTCTTCTATTTTCCGTAAACAAAAGGTTCCTAGAGAGAGAAGGCTAGGGTTTTCAGAGATAGAAAGATAGTCCGTGAACTCACAGTGACATTGAGAAGCCTCCATTGAAGCTCAAAACTGATCCTGCGAGAGTGTTGAGGAAGCAAGCGTTAGGGTTTGAAGCGGTGGAAGCAGAAGAAAATAGGACTCTCTCAGCTCACACAGATAAAGTGATCGAAATAGTGCGAAATTTTCAACGAACAGAGGAACAATACTCAGGCTCGGACCCAAGGCGAGCTTCGGATCACCGAAGCTCCTTGCTTCGGACCCGAGGCTGGGCCCTTTGAAGCTTTTTTAAGAAAATGGGGTGTGTTAGCTCGAGAGAGCCCAAGAGGGGAAGATGGCATGTGAAGAGTTGTTGAGGTTAAATGGCCTGGCCAATTGAACTTGGACACGTGGTACAGTGACGGCACAATCACTTTTTTTGGGGTGAGGGAAGGGGGAATAAAATGCTGGGCAGAAAAGCCCAATAACTTTAAAAGAAACGTGATAAACTGCATGTCTCTAGACACTTATCATAAATAAAAAATAATTGAAAAGTTTTTTCTTAATTATTAAATTAATTTGAACTCGTAGGGTTTTTAAAGGTTAGATGCTAATTTATGGAAATTCCATCACTATTTATATCGAAAGAGTTTCATTTAAAATTATCATTAAATAATTTATAAACAAAAATTCCGAATTTGTAAGCTAAGCTGACGGCACAAAAATTAAAGCCTACTTTTCAAAACTCAGAGAACATGTACCTTTTTCTCTATCCTCTTGCATCTTTTCTCCTGTATATTGTAAATTTGCAAAAATTTCATCTATCTTATGGTGGCTGTTTTTATTTATTTATTTATTTATTTTATGTGAAAGAATATCTCAGTGACCTCAACAGCATTTTTATTGTTTTTAAAAATGAAAAATAAATTAATTAAAACATGCATTAAATTGCATAATCTATGAAAGAAACAGATGACATAATTTGAAATGGGGGAACTTAAAAAGAGTCAACGATAAGATTTTGATGGAATTTTATGTAAAGTAGGCAGATGCAAGAAGATGAGGTGGGTTGTGTCGCAGGTCTTAAAATTGATTGTTGTTGTCCAAGCATGCATAAGGAGTGCTCCGTTTTATGAAAAATTTTACCCTTTCCGTTTTATGAAAAACTAGGATTAGTTCAAATGCTGATTTGAAAAAACTAAACATAAAAAAGTATAACCAATTCATATTGAATTTGGATAAATTCACAGGTAGTTTTTTATTTTTTATAAATTGTATTTATTTATTTATTTATTATATTTTAGATTATATATTAGATATATTTTAATTAAAAATACATAATAAATATTTAAAATTTAAAAATATTAATAAAATTATATTATCTGAATTAAGGATGATGTTAGCAACGTAATGGTTGTAATCAAAGAGATCAAAAAATAAAATAAGTTCTATAATAATAAATTTTATCACATCAGTTGTTTAAAAAACTAATATAATAAGTATTAAGTAGTATGCATCACATAAAAGTACATGAAATTAGATTATACGCATACGATTTCATTTGGTTATATTTAGTTTTAGCTTTGTATTAATTATTAATTTTCATCTTAGTAAGTCTAAAAAAAATTAAAATGATCTATTTATTTTATTATATCAGCAACTATTCTGTTGTGATATATGTAAAGCATGTTATGTTATTATTAATAACAAAAAATGTTTTTAAATATTTTCAAAATCAGTGTAAAAAAAATAGAAACTTAAAAACACGTTAGGGCATATTTGCCAATATATAAAAATAATTTTACCTAATAAATATTTCGGTGAACTCTCGATGGCATAGTTCGATTATGAATGTAAGAATTAAGAAGAAAATAAAGGAAGAAAAAGTGAAAATAGAATTTCAAAGTAATAACAACTGAGAGGTGAGAAATGAAAGCGTTTATGTGAAAAATTTTAGAGGAAATGTCTTGAAAACCGTAGAAGTGGTTAATTATGAGATTCAAAAAGAGGTTTTCTTTTGGGTATCCTTTAAATTCACCAAGGCATTGATGTTATTACTTAATATATATATTTATTTTGAAAGTATCTAACATTAAAAAATTTTAGATTGATTTTTTAAATGTTTATGTTAAATTTTGAAAAGTAAACTTTTTTATTATCAAATAAAATTATTTAAAAATTCTTATTAATTTATGTAATTTTTTATATATATTTAAAAAAATTCTTCCGAATGCTAATTTAATTTAAATTTTAAGTATTAACCCATAATACATTTAAAGATATCGTTATTTTTCAGATGAAATAAATTTGAAATTATTTCAATTTTAATCCATCCTAATTTAAATTTAAATTTTAAATTTTAATATATAAAATTATTCAAAAATTTATATTATAATTTTAATAATTTATTTTTAATTTTATAAATTTTTATCCGATTAATTTATCAATAGAAGATAAGATAAATTAGCTTTTTTATTTATTATATAAAATTAATTTGATTTTTATTTGTCTAAAAAAATCTAAAAAAGTCAGATGAGTCTCATTAGGTGATGAGAATATTAATTTATGATGTTGCAATAGAATTGTAAACTCTAAGAATTTAAATTGAAAAAATTTATAAATAAAATTATAATTAGAATTAGAATGAGAAAAAATTATTATCGATGAATATATTTCTTAGTAATTAATAATACTGAATGTTATATTACATTATATTGATAAAAAACAAATGAATAAAAATATTAAAATAAAAAACAATTATTCAATTTATAACAAATTTTTTATTAATTTTATAATTAAAAATTTAAATTTAAATTAAGATTAATTAAAATTACAATATTTTTAAACAGATTATTTAAAATAAAAATATCTTTAAATTTTTTATAATGTTCAAATAGTTAAAATTTAAATTGAATTAGTGTTTGAAAGGAAAATTTTCAAAAAAAATTTATATAAAAAAGTCACCTAATTTAATAAAAAAACAACTTAAAATTATTTTCATTCGATATAAAAATGAATTTAATATTTAAAATTTTAATATAAACCTTTAAAAAATTAATTTGAAAATACTAAATATTATAATTTTTTAAAAATAAAAATACATTAATGTTTATGACACATGATTTATATTGTAGGAGGGCATTAATACCTCCTTAAATATATGGACACAGGAAAACAAAATTAAAAAATTGTAATTAACAAAAGAGATTCTCATTGAATTGAAAAGCTAGCTATGAACCTAGAGGTATAAAATATTGGTGATGGAATGCAAAAAAGAGTTAATTGAAAAAAAAAACTTTTTATTTATTGTGTTATTTATTAATATATGAGGTATTTTGTTTATTATATGTTAATTGATTGATTAACAAATTAAACTCCTTACAATAATATGTTTGTTATTACAGAGATCAAGTATTATTATTAATATAAAACTATAATTTTTACATGTTTTTCAGCCTAGCATTATTGTTAACTACGATAGTAATAATGTGTTGACGCTAATACGACTAATGATTACATCTTGCTGCATGGTTAGGGGATATAAAGACATTCATAGTACATATTAAAGTATTAATATAATAGATTGGCATGAAAATGTACATAGAATCTTTGTGCAAATATTATAAGCAATTTTAATAATAGTAAATGTATATATGATTCTTGGAATTAATGTCATTAAGATTCTTAATATTAAAAATAGGATGCTTTTATATTGCTAAATGACATGTACAACAAGGCTCAAGGTTTAAGATTATAAAAAACAATTTTCTAAACATGATGTAAATCATATAATTGAACAAGAGTGGTTAGATGGATTTGTTGTCCTTACATATTGGGAGTTTTATATATTGTATTGTTTAACTGAAAAAGATAATTAAATATATTAGTTGGTTAATAGTTAGATATATTATACCAAATGATGCATGTAAATACATATAAAAAAATTATTAATATAATTGTTTGACCAGCATGGAGTTGTTGTACAAATATCATAAATAATTTTAATAATAAAAACGATATATATGATTCCTAGACTTAATGTCATTATGATTTTTAACACTAAATATTAACAAGGTTATTATACAAGTGATTTTCTAAACATGTTGTAAATCATTACACGAGAATGATTAGATAGATTTGTTTCTTATACATATTAAAAGTTTTATATCTTAGATTTTTTAATTGAATGAAATTATTGATAAATCACTATTCTGTTGATTTATTTATGAAAAATTAGTTATAATTATAATATAATTTATGATTATTTAATTGTAATTCTACCTAATTTTCTTTATTTTTGTAGGAATGGTCACACAAGCTAATAATCCGAAAATAGGCAAGTTTTGGACTAAACAGAGGGTAAAAGAAACATAAAAAGACAATATATTTAATGCGACAATTACACGTCAGCTCTACGGTGCTAGAAGATTACGTAAATTAGTCGCGACGGCTAAGGAAGCGGCTAAGTCAAGCCCGGTCCACCACATTGAAACTCTAATCCACGTCTATAAAAGGGAGGTTGTACTACATCATAGGAAACCATCCGAGGCTCCAAAGGTCACCCACTCTCTGGGGCGTAGGCCTATCATTACCCCGGAGACACACAATTCCATTCTCATCTCTCTTTTAGTATCCTCCCGTAGGATTTCAGAGGCAAAAGCTCTTCACAGTACGAGTTGCAATGTTCTATTGCCAGTTTTGCTGGCACTACGGTTTTGTCATTCTCTCATAGAATTAGGATTATGGATTGTTCTATGGGATTAGTATGTTTTTATTTGTCTTATCTCTCGATGTGTAACTAATTCTCAAATCATGAGGCTATGGTGAAACTTATAATGTAACCAATTGAACCCTTTTTTTCCTTTTTATGAATGATTGCGTATTTCTATTCAATTGTGTTTTCCTTATTATGCATAATTAATTAATGAGAATTAATTTCTAAGTTAATTAGGGGATAGACGATCGTACCATTGTCTAATTAATGGAACTATAAGGTAAACTGAATCTAAGGGTTTTGGAGGGTCAATTGGAATCCTTGATTTCTAATCAGTTATTAATTTAACAAATCCTTATGTTTTTTATGCTTCTCTTAATTATATACCTTGCATGATCATTGGGGATAGTAAATTGAGGGAAAGGATATTGCTATTGCATGATCATTGGGTAGTAATAGAATTAGAACGGATGGTTCTTAATTGACTTAAATCATTCATAAGGGAATTAGGATGAAATTGGTAAAGTTACAAGGAAAACCAAAGTCTCGTATTTGTGCTTGTCTTTAAATTTCTTACTCTCATTTTGTTCCTTTTTTGCATTCACTTTAAATATTTCTAAACAACTATTGTCTGGTGAGCTAAAAAGTTAGGATTTAATATTTTTTTAAGATTGTTAAAATAGTCTCTGTGGGAACGATATTAAGGGTTTTAAATACGTTTTTCTACCCCGACGGGTGCACTTGCTCGTGGGTAAAACTTTGTACGCACAGTAAACGCACAACAATTATTAAATACATTGTTATACCCAATTATATTAATAGAATATTTTGATATTATTAACTCTAACTAAACATAATCATAATTTGAGAAACTAAGATTAAACTATACAAGAATGACGATGTTAGCAATAAAAAAATAAATTATTTAAAAGAAAACTTTAGTACTCAGGGAAATGTACTCCGTATGGCGTAATTCAATACTTAGAAGTAAAAGAATCGTATAGAAGATTGAATGTATCATTAATTGTTGGACATCTCATAATTTCACTATTAGCATTTTTTTTTTCTTATAAAATGTTTTGAATGATCAAACATGATGACACAATATTCATTTTTTTAAAAAGCTATCTCGCAGAGATTATGAAATATAAGTAAATATTTTTAAAAATAAATTAAAGTAAATACACATTTAGTAATATCTTCTTTTATTAATGCTTTCTTAATTCAAATTTGTAGATAAATAAATAATAGATAGAAAACAGTTTTAATCATTGTATTACATGTACAATTTTAAAAGTTTTAATCATTGTATTACATGTACAATTTTAAAAGTTGTTGATGTTTTTATTTAAGAAGATTTTGAAAAAAAATATTTGCAAATAAATTTATAAACAATCATCTGCATAAATATTTTTATCCAAAATAAATTTTTATTAAAAGATATATGAAAGTATATATAACTTTTTCATCTTTAATTATAATGATTACTAATTATTTACTTTCATACATAGGCATAAAATATGGATCAATCCAATCAATTGAACCGATTGGAATGAAATGATTACTAAGTTAGTTTGGGTAATGTGTTGGGCCAAATATATTATCAACTTGGTACAATTTAGTTTGACTGAGTAGTTTTTTAAAAAATTGATGAACTGGTAAATCAATCAATTTCTTCAGGTTGACCAACATTTAAAAAATAAAAATAAAAAATATCTTCTAAAATGATATTATTTGATGTTAATATAATAAAAAATTATCAAAATTAAAAACATAATTTAGAAGTTAAAGAGAAAGAATTTTAAATATTTTTATAATTTAAAATTTTTAATCTCATCTCATTTATAATATTTCAATTTTCATCTTTTAAAAATTTATCTTAATTATTATTTAACTTTATTAAACTCTTTTTCTGAGATTTTTTTTCAAATTATCAACTACAAATACAAATTTCAATATCATTCACTTCTATATAACCTCAACAAAAGTTTTAGGTAGAAACTATAATTTTTAAATTGTTATTTTACTAATTGATTAAATTCTTTGATATAAATTCAAGTTTTAAGTAGAAAATATGATGTTATCTTCAAACCGTCATTTTATTAATTAATAATATTTTTTTATATAATTTTTATGTTATTTTAATTATGTTTTGATTTGTGAACATATGTTATAGTAATGTTTTATTATATTTTTAATTTATATTTTAATTTATAATAAAATTTTAATTCTTATTTAATTAGATACTTATGTAATAATAATAATTTTTTAAAAATTTAAAATATTACTATTTTATAAATAATTCTAATTTATATGTTTTTAAAAATTAAATATAAATTTTAGAATATTTTATTTATATCAATTCAACTGATTCAATAATAATATATTAATTTAACCGGTAATTCATTATCCCATATTCTAACCAAGTGGATTTTTAAGCTAAATTTTATAATATTATTTTCATATTTGTAACAACATACAAATAATAAAAATTATCCAATTTTTAAAATTCTAATAAAATTTATTTTAATATCAATATTTAATAGGATTTTTTTTTCAAAACATGTGGGTGGTCAAATCCCCAATTTCAATACATGCAAGCTTAATTTAAAGTTTGCGTGAAAAAAATGTTTTAAAATTATCTGGCATACATAATATGATCATGTTTTTTTTTTACCATTCAAATTAATTTAATTTATTAAAGTCATTAAAATTTAATTTAATTTATTAAAGTCATTAAAATTAGTATAGTAATGAGATATGGAAATTAAAGTAGTTTGCATAAGATATTAAATTGAAACCTTTATTTATTTTTATTGTATAATAAAAATATTTAATTTAGCTCATTAAAACTTGTATCTCCTAATTAAGCTAAATAGCCTATTAATTATCTTTAATATTAAATTGATATAATTTTTTATACTAACTAACCTCACTATAAAAAGGGGAAGTCATAATTTCCTCTTCTCCTTAAAACAAACCCAATTCACATGGTTATCAAGTTTATACGGTACTCTTTTGGCTCAAAATCACAACACATTGGCAGCCACCCCCTCTAATCACCATTCTCGGGCTAAAAAATTGTATGGTAAGAATTAGGGTAAAATAAAGAGCATCTTGGCATTACTGCTTTCGAGGGAAGGAAGGAAACAATTTATAGCTTATGAAAATTCACTTTATTTCAACCTAGCTAGAAGAAGTAAGGGAAGGTCTTCCTTTACTCCTATGAGTTTGTGGTTTAGAAGATTTCTATGCATGAACGGAAGTTTCTTTCATGGTTTAAGTGTTGCGAAGCTTGGATTTACTCTGGTTTCTTGCTAAAAGGTGATTGGTTGTTATTTTTCTTTATTGTTTATGAATTTTCCAAGCTGCATGTAAAGTCAATCAAGTGAGCATTGAAGTTGTTAGTTTTAAAGATTTACCATATGTTTGTTTTGCGAAGTTAATTGGTTGCTCTACATATGTGGATACATCTTGGTCACTGTGAATTGTAAGATCTATGATATTAAAAAAATTCACTTCTTGATTCATTCTAAAGTTTTATGGAGTAAGAGTGATGTTTTTTTATGTCCATTTGTGATATACGGGTTGTTTCTTTTATACCCCTAGGATAATTCTTTTCTATGTTTAGATTCTAAAACGGTTGGAGACAAAAAAAATTAATTAGGAAAGGAAATGGTAACTTTTCACTGAGTTATTTATTATGAATTCTTGAGTATTTGCCATCAAATTTTGCGGCTACTGCTGTTTGAAGGAGTTTTTTTCTTCTTTTTTTAATAATTTACTTGGTTGCTGGACAGTATATGATTCTTTTTTCCTTGAGATTTTGTATATCGTAACTTCTTGTAGATGACCATGAATGGTTGTTATTAAATATTAGAAAGATTTTTAATAGTTTTACCAAGTTCTTGGGCATGGAATAGTGGGCACTAATAGAGTAAGAGCATTTTGGAATGTAAATTTTACCTCGTGCAGATGTTGTAGATTCCTGAAATCCAAGATAGCCAAATATATAAATTATATTTATAAAAAATATAACAAATAAATATACAATTTTGAGCGTGTAGAATTCTTCTGTTTTTTCAAATGCAAAGAGTATGTATGGTTCTTGTCTCTAGAGTTAGTAATTTGGATTGCTTATAAAAAAATAGATGACTTAAATCTGTGATTATTGTTATAAATGATTGTATAAAAATAAATTTTATGTTTAAATATGTTAGATGAAAACAAATTTAAAATAAATTTTTTTATTGTGTAAACAATTGCTTTTGATCTGTAGTAAAATTATAAAAAATATAAAATTACTTGTAGTAATTAATTATTGAGAGTAACGCAAAAAAGTTAATTAAAAAAAATAAGTTAATAACCTTTACTTACAATTTTAAACATGTTACTTATTTTGAAAAGGTTGTTTTTTATTAAAAAATGTTATAAGTTAATTTCTTAACGAATGTCAAACATGTCACGCTGGATTGTGGCACTTAATAAAATTAATATAATGATTTTCGATCTGGATTAATAAGTAGCAACACACATGCATGGAAAGAAGAATAATTTTTCATTTTTTAAAAAATATATAAAAAATATAAACACTGATACAATTCAGGTTGGTTTAATTTTAGAAAATGTAAAATCTAAAAACAGAATAAAAAAGTATCGTTTAGTTTTCGAAAATATTTATTATTATTATTATATTAAAAAATATTATTTTTTATTAAAAAAAACAGTAAATAAAATTAAAAAATATTTTTACATATCCAACACCGCCTAAAAATTAGATTTAATTTATTTTACTTAAATTGGATCCAATTAAGCGTAAAACTTCCAACTGAATTAATTGATTCGGTTCTATTGACAAAATTACTTAGTTAGTTCAATCGAATCCAATATCAGAATTGATGAAAAAACATATGATATTACTTAGTTAGTTCAATTCAATAACAGAATTATGGACAAAAATATGATACGAGATATGCAGTCAGATATTTTAAAAAAGAAAAGAAAACGTTAATCCATGGATGTAAGAAATATTGGACACTATTTATTTTTGTGCACAATTACCACGGCTCATCCAATAAACATCCTTACGAACCAGGGTGTTTGATGTTTTTGGGATAAAAGAAAGGAAAATTTTTGGATGGTGCGGAAAAAGTATAATAGTGGACTGTTTGGTGGTGTATGTGATGGTCGAACCCACGTTCAGAGTCTACAAGCAGACACTTTACACAAAAGATTACGTTTGACAAAAAATAAAATTCTAAAGGGTGCCTATTTTTTCACTGTTCAAATCAAAATTGGGCAAAAGCAACCCTATTTGGATCTTGAAAAAAAAAATAGTGGAAAGAAATAAAGATAAAACAAAAATTGTGGAAAAAATAAAATTTAAATTAAGAAGAGAAATTGTTGTATGTGGATAAATAAAAATCAATCAAATTGTAAATTTCTATCTACCTGGTTAGATTAGTAGATAAAATGAGTGGAGAGGAATATAAAACTAACGTAAGAACAATGATACCCTTAACTTTAATATAATAAAAAAAATTATTATAAATCAATTTGGGAGTAGAGTTTTTTTATTGAAATGATAATGATGGAAATAATCAAACCTATACACACCTTTTCACATATTTGTGGGACAAAATTAATTTATATGAGCCTAGATAAGTTATTCTCCTTTTATTTTGTGTTTCATATCTTTTGCATATTTTATTTTATTTTATATATATATTTTTTATTTTTTTTATATACATCTGTAAATTAGTTTATAAAAATTTGAAATTAATTTAAAAAATATATATATACATTTCACAAACTATTTTTAAAAATCTATTTTTTCATTCTATAAACTAATTTGTAAAATATAAAAATATATATTTAAAAAATTAATTTTGCAGGATATAAAAATATATTTTGCAAACTAACTAAAATATATATTTTTATATTTTACAAATTAATTAATAAAATATATTTATTAAGAAGCAAAATTAAAAAAATGAAGGAATGCAAAAAATAAAGGAATAAAAAAACAATTCACTCTTTTGATTGAATTACTGAATATTAGAACAACCAAAGTTGGAAGCCCAAATCGAATACAAAGGGTAGGCTGCCAAAAAGCTACCTCGTAGTTACAAAAGAAGAAAAATAGGCCCATAACTGTAGCACCGTACAATACAAGAGAAAAGGCAGTTGCCCAAAGTTACTTTCGTTTAAATAATTACTTTTCAAGGTATAGCCATTTACAATTTTACTTAAATCACGTTTTATATTTTTTATTACATATATAGTTAGGATTATCAAATTTAATATTTATATAAATTTAATAATTTTTTATATAATAAAATATTCATCAATATAATCGTCGATTTAAAAATTTTATTAAATAAATTATATATATAATTAATAAATATTATATATATAAATATTAATAATTAAATAATATAATAAAGACATTATATAAATTTAATATAAATAATCATAAATAAATTAAAATTATATATATATCTATAATTTTAATCGGAATTAGATAAAGTATGTTTATATATTAATATGAGCCTACATTTTTTACACTCATAATGTAAACAAATTATATGTAAGTATAAGTTTTAATAGACGTATTATAATATTTAATAATTTTTAATTATACAATAGTTTATAAAAATTATATTATTAGTATATTTAAATTAATTTTAAACTATGTTGCAAATAAATACATACTTTTTAATTGTACTATTTGACTTGTAATATTTTTAATGTGATATTTAACATATTTTTAATAAAAATATATTTGTTCAATTATATTCCTCTAAAGAGGTAAGGATAACGAGGTAAAACAAAATAAGATTGGTAATGAAACAATATCAAAATCATACTATTTAGGAATTATTAATTATTAATTATAAAAATCTTAATTTTTTGTTAAATAAGGTATAGTTCAAAATGGTTTTTAATTTTTAATTTTAAAAATTAAAATTTATTTGTCTTTTTTATTTTTAAAAATTATTATAGAAATAAACTAAATAATTATATTATATTATATTATTATAAATTTATAAAAAATAATAAATTAAATATTATTATTATTATTATTATTATCATAATAAGGATGATAATATAAGAATAAAATGTTATATAATTATATAAATTTATATTTTTATATATTATTTAATTATTAGTATTTTTATACATGTTATTATTATATTATTTAATATTCTTTTACATAAAAATAATATATAATAATATTATATTATAAAATAATATTATAATATTTTTATATTTTTTAGCAATTATTTTACATAAAAATAATATATATTCTTATATTATATTATAAATAATTATATAATATAAAATTATATTATAATACTATTAATTTAATATATTAATATATGAAATAATATTATTTATTTTATTTTTAATATATAAAAAGTTAGATAAATAAATAATTAAATTTTTTAAAATAATAAAAAATAAAAAATAAATTATTATTATTATTATAATAATAATAATAAATGTAATAATAATAATGGTTGTAATAAAATGATGAGGTAGAAATAATAATTTGCTAGTTTTCATAATGTTAGTAATAATGATTTAATGATTGTGATGACTATGATAATGGTTTGAATTTGATAAGTTTAAAAATAAAATTTTTTAAAATTAAGAATAATATTTAAGATTTTTTTTTAAATTTTAGTTAAAACTATTTTAAAAATATATTAAAAATTATTTTAAAATATTTTTTATCAAAATTTTTTATTAAAAATTGATACAAAAAATGATTTTTAGTTTTTAGATTTAAAATTTTTTAAAATTAAAACTAATTTTGGTCTTCAGCTTTTAAATTTAATTCAATTTGTCTTTAGTTTTTTAATTTAGCTTGGTTTGTAAAAGTTGATGCAAAAATAAATCAAAATTCTATTATATCACTCTGTTATAAATTTATAAAAAAATATAGTAAAATATTGATTTAATAAATTAAAAAATATCAAATTAATATAAATTTAAAATTTTAAAATAATAAAATTAAATAATAATAATAGTAAGAAAAAAAATAGTATTTATAAAATAATGAAAATTGTGTGATGATTATAATATAAATAATATTATATAATTATAAATTTATATTTTATATATTATTTAAATATCACTATTTAAAATAAATTATTTTAAATATGATACTATTATAATATTTTTATATTATTCAATATTTATTTTACATAAAAATAATATAAATTATAAAATTATAAATTAAATATAATTTATATTTCAAATAGTATTATTTTTTTAATATATAAAAATTATAAAAAATTTAAAAATAAATTATTTTAAAATATAGTTTTACATTTTATATATCATTTGATAATTAACAAAAAAGATAAATGATTTTATATATCATTGATATAATTTTTATATTATTCAATATTTATTTTATATAAAATAATATATATTATATTATAAAAAATATATAATTTAAAATTATATTATAAAACTATAAATTAAATATAATTTTATATATCAAACAATATTATTTATTTTTGAATTTATAAAACATATATAAATAATTAAATTTTTTAAAAATAATAAAAATAAAATTTAATATTATTATTATAATGATAGTAATAATAATAATATTGATAATAATAAAATATAAATAATATTTATAAAATAATAATAAAGATATAATGGTTATAATATAAAAATATTATTAATTTTTATTTTATATATTATTTGATTATCAGATAAATAATTTTATATATTATTATAATATTTGTATATTATTTGGTATTTATTTATATAAAATAATATATATTATAATATTATATTATAAATAATTATTTAATATAAATTATATTATAATATTATGAATTTAATATAATTTATATATTAATGATTATTATTTATTTTATTTTTATTATGTAAAAATTAGGTAAATAATAATTTAATTTTTTTGAGAGAGTAAAATATATTATTATTATTATTATTATTATTATTATTATAATTATAGAACGATGGTTTAATGGTAATAGATAGATAAATTTAAAAAACAAATATTTTATAAATATTTTATTTTAATTTGATATTTAAATTAAAATTATTTTTAAAAAAATTATCAAATAAATTTTATTTTTAAAATTAAAAATTAAAAATTTATAACCATATCTCTTTGAATAATTTCAAGCATTTTTTAACTTTTTTAAATTTTTTCATGATATTTATTCACAATTAATCTCTCATTAATATTTAATTTTAGATAAAATTTATCGTTTAAAACTCTAAATTTATAATTAAAAATTGATAATTACTTAAACAAAATGTAAGATTTGAAATTGAAATTTTATATATAAAAATAGTTATGGGTAACTATGTCCATCTAATTTGATTCATATTGATTTAATGATTTGGATTTTGAAAATTTTATTTTAAATTACGCATTTAATAATTTTTTATTAAACGTATTTTTGAATAAAATTAAACGTGGTCAACAGTTAATTTTTAAAGTATTAAACACAATTATGCATTCAAAACTTAAATTTTAAATTATTAATTAAATTAAATTATTTCCTGCTATTTGATATATGTAGTGGGTAGTATACGGATGATTAATTTTGATTAGTTATTTGAGTAATATTTTCCAGGTAAAACTTTGTAGTAAAGATATTCAAAGTTTTTACTTAAATCTAACTCTACAAAAGTAAATTATTTAAAATTTAATTTTAAAATTATAACTTATAGACGAATTTAAATCATTGTCTTTTTATTTCTACAAACATGTTTCATCTATAAATTTAAAATTTTTCTCTAAACCTATCCAATATTAAAAATAATACAGCAATAAAATATATATATTTTGATCCTTTTCATAAATAAATTGTTTTAAATATTTTTTTATATATTTTATTGTTTTTCCAATCAAATAATATATTAACCATCTAAAAATAAAATTTTATTTTTATACACTATTAATATGAAAATTTTTACATAGTCAATTAATTTAAAATCACTTTAAATAAGATTTAAAATATTATAAAAATTAATAGGTTTATTTATATAATAACATAGATCGAATGATATTAAAAAAATATTTGTATACTCTCTGTAAGCTTATTTTAAAAATCTCAACTTTGATATATTATTATTGTAAATACTTCCATATAGTCAACTAAACAAAAATTAAATATAATGTTTGAAATAATTATTAAAAAAATTATTGACTATATCATATTTTAATTTCCTTAATTTAATTTTTAGTTTAAACTTAACCTAACATTGATTTTTTAAAATTTTTTTGTTGTTATTATTATTTTTATATACAACAAGAAAAGTAATGACGTTCGAATAAAAAATTATATAAAAATTATTCTAATTCAAAATCTTTTACCAATTGAACAAAACATAATAACTTAGGTTACGTTGATCATCATCGACGTTTTATCAAATTATCTAAATAAAAAATAAAATAATTAAATTGGAATATTTAAATAGTTAAGAGATTAATTTCATATTCTATATTAATTTATTTTTTAAAAAAATGTATCATGTTTACATAATTTTTTAAAAACAGTATAATAAATTAAATTTAAAATGTTAAAAACAAACTAATGGAACAAGATACTATGTATCATTTATTTATTATAATAATTAAAGCTGTACCTGTCAGAGGTGTAATATGTGACTACAAATTTAAAGGCTTCATCCATAAAATCAATGATTTCATTTTTGTCCTCCATTTCTTTATATGAATACTGTATAATGTTAATTATGTTTCCTTGGTTACCTTTTTAACAATTTATTAAATTAATTTATAAACTTACAAGTATGATTAATTTAAAAAATTAAATATTTGTTAAAAGTCTCAAACTTTAAATTAGGATTAAAATAAAATAAAATATATTTTTAATTTTTTATATCTTTAAAATGACTAATTTTGATCTTTTATTTTTTATGAATTACTCTTAAAAACTTTTCTTAATGCCTAAATATATCCTTGAAATAAAAGGGATGTCGTGCAGTTATCATTTTTTATGTCAGGAAAAAAGAAAGCTCAGATAACAATATATATTATTTTTCTATTATAGTGAAAGACACAGGAGAAAGTAAAATTGGTAAAATAATCACCCTTTCCCAATTCATCATAAACCTGCCAAAAAACAGGGGATTAAATTGCCTTATTTTGAAAATTGAGTTAAAAATAACAACTCATTCTATTTTAGAATTCATTTAATTTTTAAAAACATTCATTAAGCTGAAAAATATTAAAAGCTTACATTTAAATAAAATTTACTTTAACAAATAATAATTAAATTAATTTTATAAAAAATCTTAAGTACAATATTTTTATTAAATTAATTTACGAAGAAAAAAAACTTAGATAAGCCTGCTCAATCCTATTCTTCTATTTACCGAGCAGATTACATAGGCTAATAGAATTTATAAAGAGAAATTAAATTCAACATGATAATAAAATTTATAAAAAATTAATTAAATTAATATCTTTAACATTTATTGAAAAATCACTGATACATCTTTATATTTTTTTAAATATATAATTTTACATAATTTTTAATTATTTATTATAATATAAATAAAGAAAATTAAAGTAATTTAAAAATATTTTTTTATAAATATAAAACTTTTCATATAATTTATCATTTTTTTAAAATATTAATATATTTTGTCAAAATTGATAAAGAATGAAAATAATTAAGATAATTCGATAAAAATTTATAATTTAAATTATTTAAAATTTAATTTAATTTGATAACTCGTTTAATAAATAAAATAGATTTAGATTTATTAAAAAATTTATATTTTTATATATTACATATTTATTTTAATATATTATATTTATATAATATTTATTTTAATATATTTTATTTATATAATATTAATATATTTATAAAATTTGTTAAAAATAAAAAATTTTAATTTTTAGTTTAATTTTTTTTATAAATTTTTATTTATTGTCAAAATAATTTTATTTTTACCATTTTAATCTATTTTTACAAAATTACAACTCAATTTTTGTGAAAATTATATTATAGTAGCACTTAATTTTTATTCCTGATTTGATATTACGTGAAAATTATATTATAGTAACATATTATCTATATAATATTTTAAAATAAATAGTTATAAATTTTTTTAATATTAAATTGTTTTAAAATTATTTAATAAAAAATTATGTATAATAATTTTTATTTAAAATTATATAATAAAATATATTAATAATATTTAATATGATAATTTTTAATTTAAAATTACTATTTAGTAATTAATATTTTATATTTAAGAATACATATTTAAAAAATTTAGAATAATTTTTAATAAATTTATTATTACGGGAAATTTGATTAATTTTGTTGTTAATATTAATTTTAATTTTTTTACATATTTAAAATAATAATTTTTTAATACAAATTTTATTATATTAAAATACTATAAAAATGTAATCAACACTTGATAATAAAAATATTATTTTAAATATTTAAAATTAACATTGAAGAGACACAATCATATGCGGTGGGGAAAAAAGCGAAGAAACTAGAACCGAATGGAGAAGTCTAGGAGTTTCTTGTGGGGTTCACCTCACAGGGAAACGTCGAGAAGCATTCAGATGCTTCTTTTCCCTCAACAAATATCACCCCTCTCGTTCTTCATCACCGCTTCACTTGTTTTGACAACAATACCAACACTACATCTCTATAATCAAATCAAATTCACGCAATTGTATATACTCTTTTGCTATTCTCAACCGTTTCATTTCACTTAACGTGTGCTTTCGAACTTTTCTTCTTTCTCAAATTATCATAAACAAGACCTTTCGTCTTTCGCATCTCAAGGTACGTCAAACTCTTTAGTTTATCTGTTCGAGGCTTGCTCTGTTTGGCGTTCTTTATTTTATAATCGTTTTCTTGCGATTTTGAGCGTCGATTGTTACTAGAATTTGTTCTTCTTATTTTAGTTATCTTTATTTTGTTATGCAGGTTAGAAATGAATCCTGATAAGTTTACCCACAAGACCAATGAAACTCTTGCTTCGGCGCATGAACTTGCAATGAGTTCAGGACATGCGCAATTCACTCCTCTGCACCTTGCAAGCGCTCTGGTTTCCGATCCCGGTGGCATTTTCTTCCAAGCAATTTCCGGCGCCGGCGGAGAGGAATCTGCACGTGCTGTAGAGAGGGTGTTGAATCAAGCATTGAAGAAGTTACCCTGTCAATCTCCTCCTCCGGACGAGATACCCGCGAGCACGACCCTTATCAAGGCCATTAGGAGAGCACAGGCTGCACAGAAGTCACGTGGTGACACTCATTTAGCCGTTGATCAATTGATTTTGGGAATCCTTGAAGATTCTCAGATTGGAGACTTGTTGAAAGAAGCTGGTGTGGCCACTGCCAGAGTTAAATCAGAGGTTGATAAGCTTCGTGGGAAGGAAGGGAAGAAGGTTGAAAGTGCTTCCGGTGACACGACTTTTCAGGCTTTGAAGACTTATGGGCGTGACTTGGTTGAGCAAGCAGGGAAGCTTGATCCCGTTATTGGGCGTGATGAGGAAATTAGAAGGGTTGTGAGGATTTTGTCAAGGAGGACAAAGAACAACCCTGTTCTTATTGGAGAGCCAGGAGTTGGTAAAACCGCTGTGGTTGAAGGTTTGGCACAGAGGATTGTTAGAGGGGATGTTCCGAGCAATCTTGCCGATGTTAGGCTTATTGCATTGGATATGGGGGCGTTGGTTGCGGGTGCTAAGTATAGGGGAGAGTTTGAAGAACGGTTGAAGGCGGTTTTGAAAGAAGTGGAGGAGGCTGAAGGGAAAGTTATTCTGTTTATTGATGAGATTCATCTGGTTCTTGGTGCTGGTCGAACTGAAGGGTCAATGGATGCTGCTAACCTCTTCAAACCTATGCTTGCTCGTGGCCAACTTAGATGCATTGGTGCCACCACGCTTGAGGAATATAGGAAATATGTGGAGAAGGATGCAGCGTTTGAAAGAAGGTTCCAACAGGTTTTTGTTGCTGAGCCTAGTGTGCCTGACACAATTAGCATCCTTCGTGGGCTAAAAGAGCGATATGAAGGTCATCATGGTGTTAGAATTCAGGACCGTGCTTTGGTTGTAGCGGCTCAATTGTCTAGTCGGTATATTACTGGTATGTACTTTTTACTCTTTGTTTGAGTAGTTTTGTTTGTGTTGTGAAATAGGATGGTTTAATTGATGGTTTTGTTAGCATGATGAACTTATGTTTTTTATGTTTGTTCAGGGCGTCATCTTCCTGACAAGGCAATTGATTTAGTTGACGAGGCATGTGCAAATGTGAGAGTTCAACTTGATAGTCAACCCGAGGAAATTGATAACCTTGAAAGAAAGAGAATGCAGCTGGAAGTGGAACTTCACGCTCTGGAGAAAGAAAAGGACAAGGCTAGCAAAGCCCGTCTTGTAGATGTAAGTATTCTATTTAGTTGAGTTTTTTAGTTAATGGTCTTTTTAATTATATTTCTGCTGTTTTGCTCTTACTTCAGTGGTTCTAACCTTTGTTGTTTCTGTGTGAAGGTGCGGAAAGAACTTGATGACTTGAGAGACAAGCTACAACCTTTGATTATGAAGTACAGGAAAGAGAAGGAGAGGGTTGACGAGCTTAGAAGGCTAAAGCAGAAACGAGAAGAGCTCAACTTTGCTCTTCAGGAGGCTGAGAGACGATATGATCTAGCTAGAGCTGCTGATTTGAGATATGGTGCAATTCAAGAAGTGGAAACCGCAATCCAACGGCTTGAAGGGAACGCTGAGGAGAACCTAATGTTGACAGAAACTGTTGGACCAGAACAAATAGCTGAGGTGGTGAGCCGCTGGACTGGTATACCGGTGACTAGGCTTGGCCAAAATGAGAAAGAAAGGTTGATTGGTCTTGGTGAGAGATTGCATAAAAGAGTTGTGGGACAAGACCAAGCTGTTAGTGCGGCTGCTGAGGCTGTTTTGAGATCAAGAGCTGGGTTAGGGAGACCTCAACAGCCAACTGGTTCATTCCTATTTCTTGGTCCAACTGGTGTTGGTAAAACTGAGCTTGCAAAGGCTCTTGCTGAGCAACTCTTTGATGATGAAAACCAGTTGGTCAGAATCGACATGTCTGAATACATGGAACAGCACTCAGTTTCTAGATTGATTGGTGCACCACCAGGGTAAGTGGATAGGACGATAGTTTCAGCCGATTGTTACTTAATTTGGGTGTAAGAATAATATCTCATTCCTTAAATTGAATTTACAGGTATGTTGGACACGAGGAAGGTGGACAATTAACTGAAGCTGTAAGGCGAAGGCCCTATAGCGTGGTACTTTTTGATGAAGTGGAAAAGGCACATACGTCGGTGTTCAATACTCTTCTTCAAGTTTTAGATGATGGGAGGTTAACTGATGGACAAGGCCGAACTGTTGACTTCAGAAACACTGTCATTATCATGACCTCAAACCTCGGAGCAGAGCACCTCCTGAGTGGACTTTCAGGAAAATGTTCCATGCAAGTTGCTAGGGATCGTGTAATGCAGGAGGTATGTTTCCAAGGCCACATAGTATCCTAAGATAAATGCTTCTTTGTGCTACTCGCTACCATTGTTTATACTAATGTATATTTTTCTACTTTTAACAGGTGAGAAAACATTTTAGGCCAGAATTATTGAATCGACTTGATGAAATCGTGGTATTTGATCCTCTTTCACACGAGCAATTGATGAAGGTTGCAAGGTTACTGATGAAGGATGTGGCTATTCGTCTAGCTGGGAGAGGAATTGCCATGGCAGTGACAGATGCAGCATTAGATTACATACTTGGCGAGAGCTATGATCCGGTAGGTGTCATCACAATACCTTTTTAGCACATGGCACTAAAAAATTTAGTACCTATTACTTAATTGGTTTTTGTTTGTAACTTGTAGGTGTATGGTGCTAGACCAATTAGGAGGTGGCTTGAGAAGAAGGTGGTGACAGAGCTATCTAGGATGCTTGTAAAGGAAGAGATTGACGAGAATTCAACAGTTTACATAGATGCTGGACCAAAAGGGAACGAGTTGGTCTATCGTGTGGAAAAGAATGGAGGAATTGTTAATCCTACAACTGGGCAGAAATCAGATATTTTGATTCAGATACCTAATGGACCTAAAACTGATGCTGCTAAGACAGTCAAGAAGATGAAGATTGAAGAAATTGACGATGATGAAATGGAGGAGTGAATTTTATAATAACTGTATTTAAGTTTGATGGCAGTGCCCCAAGTTCAAGTTTTTGTTCCTCTTCAACTTTTTTGTTTAATGTAGTCTGATTGGGCCCGAGTGAAGAATGGAAGTCCCTTGTAATACATGCTTCTAGTTTGATTAATAAATTTTGTTTCTGTTAACACTTTTTTTTGGGTTGGTTTCTGTAAATAAATGGATGTTCTGCTGGACATTATAATTGCTGTAACATTTCCTGGGCGAAGCTGGAAAATGGTACCTGCTTCATTTGTTTGTTTAATTCATGTGTAAATTCCATAGCAGAGTTCGTTTTTATGAAGATATTACATACTAGCAAATTTTCTACGAAGCAATTTTATCTCATCATCGTCGGTGGTCAAGTTTTGGGAACCTAGAGATTGAGTTAATTTAAAAATATTAAAATATTTTATAAACAATTATTAAAAAATACTTCAAAAAGGGCTAATTTATGAGTGGATGAACTAATTAAAAATTAAAAAAAAAATAAATGAATGTATATGGTGTATGTAATATTTTAAAAGTTGCAAAAGTGAAAAAAGAAAAAGGTAATATATAAAAAATATTTACCTTTTGTGATCCATTTTTAGTCTTCAAACTAATAGAGATTTTTCCACTAACCAGTCAAATTACAATCTGTTGGAACACATTACTTACATGTGACAAAAATCTTAAGGATACCTAACTAATATATAAAAAATATTTTAAAATATAATTAAAAATCCAAGGATATTTTATCTTTATAAAGGAATAACTCATTGTAATACAATCAAAGAATTATGATCTTCATCCTATTATATAAACATACATTATCCTAAGATCAAAAGTTACATATAAAAAAATACATCATCCTAAAATCAAAAGTTACATAATTACACTAAAAGAATATTCTATAAAATAAATATTACTACTTAAATTAATCAAGAATGAACAAAGGTTCAAGATAGATTTTTGGAGTTCTTATATTTTTCGTTCCACGTTTCTAAAGCTCGAATCATTTTTTTATAATAGAAATATAATTGTGACAATGAAAGAAAGCATAATTGAAATTAAAAGTATATTAACAGTCAAAAGTAGTACAAATAAGTTATCAGAAAAAAAAATTAATTCATGAATTTTGTTAAAACAATTTATGAAAACCATTTGAAATAGGTTCTCAAAATAACTTATTAGAAAATAATCCATTAGAAACGTTAAGAGCCTATACAAAAGATAATCTATTAGCTACTAGAAATAATTTATTAAAAAAGACATTTTAAGATATTAGATACATTAGAAAACATATATGATTGAGGCAATCCATTAAGTTTTAAAAATTCATTATAAACAGACTTAATTAATCAAAAATATAAACAGAGCTCATTTTGAATGTCATTCTAAAAAAATAATAGAAAAAGTTTTATACATAACATACTTTATTAAAAAACAGTTTATCCGGGAATAATCTTTAAAACATTATACATATGCATATAAAAATAATAATTTTTTCTGTAGCATAAAAAGTAATATTAAATTTAAACAAATTATTATATATAACAAATTATGCGATTATGTAAGTATTGACTGTTGATTTTGTACTCAATAACTTACAACTGTAACTTTTTGTTCTATTCTATAAAATAAAGGGAAAAAAAAAACCTAACAATATGAAGATTTTCATTCTACAGGATTATAATTTAATAACATATCATATTATATATTTTTCAACATTTTATAATATATTTTTTAATAATTTAAAACTTTAATTAAAATATACTGTCAGTGTAAAATGAAATTTAAATTATGAATCAAATATGAATTATTATATTATTAAAATTTATTAATTATTATACATCATAATTTTACATTGATTAATAATATAAATTTTTTTACAATGATAATATATCAAAACTAAACCCATAATTTAATATCTAAGTCCACATGTAATTATCTTAAACCCAATATAGTAATGATATCCTTGTTTTTCTATCCACTATGTACTGAATATAATTATTGAATATAAAATTTAATATATTTGGTGAATTTTAAACACTTAACATTTAAATAAATGATTGAAGAAAAATAGATTTTAACAGAGAAGAAAAATAAATTAAGGGTGTGTAGGGGTAATAATTGATTGCAGCACCACTTTAGTAAACGTTTGTTTCATAAGAGCTAATAAAAAAAATGACGATAAAAAACTTATTAAAAGAAAGTAAAAAGATTGTTTTGACAGTTTTTACCAGAACACTTGTCGAAGTAAATTGTAAGAAATTTATAGAAGTTGTAAGTTATTTCTATGAGTTCAAATAAACTTTTCTTGCCTTCCTCCAAATCATTGTTAGCTCGATTATTTGATATAATGTTGATTAATTACGTTTCTCAAAACTAGAATAAAAAAAAATCGCACTTAAGATACAAAAATGTCTCAAGATATTAAATAAAATTAATTATAATAATTTCACAAATAACTTAGCATCTACGAATTTTGAATAATGTATAATACTATTATAACCGGGTATTTTCATTCCGTGATTATTATAACATAAGCAAACTATAACATGTATTATTATTTATTTTGCATGAATACGGTCTTTCAAATTTTTATAATATTATAATTCATGATGTCGTTAAACATTAAAGTAAAAATGGCCATCTTTAATTTTTAAATGAAAGTACTCTTATTATATCATAGTTTTAATAAATATTAATAAGAATATTATAGTAACATTGTACAAATTTAAAAATATCATAATGAAAATTCAGATTAAAAATATAAATTTTATAAATTATTATAATATTATATATTTATGTCTCCCACTATAGTATAATAACAACCATATTGTTATTGCCAATAAAAATTAATATGTAATAATAAAATTCAATATATTCGGTAAATAGTTGTGTTTGTTAAATATGATGATAGAAATTTAAATTTAGTTGAGAGTATAGAAAATACCTTATTAAAAGAAGGATACGCTACTTAAGTAATTTTCACATATTAAGAGGAATAATATTTAAATATTGATTAAGGAATACCGTCAACGATATACATAAAAAATCTATTATTATTATTATTATACAATGTTATTGTTATGGTTTTTTTTTATTTACATAGAATTTGATAATAAAAATATATTTTTATTATTTCTATAAATATACTGTCATAATTTTATTCATACCTGTTGAAAATAATACTATTTTTTTTTTCACCACACCTAATTCGTTATTATTATTATTTCATCTGATTATTTACTAGTTTTAGCATAAGTTTAAAACATATATTAGAAATCAATCCATTTACAAAAATAGGTCAATGCATTCTTTCTATTCGTATTTTGTGATATCATAACATTAAAAAGGTGTGAACAACAAATCCATTCACAAGCGTCAATCTGATCTTCAGATTTAACGCCTTCATGACACTTGCTTTTAACTGATGTGAGGACACTGTGTACTCTCCGTTCTGTTTTAACCTTTTTATTGTCTTTTATCTTATATTTCGTTAAACATTTCAATATTTAAAAATTTAAATATTTTGTTTAAAGAAATAATTTAAATTTTTTACATTTATATTATAGATTTTAAATTTATTTAATTTAAAATTATTATATTTTAAATTTTTATTTAAATTAAATAATTAAATTTTTACTATATACAAACTTTTTTATTTAAATATTTTTATATTTTTTAAATTTTATTTCTACTTTGTTTGTTCATAAAAAAATAAAAAAATAAATATTTTTATTATATAATATATTTAAATAAAATAATTATACATAATTAAAATAATATCAAAATATAATTATATTATTTGATATTTAAATTAATATATTTAAATATTAAAAATAAATATGTAAAATAGTAATAAAAGAAGACAATAAAAAAATAACATGAAAAGTTTGTTAAAACATTTTATTAAAATTTGTAAAATTTAAAATTTTATGTTAAAAATATCAAAACAAGATATTTCAATATTTAAAGTTTTAAATTATTTCAAAAATTATTTTTTATTTAAAATAACTTATCTAAATATAAGGTTAATTATTATTTTTATTTTTAAAAAGAGTTGCTTTTATGTTTTGTTTGTATGGATGAAAAAAATTAAAAAAAATAATAAAAATAAAATAAAAATAAAAGAAATAATATAAAAAATTTAGTTGTTTGAATTGATGAAATATTTTAATAAAAAAGGAAAAAATTATATTTTGTAAAACAAAATTATCTTTTATAATAATTGAAAGGATAATCTGAATCTGTGTTTGTGAAATCTATATCCTATAAATTAGTTTCGTGTGGTTAGATGCTTCATTATTCAATTTCAACATTCTCTTTCATAACTAATTAATGTTGTTTTTGTCTTCTTATCTCGATTCATTCATGTCAAAAGAATATTAATATTTAGTATTTTTGTATGGATTATTGTTTTCATGGGATGCATTGAAAAAGAATAATAAAAAAATAAAAAATAAATCCTTTATAAAAAATTTATTTTTAAATTGGAACATGTTCCAAATATAAAATGTTGGATTAAACTTAAATTGACAGATATAAACCTAACTTATTAATGATTTTTTTTTTTTCAACCCTACAAGTAGGGAAAGCAAAACTGTCACAACAAGTATAAGTATAAAAATTAATGATTTTATATTTTTTTTAAGAGTTACATGTAAAACTATGCACTTTATGATATTCTTTAATGCACAGTGAACTATGCCCTTTTATTTAAAATAATTGTTACAACAATTTTTTTTACTGTAAATTGGACAATGTTATTGTTAATCCTTCTTTCATTATATTTTTACATCTTTTTATTTAGGAAATTAATCTTGTAAAATCCACAGTCCTAATATCTTTCTCTGCATATTTAACAAATGTAATCAAATATAAATTAAAAAATAAATTGAAACAAATATAACAAATATTCTTTTTTTTTCGTATTTTTACAATAACAAATAATGTATTAGACTTTGATTTCATCTTCATTGTTTAAAAAAATAAAAAATACATAATCATTTGTATTTGACATTGATTTGATTTTCTAGAAAATAATATGCAGTAACATACTTGATTAAAAAAAATAATTTTAGAATTTATTTATTATAGTATTTGAAAAATATTTTTTATAAAATTATTTATGGATAATAATTTAAAAATAATATTTTTTCAAATTTTAAATTTATAAAGTAAAATTAACTTTAAACTATTTTAATTTCTATTTTAGTTTTTTATTATTTATATTTTTAAATATTACTCTGTTTTTTCTCCTACTTCCTTTTATTTTTATTTAAAAAAATTATGAAAGCTATTTTACAAAGTAATTTTTAGAAATTAAAAATCTAAATTACAATCAAACACCTCCCTTAGGTAAACTAAAAGTAATCTTACATATTTGACATTAATTCAACTTTTTAAGTTATTGGATGAGAATGTACAATGTATTTACATTATTAGTATATTTAGTTAAATTATTCTTATATCTAATAAAGACATAAAACAAAAATATAGGTGTTTTCGAAAATTGAAAAACAAGGCCCAGGGTACCAACAAAGGCTCAGTTGAAGCCCAACACATGCCACAAACAGACCATGTGATAAAACTAAACTCCAGCTAATGCTAAATCTTTTATATGTATTTCCAGTATTAATTCTGTGGATACTATTGGCTGTAACTTATTAATATTTCCAGTATTAATTCTGTGGATACTATTGCCTGTAACTTATTAATATTTCCAGTATTAATTCTGTGGATACTATTGCCTGTAACTTATTAGCGGTTCTAAAACCATCAATGATCGGGGAACATGCGGATCCATCTGCAGCTTTGGAAATACTACCTGAATGTTATTTGTTTTGTTTCTCGTTATTTCAAATACTTCGTACAGTGCTTATTGGGTGTTCTTTTAATGGTCTCGGTACCTGCGAAATTATTAGCTGTACCTTTTTTGGAAAATATTAATGAATTTCAAAACCCATTTGACCGTCCAGTATCAACAACTATCTTTTTTATTGGTACCATGGTAGCCCTTGGTTGGATATTGGAGTAATATTATGTATCAAAAAATCTCTAATTTTAGATTTTTTTAAAACTAAACTTATTATAATTAAATTGATTTAATTGTGAAATAAAATATTATAGTATTGTGTATTTAGGGAGAATTTATTTTGAATAATCCCTAGATATATCTACTCTTTTTTTTCAAAATCTACACCAGAGATTTACTTTTTGCACTCTTTTTTTTTTCATCTCTTTTAATTTTTTTAAAATTTTTTATTAATATTTTATCTTTTATATTTCCTTATATTTTCTTAATTATCCGTAAACTAGTTTGCGGAACATAAAAAATTACATTTCGCAAGTTAATTTGGGGAAAGTGTTTAACGCTCTGCAAATTAGTTTGTGGAGTACAAAGTCCGTTAATCTTCTCCGATGCTCCTCCGAGTTAATCTTCTCCGATGCTCCTCCGATGACTTATGTTCATTTTCTTAGTTTTTCTTCCAACCAAATCAGCAATTTAATAATAACGGCGAACGTAAAAATAAATGAGAAAGAAACAAAAAAAAGAAAGATCGAAGAGAAAAAAAAAATTAATAGACAGATATATTTTTATTTTTTCATTTATATGGTAGATGTCTTTTTGATCAATAATTGTGGATAATAATAAAAAGGAAAAGAGACAAATTATACCATGTGTTCTGCTTTTTTTGTAATGCACCATTAGATTTAAAAGAGAGGAAGAAAGAAATAAAAAATTTAAATAAATAGAAAAAAAAATTAAATTTAGTATATATTATATATTTAAAATACTTAAATAAAATTATAAAATTAAGAAGAATTTTGTTTAACTAATTTTAATTTTTTTCTTCACAATCTTTTAATTTTGATGGAAAGGCTCAAATTGACTGAAGAGAGATGAGTGGAAATGAGTAAATTTTCATTTTTGTCTTTTAAACTGTAAATTTTATTTATTTTAATTTTTAAAATTTTTAACTCTAAAAATATATTTATTTTTTAACATTTTTTATATTAAATAATAAAAATAAAAATAAAATATATATTAATTTCAGAAATTTTAATTTTAATTTTAATAATTTATTTTTTAAAATATAATATTTTAGTCTCTCATCATTAAGATGTAAAATATAAATATATTTAATTTATTAAGTATTGGTTGATTTAATTATTAAAAATAGTTTATTTTAAAAAATAAAAATTAAGATCTGTCATTTAAAAAATAAAGAATTAAAAAAAATAAAAATTTATTTTTATCTCAAATGATAAATAAAATTTAAAATAAATATTTTATAAAGTTCGAAACTACTAAAAAATTTAGCCTCTCTTCCATTCCAAATTTAAAAACAAACATGAAAAATTTATAAAATCCATTCCCTCCTCACCATTGCTGTCCGATGAAACAGTATTCAAACTATGAAAACATTATTCTAACTAATATATCGAACAATGACTTAATTAACAAATAATAAATAGTTTATTTATCAAAGATTCAGAATTAAATATTGCGAATGTCTTTCGTCCATAGGAAAAATGTGAACAGAAGTCACGTGTTACGAAAAGTATTTCCATTGATATATACATAAACAAAATCCTACCCAATATTCTCGTGCGTATAGTTTTCACCGGTAAGGATGGAAAGAAAACAATACCGACAGAGATGGAATGAAAACAATACCGATAAGGGTGGAAAGAAAACAATACCGACAAGGATGGAAAGAAAATAACAGTGCGTATAGTTTTCACCGATAGGATGGAAAGAAAACAATACCAACAGGATGGAAAGAAAACAATACCGACAAGGATGGAAAGAAAATAACAGTGCGTATAGTTTTCACCGATAGGATGGAAAGAAAACAATACCAACAGGATGGAAAGAAAACAACACCTATAGGAGCTTGTGACTTGATTTGTTTAAAGTTTAATTAGGTTTTGGTTTGTTTAATAAATAGATAGATTTAAACTTATTAAAAAGTCTTTTTAGATAAACAAATTAGATCTAAACTTATGAAAAAGTCTATTTAATCTATTCAATAATCTATTTATATATTATATATTTATATATATATTTTAATATATTATATTTATATAATATTTATTTTATATTTTATTTATATAATATTAACATATATATGTTTTAGGTCTATTTAATATACTTTTTATTTTACAAACTTTAAGTTTGTAAATTTTTTTAATTAATTATTTATATAGACTTTAAATTTATTTATTGATTTTTTTGTAATGTAAGATTTTAAATAGATTTACAGGTTTGACAGACTTTAAATCATGTTAGATCTTGATAAAAAAAACCTTTAATTCAGATTTAAAAATTTTTAAACAGATCAGTTCTAACTCGGCTCGACTCACTTCTATCTCTGTTCACTAAAAGAAAGGGTAAAAAACTTAGTAATCAATAAAAGAAAGTGTAGAAAACTTAGTAATTGAAAAGAAATAATGTGAAATTTACATATTAATACATCAATCAACTATAGTCTAAAAAACTTAAGAAATCAAAGTTAAATCTTATTATATGATGTCATTCATAAAAAAAAAAGAAGAAAAGGTCAAATTTTTAAACCAAAAGTATTTTGAAAATAAAAGAAAAGAATGAAATATTAAGCTTTCAACAATAAAAAAATAATTTTATCGATAAAAAATTCAACGTAAAAAAACAACAAATATTTAATCTGATCATACACAAGAGGATGCGCGTTAGTTTACGCAAGAAAGAGTGTCCTTATACCAGGTTAATACTATTCTCATTTACCAAACATTAAACATCCATTAAATTGAAGAAAGATTTTCTTATCTGAAATTCAAACCTTACCTCATGATATGAAATTTGCGAGAATGCCCAGGATAAACTGTAACATAAATTATTGGGCTTTCGGCACTATTACAAACGAATAACAAGAATGCCATATAACAAGTTGAACAAACAGCGAATATTTTAAATATTAAACGGGTATTATAAAAAATAATTAATTAAAATATATTAGTATTCTATCATTCAATTGTAAATTATCATATAATCAACAATAGTTAATTTTTATAATAATTATTTTAAAATTTATATTACAATATTTTTAATTAGTTTATAACAAAAAAAACTTACAATAACAAGACATTAAAAATGCTAAATCATTAGACAGTATTTTTGAGCGCCGTCATTTACTTTAATTTAATTCATACATTAATAAGCGTCAGTTGGATATATATATATATATATATATATATATATATATATATATATTTGCCAATTTGATGTTTTTAACTAAACTAACTCATTCTTTATTGAGTTAGTTTTGTTCATATTTGTCATTGTAAAAAAAATAAATTTAAATCAATCAATTTTGATTAATATTTTCTCGAGATTAAATCAAATCAACCTATATACACTTATCTTAAATCAAATCAAATCAAATGAACATAGTCAAGGTAAGAAGCAAACTTCCTTAACCCCAAATCAACGTAAATTTTGTGAAGTTTATTAGTTTATCACTTTCTTCAATATCTCCAACAAATGGTCCAATTAATGTTCAAATCATTCTACCGTAATATCTCATAAACCCGCGCGTGTTTCTAAAGTCAATATCATACACTCATGCAACAAGGTAAAACAATAATAAATTGAAATCATTGTAACAAAACAAAGCAATCCAGGTTATATCGCTCGACTTTTTCAACAGATGGATATGTAGTGGATCGCAAAGAGTTGTTCATATATAATAAAAAATTAGCTATCGACTGTATATTGATACAAAAATTACGAGTGTATACCTGTACAGTCCGTTTATTTGTATATATTTAATTAAAAAGTTATTTAATTTTTCAAAAAATAACTATAAGCACTAAATTAAAGTATATTAAAATAAACGACATTATACAAATACACAAATATCATTACACTATGGATGCACAGCTGCTATATAATAGATTAATGACGTTGGAACTTAAACATCTTTGAATGATATATGATTAAATACATCAACCACATCATGATAAATGATTAAATACATCCATCAAAGCAACTTAATATAATATTATAAGCTTGGATGGGGTATATTAATAATAAAAGGGGACTGGTCAGTGATGCCTATCACAAGTCACAACATGCATGCTGGTCATGTAGTTTGAAGTCAACCAGAGATGTATGAAGCAAAAAAATAAAATAATATATGTGTGTGTGTGTTATATTCCCTATATTTAAATCAACTTGAATCAATACATCAGAATTAGATTATAGACACTCTCAGTTAATTAGTTGAACTGGTCAAAGATTGTGTACAATTAATTTCTTGTAGGAAAGTATTGGGTATGATAATTCATTGGGGGGTATGAAAGTATTATAATTTATTGTTTTATTTTATATATATATATATATATATATATATATATATATATATATATATATATAAAGTGGTAGTCTACTCCCAAATATCTTTAAATAATACGAGTGATAGAAGTACTAAATTGTTACTATAAGTATCTAAGATAAGATTATAAATATATTCAAATTAATTAATTGTTTAGTAAGCTTCGAACTAATTATTGATTATTTTAATCCATGTCCAATTTGAGTATTTGGATCACTTCAGCATATTAATGATTCAAATCCTATTAAAATAAAAATAATCACTTTTTTTTTAATTTAGTTCAGAATTTTTATAAAAGATAATTTTGTTAAAGTTAAGTAGAAATATAATTATAATATTTTAAAACAAACTTCTAAAAATTAATTTAAACCTAATTTTTTTAATAAAAATAGTCATTAAAAATATAAAATATTAGATTTTTATTTATAAGGGATGAGATTAGACATTACGAATGACGGGTTGGAAACAGGTTTTATATTCTTCAACTTTATTTCTGAGTGCAACACACATTTTCATCTCCACTCTTATTTTTTTCTTAGAAAATCAATATCCATTTTTGTTTCGAAATTTGTTCCACACCTATTTTTTAATATTTATATTTATATATTTTTATAATTTTATATAATAATTATATAAAAATATAATATTTTTATAATTTTACATAACAAAATAGAGACAGAATTAATATCAGTATCTCTATACTTACCTTATCTTTATATTTAAAAATCATATTTCATTAAAATTTATTTTTAATTTTAATCAACTCAAATTTTTTCATGAAAATAACGAAAGAATCCCAGCATGAATATTTTTGCCATCGATAAATATTTGAAAGAATACGTGTTGACAAGGGAAATAGTGTTTGGGCTCAGCAGTTTACTTGCAGTATTATTATTATTATTACTTCAATTAATTTTATTATATAGTCTACGGCGTGAACTATTCTTGTAATAGTTATGTGTCCATATTATGTAGTAGGTGCGCAACTGTTTGGCAGATTGGTAGGTGTGAATATAATTAATAATATAATACGAACCAATGGAGAATACCTAAACAAGGTAATGTTGAAAATTTCTTCTTACGTGTAGGATTCCTATGCTCGCAAACTACTTGTGAGTTGTGAGTTATGTGGGTCATGTGTGCTAAATAACAATATAGTATTGGAACTAGCAATTTTTTTTATAAAAAATAATTTTTATTATCATATATTTTAATAGTATTTTTATTTTTTTTTATTTCAATATATTTTAAATAAGATGGATAATCAACAAATTTTTGTGTAAAATTTACATTACTTTTTTATACTAGTTAATAATATTTTTAAATGTTATCTATTAATGAAGTATATAAAATTTTTATATATGTTTCTAGCTTTTGATAAATTTTGTTTTAATGACTAATTTATATATTTTTAATTAATTAAAATATATTTTTTGATATTAAATATTATGATATAAAAAATTCGATGTCGTAAAATATAATAAAAAGTTAACCCCTTTTTCATTTAATTTTAAAAATAAAGTTAATTTGTTTTCTTCCCCGACTACTATTAATCGAAGAAATAAATAGGCAAAAGATCCCGTTGAAAAAGATGACCACAAAAAAAGTCAACGATAGTAAATAAGGAAAAAAAGGTTGATAGGAATCTCAGTCTTTACACATTGAAAAAGATAAAAAAAATATATATATAATAGAAGATAAAATGTAACAAGAAAAATATTAAAATGTTAATATTTTAATAGGAGCAGGTGGCGAGAGGCGAGTAGCTATTAGAAGTCAAATAAATGAATTGATCAAGAGAAGTGGCATCCATACCAATGTTGAACGTTTAATTTTTGAAAGTTAAAACAAATAAAATCAACTTATGTTTTTTAGTATATGAAACTCAAAAGTATTAATTATCATACGTTTTTCCTATATATTAGTAGCATTTTTTTCCTGCTAGCGGCATCTGCTTAGTGAAAAGTGGCAACAACGAGGAAAAATAGTTACAAAAATGAAAGAGATACGAAGAAAGAAGGAAAAAAAATAAAATTACATTTTATTTCAACGTTTTTAGTTTTTAAATTTTTCGCCCCTTTAATTTCCAGTCAATAGTTTTTAGTTTTATAATTTTTTTAGAGTTTTATAAAATGTTAGCCAAATTATTTTTATAATAAATCATGAAACATTATAAACAATTATTAAAAGATATCAATAATAAAGATATCAATTACTATTCTAACATAAAAGTTCACTTGAATATTAAATCAAAAAAATTAAAAAATAATTTGACAAAAACTAATAGAAAATGATTAAAGTTATCATAAATTATGGTATGATTAAAATTTATTCATTTTTATAATAATTATGTTAAAATTAATATCTAACATAATTTCTGTTTGGTTCATAAGGTAATTTTTTAATATTAATAATATATCAAAATTAAACTCCTTAACAACAACCATGTTTAAAACTCTCTATCTCTTAATGTTTTTATTTAATCGTAGGTACCATTGGCGGGGGAGGTAGTATTGTTTGAGTGGAAATATCCATAACATGACGATCGAGATCAACTCCAGACTAAATCTTTTTATTTTTTTTATATACACAGAACATAAATTATAGATCCTACCTAAGGATAGGCAAACGTATACTTGAACTAATTACGTTGAAAATTAAAATTGATAAATATTTTTAAAAATAATTATAATCTCTGTACATGATTTATTTGACGCGTGATTTTTCTTGATGCACGCAAAAGCATACAATATAAGAAGATTTTTTATGTGGTTAAGATTTTTTTTTTATTGAAAATCATGTTAAAATGTATTAACAATTAAAATACTTGTGATTTTGTAATATTTTTACTTTCTTAACCATTATTCTAGTGATATTGGTTAGTATAATTTGAAAAAGAAAATAAAACTTAAACAAAATATTTTTTAATTCTATTCAAATTACTTCGTGCATACGGTCACATGGCTGGCATATTATTATAAGTTAAAATTCATCGTCAATGTAAGTAACAACTTTAAATATTGGTATGCTTTCATGTCAAGCACAACTGGATGTACAACCAGCATGATAAGTGAGCCCTCTCTCAAATTGTTGCATAAAAAAAATAAAATGTTTTTGTTTTAAGTGATTATATATTTACACCATTAAAACTATTGAAAACGATAAAAAATTATTTAAAATAATGTTAGTAACGTGTATTGGGTCAATTGATCCATATTAAAAAATACACACGGAAAAGAAAAGGGATACAGACAGAAAGAAAATCTCATAATAGGTTAAATTTTCTCTATATATAACAATCAGTAGCAGGTTATCGTCTTCACGTTTTTCGCCTGTGTATATGGTCATATATATGCTTATCGTTGTTAAAAGCACAAACACGAAAGTATAAATATCTTCATGTCTCCTTGGGTTATTGGCGTTGCTACCATTGTAGCAGCGATTCTTATTTACCGGCTCGTGAGACTTATAACTGGGCCTTCATTATCTCTCCCACCAGGGCCACGGCCATGGCCCATTGTGGGAAATTTACCTCATATGGGCCCTGTACCACACCACGCCCTCGCTGCCTTGGCTCGCATCCATGGTCCTCTTATGCACCTTCGCTTGGGTTTCGTTGACGTCGTGGTGGCGGCTTCCGCCTCAGTAGCGGAACAGTTCTTGAAGGTTCACGACGCCAATTTCTCAAGCCGGCCACCGAACTCCGGCGCCAAATACATAGCTTACAACTATCAGGATCTTGTGTTTGCTCCGTACGGCCCGCGGTGGCGCTTGCTCCGGAAAATAAGCTCCGTTCACTTGTTCTCCGGCAAGGCCTTGGACGACTTTAGACACTTGAGACAGGTTAGTATCGTTTAAATTTTCATATTGATTTTGTGTCTTGGCTGATTATATTCACTGGTTCATCCATCCAATGTCTGAATTTTTTTGTATTATATCATCCATTTTTATTTAGAAATTCGAGTATACACTTGGGAAGGAAATCATTATTTTAAATTTAAGATTATTATAATATAAATTTTAAATTTTAACATACTATATCAATAAAGATGGTTTGTCTTAATTTTAATAATTTTGTTTCTATGGTTTTTTTTTTCTTAATTTTAATTTTTTTGTTACTTAATATGAAACATTTATTATTAATAGTAAAAATATTTACTATTTTTAATTTATTCTTATTTATTGCCTTTATTTAATTTTAAAAATATCTATAGTTAAGCAGATAACTTATAGTCTATTATTAAATATATAAAATATCGCTAGTTAAGAAAAATAGTTAAGCTTGAGGGCTTTCTAACGAACGAAGAATTCCGTTCACTGATTTAATAGTTGTTTATACAAATGAAATTAATGTAAATAAATTGATAAACAATGCAAAAAACCCTGGAGCAATAATAGTAAAGTTTTCATGTCGTTCTTATCACTTTTGCTGTGTATCACGTGCCATCACCTTAGACAAAACATAAATTAAAGGTAATTGAAGAAAATATTGATGATCCATGTATGACACAAATTTAATATTATTCAATGAGAGAAAGATAATGTATAACATGAAACGTATAATTAAAGGAAATGTTGATGTTATCCAATTACGATATATTTTTAATAACAAGTATATTTAATTTAATAATATTTGTATTTATTTAATATTTTTTATCTTTTATTTTTCATAACATTACATCATTATCATATTTATTTAATTTTCTTTATATCTACCTTAAGATGTCTATATTCTAAAAATTATTCCCCAAATATTTTTCTTTTAATAATGATAAGTAAGAGATGTATAATCACCTAAACTTAGCTCACAATTATTTAAGTGATCCTCGTTTGTAATTGATCAATAAATTTGATCGTGGATCAATTTAAAAAGGTATTGTGTCTTTTTTTGTTCTAAAGAAAATATTGTTCGATTTCTTGAAATCTTTTTGAATAACACAGTAAATTTGTGTTTGAAAAATGAAAACCGTTTCTCGTAATATTAAACATAATTCTGATTAATACATATTATAATAGTATTTCTATTTTAATATATTATATTCTTATATTTTTATTTTATTCTACTCATTTTTATATATACAAAATTTCTTTTCCTATTAAAAATGATTCTTACCACTCATGATTCATCTCAATAAGTTTTATCTTGGTTTTCTTTTGCTTTTAAATTTGGTTTCTAACCATTTAAACAAACAGTCTCGTATCTCTAGACAACTAAAATACTTAAAACTTAGTTAACCACAGATCCGATACTGGAATTGTTATGCCTCAGTGTGTGTGCTCATGTATTTTTAATGTCTTTATTAATGCTAACGTGATCGGAAAGTAAACAATGTGTACAGTTTGAAAGTTTTAGCATCGGTGGATCTAATTAATTACTCTGTTAGGCAATGTGATTAATATAGGAATACATAAGATTAAAATATAAAGGCGTTTACCAAATATATATATATATATATATATATATATATATATATATATATATATGTATATATATATAAAGGCAAAAAAAAAAACTTTCAAGTATCATTATTTTATATTTTTTATACGATAAAAAAATGACAAAATTCAAAGGTAGAATATCTGATAAAATTACTTTAATTGTTTATTACTCAACTAGTCTTAACAATTTAAGTGTCTTTATTATATGATAAAATACTAATCTTACATGATTAATTTATTAATGATATTAATAAAAGTACCTTTCAGGAAATATTAAATTAATTCAACAATTTAAAATAAAAAACTAAGAAGTTGAACCACGGAATGATATGTTATGTCAAATGTAAGATGTTGACTGACGTAAGTCCGTAAATTTAAAAGCCAGAGTAGATCAGATTAGTTTGAAATATTCATAAAATTTGGATAAGTAAAAAACTGACCTAATCCCGATTAAGAATTGATTAAACTGATAAAGAATAATGGATAATAAGATATGAACAGGTAACAATAGACCAAAATGGTTAAAAAATTATTAATTTTCCTAAAAATTATAATTCTAATAATTTTTAAAATAAATAAGCTTGTATATGATATATATTGTTATTATTATAATTCTTTATTTTATAAATATATAATATAATAATTTGAGTTAATTTAAAATGTATTTAACTACATTTTCTAATTTTATGTTGGCTTAATATTCAACGTATTATATAATATTAAACATATCTATTTAATTATTAATAATTTAATTTAATTTTATTATAAAACTATAAATCTGTATCTTGAAAAGTTTAATTTCATTCTCAATTTAAAAAACATTATTGGATTTGTGACTAATCCTCTTATATGTTTTGTTTTGGACTATGAAACATCAAGGGTAAATTTGACGTCGGAACATCTCATCAAATGCCACAATATTAATCCATGCTGCACTTTCTCAGATGAGAAAAAAATATTTTAAATTTTTAAAAAATCATTTTTATTTTAAAACATTATTTTTAATTAAATAACAGAAAGTATTACTATTTTGTGTTTGTTTTTATATTTTTTTTCACACCAACGTAACATTGGAATGTATTTGCATTTATGTATTTAAGGACTAATTTAAAAAAATAAATTATTGACAATTTTCTCTCTTATTGTATGTATGCAAAATAATTTAATATTTAATAATAAACGGAGAACGGAATTAGAGAGTGGTGTGGCGATTTTATTTTAATAATATATATATAGTTACTGAAAAATAAATTTTTAAGATTCATTTTTTATAAAGAAAATATAAGAAAAGATAAAAAAAACGAAAAATTAATATTTTTCCTAAAAATAATAATGTTTCTCTTTTCTTTATTTTTCTTTAATTAAATATATATATTATTATCCATATCGCTTTTGTTGTTCAATCAAACTATACATTAATATACTTTTTGCATTAACCCTTCCTATGAAAGGGTGGGGCTGGGGACTGTTCAAAAACTTTTCAACATCTGACGACTATGAATGCATGTGACTCGTCCGAATTATAAATAAGGGGAACATCTTCCATTAGCTCACAGATTCAACAAAATGAAAAGGAAAAAGAATTATAATATGATTTCCGTATGAGTACAGTATAACACCCATATTGACATAGGACAAATTTGAACTGCATCCCCTAAAATGTCGGTGCCACTTCGTTGCTCTTCAACACCAAAGTTTACCCACTTCGCTGTTCTTCAACCAAAAAGCCTCTATCTTGAAAAGATTATAAGGAATTTATAAAAATAATTACTTGTTTTTATAAATTTTAATATATTATATTAAAATATATTATTTTAAATAAAGTTTATAATATAAATATTCATATAAAAATTATTAAAATATTATCGAAACACATCTAAAAAACCAAGTTCATTTTAAAAATATATGAAAATTAAATTACATTAAACATGTTTTGCCGGGATGGTGCACTTGGTGTATTAGAATAATATAAGATAAGCTACAATGTAATTTTTGTTTTGTATAATATTTGATAATTAATATATTATATATTTGTATATTATTTATATAATATTTAATTTAAATAAAAAATATTTATATTTTATAATATTTTATATATATACACGCGCTCGAATTAACAAGTTTATTTTTCACATTTGAACGTAAATGCAGGAAGAAGTAGGAAGATTGACACGGAACCTAGCGACTACAGGCTCTAAAGCAGTGAATTTGGGACAACTGTTAAACGTGTGCACGACGAATGCATTGGCAAGGGTAATGATAGGACGGCGAGTTTTCAACGATGGGAATGGTGGCTGTGATCCCATGGCTGATGAATTCAAGTCTATGGTTGTGGAACTTATGGTATTGGCTGGAGTCTTCAATATTGGTGACTTTGTTCCCGCCTTGGAGTGGCTCGACCTGCAGGGAGTGCAAGCCAAGATGAAAAAATTACACAAGAGATTTGATTCATTCTTATCTAGCATTGTTGAAGAACACAAGATCATTTCCAAGACTGAGAAACATCAAGACATGCTGAGTACGTTGTTGTCACTTAAAGACTCTCCTGAGGATGGAGAAAAACTCACTGATACAGAGATCAAGGCTTTACTTTTGGTATGTATTCAAGACACGGTTAATTATTTTTTACTTTTCTTCACCAATGTTATCTCTCTCTCTCTCTCACACATATCACAAACCACATGACTCACCCCATATATGAATAAATTTCATAACTCATTATGTTTATACATCACACAAATAAGAATTTATTTATTTAATTTTATAAGGAAAAAAAAGATGATATGTATCAATGCGAAACCATATTAATATTAATGCAAATTGAAGTCGCTAATCACTAATGAATGAATAACTTTTGTAGAACATGTTTGCGGCTGGAACGGACACATCATCAAGCACAACAGAGTGGGCCATTGCTGAACTAATTAAGAACCCAAATCTTATGGTCAAACTTCAACAAGAGTTGGACAGTGTTGTGGGCCGGGACAGGCTTGTGACGGAACTAGACTTGCCCCACCTTCCTTACTTAGAGGCTGTGGTGAAGGAAACGTTTCGTCTCCACCCATCAACCCCTCTTTCCCTCCCACGTGTTGCGGCAGAGAGTTGTGAGATCTTTGGGTATCATATCCCCAAAGGAGCAACTCTCTTGGTCAATGTTTGGGCCATAGCACGTGACCCAAAGGAATGGCCTAACCCGTTGGAGTTTAAGCCTGAAAGGTTCCTCCCCGGTGGTGAGAAGGCTGATGTTGATGTTAAGGGCAATGACTTTGAGGTTATACCCTTCGGTGCTGGACGTAGAATATGTGCTGGTATGACTATGGGCCTAAGGGTGGTTCAATTACTCACTGCTACCCTGGCCCATGCATTTGATTGGGATCTGGAAAATGGGCTTAACCCAGAAAAGCTCAACATGGATGAAGCATATGGACTCACCCTCCAAAGAGCAGTGCCACTCTCGGTCCATCCTCGCCCTAGGCTCTCACCACATGTCTACTCATCATCATCTTCCTCTTCTTAATTTGGATTTTAACTTCTTGCTGTTATGTATTCTCCCTATGCTCCTTTTATTAACACGGATCCTCTTAATAAATGGTAAAAGTTATCGCTACTCTAAGTTGTAGTGGTCCGAAAAAGGGTTTGGTTAGTTAATTAGTGGTAGTACCGTCGAGTTTGTGTGAATATACCCTAATCATGTACTTGTAATAAGTTGTAAAACAATTATGAGTTCATATGAATACTCTTTCTATTTGATGTAGGATAAGAGAGAGTGTTATCAAGTGATAGGAAACTTAACAATTGAGCCCAAGTGTTCCAGCATGGATGTTGTTTATAATTATTTTCTTTTTTTCCTATTATGTATGTTTCATGTTTGGGGGATAAGAACAATGGAACCAGCTATGAAGATGTACTAAAAGCCTACTATTGTGATCTTTGTGCTTAACCCCTTCATGAAAATTTCTGTCCTTTTTTACTTCCCAAGTCCAACACATGAGTAATTATAGCATCTGAAGGATTTTCCTGCCATTTTATATCACTTCATAAGAAAATAAATATTTCAACCTTTTTTTTTTGTAAAATGAAAATTATTAAAAAATAAATATTATAATGTAGAAAATATCATCCTTTTTCCTTATATACGAATCGTCGTGAAGCACTGAATGTTCTAAAATTTCTCAAAGCTATATTTTATATCTCAACAAAATTGTGGTTTTTTACTTTTTAACAAGGTATTAATGTGGAAAAAAATAATTTTAATTTTAAAAAAGAATAAATATTTGAATTTTTAATTCGATAATCCATGTTAGTCGACTTTCGTTTGATCTATTCATTTGAAGATAGAACCAGTATTTGAAATGATAAGGTAAATAATAAAGTTCCTGAAGTCTCGAACAAAGATTTGGAAAATTTTGCAGTACATATGATCTGAAAGTATTTTCAAACTTGAAAATATTGAAAGAAATTCTATCAAAAGAAATTAGTGTCCTATTAGAAATATTAAATTATCATCATGTTGGTTTTTTTTAAATACATTATTTCTTATAAAATATTATTGCTAATACTGAAATGTTGCTATTGATGAAAAATGTTTTCAAAACTGAAATTGTTCAATTTCTACTTGAGATTAATTGTCTTCAAATAAATTAAAATAATTAAACTTTTTTTAAGATTGTATGGATCATACATTTCATTTTATGAGATTTAAAAAATATTTTTAATTTTTTAATTTATAAATTAATATTTTCTTTACTTTTTTAGTTAAATAATTGTGAAGATTAAATCAAAAGAAGATTAAAATAAATCATTTTTATAAAATCAGAGGTCGAAACCTGAGTTTTAAAGTTTCGGGAACTAAAACATATAATATATACAAATTTGAAGATTGACTTTAAGATTTACCCAAAAAAAAATATTATCTGTTCAAAATGTTAGAATTACTTAATTATAAAAATTTAATAACTAATTATAAAATTGAAGAATAAAATAGCAATTGATAGATGCGGAATCACACTTCATATAAAATTACTTTAAGGCTCAAAAATTTCTAAACACCGAGCCTTAACCATTGCATTGTCTAATGTTCATGAGTATGTTTAAAAAAATATTTTAATAGCTGAAATTATTAGATGTAACTTTTTTTACTCGTTATTAACGTTTTTTAAATTTAATTTATTAAAAAATTACTTTAAGTAATTTTTTTTTTGTTTTTTAACTCATAGTTAAAATATTTTTTAAATTTTTAATATATTTTTATAACCAAATTTTTTATATATCTATTTATTTTTATAAGTTCAGTGTTATTTGATTCTTTTATAATAATATTATTAATTTTAATAGATTAATTGTAAATTATCATAAAATATTACATTTTAAATTATTATTTTGGTATATTATTTATTTTATTAAAAATATTGAAGCAATTTGATAAATAATTAAAAATAAAAATAATTACTTTTTAAAAAATTATTTAAAATTGATTTGTATAAAAGTTAAAAACAAATGTTTTTATTTTTAAAAAAATTATTTAATTAAATTTTAAAATATATTTTGTTACAAAAATATCATATTTTAATTTTTACGACTTAATTTTATTAAACAATTTTAATCAAATGATAACTTATCAACTTTTTTTTATAATATTTTATTTTTATTTTTAAGCTAATTTTTCTGCTTTCAACTCGCTTTTAAGTACATTTACGAGATTATATCAAGTAATGAAAACTTCTTCGAATCAAAATTTGCTTAGATTATGTGCACGTTTGTATAACTGCTTCAACTTTGCAAACTACGTTACGGCTTCCAGAATGGGAAATAATCGCATTCGTAAAACTCGGTTGAAAGTGTCCCGAAACGTGTGTAAAACATTTTCAACATTTACACAAACCGAGCTTATAAATGTGTTTGTTTGCACAGTTCTAAATTGAAATTTCCTCTTAAGGTTTTTCTTGTGGGCTAGCATAAACTATATTCACACTCACTAAACGTTTTAGATCTCGTTCTAAAGTAAAGATTCATTATACATTGGTTTACAATAACATTCACAGAGACGAGGACAATCTTTTATAGACTCCAAATACCCCTAACTATAAACTCCTAGCTTGAAGACAAACACCACAATCAAAGTCTATGCTATTGCATCCTTTACATATTTCATGGTAATAAAAAGAAAAATTAAATAATTGAAATTTGCAATTATTAAATTGCAACTACATAAAGGGTAATTATTGTAACCTGTTTCTGCTAGGATTCACGTAACAAACATGGTTGCAATTATCTTCACACATATCGTTGCTTCAGCTAGTATTCTATTGAGTTATTTCACTTATATATTATTAAAAGTAATTTTTTAAAATTAATATTTTCTCAATTTTTTAAATTAATTCAATATTTCAATGCATAATAACCATATATGTGACACTGAAAACTTTCAATACTATTTATTTGAAAATTTTGATTTATAAATTGATAAATAATGACCTCAAGTACCACCTCTCTTTTTTATTTTTATTTTTTTATGATAATATTATTAATTATCATAATAATAGTTTCTATGATTTCTATCTTGACCTTTATTTTATTTTAGATTTTCTTTCATAAAAAAAAATTTATTAAACAGAAAATTATCTATTTAAAAAGAATAAGAATTGTTTTTATATTAAAAATAATTCTTTTATATATAACTTTTAGTAGGATTATACGTCAAGGAAATACTATTTTTTAATTATGATAATTAATAATCAAGTTCGGTCGAAGATAGAAGAATTATTTTCAAGCATCTTAAGAAAATTCTTACTCGATTTAAATCTACAACAGTATTTAATATTAATGCTAAACTATATATATATATATATATAATACTTTAAATTATCTTTAGTGAAAAAGTTTTACATTATTATGAATTTATACTTTATTATACCTCAAACATGTGAATAAGTAGGATTTGAACTTAATTAAAAATATTGAGTTTAAACTTTGAACAATAACAAATATATGTGGCCAGATAAAAAAATTATATTTTATTATATCGTTAAAAAAATTAATTTCTAACAACTGTTATATTAAGGAAAGAACAAAGTTTTTATCTTAAAATATCAAATCTTATTTCTATTTTACGAGGGATCTAGATTTAATAAAAAATATTTAAAAGTTTTTGAAAGAATAAAAAAACGTGATAATGGCATTCAAATACCATTTATTTTACTTCCTAATTTAGACAAACATACAAAAATTGTTTTAAAATACATTTACCACATGCTGGATGTGTAGTTTTGTACAGTTTATGACAAGTGTGGTATATTTTTTCTATTCTTTTTTATAAAATGTCTTCAATTAAATTACACAAACTAATAAAAATAATTAATTTTTCTTAATGTTTAAAAACAATATTACAACTTATCAAATCATAAAAAAATATATTATCATGTTACCAAAATTAAGCCCATGACAGTTGGCTTCACATTTCAAACCAGTACTATATCATGGCTTTGTAAGCCATTAATTATATTTGATTCAGCAATAAAGATAATTTATGATTGTTACCAAATAATGGGTCCATTCTATAAATAAACACTACAACTTGCTAAATCATAAAAAAAATCAAAGAAAGTGTTATCATGTCACCAAAATTAATCATAACCGTTAGCTTGTCGTTAAACTGCACTGTACAATCTATTCTATCATAGCTTTATTAGCCATTAATTATAATTGATTCAACAGATAAAAGATTGGCGGTTATTTGATTATAGTTGGCAGTGGATCTATTCTATAAACAATAGATAAAAGATTGGCGGTTAAGTTTTGACAACCAGTAATACAAATTTATTATTATTATTATTATTATTATTATTTATAATTAGGAAAGGATTGAAGGTTGGATTCCAGACTTCTAGTTTAATTTTGAATTCTTTATCATTAGATAAATTTTAATACTTTTTTATTTTTATTTTTTACATATTTTTTGCTTTGGTTCCATTCTCTGAGAGAACAAACTGTGTATGAAGTTACACCAAAAGTTTGTGGAATTTAAGGGTGACTATTGTTGCAACACAATACCCTCTTCCTCTCCTAAATTATATAAAAAGGAATACTATGCATATGATAGCTCTATGCCTCGGCTTGGTTCCTTGGTAGCGCTTTGGTCATATTGACAAACCAATTCAATAATTAATCTTTGATTTAACAATAGTATAAAATTCCTTTCCATATTTAAATTAAATTTTACTATTATTATTATTATTATTATTATTATTATTATTATTATTATTATTATTATTATTATTATTATTATCTTATCCTGAAAAATAGAAATGAGAAAAATTCAAATTTTCAACTCATATGTCGTTATTATTTTGAAGTCGTTTAAGATGTTGGAGATACTTTTCTTAACATATGACTCGAAAACTTGACTTTCCTTTCCTTCTTGAATGTAAAACTTGACTTTCCTTTTCTTGTTGAATGTAAAACGACGGAAATTAATATATATTACACACTTTACTTAACCAATGCCCTTTTCTTTCTTTTTTTTTTTTTTCTAGGTACTAGAAAGCGTTGACAAACTTAACAAATCAAAATTGCCGTAAAGTTATTTTAAAATATATCAACGATTTAATAATAATATAAAAAAATTACAAATTGCCTATCTCTAACCCATTTTTCTCCTTTTGTTTTAATGAAAACAAGATCATAAAAGAAAAGTCAAGTTTTTAACTTTCGTGTTTATGTGCATATATATATATATATATATATATATATATATATATATATATATATATATATATATATATATATATATATATATATATATAAAACGAGAAGAGTTCATTTTTTAAGAATAGGAGAATTGAAAATTTGGATTAAAAAATTAAGGGAATTTTTTTTTCTTATTATAATAAATAAAAATAATAAATACAAATTATTAGACTTTATTTAAATTATTAAAAATATAAAATAAATTAATATATCAATTTTTAATAATTATGTCACTACCAAATTTTAATCTTAATACCTATGTATAGTGATAATGTTTGAATTTACATTTTTAGCATAAAAATAATAAAAGCCGTTCTCATTGTAAATACTAAATGTCTATCCCTAACCTTTCCTAGTTAGTTTCTCAAGAATATTGGTTAAAAAATTAATAATAGTAAGTGATTATTATAAATTACACCAACATTCTACTAAAAATTATGATGGATTGTATTAATAATAATTTTAATAAAAAAATCACTTCTAATTTCTTAAGCAGTATTCTTAGAGGATTGATTAACATTTGTTACACATATATAAAACATATTAAATAAGAATATTTGATTTCGAAAAGAAATACAGATTATAAATCAAAGTTATACACTAAAACATGGATAGTCAAAAATTAAAATATCGTCAATAATCACATGATTATTAAAAAAATTATGAAAATTTTTATTTGATTTTAACCATTTAAATAAAATTTAATAATATATATCTATTGTTCTCATTTTTCATATAATTAAATGTTTTCATATATATATATATATATAAATTTTTCCTATAATTAAAATTTTTCATCTAATTAATATATATACTTTGTAATATGTGAATTTAATAAATTAAATTATCTACTTTAAATGTTAAAAATATTTAAATTTATCAAATAACATCAATTTAATGTATAATATTTTTTTATAATTATTTACCATCAAATTTTATATTTATAAATTTTAATTTTTGTAAGACATAGTATGCATGATAATCATGTTAGTATATCCTATTATTTAATGATCAGATTTGTTAAATTTGTATAAAAAATTATTAAATTAAATATTTTTAACATGAATTAAATATAAATATTAAATTTAATACTTATATCAATTTAATAATTATTTATATAATATAAAATTTATTAATTTAACTGTTAAATTATAATAATGATATAATTATGTATATTAAATTTTAAATAATTTAAATATTTATATATATTATTCAACTTAAACATTTTCTAAATATTTATTTATTGAAGAAGATATAGAAAGGTAAAATAAATCAAATTTTTTCATAAAGTAAACTCTAGTTACGCACTTCTAAAAACCAATTAAGGTGCACATATATAATAAATATAAGCTTTACGCCAAGTATTTATAGAAGATAAAATTAATAAAACTTATTCGAAAACTTATTTGAAAAAAAATAAACAAGAAAACTTAAAAAAAATTAAATTATATAAGTTGATTCTAACCTTTGACAGAAGTTTGATTTATTTATTTTTTATTTTCTCCTCTTATAATAACTACTATAAAAAGTTTATCCAAACGAAAACCTTATTGTTAAATTATTAAACTATAACTGAATTCCTTTACCGTGAGTTTATATGTTAGTTTTGATAAAATTGTGTTAGTCATGTTTCATTCTTTGTGCTCATAAATGGGAAATCCCTCAGATATTTTTACCCCTTAGAGATGACTCAAACCAGAGGATCTATTATCTCTATATCTTTTTATTCTCTTTTGCTGAAGCCTTTAACCAATAATTATTAGGGCTATTGAGAACAAAACCCTCTATGAGGTGAAAATTGATCTAAAAACCTCATCTATCTCACATTTCTTTTTACAGATGACAATATAATATTTTCGTACGCTACAAAGGAAGAAAGTTACGAGATAATAAGAACCATTATGAATACTTATGGACAATGGATCAATTATGACAAACCTAAGATTAGCTGCAGCTAAAATGTGCTTAGTACTGGAAAGGATGAGTTTACATTAATTACGTTTTGGAGTTTAGGCAACTGATTCTCATGAAAAATATTTAGATCTTTTCATCATTGGCTAAATAAAAATCTTAGATGTTTATTTGTTAGAACTCTGATATTCATACACTTTAAGATGAGACGTATTGAATAGTAAGAACGAGATTGAAAAGAAAAATTTAGATAAAATGTATCAAGTGATGTGATAGAAAAAATAAAAAAAATGTATTGAGATATAAATATTTATAAGATATATATATATATATATATATATATTTAAAAATATATGAAAAAGTCAGACTGCCACTACATGTACGAGCCGAAAAAGAAAAAAAAAGTACAGCAGCACACTTTGATTTTCCATCAGGAAGACTAATCTGTCTGTACTAATCCTTATTACACTCGTCATAAATAAACACCTTACATTGAAGTTTAAACATCTAAATTAATACTAAGTATGTAAATCAGTTGACAAAGTGTGTTTTAACTTAATTGGTAATATTGGCTTCAACTTATATAAATAATTCTTTCTATTTTTTTTCACACACATTTACATATCTACCTCAATACACGTGAATATAAATAAAAGAGATACAGTTAGTTTATCAGCATAACATTAAGTTCTCATCATTTGAATTTTCTTTTCTTTTTTTTAACTATCTATTTATATATTTATTTATAAAAAAATTTATATGTTGATAAATATATTAGAGCTTATCTCATGAAAGCTAAGGACTGTATCATGCATCAAATTGGTCAAAATAATTTAAAAAATAATAATAATAATAAAGAAAAAAAGAGTTTAGAATATATATATATATATATCTATTATAAATAAATAATCATATTTATATATAAATATATGTATATATATATAAGATTTTAAAATGAAATTAATATTTTTTTAATTTTAAAAAATTATTTAAGAGCAATACAAAAAAATTTATCATATACTATCTAGACATAGAATGCCTGAAAAATTAATTTATAAAAATTTTATATAAAAAATATTAAGATAAATTAGGTAAATTAAATGTCTAACATATATAAAAAATTGAAAAAATAAAAAAAATATCTTTTATAAAATAATAGATTTTATATATTTTTATAAAGTAAAAAATATTTAAACTTTTTACTAAAATTTTTAATTGAATATTTTTTTATACCTTATATTTATTATATATATATATATATAATTTAAAATTATTAAGTGGACTTTTCTTTTTGAAACATTTTTCAACCGGAGTGGATTTAAGAATCATAACAATAATATAATTTTTTTAATGCCTATAAAACATTGTGTCCTTTATTAATTTATATTCAAAATCTTATATTCGAGTGAGAATAACACTGATTAAATTTATAATTTTAAGATATTATTTTACATAATTTAAATGATTATTTAATTTAATCTTAATATTATATCTATATTTTAAAATAATTAAATTATCAATAAAAAATTATATAAATTAAATCTAAAAGTAATATTTGAACATAAATAAATATAATTTTAAAATTTTTAATAATAAATAAAATTTTATTATAAAATTAAAAAAATACAAAATGTATTTTTACATTTTAATTAATTTTTTTATCTAAAACTGAATAATAAAATTCTGATTAAAAGAATACAACAAACTATGATACATTCTAATTCTAATACTATGTTGAGAATTAAATATATATTTAATTTAATTTTAAAAATTAACTTATAAAATGAAAGATAGTTTTAAATATTATATATATATAGTTTATCTTTCTTTTATTCAATATAAAACTTATAATGTTCAAAAAAAATTACTTGATCATTTACTAGATTGTTGCATGAATGATGCAACACGGACGTCGGACAGAATGGCTTCGTGGATTGCCATTTTACGCTGTTGACCCCTTTTTTTTTTCTTTTAATTAAAAAATAATTTTGATCTTATTTATTTGTCATTGAAAAGTTTTAAGACACACATTTTATTTCAGATATTTTTTCAATTTATAAGGCATGCAACAAGAAGCTTGTAAGATAGATCATTCATCTTTCTAAACTAATAAGATACTTAAATTAATTAAAAATTATATTTAACATTTGGTGAATTTTGGCTCTAATAATTTTAAGTTGTGTTTGAAGCATCTCATCTATCCTAGCAGTAATATATAATATATAATAATAAGAATAATAATAATAATAATAATAATAATAATAATAATAATAATAATAATAATAATAAAGGTTAAATATATTTTTATTTTTTAAAATTTTTAAAATTTTAGTTTAAAATTTTAATTTTAAAATATTTAATTTTAATTTTTCAAATTTTTTTAAATTAATTTTATAAGTAACATATATTGATATTTATTATATTAACAATGAAAGATTAAAATTAAATTATTTTAAAAAATAAAAAACCAAAATTAAATATTTTAAAAATAAAATGTCAAAATTTAAATTTAAAAAAATAAAAAACATATTTAATCTTAATTAAAAAAACAACAAATTAAATCCTTATTTTCAACTCTAATTTACAAAGTTTTTATAGATTTTTTTGGTTTTAGGGAGGAGGAGTCTTAATACAGTCAAAAACATTGGGAAGCTGGTTTGGTGGGTGTGGTGGTGGGCGGTGGCTGATCGACCTTAGGCGGTGGAGCCCCCACATAGATAAATGAATCCGACAAAGTCTCCTTCAAACACTCGAATCTCACCGACCAATCCGTACTTCAGTTACATAGATAGATGACACACAAGAAAATAAAGGGAAAATTGGAAGTTCGGTTAATAACAGCCATTAACTTTTTAATAATTTTTTTAATATTCTAAATCTATATATATATATAAAGATAATTTTTTAATATATATATAAAAGCGAGATAAATAAAAAAAACTGCACTTAAACTGTGTAATTTTAAAAATATATAAAAGTAGAATATGTTATATATATAAATTTATTTTTTTTTATAAAATTTAGTGTTTATCTTATAATTATTAAATAATAAAAATTTAAATAATTTTTTAAATTAAAAAACTTAAATTTATATATACATAAAATTTAAGATAATATAAATTTAAATTTACATGTATAGTTAAGACAATATATAATATCACATTAATTTAAAAATATATAAAAGTAAAATATATTATCGTATGTTTGATAAAATATTTTAATTAATTAAAAAATAAATTAACAGTTAAAAAAATTGTTAAATATATTTAGTAGTGTGATTTAATTTTATAATTATTAAATTTTTAGATGATTAGTTGGCTATTAACTTCTTTTAAAAATTATTTTTAATAATTTTTATATTTTTAATTTTTAATTAAAATATATATATATTTAATATATTTTTATAATTTAATTATATATTAATTTATTTTTATAAATTTAATATTATTAAAAAAATTAATAATATTACTAATTTTAATATGTTTATTATTATATTATCATAAAAATATTATATTTAAAATTATATTTTTAATATATATTATTTATTTTAATTTATTAAATATATTAAATCATTTAATAAAAAATAAAATTATAAAATATTATTTTAAAAAATTTATTTATATAAAAATTAAAATAAATATTTTTATTTTAAAAAATAAAATTTTATTTAATTAAATTTTAATATAATTTTTAAATATAACATATTTATTATATTTTTATTTATTATGTTTATATTTACAAACTAATTTAACCGCTAATTTTATAAAATATATAGCATTTGGATTGCTGTAATTTGCTTTTATTTTTCCATCCTCCTAAGTTGAGAATTTGTATGGCCTCGGATGAATAAAATTTTACTTCACGGGATTCTTGCCATTGGCCGGCGTACTGATTTGCGATAATGGACGAAATATTTATTTAATTTTAATATTTTTATAATATTATAAAAAAATTAAGATATCAACAATCTAAATTTTAACATAAAGTAATATAATTACTTATATTAATTTTAATATATATATATATATATATATATATATATATATATATATATATATATATATATATATATATATATGAGATTGCAACCATGTCAAAATTAATAAGTGTTATCTTGCTTGTACAACTTTCGTTTACTGAAAATTAAATTATTAGGATAAGTATGATAATTTATAGACAGATAAAAAAAAACAAAGGAAGAGACAGAAAAGAATATTTTAAAATAAAATAAAAAGTTAGAAGAAGGATTTTAATCTTTCTATAGGGTAAAGTTTTCTTTCCTTTTCACATTCTTTCGTTCTCTTTTTAATCAAGAGAATAATTTTGTTCCCACATTAATTTTTTTTATCTAAACATAGAGTAATAAATAATATATTAAATTAACATTTTGTATGTTAAACCAAAAACAATAAAATACTAATATATAATATATTGGTAAAATATATATTAATTTTTTATTACAAAAAATTATTTGTTTATATGATGTATTGTATTATTAATTTACCCGAAATATTTATACTAATTGTTAAATTTATACTAAGTAAAGGTTATTTTAATGAAGATTAATCAAGCCTGAAACCATTAATATATAGTTTTTTTTTGCAATAAAACATCAAATTTACCTATTAACATAGTTATTATACCAACGTCTGTGAACAAATGATGTACTAACGGAATTGTGTTAATTATTGTTTGATTTTAATTGATGAAATCCTTAGTGGTAATTCATAACATCAAACTTCAAATGTCCTTTGATAATTAATTTGATCATACGGTGTCTTAGAGATAATCTGCCTTTACATCTTTATGTTCCTTTCATAATAACTAATATTTATTAAAGATTTCTAAGAGTGTTCTAATTTTGAAGTATCATATTCAAATCAATGAATCATGAATTAATTAATTCTCTTTTGAACAAGAGGATTTTCCATGGTGATGACTAACCCTTATTGCGATAATCAACCAGATATTAACGCTACCTGTTGCAGTGATCATAAATAAATTAAGTTCTTACATTGAAATTGTATCACCGGCGGTACGTAAAGAAGTTGACAAATACTATTCTAACTTAATAATCCCAAGTTCAAATTACGTGAACAGGTGAAATTTAATTATTTCAAATCTTTTTCCCTATATAAGAGGAGGCTGTGCTGCACAATAGTAGTTTCATAACATAACATCTTCTTGCCGTTCTGAACCTATATTATGTTCACCGTTGTTTAAAGCACACTGCACACGCACGCACAATCCGTGTCCATGTCTCCTTGGCTTATCGGCTTTGCTACTATTGTAGCAGCGATCCTCATTTACCGGCTCGTTAGACTTATACATGGGCCTTCATTACCTCTGCCACCGGGTCCACGGCCATGGCCCATTGTGGGAAACTTGCCACATATGGGCCCTATGCCACACAACGCCCTCGCAACCTTGGCACGCATACATGGTCCACTCATGCACCTTCGCCTGGGATTTGTTGACGTCGTCATAGCGGGCTCAGCCTCCGTGGCGGAACAGTTCTTGAAGGTTCACGACGCCAATTTCTCAAGCAGACCAACAAACCCCACCATTAGATGTTTGTCCTATAACAATCGAGACTTTACTTTTGCGCCCTACGGCCCACGGTGGCGCTTGCTCCGTAAAATAAGTTCCGTTCACTTGTTGTCCGGCAAGGCCTTGGATCAGTTTAGACACGTGCGACAGGTGAGCATAATTTCTTTTCATATTAATTTTGCATTTTTGCCTGAAGATTTTCTTGTCTAGCACTCTCCATGAGCTAAATTAACCTCACTCATACTTGATAATTCCTTACTTGAGAGTTACTGATTTTTTATGTCTTAGACCAGCATGTATGATGTATCCCATGAATTGAGCAGATTTTTTTTTTTAGTTTTAAATAAATTTTATAAAAAAAGAAATTAAGAATAGTAAACATTTTTATTATTAATGATAAATATTATTTATTTTTAAAATAAATCCTGAATATATAACACATTTAAATTGAATATGAAATTTAAAAATCATTAAAATTAGGTACATCATTTTAATTATATAATATATACAATTTAAAATTTATTAATTAAACTAAACAAAAGTTATTTAAAATTATAATAAATTTAAGATATAATTTATTATAAAAAAGTATTTGAATTTTTTTTATAAAATATCTTTGTTTAAAAATAAATCAAATAAATATTTAAAAAATTATAAATTAAATTTTAATATAAAAAATTAAGTATCTCAATAAAAAACAAAAATCTTAAAAAATGTTTTCATTTAAAAATATGATAATAACTGATTTAAAATTACCTAAAAATTCAGATACAATAAAATTTATGAAATAAATTAAATTAAATTAAATTTTAAGTGTTTAAATTTAACTTATTTAAAAATTTTAAAATATAAATTTAAGTTGTTAATTTTTTTTTCTATTAAAATCTAACCTAATTTAAGTTTATAGTTTATAAATCTATTTAAAAGTTTATATTATAAAATAAATAAATAAATATATTTAAAGTTTATATAATAAATAATTAAAAAAAATTACAAATTTAAAATTTATAAAATAAAAAAAATTATTAAATAAACTTAAAATATATATATATATATATATTAATATTATATAAATAAAATATATTAAAATAAATATAAATATATAATATAAAAAAATAAATAAATTTATAAAATTAAATAAATTATTTTATAAATATAAATTTAACTTATTTATGTAAATTTTTTAATAAATTTAAATTTATATATTTATTAAATAAATTAAACCAACCAACCGTATCCTTCACTTTCATCCACACAATTAATTCGCTTTTAATTGCCACAAAGTCCACTCCTTGTTGTAACTTTTAACACCACAAAATCCTATCTTTTAATCACCGATTTCGTTCTTCTTAGTCATCTTGCTGATTTGTAGTCCACTGCACCTCATGATCTGAGTGGAATTTTAAATTGCTTGTTATCAATTTTGGAGTAAGTCAAAATATTTTTGAAATTTTTTTTTATTATATTAATTTTCAGAAAGAATGAATACGAGTCCAAAAAAACAAATGGAAAAATAATAAAATAAATAAAGGATTAGTCTGTAAAAATTTTGCTATTATTATTTTTAATTTAAAAATCAATTTAACATGTCCTAAAAATTATGGAAACTAATTTGATATTACCTCTCTCATGATCTTTGTTCTTCCTGCACAATCTGCATTCTCGAGCTTTCATTCAATTAATTAAATTGTTTTACACTTCTTGATTATAAAATTGTCAATTTTTTTAAAATCTTTGTTAAAGAAGTTGTTGGAACTATCATTTTACATAGCATATTCCTGTACTAAACTAATTAAACAACATCGATTTTTACTGGGAAAGTGGGCTTTGTTAATACCTTAAAATGGAAGCAGTAGAAATGTGTAAAATTTTAAGTTTTCATTAAATTTTGTTGAATCATTATTATTTTTAAGTAAAGCTCGAAGTTAGTTTTCAAAATCGTATAAATAGTGCATTTTAGTCTTTAAAGCTTTAAAAACTCTTTTTTAGTTTTTAACTTTACAAAATGATATTCACTTGAGTTTTTTTAGACCAAACCATTCTTTTAAGTTATTTATTACTTATATTTTTTTTTATCATTTTACAAAATTAGGAACTAATAAAAAAAATTAAAAATCTTAAAATTAAATTATTAATCCTCATAAAATTTTAAGAACTAATCGGGTTTCTCTTTTATCCTTGTATAAACATAAATTCGATGGAATAGATTTGTTTGAAATAATATAGACGAAAAACTAATGGGGGTTGCCTTTTTTACATCCTTGTATAAACATAAATATGATGGTATGGATCTGTTTGAAATAATTATAGACGAATGGGTGACTGGCGAGTATGAAATAGGTTAAAAAAAAACCACTGAAATTAATTATGTAAAAATTTATTTGCTGAGGGAAGATAATGAAATTTGAATCGTCAGAATTTTGGTTTTATAGAAATAATTTTTCGTTTTAAGAGGATTTTGATATTTTTTATTTTTGGAAATTATATTTTTTAAAAATTGTTTCGAAAAGATTATAATTGCTGAAAATATCGTAAACGTGTTTGATAATATTAAAAAATTCATAGAAATGTTGAATGGCTATAACGAAAACTTTCTTACCTTCATAAAAGTTTTAAATTTTCAACTTCTTTCATACAAATCATAAAAATATAATAAAAAAATATTTTTGAGACTGTTAATTTTTTTAAAATATTTATACCAAATATAGAAACTTAATATTTTCAAGTTAATTTTTTTGAAAAAAACTTAAAAAAGAATTCCAACCAAACATCTCTTAAGAGAAAATACAATAGAAAATACGTGGTTATATGGAAAAGTGGGTAAACTCTGTTCGCAGGGTTAGGCAGCCAGACCCTAAGATATCTTCCCGTATAAAGTACAAGATGTCATGGGTTTAGGGTTCTGGTTTTATATAAATAATTAAAAAAATATAAAACTAATTTAATTTCAAGCTAAATATCCCTTTCGTAAAGAGATTATGAAGCAAGAATGTGACTACTTGAGAGTTGAATCTGTCAATTTTTTCAAATGGGTATGTAACCAAAATGTCATACATGCAGGAAGAGGTAGCAAGATTGGCACACAATTTAGCAAGTTCAGACTCTAAAGCAGTGAATCTGGGACAAAAGTTGAACATTTGCACCACCAATGCATTGGGTAGGGTAATGATAGGACGACGAGTTTTCAACGATGGAAACGATAGCAGTGATCCTAGTGCAAATGAATTTAAGTCTATGGTTCTGGACCTCATGGCATTGCTTGGAGCTTTCAATATCAATAACTTCATTCCTGCTTTGGAGTGGCTAGACTTTCAAAGAGTGCAAGCCAAGACCGAGAAATTACACAAGAGATTTGATGCATTTTTCACTACCATTCTCGAGGAACATAAGATTTCCAAGAGCGAGAAACACCAAGACTTGTTGAGTACAATGCTTTCACTTAAAGAGGCTCCTGAGGGTGGAGATAAACTCACCGATGCGGAGATCAAGGCATCACTTTCGGTGTGTTCACTTCTCTATTATTTTCACACAAAAGTAATTTAAGTAAAAATAATAAAATTAAGTTATAAGATTTTTAATATTATTCTTTAATCAAGTTAAAGTAGAGTTATACCTGTGAAAGACTGAACGCTGACATTAATATTCGGCATACATCATCGAAATAAAAGTTTATTTTTTATTCAACTGTCCCTTTTTTTTCATTAATTTAAACTAATAAGAAAATTTATATTAACGTAAAGTTGTACTAATGTGTATTGAACTTACTGAAGAATAACTAGAAAGCAATAATTTTTTTAGAACTTGTTCGTGGCTGGGACGGACACATCATCAAGCACAATAGAGTGGGCAATTGCTGAATTGATGAAGAGCCAAAGAATCATGGTCCATCTTCAACAAGAGTTAGACAGTGTTGTTGGCAAGGATAGACTTGTGACCGAACTAGACTTGCCCAAACTTAGTTACTTGGAGGCTGTGGTGAAGGAAACGTTTCGTCTCCACCCATCAACCCCTCTTTCCCTCCCACGCATTGCGGCAAAGATTTGTGAAATCTTTGGGTACCACATCCCTGAAGGTGCAACTCTCTTGGTCAATGTGTGGGCCATAGCACGTGACCCTAAGGAATGGCCTGACCCATTGAAGTTCAAGCCCGAAAGGTTCCTACCTGGCGGTGAGAAGGCTGATGTTGATGTTAGGGGTAACAACTTTGAGGTTATACCTTTTGGTGCTGGGCGTAGAATATGTGCTGGTATGGGCTTGGGCCTTAGGATGGTTCAGCTGCTCGTTGCTATTCTAGCCCATGCATTTGACTGGGAGATTGAGAATGGGCTTGGCCCAGAAAAGCTCAACATGGATGAAGCGTATGGATTCACCATGCAAAGAGCGGTTCCTCTTTTGGTCCATCCTCGACCTAGGCTCTCACCACACGTGTACTCTTCATCATCATCTCCATGATTTGGAGTTTAGCTTCTTGTTCTTCTAATGCGGATCCGCTTAATAAAAAATAAAGTCGCCACTGTAGTTTTAGAAGATCCGAAAAAGGGTTGGAATAGTTCATTAGTTACACATCTTTAAGTTTGTATATAAATAAACATGCTTTACTCGCGTGCTTTGAATAATACTTTTACTTGAGCTAGACTTGAGAGAAATATAAGTAGTGCTGAGAGAGACTAAGTAAATGAACCAAATGATGCACACCAAAATGTTGTGTATAATTTTTTTCTTTCTTTCTTTCTCCATGATGGATGTTTTATGTTTGGTGGATAAGAACAATATTTAAGTGAAGAAAGGATATCCGGTGATTCATTGGTAGGATAGGATACTATTTAATATATAAACAATTTTATTTATTTATTTATATTTTTATTTAATGATTAATAATTTTTTAAAATAAAAACAAAATATAAATCAAACGATTCACGTCTAAATATATATCATTATGTGATAATCTAATTTCGAATTATATTATCTATAGCAACATTAAGTCATTAATCCTTTTTGTTTTTTTTTTTTTCATGGAGGGGTAACTCCCGCTAAACCAAGCCATAGTCTCTAGGAAGTTAGTCAAAGGTAAGCAAGTGAAGAATGTTCTTCTACAAATCAAGGTAAAAAACGGACTGAATTTGCATCACCCCAAGTATCCTTTAATTGGCAAAGCCCAAGATGTTCTTTTAATTTAGTGTGAATAATGAAAGAATACTTTATTTTTTCAATTTCTATACACACCTCCAACCATTTTTATATCACTTTGTTCATGATAATAAAAATATATTTATTTACTTTTTAAAAATAAAAAATATTATAACGTAAAAGTATTATTATCCTTTTTCCTTGTATTCAAATGATCGTTAAACATTCATATACCAAGTACAGGAACGTTTTATAATTTTGCTAAGATTGGGAAATGGTCTTTAGAATTACTTCATCAGTAAGATACAAGTACATGTTTGTTTTTCTTTATACTTGACCAAGTTTAAAAATATTTGACAGAAAAATTATGTTGTAAAGGTGCAATTTATAATACAAACAACGTAAATATAAGAAAAAACATAAAATTTAGATTAGTTTACCCAGTTCAAGTGTTTACTTGAGTTTATTTAATTTTTCATCTCACAATAATAAATAATGTCTAACTAATTTTGCAAAACCTACTTGCAACATTCATCAAGTACACTGTAAGAGGAAATTGTAGAACTAATCACGACCCCAATATTTATAATCATTGTCCAACAAGAGTTGGACATCAGAGTGGACCGGGACAGGCTTATGATTGAATTCAACTTGCCTATCTTCCCTATTTGTTGGTTCTGTCAAAGGAAATAATACTTTTATGTGATTAACCTTTCTCTCTTCCACGGACTGCGGGAGAAAGGTGTGACTTACTTAAATAAAAATTCTTTTTATTCTTTTTCTTATTTTTAATTTTTTTTTATTTTTTCTTTCACTTAGAAAATATCCGCCAGAGATACATGACGACTACTGCATATTTGAATGTAGAACTCGTTTAGTTAATATTTAAACCATATAATATGATCTTGATGTTTTGTTTAGATTACAAGAGAAATAATATATATATATATATATATATATATATATATATATATATCATTTGAATGGATAATAAAAGAAAAAGAGAATAATTTTTTTTATTTTGATAAAAAAAAATATATATATATATTAATAATATAAATTTTATTTTATATAAATTGAAAAAAAAATTAATTTTTTATTGTATTTTTTTTATTAATATAATTACTTTTTAAAGTTATATAATAATTTAAAATAAATAAAAAAAAAACTTTTTTTCCTTTCTCGTTTCTCTTGTATTTGAGAATAAAATTTTGGTAGAATTTACAAAAAAAATTATTTTCTTTCATCATATCATACGCAAAAGCAAACGAACAATGAAAGATCTTTGTAGCAGAAGTATTTACTTAAAGTAGAAAAAAATACAAAAGATTATTTTGACACAAAAAATCCAATGTATTCAATCTTCCACGTACATTATTGTGGCTTTTGTGTCATATACAAAGATCAATAATTTATAGAAATTTTTTTTTTTTTTTTTTTCAAGTTGTCTCAATTAGAATTTTAATGAATAAAATTCTAATATATCATTCATTCATTGAAAATCTTACATTTTTTTTATTTTGTCAAAAATTTTTTTAATTGAAAGTTCTTATTTTTCAATTCTCTTTTATTATAAAATTCATTAACTAACAAAATATTTACTTTTTACTTATCACAATAACTTTCTCATCAAATCTTGGACATTTTTTTGAAATGTTCTTAAAAATCTCTCTCCAAAAAATGTTGATCTATATAAGTTGATCTTTTTTTTTCTTTTCTTCTCCAAAAAACCTGATTATTGTGCTAACATGCAACTGTTTAGTTCTAAGATGGTTATGTAGTTACGATGATAAAACTCGTACAAAATCTTTTAATTTATAAAAAAATTTATTTATTCATTTTTTCAAATTATTCAATATAAAATTTTAACAAATAAAACTCTAACAAAATTTTAAAAAATAAAAAATATTTTAATTTACATTAATAAACTTTCTATTAATGTTTAAAAAACTTTAAAATTATAAAAAAAATGTTAAGATTAAATAAATACTTCACAAACACTTTTAATCAATATTTTCAAACATCCATTTACACACTAATGCTCTTATTTTTTAAAATCTTATAATAAAGTTTAACAAAAAATAATTCAAACTTGTTTTGTACTTTTCATATTTTTTATTATCTTAATTTCATAATTTAATTAGTTGTAATATTTAAATAATTTATTTAGTTTCACATATTTTAAAATTTTATATTGGTGTGAGTAATTATTTTATATTAAATGTGTAATTTAATTTATTTCATATAATTATTATACTTTACTTAATTAATAGATATATAACAACTGAAATTAACTTCAAATAATTAATATCATAAAATAAAAAAGTTCAGGCAGCTATTGATAATGCAAAATGATTGAGGCGTATACGAAAATGACGTACATCTGATTACATCCACGTGTCTATTGTTGATTTCTTTTGAATACAATCCAACCTCGTTAAAAATATCTAGTTATATATGACCCCTTCATTTATTTTGTTGTTTAAGAAGAGATTAAAATATTTATTGGTTGATTCTAATTTTTAAAAGAACATTAATTATTATTGTTTATATATGTATATATATATATATATTTATATTTATCTAATTATTATCTATAGTAATAAATCAAAAATAAAAATAAAAAGTAAATTAAAACAATAATATTTTTTTAAAAATTAATAACATTAATTATATTTCTTAATATTTATGTATATCTATTCTAAAAATAAAAATATATATAAAAAGACACTTATATAAATATATATATAAAATTAACAACATTAATTATAGTTTGGATTGAATATAGTTTAATTTTATTAAAATAAATTTTTATTTTTATTTTTTTTAGATTTATATTTTTAAAATATTTTAATTATAATATATAACATTAATCTAAATTTTATTAAATTAAAATAAATTAACCATCATTAATAAATTATAAATAAAATAATTTAAAAATAATTAATTTAACTTAAGTTAATATGAAATATTAATATTTTAAGATATTTTAAAAAAATAAAAATAATTTTAAAAAACGTGGGAAGAAAATCAAAGTTTAATTATCTTGGAAGCATTAGTTTTTATACATAAACTTCCACCACAGGAGACCAAAGTTGGTTGTTAGCCCCAGTCGGAGATAGAACCACCATCATCATCCTCATCCTCATCAACCCAATCCCCACGATCTTGTTCAAGAAAACTTCACTTTGCCACAGACTAACTATACAATGTTCTTTCGTAACCCCAAACTCTTTTCCTTCGCAATCGATCTGAGTATCTGAAATTAACCATGTCAAGGAGAATCCAAGACCAGGCTCTGTCGCCAGTTGGCAGCGATCTCAAGTGCAATGGGTACGACATCTTCCTAGTCGTTTCGTCGGTTTTATTCATTCTGTATCTGGCGGTTCACGCCAAGAAGAATCTCAGCAGGCTCTGTCGTGGAGGCTCCTCCATAATCAATTCCTATTATGCCCTCCTCTGGCTCGTTACCCTTTTGAATCTCGCCTGGTCTTTTCTTCAGGTGCATCACATCTTCCCTTTATATATATTATATACACTTATATGTTGTTTTCTCTCGTGCTTCAGTATTCGGTGTGGCTGATTTGAGAAAATAGCGGGGAAGTTGGCATATTTTGTTCTTAAATTTATTGGAATTGCTTTTGGGAAGATGCAGTGAATTTGTGCCGGGGGGGGGGGGGGGAGGGTTGGTTGAATAATACGCATAAGATCACAGGGATGCAAACAAAATTTCAACTATTGTTTCACTTTAGAGCGGATGTATATTACCTTGTGGAGCTATAAAGAGCAAATTAAAGTGTTGAAGACTGAGGGCTTAATGTTATAAACTTTTAGGTGGGATAAATGGGATGCTTAATTGTGTTCCTGAAAGGTGGGACTTGGAGCAGGGTGTTGATGCAGTGGATATTCATGTAAGAAGGTTTTGCTAGTATCTGTTTGTGGCTGTGACCATTCTTATAATAAGGTTTTGGTAGTTTCTTTTCTCTCTCTTTTTTCTGTGAAATTGCTCGATAATCCCAAAATTTGTTTGATCACTAAAAAGGTTATTCGGATGTCCTTACTTCTACTGGTTCCTCTTTTGAATATGTTGCTTTTATTGTTGTAAGGAAGACTTCTAGTTGTTTGAGTTGAGATCATCAGTGATGATGTCATCACTGTTACCAAATTTTCTTAGGCCATTCGAACCACAATATGAGATGCCTGTTCAAGTTTGCAGTGCATTGTTTTTTGAAGTTGTTATAGAAAGCATATTGGGATGCAACCATTGATGTACTGGCAACATGAAGTTTGGCATTTTCATTCTAATGCTTTCTGCTTCCAAACTCAACAAAAGGGCACTGTTCTATGCAATTTGAATGCATGAGGGGAAAGGGGATGGGGTTTGCTGCTAATAGTGAACCTTTAGTGGGCGAGTGTGTGGTTGTTTTGTGGTTCTCTGTGGTGAAAGCTGGGAAGGGAACTTATGAAGTCCATTGACATATTGAAGGAGAAAAATGCTGGCCATAGATGGGAACGCATATAAACAGAAAAGAACATGAAGGGGTCAATCTTATTTAAAATATTTAATTAATGAAAGCAGTGTTGGGAAGTCGATCTATCTTTCTTAAAGTCCACCAACCGTAGTTATCAATAGCATGCTATAGCAGTGCGGAATGGCCATAGATTGATACGAAGTTTGAATAGTGGTGTGTTTTCAAATAGCGACCACAGTAGTCACAATTGCAACCAAAATAATGGCTGTAGTGGCACTATAGTAAAACTTTTTTAGAGAAACGCCAATTTTGCCCCCAAACCAGCATAAAATTTTGGGGTTTTTTTTATGGACAACTTTAATATTTCTCTCCCTTATTTCAGAATTAAAAAAATTCCTAATTGGATGTAGCTTTCCATGCTTCTATCTACACCCCCACGCTGCAATCAGCAACATAGTTTTGTCTGTTTCCTTGACTTCTCCTGTTATTTACTTGTATGCCCTGCTAAAGACCTATGACTTTTTATTATTTATATGTATATAGTATAAATTATTTAATTTATATATAAAAAAGCCCTCAATAGCAGCCATCCTGCTTTGCACTACCATGCTATAGCGTTTTTGGGGTTGGCAGCTGCTATGCAGTGCTCAAGATTAATAACTATCCCACCAACATGTTGGAAAGGAAAAAGAATTTTGGCAATAAATGAGAGCACATAAAGAAAGAATAAGAAAAAGATAAAGTGACAAATTTTATTTAAAATTTTGATTTACTATTCTATCTTCTCATAATTCCCAACACCTATGGCTACAAATATATTATTGCTTCAAAATTGTGTGTATATAATATGTATTTTTCAATTTTTTTAAAAATATTGTATTTAGAGCATAGCAAGTAATATTTTGAGATGCACCAGGAATCCAAATAGCATACCAACGAAGGATACCCCCACAATCCCACATATCATATAGTAGACATAGTACTGTAGCAGGTACTGCTTACCAATACTTGTACCAAAAAGTGTTGCATACAAGGTAACTATGGATGTGGCTTTCCTGGCATTTGCTATGATGTAGCTTCTGTGTTGATGCAGAAGGCCTTGTTTCCTGTCATGTAACTATTTGGGCTTTTAAAAATCTATATTGAAGATTTCAATTTTCAGCCAGGAGTTGCTGTTTGCTCTTCAAATCCAATGATTGAATGTAATCTGTATGGGTACAGAATCTATGCCATTGGCTTTCCCATTTCCATTTATGCTTCATCACAAATTTGATAGTCACTTTTGTTTATTTTCATTCAATTGGCAGTATGATTTGTACATTTGCTTCTTTTAACTTCTTAACCTTTCAATTTTGTTTTCTTTTCACTTAAGCAGGCATGGCAGTGTTCTCCTGGAAAGGAGGTTGCATGGAATCTCCTGTCCTTATTTACAGCATCTGGTATGCTGTGTCTAGAGATAAGCTTGATGGCTTTCCTACTGAAGGATAATTATATGAATGGCATGGATACTCTAGCACACACTTTTGTTGTATCAGGAATTATTGTCCTTGTGGATACCCTTCTCAAGGTGAGATTGGTTTTCATTCATATAAGTTATGTACATGAATGTGCTATGCAATTTTGTTTGTTTTGTGCAAGATAAGTGTGCTTTTATGACTGAATGTTGTCTAGATTGGTTTATTCTTTCTTGGTTCCATATGAATTTTCCCCTTTATTTATTGGATTCAGTTTCCTCCCCTCCAGTTACTGTGTTGTTTGTTGTCTTTAATGTAACCTGGTCTTAACATACATCTCAATTGCAAATATAGCAGCTGAGAAAGCCATCAACCTTTGTATTGGCAATTTGCAGAGAAGGAAAATAGTCAATTGGCTAATCATCATTTGTTAATATAAGCAATATTGATCATCATGATTGCAACCTTTTTTGAAGGAATAACAATGAATGTCATGAACATATTTCTTAAGGTTTTGCAAAATCAAACATGATATCAAACAAACTTTGCCTTTTACATGATAGGTGAACATGTTTTGGCAGTAATTCTACGTTTCTATTACTTGTCCATAAGTTCATGGCAACTTCTGCAGTGAATGTCCATGATCTAAAATTTGAATTTCCAAAGGCCATGTTGAATTATCACAACCTCCTTCCTGTGAGCTTACTTGAAAATGTTTCTAAGCTTTTTGGTTTTTGTCATGATTTTTTAATGCAACTCTACCATTCTAGGGAAAAGTTCATTTGCATTCGATGTAATTTCTGTGATCCTAACAAAGTGGGAAAGGTTTTTGTTGCAATTATGTTTTTAATGTTTTATAATTAGATTTAGTCATTTAATTTAGGGTCTAGACTATAATTCTTTGCTTTTCTCTCATTTCTTTTCAGGATTACTTATCCTTGCCTTGTAATTTTTCTTTTCTCTTCAATATAAATTTTCATTTTTTCTTTCCTAAACAAGAAAAGAAAAAAAATAATGCTGGTTACAACTTGCAATTATTTTTCATTCAGGGCTATTTCTCATAGCACATGATGCACAGTGCCAAAATGTTTTTGTCCTCTCAGGTGTTGATTGTTCTTTACATGTTAATAACTCATTAAACTGCTTTGAACTTTCATCACCTTTTATGCATGGTTTCTTGACTCTCCTTTTACTGATGAAGCATTTCCTTATTAGGCAATATACATTTTTGGATTTGGGGTCCCATTGTTCAATCACAATGTTGAAAGCACTCATGCGATCAAGTGGAGTTTGTGGATACTACATAAATTATTGCTTGCTGCAGCATATGGCTTCATTTTATTTGTACAATTCTCCAAATGGAGAGAGAAGCTGCCTCGTGAGTATAACTTCTAATTCTGTTGTCACTTATGTTCTGAATGGATTCATATTCTGACTTGAAATTTTCTGTCATACTTGCAGCTAGGCCAGCTTTCTATAACTATGTTGCTGTAATGTTTGTATTCAGTGCGATTACCCTGTTTGCTTGTGGGCTAGCAGGAATTGGTGCTGGCCTCGGCAATTGGTAACCATTTATAACTCAGCAATTTAAAAATATACTCAATTATCATCTCTATAACTTTCGGCACTGATTGATAGATATCCTTCTCATCTACAGGTTGTATGAATTCACTGTGCTCTGCTATCACTCTTTGTATCTTCCGTTTCTTTATGTAACTTTTCTGGCAGATTTTTTCCGGGTAAGCACTCTTTGCGATTTAATGTCTTTTTGGTTTTCTATAATATATGCATGAACATCATGTTATATGCTGCAGGAGGAAGATTTCCTTTTGGATAACGCGTACTACTCTGAGATGAAAGATGCTGGATTCTTTGATGCTGATTGGGAATAATTCCTCAACATATTATGAATGGAACCAACAGGCATCTTTTGCACGTGCTCTGTAAATATTTAGACTTTCTAACTGTATCAAGTTGAACTTTCTTCCATCAACATCTTAATGATATGTGTTGGATTTGTATGACCCTACCACCTGTGAAAGGCTGCTATAGGAACAATGCTTTTGAAATTCAACTGAATTCTATCAACCAAGGATACATAAACCAAGAAACGAGCTGGTGCTTGAAAATCACAATCAGCGCCAAAATCCGCACTAGCATTGGGATTTCTTCCAAGAATAGGCAGTGTTTTCTCTTTTTATTTGCTAGGCTGCAAATTACAAAGTGCCTATGGTAGTGCTTCAACTCGACATCAGCAACTGTATTTTGCAAGTTTAAACTATATGCTGAAAGGTTGATGTTCTTAAAAAACTTGGCCATTATCTCCATTTTCTAGACCCACGTGACAAGCAATTAAATATTTAAGGCATACAATGGCCTCTGCATTTCGTAATGTGCTCCTTCCGACGGATATCACTTGCAATGCGAGGCCTTGGGTTTGGTGAATGTTGGTCAGCATCGAAGGGATCTGTAGGAGAATTCTCGTCTTTTGACTATTTTTTTTCCTAATAAACGAATCGTTCATAATGAATCTGAAAATATCTGCTTTAGGTTACTGAGTTCGGAAGTAGTCTTTATATTTATTGCATTTAAGAACTCTTTTAATAAGATCCTTCTAAGTCGAAACACTTCTTTTAATATATATCATATCAATAAAACATGTTCCGTAGATTATGTTTCATATAGCTGGACACGGTTAACTTTAAGTGTTACACTAACAAAAAAACATAAATATGCTAAAAGATGTGCCATATCTCTAATTGCTAAACTAATTTAGATAAACAAATATAGATGTTGGTAAAAATAAGTGAAATTGGAGTTATTGATATGATTTGGTTGTTAATGAGTTAGTTAATTTGATAGTTTTATATATTTCTTGGTCCAAGTTAATTTGATGATTTTATGTTGTTTTGGTCATCGTTTAGTAATTGGTATCCGATTATTAATAGGCCTTCAATGATAAAACCTAACCCAGATTTGTGTTGATTGACTGGATCCCGGCCCACACCGAGAGTTGTAGTCTATCCATTAGGTCCAAGCCTACGTTGATGGACCGGCCATTCACATATGCTATGTCTCTTCCTCGAGACTTGAGGCTCTAAGCCTATGTATAGTCCTGGATGGTGGGCAAAAATCAAATATAGAGTGTTTGATTTCCAAACCGATTGTCGCTTTACGTTACCTTGTTAATGAACCTTACCACACTTTTTGCGTTGTGTATCTACTTTTTCTCACACTAATTGTTTAAATTTATGTCACGTTTCCTTGTGTGCAATTGCTTGCGTGGTAAGTCATTTTATTGAATTCTTGGACCGTTGGTGTGGCTGAGATATTCATTTAAGAGGAGAAGCAGGGGATAGTCCAGATTCCTGCCATTTCTTCTGGCGACCCACAAGTACAACTAGCAATAACATTGAATTAGATGGGTCCATGATAATTGGCCCTAAGACAGCACGGAGGTGCATGAAACATATGCATGTGTGATTTTTAAATTTTAGCCTGGTCCAAAGAACCGTTAATAAGAAGTGTGCAACAGAAAAATCTTTTAAGTATGAACATAATTTGAAGGGTTAGATCCGTTGAGCGTCATACTTATCATTTATATTTATATATTTTTTTTAAGAACACGAGATTACTTTAATATTTATATATATCTAAACAACACATTACAACGTAAAATAAAATTTATATAATAAAATATTTATTACTTAATAAATTTTTTTAATCAACAGTTAAATTGATAAATTTTATATTTTATAAAAAAAATAAATTAATACAAATATTAAATTTCATAAATCTATAAAGTGGGGCCGCACAGAGAAAATTCCTCTGGTGTGAATTAATTCCTAACACAATGTGAATATCTTTTATGGTGTCACAAATTGCCTACGGTTTTTTTCATGAAATTTAATTGTTACTGTTAAGGTGCTACTTTTTTCTACACTGGAAGGACCTTTGCAAAGATGAAGTCAAAGAAATGGTGAAACACCAGTCATTGGATGCCATGGTAGCATGAATGAAAAAAGAAATGGCGAAAGTTAAACAGTGTGGGAGTCCGAAAGTGTCCACTGTCCTCCGTTCACTGCTATGGGCTTGTCACGGTATTTGTTAGGCTTTTGCGAGTCCCTATGAAACTATTTGGTTCCTTGATATAGGGTAAAGAAAAGAGGAGCGTGATTACTAACGTACTACTAATATTATTATTAACCATTAACATTTAACAATATCGAGTGATGACCAAAATTGCAAATGTACAAAAAGCACTCAGAAGCCGACACCAAAAGGGACCAACTATCATCCCACCGTTTACACATTACAACTTTACCATCACTCTCCTCCCTGCTATATTTTGTCCTCATATTCTCATCACATCTCACACTCTGTCACGCACCCACCACTGTCTCTCTTTCTCTCTCTCTCTCTCTCTCACCCACTCACTCACTCACTCACTCACTCACTCACTCACTCACTCACTCACTCACTCACTCACTCACTCACTGCTGTACCACGTTTTCTATCTATCTGGGAACACCATTGCCGCCTTCCCATTCCATCTCTGCTCTCCCTCTAACATGGCTGCTCTAGCTCTCCCACTGCTTCTTTTGGCCATCACCGGCACTTCAAGTATGCTTTTCCTTTCCCTGGGCGAGATCTTTCCTTTTTATATTTTAAATGCTGGATCTATTCCCCTCCTTTTTCTTTTTTCTCACTAAATACACTCATGTAATAATCATACACCATGCGTCTCATTCCACATTTCTTCAAAAGACTTGTACCATATTTACCTTTATTTTATTTTCTTTGACATTGGTTGTGTTTATTTGGTTTGATAGGTGCAAGTTGGTGTGTTTGCAAGGATGGAAGTGACGCCATCTTACAGAAGACCTTAGACTATGCTTGCGGAGCTGGAGCTGACTGTAACCCTCTCCATCAAAATGGGCCTTGTTTCCAGCCCAACACCGTTAGAGCCCACTGTAACTATGCCGTGAATAGCTACTTCCAAAAGAAGGGTCAAATGCAAGGGTCTTGTGAGTTTGCAGGAACCGCCACAGTCACTGCATCTGACCCCAGTAAGTTCTCTCAATCTCTCTTTTCCTCCATTAACATGATAATACAGCCTCACTTCACCCTTTTTTCATTTATTCTCCTTCTTCAACAGGCACTTCCGGTTGTTCCTACCCTTCTTCCGCCAGGTATGCATTTCATCCACTCTTCTTCTTCCTTCAACCTTTCCAATTTACTTCCTCTTTAACATGCTTTTCTTTTATCGATTTCCTTTTTTGCTTAATTTTAACCTTGTTTTTTTTTTCAAGCTTGTTGATATTAGTCACGACTTTTACTTTTGTTTATCATAATAACGGGTAGCACTTGCATAGTTCCATAGAAAGATTAGTTATAATTATCTAATAAGGAGGGTGCTCTTTGAGGTGAGTGAGGTGGGGACATTGCTTTGCAAGAGGCATATTCGCTGCGTGATAATGATAACCGTGCACCGTAATATATAGTAATTTTTTAAAGCTTTGCATATGTCACCGGGGCTCTCGGGAGATGGTTTTGTGAGTTTATTGAGGAGGTTGTCTTATAAGCAGTAAACAGTGTTCATGGATATTTTAAATGAACTAAATAGGTTAATTTTTAAAATAAAATTACAAGTCCTTTCCACAACTTGTTATAATTATTGTTACTGAGTTTTGTTAATTTATTTAAATTTATCACTTTTTACCAAAGTATCATTAAAATTAATGATAAGTTTAATATTTGCATGCAACTTTCTTTTTATACTGTACTTTTAAGGAAAATAGACTAACAAAGTATTTAATTAGCGCAAAATTTAATCAAACATGAAGTCGTGTTTCTTTATTCTTCGGATATATATAAAAGAACGGATATATGTATGAGCCTATGAGGGGACATAAAGGTCCGATTTAAATCGTGTTTCGTTTTCGCTTTAATCATTTATTCTTCTTTCTCTTCTAAAGTATATATTATTTTCACACTTTTATCATAAAAAAAAGGTAGGGAGAAACTCGAATTGAATCTCCCTCTATTTTTCTAATTAAAGTAAATAAACCCGCCATGATTATGCAAGTGAAAGTTGGTACAAAATGATAATGAAAAACTGAAGTTTGGATAATGGCATTGCTTTTGAGTTTCATCCCCCCTAAAAATATGACTTTACTTTTGAGGACGGTGCAGTTAAAAGGCAAAAAAATGGAATTTTGGAATACAGTCAGCACAATAGCTAATTTTTTGGAACACAATAGCATTATAGCTGATTTGTTTTTTTTTTTTAATTCTGATTTATAATATTCTTTGGTATTTACCAATTTATTGGAAGGGTATCCACCATCTATTTTAAAATTGTAAAAAAAAATTCTGTTCGGTGAATGGTTCGGTGGCACATGTCCACCCCCTATCACTATTTAGGAAGACACAATCTAGAGCCCTTGAATCTTGCTTTTTACAATTTCTCCGTTTTATTTATTTCGCTTTGACATGTGGTCCAATCCAACGTGGACGAACCTCTTTTTATTCATTTAGTTTTGACAATATCGTAAATTCATTATTGATGTCTGCAACTCATTGCCCATTTATTGGTGATTATAGCCGTTGCAGTAGTGAGGCAGTGAACTTTTAACTTGAATGAAAGATGCTGCAATAATTGGGTTCCGATGCCCTAGCAATATCTCTGAAATAAAATGACAAATATCATCGCGGAAAGACAATTTTGTCCTAATTGAAACTCACATCCCGTGCTTTTGCTTTGCTTTGCCTTTTTCTGGAAGAAGAAAAAAACCAACCAGGGCTGCCCCTTATTTGTTTATCTTTTTATAATTTGTAGGAAGTTTTATTTTACCAAAAAATGTTTTATGTATTTTTTGTAGAGTTTTTAAAGGTGATGGATAACTAAACTGATCCTATTATTATTATAGTAAAAAATAAGTGGACACCCTCGTTTGAGTGAGCTGTGTGGGAGTACTGTTCCCATATCTTGAGAGTCAGAAATTTTGAATTTTGATCGTTGATGATGATGTGGTTGAAACAAAAGCCATACGGACAGACACTTGCTTCGAGGTCTGGGCCATCAACTTTCCAAAAGTCGAGATTTTTTTAATCTTTGTGTAATGACCAGTCCTCCTACCCATCGCTTTCCCCAGTAACAATGCTATCCACCTTGGCTAGTTATTATCCTGAAATTTTGTATAAACGTTTTTTCTATACAGGGGTATTTTTATTTTTTCACTACCCACCTCTCCTTTTTATTTTAGTGATACTGTTAATTAAAAATTAATGTAATATGTAAATGTAAGTGCTCATGAGCTGAAGTTTTACCAAAGCCTATTATTAAGTTTCATTCCTAGTACATACTTTCATTATTGTCCTTCTGCTGAAGCAATGGGGAAAAGACAATTGCTTTATAGAAAGATCTTATTATAGATGTTCTCTGATGAATGTATTAAAAATCATGACATGATTATCTGCTGACTGAGTCATCATCAAATTTAAAAATGTAGTTGAGAATTGAGAATTGGGAATCAATATGGATGTACATCTGCGCTCGTAAATGGGCATTAAAAGTCGATGAATTGGGGTGAAGAATTTTGAAAATTGGAACTGTAGTCCAAAACGCTGTAAGTGTCAATAAGTTTGTGCCAGGGGCAGAAGTTGTTGGCTTTTAAATAGTTGTTAGCATGTTTTATTGCATAAATTTTGAGTTTCAGCCCATCAACATCTGCAATTAAGGCTCGGCTCATAGATGATAATGACCAATGTATATATGTGACTGATTGTTGTTTGATTTTCCTAATCAGCACTGCAGGCACTGGTACAACCCCTGTGAGTACCACACCAACCATGGGAACCACTCCTACCACTGGAACTCCATCAACCGGCACTGGCACTGGCACAGGCACAGGTACAGGCACAGGAACAGGAACTGGTTCTACCTCCACTGGTACTACTCCATATAGCACAACGCCTGGAGTATTAGGAGGGATTGGCAGCGGTATGGGACCTTCAGGATCTGGCATAAACAATGATGAAAGCCATGGTGGGCTTAGACTTGTAGGCACCAATTTGATCTCACTCACTCTCTTCTCTGCCTTCATGATGCTCTTGTGGGGTTGAGAACAAGAGTGGTTGGTGACTGTGGCCTGGGTAGTTGGTGGACATAGCCGTATGTCACTGTATGAATATGAATGTTATTTTCTAGGTGTTGAACTTGGGACGTTAGTTTTTGGGCTTTTGATTAATTAATTGAATTTGGTTCTCACTTGGTCTTAGACTCCTACTCTGTACGAAGAAGTACATAATGTTGCCAATGAGATGGACCTGGAGACACCTATATATGTATCTTTCAGCGTAATTTAGGTTTGGGAAGCTTCTAAAGCGATTCCGAACTTCCTCTATTTTGAAATTTTATGTATCGGGTTTTCAATTAAGCCAATCTTGGTACTGGCCAATAATGTGCTAGGGAACCTTGTTGATATCACCAGGTCAAAGCGATGCATCTGTTTGTTAATTACCTATAGCAGCTATATTTTGCATCACTAGCACCCAAGACAAGGATGGACAACATTGTATAAAAAAAAATATTGCAAACGTGAGTGTTTTAAACCGTGAAACTTCTGCCCACAGAAAATTATGCGTAAGACCTCACAAAGAAGCATATTCCTAGTCCGAATACCATGATTCTCACTGACTAGAAGTCTAATTCTAACCAAACAATATATGGTCCTTCAATTTGAAATGTGGAGCTGTCATCATTGGCGGAAGGAAAAAAAATATGGCAAATGTGCACAAGTCAATATGCTGTTTGTGGAAGCATTAGGGTGAGGAGCACAATAAAACCTTAGACATGGAGAATCTATGGAGATCACATGCATGGCACACCATTTTCAATTTCTGTTTTTTTATTCCCGGGATGGGCTACTTCTTGATTCTCTTATCAGCAGAACAGTGTGGAGTGTGTGTGACGGTGTACTGTTTCCCAATAATAAGTTTGTTTGCTTAAAAAATTTTATGTTCAGCTTTTTCAAATATAATACTTATTTCTCCATTTTACAAAAACAGTATCTTTGATGCTTGTTCTGTTGTATGTGCAGTTGTACATCACAGCCTTTCCGTTTGTTTGCTTCTCTTGTATTCCCCACATGTCTGTTTATTGGCACATGGGTTGCTAATTCAGTTGTACCTTATTTTTGCTCAATGAAATTTGAAGCACATTTGTCAAATCTTCCCTAATTCTCTTGTCTTGCTGTGGATGCATATCGATCACTTTTTTTTTCCCTTAGTTATTACTAGTTTGCTACAACTGAAAAGTTTAATTCGAACCTTCTTTTTTTTCACTGGAGCTTTACCCTAGTAAAACTGATGCTTGTTTGCTTTCTAAATGCGTTCCGCATCAGCATGTCATATGAGGTATGATTTAATTTGGTGATTGAATAGTAATTATTCCCTAAACGACTAAACATTCTTTGAAAAAAAAAAAAAAACTATATAATACGGGAGGGGATGCGTATCCTAAAGTCAAGACATACATCAATTTTCAATCAGAACTTTACATTTAACCTACCAACAAAAATCAAACTCAAATGTTTGCTTTGATGCATTAATCTTGCAAACTTAACCATTATTTAGCATTTCTCGTGCTCGTTGAGTAGTTAGTGTGTTTGAAGAAATTTATTAACTAAAATTTATTAGAAATTATAAAATTATGAATGAGAATTCATTCACTTTGTTGATTCTCAATAAATTTTAGTTGATAATAAAAATATGTTGCTAGTGTTCCCATAAACCTTTTTTTCCCTTTACTGTTATCACACCAAGTTTGGTTAATGTACCCGAGTTAATTAAATCACCTCTAAACCATTTCATGGTTTCTTGGTTATTTTTCAAAGTTTACACTTAGGTGCAGAGAAAGTGACATAGTGTATGTTTGGTTAATGTACAAAATGAAATTGGCACAAATTTTGAGATAAAAAAACTCAGTTGAAACCGAAGTTTTATGAAAGTAAAAAAAGTTACAAATCATTTAAGTTACGTGAACAAATCGTTTTAATTTTGAAGAATAAATATAAACAAATGATGAATACTTCTAAAAAATCTTTACAAATGATCTTACATTAAAAATCACAGATTTTTTTAAACAGATCTTATAAAAAGGATTGGGGGATGTACTTTATTAACATTAATTTCAAGGTTTGATCTAACATCAAATAATTGATCATTTATTTAGGGGAATTTTTACCTAGATTTTTCTGACCATACAATTTCTTTGAGGTTAAATTATAAAATTTTAAATTTAAATTTTAAATTATTTGGTAATTTTATAATTCTTTCAATTTTAAATTAACCTTTTCTTTTTAATAATGTGTTCTTCAATTTTGAGATTTGAAATAAAGAAGGAAAAAGAGCAATAGAGGTCAAAATCTCTGAAAACCAATAATTTTTTTTAAATGAGTTTTTTGTTTTATTCATTAAAATATTACTTTTTAAAGTTTTTTTTCCTTAAAATTCTGTTTGACTTAGTTTCTAGTTTTTTTTTTTTAAAAAGAAACCCAATATAAATTATGTTAAACTTTAGCTTACATTTATTTCGTCTATGATGTTATTTTTGGGTAAAATACATTTAATAATTAGATAATGTAAATGCAATTTCAATTATAAATCTGGAGAAGTTACTTTAAATGTTAAGAGAATATGTATTTTTTATTTTTTTTGATGTACTTTTTAGAGATATAAATACTTTGCTTGGATAAAAGAAAATAGAAGGAAAGAATAAAGAAAGAAAAAAAGAAAAGATATAAAAAGATTTTTTATCATTTATTTATGTAGGAAAATAGAAGAAAAGTAGTAAATTTTTGTCAACTTCACTAAATTTTATTTTATTTTTTAATTGGTAAAAAAAAGAAAAAAAAACTTGCATTCTTTATTTTTTTAATTTTAAATTATTATATTTTTATAAAAATATAAAAAATATAATAAAAATTTTTTAAATTAAATTTTATACTACTAATATATATATTTTTCTTTTTTATTTATCCAAATAATATTCTTTTTTCTCTTTCAACACATTTAAATAACTTTTTTTTATTATCCAAACAAAATAAAAATAAAATTGTGTTTAATGGTTACTTTTAAAGAATTTAGATTCTGTTGATAAAAATAATAATTTAGACTGTGTACATTTTTTATTTTTGGGTTGTGATTGTATACATAGACAAATATATATATATATATATTCTGTCGGTCAAGTAAATGTTATTTAGATCAAGTTTTATAAATAAAAATAACATGTTTTATAATATATTTTTAATAAATGTTATTTAATGTTAGAAAAAAATTACATGTTATTATTGTTTTTTAGTGACAAGATGTTATTATTTAATTTCAGAAATTGACGATAAAAAGTTGTTTTGTGCCAATTCCTTCTCTGTACATAAGCTTGGTGTGTGTATATATATAATTTTGCATCAAATTAACGTAATAAATAAATAAAGTGAATGGTTGACGTGGAAAGTCCAAATTGATGTCAACCCCCCTCCCCCAACGTGATAACCTAAAAAATCCTCTGGAGTCTGGTTGGAAAGAAAAGAAATGGAGGGAAATTGATGGCAAGAAGGTATATAGCGGAAAGAATCGCGTTTCAAATTTAAAACATTTATTCTACTTCCCTTTACCATTTGAGTTCGACGAATGGGAAGGGAACTTTGCTAGCAGAGACATCGAAACTCAAAAGTAACTGTAGCTGTAGCTTGAACTGGAGGGAAACTAACTCAACCATGGAGCGTGAGAGTGAGAAGAGTGGTAAACGGCGTGTGGGTTTACTATACGACGAGAGGATGTGTAACCACCACACTCCAGACGACGATTACCATCCCGAGAACCCTAATCGCATTAGGGCTATTTGGAACAAACTTCAAACCGCCGGCATTCCTGACCGGTAATTCATGCATGTCGCGTAGGTTTCAAATCACTATCTCTTTCGTTTTCTGATTAGTTTCAGTGTTTTATTCTATCGTCTTCCAGATGCGTGATTTTGGATGCCAAAGAAGTTGAAGACAAACATATACTGCTAGTGCATTCTAAGAATCACGTCAAACTGATTAAGAACATCAGCTCAAAAGAATTTAATTCGCGGAGGCATAAGATTGCGTCGAAATTGAATTCTATATACTTTAATGAAGGCTCATCAGAATCTGCTTACCTTGCTGGCGGCTCTGCGGTAGAGGTGATATTCACAAAGATTCTTTATATATTACGAATTTTTTAGATTTTTGTTGTTGGTTAAATATGAATCTGCTATATTATTACCTGATTTTAGTTTCTACTTTCTGTTATGATCTTTGTAATATTGATAGCCATGACCGTATTTAATATCTTAGATCACTGCAGTTTTTCCTTGTATAATCCAACCTTGGTTTTGAATATTAAGGAATTCATTGAAAGAAACTGGTATGGAGTTTGGATTTGGCTCCGTGGCTAAGATTTCTTCAATTAAATTCATTGAATTGTTATAATTTGACAGAAGGAGATCTTATTTTTTTATTTTTTTGTTTCTATAAATTCTGAGGGTGAGCTTGATACAATTGTAAGGTTGCTACCTTATGACCTCAAAGCGACGAGTTCAAATCCTAGAAATAGTCTCCTTGTTTGTGGACATCAATCTCCCTCCCCCCTCCCCAATACATGAGAAGGTGAGTTTTGGTGTAACAGTATGGTTGTTGCCCTGTGACGGGGTGGACACAGGTTTTAATTGCAAAACCAGCATCTTCTTCTGTGGTAGTAAAGCTGTGTCAATCTAACACTCTACAGACGTTATGCCAATTTGATTTAATAAGAGTTTTACTTTATTCATATAGAAATTTTATGAACCTAATTGAAGATGTTTTGACAAGTAGGTTGTTGAAAGAGTGGCGAGCAGGGAATTACATGCTGCTGTTGCTATTGTTAGGCCTCCGGGTCATCATGCAGAACAAAATGAAGCTATGGGATTTTGTCTGTTCAACAATGTTGCAATTGCTGCCAGTTATCTCTTAGATGAAAGGGTGGGTAACGTAACACCTGCTATCAATTCTGTTTTTTACATAGAATTTTAACTTTTAAGCCTTTAATCAGTCAGTTGCTTTATTGCCACCTTTATTTTTCTGGTTTTCCCATGTGCATGACAGCCAGAATTAGGTGTAAAGAAAATTTTAATTGTTGATTGGGATGTCCATCATGGAAATGGTACTCAAAAAATGTTCTGGAATGATCCTCGAGTTTTATTCTTCTCTGTTCACAGGTGTGTTAATTATTTTTACATATTTACTTGTCAGCTTCAATGGTTAATGATCTTATTGTTTCTTAGTACTTCTAAATCTGTAAAAAAACTTGTTGATTATAGCTCTTGTGGGTCTGTTAAATAATGTAATAGGGCTTGACTGTTATAGATCTTGTGACCAGTGAGACTTAGGATTGGGCACAGTAGTCAGTCCCAAATAGCAGCATGGTGGACCCAACCCCAAAAACTCTATAACGGATAGCGGAGTGGCCACTATTTTGAAGTTTTCAAATATACATATCAAATTATATTGTGCACATATATATGCTAAAAAGTAAATTAAAATAAAAAACCTGAAATTAAAGAGAATCATAATTAATGATTGAAGGTCAGAATTTGAGAATTAAACACAGATCAATAACAACAATTGTTAAGGAATCAAATTAGAAGAGACCAATTCAGAGGTACAACTACAGCTTGGCATTGTTTCCTATGGCTGAGTTGAAGCCATTGCTGTACATGTGACAGGTTCACCAGAACAGTCACAAGTTTTCCGGCCAATGGCCAGAAATTGCTCTTCAATGCTGGAATTGTCACGGGAGAAAGTTGGGTGTTCATCAGAGAAAAGGACTAGGTTTGTCATTGTTAAGCTGTGCAAAAGAAGCCAGTGGGGGAAATACGGTCCCTGTTCTGAATAAATGAAAAAGGGAGGCAAAATCCCCCCCCCCCCTCCCCCCCAAAAAAAAAGGAACCTCACAAAATGGCAGCATTTTAAGGGTTTTCAAACATCACTGGGTAGTAGCCGATATGGCTACAATTTCCTGCAATGGCACCCATGAATAGTGCCACCATAAGAAAGACACCAAGCTGCTTCAACAGGTTGTATTGAAGGAGGAGGTCATGGTGCAACGTGGCACTTAGTTAGCTCCTCCTTACTTGTTAGTTGGAAATAACTAATTAGGTTGAGTTAGCTAAACTGTTAGAGGTCTATAAAGTGTATAAATAAAGGGCAGGGAGCAGGGGAAGAGGGGGGAATATTGGAGAGTTTAGGGCCTTTTTGGCATTGGGAGGTGCAGACCCTCGAAGTTCTGCAACGTGCTTGTATTTTCATAATAAATATACCAGGTTCCTGTCAACTGGTATTAGAGCTCCAAATCTTGAGGTTGTGAGTACTGGGTAGCTATTGAAAGCAATGGGGGTCACTAATCAAGATCTGGAAATGCAGTTGGAAGAGCTGCAACAACGGGTAGATAATCAACGTCGGAAGATGGAAAACTAGCAACAACAGGTAGAGACATCACTTTTGGAGAATTTATCTGCAATCGAATCTTGCGGAGGTTGATACAAGAAATGCAAGAAAATAAAGAAAATCAGATAAGGAGGGAGACCAAAGCAAAAAGATCAAGCTTCAAGAAAGAGGAAGAAGCTGCCTTTGAGGAAAGATGGGAGAACGGAAGATCCAAAAATGTTTCCTTGTTTTGATGGCACTAAGTACAGAGAATGACGAGCTAAATGTGAGTAATTGTTTGCTCTAGAATCTGTTCCAGAGGGGCAGCGGGCTAAACTGTTGTTGATGAGTATGGAAGGGCGGGCTTTCTTGTGGCAAAGACATTACATAGCAAACAAGAACCGAGAAAATTTCAAATGGAGGAAAATACTCTTAGATGCAGGTTGCAGATTTGATGATGGGTATTATGACGATTCATTGTCAGAATTAACAAAACTGAAGCAAACTGGTAGTTTGGAGGATTATTTCGAGTCTTCTGATGAATTGTTAGCAAGAGCAGGGGTAGAAGACTTGATGGCTTTGAGTATATTCTTGGGTGGACTGAAAAGTTCCTTAGAGAAAGCAGTGAGGATACACAGACCCCAATCGGTGCAAGAAGCAATGAGGATGGCGCAATTGCAAGAAGAGTTGTTGCTGGAATTAAAAGACGAACAAGACATTTGGATTGTGAGATCATTGGAGGTAAGAAGTGCTTGGAAATTTGGTACAACCACAATACATAATGATAGACAGATCAACAACAATTCAGAAGGGAGCTTGGTAGGAAGCTCGAGAGTGGGAAATTTCAGTGGTAAACTTGCAGAAACCACTAAGATTAACAATAAATACAAAGGGATAAGAATGCTGCCAAATGCTGAATATGGAGAAAGAAGGAGGAAAGACTTATGTTCTACTTGTGAGGAAAAATATACCCCAGATCATGTATGCAAAAATAAGCAATTCAGGGTGATGATATTAGAAGATACAGTTGAAAAGGACGACGAGATCATGAAACAAGGGGATGAGGAAAAAGAAGGATCAGCTCAACTAAACTTCTACTCTATGGCAGTATTGACATCAAAAAGATCACCTAAACTATGGGGGAGCATACTCGATAAGAAGGCTACCATCCTTATAGATAGCGGAGCCTCCCATAATTTTGTGTCTGAAACATTGGTAAAAGAGTTTGGACTTAAAATACATGATACACCATAATACATGGTTAAGGTGGGGGATGACCATACCTTGAAAACGCAAGAGGTATGTAGAGCATTGAAGGTGATGATCCAAGGGTTGGAGATACAAGATTTCTACCTGTTCCCTTTAGATGAGGTTGATTTGGTTCTTGGATTGGAATGACTTGAGGAACTTGGGGAGATCAAGGCAAACTTTAAAGACTTTATCTTGAAGATCAAGAAAGAAGGGAAGGAAAATGTAATTACAGGAGATCCATCCTTTTTTACATCAATGGTTTCCTTAAAATCTTTGATGAAAGGGGGCAAGGAAGAGGAGAAACAACCAATAGAACAAATATCAAAAGCGATTTAGGAGCTATTAGCTGGATTCAAAGATGTTTTTAAGCAACCACAAGGGCTGCCTCTTCTCAGGGAACAAGATCGTGCAATAACCTTGAAAGAAGGAGCAACAATACTGAACCTAAGACCTTATCACTGTCCCCACTATCAGCAATCAAAAATAGAAAAAATGGTGAAGGAAATGCTCCAATCTAACATAATCAGACCAAACGTCAGTCCTTATTGTTTTGCATTTGTATCGTGGTCATTATGTTATAAACAGTGGGATCCTGGTAGAATTTTATCAACAGCTGTTAGGGTCAAAGGTTCACCTAGAGGACAAGGTGAATGTTTTAGGGGGGGAGTATTGTTAGATAATAGTTAGTTAGTTAGCTCCTCCTTACTTGTTAATTGGAAATAACTATTTAGGTTGAGTTAGTTAAACTGTTAAAGGTCTATAAAGTGTATAAATAAAGGGCAGGGAACAGGGGAAGAGGAGGGAATATCGAAGAGTTAGGACTTTTTTAGCATTGGGAGGTGCAGACCCTCGAAGTTCTGCAGCGTGCTCTGTAATTTGGGAGTTACTCCCTGTATTTTCATAATAAAGATACCAGGTTCCTATCATATTGTGTGCAATTGACTACTCTGGGGTTGGGTCTCTAAGAAGGACTTCAATTTAAAGATTTGAGAATTTTTATTTTTGGTGGTTTTCATAGTTGATCCTCAATCATATCAACTTTTCTATTCATGCAGGCATGAGTTTGGGAGTTTTTATCCAGCTAATGATGATGGTTTTTATACAATGATTGGAGAAGGAGCAGGTGTTGGATATAATATAAATGTGCCCTGGGAGAATGGGAGATGTGGTGATGCAGACTACTTTGCCGTATGGGATCACATCTTGCTCCCTGTTGCCAAAGAATTTAATCCAGACATAATTATAGTCTCTGCTGGATTTGATGCAGGTTTGTCAATGCTAAATCTGAGTTTTTTTTTGGGGGGGGGGGGTTTGCTTGTTCTTTATTTTACTTTATCCTGTAAGCTAGCATTTGTTCTTGAACTCTACTTGTGTTTGGGTCAGTTGATATGGTAACTTATTTATTTTTCTAGTGTAATAACTACTTACTTTTTTAAATGTAACAGCTGTGGGTGACCCTCTGGGAGGATGTCGTATAACACCATTTGGTTATTCTGTTCTGTTGAAAAAGGTTACTTTTAAAAATTGATTTTTCATGATTACTTTCTTCATATGTCTATATAATGTACTTCTCATTAATTTTAAATTTTGAAAAAATATATGTGAAAAGTTTAATATGCTGATCACTATATACTACTATATCAGTGACTGTTATGTATGCTTTTCCCTTCTATATTTCAGTTGATGAATTTTGCTGAAGGTAGGATTGTGCTGATTTTAGAAGGAGGATATAATCTTGACTCCATTGCAAAATCAATGCATGCTTGTTTGGAAGTTTTGCTAGAAGACAAGCCTGTTATTGGATCCTCAGAGGCCTATCCATTTGAGTCTACATGGCGTGTGATTCAAGCGGTAATAACACATGATACTATATATGTTGTTTCCCTCTTTTTGGGTGAAAACTGAACTTATTTTTCTCTTTCCAAAGGAATGGAGGATGTTATCTGTTTCTTTCCTATCAATTACATACAGGATTTATGTTACTTAAGATGTACAAGAGATTCTTTTATGCTTTGTTTGGATATAGAAACTAGATAGGAAAGTAGAATGGAAAGAAATAGAAGAGAAAAAAATGAGTAAATTTTGAAGTGGTTTATATTAAAAAAATAGAAGGAAAAGAAAAGTAAATAGAAAAGTGTAAAGAATGAAATGATATTTTAATATAAAAGCGTTTATACCATTATATCTAATAATATATAATGTTAAAATTTTTAATAAATATATTAATTATTATTCAATATTATTTATACTTAAAATTTATTTTTAAATTAAATAAATAATTTATAATTAACCTTTTCCATGTTTTAAAAAAATCTAAATTTAAAATCATATAAATATTTATTTTTGTTAAAATAAGCACATCAAAAGTAAATTGAGCAATTGTTAAAACTTAAAAGAAGTTAAAAAATACAAATCATGAGACGCTCCAAAGTCTCCAACAATGGCATTATGCTGACCAGAAAAATAAGTAGGCCTTCAGGTTCAGCCCCAAATAAAAAGTCCCATTACAGTAACAAGTGAAAGGGTAGTTTTGGAAACATATTTTGTCACTACATGAGTTTTCATCCCTGTCTAGACGACAGAAAGGGTGGGGGTCCACAATGTTTACTCCCCCTCTCCAATTTTTTTCATGTATCCAAACGGGAGAAGTGGCCCTTTTCAACTCCACTTTCCTTTAGACTTCCCTACGAAAACACATGTTTGGTGTTAAAGCAGCATGCACATTTTGCAGGTTCGCCGAGAGTTAAGTCCCTTCTGGCCTACGCTTGCGTCTGAATTACCACAAAAGTTAATTTCTCAGATGGCACCACCTCCGGTAATGTACTTTCCATAATTTTTTTTATAGTCAATTTTGTTAATGAGATATCATACACTTTCTTTTTGTGTTAACTATAAATCTCTTTAAAGTTTAGTGCTAGATTATATAATTGTGAAAACATACAAATTAAATGATACTGGTCAAGTAGTTTTATCAATAACTATAATATTTAAGTTTTTGTAATGAGTAAATTTTTATTAGCATGTTGCGTGATGGGCTTTACTGGCTTATCCAATTTGAAGCCAACCATGAACTTTTGTTAAAAAGCTACATCTTATTTTGAAGTCTCATGGGAGTTTAGTTATTATGCAAGACATAACTAATCCCTTTTAGGAATCCTTGTTTTTGATCAAATGATCTCATTTTTTCTAGTATTTGTGCCAAAAACAGACAATTTTGGTTATGCTTCAAATTTTAATAGAGCATGGTGACCTGATAATAAGATGAATTGTGGATGATTCTTAAGGAACAAAAATTCCAAATGTGTTTAGCTTAATTTGTGTTTCACTTTTTCCTGCATCCATTCCTTTATGGGTATGTGTATATTGTTTTCATCGTGCAATATTCTCATATTAAGATTTTTGTTGAAAATTTTTTTTTGCCTTTGTAGCATACTCTTCTCTCGAGCTCTGATTCTGATGCTGAGGATGACAAGGGTGCACGAAATTCAGAAAATCTTGGAGAACTTCTTGAGGATGTGTTAAAACCACTTTCCATGCTGAAAGTTGATGGCGGTAACGATGGTCCCAAGATAACTTTTAAATTCTAAGAAACATCGCTGAAATTTTATTATGAACTTTGGATAAACTATGATTTTAACCTCTTAAGTTGGTGGCCATTGATTCCTATCTAATAGGGATTGGTACCTAAGAATGCTGAAAAGAGAATGATTATTTATTGCTGAACCCCCAAGATTCTAACCCCAGTCCCAGTATGAAACTAAAATGCAGAGTTAGGGGAGAATTTTACAAGTAATTCTCACAAGTTGAGTTTTTGAGAGACCTAATGTGCTCCAACTACAGACTTCTTTTCAAAATTATCCACATCAAATTCTATCCTAATTCCTTCTATTTACAAGCTGTTTGTCAAGCTAGCTACCTGTTTATTACAACATTAATTCTGTTATTAGTTCCTTTCTATTAGCATTTATTTCTCCTACTATACACATTTTATTAGGGTTTATCAATACCCTTTCATATGAGTTGCTCCTTGTCCTCAAGGTAAATGACTTATAGTTGCTAAAAGCCAAGTTCCATCAGAGCCCAATGCTAAACATATAAAGCTCAAGCTATTGTGGAAATGTTAGGAAAATTCTTTGAGATGCTAAAATTAATTAAACTAGGATCAAATAAAAAGCCCCTAAGACTCTCCTGCTACCATCTTCCCTCAAAAACCTCGACAAGACCAACTTCTAGTCCCTCTTTAAATGTGTTGTGGAGAATCCACATGACTTGCAAAACATTGCCAACAATAATATAAAATTTGTGAAACAACTTGCAACCTTGATTCTAGTTCTTGATCTCTAATGTTGTGGCTAATTCTAATTCACCAAAGTTTATCCCTTCTTGTAAGAAAGGCAAGTCTTTGCCCTCATTCTTTGATGTCGGCAATTTTGATTTTGCCTCTTTTTGTTTCAACCAATTTGACTTCTTCTCCCTTACTGCATTCTTGAAGCCTTCATTTTAGTTCCCCTTGATTTCCCCCAAGATTAGAGGGTCTTGCAGCAGTTACCAGTGTTGACCTAAAAGAAATAGCTCCCTTCGATTCCATATCACAATCTATCCTTTGAAAATTTTGGGTTCTTGCACCTCCTAGCAACTTTCCACTTTCATGGCTTCCTTTCTTGAACATTGTTTGATTTCTCTCATTCAACCTTTGCGCTTTAAGCATCAATGCATCAAGGGATGTGCTCTTCATCTCCAATTCTATTCTCACTTCTTCCTTTAACCCATTAAATTTTTTTTCTTAAGATAGACCTCATCCACATCTTTCAGAGGATCCATTGGGAATTCAATTTTTTCCTTTAATCTGCAATAGATCCTATTTATTTTGGCTGCGTTAAAGGTTCAAACGAATTCTCTATAGCTATTGATTGGAATTTCTCTATCATTGACTTCTTAAATTCACTTCATAACGGATGTGGGGTCTTGAATTTTGACCATCGAAACCAATTGAGGGCTTTTCCTTCCATTGCTACAAGAACAACCTCCATCTTTTCTTTTTCTTTAGTACCCCTCAATTTGAAATATCTTTCAATTTTATGCATCCACCCACAAGGGTCATTCACATCAAACAATGAACGGTCCATCCTTCACCATTTGTCATTACGAACATGATGATGTTTAGATTCAAACCAAGATTTTTCATATGCAGACAAATTCACATCACCTTCCTCTTCCTCCTTCTGCTAGGACCCCTTTCATTTTGTAGGTTCTGTATCTCCTTCATCAAGATCTCAAACTTATCAGCCACCTTATCTTCTAAGATCTTCTTGACTATTTTTCCATTCCAGCATGCTCTGCTCCAAAGCATCCAATTTGGTTCCCATTTTTTGTGCACATCATAGAAAACTTCCGAGATCGGGAGCTTTGATAACATTTGATAGGGACCGGTACCTAAGAATGCTGAAAAAAGAACGATTCTTGATTGCTGAACCCCCAAGATTCTGACCCCAGTTCCAGTGTGAAACTGAAATGTGGAGTTTGGGAAGAATTTTACAAGTAATCCTTACAAATTTTTAGTTTTCGAGAGACCCAGTGCACTCCAATTAAGAATACTTTTCAAAATTATTCACACACTATTCTATCCTATTACCTTCTATTTATTGATTTAGTTTTTCAAGCTAACTAGCTGGTTGTTGTTACAACATTAATTTTGTTATTAGTTCCTTTCTGTTAGCATTTTTTTTCCTACTGTACATTTGTTTTATTGGGGTCTATCAGTATCATTAGACTGGGTTTGGTTTTCTGTCCTCTAGATTGGGTTTGGATCCAGTGGAGTTGGTGCAATACAAAAGCAAAAGGGTGGGACATGTAGACCTTTCTTCACTTGTTTATATTACTTGACAAGCTCTATGCTTGATGCAGATGAACAGATTGATGCTTCTAGATCTTGGCGATCAGAATTGTCAAATGCTTATATATGGTATGCCTCATATGGATCAAATATGAGGAAAGCACGATTACATTGCTACATAGCAGGTGGACAGGTAATGCAACAATCAACTCAAGTTGCTTTGTTATATTGAACTAAATATGTAAACTGATAAACATTTATGTATACACATGCTTATCTTTCTTTCGTTTCAATCATTCCATCTGTATTTGAGCTATTTATGCAGTGGTCAAATTTTGGATTGTTAATTTTTGTTAGCCTTTGCCATTTTTTAATGGTGCTGTCAAATTGCATTAGGGAAAATGTAGGGCAGACATGGAACCTCTAAATTATTTTTCTTTGATTTGAAAAAATTATATTGTAATTTGGTGCAGGTGATTGCATTGATAATATAAAGAGTGAGCTCATATTTTTAGCAAGTCTTATGCTTTCTAGCTTTAGGGTAATCAATATGTATTTCGTTGTGCTGTTTATAAAGAATTTACTACCTACTTTTTATTTCTTGCTTCCATCCTTTATACTTTTATGAAAGATTTCGAGAATGATATTCAGGTTGAAGGTATGCAGAAGAGCTGTTCTGGTTCGATGAACAAAACACTGCCAAAGGAGATCCTGTGGAAGACTTTCCCTTGTCATATATTTTTTGGTCGTGAGTCATCATGTTCGTGGGGTCTTGGAGGGGTTGCATTTCTTAATCCTGAGAAAAATGCTCAGCTCAAGACCTACATGTGCCTATACAAAATTTCGTAAGTAAATCTGTCTAGCTGTTCAAATCTGCTTCTATTAGCAAAAAATCTGTCTCTTTCAAAGCATTGCTGGATCATTTTTTTTGGGGGGGGGGGGGGGGGGGGAGGGAGGGGCTTGCTTACGTATCTAATGGAGGTCTTGACTTTACATTCTCGACCACATTCCTTTCAGGGTAGAGCAGTTCAATGATATTTTATTCCAGGAAAATGCTTTAAGTCTTAATGCAGGCTCTCCTTTACTTGATATGACTACCCTGAATGCTATCTCTGACAAGGAGTTCAATTCTGTGGAGGTTGCCAAGGCATGTATCCCTTGTCCTTAACTCTTTACTAATAGAATGATAGTGATTAGTGCATATATTTTCTCTTAACCTTATTCAGCGTGGGCCTCTGCTGTCTTGGTCATGACATTTTTTCTGATATTGTGCAGGGTCGTTGGTATGGTAATGTTGTCTACTTAGGGAAGGAGCAGGACATTCCAATAATTACCATGACGTGAGTGACAAATTATACTTTGTAGCTGCGGATTTGGGTTGACAATTGTTGGTTTGTATAAGCATGATATTTATATTTACTTTAATCAGGTGTTCGCTTCTTGATATTGAACGGTTCAAATCTGGGAAGCTACCATTACATGCCCCTAATGAAGCGTATGCCAACACCTTAATAAAAGGTTTGGTAGAGGGAGAACAGTTATCGGAGGTGGAAGCCAGTGCTTACATTGAAGGTGCTGCTAAATCATTATGATTAGCATATGCATGCCATTTACTTTAGGAGTAAAATCTTCTTGAACAGCTTAGTGTTATAGAAAAAGTATTCCATTGTTCGTAGATACTAGAGAACAAAACCGCATGGTAGTGCTTCAAGTTTCTGCATATTTCTCGTAGTTTCGTGCGTGCCTCGCGCCTGAGCTACTTGATACAATACTGGTCCCTGCATTGCATGTATATTGGGTGGTAAGATTTGGTCGTAATTAGAATATTGGAGACAAGGAAATTGTTTAAATTATTGAATTGCTGTTCTATTTGCCACTTACGGTCATAGATTTGATTTTTTTTGGTCGATTCCCGCCTTTTTTTTTACTGGTTTTTAAATTGTTTCATTGCACTTCATTTGGATAAACATGTTTGATTAGTTAGTAAAGTCAATTACATTAACTAGGTTCAGAAATTTAATTTGTTAGTTGCTAGTCTATATATTCTCCTTATCTATATGAAATCTTTAATGTTTAATAATTTCAAAAATAGTAATTGATTATTATATATTTTTTAAAAAAATATTCTTAAGTTCAAGATGGACCGTGTGCAGATTTTAATCATTAGATGCGCAAGATAAGGTTAAGCAAAAGACCTCTACCTATATCGTTCTCAATCTTCGGTTTGAATTATATGATACAACCATACCTTTTTCTCTTAATTTGTTGTTTCGATTAGTTTTTCTACAAATAATTTTTAAGCTGTGATTTAAAATTTTTTCATTTTTAAACTAAAAGGCAGAGAAAATCATTGGTAAACCGTGTCATTATTGAACTTCCGTTGTCTTTGGAAGCAATTCATTTGCCTAGAAAAATAGTATAACTGGAAGCAGATCCGATGGTGGTCCATTGGGATAGCCTTAAACCACAGGAATGATGTGTTTTCATAAAGCATTTTCTTAATTATTTTTAATAATTTATTAAAATGTTAAACAAGTAAATGCATTTAATACCTTAAAATATAGTTTATTTTACAAAAAATTTAGTTCAATCATTTTAAGTTAGATGCATTTTTATGTTAATTCTTCAAAAAATTAATTTTCCTTAAATTAAAGATTATTTTGCTATCATTCTAACCTTTTATGAAAATAAATATAGTAGCATTTTAAATTTCTAATAATTTAATTTAGCAACAATTTTAAAAGATATTAACAAAATATAAATAATTAAGGATTTATTTGAAAGAACTTATAATAATAAATTATGATTTTCTTAGGATGGAAATAGCTCAATTTGCTTGTTGGAGGTCTATAATTTAGCCTATATTAAGCTTAGGTTTGGTCAATTTATTAAATAAATTAGGGTGATTCTTTTTTATAGTTTATTTAGTTAAAAATGTTAAGAGTTTAAATCATTTAAAAAATCTTTTAAACCTAACAAGTTAGTGTATTTATTTTAATAGTAATATATTTCTTTTATTATAATTAATAATAATAATAATATAATATTTTGATATTATATATTTATTCTAATTTAAAATTTTTAAGTTTGTTAATTTACATATAAGTTTGTTATTAAATTTTATTTATTTATTTAAGAAATTTATTATAAAATAAACTTTTAAATAGATATGAAGGTTAAATTAAGCTTTTAAAAAAGTTAAGCCTTAAAATTTGGCCCATATCAAATGAATAAGTTAGACTTTAACATTAATTTTATAAGCTAAGTTAAATTCAAGCAATACTAAATATAGTTTGGCTCAAACTATTTTTTTATAGGGTTTTAATTAACAAACATAGGATTTTTTTAAACTTTTTTTAAAAATAAAAATCTTTAAATATGGATATATATATATATATATATATATATATATATATATATATATATATGTATGTATTTTTCTGTTTAAGTGTATTTGGTTATCTTTTTCCTTTTTTATAAGTCAAGTTAAACTCAAGTCTTGCTAAATCTAATTTGGCTCAGATTATGTTTTCATCTATAAATTCTTTTAAGCTTATATTAATAAGCATGGTATAATTTATCAAAATAAGTTCTATATTTTTTCAACAAATTTTAGGATCAAATTCATGAAAAAAGCACTTAATTAAGTCATTACAGAAAACGTATCATAAATCTCTTAAGTTAACCAAAGTGTAATATCATATGGTGTATGTGTGTATAAACTGTCCAAAGAAACTAGGGATAGTAGTATGTATGATTTGTGTAAGATACTTTAGTGTTTATGCCCATATATACTTTCACCTGCATGAAGGGGATTGCTTTTTGCACCCCCCAAAATTTCTTTTTGCACCCCCCTCATGTGTGAAAAGACAAAAATACCCTTATTTATTAATCTTTTCTCTTCTTCCTCTTCCGTCTTCCAGTCCTCCTGCTCCTCTTTTTTTTTTTTTTTTTTTTCTTTCTTTCTTATTTTTGTTTCTCATTATTACATCTTCTTCCTTATTAATTGAATCCATATGTTCTGCTTTGGTGGGAGAAAAAACTAAGAAAATAAACCTCGGAGAAACGTCGAAAGAGCATCGGAGAAGACGAACGGACTTTGTATTCCGCAAACTAGTTTGCGGAACGTTAAACGCTTTCCGCAAATTAGTTTACGGAATGCATCAGTGTATTCCGTAAATAAACTTGCGGAATGTAATTTTTTTGTTCCGCAAATTAGATTACGGAATGTAAAATGTAACCTTCCGTAAATTAATCTACGGAAAACAAAAAATTACATTCCACAAATTAATTTACGGAATACATTTTGCATTCCGTAAATTAATTTGCGGAACAGACAAATACTTGCGGAAGAGAAAAAATTTTTGCAGAAGAGATGAGAAGATGTTAAGGGTAAAATGGTAATAAAAAAATTCCAAAAAATTAAAGGGGGTGCAAAAAGAAAAAAGGGGGGTGCGAAAAGTCAGGCCCTGCATGAATAACAATCTGATCTCTACTCCATAAACGCTAGGTTCCTAAATTTTCATACCCATTTCTATTATTATCCATAATTTAGTTAATTGAAATAGAATCTCTCATTTATTCTTACACTTATTTTTTGTTAATAAAATGTAAATACTATTATAAAATAAAAATATTTATTAAGATACAGATCTAAATTTTCATTACAGAAATTTAAGATTTAATTTAATTTTGAAAATTTTGTTAGAAAAATATGATATTTTTAATTTTAATTTTATTTATATATTTGTTTTCATTATTTATATAATGCAAGTAAATAGATCTGGATATTATAATGCCAATATCCGTATTAAAAAAATTTTATGAATATTTATCCATATCCAAATTCATCCAGTAATTATTTACGTTATCTATTATTGATATTTTTTTAAGGTACCCAATAGATATAAAAACCATCATCATTCCTAAAAGAAATCAAACCCACTTTAGTTTGATGATTATTCTACTTCACAAGAAACTGATGTCCAGCTATAATATAAGATATACTCTTATGATTCAATATCAAATTGAGAAATTTTTGTTCAATAATTATGATAATTATTAAAAATATAAAAAATTCAAACTCTTTTTTTTAATAATTACGAGAATTACTCAAAAGAATAGTTACGAGAATTTCTAATCATTCAAATATCACGTTCATTCTTTTAAGCACCTTTTTTTTTTTTTTTACGTTTGGGTGATAATAATATTGTAGACATACAAAGGGCGATTTCCATCAAGATTTCTGTTGTATACTATATTCATATATCTCTCTCAACTGTGGCATAAATAACAGAATACTTGCTAACGGGAGGCTTACTGGAAAATTGTTAAACACTACAATAAAAATTAAAGAATGGACCAATAATTGAAGCTTGGCCTATATCTGGTAAGACTACTCGTACTCGAAGGATAAGCCTGAATTGAATAATTCCTACAGCCGTTTCACTATCGACTTTTTAATGAAGCATGCCCAGAATCGCCAATATGCTTATGCAATTTATTCCTGCGAATCAAATTAAACAAAGTTACATATAGAGTTTATTCTGACAACAACAATAACTTTATCACGAGAAGTCAGAACTATTAAACTTAGATAAACAGGAGAGACATATACCTTGACTCAAATTCCTCTCCACATGTCTCACAAATATTTCCAAGATTCTTTGATGTCACCTAATTTAAGAAACAATCAGAAATCAGAATATGGAGCACAGATACCATCTTAATCGTAAGACATGGCTAGAACAAATAATCAATGTTATCCTCGCAATGGACATTAGAAATTGTGTACAGAAGCACTCTACTGCTACATTTCTTAAATATTTGAACTTGAGAAACGACAGAGAATAACCATAACAATGGATATCTGAACAGGCCATGAATGTGATTGTCATCTCAACTGGTCACATCTAGAAAAGCGAAATTATTGGAAGTAAAATACAGGTTTCAAGTTCAGGAAAAGACTAAAAACACAGTATAACACAGCAGTTACACCTGCATATTTCATGAGTCGTTGACACATGACAATGGATTGAAGAAGGGGTTTATTTTTAAGTTCTTACCTTTGCCTTTCTTCCTTTGGATGACATTTTTGCTTTGGTTTTTGTGTCCTTTGCAATTACTTTTTTATCAGTTGGTTGATTTGAACTCTTCTTATCTCTACCAACCTGCTCATCCTCCATACCATTATCCTCAATTTCCACAAATTGTTGGGAAACAGACTCTTCTGCGTAAGAATTACCATTTCCTTTATTGTTTATATTTTCATAATTGCCATTGGTAGCAGCCACACTAGATTCATCCAAAATTTTCCTACCCTTGTCCTTCTTGGCTCCACGTTTCTTTCTTGTGCTCTTTCGGTTGTTATATTCTAAAGGCTCGTTCTCACTTTCAATCTGAGATGTAGCCACCGAAGCCTTGGGTATCTGTGTTGAAGTATGAGGTTTTCTGTTCTTGTGCCCAGCCACCATTGCTTCAAGAACACCATCTTCATCGTTATCATCATCAAAATTAGCCGACACATTGACCTTCTCTTTCCCATCCTTTGCATGCGGAGCATAAAAAAAATCATCATCATCAGCATTCAGTTCAACCCCATTTGTACGCTCCCCCTCTGTAACATTGAGACCATCCCTAACCCTCCCTTCCAAATCTTCAACCCCATCATCACTCTCCCCCAATTGATCATCATTCACCCCAATCCCATCTTCCTCACTTTCCAATCTCTCATTCCCTACTTCTCCTCCTTCTCTTTCTCCTTCCGCATCCTCTTCCAAATCCTCTTCATCACCAAGTGAATCCTTAAACTCAGCAACTTTCTCCTTATGCTTCTTGGACTGCTCATGATTCTTCCATTGCTTCTCACTCTTAAACTTCTTCCCACAAAGCACACAATAAAACTCCTTCTCAGCCTTCTTGTCCTCGACCTCCTCCTCAAACCACTCCACCTCCTCCTCTTCCTCAGCCTTAGTCCACTCAGGCTCCTCATAAGCCATGGCCCTCTCCTTCCTCTCTTTCTCCAATCTCTTCTTCCTCTCTCTCTCCTCCTCTTTCTTCTTCTCCATCTCCACACTCCTCTTCACCTTCATATCAATCACCCTCTTATCCCTCTTCTTCACAAAATCAGCCAACCTCCTCACAGTATCATTATACTCCTTCTTCGCCTTCCTCCTCACCTTGTTATTCTCCTCCTCCATAAGCCTCCGCGACTTCCGGTTCGGACCCGCCATCGCATCGTACTCATCAACCCAGCAAAAATCCATCACCGTAGAAAACCCTAACCAGTAATTATAAAAAGCCGTAACTTGCGCATAGGGACTATCCAAATTCCCCATAACAGGAGCTTGCCGAACTGCGTCGACGCCAATGCCCAATTTCTTCGCGAAATTGATTTCGTTGCCGTGAATTTTTTCGAAGACATCGGAATAGACCTTGTAGAAGCCCCGGCCGGAGTCGGAGTACCCGGAGTAAACGGTGTTGGAGAAGAAGGAGAAGAGGTCGGGGACGACGGAGTTGCGAGAGGAGTTGGGATCGGAGAAGAGGATTTGGGAACGGTGGGAATCGTACCATGTTCGCTCCTTGGGATCGGAGAGGACTTCGTATGCGTGTTGAAGCTCTTGGAACTGAGCGGTGGCATCAGATTGGGAGATACCGGATTGAACGAGCTTGTCAGGGTGGCGCTGCAGGGCGAGGCGGCGGTAAGCGGAGCGGATCTCGTCGGGGGTGCAGTCTCGGGAGAGGCCGAGAACTTCGTAATGGCATCGCTTCGCCGACGCCATTGTTGCCCTTTGGCCACGCAATTAGGGTTCCGATTTTGCGTCTTCTGTTAAGTAGAGACAGGCGAATGTCATATAAGGAGTGCTGGAGTTGATCACCTATTTTGATTTATTTATTTTTTACTTTTAATAAATACAAATACGTCTCTATATAAAACGGAAAAAATAAAAGCTCCTTTGATTTTTTTTAATTAAAATTAGTTTTTAATCTTTCTACTTCCTCTTCCCATGGACTACTTAATACTCTTATATTCGTTAAACAATGCTTTTAAATTCCAATCCGAGAGTTTAGGTTTGACCAGCTCATAATTTTTTTTAACTTCAAATAACTATAATAACTTAATAAAAGACATCAAACACTTTTATTTTTATTGGGAAGTTCCCGTGCATTCAATGTGTGACAATCATGTTTTATAAAAATATAAAAAATATACTAAGTAGTATAGTAAAAATTTATTCACTATCTCATTATCTAAGCCAATGCATATAACTAAAACTGCGTATTGTAAAAGGTAAAGATAACAAGAAAATACACTACAAAGCCATTTTAAAAATATAATGTCATAAACATCCTTCCCTAGCAACATGATAAGGGAAGGAGTTTAACAATTTAGTTACTTATTATTTTGTCAAAATTTATATATTTCTTTATTCATAACCTCTTAAATTTATATCTCATACTCATCTCTATTATGAAATAAGGCATGGTTAAATCAAAATTAAGTTAATAAAAATGATCATAAGCACAGGGTTTTATAAGGCTTGAGTCAACATTAAAAAGCTTATCAAGAATAGGAAAAATCATTTGTAATTTTTTCAAATAACAAATAATTTTAAACCAAATTAAAACTGGCCTAAAAAACCCAACACAAATTAAAATCCTTCGGTTCAGAATTTTTTTGAAAATAATCAGAATGTGTTTATTGTGTCTCTTTGCAAAATGTCACAGGAGTTTTTTTTTTTTAAATTAAATTTCAAAATAGGGAAATGGTATAGATTTAAGATTAAAAAAAATAAGTGGAGACTCAAGCTTAATGAAATACATGCAACATTCAATTTTCTTATTAATTTTTTCGTGCGCAAGTTTATGTTTAATTTATTTTTATTTAAATCATTACTTAATTAGAATATATGTTTTCAAGCATTTATAATAATTCAGAAAATAAAAAATAAATAAAATAAGAGTTTAATTTTGATAGTATAAAATTTTTTATATGATCAATTAATTAGAAATTATGATAGATATAATTTTTAAAATAATTTTTAATAATATAATAGATTATGGATAGTGATAATGTAAAAACATTATGCTACCAGTTAAAATATATGGTTTGTTTGGTTTATCTTATTTATTGTCAGTAAAAATAGAAAATATAATTAAAATATATTTACTTTAATTTTTGAAAATTTTTTCTTAGAAGATATTTTTGAAAATAGGATCAAAAATAAAAATAAAATTTTATTTTTTAATCTTTTATTTTTAAAGTAATAAACACAGAAAATAGAAAACATGGAAAAAATAATGAGAGAAGTCAGCTTAGAGATAAAAAAAAAAAGAAAATGATAAAAACAATATTAACCTAGTAAATAAGAGAAAAAAGAGAAAGAAATTTGGTCATAATAATAAGAAAAAATAAAAAACAATAATATTTGGTTTACTTATAAGAATGAATAGGAGATAAAGATTTTTAAATAATAATAAATACAAATAAAATAAAGCTATATTTAAAATTTGATTTATATTTATTTTATTATGATTATAACGATTATAATTAATTAATATATATATATATCTTGGTATTTATATTTATCTTTTATGAAAAAATACATTATAAACAATCTTTAAATATTTTAATATATATATATATATAATTTTTTATTCATCAATTGTTTATTAATAAAGATATATATATATATATATATTTCTAAAATATAATTTTTTTAAAACTTCATATAAAAATATTTTATAAACTTTTAATATATTAAAAATGAATAAATTAAACATATATTTACTTTTATTATTGTTTAAAATCAATCATTAATGCAGTAAAATAAATATATTTTTGTTTTTTAAAAAAATATGAAATTTTTGTTTTTCTTAAACCAAGGTTTGTTACCATACTATTTTTGTGAATTATGCATCTTGATTCCAGCATAATTGAATTGAATGGCTACATGACACTCCCTTGGCCTTCCTCGGCGACGAATGCAAGCCACAACCTACTTTTACTGCAACCCACACTCCATCTTCTTCCTCTTTCTGCAAATATTCCAATTTCACACACCTTCTCTCCTCTCACTTCAATCTCAAACTCCCTTCAAAAAATGAGATTCCCATGCGTGAGTGCATCTGCAAAGGCTAGCAGCCAAGCACTGAATGTCATGCCAACCATGTCCGATATTCTAGAAGCATCCAGAGCACAGAAACTCGACCTTCAGCTCAAAACTTTAGGACCTTTTTTCACAATTTCAGCTAGGAGTTTGGTAACCCACACACACCTTGGAATGGCCCAGGGTTTCATAAGATTATGGCCGGTGGAAGGTAAAATTCTTCATCTCGACTCAATCAAACTCCAAAGAGAAACACTGGGCATGGAGAAATCAATCTTTGGCCTTGGTTTGTTCATTGGAGCCGTTGCAATTCGACATGGTTATGATTCTGGCTGCAAAACAGCCCAGTTATTGGCCATCAATGATTCACATCTTTACCATTCTAAGGTTCTCTTCTTCCCAACCTTATCCAAAACTAAACTCAACACCTTTTATTTTTAATTATAAATTATTATATCATTAAAAATTGAAAAAACTTATGATAATTATTTTAAAATTCATATTTATTATGTTTTCTATCCAATTCATACTATCAATAACCCTGGTTAAAGAACAAATAAATTGATTATTTGTATTAAAAATTACTCTATTAGTAACAATAAGTGTGACATATTTTTATAACTTTTTTTTGTTTGATTAGCATTATATTAAGTATTTTTCATACATAGGCTTTGTTTTATAATTATTATTACTTTATTAGTGATCCTGTTTCATTATCTATGATGGTCATGAGATTAGAATACTAAGAATAGTTATAATTGATGTTGTTTTAACAGTTGGTTAGGTTCTATACCAGACTTGGGTTTAAACCGGTGTACGAAGTGACTGGGTCATCGCTTGGGGATCTTGCACACATGCTTGTCTGGGGAGGTGTTGGTACCCGCATGGATGCCAGTGTTGAAGAACTGATGATAAAATGGTGTACAAGATTTAGGGCACCCCGTAAATGATTTAGTCACAGTCAAAGTGCAGAAGCGGAGCAATTCAATTTTAGCAAAGGCTAACAACACAGTAAGACAATATAGGTAGTACAACCAAAAATATATACAGATTCTAATGTTTTTTATAAGAAAAAATTTAGAATTTATCAAGTATAATCATATCTGTCAAAGTTTATTTACCTTTCACTCCTCCTTGCGAGGTTCGATGATTTCATAAAGGTTTAAGGTTTAGGGAGATTACAATCTGAATTATAAAGTAATAATCCCAAAAGCTAAAGCTAAGACAGATTTTTTATTACATTTCTAATAAATTGCATGAGAAAAATCTGAAGCAGTTTCAACAATGATGAAATTAATATAATAATGTGAACTGGTTTTATTTTGAAATTTCCTTGCTACATTTTGTTTGACTTTTATTCAGCTTCAGTGATAATTGTTCCATACTGAAACCGAATTTCTGGGTATTTTCTGGCAATTGAATATTTATAGAATGTTTCTTTTTGGTGTTGGGGTGGTTTTTCTTTTTCCGCACCTTTCATTTCTTGTTCTGCATGCAGCTTTTGCTTAGTCAATGTGAATATGGATAATTACAAACTGTGGTTTATTGAATTCAAAGTTTTAATAGAATAATCACTATCGTGTTTTTTTTATAAACTTTATTCATTTCTGTACTTAAGATGTATAGGAAATACCGAAACAGCGTGCATAGACACTCAATTTACAACGATCAATGAGGCTGAGATATTTTCTTTCAGTTTTCAATTGTTGAACCACTTTGAAGTTGGTATGTAAGAGACACCAGAGCATGAAATATATTTACAGATTCTCTGGCAAAATAAAAGGAAACTCCCGAAGATTCTGAAGGCATCTCTGCTTTCCTAATTAAGGAATTGGTACAACAGATACCATTCCTTCAGAAATAAGATTAATAATTTTCCTTGTGGAAAACAAATCTAGTTGTGGTTTTGGTGGAAAATTTGGTGCACAACTTCTTCAATTCTCTTGCTAATTTAGATGAGCCACAATAGAAAACCCCTGTACGAGAAAACCCACATTATCAGTTAAGAAAACAAAATAATCAACCAAATATATATATACACGCACTATAACGGGGTTGGGTTAAGCTTTAGTCCCTAACTTTACTATGTTATTTCAATTATTAAATAACATACGAATTTGGGAATCCAGCCTAAGTAGGGAGTTTCAGGGGGAAAAACTCCTAAACTACAAGGGATAATTTTTCTCACCAATCTTAGCTCCTCTATGCTTGCGAGCCAATCTGGAAAATATGTTGAACCAATTCGGTCGAGCAAAATGTGTATGTATCTGCAAATTTCGATAGAAAATTATCTTCTGATCGAGCAATAGCAAAACATATGTGGAGTCTTCACGTGACACGGATAATTTTTTTATTTATTTTTTCAATTATTTTTGGTTAATGTGCATTTGTTAGGATTCTGCCAAACGACTTTAAATTGTAGTAGTTAATGAGAACATGGTTTGAAATGACATCAATTTAGGAATGTTGTATTATATTGCCAAACTTGATTTATAGCAAAAAGATAATAACACACTCAACCTTTAATCAGAACGCATCAAACGTATAAGTTTAAAGCTTGCAAGTAATTTACATATTTTAGCTACATATATTGGCCAAAACTAAGGAGAAGATGCACTTACTGGAGTCCTGGAAACTATGTCAATGCCATTCTTGGCAAGATGCAAGGCCTGAATGACACTTAGCAAAGCTGAACGAACATCTCCCTCTGGATGTACACTAGTCAGGAAATTGTGCATCTCCACAACCGACTAAAAGATGATCAGAAAATGCTTGAAGATCTTAATTGCGTCTTTAATAATAAGAATAAAAAAATATAGTTGTGTTGACATAGTTTTTTTAGAGCAAAAATGGCAAAGGCATAGTCAAAACAAATTGTAGTTAGGCATACCTGCTTTTTGGTTGAATTTGAGATTTCCTTCATGACATCTCTAAACCAATCAAAGGAGTTTTGCTCTCTTGTAATCCAATAAAGATATGCTTTTAATGGACCCTTTGTTAAGTTGCATTCTCTGAGACCACTCTATTCCATATGCCCAAATATGGGGTTTGTTTAACGGAGCAGAAGCAGAGCAATTTAATTTTAGTGAAGACATTATCACAGTAAGAAAATAACATAACAAAGAAAAATCTTACATGATCAATTTGCGTTGTCTGGAGACCTTTAAATACATCTTTGAGGATGCTAATGAAAGGTGTGGCTCCTATGCCAAGACCAATTAGTACAAGAATGTCATATTTTACATGGTCTTGAGAAGCAGAACCATAAGGGCCATCTATGTACAGTTTTGGACACCCTTGTAAACCTGATAACACTGCCTGCAGATAGTGGAACAAATTTGAGATTGGAAAATTTCACAAGCATAATTCAGCACATAAAAATTGCTATTTTCACCTCTTGGAATAGAGCATATATTTGGTAGCTCCAGTCTCCTAGTGTTCTAATGTGCACACTGAGGTAGTCATCTTGTGGTCCTGAAGTCAAGGAAAATGGATGCCTGAAAATTTAGACAAAAGAATCTCAAATAGAACATCAATATTGATTCACCAGCTTGACATCATAAAAATTGGAACAAGGGACAGAACTAATATCAAATTAAAATGGCTTAATGTTGAATCTTGAATAAAAGGTCACGTGATGGAAAAAGAAGTACCATTCAAAGGGCGAAATTTGGGGGCACTGAAGGAATATATACATGCCACTCTGGTACTTGAAACCTTGTGGCTTTTGCATTTTGAGGTACAGAACTTTTCCCGGGTAAAGACTTGCCTGCATGGAAAAAAAATGAGAATAAGATAATATTATCCTTGACAGGAACAATTAAAGAAATTGTCAAGTTTCAGATTTTGAGCTGTTCCATAAAATTTATCAATTGCTAGAAAATTTAAGCACACAATTTTTATGAATAGTTGAATACAGAAAAAAAAAAGTTGATCAAATACCTTCAAAATATCAACTTCGTAAGATCCAGATCTAATGGCTCGAAAGATCCTCTCTCCAGCGTACAATAAAACTGGAAAAGCAATGTACATCCAAGTCTGCACATAGAAAAATAAGAAACTACTCTAAAATTTGTTCTATAAATTGTTTAAATTAAAGAGCTCTAGCGACTTTTCACTACCATCATAGGCATGATTATTACAATAATAATCATGAGTGGATTAGTCTCAACGATGAGCTATTGGGAGTAAACTAGTGGTAAGGAGTACAAATAATTTAGAAGAGGTCATAGTTCAATATTCTCAATGTCTTTCTTTTGATGCTGGGTAATACAACAGCACAAAAAATGTTACATTTACATACATGTTAAAAAGAGACGCATAAAGTAAGTGAATTATACTCAGACGAGTCTCACACGTGGTTATCTTTGTCAACCAAAATATACTTTTACTCTTCAATGATAAAACTTAAGTGACTGTATCTTACGTACATATATTTTTATATAACTTTCAATATTTTAATTAAAATTAAAGTTTTGACATAAAATACTAAACTTGATGCATTATTTTTAATTGAATGATAATATTTTCATGATAGTTTTTTATAGAATAATTATATTTACACATTCCATATATCATTTTTTATTTTTATCTTTTTTTTATCATATAATATCATTTATTATATTTATCATTTTATCTATGTATACATATACAAATATACATATACAGATGTACAACCAACACTTTTTTCTTCATAATATATTTTTATTTTTTCTATTTATTATTTATCTTATTTTTTTTCCTCTTCTTATCTCTTTCTTTATATAATATTTCAATAAAAAAACATATAAAAAAAAAAGTTACATTCTTTAATTTGAGATGAGCAAAATTTATCATTATCTAAAATTAATATTAAAGTCTCATAGAAAACATTATTATAAATGTAAAGCGCGAAAAATATGGCAAAAATCACGAGAAAGTAATAAGAATAAGGATGAGAAAAGACATAAAAAAGAGGCTTACCGTTTTCTCCATCAACTTGTCGGTTAGGAACAAGAACATGGAGTGAACAATGAGCAATACATAGACAAGGACAAACAAATGGTGAGAGTACCAAAATGTGTTGTATCCAGTGACACGTTGAAGTGACACGGGCAACACAGTTGAGCGACGCCTTGGCCACTTGGTTGCTAGTGAAAATGCAATAGCCATTAACACAACCATGCCTATTCCACTAGCTACTTCTGTTGTGCCCAAAATTTCTATATACGTTGGTTGGTGGTACCCAAATCCCGATGCAATCGTTTGCCTGAAAATTGATTTGTCTGATTCACTAATTCTTGGGAAATCACATGCCAGGTGCGTCCCACCATGCAACATCACACCCACCACTATTCCTCCTGCAATAACCTACATACATAATTTCAAATAATTAATCAGCTACCACATCTTATCTTTCTTTCTCCACTTCAATGCTATTGTCAAATTAAATTCCACTTTACAATGCTTTTTAATGAGTTAAAAAAGGAAAATAAAATTATCATAATAACATATATTTATTTATATCGAGATGCAAATAGTTAAAAATGTAAACAAACGAACAATACTATTTGTAGGTAACAATGTCATGTCAGAATTGTTAAAAAAAAATATTGTTGGCTGATTCAATTTTATGCTCCCATTAGAAAATTGACTGTATTTTAGTTGACTAAAGTTTAAGACCATGGTTTAATAAAAAAAAAAGAAAAGGTTATATGCATGCATCTAGTAATATACGACTCAAATTATTTATATCTATTTTTTTTTCCTATCTTTTCGGTTAAAAAATATATTTAAAAACTAATTTTTTAATAAAAAAAACAGAAAAAGAAGAGAGACATGAAACAAAAGACGCGATTTCAAATCCTAACGACATATTGTCGTATCATTTAGCAAATTTGACATCTTATGCAATTATTAACATAACATAATAAGCAAATTAGGAGAGGTGTTAACACAACACAATATTAAAAGTTGTGTATGAAAATTAAAATCACAAGTGTAATAATAATATATTGAACAATGAACATTATCCTAGAACAGAATATGATGAGTTTAGGAAGAGAAATAGCAACCTTGTGAAAGTTAATGTTGTCATTGAATGGAATGACAGAGTTAATGGGACGATGCTTGCGGAGCCAGGTGATTGTATTTCTACAAACAGGAAGAAGAACAAGAGCCATGTTGAGTTTTAAGGTCTCAGCTGCACCTTTAGCCGTAGGAAGACAATAACCCATCACTTCAAAGCCTGATCTATGACGATACTGAACAAATTTCCACACAAATAACCCCAAACATGCAAGCATCCACACTAGAACAACCCAAGCACGTCGCCAATAGGTTCTAAACAACACTTCACTCTTTGACATTGGTTCTTGTTCTTCACACAACTCACTACTACTTGTGTTGCCTTGTTTCATTGGAGAGTGTGCCTTTGATTGCCTTGCCTTGAATAGAGACTCCATTTGAGATATCTACATATCATGAATTTTTCTATTTAATAGAATATGGAAGAGGGTCATCTGGTAAATCCTCAATGGGAGTTTGAGGCTAAATTGGTACCTCAATGTAGCCTTTGTTTTTCTTGTCTAGAGATTCCATGATCAAGGCTGCATAGTCCTCTGCTTCATCATGTGTCACGGATAGCTTGTTTGTAGAAGCAGTTAATAAAATTGTCTGCATAAGGTCCAAATTAATCATAATCCTAAAGAATACCAACATGCATAAATTCCAATTATAGTTTATATATACCTCACTAGAATTAATTATTAGAAGCACATTGTAGAGTTTGTCCACTAAAAGGCCAAAATCAACAATAACATGCGGAACAAGACAATTAACATATGAAAATTTAAATACCCTCACACCCCAGTTAAATTAAAACTCACTAATTAAATAATAACCTGCTTTATATCTGTCTCCGTAATTCTTCCATCCATGTTTTTGTTACACCTATAAAGTAAATCAAAGGAAAATTTACAAACTGATTTCAGACTAGTGAAGACCGAAGAGGAGAGATTTTTTAGTAAAGGACATTTACATGTCAAAGAATATTCGCATTCTAGAGTTAAAAGAATTGTCCTTCATCCGAAACCAAAAATTGTGCAAATGTGTTTTGGTGATATCAAATTTCCAATCCTTGCCACCTCTCAGTGCCCTTAGTAATTCGTTGGCAAACTCTGGTGATGACTGCATCCCTATAAAATATAACAAAACTGAAAGTGAAATTTTAAAATAATAATTGGCAAAATAAGACCAGAATCAGAACACGTAGATATAGATAAGGCATTTGTGTTTTTTTTTTTAATTAAAAATATAAAACTAAAGATTGATGATTGAAATAAAATAAGTAGGAAGGGGAATAATAAAAATGATACAAGTTGTCTTATATTGCGGCACTATAGCATATGCGAAGAACATGGCTAAGGTGGCTAACTGCTATGCTCCCTATGATTCTCATGTTAATTGAGTGGTGCCAGAAGATAAACAGAACACAACAGACACAGAAAACGACTTATCAACGTCTCAATAAGCATCATGCATTAATACATTGTGAATTATTGTGATCATGAAACAAAGTGATAATGTTACTACTTGCACTGTTGACTTTCCTATTCTCACCTATGCAGAACCCAAATTCCAACCATGTCACAACCGGTTCGGGGCAACTACCGGTTTGGGCCACTTGGTTGAACCGTTTTTCCACATCCTTCCACTCCATTCCGTTGTGACAAACAATGTCATTGATGAATCTCATGCCTTGAAATGCTTCATTTTCTGCTATGTGAGATTGTGTTTCTCCTTTATGCCAAACCTTGGACCCGGTTTGAACCGGAGAGGAAGAATGAAGGACCTTTTCAAGAGTCCAGGAAGAATTAGAGAAGGAGGATAAGGATGAAGCAGATGGTGATGATTTGAAAAGAGCAATGAGGGAACGATCATGAATAGTTTGAGACTTTACAAGCCCATCCATTGATGGGTTGTGAAGATTGAAGGAAGCTTGATCAAGTTGTCATGGAAAGTGAAGATTTTGTTTCCATCATTTTTTTCTCAAGAAAATGTGGAGTGTGATGGTGGAATAAAATTTGGTTTAGGGAAAGAAGGTGAATGGTTTTTTTAAGGAGCAAAAAGTCGTTTGTATAATTGCATTCAACTTTGACCCGGGAATGAGAAGCAGTTGGATTGAGTTGTTATGCTAGATGGATTTGTTTATATTGTTTCACAAGAAAGTGTCCCTTTTTTTTCCTTCTTTCTTTTTATGTACAAGTGTAGAATTTTCTTTGGAATTGAGTGGTAGAGTAAGGGAAATGAGAAAAGACAAGTTTGATGGTTTAATCAAAAGAATAATAGATCATGTGTTTGGTTTGGTGGGAGTATGTGGACTATGATAATGGAAGTTTTGTTGGAACATTAGCCACATTGGGAGAGGATGGAGATTAAGTAAGGGCAGGTGAAGGTAGTAAACAAATCCACGCAATGAAAAGGCTGTATATGTGTTGGTTTAAGGTGGGAGGGAAAAAGAGAACAATATGTCAATTTAATTTTTCTGGCTTCTATATCAACTACAGCTCATTGTATTACAATGTAAGCAAGAGAATAGAAGAATGATTAATCAAAAACGATTGTTTCAAATCCCTTCTTGGGTTGTGAGATGCGTGGAGGAATAAAGAGGTTTAACATAAAAAGGGAAAAGGAGAAAGTAAGCCATGTGATGAAAGATGTAATAAGAAAAGAAGGAAAGACTAAAAAGGGAAAGTGGATATAAAATGGAAGTTGGAGAAAGAGATACAAGAAAATTAAAGGTGATGTTTAATTGTAAAAGTCATAACAAACACTTATAGTATTCTTTTTAGGAGTTTACATCACATTTACTATTATGTAAATTGCTAGAAGCATCTCGATTAGTTTAGTGGCAGAAGGTTTTGATAATTTATATAGGATTTAAAATTTAAAATTTGTTATTTTTATTGTATATTAAAAATATATAGCTAAGTTTAGGAAAATAATAAGTTTTATTAAAGAAAGCTTATTTATTTATTCGATTGTGAAACTTAATGCATGTTGGTATCACTTACATTTTGAGAATTATTTATTTATTTTCAAATATTTTGTTAAAGAATGTAAGAAATTTATTTTTTCATATAAACTAAATTAAATATATTTTATTGTAATAAACTAAAAATAAATGATTTTAATAAATATTTCTATTGATAAATGTGCATTTATAACCTTATCGGTGTATAAATTACTTCTATTAACTTATAGTAAATACATTTTTAATTATGAAGTTATGATGAGATATATGATTAAAAAAATGAAAAGATATATATACCAATAAATATATATATATATATATATATATATATATATGTGTGTAAAAAAAGAATAAGTGTTAAAAAAATCAGCACTCAAACGAAAGCTTTCTAAACAACTTTGTTATTTAAATATTCAATAATTAATAATAATGTATTTCGTATTATGTATAATTATCTTTTTTACCTTTTATATATATATATATATATATATATATATATATATGTAACTTAAAATTATTTTTCCATAAAGAACAAAACTTGTCCCACCTTATCTTTGGAGGAAAAAATATATACGTGTATGTTCGTGTGCAATTTGGAATGATCAAGCGGCATAAATGCTCCTATTTTGTGTTGGGTCAGAAAGAAACATTCACATCGTAGTATTACTCTATCTCACGGCTTCCAAATGAACAATAATGATGCACTTAACATGCATATGATTTTTATAGATTTCATTTATGTAAATTTTAATAATTATTAATGGTTAAGTTCAATTCATTTCTTATATATTTATATTTAATTTTTCCATCTCAAAACTACAAATAAATGTAACTCTCTCAGGAAATTGTATTAAGAATTCTTGCTTCATATACTTATTTATATACATGATAACGTGATAAGTTGAAAGTAGATTTTATCATTTTCATTTTCACTCCATAAAATATTGGAGTTACAAAAATAAGGATAAAAAATTGAAATATAAATTTATTAAATTTAGATGTTATATTTTATTTTTTAATTTTGTATAATTTTTATTTATTTAGTATGTAATTTTGAATAAATTATAAAATAATATATAAAATAGATTTTAAATTGTTTTAATAAAAGTAAATATAATAAAATATATATTTTTTAATAAAATATGAAAATTTAATACTATTATTTATATGTTGTGATAATTATTAAAGTAAGTTTGGAACGGGGATGAAATGAATATTTATATCCTTAAATTAGTTTTGTTTTTATGAATTAGATTTAGATACAAATATTTATTAAATTTAATTTAAATTATTTTTTTATCAAAGTTAAATATGAATCGAATGGATATCTCTTGGCTCAAATTTTATTATCATATCAACTTACTTGGATCATATTGTTATTTTATTGATATACACACTAAAAAAATTATATTTTCATAAAAATTTAACTATTATCTCAGTTATTATGGATATAATTTTTATTAAAAATAAATTATTAATATAAATATTTTAATAGTAATTTAATGCATTACATTGACCAATGGTTTTATTTGTATACAGAATTGTCTCGCAGTATATCATTCTATTAGTTGAAACTCGCAGTTAATATTTATAATGATAGTTCAATTTTAGTTAGACGAAGTTTATATTAATAAGATTAGGTGTAATAATAAGTGTATATTCCAAGTCAAAAAAAGTGCATACTTAAATCTTCCAATTTTTAAAAATTGTCAGCTTCTTCAAAGAATTATTAAAAATTCATTTTCTTAAAAATAAGTGTTATTAAACTTGGCCTAATCTCTTTTCTATTAATATATAGATTTTGTATTGTGATGATTGTTAAATAAATTATTATAATTTTAATAATTAACAAAATATTGTGATAAAAATTTTGCCTCATAAAAGTAGCCTTTTTTTAATATTATATTATATAATTGTTCCGCATTTGAATTTACTCTTACATTTTTTAAGTATGGGATTAATACTTGTTTGGATAATTTGTAATGTGCCTCTCCTTGTCCAAGTGGTACTTGTAAGATCAAAATTTAGAGGGCCTTGTATGACTATTTAACCACTATAACTTAAATTTTAAGTATGTTTCCTAACTCTCAACACCACATGTGCCTCAACACAACTTTTCAAAGAAAGAGAGAGAGATAAAGAATATTTTTTTTTTTTCCAAGGGGCATTTGTATCTCGACCTTGTTTAATTTTGAGGTGCTTAAAGAAAAAAATAAAAGAAATTACCTGTAAAATAGGGCATGATTATTATAAATATAAAATAACAACAGTCTTCTTTGACTTTCATATGTACCTTGATACACGTTCTTGATGGCTTGTTTTTATATTTTCTTAAAGACAATATACATAAGACATGAAAACTATGGGCAAATAAAACATACAACCGTGATGGGTGAAAGTGTAAATCATTATAGGTTTATTTGAATTTTTAATTAAATAATTAATTGTGTTGCAAGAATTATTTTTTTTTTTAATCAGAAAAGAGGTTCAATTTGTTAATAGTTCTTCGAATTGATCTTTAATGCTGCAATAAATATCTCCTATAATTTATTATAATTCATAAACTATGCAAGATAAATCTGCATCCGTTTATTTCCATACCGAGTTTGCATAAACACGCAAACAAATAAGCTCTAAATTAATAAAATAATTCAAGTATTCTCAAACTAATGCAAAAAAGTGGACAATAATTAACTTTTGAATTGAGTTCATATAAAACTATAAAGTGAAAAAAAATAAAAATTATATTTATTTTTAATATAAATTAAGTGTAATTTATATAAAATATTTTAAAATAAACCACTAAAATTAAGATTGGTTTAATAGTTAAAAATTAAAGATTAAAATAATTTTATATAATCATTCTAAATTTAAAATTTCATCCCTTTCTAGATGGATATATATATTAATTCAAGGTTCAAATCATTATGTGTTTTAAAAGTTAAATAAATTATTTTTGTCTTTTTCAAATAAAAACGGCAAACATGTATTATTATCATTAATTAGTAAATATCGTTTTCATAGCCAAATTATCACTCTCTTTTTTTAAAACATAATTTAAGATAATGCATATATTTCTAAAAATATTAATTACTCTCTCTCTTTTAAATATCATTTAAGATAATGCATATAATTTAAAACTATTTTTTAAAAAAATAATATAAATTTATAATTTTATCTTCATTTAATTTAATTTAATTTCATTATCAATATTTATTTTTATTAATTTTAATTTAAGTTCCCACTTTCTATTTATTAAGGAAAAATTAAAAATAAAAAAATTATTTCATAAAATATAAATTATCTTGTAATAAATACCAAAAAAAATATTTTAAATGTTAACTTATAAAAAAATATATTTTATTATTATGAATAAATATATTTTTGGACCAATCTATTCTAAAAGAAATAATGTGTATTTAAAATTTAATTAAATATTAGTTAAAAAATAATGATAAATAATTTTTTTAAAAATATAATTAATATTTAATTGATTTATTAAAATAATATATATTTTATAATAAATAAAAAATTATAAAAAATAAATAATTTAAGATAAATTAAATATTAGTTACTCCTACCCTTCTAAACTATCAATTATTTGAAGTAATATAAAAATCGTAAGAAAATTATCGATTATATTACTTCATTCATTCTTTTTCATCTGTTCATTTAAAAACAATTTTTTATTTTTTATTTGTATATTTAAAATTTTAAATAATATTAATTATTTTGTTTAATTAAACCTCTTATTTATAAATTTTTTTCTACTTTACATGTTTATTATAAATAAAATAATAATAAAAATTTTATATCAAAAAATTAAAACATCAATACGAAATAAAGATATTAGTTATGTTTCTTAATCTTAATATTATCTTAAGTGAACAAATAAAAAAACAAAGAGAGTACAATGATAAAAGAACTTTGTTTGACTCAAATACCATAAGAGTTAGAGTACAGAAAAAATTAATTGAATATTTAGGTGAGATACTGATATAATTTTAAATAATATCTTAAAATTTAAAATGATAAAATTTAAGATAAATTAAATCTATTTAAATGGAAATTAATACATATTTAGATAAATAATTACGTTAATTTCTTATTTAGTAAACTTTTATTTAGAGATAAGTATCCGGCTTAATTAAGTATAAAGAAATTGAATCTAATGGAAATTAAGATATATTTAGATAAATAGTTACATTAATTGCTTATTCAGAAAACTTTTATTTAGAGATAAGTATTCGAGCTAATTCAGTCTAAATAAATTTAATCTACAATGATCTAATGTTAAATAAATGTTCGTTTACAAAATAAATGAAAAAAAAATATTATTAACCTATTTAATCTACTTTAATGTGTGGGTTATCAAATCGATTTTTTTAATTTATTTAACTATTAAAATATTTTTATAAATTAAAAATATTTATAAAAATAAAAGATTAATTAAAATATAAAAATAATATATTATATTTACTTTTTAAAAAACTCAATAAGTCAACCTATTAACTTACCGAACTAACCTATTTAATCCATAGTATGAAAAGTCTACATTTAAATTATTATTTTTTATTAATCCTAACTTATTTAACTCGCATGCTATATGAGTCGGTTCGCAAGTTTAGAATTAGATATCTAACTCTGCTTTTATTAAATGAGAGCTTGTAACATAAAGTACATTTTGAAACTTGTTAAAATAAGTCAAGAAGAAATTCATTTTTATAAACAATGTTGAAATCTTATTAAAATAATATATAATGATTGATTATAAAAAGGTTTAAGCTACTTTTATAAACTTTTTTTAAATATTTTCAAAATTTTAAATAGGACCTTTAGGAGTTGGGTAGTCCCAATCAACCCAACTCAACATCAAGTAAAATAAGTAAGTTAATTTGATTTGTCAGGTTAAATTAGTTAAAACAAATCTTAAATGTGATCGATTTGGATCAAGTGTCGAATTCATCCTCCTCTAAATTGACTTGCTCGGATCAATAATAATATCAATAATTGTTGTTATTATTATATATGCATGAATATATATATATATATATATATAATTTAAATATTATGATATTTTTAAATAATTAAAATAAACAATTTTTGGATTTTTTTTAACTTTTAGACTTATTATCAATTCTTTATAATATTATTTCGTTTTGGGATGTGGATAACCTTTGTATGAAATTCTAATTTCGAATTTTGTTATAAGATGTGGATAACTTTTTATATAAGATCCTCCATTTGAACTTCGTTCATTTCTTAGTTATAAAAAAAATATTTCGGTTCAAATAACGAAACCAAATTTAGCTAAATCCAGAAGAATTGGAAGGATCCATTATTGGGAGTGATCCAAAACCCAAAAGAATAGTTGTTTGAATGTTAAAGGACTTCTTGGGTTGGGCTTGTGATTTATCTTTCTTGTAAGGTCTCTTGCATTGACTAATATGAAAAAACTTGTTTTAGATTTAGGCAGTGTATTGAACCATGAAGAGAAGAGGTATTGTTTTTTGTTTTGTTTTTTCTTTTTCCTGTCTGGTTGAAGTCATTGGCTTTATAGGTTTGTTTTTATTTTCGGCCGACGTTGGCTTTTCTCTTGGACCTTGTGTAGCTTATTTGATGTATTCCCTATGTAAGTCCATTTGGTCAGGGTGCTTACAAGTTAGGCATCTTCCTGTTATCTTGTTCTCATAACATTTGTTTGGTCCAAATTATTAGCACTTTCTATTTTTTATTCACATCCCTTCTCATTTTTTATAAATACTTTTATTTCTAAATTATCCCTTGAATTTATCAACTCCTTCTTCATTGTTTTTCCTGTTTAGTTTGTTGTTTTTTTGCCACTTTTTTAAATCGACTCTATCTTCGCCTATCTGTTCTATCACCATTAGAGCAAGTGATTCTTGAATTCCTTTAAAAGCTTTCCAGAGCTTAAATTCTATATTAGGATAATAATGTTAGCATCTTAACCCATAATATTGTAAATGATTTTGAAACTAATAATTAAGTGATTTGTTTAGTTGTGTTACATAATTATATTTTAAAAAATGTGACTTAGTTTTAAAAACTTAGTTCCAGTATTAGAAGTTGATGTACCACATTCTTAGCTTCGAAACTGATTTTAGGAGTTTTTCAAATTCTAAATTGAATGAATATGTTTTGGTTCCAAATTTAAAAATTTGAAATTGTTGTATAGATTTATGAATCCTTATTTTCAAATTGTATAGTTGTGGCTTAAAATATTTAATTCTAAAATAAACTTTATTTATTGGATATTACAATTTATAGATATAATTTTTACATGCTGATATTAATTTGTTATTATACGCAGAGTCATGACAAGAATAATGGAAGATGCATTACATAAAATAGGTCCTACAGCACTTGTCTGAGAAGGAGCACGATAATGTATTCAGCTTGTGCCTTCTGCAAGAAGAGGACGAGCTCATGCAGTTAAGCTAACAAATGAGATTGATGCAGGATGTTGGTATTAATGTTTGTCAATAACACAGTGCATTATTTTCAAAATAATGTTAATTTTTATTTATTTATATAAATAATGATACTTTTAAAATATTTTTTTAGTAAGATCAGAACATTGTCTTTAACGTATTATTGTATTATTTAATGTATTAGATGTATGATACATGTCTTTATGCAATATAGTATTTTATAACCTACGTTTTTTATGTATTAAATATTTAAAAATTGTAACAAAACATGTGACATATAATAATATTATGTATCCAGATAAAATATATAATATTACATGTTTTTTATAATATTATAATTTATATATTTTAAAATAATTAAAAATTATATGATTTATAGTATTATAAATTATATATAATCTGATATTTTATTTGAGTAAAATTTTAACTTAATTTAAAATTTTATAAATAATTTATAAATTTAAAATTTAAACTTAAAAACAACCTAACCTAATTTATAATTTTATAAAATAATTGCTAAATAATTTTAAATAATTAAATTTTATTATATATATTAATCTAATTAATTTAATTAGGTTAATATATATAATAAAATTTTATTATTTAAATTTATTCAGTAATTACTTAAAAAATATAAGTTATATTGTTATAGAAAAATTTAAATTTTAAAATTTAAAATTTAAAAGTATTTATAAAATTTTAAATTAAGTTAATTAGGTTATTATATCCAATAAAATTTAATTATTTAAATTTACTTAGCAATTATTTTATGAAATTCTAAGTTAGATTAATTTGTATATATGATAAAATTTAAATAAATATATCATAAAATTATGAGTTATATAATTTTTAATTATTTTAAAACATATGACTCATAATATTATAAGTTAAATGTGTAGCATATAATATTATGTAATTTACCCATATGTAGCACGTAATATTAGGTCACGTGACTTGTAATGTTATGAGTCATAATTTTTAATTATTTTAAAATATGCGACTCATAATGTTATGAGTCATGCATATGACACATAATATTATGTGTTTGATCCATATATGACGTATAATATTAGGTATCACATGTTTCTCTTCAATTTCTAAACATGTGACACATAAAAATGTAAGTTATAGGACATTATATCGCACAAAAACATGCGTCATATATCTGACATAATAAATAATGGGTCAAAGATACTGTTTTGATCCTATTCTAGAAAATATTTTAAAAGTAATATTATTTACATAAATAAACAAAAATTTAGCATTATTTTGAGAAAATGTCAATATTGTACCCTAACTACATTGCTTGTTGGTTATAGAATGAAGAGGTGGTAAAATGGTATTAACATTTCAGTTAGAACTAAAGATTAAGAAGTAACTTGCAAGACTGTGTGCTACTTAATAATGATATATAGGCGAAAGATTGAAGGAGTTACATGAAGTTGAAATATGTGATTTGGCATGAGATTTTGATTTGGTATTGTTTGTTAATTGTATCCACTCTATAGCAAACAAGATATTGATGTTTGTATTTACTAAGAAGTGGTACATGGATACATGCACTTCCATCTTTTAGTTAAAGAGATAACCATCATATTAGATTATCTGTCTTCTATTTACATCTTCTAATAATAAATGAATTCACGCAATGTGCATTTGTGATTTAATTAATTACATAAAGTGTATGACAAATGTATTGAGGAAGATCATATGGATGTTGTTGCTAGAGAATGTCTACATTCGTTTTTAAGTTGCACTATTTTAGTTCACAAAAATGAAACCTTCACCAAAATGGGTTGTTTTGAATTATTATGCAACATGCATAAAATCAAAAGACATGCCGGAGGAAAATATGTTCTAATACTCTTATCCAAACACCTTAGTGATACGAGGTTTCATCAAACTCAACATATGAGTGCTACATGATGTTGTTGCAAATAAAAATGTTGTAAGGATGTTGCATATAAGCACTTTATATAATGTCTTAGTATAGTAATAGGTAGTTTTGACTATATATTAATTTTCTTACAACCATGAATTTTAGAGAATTTTCCATTTATTGACTCCTATCAACTAAACATGGAATTTAGCTTCCTCTATGTATGCAACTAGCAGTTGTGCATGGTTCAAGTGATGTTATCTTGCATTAAAGACTTTGAATAGCTAACAAATCAGTTACAATTAAACATCACGTCTTACAAAGTACATTGACCATTCTACTAAACACCATACATATCTTACAAAGCATATCAATCATCCCATGATATTAGTTGGTATTTAAGATACATTAGATGTAATGATCTGGTGCATCACCTACTTACCAAATAAGATATTATACCAACACAAATATATACATGACATTCTTGGATCACTGTTCGTACCATAGATTGGGATTAAGGATGGGCTAAAAAAATATAGTTGTCTGAACATATGTTAATTGATGGTCCAAAATAAGAAAATAGGTTGTGCAAGTTAAATACAAGTCAATCAGGTCAATGAACTCGATTAAGAAAAAGTATTATCCGGATGAGGTCGATTTTGGATCTTGTTAACCGAATCGATCAGTCCTTATCCGATGCAATTTGTATAATATTTTCTTCCTCCTTATCCGATGCAATTTGTGAAATATTTTCTTCCTCTGCCCTGCATGTGTCATACCTCTCTTTTCAATCATATCTCATTCCATCACAAAGGTATGCTCCTCATTCTTCAACAGTAACACTTAAGTTCTACAAGTGGAACATACTTGGGTGGTGATCAAGTGAGATAAAAATAAAAAAATTACTTAATGAGGGTCCTTTTTTCTTACTTGCTGGCTTGTAAATGTGAGAGGGGCTAACCATTTCACAAGCGCAAAAGTCACTCTTCAACCTCTTTATCTTTTTGTTGGCAAGTTCCTTCTCCCTAGTAGCATACAATGAGTTCCATGGAAGGCATGGAGGTGAGTTCAAACAACCTTGAATCGCCTCTTTTCATACCTTTTCTCCAACACCACCTTCCACGACAGTTTCTTCTTCATCATCTTTCCAGTAACCTACAATGATGTTAAATGAATCTTCCTCTATTGTGGCATTGTTCAAAAAAAGAATCCAGATTTGACTGTTTGCATGTCCATTCACATAGTCCAACTCCGATGCAACACATCTAATCCAAATTGACAAAATTAAAGCCAAATACAAAAGGCTTTGAGTTGCAACGGAATTCGATCCACCTAACCAAAGTCGTCTATCTACTATCCCGAATTGAGATGGTGAAAAGTTATATGACATATTTATAACACTTACCTTTAGTAACATCTATCATAATTGATGATGAAATTACAAGTCCTTTGTGATTTTTTCAACATTGTAGTGATGGTTAATGGTTGTGCAAAATTTTGGATTTGTAGCTAAAAGCATTATCAAGAGATTTTTTTGGTGGAGTGATTTTGCAAAAGGTGAACAAGCATACTTATAGCATGGTAGAATATGATTTTAGTTTTTATAGATTCTCCATTTTTATTGTTTACTTTATAGTTTTACGATAATCAATTAAAAATTTTATTATATTTATAAAAGTTAAATAAAAAATTTATGTTATATACAAGAATAAAATAGAAAGTTTATACATTTAGAAAAACTAAATAAAAAAAATTATAACATTTAGAGTGATAAAATAAAAAAAATAAAATTAAGAGAGATCATCTAATAAAAAAATATATATTGTGAAGGACTCATTTAAAAATAAATAAAAAATTAAGAATTAAATACGAAAATTATAAATTTTTTAAGGGGCAAAAATTTAATTAACCCTAATTTGTATGTATTGTTAAGCAAAGTTAATTTTAAATAAATGTTTATAAATTTTGTAAAAAGTAAATTATTTTTATGCTTATTTTTTATTTTATTTTTCAGATAAATTTAATATAATTATTTTAAATTTAAAATATTACTTTTTATTTACGAGTTAATTTTTTCACTATTAATTTGCCAACTAATTATAACAAAATTAAAAAATATCTAGCAATTTTTTAAATAAATAAATAAATGATGATCTATGTATTTTAAAACTTTTAAAATTTTTTTGAATTAAATATATACGTTTGATAAAATTAAGAAAAGGTCATTGGATGGATGTAGCGTAGTTGGATTTATTGAATGACAATAATGAATCTTATTTATTGACTATCGTGTATGAGTCTTATTGTGAAACGGCGATTATACCAAAGAAATAGACACGCCACCGCCAGCAGCTTAAAAAGACCATTTCTAGATTGGGAAAAAGACTTTCCATTTTCTCCTCTTTCAATTTTTTTATTGGAAAAAATTAATGATATTAAACATTACATTGTTTTTTAAATTTTTATTTATTGTAATATAAAAATTAAAGCTTTTATAATTAAACTGATAATTAAACCGATCTAATTGATTTAAGATAAGATAATTTAACTGTAGTTAAACTGATATTAATTAAATATTATTTTTAAAATATTTATAATATATATTATATTAAAAAAATATAAAATATATATCATAATAATAAAATATATTAATATTATAATTTTACATAATTAAAATTTAAATTATATATTTTAATTTTAAAATTTAAATTATATTTATAACATTAATAAAATATAATATATTTTTTTAAAATATTAAAATAATATTATTTTATATATAAATTTTATTTTATCTATTTTATTAATTTTTTATTGGTTTACAAATTTTACTATCAATTTTTGTTTAAATAATTTTATTTTTCAATTAATCCAAACTTAAAATTAATCCACCAGTCGATTGGATCAGTTTTCATAACCATAGAAAAAACTATCAATATTTGTAATTTTTAATTTTAAATTTATAGCATCATTTTTAATATATTAATTATCGATTTTTTTTTATTATAAAATTTATGTTAATCCAACATTTTACTTTTATACTGTCAATTTAAATATTTATTATTATAAATATTAGTAAAAGAATTGATTTTATAATATATTAATTATTTTTATTATTCTTAATAAAAGAGTTATTTATTTCTTATTAAAACTTAAAAGAATTGGAAGGAGTAATATAAAATTTGTAATTTAACATTCTCATAATATTTTTGATACATATTAAAAAATATAAATAGTATTTCTTTAAAAATGTAATATTTAATATATTAAAACTTTTGATTTTAATAAAAAATATTATATATCTTTAAATATTATCAAAAACTAAAATTATTATTATTAGGAAAATATAACCTTAAACTTTAGAATAAATTTTACTAGTTCGTTATTAATTTTTTGATAAAATAATTTTATCATTTAATTAATTCAAAAAAATTGGTCAATCCAGTTTTTATAATCATGAAAATAACTATCAATATTTTTATTTTTAATTTTAAAATTTATAACATTATTTTAAATATATTAATTATTGACTTTTTGTTTATTATAAAATTTATGTTAATCCAACATTTTGCTTTCAAACTATCAATTTAAATATTTATTTTTAATAATAATATTAAAAGAATTAATTTTATAATATATTAATTAATTTTATTATTTTTAATAAAAGAGTTATTTATTTTTATTAAAACTTAAAAGAATTGGAAGGAGTCGTACACAATTCTTAATTCAACTTTCTCATTATATGATTTTGACACATAATAAAAAATATAAACAGTATCTATTTAAAAATGTAATATTTAATATATTAAAACTTATGATTTTAATAAAAATTGATATATATCTTTAAATACTATTAAAAACTGTAATTATTATTATTATTAGAAAAATATAGCTTTAACTTTTAGGATTAGTTTTAAATATTTAAAATTGAAATTTTTTGTAAAAATTATATTTATTACATTAAAAATGTAATAACTACTTATATTTTAAAACAAAATTTATAATTTTTTTCATACTTAAAATGGATAAGAAAATCCTAGTTAATATTATTATTTGGAAGGAAAGGGTGGAAAGGAGTGTATGTATGGGAAAAGCAGTGTTATTTTTATTTGCAAGTGGCGCATGTCACTGTTTGTTTGGTTTTTGAGGAATGAAACCTGCGATGCGTGTGGCTGCCAAAAGTTGTTTGTTTGGTAAATTTGGTCATGTGTCTGCGTCATAGACTCACAGTCATAGTCATGTATGGATTTTGGTTTCCGGGGAGGCCTAATTTGAATCCTTTTCAATGTTTGCTTTTGCAGGAAACTAATTAATCTTATACTTTCTTACTCTCTTTCTGTCATCGTGAATTTCCATGCTTTTCTGTTAGCTTCTCTTTATCTCTGTCATTTGACGCTTTCCAAGTTCACAATAACTTGTCAATATTCCCGTTTTTCTTTTATTTTTTAATTCTTAATATTATTATTTCTTGTGGGATTCTCCATCCATCCACTTTAGGTATGGTGAATATTAGGTTTCTTCATTGTTAATAATAATCATAATATTACTGCGTGGTTGGGAGAAGAGTGCGTGTCTAGTTAGTAAATCAGGGATAGTGGTTTTATTTTCCTGTTAGTGGTTTCATCCACTTTCTCTAAATTGATGGAAACTTTCTCCCTTTCCTATGTATTGTTGGTAATGGAGATTAAGAGGATTGTTTGTTTTGTGGAGTTTGGGTAGTGGCTTTATATGTGTGTGTTAAAGGAAGGGCCAAAATGGATTTGTGGGTTGCTGCAGCCATTGCTGGAGCTGGGTGCTTAGCTAAATATTTGAATAGGCTTCCAAAGAATGGTGATAGCTTATCTATTTTGTCTTCAGAGGATTCCAATTTTGAGAATCCTGAGTCCTCAACCCATCCCTTTTGCACACAAGCATGGAGAGGTAAGTTGGGCAATGATGGTACTATAGATAGAAGGGCTTCAGATGTGAATTCACAGGATGGTCTTTTGACAATAGAGTTGGCTGATAGTGAAAAAGTAAGGCCCTTCAGGACTTGTAAGGAGGGTGATGTCCTTTCTGTATCAAGCTTTACTAATATCGGAGATGGAAATGAGCAAAGCTCCAATGTTGGTGGCAATTGTGGTTTCCTACTTGCTGATTTGTCTGCTGGAAAATTGGGTTCTGTCCATAATCCTTCTGGGAATAAAACCTCTCACAGGACTAAGCGTTTGTATAGGCATATTAGTAGACCTTCAAACTCCTTGGAAAGTTGCCTAATGGCTCAGCTATGCAAAGATCATACCAAAATGGAAGAGTCTGTTTCATCATCTTCCATGGTCACAGGGTCGTTTCTTGTTAGTGATGGAAGCCAAATGATTGGCAGAGCAAATGATGATGATTCTTTCAGTGGATTAACTGGAAGTGAAGAATACAGGTTGCAATTATTTGGAGTTCCTTCCTTACCAAAAATCGGGTCTTTTAATGATGCCAAGAAGATGAAATTTAATGTGGGCAATGGGCGAAGTGGGAGATTGAGCCCTTCCAACAATGTGTTCAGTGGAAAGCACATCCACAGTCAACACAGTATGGTTCTTGACTTACAAGTACCTTCATAGCCTTTGCTGCATTGCAAAGATTTGTTGTGTACATTCTTTCATGCCTACGTTTAGAATAATTTTTGTTTCATCTTGATCTTGATAGTATTTCACTTGTTTGCCCTTGAGGAAATTTATCAGTTTGCTCATTGTGATATCTATTTTTTTTTTTTTCAGACTGGTTGGTTACATTATCTTGTAAAAGAATCTTGTTTCTTTCAGGTGTATATTTATATACAATTCACAAGTATCAAAGAATGAGACTCGTATATCATCAGTTTTTGAAATCAAATTTCAATTGGTCTAAACTCCCTACATGATGGAAGGATGTTATAGACTCTTGGTTTTTCTATTCTCAAACTAAATTTTCCTGAGAATTGACATCTTACAAAATTGACTAATCTTATTGTTCCTTTACACATGGAAGTTGTTTTGATCTAGAGAGGAGGGGACTGAGGGATTGCCTCAGGACCTAAAATGACATTCCCAGAACTAATTAAAAAAAGGTTTTACTATCCAGTCTTAAAATGTTGATCACATCTAGCTTTATAACTCAAATCATCCGCATTAGTTACTATTTATGTTGAGCTTTTGATGAAGTAGGTTGCTATTTATTTCATGAGTTGATATGAAGGTTCTGGTGTTTGTTGTATGGTGTGCTTTGCTTTGATAATACTCTTGTTGACATGTGTAATCGTCAGATGCAACATTTGTCTTCAGTCTTGGGATTTCGTTTGGGATATTAACTTCCATCTTGGCAAATAAAAGAGAAATGGACAAACTAAGAGGGTGGTTGAAGCAGACTGAAAACTTGGTTCAAGATCTGCAAGAGGAGTTTGAAATGAAAGATTCGATGACGGTGAAGGAGTTACATAGTGAACATTATGGTTCACAGGATACTTGTGATCATTCCTTCTGTGGTAGGGAGCTAAATGAATTTTCCCCTGAAAAACACATGGATAGCTCTCCAATGGCTGACTGCAAAAAAATACATGACCAGAAGGAAGAAGAATGTTCAGAATCTATGAGCAAAATTGAAGCTGAGCTTGAAGCTGAACTTGAGAGATTGGGGTTGAACATGGATGAATCTAGCCCAGAACGACCACTGTCCGAGCTTGTTGAGGTTAGTATAAATCTTTTGCTCTTCCTAATTACAACAGGTTCCTGTAGGTACATGATAGAAATTTGGCATCTTTATTATGGAATTACAGGGAGGTCCAATTAACAAAATAAAGCTCACACACTGCAGAACTTTGAGGATCTGCACCTCCCAATGCTAAAAGGCCCCTCTCAAATGACAAGATGCCTCCTAGATTTCAAAAAAAATTGATGAATAGGCTTAAAACCTATATAAATGATTGATTAAAAAGGTTTGCAAGCTTAAATCCTACAAGATAAGATAAAAGATCATTAATTAGGCTTAAAACATATATATATATATTATTTAAAAAGTTCATAAATTATGTAAATATATTAATATTATATAAAGATAAATAGGTTCCTGAATAGGTTAAACAGATTTTTTGTACTTGTTTATCTAAAAAGATTTTTTAACAAGACTGAGCCTGTTTATTTATTAAACAAGTCGAGCTGCACACTTCTGTCGGACGACCTTATCCACTTCCATCCCTACTTCCTGTGATCTCTACCATTTATTTATACACTTTAGAGACCTCTCACAATTTAACTTACTCAACCAATTAGTTATTTTCAACTAAGTAGTAAAGAGTAACTAACTAATACACTAAGTGGGCAGGTTACCTATCAGCACATCACATTGTCTTGGAATTTGTCTGTTGAAATGTGCTTTATTGTTTAGCTTTTAATTTATGACAATCCTAATCGAGTTAGTCCCACGCCTGACCTGATAGAGTTGAAGCTACAAAGAATGGAATGAAAATATTTCTTTCGGATTTTTATGTCTTAAGAGATATTGTATTACTCAGTTCCTCCTTCTTTTCACCTCTACAAAGTATAACCTTGAGCTGTTTCATGAAAGACAAATGCCTCATAATCTCTCTCCCTATGCTTGGTTTGTTTTATGTCACTTTTTTAAAATCATTTCTTATATGTTTGGTTTAGTTACCTTGGTATGGCATCTTGCTTTTATTATCTTTTCGAATTTAGAGTAGCTTTGCTTATGTGAAAATATCTTGGATGTGTATTGAGCCGCAAACTGTGGATACTTTATTGGTTGCAGATTGTCAAATATAATGTCCCTTTTTCTCTGATAACTTCCCATAACATGTGCTTATTTCCCTGTCAATAATAAAATAAAACCCAAGAAAATTAAAATTGTAATTTAAACTATTTTGCAAGAACTGCTGGGACTTGTGTGTGTACTTTTGCCTTGATTTTTTTTCATACCTTGACTGTTCTAAGCATATGAATCGAAAAGGGGGAAGAACAATATTATGCTGTTTTGACTAGAAATAAGAATAACGCAGTCTTCAGGCATGTTTCAAGCTGTATTTATCATGATTTGCATAACTTGCATATATATTCTATGGAGTAAATTATTCAGGCATCTGTTGTGCAAAACAAATTTAAATACAAGTGATAAATCATCTGAATTAAGGGTCTGAATATTTAGGAGTTAAGGTAGCTAAATACATTTCTTATGTGAAGATCTGCTTCATTAGTTTTATGTTGCAGCTTGGGTTTCAATTTTCATTTTATTGTAGTTGAAATTAGAATTGTAACACTATAAACTTGTGTTGGTGTAAAAAAATAGAATGCTATTGAAATTGTTTTTTGACTTTGTCCTGTTTTATGTGCTATATTTTTCTCTCTACCAGCTTGTATATCTTATTTTGAAAGTGATGCAAGTTTTCAATTTCCATTTTTTCCCTAATTTCCTTCACTTTATTCTATAACTACTTGGAGCAGCAGTAGAAAGAGTGCTTTGTTTGGGAAAGTTTGATTGCTTTACTTTTTCTTACCTTTACTTGTTTTCCCCTGTTTGGTGTTATGGTTTATACATTAAAGTCAAAACATAATCTAATTTGCATCTAGGCTCGAAAGAAACTTGAAATTGGGGCAAAGGGAGTGCTGGATTGACCTTATTATAGAAAACGTTTTGTTTAATTGGATAACCTCTGAATTCTTTAAAAATCATGTTAGCTCTAATTCGTAGGTGTAGTTCACTTCCCTCCCCTATTTTGTTCACCGTGTCTCTGAAAGTTTGCCTCTTTTGTTTTAACTCCATTCCATGCTTTTTCATGACCAAGCTAACATGGGTCCATGGTGTGCTAATGTTGCAAAAAATCTTGCAGCTTGACCCAGACTTTGCAGCAGATTTTGCTGAAGGTGAGTTACAAGCTGAGATGATCGGTGGAAATGGTTTAGTCCATTCAAAACTAAATGAGGATGTTGGTGATGCTATGATCCCTGTAAACTATGCTGTTTCCCCTCATGAACTAAGTCTGCGCTTGCATGAAGTTATCCAATCCAGACTTGAGGAACGTGTACAGGAACTTGAGCTTGCCCTTGAAAATAGCCAGAGGAAATTACAGTTAATGGAATCAGAGCATAAGAGTCATTCCCAAAATTATTTCTCAAGTTGTGGACAAGCATCCTCCTTTACTGAAGGAAAACTACTGACTTATGATGATTGTGACCCTCCAACTGAACCCTTTGCTATGAATTTATCAGGTGAAGCTTCAGGTACTTACAATGACACCTATGAAGAATTAATAAAGATAGATGACTATGAAGAAAATTCACCGTCAAGCATCCATAATACTGACTGCAAAATAGATTCACATTCACATGATTTGCATGAATTAGGGGTTCAACTTTGTGGAGCAAATGATCTCCAAACCTATTCCACTCTTAATGAAGAGAGACTGTCAAGGGAACTCTCTTCTGGTGAGGTCACAATGTTAGAAGGGCAAAGCTCTAGCATTTATGAATTAGATGATATTACTGGAGAAGAAAACTGTGAGTGTGATTATAAGGTGGAAAGGCTATTGATAAGGCAAATTGTTGAAAGGACCAAGAAAGGTTCTCCTGTCTTCCAAAATGCTAGAAGGATATTGTATTCTATGGATGAAGATGAACAAACATTGATATCTAATACTTTTTAGATGCGTGGAGATACAATAGGGGTAGTACATTTCCCTCCTTTTTGGGGGGTTGTTTGCATAATTTGTTTGGTGATTAGCATAGCGCTCATTGCATGCTTTGGAGTTCACCTCTCAAAACGCTAGACCCAATCTTACCATTACTGGCTAAAATCTCAACGGGACGGACGGCAATTTTTTGGGCATATTAGATGGATTTGTTAAGGTTCACGGTAGTTTCCTTCTCACAACTGTTAGTCATGGATATATATTCTTTGAATGGTGTATATATTATTCAGTATTTGTCTCTCAAATGGACTCAAATTTTTGTTTATGCAGACAAAGGTCTAACCTTAGGGGTACATAGCTAATGTGAAGTTGAGTTCTATTCACAATAAGATTCTTGCACTCGGTGGCATTCTCTTTCTCTAACTAATAGGTTTTAGAACAAAGGCATAATATCCATTTATTAATGAATTCTTGTAAAAAAAAATGTTTTTATCAATTGAGAAAGTAGTTTACAAATTTTCAATTATTGCTATTGTGTGTTGTGTATGGATTTGACTTCTTTAAAATAAGTAATTTTATAAAATAAGAAAACAAAGCTGTGTTTATTGAAAATTTTAATTAATCTTATAATTATAAATAATTTTGGATTAATGGTGAATTTTTTTTTCTTTTTTATTTTACATATTTATTGACTACAGAAAAGTTAAACTTTTTTTATGGACATAATGTTTGCTATAGCATCACACTATCAATTACAAAAACAGCAATGTAACAATAACTACAAGTTAAAAATTTAGTCTATTTTGGTTATTAAAAAAAATGGAAAAAGTACACAATGATGTTAAAATTAAGTTTCCTAGAAATAGGCACATAATAATGAAATGATTATTAGGATGTTTATTCGTTAATATTTTTTTAAAATTATTATATGTTAATCATCTTATTAAGGCACATAAAAAAATAAAAAATGCTTTACTCAGTTTAGTTGTTGAATACTCATTCAACCTTTTGTTATGACTATATATGTAATTAAAAATGGTGGTTTGTTTGTGTTTAATAAACACTAACTGCAAAATAGGACAAAGGTTCCTATTTCCTTTTATTGTTACCAAAACACAAGATGCAAATACAGGATGTATAATAGTAATTTTTCATTCAATTATATTTTATTCCATTTCATTTTATTTTATTTATATGTTAAACACTACCTAATTGTTAAGGAGGATAATAATGGACCTCCTAAAAAAATTCTTTGAAAATACACACACATTAATTTTTATATATAAAAATACATTATCTTATAATTTATTAATTATATTATTTATGTTAAACTTGTTTATTGTTATGCCTTGTCTTACATGGTTTCTGTATCTCTACCTGGTCATTCTAAAGATGACGGCAATAGATGAGGAAAACGGGTGGAACCGCAGCAAAGACTTTCCTGTTTTAACATGGACAAAGGATATTGCATTCCATGCATGAATACAAACATTGATATGAAATACTATGTATAATGTAGGTAGGCAGGCACTATTTGTGGGGAAAATGAGTAAAAATCTTATGATTTCGGTCTTAGTAAAAATTTTATTCAATTTTAATTAAAAATTTCAAAAATTATAATTTTTAGTTTCTAGTGAGAAATTAAAATTACGTTATTTTTGTTAAACATATAGATTAAAAATGAGAAGTTTTTTAAATGGAGATTAAAACAAAATGTTGTAATATTTTTAAGGATTAAAAATATATTTAAACTTTATTATGCATGGGTCTTGAACTGCAAACTACGTGACACTGATTAACTTGGATTTCTTACTGAAGCATTGAGGGAAAGCTTTGTCCTCATCATTTGAAATTTTTTTGCCTTAGAAGAGCAGTTCTTACCTAGATTTCAGAGATTTTTGTTTCAATGTTGTTTTAAAACCACACGCCATGTCAATTGTCACATTCTTCTGTGGTTTTGGTAACAGAAGAACAAATTCTCCAGACAATCAAACAAGGCCAAACCAAATAAATACATAGTGGATCCATCTTGGCTTCTTTCTTTCATCCTTATCTTCTATTTCGGTATAAATTGAATTAAATAAACAAATAGAAACCAAGAAAACCAGTGACACCATAAACTCCGATGCAGCAACTGGCAATCGCAATAAGGCAATAGTTCTTCTATCAGATTAACGAATAATCCTGCGCAAATTTCTGTACCAAACCACTATTTTACATTGAACGATGACATGTAACTGCTTCATTGAGTAAGCCTACACTAGTTATCTAGACAAAGTATAGAAAAATTTCAAAATCATCATAGTCCATCAAAACTGAAAGTCATGAAGATCAAATCAGCTCTGTTGCAGACTTGGGCACAACATCTAAAAAAGATTGAACTGTAAAGTGTAAAGTGTAAACTAAACAGTGCAGAACACTTGGTTACAGAGTAACAGTTTTAAATTTCTAATATAGAACTTCAAAATACAGAAAATAGATGTAGAACGTAGCTATACGTGCAGATTCGTTTACTCCGGTTTCTCTGATCTCTCACGCTAACATCCAACATTTTGGCAACTGAGTTTAACTTGAAGACCGATATTATATTTCAAGAATACCAATTTTTGTGCAGGGCTTGACTATAAACTGAATTAATTCGATGTTAGTTTGAGACAAACTGAGTTAATTTAATATTAGTTTGAAACTTGATTTGTCGATTAGTTGGATGAACTTAATTCATCAATTAAATAAATTGAGCGTTAATTGAAAATTAAACTTGTTAATTAAATAAGTTATTTGAGTTAAGTGTAATTTACTTTATTCATATCATAGATTAGTGTAACGTGTGTGTACAAAAGTACAGTTTTGTAAAATATTTTGAATAAATTGTCTTCCTAGTTTCCAAAATTGTAAATATTATGACTTTTACCCGCTTTCTTTATAAAAATTTATTTTGATCTTTGACTTGATAAAAAAATTATTTTAAACTTTATATTTATTTTTTATTATTATTTTACACACACAAAAAAAATCATAATTAACATTTTATAAAATTAAGAACTTGAGCTTAAAGGCTTGTCAATTAAACTAGTTTCTAAAAACTTAATTGAATCAAACTTGAAATAAAAAAATTGATTTATATTTACATAAGTTCGAGTTAAACTAATTCTTGTTGAGTTGAATTAGATTGAAATGAGTTTAATTTAATTTTAGTTATTTTCAGCTTTAATTAAGCACGTCAACATTAATTCTTGTATTTGCCTTTAAAGCTAAAATCAAATATCTATTGTATTCAAGGATAGAAATTATTATAGTTTACACACTGCAATTCGTGGAAAGCTGTTTGGCAAATCATCTCAAACACTTACTAACTTATTTAACTGAAAAAATATTTAATTAAACATTTTTTCGTATGCTACTTAAACTAACATATAACTTTAACTTATTACTCTTCTATTTTAAATATTTTAAACTAACATACTATTTAAGCTATTTATTTAAACTTTTAGTATAATATCAATAATTTAATATTAATTAAAATACCTAAAATAACAATTACAAAAAAATTATTTTATCTCCAAAATAAAAACAAAACATATATTAAAAATCATATAAACATATCATTTCATTTAACTTCACATTCCTTAACTTATTTAAAAACTAATTTATCAAATATTTTTAATTCAATAACGTAGCTATGCAAATTTCAATTAATTAACTTAAAATTCATACCCACTTCACTCCAAGTCTGACAGGTAAAATCTAAATTAACCTAAAATGTAAACAAATTCAAATAAAATTCAACTTTTAAAAGCAAAAGCAAAATGGATATGAAAATACCATCATTCTCATTCAACATATAAAATTATTTAAATATCATTAATATTATTAAAATAATAAAATATAAAATTAAATATGTTTTTAATTCTTCTAAAATATTTAAATTTTAATTTTGATCCTTTAATTTTAAAATTTTTAATTTAAATTTTTTATTTTTTAAAATATTATAATTATAATTTTTAAAATTAATTCAAATTACATTAAATCAAATTAGATCAATTATAATTGAAAATTTTTTTAATTATTTTATAAAATATTTTAACTATAATCTTTTATTCATGATTAATGTATTTTAATTTAATATAATTAAAATTAATATAGAAACTATAATCAATGTATTTTAAAAAATAAAAATTTAAATCAAAACTTTTAAATTTAAGAGATCAAAACCAAAATTTAAATATTTTAGAAAGATTAAAAATATATTTAATCCTAAAATATATAATTTTTTTAAAAATATAATAATTTAATAAATTATAAAAATATAAATATAAAAAAACCAAACATGGAGGCTGGACGAATTTTTCCAACCCCGATCCGAGAAGATGATAGGGTTTAGTTTTCTAACTCCGGCTGGGATGGAAACAGGTACAGTAGGGTCGAAAAGCATGAAACCCACCCGACGTGCCCCCCATTGCCAGGCCTTGCAACGAGTTCCATTTCTTTATAATTAACCATGGAAAGCAATGCCTGATATGCCCCGGCACTTCATAATCAGGGAACAGCATTGGAATCTTCATCCGCTGACCTCGGAGCTCCGATTCAATTCTAAGCAGGGGATTTTCAAAGCGACAAAAAACAACCAACCAAAAAAATCCAAACTGACTCAAATAGTGGGGGAAACAAATAAAACCTATTGCGTAGCAATAACGAATTCACATCCGCTGCAAAAAACAAGCAGGGTGAGGAGGCGCAGTAGTTCAAATGACAGTTGAAAAGTAATATTACGAGTAGAAATCACTTAAAATGAATACCCAACCATAATATTCCCACATCAGTCTTCCAGTTGCAACTTGCAACAATTCACTGATTTACATATTGTATAAAGATTACGATATGGTCAAATACAAAATCACTAATAAGTAACAAAAATGAGATGCCTGACTCATGGAGAAGGGAAGAATGACATTTGAGATGGACCTACATTACTTTCTTCCCAGCCAAGTATTGCTGTCCAAGATAACATGCTTGAAATGCTAATTAGGTTCAAGTCCATAGAGATTTAGGAAGGAGAGGTAGGCAGGGTACAGAACGCAAGAGCAGTAGAAAACTAAGAACTACAGGTAAGTTTCCATCAAGCCCTTTTGGCAAAATTATCGGTATCATCATCATCCCTGTAATTTCCTTCCGAGTCCCCAAAACCTCCCGAATCCTCATTTCCGTTGCCGCTTTCTTTGTTATCCAATTGGCCACTGCTGCCAAATTCCAACCCCCCACTTCCATCGTACCCTCGACCAAAGCCTGTGCCAGCACCTGCACCACCATTGCCATCCACTGCACTTCCATCATATCCACCATTGGCAAAACCATGGCTGCCACTGCCAGCAAAATCAGCTGAGCTTTCATGATTGCTTACCCTGCCAGCATCACCAGAATTCCCGCTGTTATAGTCTCCACTACTCCCACCAGCGTAAGTGTTTCCACTTGTAAAATTAGCATCATTTCCATAATTCAATCCACTCCCACCAGCACTGCTAGTTCCAAAACTGTCAGCAGCAGAATAGTTATTGCCAGAGCCGCTGTCCCCATAATTTCCACCTGATCCACCACCTGTACCATATCCACCACCACCACCACCATAACCTCCAGCAACATTTCCACCATAGCCACCATCACTATAACCTCCAGCAACATTTCCACCATAGCCACCACCACCATAACCTCCAGCAACATTTCCACCATAGCCACCACCACCACCACCACCACCATAACCACCAGCAACATTTCCACTATAGCCACCACCACTTGAAGCACCACCATATTGAGAGCTACCATAAGAACCTGCGTAGCCAGATCCAGCACCATACGGTGCGTTACCATAAGAACCACCAAAACCACCACCACCAAATCCACGAGGTCTTTCATTAGCGTAATTTACCCTAATCTGACGACCATGAAGGTCCTGCATATGTTGCACAGAAAGAATGAAGCACTAGGTAACAAGTAATATCTTAATGCTAGAGACAAAATTTGCAAAAGTAAATAAGCAAACAGATTAATGAAGGATCAAGAAATATAAATAAAACTGATAAACATCACCAGAAAGGACAACATTTGTGTACATTGTAGATAAGCCACTGAAAATTCACCCTAATTAAAAACAATTAGATAGACTGATTCTAAGAGCCTGACACTTAACTGGATACCCAAGAAATCCTTTAATTGCATGTGTCCAATGCCTATCAAGTGAAGAAAAACAAAATAACAGCAAGGATAATTGGTTCTTGCTTTCTATGGGTTTTCTAAGTTTAACTATCTGCTTATCATTTGAAAATAATAGAAGGACAATTATATTCATATTACTTTTGTCAGAAGCCATCCTAACAGTAAACACAGTAAGAATAATGAGTTGGTGATGGCACAATGAAATGAGTCCAGAAGACAATAGTCAGTCAATAATGACAGTCCTGACAGATATCATCCAAAATGTATACAAGGTAAAATAAAGTTGATGGGTATTTCACCTAATAAACAAAGACCATGGAGAACTGCATTAGACCTCATCATTGCCATCAGCATTGCAATTAAAAAGCTTGCCAAGTACAAAGGACTACTAACTACTAAGTAAACACATTTAGCATTGCACAAACATCATGCATATTCCCACCAATTTGGTAGGGTTACATATGTAGCTTCAGCACATAATCATTTTGCAGCAGCCGTTACAACAAATGCTAATTTACAAGATTGTAATACTAGAACAAGTAGTCTATGTTACCTGACCATCAAGGGCCTGAATGGCACTTGATGCCTCCTCAACTGAACCATATGTAATAAAGCCAAACCCTCTGGATCTACCAGTTTCACGATCCATAATTATCCTTGCTAAAAGGAGCATGACATTAAAGAAAGTTTATTGCTGAGTTGAAAATAAATTAGTATAAAAAATGTCAACATAAATTCATTGGCTACGCCAACAAAAACCTTGTTACAGGCACAAAAAAAAAAAAATCCAACTACTTACCATCAACAACTTCACCGTATTTTGAAAAAGCTTCCCTCAAGCTTTGCTCGTCAGTAGAATATGAAACACCTGATACATAAATAAAAAATTACTATTACCAACTAAGCTAAGAAGAATAAAAATAAAAACCTTCCAATTTATAAGGTATTTCAAACACACCTCCTACAAACAGTTTGGAGCTTGGAGCCGAAGACATGAGGCGTATAACCTGGAAAACAGATGGGGAGGAACGCAACTCTGAACTAACATGCCTGCTCGCTGCATTTCGTAATAGATTCCCAACTCGACCAAAGAAAGCCATTGTTGTAACCTAAAGGAAGCAATAGACGTCAATGACTCCGGACAGCACATTACTCAAAACACAATTACAAAAATTATTCTATACCCAAAATATCAGAGAACCCGATCGTGAACACAAACCTAAAGAAAACTAGTAAAGCTTACAATTATTTCTTAGTATTCTAGAGGCAGCTACGTCACAAACTTAATATTCCGGAGAGAAAATATTCAATTTCACACAGCTGCCAGCAAAACTAATTTAAAAACAAATTCAAATCTTAAATTCTCCAATCTAAAGAAGGATCTTACGATCACCCACGAAGACAAGATAGTTGATCAAAAGTGGGAAAGAGAAACACATATCATACAATACCAGGAAGCAATATATAAAAGCAATATATATATATATATATATATATATATATATATATAGAGAGAGAGAGAGAGACACACACACACACACACACACGAGAAATGAAATAATTAAATCGAATAGGAGGAATAAAAAGAAAGGGAAGAAATAGAAACAGTGAGATGAAACAAAATCGAAGAGAAGCACTGTAAAGACTGAAGTAGAAGATCGCAAAATTGGAGATTACCTGCGTTCACTTCCGAGCCAGTATCTATGTCTAAAACCCTAACCAAGATATGATCTATTCGGGGAAGGGAATGGGTTTATGTAGGGAGTAATAGGCCTATGTGGATAGCTCAACGAGGAACTTTTATTTATTTATTTTTAGATGTATGGGCCTAAGCCCATTTTTTCTCATGTTCAGGCCTGGCCCATGAGAGGGGTAACTACTAACTAGCAAGGAAGCATCAATAATTCACGCCAATTTCGATCTGAGTGTAACTTGTTTCTCCGTTTCCACTTCCAATGGCACAATCACAAACCCGAAGACCCTGTTCAAGCATTCTCGATTCTTTGGGGGAAGAAATCGTTAGAATCATCGCCCCTGTTTCAATCTGCATGTTCTTGGTCGTCATCTTGGTCTCAATTCTCAACACCAACTCTCCCTTCGAAGCATCAGTGGCAAGCATAGCCACCATAGCATACACCGAGACAACCTCTGACTCTACCTGGGACAAATTCGTAGGTGCCCTTTTGAACTCCTTGGCCTTTGTCGTCGTAGTCACCTTCGCAACCTTCGTTTTGGTCCTCCTTTTCTACTTCAGATGCACCAGATTCTTGCGACTCTACATGGCTTTCTCTGCTTTCGTTGTATTGGGATTCCTTGGTGGTGAAGTCTCGCTTTTTTTGATTCAACATTTTAGTACCCCCGTTGATTGCATAACGTTTTTCCTTGTCTTGTGTAATTTTGCTGTTGTCGGTGTTTTGGCTGTGTTTATGTCAAAAATGGCGATTTTTGTGACGCAAGGATACTTGGTTGTTATTGGAATATTGGTTGCTTATTGTTTTACTATGTTGCCTGAGTGGACGACTTGGGCCATGCTTGTTGCTATGGCGTTGTACGACCTTGCTGCAGTTTTGTTGCCTATTGGACCGTTAAGGCTTTTGGTGGAGCTTGCAATATCAAGGGATGAAGAAATTCCAGCATTGGTTTATGAGGCTAGGCCGGTGAACCATGAGAATTTGGATCCAAGGGATGCTGTCGCTCAGAGGAGGCTGTGGAGAGATAGAAGAGTTGAGAACTCAGATCTTCAAACTGATTCCAATCTGAATGGCAACTCTATGTTGGGTCATGGACTCAGTAATGCTGAATCACACTCCAATTCAGATGCAAACACTGTTTCTGGTTCAAATCCAAACAGCAACACCCCAGATGATGCTAACTTGATTAGGGAAAATGCTTCTCCAAATTCAAACTTGAATTCTAATGCTTCTAATGGCTCCAACAATTTCAGAAATTTGGTAAGAGCTGAAGAGGGACGGGTACAGGTTGAAGAAACTGATTCGGACCTTTCAAGACCCTTGATTGATCATGGAAGGAATGTCCAGCTCCGTAGGGTGGAAGATGCTATGTCAAATGAAAATTTGATGCTAGAGGGAATTGGACTGGGTTCATCTGGTGCAATCAAGTTAGGACTTGGAGATTTTATCTTCTATAGTGTTTTGGTTGGCAGAGCAGCAATGTATGATTTTATGACAGTGTATGCATGTTACCTTGCTATCATTGCTGGTCTGGGCATAACTTTGATGCTTTTGGCCTTCTATCAGAAAGCTTTACCTGCTCTTCCTGTGTCAATAGCACTGGGTGTGCTGTTTTATTTCTTGACCAGGCTCTTACTTGAAGTATTTGTTGTACAATGTTCCTTGAATCTCTTGATGTTCTAAGGTTAGAAATTATATTGCTCAGATTTAGTACTTGTCTACAGAACATATTATACCACCACGTATAACCTTGGTTTAATGCCCCATCTTTAGTTGTAAGGTTTTCGTGAACTGTATCTTTCCTTTCCATTTTATAGTACTTTTTTGGTTCTAAGGTGGTTCTATTGAACCTACGGGAGAGCGTAAATGGAGATGTGGGTATCAAACACCACTGCATAACCATAGTCCCAGGTACAGACCAAGATACTGGTTGAGCTATGATCAGCAGTTGACTTTTTATGCCTTTTATTGAACTATCTGTTCAGTAACTCTGTTCTTTTGTGATTAGCGACTAGAAAAAAAAAACCTAGCTTACTGCAGATTTAGGAGGATCTGCAACCACAAACTCCATTCCTGTTATTGAAAGTAGAAGAGGTGCTGAAACATCCTAAATAGGCTTTTGCTATTGAAATCAATTTTATGTAGCAAATCTCCAAAAAAGTGGCATGGCTTGACCAGCTGACTGTGGAACATATCAATCATACTATTGAAACTCTTCAATCATGATTTTTTGTTGAAAACTTGAAATAACTGTAAATTTGTAGATAGATAGGAAATTACTTTCAAGAAAATAAAATAAAAGGATGAAAGTTATTAAAGATATAGATGTAAAGGCAGCTAATCTGAGTGGTTTATTATTAACGTAAAAGCAAGAGATATTGCCTTGCGGACAAGGCCTTATAGAATGGAGGTAGGAAAGCTGAGTCATAAGTATTTCATTCTTTTCGAAGAAGATGAAGCATGTGATATTTCGTGGCATTTGATTTTATCAACTTGAGTCAGCTGGTTTTAATTAATTGAACCTAGTTTTGAAGGATTAACATGTAGTGACTGAGATGTAGTCGGACAAACAGAGCATTCGGAATGAGAAAACCGCAACATTGAGGATTGCAACAAGTTTGTTCCTTTTCTTTTTCTTTTTTTGTTCTTGAAGGAGATGGGGGACTGAAGTTTGAGTTTCTGGTGAGCTTTTTCTTTCATTCAAGTATAGGGAAGTATGTTTTTAGTACTGCCTTGATACGTATATAAATTATACACATTTCCAAATTCAACTTGTATTTGGTTGTACTTCAGACTGAAACTATTCTACTATTACATTGTTTTATCTCTCTCTCTCCCCTCCATGAGTTGTTATAATAACATTGCAGATCTAATCAGAACATTCCTTTCAAATTGCAGAAATTTCACTGCTATGAAATGAATTTGTGTTTTGTCTTGCATGTAGACATTTCTTTAATATCAAGCACACAATCTGAACACCCATTATGAATGATTCTACTAAAGAAGTAGCTGTTTGTTATGTATGAGGAGAACATCTACTTCATCCATAAAATAGTTTTTGGGGAAAATGAGAAACGTGATCTATAATTTAAGATAGATTTGGGGAAACTTCTCCTGCTAGCATCTTGTGGAGGCATCGGGTTACAAACTTGTCTATTTAAGGTTTACACTTGAAAATAATTGATTTAGAGTTATAGGTTGAGGCATGGAAGGCCAAAAGGGTACTAATTCAAGGACATGTGTTACTTTGAGTACTGCAGACTTGTTGCAACCGTGTATAGGGTTACGCTTTATGGGCAAAAAACAAAGGAAAGTGTTAGTTTCATATTATAACAGAATACTTTTGTTTATAATTTGTAAGAGTTGAGGAGAGGAAATTTGGAAGTCTGTCATATGGATGTAAACAAAAGCAAAAGAAAGAAAGGAGGTACATAACAGTAGCGAAGTCTCAAGCTCTCCAAATTTCAGCTCTACTTGATAAAAAATCTGAAATATACATGGGAAAAACGTATACCCTAGGGTTAGGTTTATTAATCTTAATTATAATAAGATTACGGAATCTTTCTGACTTACGAGTGAGACTCAACTTTTGTACGCCTATACTTTATATAGAACACTTAAATGACACAAGTAAATAGAAATCACTTCTTTGACAGTTTACGCTTTTGAGGATGTCAAAAAATGTCAACCACCTAATGCTATCTCATGAACATAATTATAAATAGAAGAGGCAAGATGGCTTTGAAAGTTAGTTCCATATTTCTTACCTATAAAAGATTATTAACGTGTACTGTGTTTCCATGGAACTATTGTGATTGTCAATTTTAAATTATAACCTTGGTAGTGCTACTGGTTTTGGGGTAGCTTTCAGAAACCATTCAGGAAGCATTCTTGCGGCAGCAACCAAGTGGGATAGCTCCATTCTGGATTCTGGAGATCACAATTATGCCCAAGCTATCATCCAATATTGTCAGCATTTAGCATCTTTATATTTTCATTCTTTTCTATTCAGCACGGCACATTAAGAGATTTGCAAACCCTACCTGACTATCTTGCTTCTTTTAAGATATGTTTTAGGATGATTGTAAATTTCTTGTTTTTAAATTAAAATTAAAAAAAAAAATTATTCAGTTATTTTAAATTAATTTTTAATATATTTTTAAAATAGTTTTAACTAAGATTTTAACAATTTTATTGATTATTGGACCAGTTAAAGTATTCGTTTAAGGTTTAATAATTTAATTATAATCAAATCAATATTAATTAAATATTATTTTTAAAATTTTATCATATATTAATACCATAATTTTATATAATTAAAAATTTAAAATTATGTACTATTACAATTTTTAAAATTTAAGATATATATAACAGATTAAATAAAATATAATATTATTATATAAATAATTAAAATAATATTATTTTATATACAGACTAGTTTCGTTGGTTTCTCAACTTACCGATTTGTTATCAATTTTTTGTCAAAACCAGATTAAAGTACAAATAACTCGGAGTGGTAATTAATTTTTTCGATCCAACTGGTTGATTTGTCTAATTTTTATAACATTAATTTAACTTAATTATTAAAATTAGAGAAAAAAATGTTTTTTAATTATTATTTTTAATTTTAAAATATTTTTATTCTTAACCTTAAATTAATCTTATAGAATATAAATATTATGGTTCTACTTTAACTGTAACTACTAATATTATTATTGTCATTTTCTTTTTGATATTTATTTTACCATCTCTAACATCATTATTATTGTCATAATAATAGTAATAATTTATTTTTTATTATTTCAAAAAAATTGTTAATCTAGAATGGTTTTTTTAATTAATTTTTTTATTTTTACTTTTAGTGAATTTATAATGAAAAGGTAGGACAGAGTAAGTTGTCTTGTTCTTTTAATAATATTTTAAAATTTAAAAATCAAACTAAAATTAAATTAAATTTTAAAAATTTTATAATTAAAAACTAACAATTATTTCCAAAAATCTTTATAAGGAGATATTGTCTTTTTTCTACGGTGCACCTGTTTGATTTTACTAATGTAATTCACCTCTCAAAAATAGAAAGGAAAAAAAAAACAAATTAAGAGATGGAAAAAACACTAAATTTTATCAAAAGAAACTACTGATTTTGTTCCATTTAATATATCTCCCTTTGTAGTAGATTAAAAGCTCCAAGAAAATGATCTTCAGAGAGACTCATTTTGAGTTTGAAAAGTTTCAAATCAAGGTTTGAGTAAAATTATATATGTTGCAACATTCATCCATGCAAATCTTAATTTGGAGGCATGGATATCCAATGAATAATTAAACATGCTATTTATACTTCAACCCGTTATCTTTGTATTCCCCCTAGAGTTACAACTCTAGTTTTTTAAAACAAAAGTATTATTGAATTGGTATAACACACAGGATTAATTTGAGATTTAATAATTTATTATGGTGTGTGTTGTATTTATAAAAATATCACAAGACCATCAAAATACATGTCAAAGAGACAAAGTTTATGGTCCAACAAGAGTTTAGTATCATACTAGAAAATCATCATAGTATTACATGATAATAAAGGAAACAAAATATTTAGTTCAATAATAATTCATTATTACATAAAAATCATCAAAATATTGCACGATTAGGACAATTTATTATTCGCTTAGAAATTTGACTTTTCGACGCTACTATATAATTAAGATTCCACGTTAAAAAAGTAGTCATAATTATAACAACATATAATTGGGTATAACACACAGGTTATAAATAGCGTTAAAAAAGTCAAACTTATAAACGAATAGTAGTTGTCAAAAAGTAAGAAGCCCTTACTATATGTATGTGGGTATCATGTTTTATTTTAAAAAAAAAATTGGGGTTGAACAATGTTTGAGAATACACAGACTTGGCATATTTTATAATCTTTTTACAATAAAACAAGAGATAGAAAGAAAAAAATGTGGAATAAAATAACTGATTTAATGTAGGGGAATAAAGAAAACAAAAAAAAATATGGCACTTATACTAATTATTTTGGAACTTTTGGACTTTTGTATGGTATATGGAGACTCTTTTGTTTTTTTTTTTTTGCCAATTCATGAATTAGCAAAAATAAAATAAGATGGTAACCTTGACATCAAAGTAAAAAAATTTGCACAATCATTAAAAGGGTGGTTCATGAATGGATACAATATCATGTTAATAAATAATTAGACATTTTTACATCTGTTATGGATGTAATGCTTTGCTGTTGATTAAAAGAAAACGCATGCAATGTTTTGCCACCCTTTTTTTGTTTATCCAAAAATTTTGTAATGACATCTATGATGAGAAGAACAAGCTTGAACGTACATTTCGGGAACTAGATGACTGTTACCTAGATTTATTTTTTATCTTGGGTTTTAGAAGATCATATGAAAAAACCATGTCATGGATGTATGACACAGAACAAGATGACGAGGTTAACAGCTGTGCATAACGGTTTTTCGGCACGTATGACAGTCGAATTTTGTTGGTTCTTTTTTTTCCCTAAACTTGTGCAACACCATATGTTTTATTTAACATTTTTTTATTGTTCTAATCTAATTCATCATTTTTCTCTCTATCCATTTGTCACGTTCTTCAGTATAACATTCCTCAATTTTTCTTGACATATTTCGTCTTTGTTAGTTCAAGGAGGGAATGAGGCTGCTGATTTCTTGCCATCTCTGGCTTAGTTGATCTCAGTAGGGGCCTGGTCAGCAGTCTCTTTGGTCTTCCGAACACATTGATTTTATATGTAATGTTCTCCTTTTCCCTGCACATTTTGAATTGAATTTGTAGGAATTTATGTTCTGTTGTAATTTTACTTTCTGCATGAAGATGGAGTTTTGTTTGCTTTGCCATGATATATCCATAGAATTTCAATTATTTGTGGTATTTTTTTGCTTGCAATCTTTTCCCTTTGTGTGTGTATATATGTTTATATCATGCTAAGGTGCAGATTTCCGGTATGTTTTTGTTGTCTCTTTCCTTTTGGATGTTTTTGTAAACCAAATACTATATTCATTTTTTCATGTGATGTAATTAACCGAACATGTACACAATTTGTCCTGACATTGAATTCACTGCAAACCTAGTTGTGTTTCTTGGTTTTTTAAAGTTTTACCTTCATTCTTATTATGTTGTTAATCTCCTTTGGCTCTGCCAGGCTAATATGTTTTCTCATCTTCAAATAGTGACAAATTCAATAAAATTAGTTGATTTGAATCAAATCCTAGTTTCTTTAGGTTTTTACATGAAACACTTCATGTGTGAGTTTTTATTTTTGATTCTGGTTTTACAGGTTAAGAAAAATTTCCTTGGAATCTCTACACTCTATCATTTGACGTTACTGGGAAATGGAAACAGGAGGTGATAATAGATCAATTGTTAACTTAGGAAGTGGTGTGGGCACAAATAAAGATGAAAATCAAACATCTCCATTAACAGAACAAGAATGCAAGAATAATGATAATTCAAACCCAAATCCTGCTGGCTCCCAAAGTGAAACTCATCATTCCTCAACTGAAGATATGTTAGATCTTCATTCATCACTTACACCATCTACAAATGAATCATCACCGGGAAATCTATCCCATGAACCAACAAACACGGACAATAAGACCCCTACTGGTGCATTGGAATCATGTCAAAAACAATCAACTGAAAATGAATCACCTAAACCCCTTCAAGTCACAGAACAAGGACATGAAGGCATTGTTAATAGCAGCATGGGGACACCAATTTCCCCTTCTTCTGAATCTTCAACTCAAGAGGACATTCATGTTTCTCCAAATGCCACCCATAAGTCCCACATAGCTGCAGAATCTAGTGATGGTTCAAACCGTGAAACTAACACAAACCATGGATCAGAAACAAAAAATCCTCCAGTGCAGGTGATGGAGCGTCCAGGTGAATCTGGCACATCTAATTCTCCGTATTCTTTTCCATCTCATGTCTTTGCTAGAACCAATACAAATTCCCCAGGGGATTGGAGCGCTGCTTCTAATGAATCACTGTTCAGCATTTACATGGGAAATATGAGTTTCTCAAATGAACTAGTTTGCTTTAAATCTGGTGAACTTGATAAGCCTGGTGATGTGTGCATGCTTGATCACCCAAATGCTTCACCAAATCATCAGCCAAATGAATCACCAAATCATCAGCCACCTTCCCCATTAAACAATTTCAATACTATTAGCCAAAGAGCAGCTGAACTACATGAAGAAAGTTTGAAATTAACCGAAGCGAAAGCTGCTGAAACAATGAGAGAGGTCGCAATGGAAAATACTCTAACCACAGAGAATGTTGTTAAAGCAGAGAGCAAACGTTCCGATTCACATCGTCTGTCAAATGGGAGCACCAATTCCTATGCATTTCAATCGTAAGCTTTCATCGCTCACTATTTTGTCGTATATTTAATTGCATGCTTGTTTAAATTACTGTTCTAATTAAGATCTATGTTAATACATGAACAATAAAAAGATGATGATGCATGTTTCGCTTCTTGATAAGGATGAAAGTTTAATTGATATGACATTATTGATCAAATACTTGATTTTTTTTTTTCCAATGTGAAGATCGGAAGATCGACATAAAAATATTTCATCCAAAAGCGTTGGAGAGAAGCAGATTCAAGAGGAGTCAGAGGAAAAAGAAACACCAAATGCAGATGATCAAGCGACTCAAAACTCAAACACTAATGCACCTCCTAACAAATGGTTGGGTTGCTTTCCTTGTTGCGGATGATGTGCTTAAGGCCCATTTGGAGATCATCACATTGGACTCTTTTGTCTTTTGCCAAAACCATGAACTATCTCTATCTTCTTATCAACCTAGTGTGATGCATCATCTGCATAGCAAAATAACTTTTGTTAGTTTTAATTCTACTTTTATTTGTGTACATCCTAGTTGGTAAACCAGGGACAATTTTCTGATTGACATTAATGTATAATAGTTTGTTAGTTTAACTGTGCTATTAACAGATTAACAATAGAATGGCAAAATGTACTTTTCCAGATATTCTATTGCAAGCTTGCCATCTCCCATGTAGAGTGCATCAAGGTCTGGCCTGTTTACCAGATATACAGTCAATTAGCAGAAATGTCTCTTATTTACTTTACTAACTCACCAAATTGTGATAATTGAAACAACAGGATGATCAAGTGTAAACGAATTATAATCATATGTTATTTCACTTCATTTTTAATAGGTTTTATGGTTCAAATTTTTAATAAAAAATCTGTAGTCTATACCTAAAATTTCCGTCACCAACAATATCTATATTAAAAATTTATCCACTTCATTTTGTGTATTTTTTTTTTCAATGAATACTTAGATTTTTGTTGTTGTCATAGTTACCATTCCATGGATTTTCAATCTCCTAATCTCTAACTTTTGGTGAGGAAACTCTAATTTCTATCACCTAATGAATGATATGCGTGTGATTGTTTATTTATATTAAAAAATCAGAAGCATGTGGATTACTAAGGACTTACAGAAATTTAAACAGACTTTTACTATTTGAAATATTATTAAAAATAACACACTTTTATATTTTTTATTTTGATAAGCAAGTCTTTATAAACTAATATAGATCATTAAAAATCATTTATAAATAACATTAGTTTTTAAAAAATAAATACTGAAAACCAATTCTCAATTATCAGACCTATTAATAGAAGATTGAGATTATTCAATTCATAAGTTTGAATAAAAATTAAATTAGTATATATAAAAACACGAAATATTACTAAGAGCGTGTAACGTGGAATTATTTTAATTATCCATAATCATAATTTCTTATTAATTTACTGTGAAGTTACATATTGTTTTATATTAAAAATTACTTTTTATGTGTGGTTATGTCCGCTCAGTATTATTAAATAAAATGTTATAATTTATATTTGATAAAATTAAAGAGTAGAAAATATATTTTTTGTAAACTATGTTAATATGTATTAAAGTTATGTGTTATTTATAGATTTTAATTTTGATGTATCGTTAATATATATATATATATATATATATATATATATATATATATATATATATATATTTACTTTTGTAGCCAGTTAAAAAATATAATAGATATAACTTTAAAATTATTAAAAACAAAATAATCTTTAATAATATGTTAATCCATATTCAGATGATAATATAATTTTTTTAATATAGTTAAATATAAATTTTATTTTATATAATAAATTACAATAATCATCAACTAGAGACATAAGCAATTATTTAAAAATTCCAAATAATCAAAACACATTTTTTCATCAAGTTTCACCATAAAAAGCGTGTATTTATTATAATTTTTTTATAATTACATAACATTTTATAATTTTTTTTACCATTCGACAATTTAATATATTTTTTTTACTTTTAACTTATACAAATCATTCATTAAAAAAAATCAGTCCAAATTTAATTTCATAAAAATTAGAACGACACCACATAAACTTTTACCTTTTCGGGCACAATTTATTATTGACTATGATAGTATTATTTTAATTCGTATTGTTTTGACAGTGAAAAAACAGGCAAATTATTATTATTATTTTCCTTTTCTTTCAGGTGGTTTATTATTTCTTTTTATTTTCTTAAAAACACGGAACGCATGGCGCCACAGGGTTGTGAAAAGTGAAAACGAAGCGCGCCAAGCTCACAAACAAATCAAAACGCCGCCAACAAGTATATAATTTCAAAAGGAATTCCCGCCACAGCCTCACAATACAAAACCACTCTCTCTCCCACTCTTTCTCTATTCTTATTTCTTACTGCATACTCTTTCCCTACACACTTTTCTCCAAATTCCAATGGCGCCCAAATCAGTTACCCCAGACGCTATCTCAACGCTCCTCGCAAGCCCTACGCCAGATTCTACATCGGATCTTTCCGACATCGTCGTTCAACTTCTCGATCTCAAGCAGAGTGGCAACAGATACATGTATCTCTTTTCTTACCAACGCCTTTCGTTAGGGTTTACCAGATCTATAACTGCATATTTTTTTATGTTTCTTTCTTTTTTAATATTTTGTTTTCGATCTGGTGATATAGGTTCACTGCTAGTGATGGAAAAATGAAGCTGAGGGCGATTCTTCCATCGAACCAATGCTCTGAGGTGCTCTCGGGGAATATTCAGAACCTCGGTCTTATTCGCATCCTCGATTACACTCTCAACGACATCCCTAACAAGTCTGAGAAGTAAGCCCTCATTTTATTCTACCCGTCGCTTCGTATATGACACATACTTTCATAGTCGGTTTTTTAGTTTATTTGTTTTTTATTTTTTGATGTTTCAGATATCTGATTGTTACAAAATGTGAATCGGTCTCTCCCGCGCTTCCAATGGAGATAAAGAGTGAGGAATGTGGGATTCTTTTGAAGCCCAAGGAAGAGGGTGCAGTCAAGAGTGAAGGTGTTACTGGGATTCTTTTGAAGCCAAAGCAAGAAGTGGTGACAAAATCTGCTGCTCAGATTCTACATGAACAGCATGGAAAGTGAGTACTAGTCTTGTCATATTGTTGATGTATTGAAATTTAGGGGTTTTTTAATGGATCTTTCGGTAATGTTTGTTATTTTTCTTTTTGTGATTTTTGTGTATATGTATGTTTCAGCTCGGCTCCTGCTGCACGAATGGCCATGACACGTAGGGTGCGTCCACTTGTTTCGTTGAATCCTTACCAGGGTAATTGGACAATAAAAGTTAGTGTTACGAGTAAAGGGAATATGCGTACCTACAAGAATGCTAGAGGGGAAGGTTGTGTCTTCAATGTGGAATTGACGGATGAAGATGTAAGAATCATTGTTTGATTAATATCTTGCTCATGTTAGGCGTTTGAATGATGTTTTGCTTTGTAAGTGTAGAGGGTGACGTTCTTTTGAAAAACTGTAATATTTTCAGGGTACTCAGATTCAAGCAACCATGTTTAATGATGCAGCGAGGAAGTTTTTTGATAAATTTGTTCTGGGAAAGGTTTACTACATTTCAAAGGGAACACTAAAAGTTGCTAACAAGCAGTTCAAAACTGTGCAAAATGATTATGAGATGACGCTAAATGAGAATTCTGAGGTGGAAGAGGTGGCCAGAGAAGCAAGTTTTGTTCCAGAAACAAAATTCAACTTTGTCCCCATCGATCAGCTGGGTCCTTATGTCAATAAGACTGATCTTGTGGGTGAGTGTTTTTTAGAAAATATGCTAATCGCTGTGTTCTATTATTTTGCTGCCTTTTTATATATCATGTCTGTCTTGAATCTCAGATGTTATTGGAGTTGTTAAGAATGTGTCTTCAACAATGAGCATTCGTAGGAAGAGCAACAATGAGAGTATTCCCAAGCGTGATATTACCATTGCCGATGAAACGTGAGGGTGCTATTTCTCACATGCAGTGGTTAGCACATGTTCTTTCTTTTATTATTATGGAACTTCAAATATCTTAATTGACATTTCAGGAAGAAGACAGTAGTTGTGTCCTTGTGGAATGAACTTGCAACTGATGTAGGACAAGAGTTACTGGACATTGCTGATAAATCTCCAATAGTTGCAATCAAATCTCTCAGGGTTGGGGAGTTCCAAGGTCTGCGAAGTTGTACATTTTAATAATTATTCCATGTGGCAAAGGTGCTAGAAGCTCATGTAATCATCGTTTTTGGATCTCTGTTTCAGGTGTTTCTTTGTCAGCTATAAGCAAAAGTGTGGTTCGGATAAATCCAGACATGCCCGAAGCAGAGAAGCTCAGAAGCTGGTATATTAATGCCCCCTTAGCTTGTTCTCCTTGTTATTCTATTTTTATGATAATCATATTTATATACATATTTGGGTTGGACCACAGGTATGATTTTGAAGGCAAGGATGCTGCAATGGACTCCTTAGGCTCTGGTTCAATTCCAAGTTCCAACAATGGAATTAGATCAATGTACTCTGATCGTGTTTCCCTTTCTCACATAACCTCAAACCCATCCTTGGGAGATGACAAGGTATTGGTTGCAAAGCAGTTTATTTCCTAATCTTTAAATGAAAATATTATTTAACTAGTGCAAATTTTAATGGTTTGTCATCTGAGTCACCAGTCTAACTTGTAATCTCTTTTGTTGCTTTTGCCAGCCTGCATTTTTCAGCATTAGAGGATATATAAGCTTCATAAAGCCTGATCAGACAATGTGGTATCGTGCTTGTACGACATGCAATAAGAAAGTCACTGAGAGCATGGGTTCTGGGTACTGGTGTGAGGGTTGCCAGAAAAATGATGAACGGTGCAGTTTGAGGTAATGCAGCTATTAAATTTAACTCAGTTTTCCAGATCATATCATTATATAAAAATTTTTGGTTTGTCCTTTTCAGGTATATTATGGTCGTCAGAGTTTCTGATGCAAGTGGTGAGAGTTATGTCTCAGTCTTTAACGAGCAAGCTGAGAAGATCGTTGGATGCTCTGCTGATGATTTAGATCACCTGAAATCACAGGTAATACAATTAATCGTGTCTTTAATTCTTGGAGTTTGATGATAAAATTCTGTTTCAATATTAAATATCTTCTGTTTATTTCAGGAAGGTGAAGATAATCCTTATCAACTGAAATTGAAGCAAGCTACTTGGGTTCCACATCTTTTCCGGGTTAGTGTTACTCAGAATGAGTATAATAATGAGAAGCGTCAAAGGATAACGGCCCGGGCAGTTGTTCCTGTTGACTTCGCTGCTGAGTCAAGGATGCTCCTGGAAGATATATCAAAGATGAAAGCTTCTCAATAAGATGGATAGATTTACAGTTTCTAGATCTTTTGGTTAACGGTTGAGTAGTGTTCCTACTGCTTGTAATTATTAATTCCTTGGGTGGTTTACTTTATGTTATACATTTTGCTGACTTCCAGAAACATGCTCGAGAATTTCTTGGTTTAGTTTCAACGTAATGCCGTATTTCAAGTTTATATAAACAATCATTTCTGCAAAATTTCAAATGCCAATATCCACATGTTAATAGTTATAATGGTTTTCCATTATGGTGTCATTATTCGAAGGTTCTTTAAGCTTTCTTCCATTTAGGTTGAAGTGAATGACTTGTTCTTGACATGGTATTGGTAGCAGATTTCGTAATATTTTTATTAGTGTTGATATGTAATTTTTAGCCTATCGGAAAAAGCGAAACCGTCTCGGTCTGGAATTCGGATGTATGACTTCGTTATTGTGGTTATTATGATGATCATATACTGCAACTCGTTCAAGTTGTATAATTTTATTATTTATAATTTTTACGAGATCTATGGCGAATGGTGATATATTGTATTTTTAACTGCGCAATTTAAGTAATTATTTCTTCTAATGTACTTTACAACTGTTGTATATATAAGTAATCATTCATTATTATTATATTAGTGCAACATTTTTGGTACAGTTGCTTGCTTGTTAAGTAACTTCAGCGCCTCGCCACATTTAAGGCATTTCGTGTATTTAGTAAAGCTCAGTTGTTTTTTGGATGGAGAGTTTGAGAGATTTTAAAATTAATAATAAATGATGCTAAAAAAAATTATGGTAATTATTAATAACTTTTTAATCCTAATTGAAAATATTTTAAATTCTTTTTAGATGTCATTTAACTTTTTTTTATCTAATATCAAAATTATCTAATTAAATTTTTATAGTATTTTTTCCCTGTACTATTCAAATATGTAATCTAGTAACATAACTGTAATATATCTGGTGTAAACTATTTTAATTTTAATAAAATATTAGTTTATTTTATTAAACTATAATTTTTTAAAATGATAAAAATATATATCACAAAACACAGTTAATTAATTGTTATAACATTTATTGTTTTTTGATGAAATAGTTTTGAAACTATCGAGGAAGATTCAACAAAATTATCAAATAGCATTTTTTTATAATATAAAAACATTAAAAGTCTAATATATTTTATGTTTCATTTTATTTACTAAAAGTATTAAAAAAGAATAAAATGAAAATAACATCTTTACAATTAATTAAAATATGTAAAAAATGATAATTATGTGAAAATATACTTAAAATATTTTAAATTCTTGTTAAGTAATTAAGTATAATTTAAATTAATATTTTGAAAATTAGATTGAGCTAGTTAGATAAAAAATTGATTCCTCTTTTAATGATTTACATATAAATTGTATTAAATGTATAATAATATAATAAAATTTTATATTACATAATTATTTATAATATATATTATTTTTATAAAATAAATATCAAATGAAATAAAAATATGTTATAACAATATAAATTTATTTATTTTATACATTAATTATTAAATAATATAAAAATAAAAATTTATATCATTATATAGTATTTTTATACTATAATTATCAAATTATTATCATTATTTTATAAATATTACTTTTATTATCATTATTATTATCATTATAATAATCATAATTTAATTTTTATTATTTTTTAAAATTTTAAATATTTATTATTTTAATAGTTGATTTAATTTTTAAATATTTAAAACTAAAAATTAAAAATAACATCGAATTCAATGTATTAATCAGCTCAATAAACGGTACCATTTTCCAAATCTTGGTCACTAAATGTTGTATTGCCTGATTTGTAGACAACTTTTCAATCAAAAGTGCTTTTGTACGTGTTTGATATAAGCTTTTCTGAACATAATACAGTAAATCCAAACACTTGTACACCCATCTTGACTTCTCAGTTCTCAAGATCATTAATCAGAGGAGACCAACAAAGCAATTTTATGCAATAGCTTGCCCTAAACCCTAAATTTTATGCAATAGCTTGGATGCACTATTGTCGTTGTCATTTTGACGGTTAGAGGTCCATTCCTGAAAATTGTGAAGACTGCCTGTGAAGTCTGTAAACAGACCATCAATTCCTATCTTGTTGATCCAGTAATCATACTCCGCATATGGATCTTGACTAAAGTTGAAGTGCAAAAACTGGTTCTCATTTCGGTAAGTATATGGATGCACCTGTTTCATCATTAGCACTCTATATTGTTACTTGTTTGGCCATAAACCATTCATGGTAGACAATACAATTGATTACAAACTAATGAGAGGAAATGTCAACAGATTCTCACAAAAACATATAAGACAACGAGATCAAGAATACATCACACAATCTTCTGAAAATTATCAAATTAACGAAATTATTTGAAAGAAAACAAGCTTTAAACAAGAAGTGTACCTGCAGGTCATGAGCATGTGCCCTAGCAACAAGATTAGTAGGCGGCATCAAATAATTTTTTACCACAGGTACCACCGTGTCCTTCCAAGGTCCAATCCCCACTACATAATGCTTGATGTAGTTTAGGTATCTATCAGATGTAATTTCCCAATATGACTGCACATCATCATTAAGTACTCTTTTATCAGGTTTTTGGAGTGGACAATGAAAACAGCATTGTACTTTTTCTGTTAATAAATTTCCTTCTATCAGAGTACATAAATTAACAAAACATCAATTGCTGTATAAATTTTTAAAAAATTGCAACAATGTTATAAATTTACTCCAATTTAAAGTCAAATTTCACTTTAAAGTTATTAATTATAATTATTTAAAACATGAGAATTAGAAAGATTGAATATTAATGAAGGACAAATATAAAAAAAATAATAAATGCTTCTAAAACTTCATGAAAAATCTTATATTAAGATAAAATCATAGTAACAAAGGGACGTAACATAAAATGAAAATGGTATTACTTTTAAGAAAAAAAATCACAAGGTACATAAACCTGGATAAGATCAAAGGATAATCAAGGTACAGTCAAATCTCCTAGGGCAGGACTTTTTCCCAATTTCAACATTTTATTTAAGGATGCTAACTTAGAGTGTCCGTCTGAGAATAAAATGTAGAAAGCTGAAAAAATAGAAGAATGGAAATTGACAAGGCATTTGGACACGATGCAAGTCTAAACACATTCACTCTTCCATCTATTCAACAAGAAAGACAAGTTTTCACTATTCTACTCCATTCAAAACAAGCATAAAGCTGCACCGTTGGAACTACTTAAAATTTTCTCTGTATTGTGTGATTTTTAAGATCTAAAGATGTAACCATTACCATTATGATATAAATCATTAATTTTACAAATCATGAATACTGTAAATTCCCTTACCAAGAAATCCATTTTATTCAGAAAACTTGCATGTAGCACAGAGGTTCAATAATCCTAAAGTAGCTCAGACATCAGAGGTAAAATGCATTACACACCTGATTAGTGTCTTGTGTTCGAACAGTAATATCATCAATTAAGAAAATCTTGGGCAAGTCTGTTTTATTTGATATATACACAAGTGAAGTCGGAGCAAATGACTGAATAAATGCGGGTTGTTTCAACCAATCTTTTGACAGGTAGGAACCCTTGTATCCATATTTCTGAAGTGTCTCCACAAACTTGTCCTCAAATCTTTTGTCATCTGACCATTTCACCTGTTGATTGTATCAACCAAATGAACAGAAAACAAATCTAAAAGAAATAGGCAAAAAGTACATATTACCATTAAGACCAAATTATCAAGCATCAAGATATTTTGTAAAACATTCTAACAGGTGATAAAAGTCATTAGCCTTAAATTAAAGTAAAGATGAGAGTTTATTTCATTGATTGTACAAGGTGTCACCAGCAGATTACCATCAAATACAGGAGTACAATAAGAATGGTCAATTCTAATATATTCTTCAGTTACATGAATGATATATCAATAGTTCTATTTTTTGGAATACTTATTTTTGTTGGTACAATTCCCCCTTTCCCCTGGAGGAACATTTAGTCATTTTTTGGATTCAAGGGAGAAATACTCACATGCTTATTGACAAATACTGGATCTTTTATCTCTGGGTATATTCCAACAACCCTGGGTGCATCCAGTGCTATGGAAATGAACTCTTCGAAAGTGATGATTTGAAACTTTCCTGAAAGAGATTCCAAGCAAAAGATTATAGACTTACAGTTATCTTCTTTTGAATTGCTAAATTAATAATAGTTTCATGAAATAATCATGAGAGAAAACCAAGTCCCCAGCTGACAACTTATCTAAAAATGAAAAAAAAAAAAGTAGTTCCACTCTTCTTAGTGTGTAGGGGGAAAGTGTAACAGAATGTTCAGGTGGGACTTGGAAGCAGAGGAGAATCCTGAAATGATGGGAGAGGAAAAGAAACATGAATAAGGAGGGGGTGGGAAATAGGGGAGACGACAACAGAATTTTGGAGAGGATTTGGTGGCTTCTTAGGCCAGGGATGGCAGAGTCTGTGTTTCTGCTCTGATGATATTCTCTTTATTGCACTTTTCTGCATTTCTTCTATTACAGTATCTCTATTTTAGTCTGTTCAGAAGTCATTTTTCCTTGTAAAGGAGATTTCCTTCTTTGATTCTATCTTTTCAATATTGATCTGTTTTTATCAAAATCTATCATGAATTAAAAAAAATATTAATAATGATTTGATAAGTACCAGGTGATGAACTCTGGCAACAGAATAGTTCAGAATCAATGCTCGAACAGGTCAAACAAAAGAAAGAAAATTACACATAATAGAATGAGAGGCTATGAAGTGTAAGGAGGAACTGACCATTATACTGTTGATCCCTGAACCAACACCTCTGTTTCACCCTCAATGACTTTAATTCCTTTAATGTGAAATCAACTGCAAAATTACAAATGAATGTAATTATTTTAGCAAATTAGATTCTTTCAACAAGAACCAAATTTTATTTATATGCCAAGAAGTGAGTTTCAAGAAAAATAGAAAACTTGAAATATGAACAATCCTTCTGGGATACAGATCACTAGAATCAATCAAAATTGAGATGAATTTCAAGCTTACACATTGATGTCATAAGCAGTAGACAGCAGCAATCAGATTAACCTCCAAAAATATTTTATAAAGCAAATTTGCAAGGAAGTTGAACAAAGAATAGCATTGATACCAGTAAAAAAACCAGTCATGTTGACTCCCTCGACTTCATATGTTCTTTTACGATTAGCAAACTCTTTGTGTCTTGCAATGTCGGTAGTATTATCAAGGGTAACATCATGGAAACATATAAGAACACCATCTTTGGATGATGAGATGTCAGTTTCAATGAAATCTGCACCTTCTTCAATTGCTCTCTGCAAGAAACATTCATTTTAAGACAAGTAGAAGCCAAAGAGGAAAATGATGCTCATTATGTTTACTGCATTGTACCTAATAGTCTAATACTAGTTTGTGCATAATTGTAGCGTAATTGCATTAGATGACAACAATCAATCTGATAATCTTTGAAAAATAGAATCTAGAACACTAATTCAAAAAGGAATTGAGCTATTCGGTGTATGTATATACTTTTGATATTATTATTATTTTTTTGTGCATATAGTCTTAATCAAATCCAAATCAGATATAAATTATAAAGTAAGGAAAAAGGAATGCAATTTTGCCAAAAGAGTTATGCCCTTCTTCACCTTGTATGCAGGACGAGTTTCCTCAGGAAACTCTCCATTCGAACCCCGGTGTGCAATATTAAATGGGCGAAAAGTCTGTAGAGGCTGCCTCCTCCCATCATCACCTTTGGTAGGAGGTAGATTCAAAGGCCTAGCAGCGCACCCCAAAACAAGCAAAAGAAACACAAAAGGCGCAAAACCTGTAAAAAATAAAAAGTTTAGAATTATTACACCAAGTTACGAAATATTTAGCTGGGAACACCACAAGAAAAACAATTATTTTCACTCAAACATGAAAAACATACATCCCATTTTCATGGTTAATTTTTTATTAGAAAATGAAGCCTGATAAGATGCCAGCTATGTATATATATATATATATATATATATATATATATATATTGGTAACATCCCACAAAGGGAGACAGACTAAAATACAAACAGCTATTAGAAAATGAGACAGTGGCAAGGATATTCTGGTAAATGTGAATGTTGATTCAGTGATACCAGTAATGAGAATGCCAAAAATTGACCTAAAGTCGCACCCTAAATAATAAAAAAAACAAAAATAACAACTCTCATTCCCAAAATTGAAGGAAGTTGGTAGTTCCAGTTATCCATTCAGAAACTAAACGACAGAGTTCGTTGATTAATTGAGAAACAACAATGGTTCCAGATCATATACCCAAACAATTTCGATGCAGGAGGAAACCATCTCGTCCAAATACAAGGAGAAATCGTCACTTATATAAACAAAAAAATCATCCCACAAGAAGAAAATATGAACGAAGAGCATGCCAAAAGCATTCAATAAAGAAGACACGTAGATTGTGAAAAGTTAAAAAGCCTTACAGGGTGAGGAAGCCATGAAGATGATTGGTGTGTTTGTGTTGTATCCTCGCTTCATTCTTATCCAGAGTCCCATGTGTATATATATATATATATATATATACACACACATATATGATTTGCTACACTTATTGAGTCTTCTTAGGAACGACTTGAACATATCCTAACACTACGAATATTCCCCGCATTTTGTGTTACATTATGTCAAAATCTATTATTCTTTTCCTTTTCCTTTTCCATTCCTTCCAACTACCATAACCTGAGTCAGTACAGGATATATCATCGCTTATAAGTTGTTCAAATATAAAAATTATCACGACCTTTTTAAATCTATGTTACGTAATTCAAATTAATTTCTGAATTAATGATCTCAAAAACTAATGTAGTAAACCAAATATATATTTCAAAAAATTATATGATAATATTTTTAAACACTAAAATAACTGGCCCTATGACACAGAATAATTTGGGATGAAATACAAGCAAAATATTTGACTAGCGGTTGAGATGTCTAATCTTGTGTTTATCAGAAACTATAGTCAGTACAATATTCCAAAAAATCTTATAAACGGAGTGAATTAGTTTTATAATATAATAATATAAATATTCTTTAGACTATTTTTTTTATCTTTTGAGTAATATATATTTCGCCTCCATGACGTCGTTTGCACTTCAAATAACAGTATACTGTATACAGATACAAATTGCTTGGTGTAATTTCCTAGATGGAATTTTTCCTCTAACTCAATGTTACTAGAGTTCTTTTATTTTAATAATAATTCCAATTTGAAAGTTTTAATTAAGTTTTTTTTTTGTTTAAAAATGCAGAAGATATTAATTTTTAAACCTTTTCTTATTACTTTGATGTTTTTAATAATAAAAGGTAACATAGTTAAAGGCTATCATTGTCAGTGCTTTTTTTAAAAAAAAAAAAGTAATAATGTGATATTTTGCTAATTATTCATATAACAAAAATCAAACCAAACATTGAATCCAGAAATTATGCGAGGAAGGGCCAAAGCATTTCAACCGTGGAGTTTCGCTAATTTTTCTTCTAGAATAAATTACTCTCTCCACTTTTCTATTTTAAGCGTGTTATAATTTTTTAGAATAAATTTTTCTTATTTTTTAAGCATGTTATATTTAAACTCAAAATCTATAATTGTGTATAAAATGGACAAAAATATTCTTCTTATAAATTTCATCTTATTATATAAACACCCTTTTACTTATTAAATATTACAGAGTTTCTTCCATTCTATAAATACATTACAAGTAAATCTCTCTATTATAGTAAAAAAAAACTAAAATATTAAATTCTTAAATGACAAAAATTTAAAAATAACGTTGAGTACCGTAAAAGAATAAATAATATAATAAAGTATCATTTCATACTCAAAGAATTCTTTTAAAATTATTTATAGTAAAAATTAATCACAAATTAATCACAAATTTTTAATTTTTAATATATAATAAAAATAATTTCTTCAAAATTAAAGAATAAATAAATAAAATCATAATTAATTGATTCTATTTTTAATAATTCAATTTATTAAGATTTTATTAAAAATTTATCATTGAAATATTAATAACTACATTTTTTAATTATTGTAGATATATTTAATTCTACTGCATATAAAATAGAAGAGTATGTGTATAATGCTTAAGAAATATAAAAAAATTTATATAATCAGTCAAAACATGTAATAAGGGTATTTATGTCAGTTTTATTTAAGAAGAAAGGTTTTGGGTATAAATGTATCATATTTATATAGTTGAAAAGATTGTATTGATTTTAGAAATAGAAAAATTTGTGTAAAAATGCAAAGTAAAAGGAAGATTAAAGTAATTTCATTTTTTATGATATATATCAACAGTCCTCTTTATATTCTCATCTCATAATATTATTCATAAATAATAATAATAATAATAATAATAATAATAATAATAATAATAATAATAATAATAATAATAATAATAATAATAATAATAATAATAATAGAAGAGGTCAATCATATGTATGAATTGAAAGTTAAAATATAAATCTTCAAACCTTGTAAAAATAATAAAATTGAAAAATAATGTATAAATTATATAAGTAATATTAGCTTGAATTTTTTTAGTCTAAATAAAAGAAATTTAATTTAACAGCCATAAAACATCAATATAAAAACATAATGAAAAAAGATTAAAGATAAATATGATAACTTATTTTTTAGTTAAATATATTTTTTATCTTTCTAAAATTTTAATTTTAATTTTTTTCTCAGACTAAAAATCTTTTATTTAAACCTTTCATTTTCTAAAATATCTTGTTTATCATCCTAACATTAATATGGGTTAGATTAACTCAAATTGAATTAATCATTGTTAAAAGGATCATAGTTAATGTATTTTATAAAAATCAAAATTTACTTTGACTATTGTTAAGCTATTTAACTTAATCATATTTAAATTAATATTTAAGATTATAATTAAAATATTTCATAAAATAAAATATTTAAATTGAAAATTTTTAAAAATTAAAAAATTAAAATCTAATTATTTTAGAAGGATTTAATCCTTTATTTATTTAACCTAACATTTTATTGACGAGTTTTTCTTAGTACAATTTTTTAACAAACGAGTTGCAACTTGCAAATGTTATTGCTTTGGGAGTGTAAAACAGGGAGGGGGAACCCCAGGATTCTTCTAGCTGTCTCTTTTGTCAATTCTAATTTTTAACCATAACTATTTGTGGATATAAAAATCACTACCTGGTTTGATTTTGGTATACTTTATGGATTCTTGCTGTTTTGTGTTTAGTATATTTATATCTGTTGCATTTTTCATACTAAAATACGACAAAAATAAAAATAAACAAAATCCGTCTGCTTTTAAAGACGGAGGTCCTAATGTTCGGTTTGAAGGGAATAAAATATAAGTACATGTCAGACTAAAAAGGTATATAATTATAAATTTTAATTTAAAAAAAAAGTAATTTACATTATTATTATATTATTTAATAATTAAATTTATTAAATATAATTATTTTTATTAAAATAACTCTAAACAAAATTATTTCTAAAATATGTTGACTTTCATATATATATATATATATATTACATCCTCAATATTTGAATTTGAAATTCTGGTTAAATTAGATAAACCTTTTAAAGGTAATTTATTTTTAATTTAAATTTTTTTTCATATTTGATATATTTTATAAATAAAATAAAATTTCACATTAATTTAGAAAAATAAATTTTTAATCCTTTAATTTATACTTACTTTTTATTTTAATCTCTGCTACTTTTTTTATGATTTTAATTCCTTATTTTATAAAAAATTGTTGGTTTTAATCCTTAATATTAAAATTTTTAATGATATTATTCAAATAAATATGCAGTTAGTCCATAAATTTAAAAAAAAAATCTATGTATATTTGGTATTAACTTAGTTATATTGTGATTATTTATTTATAAAATTATAAATAATATATAAATAAAATTAGTATATTTTAAGAAAATAAAAGTATAAAAAATTTAATAACAGAAATCGGATCCAACAATTTATATAAAATAAAAAATTAAAATAAAATAAAATTGAAAACTTGATTAAGCCCGTATGAAGTTATATAAACGAAGTATTATATACCTCTTATATCTTCTTTTCTTCATCTCGGATTCAGACCATAGAACACTCTCCTTTTCTTTTTATAGTAATATTTGACTTAACTTTATAAAAATTTAATAAACAAATTTTTTTAATTAATTTCTACAAAAGGTTTTTTTTAACTTTTATCTATTAAAATATACTCTCTTATTTAAAAAAATTTATTTGACTCACTTTTTTTTTCAAAAAAATAAATGCTAACTTACTTCTCTCTTTCCTCCTCTTCCACGTTTCTAGATATTGTTTCTGCTTGTCGCGCACAAATCATTCCCTTCACACAAAAGTTAAATTAGATATGAGAAAGCAAGCACGTGATTGAATTGGCCACTTCACGAATTTCATCTTTTTTTATTACTGTATCGATTGCTTGCTTTTCAAATCCATTAGACCATTAAAGGCCCTTCTTGTTTATGGTTCACTCATTGACAGAATGAAAGACTTGGAAGATGCCATGTGCATTGGACAAGAGAAAAACCTGTCAATGGGATTATGTTAAAATTTTAAAACTCTGTCATGTATGTTGATGAAATAAAGTAATACACTAATATGTATAGAATAAAGACCAAATGCATAAAAAGAAAAGCAAAATAGTGAGGGAATATAAGAGAAAAAAATAATAATATACAAAAAATTTATTGATAAATTTTTTAGGAGAATCATATAAAAAATGTTATATTGTGTTTAATAATGTATGCTATTAGTATATTCAAATTATAATTATATTTATAAAAATATTTTATTTAAAATAAATTTATTTTGATAATATTTACATCTTAATTTTATTTTTTTAATCATAAAAATACTTTGAAATGCATAAAAAATACCAACACAACCAACACATGATCCTATTTTATTTCATAATAAACAAACACAAAATAATATTACCTGTTTTATTATATTTCATTATATTATATCCATATATCAAATGATACTTTAATATATATTTTTAGTGGCTGCTCTCACCTATAGGCTATAAGTGTTTACTATTTTTAATAAATACTCCAACTAATAATAACAAAAGAAGTATCTTACTAGCTAACATGGATCGATACAAATGGTTAAGCCGATGTTTGTTTTTTTTTATTGGGTTTGTTGAAATTTGATTAAAAAAATTGAAATAAAATTAAAATCGCACAACTTACTTTAAAATTAATAAAAACTTAATTTGTTGTAAATGCACAATGTTAAACATCTACAATTTTGTATCCAAAATATTATCTACGATTAAAAATTACTTAAATCAAATTTAAAATTTTAGTATAGCTATTTTATATTAATTTAAATAATTTATTAATTTAATTTTAGTATTTTACTTCTATTTTTAAATAATTTAATTTTTAATTAGAAATTATTCAAATTTAAATTTAATTAAATATAAATTTTAAATTTTTTAATAACAAATAAAAAATTTTATAGTAAAAAAATTCTATAACTACTCTGCACTTTACTTACTTTTGTTTTTTTTAGGTAGAATTAAAGTTTGCTGTCAATTCTATTTTCTATATTTCTCCAATTAATCTCAATTCGCCATTTTAACATACCCTGGATCAAATCTTGCTTTTTGGGTTTGTGAAGTTAATTGTTGTTAACTTTGGTAGAAATCGTCTTACGAGCAAAGGGGAAAGAAAGAAGACGATCCAAAAATAAAGGAATAAGTTCCTTAAATTTAGAATCATTTTCTGTTCCAGCACTCATGGCGTTCACTTCGTAGTAACGACCAAGGTTGAAGGAGTTTATTGAATGAAGCATAAAGGACGAGTGAATAGCAATGTCTTCCTATTAAATGACACGAATGGAAAAAGGAATACGTACATGGAAAGAAATGGAATGGGATAATAGCAATATTTCCTGGCATTCTTCTTTTTATTATTTATATGAATATAAATCTCGGATGTCATACATAGGGTTTTATAAAGCATTTTGTAAATTTTTTTATAAAGGATTAAAATGTAGGAGTAGAAGAAAAATAAAAGGAAGAGAAGACTAAATTATAAATATTTTTTAAAAGATTAAAACATGGAAGAAGAAAAAAAAGAAGAAAAAGATTGATTTATAAATAATTTTAAAGAATTAAAATTTAATAAAAAAAATAAAGATAAAAATAGATTAAATTAAGTTAAGTTTTGATAGTTAAATTTTATTTTTTAAAATTTTAAAATCTAAATATAAATTGTTTATCAATCACATATTTTTTATTTTTTATTATTAAGGTCTATTTTAAAGTTTATCATATTTATAAGTCTGTAGAAAAATTTATGATTACAACAATATCTTCAAGCTTATATGGTTAAAAAAATTTCAAAATTTAATGTTTATAAGAATAAAAATGTATGCATAAATTATATATATATATATATATATATATATATATTTACAAAATTTGTAAGCTTAAAATTTTTTATAAAATATATTTTAATAATTAAATAAAATCTAAAATATCTAACAAAAATTAAAAGTAACCTTTAAATTTAATATTAAAATAAAATTACAAAACTTATAGTAATATTAAACATTACCAATGTAAAACAAGAAAAAAAATAATTAGCAAGCTTGGGATTTCTTGCAAGGTATTAAATCTTTAAGTTGATTTTTTGAAGTTATTCATTTATTTTTAAAATATAGAAGAAATAATTATTAAAATAATTTTTTTTTTTAAAATATTACACTAAATGATATGTTATATATGATATATTTTTTATTTTTTGAAGTTATTCATTTATCTTTAAAATATAGAAAAAATAATTATTAAAATAAAAAATAATTTTAAAATATTATACTAAATGATATGTTATATATGACATATATATATATTTTTTTTGCACAAAATCACTTCAAAAATTAAGAGCTGAATGGATTGCGGAGATAGATGAAGACAATAAATTCTATTTTAAGAATAATGTGAAAACTGTTTAGAGTTACTTTTATTTAAATTTTGAAATTTTAATTTTTAACAAATTATATAAATATATTATAAATATAATATATTAAAATAAATATAAATATATAATATATAAAGATAAATAAATTTTTAAATAGGATAAATAATTTTTTTATAAATCAAAGTTAAATTTATTTATCTAAATTTTTTTAACAAATTTAAATTTATTTATTTATTAATTATTAAACAAGTCAAGATAAATCATGTTTTAAACAAATTAAAATATAAATTTTTATCGAATAGTCTCACTTATTTTTATTTTAAAGAAATGAAACAAGATTATATTTATTTTATTTAAAATATTTATCATTTAAAATTTTTGAATAAAAAAATTAAAAAAACAATTTATAAATATCTTTTAATAAAGGACTAAAAAACATTGAAGGAGATTTAAGTTTTAGGAAAGAAAAAAAAAATATTTTGTACAAATTGTATTTTTTTTTTAAAATTATATGTATAAGGAGAAGTGGGAGATAGAAAGTGTAATTTATGAGTATTTTAGTAAAATATATATAAAAAATAAATATTATAATTCTTTTATTTTAAATTGTCGATCTTTTTAAAAGTTTTGATTTATTTTAAAATACTTATAATTTTAAAAATAGAAATACTTGTTTTAAAAAAATATTTATTGATATATATCCGAAATGTTTAATTATTTCACTATATTCAAATTCTTCACATATACGAATTTTAACAAAAAAAATTAATTAATAACTTTTAATATATATTACCTTAAAATCTGTATAAAAAATTGCTGTACAAAAATTTCACCTTAAAAAATAATTTAAAGGTTATTCATTAATATGTTTGAAAATTAAGTTTTGAAAAGAAATAGAGAAAGACAAATTTTTTATTTTAAATTAAGGGAATTTTCAGATATATAAAAAATAAACAAAATATTAATGTACTAAAATTATACTACTTTATTATATTTTTAAAAAATATTTATTAAAAATAAAAACTTTTTTTTTTTAAATCCAACTTTCAAACATCCTAAATGATAGGTAATTTGAAATGAAGCAATTACATCAGTTGACTATCTACTCCACCCGGTTTTCATCATTTGTTGTTCCGTTATTGCTTTAATGATCTTGTATAAAACGAGATCTAAAGTTATTAACACGACCAAATCATTTATAAGAAGTTTAAATGCTGTAAAATTATTTAAAGACCTAAGAATAATTCATACCCCAGTCCCCAACATCCCCAATACTTTCTATAACTTTCTATAAAATAAATCATTGAAGTCAACTTTAAAATGTCTTCCTCAACTAGACTAGACTTTCATAAAATAATTAATTCAAGTCTCAAGCAGCATAACATTGAAGAGATGCCATTACAAAAAGATCAATAATGTGCGTGAAATTAATAAGTTTTAAGTTAAATATTACGCCATTCCAAATGCTTCCATGTATGATGATGACTTCAGTTTATCAAATATTTAATTTATTTTTATTCATAAATCTAGATTATTAATAACTTGTTGCTTGTTAGAACAGAGAAAAAGACTTCACTTTAATCGTTCTCGTCTTGTCTGGTACTCCTATTTAAATTAGACTTGGACATTGAAGTGATAAGAACGCTACTCTAAGTCTAGGTTAAACCATTATAAAAGTATTAATTTGCTACCTATAATTAGAAATATATATATATATATATTAAATATAAAAAATATACTATTATTATTGGTGGGTGAAGGGCTTAGAATTATAATTAGAGGCGCAAAGTAACAAAATTCAGGGAAAATATTTTCTATTTCTATTATTATTTGTATTATAAAAATATAATTTTATTTTAGTTTTAGTTTTTTTTTTCTCTCAACAGGGGCTTAAAAACATATGAGTATCACACAAGCCTTAGCCCAATTATGACTCTAGCTTGAACCGAAAGAAGGCCCAACTAACCCAACACTTAAAAGTGACAATATTTTTTAAATATAGACATATGAAATACATAAGAAAAAAAATATATAAAAAACTAAAAATATTTACTACTTGTAAAAATATTTAAAATAAAAACGCAGTAATATTAAACCATGTCTTAAATCTTAATTACACAAAAAGAAAAACCCCAAGTCTTAAATAAAATACAACAAAACATCTCATTTTCAAGAATGGAAGTAGTTATATCAATAGTTTGATTAGTTTAACCAAATGACTAGTCAGTTACGCATGAAGACTGAGTTAACCGTTTAGGTGGTTAAGTATCAGTTTATTGTTAGTCCAATCCACGTGTCCTGTGAAGTTTGTAAAGCGATACTAAAAATGAAGGTTCACAAACAGGTAAAACAATCTTTGATGAAAATTTCCTTTTACACTGTCATAGAACCAAATATATAACTACGGAAAGCTAAGGATTGTTTGGTGGTTGTAGGCATTCTAAAAGGGATGAGTGATAAAACCAACTCCATCTCCATTGATACAAGAAGAGTCTGAAGAAACAGTGATGTGTTTCATGGGATCTGCCACTTCCTTATTACCACCCGCATGCATCACAAATTCTGCAGGAGAGAGAAAGCTACCATGGCAGACACATATAATACACACTTGACCTTTATTGTACTTGTAAAGAACCCCTTCTATTCTCTTCCCAGTGGGGCCATCTCCAGTGGTAGTTACACTAGGCATCTCTCTCATAATCTCCATTGCATCACTTGTACTGTAGGGATACGCATGCTTAAGCTTTTTGCCCGGACTCTCAAGCTTAGATTCAAAGGGCCATAGTGGCATTTCCCGCATTGTTTTTGCCGAACACATGAAATCATTTTCCTGTTTGGTTGATGTATGGACGTTGGAAGTTGTTCCTCCTTCAGTATAAGCAAACACAGAAGAGTTTATCAGCTATAAAGAGTTACCAGTTTGTATTATAATGCACCATCAGAAACTTGTAATCAAAATTCTCATGCAAGTAATTTCCAAGCAAACCTATATAGAGTGGATTTAACAAGCTATTAAAAACATACTTATGTCTTTAATTGTTCCATGGTGTGTTATGCACAGTTTCACATTCCACATGATTGGTGAGACAGAATGAAGCAATCAAGAGACCCTCATACAGAAGTATATATTTATGTATTACAGCCAAATGAGAACATCTGTTTCTATTTATGTATTTATTTCTGACTAAGTCTACAGTTGTTCACGGGTTATAATGTCTAAAGGAGAAACTATTAGGAGATTTTCTATAAAATGGTTTTAATTCTTGTTTCATGTGGAAGAAAATTTCTCCAAACCTACCCGTTTTGATGCAAAATCGCCTGTAGAAGCTATGAAGAAGGCATGAATAAAACAACCACCTCCATTCTCAAATTGTGAATGTTTTAAACTAAATGAAAATATCTTTGATACGGATTTTTGCAGGGGAAATTTGGGGAATTGGTAAATGTAAAGTCCTTTTTCTGATCATCATAGATAATAGAATTTTGATAGTGGTAATCAGTGTTAATTGCAGTATCCATAATACTTTGTTTTCATATAATGGGAAAATAAATGAACCTCATTTTGTAATGCAGCAGAATCTTTGGGACCTACCCCCTTAACGAATCAGTCCTCACTCCAGACTAAAATGCCTCCTCTTCTCTCAGTCTCTCTTTTCAATTACCCCACTAACTGAATCATCATGTCTCTCTCTGCCACATCGATTATTCTGTTTATTTTCCACCGTCACTGTATATATGTTGCCCATAATTATAAATATATTTTTAATTCTTGTAAATATAATTAAATTTGATTTTAGTATTTCATTTTTTATTCATTTCATTTTTTATATATTTTAAATTAGTCTCTATTTTAGTATGTCAATTTTGAGATAGCAAATAAAGTGCCATCATCCATCTTATTTTCAAAAGTTTTAAAATTTCTTAGAATTAAAAAAAATAGAGGATTAAAATCAAATTTACTTGTACTACTATGAGGAACGGAAAAAAATATTTTAGGCTTCCCATATTGTCCTTGTCATCCACGTAGGATACTCCAGCTCCTCTTTTCCCCTCCTACTGTCATAAAACTAAATAATAGGAGATTTATCAGAATGTAAATAGCCAAGCAATCATAGTAGACGCTGTCAATTTGATAGTGCATGTGGACACATTAAATATTTGTCACGAGTTTTTTCATTTGCTTGCCTCCTTTCAGTAACTACACTCAGCAGTTTTAAGTTTTACTAATTCCTACCACCCAGTAAAGGACAGGCCATATTGATGTAAACATTTAGTAAGATGACTTATTGTAACAGTCTCATCAATGAAGAAATATAACTTCCCCATGTCATTTTTCAAAAATTTGAATTAGTCTGTGGCCTCCTCCTTTTCATTCTTATGCTTGTTTTTTTCTTCTAACATTCTATTATTAAAGTTAGGTCCAATATTATAAATATTGCTGGTGTTGTTATCCATTTTATGTCAGCAACTAAAATGAACAGCAAATATTGAGATAAAATCCTAATATAGATTGGAGAACAGCACAAACAAACAGTACTATAGCTATGTTTTGTTCACATGTCATGTCATCAAACTCAATTAACACACTTTTTAATTAAAAAATTATCAGAGCTGAGGAAATTATATGAATCCTACTTTCTGTTTAACAAGTCTTACTCCTAATTTCATGAGTTCCAATAAATTTTATGGTTGAAGAAAATGTAGTGCTAACGTTTCAAAAAAGTATAAAACAACCAAAGATCAAGAAACAAAAGAAAATGAAGTTACCCTCATGCAACGAATCCCCATGAAGAGTGTTGAATTTATGAACTGAGTGAGGTGGTGTGTGTGTAGAAACAGCAAGAGACTTGTCTGCTTCTGCTTCTGCTTCTGCTGCGGCCCTCCGCAGCTTCTCCAGCAATAGTCTCTTCCCAGTCCTAACTCTTCTCATTGTTTGCAAATCTCCAAACCTCACCAGACCCTTCTCACCCTCTATTAGCAATGAGCAAGACCTATCCACGCAAGGAACAAAAAGACCCTCTTGGACCCCATTTGCCACCACAGTGTTCTTGGCTTTCTCCCCAACCATTGATGATGATGACCTAGTCAGCATCTTTTCTTCCGCATTATGAATTTGACCGCAAGGAGAAAGCTTCAGAGTCAGGTCTATCTGCTCAGGGTTAGTGGGTAATTTCTCAGCAAAAAATCCCTGCTATAGAAAAAATATAACCACTGTACTTTAGTTTTATTTTCTAGCATCAATGAATCAATTTAATCAGCATTTTTTTTTTAAATTTTTTTCCTTGTCACCTCCATTGGAATCCAATTGAATGAAATGACTCCCTCTGAAAATTAAAGGAAAAACAAATTTTAGCAGAAAATTTAGATAAAGGATCACTTTAAAAGCGTTACAAGGTCAACCATACCGAACGAGAATTGCATCCACGCCCTTCCCAAAAGAAAGAAGAGCAATGAGGATTATCTCAGAGATATCACAAAAGAAAAAAGGTCAAAATGGGAATGCAAGCTAAGCTTAAACTTTATGGAGCGAAAGTGACATTCAGAACACAAGTGGGAGTTGTGGGAATAGAAGAAGTAAAAAACATGGGGCTGGGTGTGAAGTAGTCACAAGATAGAAGGGACTTAGAACTTTGAAGAAAGGAAAAAGAATGAAAACAGCTCAGCTGACAGGTTTAGTGGACCTGAGAAATGAGAAAAAGAGAGCAAGTTTTCTTTGTTGTTCATGTCATATTGTTAGGCTGCTTGTGCAACTTGACAACGCATTTCAAATTTTCCACGTGTTATTCAGTGGAGAGAAAGGTTCACGTATCTTGTGGCACCAGTGTTGTGTGTGTTTAGCTTCCAAGCTGAAAGCAACTCCTATGTCGCTGTCCATGTGACTCTCATCCATTACGACACTTGTGAATGGTTGCCAAGTAATTATCCAACAATATTAGGCCTATTAAGCTCAACTTTGCTTCAGCGACCAGACTGGAAAATCTTTAATTTTAAAACCATTTATTTTAACAAAAATTATTCTCACTTACTACTTCTATAATCGATTGCATCATCGTTATGTGGTTAACACTATATAAAGATATACTTAACTTCTTAATATAAGCTATCAATTGAAAATAAACCGTGCAAAATACAATAATCGGTTATTTATGTTATTAATCAATACATGTATATAAATAATTGATTATGTAAAAAATAATTAATCAATTATTAACGTAACTAATCTATTGTATAGAGGATTAATTGATTAAAAGATAGGATATAGTTCAATTATTACTAATTTATTAAAAAAATAATAAAAATATTAAAAATTATGATACAAATATCTTAATTACATTTATAACATTTTTTTGTTTTTAATTCTTTAGTTAATGATATAAAATATTAGTTAATAATTTTCTTTTAAGAATTATCATTTTAATTACTGATTTTGTAAAAATTAATTCTTTTTATATTTTTGCTATAATTTTGGTTAAATAAAAATTAAAATAAGTGAAATTTTATAAAATTAAATATTAAAATAAGTGTTTAATAAAAAAATAAAAAATTACAGGTAGTTATCATAATTATACAAATTAAAAAAATCCCTCATATATATTAACTTTATCAATTTAAATAAATATATATTTAGTAAAAAATGTTTGTGATTTATAAATAATCTAAAAGTAAAATTGACTCGTTTGTTTAGTCGATTATAAGAAGCTGTTGCGTAAGTTTCCCCTAATCCCTAATTCCCTATTGTCGGATACATAGAATCAATTCCACTTATCTGAGGGGGAAACGACAGCTCAGCAAAAATAACTAGGCAATCAATTCTTGAAACCGTTGACGAGCATGGTGGCAAAGTTCACGTGTAACAATTTGCTTTATATAAAATAAATGAATTTTTTATACCTTCTAATAAATAGGGTAGGGTGGATAATGAGGTATTTGTAATTATAAATACCTACTCCATAAAATTATTAAATTATTTTATGTATATATCAATAATTGTTTTAATTTTTCTTTTTCCTCTTTTAATGCGGTAGCTAACTTTTTTATTAATTTTATAATGAATATATTATAAATTATTTTAATTTTTTTTTAAATTTAATTTATTAATAATTATTTTCAAATATTCATAAATACCTGTACATAATAAAAAAAATTAAAAATTCAATAAATAAGTACTCATATAGGTATTGGATGGATATAGACGATTTTTACAATAGTGGCTATCTTTAACCTAGGTCCCTCCCATTCAATTGACATTTTTAATATGATAATAATTAATAAACATATGTAAAATGTTTTCATTTGTTTATTTTTATAAATTTTATTTTTGGAATTAATTATTATAAAAAATATAATTAATTGTATACAAGTTTATAATTAATTTAATTATACATATAATTATTAAAAATTAATTTAATAATTAATTATCAAACTGCAATAATCGATTATGTGAAAGTAATAATTAATTAATAATTACATATCATAATCAATTTAATTATTATTTTTAACATTATTTTTTTAATTAATTATTAACAAAAATTAAAAATATAAAAGGATGAATTTATTATAATTATTTTTAAGATTATTTTTGTTTTTAATAGAAGATAAAAAAATATGATTAGTTTTAAATTATGTAAAATTTCAGGATTATATATATATATATTTCTATCATTAGTTTACTCGTTTTGAGTTTGGTGGTTGAATTAGAGATTTGTAGCGGTCACGGGTGAATTTGGAGAAGGTAAAATGGCTGAACACAAAGTATGTACTGAGTGAGCGTCAACCAAAAATGAATCTCTCGATGGGTTGGTTGGTTTGATTGAAAAATTAGCAAAATAGTTAAATATTTGGTTTATTCAATTTTAGATGTGGGACATGAAAGTTGAGGTATTAAATTGAGCTATATCCAGTCTAGCTCATTCTGATATGGGTTGTTTAAAATATTAAGTGAAGTTCAACCTATGGATAACATGTTTATGTGGATTGATCCACTTCAAAACTAATTTTGATATTTTTAAAAATAAGTTTATTAAATATTAAAAATATATTTAACATTTAAAAAAGTTAAAACAATGGAAGGATGCTGTTAAAAAAACCATGTAAAAACATTAAGATGAAAAGTTAAACTAATACCATGTTAGGCCTGCCATTTCTTATAGCGAGAAAGAAGTATTAGCATAAAAAATATGTTAAAAATATATAGAAAAGGTACACGTTTTAAAAATCTAATTAAACATGTTCCAATTAATTTTAAAATATTTTAAATTCAAACTTTATATATAAAAACATCATTAAAAATTAATATTATTATTATTATTATTATTATGTGTTATTGAAATCCAACTCATCTTAAACCATCATCAACCCTCTGTCAACTTACCAAAATTGGGGAGGGACGATTGTCTCTTGTTTCTAAAATGAGCTGAAAATATTAACTTTGTTTTGTACCAATGATATAGATAAATACTCATAAACTAAAAAATGTAATAGTTTATTCTTCAACATTTTTTTTATGAATTTAGTAAGTTCGCTTCTTAGGAAAAAGGCTTGATGGATTGACAAGTTATTCTTTTTATTATATTTTTGACACACATAATTTTAAAATCATTTAATTACAATCATATTTTTATAGTTTTAACTTATATTTTTCAATTTTATCTAACTTTTAAAAGATTATGATCAACAAAAGTTTATTACTTTTGAATTTAATTTCAAATACAACATGCTTGCCAGAGTTAATTTTTTTATGAAATAAATTGCATTACTTTTGCAAAAGTATTAAAAAACAATTGTTCCCTTAAAATTAATGTTAGCCAGCTTTCATATTTAAATTTCAACAATTTTATCCATTTATTCGAATTAAAGGAGTTTAAATCCTTTAAATACATGTATCCAAAACATCTTTAAATATGTAATCTTAAGCTTGATTATCAAATTTATGTGTATGAAAAAATATTATTAAGAGAAATTTTTACTTTTATGTATGATTATATTTTAAGAAATTTTAATCTTTTTATAAATTATGATGATAATTATTTTTAATAATAACAATAATAGAATTTTTAATTTATTATTTTGTATTTAATTTTAAATTTTTGGTTCCTATTTTTATCTATTATTTTATAAAAATTATTACTTTTAATAATACCATTAAAATTTTTAATTTATGTGGCAAAGTTATTTAAACAAATATCATTTTAATTCTTAAAAGTTACTTTTTATGTATTTTTATTTCAAAAAATGCCGCTGCATATAATTTAATTATTGATTATGTCAATTTAGTTATATTTTAATTTTTTATAATAAAATATAAATAATATAATAATAAATATAATAAAGTTAATATATTTAAACGTTAATTATATAAAATTATTTTTTAATTAATTAATTTTTTAAAATAAAATAATGTAATAATTGTATATATTAACATTTATAAGATATAAAATATAATTTTAAAAATATAAATTAAAATAACAATTTTATAAAATATAAAATTAAAATCATTAAAAATAATAAAAAAATAAAAACTTAACTAACGGTTAAAAAATTAATAGTAATTCTCCTATCTATAAATAATATCATATACTCATCTACATTTATTATCCAACAGTTAAGAATTTTTAAAATCATCTTTATGTCTGCACGCAAACAGATGCATGTTAGTCTTTAAATATGTTAGAAGTCTTTTTTTAAAAAGATATTCTACAAAGTCAAGTGGGTTGCGGTAGGCGGTAGGCGTGAGGGAACTGAACTGCGGTATTTTTTTGACTTACAATGATTTGACGTGATATTAAAACTTAATGCTTTGTTGTGAATTGTGATAGAAAAAGAAAATAAATAAAAAAATTAAAAAATTATTTGAATGAAAAAAATTGTTTAGATAAATTAAAATAAAATAAGAATACATTTTTAGATAAAAAAAAATATACATATTAAAAATATAATTTTTATTTTATATTAATTTAAAAAATAAAAATTTAATTTTTAAAATTAAAATTTTATAATTATTTTTTATTAATATAATATATATTTTTATATTTTTAAAAATATATAATAATTTTAATCATTTAAAATAAAAAATAAAAAATACAAATTTCTTCTCTCATATTTTCATGATTTGAAGAAAAAATCTTTTTGATAAAACTCATAATGATTAATTCTTTATCTTTTATTTTTATGCCCAAACAAAAAATTTATATCCTTTTCATATTCTACTTTTTTCTTCGTGTCCCTTTCTTTCTTTACAGTCTCTTCCCATTCATACAAAGATAAAAGTATGCAATTGATTTCACAAAAAAAAATTCAGCTGCATTTCCACGATTAATTTCAAGTATGTGTGCTTAATATGTTGAGAGTGCCTATACAAACTAAAAACTTATTGGAAAAAGATGAAAAATTGATTTCTTATTAAATATAATTAAACCAAAAATAGATTATAATAATTTCAAATTCATAACATGATTAATAAAATTTTATAAAAATATTAATTCAAACCAACAATGAAAGTGTAATTTCAATTGTTTGATTTTTATAAAAAATAAAATAAAATGTCAGATAACTAATATCAATGTGATATAAAAAATACAATCTCATATTATAAATATAAATTTTTATTTAAATTATAATATTTTTAAAATTATTTTCTTTCTTATCCAATCATACAAATTTTATTAATTTTGTTGACTTGTCTCTATATTTTAAATCTATATCTTCATTATTAAAGGAGATTTTTTTTAAAAAAGTATTTTTGAGAGATATTTTCTTTTTTATTAAATTATGTGATTTTTATAAGAAATATTTATTTTTATATTTGTATTCTTTTAAATAAAATTAATTAATTTTAACTTCAATTTAATTTTTAGTATAAAATTGATTTCAAAATTTTAAATTCTAATATATTATATCAAATTAAAAAAAAAATTAAATAAATTTTGTATTAATATATTGTAATCCTGATCAATCTTAATTTTAATTTTAATTTTATAAAATAAAATAAAATACTAATAATAATAATAATAATAAATATTTTAGTTTTTTAATTTTTATTTATTGATAACGTTTGATTAAAATTTAAAAATTTTATACCAATGGAAAGTTAATTCAACTAGTATATATTTATCTGATTTCTCTTAAATAAAATCTTAAATTTGAGTGTTGTTTATATAAAAAATCTTCATTTATCTTCATCATAATATAAATGTTCCCAATCCACGTAGAATTATTTCGAGTCCAGAATACTTGTAATCTGTTCTAAAAGCTTGTGAATAAATTATATAAATAAAAGTATATTGCCACATTGTTAATGAAAAAAATTATTGAATAACTTTTTTTTTTCATAAAAAAGCTCTTATAAATTCTACTCTAAACCTATCAAAATATTCAAATATGTTTTTATTATAAAAAAATACTACATACCAAAATGGAAAATTTGTCAGATAATATAATTAATATTGAAAATAAAATAAGTGTAGTTATATGAAATATAATTTAAAAATGAACCTATCCAAATTATTTTTTTATATTCGTTTTCTTAATATTTTTCTAACTCACTAGTTTATTTAATGTTATACCATTAAATGCATTGATCAACTGGTGAATCTATCCACTTTAATCGATAGTTTTAAGTTTAAATCTTAAATGGTAAATACGTTAAATATTCGAAAGAATAGCTTTACTCACCATCTCGGCTTAAGAAGAATTGCCTTCCATAAAAACACGTGTGATCTTATAAAAAATTATTTAAATTTATAATTTCTCACAAAACACACAAACATTCCAATAAGATGGCAATTTTTAGTTTTCTACTCATTCAGAATATAGATCTATGTTTTTTTAATTTAGATTTTGGTAAAGATTAAATTTATTTAGATGATAAAATAAAATTATTTTTAAATTATAAATGTTAAAAATTTTATAAGTATCATACATGAATTTAGTTGTATTATCAGTGAAAATATAAAAAATTATCTCTAAGTAAATTCTCTTGCAAAATTTGTTTCCTCCCTCCCAATAGCCCTAACACAATCCTACAATGAGAAGACCTTTTCTACGGTAAATTAACAAGCTTTGTAGCTCTAGGTGAAGCATAAGTAAATACTTTTTATGGTGTTGGAGTTAATTCTTTAATAGGGTGAGAAATTAGTTGGGTTAGGCTAAATTTATAAAATTTGAGCTTAAATAAATTTTAGGATATAAGGTTCGATTTTTTTTAAATTTAATTTTGTGCTAAATTCTTTAAAAAGATAAAAAATTGTTTTAAAAATATAAGTGATAGACTTAACTAATATGTAAATCATAAAGTTTAAGCCGTAAAATAAATTAAAATATACATATTTTGAAATATTATGTTAACAATTTTGTACTAATGATATTATTATTATATGTCTACATAATCATATTATTATATATTGTTTGTAGTTACTTATATAAATCGGCCAACTAAATATGAAATATTTTTTGGTTGATTTAAAGTTCAAGTTTTTAAACAAAATGAGTTTTTTAAAAATTTATTTGAGCTGTTAATTAATAGATTTTGCGCAGCATAAGCTTTATGTAAGTTACTATAAGGTTCCAACAAATAGTTTAAACTAATTTTGTTTTGAAGTCCTTAAAGAGAAGTGAGGATCTAAAATAGAAAAATAAATAAATGTAAAAAAAAGGAATGGTAATTGAGCTTTGGTAACATATTTTAAATTTAAGATAAATCATTAATCCCATCAATAATTTATAGTCAAATTATAGATGGTCTATCAAGGTTATTGGATAACTTTAAATTTACAACCTTCATATTTTTCAAATCCAAGTGTTTATCTTCCAAAAAAAATAAAATTAAATGCAAAGGCTTGAAACATTTTGTAAACCACTGTGCCAGTGTTACATGATTTTTGAATAAGTGTTTGTTCGTGTTACAATTTTTCCCTTTTATAAGTTGATTTTACACATTTTAAAACTCTGTTGGATGATTATGATTTTAAATAAATTCCTACAAACATGATTCATGGTGGTTTCAACTTTCAACTGATTTTCCAGCCATAGACTAAATGTTGGTGTTGTTAATGGCATCTTTAATAAGATTTTTAAAATGGAAAAATTGATGTCACGTGACATTAAACTTTAGTGCAATTTGAGTTAGATGCATAGATTTAAAATAATTGGAGTGCTTTATATTAGTATGACTGTAGCCTGTAGGGTTGACCGCAAGAGGAGAAGATATAGATGCAGGCAGAGAATCTGTTTTGATGAAATGTTTTTGAAACTACATCCATTATTGAATCAGTGTAAACGGTCTTTTATGATTCGCTGGTTTAATTATGATTGAATTAAACTTAAACTAATAGTTATTAAATGTCTATTTTTTAATATCATATAATATATTCAGTTAAAAAATTATAAATTAATTAAGCTAAATAATATTTTAAATTAATATAAAAATATTATAAATTTTACAAGATAAAAAATTAAAATAAATAGTTTAAAAATAATAACTAGCATATATGAGCCTTCATTTATTAAAATATATTTTAATTAAAAATTGTTCAAATTGTTTTCATACACTAAATTTCACTTAATTTTGATTGATTCTTGATTCAAATTGATGACTTGATTGGCTTCTCAAGTTTAATTTGGATATTATGGTTTGTTATATATATATATATATATAGAGAGAGAGAGAGAGAGAGAGAGTGCCAAAAATACTCCAAACGCTCACAAAATTGAGTTAGTAATTCCACAATTCGCCTATTAAAGATAGGCATTGGAGGGTGGAAAATCAAGGTGAAAGAAAAAATCAAAAATTTTATCCTAACTTTGATTATAAACTTACTTTTAAAATAATTTTTTAAAATAAATTATTTTACTTTAAATTCAATTTCAATCAATATTAGTTTTATAAAGTTAAGATGATCTAAAATTAAATACACAAATTCACTTAGTTGAAGATAGTATTAAAGAAAAATAGATATAATTAGAAATAGATAAATGTGTTATTTGATAGATGACCAACATATTCTCAAAACCGGAATGTTAAGAATAGGCTTTTTATTTACTAAAATTTGTAGAAAATTAAAAACTTACCAATAACGTTTATTAAATAAGAAGTAAAATTCACCTCATTTTTGTGAGTTTCAATAAATTTTTTATGATAGGGTGTATATTAGAAAGTAGTTGTGCGCTCCATGCCTTTACATTTGGCTGGATACTGAGATCCATTAATTAATATTCAACACCTATCTTTCATTAATCTATGTTAGTAGTCTTATTTTTTGAAAAAAATATATCCATATAAATTATTTTTTTACGTAATAACCCTTGACGCAAATTGCATTAATCTATTAATTAATAACTCTCTGCAACGCTGATCACATTATGTTGCTAGCCAGTGTGCCCTTGTTGCTCGCCAACAAGTGGAGCACGCTTTCTCTAAAATTGTTCAGATCGGTCCCCTTTTTCTGTTTTTCACAAGCACACGCCAAAATTTTGAAGAATTGACTCTGTTAACTTTTTTTTGTTAATTTTTTGTGAAATTGGATTGGTTGTTAATTGATGATTTGGTGATTATGACTGTGCAGTTAGTTTTGGTGGATGTATCTGACTTTGCCGAGAGCTAGAGGGGCATTACTGGATAACAATAGTAGTAGCTCCACTCTGTTTCATCACTAACTCGGTGTGGCCCAATGAGTGAATCTTCTTTCCATGATTAACCTGATGGTCAGGTATCTAATGTTTCATGTTCTACACAATTTCCCATTTTCAGATGGTAACTATAATATGCTGTTACAGTAATATGATTATTTTATGAATAATGAGTTTTCATTGATGATACACTTCATTGAAATGGGTTAAAAACATTATCAATCTAATGGCACCACCCTCATTTTCACTATAGGACGAAAGTTTGTTGGTTTATTCGGCCTACTGACAACTTTTTATTTCAGCAAAGGGTACTCAGAAGACCGAAATGTTTAAAGATGAGCAGTTCAGAGAGGCCCAAGCATGGATAGCTCGTGTTTGTTAGATGGATGTTTTCCAATCAACAACAATTCTGACTTCACAAGCTTTGATTTTAATGATTAGTCTTTTGGGAGCTTTTGTGCAAATAAGAAAACTCAGGTCCAAATTTTTAATAAACTAAAAACAGGAGACAGAAAATAATGTAGGAAAAAAAATAACACATGCCAATTTATGCCATCTAAATATTAAAATAGGTACCTATATCCACCCTAATTCGAAGTTCTTAGTCCCAAAGAATCTACCCAAAAATGTTACAAGCATTTCTCAACATTCATTCCAGCATGCAGCGGGGGATCAGGATAGAGATTATAGCTTAATAACAACAACAAATGGCATCAATCCAAAGGGTATAAAAAATTGTTATTTCATATCCAAAACATCACAGAAACCAAATCGTTGAGGCATTCTCATCGTTCATCAAAAAGCCTCAAACTAATAAAACTCATTTGATGTTCAAACTAGGGGGGGGGGGGCTACACATCACATTACTATTTTGAGTAGATAACAGCAGCTCACGACAGACTACTTATTCTTCTACTTTTAGATTGCCATAAGGTCACCATAATTTCGCATAAGTACAATTGATCCTGCAAACAATCCCGCAGCACGTAGCAATTTCTGCAAGGGGGAAAAATAGAGAATCAACACTCATTTTGAACATGGTCAAGCTCCAAGATATAAACATGAACTAACCGGAAGAAATACCTTTCAAAATAAGTAAAAACTAAACAGACTAAATAGTAATTGCAACAATCTTATTCATGCTCCAACTCTCAATAACAACAATTACTCTAAACTAAGCTCACAAGTAACCTTACAAATAAAAAAGTTTGGTGGTTGGTTATTCTAAATGAGAGATTACTGCAGCTATTCATTATTCCTAGATAATCAACTTCTTGTGTTCAACTGCGTATACTTTAACTTAGACAATATTCACAAATCATGCATTCTGTTTTAAAAGTTTCTTGGTAAAACTGATCATAACAAATAATGTTTCGCACAAGAGAATGCCTGAATTCTAAGAAACTAAAGGTAAACAACATTGCCACTAACGTACAAGCAGTAAGAATAAGAACAACATTCTCAAAACATAAGAGTAACATAGTAGATAAGGTTAACAACTAGCCAAAGGAAGAAATATCCAAAAGTCACAAGATCATTAAAACAACTTATAAAATTCGGACATGGACAGGTGCAAATACAACCAACAGTTGCCTCACAACCCAAAAGAATCAATTAACTCGCAGATTAAACCCGTTTAACAATTAAAAAACAAAAAATATGGATCATCGAGTCCAACCAAAAACTGAAACTCTTTCCTATATGCATTCACACCAGCTGACAATAGCAACGGATTCAATACCATAAAGTATAAAACCATAGGTTGGTCGTGGAGCCTGTTATATTGCAATGATGAATAAAATGAGGGGCAATGACAACCCATTTTGCAAGCAAAAGGCAACACACATCACAAGAAATAATTTTTCAAGTTTCTTCCTCCACACATTAAGAAAAAGCACACAAAATAACTGTCATTTAGAAAGGGGCTTACGATTATCACATATATATAAAACTGTAAACTTTTAAAACAATAATTGGGGGGTATTTTTCTATCTCCCTCTCATGTTTCACAGAAAAAAAGGCGCCGACCTTGGCAATTTCATCTGATGACATAACACTCAAACTAACGATAATATTGAATCACATACAAGCATAAACCAAAATCAAAACGAAAAAGAACGGAGCGAGTACGAATCGTATACAAGATTGGGAATTACCACATTGAAGGCCCATTTGTCATCGTCATGGATTTGAGAATTGAAGAAATCTTTGAGGTACTGAATCGAAATTACAGAGTCGGCCATTGATGTGAGGTAAAGCGAAAGCACCGAAACCAGAGTTTGCTATTAGGGTTGGGGTTCTGGGTTTTGCGTTTTGACGATCAAGGATGAAAGTTTTTCTGTTTTATATTTTGTTCGCTGGCACGTGCACGCGTGCCAAAATGTGCACCACTTTCATTTGTTTTCTTTTTCTTTCTTATTGAAATATACATATTCATATATTGAAGTTTTTGTTTCAATTTGCAGACAAAAAATAACTAAATAATAACGAAAAAGGGATTATGTAGTTAAAAAAGTTGCAGGGACATGCCATTCTAATCCAATAGCTTAAGCTAATAGAGGATAAATTTAATTGTTATTGTTTGCATTGTAAGATCTTACTAATTTTCTAACCATAAAAGATCCGAGCTAATGAAAAAGTAATGATTAAAATGAAATGATGATTGTTATCATTTTCAGTACACTTTAATTTTTTTGTTTATATTTTTCATTTTTTTTATATTTATTATAAAAAACAACGAAATAAAGGCTCAATGACAAATTATACAAGTTTACTTAAAAAAATATTAATATTATTATTATTTAACATCTTATAATCACTTGTAATAAATTAAAAATATACATGTATAAAATTATACATAACAATACAATCTCAACTACGGCTCAATGGAACCGTAAGTATATTGAAGACAAATTTAATAATTGGTCAAATTTTTAAAAGATTAATTAAATATTAGAATTATGAACAAATCTCTTTCTCATTCATTTTAAAGAATTTATTTATAGATTTTAATTTATTTTAAACACTATGAAAATGCGCTAATATGAGGATTTTAAAATATGAATGAGAAAAGATAAGTTTTAACTATACAATTATACATAAATTATTAAAATTAAAAAAATTAATGATTATATAATTATTTTAAAATATTACATAATTTTTAAAATTTTTATTATTAAATTTAATAATTAAAATTTATCTCTTTTATTCTTATAAAAAAAATTCCCTTTTTAAAAATATTTTTTCCGTTTTATAATTTTACAATTTTATTTATCTAAATTTTTTAAATTTAGACCCATCTATAATTTTTTATATCATAACTTCATTATAAAAAATAATTATTCACTCCTTATTTAATTTTTTATACATTGATAAAAATAATTACATTTAAATGTAAAATATCATATAAATTATCTTCACTCCTAATTTAATTTGAAATATCTCATAAATTCATTAATTTTAATTTTGTTTCTTTACTTTAATTTATAATTAATTTTAATCTTTCAATTTTTTTTTTCAAATCAATTAAGTTCCTCTATTTTTTCATCCAAAATTTTCTAATTCTCATTTTTCACTCAAATTTTTACAAATAAAATTAATTAATTTATCTTTTATTCAAAATTGACTATTTAAAATTTCTAAATTCATCTATATATATATATATATATATCATCTCTTTCTTTCTTCAAATTCTTATCTCACATCCTATAAATTGTTTAACCTCTATTAAAATTTGACAAAATTTCTTTCTTCAAAACTTCCAAAACTATTTTATATTCCAGCACTATTATAAATTTCTCCAAAAGTTTAGATAAAAAATAACTTTAAAAATTTAATTTGAAAAAAAAAATTATAGAAAACCAAATTTGACAAATTTTTAAAGTAGAACATCATTTGAAGAATGGAAGGCAAAATGATTGATCGAGAAATATTTATTATTCTTATTACGAGATCGTGATTGGATCCACGTATGGATGATAAAAAAAGGACTTCCGACCAAAATTATATATAAATCGAACTAGAAAAAAAAAAACTTACGACCAAAATTATATATAAATCAAACTAGAAGGATAAAAAAATATAATTAGATCTCTTTTTTAATAAGAGTAAATTACACCCTTCCTAATTTTAAAAATGTTAAATATAATAAAAAAAAAATTCTACCAAATCAGATAAAGAGAACATGCAAAAGGTCCCCTTACACTCACCCCAGGGTCTTTGGTGAAAGGCATAAACAGTTTCCATTAAGTTCACGAGAAAGAGGAAAGGAATTCACATAGTTCCAATTTACATATCAACCTTCCACAACAGAGATTCATGTAGTAACTCAATAGGAGGAACACTCTGGCTCAGGGACTTAGCAAAATGGAAGAAGGAAAAGAAGTGTATTCTTAATGGGAAAAAAAATACATGACCGATCCAAAACACGTCTGCAAAGACTAATGAACCCACTGATCTTCCCATTGAATGATTGGGACGATGAAAATCAGACACCTGAACTTGTACCTAAACAAGGGAAAAAGAAGGTATTTGGCTTCCTTTTCCTATAAAAAATTATCAACTCACCAGTTTCTTTTGTTTTGTTTTGTTTTGATTCTTCTTTAATTAACCAATATGATCATGCTGATGTTGGTTGTGTAGAATTACGGTTCCCTGCACCTTGACGTCCACCACGCCCACCTCCATTCTGATTTGGCCGTTGAGAACTTCTAGGCCGTCCTGAGAATTCTCCTTGGGTTCTGAATTCATTTCTGCCATAACCACGTCCACCCCCAAATTTCCCACGCCCCCTGAAACTCTCACTTCGGAAATTGCCTCTTCCTGAAGGATACCTCCCTCTCCCACTGCCGCTAACTAGAGTAAGATAAGAAGAAAGCAAAGAGCAGTCACAAATATTCAATAACCTTGGTTTAATTCCCATCAAATATGAACCATGTTGAACTCAAAATAGAAGTAAAAATGAAAATTATCAGTATACCTCGTGTGGTAGTTCTTTTTTCCTCAACAACAGCTTGTCGCTCTCCAACAATGATAGGGGAAGCCTGAAATTAGTTTTAGCAAGACAAGATACAAGATTAGCATCCCGTGCAAACTAAAGAGTGATACTAGGCAATTGGCACGGGGTGGCAAAAGGAAGTAGGAACAATTATAAGAGAAAGCAGAAAAGAGCAGTCACGTGGCTGGTGATGGTAAGATTATTGCCTTATTTGCACCAATCAACAAGGAAAAATTCAATGAAAAAAAGTAATTTAAAACAATAAAAAGCATGAATGGGGAAGCCAAACAATAAGCAGTGCCACGTATCAGCAGGCAGGACAGATAAATAAATCTAGATATAAGATATCTTGAAAAAGCTTCAAAATAAGTTGAATCAGTAATTGTTCCTGTTTGCGGGTATAACTAAGAATTCAACATAATTCTCTAGTCAAGTCGTTATATTATTGGTTTCTGTCATTGAAAAAGAAAAAAGACCTATGGTTGGACGAGTAATCCAATAGCAAAAGTATAAATCCACAATATCCCAAATCCCACTGGGTCCCATAAATAGTCTACAACTCTGCATACAGTAAAATGGTAATATAGAACACGACAAAGTTACTTCCTGAAAACCTCAAACAGAATTCCTACCAGGGGCACATGTTGCCTTATGGTATTTTGACATTGAGAAAGCCAATGGAATCCAAGGCTTCATATTACACAGTTAGACAAGGTTAAAGTCATTTGGACCTGCTATTAAGGATTCATAGGGCTTGGAACTGTAATTGTGAATTTGTACGCTATGTATTGCAATGGAGTCATTTTTCTCCAGAGACAAGCATATTCCATTTCCTACCAAAAAAAAAGAGGCAATGGCGTAATTGTTTTCCAATCAAACTAACTGCTACCTAGTTCCAACTAAATTTTGTGAATACAATTACTGCCACCGGGCAGTAATTGTACTGTTCAAAGTGTTCATCTCTTTCGGCATGATATGCTTATGATCAATTCTCTCACCACTCACCAGTTTCCTCAACACTTCCATGGCATTTTAGTCATCACACCCACCACTGTCACACCATTCCAATAAATTTCTTTAACTACAACACATCATTACCATTATGTTGTCATCACCATTATAAGAAACTGTCAACATCTGATTCCTCAACCATAACATCATCTAATGACCTATCTGCTGAGTGCTAGAACCATCAGTGCCACATCATAACCAATTACCACATTCTAAAAACAAGGCTTTTCATCCATTTGTGCTGCTACAGCAGCTTTGTTGCAACACTGTTCCCTAATCATTCTCCAGATTATCATAATGCCAAGCACCAAGCCAGCACGAGATGATGGAAACAAAAAGGAAGGAAATATTTCATAAACATAAAAGTTTTATAAGAAAAAGACAGTAATGGCATATATCACATGAGGATAGCTTCTTCTCCTGAAAGAAACAGGAGTAAACGAAACAAAAAGACACTGCAAACTAAAACAAGCCTTAACTTCCTAATTTTGAGTCAACTACTTGGACCTGCAACCAAAACCAAAACATGAGCTCTTGTCATGGATAACATATCAAACAGTGATATGTGAAAGAGATATAACATATAGCTTTTTTGTTGAAGAAGCATCAGTGAGAATAACAAGAAACAAGGTGACTAGGCATCTCAACTCAATCATATACAGAGATATCTTCTCAAATGTTTTCCAATCATTAGATCCATTTACATCTTTCACACAACTATTACAACATAAACACACTCAGTAAACATCTAAATAAGTACCAATATACTAAACACAAAAAATAATCCCATTTCCAAATTGCATTTATATTTTGCTTTAATCAGATTTCTGGAAAGACCTTCTAGTTTAGAAGCATATACAATGTTTTTATGAGCAAAGGATACAGAACATACTCAATTCCTGAACATTCCAGCCCCGGAACTGCTCCTATCAGTAGCTGGAACTTAGGAATTCCAGGTAATATTGACACAAGCTAAGAATAATCTGTACCACTATCAATCAATTGGAAGTGTTCTAAAAGAAATTCAAATTCAAAGTTTTAATCTTATGGATGTCCACAAACAGATACTTCTTCCTTGGCTAAATAATCAAACAGCAGCAGAACTACAATATCAACAGTTCAAAAGAATAATTGTATGTACCTCAAGTGCACTGTGCATAGAACTCAATTCCTCAAATTCAACAAAGCCAAAACAGAATCCATGCTGCAAGAAGCCAAAATTACAAAGAAGCTCATAAGCTAGCGTCAGACAATGCTTAGATAATTTGGAATAGCAGACAATAATATCCAGAGACCTTACTACTTCTAACTTGGATACCACCATGCTTAATAGGACCAAATTTTTTAAAGACCTCTTCAAGTTGTTCAACTGTTGCATTAAATGGCAAGTTCCGTATGTATATGGAGTGACCTTCAGCTGTTATAAGTACACAACAAGTTAATTGATTTTCAAACTATAATTTAAAGCACCAGTGTACATGAAGTTATAAACTCTATCAATCCATTCAGCCTCCCTTTTTTTTATATATTTGTTTTAATCTCCTCCATTCACAAGTCATAATTAGACAAAACAAATAAGCCAAGGAGTTGGTTGGTCTAAATGAGAAAAAGGCCATCAACCAAATCAACAAAAATCAATACGACCTTCTTCATGAACATCACTACTCCCAGGTGCACTATCACTACTAGGACCCAATGCCTCAGGCCCAGGAGCTGATTTGGCAGTAGTAGGCCATTGTTCAATGGATTTAGCAGATGCCACTCTTGCTGCTCTACTGGGAACATATACATGACCAGATGCTGTGTTCCTTTTCATTACCTTCATGTAAATGAAATTCATTAGGTTAATAAATGTAAAAGATCAGAAGAGTAGCACAAGGCAAGAAAATATACAAGAACAAACTCACAATTGATGCATATGATGTCCTTGGCACATCATCCTGGACTGCAGAAGTTGAGTCATGTACTGTAACAATATCATTCTGACTTAAATCGGTAGGGGGTTCAGCAACTTCTTCATCAATAACTGATCCTTCTTCCTCGTCCTGAGGATGATAAACTTCAGCACCATTATTAACATTTTCACCCTCTGCCAAAGGTACAGTGTCTGCCACAAGATGTTCAGGAGAATGTATGTCCTCTAGAAACATGGAAGAAACAATATGAATTGAGGTTTAAGCAAAAATGATGACTGTTGAATACATATGTACAGACAAAAATCAGGCTAACCTGATTCTGGCACGTGCACCGCCTCTGCATTTTCATTGTCAACATTTATTGAGGTAGAATTCAACTCCGGTGTGTCATTATCCTCAATGTACCTAAAAACATCATTTAAGACATAATATCCTTTATCTTGTGGAGCCAGAAAGAATGTCTGTGAGAACTTCCTCCTCACATTATCCTTCCCAGTTAAGCATCCAGTTACTAAAACTATCACGCCTTTCCCATATGATTCCTGAGCATCTGCAGTTTTTATTTCTGCTGTATAATCTTCATAATTCAGGGAAACAATCTTGTCATTGATTGCCTGATCCAACAGTTAAAGCAAGGAAATTCTTCAGAAACCAAACCATTGACTGGCAACTTCTTAGGGAGTACAAATGTTATACAAACTACACATGTTACACGACAAATGTATCTAGCAAGGGAGTATATATGTTATCACATTACAATAGTATTTAGCTAGGTTACCAAAAAGTAAGAATCTTGCCTTAAGCAGTTTGGGCACAATGGTTTGTCTATGAACATGATTCACAACAAAACATTATGACATTGTTTGAACCATGTAGCCATTCCCACCTAGTAAAAAACGGCTTGGTTGTTTTTGTTGAAGATGGAAAAATAATCTCAGAAATTGTTAAGCTAAATCTGCTCAGGGAAGAACTAGTCCAGCCAAATTACAGAAATATTTGAATAGTCAACAGTGGTTGTTCAGTTATTGCTCTTTAAAATATGATTGAAACAGCTAAATAAGCTCAGCACTAGATATGCCAGTAGCTATCATCAAGCACAAACAATTGTTATCACCACCAACTATCATAATACATCATGACTTAATGATTAAACGATTACTCTGTCCAATTTTTTTTATACAGAAACAAATAACTGTTTCATCAATACCAATGAAAAGTAATTGAAATAATTAATGTTATAAATTTAAATTTTATCTAAAAATACTCAATAGTATTAAATGTTTAAATTGATGATATGGGAAATGAAAGAGTGTCTCATCAATATAAATCTTACAATATAGGGTATAAAAGAAACTTAGTAGTTTATACATTAGAAAATGAGACTGTATCTCATATTTTGGACAAGAAAAATATTGACAGTTGATTCTTATAAAAAACACCGGAGGTAGGCATGGCAACAAGGCAGGAGCGAGGGTGGTTTTAGACAAGATGGGGACAAAAAAATTAAAACCCAACCCCATCAGGTTTGGGCAAATATGCAGGAACCTATACCCTATTTTTCTTTATTTTTTTGTAAATAATATGCATTTATGTATATGTTTTTAAATAAATTATATATCAAATACATTTTTAATTTAAACAATATATAAAATAGACATCAGGAATCTTTAAAAACAATAAAAAAATATATTAACAAAATGGAAGTTTAATGCTTTTGTTTAAATGTTATTATATTTATTGAGGTAAGTTCGAAACAAGAGTGGAGGTATTTATATCCCCAAACTCAATTCTATCTCTACAAATCAGGTTCAAGTTTTGGTACAAACTCTTCGTAAACTTGGTCCAAGCGAGTTTTTCCCATCAAAGTCAAGATAAGATTGATTGGATACCTGTGGGTTCAGATTTTATTGTCATGCCTAACCAAAGGGAGTACCATGCTACTAAGCAAGTCATGCTTACAAAAACACTGATCCAATTACTAAAAGTTATATTCATCTTTTCTTTTAGGATAATATATATCCAACCGAGGTGGCAAGGTCCAAATATCAATTGGCCTAAAGGTAACCTGTGCTTTGAGGCTACTAATTTTGTGACAAAATTGATAAGTCCACATTTGTTGGGCCTCCTAAAAGCAATTTTGACTACATTTTGTAAATACTCAATCATTTGTTAAGCAAAAATTGACAGAAAACATAGTTGTTGTGCATAAGTTTGTGATCTAAGGAATAATTGAAAATCATAAGAAAAGCATGAATTCTCTAGTATAATGCATCTCTAATAGATGAGTTTGGTGTTTTAAGGAAAAAAAAAAATTAAGAACTTCAAAGTAAAGAATTGAAGACCTTAAAGTTGCTTGTTGGCGTGGACCTAAAGTGAAAAATTAGTATAGCTATACTCAGCAACCTGAAGTTTCTGCCTACCAACCAAAATTCCATTGCATTACAAACATAACCATGCTCTCTGAAAGGACTAACTCTAGTAAGCGAGCAGAATTACAACAAAAATGGCATGAAGCTACAGTACTGTCAAAGAGGACCATGCATTTCTACACCTAAAACTCATCGGAGCTATGAACAAAGTACTGAAACATAGAAATATGCATTTTAACTGACTTGTGGACAATCTTTGGAGGCCGAACTCAGATTTCTCAAAGCATTTTTCTGATCCTAGGGCTAGAAACTTGTGGAAACAAGATTGAAGAGCACTTATTTCATTGTGGATTCATCAACTAAGCAGCTTTTTTCATTTCCTGCCATTTATTTCTAAATTTCTTGTGTTAGGGAATGAGGAACCTTAATCCCAATTCAATGTAATTTTGTAAGTCATGATTCAATTTAAGTTTACACGACTCTATTGATTTGTTTGTCTGTTCTTCATACTTCTATGAATTGAACATCCATGAATGATGGTAGATCTTTAGTTACGATTGAAAATTTGAATTGGGATTGGAAAGGAGACAAGCAACATAATTGGTAATGCTCTAGAAATAGAGATCGTCAAAGATCTTTGGGTGGCGCTTGGTTTGCGAAAATGTTTTCTATTTTTACTTTTATTTACAAAAAATACCATCTTGTTTTTATTTTGTTTCCTGTTTTCAAATTTTTGTAAAGAAAACAGCCAAAATAGAAAACAAAAATGAAAACAAGGTGACAATTTTGTAACTAAAAGTGAAAACAAAAAATAAAAACTGAAAACAGTGGTTAGCTGGTTATGCCAAGGATTTGGGTCTCTACTAGTTAATGATAGTGATCAAGATTCAATTCAAGTTTTAAGAATTAATTGAAGATCTATATTGCCAGTTTTAAGAATATATTACAGTGTTTGAATTGAATATATTAGTAAAAAATGATTTTAAAATAATCTATATTGTTTCAATTGTATGGAAGAACTGCTTTTTTTATGGTAAAATTACAAAAATGGATACGAAGCTATTTGTAATAGCTGGTTTTATATTAAAAATAATCAATTATTGATGGTAAAATAAGAAAATAAAGTTAACTAGAAAATAAGCTGATAGTTTTCAATCATAAGATTCAAAATTTTGTTTATCTTAAAAAAAATTCAAAGATTATACGTTTACACTACAATACCCAAACACCTATGAATAGTAACTTTTTAGCTTTTTTAGCTTAATCTACTAAAAATAATCACATCCAAACACACATTAAGTCAACAGAAATTTATTTCACAACAAACTTAACAACTAACTCTTTCACCTTATGAAGTACATAACACCAAATAATAAATCCCAAAAAACTCATCTCTAATTTTGTCCTTAGATTACTGTTAGAAATGGACCTCAGCATATACTGGACTGCTTTCACAAAACCTAATAATTTTTCCACAACTTCCCCGTGTTAAACTCGTATACTTTTAAGTCAAAGTTTAACTAAGAAACATTAATTCAATACTCTTAAATCCCAAGGTACAAATCCATACCAGGTGAACCACAAATCCATCATCGAGCAGTTTGTTAGATATGTTTGTATTTCAGTCATTCTATAGTTAAATATGGACCCAGTTTAATAAGATAAAATGCATAATATGTGACATGTTGAAAAGAACAATGTTTCAAAATGGTCATAAATATTTAATTCCAAAGACTCAATAACAATTCATTGCATTTTGTCTCTTTATATCTTTCCCAATTTTAGAATATTTATTTGGATAATTATGCTAGATACAGTTAGATGTAAACAACATAAGCTTTTATCATGAAAGACGAGAATTGTACATGCATATCCTGGTAGATTTATAGACTTACTTTGGTAGTTGTCACAGTCGTCATCACACCATTGCTGTCTGATCTGCTTAAGAAACTTGACTCCTGATAAAATCTATGCACTAAGTTTGGGGATTGATGCAGAATGTGATAATATTGCTCCACAAAGGCATTGCCAACAACTTGAGCACTGGGAGCGTTCACAGGGCTTGATTCCTGTACTGCCATCTGCAGAAGAATTTACAATGATGTAAAGCAGAAAAAATCATTAAAGATGGATAAATTTTGGTTGCAGAAAGTGAGAGAATTGTTTGGTTCATTACCCTGCTAGTGCTATGCTCTACCCCCATCTCAAATTAACAAAAGAACTTCATAATTGATAAGTCATAAAAAGGACAAAACAAAAGCCCTTTGGAAAAGAAATGGCATTTTTTTTTTTCCAAAGTTCTCTTAAAAAAAAGATTGCCAAATGAAATAATTCAAAAGCACACTCAGTGTCTTGAAATCATAATTGAGGGTGAAAGCAATTGCAAAGCATCAGATCAGAATCTACAAATAGAGGTACGAAACAGAAATGTAGGGTGGAGTGATAAGCAAGTATGAAATTTCACATTAGCTAGGTGTCAAAAGCACAAATTTTTTAAACAAGGAACTCAGGGAGACTGCTTGCTAGTGTCACCACATGTAGAATGTTACGAATCACACATAAAGGAGTGAACCACCGACAGTAGCTGTTTGAAAAAGCTAAAAAGTGGGTTCCCTAGTACGATGATCATAATGCCTAAACCAATGCCCTGGTTCCAGGTCAAGTGTGAGGACTATTGTAAATTGGTAACAGTATCTAAGTTCTAACGCCATAAAACAACCAAATCAAGCCACACAAGTAGAGCTAGATAGCATTATAATCATAACAAGAAAGGGAATAAAAGGATCCATACATTGAATGAATCAATCAAGAAACATGAACGTTAGACCAGTTAAGTAATTCGACACTAAATTGTGAGTGGAAACCCACAAACCATGAATATAATATAATCCTGGTAAAAACCCTAAACAAAATCAAATTCTGCATCAGAACCATTCGAACCGGGAAGAGGAGAAAACTGTGAACGGGAAAGCCACAAATCATGACAGAACTTTCAAAATAAGAAAAAATGGAAAAACCCTCGAACAAAATATAGCGTACATCCGTGAAGGAGAGGAATTTGTCCTAACGACACAGTATTGATAGATCAGACAGCAAGCAAGCTGCAAAACAAAATCATAAACGAAAACTAGCGTATTCAACAATTATTATAAGGAACATGTTCATGAGAACACGCACGTGTGTACCTGCTTGGTTGCAGACACGATTTAGAAAGAAGAGAGAGAGAGAGAGATCGACAGGACAGAGTCTTTGGAGGGCGTGGTAAGTGAGAGAGAGAGAGTAAAGATTCTGAAGTCTAGTTTGTGTTCGGAGATCACAAGAGACGATGACTCCCGCTATATTGCTTTTTCCTTTTTTTCTAAGATGCCTTTGTCACGTCTTTACTTACCAAAGTTAAATTTGATCTTTAACTTTTTAGTATATTAATAGATTTAGTTTTAATTTCGATACACAAATTAATTTAGTCCTCAACTTTGCAGATAAAATTAATTGACAGATGTTAGAGTCAATTAAAGAATTAATTTATTTGAACATAAAAAAATGTTAATTAAATTGATTAATTATACTAATTTCACAATTAAGTTACTTAGTGGTTGTTAAAGTTAGTAATTAATTTTTTTTATAACATTCAGGAGTAATATTACTCTATTTTTTTATTATTATTATAGTTTTAAAACTTTTATAGATACATGATGCGTGAAATTTTTAAAAATTTGAAGATGAAAATATTTTTGTTCATGTGGCAACCAAAAGTGAAGCAGAAATTTTGATTTCTTGCTACTCTCTTGCATTTTTTTTTTTTTCAATTGAGTTGTTCATGTATTTTTAACTTTTGCATTTTTTGGGGTCAACCGAGTTGTTGACATGCAGTTCTTAAAACTTTTTTTTTATAAGAAACAACAAAATATATTTTTATAAAAAAAATAAATTTACAATATTTAAGATATTAATTAATTTTTTATTAAAATATATCTAATTAAGTAAAAAATTAATTAAATATAAAAAATTACAAAATATATATCTTCTTAATGATAAATATAATTTTAGAAAAAAAATATAAGTAATAAATTCAATATTATTGACTAAATCTTTTAAATTTTTTTTAAATGAACAAATCTAAAAAATGAAAATGTAAAAATGTATGCACTGTTGATTTAAAATTAGTTATGATTACAGTAGATACTAATCAAACTCAATGATAAATGCATCTTACTTAGCACTTTATATATTTACCCATTTTAAAAAACTCTATCTATTTTTAAATTTTTATTAATTAGTTAAATGGATCAAACTGTAAAAAGTATTGATTATTAAGTATTCCCTTGTTTTTATTTATGTGATTCTGTTAACATTTTTTATTTTTTTAATATAAAAACTTTCACATTTTTTATATCTGTTTTTTGAATATTTAATTTTTTAAATTTTATATTTTGATTAATGCATAAGATAATATTAAAAATTTAACTTTAACTGAATAAAAAATAAAATATTATGGTATTTTAAGGAATTAATATAACAATTAAAGTTATTTTTTATTTTTTATTTTTTGTTTTGAATAGAATGGTTTTATTCTGTACCGTGCTTTTTTGAAAATGAACCCCAAACAAAATCCATAGTAATAAGTAGTTACCCTGACATTGGCTCTTCCGAGTGATCCTTTCTGATTTTATTAATTATTAACCGTTAATAATACAAACCATACTAGTTATTCTATATATGATATGCCTTGACCATCGACTTGTCGTGATCGCAAAGTATAATTAAATTATACAACACGCATAAACTACATTGGTTGATTGCATCATTGTGCATATACGAGTTGCGCTGGACCCAATTGATCCCAACTTATAACAAAAAATAATGATACCATAAAAAATATGTTTGGCAAATTTAAATTTTAAAATATTATTGGAATTGAGAGGAAGAAGATTAACATGAAATATCTGTTACCAAAGCTTAAAAGTTTACAAATGTAGAGAGATGTGTTAAAGTATTTAATAGGTAAAAAGGGGATTAAAGGAAGGTATCAAACCAAAGTTTTTTAAGCTTTCCATTATAAATAATTTATGGATCGAGTAAGTTGCGATATACCAATTGTTCTTAATTTCAGTTTGCGTCTAGTTTTTTTTTTTTTTTTATCAAAACTTTTAATATAGAATTCGTAAATTTTACTTCCGTTCTCCCATTTTATTCTAATTTAATATATTTTTTAACTATTCAAAATTATACTTTCATTTTTTATTTTAACATCATCTTCTACGATCTCATGCTTTATTTAGAAAAAAAATTAAATAAAAAATATAAATATGTTTTTTATAGAAAAAATAAAAAATAAAAATTTCTTTCTATTTAAGCTAAAATGTCATCATCTTTTAATTTTGAAATTGTCATCATTGTTATATGGCAAGATAATCATAAGGCTTGTCACATGTTAGTAGAAAGATGTTCCTCCTCTTATACAGTCACATTTGATGATTTTCAAAGTTTAAAAATAAAAGAGAAGATTAAAGTAATAAGACATTTTTATTTTTCATGCATAATATTATTTATTTTTAAAATTAAATTTCGCTTTTGAATTATTCAGATGAAAGATCTAATCATCATTGCTTTCATTTGTCTTCGTTATTTATTTTTTATTGTCAAATTTTTTCAATCATATGATTATATATTTATTGATTGATAATTTTTAATGTTAATTTTTCACTGCTTAAACAGTAAAAAAAATTAGATATCATTTTAAACTATATAAAAATATGTTAATAAATCATTTGTTCAATTAATTTCTTAAATAATTAAATATACAACATGAATGATAAATATTATGAATGTATTGTATTGTAGGAAGTGACACTTTCGTTATTACAGTGAGGTAGGAGTTATGTCATTAGTCACTAATAAATGTTAAGTTATGGTTTAAAAATAAATAAAATAAAATAAGTTAAGAGTTAATTTTTATAATTTAAATATTGTGATATAAACTTTTTTAAAAAGAAATGTATCGAGCTATCGTAAGACTATGCTATGTTTGGTGCAAAATTTTAAATGCTTCCAAACTTTAACATGTGTTTGCACATATAATTATTATGAATGTGTGATGTAACATAAGTGTAAGGATAATAAATGTATAAAATATAAATTAGATATATGCAAAAGTTGATTGAATGAGTTGACTGTGAAATAATAAAAAAATTTAATGACATATTTAAAATGAGACAACATCTAACTTACGGTAAAAATCAGGTTTATTACGAACTAGTTGAATTTTATTTTAAAATGTAATGTTAAAAAAATTACTAATTAAGATAAACTTTCTATAAATCTATTTAAATGATGAGATGCGCACTTAATAAATATTGTAAATAAGATTTAGTATAAATAATATATTTTAAAGATATTTACACATAATTTTTATAAGAAAATTTTACAAATAAAGTTGTCAAAATAAACTACGCATCTCCTTTATCACATAATTACTTAAATATAGATGAAAAATAGGTTGACTTATCTAGATCAAGTCAAATACATATCATAAAATGTAAGCCTTAGATTTTTAAATTTTGAATCTGAATTAAATTTATTTTTTTAAATTTGATCATATTGAAAATTTACTAGATCTGAATATTATTTTAAAAATTATATATTTTTTTTACTCAACCCATTATAGCCTACATTCACCGTAAGTTGGATAATTCATTTTATGATTTTTTAACTCTATTAATATCCAAAACGTTATAATTATTAGACAATATTTTTTACCATTAAACCACAAGATATTACCTTCAATATGCATATAAAAAACATGAATCATACCTATTCTATATCGAACACCATATCTGGTAATCACCATTACAAGATGTCTTAATTGCACTACTTCATCAATCCTCCAAGTCATACCTCGCCTTTCGTTAAAATCAGCAAGCAAATGGCCCTTTCCTCTGCATCTCACCTCACTTAAACCAATGACCCAGGCAGCCATACAATATAAAGTCAAGTGCCATTTTTGAACTTTCATAATTCAAGCTTTAAGGTTATTAAGGCTTTGTAGAAAAATGTTTTTCCTTGTAAATATGCGAACAGTTAAAGATTGTAATATTTCATATAATTTTAGTAACAAACATAGCATAGACATATGGTTAGGACTATTTTTTACAATTGAAAATCGATTTATTTTTTCTTCAATTGTTTCCTAGCCATTTTCATATTCTTTTTTTACACTTTATTATCATCACAAATATTCACTACCATCTTAATAACATGGTTTAGCTAATAGAACTATTATCATCCATATTAAAGTTATCAACTTTAATTAAATTTAAACTATAAACTAATATAACTCATTTTACTCTATCTCAGCAAAACATTTAATTACACAACAATATCATTATGAATATGTATGTTGTGACCTTGTTATATTTTTTAAAGTTGATTCCAATAATATCCACATATTTATTTTATATTTCATGATTGTAGAATATTCAATGAATTTACAAATTATATGAACCATGATTAATTAAATTAACAATAATATGTGAATAAAATCTCTGGACTACACATTTAATTGATTAAAACGATTGCAATGCCAAAAAAAATTAAATGATTAAAATATTACAATGACCAATTTTTTTAAAGATAAAATATTTGTATGCATATTTTTAATTTTTCTTTATTTAACGATCTTCCACTAATATTTTATTTTATTTAATTATTCAAATAATATATATTTTATTTTATTTATCTCTTATTTTTCTCTGCTTTACTTATTTTATTTTATTTTTAAACAAATAAAGTCTACCTAAGGAAAGGGAGAAAAAAAAAAAGGGCGAGCAGGAAAAAAAAAAGCGTATCCGGATCCCAGCCGGGTTCGGATTCAAAGGAAAAGCAAGAACAATGGTTGATCTGACCTCACATTTACGAAACTAAAAGCGGAAGGTTCTTCTCCTCCTCATAGTTACTGCTTGCTCATCGCCATGGCCAAGCCATCACCCACCTCCCTCCTGCAGAGTCTCAAACGCTTCATCAAGAAGCCATGGGAGATTACGGGCCCTTGTGCCGACCCTGAGTACAAGTCTGCATTGCCCTTGGCCGTCGAGTATCGCGTCTTCTGCCCCGCCACCACCAAGGAAAAACCCTGGATCCCCACCTCTCTCCCCGAAACCGTCTACGATATCAAGTACTTCGCTCGCGACCAGCGTCGCAACCGCCCCCCAATTCGTCGCACCATCCTCAAGAAGCCCGACGTTGAGAAACTCGTGAAGGAGAAGACCTTCTCCGTCTCCGATTTCCCTCCCGTCTACCTCACTTCTACCGTCGTGGAGGACCAGAATGCTTGTGGTGGTGGTTACCAGAACTGACAGGTTCTTAATCTCTCTCAATCTCATCTATTGATTTCTGTTAATTAGGGATTTTGATGTTCTGAAACTTGATTGTGCTGTATGTGTCGTTATGCACTTGATGCGAGTGTCTGGATTTGCTCGATTATCCTTTGTCTGGGGCTCAATCGAGCGAATCACGCATGAGTTGGGCTTGGTTTTAACTGATTCTTTTATTAATTTGACCACTCTAGCCTTACCGTGGCTTCTTGTGTTGGCTTCAATTTAATTTGCTTTTTGAATAGCTTTAAAAAATATTGCAGCAGGAGCCAAACTCGACAAGCATTTCCTCAATTGTAGGATGGGGTTGAAGTATCTTTAGACTTCTCTTGCATAAAGTTTTGACTATTGTGCTCCCCACGGCTTTGTTGAATTAGTCGCTATAGATAGTCTTCTTCAACTTCTTCATTGGATGTTATAAATGAAGGATTGCTTCGTACGGAATAGGTAGCAGTATGTATGAAGAGGAGAGCTAAATAGTGAATCCTCTCTTATTAAGTATGCAGTATTTTGAGGATAGAGAATAACGAATAATTATCTTCTCATTTTACTCTTATGGTCATTTGTTGCAATAGTGCTGGGGACCTGGGGGTAACTGGTTGCTCCGAAGGTTTTGACTGAGTTGTTCCACAAATGGCTAGTAGTTTGAACTGTAATGGGTGAGGAATCTAGGCTTCTAGATTAATCAACATCAAAATCATTTGGAATCTGTATGATTTAGTAATCAAACCAAAGAACCATAGCTTGCAAGATTTCAGAAGCACCATTCTGTGCCCAGCTGTGTGCTTTATGAGTTATTAAACTTAAGTTCAGCTTATTTCTCCTCCTTAGATTGGTAATTTTCCCCGTATTGTGCTTTCTCCCCAAATAGCCAAACGTAGTCCAAATAAAATCAGAGTTTGAGTTAAGTAGTTGGCAATCCATGTAAAACTTTGTTGAATCTTCATGACATGGATCAACAATACATTTGTGTTAATGCTCCTCCTTTATACGCAAGTAAGGCTTTGTTGTTAGTAATGGACCCCAATTAGGAAAGTACATGCTAGAAGGTATTACAATGGCCCAAAAAGTGAAGTGGGTCAGCCTTTGTTAATTTGGACTTATTAGTTATTAGAGTTAGTTAGCTCTCTAACTGTAATAGCAGAGGTAGGAAATAAATAGAGGAAGTGTATTTAAATGTATTGGGTTAGTGGGTCAGTTAGTTTGTGGTGGGAGACATCAGGCTCTCAATTTCATGGAGACTTTTATTGTAAGCCATTCTTGTTCTTCACTTCGAGTTCCACACCATTGATTCAGAGTGGGAGGAGCTGAGGAGGATCTTCTATAAAATTCCCTTTCCTTCTTTCAGTTAATGTCTACTTTTTGAACCAGTATCCTGGTCATGTGGGTACTGAATTTCAAGGATGATTCAAATGTTTGATGGAGAGGAGGCTTATTGTTGGTTGATCAACATTGAGCAGTATTTTGGTGCCATTGGAACACCTAAGGAAGAGAAGCTAACAGGATTGTGAGGGCTCCGAGGGGTATTTTCTCTCAGTTATTGCCTTTGGTGAAAATGGCACAACCAGCTATTTGAGGGACCTTTGTGATGGCAGTACTCCAGTGGTTCTAACCTGAGTATGATCTGGATCTACTGGAATCTGTTTCAGACGAGGAAGCAGCCAAGCAGGAAATGAACTGGAGTTAGAACCATCGGAATCATGATGAGAGAAAAAAAAAACCAGCAGCTTGGAGGCAAGAAAAATAGCCCCTGTTTTGGGGATGCACAACTCCAGAAACATAAAAAGGTGATTCTACAGAAAAAGATATAAAGGAGTAAAGCCACATTAATATTATTATTATTATTTTCCTGAGAGGGAAAAGCCACATTATTTCGAATTGTTGTGGCTGAACAGGACCTTGAAGGTCTGGATATCGGTGTAACCGCTCTGAGGGAGTGAATTTCAAGAATTTTCCCACCAACCCACCACCGTTACTTGAGGTGCCGGACTTGGACTTTCACAAGGAGTGAATGGATCTTTAAGTTGCAGCCATGTGAAGAATCAGCTAGGAATATGTAAGAAACGGAGAGGGGAAAGAGGGGTGGGATTGAAATTACAGAAATTGGGTCAACCTTTTGATCTAATGGACCAAGCCCAAACCATTGAAGCAAAGGAATGGTCCTCACAGAAAGGAGGTGTACCTGATTCCTTGGCTAGTAATAAGCCCTATCCAGCTGGTCACGCTACATTTGCTGATATATTAGGTTCACTTGATGGTGTAGATGGTCATCATGTTGGATTAGGAGCTATGTATCTCCTGGAAAGGAATTCTCCCTTACCATTAATGGTTCATACCCACTCAGTACTGATATTATTGTTTTTGATGGTTTTGAATCCAAATTTTGAAACAAGGAAGAAAGGTTCAGGGGCACTGACACCCTTGGTCCACATGCTGTTTGGCATGCACAAAACAGGGGATTAGAACTGGGGCCATCCAGCTATCCCTCCACCACCACAAAAACATCCAGAGTCAAGTGTACACCAGTGGCTGATAGGTTGAGAGCTGTTGAATTACAGTTGCTGTTAGCTCAATTGACTCAACTTTGGGTACAGATGATGAGCGGAGTTGCCCGGTAGCTATAATCAGTGTGGTTGGGTAGGAAAACTTGTAAACATGTTGAATGATGGGTCAGCATCTGCGGTTACACAAAAAACCAATAAATTTTTTATCATTTTAGGGGTTATTGTGAAACAAAATATTCATTTCTTCAAATCTTAGTATATGAGTCCCACATGTTCTCTACTTAGCTGTGTCTTGGTAAGAGGTTAAGAAAGAAATGCAGAAAATGTTTATTGAGGAAGTTATGGAGTGGATTAAGCTACACCCTCTGAGATATTCTTTAGTGGGAGATAAAAAATACATGATGTAGAATGTGATGTGTGAAAAAAACACTCCCTTACTGAAGAATTAGTTGTTGACCATCCTATGGGTGAACTAGCATCAGGCCTTTAGAACCCCAACAATTGTTATAAGCACTGCTGGAAATATAATGGATGTTAGGCCAGCTATTATTGGCATACTGTATCAACCAAGCATCAAAATCTCTGAAGTTGTTGATCAGTAGGAGTTATTTTTGTTGAAGAATGGAGGCAAAAGTACACATGATGGTCACCTTGGCCAGCATTCTCAAAAGCTTATAGGTTACTTTGACTCAATTCTAGCTGCTGCTAAGATCAAAGACACTTATAATCCAGTCATGGTGTTGGAATCAAATGTATGGAACTGGATTATCATCATTTTGTAGATTTTGCAGACTTGTATGTTAAATTGGAAAATTGTTTACCAAAAATTGGAGATTTGTTGTAAGCCTATACTTTAAACTTATGTTGCAGGCATACATATTGGGTATTTTAAAAGTTGAATATCAGAATAATCAGGGGAAATTGAACCTCTTGAAAAATTTACAGATTACTGGTTGGCCATGGGAGTTGATGATTTTTAGTTCTTTAACCATAGGAGGGCAATTGAAGGAGATGTATACTGCTGCAATGATCAACCCTGTACTTCTTGATCCTGTTTCTGTTGACAATGCAAAATAGGTTTTCAGTGAATTGGGAACCATATCATTAAGTTTCAAGCAACATGACCTAGAAATTTGACTGTCCATGATGTGTCCCCTTCACGCAAGGTGAAACTCTTGTGGGGCAGTATTGTTAGCAACAGGCATCAATTAGGAAAGTATATATTAGAAGAAATTAGAATAGCCAAAGAGTCAACCGTCAAGTGAGTTAGGCTTTGTTTGTTAAGCCTTGTTGGAAAAGTTGTTAGTTAGTTAGCTCTCTAACTGCAGTAGCTGAGGTAGGATATAGATAGAGGAAGAGAATGTGGGTGAATTTGGTTAGTTAGTTAGTTAGTTAGTTAGTTTTGGGTGAGAGAGACTGGGCTCTTGAATTCCTGGAGACTTCTATTATAAGCCTTTCTTGCTTTTCTTCACTTTGAGTCCCCTTGATCCAAAGTAGGAAGAGGATATTCAATAAAATTCCCTTTCTTTCTTTCAGTTAATCTCCACATTTTCAACAATATTCAATACTTTATGGTTCTAGCACTAGAACAGCTGTGTTGGTGCATAGATGTAGTTCAAAATAGGCAAGAGTTTTCACATTTTCTTGTGTGAATGTACACAAAGAAGTCAGGCCATCAGAGTAGAATTCCTTTTGGCACTTGGAATATTGGAATATGAATGGGTAAATATATGGAAGTAGTTGACACCAAGACTAGAGGATGATCTATGTGCCTTCAAGAAACCAAGTGGGTTGGAAAAAGTGTTCTGGGGTTAGACACTTGAGAGTTCAGAATTTAAAACTTCATATGCTAATATAGATGGAGCTAATAATAAGATGGGTATTATCATGCATAAGAATTGGAAGAATGATATGGTTCATTCATTTTAGAAAGAGAGATACTATGGCATCCTTTACATTTTGTCATTGACCAAGAAATGTTCAAGGGTAAGTGTATTATGCACTCCAAATAGGTCTAGAGGAACAACAAAAGTGAAATTTTGGGAAGATTGGAAGCTAGCTCAAGAAATCCCATAGCAAAATAACATTTTTTGGGAGGGGATTTGAATGTTCTTGTTGGAAGAGGAATGAGGGAATACATGGTGTTACACACTAAATGAGAAGGTCTGTTGTGCAGTCTGACCACGATGGAAGACATCTTGCATCATGCATTTATGGAGTGGTGATAGCAGCCTGAATCACAGCTGTCACAGCCACTATGGTTAATTGCACCCTTTTTGTTCAACAGCTACTCAGATTTTAAGGTGATTTTGAAATTCCATAATTCTCTCCCATTAGAATGGAAATAGGATTTGAAACACCCTTAATTCTTCGGAGAATGATGATGCACCAGGTTGCTGTTCTGTTCCTTTTGCATCTCTGTCATTGGCTGGTGATGCATTTTCCAATAAAACTCTTGCTTTTCCAGCTCCTCAATGCTTTCGGCAGCCCCTTATCCTCTAATGAATCCATGCCTTCTTCCCAACTCTGTTCATAGTTCATATTTGCTGCAACTTCTTCCTCCTTTTGACAATTCCATCCTGTGTTTCTTTTTACCATGAGACAACCTCTGTTCATTCTCTTTGGTGCAGCCAAGGCATTATCTCAGATACATCCAGCTTGGCTAATAATCTGATCTAGCTTTAGTATCATCTCATTTGTTTTTTGACCTGTTAATTATGCTTTTGTATTAATGGTGATTGTCTATAGATTATTACTTTTGAAATTTTTTTTAATAATGATGTCTTCAATTTTTTTTTAAGCATTTATGTGTGTGGTACGAATCACCTTTTTCCCCCATTATCTTCAGTGTAGTGGTCTTCCCACTATCTGCAACCCCACTATAGTGATTTTGGGTTCTAGTTCTTCTCTGTTATCCAGATTAATAACTGTGGTCTGAACACAAAAGCGACACCGGTTGCATTTCTGCTTTAGTGTAATGTCATTCTTATTGGTATTATATTCTTTTAGTATGGAAAGAAAGAAAAAGAACTCATTCTTACAGGTTTTAATGCTTGGATCCTGCTACTCGATCTTATAATTGTAGTGCATTTATAGTAGTCATGTCTTTATGAAGATAAACCTGCTATCCGGTGTTTGAAGCTATCTTTAAGTACTTGTCTTGGCTTGTCACCAGGTTTGTGCTGTCATGAGATGACATTATTGGTCCAAGTCAACTTTCTGTTTTCATCTACGGAAAGGTTTGAATAGTCTTTAGAGCAGACCTGTAATGACTGTCGATTTTAAAGAGGTGTGTAAGCGTTTTATATCAATAAACGGTAACTGGTTGCAGTTAAGTTTAACGATTTGTTTACTTATTCGTGAACTTTGGTTCAGAAGGGAAATTGTCTCAATGACTTGACGATGGGTAAATTGAATAATCCACCCCCCTCACCGAAAATGATCCCTTTTCATTTTTATTATGAATTAATCTTTTCTGTAGTATTTCAAAGTCTCTTCAGGGAGACGAGCATGCGGCATGCATTTCTTGGAAATGAAATTAGACTTGTTAAATTGGTGAAAGTGATATACGATGTACTGGTTTGACCATGATTAAATCGAGGTCAAATTAGCATTATTTTAAATACATTTTTTAGTGTAATATATTAAATGATAAACTAATATAAGATATAATAAGTTAGATCAAACTCTAAATTAACATAAAATATCGTATGATATATCTTATAATATAAAAGGGTGATAATAGCAATTCTGTTGATAAATAAATATAAATTAAGTGTTATCAATAAAAATTAATATATGTTAAGTTAGATATATTTTAAAAGTAAAATAAAATTAGCATGTTAGATCCCAATCAGCAGTAACAAAGTTGTGGTCACACGCCTCCCTCCCATTCTTAAAGTTTAGGGTTGAACTTCTAACAATGATAATGTTGCATTTTTTTAACGAATTGGTTGAACCGACCAATTTTGATCTTATTTTACATTAGAAAGTTGTTCGATCGTCTTGATTTCTCTCTTTCTCACTAAATGTGCATTAGAATTTAGAACTACCAAATAACGCAACCAAACATGTTTGCAATTAATGTAGCAGTCATGTCTAAGGATTCTACGGATATCATGATGCATAAAAAATGTTACTAACGCATTAGTTATATTGTACGTATATAAAATGTAGGTTCGGGTTACTTAGTGGAATTTATATAAATTTATTTAATAAAAAAGTATTCTAAAGAGTATTAAAAAATATATTATTATCATTTTGTTTAGTATTCATTACTAATGATAAACTAATTTTATGCACAACGCCTAAACTTAATGTGTGTTTGGATTTAACTACTTTTGGAGATTATAATATGGTTGATAATAAGAAAAAGCAATCGGTGTTGCTATTTAAATGTGTTCGGTAATTTAGACTATAAATATTATAATCTCAACAAAGGAAATAGGTTTTTATGAGAAACAGATTTTAGAAATTATAATTAAAAACAAAAAGATTATTTTTTAGATAACTTTGTTTTTCAATTTTATCCTTAATAATTGATTAATTTAAATATAAAATTAATTATTACAAATATTTGTCTTTTTTTTTGTAATTTTACTATGAAAAACTGATTATTTTAGACAATTCAAATGAAACATAAAACTAACTATAAAACTTATTTCAACAATTGAATATTGAAATTATGTCAAATTAATCCAATCAAAACACACATTTAGCGGTATAATGTGAACAAATCTAAAGTAAAAAAAAAAAGGAAACAGGTTTTAATTTTTTTTTCAATACACAAGTATCCTTTCCTTATTCTTTATTCTATTCAATTATTTTTTTTTATTATTTTCTTGTCTTAAAGAAATGGAGAATCGTTGAATTTCATTTTATATTTTATTGAACTAACTGAAATTATTCACACATTGCATTATCTCCCATAAAAAAATTAAGTGTTAAATTATTTTTTAAAGATTAACATATTAAACACTTTAATTTTTTTTACCTATAACTCGTTAAAGATATAAAATAATTAACAAATAGTTTGACAAGTATGATTAGAAAGGAATGCTATCATATTTAAAAACGAAGTATGAAACATACTGAAAATTTTGGACAATACCAATGTTGTATTGATTTTATTTTAATAATTATTGTAATTTACCATCTCAATTTTTTTATTGGTGTATTAACCCGTTATCTTGTATAGATATATGTGTTTCAATTTCTATTAAATATAAAGGAGTTTGAGTACCTCTTATACTTAAATAAAATTTTTCTTTGTTTATAAAAAAATAAATAACTTGTTTGTTCATTTAAGTGAAATGGAATTAGGTTATTTATAAGTAATATTTCATATTTGAATTGTGTAAAATAGAAAAACAAAAACAAAAAGGAAGACGCTAAGAAAGTTTTGCCACTATGAATAGGTCTATCCAGCTTGAATTGTATTGGTTTAAAGGTTAACAAAAAGAATTATTTAGAAGAACCGAAGGGATCTTTTCAACGACTTTATGTGAATATATTTCGTTATCTCTTCCCTTCATAGGGATGTTATTATGGCCTAGAGGATCTGAACAATTTAGAAGCCAGGTGTTGATCCTGAGTTATGAGCAACTCCCTAACCTTTTTTTTTAGTGGTGGCTATTTAACTTGTCAAACAATTGCTGAGTGTACAAATTGAACTTAACAAACTACCTAAGTACTGAGGTATTGCTTATCTCAGAATTCACTACCTTTAATTAACATTTTCAGCTCTCAAGCTTCCAGCTAATCAATCCCTCCATATAGATACCATTTAATGGTATATACACATGACAGCAGGCAAAATCTTGGACACCCTTGCAATATGAGTTGATATCATCTTGCATAACGATGTTCCACGGCCTCATTGAAAGATGAATTTACAATTGGCATGGACGTGTTTATTAATCTTTCAAACGGATTTAGAGGTTGTAAAAGGAAAGAGACAATAAAAAGTTAAAAATAAAATTGCTTTTGTGTTTAACTGTTAATGACACATTTCTTTGGATGCATTTGGTAACTCAAAAGGGACAAGAAAGTATCATTGTCAGTCAAATAATTATATATACGATGCCAGCTGATGTTAATTATGTCTTGTCCCTATCCGACCATAATTGTTCATGTAGAACAGTTCTAACTACATGAGAATGAAACATTAGCTAGAAGACTAACCCATTGTCTCCGGTCAATTTCATATGATGTAGAAACCACTGATTATTTTTCTGGACAAAAAAGAAATTGATTTTGCTGCATGGTGCGACATATATAAAGATTTGTCAGGTTTGATTATTTTGATATTTATTCGAGGTGGTCCACTTACAATATGTATTTGGTCACTAGTTCTCTAATTAGTAATGGAGTTTTGTGAATTTTATGCTAATGATAGCAATTAAACCTTTATTTACATTCCAACAAGAATACAACATAGAGGCGCATTCATATGGAAAGGAACGCGGACTGAGAAATGTGATTGCTGTTGGAGCACTTATCAGTTGAGTAACTTCTAACATAAGCTTTGCTTCTTCTTTTTTCCATTGCGTGGTGCGTGCCATATTGGATAGGACCGCATCCATTATTGTCCTTTTTATATGATTATTATGGCTGAACTGTTTTTTTTTTTAATATCAATAGAGATGATAAAATGGGACAATGGAACAATACAATTTGTTTAAATAAATATATAAAAAAAACAAAAAAATCTCACTCTTATTGATATAAATATAATTTTTAAAGTTACTTGATCTAACATTAGGTTAAGTAACCTATTTTTTCACCTCTAGTTTCTTTGTAAAATCATGAATCAGCTAGTCCTTCTTCCAGTCTTCCTCATTTCCTTCAATATTTTGTAAAAAAAAATATAAAATTACTTTTTATGTTTTAGATTAGATTGCATTATGACATTCAATATATCTTTGAGAGTTGTTAGTAATTAAGAAAATTTAGGAATCTTTTGGTATGTGAAAATATTTTTATTTTCATTTATAAAAATATTACCTTATTTATTTTTTTATTTTTAATGTTTTATATAAAAATAATAAAAATAAAAAGATAAAACAAAAATAAATCTTTTTTGAATAAAAAATAAAAATAAAAAATAAAATAAAATAATATTTTACAAACTAAATAATATTTTATTTAATTAAAAGCTTTTTCGGTATAGCAATGTTTCTGTAAGCATGTGTGAGTATTTAAGTATAATATATATGTCGATAACTTTGATGAATAGTAAAGAATCATGGATAGGGAAATATGTCAGTCACCTACCTAATTTTATTGTAGAAAATTTGGGATCAATGATTAGACCATACACTAATTTTATTGTAGAAAATTTGGGATCAATGATTAGACCATACCTTTTCAATTCATCTTTGGAGTTGAATATTTCATTCAAAAATTGTTTTTTTTCAATCGGGTATGAAAACTGTTCTTTTGAGTACACATATCTGAAATTTGGAATCATGGAAATATAATGTGATATTATTTTAAGGATTTTTGTTAGAATTAATTATATTTTTTTCGCTCTCTTATTATCAGTGAATATTTTATCATCTTCTATAATATATATATATATATAAATAAATATATATATATATATAGTCTTTTGGATTTGATTATATTTTCTAATCATATAAAAATATCAAACTTATTTACCATTTGTTAAAAAATTAATTTACATTTTTTAAAAATTTTTTAATAAAAAAATAAATTATTTAATATAAGTAAAACTTTTAAATTTATAAATAGGTTTAACAAGAATTGAAGTTTCCTTTTAAGTTAACTATGAACCTATTCAAAGTTTGAGGAGAGTAAGCTAGTTTAATAAATGTAACATTTTTTAAACATAAAATTTGGATGAATTACATTTCCGAAGCTTGCTCGCATTAGGCTATGCTTTAAATAAAATATTATTTTAAAATTAATTTTTATATAATGTATTTAAATTTAAAATTAAATTTTTACAGATAAACCAAAAATATATTTATTATATGTGTTTGAGAATGGTTAAATTTTGTGATTATTTAATATATATATATATATATATATATATATATATATAATACCCATTCTTGTTTGATAAATATAAAAAAAATCAACTTATAAATTTTAGAAAATAAATTATTTAAAATAATTTTTTTTAAACATGATTAAAAATTATTGGCATTTTTAATAATTTTTTATTTTTATTTTATCAGTAATAATTAATTTTTTAAATACAACAGTAACTGCTACAAAAACCTTTATACTATTCATATAATTTTTCGGATAAAAAAATGACTTAAAATAGATTATTTTTTACTTAACATATTTAAATTTAAAACTTACTTTATATAATCAATTATGAAAATAATCGGTTATAAATAGAATTAATTATTAAAATAATCTATTTTTTAGTTAAGTCAAGTACAAATAATTTTTTAATTATTACAATCATATTTATTTTTTATTCCAAACACTTGAGTCCTTATTTTTTATTGAAATATCTCAGATCTAGAATAAATTTGGGAATGTGAAAATTTTCTGAAATTTGAAATATTTTACTGGATGTGATATTAGAGTTTTAAGGAAAACAAATTGGGATTTTTTATTTTAGGTGAAATATAGGATAATTTTTATTGTTGAATTTTAAATAAAATATTTTTTTAATAAAATAATAAAGTTTAAATTGAATATTTTATATAAATCTAAATTCTTTCACTAAATCAGTCTTAACGGGAGAATAAAAGAAATCTAGTTTGAAACAACCAATTGTAGAGGTTTTAGGTAAAAAGTTATTATTCAAAAGATTTAACAGAGAAAGATTCAATAAATGTAATTAAAGAATTGAGCGATAAATTTTTAAAAAATTATTAAAAAAATAAAAGTACATTAAACTTTTTTTATAGTGATAACTAATTTGATGTTTTGTTTTTGCTTGCATATAATATAAGTAATAAGATTTAAACATAAAATTTTATATAAACTATTTCAACTTTCTATTATTAGATAATTATAGTAAATTTTATATTTTATATTTTTTATTACTATATAATATAATGAAATGCACATAAAATGCAAATAAATATAAATTTAATTAAAATATATTAAAAATAAAATTTTTATACTATTATTTTATTATAAATTATAAATTGTGTTATATATTTAAAAATTATTAAATTTTTATAGTTATTATTTTAAATTTTATATTCATAATAAATTTTAATTAATTAATAATAAAATAATATATTAAAATTAAATTCAAAATATGAATATTATTTTTTATTTTTTTAAATCCATCATTAAAATTGTTAGTTGCTAGACTTATTCTCATAAATATAAATGACTCTAACAATATAATAATATGATATTGTTATTATTATTAATATAAAACCACATGATTATAATAATAATTCAATTTTTGTTAAACAAATTTTATATTTACTTATTCATAAAGATACATTTAACAAATAACATTTTTGTTACTATATAATTTTTTTATTCGTTTTAAATCGATCATTAAATTAAAAACACACATTTCACATGTAATGTTTTCACGTTTTCATATTATTTTTTTTATAAATTTAATGAAATATACTCAGAATGTAAATATTTTGTTAATATTATTATCTAATCATGAATTTTTATAATATAATCAATTTGTTTATAACAATTATTTTAAAAATTATATTCAAGATAATTTCTACTTAATTTATAATATAAAAATTATGTTAATTATAAACTAAAGTTAACTTTTGATTGATTTATATTAAAATTAATGTATATCATATTTTAAAAAAAGAATTATCATTTGAGGATGTGCGATATATTATATATTAGAAAATAATGTTTATATTTTATTTTTTACAAAAATTTCTATAAAAAATAGAAAGATGAGAGAAAATAAAAGAAAAATGTGGTAAAATGAGTGATGTGATAGAGGAATAAAGAAAAAAAAATGTTATATAAATAAACAGTTTAATTTTGATATATATATATATATATTAGTTTAAAAATTATACTATGAATTAATTAAAAGTTATGGTAGATATTATTTTTAAAATAATTATTATAAAAATTAATGATTTATAATAATATGATAATTTATGATTGGATGATAGAATTTTTTTACGCCAATGATGAATTTTAATTAAATTTATAATTCTTAATATAAATTGAAAGAAGAAATTATACTAGTCTATATATTGATGTTGTAGTTTTCTCTTTTAGACACTTATTTAATTAGTTAGAGGGATATAACTTTCCCTTCATGAATTATATAATTATACAATACATTAATTGTAAATAGTTAAGGACTTTCTTACGGGTATATATACTTAACACTATGGGTATTAATTAAGAAAAGAAAAAAATTATATATTATATTAAAAATTTGTTACTTATTTTTTAATATTATAAATATTTAATAGGGATAATAAACTACATATTTAATTTAGTGTGTGTAAAACAAATAAATAAGTTAAAATGAAATGGTACAGCTAGCATGAAAATTTGAGCTTCCCAGTTGACCTTTAAAATAACTCAATGGTAATAAATAAGCTGTTATTGGTCTCCTACATGAAACAGACCGCAGCAGCAAGGGCCAAAGTCACACCAATAACCGAAGCCATTACCTCCTTCTCAGTCACTTTCATTCACATGGACACACATATGTATATATATATATAGAGTTTGGCAAAGTATGCGGTCACTGCTTAATTAAGAGTGATTAATAAGGGAAAAATGTGTCACACTTTTTAAATATTAAGTGATTTGGATGGAAACCAATTTCCTTAATTATAATTCTAACCTCTAACTATTTAACTTAATTTGCATTAATCTTTTTTAACTAATTTTCTTATCATCTTGGCATCATGTCTATTCTGTCTTTGCTGCTGTTGCTCTTGCAGTTTTGCGGCACAGTGCAATAACTGCTTGGGCAGCAGATACAAAGAACCAGAAAAATTCATATTTATATAAATTTTAAGAGAATTTATAGTCAGATTTAATGATCTCATATCATGTCTTTCATCACTATAGTATATACGTAACACCTAAATTTAATTATTCCATGGAAGAAACCTTCATATATACATATATAATGCATATATAGAAAAATGTATAGATACCTCTCCCCTACCGACAATGGGAATTTGTCACTCATACAAAACCTCCTAAATTATCTATTCATATCTCTGAAGCACATTAATTAACTGAGTCATATCATGTTGCAAAATAGCAGAGATCTCACAGTCCTTGATAGTGATAGTATATATTCATTCATTAGAGAGTTATTCACTACTACTCAGTGGACAGTGTTGATGGTGATACAACGTTGGTTTCAGCTGCAAGAGATGAAAGAAAGAAATATATATAGTTAAAGGAAAAATGGTCTTTATTTTACCTGCAACATTTGAAGTAAGCATTAATTAATTTGTAGACGTCGAGACACATCTTTTGATCAACTGTGCACTCAGGTTGCCAAACATTGTCATATATATATATATATATATATATATATATATATGCATAAACGTTTAGATATAGGTTTGAAAGAAGCATTTCTGAGATCTCAGGAACTAGTAGTCTTGAAAGTTCGCATGAAAGTGTAGATAATATATACCTACTAAATGTCAAACCCTTGGTTACTTAATTGAATAGGATTAAAACACGTTATGAATCAAAACCTTTTCAACAGCTCATAAAATTCAGACTCAGCTGTCTTTATCTTACATCAAGACTCTAATATTTAGGATATAAATGTTCAATATGCAGTTTTCATCTTAGGCACCCCCACCCATATATATACAAGGGGCATATGTTATAAAAATACCTTTTATTTTAAAATTATAAAAATATGTTTAAATCATATAATTATAAATAAATCATCAAAATTAAAAATCAGTTAGAATTCATATTATCATTTTAAAAGTTATATACATTTTTTTTAATTTTAGTATTTTAAATAAAATCTAACTTTTGTTTTTCACAATTCAATTACCAAGTTTTATAAAAAAAAACTAACTCACTGATAATGTAATGTTAGATTATTTTTGTTAGTATGATTTTTATCTAACAAAAATACCCTATTCATATATATATATATATATATATATATATATATAATTTTAGAGCGTAGTATTAAATTAATAAATAATTTTGTTGGTAAAGAATTTTTTTATGTGGGTAAAGACACTTGATATATCTTATTAATATATCATATTAATTATTAATGTAGACCTACATATTGATTTTAAAAGTTTAATTTTATTAAATAAATACTATGAAACAATTATAAGAGGCAACTTTGTCAAAACATATATAATTTTGGAATCATAACATATACAGTTCTTTTTTTTTGTTGGAATCATAGCATATATTTGTTAGGTATAGTTTGAATCGAATCCAAATTGTGAGAGATATAGCGTATAGTGATTGAAGAGAGGGTAAAACTATCGGAAGTTTAGGACAACTGGGTTAATTAATTATGTCAACGATTACTTAGCATATGCATGGTTTTAGAGAAGTATAGGCATCGTAATATCAATATATATATATAAAATATGCATGTTATAATATAAAAACGATTTGCATAATTAGATAAGTAATAAAATCTAATTGTTACTGCGTGGCTCATATACATACTCCAAATTATGCTGTGCAAATCTCACTGCCATCTGCCTGTGGTCCCTCTCTTTTTCCAGCTATAAGTTGAACGGATGCTTTTAAGAACCTAAGTTTAAGTTGGTCCCTCACCTAGAGCTGCTATCTATCCATCATCTAATCCAACTGATCAGACTCCACCAGCATACATCACAACTTTTGAAAGCTTATCTGTTGATTTTTTTTTTTGTTTTTTTCTTACAATTGATATAATTTTCTTAGTAGCTATAAAAATTATTTTGTTTCCTACATATCTTTAAGAAATTGTTTAAAATTGTGAAACAAGCAAAATATTTTTAGCAATAACGTCTTAAAAAATAAGCTATAGAGTAAAGTTAATGTAATATTTTTGAGAAATTATGATAATATTTTTTAAGTTTTAATTTAATTGTGTTTGATATTTTTATTTTTAATTATCAATATAAAATTGATTATTTAACCAACATTGTTGAGCTATAATGTTAAACTTTATTATGTATATTAATTTTTTTTTATAATTACAAAAATTGACTCTTACCTTTTAGATTAATATAAAAATTATTTCTGCTATAAAATAAACTATCTTTAACTTTTTCCATTTATTCTCAAGCCAAATATTTTCAAAATGAAAAGGAACAGGTGAAATATTAAAAACAACTTAGTAAATTCAACATTACCTCCTTAATAAAATGTTAAAAAAATAAAAATGATTTTAATTTGCATTTAAAAATTGATCCTTTAAAATGTGAGTTAGACTTAATTGTGTATCCTTAATAACTTTGACCCAAATATTAAAATATCAATACAACGTGAATAGAGTTGGAAGAAAGAAAAACCTTTATAATAAAAAAGAAAAGAAAAAGAATAAGGCATTAGAAGGGAATGATGGACGAGTCTTAAAAATTATTCTTGAGTTAATTTTAATTTATATATTTAATTTTTAAGTTTTTATATGTATCATAGCAGCTGAGGAAGAGACGAATGGAGGTGTCATTGGTAGAAGAGACAAAAAGAGGTGTTAACTATGAAGAAAAAAATTGTTCTAAGGTTGAAGATGGAAGTATGGAAGTATTTTAGAATGAATATTGGAACATATGTATGAGTGTTAACTATTTTTTTTAATGTAATTAAACTTATATGAGTAGATATGGTAACAAATTTTAAATAATAAATTTTTTTATTTTAATATTTAAAAAATAAGGATATCAAATATAAATTATTTTAAAATTTAAGAATGCTAAAATAATTTATTCTATTATTTTTATTTTAAAACAAAAATATATCTATTGGATAAAAAAATAAAAAGTAATTAATCAAACACAATGATGAAGATTTACCTAGATGAATTTCTTTCTCAATACCTTAGCTTAGGTTATGTATATTAATTTTCTGTAATTTGTTATAAATCTTAGGGTTGTAATCATAAATATATGTGTATATCATGAAATAATATCAGTTTTTCTCTTATTTTCCATCACATTTTTTATTCCTTTAATGAAAAAGTAATATAAATAAAATAATTAGGTATATATTAGAAGAGAGTAGTGCATTATATTTTAATTATATATTATTTTTAATTAATAAAAAATAATTAAGGACAAGGATTGAAAACAAGAACATGTGATTTATATGGATTCAAATTGCTAGTTTATTTTACTTGTTTTTCTCCTTCCACCCCATAATTTAAAAATGACATGTTAGTATAAAAACCAAAAAACTAACAACTATTAGCAAGCATTTTTTTATATTCTTATATTATCTTTAATTTTAATTGAGGGAATAGGAGATTTCATTACATATATAATATAATCTCGTGTTTCATCCGTATGCTTTGCTTTTATTTTAGGGAAAAGAGAAAATTTTAAAAAGTTTGAAAAAATTAATTTTAAAGCAAGGATGGCTAAGATTTGCAAAAAGGAAAAATTAATATTATTAAAAATTAAATGTAATTAAAGTTTAGATTTAATAATTTAAAATGTTGGCTTAAAATAATTTTTAACAAAAAAAATATTATAAAAAAGGAAAATATGAAACAATTAACAATTTAATAATTTTAAAAATATAAAAATGTTAAATAATAGTAAAGTTATATGCTATAAAGAGGAAGTTCCTGAAAAGATATTATCATAAAAAATTAATAATTTGAGAAGTTTTTAAAAATATAAAAATAATTTGTAGATGATAATAAACTTATGTGTTATAGAAAGATAAAGTTAAAATAATAGAAGATATTCTCATGTTTAACAATAAAATTTCAATTTATAATAAAAATAATTATTAAATATATTTATGTATTTACATATATGCACATCCTAAAATTTAGAATGTTAATTAATTAACGTAAATGTATAATCAATTATATAAATCATTATATAATTAAGTTAATTATAATTTTATATAAAAATAATAATAATATTATTTATAATTGATTACTGTGTATTAATAAAATAATATCATAATTGATTAAAAAAATATATAATTAATTAATAAAAAAAATATCATAATTATTTTTATATAAAATGATGTTTAATTTAATTATATAATTAATTATAATTTTAAATTTATGTTAATCATTAACATCATAAATTTTAAGATATTTATAAATTTAAATGTTTTACATATGTTTTAGTAACAAAACCGTTTATAATATAAAATAAAATCAAAACACATTAATTTCCTAAAAATACTATGAGAAATTTTGTTTCCTTTCATAACATAGTGAGGACTTTAGCAATGGGAGTTGATTTAGCATAAAGGACCAATTTCTTAAAAGTGGCAAATCACCATCTGAATCGGATAGAGAGGAGTCCATATTAGTGTGATTATGCTTCAGGATTATCTATTATGAAAAGTACTTATCATAAAAGAAAAAATGCATCAAATGAGAAGTTTTCAAATAAAAATATCTATATATTGTTACTCAAATTATAAAAAGGGATTAAAAGTGTTTTTTTTTTCTCTTTTTTATCTGTCTCTAATTTGTTCCGTTAGGACTGGTGGCAGTCCTAATTAGTTCAACATTAAAGGTAATTAATAATTATAAAAATTATTAATTTATTAAAATTAAGTATATTATTACATTATTTTTAATCAATCCTTTATTTATTAATATTGTCAGCACATTAATTCTTTAACGATGTTATTAAATAAATTAATTTTTAACATATAAAATTTCACCATATTCATCGTAAAAAAATCGTAATAATAAAAAAATTATTTTTTTATTTTCAAAGAAATATTTAGTTTAATTATAAAAATATCTAAGAACTAATTTAGTTATATATTATTATTTTAAAGATTAATTTAATGATAAAAAATACTCTACATATTAATGTGATGATATCCTAATTTTGTATGAATAAATTAAGAATTTAATTATAATTATATTTGTAATATATTATTATTATTATTGATTAAGACGGTATTACTGATTAATACGTGATATAAACAAATTGAAAAAATTAGTAAGGCAACTAGGTTGATGTGCCACTTGACAAGGATGTCACATGATAAAAAGTGAATAGATAAAAAGTTTTTTCATTTTTTTTATTTTTATATATATATTTTTCATATATAATGAGTTTTACATATATATTTTTCTTTCTTTATTTTGAAAATTGAACTTCTTCATTAGGAGGAAGGATCCGTATTCAAAGTGAATTTATGCTTATTATTATTATTATTATTATTATTATTATTATTATTATTATTATTATTAAGCGTGTGAGTGTTTCTCATGGGTATTAACAAATTGAGAAAATAAGCAAGGCAACTAGGTTGGCATGCTACTTGACAAGGATGTCACATGATAAAAAATAGATGGGTAAAACTTTTTTTTTTATTTTTCATTCTTCTTACTTCTTTCTATATTTTTTCTCTTACATGCATAACGAATTCCACATGTATATTTTTTTCTCTTCATCTTTGAAAGTAAACCTTTTTATCATGAGAGAAGATCCGTAAAATAAAATTATTATTATTATTTGACATACTCGCAACTTGGTGAGGTAAAATTCCAACCTTTCTTTTAAAAAATTCTCAATTATAAGCGGCATTATTCCTTTGCAGGAAAAAGGTTGAAGTTGAAACTTGAAGTCATCTACTCAACAAATTAGCATTCAAGAGTTTCTCCTTCTGCTGTCTTCTCCATTTCTTCTTTCTTTCTTGGCTGCGCTCAAAAGCTTAGAACATTTCCTACACAGCACATACGCTTTCCTCTCTCACGTAAGTTCTTTTCGTAATCTCACTACTACCACCACCCATGCGCTCATTCTTCTAATCTTTTCACTGAAATCCTGATTATCTGCACAATTTCATACCAAGCTCATGCGTCTTGCGTCTCGCTTCGATTCACTTTTCATAACTATCGATTGAACCACTAGATCTGTCTTTGCCCTAATTTTCGAGCAACAACTCATTTTTTCAGTGTAGAACTTCTTCTACTGTTTCTTTCTGATCCAATCCTTACTTTTAACTCTCTAATTTATGAATCTGTTCTGTGTGGAACGATTCTTAGTCAATTTTAGCATAATTATTTTTTTTAAAATATTAAAACAAAAACCCTGTAATAATAACAAAAGAAAAAGTTAATTTTAGGTACCAGCAGATATATAACTTTTTTTGTTTTTCATTGTTTACCAGATTGGGTTTGGTAGCGGTGCAGGAGAAAAGGTTCTATTGAATGATATATATGAAGAAAACAATGATGAGATTATAATATAAGATGATGACCGAAAGTTCAAGTAAAGGGTACGAAGGCAACGAAGAAGAGGGTGATTACATTAAAATTGAGAAGGTTTCAAAGGCTCCCTCCACTCCAAGACAATGGTCAGCATTCAGAAATCCAAGAATTGTACGTGTCTCTCGTACTTTGGGAGGAAAAGATAGGCACAGCAAGGTTTGTACCATTAGAGGACTAAGGGACAGGAGGATTAGGCTTTCTGTGCCCACAGCAATTCAATTATATGATCTTCAAGACAGGCTTGGACTCAACCAACCTAGCAAGGTTGTAGATTGGTTGCTTGAAGTCACCAAATCTGATATTGATAAACTCCCACCACTTCAAATCCCTCACTATTTTGCTCAATTTCATCAACAAGCCCTACATCCAGGTACTTCTCATCAGTTTTCTCTTGGAGGCTTATATGATTCCAATCCTACATTCACAAAGGATGGGGGAAATCAAAGCCTCATGGCTAGGTCAAGGTATTGGGATATGGATTCACCAAAAGGTAAGGAATTAGCTGAAGATGTGTCCATTTCCCAAAAAGGAAAGGGTTGGATCAAAACAAATGAACATGAAAACCAAGATGGGATCGGTAGTACTCATAATAGAGAGGATTCAGCTTATAAACTCTTCCCCTTTGGGACTAATTCTTGTTTACCTGGTTTGTTAAACAATGGCATGACATATAATTCCTACCACCATTCAGAGCCTTCAACTCTATCTTTATCCCAGTTTGGAAGCCATGGATTATTTCCTTTCCATCCAAGCAGTGGCAGTGGTGTTCAATTTTCATCTTCTAATTTGTCTGTACCATCTGGTTCACAGTTACTTTTTTGTCCACCCTCTGCTACACCATCTGCTTTTTACTCGGTGGAAAGTGATCCGAGACAATCGAACAATAGTATTCAGATTTTGAGCTCAAGTTCCCAAGTCATGATGCCTCATCCTCTTATCCAACCTCTTCATTCAATCAATTCACCTCTTAGACGCCTTCCAGTACCATTTAGTTCCAAGCTTCTTGATTCGGATAATAACAATCGTTTCCAACTAGATAAGGATAGTACTCGTTCTTGAAGCTCCTCGTCATCATGCAAACCATGTGAACAGCGCTTAGAGGGTATTCTTCATATCAATTAATTAAGACCCTAAAGCACATATAATTTAAAATTTTCACTTTCAGCTGCGAAGGTGAATGAATACATTTGTAAGTATGGCAATGCTATACATATACAATATTTATGTTTGAATTAATCCTTGTGTTTGCGTTGTAGCTATAGGTACCTTGTTGCTAACCATGGTGAGCGAGGTATAATAAAACATTCTAAAATAGTTTTTATGTGTTTATTGTTAGAAGCAAGATATAAAATTATTTGTGTGCCTTTATCTAATAGTTTCAACTTTTAGTTTAGTTAGTTTGTGATATAATGTCTGTCTCTATGACAAAATGATTTGAAGTTTTTCCTTACTTGAAAGAGTGTAGAAAGAATAATGTAAAATCATTCACATGTTTTTGTTTAATAATTGAAGTTTTTTATTCACGACACTGATCTTTATATATATATACCCAATTGAAAATTATACTTGTATTATGTTAGTACAATAATACAAATATATAATATAGACAATTTTTTTTAAGAAAATATGAAACTTTAGAAGAAAAAATGTTTCTTTTTAGTTTTGAATATTTTGCTAGCAAGGTATCGAGTTATTTTAATGAGGTGGTAAGGGTGTGATTGTTGTTATTTGCTTTTTTTACTGGGTTGTTTGTTTTAAATTTTATCTTGGTCTTGGATTCTCAAGTTCTTTTTCAAGAGCTAAAAAAGCTGCTTGAGAAAATCTCGTGAGAGAATTTTATTTTTATTTTTACATGAGAAGCGTTGCTTTTCATGTCTTTTTACTGAATCAAATTATTTTTCTTTTAGAAAAAAATAACACATGTCTCCTAATCTATGTTGATATATAGGACGGTAATAATTTTTTAATATTTTATTCACTATACAAAATAATGTTTTATGAAAATAAGTGTCTAAGATTTATCCTTAAATTTGTTTATAGAATAGAAACTTTAATGTTACTTAAATCTTAAGGTTCTATCTAATAATTTTTTTAAAAGTTGAGAGCTTTAGAAATAAAAAAAAATTACCCACAAATAGATTCAGGTATAATTTACCCAATACTAAAGCATGGATAAAATCACTAAAAAAAACATTAGCTATTAAAGAAAATGGTAATGTGAATCTACACTAAGTAAAATAAATAGTTTATTATGTAATTTGATACTTGAATTATGAGAATCTCCTATCTAATAGGTTAGTTTCCTGAATTAGAGTTTTTTCATGTGTTTGTATATAATACTGAAATGACATTATATGTCTTGCATATCTTTTACACCTTCGTATGAGCTAGATTTTTATTGGAACAGATAATGTAGTTTCAAAAGAATAAAATAAAAAAAAATAAGGCCCAGGTTGATGTATACCTAATTAATAGTTATATTATTCATATAATATTTTTTTATAATATTTTATCATATTTTTTATGCTATCTCATACTTTTCTATTTTATTTTTATTGTATTTTTTTTATAAAATTGATGTATAAGTATAATTTATCTATAATTAGTGTACCTCATAATATATTTTTGTGCATATTATCTTGTGCGTACATTTAGAGTTTTCTCAATTCATAGTTACACTTATATATATATATATATATATATATATATATATATATATATATATATAATAAAAGCAGATATTGTAATAAAAATGTTTTCATATAATTTCAAAAATTTGATTGAACATCTCCTTATTTAATTTGCTATTTAACATTTTTAACCTTTTTTCTAATATATTTTAACCTAAGATTTGGCCAACATGTCCAGACAAATATGTGTTGTTTTATAGAAAAGTTCTAATTAGCTACGAAATTTAACTAGAAAAATTTAAAATAAAAATTTTAATTTGCAAAAGAGTTAATAGAAAATTTTAGTAGAAAAAAAAAATCTCTTACTAATTCACAATACTTAGGAACTAAATAGCAAGAAAATAAAATTCTTCGCTGAATTGTCAAAAAAAAAACTGTAAAGAATGTGTGAAGGATTATATTATAATTAATAATATTTCTTAATTAAAATATATGAGAATATAAAAAATTATTAATGGCAATTTTAATAGTCTGCCTATATATTATATCAGATCCTTCTTGGCTAAATGAGAATGTTTTAAAAAATTACTTTTATTCTCATTTTAATAGTTTAATAATGACAACAGTTGTTTGTAAAAGAATTCAAATTCAATTTTAGAAAATAAAAAAAATCAAATATTATACCTAAATTTAACAATCTTGTTTAAGTTGTTGTACTTAGGTTTCACGATCCCATGAATTTTCTATGCCCCTAAAGAATATACTAAAGTACGTATATTCATATTTAGAAATTCATTATTAGTTGATTGAATTGACTTTAATTGAAATTTAGCTAGAAACACGGCTTATAACAAGCTATATGAGTTTTCATATTGGAAAAGGTTTTTAAAATGATATTTTTATTTTCAAATCATAAATGATAAAATTGGGATTTATATTTGTTAAAAATCTAAAGAAAGTACTAGATAAGTATTTTGATAATACATGACTATCGTTGCCTAAAAATAGTAGTTTGCAAAGGGTTTAGTGACAGAAAAACAAAAGAAATCCATTTAAATAAGGATATGCTGTGAATCTGTGAGCGAACATTTAATCAATTGATGATGAATTTGTTCTAGATTAACAACAAAAAGTTTATAAATTAGCAAAAGTTTTGTTCCCAATTAGCAGGTAAAAATTTTAGAAAGGATAATGGGTTAACGACAAAATAATGATGAAAAAATCTTAATAAATTTGTGATAGATAAATTAATATTTTTAATTAAATTTTTATTTATTTGTTATAAAAAAATTGCTGATAAAAAAATTACTAATCTAAATTTTTGTTACAAATTAGCGACCTGATTTAGGTGACGAAAAAAATCTGTCATTTAATTTTTTGACAATTATTTTAGTGTGAGATTAATGGTAGATTATTTTTAGTTAATTTGCTATTTTTTTTTGTAAATATTTACTGCACTACTACTATATGAATTACATAATTCATATTTGAACACAGAAGATTACAGTGCATAGGTTACTTTAATGTAGTAGATTAATTTTGAACATTTATTTTCATGAGTTGTATTACATAGAGAAACACAACACAAATGCATATATTGATTTTATTTTACAACTTTGTGGAATGGTTGATTTGATTTGTTGTGAATTTCTTGTTGGATTTATTTTATTTTATTTTATTGTCTAGTGAGTAAGTACTACAATCACAATATAAATGTCTTGTAGAAACCAAAAGTTTAAATAACTTGTGCCTGATTTTGATTGTGAAGTATAATTTTTATCTTCATCTGAAAGAAAGAGAAGATGTTTTGAACTTAGATATAAAAATTGGATAAAGTTGTATCCTAAAAATATGATAGATTATTATTTTATATTATCTTATTTTATTTTATATTTTACATTTTATGTACTAAATTAGATAACTTAACATGACGTTATTTTATCTAATATTAATATAAATAAATAATAATAAAATAGGATATAAATTATACTATTATTAAAAAGTTAATTTTTATGTACAAACAATGTTAAAATTGATATTAAAATTATAATATTTTTTAAAATTTGTTTTTTACATTTAAAATTTAAAATATTTTTCATAATAAATTATAATTAAAAATTAAAATTAAAATTTATAAAATTAGTATATATTTTTTATAATTTTTTATTAAAAATTCATACAATATTTTTATAAAATTAAATCTGATTAATAATTAAATTATTTTTCTAAAATATTAAAGATAAATGATACGACATAAAAAATAAAAAAATTATCATATCAAACTAAAATAGAATTGGATAAAAATTCAAACTATTAGAATAAGATTAAATAAAATAATTCAACATAATAAATTATTATATCTTATTAATTTTATAATATAATTGGATAAAAATTAAAACTATTAGAATAAGTTTCAATAAAAATAATTCAACATAATAAATTATTATATCCTATTAATTTTATAAATACTGAAAATTAAATAAAATAAGTTATCCTATTTTAAACGGGTCTTCATGTATAATATACATAACTACCATCATAATCGACGGTGTTGTTTAAAACAAATCTATTATACGTTAATGAATTGAGAGGGATTGAGTCATCATATATAATGTATACTAAGCCTTATATATATATATATATATATATATATATATATATATATATATATATATATATATATATAACAAAGTTTAAGGGCTGTAAGAATGCAAGAATTTCACCAAACTTATTTTAAATGTAGAAATATAAAAAATTAAAATTTATCCAAAATATTTATATTATAAATTAAATTAATCAATTCTCTAAAATATCACATTTAGAGGTTATAAATTAAAATATGTTCTGAATATTTAACTAAGAAGGTTAAATTACTTGCAAAATTATTATCATGCGGATAACTGTAAGTAGCTTTATCTTTGCACCCACCAAGAGTTATCCTCAATAAACATTATATAGAAGTTTTATAAAGTTTATTTAACTAGCTTGCACCACTAAAAAATAAAATTTATTTACTAACATAAAAAATAGTAAAATATTAAGATAATTTTTATTTAATAAGTATTAAATTATTAATATAAATTTTGAAAGACTATATTATCATATAATGTTTAATATTACTATTTGATTGGTCAGGAAGTAAATATTAATGTAATTATTTGTATAATTTATTTTTTATCCTTCCAGTTTGATCCATATATAATTTGAGTATTTTAATTTTTTTAATAATTATGATCCTTTTACTTTTAAAATTTAACAAATTTAATTATTTATTATTTTCCTTCAAATTAAAGCTTTTAAATTACTTTTTTTTTCCCAAATTTTTGGAGAAATTTGTAACGGTATTGGATCATGAAATTATTTTAAAAGTTTGAAAGTATAAATTTTTCTGTATAAATTTGAAACGGACATGAGATTAGGGTTTAAAGATAGGTAGATTTGAGATTTTTATTTTATTTTAGGTAAAATTTAATATTTTGTTTTGTGGGCTTTAAATAAAAATAATTTAAGTAATTTAATTTAAAAAAATTGAGTAAAAAAATAATAATTATACAGTTTTATATAAATGGAAATAGATAAAAAAAATCAAATTTATTAAAAGAATCATAATTTCTTAAAAAAAATTAGAAAACTAAAACTGTACATAAATTAAATTATAAAGATTAAAAATTCGATTAAACCTATTTACACTAACAAAAAATAATATGTTTATATCTCACTGTTAGTATAAACTTATAATATTTGTATATTAATAATATAATTTTAATTAAAAATTATACTGATATAAATTAATTTAATATTAAAATATTAATAAATAGTAGTTTTTTAGAATGCATATTAAGAACATGCATTTAGGAAAATGCATTATGAACTATTGTTTAATTTATAGAGAATACCACCGTAAGTCAAAATATAAAATAGAAAATCCTCTCTTTTTCATTGACTTTACAATAAAATTCACGAGCTAGAATGCAATCAAAATTAAATGAATCAATTTCATAAAATCTTACATTTTAATATCACTTTGTCACCATACATGGTGATTCTCAAATATTGCAAACTTTTCAAGCTGCAAGTATCTGTTTAGTTAAAAGTTTATTAAAAAATTTTAAACTGTTATTAAGTTATATGTTTAAATAAATTTTAATTATATTTTTATTAATATATTTATTAAAAAATGTAAGAGTTACTTTTGTGACTTAAAATAAAAAAATCTAAATATTTAACTATATGGAAAAGAATATTTAAAACTGACAAAATTTGACCAAATTGGAAAAGAATATTTAAAGTGACAAATTAAACTTAATTATTTGCAAAACAACTTTTGGCTTCTTGGATAATTTCTCTCTCATGCATGCAATTGGCAATGCATGCCGCGCGATCCGTACTTGTTAAAGACAATGAACAAAGACTAATGGAATTAATGCAACAAAACACAGTTCTATAAAATATGAACACCAGAAAAACATCTCTCTCTCTCTCTCTCTCTATATATATATATATATATAATGAACTCTAAAAAATTAGAAAAAAAGAAAAGGATCATGAATAATTGTTACAGTACAAAGCTCTCTCTCTCTCTCTCTCAGTATTATATAGTCCGAAATAGGAAATCCCCTCTATCTTCATCTTTGTACCCTCTTTAACAGCATATTGATGAAGGGCATAGAACTGATAGAAGCATCCTTCCACACAAAGTGAAAAGGTGAGAAAATGTTTTCGAATCTACAGTTATTCTGACCATGAAAAGGAACCAACGTAAAATCACAAGCAGAGACTGAATTTGAAAGCAGTCACTGCTGCCTGTAGGCAATAATATATCACAGGATCCAAGATAAATTAAAGGAGACCCAGTTGTTGCTACAAGTTGGGTTTTTAAAGGTGGCATCAAAGAAAAAGACCAAAAGTTTTATATGCCAGTGGTCCTGATTCTAAGGTTTTAAAACTAAGAAGGGAAATAGCAAAACAATTAAGATGAGACAGATAACATTTATAGATACGATTTTATTTTCTTACAGTGCTTACCAGTGCCAGTCGAGTTTGGTGTGTTACGTTACCCTCCGCGCTTAAATCCTATGGTCATCTAACATGCATAATTTTTTCATCTTCTCGACACATATTTCTATATAAAATCTATTATTATAATTAATTCAGACATGCACGGATTTCAAATATTTTTTTATTATTTAATATTAATTTTATTAAAATCAATTTTATCTAATTTTAAAATAAAATGAGGTATATTAACTTAGCTAAGCTTCACTACATCCTTAAAGCTTCAACAATGTAACTTATGAAGTAGTAACTTTGGTATTTTCTTTATTTTTTTTGTCTTACACTTTAATATTTTCATTTTTATTGTTATTTTATAAGATTAATAAATAATTAATATTTTTCCAAATTTTCATTAATAATTAATGCATATTTTGTTGAATAATGTGTTAAATAATTAATAGAAAATAAGTAATAATGGTAAGGATATCTTGTTAATCATTTTGCTTTAGTTTTAATGTATAACTTTAAAAGAAAAAAAAAAAAGATAAAGGGTAGATAATGATAAGGTATAAGGATATTGCTAATTTTTAGAAAGTTGTTATTCAACTAAGAAAAGAAGTAATATGCTTTTCAATTTATACATTTTTTGTTTATCATTGAACAACTAACATTTATGTGAAATGTAGCATTAAATAAATAAAAAAATCTAATATGAGATTGGGTTCCTTTAATGTACTCCACGCAAAATTTAAAAATAATAATAAGTTGGTGAAAAAAGTGAATCACAGTATATGATCACCAGCTAACATCTATCACCAGTCTTTATTTTTTTTTTCTATTTTTTTTCATCTATTTATAATTTATAATTTATATTTATTATTTTATAAATTTCAAATAATTTATTATTTTTCTAATACAGTTTTTTATTCAATGCAAAAATATTAATTATGAGATAAATTAATTAATAAAAAATTAGATAATAATTTTAATACAAGTAAAAAAATTAATTAAAATATGAATTTTGAAAAATTTAAGCTAACCAATCAGGTGGTGCATTTCAAATTCCGGAAAACGGACAGAGAAGTCATCTCCCAATCATGAGAAGGGATACCTCTGATGTACGAAACATAAAAAAATAGTGTCGTGAGAATATTTTTTATATAAAAAATGAAAGAATAAAAAAAAACAGTGGACAAGCTTATACGTATTTAGAATAATTTTAAATTATCCTCTTTATAAATTCTTTTAATTATTAAATAAAAATATTATAAATAATTTTATATATTTAAAGTTAAAAATAATATTTTATTTAACACTTATTTTATAAAATTATAAAAATATTAGTATAAAGATATGTAAAAAATAAATAAAAAATCTCATGAATTTAACATTTTATGTATTGAAACATACATATAATAATTTAATTAACATCATTGTGGTAAACTCTTTTATATTATTTCTTAATTAAATTATGACAGTAAACTTTTTAATATTATCTCTTAATTGAATGTACTGATAACATACTACTATATATTATATATATTAGATGTAATATTTTTTAAAAATATTATTAAAATTAATAAATAATATTTTTTTATATTTTTATAATATTTTTTAAATATTGCTAATAGAAATCAAATGCTATATTTTTTAAAATATTACTAAAATTAATAGGTAATATTTTTTATATTTTTATAAAAAAAAATTAAATGTTGTAAAAAATATAATATAATGTAATGGTATATAATTTTTTATTATTATTTAATTATAAATTATTATATTATTAAAATTTATTTTAAGATTATATTTTTTAAAAATTTTTAATTAATGATAAGCATTTCTATACTAATAATGTATCAAAATTATTTTTTTTACATAAATACTGTCAGACCACTTTTCTTTATTGCTGCTTTTATTTTTGCATTTCTTACTGCTAAGTTCTACATTAAACCTTTCACTTTAGGATTAATAAAAAGAAACGTTAGGCATACCTTCACAATTTACTAATTTTACAATTTAAGTGTTAAGTTTTCGGTGGAAGGCAGATATAAAAATAATTATCTTAAATTTATGTTAATCATAATTTTTAATTAATAATAATATGAACATTTCTATATTAATAATATAGCAGAATTAATTTTTTTCACATAAATACTTGTAACCCACTTTTCTTTATTTATTGCTTTTATTTTTCCTTTTTTTACTGCTAATTTTTACATTAAACCTTTACACTTTGGATTGAAAAGAAACACATTGCATACCTTCACAATATTCCAATTGAAGCGTTAAGTTTTGGGCAGAAAAAAGATATATAATAAAATATTTTTGCATAATATATAAAAAGAAACACATTTTGCCTACCTTCACCATATATATATATATATAGAGTTATTTATTTTTTCTATTTCAGATTATTTAATGTGAAACTTTAATAAATAAAATTCTAACAGAAAGTAGTCTCATCCCATTGTAGAATGTAAATGTTCCTCATGCAAGCATGATTATCTATAATGAAAAATATTTGTAACTTAAATAAAACATAAACAATAATAAGTATTATAAAGATATTTTTATCTTTTAATTGATTTGTTAAACATTAACATTTATTTATTATGAATTTACTTAAGCTACTCCGTATTTGTAATGGTCGTAGTCCATAAAGACTGATAAATTAAAACAGATAAGAACAAATCCGTAGCGCTTTTGGAGGGAAGTTGCATGCGCTTTGTAGGCGTGCAGAAGAGTACGTCTTTGCCTACAAACCAAATTTATGGGCCCTGTGGTCCTATATATTGATTATGATGTGCATTAGCTAAAGGACCACTTTGTGTAATTAGGTACCTGCTCTTCTTTCTTTTTGTTCCCTCACTTTGAAAATAAATTGAAATTTGTGAAGATCCGTAATCACAGATAATTAACTACACTGATTTTTTTTAACCGAGAAAAGGTCAGGGTAGGGTAAGGGCAAACCCAAGAGCCCAAATCTCTTTTGGGCTAGAATGAGCCCAATCCATTAACAGAGAACCAAGCGCGGTTTTTAGAAAAAAGCCCCCGGCGAGGATCGAACTCGCGACCTTTCGCTTACGAAGCGAACGCACTACCACTATGCTACGGAGGCAATTTGCTATAAAAATATGATATATAAGTTTCATCATTTCTTTTCCATTTAAATATTAGATTTATTGGACAAATTATACATATAAAAAAAACTTATTCTTAATTTACATCAATCTAATTATTTTTTTAATTCAATATTTATTTAATAAAATGTAATTCATATTCGCAGGAGTTGCGCGCAATTCTCTTCTGGTTTCTCTAGCACCCATCTTTCGATTATGTTTCTATTGTTATTTTTGCATTAACCGTTCTTCAACTCCAAAAAAATCATACAACATGAGTTCTTGGGAGTTTCCTCTAGCTATAGCAACTCTCAGTGAAGTTGGTTCTATAGCCACGTTCTCGCATTTAGGCCTCTAGATTGATGACTACGGGCTATTGAAGGTGACAAGTATTCTCATTTGCATGGTTTAGCATTTGGTCTACCAATGCTTTTCCACAAGAATGTAGCAGATTTTATTTCAAACAGGAGACAGAAGTTAGACCTTTTGTTGGTCTAGATTTTAGAATGTGATTTCTTTCAAGTTTCAAGAGATACATGTGTGGAAGTTTCTACACTTTCATTGAGGTTTGCAACTTCTAATACCTTCACAGCAAGGAAGTTGGAGGCCTTTCCAAAAGCAAATTCAATATCAAAAGCCAAAGTCACACAGGGGACACATTTTCCATAATGATGTTTTGAGAATACTTATGATGTAAATCTGATAAGTTCCTTGTTTCAACAACTTAGCAAAAGTAATCGAAACACTTAATCTGCAAACTTTTATGGCTTGATATAAAAAAATTTATATGTAAATGACAATGAAATGATGGATTAAAGATTAGCAAAAAAGGGAACAAAAAAGAATGAACTACTCTCCAAATAGCTTCTTGTGTGTACCCAACTTCACTCACAAACTAGCTACTTCATCAATCACAATCTCCTCAACTAAGTCCTTAAATATCAGTCTCTCAACATCCAACACAACCCCAGGTATTTCACCATGGAAACAAGTCCAGCTTTCAGAGTGATGCATCACATCTTCCCATAGCATACTTTTCAGTCCATCCTCTTCATCTTCTAAACTGCATTCCAGCTTCTTAGATTGAAGTTTTTCTATCTCAACACAAAGTTCTCTAAGAAGCTTTCGCGCACTCAGGATTTGCTTTGTGAGTCCATTAGGCCTCAACCATGGCTCAAGAGAAGAGCCTAATTTTGCTCCAAGAATCTCATTCACAGCATCAAAGATGAGTTTCCTGTGAAACTTCTCTTTATTTAGCTTCATGTAAGCATCTTTTCCAGGGATGTCTTCTTCTTTCCAAAGCAAACTACTTAATTTGGTCTGCTCCAACACAAGGAATAACTCAGGGTTAATGGGATGACCTGATGAGTGATGTTGAAAAGTCAGCAATTCAGAATTCAGATCTCTCAGTAGTAGTCCTGAAGCTAACAGTATTTCTGAGATGTATCTGTGGTCTGGATTTGTATTTTCACAAAGGTAAGCTATGTAATCGATTCTAGTTTCATCATGACTTGAGTTTAGCTGTCTAAGCTTTTGAATAAGACGATCTATCCTTTGCAATTTTTTGCGGATGATCTCTCCATATCCTGTGTTGTTAACGAAGAGGCCATCTGCAGGGTTCCATTGATTTGTATTCTCATTTTCTTTAGATTCATGATCATCACCAGCTGCAGGATTTCAGCTTATAGTAAAGTAGTGAAAAGAAATAAATAAAAACTTACACATTATATTAGACTATTACATGTGAAAAATATGAAAATTTCTTTCTTTAGTCGACTTGCTGCTGAATTTTCACCAATTACAAATTATGCAAGGAAGAAAATACAAAGCCTAATGTCCTTAAATGTTGTGCTCATCACAATTGCCTTTGACAAAAAGTTTGTCATGCATACAATTTGATGGTTATTTAATGAGGCAGGTTATAAACCAGAAAAATCAATGGCTAAAAGGAGCATAATTATCCATCATGGCATCTAAGGGATAAATTTAAGTTTGTTTTGAAGTGTCGTACAATATAAGCACGATCAACTCTCAAGTTGTCAGTCCTCCATAAAAATACATTTTCAATGTCTTACATGGGGAACCATTTCAAATAGAAAAGGACTACGATTTCTTTTATACATAAAGTTGTAATCAATCTTGAGGGTGAACTGATAGTCAAAATCAAGAATTGTCTTATTTTATTGGACACAATATGAAGTATGGTCATCAGAGATAATCTGGCTCTTAACTTTTTTTATCCTTATTTGGAAGACAAACATTACCTTTAGGAGCATCGGATATAAGCTTTACTGGGGAAGGCATATCATATTTGTATACTGAGACATCAAGAACTGAAACAGGACTTGGATGATCTGGGGCATCTGTTGCAAGTTCAATTGACTCATCCTCATCCCACCTCAGAGTTGATTTCTGCAAAATTAAGTATAGTGTAATATTAACTGATAATTGGAATATATCCCTATCGAGGTTTTAATCAGAAAGCTTGAATCAAAAGAAATCTTCACAGTTCTTACCTTGTGTATTGATCCTGAAACCAATTTAGCAGATTGTGAATTGCTGGTGACTTCAATATCCATCTTTGAGTCAACAGTGACACTTTCTGATTGAAGAGACATTTCATCCCACTGGCAACTTAAACTTCTCAATTCATTGCTAGTCTCACTAAGTTGGTCATCACAGTACTGAGAACTAGAAACGTTAGGTCTCAATTTTCGACTGGGAGAACCTATTTCTGGTGTCTGCTTACAGGATTTTCTTCTGGGTTTATGAGAATCTGATGTTGGGCTAGGAGGGCAAGAATGCTTCTCCATATCTAACTTATTCTGTGGCATTCTGGGGCTTAGAGATCCTGAATTCTTTATTGGACTTGAGCTATTTTCTTGTGGAAATTGTTGAGACCTTGGTTGAGATTGTGTTGATTTTATAGTCTTGCTACTACTTGCTTTCTTTTCACTAAAATTAGTATGAGCATCCCTCTGACTGTTTCTAAGAGATTGATTAAAAACTATCCCCTTTTCATCATGTTCATGTACACCACCGCTCTGAAGTTTATGGGAATCAGGAAGTCCACCAATTTGAAAGACTGAAGAAGAAGAAATTACAGTTTTCTCAATAAGTTTTGTTGGTTTCATGATCACAATTGGTGATTCTAAAGCCCTTGATGAATCAGATCCCTTAATTGTTTGTTCCCTTACAGGCATAGAATGCTGAATTAGGCTTGGCTTTGGTTCACAGTCTCTTTGATTTCCAATTACATTTGAAGCTTGTTCATCTTTTCTGGCATCTAACAGCCTCTTTACTTGCATTGCTTCCAGTATCCGTTTGAGTGCTTTGAGATCCCTTCCAGATTGTTTAAATTCAAGATCATTCAATCTCTTCTCAATCTCACTATTAACTGAAGGAAATGAATCTGCTGCTCTTGTTGTAGCTTTTATGGCCCTAGAAGTTAGTTTCTGAGAGCTTTGGTTTCCATCCTGCTGCTTCCATGGCGCTGGTTCAATAGGAAACCTTGAACATGAAATTGGTTTCACAACCAAATCAGGATTCTTCCACCGTGGGGAAGTTGGATCTTTCAATGAGTTAGTAGTGGAATTAGAACCTTGAAGTGGCCTTATGAGTTCATTTTTTGAAAAACGATCATTACCTTGAGTTGAGCCAGTTTTGCTCAAATTTGACTTGATATCATTGTCCAAATAGGATTCTGGCAAAGCTTCCAAGCCCATTAATTTTGCTACAACACTAGGTGGCCGGCTCCGGTTTGCTGAAGGTTGTTGTAGACTAGAAACTTTGTTAACTGAGGTGGAAGCACCAGTTGTATTGAAATTTCTTGAGAAGTTACTGTGTTTAGAATCCGAACTGTGTGTGCGCCATGAACCTTCCCTACTGTCCAATGAATGTCTAGGAAGCTCTTTTATCTTTGGTGGGAATTTGACTGTATCATGTGATTCAAATGATACACCACTTAGTTCTCTTCCATCATAAGAAAACCGAGGAGCATCCTTTGAGATGGAATGCCAGTGTCCATCTTTTACTTCACATAATGATCTTGGAAGTTCTTTAGGTTCAACATAATGCAAAGGTGCTTCTCTAAGTTTTGCAAGGACTTGTAGAGACTCCTTTAAATCAATAGGCACGTTTTGTTTTCCATTGATAGATTGGGACAACGGAAGATGTCTTGGGGTATCCCTATCTTTGTATACTCCTCTGGCTTCCCTATACATAGAGTCCTTCACCACATCCCTCAGATCAAGGGAGTGACTTCCTGAATGGGGAGAGGTACTTGTTTGGTTCATAACTGGCTCCCTTAAAGGAGTTTTAGGAAAAACAATCCTGTCAAAGGGGGCATCTGCTTGAACTCTATAGTCCACAGAGGACTTTGATGATGAACAAGAAGAGAATGAGGCTCTTGATGATTCTGTTGAAATTCTTTGTTTTTCACTCATACCTTTGTTTAAGTTCATATCCTGCAATAATACCTCAAAGTTTCATAACATCGGTTTCTTTCAAATACGTGAAGTTAAGACAAGATGGTAGTTTCAGTACATTTCTGACACAAGAGAAAAACAGAATTCAACTTCTGAATTGAGAAGAAATAAACAAAATAGACCAAATCTTTAAAACGATTTTGAGTAAGACAACAAACAATTCATAGCCTCATTCTAGACAACAAACAATTTGTACCAGATGGTACAAATTGACTTATAACCAAATTTTGATCTGGTAACAAAACTCCCATGCCTCAAATTGAAATATTATTCAAGAAATTTTGAACAGTAAAAACAGTAGACAATTTGTGAAACTGGAAAAGGAAGGTTCTTACTGCTGCCGATTGTCGTCGGTGTGTGCTATTAGAACCTCTTTCCAAGCTGTCATAATTGAAGTGCGAATTACCTATAATGAAAGCAGAAGCGTTAGATTTGAATACCGACACTAATGAAATGGAAACATATAGCTGACTGAGAGCCAAAGGTCATCATCATTCAAGTAGGCCTAATCTACTACTACATACAAAATGTTCAATGAAATTCAAGATTTGTCGAATAAATAATTACAAGCATCTTATCCACACGAATGCAGATCAAACCAGCAGGTACTAAAAATTGAAAAAAAATTCAAACCACCCTCCCCACATGGTAAATTAACATGTGAAGAAGAAAGTTGAAAAAGGACCATTATAGACAATTGTGATAAGTATCCTTGTCAATTATGATAAATCAACTATTAGGAAACAGCTCTAGTGATGAAGACATTTAAGAAGAGGAAAATGGAAAGATTAAAAAAAATCATCAACTAAATTACTAAAATTGCACATGTAACTAGTAAAGGATTACCAGGAGGAAGCTTCTTCTGGTTAATGCGGCCAGCAGTAATTATATGGTGACGATCAAAGAGTTGGAAAATCCCAGACATGCATCCAATCTGTGTTTGTAAATCTTGGTTGTCGTCTTCTAAAGAATGCAAGAACTTTGCTGCCATATCTACCTCTTCTTGTACAATTAAACTCAACTTCTCAACTACCACAATCAATTGCAATTACTCCCTCTTCACAAAAGCTATGTTAATTATTACTCTCAAATGTACTAACACAAGACAACAACGCAAAGTGCAAGCAATTTCTAAAAAGGTTGTAGATTCTAATTAAATAACATAGAATCCAGGATTTTAGACAGCTCACATAGGTCCTTAGATCTTATCATACAAAATCAATTCAGTGTGCTTAATCATACCTAAATGAACCACCTCCTTTCTCTTCCATTACACTCAAGTTTAATTATACGTGTTGTCTTAACCATGATAACTAAGAGTCAATGGAGTAGGTTTCCACATTCATGTAGTTCCATTTGAAGTATCCACAAAGAGGTTGATTTGCACCCTCAGCTTCACATAAACAATGTTATTGCTAAATTACAAGACCACTATAAATATTTTATACAAAATATTATCCGGTTGATTTCATGGAATACTATAGATTTGGCTCCTTACAAAATATGAAAGAGAACAAAATTTGGTGACTGAAGTGCAATCCCAAAAAGTATTTTGGATTTACTGGTGGGTTTCACATAACAACTAGGAATTAGGAAACACTTTGTATGATAAATACCAAAAAAAGTCAATACAGCTAAATGCAGAGGAACACACACACTCACATACTCACCAACTTGACCACCTAAATGAAAAAACTAGTTCCAATTTATGTAGACTGCAAATGAATCTCTGCAGATCCAAAAAAAATTGTATTAATCTTTTCTCCTTAGTGGACAAAAGGAGAATCACCAAAATGTGCAACCATTTGGTCAGAGCTGGCACAGAAATTTCATTCTACAATATATATTTTTTTTTCTTGGGGCTAAAGACTAGAGAGTGAGTGAGAAATGTTGCAGTAGGTCAGTTATCCTCAAGTCAAGGCTCAATCTCACAAATACATATGAATGGGGTCATTATTTGTGGGCCCAGAGGTGTCTGCATGTGCATGTGAAATTGTTAGGATAGAGAGAGAGAGAGAGAGAGAGAGAGAGAGTACTAATAGTAGGGTCTAACTCTAAATTGTAGTAGGGTGAGTAAGTGGGGGAAGGTGAGATTTTTAAAGTACTGTGAAGGTTGAATTGGATGCATTCCTCTTCAAACAATTATCAGCTTGTCAATTTTTTTTAGAATAAAGATTACTGTCACATGTGTATGAATATATTTGTTGATCTTTATTTGCCATGATAGATAATAATTTTGTAAAATGCCAAGTGACAAAAGGCTCAATCTCTCTCTATATTTACACATATTTAAAGGTCCACTCTCCATCTATCTAATTTAAAATTTTATTGTTGTATTTGAAAATTTTAATAATAATTGAATACATCCATCATCACAAGTATAATTACAATAAATCAATACTTAATACCAACTTTTTGCATCATTAAATAATAAAATAATTGCCACTTACAGATAGAGTTGCTTAGAAAGAGCTCAAAAGCTTTGGTTCCTGAACCTAATACACGATTTAGCATATCTTGACCAACAGAAAACAGTATTCTATAATGGGAAAAGGGAAAAAAATCCATTGAAACCGAAAGATAATGCGATTTTTAATGTATGAACAGGAGGATATACTATATGGAATACTGACGAAAAGTGTGACTCTTCAAACTGATTTATTTTACAAAATTCACATTCACTCAATTTTATAATAGATCAACTTCGGTCTATTAATATTCTGACGAAATTTTAGATAGTTTAATTAACGATATTATCTTCTAAATTCTAATCATGCTACAACATGATTGTTTTTTTTTTTCCTTGTACTATTTCTATATTTATCTCACATGATTGATCGATGACGAGTCCAATGCAATGCAACTTATCGTATCATTGACTAGTGTTAATTAGGAATAATTAAAAGACATTACCATACATGGAGGTCATTACGAATTAATTTAGAACCAATATCAGAAAGTATTATAGCACTTTCACAATGTCAAGACAATGATGCTTATGCATATTATATATATATATACATATATAGTGTTCATATGTTTATACAAAATACACATACGATATGTTCAATATGTTCCGTTGCCGCCACCTAATCTCCGGGTAAGGGTATACCCCACAAGGGGAAAAAAAGTATGGAAATGATTTTTGTTCAATTCTGCGAACAATTCTTAGTTGTATTCTATCCTTTACTTTTTGGTATAGAGCATGTATAAAAAAAATAATATATACGTGAAAGATAAAAATGATTACATAATATTATTACATATAATTTAAATTTTTATAAGAACGAAGAATATGGACACTTCACTCCCGAGCCCATGGGCCCTGCCGTTAGAAAAATCCAAAGTGTTATTATGTTTCAATGCGACATATATGTGACATCCTTCACCAAAGGTAAACAAATATGTATATACACTCCCACGAAACATGATTTATATTTGATTAAGACCTGCTAGAATATGTGAGCCTCGTGTTTACCCTACAAATGGACATGATAGAAAGTCAATGATCGTATCATTCATAGTTAACTCTTTGGCTGCTTAAGGAAAGAAAAGATATCATATATTGTTTTTTTAAGAAAAAATTAGTGAATTATTCTCTAAAAAATTAACATGTTTATACCTTTAAAATATTTTATTATCAAATTTGTTCTTCAAAAATCTAAAAAAGTCATCAGATTTATCTTTATAGAGAATTAATAGTGACATAAAATAACAAATTTTGTAATTATTTAGAAATTTGAGAGATTAATTTGATAATAAAAGGGTTTAGTTGAATAATGTGATAATACTTGATTTGAGGAATTAAATTGATAATAAATATTTTTAAAAATATAATAATATGAGACCATCCTAATTTGTGGAAGACAAAGTAGAGGCTTTACCTTATTATTTATTAATTACTTCATCAGTCAAGTAAATTATGCCTCTTCTTGTTTATTATGGGAAAGAAAGTAATAATTAACTGCTTGTTTTGGTCCACAAAAAAAAGTAATTGATTTTATTATTTTGTTAAATCTGAAGTAATGTAAAAATAATAATATTTTTATACATGCCTCAGATAAATTAATTTTATATTTTTTTTCATAAAAGAAATATTTATTATATCTATATTATAGAGCAATTAGTTTGGATTATTTTTTTATATAATAGGGAAGTGATGAATTTTCAATCCAAGATATCATCTAAATTATTCTAATATTCAACTTCTTATCCGTGACAAATCCTAATCACTTATTAGTTTGAATTATTTGATCAGATGTGAGTAATATAATAAATTTTTGCAGATCGGACTAAAAAGTTTTAAACAAGATTTTGAAAATAGGTCTGATGTTATGTGATAGTGGGCCATCCGTATTAAATATAATATTTTTTTTAGTTTAGTTCATTAAATATCTTTAAATAAATAACAAAATTTAAAAAATAAGATAAAATAAAATAGTGGAAGCATGATGCTGATTGAGGGGCATAAATTGAATGGGCAACAGCGTCAGTGCGCATGGCATCAACATTTTTTTAACAAAATTAAAAACACTAACAGCACTAGAGCAGCATAATTATCACAACAGTGTTCACAGGAGAACTATGTGTGGGATATAAAATCACAAAATCAAATAATTAACAGAATACTTAACATTAACAAAATCAACATTTTTTTGACTAATCGAGATTTATTGTCTGTGTCTAATAGCATAACATTATGTGAAAAAATAAATAAATAAAACTAACAGTCCGAAACCGTACGGCGCAACCTGAACCAAACCTATTTGGGCTTTATCAGATCGGGCTTACAGGTCGAAAATTATTTGGGCCCAAACTTTAATAGTTCGGCTAATCCATTTTGTGACTCTACTATAATATTTTTTTATCTATTATTTTATCTCGCTTTTAGTGGCTTGCAAGGTATAAAATATGGAGACGCATACCTTAGATGGTCTTCCTTTTTATTTTTCATGTAAAATGGGATGCAGGAAATATTATGCTAAGATGCCTCCTTTTTCCATTATTTATATAAAGTTTTTTTTTTTTGTAGAATCTAATAAATATATAGGATTCTCTTTGGAGGTAAATTGAATGTGCTTTCTATGTACCATATTTTCGTTTTTGACTTTAGTATTCCAAATCGGAAGTCACATAGGCTCAATAATTAGCTACACATACTATTTTAATGGGTAGATTGGATTGAATCACCGTTTTTTATTGAATGGGTATAATAAAAAAGTATTTGTTATTGAATAAATTATTAATTATTTAACATTTTTTCTGATTTATTGAAGTATGTGGACCCAAGTTTATAAGTTGGACATAAAACTTTAAGGAATGAATTCTATATTTTATAATATTTAGATGCAAGTAGAATAAAAATAGGTCGAGTCGAATTAGATTTTAAGTGTTTAAATTTAATTTGTTTAAAAATTTTGAAGCCCGAGTCTAGGCCGGTTATCTGTTAAAGATTTTTTTTCCTATGAAAATATGATCTGATTTAAAGTTTAAGAGGCTTACAAGATCTTGTAAGTCTATTTAAAAATTTATATTCCAAAAAAATCAATCAATAAATTTAAAGTCTATATAAATAATTGATTAAAAATACTTATAAGTTTAAAGGGTATAGTATAAAAAGGTCATTAAATAGGTCGAAACATATATATTAATATTATGTAAATAAAATATATTAAAATAAATATTATACAAATATAATAAAATAAATATAAATATAATATATATATATATATATATATAAGTATAAATAGGTTCTGAAATAGGTTAAATAGAATTTTTTATAAGTCTAAACCTAACTTATTTATGTAAAAAAAACTTTTCAACAAGTTTGAGTTTATCTATTTATTAAACAAGTCGAGGTAAGGTAGGCTTTAAACAAGCCGAATCATAAACCTATTGTCGGACGATCTTATTCACTTTTATCCCTAAATGCAAGAATATATATAAATAGAAAATTTCTTTTATAAAAATATTTTTTTAAAAAATATAATATAATATACTTTAAATGGATAAATTAAATATCCATTCATAAAAAATGTGTTGAATAATTTTTCATTGAATGAGTTATAAATAAATTGAAATTTTTTAATCATGTTTTTAATGAATCATAAATAGATTAATGGTTTAATTTTAACTCATCCATTATAATTTAATTCAAAATTTACTCAATCTATTATTTCACATCTATCTGAAGAGGTCTCTATCACTCATTAAGTGCACATGTCTAATCTTCTAAAATTGTCACTTTCTAAGGTATCGTATCATATTTAGGAATAGAAGTAGATTAAGCCGAGTTAGACTTTGAGTATTTAAGTATAGTCTATTTAAAAATTTTGAAGTTTGAGTCCGAGTCTACTTCTTAAATATTTTTTTGTCAAGTCTGATCTGATTTAAAGTCTACAAGGCCTATAAGTTTGTTTAAAAGGTTACATTCCAAAAAAGGTTAATAAATAGACTTAAAATTTATATAAACGACTGATTAAAAAGATAAAAAGGTTATTAAATAGACCTAAAACAAATATATATATTATATAAATAAAATATATTAAAATAAATACTATACAAATATAATATATTAAAATAAATATAAATATATAATATATAAAAATAAATAGGACTCTTGGATAAATTAAAGAGACTTTTTTGTAAGTTTGATAGTCTAGCTTGTTTATTTAAAAAAACTTTGTGATAAATCTGAACCTATATATTTATAAAACAAATCGAATCAAGTTAGACTTTAGACATATTTAAACATCAAAGTGTGTATCTGATGTAATAGAAAGAAAGTGGATGAATTTTTTTAAAAATTTAAATAGAAAAAAAGGTGGAAATATAATTTTTTTTGAATTTCTATCTTTTAAAAATCAACTTTTTCCTTCAATCTTTCTCATTTTTAAAAAGCCGAATAGGTTGAATGGGTATTCTTAAAACTCATTTGGCTCTAGTACGCTTAGGAAGCTGATTATGAAAGACAAGTGCCCAAGTTATTCTAAAAACATAGGTACTAACCTATTCCGGTATTTGTGGGTTAATTTTACATTCATATTTTTCTTTTTCTTTTTAAACTATTTAAAAAAAGTGAATGAACTTTAATTTTGAGCAACCTGAACACAGCATATGTTATGAAGATCAGTAGCCTAAGTTGGCATGATACTTCTAAATTTTGTGCAATGCATACTTCATATACATTCATTTCAATTAGTTTATGCTATATGCAGCAGCCATGAAGATGGCACACAATTGAAAGTTGTAGTGATTTTTTAGGGACAGAGAAAGATTGGGCCTATCAATTGAACCCCACATCCATAAAGTGAAGGATTTCATATTTGTTGTGCCAAACTCCATCAAGCTAGCAGAGCCAACTAACCTATTCCAACCATGTCTAACCCATGCTCCAAGAAACGTATGACTTGTAACTCTCTTTGATGGGCACATTGTGCCTTACCCTTTGGAAGGGATCCCCAACCAATAATCACCATGTGTATAGGCACTTCAATTAGGAAAAAATTATAAGCAAAGGTACTTCCTAGAAAGTGTAACAGATTGTGTAGCCATGAAACAGAGCATGAAAAATGCAATTTGGATGTTTTACTTTTAAATCCATTATTTGATTAGACGTAAAGTGGTTGCAGCTGAATACATGATTCGGCTTCTTCGGCTTTTAAAGATTATAAAGTAGTTTGATTCTCCACTGAGTAAAAAGAGGCCCCGTCAAACATCATGGCTAGGCTAGTTCTCGAGTATTGAAATAAAAGATAACCGAACATGGTAGTATCCTTCACATGCTTCTGTATTTAGCATTTTCTATTTCTTGACGGTGCAATTAATAGTGAAAATGATAACTCTTACAATAATAATATGACGAAATTGTTGAATAGGATTTAACACTGATCATTCAATGAAATATTTAATGACAAATTTAGACTAAGCTCAAAAATGGTCGTAGTCAATAAAATTTATATAAACACCAGTATGGTAAATGGAAAATACCAAGTATCCAAATAGGTCTGCATTTTAGCACATTCCAAGATGAAGAAATCAGACAGAAAATTACCAACGAATTATTAATTTTTTTAATTAATGGGTTTTAAGTTTATTTCATTCACAATTGAGTCACTTCTAATTTGGATTTTGAGTTTGGGACCATTTTGCTGCTTGAAGAAGGGAATATCTATCAAGTTTGTGGACCCAAGAAAAGCATACTTGGGAAAATCATGAATGTAAAAAAGCACAGACTTGTTCTTCAAAATAGGTGCAAACACATGGAAACAGAAACCTTGCATAGCTGGTGTACTTATCAACACTGAGAAGCACAAGTCAGACTTAGCACAACTTTTCTATTTCATATTGTATTCTACCCAGAAAACCGTCCCTGTGCTACTTGTAGCTTCAGGGTAATGAACTTGGTCCAAGGAGAGGGTGTGAAATTAACAAGAACCAAGATGGTGCTAACACATCACAAAGGTACTGAATAGATGACTCATTCTTGCAACGTAACAAACCCTAATCGTTATTACACCCTAAGGACAAACAAGAATGCCACAATTCAACTCTGGACAATAATATAATAAAACAAGGCTTCTGCAAGATGGTAAAAGAACAATAAAGTAACAAGCTTAGAATTGAATAGGTAAAGTAAAGCTGCATTTGGAAAAAAATATTGATGCCGACACACCAACAAAACAAAATTTTCTTCCATGCAATGAATGAAGACAGGAATGAAAATAAATAGATAAGTCAATAGTTTCAAATTAAGAACTGCTTCTATCACTGCCTACACTGAAGGTAATGGTTTTGTTCAATTGAAAATTCAGATCAAAGGGAGTCAGCGAGCAGATAATAACTGTATATCCCACCAGTCCACGATGTTAGTCTATATCACCAGTTATATTGACCTCTATGATCATCTTGAGAAGAGGAATGTACAAATGCCTAGCAGACCAAGTCTATCACCATCAGCCATTATCTCCTGAGTTCAAACTAGTTTTGCTGGTTCACAGCATTCTCCTGTCCTTGGCCTGCCACTGCACCTACCAGTTCATTGGAAAATTAATCATACACTGAGGAATTAGGGTCCACTTTATATTGACAAAGTACAAGAAATAAAATAGAAAATACTTCATACAAACAATCTCCTTTTTTTTTCCAGTTTTTTAAAACTCACTTCCCCTCTTAATATTATACCACTTTAACATTTATTTATTTTTTAAATCTTGACTCAAATATATATATATATATATATATATATATATATATACACATCAATCACATTTCATTGGCACGGTCAAAAAACAAAATTTTTCAAATATTATTTACCAAGAGTACTCAGGTCCATATAAAAACGAAAACTTTACTTCAGCTTTTCAAGTTTTCAGCAATACAAAAAACAAAAGTAATAAAACAGAGAGATCCATCCGGCATTAAATAATATTCTTTACAGCAAAGGGCGACACAATCTACAGCTGAAGTCATGATGATCATATCTAATCAATTATACTTATGCTTCTTTTTAAATTTTAATAGAAATAATCAAAACGAAGCAAAAGGTTATCTTCTGGAGTCAGGATAAGGTCATTATTCCACATGAAGCATTCTGTTTCTGTATAGCAGTAGATGTGTGTTGAGGCAAAAATACAATCAAAACAGACTAGGCCTGACATAAATAAACCAACCAAATGTGTGGGCTGGACCAATAAAAAATGCAAGCTGTTGAGCTAGCTCAGGTCAAAATCGGGTTTGCCAGGTAGCCTGAAATCTTATCTATTTTTTAACCCAAGATATCAATTAAGTGCATGCCATGGCACCATTTTGTTTGAAGAATAGAAGTGCAATTGACAATTGAGCTAGCTCCCTAATTAGTTTGTCAGTGGCTCAAAACCAAGTTGTCCAAATTTCTTAATTCTTGTTTTTTTTTTAAAGATTAGAATTATTGCATTAAAAGAGAGGTAGAGATTTAGCAGGCTGGCCCAAAACATACTAAACCAATTCAAAGCTAGCCAAAAATGGCTCAGTCCAAGTGGATCAAGCCGGCCTGTTATGGAAGCTCTCAAATCATCCTACTATTTCACTAATAAAAAATCCACTTGTTCTCAAAGCAAGAACAGCACAGCGAATGATGATTACTATTGCAAGCCCAATTAGGCTAGAGCTTTAATAAAATCGCCAATTTAGTTTTTTTTAAATGACAGAATAGAATTATTTCACTTGTGCACCTGTTCAATATCCAAGCTGGAAATATTTGTTCCCTATCGTAGCCAGTTTGAAATCTTACTATGCCTTTGACAATGTGGTCTAGTGTTCAATCCCCCCCCCCCCTCAACACACAAATCATTTGAATACAATTGGGCCCGTGCATAATCCATGCTTCAAGTCAAAGGCTCTTCCATAAGGAGGCATGTTAGATCTAACAGTTTAAGCTTTGGGGGTAGTCGGTTTATGATTGAACCCCAAAGAAAAAAGCCATTTAATGCTAACACATGAAAACGACTAATTGCATTAATTACTCCTTGTTTTCATACCTTGATTTGACAAACATGTAGCACTCTCAGCTACCGCAGGTTTTAGAAATTCAGTGTTGCAGTTTGGTGCATCACTATTTTTATCATGTCTTGGAACTTCAAAGTTGGAAATTAGCACATTTGTTTGATTACTTGTTTGGACTTCAACTTTGGAACTTGTCACATCATTTGCTCCATCATTTTTCAAGTTTCCCCCAAAGGATTTTGGTGTTTCATGGTTTTCATCATTTTGATTCAAAGGAGCACTTTCTGGTTCTGGGTTGCCAGTAACCTGCAGGAGAGTCATGTATATATAAAAGAAAGCTTAAAAAAGACCAGCCCAACATTCCTAGGGAAACAATTATTAGCTTGGCATCTATTATTTAGGAACATCGTAAACAACAAGGACTCATTAACTCAAAGTTGAGCATCGTATCTTCTGATGAGATTCATATTCACAACACAGGATGGTAATCCTTCAACCAATACGCACATAGATCAAAGCAAACCAAACCTCATTTGGACACTGAAATTTTCATTTTATCAAGGAAAATCATAAGAAATATAGAATTGGACACAATTTAACCCATGATAATAAATGAAAAACATGTTTGTTGTACAGATATCCCAGAAACATATCAAACGAATTACATCATCCATAGTTCACAAGGATCCAACATCCCAGAAAAAAAAACATTAATGAAAATTCAGGCAATGAATCTTAGGATTATGCTAATAACGTATACAGTATCACCTAAAAAATAGAACTTAGTGGAAAATTGACATCTCAAGCAATATATACTCTACCTTGCAGCAGTTTTAATGACAAGAAAACATCTGATAATATGAATCCTAACATTAAGACTAACTTCCTTTCAATAAGAAAGGTCAATTGAATCATTCTGTCAACTTTTTTATTTAAAGAATGATTCTAATGATCAATCTCTGACAGGGGTAACTAAAAAAGAAAAAAGAAATCCCAACTCAGGCCTACCTCTAGAACTCTAATCAACAGAAGTAGAGAAAACTACACCTTATGTGTATCAAAAGCATTGGTAGTTGTTGGGTTGCTTGACATAAGCACAGCAACAGATTCAGTGCGGTGTTCATGAGATTCTGAACTGTCTCCATGAACTGCTTCTCTATTTTCCACTTGGTTTTGCTTGAGCACTTTAGGAGTTTTTAATTTGGTAGGGTGTAGACCATTTGACCTAACACTATCAATTTCACCAGCAGTCCTTTTCCTGCTGTGTGAATTAAGCATAAATCAAAAACAAGTATAAATAAAGAGGTGCTTAATACTAGCTACACATTGAAAAGCGAAAGAGACTTGAGAGGGGTAGAACTGAAGACATACCCACTGGGAGTATGAGTAGCAGAGTACAAAGTGTTTGGCTTGTTTAAAAACAGAATTCCACGGAGAGGCTTTCCATCAATAACAGTTTCAATAGTATATCCTTCCGATATGTTTTCAGTGACCTTGGCTTCAAATATTTTCTTTCCAGAAGGAGGCAGGGATTGATTTACTGGGATATTTAGTCTACCTGCATTTATGATAGTTGATGTTTAGCAGCCCCATGTGGTACCTCAAAATGGAAATAGTCAAACATCATTTCAATTCTTTGTCCTCCTGGCACATGATCAAAATCAAAACTTGTAGAGGGATCATTATTCTAGTCAACACTGACTCATCATGACTACAATCCATATCTAAGATTGATATATACAATCAGCAAGAACTAGACCTGGACTTGCATAACTTGACTAATTGAATGTCACGAAGAGTTCAACTAAAAACATCAACTCTTGCTGCCACCCAATAAGCCAAATTGCCCCTTTAAATGTAAGCCGCAAAATACTTTTGAGGAGCTTCCTGAATTCAACATACCAGGGTTGCTAGGCTAAAAGCTTAAAACCATATAGCTTAAAGGGCAAAATTAGACTTTAAGATATCCATAAATCAGAAACTTCATGCATAAAGGCATATTCTTACTTGGCTGGCTATAATTCAGCACTGTCATGATCTGGCCAACATCAGAACCCACTCCATATCTAACCAGAACTTGATTTTGGCTAGTATTGAGATTGTGTTCTTGGCATTTCAGTTTCAATTGCTTCCTTAAAGATAACTTCTCTGGTCTCTGATCATTTTCCCGAACAATCCCTAAAAGTCAGAAATATATCACAATTTGTTACATACATAAATAATCTAGAAACATACTAGAACCAAAGGTTACTTTAGAAAATTTAATAGGAGCTAATAAAAGACAATTTGTTGAACCTGTATGTAGGTAATACATATCATCCAGGGCCTCAAGACTTTTATTACAACCACCGATAAACACAAGAACACCACCCTTAAATGGGTCCAAGCAGTCACCAGCTACTGAAAATCTGGCAGAAGGACCATTGGTTGTAGTTGTAATATTTGTCCAAATACCAGTATCTATACCCAATCAGAAATGAAAGATGAAATGAGAAATCCCAACACAATCAAACACAATCAATATTGATAAAAATATCAACTACCACCTTCAAAACAGCAAGCAAGAATTGATTAAATTAACTATATGATATACTTATCTAAAATATGAGAATTATCATGCATAGTACAATAGTTACTAAGGCAATACTTTTGGAAAAAGTTGGATCAAGACCCTTCTACATTAAAACCTAAAATGACAATTGACAAATGTGAACCTCTCATCATTTGAAAGATCAAATATCTGCTCAAGAAATGTGAAAAGCATTTTGTGCAAATGAAATGTGTAGAAAACAAGGTTGTTAAAAGACAGTCCCCTGCACACCCACCTTCGCCCATGACAGCTAAATTCTTAACTGAGAAGACAAGAAGTGTGATTAAGTAGGGGCAACTACACTCACAACAAGGTTTTGCTTTTCTTAAACAGTTAAACCATAGTTATAACATGAATAAAAACTTAAACTCAAAAAGAACATACCAATATCAAGCATATAGAGGTCATTGTAGAGATTTTGGGCATCTGTAAATCCACCAAAAACAAACAAGTTCTTGCCAAAAGAAACAGTGGAATGACCAGCTCGAGGTGGCAACAATTCGCCAGATGTATTCAGCTCTCTCCAAATTAGAGTATCTAATATTTGCAGAAGTTCCAAAGAAAAATTATTATATTCTGAATAAAGCCCATTACTTTGCATTATTAATTAAGACAAATTACATTCACATCCCCTACGGTTTAACAAAATTTTACTCAATACCCCTCCTATTTTTTACATTACATTGACCTCTTTAATTCATATAATTGCATAAGAAATCAAGAGAAGTTTGCTGCAGCATTATATTGTCAGATAAATTAAGGGGGGTTTGTATATAATAAAAAAAGGAGGTGTTGGATAAAATTATACTAAACCTCATGATGTGTAAGTGTAATTTGGCCTATTAATTATTAATTGTAAACTTGCATTTGTAATACAAATGTTACAATTTATGAAAATAATAATAATAATAATAATAATAAAAGATGATTGATACCAGTATCAAGGATATGAACATCGGACAAATAATAGTCACGCCCATCTTCACCCCCAATCACAATAATTTTGTTTTTCCAAGATGAGCAAGTGTGGCTATCACGAGGAGATGGTGGAGTGCCTGATGTTGTAGCACACTTCCAAACAAATGTCTCTGCAATTGAAAGTGAAAAGAAATTATTAGCATGTTCTACATCTGATCCATTTAATGAAATGCTACAAACAGATTTTTAATACTAATGTAAATGTAAAAAGAAAATAAATGGAAAACTAACTAAAATGTTCAAAAGCATCAACCTGGTCAATTTTGACATTATGACCTAGAAGAGGTTTAAATCAATGGGCATAAATTGTGCAGAGAACTAATTTGATCAATAACTGGCACAGGCAGTATGAAGGGGAAAATCACCTGTATTTAATATGTAAAGATCATTGTAATAGACCTCGTTATTATTGTCTGCAGATTTTCCACAGCCACCAAAGATGAATAACCGTTTGCCAACAACTGCTGCACTATGACCCTCACGTGCCTCTGGCCCTTCTCCTCTTATAGTTGGAGAAATCCATGTATGTGAAGCTAAAAATGATATAACATCAGTGAAGCAAATGTAAAGAGATAGAGAACAGGCAATTAGGCATAGCTGCATAATGTTCTCAGATTTCGAGTGATGCAATACTTTTCAGTGCCGCCATCCAAAAAAGTATAGGACCACATCTGTACAGGCTATCAACAGACCATTCAACTTCAGTAAAAGAACACATTTTGGCTTTTGGAGGCAAAAAAGGGTGAAGAAATTAGGCCAACAAACACGCACATATAAATATCATAAAGATGACTCACAAGTGTCTAATATGTGCAAATCCTTCAGCGGGTTCATCCCATCTGTACCCCCAAACACAAATAGATTATCACCAATGGCTGTGCAAGTATGGCTATCCCTAGGGGTAGGTGGGGAGCCTTTTACAGCAGGTTGGCTCCAAGTCTGCTTCACTGCAAGCCAGAAATGAGGAATGAGAAAATAAAGAATACCAACAAATGCATAAAAAATATTTAAGGCCAGGCCAGGCACAAAAGTATAAAATTCCGTAATACATTCTGCAACATCAACTACAAAACCACTATCAAATTTTCAGCTCCGCATTCGATACAAACCCATCAAAAGAGAAACAAAATTGAATAAAAACTGTTCGACCAGCCACCAAATAAGTGGTTCATGCAGATAAGTGGTCATCAGAACATCAATAAATACGGAACATCAACCCAAAAAAAAATAACTATTTGTCCTAAACACAACAAAAAAACATGAACTTCTGATAGGCATCATAACAGCACAGTATAAATGCTAATGGAGAGGGAAAGATTCATACAGAGGGAAACGAAAGATAGAGCAGAACAGAGACAAATATACTAGTAAAAATTTTAGCGCCCGGGAATTGAAAATTTTCAAATTTATTGTCAGAAGAGAGGGCAAACAGCAATGCAAAATCAAGGTGTCACAAATTCCAGACACAGAAGATATGATTTATAAAAACAAACAAATAAACAAGCAAATAGATAAATAAATAAATAAATATAAATAAACAAAGAAAAGATTGTGAGAGAGAGTGAAGAGTGCACCCACGAGTGTCAAAGACATGAACTTGGTTGGTCTGACAGTTATCTTTGCCGTAACCACCGAAGACATAGACAAGTCTCCCTCCTTTGATGGCGTTGCAGGTGTGTCCCCACCTCTTCCCAGGCCCAGATACCCCCTCTCCTTCTAAGCCTAACTCTACCTTTTCCCACCTCATTTTCCCCAACCAATTTCCAGACCAAAACTCACCACCCCAATAAAATTAAATTTTAAAAAAATACTTTTTTATTTTTTAAATTGGAAATATGGTGGTGAAGAAGAAATGGGTGGGGGCGAAACGTGAAATCGAATCAGAGAGATGGCATGCAAAGGGGAAAAAATAAAAAAGTGTCAAATCACAGCCAGAGTGAAACTGTTTTTTTCTTTTTTTTGCTGATAACGCCGAGGCCAGTAAAAAAAATCTAAGAAGAGAGATAGAAAGAGAGTGAATCTGAATAGGGGCGAGTCTTTATGTAACACGTGGAGAATTTGTGGTGGCTTGATCGCGTATCTGAAACGTGTCATGCTGGTTAGTCGTAGGATTCATGGTTTGTTTCATTGGCTTTTTTTGTTTTTCCTTCAACTTTTCTAATATTTCTTGCTTCCTTTCCTTTCTTCATTCATTTCCATATGAGAGTCCAGAAGGTCAAAATTTGGATGTTCTTGTTCCAGTGGAGTTGGATTTTAGAAAAAAATTTATTCGAACAAATTATAAAAATACTTATGATGTGTTCAGTTGGGTTAAAATATATTACAAAATCAAATTAAATATTCAGTTTGGTTTAATTTTTTATTTTATTTTAAAAATTTATCAATAAAGATAAACTAAATAAAAAAATTAAAATTAACATGGATTAAATATTGAAGAATGGTAATAATTACATTTAACATCATTCAAGATAAAAGTTAGATAAATATATTATATCTTTTATTAAAAAGTAATTAGATAAAAATATAATAATTAACAATAAAATATGTTAACAATTTATATAAGTTTAAAATATTATGAAGAGATTTAGTAATATTTTGATAAAATTTATTTTAACAAATCAATAAAATAAAATATATAATAAAAAATAAAAAAAATTAAACAAGTATCAACTAAAATGATAATAAAAAAACTAAAATATATAAAATTATGTGCAATTGTTATTGATTCAGTTGTGTAAAGACGAATAACGGAAACGAACTGCTTAAATATTACGCTTTTTAAAAAATTTAACTTTTTTAATTTTTAATTTATTTTAATTCAGTTGGATTTTGATGGCTCCATTTTTCAACACCCTTATTTGAAAGGGAAGCTTGCTTCGATCTAACAGATATATGATTTTTTTTTATCAATCAGAAAAATAAATAAAGTATCGCAGAAAAATAAAACCTATAATTAAATTATAATTTAATGATTTCTATAAATATAATAATCTATTAAAGTGGTAAGTTATCCATATATTATATGTATATTGTATACAAAAATTAATTTAAAATAAAAATAGTTAAAAATTAAATATTTTAATTATTAATAATAAATATTCTATTAAATTAAATACATTAAAATTCAAAAATATTTAAATTAAGATATATTTTTTAATATATTATATTAAAACTGAAAATTAAATTAAAATCTAAAACTAATATTTAAAATGAATAAAAATTTAAAGATAAATAATTAATATGTAAAATTCATGTGACTTAACGAGCAATCATATATATATATTAATAAAAAAATTTAAATAAATTATTATAATTATGATTCAAAAATTTTATAATATAGAAGTAGAGGTTATGCAATATTTCCATTATAATAATTATCTTATTTCATAAAAAAATCTTTAATATTAAATATCATTCATAAAACTTTAAACAACAATAATTAAATATATTGATAATGTTTATGAAAAATCATAAATAATATTAATTAAATATATGTATAACCATAATTCAATAATTTCTGCCTTTTATATATATATATATATATATATATATATATATATATATATATAACCAAGTGTATAAAATGGATAAAAAAAAACCAAATAGGTAAAAAAATAAATCAGAAAAATATGAAATATTAGCAAAAATATCATTCAAATAAATTAAAAAAAATATGCGAATGCTTGAATTATATAATTTTTTAATACTTTTATTTTATTTAAAAATTTTAGAAAATATATATTTTAAATTTAAAAACTTTCAAAAATTTTATCTTCATGAAAAATAAATTATTAGGATTGATCTACTAGTAGGAATAGAAGAAAAAAAAACAAATTAAGTATTTAAATGTTGAAAATTCTGCAGTTATTATCAAGATCTAATATATTTTAAAATTTACAAAATTTACGATATAAAAAAAAATTAATAAATAAAATTAAAATTTATATAAATAATTAATTAACAAAAATTCATAACTTTAACCATATAATTTCAAAAAATATATATTAAACTAACTATATATAAATATAATAATATATAAAAATATAATAAACACATACATAAAAATTAAAATAAAATATAAAATATTTATTTTAAATTTAAAGTAAGTTTACAAATTTTTATAATAAATTTAGAAAATTTTATAAATATAAAATTTATTTTATTTTAATTTTTAATTTTTAATAAATTATGTAAATATATAAATATAATATATTAAAATAAATATAATAAATATAAATACATAAAGATAAATAGATCTTTCAATAATTTAAATTTTTTTAATAAATTTAAAATCAATTTATTTATCTAAATTTTTTTAATAAAACCAAATCTTATTTAATTATTAAACAAGATAAATCAAATTAATTTTTAAATAAATTAAATCATAAAATATGACCGAGTCTGTTAATTTTCATTCCTATCTAGTATCTACTAATAAAAAAATTAAAAATTAGAACAATTTACATGAAATCTTTAATTTGAACCTTATCTTTTATTTAACTGTATATAAAAAATTTCAAAAAAAGTTAGTATTTATATATTAGAAAATAAAAAATTATAATTATAACAATTTTTAATAAATAGAATGAAAAAGATTTACATTAAATAAAGTTGAGGTAATAAAAAAATATTTATTATATTTTTAAAGGATAAGCAAGAAAAAATAATTAAATAGATGTTAAAGGATCCAATTAAATAAAAAAAGATTTGAAGATTAAAAATATTAATTGTATCATTTAATTAATTTTAAAGTTGCTTATACAATTGTTAACTTTAAAACAATCAACATCGGAAATAGTTTAATGTTTTGGGTTAATATATTTTGCATTTAATCACAAATCTTTACTCCTATAAATCTAAATTATTATTAGCTATTATTCTCAGATCAAATAATATTAAGATTCATTTGTATTTGCATACATAAAAAATATTACATATATTCAATTATAAAGAATCACAATATTAAGATTCATGATATTTATATATAAAATTTTAAAATATTAATAATAAGAATAATAAAATTTATTATTACTGTTTGTTATTATTATTATTATTATATTTAAAAATTATATTTAAAAGTTAAAATATGTGTTTTCAATTTTTACTCTCTCATTTTGAAACAAAGTTGTGTTTTTTAGGGATTTGTTGAACAAGAACATTGTCATGTCTCTTTTCTGCACCCTAAGGAGTGTCCCTCATGGACTGCTGGTGCTGGTCCTTCATTCACCCTTTTGACTTACAATCTCACCATTGATAAACAACTTGAACCAGACAACTTCTCTAAGGCATGGAGAATTAGATTTATGGTTATTAAAAATGCAATAGACTAATGGTAGACACACACCAATTATTCATATAAAGAAAACAAAAAATTATAGGATTATTTTTCTACTAAATAACATGCAGGTCATTTTATACTATCTTCACATAGTACTTGAACACGATGCAATGTTATCTTGTCTCTTGCTATCATAGTTGCATAACTGGGCACAATGTCAGGTATAAAGGCTACTCATCGAAAAATTTTGTACGAAAATGGAGAGAATCCTAATGAACTAAACTTGCCTGCAAATCGAACTGGGATTGAAGAATGTCCAACAAACGCAAACTTGATGCATTTCTAGCTCAGCAATTAGGATATCCCTCCCGGCCCATTCAAATGGATCAAGATAGGAAGATGGATTTATTTGTGTTTATAAAAGTTTTGAACAACCTTATCTTTGTAATTACATGTGCCTTTCCTATGTGTATGCTGTTTATTATTTATATGGTCTCTGTTTTTTATGTGTTATTAACTGCTCATATGCAACCTTGATGCATTTTGGGATTGTGTTTAATATGTTTGTAACCATGTTGAAGGTGGAATGCTTATATTAAAGCTGCTTTAATTTGGCATATGGATACTTGAATCTTTGCTAGGGAGACACAAGTCTTGAACACATAAAGTTTTTTTTTTTTAGTTAAAGTTGTCATAATTTTTTATATAACTTTTTCTTATTTATTAAATTGATTAATTTTTTAACATATAAAAAAACTTTTTAAATTGGTTATCTAATATAATTGATATTAAAAAAATTATATTAATTCCATAACTAAAGAAAAGAATGCAAAATCTATGCCGATTGTTTCAACATAATCCTTTTAACCAATTTTTAAAAGTTTTTATTGCAGTAACGAGTGCCCCAAAACCCATCTACACAAAAACTTCACTCTTTTGGGTTGAATTTATCCTTCTTGTCCTTGATGTCCTCAAACAAAAGGTCTTTTAAGGTTATCTTCTTTAGGAACAAGTTTATCTTCTTCTGAAATATTTGTTTTAGCCTTTTCTAATATCCATGGTAGCCTAATCATAGTGGTGGTCTACCTCTATGTGTGTGTGGTTATTTACTTCTTGTTTGGTGCTCCATCCTATGGATACTTGAAAAAGGCTACAAGAGAAGTCAACCCTAAATAGTGGTTGGATTAAAGGAACATTAGGGGCACCTAAAAAACTACAGCATGCAAATAATCCCTAACAGTTGTACCTCATTGACTGTCTTGCCTAGAAGAAATAAAAGCAAAAGTAATCCTTCGCTTCCTTGGAAGGCACATCAGTCATCACATCTCCTTCCCAAAGGGCTCAAAGGTCTTTCCCGTTCCACTCTTCCCGTGGCAATGACATGGAGAAAATAATGGAGCTTATAACTTTCAGAGCTGTCGCTCCTTTCAATTTCCTTACCATGCTTGCAAGGAAATTAGTAAGAAAACAAAAGGATAATAGGCACTATTAAAACCCACAAACAACCTCAGTTTAGAGAATGATGAAAAGTTTATACTTGTTAGAACCTATCTTTGAAAAAAAAAGGATATTCGAAGAATATACTTCCAAAAGGCCTGACAGAAGGTTCATTAAAATCTAAAGCTTAAAATTAGTTGCAGCAAAAGAATCATATAGAGAATATTTCGAGGGCTAAACATATATAAGGGACAAGGAAGTCTAGGACTCAGTTTCTCATAAATTGTAAAAATGAAAATGGATGAATTTTATTAGAATTTTTTATGGCTTTAATTTCCACTAATTGACACGTTAAAATTTAGTTGCATTTAATATCAATGTTAACCTTTACAAAATATATGGTGGTTATATACTTTTAGGTAGTTATGTTGATGGTTGCCTAAAACCTTCATTAAATGCTTTTCGAGAAGAAAAAAAAAAAAGAAGCAACAGATAAATGACCATTAAACCTTTTTTTTAGTTAATACCAAAAACACAGCAATCAAACTGAGGCGGAAGGAGGTTGCATGTGGATTCTCATTCTGTTAAATTAATTACAATCATTTAGATTGATATCTAACGCTTTAAATTAAAATTAATATTTTTAATAATAAATTTTTTTAAGTAACCATATATTGTTATATTTTCTAATAATTATGATTTGTTAAACTATTGAATAATATATGTAATTTCAACTAGGATCCATTTCCAAGGAGGCAGGGTTGTATTTAGAAGGAAAGAAGATACTATTTTAAGAACTTAAGAACTTCCCATTCAAACAAGTCTGATTTTTATTTGATTTTTAAATCCTCATCTAAAACCGTATTTAAGAACAATTTTTAAAACTGAAAACAAAAAAGCATCTCAACAATTTTTTGGTGTAAACGTTTTTGGCTTTCAGAAACAGATAAATACCTACTTAAAAGTAATTTAATTTGCAAATACAAATGTTTCTTTTTAAGAGTTGATTTTTAAAAAAGAAAAATACATATTTATTAAAAATTAACTAAAACTTAAATGTAATAAGAAGCAAATTAATTTGTTTATACAGAATTGGTCTGCTCCAAGAAAACGGTCTACTATTGCGTACAAAAAGCCAAAAAATAAAACAATGGATGACACTTTTAATCTTCAATACTAATAGATACATAATATCTCAAATACACAAAATAAAAATGAGATACTCAAGATTTGAACTCAAGTAAAACTTTGTTACTGCATAAAATTATAATCTAGCACAAGGTTAGGAAAATATGCTTAATGCATGCTTGGATTTACGTTCACAGAGGTTTGGTGTCAAATCAACACTAATAGCTTTTCCTGTTACGATTCTAATCAACGTGGTTATGATTTTTAACAAAAATGCGTATCCAGATACGTTAATACCTATTTAGTATATAATTGAAAAATCAATTCTTTTACTTTTTTAACAAAAAACATATGTTCCAATAAAAGTTAATGACTAAAATGAATAGCACACAGAATATCGTTTAAACCTAAAAAGAAAAACAGTAATTTTTTTTTTATTTGCGACTGCCACTATTAGTAATACAAATTTAAACATTTGACTTCAGAACGATATCAAACATCAACGACTAATTGAAGGGTAATAAAAATAAAAATTTGCTTTGCATGAGTATGAAAAAGGATTTAGAATCTTCCTTTCCGAATTCCTGCCCAAGCTATGGCTGCAACTGCAGCACCCCCCAAATGTGCAGATCCAGATACCCTACTGTCTCCCTACAATTTGAAAACCAACAATTATTTTTAGTATTCAGCTATGAAATGAATAACCAGAGGTGGAGTTCAAAAGAAAAGCAGGCATCAATTAATTCGCTAGATGCTAAAGAGACGGCTAGACACAACCACCTCTCACGCTTTTTTTCACGCCTGCCAAACAAAAAGGAACGTTCATGGCATAGAGGGGATACGGGGGATGGTCTTTGAAGTGGTTCTAGGGCATAGTTGCTAGAATTGCATGATTTAATACAATTAAGCAAACCAGATATTTGTATCATGTCAGTCAAAGATGACTTCATGCACCATTCAATGCAATTTAGAATCATTAATAGTTTGATACAAATCACACAATTCAACGATTCCTTTTTTGATAATTTTGTTTCACCAAATCTCACGCATGAAATTGAAAAGTGAAATAAATTTAAATTAAATGAAAAGGAACTGCAAAAACACTACTAAACATACTCTATTTGATGATTCCATTGCTCCATTTTCATTCTTTTGGAATCGAATCAGTTATTCCTCTATTTTCATTGGGCTAAAATGGTGACTTGGCTGTATCATTGCTGTGTTTTAGTTATAATGAAACATAGCGTTTATGTAGTCACTTTAAGTGGTAACCATTTTGAGACAGAGGGGAAAAGGATGAAGGAAGTTACCTGATAACACTACTTTTCACGACTATATTACAAGTCTGTCGTATGACAAACATGTTATAACAGGCTTAGGCTTAGATCCTATCCTCCCTTTCAGCTGTATGGGCAATTTTTCTCAACATCTAGGGACTCATCCAGGTGGGAATGCTCAACTAATATGGAAGGTGTTTTGATTTTCTGTTGTCTAAACCATATGATCTCATATGAATAATATTCTGCTTAGGAGTTAAGGCCTTTGGTATCAGTCCGTCAGATATGTAAAGCTATTTAGCTGTGTCTCTAAATCTTGTAAAAAATACAATTTACCATTCAAGATTCAAAAATTGGTTTGGCTATTTGCGATTAAAATTGCAATTTGATAAAACCTGAATCTTGTAGCCATCTGTTAACCAAAAATTATGAGATAAAAAAAAACCAAAACACGCATAGTGTCGTATCGTGTCAGACAGAGTAACTACCAGTCATTCTCCAACTCCTCCCACTTCTCCCGGGCGACAGACCCCACTCCAATTTGGGTTTGGATTACATTATTATTGCGCAGGCTGAGTTTTATGATCAACTTTGCGCTTGATGTTAGATTTGATCTGTGCAAAAATCTGAATCGGGGTTGAATGGTTTATTCATTTTTCATCATGCATTTGAGCTTTATAATCAATCTTAGTTGTTATTCTTAATCTGTTCTAAAATCTGAATCTTGTAGCAACCTGTTGACCAAAAATTATGAGATGGAATAGGACAAAAACACGTATTCATAAGCTCAATGACTCCGTTTTGTCATCAATTTCAGCGGTAGTAATTAAGGAATTAAGAAAGCTAGATTGATGACCATTTGCTCTGTTTCGATCTCTCAATTTAGAGTGTGGCAGTTAGATTGATGATCAATGAATGCCACAAATACCATCGACATAAGAATAAGACAGACTGATCATTTAACAACATACGAGCTTTTTGCACAGATCTACTACATGGAATTCTGATCCCGGTTGCATTTAATCTTGAAAGACCTTTTTCTTTAATAAATCAGAAGGTAAGGCATCGCATGCAATAATTTAAATATTATTATGAGTATAATATCAGATAAATTGTTTAGGAAAAAGAAGTTACAGTATGATTAGCTTTAATCTTCCAAGTTTTTCATATATTGTACGGATATTTTTATAACATACATATGTATGTTGCACCAACTTAGTAATCTTATATAGAATGCAAAATTTATTGATCCAACCGTTGAATCTTATTATAATATCCATATAAAATTTGACACTAAACAAAGATTGATAGATACTTCATTTCGAGACTTTGTTTTAAGGGCTCATATATTATTTAAATATATGTAAATATTAATAGTTGAATAACATACTTACAGGTTTTCAAATTTTGTAAAATTTAATATACATGATCTACTAGACATTATAACATGATTCAATTGTTAGATCAGTGACTTTTACATTTTATATAAGGTTATTAAGTTGATGTAAAGGCTAAAATTTGACACCTAATAAATATAGATAAAGAAAACTAAAATATATTTTATTATTACTAATTATTATTTTATTTTACTAGAAAGAAATAAATTAGTGATATCCAAATTTTAAAATTAAAGAAAGATTATGAAAATAAATTATTAAAATATTTATGACTTTGATATAGTATGTCAAAATTTAAATCAAGAAAATAACTCCCAAAAGAACTCTCCCGTAAGAATGAGAATTTGAATTTATAATAAAAGGGTGAATTCATACAATTAGAAAAAGTATAGCTAAATTCTCCCACCTAATTCAAGAAATTCATAAAACAGAAGTTAAAATACAACCAAACAAGTTTTTATTTATTTTTTCTTTTTAAAACATGTTCTCAAAACAAATTTTACCAAGCAGGTTTTTTTATTCTCAAATCCCCAACACACTATTGCCAAACTTATTTTTGTTCTAAACAATAGTTCTTCTAAATTGTTTTACAAAATAGCTTTTAAAAACATTTTAAAAAAGAGAATGCAATCAAACATATTCCTATTTGTTTATACAGAAATTTCATAACGACAGACCTACTGGGCAGCATAAATCATGAAATTAGAAGAAATTATGTTTTTTTTTGGTATAATGCTAGCAACAAGGTAGGAACCAATGATCTCAAACAAACTACCTAAGACCCTCATCACTAACTCAATCATAGTACCTTATTTTGTGGGAATTATGTTGATATCAATGAAGTAGTAGTTATGACTCTAGCCTTTGATCATTTCTCTACCACTAAGATAGTTGAGAATTCAAGATGGAAAATAGTAAATAAGTAAGCCTTGGGAGAGTTTACCATACCTCTAATATCCTCAGCATATCTTTCCCAATCAAAAAGATGCCCTTAATTAACAAAAAATTTATAAGACAAAAGAAAAGGTTATGTGAGTATCCACATTTACAAACTTCACAGTTTTGACTTAGCATAAGGTTTAGAAGAGCATACCAGCAAGATTGCAGGAACTGGTATAAAAAAGTCAAGGTAAAGGGTTGCTTTTGGAAAGAGGAATATGTCAAGCAGCATAACTGCATTCACAGCTCCACTTGCCCCCTAATGATTGCCAAGTATTAGTTCAATTAATAAGAGGCGGTGACTTTAACCAATATCACAAGTTATACACGGAAATAGTAATTTTCAATACCCATACAAAAAAAACTTGATAATCTAACTAATTGATCGAAACAATTTAACATTTTAAGAGAACATTATTATTTCCTGCAAGTAGGAGAACTCAATGGAGTCCAGTGGGCAGCATAAAATATATTAATGATGGTTGGCATAGCAACTCATCCATAGTTCTTCTATACATAATGATGGGAGTCCCAAAGGTACTAAAGACAAAGTTTAGAATCCAATATGGAATGAAATCATTGAATAAATTGAATGTCACAAAAAGAATTTTCTGTTCTGCCATGCTAAGCACCCATGAAGAGTTAAATTTATGTAGTAATATCCTCTTTCATTTGATTCTGAATAGAAAGCTTTTCAAGTGAATAAACTTCAAATGTAAAAAGTAAATATAATTTCCTGAAAACCCATTGTTCATCAAAAACATAGTTGACAAGTAAACCAAAAACATCTTTTACTACAAAACATGGCCTATACAGCTATACTCCCTAAAGAAGAGGTGCCCAATTGCCCATTATAGAATTTCTAGAATAGTTTCCAAAAACTTACCAATGCTAATTCCTTTGACACGATCATAGCTCTCCAGTCCTGTTGCAACAGAATGCAGAGAAACATCAAAACTCAATAAAAAATAGTTGAAGAGTAAAGGTTTTTCTTTTATTTTGTTTTTTGGAGGTACAGGATAAAGATTCTAAATGTTTGTAAAGTATTTCAACCAAATATGTTTAAAGTTCCAATCAACAAGGGAATCAATATTCACTTTAGCTCATACGTTAATGAAATTTATCACTAGGCAGTAGTCACCTTAGGCATAAAATATGTTTACTATCAATTTATCATTGTATACCATAATAAAACAATCCTTTTTGTGTGTCTTATAGAAAATTCATTTATTGATGTTGGTTCTGAATCAAATATACCAAACATTTCTCAAGAAATGAAGAAAAGTCTTAGCTTGATGAGTTTCAGAAGTCAAAGGAAGGTATATCAAAATGAAAGTAAAATATAGGAATCCAAATCTCAAAATGTTATGATTTGAAGAATTGGCATATTAATTACTATTTCTTTTTCTAGCTTCAAAGGTATGCATCAGATCAAAATTGCAAGAAATAGTTATAGAATTGCTTGACAGGCATTTTACTTATTTTTTAATAATCGTTGGACCTTTGATGTTTGTGCCTTGTAGGCCTGATGCATTAAGTAAAACAAAGAGCCACCAATTGCCCCAGCAAGATACATTTTCAGCAAAAATTCAGGTCCAAAATTTCTTCCAATCTGCCCAAAGCCCAATGGGAAAAGTTAAAAGAGTAATAGAAGTTAATAGAACAAATAATTTAGAAAGCAGCATGCAAAACAGAAATTTATCAATTAAGTAATAGTATCTAACTTAAGCTAATGTTTTCAACAAGCCAAGCTATATGCTAGTAACGAATTATTTAATCAATTTACTATGTATGCCAATGACAATAATATCTGTTTCCTTTTGGTAAAATCAGTCTTAAAATCTTATGCTCTAAAGGTTTTAACTTCTAACATATAGTAGTAACTCAAAGGGCAGATACAGATACAAGTAAGATACATATAAAAAAAATATTTTTTAAAAAAAAAGGAGAATTAAGTGAAGACAGAGATGAGCAGTAAATAATGACCAAAAATATAATGCAAGAACAACAACTTACATTCATTCCAAAGAAGTAGAGTCCAGTCATGTTGAAAATTATATGCCATGTATCTATATGACTGAATGCATTGGTAATCAAAGTATGCAAACGTCCACTCTTAAAATTGTCCAAAGAGACCTGTTTACATAAAGTAATTGAATCAGTAGTCTAGACGATGTTAATCCATACAGACAACAGTATTGATAGTTGAAACAACACATTTCTCAACTTCATGCTTCGACAGCTAGTGAAGTACCACAACAGAAATAATTATTACTTTGATGTTTGAAGAGATCCATATTAATCTACATGTATAAGGCATGGATTTGGTTTGAGTGTTTCATAGTATTCCAAAGAAAAAAAAAGAACTTCAACTTGAAAATGAGGATGTCATGGCTGTTAGAAAATATTTGAGGCTTCAAACCTGTTGGATTTTCTCTCTTTATCCTTAATGAAAATAAAATAAGTGCACACAACCGCAGAGACAATAGTGAAATATCACAACACTACAAGACCATTTCATTATGAAGGTTTTCTAAGAAATGATTGATACACCCACAACGCATGTGGGAGTGCCATATAAAGCAAAGGTCAGGCAAATAATATATTCAAGTATGGTATCATCAAGTTGATCAAAATTTATAAATCAAAAAACTCACAGTAAAGTTTTTTATCATAAACTTCTCATCTGCTATCCTCCAGAGTAAAAAAATAGCAACATTAGCTATAATCAAGCCCAAAACCACGTCATTAGGTGTTAGCCTGTGGAACCATGATCTCCTGCAAACATGACAAAATATATTATTGAAAATACCATATTCAAGTACAGCATCATATGAGCCCACTCTCACTGCCAAGGCCAAAAATAAAGGGCCCATGGATTTATTGATATTAAGAAATCCAAAAGCAACCATTAAATTAGGAAAGGCAAAGAGGCAAACAAGCATAAATGATGCTTGTGACAAGGAGGCAAGAGCAAAGAACAGTTCAATATATAGAGAAATTCCTTTGTAGGAATGAAATTGCCTTTAATATTGTGCATTTAAAAGCTTCAAGTTAATGATGGAAGCTATAGGAAATTATGGTCCCCATTTAAAGGTTCTCAGCTATCATGAGCGTAGAGTTTCTCTTCTTAAAAAGGAGTTGGAGTATACAAAGGAACTCTTGAAAACTCATGAAATGCAAAGAGAAAACCATGGATGCTCAACTATGTCTTATGCATGGACGGAAAGGAAAAATAAAACCTTGATCAATTTCTTAGTAAATTGGGCAACTGGTTCTATGTTTGTTAAGAGTATTGATGCATCTGCTTACGTGATGACTAGAAAAAATTATTTCAGCCCTTGGATAATTTTGTTAAGGAGGTTAGAGAGCACAAGCTGGTGCAAGTGTTTACCAACCATGGTTTTAAAAACCAAACCAAACCAACCAATCGGACCGGTTGAACTGAGAACTGGGTATCTCTCCGAGTCGTTTGAATCACAAAACCGTTCTAGAAAAAAACCAGTAACGAACAGGTAAAATCTGCAAAAAAACAGTAAATCGATAGAACTGGTAAAAACTGATTCATATATAAAATAATATTATTTTACTATTTTATGCAAAGAAAAAGAAAAATAAAATTGTTATGTTTTTTCAATCTTGCATGTATAACTTAAATTTTAAAATGATATAATTTTCAAATTTTTAATTATGTAATGATATTAATATATTTTATTATTATATATATTTAATATTATATATTATAAATATTTTTAAAATAATATTTAATAAATACTGGTTCAACTGAAGTTAGACCATTAAACCTTGAACCAGTAACTTAACTGCTCCAATAACCGGTTCGGTTTTAAAAACCTTGTTACCAACAATGGGTGCAACTATGTGTTGGCGGATCCAGAAGTGATAGAAGGATTGTATAAATGCATTGAGAAGCTGTCTGCAAATGAAGAGGAGATAGATAAAGCTTCAATGGAGTTGTGCACATATAGAAGAGTCCGAAGCCTCTTTGGTTTGAAGGCATAATAAGACAAAGGACTACAATAGCCCTAGGTAAAAGGTTCCTTCTTAATATTTAATTACATGAGAATGAAGTAATTATGTAAAATTGTAAGTGACAATGCTAATAATTCATTGCATTGCAGATGAATGATGGAAGAGTCATGGACTGCATACTCCATATTTGCAAAACATTGCCATTGAAGTGTTGACTTTGACCTGTAGCTCATTAAGATGTAAGCAAATTTGGAGTGCCTTTGAGCATGCTAGCAAATGTCAAATAAGTGAAGTCAAAGACAAAAACCTCCTATTAAATATTAGTAAAACTAACCTTTTTCAAATTATAAAACAAATTCATTTATAAAGAGAAGCAGGCTTGAGCATCAAAGGTTGCAAGACTTGGTTTTCATTAAATATAACCAATCTCTTATTTTTAGGAACATTTTGAGTGCCATGATGTGGTGGATCCCATTCTCTTAAAAGGATGTTGATGATAGTACCGAGTGATTATTAGGAGAAACGGGTGATGATGAAGGTGTTGAAAATGAACTGGTGTTTGATGATGATACATGGAATTGGGGAGCTGTTGCAAATGTACTAGGGCTGGTGAGCCTTTAATCTACACTAGGAGGCAAACAAGAACAAAGAATACAGCTGCACCTATTCTAGTTCCAGGCCTTCAAACTCTAGGGGAAGAGGTAAGGAAATTATACAAGAAGAAGATTGTGGTGATGATGATAAAAATGAAGACACTAAAGAAGAGGAGGAAAAGGTCTACAAAAGTAGAGATGAAAGTCAAAATGAGGAAGTGATGGAAGATCTTGGAGATGCAGACGATGATGCTTATTAGAGGCTCATGGACATGTGGGTTGAGATCTCAAACTTTAACTCTTGATGCTTAATTAATTATGAATGTCTTTACTATAAGTAATTTTTTTTCAGCATATACATATACATATATATATATATATATATATATATATATATATATATATATATATATATATATATGTATGTATATGTGTCTGTGTAGTATAATATATTTGAATTGCTCAAAGTAGCAGCCATTATGCCGCTATAGCGTTTTCAAAGGTGGCCGCTCCACGTCACTATTTGGGATTGACTACTATGGTGATACCACTACATTGTCAAGGTGATATTGATGGGAATACTTTTTTATTTCTTTTTTCAGTGGAGAAGGAAGATAGTTAGAAAGACATGGTTATTAAATAGAAATCTATATTAGTTCCTTACATTTATAAGAAAAGTAAGTTTTCTCTAATAAGTTGCCAAAAAAGGTTACTAGTGTTTGAACCTTTCTGTGTTTGTCAAAACTATAGAAGACTCTTTCCCTCTCTCTCTCTCTCTCTTCTAGCTATATTTGACATCATTAGTCATATTAAGGATAGGTCAAAAACAGTCATTGCTAGTAGCTACTCCAGCAACACATGCAGTAATTTTCCAATGAGGAACGAAACTGAATTCAGAACCTCAAAATTTTACTTTTGGCATGAGAATTGATGGTAAGAACAGGATGCTACGATAGCACTATGGTCTCGAGTAGGACTGGATGATCCCAAGAGAGGTTCTAGTAGAAGACTCGCCCAAGGAGGATTTGAAGTTTGAACCCAAGCTCATGGGTAGTTTAAAGTCTTATGTTGAAGGGAACCCAAACCCCATCGACAGATCCTCAAAATGTTGAAGATTCACGAAAAACTCCTTCAGTTTAGGGTTATTACCTAATCCAATTTCTTATGAGTTTCAGACATTTGGATTGTAGCCACCCTGGCAACCCGTGGGGGGAGATTCTTCCTCCATGACACTTCCCGGACGCAATTACTAACATCGTTAATGCACAAATGTCTACAATAGAACTTTAAAGCACCTTCTATCAAACTACCACCAAAAATGAAACAAGGCTCGTGTAAGCACCATTATTGGAAGGAGTTCCAAATAAAGCCACGGAAGTCTTAGGTACAGTAAGCAACGTAGAAATTAGTCAAAATCAAAGTTTAAAAAAAGTTACATAGTTTTGGCACGGGGACCCGAATGACCATTTAACCAAGCGGTAAAATCAGACATGGAAAAACCCCAAAAAAAAAAAAAAAAACTCAAACACCTTGTAAACCCTAACTAAACCCAGCCGGTATTCGAATCAGAAAGCATGAAGCGATTAAGCAGTAATGTTACGGAAAATTACCAACCACGCCGGTAAAAATCATAATTATGGTTGAAATTGAAGCTGTGTCGATTAAAATGAGCTCTGTGAAGCCGCGGAGTGCGATCAAGGAGGCTTCTGGCAGAGGTCCTGAGGAGAGCGTTGCGCGAATTCAACGCTAATTGCTGCAGAAGCATTGGTTGGGAGAGAGAGAAGCGAACTTTGGTGAAAAAGGAGCGGCATGGGTGAAGTGGGTGAGAGAGGAAGGATGGGGGAATGTGGTTGCGTTGCTGTAGTTGGGGTTGTGATGTTTTGGGAAGAGAGAAGGGACTGTGTGGACGAGTGTGGAAGATGCGGTGTGAGTTGGTGTTGTGATGGGAATGGTGAGTGACCAGCTTGCAAAGCAACCTCTGCATTTTGAATTGTTACACACAGGGAACTACGAGCTATGTTATGTAACAGATTAGTGAATATCAACCTAACCAAAACACCATTTTGGTCCCAAAGATTTGGTAATATCAGTGTTTAAAATATAAAAATTATTCTTTTTATTTTTAAATATATCAATTTTATTATTTTTTAAAAGATTAATTTGATATTAAAAAGATTTAACTGAGTTGTTTTATATTTTTAAAACAAAAAATATAATTTATCTTCAAAGAAGAATTAGTTATCAACTTTAAATTTTTTAAAATTAATAAAGTGTTTTGTTTTAGAAATTATTTTTCTGTTATTTCCTATTTTCAACATTTTATAAAAACAGTAAAAATAAAAAATCAGTTATTTTTTTATTTTTTACTTTCATATTTTTAGTATAAAATTTTGAAAAAAAATAAAAATAATGTAATATTTTTATAAATAAAAAATAAAAAAAAAATTAAAATCAAATCTGGATTTTTTAGTTAAAAAGTATTTTTTATAAAAAAAATTCATATTTTTTGAAAGTAAAAATATGTTTTTTTAGTGTATTGTTTTATATTTTAAAATAATAATAAAATATATTTAATTTTTTTTAGTAAAACAAATTTATAAAATATTTAAATTTAATTAAAATAAATTAATATTATAAATATTTTTATATTATTATTTAATCATAAATTATAACATTATTCTAAATTATTAATTTTAATAATTTTATAAAAATTCATATCTATGTACCATAATTTAAATTAATTAACAATATAAAAAATTATTATCAATATATTTTAATTAAATTTATATAAATATTGATATGATTAATTATAACCATCATAACAAGAAAAATATATAAATTAATCTCAATATAACTATTATTGCATCTTCTATTTTTTATTATTATGTCAACAAAATTTTATTTTCTCTTTTTTTTTTCAGTAAGACAATTTTTTCTTACCATTTTTTTCACTAACTAAAAACTTCATTATCATCTTCTATTATTTTTATCATAAATCAAAAAAAAATTATCATATTTTTTTTTATGGCTAACTCAATATCTCATTATTATCTTTTTTTTTTAAGCAAGACTATTTTTCATCATCTCTTGTTTTTTGTTTTTATATTTTTAAATTTTATTTCCATTATTTTAAAAAGAAGAAACTGAAAATAACATTTTTATTTTTATTCTTGGGCCTATTTTCAGAAATAATTTCTAAAAAATATTTTCAAAGCTGCAGTAAACACGTTTTAACTATATTTTTGTATTACAATAAAAATAAAAATAGGAAACGGACCAACCAAATAAGTCCTAAAATAGTGGTTTAGTATGTCCAGCTTACTGTACCAAAAAGTAAATTCTCCAAGTCATACTTTCAAATTCCATGAGGAGATGTTTAACTAAAACAATATTTTTTAAAATCATTAATTTTTAACTTTACAAAAGGATATTTTACTTTATTCATTTTTATTCTTATTTTTTTATCATTTTACACTAAAATAAATACTATTTTTCAAAGTTTGTAACAAACAAAAAATTAAAAAAAAAACTAAAATTAAAGTGTTGAACTCATACAATTTTAAAAATTAATTTAAAGTTTTATAACTCTACAAAAATTATTTTTTAAAATTAAATTTTATATTGAAAAGAGAGACATGACTTATGAATCGATTTCAACGCCATTAAAGCCGTGAGTCTAAAATAATGTCAGCAAAAACAAGAAAAACAAAGAAAAAGGAAAATTTTCTTTTCCAATTTTCCCTATAAATATGTGTTTTAGAATACCTTATGGTCATTCTTGGCAATTACCCAATACACCATCTAAATTTGCAGAAAAAGAGAAAAAAAATTCTACTTCAATTTTGGAGCGAAAGCATTCAAAGGAATGAAGCTATATCTTTAAAAAGTATGTACTGTTCCTACATTTTCTCTTGTAATATCGTGTTTTAAATTTGTACTTTTACGATCCATTTTTCTTTTAACAATTCATCTTGTTCTTGTTTGAATCTATTCATGCCTTTAAATTACGTGTTGTTTGGTTTTAATATATATATTGGATTGAGTGTGTGTCTGCTGATTTTACGTTCTTGTTACTTGCGTTCTCCGTGTATGAGACAAATTAACTTGGCTTGTAATCAGCCTTTGTTTCTCCCATTCTATGTGTTTACCTTCATGTTCTTAAAATTTGCACTCAAGGCTTCTGCACGCTTACTTCATCATACACACTCGCACCTTTCCGCCAAACACACTATCCTTACTTTCAGAGTCTCACATTCAAGTCACTTTATGGGCTTCACCACTACTACGCAAACCGTCATTGATCATATGATTTAAGGGTAAATAAAAGGGAAAGGGGGTGAGGATGTCCTTGATCCTCCACTTAAAAAAAATTGTATGTATAAAATTTTATTTTATGATTTATTAATTTAATTATAAATCTTTATATATTAAATTTTCATTCCTCACTTTTAAGGGGAATGACATCTCTCAATATATTCTATTTTTTATTGCACTACTGGACTTATATTAAACATTTTACATTAATTATTTTGATTTTCTGAAATACTACTGTCTAATTTTTGTTTGTCATAGTGCATCTAGTTGTTAATAGCAAAACCTTCTACATATCTATAAATCCATAGTTCATAAATTTAAATTTTCTAATATCATATCAAATTGATAGCTGATTTACACAATTTATTTTCAAAATTTGCTCCTCGATTTCAAAAGCTTTATTTCTTCGATATGATTGATTCTACATATCTATAAATCCACCTTGTTATGTTTCGTCGTTATATCACTTGTTATATATAAATTTAAAAATACATATAATATTAGAAAAATGTTCGTATATATATTATCAAGTTTATTTAATTTTCTTTTTATCTTCCCTTTCTTAATTTTTGAACTTATATATCCCCAATTATGAATATGGATCACTTCATTTATTGACTTTACAAATATGGTTTGCTTTTTTGTCTTTAATAAGTATCTCATGTTCTCTTGATGATGCGGGGAAGAGGCTAAATTGTTTGTATTAAAACAAAGCATGCTGATAATACTCTAGTAGCTATACTGACAGTACAGATCACATTACCTGCAAAATTTCACAAAAATTGGGATCAAACAAATTACAGAAATCATGTTTTAGAATCTTGGGAGCTAAGCCATTCAAGTTCTGAAAAACAGAATACTTAAAGACCAGGATCCACAAGTTGTTGCAAAATTTTAATGACTGTGGTAGTGACGGTCTTCCAATTGTGTCTCAAAGTATCATGTGCCCCCTCATTTTGCAGGCAGAGTGGTGGATTTGATTATTCATAATTCGCTAGACAGAAACTAGATTTCAGCTTCAGCTTTTGTTGTTTGTAGTTGTCTCCTGACTAATGCAGTATAGACACCATTCTTGCTTAGAAGCTCTTCATGGGTGCCACTCTCAACAACTTGGCCATCAGAAACAACAGCAACAGTATTAGCTGTTTTAACAGTTGATAACCTATGAGCAATGACTAGAACGGTTCTTCCTTTCATGAGAGACTCCATGGCATCCTGCACCATATCCATCACCATCAGCTTGTTGTGCAAACGAAGTTTATGAGTTCATGAAACTGGAAAAAGAAACACATTGAAATAATATGCTAACTCACCTGCACTAGGTATTCGCTTTCAGCATCTAGGGCACTGGTGGCTTCATCCAGTAGGAGAATCTTGGGGTCCATAAGCAGGGCTCTAGCAATTGCTATTCTCTGTTTCTGCCCTCCTGAGAGCCTTACACCACGCTCTCCAACAAAGGTTTGGTATTTTTCTGGGAATTTTGATATAAATTCGTGTGCATTGGCCATTTTCTGCATTCAAATCCATACAAATAATGAGCACATGAGAGTTGAGAGAGAGATGTCTCATTGGAGAGTGAAGAAATTAAATATTACAGCTGCATTTTCCAAGTCAACAGCATTCACTTTGCCGTCAAACCCATAAGCTATATTCTCCTCAATGGAACAGTTGAAGAGCGTAGGCTCCTGACTCACGATACTGATCTGCATATACACAAGCAAGCCGCATTAAATTTAAGTAATCAAAATCATAAAAAGAAATTTTGATTTTCATTAAACCTGTACTTCACCAAACTAGTTTGTCAAGCATCAGGTTTTACCTCTCCAGTACTATGTTTAATTAGGTGGCAGTCAGACAGCTAAGCAAGAAATGTAATAGGTGACATCATGATAGGCACAAGGCATGGATTAATAAATAGCTTTTCACTTTGACTTCTTAATATATCAGGATTCTATCCAATACCCCAAAGTTTGTAATACAAGATATTTTGGTTCTAAAACTTGAAACCATGATTCTAAATTCCGTAAATCAATGTGACAGGTGTATTATGCACTGAAATATACTAGTGATATTCATTTGCCAAATGTCATAACTATGTTGTGTCCTACAGTGGAACAGTTGCTGCAGTAAATAATAATAACAAAAGAAATCCCAATAATTAAATTCAAATAGGGGATACTACCCAAAAAAAACGATAAATTTTAAAGCCTGGAAATTAAGAGAATTATGATCGATATACCTTTCTGTGTAAATGCTTGTGTGATATTTCTACCAGAGGAACCCCATTCAGCAGAATCTTTCCTTTGGTTGGGTCATAAAATCTTTCAATTAAGTTTGCAATTGTAGTCTGCACATAATAAGAAATAAGTTCATGTGCATCATATTTCTTCCTTTCATTCCACCATGCTCTCTACCTTTCTACACTTCTTCAATCCAAGCATGTTAAATAAGAACCTTGTGGAATGAAGAATTGCAAAAACAAACACAGGAAGGAAGGGAAAAGAAAGAAAAGATGACCAGAAGAGATGACATGTACTATACCTTCCCGCCACCACTTGGACCAACTAGAGCAACCTTTGAGCCTGGCTGCAGTTTCAATGTAATGCCCTAAAGATGAACAAAGCAGTATAATTTGTTTTAATAATTTATCATTGAATTTGTGTAGCCAGAACATAAAAGTAGAAGGAAAGAGCTACCTTGAGCACAGGATGGTTTGGGCGTGATGGATAGGAAAACCATACATCATCTAGTTCCACTTCCCCATCTTGATCACTACAGTAATAGACATTTAGTGTCACTTTTCATTTTAAGAGATCATTTTACATGGGAAAAATTTTAAGCTGAAAAGGGATATATTTTATTTATAAAACGATTCTGAAATTTACATTATATAATGGAGAGGGTGAAAAAGATGTGTATGACTCCTGTATTCTCACCCTGTATTAGGAATTCGCTCTATAGGGGACTGTCTACATGTGTCTAAATATTGCAAAGCTTTATAATGAGTTAATCACTTTTTCATTGGCAATACAAGATTTTGAATACAGAATTAGGACACTGTAAAGTCTTTAGTACAAGAATCCAAAAGGCCAGTCCCTTCATCTGCACATCCTAGACTGTGTTCAAGGATAGTAAAATACTAAAATAGCTAAAACAAGAGGAAAACTCTTCGTAACCAGCATTTATAGATTTACGGCAATGTTAGCAACACACTTTATTATTGGGTGAAATTCATGAGTGGTCCACTTAAATGATGTGGGTAGCACATAAATTTCACCCAATTGTACAAAGTGTGTTGTCTTGTGTTACTAGCATTTGTAGAGTTAGATTTTAGGAAATCTGTGAAACTGACCCCAGTGGACATTTATCTCCTGATTTAGACATGGATGAGGTACGGTCCAAAAGTTGGAATACCCTTCTGCTAGCACCTGCAGCTTTCATAACTACTGTATACAATCCTGACAGACCGGATATAGAAGACCCCACTACAAGGCAAGGTAGTTGAGTCAATATAAATACAAAGCTGGCAGTTTACAACAGATTAAATTATCATGGAAATAAATCAATAAAGGAAAACAACTAGCATCTTTACCAACTAATAACGAATATTCATGGTTCTTACATACTTTCAATCGTGAATGTTTTACAGATTCATTCACAAGTAAAAGAGGAAAAAATAGAAAGACATTCTTACCTGAGAGACTATAAAGAATGAAAGATGTAAGATCACCCGAGGACATGGAACCCTTGATGGTCAAATTAGCTCCATATATAACAACTACTATAACTGAAAGTGTAGATGCAGCATTAAGGCCACCAGAAAAGATTCCAACAACTTTCTGCATCACCAGGGAGATAAGATTACATGTTGTAAAGGTAAACAAATAAAATTAAACACAAGCACAGATCAAAATATAACTGGCTAACTCACAGCTTGTTTAAGACCAAGCTGAAGTGTTTCATTAACTTTCTCTGAGTAGCGGCCTATTTCAAAATCTTCTTGGGCAAAAGATCGCACTGTTCTTATTGCACCAAAAGATTCCTAAGCAACACAAAAAAATTAATCAGTTAAATTATCTTCTATGACATCTGTTTGATGAAGAAGACATACCTCAGCAATTGAAGAAGCTACTGCAGCTGCAGCTTGAGTTTTGTGAGAAAGTTCACGCAAGTATCGGCCAAATTTGCGAACAGCAACAGAAAGAACAGGTACAACAGCCAAAGCCAACACTACTCGTACAGAGGGGGGAAGAGGGGAGCAACAAGTTAGGATAATGGATACAAAAATCTGGACCAGCCAGTTTGGCCAGAATACAGGTGAAGCAGTCAGACCGGTGGTGAAAACTGGTCTGAACAAGTTTTTTCTTATTCATTTACCTTTTCTATATTTTTATTCAATAAAAAATATTGAGACAAAGTACAGCCCAATATAAGGCCCACTGCCCACGTATGAATTGCTATCTTTCTTATCATGCAGGATTTATAATATAATCCTTTTATGCTAATTTGAATTTTTATTTGACTTGATTTCTTATGATTTTGTGTTAATTCACTACTTAATATATTATATAATATTAAATCATCGATTCAGCTATGGTTGAATTAACTAAAGAACTGTTCACCAGAATTTCCCCTGGTTTAATTACAAGTTTATTTTTTTAAAACATTGGTTAGGATAAACACAAAATATGTGCGCATGTGTGTGTATATACATTTCATGAAACAAACCTTCAAGTTGAATTACTCACATGTTAACTGCCATGATGTTGCAAACATGAAGCTCAGACCAATAAATGCTGTTGAAAAGTTTCTCATGGCCTCGGAAAGATTGGTAGTTGCAGCATTCTTTATGATCTGTGTATCTTCAGATAGCCTACTTAAGAGTTCTCCAGTTCGAGTAACATCAAAGAAGGCGATCTCCTGAAAAATCATCATCCATAATAAACAAGCTTTTATTGTAGTCAAGGGTAATTATTAGCTGCAAGACAGAAATTTCTGCTCTCCAAGTGACCGAATGTAACACAAATAAAGAGGAACAATGCAAAAGTCATTATGACAATATTGTTTTACCTGGTTTACGAGGTGACTGAACAAATTCTTTCTCAGCCGTGCAACAACTCTTTCACTAGCAGAATAAAAAAGCCAAGCTCGAAGTGCTGAGCAAACTGAACTGTAAAACCAAGAAAACTGGGTGAATCACTTGGGATCCTATAAAATTCAGGGGGGCAGAAGTCTTAGGTCCATAACTACATCCAGATAAAAAATAAAAAATAAAAAAACTACCATTTCATGATTCATTGGAAATAACTCAAGCAAGGATCATACCCGATAACAACAATCAGAAAGATTTCTAGTATGGTGCTCTTGACAGCATTCAAAGCTTCATCTTTCTCCTCTGGAGTTCGAATATCCCCAGACACAATGTCAATTATCTTCCCACCAAATTTTTGCTGCAGCAGGAACATTACAATGTTCATTAGAAAGCAACTTTAACTTTATATCCGGCCATGTTGGCAGCAAATAAGTAGATACAAGCTGACATAATTTTTACAGTGTGTGTGTGAGAGGGACAGGAAGATGGAGATAGCAAAAGATGCATACAACTAAGATAGTCGAAGTGGCTGCAACCAACAGAGCCACAGTAGCAAGCACCAACTTTCCAGCCTCAGGCTTTGCCTGCAATTAATTTTAAACAACAAAAGAAAAAAGAAAGCCTTTGATGACAACAACATATGGCAACAAGGAGCAATTCATCCAAAGAAACATTGGTCACTTACAAGTGAAAACACTCGACAGAATCCCACATTTGCTGCCTGTAATTTTCATGCATAAAGTTAACAATTGGCACATATTAATATGATGCTATGAGATGTTATAGATAGAAATAAGTGATGTATGGACAATGACTAACCGGCACTGCATCACCATGTTCGAGGTCTGAGACTTGATCTTCGGAGGCATCATCCCTCTTTCCTCTTCCCTATGTAGATGGAAAAATTAATGGAGTTGTATAACGATAAATGCAGCTGCAGAAATATGTCCTATCCTCTTGCAGTTTTTATTGTACTAAATGCATAACCACACAAGGAATAGTGGACTTAATTAATAGTTTCATAGAGCAATTTTGTCCCTTGGTTGGAGCCTTAAACAATAAAACCATGCATGTTTTTCAAATGAAGCCTTTTAAAAACTGGCCTCTCTTAATTTTAATCACATTTAGCCCTCAAAATTTTTAAAAATAAATAAAGCCGATACAAGACAAAATAGTAAAGGGTCCAACTATGTTTTCAACCGAACAAAGCTTTCTCAGAACAAAGCCTAAAGTACAGAACAAGAAACTGAAATACAGCAGAGAAGCTTGTTTAAACACCTATCAACAGATTTTAAAAAAGGTATCAAACAGTGCAACAGAATAACAACAACAATAATAATTATAATAACACTATTATTATTATTATTACTATTATTATTATTATCCCGAGCGCAGTGGAATCATCAACTATTACACCGAAGAAGCACTTTTTTTTTTCAATTCATCACACAACCGTACTAGTCATGAACCATGATGAATCTGTAACAGCAGACAGATAATTAATGAAAAATAACAAATTTTGAGCGTCGTGAAATTGTTGAAGTTGAAGGTAAGCACCAAAGAAGGGAATTATATACATGGCGGAAGAAGAAGGAGCAATAGAAGAGAAGAGAATAACATAGGGAATAAAAAGAGTCTTCAGTGTAAGAATTTGACTTACACGACGCTCAGCCTCCAAGAGAGGTGCTCTTTCACTTCTTAAGCCGTTCATTCTGAACCTCTCAACGAACGCCTCTCCCACTCACTCTCTAAATAGTGCATAGCTACACGCCAACACCAAATACGTTGCATTCGGTGGGTTTAGTATTGTCCATAAATAAAATATAATATAATAAAAAATAATCTTAATAAATGATAACTAAATATTGATTCCATTTGACGTTCATTTATATAAATTATCTTTGATAAATAATTTATGCACATGTTTTCTCTCACATGTTGTGCATAGGAAATGACACTTACCGTGATGGTCGAGAGAAAATAAAGAAAAAATAAAACTGAATAAATGTGGTAATAAATTATGAGGTTTAGGTACGAAAACAACATGTATAATTAATAGAACTCAATGCATTATTCCATCAAGAAAGTGACCATTAATTCATGAGAAAAAATAGTAGTTGCAAACTTTATTGATAGTTTTCTTATATTCTTTAACGTTATATAGAAGTTTATTCTGATCCCGGTAATTAAAATAAACTGAGTATTCAGTGAGATGACACATAAAATTTATATTAAAGTTACCCTAGAATTTAGTTAATAATAAAGATATAAAAAATGTTAAAAACATCTTATTCATTCTTATCATAATAAATATTTCATTTCTTATCTTAACTCTAGAGAAGAGATGACCTTGACTTGAGTTTGTTAAATTGCGCTATGGAATTTTCTCTCCAAGAAAAAAGAAGCTGCCATCTTTTTTGGGTATTTTAAAAAAAATTATAGATATTTTTTTGGATATTTATTATTAAGTTAAGCAATACTATTATAGTTAAAAAAAGTTTAAAATATCTTACTAATTTCCGTCATAGTCAAATATACAATCTAAATATTTTATTTTTATCTTAACGTTTATGTTTTATTTATTTGGTTTTGAAATAGGAGAAAAAAAAATAAACAATAAAATATTATTTCAGTTATTTATTTAAACTAAAATTTAAATAGAAAATATTTTTTAAGATGAATTTTATAGGAAAAATCCTTCCTTGTCGGATAGCCATGAATTTGAGGGAAGAAGAATCTTTTTTATTATTTTTTTAATTTTAAATTATTCAATATTTTATATTAAAAATAATAAATAATTTTATATTAATAAAAAATAATAAAAATCATTTTCTAAGTTTAATTTAATTTTTACTAGTATAATAATTTTTTATTATTATTTATTTTTCTTTTACTTATTTAAATAAATATTTTTTATTTTTTACTTTTTATCTCCATTGATCTAAAATATATTTTTATTTTATATTTTTTGTTTTAATTTTTTTATTTTACTTATTATTTTTTAAGAAAAAAATAAACCATAATAAAAAATATACTAAACATGGCAACGGAGTAAATTCTACATTTTCGTCTATGATATTTTTTTATATTTTTATATTATATTTTTATAATTTATTAAATTATTATATATTTTTTAAAATTTATATAATTAATATTTTTTATAATGTTATTAATTTTATATAATATTTTAAAATAAAAAATTAAATAAATTTATAAATAAATTTATTTTCAAAAATTAAATTTTATTTATATTTATTTTCAATTTCGATCGACTTAAATTTTTTTTGTTAAACTCAAGAAGGAAAAGTAAGTGGGTTTAAATTTTCTTCCCATGCCTAGGACACACCAATGGGCACAGAAAATTGATTTTGACAGGCATTTGTTCAATTGTCATGGAAATTTCTTAGCAAGAAAATATAACGTGGAATTTTTCTTGGTCTATGTCACACGTGGTTTTTTATTTATTTGAATTATATATTTTTTATTATAAATGATTACTTAAAAAATAATAATTATTACAAATTATTTTTATATTAAATGCAGCTAAATATTCAAAATTTTAAATAATACCACTATTAAAATTAATTACATAAGACAACTTTATTTAAATAAAAATATTTACAACATAACTATATTTATTTTTTTACAAAATAGTTTTTCATATATATAATTTTAAGTTAGATGGTATCTTAAAAAACTACATATGTATTTTTTAAGTTAATCATCGTATTATTTAAACTAACCCGTTAAACGAGGTTTCATAGTCAATCAACGGGGCATTAAATAAGTATGTGCGGAGAAAAGTGTTATAAACAGTTATTATTATTATTATTATTATTATTATTATTATTATTATTATTATTATTATTATTGTTGTTGTTGTTATTATCTCATACATATTAATGTGTGATGATCTAACTGGTGACGTGCATACCTAAGGTTATATATATGTATTGTTTTATTCCTACCTTACTTTTCGTTTTGTTTTATGGTCATGGATACCCCGGTGATTAAAAATAAACAAGAATACGAATTTAACTTCTTTAATATATATATATATATATATATATATATATATATATATATAATGTTAAACTGCATGGAATTGGTTCTTCTATATTTCAAAATTAAACTGCAGTGGATACGGTTATAGTCTAAGAGTTGTTAATTTTTCTCAATAGCTATAAAATATAATTTGAAAAAAGAATGAACGGTTATACTGCATTAATTCTTAAACTCTTACAGAGTTTTAATCTCAATAATGTTAGATACATTATATTTATACAATAAAATTACATTATAATTTATATAATATTTTTTTTTATATTATATACTTTGATTTTTTATCCCTCTTATAATTGTATAAATTATCATGTATTTTTATGGTATGAATATAGTTTTTTATAATATTAATATTACTTAACATATTTTATTTCATTTTATTTTATTATATCACTTTATTTGTGATATCTATTATTTTTCTCCAAACTTTCTTTCTAGGGGTGGGATATATTCCACAAAGATGTTCTCAAACATTTTTTTTTAAATTTTCCTTTAAAACAATGGAAAATATTAATAAAAAATTAAATATTTTATTAAAAATATTAATAGTATTTATTTTATTTATTTTTAATATATTTTATTATTATTTTAAAAAATATTTTAATTTTTAATGTTTAATCAATATTTTAAAAATACTGGTTAATAAAATTAAAAAAATAATTAAAGTAATGAGGAGACGCCAGCAATCACGTCATTCTCAAATTAAATGGACCAAGAGTGGTATATCCTACTTGCAGCTTAGTTCAGTCCGTGAATGTGGTCCCCACACTCCAGGGAGGCAATACGTCGTTTTTCTGTTGTTTATTCAAACCACGTGTCATGACGTGGATAAACCAAAAAACAGAGTTACATATAATAATCAATGACAAATTCAAAGTAATTTTGGAATATTGACATAAGGTGAGGTTTACATTTTAGGATAATATTGTCATTTTTTAAAATTTATTTACTAAAATGGAATAGCTAGAAACTTATTTATTGGTTTGGAATTTTTTGGTCATTTAATATTTTTTTTAATTTTTCCAATTATGTCATCAACTCTCTAGTCCACCAAAAGGCCTTTGGCCAATGTTATAAAGATAAAGATGTAGATAAATGAATTCAATTTAATAGAAATTAAAATAATTAAAAATTAAAAATTGGAAAAATTATATGAATAATTGAAATTTTAAATTATATTTTTAAAAATGATCCAAATCAAATTAAATTTATATATATAAAAATTAATATGTTTAACTTTAATATTATTAATATAATTTTTTTATGTTATCTAATAATTAAAAATTACGGTAGATATAACTGATAAAATTTAAAATAATTATTTTAAAAGTTAAAATTTTTTCATCATATAATAATTTATAATTAAAAGATAATATTATTTTTGACAGTATTAATACATTTCTATTAAATTCGAATTCTATTTATAAAATTAAATTTGCATGCATAGTTATATAATGCATACTTATAAAAGTTTATTTTAAAATTATATCTTAATATTAATTATTCAATTATACATTTCATTATTTTAATATATCCATACATTTATTATTTTTAAACTAACTAACTGTTCTTGTGTCTCATATTTGTATTGTATAAATTTTAAATTATATATAAACTTTAAATTTAAATAATATTATATATCATTTTCCAATTAAATTAAAAATAAAAATATCTAATTCAAATTATTTTTAATTAAATTAAATATTTTATTTAAAGTAATCTAAATTCAACTGCAATATAACTTTTTGATCAATCCAAATTACTTTTATCTAAAAACCAATGCAAAGTGAACTACAAACATTCTTGCATAAAGATATCATTTGCAAGGTAGTATCACGGCATTATAACAACACCAATAATAATAATAATAATAATAATAATAATAGAAAATGTAACGTGATACGTCTCATCAAAGACATTATGAATACACTTGACAATTTTTTTCCCATCTATGGATAGATGCGGAATTGCGCATAACATCTTATAAGATATTGCATGGAATAGGTCCTTTCATGCAACACTGAGATGTGAGAGATGCTGCAGCTCTTCCCTGTCCATATTTCCTTACCCCTACGCCATCGCACTGCTCTCCCTCGTTCCTCCCTTATCATCCCCATCCCCTTTATAAATACCCCATCTTCCAACCCAACCCTCCCTTTTCATTAATAACACACACTCTCCCTCCTCCCTTCATTTCACTCTATATACCACCCTCTCTATCCCAGACTACCACCATTCTATAGGCCAAGTACATCTTTTCGTTTCTTCTTTTTTTCATTTTTTATCAAGCTTTACTCGGGTAAACAATATGGTGCAATTTTATCTTTTACTTTTGATCCAATCCGTTTTTTTTTTTTTTGAGCCTCTTTGATCAGAATTATTTTTAAGTGACTATAATTTTAATAATAATTGTTAACAATTAATGTTCGTAATAAGACATTGCATGAACTCGTACCTTACGGGATATTATCTCGTGACAACTGTTATAACCTCTCTCTCTCTCTCTCTCTCGATGTCACATAAATCAGTGCCTTCCCCGAGATGAAACTGCATGCCAGATACATTAATTTGTTATTATTTATTTTCTCGTGTCATTGTCCTAGGGAGACACTTTCAACGACTCGAATTAAATGAAAAAAAAAGGTTGTCATGTGAAAAAATAATTCCAGATCAGGAAAAATTAATTCCTGGTTATCCTTAGTAAATTTCAAAATTATATTAACTTGGTAAAAAAATAAATTAGAAACTAATAAACTAACTAGTGTTTCGTTATTTAATTAATAAATGTCACATTAATTATAATTTAAAATAAATTAATGACATTAAATCTCCTAAAAAAAGTTAAGTTAAAAAATAATGTTTAATTTTTTTAATATTAAAATTATACTAAAATTTCTCTCATATATTTTAAAAATATTTTTATTTATTTTAAAATAATTTTAAAATATTAATTTTTAGTGTGATGCTACATTGAGGGTAATGAGTCAAATCTAAATTCTTTTAAAATATGAATGAGATCTTACATTAATAAACTTAATAAACAACTGGTGTTGGTAGAGCAAGTTCTATGAATTAAAATATTTTGATATATGTTTTACCAATGGAAACACACCTTATAATTCTTAGTTTTGTCATTATCATTGTCAATGTGTATGCCTAATGTTCACGAGTGCTCTAAAATTTCGGGCATAATCTCAAGAAAAAAAATCACTTAAAAGATATCATTAATTATATGTTGAAATACATACATCATCATAAATGTTTAAAATTTTAGCTATTAATTTAAAGTTATTATTCTATTTTTTATTCATGATATTTTTTTAACAATTTTTCATTTATTTTAAAATTTTATTTTTTATATTGTTTAATGTTTTTAAATATTTTGTTTAGTTATAAAATATTTTATTTAAATTATTTATAATAAAATATTTAATTTTTGCTGATAAACTTTTAAAGATAAAATAAATACACTTTTGTAGAAATGTTTATTTATAAAAATAAAAAATAAATATTTTTCATTTTTAAAATTAATTATTAATTTAAAAAAGATTTTTTTATGAAAATCACATCACAGATGATAAAATAAATAAATATACAAAATCATCAAACTTCACTTTTTATAATATAGAATCTTCAAAGAAATTATAAATTTATTTATGTAATTTTGGATAAAAATATTTTTAAATAATAATATATTAAAATAATATTATCCTTATATTTAAAATATAATTTAATTTAAATAATAAATTAACAAAATTTATAATTAATAAAAAAATTCAAAACTTAAACTTCAGTCTCATGCGTAATATTTCTTGAAATTTTCCTTGTAGCCTATATATTTTCTAATATACTTCTTGCGGATATATACTAAATTAAGATATTTTTATCTAAAATAAATTAATATTATCATTCATGAGTTTTCAATCTTTTTATGTTTGTCTCTCTCTAATCTTCTTTCTTTTTGTTTAAATCTACTTTATTAAGGATTTTTATAAATCTGCTCACAAGCTTCATTTCCCAGGCGTAGTATTTCTTGAAAATTCCCTCGTAGCTAGTGTATTTTGTAATGTACTTCTTGAGGATATATACCAAAACTAAGGCATTTTTACTTAAAATAAATTAACATTATCATCCATGAGCTTTCGATCATGTCATGCTTGTCTCTCTCTAATCTCCTTTCTCTTTATTTGAATCTACTTTGTTAATGATCTTAGTGAATTCAACACATGTTTTCATTTTCGAATATGACATTAACGAACTAATAAGGTTTAATAATTTTATTGTTTAGAAAATGATCTTTAGGGGACCGACGCTGTTGTAATCCTTCTAGAATGGATTCTTACAAGGATGATTCTATATCCAGAAATTCAAGTTAAGCGCAATCTGAAATTGACTTTGTTGTTGATTTTGGTCGTACTGTTATTGATATTGACCTTCCGAACCTTCCTTATCTACGTGGCATAGTGAAGGAAATCTTGAGGATGCATTCACCAGGTCCCCTCCTTTCATGGGCTAGGCTTGCAATCCATGACATACATATTGGACACCATTTCATTCCAGCTGGCACTATTGCCATGGTGAACATGTAAGCTATCACTCATGACCAAGATGTTTGGTCTAATCCAGAATAATTCAAACCATAGCGTTTTTTGTAAGAGAATATGCCAATTATAGGATCTGAGCTTAGGTTGGCACCTTTTAATTCTGGAAGGAAGGTGTGCCCTGGAAAAACTATGGGTTTGGCCACTGTTAAGCTTTGGTTTGCTGCGTTCCTTCAAAACTTTAAATGGAGGCCTTGTGATTCAGGTGTGGATTTGTCCGAGTGTTTGAAACTTTCTCCGGAGATGGGACGATCTTTGGTCTCCAACGTTATTGTGAAATCTACCAGAAATGGTGGACCTATGTTGGGATGAAGCTATGCAAGTGCAGCCCCTCATTTTAGAGTAAAATTATAAATAAAAAAAATAATTATTCACATTTTACATTTTCTGTTTATATCATCCTAAAATAATAATAATGTGGAAACTACAAATTTGTATCATACATATATACGAATGGTTGTGAATAATAAAATTTGTTCCGTATTAATATTGTTGCTTTATAAATTATTCCCATTTCTATTTTAATTTTGATCATCTACATGAGATTTAATAATTTATTAATCTTAATTCTCAAACTAACTAGATATTATTGAGAATTTTTTATGTATATTATTTTTTTTAATAAATTTGAGTTTAAATTTATCTATTTATTAAATAAATTAAGTTAAACTAGGTTTTAATTAAATCCAACTGTAAGCTTATCTCAAACAATCTTCCTTATTTACATTATTCTCAAATAATAAAAAATAAAATTAAACAATAAAAATAATTTAACCTATAATTAATAACGTTAAATTTACTAAAAAAATTTAAGTTAAAAAATAATGTTTAAATCTTTTCAATGTGAAAAATATACTAATATTTATTCAATATATTTAAAAAAATATTTTAGTATTATTTAAATATTTTTTTAAAAAAATTGATGCTACTTTTAATATAATAAATAAATTTGAAATCTTTTAAAATATTAACCTCATCCAACTCTAATAAACCTAAAGAACAAATTAACTTATAAAAATAAATGTTATGTAAAAGCTAGCCTGGATAAAAAACAATTTAAACAATTTGACTTATAAAATTTTGAATTAAAATAATAATTATATGTTTTAAATAAATAAATAAAAATTAATTTTTAACCATTTTAAAAATAGAAAATTTAAAATTTAAAAAATAAAAATCCCAGAAATTAAATTAAAGAGGTAAAATTATAATTAAACATAAAATAAACAAAATATTTTAAAATAAATAAGTTAAAATATGTAAATAATAAAATGTAAATGTGTTAAAACTTAAAAACATTCGCCACTAGAGCAACCAATTCTTCCCCAAGGTACCATAAGCCGAATAAAATACTTAAAGCCCAAACTGAATTAGGCCGTGTCCAATCCAATTGGCCCATGTAACCGTTGCCACGTTTACCTTGAAGGTTGTTCCTCCTCACTCGTCGTGCTCTTCTTCTAACTCTGAAACCCTAAAGATGCCGCCATTAGCGTCTCTGCAACTTCGGAGGCACTTACTCCAATCCTTCCGTTCTCGCTCTTTATCATTCATCTCTTCCTATCAGATTGAAAACCCTCCTTCGTTCTCCCAACAATCTTCTTCTAACCTCTTATCTCACTTCCAATCCCCAACCCTATTCACTCCATCTTCACTATTCATAACCAGACATTTCTCGTTGGAACCCTCCACACCGACCCAAACCAACTCAGAGGACCCGGATCCAATTGCCCATTCGCTCTCCTCGGAGCTCCTCAAAGACCCGAACTCGGACCCTCTCTCCGTCTCGCAGCGCCTCCACCTCAGCTTCTCCCACATTACCCCAACCCCCAATTTGGTTCTCCAAACCCTAAATCATTCCCCCGAAGCTGGTCGCACCGTGCTAGGCTTCCACCAATGGCTCGCTTCCAACCCCAAATTCACCCATTCCGACGACACCCTCTCCTACTTCGTCGACTACTTCGGTCGCCGCAAGGACTTCAAGGCCACGCACGATGTCCTCACCGGCGGCGGCGCAGGTCCTAAAACCCTAGCCTCTGCGATCGACAGGCTCGTCCGTGCGGGACGGACAAACCAGGCGGTTCAGTTTTTTGAGAGAATGGAAAAGGACTACGGATTGAAACGCGATCGCGGCTCGCTGAAGCTGGTTGTGGAGAAGCTATGTGCGAAGGGGTTCGCGAGTTGCGCGGAGAAGATGGTGAAGGATCTGGCCAGGGAGTTTTTTCCAGATGAAGCCACGTGTGATTTGTTGATTAAAGCTTGGTGCGTGAATGGGAAGCTCGATGAAGCTCGTAGGCTCGCTGGGGAGATGTATCGTGGTGGGTTCGAGATTGGCGTTGAGGCTTACAACGCCATGCTTGATTGCGTCTGCAAGCTTTGTCGCGAGAAGGATCCGTTTCGGCTTCATTCTGAGGCGGAGGAGGTGCTGGTGGAGATGGAGCACCATGGGGTTCCGAGGAATGTGGAGACATTTAATGTTTTGATAACGAATTTGTGTAAGATTAGGAAGACTGAGGATGCCTTAAGTTTGTTTCATAGGATGGGAGAATGGGGGTGTTATCCTAATGAGACTACTTTTCTTGTTTTGATTAGGAGTTTGTATCAGGCTGCTAGGTTGGAAGAGGGGGATGAAATGATTGATAGGATGAAATCTGCTGGGTATGGTGGGTTTCTTGATAAGAAGGCTTATTATCAGTTTCTGAAGATTTTGTGTGGAATTGAAAGGGTTGATCATGCGTTGAAGGTCTTTGGGATGATGAAGGGTGATGGATGTGAGCCTGGGGTTAGAACTTATGACTTGTTGATGGGGAAGTTGGGTGCACATAATCGCATTGATAAAGCTAATGCTTTGTTCAATGAAGCCCAGAGTAGAGGGCTGCCTGTGATGCTTAAAGAGTATGCTGTTGATCCGAGGTATTTGAAGAAGAAGAAGGTCAAGGTTGTGAAGGGTGAGAAGAAGAGGGAGACCTTGCCCGAGAAAATGGCTAGGAAGAGAAGACGCCTCAAACAGATTCGGTTGAGTTTTGTGAAGAAGCCCAAAAGAGTCATGGGTCGACCTTCTTGATCCTTTTTTTTTGTACTTGAAAGGTTTTGGAATAGATTTCTCTATTTAATCATTGTTTTCTGTCTCGTGGCTAATTTTACATATTCAGAATAAATTTTTGTATGGAAACGGTTCCTTTGGAGGGCATACATCATTGGTTTGATCTTTTTTGATAGGAGTGCCTTGTGCCTGCCTTCTCTATTGAGCACGTTTTAGATGGGAGCGGTCTGCTTACTCTATCGAGGTTAGTCTGTGAGGTGTGTGCCCTTTGGTGCTTATATAAGCCAGTAAGAGAAGGAGAAGAACTGATAGCCTGATACATGTTTGATTTTATAAGAGGATGTATTCTGACCGTTCACTTATTTTGGATCTTGATCAACTTCTATCATGATCATCATAGCATGATATTCTCCAGGATCTTTAGGTTGCCTTTCTAGGCTCTTCCCTCTGCGATTGACCATCATTTTGGTAATCATGTCATTCATTTGGGCGATGTGGAGTGTCAACCTTTGATAAATATGTGCTTTGGTTGCTGAGATATGCGATCAGGCGGAAATACTAATTCTAACATATTTGTGGTTTACCAATCTGCCATGGCTGGGATAGTTGTAGTTAGTTACGTCCAAAAGTGAATGCACAGCAGGTTGCATCGAGAATGACATGCAAAACCCCAATTGCTTAGCTGAAGTATCCATGTACTTGTTATATGAACATAGCAATGGTTGTGATTTTTATATTTTTTTAGCATGGATTGGTTCATCTATCTGGGAAATGCACGTCAGTAGTTACTTCTATATTCCTAATTCCTAACTGCAATCTACCCCAAGAATCTTCTCTCTGTAAAAATGGGTTTTTAAATTTGTAGAGATAAAGAATGTAGAATATGCTTTGTATAAGTATTTATGTTTCATTCCAACGGATGAACCAATCACCACTATACATTGGTGGTGGAAATAGGGACACCTTGTGAGCAAACAACTAGGAAAACAAATCCTGACTTCCAAAATTTAGAACAAGTTTAACCGCAGGATAAGCTATTATAAGAAATTTAAAAAAAAGGTGAAATTTTCTTCAGTTTTCATCTCTTTAATCAATGTTTGTGTATGCCTTAAGTATCGTTCTGGCCTATCCAGGTTCACAGGAATTTAAAAGTGCCTTTAGTGAGGAGTGTTAATTAGCTGAAGCCCACCTCGCGACCTTTTGTGTTATAGTCGCATCTAGGCAGCGATTCACAATCATCCGTGCTTTTCGTACGCATGTAAAGCAACTATATTCGGTTACACGTTTAAGTCTAAATTGATACTTTTAAGTCTAAATTGATTAATCGCAAATTCGCAATATGTGATGGACTAATATTTATAATTGATTAACTATAATTGTTAATATATGAATCAATTATTTTATATAATTAATTATATAATAATTGATTAATTATATTTTGTTAAATGATTATTTGTTATATTTTCTATTCATCGATTATATTAAATTATTGATTACTTTTTCTTATATATAGTGATTGATTATGTATTTGATTATTAAACTTGTAATTGAAAGCCAAAGTAATTTTAGTCTAATGTAACAGGATAGGTTGCCGTGCATATCTACTACAACGGAGTGATGTATGCTTACCTTCACCTTCTTAAGCAAGTGTTTGTTATAAGATAAACTTTTTTTTTTTTAATTTTAAGGTGAGGTGACTTTAGTTTACGAAAATATTATTTGTATTCATTTTCTATTATTTTTTAAGTTTTGCATTGAAAATAATAAAAATAAAAATAAAATATATTTTTTTTGTTTTCACTGTTTCTTATATAAAATAGTAAAAACAAAAAATAAAATAAAAATAATGTGATATTTTTTTAAAATAAAATAAAAACATAAATCGTTCCTGCAAAGTAAAATTACCTAATTTTCTTAAATATTATAATTGTTGAAAAGGTTATAAATATGTGTCGTACATTTAAAGGAATTTAATTAAAAAATATCATTAAAATTTTGAATTCTCATCCTTTGAGAATATTTTAATAAAAAAATATAAGTTAAAAATTATCTTTAAAAGTGTATATTTTTTTAAAATCATAATATTTATTTGTACTAAATGTAGAAATTAACATTAGAGATTTCTGAAAATTTTCAATATAATTTTATTGTGATTTTTAAGATATTTGCTAACATTTCAAACACATGAATAAGCTAGCATCATTCCACATTATAGTCAGTTTGTTCTTCTTACTCAATGAAGTTACACGATTCCCAAAACATTGTGCAGTGAAAGTAAAAAAAAAAAAATCTCATTTTGCTGAAACTCCTTACATTATTGTATTGATACAACAGGATTTTAATAATTTCATTCACAAAATTCATTCATTGCCGATTTTTTGAACACTCCAGTCCTTTACAGTAACTGGCGTTTATCTGCAGAAATAGTAGCAGACATGATCTTTGCCAACCTTACCTGAAGTATGAAACTATAAAGCAATCAAAACTTCGGTCAATCACAACACCACGTTGTATGGAAATATTCCATACAAAATTTTAATGAATTCTGTAAAATAATAAAAGTGGATATTTGACGAAATAAAAAGGAAAAAATTCAACAGACAATAAAATAGCATGTATCAATTTACATACAAATAAGTGATACAGTTTGAATGTAAAAGAATTTACGGCGAAAGTTAGTATTGGTACGGATAATAGGGAAGGAATTTTCTACAATTTTAGAAAACCACAAAACCGGTTAAGATTAAAGAATGCTATCGTGTCACTGAACAATTCAATTTTATTAAACAGTCACCACCCATCATGTATTCTAAGTGGGACTCATGTTTATTTTAATATATATATATATATATATATATTTATTTTAATATATATATATATAATACCTCAATTAAAATTTAAAATAAATAAATCCATTTAACCCAAATTGTATTTAATTAGTTGATTTTAACAATTGTTTTGTTACCAAACTAACCCAACATAACTTGTGTGCAGTTTAGTACAATGGGGTAGTCATTGTGGCTGGATTGATAACACTCCAATCCCACACAAAACTATATACTACAAAATCTTTAACCGTCATTTATATAATTAATTGATGAAAAATGTCAATAACAAACCCATTAATTATACTTGTATTTAACAAACCCATTAATTAAGTAGGAGGCATTGAGACAAAAACATTGACAGACGCGGCAAACATCCTTCACACTGAGGAAGATAGAATAAGGAGAGAGTTTTGTCGTCTTCCTCCTCTCACATCACGTGTTCCTTCATTCTCTTTATGCTTCTCCAATTTTAAAATAATTCTATAAACGTAAAGGAAGAAAGGACTTTCCAAATTATTTAGCCCACAATATCTAATAAATGTCACCATCCAACATGACATTCTATTAGAATTAAATAAACACTGTTATCCATATCTCAGATTCGCTAAAGTCCTCAACAACATTGTTTTTGCAAATTAAAAAGAAAACAAGGGTCTATGAGATATGTAAAAAATATATGTACTTATAACATAACGTTTCCGTGACATATAACAGCTAGATATAGTTAGCAATTAAAAAAAAGAACTGTACTGTTTGTAACTTTATTTGTGAAAATATAGAAAATATGATAATGTCACTTTCAAGGGTATCATGATACTTGGCAAGGGAAACTGTGTTTTGGATATAAGAAGGTGATTATTGCAGCGAGTTGTATCGCTTCTATTTTTAAATAGTTTCAGTTGAACTCAAAATCAAAACCTTAACTTTGTGACGAGGTGGTGCCCATCTTGTGATAGCTACATTTTCAGAGAAGAACACTGCACGAAAAAAATGGAATCTCTCTTGTTATCAACCACTGGATCTATTGTTCACCGTTGTGGTTTCTTGGCCGTCTTGCTCCTGTTACTGCTCTCATGCACCACATTCACTTCCACGGGTACTGCTTAGCTTTCATACTTTACTGTTAATGTTCTCTTTCAATAAAGTTTGTCATGGAGATTCAAGGGCATTTATGTTTTTTGCTGATTCAACTAAAAGGTGAAAAAGCAAACAGTTTAACTGGTTTTTTGGGGGACTTTTTGATATTTTTCTCAACCATTTTTCATTGTATTTTGATTTTTCGTTTTTTGGGTCTTGGAGTGATATAAAATTTTTTTCTTTTGAGTTTCCTAGAGATTTTTTTACAGATTGCTGAAGCTGATATTTTCCATATAATTTGTTTTTAATGGTTAAATGCTTATATGGCGGGTATTGTTGTCTACTAGTTTCTCTTTGTAGAACTATAGACACAAACCTAGTTACACTCTTTTTAAATTAATGTTCTGTTAGTGATTTTATGTGGATGTGACATTATAAATATCTTTTCAGCATCTTTAGTTAAGAGAGGGAAGAATGAAAAAGAAAAGTTCCTAACTGTTTCTTTTCTAACTTGAAGCAAGTGTGATGTTAGTCATAAGCATTGCATTTTTTTAGGGGAATGGGGGGAGGCTTGTCTAATCTCCCCTTAAGAAGCAAAATCAAGTGAGATATGTGGAGCTCTGATATGTAAAATTGTTTGATTTAAGCATATATACTCAAAGTTTAAATCTTCAACTCTTCCTGGTTGTTCATATACAGAAGCCTATGATGCACTTGATCCTACTGGCAATATAACAATCAAATGGGATATCATAAGCTGGACTCCAGATGGCTACATTGTAAGTGATCACTACTTTCTTAATGTGAGAAAGTGCAAGGAAGAACATTATATTATGAGTTTTGACCTTTAACCTGAAAAGTGTTATGGAATTGGAAACAAAAACTATACATGACTAGACTTCTATTAGGCTTGATGGATCTTCTCAGTTGTACAAGCCATATTTCTGCAGGATCTAAATGGTGTATGATTGTTTACATCTTAATATGGTTAATACTTTTTGACATGCTGTAAGTTAACTAATGGAACAAGACATTGAATGTCTTCAGATTGTACCAAATTTTGATTACCTTAAATTTATATATAAATAAATATCAGGTCCTGTCTTCTCTGATTCTTTAACAGATTGAATCCTTCTTGCTTGTACAGGCTGTTGCTACAATGTACAACTTTCAACAGTATCGCCATATTCAGGCTCCTGGATGGACATTAGGATGGACATGGGCGAAAAAGGAAGTAATTTGGAACATGATGGGAGGCCAAACCACAGAGCAAGGAGACTGTTCAAGGTTCAAAGGGAACATTCCACATTGCTGTAAGAAGGATCCAACAGTAGTGGATTTACTTCCAGGAACTCCTTACAACCAGCAGATTGCAAATTGTTGCAAAGGTGGAGTCTTAAACTCATGGGCTCAGGACCCAGACACTGCAGTAAGTTCATTTCAAATTAGTGTTGGTTCAGCAGGAACAACTAACAAAACGGTCAAACTGCCAAAAAATTTTACCCTGAAAGCACCAGGGCCTGGCTATACTTGTGGCCCTGCAAAGGTTGTGAGACCAACTAAATTTATTACCAATGACAAGAGGAGAACCACTCAAGCATTGAGTAAGTTACTTGCAAAATTCATTGACTTGGAGTTTTACATATATGTACATGTTTCTTTCTACACTTAGCTGAAAAAAATTGTAGTTCTATTAGCCTTTATTATAGATATTTGATGTGTTACAAAATTGAAGTGACTTCTGTATCTGATTATTTGTGTAGTATGAGTTCAATCTTTTCCGTATTCCAATTTTTCTCAATAACAATATATACTTCTGTTGATAAGGTAGAATTATTAGCTTTTCATCAAACAAATAATAAGTAGTGAAGTAACTAGAAAAAAATGTTTATGCTTCCATTGTTCAGAAAAACTATTAATATGAAAACAAATTTTTGGCTTAGTAATCTCAATCTGTATATTATTTTGGCAGTGACCTGGAATATTACCTGCACCTATTCTCAATTCCTGGCTCAGAAGACCCCAACTTGCTGTGTTTCTCTCTCATCATTCTATAATAGTACCATAGTAAACTGCCCAACCTGCACCTGTGGTTGCCAAAACAAAACAGAACCTGGCAGTTGCGTAGAGTAAGTCCCTTCCATAATTCATCTTTCTCTATATATCTGAAACTGTCTTGTGATATTTTTCTGAATTATTCTTTCAGTCCTGATTCCCCACATTTAGCTTCAGTTGTGTCACCACCTGGCAAAGCTATAAATACACCTCTAGTCCGGTGCACCAGCCATATGTGTCCTATCCGAGTGCATTGGCATGTGAAACTCCAGTATAAAGAGTACTGGAGGGTCAAGATTACAGTCACTAATTTCAATTACAGAATGAACTATACACAATGGAACCTTGTTGTGCAGCATCCAAATTTTGATAATCTAACCCAGGTTTTCAGCTTTAATTACAAGTCACTAACACCTTATGTGGGCTTAAGTAAGTTTTACCTTGCACTACCATAGTCCTACATGAACTTGTGAAGAAATGCTCCAATTCTTACATATTTGTTTTGGGATGTGGTTTTACAGATGATACCGGTATGCTTTGGGGAGTCAAGTTCTATAATGATTTACTTACTTCAGCTGGACCCCTTGGAAATGTGCAATCTGAGCTTTTGTTTAGAAAGGACAAATCAAGCTTCACATTTGATAAGGGATGGGCTTTCCCACGAAGAATTTATTTCAATGGAGACAACTGTGTAATGCCTCCTCCAGATGCCTACCCTTGGCTGCCAAATGCTACTTCAAAACTAGTTTTCTCTTCACTAAGTATAGTCATAGCCACTTTAGCTTGTTTCACAATCTTATTGACTTAACCATGGAGAACAATCTATGTGGAGACATAAAGGGTTTATCTACTCTTTTGAAGTCAAGTCATCTGCACCAGATTGCTAAAACTGAAGGCATCCACATGGTTCATCATATGCACACAAGTTAGAACATAGCTGCATAAATGTTGCCACATGAATTCTGCCCTGTTATTTACTTAGGAGGATAAATTTTTACTGCCATGTATGCATGTAATTTTGTAGCTTTGCATTTTAAAATTATTTAAGTTGCTTGAAGTATTACTTTTTCTTTTTAGAATAGACAATTGATCTTTCTTAGTCTTTAATGAATTCAAGCAAAAGATATAGTTAGCATCCTTTATTCCTTTCTAGAGTCTTTTATCATGTTATTAATTATTTTTTAAACCAAACTTGATGTGAACCTTCCATCCAATCCAAAAGTTGAAGACATTTACATTTATGAGTCATTGCCAATTGTATGTTGTTCAATGTACTTATTCCCATTCGATGTAAGACTTGCACACACTTGGTACTCCAACAGATCATATTTTATTCCGTTTTCAAATTATTGATTTTGATTCATTCTGTGACGATACATGAATTGTAACAAAACCATGCAAAAGGGGATGGGGGGAACTAAATGATGTGTGCAGTGCAACACTAGCTCTTAATTGTTATACTTTACTTTTCAGTCTTTCATATGCCACTGTCCAAGGGAATTTTCTGGAAGAGCTGATTCCTTTTTCCGATCCCTTTCTCTTCCGAATCGTTGCATTACTGTTCAAATGTTACATTAAACTCTCCGAACAAGTCGGGAGTTGTTTGTCTTAGGGTGGGTTTTGGAGAAAAAAAACAAAGGAAAATTATTTTTTATTTTAAATAAAAATATTTTAATTTAATAACTTTTTAAAATAAAAAATATAATATGATAAATAAGTACAAATTTAATATATTAATTATTTATTTATCATCATTAATAATATATAATTATCTTAATTTAATAAAAAAATTATCCTCCCCTTTTTATTCAAAAATCTTATCTTAAACAATGCTTGAAAAAACTTGACAAGGTTGATCACTATTTCCATAAGTTTGCAGATGCCATGGTCAGGTGAATGGAAGCATGGGTGAATTAAGAAACTATTGAGTGACCAAATTTATATTATAAATTATTTAATTAATTTATTTTTTATCAGCTCAATTAATATTTATTAATTTAAATTTTCAATTAATTAAAAATAAAATTATTTTAACTAAAACTAACTCTTAACCTACCTTAAGCCTAACTCCAAAATCATTAATTTCTAAAAAAAATAAAAGTTAACTTTATTAAAGTAATTTTATTTTAAGTTATTAAAATTTACAGTGACAAAAAATTTAAAATTATAATATTTTACATAAGATTATGAAAAATTTTATATTTTTCTCTTATACACCAAAAAAAATTGTTTTTATTAATTATTAATTAATCAAATATTTAAATTGATAAATTTCAATTAAATAATTCATAATCTTATATAATACATCTTATCCATTCAAAAATTTGTGGTGACTGGTAAAGGAAAAGGATGGAGGCAAAGTAATTTTGTTAACTATAACTTTTACACATTTAATAATATTATTAACTCTCATTTAATATTTTCCTTCTCTCTCTTGGTCATATTGTTTATTATATTTATTACTTTCCTCTCTTTCCCTTCAATCTCTCTCAACGTGTTATGCATTTCAAGAAATTTCCACCAACGTCATATTATTTATTATTCCAATTTTGATATTATACAGTTGTATAGTAGTAATAGTATATACTCTATTATCCTATTCGCCAAGGAATCTGTGCAGCACTAGGATAAATTGTTGGGCAGGGCAAATAATACGGCTAACTATACTTATTATATCACTATTTAGAGGCAAGAACAAGAAAATTTGTGTTGAACTTATTTTTTATTAATTTTGTTTTATAAATTTTCATAGAGTGGGTTGTCCCTTATCAGACTGCGTACAATAGCTTTTTAATTTGATAGTGACATTATTGCTTTCGGGAATATGTGTTCAGAATCGATTTCCTTCATTGTTAGGTTATTGTAATGTTCTATTTCCTCCTCCTCCATTTGTTTTCCTTTTCTTTTTAGCTCACATTTTGATATGTGGCCACAATTTCGAGACTTAGATTGATGTAGTCAAAAAGTCGGTGCAGTCATCAAATTCAAAAATAAAATAAAATTGGGACAATAAGTTTACATAAGAAGAGGTAATTTTTAAATTCAGAGGGGATGGAAGGATGTCAAATTCATCTTAGTCAACCTTATTATTTTTATTTTTTAAAATTAGATTAAAAAATGGTTTACAGTTACATTGGCTAATCTTATTCTAAATTGTGTTACTAGTCAATTATTTTCTCTGATTTCATACATACCAATTTATTTCCATCTCTCCTAAATGTATCCCTCCAGGCTCCACGCTCAGAAAAAAAATGGATTTTAGGTTAATGATTGTATTATAGAAAAAGATAAATTAAACTGGGAAAAGTTGTGCCGTCCAATGACAACCGGTTAAAATATTCACGCCACTTTTATTATACTTTGCTTATTTAAAAAAATAAAAGTTGAAAAATTGCATTACAGTATGTGTTTTTTCTTATTTTATTATCCAGTTGAAAAAATTCTAAAAATATAATAAAAGTTACTATATAAATATTGTTGCCTAGCCGAAGAGGTGCCAAAACTCACTTTATTATTTGTTCGATGATAATGAGGACACAAATTAGTTTTATTTCATTTAGATACAACTTTTTCATTTCCAATGACTGATGTTATGGATACATCGTTTTCTTTTTCGGGATTTCTTTAAATACTATTTTTAAAAAAATAATAGAATGAGGGAAATCCTTCCTAGTATTCATTCTCTATCTTTCCTTTTCGTAAACAATTAAGTGCAAGTGTGAAAATCATTTCCTTTTCAGATGATAATAATGTACCAATGGTCTCATTTTAGTTTTTGATTTGATTTTTTATCATAACCTTTAACTTGTTGGTACTTGGGTAGTCATCTTTGCCTACCGTACAAGGTTATGAAATGAGACTATTTAAAGGTTTATGTCTTTGCATGAAGACGGTTGGTGCCACGAAATAGAGTGGCAGCTTAGCAAGATAGTGCATGAAATGCTGAATTTGGCGCTTCTCAACAAGCTTATGAATTGGTGTGGCATGTCCCTCTTCAAATTCCTCGGTTGATGAATTTGCTTGTCTCATCAAAGTGATATATCTTATAGCATTGTTACAACAATACCCTTCCAGAATTAATATTTCATTATGACAAAAAAAGGTCATTACCATAGATTGCACGAAATTGGACATCAGTTCTAGGAAACAATTGGCCTAAATAAGTGTTTATGCCCTGAAGAGTACATTTTGATACGCCTAAGGCTTTTGTTTATTGAATCCATATAGATATATTAACACTGAGAGGGACAATTGTGTCCCAACCAATATCATGGATATAGCCTTACGTATTTAGTTGATCAGTTATTCTACAGACAAGGTCTTGATCCGAATCAGCACAAGCAAACTATTTTAAGTAGTTAGCAGCAGAAGAGAATGGCACCATTTCAAGCTTCTATTTCCCTGTGGCCTAAATTGTCAACGATGGCTGGCACAGTGGTGTCTGTTGCATGCTGCACAATATGCTGCACAACTTGTTTCCTGCATCAAATGGAAATGAAATCTTTATCCTCTGAACTTGAGATGCGTTATGAGAGAATTCAATCCATGTAACAATGGAAAGCAATGCTGCTAGTAAGCAATGTCTTCACCTTGCCTCTTCTCGACGAAAACGGTTCGCCATCATCCCCCTTAGGCAATTAAGGAGGAGGATGACTTGGTTGACTAGAGACCCAAAAGATATGGAGTTTAATTTGATGCACTATTAGTGGGAAAAATAAACGTTTTATACTGTCATTCAATATTAAAAAATGATGCCACATTATTTAATGAGTTTGACAACATTAGATGTCAATCTCATTAGTGCAGCAACACATCATTTGTAAAAATTTATTACACCGATCAAAATAAATCCAAATGTATGTTTAAGATCTATAATTTAGTAAATAATTGATTAAGAAAATACTTTTTTCATTGAATAGTCATTGGCATATAGCCTTAAATGAGAAACACAGATTTCCCGCAAAGCAGAGGAAACATGATTTCAAACTAGTGCTAACAAAAAGTTTACAAGCAGCAAAGTGCTAACAAACTCTGCATAGAGGAAATTAGGTGATTCAATTTTCATAAAACAGGACAACATACCTCTTCCAAAGCACCTTAAGTAATCCGCAGAGTACAAGAAGAATCATTCTCTTGTTTCACCTGCAAGGATTGCCTCTGATGCTCAACTCGCTGAAGCTGTGATGATAGTTGTAGCAAGTCAATGGTTGCACCATCTTCACAAGAAAGACGATCTTTCACATTCAAAAAATCTGAACCTTGGAAGATCCCATCTGCCATATCAAAGTTTACAATATCATTATTGTCTGATATCAATACAGGACTGAGATGACTTCCATCTGCAGGATTTAATTCAGATGGAAAACTATCTGATACTCGGCTTGAAGATGTCTGTGAGCTTATTCCTATCTTTTCAGAGACCTGACTCATGTTGTAGTGATGGCTATGACTGCTTGGAATAACCAAAGAGTGAGCCAAGGGAATTCCTGACGATTGGCTTGAAGAATTTTGGGATTGAGATGACAGAAGAGAGAGAGCACAAGAGTCTGAAATCCCTGATAATCCTTGAACAGCTGATTCTGTATCAAAAACATTGAAGTCCTCACTTCCAAAGGAGGTGTCCTGGAATAGTGGTCTTAACCCAGAATTTTGGACCCTGAGGGCAGGTGGATAGTGGCTATTGTTCTCACAAAAGATACTTCCTGTGGTGGATGTAGCACCATTTTCATGAAGAAAAGGAAATTGTTTTTCATTATATGAAGGAAGTAGAGATCTTGATTGAGGATGTGCATTGGCAATAGGCACAGAAGAAAGTTGCCTAAGACTAGCCCCATGTTCTGCTTTTATAGGTCTCCAGAAGCCACTCATGCCATATTTCTCAGAATGCATGACCCCACTAGGGAGCATCTCTGGGCGAATAAAGGATGCTGATGTTAGCATGGTTCCCTGGAATCTGCTATCTGCAACCACAGGATCTTTATAAAACTTCAAATCAAACAATTTTACTAGTATCAGATGACTACAAAAGTAAAGAAAACTGAGGTCACAGAATCAGTAATATGAGTCATGACCACATTTCAATTAATGACTACTCTAAGTAAATGAAACAGTTCAGAAGTTAATTAAGGAACAAACAGAGCCTTATAATTTAAGCACATACCAAACATACAGTTTAATGACCAATTCAAGAGTTTCTGAATATTAAAACAACTGGAAATTTTGTACCACACTCTTGATGTCGTAGGTCATGATAGTGTGAGAAGTTTATTTCATCCCATGATGCAACAAAAAAAAAACAGTAGTGTATGGAAATTCTCACATTGCTTCATGTCCTTTACCCCCTTTTCAATAAGACAGAAAATGAGTGGCAGAAGCCAGCCTATATACTAGAAAATTAAGGTTAGTAATATGAAATAAAAACTGAGAATTAAAGTTATTTACTGTTAATTAGACTTCATGTTATTAATAAAAACAGACATATGTTAATGTTTCATCATAAAAGTATCATTTAATTCCTGATGGGAAATCTTTCACTCATACACGTATGGTGACTGAACATCTCCTGAGAGATAAACCAACAATTTTGTTGAATAAGTCACTTATGGTTCCCATCCACCACATAACAAAAGAATCCAAATTAAAACAGCTTACACATTGTCCACAAAAATTTAAAAGTTTGCACAAGGTCAAAACACACAATTGATAAAGAGCAGCACAAAACGAGCAAATGTCGGAGAATAAATGAACAATAGGCAATTTAAAACAAAAGGGGGCAATGAGATAGCAGTTCACGTGCTATAGATGTATATTCATGAGGTAAATCAGCATTTATTCTGTAGGGTAGGTGATAAAGTGGGACACCATTTAGCAAATTAACTCTAGAATATAATTTAAGCTGGACCACATTACATAATTTGAATTGTGATTGTGTGAACACAGGAAGTTAGTAATGACATTTCCACCAGAATGAAACTTAACAGAAAATTATATGACAAAGGTACCACAGTATGGACTAGAATCAAAATTGAGAAGTTAAATAGAAAGGCAAACAAAATTTTTGACTCATTTCAATGAGGCTGTATGGGCATATTACATGAAGTCTTTGAAAAGGTGGAAATGAACAGAGAAAAGGAAGCAGCTTTTAAAAGCCATGCTTCTATATTTTTCAGTGCCAACAAAGTTATACATGACATTTAATCAGTGAAGAATACAACAGATTAATGTGAGTGCGTAGGAGAGAGGAGAGTTATATCATGAACTAATTTCAGAATATATATTATTACCACCACATGGCTGGAGCAGCCTCCCAGTTTTCCCAGATTGAATACCCACTTGTGGTTTTCTTCGACGCTCATTATGGCCTGCAAGGCGTTTCCGGCAGCTGCGCTTACCATCATCAAATTCAGCCAGCAAATGAAACCTGGATAATAAACTAAGCATTACAGCAGAGCTATATATCTTAACAGCACAGCATCTTATTTCAAACTTGTCCATTACAATACATTTTAAATAGAATAGCCAATAACCTTAATCATATTCATTAAGAGGAGGAGGGGGGAATGAAAATGATAAAAACAAAAGCAGATAAAGCTTTTAATACCCATATGACACACAATTGAGTAGGTAAAGAGTCATATTCTAGAATTGAAATAGGCACAAAAGAAAAAGAAAAGGAAAGCCTTTGTGAGGCCAAAGTAATTCTGTGTATCAATATATATTAGTTCACGGCAGCATGGAATTAAAAAGCCTTGAAAAATGAAAGTTTGAAAAATTGACCAACCTACTACATTGCTGACAAAACCTCTGTTCAATACCATTGACTATAACTGTGGCAGTCTTGGAGTGAACCTCACAAACCTTGTGCCTCTTGTGGTAGTCTTTGCAGGAGCTGAGATCCTTGTTGCAGCCATAGACTTGGCAGTATGCAGTCTGAGAGTGCACCCCTGAAGCTCTCCCTCTCTTGGGAGGTGTTGATGACTCAGAAGAAGACAAAATGGGTCCTCCTTTTGAAAATGCCGCATCCCCATGATCAGCAAATCCACCCAGCTTCAAATCAATGAGGGAATCCCGGGTGTTGGATTCCACCACAGAGTTTGAAAGCTTTGAATTTGAGTCCCCTCTTTGAGAAAACGCATTTGGGACATCCATAATAGCACTACCAGCGATTCTGTTACTGTGTCTACCATCCACCTTTCTGCTTGGGACACTCCCAATTAGATCATCGGACAACTGTTTCCCCAGCATCTCAGGAAAACCCAATTCCTCAAAACCTTGATTCTCAGTGTTTTGCTGACCCAAAGCCAACATGTCGTTGGAAAAACTACATGGGGTTTTGAGCTCCCAACCCAAGAAAGAACCTTTACTTCTCCCAAGTGTGTTGGGAGGAGAGAGTGTGTCATTGGAGACATACTCCTTTTCTTCAGGAACATAGCTCCAAGATTCCATTACATGCAAGTTCAAGACAAACAAAGCAAACAACAATTGACTCTTGAACAGTGTCCTAACAGTGTTGCTGTAGCTAAGGTTGAGCTTGAATTTCCGTTTGCATAGCCTCAACTGAGCAGAAAGGTAACGAAGAAAAACCGTTGAAAAAGCATTGTTGTATTCTGAAGAAAGAAAGAGAGAAAAAAGAAGCAAATTTAGAGAACCAGAAAGCAATAGTTTAGAGAGGTGTTGGATTCCTGAGAAACCAAATAGATTGGGGAGAAAGGGGAAAGGGGAAGAAAGAAACGGGGAGTGAAGAAGTGAAATAAAAGAGAGTGTGAAAGAGAAATAGATAATTAGAGTGAAATGAATGGAGAAGAAAGGAAGGAAAATAGATAATTAGAGTGAAAGAGAAAGAGAAAGAGGCATTGAGATGAGAGTGAGAGGAGGGTAAGAAAAGGAAAAGGAAAAGTAGTAGTTGGGAGAGTATGTGGAAGTAGTGAGCGTACTTGAAATAGTGGGGATTGTGGAAGGTGTTGAGGAAGACGCAACTCAGTGTGAAAGAGAATTTACTGCCATGGAAATTGAAAGGGTTTGCTTTGTGTGTTGCTATTTTTGGAGAGAGACAATGAGAGTGGACAGAGTTCCACGATGCTAGCTACGATGGGAGCCATTCACACACGGAACTCAAATCAGACACATCTGCAGCTCTACACTCTGTGTGAGAGAGAGAAAGAGCTACGTTTCTTCTCCCATTTTCTATTATTTCAATCCAAAGTTATATTTTTATAATTTCTGATAGAAAAACTTCAATTATGTAAATATTGCTTAAAAAACTAACAAATTTTTATTTTAAATTATATAAAATGTTTAATAATATTTTATTTCTTAATTATAATGTTTTACAAATTAGCATTTTTCTAAAACTTTTTATTTTGACTCCCATTTTTTTTATACAAATTAACTAATACGTTATTTTTATATTTATGTGAAAGAAAATTAACAAAAGAAATCATCAATTCATTTGAGTAAATAAAATAAAAATTAGTAATTATTAATTGAACTATAAAAATCAATTTCATCCAATATAAGCTACAATATTATATATATATATATATATATATAATGTTTGTATTTAAAAATTTTATATAATTATTTATTCTTTATGTTTTAATTTAAATTTAATTATATTTTTTATTTATTCATATATTTTAAATAAAATATAATGTGAAATTATACTTCAATTTAAAATTAAAATTACTATAAAATTGTAGTTAAATCGAATAAAATAATTTTTTTAATAAATCTAATATTAAATAAATTGAATAAACTGTACAGTTGGTTGATTTCAAATGGTACACGTTTAATTCTTCTAGGGAATATATAGATATTTTAACTTACCAATGATAGTCTCCACTCAAAGATATACATTCCATCTAAACAAGAAACAACTAAATAACTAATAGATTTTTTTTAATATGCATTGAAAACTTATAATAAAAACCAGAGTCAAATTCAAAAAAGGCAAGAATGTGTCTCATTCCTTCTATCAAAAGATATTTTGTGAATATATATATATATATAATAATCAGACCAAGATAATTAATAGATTGTTTAGTTCTTTAATTATATTCATTATAACCAGATTATATCTATTAGGACAATATATCTTACTTAAAAAATTAATTTTTAATAACTAACTGAAAATAATCTTAATATATATTGAAAATATTTTTCAGTAAATACATAGTAAAAAAATATAACTATATATTATAGTCTATTTATTTTTAGCTCCTTTCTTAGATTTTTTTTTTACAAGAGTATGAATATAATAAGTTTTTTATTAAAATTTATATTATCTAATATGTTAATAATATTAAATGTTATAGGTTTTAATATAAATTATTTGTCAAATATTTATTGTATAAATCAAAAAATTAATTAAATTGAAGTGTTTGATCTTTTCTTTAAAACGTGTTTAATCAAATGAGTTGTGTGATAAATAAGCATCAACAGGTTTTATAAATGAAAAATAAAAAAAAGGTTGTGAGTTTGTTTATTAATTTATTTTATTTAATTAAAAGATAAAATTAACAAACCGAAAAATTTTGTTAACCTGTTTTAACTTTATTTAAAAAATAAATTTTGCTAGGTTGTTGTTAACATTTTTGCGATAATTACTAAAGTTGTTTCACATGCTATTTAAAGTAATATAGAATCTTTTTAATTTTTAAATTCAAATTTTTTATTTTTTAAATATTTTTATAACAATCCTTAATTAATTAATTTTTATAAATATATTATCATCTTATTTTTTACAATAATATTACTAATTTTGATATTTTTCATTTTATCATAAAATATGATGTTATAAATTATCATTTGAATATATGTTAATTATTTTAATTTAACAAATATAAAAAATATTATCTTAAATTAATTATTTAATAAAATATTAAATTTATTTTAAATTTTATAAACTTAATTTATATAATAATTTTTTTAATTTGATGATTGATTAAAAAAATTTAATACTAAATAAAATAATTTTCACATAATTATTTTTTAAAATAAATTGATATTTTTAATTAAAATTATAAAAATATAAATCATTAGAATGAAAATATGTACGTAACCTATATGCAAAATAAAGAATAAATAAAAATAAATAAAAAAATTTATTTCATAAGCAATCTGCATGTCTTTTTTTTTAAAATAAATTACGTTGTTGTGTTGATTAATTAAAATTTTGACTGTATTTTTTATTTTTTTTAGTTTGATTTATGTATATTTTTAGTTTTAAATTTTTTTCAAGTAATTTTAATCCATTTATCTTTAAAGTTTAACAATTTTGGTTGTTTGTTATTTTTTAACTTAAAATATAATTTTTCATTTTTATAAAATAAGTTAATTAAATTATATTTTACTTAAATTAAAATTTTCAATTTTCTTACTCCTCAAACCTTAACATAACATAATTTAAAATCCTTCAAATTTTATCAAAACTTTAATTTTAAAATTTTAAATTTATACCGTATCTGAATATTATTACAAATCTTTCTAAAAATTGGAATAAAAAAATGTTTGAAGAATTTAATTTAAAAAATTAATTTTATTAAAGTTTAAAGATTAAGAAAATTATTTAAAAAATATTAAAACATTAAAATTACAAATAAATTAAATAAAAAGAAAAAATAATAACTAAAACTTCTTTAAATTATAAAATGTTTATGTACCAACTCATTTTGCATCCTCCTCACAACATAAAATTTGGAGCTAGAAAAAAAAAAAAAAAAAAAAAGAGTCAGATTAACGTAAAATGAAGTGCCATCTACTATGGTACTAGCTGCTTTTGTATATCTTCGCCTGAAGGACATGTTTTATCATAATGAATAATATAATATAATTTATATTTTAAATTCATACAATAATTTATATAATATTTTATTTGTATTTTTTATTTTATTACTATTTTTGTTATACACTTGTTTCTCATCTCGTTTAATCTTTCTCATATTTTATACAAAATATTATAGAAAAGTAAAGTGAAAATAGCATTTATCCTTTACAATTGTTATTAAAACAGTACATACTTTTATGCAAGTTTGTCATCAATTATATATAATCATTTTAAAAATTATCTGCTTCAAATTTATTTTTATGGCATTGTATTTTTAAATTGAAATTTTACAATTTATTTACTTAAGCTTTACATAATTAATATTTTATTATTTTTAAAATCCTAATTATAATTATATCTTAAGTTCTATTTAGTTTTACACACGTGTATGTGTGCGTCTTTATACGTATATGTTATGTTTGATGTTACTGTGATGATAACTGATAAAAATATTAGTTTGTTAAAAGAGTTTAATTTTTATTTATTGTTAGTATAAAAATATTATATTATTAATTAATTAAAAAGTATAGTAAATATGATTTTTAAGTAATTAATATAAATTTAATAATTTTTAATGATATAAATCCGTAACTGAATAAGAATGTAATATATATATATATATTATCAGTGTATTTTAATTAAATTACAGTTATTAAAAGTTGTAAAAGTTTATTATATTGTTTCTGCGTCCCTTGATAAGTCATGTAGGAATATGATAATTTAATTTTAATATTTTTTATTATAAATTTTTTATATTATTAATTAATTAAAGTGCGTGGTAAGTATAAATTTTGAAGAATTCTGATAAAAAAAATTTAATTTTGATATATTACAGGTATACAGATTTTTATATTACTTCAGGTATGATTTTTTAAATAGCTATAGTGATGTGATAATTCACAATTAAATAATAATATAAAATTTTGAAAACTGTTGATGTATTTTAATTAAATTTCTATTATAAATTTCATAATTATTAACCATATAAAGTGTGCATATTTTAATTAAATTCAAAATATAAAAAATTACAAAATATCATTCTATAGAAATGGTTGATAAAAATCAATTTTGATCAAATCTTTAATTAATTGTACAAAACAAATTTTTGATTATTTAGAAAACTAATAGGGGTATAACTTGAAAAAAGGGAAAAAAAAACTTGTGAAAAAAAAAAAATCGATCAACTAAAAGAAAGATATGCAATATTCGTGCAAAAATTGAATTATGAATGAATTTAGGATGCACAATTTTATCTATGGAATTTCTAAATTATTGGTTAACTTTTTTTATTTGATCCACCTTTTAATATCTAATGGAAATGTGATAAATTAATATTAAATGACATATTTTTTAAGATAAAAAAAAATAGTTGAATAAAAAAAAAGGTTAATTTATACGAAAGTTCAAATATCAAAGTTGAGTATGTTTAGATTTGAAGTAATATATTTATGTTATTTATTAAAAGGTTACCATGAAATTTTCACTTTTGATATAAATGTGTTAACATTCTATACTATTATTTTGCACATTTCCACTAATTTAAAAGTATCATATTTTAATTGTTAATATAGTTAAATTCTTTATTAAACATCTTCATATTTCATTTATTAAACAATATTCAATAATAATTATTCTCTTATTTTTTTAAATAAAAGAAAATTTATTTCTTTTAAAATGTTTGTTATTTTTTTTTATTTTATTTTCTACCTCGTTATATATTTTGTATGAAACATTCTTTAAAATCAACATATATACTTAGATGAAACTTTAGATTTTCTATTATCAACATAATTTATCACAAAAGATATTTTATTATTATTTTTTAATTTAAATTATGATTTTTAATAAAAAATTATTTTATTTATTTTTAACATGTATAATTAAATCATAAACCATAAGGTTGGAACAAATATTTTCATGACTACATTTGTTAACAATAATTCTTTTTTAGAAATGAAATCCCTCTCCTATTTTGTTATCTTTCCGCATAATTATATATATATATATATATATATATTTATTTATTTAATTATTAATAAAAAATATCATTCTTAATAATTTATAATTAATTAAAAAGTAGACAATACTATAACCGAATTAAAAAATTATAAAGTTAATTAAATTTAAGATTTATAGTATCAATATAAATTTTAAGTTTCCAATTTGTTAATTAATAAATTTTTTGTTGCTTTATATTTTTTTTTTATTATTGTTTTACATAATCATTAAAAAATAATTAAATAATATTATTATTATCTAATTATTAACTATTTATAAATTTTGATAGATAAGTGAAATTCTCTTTCTTTAAAAAAAATTATATATAGTCATGATCAAGTCTAAATCCTAATCACTTTTTTTATAATTCAATGTTATTCATTTACATTTCCTTATTGTTTTAATGGGCTCCATTTTTATTTTTTTCTTTTAATTTAAATTAATTTTAATTTATAATAACTGCAATTAAATTGTTGATTTTCTTTTTTCAATACTAGAGACTTGATTAATCTAATATAAATTGCATAGTTCTTGTGGAATGATATTTTAAATTCCGTGACTTTAATTTACGATTTTCATAGACATGCATTTGCTTGGAAACTCAAAAACTTACATTCATATATAATATAATATTTTTTTATTTTTATCCAAAAACTTCAATTATCATATAAAGTATATAAAGTAAATAGTTAAAAAAAACATAAAAATTCATCTAATTTATTAATTCATTAACTAATTGAAAATTAATCATTAAATTTAATCCTTCACTTTCACGACTTAAAATCTGGTTTATCTCATAAATTTTTTAATTGAATGTAATATATCCATTATTCAAATAATTAATTAATATGTAATTTTATTTTTATCTCTTAAATTATTTGTATTCTTAATACTTTAAATTTTTTTAATCCAATTAAATTCTCTTATTTTAAAAAAGTTTATCAAATTTGGTTCTTCGCTGAATTTGATTATCTAAAATTTTTTATTTTTTATTTTTTTAATAATTTTTACAAATTAAATCAAATTATCTTTTAATAAAATTTAACAACCAAAATATTAATCTTTTAAATATAAATAAGTAAATAAATAATCTTAATATTTTTCCTCTTCGAACTATAATTTCACATATTATAATTTTTTTTTTAATTTTTTCAAGTTTACATACATTTTTTTTAACTTTTAAAATCACTTCATCTTACAACTTTATTACAAATTTTAAAAAAATAGATAAAAAATAATACTTTACAGAATTTATATAAAATATAATAGAAAATTAATCTATTATATTTTAAAATTAAACAAAAATAATTAATAAAAATTCAAAAATAAAAATTATATATAATTAAAATAAAAAATTTATAATTACAACAATATTTAACTATACAAATGGTAGTTAAAATATATAAAAATAAGTACAACAAAACAAACGTGATAAAAAAAAAACTGCAATATTATATGATAATTTTAAAAATATAAAAATTTAAAACATAGAATCCGAATTATAACCCGACTATGAGTTTAGTTTCACATTACAATAACTAAATTCAAAATCAAAACCAAAATTAAAGAGAAATTTATAATCTTAAATGAAATATCTCACTTCAAATATATGAGCTTTCGCGTCAGATTTCTCCTAGATTGAACTCATTAAGTTCTATAAAAAACAAAGAAAATATTAGGTCCTGACTGTTTTATATTTTTTAAAACAGTTTTTAATTAAAAATATTAAAAAAATTATTTAAATAATGATTTTTTAAAAATTTTTTAATAAATATATTTTTAAAGTTTTTAAAATTTAAAAAATTAAAATAACATTAAATTAAATTAGTTTATATTTTTATTCTTCCCTTCATTACTTTCCTTTCTTTTTTACCCACTTTCACCCTACTTGCAAATATAATTTATAAATTATTTTACAAAATAATTTTTAAAACTAAAAATAAAAACACAAATCAAACATCTCCTTAATAACATATACACTTAGCTGTTTAAAATATCAGCATTATACCAAATTTTTTCTTCAAATAAATAAGTAACATGAGTAATTATTAGTTACCTTGGTGTTACTTTATTTTATCGTTTTTATATGTTGCAATATGTAAATGCATTAAATAAGGCATTTATTCTTTCAAAACTATTAGTAATAGTAAGGCATTTATTAAACTTAAAGAGGTAACAAGTAATTTTATTGTAAATTCTTTCTGGCATTAGCAATTATCTTTATACGATGAGAGTCTTCCTACACCTTTATTATTTTTATTTTTTTAATGAAAATAAAACTAAAAAAAGGTAACTATTCACTTAATTAAATAAAAATATTCCTAATTATTTGATTTAATTTATTAAAAAATAAATTACATCTATATCTATTGAGTTTTAATAAAAAAAATCCTTGATATTTTTATTTTTTTTACTCTACATAAACATCTTTTAATTTATTTAATAATATAATATTATGTATTTTTCTATTATATAAATTATCCTTAATTTCTTATACAGATGTATAAATAAAGAAAATCAAAATAATGTTAAAACTAAGAAAGAAATTGAGCAAAATTTTATTAGATTTTAAGAAATATGAATATAATTTATTGTTTATTAAAAGTTTGATTAAAATTATTTATTTAGTTAAATGAGTAAGTTTAAAATTAAAATTAATAATTTGAATATATTAAATTTAAACTTTGTAAACGTTCATTAATAATTTGCAAGTAGCTAGTGTATGGATGTGTATTACCTAAAAGTTATCATTTTATTTAATACATATCATTTTCATAATATTTTAAAAAATTATAACTCTTAAAAATGTAAATCCTGAAAAATATAATTTTAAAAATAAAAAACCCTATAAAAGTAAACTTAGAACAATAGCAGAATAAAATTTAAGAGTGAGGATGGGTTGGAGATAAGATTAGGGCATATTTGGATGGGCGTAAAAAACTTCTAAAATCATATTTGAAGATGTTTGAAATTCATGTTACAAAATTGATTTTGGAAAATGAAAATTAAATTAATGTGATTAATTATAATTTTTACATTAAATTAAAATTTTTAGATCAAATTTTGTTATATATTTTAAAGAAAATCTAAATGTACAAAACACTATTTTAAATTTACTTTTAATTAAAATTAATTTTAGAAAATTAAGTTAATCTAAAATCACTTTTACAGGTGTCCAACTAAATCCTAACCTGATGGATAATGATCTCGAAAAGTGGGAAGTTCGGATAGCAAAAGCAAGAACCTCCCTGTTTCAAACTCAAAATGGGTTTCAGAGGAGAAATTTTTCGAAGAATGTTCTAAACGTGAACCAAACAAATGTTATAAAGAAGAAAAAATAAAGTTTTATTTTCTGTTTTTAAAAATAGTTTATTAATAATAGTAATAATAATTAAAAACATTATCTGTTGAATGTAATTATAAAAAAATGGATCTATTTGAATAATATTTTAAAATATAATAGAGAAGAAAAATTGGTTTGACAATCCTTTCTTCATTTGATATTTAAAAAAATCTAAAAATATATTTTTAAAATTAAAAAAACTAAAATATTTAAAATATTATTATATTTTTAATGATATATAGTTTGTAACATAACTTAAATTTTAAGAGTGAGATTTGATTGTAGTAGATGATTAGTGGATATTGACTTTTACAACTGTTTTTAACAATATTCAAACAATTTTTTTTATTTTTCTTATTTACAGATCTATTCTAAAATTGTTTTTAAATTAAAAATTAAAAACATTTTCAAACAGATTTAATTTAAAAAAAAATTAAAACCATAAATAAAAATAATTTAAGGTATTTTAATTTTTACAGAAATAAAAAATGTTAATAAAAATAATTATTAATATTATCTAATTATATATATATATATATAAGTAAAAATAAAAATAATTGAATTTTCCAGCGGATAAATGCGAAGGGAGGGAAAAGAGGGATGATTATGAAGGAGATACAGTCAATGCCAACTCATCATGAAAATTAATATGTTGGGATCTAATAGACAGGACCCATATTTCTGATTTACCCCTTTTATGACACGTGTCAATTTACATTAATTATTTTTAACGTTTTGCGCGCGTGACATCACGCTGAAGGGGAGAGAGTGTGACTTTAAGATCTACAAGACTACAACTAGGAAGGGGGTGGGTCCACCACGGGCAATGGGAACGCTACCCGCTCCGCTTTGTATACTTCCTTTCTGTTGTTAAAAGAAAAAACGCACAGCTCCACCCATGCCTTCTCCCCAAATGGAAATTAATTGTCTTATTCCAAATTTCAACTTTCTCTTTCTCTCTATAAAAATCTCTTTTCTTCCCCAAGTAAAACTCAACTACTACCCTACGTCGCTATCTTCATAACTCCTCTCAAATTCATCATTTTTTCGCTTCTTAAATTCTACCCCAAACAAATTATATCAACTTACATATATTATTATCCATATGAATCATGATCACCAAAACACCTATTAGATACCTTATCAAAATTTTACTGATATGTTCACAAGACTGGTTATTTCATAAATCTTAGGAAGGAATTAATAAAATCTCTTATTACTATTTTGAGATGATATAATATGTGTTTAATTATGTTACACCAACAATTATTATAATTATAAAGTAATAATAAAAATTATTTTTAAAATTTTTAATTTTATTAATAACATATTTATCCTAAAACTTTATTCGCTTGATTAACTTTTTGAAGTAACTTTATTTGTTGCCCTTTAAATAACCAAGTTTTGAGGAATATAACGACAAGACATAAACAAATAGACGTATGACAAATATATACAAGACAGGCTCACTTTAACAGAAATGAAAAATCGTTGTGCACTAAAATTGGGTTAGTTATGCATTCTTCTTCATTTTTTTTTAGCTTGTGATATACTACTAATCCCTCCATAGCCACGTTAGTGAAGATCCATGATGTGTGTATGCTTTGAATTGTACATTGCACTATAATCTGTTTTTATTTTATTTTAAAATATATATACTCCGTATAAGTTGTTGATGGTGATTAGTCTTTTTTTTTTTCCGTAGAGATACTAATTTCAATTATTATATTGAAGAATTGCCCTATGTAATTCCTCAATCTTTCATCCACAGATAACTAATGTCAGGCCGGGTTATTTGACAGTTTTTTATAATAAAAAAAATGGATGAAATTCAAATTTTGAAAGTAATGTAAATTACCCTAACTCTTAATTCTAGATTTCCTGGCATTTGATATTAAATTCATATTTTGCTTTTAAAAATAAAGTTAAATTATGAAGAATTAAATTGTATGTTAAACTTCAACGTACCTTTAAAATTAAAACTGAATTTCCATTACCATCCATCAAGGAAGAGAAAATGGTTAAATTAAAAGTAACTTTGATATTTAGTCATATAAATAGTAAAATTATTTATATATACCATAAATTTTATTTTAATAATTAATTACCATAAAAAATAATAATTAACTTTGTTACATCTGTGATTATTCGAAATAAAATTCTAACCTATTAATAAAATATGACAATTGATTACGTCAATAAGTTAGTAGTTATATTTGTTATTATTTTTCTATCAAAAGAGTTCACTGTCTTGTCAAAGGATATAAGAAGTCACACCTTCTTCCACTCTCTAAGGAAAGGAAATTGCTTACCAAATTGGCATTATATGGTGATTGGAATCTTCGTCAATACTATAAACTAAGAAATTCGCAAATTGGTCCAAGCTGATATTATTGGGATCTTCATACCCAGTATTATTCCTTTAGCTTGAATGATTTTCTTAGTTCAAAAGATTTTTTTTTCATTTATTTCTCTCTCCTTTTCATTACTAAATAAAATGAATTGAGATGTTCTGGATACTTTCTTTAAACTGTTCATATAAGATTAAGGATAAAAAAAAATCAAGCCCTTTATCAAGAACGTATAATCTGATTTACATAATTAAATAAGTGAAGTGAAAATTCTTTTTAAAAACAATTTAACAAAATCCTTTTAAAGTTAATAAGTGTTAAGCCTAACATGGCTTACAATGTCTTTTTGTTAAATAAATCAAGCGAAAGTTCTTTTAAAAATTTATTTGACTAGAAAGAATTTTTTAGACTTGATAAATCAAATTAATTGGGAATGTTATTATTATGTGTTAGAAATATAGATATTATATTTACCATGATTGAATAACATGAATATAATAAGATTGTAATTACACGAATTAGAATACTATATGTATGAAAGAAGAGGAAAATAGAGGAATGAAATCTACCTCTTTAACGATGTTGTTATTTATTTTGAGTGTCTTTAAATCTACTTAAATTCGTTTGATTATCTTAAATTATAGGATAGGATCTTCCTTTTTTAAAAAATAAAGTTGATGAAAATTACATAAGTATTTAAAATATTTAATCAAGTATTTAATTTGAAAATTTTCATTTAATTTTAATTTGTTTCTATTATCTTTTTTATTACTTGGATTTCTTATTTTATTAAATTTGTTAGTTTTGATCTTTATTAATAAAATTCTCTATATTTTAGTCTAAAAATAATCATTATGTACAATTTAATTGCTTAATTTATTTTTTAACTAATATTTAACTTTTAGGAGATTATTAAATTTTTATAAAAATTATAAATTTTGGTCTTTAAATGTATTAACTTTTTTCATATATTATAGATATATTTTTGTGAGAAAAGAACTAAAATATGACAAAGTTGATATCAATCCGTAGAATGCAACTTTCAGAGATTAATCTATATATTTATTCAAATAATATCATCATTTAATAGAAATTTTTAATAATAAAAATCAAAACCGATAAATTTTATAAAACGAAAATTCAAAATCATAAAAATAATATGAATTAAAATTAAAAATCAAAATAAATTGAAAGACTAAAAATTTCATTAGATTTATCTAAAATTATGATCATATTTTAATATAATTTTAAAAAAAAAATTAAGAGAAGACCTATCCTTTCATGAAGACTTATAATAGTTTACACCATACTTCATTTATGAAGTTATAATATTTTCACCATCGTAAATTTAAAATAGTAATATATAAGCTACATTGTTCATATACATTATTATGATAAATGGTTAACAAAGTAAAATTTTCACACTCTCAGAGTTTCTCACTTCACAATCCTTTTTCTATTAGTTATTAATGGATTAGGATATAGATTATTTAACTAATCTACACACACGTTTATAAATCATAAATTTTTAAACCATTTATATAGTACCATCCTTCTACATTGATTTTATAAATCAATATAAGACAACACATTATATTGAAAAATAATTTTTTAACATTATAATGATGTTGAAAATGAAGAATGATATGGTTAAAATTATATAGTTATTTATTTAAAGATATAATTTTTTGAAATATTTAAAAGTTTTTTTTGAAAATAAATATTTATATTAATATAATTTTTTAACATTATGATAATGTTAAAAATAAAAGATGATACGGTTAAAATTACATAGTTATTTATTTAAGATATAATTTTTTTAAAACTATTTAAAAGTTTTTTTGAAAATAAATATTTATATTAAATTTTAAATAATAATGTTTTTAAAAAAAATGAAGACTTAAAAATTATATTTCCATATCATCATATTTTAAGTCAAGATTTAAAAGTAGATAGATGAAACTCTTAACTTTTTGTTTAAAAAACAAACAGCCTAATCTAAATCCATTTTTCACCTTACATAATATTTTTTTAAGACTTAAAATATGAAGAGTGTACAAAGTCACTTGCCTTATTTGTAAATTTAATTTTTACCCAGAAGAATTGGGCACATAATAAGAATTAAATTGATGATGATTTGATTAAAGAGATTCTTGAGTGGTACCAATATATATAAATATGGTATATGAATAAAAAAATGGGAAGTAGTTGAGTCATTAGATGAATGTGCATAAATGTTTCACATGATATCTCTATCAAGTAGCTAGTGGGCATGTTGGGGGACACAGACTAGGTAGCCTACAAACAAAAATACATGGAGGGAGATGAGGAAATGAGAAGATTGATGGGAAAAAAACGAAAGGGAAGCTATATGTGGCACCCAAACACGACACTTTATACTGACATGTGGAACATTATCATATATCAATATGCCCGAGTTTCTACGTGGTCTAATATCTAACAATACTATGGTGGGGGCTTGGTGAGGGGGGAACCTACTGCACCAACTCTGGAATTAATCGATGTTGTTGGTGATGAGAGCATGAAAGCTCTGTCATAACCAAAATTCATGGCCATCCCAATCCCATGGCTTTCTGCGTAGAAAGCTGTTCTCAATCCTACCATTCATATATATGTGGTCCCAAAATTATTTCTTTTGTAGGATTTGATGCATACAACTGTCATTTTTTCCTTTGTACCCACAACTCAATTACGGCTCTCCAACATTTATGTGCAATGCTTAGTGTTTTCAATGTTTTATTTTTCTTGTTGCTTTTCTGGGTTAAGTTGGTCAAAGATCCAACAACCAAAAATAACCCAATATTTACTATTAAATTAACACAGTTATTCGTGTTACATTTCTCAAAATTTGCATCTGTTTTCCAAGGATATAATAATAATAATATCATATTCATTCTAGTCCTGGCTTGAGTTACCAAACATGTTAATTAGTATCATGCAAAAGGAAGTTTAACAGTACAAAAGTAAGTTTGTCTTCCAAAATAAATTACCAATGAAAATCAAATACACCCATAAATGATAAAAATTCTCAAATTGGTGCTGTTATTTTTTTTATTTTTTTTTAAATTCCCCAACTAGTTATGACCCCCCCCCCCCCCCCCGGTTTTAAGTACCTGACTTTATAATGTGGAATTCCATCCACAAAAATCCACCATCTCTAGTTCTTACTCCTCCATAAAGTTAAAGCATCATTATTTGACCGAGTGTTAGAAAAGAAAGGAGAGAAAACCAACCACAAATAAGGCATCTTTCTTTCCTTCCCTCCAACCCACCCCTTTCCTTTCCAATAACCTTAATTCCTTGCTTTATCGTTGGTTAGGGGAAAGATATTAGCACAAAATTATGTATGTAAACTGCTGGTTCAAGTTGGTCAAGCCTTTGCTTTAAGGCTTTTACTGTTATTGTTGTAATTAACTTGAAAATTTTGTACTAAAAAATAATAAAGGTTTTTTCTTGTTAATGATAGAAGTATAATTTGTGTATCAACTTATTCATTCATAAAATTACTTATAAATTGAAGTCAACACAATTAATAATAAGGCCACATTTATTCTCTTACTCTTCTAATTTAATGCTTAACAGATTTCTATTATTATCTCATGTTTTTCTATTATAATATGACCAGCTCATAAACACTATTGCCTCCACATTTCATATATATATTTTTTATCTTTCATTTATCTATTCTTACAATTTCTATATAAAATTTGATGTACTTCCAAAAAATGCTATATGTTGTTATTACCACTATCACCATCATCGGCCCAATATCTTGGAAAAATCTCAACTATTGATTTGGTAATTGCACAATAATTGAGAAGGAAAGAAAATGCAATGCATGGTTGAGATTTCGGGTGTACAAAAATTATGGCCAGAAGACAGTAGAGGATCAGAATTCCTACTACTGAGTAGTAAAACAATAACCATACTGTAAATTTGAAATCATCAAGGTTTATAGTAATTAATTGACATTGATTTCAAGGTCTTGTTTCCCTACAGTCAAAAAGTCTTCTTCCACTGTCTCCTTTGGGGCATTCATTAGAACTTGAAAAAAATCAATTTAATTTGGTTGTAACTTCCCAACTAGCTTTAAATAAATTTTCATTAATTAAACATTAACCAAACTCTGACATGGAAATGGAAATATTTTACAAAGAAGGGTGAGCAAACAAAATCAATGTTTGTCAACAGCACCACAAATTTGCAACGTAAAAGAGAGGATGGTTGTTTGGCCCAAGTACCTGCACACACACAAAATGGCAAGGTTATCATTAATGGTGAGCCCATCGGTTTGGTGCACTGGTTGGACCATTATTACAAAGTTAAACAATTTGATGTTGAACTTATCTAATTGTGTTAGGTCATGCAAGAATGCTACAATGTACAAGTCAATAATCATCCACCATTCCAAAAACTTTGGGAAAATTATTTATTGAACTTAAAAAAAAAATATGGTTGTTGCAAGGAGAAATACTCTGTTGCAGCACAGATTTGTCCTTGGACCCTTCACTGTGCTGTCAGTGGTCCTATACCTTAAAAAATACACAGATCTATTCATGTATGGTTCATATGTGCTTCACAGGGTCACAGGTGTCATGTAAAATATCAATCACATTGTATCATATGCTGAAGAGTCTTACTGACAAAGTATTTGGATTAGCAGATACCTTGTGGTTCAGGATAAGCTAAGTCAATTTTCAGGATTGTATAAGGGACAAAACTTAAGTTGCAGTATTACAGGTACTTTTTGTACTGTTTTTCAATTAAATTAAAATTGACCTCGGTAATTAACACAATAAAAAACATTTAAAATTGACATTATTTATTGAAATAAAATCACAGTTTTGGTTAAAGAAAAATGCTAAAAACATATTTAGTGTTGTACTTCAATTTTCTCCTTATATAATATACCCCTCCAACCATGGCAGCCAAACTTCATTTATGTTAACATATGCCAGATCATGAAAGTACTTGCAGCTGTTATCAGATTTGACTTCCAATAGTATACACTAAAAATGAGGCAACTGAATTGAGACACTGCAAAAGTTATTGTGATGTCAGTAATAATGAAAAATACTGTGGTATTTTGAATAAGGAGTAAAATATTTTCAAAAATCATCATGGTTAGCAGTTTCATAAAACTAATTGTTTTTCTTCTCCAAGATTCTAGTATGCTTGTAAGGCTTTTAAAGGAATATTGAGTTTTTTTTCCACCACTGACAATATATTCTACCATGTATTAATTGTTATGACAAATGAAATTTGTTTTAATTTTTTATTTATAACTGAAATTAAGACCAGAACCGAAAATAAACAAAAAGAGTTGTAATTAATTTTGTTTAACTTTAAAACATCTAAAAATAGTATACAAAAAACTGACCGAAATTCGAAAGTTGATTGTGTTGGGAAGCACTATATCCCAATTATATGCCGGCCATAAAACAAATATCCTAAGTAAATTGTGTACTTTTAGAAACTCTGAAGATATTATCTTCTTTCCTTTTTGAAATAAAAATAAATAAAAACAAAGAAAAAATTATATTTCATATTTTTTATATTTTCCTTCGTGTTCATGTTTTTTTTTTGTTTTGAATAACCTAATATTAAAGAGAGAAAAAAAAAGCGCATCTTAAAGTAGTGATACCAAACTTTGACTCTCGGGCAAGCTAACCTTTGTATTAAAAAGAATCTAATCCCAACTAATTAATACCTAAACTGTGCCCATAATTTTTAGATGACCAAACTTTAACTAAATAGAGGTCCAACCCAACAACTAAAATTTATTCACGAAATCTGCCCTAACATTAAAAACAGGGAAACAAAGCATAACATAAATCCATACTATTTGAGTTTTGATCCAAAATGAATTAATCCTAGTCTCGGTAATCCAAAAGGGTGGACCGACATTCACACTAGGAAAGAAAATGAAGAACACTATAGGAGGAAAGAATCTGGTAGTGCAATCTGGGGGTGATAATTTTAAGAGGACACAATGAATAACAAACATAATCATGAAATCAACGCAATAACTCTATAAAATATGGAATGATGCACATATAAGTAATCCCCCGAGAACATGAAAGGGTTCTTCTAAGTAGAGGTCTCAAGTTTGAGTTTTTACAAATAATTTTATACTCTTATATTTCATTTTAGAATGTATAGAGCAGTACAGAAAAAAAAGATGTATTTGAATGTAAATAATTAATGTTTTATCTAACATCAAGATTAGATTATTGCGTCTTAGACCAAATATTTAAAAGTAAAATAATAAGAAAAACACACAAAAATGATAAATGATACTAGCCAAATTCTTATTGATTTCTCTCTAATCTTTCTCTCGGTTTGTCTTTTTTCCAAAACTTCTCTATCAATCGATGCTTTCACTCATTTAATATATAACTGTAGAAGTGAAACTTATTCCTTTTCAAACTCTATCATATGTTTTTTTTTTCAAATTTCTTCAGGTAACTTCTTATCTTCGTCCACTCTCATCTGGTCCCATTTGTTAAGCTCCAAACTTTTAGTAGATTGAGTCTTATCACTTTCTTTTCCTCACTTTTTTTTTCTTTTCTAAATGTCCAATCAAAACAGGGTGTCTGTTCATCTCTTTTCTCCCAAATTCTTTTATAAAGAAAGAGTTACAAGGCAAAGGGTCACCCCCGTAAATTACAATCTGGAAGTTGAACCCGAAATATAAATTTGAGGTCCAAATGCTGAATTTTATTTTCATAAGTTGACCATATATATCTAAAAGCATAGTCTTTGTTGAGCATGTATATATAGTTTTAGGAATGACTTTGTCAAATTTGTCCTGCATATAGTTCAAAGCATTTCAATAGTGTACAATAATCTCAATTAATCCAACTTAGAAGTAACGAAGAGACGAAATCTAATTTGAATTATGTTTTAGTGACTCGTCAACGTTTAAGCCATGAAGTCTTTCAATGGATTAAACAAAATTTTAAAGTTTAAAAACATTGCTTCACTACTCTTAAAACATAAGGGATTGTTTTGGGTCAGTAAAGGAATAGAAATGAGATTCGAAAATAAATTATAAAAAAGTGCAATTTTATCTTTTACATTATGTATAAGACGTGGCTACATTTATGGGTTAGCATAGCTTAGATGTTAATAGAGCTCATCATGTATAGCACATGCCTTTATACAAAGTTGTTGAATTAGTTGTAACCGTATCATTTCCATTCTGTTATAACTGTTATAGTTTAGTTTGTTATAACTGTTATAGTCTGGTTTGTCATATCTGTGGTCGAACTAAGGCTATGTTTGTTAAGATTTATAATTGCAGTTAACAGTATGGCAGAAAAACAGATCTTAACATGATTTTTTGGATGCATGGGTTCCGGGAATCTTGTTGATCAATGAAATTCAAGTTCCTCTCAATGGTACCACTATCACCACCACATTATATTTAATGTGTTACCTAAGGAGTATTTTATGTACTTTCCGCAAAGGAATGAAAAGAAATTGGGTTGAACCATCCTTTCCCCTATTGTATTTTTTTTTTGTCAAACCGTCCTTTCCTTTATTGCAATAACTTTTAAACAATGCTCCTGTTTTGGGCCTTATAGCCCAAAAGAGAATATAGCAATCACAAACAGCACTTCTACTGCAAAGTTCAGACCTTAATACTCGTTATTTAGCACATTTTGTTGTGCAAGTGTAATTAAGCATTTTCAATCAATGTTATATATTGCAAGTTGTAAAGTTTTTAAGACGTAGTATTAAGGTGGGTTGTAGTGTTAAGGTGGTTAGCATGAGTTATTTATGAATAAATCCTTTAATTAAAACACGAGTCGTGAATAGTTGGGAGTTACATGATAGGCGAAGGGGGACAAAGTTGTTATTGTGAATATGATTTCTTTCATATTGTCAAATCTTGCGTCAATTTGTTGTCTGGCGAAGTCAAATTTGTAATGTGATGTATCTCATTCTCATGCATAGATCCACATCTAAGTGATAGTTACAAGCACTCGCACGTCACGCCTAGCACAAATTGCCATCTTCACACCACAATTTCTCAGACCAATTAAACACTGCAACCACCTATAGTTTTCACCTTTTTGCGGATTTCCATGATGGGGATTGAGGAATGCTATGCCAACAAATTTTTACAAAACATGTATATAGATGTAGAGGAAATACAAGAAAAAGCAATATTGAAACAAATTGGACATACTCATCATATATATTTTTCATTTCATTTCATTTTATCCGTTGATACATTTCATCCCCCCACCAAATGTAACATTAGCTTTTCTTGGTATACCTTTCAACTAACAAAAATTTAATTATTGGTACAGTAAAATGATATGTACTATTAATATATTAAATGTTAATATAGTGCATATTGTTAGCATAGATTCATAATATTTATATAAATTAATAATCTTAACGCGTAATATTATATGTCCGTTAGTAGATTGCATTTTTTTATGCAGTATTTTATAAACAAAGTTTTGTGCAAGTAAACATTCTCTTGGAGTTTTAGATATATTTGAATGGCTTGTTTGGTTAAACTAAAGTTCGGCTTGGCCAACTTATATTTGATATAAGATTCAATTAAATAGAACCCCACATATTTTATTAAGCTTTAATTTTGTTGACTAGTTTCAGTGTTCATAATTTTTTAATGATATTATTTTAAGTTTATGAAAAAAATTTGTCAAAAAAGGTTTTATGTTTTTATTTGTGACCGAAAAATTATCAGAAGTTTATTTTTAAAAAATTAATTGCAAATACATTTTAGTAAGAAAACACAAGCCCAATTAATTAAACCTTAAGTGAGTTTGCCGCCAAATTACTTAACTGAAATCTTTGTTAAAAAAAATCTTCATTTCCACGCATCTCTTTTCTACGAGGAAGTACACATATCCGTACTACTTTACTATTTTGGACTAAGAATGCCTTATCGAAGTACGTTAACTGATTAATTACATAGCACCATCCGTGGCTAGAAAACATGAAAGATATGTCAATCATCTCACTGGTACTGTAAGCATAAAATATTTAGGATACATTGGTTATATTATTGATGATAAATATTTATTATTGTTAATAAAGAAGTTTCATTTGTCAAGTGTCGTCAAACATGTCTAAAAGAACTAATCGAGATGGAGAGTGTAGTATGTGTGTGAAATATTGCAAATAAGGAAAATTCAGTGAGAGAAATTAATTTGAGAAGAGAGAAAAAAAATTACCACAAATAACGAAAATGACAAAGAAAGGCTAAGACCATCAAAAGAAAAAAAATAAAGCAAAAGAAACACTTCTGGTAAATACTATGTTTCTGTTTTATATTACATGTAGAATCAATTTTAGATTTTTGCATTGGTGCATAGCCTTTGGGTGAAGGGTCTCTTAACATGGATAAAAAAAGAAGAAAGGAAAACAAGAAAACTGTGATTTATTCTCATCTTTTGCCAAAGGGTCTCTTAAATGATAATGGAAAATATGAGTGCAATTCTTCGTAACCAAATAGAACAATCCAACTTAATTATTAGTTGATTAGTATTGTTGCACAAGCTTAGGCTTCCACATAAAGTAATGCCTCGTGATCAAGTAGCTTTGCGAAAAGCGTTGGTCATTTTGATCATCATATTTGTGGAGATTTGACTCGTCTATTTATACACACATACTTCGGCTTTTGCTTAAACTAGAGAAAATGCGCACTTTGTTAACTAACATGTCTTCCTAGCCAAATAAACACCATCATTGTGTTTTGTTCTTTTTATCTTATCTAAGATGTATGTCCTTAATCGTTAATTGTTTCTTCTTTTAAAAACAAAAGAAGACAAAAGTATAGTCCTAAATAACACTTTTAAGTAGGAAAAGATGTTGAATGTGTGTCCTAACTCCTAAATAACACTTTTAAGTAGGCAAAGATGTTGAATGTGTGTAGTTTGTAAGTTATTGAACATTGCAGATTTAAATAATTAAGATGTATAATATACAGTTATTGAAGAATATGTAATCAATACATACAAGAATATATGAATGCATAATTTACTTTACATATCTAAAAGAATGATTTAACAAATCATTATTTAAATCTCAAGCATAGTAAACATCATTTACTTTCATTTCTGATTTTATAAATATTTTACTTTAATTTCCAATTTTATAAAATATAAAAAAAATCAGCAAAAAAGACAAAAACAATATATATATATATATATATTTATAAAATCATGAACTAAAGTTTAATTTTTTAGAAAGTTAAAAACCAAAATGAATCATACTAATAATTCAAAGATGAAAATAATAAATACAGGTTTCACTTTGTGCAATTTGAGAGGCGATGGATATTAACTATTAATTTCTTCACGTGAGGTGCAAACGGATTGCTTGGGCATAAATAGCAAGTCCCACCGGAAAAAACTATTTGGCTTGGCAATTATTTTTGGCAGAATTGAGTGCACGTGATAGCGTTAAGTGGCTCTATAAATAAAATTATTGAGATGAGAGAATGATTCAATTGAGGTCTTACTAAACCAATTGAAGTGGGGCATTGAAATGTGGATATTGAAGAAGATGATGATAAACTGGAGTTCACACTTCACATGGGCGACCCACAATGAAGAACGTAGCTGTATATATCTCTCTCATATGAATAGTGAATAGTACAAGTGAAAGGGATAAAAAGCAATAGCATTATTTTTCTTCTTATTGGAGACACAGATCCTGCGTCATTAGCTGTTCTGAGGGGACCCCCACTTCTGATGAAGACTCTGCTTCAAATAGAGACATCCAATTGGGGCCTCTTCTTTGTACTCTAACTAGTAACTTTTCATTTCTAAACATGTTATTATTCTTTCACACTGTAATTACTAATTGCATATATCTATAAACGGATACCTCATAAAATATATATATATATATATATATATATATATATATATATATATATATATATATATATATGTTACAGGGATTTCCAACCAAAAAAAAAGGAAGGAAAATCTTGAAACTAACTCTTTTTATAATCAGCAACTAATTAATATTTATTTGGTATTAGTTGCATATGATTTTTTATTTTATTTTAAGATTAACCATTAGCAAATATTTATCGATGCGCCTTAAATATAATAATACCCACTTACTCAAAAATTAAATGCTAGAATCATTTACTCAAATGCTCATTTTTTACTAACCATTAAAGTACTTCTACTTCCATAGCTATATCGTAATACTTTTTTCTTTCTATGTTTTAAGTTACAATATTCTTTCAAACATTTTATTTGAACTTTATATGCTGGATAAGCTAATTAAGCAACTACCATGGTAGATCTGGTAGGAGAGAACCCACAATATTCAGTTAGAAAAAGTCGTATTATTCATAGTTTTGAATTCGTTTGTTAATGTAAAATTTAAAAATTAAATTGCTAAAATGAACATTGTAAATAGGAGTTGTACAAACACCATATCATATTAATAGACAATTTTGCAGGCACGGAATATTAAAATATATTACTAATATATTAAAACAGATATAATATGTCAATCAGTGTAGATCAATAACATTTACATTAATGGTTTTATTTTTACGAATTTTTCAGGTGCATAGGTTAAAATAAGAATTTTATTACATGAATTACGGAAATTTTATTTAAATAAGAAGAATTGATCATATTCATAATAAAAGTTTGTTTTTCACACAAAATTATTTTTCATCTTTTCACCTACGTGGGTACAAACAATAAAAAATCACAATTTGCATCAGAAAAAATTACAAATCATCTTAATTTCTAACATTTTTTCAGTTTCTTTATTGGGATTAAAGTTTTCTTGATCGCCAACTTGCCTCTCCGTGCTTTGTTTAACAATTAATTACTCCCTTTACAATTATAATAATTGCCGAGGTAATTTAATGCGGCCATAAAACATTTTGAAAGTAAATAAAATAAAAGTTTGAAAATTTTAATCACCTTTTATATATATATGAATGATAAAATTATACCACTTAATTTACACATTTTTGTTAATGTAGTCATTGATTTATAATTACTCATTACCTGATTGTTTTCGTTAAATTTTATAAACTTTAGATAACAATAGGTTTATAATCAAGTAATTCTTATTTTTCTTATACTTACTAAATTTACATAATATTAATTTATCATAGATAATGACATATTTAATAATTTATATTAACATAAAATTTTACAAATATAATTTATTGATAATATGTTTTAATCTCATAGTAAATTTTGAAATATAATTATTTGATAAATAATATTATAACAAATATAATTGTGTTTTAATATATATATATATATATATATATATATATATAAGATACATGCCAAAAAGAAAATAAATTATAATAAAAAAATTAATACTCATGTTTTACAATAAATGTTCCAATTGTAATTTAGGAGTTGATTATTTTATAGTTAAATTTTTTAAATTAATTTAATTGTCAAAATAAAATTTAACTTGAATTGTAACTGTATATTGAAGGATTTGAAAGGTAACTAAAATTATTTAGAGAATTTTTAAATATGTATTTAAAATATATAATAAAAATATATTTTTCTTAAAAATTATAGCATTTAATATCATCCTTAAATGTTATGTTTTTTTAATAAATATTTATAATATATATTTTTATTATATTATTTAAGGGTATATTATAAAACCCGTTAAATAATAATATAATCTAGTAATAAAGAATAAGGACTAGAATACTTTTACATGAAATTTAAATCTCGTCATTTTTTAATTTTATAAAAAAATAATATAACTAATTATATATTTTGTAAATATTACTTTAAATATTTAAACGAGAAAAACATCTACTTAATTAGTTGATGAGTTAATTAATAATTTATGATCTAATCAGTTAATTAGTTAACGAGGTAATTAAAATTTTTTATAGAAAATTTTTTATATTTATTTTAGGATATATAATAAAAAAATTATTAAAAATTATAGTATTTAATATTATCAATATATTAAATGTTATGTTTTATAACAAATATTTATATTTTTATTGCATTCCTTTAAGAGCATATTATAAAATTCACTTAAAGAATAATATAACTAATTCTGTATTTTGAAAATATTACTTTAAATATTTACTCGAGACACACATCTACTTAATTAGTTAATGAGTTAATTAATAATTCATTATTTAATTAAGTTTATTTTTTTATTTTATGCTTATTTTAATTTTTATCGTTTTTTGTAATTTAAATTTTTTATATAGAAATTATTAATTTTAATATCTGTTATCAAGAATTTCAATAATTTTAATCCTAAACAATATTTGTATATACAATTTGAAACTGAAATTTGTTTATATTTGATTTTTTAGAAATTAAAAAAATATCAACTTAAATATTTTAGTCATAAAACTGTTTTAAAAAATTAAAATATAATTAAATTAATATCAAATTATACATATTAACATTTTTAAGATTAAAAAATTAAAAAATATTTTTTAAAAGTTAACCTGTATATTAATTCAGACATTGTTATTATTCATTAGATATATTTATTAATAAACATTAAAATTAACAATTATTATAAATTAAAAAATTAAAATTATAAAAAATGATAAAAACTAAAGAAAATAATCCAAAATAAAACTTAAAAATTTGATTATGTGTAATTAATTTATTTTATTTGAAGTTCAAGATTTGAAAACGCACAGTTGCATAAATAAAGAAAAGAAAGAAAGAGAGAAACACGTTTTGAACGTATGAGACAATTTCACATTCTAAAATGCATTTGGTTAAGTCATAAGTGGGATGCAGTCAGGTGAACGACGTGTCAGTGTCATATAAAGGCAGAGTCAGTTTCAACAGTACTCTGAAACTGGACACTGTATTTGATAAATCTCTACGCATATTTTTGTTTTTTGACAGTAACAAAATAAAAATGAATTCAAATCTTTTCTTGTGGTCCCTTCTCATTGAATTTTATTTTAATTCTATACTTTGCTTTCTCATGTACGCATTTTCATGGCCCGCTAAATTAGAGAATATAAGTCTCTTAAGCAGAAAAAATCAGAGGTCAAAGCAAATGATTATGATAGGATTAACCTCCTCCTATACATTTATTTAGAAATTAACATAATTATCTTATCAACATTATGATCATTGAAATCAATTTTTATGATCATTGACATCTTAAATCAAGGATGAACAAGAAAATAAGTATTCCTCATTTAAAGTGTGACCCTGCCTTTAAATATGCTTTAGAAATGGTTGTCTGTTTGTGTGATTTATTTTAAAACTTCCGACTAAAAAATAAATAAATTCTATTTTGCAAACATTTGAGTAGTTATTATATTTTAAAACAAATTAAAATATAATATTATATTGTTAATGTTTCCTGTAACTTTGATAAACGTATCTTTAAAAATTATTATTGAAGTTATTATTATTACTTAATTAATATTTATAGAAAGAAAGAAAAAACAATGAGATAGAACATCCTATTTCTAATATAGGAGCCTTTTAAAGGAAATGATTGATTGTTTATAGTTTTATTTATTAATTATTTTTTAAAGGGTATGCCAAATAAATTTTTAGGGCTTAAAGTATTTGCTTTAGATGCTTGATAATAGAGTTTGACCTGATTGTAATTCACCTAAGCAGCTTTGTTCCATCAGACTTGCATAAACTTTTCTTCCATACACTCACAAAAACTTAGATACACCATACTCATACAATGATATATACATATACTAAAAATGAGAATGAATCCATTTTAGAAAAAAATATATTAAATTTATTTTGTTATATTTTAAAAAATATATTATACATTAAAATAAAATTAATTTTTAAAATATTAAATAACTTTTAAATATTATGGAATTTCATAAATTAGACATGCATAACAAAAAATTTCAACTTATACATAAATGATGATCAATTAATTTATCTAAAAAATGATTCTTACTAATTGTTTTACTTTAACTTCTCATACAATAAAAATTTAACAAATTCAACTATAAGATTGCAAATTTGTTATATAAGTTTACTAGTTTTTATGAAATTTAAACAATATTAGATGCTTTACAAAATTTAATATATAACACACCATTTAAAATATAAATAAATGATAACTATATATTTAAATATTTAATATTTTAATTATTTTTAAAGTTGGCATTCATGATTATTATATTAGTATCAATTATTTAATAGTTGGATTTGTTAAATTTGTATCTTATAACAAATCATTGAGTGAAATATTTTCAATGAGTTATTCCTGAAGTCCTCATTCCTACATCCATATAAAGAGAGACCAGTTATCACAAAGTTAATAATTTTATATAAATTATCATTTTTTTTATCTAATTCTTAAATTATTACTATATATTATCTAAATTATTTAGGTCAAATGGTGTAAAAATTGAATTAAAATTAGAAGACTACTAAATAATTTTTATTTTATATGTTTCAAATATAGAGAAAAACTTCAATTTAGTCCTCCAAAAATATATGTATACTCATATTAATCATTTAATTTTTTTACCAAATTATTGTTTTGATATTTGAAACTATACATTTCTACAAATTAATTATTTTCAAAAGTGTTAATTTTATAACATAATTACCTTGTTAAATAGTTAATTCACAACTAGTTTAATTTTATAATAAATATTTTTTTAATATAAATTATAATTTATTTAAGTATAACTTGAAATGATATGTTAACTCCATCATTCATCTTAATAAAAAAAATGTAAATATTATTATAAATATTGACTGATATTCATAAAAAGCGGGTATACCCTTCAAATAAAAAATATGATAAAAAAAGAAAACTTAAATAATAATAAAACATTATTGGCTGATATTAAATTTACATTTATAAAATTATATTATTTACTATTTTTAAAATAAAAATTTAAACAATATAACTATTAAATTATCTAATATTATTTTTATGATTATATTTCAACATTCACACCAGGTCATTAACAATATAAATTATTCATATTTTAAATAATAAATTATACAGTAAAATAAAATAGTACATGAAATATTAATAATTTTTAATTTATATAGAATTTAAAAAATTTAAATTACTTCTTAATTATTTAATTTAATAATTAAATTATTTAAATTTATATGTTAAAATATTAAATAATATAAATTTATCAATTTGACAATTGATATTAATTGATCAAGTTTCATAATATATATAACGAATAATTTAATAAAAAATAAAAAATAATAAAAGTTAACATTAAAATTAGGATAAAGGTCGATGAGCATTTAAGAGGTGTAACAGGTTGTGAGAAAAAATATAATAAAAAATTAATTTTAAATATTATTGGTGTTGAAATACACATTCATAGTTCTTAAAATTAAGAATATAAAAAAATCATGATTGCCTTTTTATTTGCAGGAAGGAGAAGATGTTTCCTCGGAGTACAATACAATGTTCTGTTCCTTAAAAAGTGTGAAGCGGGCGAAAGCCGCGAAACGACGAGGAATCTATCACTAACCTTCGGTTTATAATTTGCTTTGTTACTGACACGTGTCAAATAGCGCTGTACTTGTGTCTTGTCCAAACAGCCGTTAAGTACGGTACTGTTTCTCTCTGTGTTACTGCAAGTTATTGGAACCTGCCCACTCAAAAGTTGACACGTCGCATCTCACTGTAACTTCTGCCATGACAGTTCTAAGATGCCATCCATTTGGATTCATCTGTTCATTGCATTTTTTTTTTATACATTTATCTTATTTAGAATGTTTGATCTATGGACCTAAAATAATTTTAAAAATGTTTAACTTATGCTTGTTTTTGAAATAAGAAAACACATATATTGATTTTAAAACTTTAATAAATTATTATTTAATTACATTTTAAATTAATTTAATTATAAACATATTCCCAATTATTTTATGCTTATTTGATGAAAAATTAGTATAAAAACTTTATTCCAATAACACAATTTTTCATGGAGAGTCATGTTAATCAATCAAATTTAAACATAAATTTTGAAGATCATATTATTATTTATTATATTAAAAATAAAAGTAATGCATCTATTTTTATAATATTTTTTATAAAATAATTTTTTATGAAATAAAATACAAAGGATACTTTTAAATATTTGTATGATATATAGTAAATATGTTCAAAATTTGAATTAATCAATTTTAAAATTTATAATTAAACTTTAAAATAAATAATAAAAATAATGAAATATTAAATATAAAAATTTTAAAATTTATATTTTTTTACGATTTAATTTAGTTTGCAACTTTTCAATATAAAAACTGAAATAATAACAAATAAATTGCAACTTTTCTATATACACGTATTTTAATTTAATATTATTTTTATAACGAAATTAATATTAAAAAGTTTAAATTAGTATATTTACTATAAATATATATTAATTTATTTATTATAATTTTTTTAATTATGGATTGTGAATCTTATTTGTTATTATTTTACTTTTTAATAATTTTAAACATAATATTTTATATTTATTTAGTAGAATTTTTATTAATTTTTTAAATTAAATTTAAAAATATAACTAATTTTAATTATTTGTTTAATTTTTATAATATATTTCAACCAAATTAAATTAAATTATAAATATTTTTATAATTTATTTGAATAATTTTTTTTTAAAATCAAATCGAACAATAAATATTCTTATAATATAGCATCAAGTATGTAAATTAAAGGTTGATACATTTTAATTAAAACTTTTTAATTTGAGTAATTAATGCAAAACTTTGTTAAAAAATTTGGAAGAATTTTACTCTTGATCTTATATCAAACTTAAAAAAAACTATTTGGAATAAATAACACAAATACTCTAACAACGGAACCTGATCGCTTTGGAGTTAAACATGAGAGAGTAAGTTAAACTAATCTCATCCATCTAACATTTTTAAATACAAGTTTATGCTACTTTTAATATAAAATAAACTAATATTTTTAATGATTGTAATCTCATCCAATGAAAATGTACACCGTGCGTAGAGGATCTACATCCTATTCAGACATACAATAAAATTTGGACACTAATTTAAATAAGGCATCGTAAATTATCAAATTTTACTGTTTATCGCAGCTTAGTCGTGACCTTGACGTACTCTTTCACCTTTTTTGCAATTCACACCAACTGCATTAAAAAAATAATGTTTGAACTCCTTTCTATACATGCATTATTCATAGAATGGTAAAGAAAATAATCTTTAGCATTTTATGATGAAGTTTTCTTTTTCCTGAATATCAACTCACCTGGTTAATGAGAGAATAATCCATTTTATGTTTAGTATACATTTAAAACACCCAACTCCCAACATTTTGATGCTAGCTGGAGACTCTGAATCCTGTTTATGTTTTTTATACATGTACTAAAGCCCAGAAACTACTATCTCAATCCCTGAAATTTACTAATAATATAGATAGGACTATTTAACCAAATAACTAAATTTTGGTGGATGATTCGGAGAAGTTAGAGATTCAATTGAATTTAGGGATTGTGGAAACAAAATCTTGTGGAACCCCAATTCATTATCATGGAATTAATTTATGATTTTTTTGTTTGTTTTCTCTTTTCACCTTTTGAGGTGCTGGTTTTTTTTTTTTAATTGTTAGAGGATGATAAATCTCAAGTTAAGCCGTATGTAAATTGTATTTGTATTAATTAAAGTTCTTTTCTCTCTATTGATTACTATCTTCTAATTTTCATATTTATAAATTAACCACTTATATATAATTGCTTCTAGATCTCTTCTTGTGATAGAAAAATAGAATTATGGATATTAAAATTGAAATAAAGTATCATAATTGCTGACAATTTAAAAATAAACAAGCAATTTTGAGAATTTTTTATTCTTAATATTAATATTAACATGAGTTAAATTTTTTTAAGGAATTAGAATTTTTAATAAAAAATAATTGATTTATGAAGGAATTGCATTTCAACTACTACTATGAATTTAATCTTCAATCTTGTGTCATAATTTGAACTGGAACGAATAATTGGTTGATTGGCGGGTAAGGGATGGGCAAAATCGCACCCTACTTCCTTTTTCATAGTAAATGTCCTTACATAGCACATTTGCTACTTATAACCATTTAACTAAATATAAAATTGTATATTTAGTTACATAAAGTCTTAAACATAATTTGAAATTTTGTAATATATATCTTTAAATAATTATCATTTAATATTTTAAATAATTTATTATCTTGAAAATTAGGATATTAGTTTTTTTTAATTTTATTATCATTTCAAAATATTTTTATTAAATAAAATAATATAAATAATTTTATAATATAATTTTAAAGATTCTATACTGTAAAGAAATGATGTTCGATGAGAATGAAATTGAAAAAAATGACAAAATCAGTTTTTTAGTATGAGAAGAGTTAAAAAAAATTCAATAAACCATAAAAATAATATTGAAAAAAATAATAAATTAAAAGCTAATAAACCTAGATTTTACATGAAATAGCATTAAAAAAACGTGACAAATAAAGTTGTTCATAGATCAGGTAGACTCGATTATCTTGACCAATCCATAGAAAAAAGTTAAGTTTTATCAATTTTGGGTCGAATATTAAGTTTATCATCTTTTAACACAATTCAACCCAATTAATTTTATTATTATTATTATTATTATTATTATTATTATATATAATATAATTTAAATATTATAATATTTTGTAAATTTATAAACAAATATTTTTGAGTTTTAAGTCGTTTCTTTTTTTTTTCTTCAAGGCTTAATCCGAGGTTTAATTCAGGTTGTAAATCAAAAGGTAACTAAATGTTACCTAATCTGTTTTATTTTAATTAGTTTAGTTTTAAGAAATATGTTTTTTAAATTGTATCAACTTGTTATTATTACATATTATATTTTTATAATATATATCAAATACGATGTTTTTTTAAAATATTATTAAAATTAATAAATAATACTTTTTAAACATTATTAATAATATTTTACAATATGAATCAAATATAATATTTTTTAAAATATTATTAAAATTAATAGATAATATTTTATATTTTTATAATATTTTTTAAAATATTACAAAAAGTTAATATAGCGTGGTATGTAAATATTTAGTTATGAACTAATGAAAATAGACTCTTTTACCAAACAAATTTATTTTAATAAAATAAATTTTTAAGCAAGTAAAATAAATTAGAAGATAATTCATTTGCCTTCTGAATCACACTCTATATTACATTAAACCTAATACTACGTAGGGCTATTTTGAATTTACATTTCATTCATGAGATTTTGATTTGAAATAGTTTAGGTAAATCGTAGATACTAGTCAGAAGTTATCTAAAATGTTCATATAAAAGCTACTAAACTCTTCTGTATGAAATTTACTTTTTTGAATAAACTTGAGAATGAGTTGAGGGTCTTACCGTGTTTCCGCAGTTTAGTTCTTCCAGCTACCATTCCTCTGAAACTAAAGAACATCTCTTCTATTAAATTAGTAGATTTGTGTATGTAGCTAGGTTTTAGGATGTAAAACCTTGACAGAAGAGTAATGAGTGTTTAACTGAATGGTTGCGAGATCAATTTTAAATGATTTAGATGATTTTTTTTACAATGTTAAAAATAATAAAAATTGAATTTTAAATTCTTATGTTAATTTATTTTAATTTTTAATCTTTTATTATTAGATTAATTTTAGTGACTTAGATGATGTTTGATTTCAAAAAAATATTTATATTTTCAATTTTTATCTTTATTTATAAAAATTATATTTTAAAAAAAAAATTATATTGAATAAAAACAGAAAAAAATTGTTTTCATTGTTTTTCAGACAGAATTTTAAAAATAAAAAATATAAAATTTTCAATAAATAATAATAAAAATAAGATATGAAAACATAAAATATTTCTTCAAATTAAACACCATTTTTAGATTTTATAACATTGATTTTGGCTTAAAGTTTTATGTGTCTATTCTAGTTGAAGGATTAAGTCTTTCACTTTTCAATACAAAATACAAACTTTAACAAAAGTATATTATTAGAATTAATTTATATGCATATCTAAAAAATATTCAACAGGTTAAAATCAATTTTATCAAAATCAATTCTTCTTAATTTTAAATCAAAAGAATATTAAATAAATTAATTTATATTTATGAATTTGTGCGTCAAAAGAAAATTTGTAATATAAGTATAAAATTCTTTCAACTAACTATATGTTTGGATAAGTGTTGTATTATGATAAATGTGCATATTATTGCGAAATACCAATACTAATCCGAGTTGTGTCTGAATTAAATGTCTCTACTGTAAAATAAACAAAAAGCAAACACGTATTAAGATATGTTTTCTTTTCATGAAATCTCATTTGATTTTCTTCAGCTTGATAATTATCTCCAATGCCTATCCAAACATAGACTTGTACATTGTTTGGTTAAATTTTATTTTTTTAAAATTATTTCATCTGGTTCAAATTTTCAAAAAAGAAAAAAATAGAAAAAATCAAAATTTTTCCTAGGTCCATTTTAACTTCCAAAGGTGAGAACATTCGATGGAAAAATATTTTTAAAAATAAACTTACTTTCTAAATTTAAAATAATGTTCCAAGAAAAAAGATAATAAAATAAATTTATTTAATTTTTTCCCTCAACAAAATTAAAAAAAGGTTATTTTTCTTCTCCTCCTTTACACTAAACATAATAAGAATTAAAATCTTTCTTGGTCCATTCTTCTTTTAAACCAAACAGTGCGCTGTGGAGCAACCTTTTTCAACTAAGCCTAACTACTTGAAACTTCTTTACGTCCTGTGCCTAAGCAAAAAATATTAATGCTATTATTAAAACCTGACACCTATATTGCCGAATATGTGATAATATATTAAAGCTGGTGGTGATGAAAGTGAGCATAACTTAGTAACTCAATATTTCCTATTGAAGCGTAACCTAAGTTGAGGCAGTTATTCTAAATTTTGAGGTGGCTTAGTTTCAGATGTGGCCAAAGTGAATGGATGATTCAGTGGAATTGTGGACAGTACTACGGGACCTAGATATTATGTATACTTATTATTTGGGCTATGTCTATAGTTAGCTTAACACTAGACAAATTAAGACTATTTAGGTCAACTTTTGGGGATACTAAGATAAGGTACAAAGGGGATATGTGAGAAGCTATGTCAAATTAATATGTAATCATCAAAATTTTCCATTTGTTTGTTTAGCTGATTAAACATATTATTGTTGGTATACACAGTACAAGATGAAAACCAACATAAGGCAACCTTTTTTCAGGTTTCTACTTTTATTTCCACTCTTGCACTATTGTTTTATCCCTTTTGGTACCCTATGCGTAGAGACCATTTAAGAAAGCACCCTCATCTCTTAACCAATACAGGAAAGGGAGTTCCAGAGCGAGAGAGAGAGAGAGAGAGAGAGAGAGAGTGGGGTGTGTTTTAAAGAGAGAAAGAGAGAGAAACAAAAAAATGGGAAGAGGGAGGGTTGAACTGAAGAGGATAGAGAACAAAATTAATAGGCAAGTCACATTTGCTAAGAGAAGAAATGGGTTGCTCAAGAAGGCCTATGAGCTCTCAGTCCTATGTGATGCTGAGGTTGCCCTTATCATCTTCTCCAACCGTGGTAAGCTGTATGAGTTCAGCAGCACCTCAAGGTATACATATATAAATTGCATCTTCTTTTGTGTGTCTCTCATGTTTGAATGAGTGCATAAGTGCAAACATGTAGGCAATGGCATGTCCTTTGTGCACAAATGTTTCTGTTTTGGTTATTTTTGTCCAAGATCTGCGCTTCAATGCTTCTTCTCCTCAACCCAAATATTTGTTGATTGGCTACATATGATTAAGTTTTCAGCTGCTTACACAACCGAACCCCCCCTAAAAAAAAGTCCTTTTTTGTCTCCAAAATTACTTCATTTTTTTAATCTGGGAAGCATAAAGTTCCGATCTTTTTATTCCGTTTGTTTTCCAAAATTTTATATGAAACAAACGAAATGGTTTCATTTAATTTCTAACCATGTGAAGATCTGAAACTTTCTTGTTATTCTTCTTTTTTTTAATAAGCAAAAGAATCATTTCGGATAGAAGTATATATAAAGGGCTGCTTCAATCTTTTTACCCTTCTATATATATGACAAGAGAGTGTCAAAATGGGAAAATTTTAATTTTTCTGTTCTTCAGTTGTTTTAAAAAGGCTTTGATGATGCGTCTATTTCAGCTGGGTCATACCCTAGTACTGGACTAGGGCAAGATCATTTCTGGAATAGAAGAGTGTAGAAGTCATTAATTTTTTTGTTTTTTAAAAAAATGACGTGAGCAAGTATATATGGATTGGCTTCCTATATGTCCTCTCAATTTTTTGCTGAATTTTTTTAAATTTGTTTAACTTGAGTCATTTCTAATCATGAAGATAAAACCATGAACTGGCCCTAATGCATAATAACCATATCTGATTTTATTTTATTTTATTGTTGAAATTTTCTGCTTAGATATAGAGCATTAACAGTTCACACCAGGATTTACTGTTATGATTTGGTGTCAGAGATGGGAAGTTTGATGTGCAAATCTGTTTTAATTTGCATTAGAATTTAAGGATTGCTCAGAGATAGAGAGAGAAAGACAGGAAAAGGGTGTCCTTTAGCTTCTGAAGGCTGTAAATCAACGTCTATCCTTAAAACCGTTGTGGAATAGTTGGTTTGATCTACAACAAAAGCTAAAAAACAAAAACATTATTCTCACTATTTGCAGAAACAATTAATTATACAGAACAATTAGTTTCACTTTTCAGTAATTAAATAACTAACTGTTATTTATACTGATTAATGAATTAACATTGTTCAAATTTAAGAATAGGAGATTAATTCAAGCATATAACAAGTTTGAAATGTCTTGACCTGGATCATTAGTCCCTCTGACCTAAACATTAATTAATCTATATATTAATCCTGTTTTCTTCAATCTCACTTCCTCTAATAGAAATTTTTCTTAAACTAGAAACCGTTTGTTGCTCATTAATATTAGAATTAGTTTTGCTTGGTTGTTAGAAAGTCCTGTCTAGGCTTTATGACTTTGGTGATATCTGAAGACTACTTGTGAATGCAGTTGTCAGTGTTCTATCTAGATGCGTCATTGTTTTTGTAGTACTTATTGTCTTCAAAACTTTATTACATTATCATCATCAAATTAATTGACCATTGGATCATGGTATGGTCTCCCAAAATTGTTTACTAAGAAGATTATTTGGTTTTTTTACTTTTTATTTTGAATTAATTGAATCATTCTTTGTTAAAATGAAGTAAATTTGGTTCATTTGTTAATTTTTTTCTACCTAAAACATTTAAATCTTCATTTTCTGCCTAAACATCTAGGGTTTAGGATGAATTTAGGATGTTTTAAAAGATTAAAAATAAAAAATTTAGTTACATGTTGATAAAATTGAAATGATTTTATTCAATATCACAATAAGGTTTAAGAAGAAGAAAAAAATGATATATTTTTAGTAAAATATAATGTTTTGGTAGGTAAACTTTTAATAAAGAAGGTTTTGTATAGAAGAAAACTAATAGAGAAGCTAAATTTATTTATTTTTTAAATAGAAATTTAATTTACTTAAAAAAGAATAAAAATAAAATCAGGTAAAATTCAAATTAAAAGACAAAAAATTATAAACAAGCTCTTCAAAACATCTAAACAGTTATGTGATTGTAAGAAATTTGAATGCATAAGGTTACATTTACTTGTATTCTGAGATATTGAATATATGTTCTTGTTCATAATACATCTTGTCAACAAAAAAAAAAAATTTCTTTGAATTACTTGATAAAAATCTCTTCCCCCTCTTCTGAGCAAGAATTACAGCAACTTTCTGCGCACAGAGTCTCGTGATCGCATTTTCATTTACCATAAGTTTGACCTAAAGGTCACTATTGCTTTTGCTATGGTTTAATGTTCTTCATTGCTGATAAAGTTTATATTTCAATCAACTTATCACACATAATTATAGTACTAAGTGTTTGAAACATTGAACTCTTTTAATAATGTAATTAATAATATGTGATTGGATAAAAGTTTTATATATATATATATATTCCATACAAAAAATTAACTAAATATACAAATCAAACAATTATTAGATAAAGAATGTAAATATCGGTTAAAATAATCAATGTCTTTGAATCAATATTATTATAAGATATATAATATAGAAAATAATGAAGTTTGAATTTAAAAATTTATGTAAATTACTTTAATTTTAATTTTTTTTATCTATAAACCAATTTTAATAACTTAATGTTATTATAGAATAAATAAATAAATATAGCAGAATAAAAACAAGAAAACATTGACAGTATATCAAAGGATAGACAAATTTAGTTAATTGAAGTATTTGAAGAAGTTTAATGGATATAGTAATGCAAGAATAGGAAATAAATAAACAATGTTATAGCTCCTAAAAGTGACGGCGAACTTTCCGTTTCAAACAATGACTTTTCCAGATAAATCTAATTAAAGGGAATATTAGAGTTGAAACCGGTGGGTATTGTAACTCTAACTAATGTCACCGCCTTTTGTTCACTTTGTTTTATTTATATATATAATTACGCCAATTGATTTATTATTGACAATGTCATCATAATCATAATCATAATCTGTGTGGTTTGTGTTGCTCACTCGGTGGTGCTGTTTTTACATTTGCTGAAAACTATGACTAGAATGTTATCATTAACCTTGGGATAGTTAATCCTAGACATTAGGGGGCCACACGGTTTTGTACTCAAGGTGTCTGTATAATGAGTGTCAACTGATCAAATGAACTATAATGTGTGTGTGATGGATTACCTCACTCCATTAATAAATTCCTTTTTCTGATAATAATTAATACTGTATTGTACGTGAATTTATAGATGATTTACAGTTATGCTGTTACATTTTTATAGTCTTTTGTGAAGACCATTACAATGGCCGGGGCAATTTTAATAAGGGCACTTAGATAAGAAAAAAATGAAGCCTAGTTAGAAGAATGTAGAAATTGCCACAATTTTTTTTTTTGTGGGGAGGTGTGTTGTCAAATAGTATTTTCTCTAAGGATAAGTAACTTACATAAAAATAATCAAAAAAATGGGGAAAGAATAATTATATTGAAAAATAAAGTCATTTGACCAGGCAACATCTTGGTGTGTGTGTGTGTTTGTGTTGGGGGGGGGGGTGACAATACAAACCCAGCCCTTCTTCTGTTTTCCCAAGCATTGAAAATGCCTAATTATGAACATACATAATCTTCAAATGCTATCAACAATTGGAAAGGTTACATTTAATTTGAGTTGTACATAATCACATACAGATTGATGAGGTCTTGGCACTTAGGTTTTTCGCAATTTTTTGGTTAAAGTTATCAAATTTCTCATTTACAAATTAACGTGTTAAGATGTTATATATTAATTAGAAATATATATATATGTCAGAGTTTTTTAATAAAATTTAAAATAATTTTTTAGAAGTAAATTAGATGCAATTATTCAACATAACGATTTCATATTTTTGATTCATTTTTTTTTATGGGACAGTATGATGAAAACATTGGAGAAGTACCACAAGTATAGTTACAGTGCACTAGAGACCGCCCGACCGAATAATGACACTCAGGTAATCATTCAGTTATCATGACAATTAATTTTGTTATCCCCTGCATGTTCAGATAAGATTAATTTTAAGGAAACAATCGTTTTATTTTTTAATATTATTAAAAATTAATATAATAGTTGTTTTTTTTTAAATAATTTAAACCAAAAGTACACAAATAAATGAAGCTTTTCATAGATTTAATGAATTCTTATTATATATATATATATATATATATATATATATATATATATCTCGCTTAATATTCACCATCAATGGCCTACTTTGTTTTTGTTAGATATTCCATCTGTAAAATAATAACTTGTTCGTCAAAAAATCAACTGAAAGGTTTATGCCAAATTATTGAACAAGATTTTGTTAATGTGTGTCCTGAAGACATACGTTAAAGATTTAAAATAAAAATTATTAAATAAATAGATTTAAAAATTAGAAATAATTAACATTCTTTTTTAAAAAAATTAAGACAACTGAATGAAGGATATGTAGGTGATCTTTGCTAATATATCCTCAGCGGTGGCTCTTTAATTATGTGATTGGATTAAGGGTTCCTTCTGATTTCCACGAATTTTTGTAACAAAAAGAAAAGACATATGAATATGAAATATCTAATAACAAAAATGTGACGTGGCAGAACTACCAGGAATATTTGAGATTAAAAGCAAAGGTTGAAGTCCTGCAACGTTCCCAAAGGTAATTAACTCAACAATGCACACTACTTATGTCATTAAACTCCCTTGAACATTAAGTTTCATGTGTCATCATTGAATATAAATATGATGCAGGAACCTTCTAGGGGAAGATCTTGCCCAAATGAATACAAATGAGCTTGAACAGCTTGAGAATCAACTGGAGGCAGCACTCAGGAATATTAGGTCAACAAAGGTAACATTAAGCAACTTCAATTTCACAGCACAGGAAGGTTCTGGAAGTGTTTATGCTCTTATATATAGACACTTATTGTAGCTTGGATTAGTGTTTTCTCTTTGCAAATGCTTTAACATCTCTCTCTCATTCAATTTCTTGGATAGATTTTAACACATTTTGCAATTTTTTCAGACTCAATTCATGCTTGACCAGCTTGCTGATCTTCATAACCGGGTATGTTTGTGTTCTTTTCTTCCATAATGGACTCCAATATCGTTCTATTCTTTGGTGTAACCCCTGCCTTTTACGATTCAATGCAGGAAATAGTGCTTGTTGAGACTAATAATGTGTTAAGGACTAAGGTAACACTTATTTCCAATTCAAATACAAATCTTTGATTGAAAGTTCAAGCTTTAAATTATATTATAAATTTTGTTCATGTATAGGTGTTCTGAATAAACTCCAATTATTTGATGAATAATTCTCGACATTTTATTGGCTTGTAGCTAGCCTTTCAAGGATACGAGAAAATGAGATTTTTTTTTTTTTATTTCAACGTAGTATTAGCTTTATGTCACGATGGCTATTACACATAACAAATTAACAATCAGCAGTAGCAAATTCTTATTAGCTGGGATTGGTGTTGTTACTAATATGCAACCATGTCCGAAATCTGTATAAAATAGTTAAAACGTATTGAATAAACAACAAATCTTTGCTTAATTAGGATAGAGTACCCTAGCTAGAAGGTAAATTTATGTTATAAAATCTTTATGATTACCAATAGGGATTAGGTTTATTAAAGAGTTAGTGCCTGCCAAGTTTAATGTTAACTAAAATTAATTTTTACCGTTAAATATTTTTAAGATGTAGACATGTATTAATCATAACCACATATTGGATATACATTTTATATAAAAAAAAACATAAGAATTGATTTCTTAATTTTAAATCAAACAAACTTTTAATCCCTTAGAAAATAATAAATTATGGTTAGAATTGGCATTGAAATATACAAGTGTCCATATTTTACATTTAGTACCCAAATAATTGTGATAATCTGTTATAGAGAAGGGTAGTGTGAGCTGGGTGTTACACTGTTTCTGATAAAAATTGTGTGTTGAACAGTTGGAAGAAACTAATAACTCACAAGTTCCAGTAAGACTGGCATTGGAAGCTGGAGGGTCTAACATCCATTACACCAACTTTCCTTCTCAATCAATGGGGCTTTTCCACTCTGTGGGAGTGAATCCCAACTTGCAAATTGGGTAAACTTTTCATTCCATAAAAATATACCCTTTTTTGGTACATAAACTTATCAATTTTTAACTTTTATTTGCTTTGTTGCATTTCCTTCCTTTTTATAGTATTGTGTCTACATAGTGCATATTTTATTATTGATTGCAGATACAGCACCGGTCCTGATGATGTAAACGTTGGAGCTTCATCCTTAAATATGCATGGATTCGCCTCTGGGTGGATGCTTTGATGACATTCAATTTACATGCCATGTCAATTTACAAAAAACCAAAAAGGAAAAAAAAAAAAAAAAGAGAAGAAAGAAAGCTCATGGATGTGTCCAACATGCCCTTAATATATATGTTTTCGTTTTGTTGTGCATTATTTATTAATGTTTAAATAAATAAAAATGGCGAGTCGTATCCTCCTATTGCCATAATTTATGAACCTAAAACGCTGTAAAATTGTATTGAAGTTTAAGTTTTTATGTGTTTGATAAGTACCAATGTGCTTTGATATAATAGGTTAAAATCTATGTTCACTTTTCCTTTTCATATTTTTTTTTAGCCTAATTCATTTTATTTCTTTTAACTCACTTTCTTGTCTAATCTTTCTTCTTTATATCTTTTATACAATTAAACTCTCTTACATCTAATCTTTCTTATATATATTTTTTATACGATTAAATCCTCATAGCTTTTCTGAACCAGTAAATAACTTTATTCGTTACTTTTGGTTTGATTTAATTATAATTTTAAGTTTATTAACTTAAGATCTAATCATTAGGGCTGTTCACAGGTTGGGTTGAGATAAATTTAAGAGAAAAAAACATTTGAACGAATTAAAATAGAATTATTAACTTTGAGTTTGGAGTCTAAATTAAACCAAACCAACAGGATAAAAAATGTGTTTGATTGAGTTGGATTGTTAGTTCTAAATAAAAATCTCTAAACTCAAAATTATTTTAATATTTATTTTAAAATAAAAAAAAACATTAAAATACTTTATATGTGCATAATAATGATAACAATATTTAACAAATTATTTATTATATAAGCTGTTTTGAAATGTGATCTGGATGGCAGTACTATGGTTAATTTGGATAGGAAGAGACCAAAAATAATTTAACAGCTTCGGCTTTGTGGTTGACAAGATTGTAAATTTGATAAAGGCTAAGTTATGGTTGTGGATTAAAGATAAATGCTTTTATGGGAATATGTCATGTAGAATGGCTATAAAATTAAATCAAGTTCCTCCCTATAGGATAAAGGTTTGATGAACTTCAGGTTCTCTGTATCTTATTTATTTTTCAGAGAATGACTTGTGCATTGTCAAGCTTTGCAATTTTGTTTTCTGACTTTGTTTGTATGGGGTGTGATTCTGGTTGAAATATTTTGTATTGCAAATGTAAAGGATTGAAGCACCTCTTGTAATTCTCAATTAATAAATTTTGTCTTATTCAACAACACATACAATAAGGTTTACGAAGTTAGGTCGAGCTGAAAGATAACAAATTCGATATGTAACCTGAATATATTTAATTTAATATTTTCTAAACCAATTTTACTCAAAAATCCAAATTAATCCGTTTATTTTTTCCTTCAGTCAGGTTATGCTAGTTGAATTAATTGAGTCTATTTGGGCAGAGCACCCCCAGTATTCATAATTATAACATTTTTTATTTTAACCAATATTTTAGTAGAATTTAGTGACAAAAGAATGTAATAAGGAATAAGAAAATGCAAATACAGTTTAATTTAACCTATTATCTATTTAGTGTTTCAAATTTTCTTATTAGTCAAACTGTGATATTAATTTAATTCTCTCTTTCTAAGAGAGATAAAATTAGGCAATTAACGCATTTTTTCGCCAATAAGGAATTTCCTTTTATTTTTATTTTTTCTGTAAACAAGAAACTTGTTTTTGGTCAAAAGGAATATACATCTCAATCGTGGCTATATTTGTCTTGGCCTTTTCTTTTGGGTCAAATGCAGGCCTTCTTCTTTTAAGTTTGTCTTATATCTACCGTCCATACAAAAATGTAGGCCTTGGAATCTTTATGAAGATTGTTTTTGGTCGAGGAATCTTTATGAAGATAAAAGGATAAAAAGTAACAATAAAATTCGATGGATAAGAGCCCAATAAATTGAGGACGGTGGCGATATTTTGTGAAATGCAATTCTCTCTTTATTCCTTCTTTGATTTTGGCTGTAATTAGAGAAAATGATTCCTCGTTGTGGGTTGTTATTCGTCCAGCTTAATGTCTTAAAATCTTCAATTGAAGATGAAATTAAAAGGCATACATTATCCTATGTCTTAGCTAATGCAAGAACCTTTGCGTAAACATGGACAAATAGGCTATAATCTCGACACATTATGCTCAACTTTCATTCCACTTATCTATTTCATATTTTTATCAAAGCAAACAATGGTTTAATCTGTTTCAAGACATTCCAAGATGCTAATGCTGTGTGGTGCTCAACTACGTAGTCAGAATGGCTAAGCTAGAGAGTGACATGTTTCATTTTAAATCACCACAAATGAATATATGAAAAGTAGGGGTTTTTTTTCTATCTTTCTTTTAACATTATTACATAATTACAATATATATCTCTCTTCTAATTGGGGCTGCTAGGCATTGGGTAAATTAGAAGAAGAGGAAGAGGAGGAAAGAATCAATTTTGTAATAATAGGGCATGAAATTATTAAGCAGCTTCAATGAGAAGAAATTAGACTGGGACACAACAAAGCCACACATCTCCAGCAGGTTTTAAGATTGAAAAAGAATAAGTGTAAGGAATAAATGCTAATGTATATCATTGAGCTCAATGTTATCCTTAGAATTACATGATGAAAATTGTCACTATACATTCTCTCTCTTTCTTTCTTTCTTTTTTTCTTTCTCTATATATAATATATAATATGATGATGACTTATTTGATTGACAAAATTTTAAGCAATATCTCGTTTTTAAAATGAGGACTTGAATTTATGATTTATTAGCTAGATGTGAGATTTAACCTTATTCTACTCAAGCAACCTTTTAAAGTCAATAATATTTTTTAATACAATCTTTTAATAAAAATTATTAGAATTTAAGAAACTATAAAATTTACTAAAAGATTAAAAATTTAAATTTGTAACTTTTAATAGATTTTAATTAATAATAAAAATATCTATTGAAAAACTGTTAGGTTAAATATGTTTTTTATCTTTTTAAAATTTTGAAATTTTGGTTTTAATCTCTCATGTTTAAAATATTTGATTTTGATTTCTTATTTTTAAAATATATTAATTTTAATTCTTTATTATTAAGTATATGTCATGTATTAAATATTTTAAAGATTAAAATTAATCTATTTTAAAATAAAAAACCTAAAATCAAAATTTAAAAATTTTAAAAAAAATTAAAAAAATATTTAATCTAAAATTATTATTATCTATCCTCATCTCTTATCGTGGGCACAAAAAATAAATTAACGGAAATTTGGACTAGTAGAACCAAATTGTTAGTTTATAGACAATTCAGATGCTACTCAAAGTAAAGAGTCAGTAAAGTGAAAATAGTTAAATAATAAAAAAAATGAATGAAAAGGATGTTTTGCGATGGAGAGAGAATATGGCAGAAATGATAAGAGAAACAAACAAAATGAAGAACTAATGGAGTAGACGTTATCCAATTCAAGGATGTTTGACATGGAGGCCACTAAGGTGTAATTTTGAAATCTTAGCAACTAATTTGCATCTTAGAGTAGCTATTTGAAATTAAAAACATCAGATCTTGTAGATAAAGATAGTATGGATTAGGTAAAATGGAATGCGCCATTGTTTACAACAAACTTTCATATTTTAACAGGTATTAGTTGTTATTTTAGACATCTTATCTCAACAGATATTAATTGTTATCCCTATCATCAATGATTTAGATTCAGATTTAGACATTAAGTTCAACTAAAATTCAAGGGACGATGAATTTTGAAGAGGGAAATCTTAGCTTTTAGTTAGGAAAACAAACCCAAATTAGCTGATGTAACAAATATTTACACCATTGTTGTTGATCAAGCTACTAATCATCATTAGGCTATGAACTTAGAGCGACTAGAACGTGGATGATAAATTTAGTGTAGATAAATATATGTATAGTAGTCATGTAAATATCAATTGTAAAATATCATAAAAAAAAAATCATACTCAACATAATCTATAGACAAATCCACATGTTTTTCTTTACTTTGACTTATATATATTTACACACTGTATCACCATTTCATTATATTTATGTGCTATATTTTAGATAAACTTTACTAATTCTAGTAATATTGTATAGTAGGTGCTTCTTTTAATAGTTTAGGAATCTACTATCAAGAAATAAAGTCCTATTCTTGACACAATTATCTAGTTCAGTTGAATTTTCTCAACCAATAAATTAATGGTCAAACTTTCTTGATACATTTATGCGCATCCAAAACTATAGATAATTTATTATATTTCATGTTGACAATCATTAAGACTATTTATACCGTTTTCAACAAACATTTAATTAAAAGTGAAAAATGATTTTCACATACAGCAAGCTAGAATTTACTGCTTCTTTAAAATAATAATTTGAATAAATTGTACTTTCCTTTGAATAAATCTTAAATTATATTACCTTAATTTATTAGGATTGATTTAGTTATAAAGAATTACAAACGAAATTAATTTAACATAAAAATTTAAAATTTGATATTTATCATTTTTTACCCTGTATAAAAAAATTATATTATCTTTTTTATCATTTTTAAATTTATATTTTTCAGAGAGAGATTAATATATTATTTATTTTAATATAAATAAATTTATTAGGGTTCATTTTTCCTTTTTATCTCTTAAAATTATCAATAATTAATAATAAATCTCTACTATCAATTTTTAAATTTTAGAAAATGATCATAAAATAATTACAAATCAATTGTATGAGTATTAAAATATAATTTATTGACTAAAATTTTAATAAAAAATACAATATTTAGAATTAATTTTCAATTATCTTAATAGTTTTCTAAAATAAATAGATTTTTTTAATAAATATTTTGTAATTTGTATATATTTATATAAAATATATTAAATTAATATAAAATATATTAAATTTTAATAATTATATCATTTAAATTAATGTTAAATTTTTTTCAATGGATAATTTTTTACAAATAAAATTTTTTCAAAATTTTTTATTAAAAATTAAAATCATTACTATATATAATTTAAAATCATCGTTAAAAAATATTATTTTTTAATTATTTTGATAAAAAAAATAATATTAATTGAAGGTTTATTAATAATTTCTCATCATTCATATAAGATTTGTGTTCATAATAAAATAACTAAAATACAATGTTTATTCATCTTTTAAAAAAATAGAATATAATTTATTTTAATAATAACAATAATAAAAATAATAACTAATTAAAAAATATTAAAAATATATTTTTGATATATTTTTATTATTAATTAAAAAATTTTAGAACTCTCATCACTTTTTTTTTCGCTCAAAATTTTACATGAGTTAATAAATTATAATCAATGATAAAAAAAAATGCCTTTGTTTTTAGTCAATTTCTGGGATAGATTTTAAATAACTAAAATATTTTTTATTGAAAATAAGTTTTATAGTATAAAAATAAGAAAATGAACTAAATATTTTTTATTTTTAATTATTTAAAATCAACCTTAAAAAATATAATAAAAATATTATATTACAAGATGTATTAATATTATGTTCCAATGACAAAAACACTTATGTGCCATCAAATAACTTAGTTAGTATGGACCTAGGTGAGATGTCAATTAAACTAAACAAGCAAAGATGAACATAGGTTCATCATTATGAGGGACAACTTCTCCCACAATAGATAACTTTCTCCTCAATGAATTTATTATCTATCTTTACGTGTATCAATTATCTCTTATTTTTGACAATATTGCTTTTAATATGGAATATTTCTTCCTCTTTCCTTTATATTTGACAATATTATTTTTAATATAGAATATTTTCTCCTTTTTTTCTTTCCAAATTTTTTCACTCATTCTTCTATATTCCTATTAGGAGAATAGATCTTCTAGTTCATTACCCTTCTTTAATTTCGGTTTCAATTTTTAACTTAACAAAAGGGATTTTGCTGCAAAGGTGTGGCATAGTTAGGTTAAAACCCCTTCATCAAAACGTGCCACCATGTTATGTCACGATGTCACTATAGTATAGGTGTATCCTTGATTATGATATAGAAAATGGCAGCATGTCAAAAATTATATATTTATGGAGATTGTATATATATAGCAGTAGAATAATAGGAAAAGCAGTTATAATACTAGTAGTATTACTAATAATGGTAGTATAATTTTTGTCAATATATAATTTTTAAAAAATAGTATAAAAATGTTATAATATAAGAATATATAATTAAAATGTGAGTATGATTTAAGGGTAACTGTAATATAATCAAGACATAGATTTGTAAACATACAGGCAAAAACCATGGCCTAAATTTGAGTAAGAAAATCGTAGCCTATTCCTATATTTTAGGTTACAGTTGTTTTGATATTGTGGTGTGGCCTATTTGAATGGGTAAGAATAGTGGAAAGTCATTGTCAACCCATTGCTTGAAGTTTAGGTCATCCCTTTTCCGCTTTTATAGTTATGTTTTTTTCTTTATTGTCTAAAACTAAAAAATATTTTAGTAATATTCTGAGATGGTTTGACACAAATTTTGATTTTCCCAATGATTTTATTGACTTCTACCTTTATTTTCGATAATTGATAAAAGGAGAAACATACTTTGTCTATTATTTGTATTGTTGTGATATGGTACATTTGGTTATATAGGAATTAAGTCATATTAAGAAATGCTTCAAGTGATATTCCTAGGGACACTGATTTAATTAAGGTCAAAACATGGAAATGGTTTATGGCTAAAGTTAAGAGTGTTTCTATTGTTTTTTCAAACATTAATTAGTTTTAATGTTGTAAAATTCAAATCAATCATTACTCAGTTTAAATTTTGAATTAATAGATTATTAATCTAACTAATAAATTATTGATTAGATTAATTAAATATTTAAATAATAATATTAATTTATATAAAAATATTATTTATGAGTTTTTATTTATTTTAAAAATATTTTAAGATCAAAATATAAAAATATAAGTAATTGAATAAATTAATTAAATTAATATATATATATATATATTGAATTAATGTACTGAAATAAATTTACAATAAATTACTTTCCTTAATATATTTTTTAATTTTTAAATTTTATAAAATATTAAAGAGATTTAATATTTTATTATATTATTTTATTTTAATAAATAATATATATTATTTTAAATTTATTTAATAGTATATTAAATTTTATAAAATTTTATAAAGATAATTTATATAATAAAATATATATTAATTTAACAATTTAATAGATAAAATTATATTTTTAAAAAATATATGAAACGGAATCCTTAAATGTATTTTTAAAATAAGTTGATCATTTTCTCTCTATATAATATGTATGTATTTATATGAGGAGAAATAAATTATTTTAAAAGTAATTCATGCTAAAATTATTATATTCAATAAATTTTTTAAATTGTTGAATTTTATTAAAATGTAACTATTAAATTAATAAATATTTTATGGTATAAATTATATTTATAATAATTTATAAAATTTAAATAAAATTTAATATTTATAAAATAAAATAAAATTAATATATATTACGAAAGGTATATTATTTATTTAAATAAAATTATATAATAAAATATTAATTTTTTAAAAAAAATTTATAAAATTTTGTAAATATAATTTGCATAATAAAATCTATTAATTTAATAATAAAATTTATAAAATTCAATCAAAAATTTTAAAAAATATTGAGTAAAACAAATTTTAACATGAAGTGCTAATTGCACATATATAATATAATATTAATATTTTTAAAATTAAATAAATCATTAAATTGGTAAAAATATTATTTTATAATTAATTAATTGAAGTAAGATCGAATTGATAATAATAATAATAATAAATAATATTATATTATAAATTAAATATTAAATTCATAAAAAATTATAAAAAAATTAATAACTATTTTAAATTAAACTTCATATTATATATGTCTTATATGAAATATATAACTAATAATAATTTATATGTAGATATCATCTACAAGTTTTTATTTATTTTAAAACTATTTTAAATTAAAATTTAAAGATAAAAAAATGTTAAAATTGATTCATGTCGATTTTTAGCATCAATTCTTGTTCAACCTTATCCAATTCTTCACTCTTTTTCTACTCTTTAATTTGATTTGTAACTTATGTGAACAGGTGGCCTAACCGGTTTACAATTTAATATATCAAAAATTGGTTTGATCCGATTCAAGTTTCATAACTATGTTATGTACGAGATAGATAAATTTGGTCTAGTGGTGGTCAAACTTGTGCACTATTTTGGGCTTGGTGCATTATAATTCAAATCTAATTCATGAATATTCATACATTTTTATCATATTTTAGCATCTACTTGTAGAAGTTCCACTACAATATATATTTGTTAAGATTTTAATTTTAATATTTTTAACCAATTAAAAACTACGGTGAGTATAGTTTTTAAATAATTATCATAAAAAGTTAATAATTTATAAACAAAGTCATTAATTTTATTGGTAAACTGTCTAAGTCGTTACACCGATTTAATTTCATATCTAATCCAATTAATGACTTGAGTCGGTCCATTTCACTGTTTTTTGTTAAGAATTTTGCAGTGAACAAAAACTCAAGGACTTGACTGTTAGAAGAATTAATTATTTTTTTGTTATAAAGCCTGCATATATATGATGGGTTCACTTATATTCGTCGTCCTCTCTTAATTTCGATCATTGTAATTAACTTAGTTCTCAGTAATTAATGAAATTATGCATCTTCTAATAAGCATATAGTCCCAACCCTTCTTTCGCGGTGATTTGGTGTCCAACACTGGACTGATAAGCCTAATAAGGTAAATAAAATACACAACAACCAAAGGAGAATTTTCTTCCTTTATCACACTTTTATTTTTGAATATTTTGGTTATTTAATGTTGCAATAATGGATGCCAATTTACTAATCGTGTTAATCGACACAGACAAACTTAATTAACATGGTTATACAGTTGATCGCTAGTTTCGTACACACTAAGTCACAGCAATTTTCTTTCGGTTTTTTTTTTTTTTTTCACAAAGTACAACTACAAGCCTTTGCCTTTAAAAAGAAAAAAAGGTTACGTCATTCCTCTTTCATTTCTCTTTTAATGCCTACCTTAGCCAATCCAATTAAATTAGGAAAATTTTTTAAGGAGATCAAATCTATTACATAAAATTAAAAACTATTTAATTAATTAAATTTAAAAAACATATAAATTACACTTTTGTAAAGAATAATTTTATCTCTTCAATTGTAAATGGTTAAAAAATTAATTATGATAATTATTAGGTAGGTTCGTCCCGACGGTGAGACCTGTCCTTTTTGTTTTCAGGGTTTTCTTTGACGTTTGGACTCAGATGCATGAATTAAAAGCCTAAGCGATGTAGAGATACTACGATGCCACGCATGATTTTTGTTTTTGTCCTTTTTGTTGTTGAATGTTGGTCATTGTGCTAAGCACAGCTGAAGAAAACTCCAAATCACTAAAATAGTCCAACATATGCCTAATCATGTCTTTGTTAGTTTTGTATATTTTGTTGACTGTTAACTTCTGCAGTCATGCTGTTTTTTAACTCTTCCCTGTTTTGGACACGACAACATTTTTGTATATTTATAACCAAGGGTCCGCAGCACACAACTACTGAAATATAAACTTTAAATATCTCCACTTTCCAAAGTGAAACAACCTTTTTATTTTCTTTCTCTATCAAAATATCGTACCTTAGCTAAAAAAATCACGTTTTTATTATAATTGCTGTATATTGAACAATAATACTTTACCCTCCATACAAATAAAATGTACTTAAAACGATTTTTTTTTTAATTTGATTAGTCAATTTGCTATTTATGTTTATTTTTTATTTATAATTATATCTCGTTCTATTAAATAACAATTTTTGTTTATAAATTTGTACTTTGATTGTATAAATCATTAAATACTTTAAGCAATTCATTATTTATATGTATTGAATTAGGATTTAAATTTTATAAATGAAAGTTTTATTTTATAGAAAATAAATAATAATTATTTTCAAAATTCATGGTCAAAATTATGATGTAATATATATTTAAACGTACAATTATAAAAAATATTTATACCTAATAATCGATTTTTTTGTTTAAAAGTAAATGTCGTAGTTAAATCTATTAAAGTAAAATTAAAACTTATTTTTTAAAATAAATTTCATAGTCTATTTTTCTTTAAACGAAGAAACATATATTAATATTAGATTTTATTTATATACATATATAAAGTTATTTTTTTAATAATTCTTATAAAAAATTAAATTTTATTAATTTAATCGTTAAATTAATAAATTATATTATATAGATTATTTTAAAAAAATTTATAAAATTTAAAAAAGATTTAATATTTTATTAAATAATTTAAATTAATGAATATTATAAAAAATATATTATCAATTAATTCAAACAAATTTTAAACTATTAAATCTTTTTTAAATTTTATAAAAAAAATTAAGATAATTTATTAATTTAATAGTTATATTGATAAAATTTAATTATTTATAAAAGTTATTAAATATAACTCTAAACAAAATTATTAAATGAAATAACCTAAACAAAATTATTTTTAAAATAATTTAATTTTTTCCCATATATATAATTTAAAATATTATTTGTTCTCCTATTCAAAATTTTATAATATAATCTAAAAATAGAAGAAAAATAAATTAAAATAGATAATATTAAAGTTTTACATGGTATGATAATTATGCTTGTATAAAATCTTATTCTACACGTTAATTTTTAAATGAAATTAAGTTTTAAGTTAAATTTTTAAAGCTTATCCTAAATCTATGTATAAATTATTTATAAATATGTAATCTTAAAAACTAAAAATAATATTTATTTTACAAGTTAATTTTGGTTTGTTGTTTCTTTAATATAATAAAAAATGAAATTTACATTTATATTTTTATATAAATTATTTAAAATTCTCGTCAATAAATTAATGTGTTGTTCGTTGGTTGAATAGATTATATATATATATATATATATATATATATATATATATATATATATATATATATATATATTGAACAATCTGTTTTAAATACTAAAATGAAATTAATAATTATTATTGTTAATAGAAAATTTTAAAAGTTAAATTTAATATTTATCTATATTTTTGTTTCTTATTTCATTATACATGTTTTAAATTTTAACATCAAATTAATTTTTAATTAATTATTGATTTAATAAACATTTTATTTTGTTTAATTTCTATAATTAACATAGGTATAATAAGATATTTATTAATTAATATTAAAATAGTTTCATATCAATTAAATTAAAATTTAAGTGTTTTAGATACTAAAATTTAAAATATGTTTTATATTATAATATTTTTATTAACAAAATATTTATTTTAAAACTATAATAATCATTTTGAGAGTTTTTTAATTAATGTATTTTATATACCTCATATCTATTTATAAATATTGGCATATAAAAAAGTTTATTAGGTTTGTAAAACTTTTTAAAAATAATTTATTCATAAAGGACATTCAAGTTGCTTTCAAGTTTATTAGGTTTGCACTTTTGACTATCCAAATCAAAGAAACACCGCTCTATCTAAACCGGACAAGAGTATATTCCAATAAAATAAGCAACAAGATGAGAAGGGTGGTTGAAAGCTGTAAATGCCATCAAATGGAAATTTCATTAATTCATGGCAATACATGTTTGTATTCCATTCTCAGATGAAGATTTATAAATGAGACTTTTTTTTTTTTTGGATTAGAAGGCACATATTTTTACTATTTACAGTGACAAATTTAGTTTGATACTATACCAAACATATCACATATGTCGATTTTGGAGAGAATATATATATATATGAGATTTTGATGTATATATAAAAAGGAGAAAATTATATAAAAAAAAAAGTTTTATACATACCAAACCGGCTATAACTGTGCCATAATAGGTGAAGTAACACCACTAAAGGCAATATTAATTACTGTAATCAGATACTACAAAAAATGATAGGAATAAGCTAATCTCTCATCTGGGGGCGGGGTTAGTGGTTACTTGCCTTAACTAACCTTATTTATTAAAAAGTAGTTTTAACATTTTCTATATTATAATTTTTATTGATTTCTTTATTTCTTAAGAAAGTATTGACTTTTTTTCTTTGTTCTTCAAAATATCAAATGCATTTATATTTTATTTGATATTTATATACTCTTGAGAAAATTAATAGGTGAATATTATAAGAAAATAGAACATTATTGTTTATTAAATAAGTTAGGCTTGGTTTTGTTAAAGGTCTTATTAAAAAAAATCATACTTGCGCATTTAAAAAGTTTATAAAGTCTAAAAAGCTAATTTATATATAAATAATATAATAATAATCATAATATCATAATAAAATTTTAATTTATTATAAAATTATATACTTGTTGACTTGCTTAAAAATTTAGATGAATCTTCTAATTTATGTAAAGGTTTGACTCTATCAGTTGATATAGCTGTAAATCTTTGGATTTATTTAAAGGATAAAATTTACATATAGTATTATATATGTATTTTTATATTATTTTTATCAATATTAAAGTTTTAATTTAATAATACATACTAAATTTTAATTATATAAATATAATATTATTTTTAAATTTAATTGAGGAATATATTAAAAAAATTATAACATTGTAAATAATTTTTTTTATTTAAAAAAATAAAAAATATTTTCAATTTAGTTTAAAATTTTTAAAATATATATCATTCTCCAAATTTTTTAATTTAAAAAGTAAGCTAATATATTGAAGTTTGAGGAAACCTATCTTATATTCCGTGTAATCTGCATGTTGCATTTGGTAATAATCAGTTTTTGAATTTATTTTTATGACTAGTAAGTTGTTTCTGTATTATATAAGTATTCTAAATTTAAGTTAATAAATAGTATTTAAAAATAAAATAAATCAACGCAAAAAAAAAAAAACTTATGAGTAATTCTTGAAAATAAGTTTATTAAAAAATAAATGGATAAGTATTTGAGACCTTATCAACTATAATTAACCAAACAAATTTTCAATTACGATTTAGTTTATCACATTTTTCGTTGCACCTTCAGTTATACTTATGTTTAAAGCTTGTAAAATGGATGATTGGCTTAACTCAGCCGGCATGATTAGGTCCAATTACATAAATTTGATCTATAATTTTAAAAATCTAAATTAATTTTAAATTTTTTAATCTGATCCATCTGAATTTTTGTAGTAGTTTCAAGTTAGCCTAATATATCTAAAGATAAAATATAACTTAGATTTAAATTTCTATTTTGTGATTTAAACGAAAGACGCAAATTTTTTTCTATCCAAACCCGTAGAATATGAAAATAAAATTACTTAATTTAGGTGGCATATCCTCTTTTGAACGGTCATTGATACTTGAAAAAGAGTTTTACTTTAGAAAGAAGGTAAATGATAAATAACTAGACTTAAATTTTGCATATTGGTTGCCAAGTAAGTAAGTACTATCTGTAATGATACTTGCTCCCCCATCACCACGCATATGACAACAGAAAATCAATTATGGCCTTCTCATTGTTTTTACAGGTACTACCAATGCTTCTGCTTGTGAATGGTGCAATTATTTTTATATATTATCTTTTATTTTTCCTTTTTAAATAAAGTTACATGTTTTAAGTATTAACCCATTATTTTGTTTAGTTTATTCTTAAATTTTAATGAACATAGGAGTATATGATTATAATAGAACAAAAAACTAACGGAGTAATTGAAGTATTAAATAAGAATAATTTTAAAAAATAATATTGTTTTGAATTGTTAACTAATTTTAAATTTTTTAATACACATGAATTAATTAGATGTAACTTATAATAATCACCATGAGGAATTTTATACAAAAGACATCTGAAAATTGATTGAACAATTGTTCTCAATAACTGCCCATTTTCATCTTGGTTAATTTTTTAAAGATAAATTAAATTAATAAAATAAAACTTCTGTTCAAATATGGGCAAGATAAATTGTGGTTGGGTTCAGATTTTTTAAAAGAACAAATACTGTAAAAAATTATATAAAAGTTGCTATAAATGAAATGTTTGAAGAGATTCCTTAAAAAAAATTATGAGTGACATATCACATTACTTTACATAAGTTGAACTCAGAAATGTATATATGCTATTCAAATAATTTTTTATAATAAATTAATGTTTTAAAATTGAATAATGAAAACTAATACATGTATTTTTAATTAATATTTTATTATTTTATAAAAAATGTTAAAATAATAAAAGTTGTCTTCCGAGTAACTATGTTATTGTTAATGGTTATAACTACTCAAAAGACATAAGATTAATATTATTAGGATTAGTGATAAACATAAATAATTTATATAAGATTCTAAATTTAAATTTTATTATTTTTATTATATAAAAATATAAGATTATAAATCAAAATTACTTGGATATACTACTCTTTTGAAAACGCAAGAATAAAAATGGATATTAAGATATATACCGTGTTCAAACTCCACTCATTGCCATCCTCACGGATCGCCGTGATCTGAAGTGGAGACTTTATTAAATATCTTTCACATTATTTACGTATGCTAAAAGCTGCAGATATGTACCTTAAAAATGAAAAAGGAAATATGAGCCCATCGTAAGTAACATTCTTAATTAATTAACGAATATACTATCTAAAATCTTATATATATAGTACCCTAAACCACTTTTTATTCTATTACAACTTAAGCTAGATCATTTAATTATCTGCAACGCACAATATCTTTTAATTCTAAAATTATAAAGTAATTATTAAAGTTTTGTTCAAAGTATTTTAAGTTTTTATTTTTAAAAATAAAATTTATTCAATTAAACAGGGGCTGAATTGATTTTAATATATTTATAAAATAAATTTAATTTAATTTTTAAATTTAATTTTCTTTTCTTAATTTTTAATAAAATATTTTATTATTAATCTTAAATTAATCATTTAGAATATAAATATTATAACTCTATTTGAATCATTATCAGAACATCATCATTATTCTATTACTATCTTATTTATTAAAATAATAATAATAATTTACTTTTTATTTTAAAATTTATTATTTTGAAATAATTTTTTTATTTTAATTAATAATAAATTATTTATTTGTTAACAAATCATAGTAAAAAAATATAATAGAATAAGTTAACCTCTTTTCCTAATAATTTTTTAAAAATTAAAAATAAAAATTTAACATTAAAATTCATTTTTTAAAGTATTAAAAGTTAAAAACATCCTAGATACACATTTATTTTTAAATAACTAACAAGTTTCTCACTTTATTTTAGTGAGCTGATTTTATTTGTTATTCTATAAATTTGAAACTTATTAATCATTTTTAACCATTATTTCTTAGTCTGTTTTACTAAATATAATAAAAGAATAATGATGAGAAATATTATTAATACTTCAATAAAATACAATTTAATATAACTATATTCTCTCACTCCATACGTGTATATATATATATATAATTATTTTGATATTTTTCAATTGTTTTCTTATTATCTCTAAATAATAACAATAAATTAATTATTAAATATATAAATCAATTGGTGAAGGTTCATCTAACTTAATTAATAAATTTAAGTTAATTTTTTTGAAATGTATTATATTAAATATTTAGAAAGTTACTTGCAATTTATTGTGTTCTTATTCAATTTAAGACAAATTGTTTTTAGTGGAACATACTTCGAGTCTAAATTATGTTTTGTTCGGCTAGCGTAAGAATTAGAAAGTAAAAAATAAATTATTGAGATAGATAGAAATAGATAAAAAAAATATTTATTTTATTTAAATGAATGAAAAAAATAATAATTTAGTGATATAAATTTTATTTTATATTAATTAAAAGTTTAAATAAAAATTAAAAATTTAATTTTTATTATGTTATTTTTAATTAATATAATATTTTTAATTTTAAAAATATTTAATAATTGAAATATTAAAAACAAAAAAGAATTAAGTTTTTTTTATTTCATTTTTATACCTATGTTAGGAGATTAATTTTTAAATAGATCGTAAAATTTTTTTATTCATAATTTTATATCCATACAAACATTAAAAAGTATTTAATTATTTTATTTTGTTTTCTAGTTTTTTTTTCTTATTTTCATCAAAACAAAGGTTTTTCATCATTCTATTTGAATATTTTTTTAAATATTATTTTGAACAATGTTATTACCGAATCAATCAATGGAGGCAATTAATAAAATATAAAATTTCACAATTATTATTATAGTATGATGGTGGAAGTATAAATATTAAATTATATAAATTTTATTTATTTTTTTATTTTTTTAACATTGCATAATTTTAATGCTTAATTTTTGATTTAATTCAATGTTAATTTTACATTAATCAAATTCAGTTCCTTTCGTTGATTTTTTTAAATATTTAAATTATTATTTTGTACTTTTTGAGAATTTTTGGATGAATTTATGATATTAAATAATTTTAAAAGGTTAAAATTAAAAAGTGTAGTTAAAAATTGATAAAATTATTTTATACCATGAGATTAAAATTTTAAAAGAAAAAATTTTCATTATATATATTTTTTATCTAAATATAATCTAAGGTTTTGATTAATGTTTTTTTTTAAATTCTTTTGGTACTTTTGCTAAATAGAAAATTTAATTGTTTAATTTATTAAGATTTTGAATAGAAAAATTTTCTAAATTGATTTAATCTTAAAAATAGAGAAATTTAATTGACTAAGATTACAATAATTATAATTAAAAAAATAAAAATATAAATAAACTAGATTTAATATATATATATATATATATATATATATATATATATATATATATATATATATATATATATATATATATATATATATATATACTATACTATACTTGTGCTATGGACAATAAAAATAATATCTGTAAGAACTAAAAAGAACAAAAAAATATTATTTATAACAAGTTCAGATTTTAATAAAAGTTAAGATAATTTTAGATTGAATCTTAATAATAAAGGCACATCCATATATATATATATATACATATATATATATATATATATATATAATTTTGGGTTTTAATATGCTCATAATTATAAAGATAAATATTTTATTTTTAATAAATTTAGATATATCTGTTTTTAAATTTAATAAATTTAAAATTATGAAAAGAATAGGTGTAAAATGAAAAAAAATTATTGGTTTACTTATAACTTTTCCTAATATAAAAGAGCATATGTTTCATCCTTGAGAATAACCTGGGTCGTCGACTAAATAATGTAATGTGTACTACATTTTAAATAATAAATTCTATGACAATGAAAAAAAAATGTAAGAATAGTGAATAATATAACAAAAGATCTTATTATATAATTTTTTGAATAAAATATAATATCAAAAACACAATTCTAGTAATTTTAAGAGATGCAAGAATCTGAAAATCGGAGAAGTGCATACAAAATGGAGTGGGGCCCAGATAATAAGGACAGTCTCTCTGGCCAATGGTGAATAGACAACGTATTTGACGAAACCATGCAGGTTTTCCAAAACCACCTTTTGGATATCAGCGGTTTCTCTTTTTCGTTTTTCTCTGGATATTTTTAGCATTTTCATTATCAAATATTTAATAATATTTCCATTTTAATACTTTTATATTTCTCTTCCTATTATATTATAATTTATATTTTACTATTTATTTTAAACACGTAACAACATTTTTCTTATATCTATAAAAATATTAACAATTAATGTAGATAGTTTTTTTTTCTTTTTGACATAAGCAAAATAATTTATTGATTAATATAGACAGTTAAAAGTTTTTTAAAATAAAAATTTGAGGATATTTTTGAAAACATGTATATATTATAAATAAAAAAATTGATATATGGTGTGAATTTTAAATGCAGAATTGTACCGACTAATGATATTTTCCTTTTATAATAAAAGATGGCAGAGAATGAAAGTTTTGTGGTATGCCGAAAGGCTTGACCTGTTGAGTGTCCATATTCCTCTTTCCTCTGTCTCAGTTCTCAGTTCTCACGCCGCTGCTACAAATGTTGAGAGCAGAGAAAGAAATCAAAGATAAAAGTAGAGAGATGTTAACGAAAATTAGCGAGGGAATTGTTTCGGTGCGGTGATAGAGAGAGCTTAAAGGAAAAGAAAGGAAAGGAGAGAAAATTGATTGATATATAGAAAAAAGTGGAAGAGTAGATAGTAATTATAGAGTGTGAGGTGATCGATGGGAAGGGGAAGAGTTGAGTTGAAGAGGATCGAGAACAAGATCAATAGACAGGTCACCTTTTCCAAGAGAAGGTCTGGTTTGCTCAAGAAAGCTCACGAGATCTCCGTTCTTTGCGATGCAGAAGTTGCTCTTATAGTCTTCTCCACTAAAGGCAAGCTTTTCGAGTACTCCAGCGACCCTTGGTATTCTCCTCCTTTTTTATTCAATCTCAACTCTTCCTTCATTTCTCAGCTACATGCCTTTTAATTCTTAATTACTCAATTCTTTCCACTATAACGTATGCTGCCGTTTTCTCTCCCGTTAACCTTTATCGTACGGTATTATCCTGATTTACCCTCATATATGCAATTAATCTATTCCTTCTTTATCATTGCACTAATATTGCTCCCGCGTTTTTAATTTCTTCTCCTCCAGTATTTATCTTTTATGTAATCTACCATTCTTAATTTCTCATTAGGATTTCTCCTTGCACTCTTCATATACTTCAACTTTTTCTGGCCTATATAGTAATTCCTTGTCTTATTCTTTAAAACATTGTCAGCATGCAGTAGCATATATGGTTTACATTTCTTGTTTCATTGAGCTTGATATTAAAAAGAAAAAACAGACCTGTGTGATGTGTGTGAGGGAGTTTTTTTTCCTTGTACTTCAAGGGGAGGGAGGCTGGCATGTTAATTTATGCGAATATCTATGTTGTTAATTAATTAGGTAAACTCCCAACATTTTATTACTTAATAGGGTAAAAATTCTCTCAATTTTCTTTTTCAATTTCCTCTTCTTCTCAATTTTTATTTTTTATATCTCTATATTTTTTCTCTCGTACATACTGGATCTTAGAGGATCCTGACTTAATGGCAAGAATTGAAAACTAAACCGCTTAATTCTAAAAAATTGATCTGATATCATGTGATAAAGTAATTATCTATAAACCAAATAATGAAAAACTAATCTAAAGAAGTGTAATGTTGTCGATGGGCACCATATAATAATGTAGAAATTTTGTGAGTAAACATCCCAAATTGAATTTATTAGGGTAAAAGAAAGAGAAATAGAAAGATGGAAGAAAGGAAAAATGAAAAATGAAATGTAATTTTGATAATAAGAAAAAGAGTTAAAACATGTATTAAGACAATAATAAAAAGTATAATATGTACGGATTTGGTCTTTTGAAGGGAGGGGAAGGCAGCTTCTTCTGACTTGCACAGCCGGACACAACTATGAGGAAAAGGGACCGATCAATGTAAAACCTGAAATGCGTGTCATGCCAATTTAATATAAAAATTTAAAACAAAAATATTATATTCACATTCAAGAGGGTCACACATGTCAAGAGAGATAAAATAAATAAAAAAAATATAATATGATAAAAATAAAATATTAAATAAATGGTAATATTTTTAAAATATCAAAAAATAATAACTCAATTGAAAAATGAGAATAATGCGGAGCCCTGTTCCTAGCTCTGAATCAGAACAAAAATTAGTATCAGGCTGGAGTATACAGCATACACTCACTATAAAAACCGTACTGGGTGCCAGGAAAAGCAGAGATTGACTTTCTGGTATTCCTTTGTCGGTATTGGGTATTATATTCTTTTTATTTTATTTTATGAGAACATACTCAGTATTATATTCTTGAAACTAAATCACCTGTACAAAGATAAAGAATAACTGTAACTAATGATTAAGATATGAATAAATTTATAATTTTTTATATGTGAAATGTCAATGTTTACCTTTTTGCAATCTCTGCTATTATTTTTTACTCAATAGTCATAACCATACTTTGTTTTATAAATTGTATAGTCAAATCATTTTTTAAGATGGAAATTAAGTTAAATTTATATATATATACGCCTAAAGTTAATGATATGTTAATTTTTGTAAATAATTTTTATTAAAATTACATTTTATTTATTCACTAATTAAATTTAAAATCTTAAATTACTTAGTTTGATGATTTCTATAAAATGTGAATATAATATTTTTGTTTGACTGAGATGAATATAAATAAATAAATAAGTGTTAATTATGTTTAAATTACATAGTTTGATAATTTTCTAGAATTTAATAAATCCAATCACTGAATAGTATAATGATTATAAGGATAATTTTAAGTAAAATTCAAATTCTACTGACATTTAATTTTATAGTTATATTTACTTATATTTTTAAAACTATATTACAGCTTATATTAAAATTATTTGATGAATTATTAAATAATTTTAAATTTTATAAAATATTATAAATTTGATTTATATAATTAAAATATTTAATTTAATTGTTTATTAAAATGTATATTATGAAAAGTTGTTGAACGAAATAATTTTATTATAAATTAATTTAAACTAAATTGGTTCTTTTTTTTTAAATTACATCATTCGTAAAAATTAATTAATACTTTATTGTCTTATTATATTTTAACATATTATATCTCACTTTAAAATTTAAATAAATAAATAATCATTATTAAATTATTTTTTTAAGATTGGAGTGTATATTTATAAATATTTAAATTATATAAAATATAATAAATATAATTATCACATTAAAAAATATTTTTTTTAATAAATATTTTTTTACAGTTATATAAATTTACATAAAATATATTAAATTTTAATTATTATATCATTTAAATAGTTGTTGAAATAATTTCAAAAAGATAATTTTTAAGAAAGAACAATTTATCATAATAAAGTCTGATGAAAAATAAAATCGTCATTATCTATTGTTTAAAAATATTATTAAATTTTTTTTTAGTATCATGATGATGTTATATAAATTAAGAAAATATATAATAAAAAATTATTATATATTATTTTATTAAATTTAACAAATCATTTTATTTGTTTTTATTCTTCTTACACACATAAATTTAAAATTATTTTAACTTGTTATTACAACAGCAACAGAAATAATCTTAACCTATTAGATAAGGTTTATTACATAAATCACATGATGTTATTTGATCCCATCAAAAATCAAATTCTCTTAGTTTAACTCGTTCCAGTTAAAGTAATTTACTATGTGAATATTTATATTTTTACTAAAACATCAATCACTGATTTTACAAATGTTCTAATGTGTTTTTTAGTTATTAACTTTTAATATTATGCAATAGAAAAAGTATATATTTCTTATATATAGCTTGCAACTTGTGGGCTTATGGCTGTTTAGTTGCAAATATATAAAGCTTTCAGTAGATAGATCTAGTCACATCGTGCATGCACAAACAGATTAGCATACTAACCGGGGAAAAAAGATTAGCATGAACTCATTCTGTTTTACTCTATGTAATCTATTTTAAAGTGTGATTGAGTTTCTAAATTTTTTAATATAAAACTTTTCATTCTAATTTTAGATTATTCCAATACTTCTTTTCTATATGTTTTCTTATAATTAATCTCTTGTTTAATTAATATTGGTTAGAGAATTGGCTTTTGGCCAAGCACAATAATATTGTGTAATTCATTTAGTTAACTTTTTTAAGTGGGATAAGAATGTTATCGTTAGTAATTGCATATATTTGATGTTGGCCGGAAACTAACGTTGTGCAATTATCTCTTTTGCTTCCATGCAAAACTGTACCTTGTTTGGAGCCTTTAGCCTGTTAATTGAAGTATCACTTGACGGCTGACCCTATTTGCTTTCAAGTGCCGTTAAACAACATCGATATTTATACACTTTCACATTACTGTCTCTTTTATTCTATGTTATTTCTTTCTTTATATTACATTATTGAACAGTATATTTTTTATTTTCTCTCTTCTATAATTAAGTATATGTATCTAGTGAGTGTATGAAAAGTATTTTTCAAGTGTATGAATATTGTTATTGATGTTGATTAAAAATCTTTGCTCACCGTTACTTTCTTCTGTCAACAGTATGGAAAGAATTATTGAACGATATGAGAGGTATTCGTATGCGGAGAGGCAGCTAGTTGCAAATGATCAGACACCAAATGTATGCTTTCTGCTCCTCTGAATGAACGCTTTGAACTATTATTATTATTATTATTATTTAGTTTATTAATTGATGTAAATTGGAGATTGTCCTATACTTTCTCTAAACTCTCTCAGAAGAGGGGCGTTTGATCATTGTCCCTACGTCCATTTTAACATATTTACTAGGTAAACCAATTTATTCATTCATTTTTGAGATATTTATTTGTAGACTTGTATCCATAACTTATTGGGAGCAATGCATGCATTCTTAGAGAAATTACCTATTCATGAACCAAATCTTCTTTATACAACTCTTCGTTAATGTGATATGTCATTCTTGCTAGCATATATATGTATACTTTCCCAGCATGACAACAACAGATAATTTATTGAAATGAATATTGGGTCTATCATTCTTGATAACAATTAGTTCATCCAAACATCTTTTGTCAACGAACTTACAACGTGGTTGGGAGATAGCTATGCTATATTCCAAAGTTTATTTTTCAGCTTTTAAGTTTGTGAAAAGAAAGAAAGAACTTCTTATCCTAATAATTATAAATTTAATTGTGATGTGTGACTGTACTAATCCATAATGTAACTGGGAAACAGTTGCTAAATCTTTCTTTTTCTTGTGTATGGATTGTTAGTTGCCATTGCAATAAGATTAGAAGATTAAAAATATTGATTTAATTATTTGCATGGATTGTTATAGGAAAACTGGGTTCTGGATCACGCAAAACTCAAGGCTAGAATGGATGTACTACAGAGAAATCAAAGGTATTAAAATTTTACAAGCAAGGACTACTTGTTTTGTGTAATAAATTAAGCAATAGCAGGGTTTATTGCTTTATCTCAGCAATTTTATGGGGGAAGAGCTGGATAGCTTAAGTGTCAAAGAGCTTCAGAGTTTGGAACAACAACTTGACTCCGCTCTCAAACGCATTAGATCACGAAAGGTAATACTAGCAATCCAGAGAGTTTTGGTAATGAAATTTGAATTTTTAACTGACTGTCGTAGTCTTTCTGCGTGGTCACGTGCAGAACCAAGTCATGCATGAATCTATTTCAGAGCTTCAGAAAAAGGTGTGTCTTTCTTGCCCGCATCTTGTTATTGAATATGGTAACATAATCACGTATGTCCATTACATAAATGATAGGGAGAAATATTTTCATTTTTCTCTTTCACTTAAAAAAAAGGATAAAAGATTGTCTTGAAAGTAGTAGTACACATAAACTTTCCCAATAGTATATCCTAAAAAGTATGATTTCTCTGCATTTCCATAGAGACAATAGAGAGTTCGCACATGAACATTGGCTGATCATTAATTGTTTGTATGTATTGTGAATTGTTGAATATATTAAATTGATATAAGTGTTTCTAGCTTTAATTTTCAGTAACAATATACACACACTATTTTCGTTGACCAAAACTACATTGGATCTGCATCCGGTATAAGGTATGATTTGATTTGAGTTACATTAAGCACTAGTGTTTTGTCATGTAGGATAAGGCACTCCAGGAGCATAACAACTTGCTCGCCAAGAAGGTAACATTTTTTGTTTTTTAACAGCTCATGCAGTTTGTAGTATTTGGATTTCTAATCTCACAGTACATAGCAACATGGTTGAGTGAAAAACAGATAAAGGAAAAGGAGAAGGCGCTGGCCCAGCAGGAGCAAAGGGAACTGCAAAATAACGTGGATGTGACCTCTGTCCTTGTAAATCAACCACTGGAATCCTTGAATATTGGGTTAGTGTCTTTTCGTTGATGTATATCTGAAAGCCTCCTAACTCTGTTATTTAGCATGTTAGTGTCTTTTCGTTGATGTGTATCTGAAAGCCTCCTAACTCTGTTATTAGCGTGTATGTGTCTGCATGAATCCTTAGCGTGTACGTGAGAATCTGCATGAAGCCAATAATTCTTTTTTAATTGAGTTATGAAATTAGTTTGTATAACAAAATTTTACAATACTTATTTTTTTATTGCATCATCCATCAAATACCTTATTTATCTTTTTTTTATTATTATCTTTCTCTTCTTTTTTACATTTTGCTATATAAAAATGATGAGCAAATTTTATTTATCTTTTTAATTTGCCTTTCATCTTGTGATAATTTGTGCGTATACCAACTTGGAAGAAACTACTGAATAGGATGAGTACTGGTTTTTTCAATCTAATTTTTACCCTCACTTTAAATATATGTATCTATTTCTCTTTTCTTTTCCTATTACATGTCATTTAATTTTATAATTTCACTTGTTTACATGAGTTTAAATCCTAAATGAATGTGAATCATCAGGTATCCTTAAATTATTTGTAATTTTTCATGATTCCTAATTTTTTATATAAATTTTTAATATGCACATATGCACCTACACCTTAATTTTTTTTATTGTAGCAAAATAGTATAGTGTGAATCAAACTTTTTTTATTGCACTGACGTCATATGCCTTAAATAGTATTGAACAAAAATAACGTAGGATAAATTAAATTAAACATAATAATAATATTTATATTTATAAAGTATTTTAACTCTTTTATATATATTTTATTTTATTTTATCCTTTTCTTTATACTAGACTATGTTATCTATCATATATGTTTTTTTTTCCTGTTTTTATAAGTATCCCTCACAAACATATACACCTGGCGAGTGTATAATATTTATTTTAAAAAATATTTTTATATATGTTAATTGAGATATATGAAATTGTAAAAAAAAAAAAGTAAAAATATAATGTGATGGGAGTGTCTAATATTTATTTTAAAAAATATTTTTATATATATTAATTGAGCACGCTTAGAGGCATGGCGCATTTTAATCATCCACCTTATTTTTTAAAATTCAATTTGAAATTGAAATTAATACTAATTAAATTTCCTGGGTGTCGTGATGCAGAGGCTCCCCACATGGCAGATGTCATGAAGGAATTCCAACGCCAATGCGAGTTAACACCATTCTTCCGCCATGGTTGCCTCGTCCTACAGATACAAATGAATAGAAATATATATATATATATATATATTCTTATCAAATACGGATACGACTTCTACAAAGCCTATATATCATCAAAGGGCATTAGATGGATGATTATACTAGCTGGGATTATAATTTGTATGTAACATGTCTTGCTGTACTGCAATGCTGCTAGGTATATAACTGAACCATTATAAACCTGAGTTTTAATAAAAGATTCAAGTTTAATTTAACTTATCACGATAATGTGTTATTACTATCAACAATAATATACTTTAAATGTTGGAAAATTTCCTGTAAAAGTAACAAAAAGTTAAAAGAAAAAATAGTAAAATGCAAAAACTTTTTTTAAAAAAACTTATTTTGGGATACTTCCTTATAAGAGATTTATCAACCAATAAAATTTTATTTACATTTGTCACAATAATATTTTTTCAAATATAAATTCGTTTCATATAGTATCCTTTCTTTTTTTTTTTAAATCTCTTTATACAAGGATGACATTATAATTTTTTATTCTTTTCATTTCATAAATTAAAGTTTTTTTTTCTTTTATATTTATGAGTGAAAACTTTGAATTCTAATACTAGTGGATGAAAAAATATTCTTTAATATACTTGAAAAAAGAGAAAAATAAAAAATCACAAATTTATCATATTATTTATCTGAATTATGATGAAACATTTAAAAATATTTTATTATTATAAATTTTTAAATAAAAAATTATAAATTTTTTTATGATATATGTATAAATCTTTAATATATATATATGGACGAAAAATTATGATTTTATTTGAATTAGTTTTAGTTTTAAAAATTTTAAAAACTAAAATCAGTTTTGTTTTTAATTTTTAATTTTTAAAAATTACTGTAAAAATAAATCAACTCATTTTATTATAAATTTATAAAAATTACATAATTAAACATTAATTTAAAAAATTTAAATATATCAATATAATATAAATTTTTAAAATTAATAAAATTATATATTATTATTATTATTATTAAAATAATAACAGTAATAGTAATAGAAGAAAAAATAAAAGTAATACTTGAAAAGATAGTGATATAATAATTATAATATAAATAATATTATACAATTATATAAATTTATATTTTATATATTATTTGATTATCAATATTTAAAATAAATAATTATATATATATTATTATTATAATATTTTATATTTATTTTATATAAAAATAATATATATCATTAGGTTATAAATTAAATATAATTTATATATCAAATAATATTATTTATTTATTAATATATAAAAATTAAATATATAAAAAATTAAAAAATAATTTTTTTTAAATAATAAAAAATAAAATATTATTATTATGATTGTGATGATGATAATTATATTAATAATAGTGATTGTGAGAATGATAGTAATTATACTATAAAAATATTATATAATTATACAATTTTATATTTTATATATTATTTAATAATTAATATATAAGATAAATAATTATTTATATTATTATTATTATAATATTTTTTATATTATTTAATATTTATTTTAAATAAAAATAATATTATATTATAAATATTTATATAATATAAAATTGTATTATAATATTATAAATTTAATATAATTTATATATTAAATAACATTATTTTAATATATAAAAATTAAATAAATAAAAAATTAAATTATTTTAAAATAATGTAAAATAAAAAATAAATTATTATTATTATATAATTATAATAATAAAAATTATAATAATGACAGTTATATTAATGATGATAAAATAATTGTAATAAAGTGATGATGATGTGATATTTTTAGCAATGATAAGAGTAATGATTGTAATTATAAGTGACAGTGATGATGAAGTTTAATAAATTTAAAAATAAAAATATGTTAAAATTAAAAAAAAATATTTTTATTTTAAAACTTAAATTAAAATTATTTTTAAAATATATTAAAAATTATTTTCATTAAATATATCTTATTTTTAAAATTAATTTAAAAACTAAAAAGTAAAGATTTACAACTATAAAAAACAAGACCTATAATTTCTCATGTTAAATATTTATGTTTATAAAAAATACAGCGTAATTTTGTTTAATATAAAATTTTAAAAAATAAATAATATCCGTTTTAACACAGCATAGTGTAGGAACATTAATAAAAGCAAGAAGTACTTCTTTCAAATCTTTATAAACATTAATAAAAAGCAAGAAGTACTTCTTTCAAATCTTTATAAACGGCTAATAATATAATTCAACTTATCTATTATGTTTGTATAAAATATTTTAAATAAAATTCGCAATGTATAGAAGCTAGAAGATGTTTTTACCATATATGCATTTAAAAATGAGAAAACTCGAAAATAGGTCAAACAAAATCTTCACATACATATTTGTTTAGTTCAGAAATTGATATAAAAAATATTTTTTTAACAAAAAGAAAAAATTATTTAAAATTCTTAGTCATAAATGATATAAAAAGAATTTTTTTTTTAGAATTCTTAATCATAAATGATATAAAAAAATTTACATTTATTTAAGTTGAAAAGTTTTAAATATTGTAAAATTAGCTGAATCAAACTGTTAAAGATTTTCACATAAGAGTTATACTTGCAAGGGATAGATACAACAATTTAATTCAGACAGATAAATTGGTCAAATATAGACTTTGGCTAATTAACTAAAAACCTCAAATCTATAAAATTAAATAAATGGTTTAATTTTATTTTTTATTATTTTAATTTAAATTATGTATTCAACTTTTAATTTTTTTATTAATCAAGTTTTTATATTTTTAAAATTTAACAAATTTGGTCCATAGATTTTTTTCACATAAAAGTTTTAAACTCTTATTTTCATCCAAAATTTTAGAATTTTTTTAATGAAATTAGAACATAAAATAAATTTAAAATATAGAAAGCAAGAAATTTAATGGAAATGTAATAAAAATTAAAAAAATTTATACATATGATATTTACGAACAAAAAATTTTAATATTTATATATATATATATATATATTATTTTAGATGAAATTTAATATTTTAATTAATAAATTTGATCATAAGACAGTTTAACTTATTAAATTTGTAAATATTTAAAGTAAAAAAGTAAAAATTTAAAAATTTAAGATATAAGAAAAAAATTAAGATAGTTTAAGATAACTTTTAATTTTTAGTTTTAATTTTAATTTTAAATTTTGTTATAAAAATAAATCCATTCAATTTATTTATTATTTTAATATGATTAAAAAATAGATAAATAATAAATATTAATTACAAATTTTAATAAAATATAAATTCTTAAAAAATAATAAAAAATTTATAAAAATAAAATAAAAATAATGATTACGTTACCATAAGAGAATGATGACGATTCTTAGGATAATGATATTTATTATGATGAATGTTGTAATGATATAACTTTATAAATTATATAAAAGTAATTTAAAATTAAAAATAATAATTAATTTTTATTATATTTTTTAAAATTGACTGAAAATTATTTTAAAAAATGTTAAAATTAACTTAAAATTATTTTTAAATACATTTTGATTTTAAAATTGATTTAAACAAAAAAAAAACCCAACGACGGAATCTAAATTTTTAAAATTTTAAAAGTAAAAGAACTTTGTAGACTAAAAAATTTGAAAGATTCAAATTACAGCACGTAGAATATAAACTTGAAGAGCAAAAAATATAATAAAACCGAAATAAACACTAGTTATATTTATAAAAATGAAAATTTTCTTATATACACTGTTATTTTAGAAACTATTAATTAAATTATTTTATACATCAAGTTAGATCATAATCGTTTTTTATTAACTTTTTTCATAATAAATTTATTTTACAAACTCAACGTCTTTCAACAATAACTAAAAAGGTTTACTCTTATAATTAGTTTATCATAAAATAATATAAATCCTCAAGTAATGCTCTGTACTTGTACCTTCGGTTTTACTATATGAGCAATATCTTACATACGTTTTATCATTAGCAATGGTCCATATTTTTTTCATGTAATTTATGTGAACCTTGTTTTAATGCGCAAGAAATAATTCCTTTCAACATTGACAAGTCCTATACATAAAAAAAAATAAAATTAAAAGGGACTCCTTTATCTAAAATTATATATTGCAAGCATTTTAGTGGATGTTGTAAAAGATTAAAATCTTCGACATCAATATCATGTTCAAATGTTTAAAAAATTTGATTGATGTGAATTGGAATAGAAATTCATTGGCATTATATTTTTTTTATTTACCCCCTCCCCCATAGATATGAAACAAAATGATTAATTATAAAATATAAAAATTATATTTAAAAGACCAATTTGTAGTCACAATATAATTTTTTAAAAATAGAAAAAATAGTTGAAAAAAACCAGGAGAGATAAAAAAAAATGAGGAACAACATTCTCCAATAAAATAAAATATGGTTTGTCTCATACTAATTTGGACTGAATTAGAACTGTTCTGGTATGGAATTAATTGAACTTTTGGTAATCAAGAAAGACACCCTGCTTTCGAGAGGAAGAAAAAGATGAAGAACATGTATGTTTCCAGAAACGAAAGAAAATTTCTTGAAACTGAATTTTTTTTCTTTTTTGTAATCAGATAGAATTAATTGATTGTACTTTGACCAGTCTTTTGGTAGGAAGAGTCGGATAGAATCTATTACAATTTCTTGTAATTAGTTACGTGAAATTTTATGACTTCTTTTCCCAAAATCAATCATGTTCCCGGGGATATGTGCAAAAACTCATCAATTTTCTATATTTTAGGAGAAATAAAATTGATAAAATTCTGGAATATTATCCCTTGTATAAGAATTTACAAAAGTATTCGTAAAATAATAAAAACTAAATTTCAATATTGTAGGAGAACAATCCAGATGATTTTCAAAGTTTCTATAAAAATCAGTATCTAGTAGCTAATCTAGTCAATAGTTTGCCTTTTGATTAAAAAGATACGGTGCTTTTTTCTTTCTGTTTATTTTATGAAAAAATATGTATATTTTAAAAAATATTTTTAACTTTTTTAGTTGGTTGTTTAATTTTTAGATAAAAAATAATTTAATTTTTATTATTTTGAGAAGTTATTTTGAATAGCTGTTAAAAAAATTATATTCTAAACTATTAAAATTATTTCAACAATAAAGAATTAAAGATCAAAATAATTTATATGAAATGAATTAATATTTTATCATTTTTTATTGTAAAAATAATTATATTTTATATTAATTTTTTTATAATTTTAATAAAGAAAACGTAGCTTTTACCTTTTATAAAATCTTGAAAATATGTTATTTTTAATTTTAATATATTCTTAAAATTATTTATTTAAGCTTAAACAAACGGAACAATATTAGATATGGAGAAAACAATTTAGAGAGTTTCAGTTACACTTACAACCACCCTAACCACCCTGCACAATATTGATTATCGGATATATATATATATATATATATATATATATATATATATATATATATATATATATATATATATATATATTGTGTACTCCTCATCTCACACAATCATGGATTAATTTTTTTTTGTTTATAAATATATAGCTTTTTAACCACAGATAAAAATCTAAACAAAAAGACAAAGTTTCAACATGGCACATGCCATGTTGGAATTAAACGAAGAATGACAATCGTAGGCTATGTGGAAGAATCGAGCAATATTGTCGCAAATTTTGTTCTTGGGTTAAGTTTGGTCTTCGGGAAGATGATTTTTTGGGGGAGTGGCTATTTTTTGTGTTGGGATAGAAATTGGTTGGATTAGATTAAGTTTTATGAACTTGATTCTAGCACGACTTTAGCCATTTAATTTATTTGATATGTATAGGCCATTTTTTAAGGCTTGGTCAGAAAGTTTGTTTAAAATCTTACTTTATTGTAAGATATTTTGGTAAAGAAAACTTATAAATAGGTTAATAAATTTAAGTTTATATATAAATTTATAAAATTAATTTAAAATAAACTAAGAAGTATATAATTTTAACATTTTGTCAAAATGTAATACAACAATGATATCATTATATTATAGTCTACAAATTATTATTATTATTATTATTATTATTATTATTATTATTATTATTATTATTACTTAAATAAATCATCTTATTGAATTTAAAAAGTATTTTTTTTTATAGTTTTGAGATTTTCTCTTAAATCCCTTTGAGTGTGTACAAGACTTCTAATAAGTCAAGAATTATGAGTATATCTTTGTACCTTTTTTGAATTTACGATGAGAGTTAAACATGGGCTGGTTCTGCAAATAGGAATGATCAGCAGAGCATTATTTCTTTATATGCATTTTTTTTAACGGTAATTTGATTAAAAACTCGTGATAGATAAATGATACTTACAAATGGGTAATTACAAGAGAGATTAAGTTATAATAAAGCAATTCTGCAATCTTACAAAACTGAGGCATGAAATAAGCATATTCGTTTTAAAACGGATTAAACAAGCCAGAAAACAACAAGGAAAAGAAAATTAAAAAGTAAACAAATAACCTCAAAGTTTCATTCCAAGCAATATTTACTTTGAACTCAACTCACATATAGCAAAATATTGATATTTCTTTTTATAGGTTGCTTTTCCTTTCCTTTTTTTTTTTTTATCTAAAAATTGTGCTTTAGTTTCATTTACTTGCAGGGTACAACAAATGTCAACAAGTTATGATATTTATGGTAAGAAATTGGATTGTCAATGAAAAAAATGTAGAAGCTAAGCGCGTGAAATGAAGCTTTTTTGAGAATAAAATATAAATTTACAACATATTAATTATTTTAATTACTTTTAATTGATTACGATAAATTAATTATTTATTTCTTTTTAAAAAGTAAAAGAAAATTATAAAAATTTAATTTTATGTTCCTCATAATTTCCTTACTTAGAATATCGTGACATCCAAATTGTCTAGTAATGTTTCTCTTGTCATAAAGGTACCACGGAACTCCTTGAGATTACGTGGTTCCAAGTTTCAATTAATCTCTTAAAATTGTAAACGAACGTGATCTCCATTACTCCTCAAACTCAAAGATCATTTACTTAAATGATTAGTGTTTACAAGTTTAGTAATTTATTCATTTATTTTTCTATTAGTGGGTCATGTCTTGAAAATTATTCTTCCATGCGTGTGGAAAGCATTAAAGAAGTTATGTCAACATTGTGAACTCTTGTGCATCATCCAAAATCGTGATGACTCGCACGTTCAAGAATGACCCCACAACAAAGAAATATGACAAAAACAAACAAAGAAATCATTAATTGACATTTGAAAGAGAGAATCTGAAAAGAAAAAGAAAAAAAAAACAAAGAAACTCAAAGTCAAAGAAAGGGGTGTGACATAGAAGCTGGCCTTCATTAATTGTGTTCCCCGATGAGTGTGTATATAATGACATAGACACAGTTGAAGTCCTTTGGAAGTAACAAAACATGGGAAGGGCAGGTATAAGGTTACAGGGTTTGTGGATTGGTCACACCACGCCCCGTGTTCGCGCTTGTTCTGCATCTTTTTTTCGATCCAAGACTTGTTCCTCTGCTTCTACCAAATATGCAAACAGAACTGAGTTTTCAAGCAACGAAGGGCATGATCCTGCCACAGATAACGTTGATAAGGGGGCAGAAACTGGCAATAAGATAATGATTGTTGTGGATTCTAGCTTTGAAGCTAAAGGGGCTCTTGAATGGGCACTCTCACACACTGTTCAGAACCAGGACACTGTCGTTCTTCTTCATGTAACCAGGCCCACCAGGGAAGGTTAGATATAATCCTACCAGTATACCCTTTATTTACCTTATTTCTTCCATCTTTAAAAAATAAATCAAACATATTATAAATTTGAAAACTCACCTGTTTTTAAAAACTTCAAAAATAATTACATGTGAATTTTTTATTATCATTTATAGTAAACAATATTTCTATTCTATCTTATTTTTATTTTTATATCTTTTCTCATTTCACATTACAATTTTGATCCTATTTCTATCCCAGGAGCAGAGTGTGGAGCAAAGTTTAATGTGAAGGCTTATCAACTTCTGCTAGATATGAAAAGTATGTGTGAAATGAAGAAACCCGGGGTAAGTTAGAAAGAGTGTTATTATTGTTTTGTTGTGAATTGAACATGCATTTGTGTTGGAGATGAGGTAACAAGTTGAGTTGCGGGGTTTTATTGAAGGTACAAGTGAATGTAGTAATGGTAGAAAGAGAGGAAAAAGGTGCTGCAATAGTGGAAGAGGCAAAGCTACAGAGAGTGTCATTATTGGTTGTGGGGCAAAGAAAACGGTCCATGTTGTGGTGCTTGATGAGGAGGTGGGTACGAAAGGGAACAAGAACTGGGGTCGTCCAGTATTGTATACACAATTCACCCTGCATGACCATTGCTGTGAGGAGGAAGAATAAGAAACTCGGAGGTTATTTGATTACCACCAAACGTCATAAAAACTTTTGGCTTTTGGCTTAGTGTGTCTCTTTTCTCTCAGTTCCTCTTCTACCACTGTATTACCCTTTTCCATTTTGGTTACTCAAAATGTCAATCTACTTCAAATTAAATTAAACATAAATATATACAAATCAGAGATATTCCTTTCTAGTTTTTACCGGTGTCACCAAGTAAATATGCCGCACAATGCGCAATACTGCATAATTTATATTCATAGATATAATAATAAACCATGGTGATAAGACACAAAGATTGTAGGCTCCCGAGTCACTCCTTGCCTACAATTATGTTGAATAATTCGAATTTAAATTTTATGATTGAAGGTGGTTAAAATCAGGAAATGGTGGGTTATTGGAATGAACGGACAACTAATATGCTTATGTAGGATAGTAAAAAGCCTAATGAAATTATTATGGGCTAGGCATGGTGAAAAGAGGCCCAGCCCAGCAGGGTTATGGTTTAACTTTTCTGTTGAGTGAGGCCCTATCCCAACATATTGGACCAAAAGCATATGCATAGAATCAGGATTCCGGACACCACGAACCTTGCTTCCCTTTATCATATGTTTGGATGGAAAAATAAGGGAAGTAAGGAATAATGAGATAGAAAAAGATGGAAAGATTGTTTTTCTTTTTTAAATTAATTTATCCTATATAGAAAAAAATTAATTTTAACAAAAATTTATATGCTTTTAAAAAATATATTAATAGTATTTATATTTAAATACATCTTATTTTTATTTTTATTTATCACATTATATTGGATCTAATATAGAGATTTATCTTCTTCTTCTTTTTATCTCTTTTATCTTTATTATTTATTATATTTTAGAATAGGATATAAAAATATTAAAATTTTAATTTTTAATATTTTCATATGATGAAAAATTGAAGAAAAAAATATTTTTTTTCAATTTTAATATTTTAATTATTAATTATTAAAAATAAATTAAATAAAATTTATATTATTAATAAAAAATAAATCTAATAAAAAAATTAAAAATTTAAATTTAAATTAATTTTTAAAAATTTATATTGCTTATATTTTTATTTTTATTTATCTAAAAAAATTATTTTTTTATTTTATTTTTATTCTATTTTTTATTCTCATATTCTTTTCTCTTTTTTTTTTACGTCATCTTAAGTCTAGCCTGAGTTCCCATTGGTCTTTCTGTGCGTCTCTTTTTTTTTTTGTTCACTTTCACTTTAACAGATATATTCCTGCCTGTTTCCCCGTTGAAAAAAAAAAAAGATCCATCTTAAGATTAAAAAATAAAGGAAAGAAAAGAAAAGAAAAACTGTTGGAGTTTCCGTTAAGATGCCATCTCAAAAGACGTCACACGTCACATGCGAGATCATGTGCGGGCGTTTTCCTGTGTAGTGTTTAGTGTAGGTTTCATTTCATTATTATTATTATTATTATTATTATTTTATGGTTCGACTATAATGTTTACGGCAAATGAATCCACAGGAAAGGAAACACTTGTAATGGTGCATGCTATGCTTCCCTAATAACTCTTTCCAATCCCATTCAATTCTCCGTGTCGATTATTTATTTAATTTAAGTCTGTGGACTTTTATTGTGCCTTGGATTTTAGTGTGAGTGAGCATTTGTTTGGGCTGGTGGTTGGAATTGAAATTGAAATTGGAATGCTAGTGGATATGAGAAGAGGGAGATTTTGAATGTTGATTTGGTGGTGAATCGGTGAAAGATGCGACGACGGGCTGCCGAGTATCGGCGCCCGGTTCGACGGAGGTTTTCATATTGGATCTGGGTTTTGCTTGCCTTCTCCTCTATCCTCGGATTGATTTTGTTCGTTGTGCAACACAATCATCACCACCAAGATCCGCTTCAATATCCTTTCCTGGTCAGTTTCTTCTCTCCCTTTCCTTATACACGATCTCAATCCTCTTCTTTTTTATTATTTCTTTTCTTCATTATTAAGCCTTCTATGTCTATTCACTTTCATTGCAAACCAAGCAGGAGATCCTGTTCTAATTGTTTCCAGCCTTGTAATTACATTTTCTATTCCTCTCTAACTCTAATTCCCTACCATCCTTATCCCCTCCTTTGTTATATCCTTTTCTGTACTCCTGTTTGACCTGAGTGTATGTGTTTTCCTGTGATTCTTATTGTAATTTAGGTTCATAATCGATGCTCAGTCATTTGTCCTGCAGTTTTGGTGATATCTTATATTTACTCTGCCTATGAGATGTGTGCCAGAATAAACTGAAAGAAGATAGCTTTGTTACATGATTAGATCCTGATCTTAATTGTGTGTATTTGGTTATTTGTTGGCTTCACACTGTTAGCATCAATCTTTATGATATTTAAGTGCACGTAAAAATCATGGTGGATAAAGTTTCTCTAAAGAGAGCAAGAGTGTATCTGTTCTTCAATTTTTATAGGTTAGGTTCATAATGTGCTACAAATCAAATCGAAGATGGATTCATTTCAACTATGTTTGCTCAATTTAGAGGAGCCTTGTTCTAAAGTCCCGATAAATGGCTGGATGAGCTGGGGTGACACTGGGGAACCTCTAGGACTCTTTTCATATGCTCTGAACCTGTTTACTTCTGTTTCAAGTGAGAGGTAAAGAAAAATGGTTGAAGTTAAATTAACCAAGATATTGGTTTTCAAGGAAAAGGTTGATGACAAGGATGAGAGCAGAATGTTTTTTCTAATTACTCTGGGTAGACATCATTAACCATTGAAATGGGATGCTGACACTAATTACCAGGCTTGGATTACTTGCACATCATTCCCCTTTGCAACTGTTCACCTACATACCACCCAATTTTCAGAAATTGTTATACAATTGTCAATTCTATGTAGGATCCAGCCGTAGCTTCTCATTTCACCAAAATCTGTGACTTGTTTCTACAGTCATTCTACTTTTCAACATCAATCTATTACCCATTTGACTACCCGTCCAATCATGTTTATTATGTATCTCCTGTTCATTTGATCTATGTCCAATTTTCTCATTACATCAGAAAGAGTATCATCTTTTCATCACTCTAGCAATTTTAAAATTATTTTAAAAAATTTCATCATTTTCTTAGAGAATTTGGTTTTTGAACAAGCCTAATGGCCGCGGTGTTGGGTGATCCATGGGGCAGATCTCAGCTTGTGAAATATGGTTTTTTTTTGTTGTTGTCATATTATATTCATCTTTTCTTCCATTATTTTGGTATTTATCTGTAGTTCTTTTAAGTCATCCAACATTCAGGAAGATATCTAAAACCATGACATGCTTTTTGGGAAATTTCTTCATGAATACAGTGCTAATTATACAGATTTGTTTCTGCTTGCATCAATGATACCGAAAAATTGAATTGGACATGCAAGTTTCTGGATGATATCCGATACAAAAAATTGAGTGATTGGTCATCAGAACGAAGTAGTAGCCATAATTAAGTATACCTTGATAGTGTAAAAGAGGGGTCTCGAAGATTCCAGATGGATGTGGAAATAGCTATAGAAGTGAAAGAAGTGGACCTTACCTTAGAGTCTCAGACAACTTATCTGTGTCTATAAACCACTAGACATATTGTAGCTGTTAATGCTACTATATTCACATTGCTGGGACAGTTATGTTTTGAGGCCCATATGATTGAAGTTACTCTTATTACTCTTTAGCTGATATCACCTTTTGTTGTCAAAATACATGTATTATTGTATCACCCACTTCTGGGTACTTACAGAGCTGGTTAATTTCCTTTGCAGGAGAGAAATGCAAGAGTTGAACATTTTTCTAAGGAGAGTTTGAATTTTACTGAAGAGATTTTAAGTGTAACATCTTTTTCGCGGCAGTTAGCACAACAAATGATTCTAGCCAAGGCTTATGTGGTTATTGCCAAAGAACACAACAATCTTCACCTTGCCTGGCAGCTTAGCTCAAAAATCAGAAGTTGCCAACTTTTGCTTTCAAAAGCTGCCATGACTGGTGAACCCGTCACACTGGAGGAGGCAGAACCAATTATTAAAAGCCTTTCTTTTCTAATTTTCAAGGCACAAGATATCCATTATGACATTGCAACCACAATAGTGACCATGAAATCGCATATTCAAGCTCTTGAAGAGCGTGCCAATGCAGCAACAGTTCAAAGCACAGTGTTTGGTCAACTAGCAGCCGAAGCAGTACCTAAGAGTCTTCATTGCCTAAATGTGAAACTCATGTCTGATTGGCTAAAGATGCCATCTCTGCAAGAACTCTCAGATGAGAGGAAAAACTCCCCACGGCTCATGGACAACAACCTATATCATTTCTGCATATTTTCAGATAATGTACTGGCAACATCTGTAGTTATCAACTCAACTGTCTCCAATGCTGACCATCCAAAGCAGTTGGTCTTTCACATTGTCACTAATGGAGTCAGTTATGGAGCAATGCAAGCTTGGTTCCTCGGTAATGACTTCAAAGGAGCCACCATAGAGGTACAGAATATTGAGGAGTTTCAATGGTTGAATGCATCTTATTCTCCAATTGTCAAGCAGCTCCTCAATCCTGACTCAAGAACCTTCTATTTTGGAGCATATCAAGATTTAAATGTTGAACCCAAACTGCGGAATCCCAAATATTTGTCTTTATTGAATCATCTTCGGTTTTACATCCCTGAGATTTATCCTCAACTTGAGAAGGTTGTCTTCCTGGATGATGATCTTGTTGTCCAGAAGGACCTGACCCCTCTGTTCTCTCTGGATTTGCATGGGAATGTGAATGGTGCTGTTGAAACTTGTCTCGAATCATTTCATCGGTATTACAAGTATCTCAACTTCTCAAACTCAATTATTAGCTCGAGGTTTGATCCACAAGCTTGTGCATGGGCATTTGGTATGAACATTTTTGACTTGGTTGCGTGGAGGAAGGCAAATGTGACCGCAAGATATCATTACTGGCAAGAGCAGAATGCTGATGGGACACTCTGGAAACTGGGGACACTTCCTCCTGCTCTTTTATGTTTTTATGGTTTCACAGAGCCACTTGACAGAAGATGGCATGTTTTAGGATTGGGTTATGACCTAAATATTGACAACCGCCTCATTGAAAGTGCAGCAGTTATTCACTTCAATGGGAACATGAAGCCGTGGTTGAAGTTAGCTATAGGCAGGTATAAGCCATTATGGGACAAGTACATAAATCAAAGTCACCCTCATCTTCAAGATTGTGTCACAAGTTGAAATGCACTACTTCTCGATTGCTGATGGATTATGCAATCTCAGATTATTTTAAACTCTTGATCTGCGGTTGCCTTACTGTAGAGTCAGAAGTAGAAAATTTTGACTTTGCTAGGAATTTTGTCTTTTTTCCCCAATTTTTCTTTTTAATCAGTCTTGAAAGAGAACACAATGATTTCTTATACACTACAAGTTGATATGCGTTAGGTGAAGAGATGTGGGAGAATCCATTTTTGGCTCGTGGAGCCTATCTTTTCCCCTTCTGCAGGCAGTAGAATGATTGTTCTTTAGTAATTCTTGTAATAATTTATCAGCTCTTTCAAATAGCAATGTAATCGAATGAATACATTTTTTCCCTTCTACCTCGTGTTATGCGTTGAAGAAATCTGGTAGCAACTCCCTGTTGCCAGTTTAACGGATCTTTATTTGCTACACCGACAATAATTTGTTGGTTTCACTTGTTCAGGAAAAAACTAATCATAACTGAATCTAATATCTGTTGCTTTTAGGCTACCGGTGGAACAAGACAAGGATTAAGGAACAAACCAAGAAGTTGGACAAAGTAAGTTGCAGCAGTAGCCAATAGTAGGACAATGACAGCAGGTTTCAATTTCAGTCCCTCGGTTTTTCTTTATACAATACTAAAATCGGGTTAGGTTAGGGATATGGGTTTTTGGCCCATAGGTTAGCCTTTGAAACTCATATCTTTTTTTGTGGGTCTAGACTTAAAAATAAGAAACCAAATTAACTGGGGGCTTATGTTATGTGGATTGAATTGATCCTTTACCTTGCAGTTTAAGCAAGTTTGACCTGTGGGTCTATGAGCCTCTACTTGTTCACACACACACATATTAAAAAAAAAAAACCCTAAATAATCTTTGGTATATAAAGATGTTCAAGAATTAATTTAATTTTTTTAAATTAAATAAAAAATATAATAAATTGTTAAAAAAATAAATATTATATTTTGTTATTCAGTTCAGTATGCCATTTTCTATGTTCAAAATCAAATTGAACTATAAGTATCTTAAACTTACATTAACTTGTTTATTCTACTTTTGTATAAATCCTATTCTAAAATATATTTTATTGAATATATTTGTATTTTTAGAAAATTTGATATTTTTTCTAACTCATGATTTGTAATTTAAATCTAACTTGTGAAGGGATTTAATGCTTTAAACAAGTTTATATACAACTTGTAATTTTTTTAACTTACGGTTTGTAATTTAAATCAAGCGAATTAGTCCGTTTATCCTTGAGCCTGTGTGAGGTGGGATAGGATAAGTTGATCCATATATCCATCTCTAAATTGGGTAGACCATATTAACTGCTTTGTATTCTGTTATCAATTTTATAAGTTTAATTATTTTTTTTTATTTCTCTATTATAATTTATGTGTAATTTTGATCTCTCTATTTTTTTACTGGAATTTAGACCCACAAAATTTTAATTACTACAACCAATTTCTTAATTTTTTTTAATTGGTGCAAGTTCTATTCATTTTTCTGTTTCCAAATTCCCAAATTCTCATTTTCCCCCTTTAGGAATCACCATTAATTGAACTTATTGAATCATTTAAAACCATCTTTCATTTAAAATCCACCAATCAAGATATCATACTTTACCTAAAATTTAAAAATTCAAAATTTTATCATTTTAAAAATATTAGCCTTCACACAGGACAAAAACTTTCAAATTTAATCAAACCTTTCAAATTTTTATTTTTTTAAATAATTCCTACTTCCAATTATTTGAATATATAAGGATCGAGATTTTATGTATAGAGAAAGTGATGGAAGAATTTGATATATAACAATTAAAATTTTGAAGAACTACATCCAATTAAAAAGTCATAAGGAATCAAAATCGATCAAAAGTCACGATAGGATAATATTTTGTGATAATAATATAAAAAGTGATGAATTACGCATCTATATCAATGATATAGTCATACTCCTATTCTGATAACTGTTTTCACAAAAGGACCATTGTTTTGTTTCATATTACTATACCTCTTTTTCTAATGAGATTAAATTGAAATGTTTACTGTTAATTTCGTCCTAGTCTTTCATCCTTTAACCTAACTCCAACTGCAGCGCTTATTAGTGGCAATTTTTTTTTATCTTAGTCACTGTGGTACATAATCAATCAGATAAAAGAAATGGAATTCCTTCTCTTTAAAGTAGACAGGTAGTGGATGGTAGATTGTTCTTTTTCTCAAATAGGGCAATCTCATCCACGGAGGGTAGTAGCTCTGTCACGCATTATTCAAAGTTTGCGTGGCTAGGAATTTTAGAGGAAGGTAGTCTTTTACAACTTTCCCTATCTGTAAGTAATACATTCATATTAATGAGATTCTATCTCATCATTCCGAATTAATGAGTTGGAGAAACAATACCCTTGGCAGATAAATGTATTCCTTTATTTTCCCACACGAAAGCTAACATTTTATCACATTAGCTAAACTTTTCAGTAACTTCTGTTTTTTATCTGAACTTGGAGCTAACTGCTAAACTTCAAACGTAGCCCGATTCCACCGCAGAAAGGACAATATAATATTTGCACGCAACGAATTTTCAATATGCAAAGAATGAATGCCGTCATCCCCCTTCCCCTAACACACACACACAAAAGAAAGGAGGAAAACAAAATGGAAGCACATAAAAAATGTAAATAAATCCCTTATGTACTGCAAATAAATCATATAGGGAACAAAACACATGTATATACCGTAACTCTTGAAGGACAGGGCATAACAACACAAACTTATGAAAGCTATATAGTTACTCTGAAGTATCAAACAAGAGCCAGACAGTTTTTTGCTATGTGATTTGATCAAGGTACTTGATCACCTCATCCGTGATAAATTAATTCTTGTTGCCTTTAATTTTCCCTATCTTAAAAAATATACAGTTCTCTCCCATTCCAACAAATAGGAAGTGCTAGTTAACATTTTACCATGACAAAGTTCATGTGGGATCTGATGTGAGATTTAAATTTGAGGTTTGATCCAGTGCTCTAAAAAAAGTTATAGCCTAATTAACAATTATAGACTGTCAGAGATCAAGAGCATAGGTTATTGTAATTTGTAATACAACTGCACTGTATTTGACTTCCATAAAATGGATGGTTGTTTTTTCTTCAGCAATTGTGGAGAACTTAACAAGGTGATGCATTCAAAATGTAGGACAAACTGTATAAAAATCATGCAGAGTCATGGATAATAAGGATTCTGGACCCAAACGACAATCTATATCTCGAAAAGCAGATAGATTTCCTTATGATATAACCATGCATGTACCATCATCAAATGTCAGAATACATTTAGCTTTGAAATAAGAAACAGCCTGTAAATCATTCAGTTTTGGCAGCTGGCCAAATTGCAATCTCTGAATACCCATCTTCAGTGGCACATGCTCGGAACATGCCTGTAGTATTAAAAGGCATTACAACTTCTCCTTTAGAAGACACAGCAACCAAACCAACAGTGCCTTTTGGTGTGCGCTCGTGTACAACACAATCAGCAGCTTCCTCCAGAGAGAGACTTTTGAACTCCATCAGTGCAGCCACATCCCTTGCCACTGTCCCACGTATTATTGCTTCACCTTTGCCCGTTGCAGAAACTGCACAGCGCTTGTCAGCGTAGGTCCCAGCACCTATGACAGGCGTGTCACCAATTCGACCAACCATTTTGTTCACCAATCCACCAGTAGATGTTGCAGAAGCTAGATTCCCATGACCATCAACAGCCACACACCCAACAGTTCCAGTTTGAGTATCACCATTAGCAAGTGGTGCTTCCTTCTTAGTATGATTTTGGATGGGTTGGGTATAGTCAATCTATATAAATATATATTTGTGACGAACAAAAGTTATGAACATCATAAGAGGAAATTAAAAAGAAAAAAAAAATTCTGGTGATTGATGTAACAAATATGGTTAAGCCTAAACTACACGCACAGAACATGGCAAAGTGAAAATACCTGAACCCTGTTGGCCTCCTTTGCCTGCTTTAGCCTTTCAATATTTTCCGCAGTAATAAAATGACTTGAATCCACAGTCTCAACGCCCTGAAAAATAAGGACGTATGATCATGCTTCATGAATGAAGATGAGCCACAAGTTACAACTAGGTTAATTGCGGTTCACAACCTCAACTGCAGTTGCACCAGCAGTTCCAACAGACTAAATATCAAGCCAATCTTCATTCAAGTAAGACATTTTAATTCCCTGAAATTTGTCGCTCCTTAAGTTTATATAAAGAAATATATATATTTTAGTCCTTTGTTACTTTTCACTTTATTTTAAACTCTGGTTTTTCACTAAAAAGATTGGAAAGAAAGTTATGCAAGAAAATAAGGTAGTGAGCAAAGGTTTCTAAAATTTCAGATATGCTATCAATACAATCTAATCAGGAAGGCTAATTTGAATGTTTACTCAATTTTAATAACTGCTACCACAGTTTAAAAGCTTAGCTAGAACTATGCAATTAAAAAAGATGAAGGCTAGTGATGATATAGAGATGAGTGTTTATGTGATACATGTAGAAATAAAGAAAGATGAAAAGAAACCTGTTGTTTTGCAAATTGCTCTGCTCCATGAAATGCTAGATAAATGTGTGGAGTCTTTTCCATGACCAATCGAGCCAGGGAAATGGCGTTGACAACCGTAGAGAGGCCAGAAACAGCGCCGCAGTTCATGGTGGTTCCGTCCATGATGGAAGCTTCCATTTCAACGGTTCCCTCGGAGGTGAGCACGGATCCCCTACCAGCATTGAACTGCGGAATGTTCTCCAACTCGCGAACCTTCAATTAACGCATACAAGAAATTCTGTGAGAATTCAGAACGTGTGATTGATGATGGATTATGTAAATACATACCACAAGCTCAACCACGTCCAGAGGAGCCAGTTTGGCTTTGAGAGCTTCGACGCCGATTTGGAGGCAGTGGCGGAGGGCGTCCTCGCGTGGCTGGCGGCTCTCCGGTGGTAGTGATCGGGGGATGTCGCCGGCGCCGCCATGGAGAGCAATCGCCCAACCCATCCTCTCTTTTCGTTTCTTAACTGCCTCAACCGCTTTGCTACCTCTTCTTAACTACCCCTCCATCTATCACCTGTTCACCATTCACGCCTACACTTTCAATTCAATTATTTTCAACTTTCGCATATTTCAATATTTCACGTCAGATTCCGGATTCTCTCTGATTCTTCCACCGTGTTTGTTCAATATTATTTAAAAGGATATATATATATATAAAAGAAAAACAGGTAATCAGTTTTTAAATAAAATAAATATAATTATTTCTAATATTTATTTCAAATAACATAGGTTTAATTCTATTTAAATAAAGTAATGAATTTATTAAAATACTGACGTTAAAGAAAAAATTCATTATTATTTATATAATTAATTTTATTGTTATATATAATATAATATAATTGTATTAAACCTTCCAAAAGCTTAGATATATGAGATGATATTTTTGATTGTGTCCTCCAATTGGGGGAGGAGGCTTACCCTCATCCATCTAAAGAAAGTAAGACAATACCCCCCAATTCCACGCCACGCATGTATACATAATAAGAGAAATGATATCACTATATTCCAAAAGTATCATTTATTTTAACATATTTTAATTTAATGGTTATAATTTTAAAAAAATTAAATATACTCGGATAAATGTATAGATGTGTGCGTTCACTATTTCTCACATTAATAATATAATCGATGGCCGCTGTCATTGCTTTGTTCAGCTCCGTTTTGGTTTTTTTCTTTTTATATAACATTTTGGCATTTTTTTTCAAAATATGTATATAAATAATATAACCAATAAAACCAAAATGAACCGTAATTTTATAAAAGGTAAAAAATAATTTATTTAAACATCTTACCATGATTCAAAGATCTTGCTGGTTTATGAGAATTTGGTTGAGTAACATATCTATCTTAATAAATTTTATTTTTATCATATTATACATTATATTCTATTTTTTAATATATTTTTTTCCATTCCATCCAATACATATCAAATAAAATGTGTAACAAACATCTCAGTAAACTTGGTTTGGATAAGATTATGGATACTGCAATGATTTTTTAAAATTATTGTTGTATATTTAATACATTAAATAGGATAAAAAAAATAAGACATAATATATATATATATATATATATATATGATAATTAGAACTGTTATGCAAAATAATTGTGAAGGCTGTCAACCAAAATCATTGGTCGACACGTAATATTTTTTATTTTTTATTTTTCTTTTATTATTTCTTTTATCTTTTTTCTCTTATATATATATATATATAAAGATTTTACGCATATTCTTTTATCTTTTTTCTTTCACTTAATACACCTCTCCATTCTTTTATCACCTCTTTTATAGTGATTTTTTTTCTTTTCTATCATTAAAACAATATCTCATATAAACTACCTTCATTTTTCGTAAAAGCTGAGCTTAATTCTATTTCTACCTATCAATCTGTGTAGATGTCTATTAAAAAATTATATGAACCAATTTAATTTCACTTGATTCATTTGGGCTTTGGAGCTCATACACGCTGAATAATGACAGAAACAAAAGGGAGAAAGAAAATGAAAATTTTGGTTTTGCATTTTATAGGGATGTAAAGACAGATTTTTTGTTTGTAAAACCTAGATATATAGTGATTAGGGAATACTATTCTACTATCCTCATTGTTGCTAATTTCAAATTTACAGAAGACAGCCGTCATAACTCAGGACATAAAATGGACTGTTACAATTGTATTATTATCAAATTAAAAATTATTAGAGAAGGGCTCAAAAATGAGGTATTTGATGAGGAATTTAACGCCCAAATTATGAGACCTCTACTGGTAATTTATGTTATTTATTGAAAAAGTTAAGGTAATGGCATTTTATTTTGTTTTGTTTTGAATCTGTGATCAAATTCAAATAGCAAATAAATAAGACAGCTGGTTTTTGTCACAAATTTGTCATGTGTACAAAATATAACTGAGCCATTATTCATTGTGGATTGAATTTTGTAACTCCCTGGATCTTGAATGAGCCTTTCCAAATTCATACACTAAATTCCCCTCTGTTAATCTGTGCCTGTGAGTGAGTCACCTTGCTTTTCTCTGTAGCAGTATATTGTGTATTGACAAAGAACAAAGGAGCTAAAGAAACCATACAAAAATGAGCATAATGACGAGGCTACTCAGATGGAGCGTTAGGGACTGGGCTTCATGCTTCTCGGCTTGCACATTACCCTTAGGTAAAAATCTACAAAAACGACAAGCCAATTTTGTTTTCATTTTTTTATTAATATTTGGTAGCTATACATTTTAAATATCATTGAAAAAAAGGACACCTTTTTTCACTTGTAATGATCAACCCCATGCCATGTTTGCAGATGATCATGAAGTGACTTCAACCCCTCAGGTGGCAGTGAAAAACATGGCATTTGACAAGAAAAACGAAAAAAGCTTCAATAGTATCTGTAAGAACAATATATCAAGGGCAGATAAAAAATACAATAAGAAGAGACAGCTAAAGAATCCAATAATGGAGGATAAGCTTGAAGGGGTTCCAAGTGGAAACAGGTTTGATCATTCAAGTTGGTCACTCTCCACGGATGAAGATTATATAGTGTTCTGTTTCGGAGAGGATGGATCAGTTGATGTAGTGAAAGATGACAACTCTGAGACTCTCCCAAGAGATCTTGATGGCATGCAAAAAAATTCGACGCCTGTGCATGGTAAGGTATGTAATCACTCTCATTTCCTCATGAAAACTTGGTCTTCATTGGATAAATTGTATCATCCAAATTCAATTATTTTTTTGTTACTTAATTAAAAGCAGGTGAAATATGGTGAGAATGTAGACCAAGTTAGTGGCCACAACATTCATGAGATAAGATCAAATGCAAATCAGCAGAACAATGATGAAGAGGTACAGTGTCACTACCCAGGCAATTGTTTGCAGGAAGAGGAAAAAGAGATGGTACACATGGACAAGGAGCGTAGTGACACAATAAGAAGGGCATGCCAGGTGGTAGGAATTAAAGACCAAGGGATGGTGTCCGCCAAATCAAGGGACTCTGACCAATCTGAAGGCAGTAGAGGATCTTTTGCATTCCCTGTGTAAGTTGATCATGTTAGTGTTTTAATTTTTATTAGAATTGGAATTTTCATTATTTGTCTAATGTTCTTTGAAAAATGCAGGTTAGGTTGGGATTGGATTGGAAGCCCTGTACAAATGCCCAAGTCAGAAGGTTTTCACCTAAGGAAGCATAAGGCCCCATCTGTGCGATTTCACTGTTATAGATTCTGATGTCTGTACATTCTTTTAAAAAGAAAAATCTTTTGTCTAGATAGTACTCAGCTACCAAATGCCATTCTTGAATGTGTGATAAGTCTATACTGATGATTATTGTTCAGAACTTTCCTTTCCTTCTTCAACTTGCTTGAAACTACTTACATTCTATCACTTCTTCCCTTGTTTCAATCCTCAATTCTCTTTTTTTTTTTTTGTCAGGAAAATTCTTTTCAAATTCATAATATAGCATAACTTTCAGAAATTTAATCCAATAGTTATGACTGTAAGGTAATTTTTTTAAAAAAAATATGATTCAAATTGTTATTTTATTTTGTCTCCAAATTTACAATGTAATTATAATTATACCTACCACTACTTTGCAAACAAAATGATTTTGGAAGAGTGGCTAAACTATAAAGCTTGCCTGATTGATAGAATATTCAATAGAGGAATTAACAAATATTGTAACGAAAAAAATGGGTATGGTACCCTCACGGCAAACCTAGTTACGTTACACGGTTAGGGCGGGCCAACCGTTTCTTAACATGTAATCCTTTTTGGGTTAATAATGTTAAAAAGTCAAACTAATCAAATCACGTTAATGTGTAACAAAAACATAACTCTTAGCTTAAAAACTTTGTTTAAAAGTTTGAAGGAAAGTGATTTGAGAGAGTAGGAAACGGAAAGTTTAGAAGAGGAAGGTGGATAGATTCCTTATTTGAATGTATTAAAGTTTTTTTAATTTGGAGGAACAAAAAATTAAGTAATTAAAGATTTTTTATTTTTTATTTTTAAAATCTTCTAAACTTAAGAAAAGAGGGTTATAACTCTTTCTTCTCCACAAATCATCTTCTAAAACTTTGTTTGAGAGTTTGAAGATGGATGATACGAGAAGGTTCCAACAATGATGGAAAGATTTGGAAAGAAAAGAGAAGATAACATCTTTCTTAGTTTAATTATGTAAATATTCTTATCCTCAATACAACAAGAAAATTAAAGTTGTATAGTTCTTAAAAATACAAAAGGCAATTTTAGTTACGGATATTTGAAAGACAAAGATTTAAAAGACATTGAAAATAATTCTGACAGAAATTGAAATTGATTGGATTTATTTGATAAAAAAAATTTTAATTTGATGAAATTTGAAAATATATTTATACTTTTTGAAAGATCAAATTAAATTTGAAAAGGAAATATTTTTATTTTTTGAGGGTTGATTTTAAAATTTAAAAAAGGAATATTTTTCATTTTTTGAAAGGTTAATTTATAAGGAAATAAATCCAAATGACATTAATTGTAAATCTCCATTCAATCAACATTATTTAATTTTTATGAGGATAAACGATAATATTTTGTTTATTTTATTGGAAAGAAAGAAATTTTTTTTAAGAGATATAACTTTAAAATAAAAAAACAAACCCACTTATATATGGGGTTAAATTAACAAATATAGTTACTCAATCAACCGTTACAATCTAATTAACGTTAATAATAAATTTCCACTCAATTGACATTGATTATTCAATAAGTAGATAAAAATAATATTGAAAAGTAGATTTGAAATTTTGGAAAATAAATACTTATTGTATTTTTTTAAAAATAATTTAAAAGAAAAAAATAAACCCATTAATGTCAAAATCCAAATTAGCAAATATAGTTATTAAATAAACCCTATAACATCAAAAAAAGATTTCACTTGATCAATATAAGAAAAATCAGTTAATTATTTTAATTATATAAAATTTTAATGGCACGATATATTTGTAGAAAAATTTAAATTTAATGATTAAATTAATAAAATCCATTTTCGATAATTTATAATATACACTTACCTTTTTTATATTATATTATATTTTATATATATATATATATATATATATATATATATATATATATATATATATATATATATATATATATATATATATATATATATATATATATATGAGAGAGAGAGAGAGAGAGCAAGCAAAGTTGCAGTTATTATTTATTAAAAAATAATATTATCAAATATACCCTGCCCGCAACATAGATTATGAATATTACAAGATCCTCCTTATGGGTATAATATATGAACCATATACGGAAGGGAACCAAAAAGACGACTTCCGTGTATATACTGACTTAACAATTAGATATAATTTTACTACAGATAAAAAATTATAGTTTTCATCAGAATTATATAAAAAATTATTTTAATGTCTCTCCCAATCAGTTTTTTATGTAACTTTTTTAATATGTAAGTTAAAACTCATGACAAAGTTTAAATAAACACTGATTAACCAAGTTAAAAAATATTTAATAGAAGATTAACAAAGGGACCAAATGCAAAAAATTAATTAAGTAAAGGATGAAAACAGAAATATTTTTTACAAGAATAAAAAACAAAAGTCACTATATTTACGGTTAAACCACATATATAACCTTGAAGAGCCAGCCGTAACAGTAATAGCTTGCTGGTGTGAAAAATGGCGGCGGTCTGGTAAAATGCCACTTCAAAAGTGAAACTAAAACTCATCAGGTCATAATTAAATCTTCTGCTTTTGAAAATCCGATGCAAAGGTCTGGTAAAATTCTGAATGCAGCTAGACCCGCGAGAACGCATTTTTCACCTCATTGCACATGCTCTAGTTTATTAGTTTAACACATAAAATAGTATAATTTTATATATTTGTTCATAATCAGGCATGAAAACAGATTAATGTCTCACACAGGATAAGTGCTTTACCATTTTAACTAAAGGGACCTAACATATAAACACGCTAAATAAAACCAGTGACATTACAGGTTCAAATTGTTGGATTTGAAAACAAATGACCGAAGATATAACCTAGAATTGGCAACGGCAGCGATAGATTCCTCATCGCGTTTTTCCTTGGCGATAGCAACAGCAGCTACATAAGCTTTTCTTGCTTCTTCCATTTTCTGCAATTCCATCTCATCCAAATCATCCTGTTCAACCAGATGTTTACTTGAAAATGTCAAAATCCAAGCATATATTTCTACACACCAACACAATTCTGTTCTTAGAAAGATATATATTAACCGGAGAAATACAATCTCATAATATGCCATTCGATGATGCATTTTGCGATACCCACCTAGGAGGGGAAAAGAAGTCAAAGGAAGTATGAACAGAATCTATTAAAAATTTGCAGGCATGCATGCCCAAGTAGAAGCCAGGCACATTGGTAAACAAGATATTCATGTATCTTGAACCAGGAAGGTAATCCAAATCATAGTGTTGTGTTGAAATCATCACCATATATAGCAACTTGTGCAAAATTATGCTGCAGATATTGATTTTAAAAATTTCATACTCACAATACTAGGTAGGTGACTGAAATCATAAGGCTTGACGTCATAATCATCGGTGTATTTAGCAGTGTCAGTTTTTGTCAATCCTTCAAGCAATAACGTGAATGATGAAATATCCGCTTGCATGGAATCTAGCTCGTCTTGGAGTTTCTCTACTTTCTTGTTGGATGTCACCGCTTCCCATTGTATCTTTTCAAGAGCAGCTTGCTTATCTGCAAGCTTAATCTGTGAAAAATGAGAGCTGTAATTGTGAGAGTAAAAATAATTTAAATTTTTTTCCAACAAAAGAAATGAGCACTTTCTCCCCCTATATTATCTCTCATATCCTAAGATTGAACAAAGCAGTACAAGATCCAAACACAACATTTTAATTTCAAAACATTCTGATTAATGAACCATTACTGAATTTCTAACCTATAGTAAAATTTTTAACCATACTGAATTTCTAAGAATAGGAGTCATTTGTAACCGCAAAGTACCTAAAAAAGCTCAAAGGAAAGTTTTAATGAACCATTATATGACTAACTATCGTTAATGGTAGTGAATGTTGGGTTTTAAAGGGACAACACAAGAAAAAAGTAAGAATAACAAAAATAAAAATGTTAAGATGAATATGTGACCCTACCAGAAAGGACGTGATATACAATAACCATACACAAGGAGATATTGATGTGACACCTAGGAAAAGATAACAGAAAATTTATTAAGGTGATCTGAACAAATGCAAAGAAGGCTATTAGAGGTACTGGTGAGAAGGGTTGATAGGGAGGTTAAAGAAGTGTTTGGAAGAAATTATTGAAAAAAACTTACGTTAAATGACATTTCAAAAAAATAGATTTTTGACCAAGGCTAATGTCATTGTATGATCCATATAACCAACCTTACTTAGTGGGATAAGGATTATGTTATTAATGTTGCACTCAATTTCTAAGAATAGCACTAATCTTGGGTAGAATCTAAACAAGAAAGCTATCAAAATTATGCTCGTTGCAATTGTTAAGCCTTCCAGCATTCTCTAACATATATATCCTATGAAGCATGGACTCTACCACAGTCACTGGACATGATATGGACACTCCAACACAGCTAATGTTTAAAATATAGTACATCAGGACACAGCATATACATACACACATATATATATATATAAGCCCTGCAAAAGATTATTAAGAGACATTATGTTATAGCTTAAACATTTGATCTCTTTACAAAAAAAAAAACCAAAAAAAAGAGATGAAATTATATCTTTCAAAAAAATGTATATTTACCTACTTAAACTAACACGCTAAGTTCTATATTTTTTCTATGATAGTGAGTCATCCTGAAAAGGCATTATCTTTAACATTTTATATTATATTTTAAGCTAACTTTTCTAAAATTTTAAAAAAATATTTTTTTAATAATACTAATATGTGTCCGTCCATACTTAAGTATCAGCTTAAGTGTCTAAATAGTATAGAGGTGTCGACTCAGGTGTCCAAGCTAACAAAAAATTATTTTTTAATTGGATACCTATTGAGGGGTGTCCAACAAGCATTGGAGAGGTGTCAATGTCAAAAACGTGTCTAACACCATGACACTTCAAATAGGAGAGGTGCCTGTGCTTCATGGTTCATAGTATATACCTTACTAAAATACACTACAGTGGTAGAATCCAACTATCAACAACCAGCAAAAGCCATGCCTATCATGTTCAACAGATATTTTAAGTGCATGCATTAAGTCAATAGGTAGCATTAATTCTAATAGATGAACCATGCTCACACTGTAACTGATTTAGAAACTCCTTGGGCAAAATTACAAATGGGGGAAAAAAAAGTAGATCGGTACCTTAGCATCAGAGAGCTGATCTTGAGTATACTTCAGTAAAGTATCCTTTTCTGAAAACTGGTGTTTCAGTTCATCAAGTTTTGCAGTAAAAACATTCATCTGGTCTCTTGAGTTTTCTGCTGACTTTAAAAGTTCATCTTTCTCCAACAGTATCCTCTGAAGTTCTTCTACCTGCTCCTTCAATATAACTAACTCTTCTCTGTCCTTCTCTGATGCCATAGCTTTTGAAGAAAACATAGAATAGCTATCAGCATCATTGCTGCCATTTTTTCCTTGCTCTTTTTCTCCATGATCCTTTTTTTGTTTGGCAGGAATAGATTGAGCAACATTCCTACTTTTTGAATCTGTTGCCTACCAGGGATATATAAGTCAGTCATAATGCTTTGTGCACAGCAAATTTAAGATTTATATGAGAAATTATTCTTTCGAAAGAATAGTTTCAGATGCCATATGAACAGGACATACGGGGAAGAAAAGCCAAAATATTATAACAATATTAATAAGAAAGATTAATTTAGGGTAAGAAAGTGATGTAGATATTTGTAAAATTGAACTTGAACATTTAGAAGTAGAACTGAAGTACGGAGTACTTGAACGATACAATACAGACAATATCCGGTCAGTCAGATAAATCTCCAGGTTGAAATAACAAAATCTTACACCTCCAGAGTCATACCAATGGGCCTAGAATCTTTCTCTTGTGCTATCTAACTTTGTTAAATAACATTATAAACAAAATGAACTTTCTGCAAAGCATCTTACATAGGCTTCTCCAGTCTAAAGTAAAAGAAGTTTATTGTTCAACGGTTCAATGCAGAATGAGCGGGTCAAGGTGGTATGCAGTCTCAACCACCTGGAATGAGAACATGAGCTTGAATCTCAACTTCTTCAGGAAGCAGCCCTCATAGGGAGGCAGCATAACCCATGTGCTCCCGTGGTCAAATAATCTAACGGGATACAATTCAAATGGGCCAAACCAATAGGGATACCTCATGGGTCCACCAAAAAAAAAGTTTACTATCCAAAGTGTTCTAGTTAAGTGATAAAGAATATAAAAGGTTAAAATCTATAGATTATAATGTGGAAAAAAGTTACGTCAGAAACACACCAATATTTTGCACAAGGCATAAAAGACTGAAAATCTATTGTATTTCATTTGCGATGCCCACAAATCACTAACACTACCAACATCAATATTTTGAAGCAAGTGATTGAAGAGACAAAACAAAGTACCGAAAAGTTGTCATTCACAAAATAAGCAATTTACATGAATAACTATCATATACCAACCCAACCACAGATAGATTCCCAGAAGTAAATGTGTCTATGTTTTAATTCATGATTATGGACGCATGTAACATGCATTTAAGGAGCAAAAGAAACTATTCAATGTGGTACGAGAGAAAAATGCAGGGTTTTTTTACATGGTATCCATGCTTGAGAAGGAAACACCTTAGTTATTTTTTCATATTTAACCTCCATTATGGCTACCGCTTTTAAACACAATCACAATAGGAAAACATCATGCCACACAAAGATGCTTATATTAAATATCAGACTCAAAATTAGGTACATCTTCAAACATATATTGATAACTCAAGTCCGACTCATTCAACCAGGAGGTCAAAGAGAAAGATGTGACAACAACAACAATGATGACGACAAAAAAGAGTCTGCATCCTGAGTACCGCTCAAGAGAATGTCAAATATTTGCAAATTATATCAAATGGAAGGGAATCGCTAATTGCTTGCACGATTCAACATATTGAACAAGACTTATCAACATTGTAGCAAAACTAATAGGAATGGGAAGTAAGAAAAAGAATTAAGAAAATTCAAATAACCAAAGCGGAAAAAGTGCCCCGGTCTTACTCTTTTAGACAATGATTCTCTTGTAGGTGTCTTGGTGTAGATCATGGAACCACGACGGGGGAATGAACGGCTTGCTTTACGATCCTAATCATAATTAAACAACATAATTAAGATAATTAAATTGAATATTAAGAACACCACTTGTCACACACACACCGAATAATAAAAAGGAAAAAAATATATATACATAACTAGCTCCGGTTTTCTAAGTCACTGGCATTCAGTAAAGTCCAAATTACACTATTTCCAAGTTTTTTCCTATTCTTCTTCCACATAAAATCATAATAGTCCCCATTTTTTTTTTGAGAAATTTGTTTCCGTTGCCTTCAATTTGGAAGAAATAAGAGTAGAGTAAAGAAAAGGTGGAGAAAAGAGGGAAGGGGAAAGAGGTTAGAGGGATTACAATGAGTGACTGAACGAGAGGGACAATCTCGACGAGGTCGTTGAAAAGGACGCGATCCAAATTGGCATTAGGCGCCGATGCAGCGGCGGCAGCGGCGGCGGCGGTAGCAAGCGACGATACGGAGTGATCTTGCGCTGAAAGCCAAGAATTGGGGTCACCGAACTCCGAATTGTCCTGCAAATCCACGAAGTGCTGCATTTTGGTTTCTCGCTGCAGGATCAGAGAGAGAAGCAGAGCGAAGAGTTTGGCTGAGAAGAAGAGTGAGATAAGAGCACCGGCGAAGGAGAGAGAAAGTTAGAGAGAGAGACTGTGGTGACTGCACTTTGAAAAATGCCTCCTTCCCGTTTGCAGACAAACCAACGGATATTCAATTCGGTCACCAACTTCTCAAATGACGGGCTTGTCCCTCCGGCTTAAAGATAATAATGAAAATAACAAAAAAATGATGAATTTTCTTTTATTTAGTTTAAAATATAAAAAATTGACTTTTAAGCATAAAATTTTATTTTTTTTTTCTTTCTTTTAAAGCAATAAGACATGTACAGCTTTACTGGTAGGAATTGCTAAAACAATGTTTAATTGCTAAGACTGTGTTAAGAAACTCTTTGTTTATTGCTTTTGTTGTTTTCTTTCTAATCTACCAAAAAATAAGCAACTTTTAGCTGCACTTACCTTTTTTATCAACAATTTCATTTTTATAATATCGAATAGTTTATATATATCTAACAGAAATTTACTATAATTTTTTACAAGTTCTCTTATATATTCTTCAACTATTTTATAAAATAAGTAATAAATAAAAAGTTATACATTTATTATCTTAAAACTATAAAAACTATTTAATAGTTTCTTCATTTAGTAAGTAGAATAATTCTAGAAATAAAAAGTAAAAGAATTTAAAACTATTTATATTTGATATTATAAATAGTTGTTTTATTGTTTTTCTATGTGTATATATATATATATCTTAAAAACATTTTTTAAAATAAAAGGAGATAATAAAACCTGTCTCACTTTTAATGTATGAAAAATAACTTTTTTATGAAATGTCGGTCTTTAAAACCTAGAATGAGAATAACGGTCCTTAGAGCGTACGCACTCTTTTTTGGGCGTATAAAATGAGTATGAGTGGAAAAAAATACAAAAGGAAAGAAGAAAAAAACGAAAGATAATATAATAAATAATGTGATGAAAAATAATTAAAAGAGAAAAAATAAAATAAAAATGAACATAAATAAAATAGAAAAGAAAGAGATGTAAATAAACAAAATAATGTTAAAATATTGTAAACTGTAGGTGCAACTGGACTGCTAAAAAATTTGGTGTCACTTCAACTACACTTACGGGCTATAAGTATTTTAGTTTATTTCGCCGGAGATTCGCTCTTCTGATTTCAGTGGGATCTTAATCTTCTAATAAAATATCGCTGACTAAAAATTATTAATTGCATATCTTTTTTACCGTATATTTTACATTTGTAATATTATGCTTTAAAATTAGATGGAGGGGGTTTGAAGAAATAGTCTTGAGCTAGCATTCCAGGAATAGTGTTGATATACATTAGAAAAAATAGAGTATACACTAAGGATTGGTCTTCCTTAATATGAGATTTGATAACAAAACCGTTGAAGGACTCAATCTTCCAATTTAGTAATTTCTTTTGTGGCTGTGTGAGAGAGAGAGAAAGAGGGAGAATGTTGGTGTTAGCGAAGTGAAGTCACAAATGAATTGATCCATAAACCAAACAGGTGATACTGCAGAGCTAGTTTTCAATTGGAAGCAAACATCAATCTGTTTGTTTACACTCTTTTATTCGCCGGTCTTCATGTGTTTTGTGTGTTCTTTTGGTGTTTATCTATTTGGATTCTTTATAAAATACTTATTTCATTACATCAAGGATCATTGAACCTCAGATAAGGGAACTGTTAATCGAAACAGGCCAAATTTTAGTCCGAGGAATTGAATGAAGGAAAGTATGTCATGGACTATCCATCAGCGATTCAAGAGAGAAGAAATTACCACTCCACAAAAAATAATTATGGAAGAATTATCAATCATTTCCTCAAGATACACGCTTGTGTAGACCTGAGATGGGGAATTCACTAATTAACAGTTTCACAAAACCAGTTTCATCAACAAGCACATTAGTACGGTATGCTGTTTCTGTAACGAAATCCGAAAGTGATTTCATCAATCTAATCACATGCGCACCAAATCAATACATATTCATCAATATATAGCTTGGTGGACAAACACATTGCCCTGTGAAAATGATGGCATCAAACAGAGGACAAATCAAGAAAGTATTAATGGCGGAAAATATGTTCACCTGCACCAGAAATAATATATTATTCTTCCAACACAAAAGGAGGGGCATCTATAATCCTTTTTGCCCATATGACATATTTTGTGTAGAGTGTGACATGCTCAAAATTTTGCGGTGCCTTGTTTCACTTTCATGGTGTCGTATACATTCTTTGGGCTTACCATATTTATGACTCTAGCGTCTAGATATGTTGGTTTATACATGGTAGAAGTGAGCATGAGGTTGGAGCACGTCATGCAATTTTTTTCCACTCTTTCATGCACAATAGCCAATTGAAAAGATATTTATGGATTTTAGAGATACTTTATAGCTTGTGAAGAGATTGAATACTGGGCCCACGCATTCATTTATTTAAGATAGATTTACCTTGTCTGCGTGAAAAATGCATGCTTAGTTTGAGCCAAGACCAATGGGTATCTAATTAATTCATGGAATAAAATTCAATCACGAAACAATTTAGAGTGACAAAAAGTATATTATTTTGAGTAAAATATGCTTTAAAAAAAATTAGACATCGTATAAAAATACTTGTCTTCATAGCACAATGGATGACCGGTACATAAAAAAAGTCAAGTTGCTTGGAATTCAATACTACTTTATAACTTAAAATACGGATATGGTAAGAGCACAAGGTAATATAAAGAGTGGATGCAACTGAAAAGGCATGCTCAACAAGGTCAAGGTAGAGCATTAATAACATTTGACTTTGATGGCACTTGTGCTGAATATGGATTTGCAGTTGAGACGATGTACATAGAACCTCGTCCAAATGAAAGGGTGCCACTCGAGTTGAGTAAAGGCATTTGATTATTGCGGAGATAGAGCAGAGAGAAGTACATGTAAAGAAAGAAGATAAGTAGCAGCAAGGGTACGTAATTAATATAAAAGGCAAAGATCGTGGGAAATCTGTTGAGCAGAATATGAAGGAATACTGCAATATTCCTAACATTAAACATTTACATCATCACCAGACATATGGTCTACACTCTGACTGGGTTCCACAGTTCCACTGTACAATATAATAATATTAGTTGAAGAATGATAAGTGCCCGTAAGGGAAAGGAGTTAAGCAATAATGGTGCGGGATGCACAAGTTCAAACGTCAAGGGTTGAATAGGGGCACCTATGACAACACAATGGAGAGAAAGAAGGACCACGAAAACCATGTGCCTAGTTCTGAGGCCCTAACATGGGTGCAGTCGCAATCCACGCTGCTCTGTCACATTAAAAGGCCACGCCATGGACCAGTTGTCCCTAGTCTTAGTCCATCCCTCCCTAACCTCTTTTGGTAACAATATCAATATGGGCTACATCTGCACACACACCCCGTAACAATTGCTTACCATATTACCATGCATTTGCCCATTCCTCTGTACCACTTCCCCTCTTACCTCCCGTGTTAAGTTTATTACCCTCCTATATATACTAAATTTAACTCACCGTTTACACAACGCAACACTACATACAGGGAAATTGGTCGGTCGTTTCGCTATTTATTGTAATGATCGATTCTTGCATCGTATCACAGTGACTTTCGGGCAACAATAATTAACTTCAAACTCTTTTACTGTTTGTCAGTCAGATTGTAACTTGCAAAGAGGATGTGATGCTGTGAGGCCACACAATGCTGATAATGACTCCCTCCAGTAAATGAGATTAATTATTTTCAACAATTTGTTAATTTGACTTTCTCAGTGTATTTGGCAAAAAAATTAAATTAAATTAAAAAACTTGCATGAAAATATAGTGCTGCAAATGAAAAATCACGGCGATGGGTTGCTTGTAGCTCTGCCCTGTTAGAAAAGGATGCACTTGCAGCATGGCTTGAGGGACCCAACCAGCACCACCGTCAGAATTGAACCCTTGCTGGTTTCTGATGAAGACCGAAGTAGTCGGCGGCATCATCCCCCTTTTCCATGCATATCCCAATAACAGTAGTTGAGTTGATACTCCACCATCAATGCACCAGCTACATCTCCATCACTAGGAAAGGCCCAGAATAATAAGTCATCACCACAAGACAACACAACCTAACCGACTCCTCATGTCACATTCTTGTCCTGTCACCCTAACCCACGTGTCTTCCCATTGCATTCACAGCCTTTGCCCCTCCCAAATTTCTCACTTTCAAACTGTCCTTTGATTATGTGGATCTTATGAATGAATCAAATCCCCATAAACCAGACCCAGTTGTAATATAACTTCAACCAAAAAAGAAGGGAGTTTAGAATTTAAAATACAGGCAATAATGTCCTCTCCCTACCTCAGCGGCTTCGTACGCCTTCGTAATGCTTTATTTTTTATAATAATAATTCTATCCATATTATAAATATATAATTAGCATCTCAAAACAAAATAAGATTACAGACCTAAACAGCCGACCAAATAAACAATTATGCATCCATATTAAAACACTGCTATATTTTCTCTGTTAATCAATCAAATTCCACATTCATATAATAATCTTAAACAGGAACCCGAAGCAAAAGAAAAACAAAAATCGGATAGAAACTAACATGGAAGTTAGTTGTGCATGCACATCATCCCTAATTAAAATTAAAATTAAAATTAAAATCAAGCTCAATCACCCCCCAAATTTATAATAAAAAGAAAAACAATATACACCTCGTGATTAATTATACCAGTGCCTTCTCCACCTTCTCTTTCCAACTTTTCACTTTGGTTTTGATTTCAAATTTTCTTGACTCTTCTTTAAAGTTAAAATTATATAAGAAATTAAAAAAAAAAAAAAAAAAAGGGTGAGATTTCTTCCGATTTCAGGGAAGATGAAAGAGAGTAGAATTGTCCTGGTCAGACCAGTGAGTGTGATTCCAGTAAGCGTGATCAACGGTGTTAGGAAGATCAAACAAACCTTGATCCGCACCGCCCTGCCAATCCAACGATCCAAATCCTCCGTGACCGTTTTTAGCATAATCAACGGCGTGATCGAGCAAGGAACCAGCACCGAGACTCTCGGGCAACTTCAATTCTTCTTCATGGGGATGATGCTCGCCGCTGATGCTCATCACCTTGTGGTGCTGCCACTGAAACGACGACGTATCGGGGATGGTACCGTTACCGAACCCAAACGTCAATGCCTCGTTGGTGGAAGTGATCAAACTCGTGAAGTTCCCAATCTCGGAGAAAATACCACCACAATCCCCTGTTCCTTGTTCCGGAGCACCAGTCTCCAAAACCGAGGTCGAAGGCTCCACGGGGATCAACAACTTCGACTCGTGCACGTTGCTGTTGCTATTGTTCGAATCGGAGTTCAAGGTCGACGGCGCCGACACCGCCTCCGTTGTTGCAGCCGCGGTGAGGCTGGAACTCTCGCTGCTGGAATGAGAGTTTGACTTGTTTTCAGGCGGAGGAGCGGTGGTCGATGCGGAGGCGGTTTCGGAGTTTTTGGCGGGTTTGCTGTTAGAGCGTTTTGATTTGCGGCAACCACCGCCGACGGGGACGTTACGTAGGACGCCGCCTTTGGTCCAGTAGCGACGGCAGTTTTTGCAGAAGTGGCGGGGCTGAGAGAGGTTGTAGTTGTTGTAGTAGCAGAACTTGGTGTTGAGGGAGTCGCAGCGAGGACACTTTAAGGCCTGGTGGTTCTGGTGGTGGGGCCGGAGCCTCCTGTCTCCGGCGGCGGTGGCTCCGGCGAAAAACCCGGTTCCTCCGATGGAATGTATTTCCTGCATTTGAGTTATGTTTTGTTGTGTGGCGTGAGGAGAATGACTGATGGATTATAAGAGAGGAGCTGAGAGTGGTGTTTGTGTGAGTGTTTTAAGTTAAATTTAACATGTGGGTGTGTGAATGTTACTGGTATGCACTATGCAGAGTGTGGAGAAGGAGAGAGAGAGAAATGCGAATTGCTAAGGGGTTTGATTTTGTGAATTGAGAATTGAGAGTATGTGAGTGACAAATATCCCTCCGCACCACTCCAAGGGAACGTACTTGTACTTCACTATGTTCCATTTTCTAATGTTTCGGTTTTCCGAGTGAATTGACCCAACCAGCCCTTTAACTTACCCATAACTACTTTCGCAGCCCAACCCAGCCACTGTTTAAATATACCAAAATATCCCTACCTAGTACTACTACCTCCTCCTCCAATCTCCCGCTCATTCTCATCAATGTCAATCCATTACCTACGTATCACTCATCCAAACTTCGCCAAAATTAATATTACATCAAATTTATTATCAACTCTAAAATGTATTTTATTTTATAAATATATAACTTATTTTTATAAAAAATAAAAAAACACGTAATAAGTACAAAATCAAGTTTGAAAATATTTTAATAGTTTAATTTTATTATCTTTAATAACTAAAATTCTTAAATTTTAATCTTTTTTATTACAATTTTTTAAACTATTTATTATTGTTCTTATTTTTAAAAAAATTGTGTTAAAACCTTATTCTTTTAAATAATAATTTTAATTTTTATGAATTTCATTATAATATCTTTGAAAAAAAGAAATTTTGTGTAATATTTAATTCATGGAATAAATTTTGTATAATATATCAAAATTTGATATAAAATTTTTAATACAATAAAAAATAAAAGTTTATAATGTAAGAGCTCATTTAGTGGTTATAAAAGAGAAATAATATATGAAAATAAAATAAGTGATAAACTCTTTTTTTTTTATGTTCAGTGTATATAAGATTACAGGCAGGATAGCATCATAGTCCTTTATTTTGCGTTTAAAAATAATAAAATAAAATATAAATTATATAAAATAATAAAATCATCCTTTTATTAAAATACTTATATTTTAAAAAAAATCATAATTTAATGTTATCCTTTGAATAAAAATTATGTAACAATAAAAGACATAAAACATTAAAAATATTTTTATAAAATAATATTTATATAAAAATATAAAATTTTAATATTAAAATTAGTTTTTATAAATTGATATCAAAATAGTTTTACAAAATTTTTTATAAATTGTTTTTTACAATTTTTCTTTTTCATATACTAATTTTTTATTAAAAAGGTAGGGGATAAATTAGAAAAAAGTGTATAGGAAAAAATAAAATAGAAAATAAATATCTTATCCTAATAATTTTTAAATTTAAAATTAAAATAATATAGAACAGAAATAAATTATCCTATCCTATCAACTCAACAAACAACAGAAAAATATTGGTATATTTTGTTCTCTCATCCTTATCATCAAACAAACCTTAATATAATATATTTGTAAAGTAGCATGGATTTAAGTAGATTTTACAAATAGAAAAAAATTGTATAATAAATACAAATTTGAAGGGAGTTAGTAAATTTTACTTACATTTTTCACTTAAAATTAAGTGTCATTCTCTAAATCTTATTTTATTTAAAAAAAATTAATTTTCACTTTTATTTCTAACCGTTTCAAATTGATAAATAAGATAAAGAACAATAATAAAAAAAATTTAGAATATTTAATATTCTTATTTATTATAAAAACATTTATATTGACATTATTTAAAATAAAAAAGTTATTCTACATAAATATATTTTTAAATAACTTAAAATTATCAACGTTGAAAACATTTATCTTTTTACTCATTTGATGAAAAATAAAATACTACAATAACTTAATTTTCATAGAAGAAAATGTTTGTTTTGTGTTTTCATGATGTGTAAAAACATGACATCGGTATTCTGTTTAGTTATTATTTGAAAAACATGTGTAACAATATTTAAAATATAATATAAATTAAAATAGGTTCATAATGAAATTACATCTAATATATAATTTATACATATAAAGTAATTTCATTTAATTATGTATTTCTCATAGTCCACTTGATTAAATGTTATATTATAATTCATACATTACATTGTAAAAATAGTCATGTACAATTTATTATTTGATAAGAATTTTTTTTAATATTTTCAATTTTATTTATTGAAAAAATCATATAATTTTAATGTAATTTGAATAATTAGAAATTAATAGTATTCATTATAGTTAATAATCATTTCAAGTTTGTTATTTAAATCAGAATCTTCTATCTCTTTCCTTATTACATAAATTGAAGTATAAATGATGAAGGTATTGATAAATTGAATATAGTTTATTAAATTTTGAATATTTTTATCCATGATAAAAAGGTAAAACTTGTTCATCTCCATTTTTAAAAATTTAAAAATATCAAATCTCTTTACTTGTAGTTTTTATTATCAGTATTAAATAATTTTAAACTGATTTCAGAAGAAAGATAGATGAAGGTAGCGTTTGACTAACCCTTTGTTTAGATTAAAGTATATTTTAAAATTAAAGTAAAAACAAAAATTTTGAATGTAAAACTAAAATTGTTTGATAGTTTAATAAATTTTCAAGTTAAAATATTTCTTTTGGGTTCAATTTTCTTATATCTTGAATTTTGGGATAGAAAAAAGATGTTAAATGTTTCTAAAACCTACCTTTTTTTAATACATCTTTTTCTGAGTTTTTTAATTATTTTTTTTTATTTTTTTAAGAAAATATTTTTGACCTAACCTCCTTCTAAGAAGGAGAGATATTTAAAATAAGTTGAGTTAAATATTATTTAATTTGATGGAATTGCTTGTTTAAATTGATTTCTCTTATATTTAAGTAGTTTTTTTTATAAAATTTAAAATGAATTTATTTTTATTCATTTTTATGAGATCTAACTCATATTAATTAATCTTTTTTGTCAACTATTTTTTCTAAAAATATTTTTGATTAAGTCAAGATAGTTTATTAAATAGAGATATAATAATTAATTAGACGGAAAGAGATAAAAAATGTCTCCTCAATATCAAAGGTAATTTTAGAAAAATGTATTAATTAATAAAATTTCTAATGTTACCAGCTAAATTTTTAATTTTTTAAAATTATTTAATTAACTTTTGAAGGGAGAAATCAAACTACTATATATTATCCAAAAATATAATTTTTAATATTTTATTTACTTAATAATTATTTATAAAAATAAAAGATAGGATGATATAAAATTATTCATTGCATAATTAAGCAACAGGTACGAGGCAAGCTAATCAGAGTAAAATTTTGTTACGGGAAAAATTGATAATTTCAATAACGTGTCTTTAATATATCTAGTTAATATTTTAAATCACTTAAAATCCTCATATAGTAATATTCAGCATTGTATTAATCTTCATAATTAATAATATTTATTTAGTAATAATTAAATCATCAGTGTAAGTATTACAGATCTATGTTAGCAACATTATATACTATATTAATAAAATACATATATAATAATATATTTATCAATACATTATTCAAATTTTAGTATAATATATTATATTTTTATCGTAAATTTTAGTAGATCAATAGTTTAAAATGGATGTTATCGTAATTTTATCACATCATATATTTTCTTGTGATTTTTAGTACAATTTTATCGTAATTCTTCTATTTATTAGCTTCTTCATACATACCATCAGACATTTGCTTTGCAAAGCCTATTGTCTAATTTATTAAATAGCTTTATTTTGTAGTAACGTTGGTCTGCTTAATTAATAGGTTAAATAAAATACTGTTTTATCCAAATAGATCATACAAATTAAATGAATTGCCCGATACCAGAATTTTGAATAACAATTTATACATTGAACATATTTCTTTATGAAATTCGTATAAAGTGTATAAGATTTTTTTGGCGATGATACAGAGTGTACAGTATGATTGATGATATATTGGAAAATATTCTACTAATTGATTAGTTAACTAGTATCCTTAAAATTGTAGTTATCAACACCCTCACATATAACACAATTTTAATTGTGATTTAAAGATGTCAATTAAAAAAATTAAAATTATTATTATTAATATATTTTATTATATTACAAGTATATATTCAGTGTGATTTTAATAAAAAAACTAATGATTAATATCTTTAAAATATTAACTAACAATATAGTTTTACTAATATCAAATGTTAATATTAATTAAACATATAAAATTGATATAGGCTTTATTAAAAATATAAAAAATAGAATAAATATTTAATTATAAGAATCCTTTTAAAATATTAAAATATGAAAATTTAAAATAACGTTTGGTTATAACAAATATTTTCTATTATTATTATTATTTATATAAAATAATAAAATAAATTATTTTTATTTTTATTTTCATTATTTTAAATAAAAAAATTTAAATGTAAAAACAGAAGAAAAATAGAAAATAATTTCCAAAAAAAACGGCTCCTAAAAATTTTGATGTAGTTTAAAGAGAGGGTAACTAAGAATAATTATAATAAAAAGGGATGGAGAGTACGGTTGGCACGTGTAGGGAAGTGAGGGGTAGTTGGAAGGTGTAATCCACAAAAGCAGTTGTCGGCCACCACCACGGTGACCCTGCTATGTGCAATGTGGAATTGTGCATATCTATTTATCTATCTATCTATCCAATATCCATAACTCAGAAGACTCGCTGGGTTTGTATAACAAATGGTGCAGCTTCTGCCACGTCGCTTATTTCTATTGGTGAGATGTCTTCTTTTAGAAATGTGAACGTCCCAGCTTACTGTACCATCTAATTTGACCTTCCGTATCTGCTGCCTCTTTTGTCCGCTTCCATCCATGTTTCCCTATAAATTATTGGACCACTCCTATTCCCTTTCAACTCTATAATAACCATTTATACCTACTCAAAAAATATATATAAAATCACATACATAGAAAGAGATAAATATACATAAGTGATAAGTTTTATTACAAAATAAATATTATTCAATTTTAAATATAAATATTTTATTAATAAAAGATTATTATTTTAAATTTTTCTATTTTTTAAAATAAAAGAAATTGGAAATTTAAATTTATTTTAAATTTAATATTTTTTTATTTTCTTTTAATTTTCCTATAATCAAATAAAAAGTACCTTATTTATATTTTTTATTTTTATTCTCTTTTATTCAATCTAAACAAACCAAGAATTTCTCATAACTTAACAAAAAAAACTGTTGTATAAATTTGTAATATAAATAATACACCTATTGTATAGATTTTATTAACCAATATTTTAAAAATATTAACTAAAAGTTAACATTTTTAATTTAAAATATATTAAAATTATAAAAAAATAACTTGATAATCTTTTTAATAAATTTTTTTTTTAATTATGTCATATGAGCACCAAGTAACATTTTTTAGATATGTATTTGAAATTTTAGTTTAGAAAACAATTTATTTCTGAAAGTATATATTATCTTTATTTTGATACTTATACAAATTTTAAATATATATTTTAATGTATATTCAATAGTATATAATTTATTAAAAAATTATAAAAAAATAGATATAATAGATGATACGATCAGAAGGAAGAAAGATAAAAAGGATTGAATAAAAAATAAGATAAAAGATTAAGTATTGAAATTTTTATTTAATTTTAGTTCATAAAATTAAAAAAAATTTATTTCAGTCCTTGGTGAGAGAATAAACCACATTATTTTTGTTAAATGCAGATATTAGATTTTAGAGGAATTAAAATCAAAATTGTAATGATTTTTGGTTTGTTTTGACAAAACTTTTTTTTTCAACATTTTGATAATTTTTATTACAAGATATTTTATAATTTTTAAAATTATTTATTATTATTCGTTCTAGTTTTCCATAATAATTGAATTAGTGAGAATCTACATTGAAATTATAAAAAAATGTTAATAATAAAATTAAAGTTGGTGATATTAAATAAGAAAAAGTTGTAATTTTTAATTTTTTAAAAGATAACAAACTTAACTAATTAAGTTTGACTTCTTTTATTGGCGAGTGTCATTAATTTAGTTAAATATATCTTATCAAATATACAAGAGGGATTATTTTCAAGGATCAATAATTTAAAAAAAAAATGTTAACCAGTTGTCTAAATCTTAAGGATATTAGTTAAAAATTTATATATAAAAAAAGCTATCAATGCACCTTTGCTTGTAATTTCTAATGACATAATTTTTGATAAAAATATATATTTTTAATCATGCTCTTAAAATACTGTTTAGAAATATCCATAACTTATTCAAATTTAGTTTTAATTTCTATTAAATTATTTGACACTTTAAAATATTAGAAAGATATTAATTATTTTTTAATATATAATTATTAGAAGTGGTTCCTAACAAATAACTCGTACAATAATTTCAGTATTATTTTAAAGGTAGAAAACTATTTAATATATTTTTATTAAATTTTTACCATCTACTAGTATTTTTTAATAGGGGTGTTTTAAAAAATTAATTTATTTTATTATACCAATTAGAAAAACTAATTGTTTTTCTAGGATGTAAGCATTAGTATTAGGTAATATTTAAAATGAGACAGAACGGGTGAAATTAATGTTCAATTTTGTTAACATCACTCTTAAATGCATGCTCAGAAACGATTACTTTTTTAAAAAAAATATATTTTTATTTTGGTTTGGATCAATAAGTTTAGGTGTCCTCTTTTAGTTGAAATATTACCACTTTATTTCGGCTTCATTAGGAGAAAAACAAATACAAAAAGGTTGAGTAAAACTGATGCATGTCTCTGTTAATCACATTCTTCATGATCGTTAAAAAAGAAGTTGTGCCCATATATTTTGTATTATTTAAATATCATTTAGAATATTAAACATCAAAGTATTATTTAGTGACTAACGAGAGTACATTATAAATTTTTAGCATTTGATTGTGTGCCTGCGTGGGCGCTCGTTTAAGTGAATATAAAAGATTTGATGCTTTTTCCTTGATCTCTAGTCAAAATCAATTGCATGATCGGCTAGTTCAACATTGAAAGCAAATTACTAAGAATACAACGAATCTGCAGCATATATATATATATATATATATATATATATATATATAACATAAATATTTAGATACATTCAGAATTTTTAAAATAATAATAAAGTAACCTTCAGATTCGTATAACAACTAAATATTCTACAGTATTTAATACAGACTGCGGTTAAGTGCATGCATGCGCTAAAGGGCTGACGAGTCTATATGTATATATATAATCAGAAATTATACTCATATCATCATGATATACTGGATAAAACCGAATTTACCGTATTATGTGGTGGAACGTTTCCTTTTTTGTATAATATTATTTTGAAAAATTTGTTGCTATAATTATGTACCTAGTCTTCTAAAGGGCTACTATTCTATTTGTTGTTTTGGATCTGGAAATCATCTAAACTTAATTATATAGGAAGGAGAGTGCATGTGACACTTGAGATTGTGTACATGCAGGTTGAGGCAGACGTGAGTCACAAGTTGTATTGCCATGTCACAAAGGAGAAATCCGGCAATGTATCATGGGAGAGCTTGATATTGCATCACATTATTAGAAGTTATTGCATATATCATATTACCAATGATTATAACTTCAGTTAATTTTCACATGATACATGATAAAATTTTATTTACTTTTTTATGAATAAGAAAATTTTATCACATACCCTATAAAAATTAGTTAAAATCATCCACATATAATATATAAAATTTGACCATGATAAAATAAATGTATACAAATTATATACTTGCAGACCATGCAATGCGTTGTAATAATTATCCGGATGCAGGAGAATTTGACCCATGCATGGACAAAGTAGCCAACGTGGCCTAATTGTGTTCCTTTAAGTGGCCTCAGGCCTTAGGATTCCTGAATATTTTCCTACTAGGGTGTACACTCTAAATTAACATTGTCCGGTTAGAGTTTACTGTTGATATGAAAATTAAATCAAAATCTGTGAGATTCATTTGTTAAAAAATATCTATATATTTTAATAAAGACTATACCTTAATATTTGCTAATTTTATATATTAGTATATAATAATTTTTTTGTAATAAATTAACATCCGAATTTATACTTACATTATCCTAAATTTAAATCTTCCTTATATCTATGGATTATTGATAATATATATATATATATATATATATATATATATATAAGTCTAGTTAAAATAAAGTTTAAGTATGGTATGATTAAATTGACCTAAATTAACATTTAATAAAAATATAATGACATATATAAGTATTATTAAGTGTTTCGCTAAAATTTGAAAGTATAAAAAGATAATTTATTAACTTAATTTTAACATTAAAAATGCAAAAAATTGTTGAATGAAAATAATCAACATTTTTAAGGTCACAACAAGTACCTAGTAACTTAAAGGAAATGTAAGTGGAAAGGTGAATGAAGAAGAGATAAATGGAAGAAAGTGGTTAATGGAAAACCCTTAATCAGTATATTCAATGTATGTGAATGCATATAATTATGGATTGATGGGCAGTTATTTATTATCTATAAAAATATCAATTTATTTGAGAAAAACAATTTAAAATATACATTATACAATTAAGTTGGATCAGGTAATTTCTGAACGTTGATCCGGAATGTTCCTAACCTCACATAAATCAAAATTTGTAACATTAGTAAAATGTAAGAATCCAACATGGAAGAATATAATGACTTTTAGAAGAACCATCGTGTCAACATTTATCAAGCATTTAAATGGATTTAAGCAATGAATTAAAATATCACCTAATTAAAAATTCGTAAAATATGGTTATGTATTGCACCTATTTTAAACGAGTGTTGTTTTATAGAAAAATATACTTTACTTGTTCTTTGTAGAACAATGAGAAATTAATTGTGTACATAATTTAGTATTTTAAATATTGTATTAAGTGCAATGAAAGATATTAATGAATAATAAAATTTGAATTATTTTAATTCACAATGCTTAATTTTATTCCCTATCATTAATGTTGTTTAATGTTTTTGCAATTATTTCAAAACGTTTAAACGATGTTCATTCTAAATGAAAATAATGTTCCATAAAAAGTTCAAACGATCGATATTCACGTCAGGTTTGTGTTCTTAGGAATACAGTTATATTAAAATTCAAATTAAAAAAAACTTTATCATCTACTGAAAGGATTAAACAATATTAGTTTTCAACATGATAATTAGCTATCATTTTTCTAATATTTTAAGAATAAATACTTCGTCTCTTAAAATAATAACACTTACTTTGTTATGATTACTTTTTATTCAATTAATTTAAAATTAAAATTAAAGATTAAAATAATTAACTATAAAGAAATAGATACGGGAGAAGCATACAAATTTCACTATAAAAAGTCATAGAAAAAAAAATACAAACAATATACTTCAAGCACTATTTCCTAACAATTTTATGCTATATCACTAAATAGTATGATTCCATTCTCTTTTTAACAACTCATATTTATTATTTTTTATTCTATTTATAGAAACTTCTTATAATTATTTATTTTAAAATTATTATATATTATATTTTCTTTGCAAAATCTTCCAAAAAAAAACTTTTTCCTTATATTTTGAGAAAAAAAAATGACATTTTAATTGATGAATTTTAAAAAAAAATTAATTGGCCCAATTTGTAAAAATTTAGAACAAACAATTAAAATTTAAGTGTTTTATGTATAAAAAAGAACTAACGAAAGAATGAGTTTTTTTTTTTAAATAAAGAGGGACTTAATTAACTTAAAATTTAAAATTAAATATAATGTAAACTAAAAATACAATTAAGTCTATAAAATTAAAACATGTATAAATAAGATTATCTTATTTTAAAAAATGTAAACTTAAATGGGCATATGCTAAACAAGCTTGTATTTATGGATATGTGCCTTCTTCCATTCTAATCTTGATGAAAAGATTAAAATTGATCCGGTTAAAATAAGATTTTAATAAAATATAATTTTAGAAAGCAAAATAGAAATACAAAATAAATACAAGGACAATATTACCTACTCTGATCTTGTCATGCTATATTAGATTGTAAAAATATTTTTATTATTATAAAATAATTTTATAAATTAATTAAATAAAAATAATAATAATATAATAAATTTTAAAATAATTACAATAAAAACATAAACAAACAAAAACGTATGCAAAGGTGAGTTTTTTTAAATTGACCAAAAACAGAAATAAAATTTAATTTTTCAATACAACAAAAACTGAAACTAAAACGGGGTGTTGGGGTACATGGTTGTGACACAGGTGAGTGAATATTAAAGTAAGTCTATAATGACTGTTGTATAAAATTCATCAAATATTTTTAATTTTTAGGTATGGATGGCACCCCAACGACAAACACGATCGGATAAATAGAAGAGAAGATAGGATTGTGACGGTTTTCGATCAGCGGTTAATTGAGAATTAATGAGTAGAGTTTTTATTTTTTTTTTTATCATAAATACATAGTTTCCAAGTTCCATTGTCATATTTTATGGTTACTATGTCGATGCTAAAACATCAAACTAGCCTGTGTCATTTTCCACCGTTATTGTTGCTTCTGCATTGTTTTCTTCCATCATCGATGTTTTTTAGCCTAGAAAATTCAAACACAACCTCTATTAACCTCTCCCACATTAAACCGTCATTAATCATTTAATGAAACTGATAACCGATTTCACCCCACTCGATTAACTAGATGTCATACACATACGAAGATAGATTCTATCATCGTAATGCTCGATTTCTGATGATGAGATAATTTCTCACCCGCACCCATATGACATCCTCTCCTATTTTTAACATTATAATTTTATATCTACTTTATTAGTCTATTGGTATTCTATTATTTCATTTTATGAAAATATTAAAGGATAATAACAAAATAAAAAGTATAATTAATATTTTAATACTTTTAAGTGGCTACAAATTTGAAACAGAAATAAAACTTTTTAAAATAACAATTACTTTGAAACATATGCAAGGGTATGAACAAAGGCATTATACTATTTTATAAAATTTAATAATTAAATCGTGGTTCATCTCTGATCAAAGACAGATAAAGGGAGGAATAAGAATACATTTCCGATTATTTTCTCCTCAAAGTTTTTAAATATATGTATGAATTTTAATTTTTTATTGAAAATTTATATGTTTATAATTTATTAATATGATTAGAGATATATTCTTACGAAAATTTTATATATTATTATTTTATCCATCTTCAATACATCAAATTCAAAAATTCAAAGATGCTAGTGATATAAATTTAAACATATCAGTCGAATATATTTTTTATTATTAGTTAACATTTATATATATTTCACTAAATTTCATAATCCCACTTTTAAAATGACCAAATCTATATAAATTTTAGTCAATATAGTAAAAAATATATTATAAAAATATATATTGCTCACGATTCTCCCATTTTAGTCAAATTTTCCTATGATTATAAATTTTAATTTTAATTTTAATAAACTATAATATAAAATTTCTTATACTGTTAATCAATTAAATATAATTATTAAAAAATTAGCAATTTATAATAATATGAGAATTTATGATTAAATAAATGTAAATAGCAAAAATTTGAGAGGATGAGTGAATCTCAATTAAATTATGATGGTATATTTGAAATTTATTTACATGAAAGTCTTTCACCAGGAGTGTTTCGTAGATCCGTACATATGTTACGAGTACTAGCTGAAGTGCTGGTGTTGGTGTAAAGATATGATTTAGAAACTGGGAATGGTCTAACAAATGGAAAGGATGATGGTTGTAGCAGCTGTTGTTTCTACGAGCAGGCAACGAGGACCACCATATCCAAACATAAGAGGTCACGTCGAGGTGGAATTACCCTTAACGAAAACTGATTGGGCAAATCAACGTGACATGAAAGACAAGCATCATCGAGTACATTGCGTCTAGTTGATGAATACATTCAAAAAATTGCTACCTCTTCTCGTGTTACTATGATTATGCAATTGGCATAGTGTGCCAGTTTCCACGCGGATAACAGGGAAACATTTCAACCGTTTAATTAAACACATAGGACACCCCTTAATTATTCCATTCCAACTAATTTGGACAAAAATTTATTCATGGACCCCTGTACCTAAACCCTATTAATTAATTTTTCTCTCCACTAGCCAAAACCATAATTGATTCACTGCTCCATCAACCGGTCAGCAACATATGCCTGCTATTTATTCACAGCTAATTGTGTGATTCAAGCTTTGCAGGCCCTACAGCTGCGAGATTAGCAACATGTGTGTTATGATTACAGTAGTATCTACAGAGCCGTCCATTGACTATATAGAGAGAAGTCGTGAGAGAAAGAGACATAAATAATTAAGAAGCGGGGAGTGAGATTAAGAGTTGGTTAATTAGTGATAACGACGATTGAGCTGGAGTGTTAGTTAGTAGTGACAGGGAGGAAAATAAATAGGTTTTAGGTGAGTGGTCAAAAGAAATAATTTGGGGGAAATGGAAATAGTGTGAGTATGAGAGGAACAAAATCGAGTGAAAGCGTTGGCCACTAACTGTAATTGCTTGAGTGAACAGGTAATATGATGGGAACATGTTGGTTGACATGCACATGGGACGGTGTGGGAGAGAGAGAGAGAGAGAGAGGGGGGCTCCCATTTAGGTCTACCGGTACTTGTCCACATCTCTCTTTCTTTCTCGCGTGGCTAGTTTGTTTGCTTACATGTATCTATGAATCTATAATGATGGTGTCGTATGCAAAGAGAGTGTGTAGCGGGAGAGAGTGGAAGCAAAATAGGATATATTGGTGGGGGAGGGGGTCCTGGAACATATGGAGTTTTTCAAAATTGTGGAGCTTTCACAATCCATGAGATCGGAAAAGATACGGTATTTGATGGTTCTCCTTGGTTCCACCTCTGTTCCTCCGTTTAATGCCTGTCATTATCAACAGCCACCAACTATGGGCTTGACCCCCCTATGCTTCAGGCCCAGTCGGTTGGAATCAGGGCACCCTCTTCACATTGGGCCCCACATTACCACCTCTTTCGTCTTCTCCTTCGACCCTACCCACCCATCCCAAATTCTCTTCCTACGCATTCCTCACACACCAATATACCCATCACTCTACCCTCTACCTACTCCTCTTTCTCACTCCCAATACGTATCCCATTACCCATTTTTCACTACAATTCAATTCATTCAAAAAACATCATTCATGTTTCACACTTTTAGGTTAATTCATTTTTCTTCACATTTAAATACTTCATTTTTTTTTCCTTTCTCACACTGAATAGTAAAAATAACACTACTAAATGAACGATGATTAACGACGTCTGACATAGACGCATATGCATTAAAATATATTTCAATAATTTTTATTTATAAAACTTTTTAAAATATTTACAACGATTTAAACTGTCGCAATATCTTGAGTTTTTTTTTCCTACCTGTCCATTATTTTTCCCTACCCTTCTTTGTCTTTGAATAATTTTGTCTTTCTCCTTTTCTAATTTTTCAACAGGTCTCTCATAAAGTCTCTGATGTTATAAAACAACCAATTCAACAACACCAATCATATAATTTTATTAACAATATATTTAGGTTAATACTTGTAAGGTTTATAAATAAATTTTTTTGTTCAAATTTGTCATAACAATACACTTATAACATTATATATATATATATATATATATATATATATATATATATATATATATTAAAAGATTCTTTAACAATTGTTGTTAGGATAATAATTAATTAAATTGCTGCTGTTATCGTTGGCACAGCTTTGCTAACTGATGTCATTGTTGCCACCTTGGCAGTTGATTGATTCAATAATTTTTATTTTAAATGAGGCTTCTTCTGGGAAAAAAGTAGATTATATTCTTGACTATATTTCATTTGAAGTAAACAACTAGATATAGAAACAAAAAAAAAAATCTTAAAAATAAACATTATACTTAAGAAAGTTAAGTGACAACAAACATATTTGTAAAATTTGTCAAAAATCTATTCATGATAATCTCATTACGGCCGGCAAAAGTGGTTTAATTAAAAATGACGTATTTCTTTTGTAAAATGTCATTTAAAGGCATTGGTTAAATATTAATAAATATTTTTTTTCATATCATGATTAATTGGTAATATTGAATGTTATATTTTATATAAAAACTTTACTTCCTTATGTACTACTCTCAGATAAATAAATAACAAAACCGTTATGTAAAAAAAATGCTTGCACTTGGTAATTTAAGCTACACAGCCATAATAAAAAATGATATAAATTATATGTTTTTATTAGAACTTACTTACATTTTGTATTGAAAAATATGAAAGTTAATTTTTTAATTTTAAACCAAATAAGCCAAACTCAGTCGTATTTTATATAATATTAATGAAAAATCCAAACAAATAATCTTATTAAAATTCTAATTAAATCAGATAAGAATCAAATTCAACCTATCTCAATCTATTATATAAACAGAGCTAAGATAAGGTGACGGTCACATGGATTTCCATTATATTCTGCTGTATTAGTTGCATTTTAGTATTTAGAAAATTTCTAATTCCATTAATAAGTTTAAATAAGATAATTATTTTTTGCATATAATTAATTTAAACACATTTGTAAAAAGAACAGATACAAGTCTAATTATGAATTTGTATAAGACAAGACACGGCCACTTGGAAAAGACGCCAAGACCTCGCTCCTCTAATACAATTCTGAAGTAGACGTAATGTTTTTTTCCAAAAAAAGATAATGATATTAATTGGTAGACAAATATAATGTATTTATTAGTTTTTCCATATATTATATGAATATTTTTAAATATAAGAAATATAAATTATTTTAAAAATAGGATAATTTTTTTTATTTTGTTAAAAATATATTGTCAATAATAAAAAAAATTAATTAAATGGAAGTTATTTTTAGACATGATTTATAAAATTTTAATATAAACGACGTTAAGCACAGAAATTTGAACTTTGATCAGAGAAATATATGAAGTTCTTATTTTAAATAATGACTAAATGAAAAGGGAAAAAAACATAAACTTGATATGAAAACTTGAGAGACATACATCATAAAATGAATACATGAGAAAAAGACTGTATGGAATTATTTCACTCTTAAAAATTAAATTTATTATATAAACATAAATGATTAATTTTTAAAAAATTATAAATAAACTTTTAAATAAAACTAAAATGATTTAGATCAACTTTAAGAAAAAATCAAACCTTTAAAATAATCCATATCAAATAAACAAAATAAGCTCAAAACTAAATCATACTTCTTTCGCATTTAAAAAAACGTACTTCTTACTCTGTTAATTGTATTAGTATAGTAAAACTAGCTTCTAAAAAACAGTTTAATTCTAAAGTAACTTATTTTACAATAAGATCCAATTAAAAGGGAACCATTTATTATTCTACATTCATCCTTAAGAGATTTTCAATTCATAAATTTTATTTTCAAAATAAAATTACATTTTTCGGCTATTTAATAATTTTTTTAACATCAAAATAACTCAACAGCCATCGTTTATTTTGATAAAATTAAAGCCACCGAACAATAAAAAATTATTTATGAACTATTTTGATATTATTACTCTCTTAATGACTGAATCTGTTTTCCGAGAAGATTATATTATTCAAACACACTTACAATTGGTTGTTTGAGAAACAAGAGAATTTAAAATTAACAATTAAGAAATGTTAGAATAGTATAAAATTATTAATTAATTAATTAATACTCAGCTATACTAATAACTCATTAATATATCAATAGTTAATTAACTTGTTATAAACAAATGTTTCCCTAAATAGATTTAAGTATTTCTCATGTACATAGAGTATCAATATGGATATAGATGAGTCATGGGCTCCTAAGAGCATCTTTAATATTACATAACTCACTAAAAAAATATTGACTAACATATATTGAACAAGTTATATTGGAATGCAAATTTATATGTAAGAGTAACTTTTCCGTTACTCCAAAAAAAATGTCATAAAAAATCAATACATTGGACGAGTTGCTGATTTCAATTATAGTTAATTACTTTGTTCCAATTGGTGTAAAATTGGATAACATGGCAATAAAAGCAAAGTTAAATCCACATGATCCGTCACACACACGCACATGCCATATACTATGCTTATAGCTTTGTTAAACCAAACAAATAAATTGTTTTATACAGTTGAGAATTTGGAACCAATTATGCAAAAAAAGAAAAAATTGCAAGAAAGCACATAATAGAGTGAGTTCTGGATTTAAAGGACAAGAAATAAAAATGTAAAGTGTGGAGGAGCGTGTGTTAGCAAACATGATGCAGTGTTCTTCCACAAATCAGCCAATTACATAATGACACCACGCAAGGAGAATTAATTACTCACGAGGACACTTCACTTCACACAATGTCCATTTCAATTTTTTATTCATTTCATTGCTCTGTTTCTCTCACAAGAGTCACCATCCATATACACAAATACATGCACACCTTTTTTTTAGGTGCAAGGGAAAAGTCAAATCCTAAAGAAGCACAAGTTACATATGCTAATTTTATTCACTTGTTGGAAATTATAATTATCATATATTTTTACAATATTTTATCTTTTTCAACTTTTTTTTATAATTTACTACATTGTATCACTCTTCATCATAGATTGGAAATCTTTTTCTTTATTTTATATTTCATATCATATCTATATATTTTATGGATATATATCACAATAATTTTTCTTATAACCTCAAATCAAGAAATACTTGCTTTTTTAAGGTATCTTATTATTGAGTTGTATATATTTAATTTTTTCTAAAAATTTAAGGTTTGGGTTTTTTTAAAATAAATATTTGCTTCAAAACTTTGTCCTATTGAACCATAGGAATTAAGATTCAATATTTGCATTTGCAAGTTAGAAAATGATAAATATAAATAAAACATAGAAGAGAAATATATATATATATATATATATATATATATTTAATTTTTATCTTTTTAATAAAAATATTTTTTCTTCAAAATTAAAAAAATCTAAATCCGTATTGTAGATATTTATACCTCGGTCAGCTTCCTCCCATGGATGATAAAGTAGTTTTTAAAAAACCATATATTAGAGATTGTAATCCATATTATTTATTTGTTCTTAATTCAACCGCAGTTTTAAGTATAGGTTCGCGTAAAACGGAGCAGCAAACCCAGCTTCCAGGATTTATAATTTGATGAATATATACATAAATGTATTAAAAAGAATTTTCATTAGAAGCTGTTTCTTGGATGCACGTCCATTTTTCTCAAGTATTTAAATAAATATTAAAAAATATTTAAGTGTGGAATTAAAAAAAGTCCAACACTTTTATATTTTAGAGAAAGATTAACATTTTTTTTTACTTTTTAATATATCTCATACTTAAAATTGCTAATAAACTTTCAAATATTAAGAAAATTAAAATTTTCATTTTTCACCAAAAACCTTCGAAAATAGTCCTGCAATATATATATATATATACATATATATATATACATATACATATATACATATATATATACATATATATATATATACATATATATATATATATAATTTTTGGAAAAAAATAATCAAGAAAAAAAAAAACTTACTGAATTACGTTGTCACAACTTACTAGCGTGGCAGGAGATTCTTATTTCATTATTTTGAAGAAAAAAAACAATTATGGAAATTACAAAACTAAAAAAAAAAAAAATTGACCCTATAGCCCCATCCAGTTAGTCAATCACAATTTAAGGACGCCATGATAAGAACAAAAGACCTAACTTCAGACACCAAGCCCTTGGCCAATGGAACACAGTAGTGGCACAGACATTAGTTAAACACCAATTAAATTTAATTAGGTTGAATTTAAATTTTTTTTTTTTGTTAATCTGACCCAAATCAAACTGATCAAACTTGAGTTGGATTGAATTAATGGATTAACGCATATTTATAATTTATTTTTTAAAAAAATATAAAAAATTAAAGACAAAATCCAAATTACACATTTGTGTATAATTTTTTTAAAAATATTAATAGAATAAAATAAAATAAAAAGAAAAGAAAGTTATTTTCAGTTTGTTTGAGCAATCAAGTTTGAAAGTACATGACCGGATATCCAATTCAATAATGATGAAGTTACTTAATTTATTTATGATATGATTAGTGCATATATGTCTATAATTAAAATAGTGGTCATCAAAGGTTAAGAAGATGGTAAGGAGGACGTAGGGCTGAAGGCGTGGGGAAGGCCAAAAGTTAGAATGGTGGAAAAGATTAGAAAGAATATTTGTATCTTAGACATAAAGTTTAAAATTTGCCTGTGAATATAAATAATATGTTCAATTAGTTAAGACAAAGAAGCAATTTCTTTTTACAAAAGACACATCTAGATTGGGTCAACTCTCAATTTTACAACTTTCAAAATTTCAAATTCAAGATTCAAGTCAAACTTGATTAAGTACAACCTTTTAAAATAAACAAAATTAATCTAACATGTCCTTTTCCGTTTCTTTTAGCTTTGTGGCTGGGTTAAGGGGTAGGCAACCTATAGGTTGTTTATTTTGGCGTTGAAAAATAAAATTTTTATATTCTTAATATAAAATATATGTAACTCAAACTTTATATTAAAGGAACACTTAAACCATACTTATTATCTTTTCTATTTCTTCATTAACAAAAATATATATACTCATTTACACGCAAAGTTTTAATGTTTGTTGACACCTCTAAAATCTAAACTACAACATAATGTATTTTTAAATTTGTGTCCCCACTTCCCCTATTAAATTACAATAATATCCATCTTAAATTTATCTATGGAAAGAGGTGTTAATATTGCAGCATATCAAAATTTAGAATAAAAAATTAAAAAAGGATTCTTTTATAAAAAAAGTATATGACACGGTTAAGTTTGGGATTATGTTGGTTAGCAGTTATCACGTAAAATTATAGAAACTTAATCTTAGTACAGTATTATATATTTATTCTAAAATGATTAGATTAAAGTTAACTTTATAAATTAAAAATATAAAAATAAATACATAATTTACTAATTTAGTAAGTGGCACACGGAATCTCAAGAGTGGGGTCGATCTCTACGTTCCTAAATCTGTCACCCTATCTCCCTCCTCGATTTTAACAAAAAAAATTACAATCAATTCAGAAAATAGAAGCAATTAAATGAATTTAAATGTGTATAAGTAAAGAAACAATTTAAAACTAACGACGAAATCATACAACATTTCAAAAATGCTTACAAGGACAAATAAAAAAATAACAGGAATTATGGAATTTACAAATTAAAGAGTAATACAAATAAAAAAACAAAAAGGATAGACGTTTACAATTTAAGTTTACGTAAAATAAATATTTTTATTTTGTACAAAAAAAAAACAAGTGACATTATCCTTTTAAATAATAAGTATAAGTTGATTAATGTAAAAAAAAATAATAAATCAATTTCAATAAAGAAATATGTCAATAACGAGAACGTGGATTGTTGATTAATGGTTAAATTGATTTAATTTTTGATAAGTTGATCTAATTTAACTAAATTTTAAATATGTAATTATGTTAAAAAAATTTAAAATATCATTCATTAAAGATTAAATAGTCAACTACCTTACATTAGATCCTGTCAAGCTGATTTATTAAATACTTTCAGGTTTAGAAATTTTTTTAAAAACTATTTAATTAAAATGGTTAGCCTTTAAGGTCATTCATAAAACCTCTTTAATTCGACATACAACCTTATTTAAATAAATGGTAATAGTTATAATTTAATATTTAAAATTTATATACTTATTTTAGTCAAATATTTTAATATTTTAAGTTATGTATAAATTTATATTTATTAACCTATCTAAAAAAATTATTTATTTAAAATACTTTATTAAAAAATATTTTTTTAAATAAATTCATAGACCGAGACAGATTTTTAAGTCACGTTTTAAAAAATTATTTGTATAAATTAAACAAATCATATTTAAATCTTATATAATTTAGTTTGATTTAATTTATTTTTGCACTTTCTGTGTTTATAATGAATTTACTTTACCTCGAGTAAAATTGTTTGCGATGAAACAACTTATTAAGGACTTACATTTTTAAGCATAAAGATTATAGAACCCGATTTATTGTGGTTACAAAGCAATGACCTCAACTTTAACAAAATAATAACAATAATTATCAATTGACAACATCTTAAGAAATATATACTACATATTTTTTGTTTACATTATAATTTTTTTTACCAAGCTGGATATTTTGGTTTTTTATGATTTTATTGATTAAAATATGTTTTAACAAAGCTACACTCCTCAATTAGGGACAATGAATATTCAAAACCTTAATTGCTTTACCATTTGTGGTCCTTAACACAATTACACTACAAATTAAGAAAAAAATAGACCACACACTAATAAAACGAGTTCAAGGACAAAAAACTCACAACATTTTTGTTATTTTATTTTTAATATTTTTGCTACGTTTTTCTAAAAGAAAGTTGGTCATGAAAAAATAGTACTAAAATTAAAATAAATAAATAACTTAAAATCAATTAGAAGCAACAAAGCCGGCCATTAAAAACCAATCACAATTCCAAAAGGCTTATATGAACTATGAAAAGTACCCAAGCCCAAACAAAATCTTATTAACTATTATAATATTTCCCTACCTACGACAAGACTTGAACAAAAAAATATCAAGCCCACTAAAAAGTAAGAACTGGACCCATGTTAAAAGAGGAATGTTTTTCATAAACCTAAACCCCGGGGATTGCTTTTTGCATCCCCAAAATTTTTTTTCACACCCTCTTATATATAAAAAGAAAAAAATACCCCTGCCTATTAACCTTCTTTTCTTTTTCTTCGTCTCCTTCTGTTTTCTAGTTTTTTTTCTTCTTTTTCTTTTTATCTTTTTCTTTTCCATTTCTTCTTTTATTTGCCATTATTATACTTTCTTCTCTGTTAATCGAATCTAGGTTAGGTTTTGATTTTGGTGGGAGAAAAACTAAGAAAATAACGTCGAAAAAACGTCGGAGGAGAGACGAACGGATTTTATACTCTGCAGACTAATTTGCGGAAGCTTAAACACTCTCCGCAAGTTAATTTACAGAATGTACTTTCTTCTCTGTTAATTGAATCTAGGTTAGGTTTTGATTTTGGTAGGAAAAAAACTAAGAAGATAATGTAGAAGAAGCGTCGGAGTAGCATCGGAGAAGACGAACAGACTAATTGGCTGAAGCTTAAACACTTTCTGCAAGTTAACATAAATTAATTTGCGGAATGTAATTTTTTTTATTTTTTCCGCAAATTAGTTTACGAAAAATAAAAAAGTACATTTCACAGATTAATTTACTGAGATGTTAAGGGTAAAATGGTAATAAAAAATTTCAAGAAAGGAGGTGCAAAAAGAAAAAAGAGGGTACGAAGAGTAAAGCCCATAATCTATTGACAGCTTAATAAAAAGTAGATCCCATTAAACCACTTCAGCCCGCAAAACTAATTTTTCCTTTGCATTGCTTAGTCTATTGGGCTTGACCCAAAACTTTACGATGTTCGCGGCATTTTCTCGAGCTTTCAAATTTGGAGAAAACACCGACCCAAAAAAATATATGGCGAAAACACAACTTGATAAAAAGTTAGACAAATAAATTCATGAGAAAAATATGGGAAAAATAAATTTCTTAAAATTTCATATATCAAATGTCTAATCAATAGTTATACCAATATTTTATTTTAAGAAGTGCATCCCTTGTTTCAAAAAGAATTAAATCTTATTTAAGATATGTAAGAAAAAAACCTTCTTTTAGATCTTTTAAGAGTATTTCGTATCAATGCTTTCTCAAACAATATTAATAACATATTTTTAAAATAATTTTTAATTAATTTTGTATAAGTGCTTGAAATCTATTTGCGATTTACTCGAATAAGGACCGGGGTTTATTACATAAGAAATAATATTCACATCATTTAGTGAGACTCATGAATCTTATTTAATAATAAAATATATATATTAAAATATCGTATTAGCTTGAGATAATTTAAAATATAATATAATCTCTTTTTTTTTAATATATCGATCTATTTTTTAAAACTTAAACTTATCGAATTAACATTGAGTTAATTTAAATTTAAAAAATTAGATCAAATTTCAAACATTCCTAATTTTAATATCAACAAACATAATAATTACATTTTCTAATATGATATCTTTAAAAATTGGCAGAGGTAAACACTCATGGCAGCATAACACCGTTACTGTTTTATGAACGTTATATAAGTTTTATGTTTCATTCATGGTCATCTAATGCATCGCAAATTTAACTCACAAGCTTTCTAATGCAATCTCCCATCTTCACCTATGAATTGATGATTGTGGGTTAAGGGCCAATTAGTGAGAATTCGAAAATCAATTCTCATTTTTTTTAATACAAAATATATATTTGAATGCAAATATATAATTTAAATTATTCAGTATACGTATGTTAAAAAATATTTAATAGTTTAAAATTAATTATAATAAACTTTAAATTAAACATACACAAAGTATAAGACTAGAAACCCAGTTAGGAAAACTACTTCCCTTCTTGGTTTCAGGAAAACGTTACACTTTGTAAGTTTTCAAACGCCGGTTATAATGTCGATCAAGTGAGAATTTTTGTTCACACGTATAAATAATATTATATATCTATTTATATATAGATATAAATTGTTGAATCAAATTTTTTAATTTTTTTAAATTTATCAATCAGTAAATAAAAGAGATAAATTATATTATTTATATATAAATTTATTATTATTAAAAAATAATTATAATAAAATTTCATACTGTTGTTTTAAAAGAGACTTCAGAATAAGAGTTCATAAAAAGAATATTTAGAGACCTAAATATTGGTGACTTTTTTGAGAAAAATTCCAAACGAACTCATAGGAAATCACAAACATATTCTATTTCTATTAACTTATCATTGTGTATAGGAATTCATTCTCATGAGCGTCATTATCATCCTGAAATTTACACAATTTTTTTAAAAAGATTATCATTATATTTAAATATATATTTTTTATATTATTATTTTTTATTCTATCATGAACCATATTTAATTAATTTATTTATTTTTCTCTTTTTTAACACTTTAAAAATGCAAGAGGATGAGAAAGCTTTTCTTTTAATAACTGAAATCCTAAACACAACTTCCAAAACAAAATCTAAAAAAGCAACCACAAACCACTATTATTATTCCTTTATTACATAAATGAAAATATAAAAGAATATGGAAATTAACACTGAAGAAGAGGGTGGTCAAGTCAACTACAACACGTGGCACCCAACACCGCGTCTTCAATTCGTTAACTTGTTAGGGAAAAAACTGTCATCTGTAATCAGTAAACAGAAGATAAGCATGGAGCTGTGGAACAAAGCTCGTAGCTTTGCAGAAGAATCAGCGAAACGATCTCAAGAACTGTCGTTCAGAGCTTCCAAATTGAGCGACATGATTGCTTCCAAGCACTTGCCCGAACCTTCTTCGGAAAACAACGACGATCTCCAGCGTTTTGGCATCACCCAACACTTGAGAGAGTTCGTCAAAGGGATCACCATAACTACCTTCCAACATTTTCCTCTTCAAGTTTTTTTCTTTTTCCGATGGACTTAATATAATTTGCAACCCAACTTGTTTTATATTCTAAACTCAACCATACCATTTTGTTTTTTCTTCTATTCTATCTTTTCTTTATGTTATTTAAAACATTTTTTTATCCCAAAATTCCGTAATGAGCAAACACTTAAGTTTTTAGTGCCATTTTTGTTTATAATTGTGTAAAATACTCATTGATTTTGATTCATGTGACTGAAACGTGGTAGTTCTATTAAGATGTGTATGTTTTATTAAAAAATGAGAGAATTAATTTTAAAACAAACAAAACCTCAATAGCTCAGTACCAATGCTACTTAGTGAATTTAAATGCTGTGCTATTCCGCTGGTACTTCCCTTTATTATTCTTCATGTGAGAAGCTTATCGCTGTTTTGGTTCCCGCTCGCAGATGATACGGAATTGTTTGATGTTCCTGCAGTTTCAAATATTAGGCAAGATTTAACCGAGTGGCAGGAGAAACATGCCAACCTTGTTCTTTCTACAGTCAAGGTACCATTAAAAGGTCTTGAGGATTAAATGTTTACCCTTTTAATCTGCGTTTCTGTGAACTACAATAATAGGTTTAGGTGGTTGCCTAAAATTGGGAAAATGCTATCAAAGCTATACAGGGCCATTCGTAGTGGTACTTTTATCAACATTGATGCACCGCATGTTTTCTTGGTGCTTTCATTAAATGTAAGAGTCGCACTGATTATATTATACGGTTTTTCTAATATGTGTTCAAGGATACACAATATGAAATCAATAAATGGTATATTTTATTAAAAATTACAATATTTAATGTTATTAGTATATTATATCTCATGATTTTTAATAAAAGTTTATTACATATAGATTCTTATTGTGTGTCATTGGATACATGTTAAAAAAATGTATATTATGTCATTGTTTACGTAACATGTGAACCATGTTGGTTATGAAGTACAGATTGCTTTTTGTTCAAGAATTATGTCTTAGACTCTTGGACATTCTTTTTACACCATTTATAGTAAGTTGATTTTACATGCGTTGGTTATAATTGCATCCAGTTTTTATTTATGTACTCTTGTCTTGATGATTTATTTTCACCCTAGAGATTAGGTTGAGTGCAATGAAGATACAGGCAGAGTTTGATGCAGATCTTAGGATTAGGGGGGAGCTGTGAGTAGGGTTTGTTCCTTTGGTTGTTTGTTACTGAGCTCCAAGACATAAACATTGATTCAACATTCAAGTTTTTCTGATTAATTTGGAAAAAAAGAGAAGTTCTCATTTTTTGGTTTAACTTGTTTGCTTACCTACAAATTTTTACAGGTGATAAATAAGAATTTTATGTATCCTTAAATATTGGAATAGGAAGTGCCTAATATTTATTAACTTGTCCAGAAAGTAGAGTAGATGAATTACTCAACCAGGATACTTAGTAAATTGAGGCTGATGTTTGGGGGAAAATAGTATCATGGAGTGATGGCTGCAAGTCAAGTCTGAAACATTATACTCAATAATTTATAGTTAGTAAGATTTAGGTATTGTGAATAATTTATGTGTCTTGATTAGTATTGACCTATGCGTTCTATGTGAGAAGGAGAGGACGGAGGGAGATTAACAACCCTGAATTGCTGCAAGGTGAGTTATGGTTGTCCCTTTTCATGCTTCTGTAACTGTCACCTTGTCAGATCCGCTCATGATGATTAGTGACATGCTGCCGCAGTCAAATCATAAGATGTGCGTGGTATTCCAATATCCAAGTTTGTTATTGGAGCAAATCAAGGGGTAAAAAGCATTCCATGTTTTGTGTTAATCTAGCACAGAAAATAAAATCTGTCAACTAAGTAGATGAATTTGTTTATATATTTGCATTATTCTGTCCTTTTCATTGATTACTTTTCTTGTAGTTGCACATTTGAAACCTCCCACCATTCAGTTTTTTTCTGTCGCAGGAGATTTCAAGATTGAGGTATGAACTGTGTCCACGTGTCATGAAAGAGAGGAAGTTTTGGAGAATATATTTTATACTTGTGAATAATCATATTGCGCAGTAAGTAATTTATCCTGCTATATATATATATATATATATTATGCCTTTTATTAATAGTAAATATCCTACTGTAGGCATTAAACAATGATTACTTCTAATTTAGAATATAGGGATGTATATATTGTCCCCATGGTGGCCGAAGCATGTGAAAGAGTCACTCTCATCCCTGAGATGTGAAAATACCCACAATCAGAGAATGACGGACCTTCTGCTGAATATGTCTCATTTCAGATTTTTAAGCAAGAGCTCATGCACGCAGCTGAATGCTATTATCCACCTAAGCTGGTTCTGTTTTGAAAATAATGAATATTTTGTATAATCCAAAAATTTAGTTGGATGTGCATAAATGATTAATAATAATAATTTTAGCAGAGGATAGGTACATTCCTTCAAAAAATCAATATACTTGTGGAAAATGTCATGTTAATTATTCTTACACGTGTAATATGCAATGAATTCTAGAAATTCTCACGTTCTGCTGTGCTTTAACTTAGGTTATAGTAACACTGTTTTATGACTTTTGTTAAAATGTGTCTTATGATTTCTGGCAGCTATGAGAATCAGTACATGGAAGATGCTAAACAAAACTCATCTGAAGAAGTAAGAGATCACAAAGTGATGATGGAACCATTAAAAGTTGAATTGACATCTAATCAAGAAGTGCTAGAAGTAAAAAAAGCGACCAAATCTTCAAATTTATCAACTGAGCAAGACTTGGATGTATTTCTTCTGGGAGATAGAAATAGTGATGATGATGATGACCCAGGTACACCTATCTATTAAAATCTATTGGTGTTTATTTCTAAAGAAAATATCCTGGTGTATTGTGTAAATGAGTTTGGTAGTGGTACATCTCCATTTATGACTGATATTGAAAATTTTTCAAGTCCTAGAGTAATCTAAAGGAGATTAACCTTATAATTGGAAAGGCAGACTGAGTTATGTCAATTGCCAAACGATTTATCTTTGGCAACTTTTGGATTATAGAGGTCTTGCGGTTTCAGCTGCATTTGGAACTTGAATGTTTTAGAGAGAATAGGATGGATGGGAAAGGAAGGGACAAAATCAAATAGCCTTGCACTGCTCATGGTTGGGTGATTAAGGGAAAAGAAAGGGGAAGGTAATTTTTTTTTTTAATTTCAATTCAAGTGTAAAATTTTATGAACAAAACAACAGGGAGTATAAACTGAACGAAGTATGTATTATTTATTTAAATCTACAGGGCTGAAAATAGGAGGATATGATCCTGCACATACAGTATCAACAAAGAAAGAAAGGAAAAATCAGTGGGCACTTCGGGTGGCCTAAACTCTCCTAGGGTCCAATTTCCACTAATTCCAGCCTAAAACCCCCAACTCCTCCTTCCCCTCCTTATACCTCTATTCTTCTACAACTTTCCCACACACTCCCTTTCGAGATCAGCTTCTCTCCATTTCTTAAAAGAAATAACATTCTCTATTTGAAGAGATAAAGAAACAAAATTTAAAGAAAATAAAAAAATTTAATACATTTGTCTCTCTTCTATCTCTCCTTTGTATCTATCTCTCTTTTACTTGCAAATGCAGGTGCTGGAGAGGATCCCTTTCCCTCCCCTTCATGTATGCAGCCACTACCAATTAGTTGAGCCTTTCTCTCTCTTAGGCATGATCAGGTGCATCCCACCTTTTAGCTCTCCTAACATACACCTTAGTGATAGTGGGCTTCTTTTGGCCCACATCAAATTTCAATAGACCAAAACTTGGATGTTGTACTTTAGATGCTTGTGATCTTAATCTCCACTCCAAATTAATGTTTTAATTTGATAACCTCTGCCGATCTTTAATATAGACCTTTGATATGTGAGTTATTATAGTGAAATTCTAATTTTGGTTCTAGAGCAATAGCACAAGCACCTTAAGTACTAGACCTAAGTTTTGTCTATTTCAATATAACCCTTATTCCCTTGTAAACTTTTTTATGTAACTAAATTTATGGGTTAAATTAGAATAGTAAATGGCAAGTTTTCAAAGTTAAAGCAAAAGTACTCATTGTGCCCCAATTTGGAGGGAAACAAAAAGTGCAATGTGAGAGCTTGAGGGGAAACTATTCTCCTCGTGTTTCCTTCCTCTTATCATAAACTTTTAACTCCCACACAGGGGGAATTATTCCCTTTCCATGTTTTCCCCTTCCACCCTTCGTCCAAACAAGTTTAGTTTGTGTTGTAATCTAGTTTAAACTCCTAAGATGATGTTTAGTTTAGGAAAATATTTTCTATTTTCACTTTTATTTATAAAAATGTTATCTTGTTATCAATTTGTTTTCTATTTTCAAAGTTTTGTATTGGAAATAGTGAAAATAGAGAATAACTTTTCCTTGCTTTCACTGTTTTCCGCACAAAATACTGAAAATAAAAAATAAAATAAAAATAACATGACGTTTTTATAAATAAAAGTAAAAATATAAAATGAAAACAAAAAATATTTTCATGAACCCAATGTCACCGAACTTTCTCAATTATTTCAGCTATTTTCTGTGACTTAACTAAAGCTAAGCCAACTAGATGGATTGCCATGTTCACTAGAGTTCAAGAATTACATCCATGATAGTTAATGTATCCTCGGGGGATATAATTTGCAGTGTTGAAATAATATATGGTCTGGGTGGTTCATTGTTCATGGATGAATTTAAATTTTAATGAGCTATGTCTACAACAATCTCTGGTTTTTCAGATGATGGCAATGGGGGATATGATATGACGATGATTTGGACAAACTGGTGGATAGTTCGGTAAGCATGATATAATCGGTAATATGTGTTTTGCTAATATATTCCCACTTGGATTGTGAGAATGTTTTAGCAAGTTATAAATTTGGATTAGTTAAAATAATCTCAAAAGTGTAACCTATTATCATACTCCTTTCTACAATTAAGTGGGAGTATATTAGCAAACCCCTTTTTATGTGCATGTCTTGCTCTCCTTTTTTTATTCCTTTTAGTAAATGTTATCTTTATAATAATAAAAATAATTCTTTATCCTAAACGATGCTTGTCTAGGCTTGACAAGAAAATTGCAATTTGAAATACTTTTGAGTGACATTTTACATAAGCAATCGATTACCTATTTAATATTCAAATCTGAGGTTGCGATTAAATCTGATTATTTGGTAAACTTCCCGTGAATCCCATTGTGCCATTTTCAAGCTTTCCTTTTTCTTGGATAAGTAGAAGAAAGGTTTACCCTTTCCATTTGAAATAAGTAATTGTTGTTTGCTTTTGTATAGCCATAACCCAAACGTTGGTTTTGAAGGACTAAGGACATTAGTATTCAGTTGTGCTCTATTTTGAAATGATGGGTGCATGCTACTAAATTAGAAGATTTATGACTATTTTTAATTTTTTTGGGTCCAAACAGTAAAGACTACTGAACCATATTAAAATTTATTTGGCCCAAAACTTGATTGTGGTATGAAGTCTTATTCAATCATCCATTGAAATTGGCGGCATTTATATTTCACTAATTTATTTTAGAACTTGCTTGCTTGTACAGGATGATGAGAAAGGGAAATCATAAGATGTTGCTTGAAATTATTGGCTAACATTAAATAAGTGGTTGCAGTATGCCTGAGAATATTCGTGATGAAATAAGGCTTAATTTATGATGTGACACATTCGGTGGCTGAGCTGTTCCACTATGCCAACATTTATTCTTTCAACCCTTTCCATGCTCCTTTATTTCATGTGTCAGTAGTTTCCCCGTGTTAAGGGATGAAATGAAGGTTGGGTATGCTATTGTATAAAGAATGTCAATATTTTGGTGTCTAGTTTTCTTAATTGTTCAAATACATGTTCTTTTCTTTGTATATAAAACCTATATGTATATTTCTATCCTATTCGAGTATCTAGGAATACACGGGGTGCGGAGAAGCCAAAAGGTTAAGGCTGTGTTTGGATGGATCTTATGTCGGCGTTTGATAGCATTTGGGTTGGTTTTCTGTCTCTTCCACGTGAAGGTGACATTTTGTCACTTTTTCCTTAAATAGAATCTCGTCTGTATGTAAATTAAAATATTATTTTAATTTAAAATTATTTTACTATTTTAGTAATATCAAATAATAAAATTTATGTTAAATAATTATATATTTAAAAGTAATTTTTTATCAGTATTATTTATACAAGATTCATTGTGTCGAAACCATTTTCAAATAAATGTTTTAAAAACATTTATAAATTTACATAAATTAACTTTTATCAAAATTTCAGGAAAAATCAAGTCTATCCAATATTAAGTTGTTCTAAACTCTAACTCAAACATGTTAGAAAATTTTAAAGAATTACTTGACATCAACGACATGCAATTCAGGCCTTTTGTGAAATTTTGGCCATTCATCATCATTCTATTTTCCTTCCATTATTTATTAATTGTCTAATGAAGGTGTGCATTCAAGATTTCAAACATAGCAATTTCCCATATGTTCTCAATGTGAGTGCGAGTGATCCTAGGGACGATCCAGTCAGTGTCTTTTGTAAGAACGACACTTCTTTCGTTCTTTAATAAAGTTTATTTTTATTTTTATTTATTACAATTTTAACCTTTTCTTTTATTTATTATTATTATTAAAGGTATACATAAAAAATTAATTACTATTTTAGTATTTAAATAAACAGATGAATAGAAATAAGTTTTTTTTTATTCTCCATCAAAAGGGAAGAAAGTAAGTAATATATAGAAGTCCACAATCACAAGTTGTGTTTGTTTTCAAGAACCATATCATATTAGGAGGATACGTTTGATTGGTCCTAATCTTACTGCTTCAGTTTGGTATCCCCTGGGAACTGCCGTTTTAAATTTTTGCGCTCTAACTTCTATATGAGTCCTCTAAGTGCTAATAACAAATAAGTAAGTGCGATCCAATTTGAAAACATTGCTTTTAACACACAAAAAAATATAAAATAACAATGTCTTCGTCCAATTCTCAATTTTGGGTTTTGGGAATATTATTTTTGCTCCCTTCTGCAAATTTTGTTTGCTTCTCCATTCGGCGTGTCTATCATAATCTTTCCTTGTCAGGTTTTCTGAACCATAGCAAAGTTTTAAAATACTTTCCTTTTTGTTAGAATTGATTATTTATAGTCAATGGGTTGCAGCATGCTTGTTCCATATAGTAGCCCTTCAGTTTTTTTGTTTAAAAAAAGAAAAAGAGAAAACGTACATACCCTCTATCGGGGTCCCATCTCAATGATTAGTAGTAAGGTTTCTTATTTGACGATGATAAGCTTCATAACAGTTTTATTATTTACAACCAATTTTGTTATTATGTGTGTTGGTATTGTTTATTTTGGAACCTTTCCAACAATACCATCTCTTATTATTTTTCTTCTTTCTTTGTTTTCTTTCATTTATTTTGTTAACCAACTGAAATTGGCAAATATTTAATGGCTGTTTATAACATATGATCATTTGGAATATTCTGCCGGTACTCTCTCTCTCTCTCTCTCCCCTTTTCAATTAATATTGAATTATAGCTGTATAACTCTCCAGCTGGATTATGCATAACTTTGAATCATGTGACCACCTACTTAGAGCCAAATAACTGATGCTACTACTTTTTTTAGTAACTTTATCTCACATCTGCTTTTTTTTTTCCTTCAGAGAGACGGGAAGCACGTTTGATTGTCTGATGAGGATAAGATTAATTTGTTTATGCAAACAGTCATTTTCCATCAATCCAAACATATGCTATTTTTGCTTTCTCAAAATCTCATGCCTAAACCTTTCTAATTTTTTATTAGGAAATTATTATGAGTCAATCCCGTAATTCGTACATTCATGACCTTCTCGCTGTGTTATTTATCTCTTTCCTTTCTTATTTAATTATGTACCGTATAAATGTGAAACCACCGGGAACAAAAGTAAACTTAACGTAACGAGAATCAAAAGAAAGTCAGAAATAGTGGCTTATTTTTGTTTTCCAGATCAGTATTGCCGTTAGATATCATCAATTTCTATCTAATCATAACCTGTGAAAAACAATTATTTTTCTTCCCAAGGCAAACATGCGGAGAATTTCCTCATATTCTAATAAACTTAGCTGGTGCTTGCTTAAATTCTCGACTCCTTTTTTTTTTCCTTAACTAGGTGTTCATCAATTTAATCAGTAAAATTATTTATAATGTGCAAAAGTTAATAGCTAAACCACCTTTTACTTAATCCAAAAAAAGAAGGGAATATGTGTGAGATTCATGAAGGATGTACTTCAGGTATTGTTTTCCGCCAGATATTTAATCTTATTAATTCATACAAAAGTTAATTATCCGAAAGTATTTATTGTATTAAAGGGGAAAAGACAGTTACAACTTAACTGATTCCAACTCAATGAAGTCTCAAATAAATGTATATATTTCTTATTTATTTTGGTAAACGAAAGTTTAGATTAGGTAAAGGTTCACCTCCATGAGTAAAAAATTAGGAAAGATGATAAAGCTAAGTAAAGGATTTATGATGGAATTATATAACCAATGAATTATCCTCAAATCAAACCTAAGTCCTAACTTTATAAGAAAAGAAGGCTGAACATGTAAGTCAACCCTAATTAACAAAATCTATATATTTCATGCTTCATGTCATCTTGCTCATGCACAAGCAATTCTATAGTTGATTTTTAAAACTCTCCACCCTTTAAGACGTTCTGCTGATATTAATTTTTTTTTTTTGGGTCAATATTTGGGCACAAAATTCTACTAGTATTATTTTTCTACGTATCCATAGACCCTAATTAGGAGAAGGAGTTTGAAATGGTCTTTTTCTTAAGGCTTAATTGAATTTCTCAACCACCTATAGTCGATTGAATTCTATTTTCACTGTGTTTGGTTAAAAGGAAGGAAAAAAATTAAATTAAAAAAATAAGAGAAAATTTTAAAATTGTTTTTAAAAATAATACTTTTCCTTTTAATTAAATAAAAAATAATTATAGATATAATTTTTAAAATAAATATAATAAAAATTAATAATTTGTAATTATATCATCAGGAGTGAATAACTATGTAAATTATTTCAATTGTCTTTTAAAAATGTAACAGTTAAATTTGGATTAATTTTTTTATGATGAGTCATAAATTCAACATGGTATCTGAATACTGAGGAGAAAAAAGGAAAAAACACATCAGTTGTGTCCAAATTACATGTAAATGGTATTGAGAGTCTGGATTACTGTATCTCATCAAATTTGAAAAAATAGCAATTAGTAGGGAAATGATCAAGTCAAGTCAGCTCCACTTGTTGGATAACCACAATTAGCATAAAATCTACTCATTACATCACTTACAGATAAGCACATAAATAAAATAAAGACTTTAAATTTGATATACAGTCATTATAAAAAAAAATCACATTAATATATAATTCATTAAAAAATTATTCTAAATATAATTTTTACAATATTTATTATAAAATTAATACTTTATAATTATAATAGTCAATAACTGAATGACAATGTAGATGATAGTGTAAACAATATTTGTATTTTCATAATATTTCAATTAAATTCTAAAAAAAATCACAAAACAACTAAGTAAAGCGGCGTATAATTTTTCGGAAGTTTGAGTTGTTTTTTGTCAATTATATGTTAGACAAAATTTAGATTAATTTTTTTAAATATTTAAATTAAATATAATAATAAGTAAGTATTTTAAACCATTTCTATATAATTTTAATATAAAATATTTAATATTCAAACTTTTATATTTTAATTATTTTTATAACTTGATACTAAAGACCTAAATAATTTAATCTATGTTTTTTCATATTATATTTTGGTTAGTTTCCAAATATCGTACCAACTTAACTAAGCAGCTATACATCTTTCGATCTTGTCTTGTGATCCTTTTTTATTTTGAGTTCGTTTTATATATATTATTAATACAAAAAAAATTATACTATCATATAATCTTTTAAAATAAGTATTAAAAAATACTAATATTTTTATTGTATAATAATTCATGATTAAATGATCATGTATTTTTTTTTTTTTGCATTATCTGTGTATTTATAATTACACCTTTTGTTTTATTTTATTTTTTACGGGTAAGTTGTTTTTTATTTTAAAATATTAAGAGTTTAGAATTAGAAGCAAGCGCAAGTTTGATTCCAATTCGACGATACTTGAAATTAAAAACGCGTTATTCACGACAAAAAAAATGTAAAGGAAACTAAAAGTTACCATCGTAAAATAAGAGAAGATTATAAATGGCTAACAAACACAATATTAAAAAATGACACCTTAGACTAACTAATTATAAAAGCTTACCGAAAACACAAAAATGAAGAACTAAACATGTATGAATAACATTCTTCTCCAAAAATTTCACAGTACTGTGCAAATTTATTAACCTACAAGAGAAGGTTCTGTAGCCTCTCCCAAAATTAAATGTGACAGATACATCCCAACAACGGGTGAGTTGGCTTCTTTTAAAACTAATATAATGTAGCAAAATAATAATAATAATAATAATAATAATAAATTACGTGCTTGGACTAGACCTTCTATTTTCAAACATTTCACCAATAAAATAACTATGTAAATCTATTATTAGTTTACATAAATGTATTGACAAACAATTGTGAAAAAGAAAATAGAAGGAATAATTATACTCGCCTTCCTGATGTTAGTAACAATTATACTTATGGTCTATTTGTTTCAAAAATTAAACATGTATTTTGTTATTTTTAAAGGTACTAAATATATAGATTATACATAAAAAAAAAAGGAAAATATTCATGATTTTTTAAATATAATGTGTTATTGGGAAGAAATAATATTCAAAATAAGACACTTGTGCGTAATTTTTGAATTGCGGTTTAAGTGTAATTATCACAAACCCTAGAAAAGGTCAGTGTAATTAGCCTAAAATAAAATAAATATATGAAGCAAATTTCTTCTACAAATCAAAATAAAAATAGATTTTTTTGCTAATTTTTACTTCTTTATAAACACTTTTTTCGACTTTAAAAAATTAAACATTTTTATCTTTAAAAATTATTTAAAAATTAAAAAAGTCTTTAACATTAAGGTTTTATAATTAACAACGTTTCCTTAACTAGAAATTAATCCAAACCACATAAACAAAATTTGCATACAGAATTGAGTACATGGAGTTTGGTCCCGTTTTATATGCATCTTCCAGATTTACAACATCAGTTCCAATATCATTTGTTTGATCAAAAGTTTATTGCCTTCTTCCATTTTTTATCTATATTATTTTTAAAAAAATTATTTATTTTTTATATTGAAAATTAAAGATAATCTTTATTATTATCTTTTATAGAAAAACATTATTTATGAAAAAAATTAATCAATAAAAAATAAAAAATATAATAACAATTTACACAATGACAATTAAATAAGAACTATTAATTGATTTTTTTTAAAAATAACCTTAAATAAAAAATAAAAATATTTTTTTCTTTCGATCTCTTTATCATTTTGTTTCTGTTAGTGTACAGCAATCTATACATACCATTTTATTTCCCTTTCTTTCCCCGATATTTGGTAGATACAACTTGTACTCTCAAAATTGTACAAGGCGTATTCATATTCGGGGTAACATACAAAACTCTACCATACTTAAAAAAAATAGTTTTGTCCTTTTAATTTATTTTTGACATATAAATAAATATTTTCTATTTGTCAACAATTAAAACCAAGATTTACTATTTAAGAAATTCTTTCTTGAGAAGTTATTCTATAACCAGTTAATTAAAGACAATCACATTCACATCAATGTAACAGTTCCATACATTCAATATAATCACTTTGTAATAATGAAATATTAAATTATTATTAAGGTAATATCATTGATAAAGTCATCAAGTAAAACAATTATATTCAATATTTGAACATAAAGTTTTGTATTTTTAAATATGAAATTTCAAATTAAAATATTATAGGCCACATCAATTCTTATAATGTTATGATATTATATTTTACACTACCATTAAGGGAGGATTAATTAGATGAGAGTTAATCTAACTTAATTAAAGATTTTGCATTTAAATGTTGGATATGTATTTGTTTTAAAAAATTGGAAATCAAAATTACTATCTATGCTAATCTTACCCAATTTCACTAGGATTATTTTTAATATAAAATATTAGTAATTTAAATTAAAATATATATTTTATGTTACATTAAGGCAAAGTATAAATATAATATCATACTATTTAAAATACTACAAATTTTTAAATATCTTTCTTTCAATAAAATATTTTTTATTTTATTTTCCATTATTTTTTACTCTATTTTTTTTATTAATATGGAAGTTATGGAAACTTTTTTATTTTAATTTATTATCGATTAAAGAGGTCATACTTTCAAGATAAATAATTTAAGGAATACATTTGTTAATTTTCTTTCCTGCTTACACCTTTTGAATTTATTGAATAAGAATAAATATCATATCTCAAATTTTTATGCGAAAACATGATATATAGAATTAATTTTAAAATAGTCAATAATTATAATTTTTATTTCATTATTTCTTATAACTTATAACAGTCTTACACTTTACTTTTAAAATAATTTATATTTATTTATAGAAAATCACTTTTCTTATGAGAAGCTTAATTGTTTAATTATATCTTTTGTTGAAATTGTTTTAGAATAACACTTTTTTGTTAGTTTTTTTTTAAATATAGCATACATGTGAGACATTTTTATGGTATACGTTCAAATCATTCTTGACAAAAAAAAAACTTTATCGCTAACATTTAAATTAATTTCTAATAATATTTATTTCTTCATGTGCAAGTAGGTAGCACAACAATTGTTGGGAACCAGAGGTAACCTAGAATTAATCATAGAACAACACCGAGCAAATAAAGAAAGTACCAAAATCAAAATTCTTATTTAAACAATAATTATATATCAAAGTAACTACAACTAAGAATAGGATAATCATCTTATAACATAATACATCTGTATTTTTTAATCCTAAAAATATTCCTTAACCGATAATTAAATATTAATTTTTCTAGTTGAAAAGATTACTGAAGAAGTTTTAATTTCCCTGACATTTTTTTATACGCAGTTAGTAATTAATTCTCTGATAATATGCTTAAAAATATAGTTATCAACAAATTGTGTCAGATTCATTGGTATTTATATCTTGTTTTATTATTATATTCCTAAATAAATATTGCTTTCGAAAAAATAAAAATACACATATAAGTCACCAAATTATATTTCTAATATAATAATATATATATATATATATTAAAAAATAAAAAATTTAAATTAATTTATATATATACATTAAAAATATTCAATAATTTAAAATTAATTTTATTGAACTTCAAAGCAAACCCATAAGTTTTACTGATGGAGATGGAGTCAAATTTTATTTTAGACGGCAGTTATTAATTCTTACTTGAAAAGGAGAGGAAAACCAAATAACATGAGAGGTGCTGTTGGTGTGGACTCGTTCATGGTGTCCACGCCGGATGCATTCCCCCAGATGCTTTAAGGAACCATTTATTTTATATCCTACTTTTTTTCTCTTCTTCTTTTTCCTTGTTTTCTAAAGTACCAAAAATAAAATATAATAACATGATTACTTCATTTACTTGGTCTAGGACATTGTTGGCAATATACTTATCAAACTTTGTTGTTTATGTTAAAATTGTAATATAAAACATAAATGAAGGATGGTTTGGTCATTTTCATAGAGTCAAATCTAAAATGTAAAAACCTCTAGATGATTTGACTTTGGGTTTGGTATGGTATGACCAGTAATAAGGAGTTGATTGGAAAAGTTGATTTTATGAGATTATATTGCTAGCTCTTGTCTTGAAAAGAACAGACAAATTCATTATTAGTCTTCTTGATTCCCAACCTTTGAGTTTTTTGCAGAATAAATTTGCAATTGGTTATGAATATCAAAGGGCAAAAGAATAGGTAAGATAGGTGCGGGGAATTAAATAGATCCAACCAATGAATGAGGAAGGACGTACAATTTTTCTTTTTTGCTAACTTCAATCACATTGCTCATGTCCCAAGCAATTTATGACATTGCCTCTATATAAATTGTTTATTCATAAAATTGATAATATATAGATTGGAAGCAAGTTAAAAAAAGTAAAATTGGTAACGTATACAAACAACTATTTTGAAAGAGTCACATACTAACTATTAAATTTATTAATTTAATATTTTAAAAAAATATAAAATTTATTAATTTAAACCATTAATTTAAAATTTTTTATTAAATAAATTATATTTATAAAATTTTATATCAAGAATAATATATTTACACATATTTAAATTATTTAAAATTTAATATATATAAATATATTATTACATAATTTAATTAAATTAATAAATTTTATATTTTATAAAAATTATTAAATTAATATAAATATTAAATTTAACATCTAATATCTTTATATTTTGAATATTTTAAACTTACTCGTAATTTAATAAAAATGAGAGGGTGTCGGTATAAAGCAGTGACATCTAAAAATTCTGAAATATAAAATTCAAACCATGAAAAAGGAAGGGGGAATGATAAAAACCTTGCTGTGAAAAAATAGAGAGAAATGAGTCGCTAGACGTAACACGCCAAGAAGGGGAAAGAAGTTATCAAATTCCAAATGAAATTGGATGATAGGAGTCACGTTTTCTATTTGATATTTTACCGGATGTCATGTTCTTATTTTTTATTATGAGTTGTAGTTTTATGTTTACTTACATGTAAAGATGAGGTGTATAAAAAAAAATGTGATTAAACAAGAATTATTTTTCACAATGATTAATATCATCTTCATTATTTATATATATTTTTTATTATATATTATTTTTATTAATATTATTATATTATTATTATTTTATTATATTTTTATTTTTACAACTATTATTATTAACATTAATTTTAATAATATTATCCTTATATTTAATTATCATAAATATTATTATTGTTATTATTATTTAAGTAATAATTTGTTTCTTAATCCTAATTAACTCTATATAAATTTTATATTTAAAGTTGTTAAAACAAAAGTATAATTTAATTTAATTTATAATTTTACATTTTATTTTTTATATGATCCAAACAAAAAAAATTAAGATTCTATATAAATTAAATTAAAGTGAAACCTACAATTTTAAACTATAATTTAAGTTTATGTGCTTGACAAATCCTTAAAGAAATCGTGTAAGTAGCACAGGACCTTCCATCAACTTCTCGAGGGAGAGTTTGGTATTTGATGCTATCCCAAACAAAGCTTTTGTGATATTTTACCAACAATTGAAAATGATTTTTTTTTCTATTTATATATGTACTATTTCCTCTTGAAGTAATGTTCATTTGAGCTTTTTTAACTTCCTATGACTTTAATGTTTTTTTCTTTTTCTTTTTTCATTTAGTTTGATTAATACAAACGGAGAGATTGGGACATTATGAACGTTTAGTAAAGTTTTTCAACTTGGAAGCTTATTTTTGTTGGTTTTCAAAGTTTATTTACTCAAAATAATTTTGTTCAATAAAATATTTACAAACGTTTTTTTTAAAATGTTCCAACTTTTTAGCTTTTAACTAGAAGTATTATTTTCATTTTTATCTCTGATATTTTGGTTATGCAATCCCTCCTTCACCCTTCTGAAATCTATTACCTTTTCATAATATTCTATTTTATTTTTACTTACTAAATTATTTATTTTGGTTTTTATCAAAATATTTTATTTTTATTGATAGAGTTAAAGTTACAGGAGAAAGTAATTACATTTTTTATAGAAATGTTAGTCAAATTTTTATTTATACACAAAATTTTAAAATATAATCTTAATTTCAATAAAAACATTATTTAATCAACTTTTATAATTATGGGCAAAGTATGAATTTTCTTTTTTAAATGTGGTTGATTTAGTTTAAAATTTTAAATTTTTTTATTATAGTCATTAAATTTATTTAAAATAAAATTTATTATAACTTATTGATAATATAAAATTTTAATATTTATTATTAATGTAATATGATACACATATATATATATATATAATATTATGGATTACTAATGAAATTTAAAGAAAAAGATAAAATTTATAAAGATTAAAATAAAAGTAAAATGTAAATTTAATCATATTTATAAATTTGTTGGTATGTTGTATTTTTTTTAAATATATTATGTTAATATACGTTGTAAATGCAAACGATAGAAGTGTCTAAACTTCTCGTTTTACACCTTCCAAAAATCATTTTACTTATTAATAAGTTTTCAAAATAAAAATAGTAGATATTTGATAAATAGTATAGATTTATTATAATTAAATAAATAATTTTATAAAAATTTATAATTTTATTTATCACAACTTTTTATATAATAACTTATTTATCCTTTTATTTTTAATTTTTTATTAATTAATATCATTTTCTTTATATCTTATCATAAAATGGTATTTTCTTTTTTTTATCATCTTCTCTTCTAATAAATAAAACATTGCCACATATTGTTTAAAATTAAATATAATTTTAATTTTAATTTATTAAATAACTTTATATTTAAAATATTTAAATGATAAATTTTAAATAAATTTAATAAATTATTTTTATTAACTTAACACATCTCGTCTTAATTTTTGCTTTAAAATTATTTAAAAATTTACGCATATCCTAATTTTAAAAGGTAATTAATGATTCTGATGAACTAAAAAATCATAAGAATTGACAAATTTATCATTTTGAAGTTCAAATAATTTATACCACATATGATTATAAGATATTTTATTTATATTATAAATTTTCAAAATATTTTTATATAATTCATTATTTTTTAATATTTTTATCATATCATATCATTTATCTCATTTTATATTTTGTGTTTTATAGTTTAAAAAATAATAATTTTGGTGTATAATATAATATTTTTATAATTATCACAAATTTTACTTGCTTTTTATATTTCTAACATATGCATCTTAAAAGTACTTTTCTTTAAAGATGTCCCAATTTTTATTTTAACAGATCTTCTAATAAATTACAGGTTCGACAAATGTCACACGCGAATGACACCCGAGAATGGCAGTGCAACGTGGTTATAAGTTATAACAGCGTGAAAAATAATAAAGAAAAAATAAATTGAAAGGCAAAGACAATTACAGTTATTTAATGTTGAGTCCGTCAAATTAATTTTTGAAATCATAACAATTCAATATAGTTTTTTTTTATAAAGAAAGAGGATTATTTCTTATTATGTACTGACCAACTTCTTATTGGAAACAGAAAAAGTGTTTTTTTTTAAATTATTTTATTTATTTTAATAAAAGGGTCCCTGTTTGCACTCGTTCAGCAAAAAATGTATAAAATAAAGTTCAGATTAATAATAGATTAGTGTATCAATTTAATAAATTGTATATGATTGGATGGACAAAAATTAAGCAATACATTATTATCTATTAAATTATAATTTTTAATATTTTAAAAATTATTAAATTGACTAACTATATTAAGCAATTGATTATTATTTATTAAAGTTATTAAATTTGGAAATTATACTAATGATAATTTTTAATTATTTAATAATAATAAAAATATTCACAATAATAATATATATAAAATAATTTTATATTTTGTATCTATTTTAAAAAATCTGAATGTTAAGAAATACAATTAATATTATTAGTTTTCTTAAAAATTATTATTTTATTAATTTATTCTTCATAACTTTATTTTTATTTATTATAATTCTAATTTCTTACTTACATAAAAATAGTAAAAATATTAAATATAAAAATTTATAATAATTAATAAATATAAAAATAATAATTAATATTTTTTAAATCACATTCAACAGATAAATTATAAATTTTTGCACTCTTTACAAAACGGATAAAAAATTGATGGGAGTATTTCTTAAATTAACTCCTAAAATATAATTATAGGCATTAATTTTTCTTTGTTACAAGACACATTATTTGTTTGGAATTTCAGATATATTGTGTGCTTTAAGAAAAGTATAATGAAGAATTAAAATAACATTTTTTTGTTACACGTATCAAAATTATAATGTTCGCGGAAAGAAAATAGTGAAAAAGAAAGAATGAGAGGAGCCACCGTATCTTATGGGACCCAACATCAATTGTGACCAAGGATTACGAGGCGTTGATGAGGATACGTGGGGTCTTCAAATATGTCTTGTAATTGAGTTAGGATGTTGACACCTGGCCCAAAACTACCATCAATGGCCCAAATCAATGGACCGTTTGAACTGAGAAATCGCACCGACTTAGCGGCGGAACCGACACTCTGACGGAGGTTTAACGGCGAGGGACATGATAATGATAGGCTAAGGTTAGGAGAAGGATGGTTGTCACACTCTTCTTTAATGCAACTTATCTTATCGCCAATATACCGTAGCCTTCTATTCGGGCAATATCTCGTGAAATTATTTCTTTCTTATTTTGTGGAAGCAAACTACAAAGAGGAAATGAAATGGGGACAATGTCCCTCCCAATCTCAAAATCTCATCCTAGCTTCTGTTTTCTTTTTCTTTCTTTTATTTCCCCCTATACCCACCCTCCACCATTTGTGTCAGAGAGTAAGAGTTCACATGCATCTCATTCAATTTTCGTCTGTGAAGTACCCTTTACATCAAATGAAGATACATACTATTAGGGATTCGGAGTAAGGGGTACTGTTATTTCTTTTTTATGATTTCAATACTACATATTTAATATGTTAGCTCGTCTTTTTTTTTTTTTATACAATGTATAATGAAGTAGGCAAGTCACAAGTGGCAAAGAAATTTCAGAAAGTGAGTATTTAAAATTTCTCTGACCTATTTCAGATAAATATGGATGATATAAGTAGGAATAATGGATCATGATTTTATTCGAGTATTTGAAAATGTACTTGTGGTGAATATTGGAAGAATAATCTTATTAGAAAATAGATTAATTTATTTTTAAAAGTAATCTATGATTAATTTAATTTTTATAATTTATTATAGGATATGAATTTGACAAATTTAATATTTATAATCAAAATTTTTATCATGCATGTTAAGTTTATAATTTTTTTGTAAAATTTAAAATATTTAATATTTTATCAAATTAATGTATAATATATTTTAAAAAATAAGTAGATTTTAATTATAAAATTATATGTATCAATTTTTTTAAATTGATCCACATAGTTATTATGTTAATATTATATAATTTAATAATTAAATTTATTAAATTTTTATCCTATAAAAATTATTAAAGGAAATAATTCAATTATAGTTAGCATAAATTCAGCTTATTCATAATTATAAATTTTAAAAATCTGATAAGATTTTGAATTTGGAATAAATTAATTCATAGATGTAGATTAAATGAGAGGACAATAACTTTCAATCTCATGTTACATCTTGATTTTATAATTTATAGAATATATTTTATTTGTTTACCTTAAACTTTACTATTTTGAAATGAAATTCCGAATATTGCTCAAAGTTTAAGAAGAATGATATATAAGTAAATTTAACAAGATTTATATTAAAATTTAAATTAATTAAAATAAAAAATATATTTTTTAAAAAATATTTTAAAAATTATGATTTTTCTAAGTTGAAATATATACATAAAAATATTATTTTTTATCTATATTATTTTTTATTTTAATCAAATTTTAAGTAACTAAATATAGATGAATGAAAATCTTGTTTTTTTATGAAAAAATATATAATTTAATTTTTTTTATAAATATTAGATCCATTAAGTTTTATATAAAATTTTTTAACATACTTTTTGATTATGTTTAAATCTAATAAATATATATACATGATATTTTTTAAAATTTATCACAGGTGATTTAAAATTATAAGTTTTTAAAAAAACATTAAATTACATATCCAATTTATTTTTATAAAAATTAAAATTATCGATCAATAGATATTTAAATTAAAATAAAAATTCAAATATTTTAAAATTATGATTTAACATTGGATATACTGATCTGTTTATTTAAATTTTGTTAGGTAATTATTGTACCTTTTTAATATATATTTTATTTATAAAAAATAAACGAAGTAATTATAATATAGTTATCATTAGAGTAATTTAATTATTTATAATAATTTATTTAAATTAATTAAAATTTTATTAAAATTTAAATATTTATTCTAACAGATAATTAGTTCAAATAATATACTCAATTATCTTTAAATAAAATTAATTTGAGGATTGCGTGTGAGAAAAAAAAATTAAAAGTCAATTTCACTATATATGTAAATATTTTCAACTTAATCAGACGTATATCTATAATTGAAATAATTATAGAAGTTATCATTTAGCTATTTACATTTTTTAGATTATTTTTAAAGTTTTAATTTGTTGATTAGTAAATTACATTTGTCACCGAGATTACAATTTTATTTTATTTTACAATATACTACCAATTCAGGATTTAGGCAATGATATGGTTGGTTTTTTATTAAAAAAATGTAGATTTGTGGGTGATGACAAAATAAATATAAATATAATAATACCTTGTAACTGGTATGATGTTTATTAATTAATGTTCTTAGGTTTAAATAGTTATATTCATAAATATTTGTGGATAAAAATAAGTGTTTCGATATATATCATGCATTTTGTTTCATAACTCTCACACGTACATTGTAATAAACGGTTACTTAGCTACATACTTTGTTCCATTTTTCTTAAATACATCTTAACTCATGACTTTATCACACGTTTATTCTCCAAGCCTTCTCCTAACGTTTAGGAATGAAGAATGAGGAGGTTCCTCTTTATCACATAGGGTTGATTAATTAAGCTCTTCCTTGTTAGTATGTAAAATACTTTAAGTGATCTTTAAGTAAGTTGGTTTCAAAAATATTACTTCATTCTTAGTAAATGATCAAAGTATTTATTGAGTCAGAACGTAACAATGACTTAATCCCATAATTTATTATTTTTTTATAATTTTTGTAAGAAAGATCATTCTAAATATAAACAAAACTTAAATATAATATTATAAATATTTTTAATCTTGAATTACCTCCCCATTTTCCACATTAATTATATGCTTTATTTGGCTTCTGACAAATGACGACTCAAGGAAGTATCGAGCAGTGGGTAGCTTATTCGAATTCAAGTATTGACTATACATGTACCTGTTGAGTATAGATATTGACATTAAAGTTATTACTAAAACAAGTACATCTTCTTTCTTAAACGCATATATGATTTGTAACCAAAACGAAAAAATAAACGCATATATGATCTGTAACCAGAATGAAAAAACAAACACATATATGATTACAGATATTAATATTTTATTCATTGTCATCTCACACTGTACGGGGCTTATTGATAAATATTCTGATTACCCATAAAAGAAGCTTCAATTTGTTGATGACATGTGATTATACTATGTATTTTATTATTAACGGTTTTTTAACGTATGTTTAAAAGTACATATAAAATTTATACAAATTAAATTTCTATTAAAAAGTACAAGATCTAAAAATTAATACATTAAATATTATAATTTTAACAACAAATTATTTATTAACAATCCATATGATTAAACAGCAGCTTAATTTGTGTATTTAATGATTTCCTGTTTATTCAAACTCTATAAACGATAAAATTAAATTAATTAGTTGCAGTTATGTAAATAATCATATCAGTTGATAGATATAGGTGTGAAATTTTATTTTAAAATTAACTAAAGACTTTGCCTTTTCTTAAGAAAATATTGAAATTATATATATATATATATATATATATATATATATTATCGAAACAATCACATTAATATATATTGAAATAATGCAAACATTAAATCTGTAATATTAATAAAATAAATTATACTGATTAATATATTATAATAAATTATAATGATATGCGTTCAAATTTTGTATAAATTTTTTATTTGATTTGATTATTAAATATCAACTCAACAAATTAATTTTAATATCAATTCCAAGTTAAAAATAGATAAAATTGTGCATTTGATGAAAAATAATTTTCATTATTTTTTATTTTAAATATTAAATTAATATTTAAAATATAGTGTTTATGTTAATCCTTAGCAGCCTTACTTAGTGATCATATAACAATAAAGATAAGTTATTAAAATTTATCTACTAGAAATTAGTTGGGAATCAAAATACTTTCATATAAAAATTTAGAATTCGATCCTTCTTATTTTATATATTGTTAAAAAAATAATGATAAATATATCTTCTTCTGTTTTTTATAGTTAGTAGTTTTGTATTCATTATTGGTAATTATTACTCCTTTTGTTGGTTTTCTATTTATTTAAAGATAGAAGTAAAAAATATTATTATTTATATGTTTTTTAAATATTAAAAATATTTTTATAAATGTATCTAATTATTATTAATTGTAATAAATAAAATAGTGGATAAATATTAGAAAAATAGAGAAGAAGTTGAAATTATAATAAATAAAATAATAATTTTAAAAAATAACAATACTAATTATTTTTAATATGTATATTTTTCTCTATTTAAATAAATAATAAATTAATAAAGTATGATCTCGCCCTCCAGAATTTGAGTTAAATCGGTGGATATGTTTTTTAATGCCATTGTGCATTATAAGGTAATTATCAGTTAACCTTTTTAATATATCAGGTCTAATGAATATTTAAATGCGTTTGATTAAGTATGGCCAATTGAGTAACTCAACTATATAGTTCCAATGTACATGGTTAATGAGGCTCGACAATTTTATAACTCTGAATGGGACCAAAACCAGATTGAGTATAACATGCATGAACTGAATGTTGCATAAGGATACATGATGATCCACCCCTCAAATTATGAGCTACTGTTAATAAAATAATTTAATAATTTCATTGGAGTACAACTGAGATCAGACCAGGATTACAAAGTTACACTTCTAAATAAATAAATAATAAAAACTCATCTCATAACATTTTCCCCCTTTTATTCTCATCTTATTGTGAGAATAGTCATTGTAACCTATTATTGTTTTTCAACTCATGACCTTATTTTCATATTTATATTTGTTATATATAAAAGTTTTCATACAACTACACTCAGTAAAATTATTTATTAAAATTTATTATTATAAAAATACTTCTTAATAATAATAAACAATATTTGTTGAATTAAAATCCATATTTATATACAAAATAATTACTTTAATTGTTGTTAAATCATATTTATTAAAGTAAGATATTAATTAATTTATAAATTCAATGAGTAGGAAATATATTTTTAAGTGAGTAAAATAAATATATTAGTATCTTGATTCTATTTTCATTTAATGACTTAGATAAACCTATTCAAATATATATTTTGTAGAAAGGGTGTATCGAAAATATCTGAGTGGTGAAAATCCCGCGATATAATGTCGGCGTGATGAGCACGATAAGGTGTGATTCAAACGGGGGATGCAAAATACCTACCGCTTCCTACGTGGACTTGTTAAAGCCTACAATCACAAAACGCCACGCGTTTAATTGTGCAGAAGTACACGTGACAAAAATAATTGTCGTGGACCCAAATATATCATGAAAGCCAGTAGTATTTCAAAAAATATTAACTCAAAATTTAAGGAAAATGTTAAGTAGGATTCTTATTCTACTGGTTAAAAATAATATATAAGTCAAAATATTATTAATATATATTTTAATTTATAATGTATTTTAATGTTTTTTTAATGAAATAAATTCTTTATATTTTTAACAAGTATTTTAATAGTATTGATTAGTAATATTTAAAATTTAAATATTTTGTTTAGTGTGTATTTGAATTAATTCATAAATTAATTACTTTATCAATTATTTATATTTTATTACAGATCATAATTTATATATTTTAATATATTAGATAAAAATAATTTTAAAATAATTTTTTAAATTGTATAAAATAATCAATTTTTATAGTATATTTTAAAATAGATATAAAATCATTTGTGATGATTAATTTTATATTTATACTTATTTAATATTTATCTAATAGTATACAATAAATGAATAATTAGTAAACTTTTCTTAAAAATCATAACATTTAATGGTTTAATGCATTAGACTTTATGATCTTAAATAAAAATTTATCATTTATAATTTTTATCATTGTATATTAAAATTATTTATATTTAATATAATTAATTATTTAAAAAATTTATTATATTTAATTTCAAACTTTGAAATTAGTTTTATATTAAATAAGATATTTCTCTTGTTAAAATTAATAACAATTACAAGCTAATTTTTAATAATTGATAAAATAAAATTGGATAATAATTTTTTTTATTTACATGCTAAACATTTTAACCACTTAGAAAAAGTAACAAATACTTTTTAAGATTTATGTGTGTCAAATATTTTATATTTTGATTCATAATAATTTTTTATTTTCTGAATTACTATACACAGTTAGTATAGCATTATAAAAATTTCACTATAAATTTATATAACATATATAATTTTGTCTTTCTTTTTTATATAATAATTTTTCTTAAATTTCTGCCTATGTTTTTTTGTTCCTTATTGTGAAAATAAAATTTCTCAATAATATAAGTTGAAATGATTTCAATTATTTAAATCTATCATGTTACGCTGGGCGTTGACATTTTGTGTATAAAAGATTTTAAATTTCTCTGTGATATAGACAATTAGGTAATCTGAAATCAATTCTACAAATTATATACATATTTTATTAAAAAATAATGGCTAAAATTAATTTTTATATTTTTATTATTTTTATAATAGAATAGAAATAATAAAATTTAAATCTAAAATTTATCCAAATTATTCAAACATTTTACTAATAAATAAATTTTAATAAATTAAATGTTTTAATCATATTTAAAAAACTAAAATTAATTTTTCATAATTTTAAAATAAATAAAACAGTAACCATTTCAACAAATGAGACTTCTCAATATGTGAATTAATTGGTTAAAGTTTGATCTAATTTAACCAAAAATTTGATTTAAATCATAAACATATAATTATATTTATTTAAATTATGATAAAAAAATTTCTATCCGGTTTAAAAAAATTGCAAGCAAAAAATATATATGATTTAAATTAAAAATATTGACAAATAATACAATATTTGAGTAAATCACCGATCTACTTTTTAACTTTACAATCACTTTTTTTTAACCTTTTTAAAAATTTCAAATGTAATTCCTAATTTTACAAAATATAATGTCTATATATATATATATTTTTATTTTTTTTTTAGTTTTGAATGTTAAAAAAAAAATGACTGGACGATATTAAAAAATTTGAAAATGTGTATAAGAGAAGATAGATATGATATGAGGATGAAGGAAACCATAGGGGAAATGAAGTTAACCATGGTTGGGTTGGGTGGCGCACGCCGTTGCTTGCTTTCTTGTGTGCGTCAACTCCGAATGTGTTTATGTTTGCGTTTTATGCTCTCTCCTCTCTCTTCTCTCTTTCTCTCTCATCTCCTATAATAATACTCCCTCACTCACCGCCGGACTCTTCTCCTTTTTAATTTTCCCTTTCCCCTCTTCTTCCCCCAAATTACTGCATCTTTTTTTCTTTCTCTTTTTTTTCTTCTTCAGCAAAAAACAATTGTGCGGTTTTTATGCGGTTTCGATTTGGATAAGCATCGCGATTCTCATGTGCCTGAGAATTGAACTCGAACTCCAAATCTTTGGGTGTTGTGTGTGTCGGCATTGGCAAATGTTAGTTGGGTGAGTCGGTGTTAGGTTTGATCCGGTGTCGTTTCGGATCTTGGAGATTCCCGGTGGGTCAAAAGGGTTGGGTGAGTATGAAGGAGGCATAAATGTGCAGGCCGGAGTGGCAAGATTTTGGTTGGATGGGTTTGAAGACGGTTCAGAAGGTGGGAATGGTTTCCGGGTCAGGTTCCGGGTCGGGTTCGCCGAGGTCGAGAATGAAGTTGTGGATGATACGTGCTACCACATCGGTGTTACTGTGGACTTGCATCGTTCAGTTAACGGCTTTGGGTGACATGTGGGGACCCAGAGTTTTGAAAGGGTGGCCTTCTTGTTTCTCTCATGAGTCTGCTGTTAGAGCAATGGATATTGAGTTACCCTCTCCACGTCCTCCTCTTCTTCCTCCCAAGAGTTAGTGCTTCTCTTCTTTCTTTTCTTTATTGCTTCCTTACCAATTTTAACTTCTTTCACTTTTCAATCTTCAGGAGTTTATAAAAACAATGGATACTTGATGGTATCCTGCAATGGAGGACTCAACCAAATGAGAGCAGCGGTGAGTGGTTCATGCTTCTCTGCTTTTCTTCTTGTTGATGTAACCGTTTGCTTTCCTGATTCTACCATGTGAACTGTGCAGATATGTGACATGGTCGCTATTGCTAGATATTTAAATGTCACGCTTATAGTCCCTGAGTTGGATAAAACATCCTTTTGGGCTGATCCTAGGTGAACCCTTTTTTTCTCTTGTTGTGTATGTTTCAAACACAACCTTATCAATTTTGTTGGGGTTGATGGAGGATTTTATATAAATTAGTGTTTGTTACTTTTATGTTCCAGTGACTTCCAAGACATATTTGATGTGGATCATTTTATCTTGTCCTTGAGAGATGAAGTGCGGATATTGAAAGAGTTGCCTCCTAGACTCAAGCTCAAAGTGGAACGAGGGTTTCTTTATAGTATGCCGCCTGTTAGTTGGTCTGACATATCTTACTATAAGAACCAGGTCCGTTTGTTTCTGGGGTCCTTGAGCCTATTAGTTTAGGAGTTTAAGTATAATTTGACCTAAACAGCTTGGAGTTTCGTTTTTGGTTGTAATTTTTGATCTTATGTGACTTGATTATGTTGTTTCTGAGTTCTCCTTTTACTAATTTAAAGCAAATGATGCATTTATTATTGCAGATTCTACCCTTGATACGGAAGCACAAAGTTGTCCATTTAAATAGAACTGATGCTCGGCTGGCCAATAATGCTCAACCTCTGGAGATTCAGAAACTGCGTTGCCGGGTGAATTTTGGTGCTCTGAGATTTACTCCTCAGATAGAGGAGCTGGGCAGAAAGGTGATCGGGCTTCTAAAGCAAAATGGTCCATTTCTGGTGCTTCATCTGAGGTATGAGATGGACATGTTGGCCTTTTCTGGCTGTACTCAAGGTTGTAACAGTGATGAGGTGGAAGAGTTGACAAGAATGAGGTGATTATTAATCTGCGTAGTCCTACTATTCCATAATTTCAATGTTTTTTTGCTTTCAATCACCTTGGACGTTGAAAGGAGTTTTGATATGAATCTCTCCAAAATTTCAATATTCTGTGGGTTGGCATTTGGCAGATATGCTTATCCTTGGTGGAAAGAAAAAATAATCAACTCTGATTTGAAAAGAAAAGATGGTCTATGCCCTCTAACACCTGAGGAGACCGTCCTTACGCTTAGGGCACTTGACATTGATCGAAACATTCAAATATACATTGCGGCTGGGGAAATATATGGCGGGGAAAGGAGAATGGCTAGTCTTGCAAAGGAGTACCCAAAATTGGTAAACATCAAAGCTCAAGGCAGCATGGTAATAGTAATGTTTGTTATTTGTTTACTATCTTTCTTACTGTATGCTTTTGCACATTCCCAAAACAGGTCAGGAAGGAAACACTGTTGGAGCCATCTGACCTTCGGTTCTTCCAAAATCATTCATCTCAAATGGCAGCATTGGATTATCTTGTGTCATTAGAGAGTGATATTTTTGTCCCCACATATGATGGAAATATGGCCAAAGTGGTTGAGGGCCATCGCAGGTATTGTTTTGCTAGTAAAATGTTATTTTTGAGTTCTAAAGTCTACTACTTTCACCCTTCCTTGGATAACCGAATTTACAATTTAGAATGTTGTGTCTACCAATAACTACAGTAAACCGGTGTTTTATATTTCTTGTGAATATTGGTGTTCTACTAAAATACTAAAAGAAAGATCTTTATGCTGAAACAATTTTTGTTCACATCTTCCGAGAGCTCAACCTACTGTATCCATTGATTGGCGATGATACTAACAAAAGTTTCTGGCATAATTTAAAGTTTTTGGTGCTTTTCCCCCGCTGATTTCTAATGTTGTCAGTAGTTTGGTGCTAAGTGAGTAGTTGACTTTGTTCTTTCCATGCTTGTACAGATATCTTGGGTTCAAGAAGACAATTTTATTGAACAGAAAGCTCATGGTTGATTTGATAGACCAGTACAATAATGGAGTGCTTAACTGGGATGAATTCTCTTCAGCCGTGAAGGATGCTCATGCCGATCGCATGGGTAGCCAAACTAAAAGGTTGGTAATCCCCGACAAGCCTAAAGAAGAGGATTATTTCTATGCCAACCCACAGGAGTGTTTAGAAGCATCAGATGAACCGTTGGCGTTGAGCAGTACGTGAGTCATGTGTTTGTAAAATAGTGGAATTTAATTGTGCCATCTCCTGGTGCACTTGGTTTTCTACCACAGATATTGAGATAGTTTTCCACGCAGTTTTAGCAAAGACCACAAGTTTTTCTATGAAAGAGGCACAGTCAATGTGACCCATTAAAGAAAATGAAGTTGGGGGTGGGATAGCAGCCTTCACAACGTAAGCAGCTTCAGTCAAGCATAGCAGCTAGGGGATACTTTATATTTTTATATATGCAAATAATCAATCCATCACATTCATGTATAGAAGCTACCCTGCCATTACAGGGTCAGAGCACTTCAAACACCATTGCATTGTACACGGAGGAATTCATATACAAATTTGGATTACTGGAACTGCACTTCGTGGAAGCTTAATTCATTGGTATCTGCCTCTTTTTTTTTTTATTTTGGATATAAATATATACTTTTTTCAAAATCCACCACCATCATCATCATCGTGATTTTCTGGATTATTATACAGTGTAAAAATTTGTTTGCTGGTGTATTAATGCCGCCTAATTTCATATTCTTTTTTGGTCTGTTCAGGGAATACTCTTTCTGTATTATCTTTTTCACATTTATATTTTTATATTGACAATGAGTGTCAGTCATTTCTAATTAATTAATTCATAATTGGCAAATGAAAACTTATCTATCAATTCTGAAGTAGTTGAAGACCAAATAATAGACATGGAAGAGGGAACTATTGTCCTCTTGTGTCTGACTCTCTCTATCATGTTATGCTAGTGTCATGCTTATAGATAAGCTTATGATTTGGTAAGCTGGAGTTAGAGTGAATAGGCCTTTTATTGTTTGGAGCCTATGTTTCCGAGAGAGACATGTTAACAAATACATCCAATAAAAAGCAGTCGTCAATTGTGACAAACAAACAAAAGTGGTCCACTGTGATTTTGGTTTATTGCACTATACCGCCATTTGACGATGCATTATTTCAGCTATGTGATCGTTGGAGGAATATTCTTTTGTTATCGTTACTTTTGACGTCTTCCCAAAATGTGAGGGATAGTGTATTTAATGATTTATTACAGGAGAATGTAAATAACTCTTCCTAGGATACTGGTTAATTAAATAAATGAAAGTAGATAATATTTAATAAAACTGTTTATTATGTTAAAAACGTAATGTGTATATATTCATTATTTTAAATAATTGAAGGATTTAATAGAGTATAGAAAAATCAAATGAAGGAATAATATATATTCTTTTAAGAAGCATAGTTGCGAGATTAATTTTTTAGATCAAATAAATAAACTTCTTCCTCAGTTTGCAGAAGTTACACCTTGTTATTAATATCATCTATTGCTAGTTTTGACAAAAAAAAGATCATTATTGGCTGTATACCATTTTGGTCTAATGAAAGAAAAGTTTACACCGATATAGTTTATCAGTAATAAAAATTAATATTAATTTGGCCCTAAATTTACTTTATTTTAGTCCACTTGAATCATAAAATGACATATCAACAAAGGTTAGGCGCGATTATGAATGCTGCCATTCCAGGAGGATGAGTAAATTATAAATATTAGAGAAGAGAAATATTGTGAGGATGTTTTAATGAGCACTCAATCGCATGGAATTTACATATAATTATGATTTTAGTGTTACTTTAGATTATTGAAATGTAACTAATTTGAAACCTTCCTCCCATGCAAGAAGATTAAGACCTGTCCTTGTAGGAAGTAGTTCGATGAGAAGGATGTTGTTGAGCCCTGTTATCTCCAAGAATACCACCAAATCCACTTAACACGAGCAAGGAAGAGTGACTGGAGTAGAGTGCAGAAGAATCGTGAAGGATTTGTAATCTCAAAAATTATTGTTATAACAATGTGAAGAGTAAGGGATCACGTTCTCTTGCTAGCAAAAGCATCCATTCCATGACACTGTTTAGTTTGAGAAAAAAAAAAAGGATAGAAACAAATTGGAAAGAAAGAAAGTAGTGACAAATGCGGATTGCAAACCAAGTCCAAAAGAAAATTCATAAAAAAAAAAAGAATAAGGCTTTTATTATGGGATTTATTATTCTCAGCACCTAGAGTTCGTTTTAAGTATAAGGATATGTTTGACGAATAAAATATAATAAGATTATATATATATATATATATATATATATATATATATATATATAAAAGAGTTGAATAAGGATAAAATATAATAAGAATATGATAGTATTTTATCTAACATTTTATATGAACAAATAATACCAATATAGAATATATGTTATATTAAAATAATAATATTATCAATTTTTATCAAATTAATATATTTATTAATTTTAATAGAAATAGATATAAATATCATAAAATTTTAAAATATTTTTACTTACAAATAATGTTAACAATTTGATATTGAAACAATAAATTTTCTTAATTTTTTCAATTAAAATTTAAAATTTGTAATAAATTATAATTAAAAATTTAAATTATATTTTATAAAATAAATAAGATATTTTATAATTTTTTAAAAATTTTCATATAATATTTTTGAAAAAATATTTTTTAAAATAATTAAATAAATTTTATAATTTGAATCCTTGAGTAGTATTTTAAAATTTTAATTATCATCTAAAAAATATTAATAATTATGAAATTTATTTTACCAAACATAATTAAAATATTTTAATAAAATTTTCTATTAGTAATTTCAGTTTTTAGTCAGTGTTAAACATTACCAAAACACTTAAATACTGTTTTGGTCTAACAGGAAAGGATTTGAATATGATAAGGAAGTGCGGTTGAGAAGAATCTTGTCAAAGCATCTAACAATATTTTGAGTGTGTTTAGGGTTTATTTCAAGTTCTGCAAATTTATTTGTAGGAATATAGACTTGGAAATATAACAGTTTTATGTTTGTTGTAAATTTCTTTTAAAAAAGTTCCAGACTTAGAACGTTATTGCTGCAAACGTAATTTTATACCATGAAATAAGCATCACCTTTTAAAAAATAATCTCTTGGCTAGTAAATAAGAGGATAATTTGAGAAAACAAATAATTTTACTGTTTTAACAATAAAGATAATGGTGACTGAGGGTCCCATAAATCTTAGACTGATATTGCGGAGCACAATGCAATGATAAACAACTCGACTTAAATTTATCCCATTCTTCGTCAAATTCAGTGTAATTGTTCCATTTTCTTATTTTTGGATCGAGCAGTTTACATTTTAAAATTTCTGAAACTTTTAATGTTTTTATTTTAAAAATATTTTATTTGAATAAAAAGTTTAAATTTTTTTACCTAAATTTAATAATTTAATTTTTACAATATATAAAATTTTCTTTTAAATATTTATAAATTTTTTAAATTTTATTTCTATTTTTTATTTGTTGAATAATTTAAATATATAAATATTTTTAAAGATGTATAGAACGTATGTAATAGAATAATAATTTAGTAAAATATAATTATATTATTTAATAATTAAAAATATTATATATAAAAATAAAAGAAATATAAAATAAAATAAAATATAAAAATAATAAAATAATAAAAATTTTAAAATTTTCTTAATAATTTATTAAAATATTTTTAAATTTTTTAAAATTTAATTTTTAAAAAAAATATTCAAACAACATATTTTAATATTTAAAATTTTGAATTTTTAATAATTATTCAAACAACAAATTTGTTACGATCTTTAAAAAATAATTTTATATTTGAATAGAATAATTTGAAATTTTTAGATTTTATATAATTAAAATGTAAGTGAAATAATTTTGAAATATTAATAAATTTTTATTTTATTATTTTTTATGTTAAATATAAAAATTTTAAATAATTCTTATTTAATTTTTTTAAAATTTATATTATTTTCTTTTTTTAAATTATTACCTACAATTTCTCTCCTACTTTATTTATATTTTAATAATTATTTATTTTTATTTAAAAATTATTAAAATTTTAAAATTCGACATTCAAACAAAAGAGTTAAGGAATTCAATAAGTCTGAAACTTAAAACCAAACAAATATAGATATCATCTAAAAGCGGAAATTACACTATAACCGCTAATTTAAAGCAATGAACAAAGCATCTCAGTTATATGTATGCTGAAATTACGGAATCTTCATCCTTTTTGCAGAAATAAATATTTAGATAATCTTCAATAATTTATAAAAATAACTACATAATATAATATTTATTAATAAAATTTAAATCCGTAATTTTGCAAAATACAATGCAATCCTTACTATCAATCACTTATAATTACGGAATCTTGCTTTAAATATATATATAAACATATGAACAGTGTGTTCATCCTTTTACATTTCTTCTATCAACTGCTGAATTCTTTTTTATAATACAAAATATATCACACGATTTATAACGAAATATATTCAAATATAAACACTGAACCTGTATGGGGTACCTTTAGCAGGAAAGAAAAACAAACCTTGGATATGTGGTGCCCGAAGAGCAAGATTTATTATTCATTCTAGGGAATTGAATATTTGTTCCTCTAAAAGTCACATCTGTAGAAAAAAAAACCTAGTATTACTTTTATTTGATTACAATCTATTAAAGGGGTAATATATATTAACAATATTTCATACCTTTTTCTAGGTTTCTTTTAAATAATTCAAATCACGCATGTCAATTTTTTAGCATAATCAATTTAACAATTGAAAGCCACAAATTCAAGTCATTTTCACTGTCTAGGGTGAGGGCATTACACGATTAGCACAAAAGTAGTGCGTTGTATTCTACTATTCTTCACCTTTTACGGAAGCAGAAGTAGTGGATCACCATATTCAATTCCTAATATGTAAACAGCAAAAAAAGTGGCAGACAAACAATCTCGAATCAGCATTTTCTGAAAATGTGAATCCAATCGGCCATTGCCAAATTAAGAGTATATTCAATAATATAAACAATAAATAAACTTAAAATCACATATGTTGGAAGTATCTGATTTGAGTGACAATTTTCTTTGAGTTTGAGTGCTTTGAAGGACTATTTTGGTCAAATTAAACACAATTTGAACGGAGAGCAACGAAAATGAAATTATTATAGAATAATGTATGCTGAAGTTGGAAATCAAGAAAATTATTGGGAAATTGAATATGAAGTAGATCCCAAGAAAATTCTCACCAACCTTCTCAGTTATTCTGTTTTAATATTGATTGAATGATCCAAGAAACCCCAACTGGGAGAAAGTGTCGAGTTTTATAAATTATCCAAACACGGAAACATTAAGTAATGTCACATAGTCACCAGGGAGTGGTCACTACTGCTTGTACTAATAACATAGGAACTTCATAATATAAGTAGCAAATATTAATTACATTGATGACACATGTTATATTTTAATCAAGTTCTGCCTCAATGTCCTTCTAGTTAACACTGTTTTACTAGTGCTATTACTCCTATAAAGTAAATTGCTAATTAATTAATTAAACTAAGACAGTGGGTTGTTGCTGTTTTAAATGCTTTAACTTAAAGCAATTGGTTGTAGCTGAGATCCAAATCCTAATCTGCAATGTAAGGCAAGCGACAATTTTTGTTACCAACGAGGCCGCGCTATGACCAATATACTGACTGTGATGGTTGGTGCTGTGTACTACTTCAACCCTTTCTTAAATTTCACACAATTAAAACTACAAACTGCATGAAGTTGTTTTGATTTTAGTGGTGATTTCGTGGCATTTTAACTCTTGGACTTGGACTACTTAAGTGCTAGCTAACAGGCAATGCCGCTGACCAAATATGATTCCATGATTTGAGTACTTTTTTCTTTTTTTTTTTTACAAAAAAAAAGTTGAATGGTTAACTGAGACACTGCATATCATGCGACACCTATAGGTAAAAAAATTGACAAAACAAATAAGAAAAATGAATTCTTATTTAAGATATACCAGGACGAAAGAAAGAAAAAGATTGAAAAAAATAGGATAAGATAAAAATATTATTAAAACAAATGAGAATGAAAATGTTGAAAAAAAAAAGAATGTTCAACTAAAAAAAATCATTGTTTTAAAAGTAAAAATTTAAAAAGATCAATTTTGTTATGCAAAGTTAACGTGCCATGTAAAAGATACCTTACACTTAAAATTTATATATGTTAGAATTTAAAATTATAAATATTCTAAAATGAAGATTTAAAAAATAAAATTTTTTATTGTAAATATATTATTAAGATTATATGATATTTATAAAAAAAATTATTGTTTTTAATGGGTAGAAATCAATACTTTAATAATTAAAAATTAAATTATCAACATAAAAAATTAAAATTATTACAGTCAAAAATTAAAACAGTAACGATTATAAATAATGATGTAATAATATTTTAATAATTTATTAATGTTAAAAAATTAAATCGTAATAAATTTTTAATATTTATATAATAAAATAAATTAATAATACAATTCTCTATTAATTTTAGAAAACAAATTTTAAGAAAATAAGTAAATTTTACTTGCAAAACTTTTATTCAAAAGACTTAACGGAAGGTGCCACTAAAATTTTACAACGATTTAGGGTGACATTTCATCCTCATCATTCTCCTTATGACTTCAATGGAATATTGAATAGAATTTTTTCGATAAGTTTGTATTGGTGTTTTTCAGTTCACTCCCTTCCCCCACTTAATATGTTACATTTTATATAGTTAGAAATATGGTAAAAGAAATTTATAAGGTTAAAATAATTTTTTTTCCTTTAAATTAATTTCTGGAAATTATACACAATTTGTTTATAATATGATATTAAAATTTATTTGATATAATATTGGACAATTTATAGATAACTTATTTTGCAAATTCCATGCATTAAAGGTTCATTTCTATGTATGAAAAAATATGTTAAGATATTTACTTTAGTTTGAAAAGTAATCAAAATATATTTTTTAATGTTTAAATAATTTTTTATTCTTAACCTAACTTTTAAGAAAAAGTAAGATTTAATTTCTTTCTAATTTCCCATAATCAGATGTAGTGTGTTGGTAATCTTTTAAAGAAAAAATAAAAGTAAATTATAATAATTACAACCTTCCACTTGATTAATAATTAACTTTATTGGAGGATAAAAGTAGGATTAACCCAATAAATATGAATTATCTGAGACCAAGATAAATTGAGCTAAATATAGTGAAAATAGGTAAATTAAATGATCTTTAATCATGTCTCAATAGAATTGAGTTAGCATTTCTTTGAATGCTAAAATATCTACTCTTGAAAAATAATTTTTATATAAAGTTGTTAAATTTGTCTCTCAAGTAGGAATGTTTAAGATCTATTTCGTCTTGTTAACCCTGTTGCTTCCTAAAATTAATTTTGACAGGTTTGAGTTTAAAAAAAAAATAGATTTATATATTCTAAAGATAGGTTCAAATTATATTTCATATCGTCCTGATTTGACTTGATGTTCAACTTTTTAAAAAAAATTATTCTTTTTAACGGTGATGTATAACAATTGTATAATATTATTTTATATGTATATTGATATTATTTATTTTGAACTATATACTATAAAGCATACCTAATTTTACTTTTATACTTATTTAATTATATAATTTAGTTACATCTATTGTTAAGATTGATATATTTTATCAAAAAATCAGATGAATAAGGTCTTGTCTCTCATATCATTGAGTATTGAAATCAATCTTATCAAAATTTAGGATTGGAAAAGAATAAAGATAAATTTGTTCTATGAGCATCTAAAAAAAATCAAAAGTTACCTCTATATCAAAATTATCTGCATCACCTAATTTGATTAAACTTGTTAAAGTTAACCAACCAAGTGCTTTTAACTTGCAACTTTAGTTCATTTACGTGATTAACATTTTTGTTTTGATGTTTAGTGTCTAAAAATTTAAACCAAGCTAATTAACCAAATGCTTTTTGAAATCCAAAACCAACCAATTTAACACAGCAAAAACATATATGCAATTTCTTGTATCTTTGTTATTAAAATTTTAAATTAAATTTATAGAGTAAAAACACTTAATATCTCAAAATTTTAATGATAATACAAAAAATATTATAATTCAATGAAGTATTTTTTGCATTAATGAGTTTAAACATAAATTTTAGTAAATTGTTACTGAAGAGGTTTATGGTTTAAGAAGACTCGAAACTAAGCAAATTTTTTATGAATGTATTATTTTAAAAAATAAAATTTAAAGTTACTTTTTATAAAAAAAAATATTTTAATGCGGAGGCTTAATTCAAAGTAAAAACTAAATATAGTTGTTGCATTTTAAGGATAAATTAGTATAAATTTTAATATTAGTGAACCTGTATAAATTTTAATATTAATTAACCTTTTTACCGTATCTAACATTTAAGAATAACTGATTTGAGATTTTTTTTTTAAAAAAGTACTTATTTAAAAAAATTATTTAGAATGTTCCAAAAAAGTTTTTATAAATCTTTTAAAAAAAATTTAAAAAGGAAAAAAACTCAGTTCAATTTTGTTTGTTGAATTTTTATTAGTTTTCTTTTCACCAATGATAACACATGACTTTTTTCAAATTTTATTAATAAATAGTATTTAATATTAGAAAATAAAAAATTATATATTAGCATTTGATTTGAGAAGTTTATATTATTAAACGCTTGGATTAATGGATAGGAATTGATCGTATGAACTTCAATTTTAGATATATAGTTGTATGAAAACTTTAAAAGAGAATTTTAAGGTATATAGTAATTTTATCTATCTCAAACAAAATTATCTCAAAAATAGACACTATAATCTAAAAAAAAGAAGTTGGTAAAAAACTTGATTTTAAGTTTTTTCTTAATTCAATTTATATAAAATTCATTTAAGAAATGCAAAAAATAGACCATCTTAATCAACCTTATATAAACTAATTTAATTTTAATCGAATTAAATTTTTTAAAGATTTAGTAAAATTCTTAATCTCTTAATTTATTATTATTTCTTATTATAGTTTCTGGCAATTTTTTTACGATATTAGTTCCTCAATTTTTATAATAGTTTTTGGTTTTTATCTTTATTATTAAAAATTCTTATTAAATGATGATATTATTTGAATAAATATAGTTAGTCTCTGAAACTTGTATTTTGTGTACTTTTTTAGTTTAAAAAATCTCAATGTATATAATTTGATATTACATATGAATCTTATTTTAATTCTTTGTTCATATAAGTATGGACAACATATAATCAAAATATAAATAAACTTAGCATATTTAAGTATTAAAATAAATAAATTGATACCAAATAATCTTTTCAAAGATCAAATATAAATAAATAAATAAATTTAAAAATCAAATTATACATATTAGCATTCTTAAGAATTAAAAATATAGAAAATTTTAATAGCACCATTAAAATCAACAATTTCAATAAAAATAAAAGATCAAAATCATAAAAAAAAGTGTTGAAACCTAATATTAAAAGATATAAAATAAATAACTAATAACTTAAATAAATCAAGCTGAAACATTTGAATTAAATTAAATTACCCATCTTAACGTTTGATATATCCTACACAAGTATTTGAAACCTTTATTAACCTCTATTATAGCAATTCGATACTTTTTTCTACAGTAATACTGTATCATCTTATAATATCCTTCTAATACTGTAGAAAGAACGTATTAAATGATGAAGTAAATATATTTAATATTTTTTAAACAAAAAAATCTTCTTTTTTTTCATTTGATAAACATGAGGACTAATGAAAATTCATTATGTAGATTTAGAATTATTCTTTTAGACTATCCTAGTTGAGAGCTATGGAAATTCTCATTACAAACAAATTAACTGCACTTTAAGATAATACATATATGTTAATAAGAATATTATTAATTGTACTATTTGCTATATGACAAAATAGTTTTCTTTAACTTAAACACCCTTATTAATAGGAGTTATAATATAGTTGTTGTGATTTGATTAAATATTTAGCAGAAAACTAGTAAATAATGATACTTTTTAAAAATAAATAATCAATATTTTTTAAAATATTTTTAATACAAATCAACACTCCCGATGTGATAGATAATCTAAAATGAAAAAAAAAATTCGTTATGATCCATCGTAAAAAATAAAATAAAATAAGGCTTAATTAAATATTAAAGTTTCGTGTGCTCATCACAGCAACCTACGTTAGTTTTATTAAAAATATTGTATTAATGTATTTTAATAATTATGATTATTATATATTTTAATAATATATTTATCAATATATATATATATATATATGTATTAATTTTTTCTACTATGTTACATCTCTTCTTTTCTTTTTTTTTATCTCTCTTTCATTATGTGCAACCATAATTTTATTTATTTTATATGGAAATATTAATAAAGATAAATATAATATTTTATGTTCTTTGGTCAATGTTCTTATAATTATTATTAATAACACTGTTTTAATCGTGTAATCATGTTAATCAGTGTTATAAGAAAATTAATAAAAAATATGATTAAAAAATGATAAATTGATATTAGAATTTATAAAAGATGTATTAATAAAATTTCTGTAAAAAAGATATTTTAATTTTTTAACAAATGTGTTAAAAATATTTGTTAGCATTTTTTAATATTTTATTAAAATTTTCATTAATTGTACCTGTAAACAATGTACTTAAAGGCCATGTCAAATGTATTAAGAAAATAATCTACTCATGTTTGGTCAACCATATCAAATGACCTGAAAGCTGATGGCATTATTCAGTCACAGTTTAATATCACCGTAGAATTCAATTTCATGAATTTTGGAAGCACCATCATAAAGCTTAAAAAACACTATTTTCAGTTTGTCTATGACACACTACCACCACTCCGACCATTACTTAGCCGTCGCGATAGATTGTTAGGCTCTTTTAGCGTTTTAACTTCGATCCCTCTAAACAGCGAGGTTAGTCTACCATTGTTGGCTATTATCTAAATATTCTAAAAATAAAATACACTATTATATAGTTCATTTTATTTGATAACACAATTCACTTAGACCACCAAAACCAATGTTAAAAAATATGCAGCAAATAAAGGAGCGACAGTTTACAAACTTTACATGAATGGAAGCCTTGGTTAAAAAATAGCTTCTCAATTAGTATGGAAGCCTCTATAATCATATAATTTGGAAACTAAGACAATTCATATTATTTTGTTGGGGTGAGCCTAAGGATCACAACAAACTAAAAAGACACTGGATGTACAGTCGATCTCACCCTCGCTGGATGATTAGCCAGCAAAGATATAGATACCTCCTCCAAAAATAATTTTAAACGTTACCCCAAATAATTTAAAAAAATTATAATAAGGAAAGAATGGATTTAACGGTCGAATTAACTTCTGCACGTCTTAAGCTTCTTAACTGCTTGGTCAGACTTCCCAGTGCTAGCAACTCTAGAGCGCATCATCTTTTGATTGTTAGAAGGAACTTCATCATCCTAAGGGAACATGGTTGGCAAATTAGATAAAGGTATAAGAAGGTTCTGCAATGTGGAACTTTATTGTAATGCTAGAATCTAGCTATGTTCATAAGAAGGACCTTGCAAATAGGCAATTAGAGTGTCAATATACCTTAGCACCACACATTGACATTGGTACAGTTGGTCTGATGTTTGCTTGCTTACCAAGTTCAATTTGCACCGAGATGCTAGCCTGTGACAAATCCACCCCTGAACTCTGCAGTGCATGCGTAAGCGTATGCAACAACCTGTCCAAGTATAATAGACTTACTTTAATATATTATATAACCAAAATGCGCCTAGAAATCAAGGTTGCTATCCTAATTACAGCATTCATAAATTGCAAGCATTTAGACAGACGGTTAGCTAGTTGGCTAAGATCACAAAAAACAAGTACTAAAAAGAAATCTAAAATTTTACAAACTTGAATGACAATTGATTGTTTGAATAATTCTTTGGAATCAATATCTAATGTGGTATAATTAACTGTTTGAATGCAACAGAGCAGCTCAAACCATCTTAAATGACAATTGATCTTTAATATAAAGATAAAACAATTGAGAGTTTTTAATCTGCAAACTAAAATTATGGACTTCTTCCCCGTTTATACAGCATTCATGAATTGCAAATCTAATCAGAGAAAGTGAATTAAGTCCAAATGTAGGTTGCATAACACAACCCAATGACTTTGCGGCAAATCATTTCTTAACCCTCATGTCAGTGTCAAGTATGTTATGACATGATTCGGTGATTAAAGAACATGTGTCCATAATCACCTGCAACATCTCCCTTCTCTATCCATGAATGCTGACTTGGGGATGACTTCATATTCTTTATGTCCACCACAATTTCAAACAGGTCTAAAGGAAATAAACTGTTTTCGTATAATACAAAAATCAAATACATATTATATAAATCCTCACCCTTTTGAGTAAACACTTGATATGCTAATGGCACCACCTTCAATAGCGAGCTCTTTCTCTTTCAGCTTTTCATTGGTAGCAGCCATATCCTGACATTCCATTGAAGGCTGATATTTGGTGTTCTCCGCATCAGATGCCGATCTATGTATGAGCTGAGACACTACTCCATCTGGACTGCCGATTTGCGTGGGAGTGAAGAAATTTAGCTGTGAAGGAATAGGAATTGGAAAAGCCTTATTCACTATTCCAGCCTGATGATCCATTGTCTTGGAGGTAGTTGCTGTGCTCAAGCCAGATTCTACATTCTGAGTACACCCAGGAACTGTTGGGGAGATGGTGATATTTTTCTCATCAACCATTGAAGCAAACAGCAGTGTTGGAGATAGGTTTGACCCACTATCGGTGCCTCTATGTTGAAAACTTTCTGCTGGCTTGTCATTATTTCTCTGCTTTGAATAAAAAAAATGTAAAATAAGTTTTTGGATAGAGAGGTCACAATCATTATGCTTACTTCTAAATTCAAATCCGTTGCACCGAGCTATACGATACTAAAGAATGAATCCACTTGAATAACAGACACATATCTGCCTTGTTGAGTCTATCCCAACAAGGAAATATGAATTAAATGGTAGGAAATAGTAAATCTCTTAAGGAAGATATTATTTTCTTCTTTTAAATCCTGCACAGCTTATGATAGCCATGTACGGTATTTACCCATGGCATTAATTTGTCTGGCTCGTTACTCCACCCTTGGTATGAACCTTCATACTTATGGACTTTCTCTTGTAAAAAATGAATGTACTCGATGACCTACAGACAATTCAGATTAAACATTAATAATCAATAGCACAAACTTTAAAATAAAAATTAAATCATTTCAAATGAATGTACCTCTAATAAAAAAGATGCCTTGTCCCTCTTTTGGTCACTGTGTGGAATAAGCTCTCGTAGCATTTGGAATCTGCATGATTAATTCAAATTTTCTGTCAGATGACTATAAGCAATATATCAACCCTGGAAAAAACAATGGAAGCAGAAAATGACCTTTAACTTCTTATATTATGTATCAAAATATGAAAATACTTCTGTGACAGACATGCAACTTGCAACAAGATAAAATGATCTTATATGTTGATCGGTGAGATGGTGGATGTCGAGAACTAAATCAACCATAAACCTAATAGAACTACTCGGTTTCTTTGTTTTACTCTTACATAAAGCTCATTTTTCTCTTTGGGCTACAGCTTTTATTGTAATTACAAAGAATGAAACAAATTGTCATTACAAGTTAACCACTAGGACCCATCAGTTACTCCTAATTGTAAGGAACTTTTCTTTTGAATTATTTAAGTTCATATTCAGTTCATAATCGAATAGAAAAAGGGAAAGTTCCTTTTACGCCTGCATTCCTACTTGCAAATGCATCTAGTAGCATCGGACCAAAGCTTCTATCAGCTTGGTAGGTAATACTTGCCTGTCATTAATTTTGCTCCTTCTCCGTTGTTCTGTTGCTGAATGCTTTGATCTTGGTGTGTTCGGCTTTTGATCAGTACTCTTCCCATCCACCTTCACCCGCAGTTCTGCTGTAAATGATCACTTATGTTAACTCGTCAGAAATTTTCAAACAAGAGACCTCGAGAGCAAATAATCATTTGTGTCAACCCCCTTCTTATGTGTTTGCCCCCCGGCCGAAAATATGTAGATAAATAAGAAAAAACGGTTATGGCACTAAAAATTTCCTCCTGACTCCCTCTCTGCATTAAAATTAAACTTACAAGAACAATGAATGGCAAAAGACAGGAAGAATAATTGTTGTAAGAACAAAAAATATTCTGAGAAATTTATATATATATATATATATAATTGGTCCAGAATGCATCTCAAAATAGGATTTGTCATGGTTTGAGACTCCAGTGTAAACTTTCTCAAATTAGTTCATTCTCCATACTTCATTCATGTTGATGCAAAAATTTAGCCAAGCGGTATTTACTATTTAGTAGTCCAAATATTACCTCAGAAACAAGTTTCGGGGACTTGTAAACTAAATTTGCCGGAGTAACATAAAAAAGATAAAAATTTTATGACATGTTTCTATGTTCTTTTTAATAAAGTATATTTAAGAGTTTCCAATTAACATCTCTATGAAGATACCAGCTAAACGGAGAAGTTTAACATGAAAATTAATTAAGCAAACTCAAAACATTCTAAAATTTCTATAGAGAAGGCATGCTGCAGCCTTTTTCGACAAGGAAACATTAAAACTTACCTCTTTGGGTATTCGACGGTTCTTTCTTAAGAAAAAATCCTTCTTCGTTTTCTAGAACTTCATCCTGGGCACTATCCTTTGCAGACTTCATCATTTCAATAAAACTTTGGTTTTTCTGCCCGGTTGTCCTGTTGAATCAATTCCAGAAATCCAGCATATACATGTAAATAACCCAACCTCAAAAAGCAATTATTTCCGGTGAATAAAATAAAATCAAGGAATAAAAAGGAGTTTAAACATCAAACAAGAAGCGGAGAGACAATGTGACTAACTGAGATGAAGAGCGAGAGCTGAAGCTACTGTGACGATTGTTGGAAAACGACTGTGACGTTCGCTCCGCTAATGTCCACTGCCCTTGCTTCGCCGGGGACTCTGACACTGAATAAAGCCCGGCCAAAAGCAATTACTACGCAGATACTATACAATTATTATTATTATTATTATTATTATTATTATTATTATTATTAGTAGTAGTAGTAGTAGTTTTTATCGTTGAATACTGACAAACAATGAATTTGGCTAATTAGTCCAGCACACTGCCACGATATATCTATTATCTATAAAGCATGTGGGAAGTAATCAGTCGTCATACTGTAAATAGATGACTTTCTCCGTCTAGTTGTTAAGAAGAAAAAAAAAAATTCTCTGCCAAGCAATTACACTTAGAAGTTATTGTAATATCCATATATAAAACTATTAAGATGATCTGACCCCTTTGCAGACTCAGAAGGTAGAAATTTCACAATATGAACAACTAAAATTAAGAACATTAATTGGAGATGATCAGATAATTCCTTCTGTACATAACTCTCATGGAATCATTTTCCACAATAATAGAACAAGTATACAGCATCAACAAAAGCCGTCTTGTTATTATTCATTGAGAATGGTTAGATGAATCATCAGACATATTAAAAGCCAAATTTTCAAATGGTTCATTATCAAGATCCTTTTTAATAGTGATTTGAGAATGTTAGATGTTATTTTTATTAATATTATCACTGTATAAAAACTTTTTTTAACAAGTGAATTTTTTTTAACATTGAAATTCAAGAACAAGGATAATTTTTTATAATAAATTGCATTTACATTTTTTAAAATTTAATAAAATTTTATCTAATATTTTTATCTTACAGGAATCTCCTCCAATTATCTAATAATATAATATTGTATATATTTCTTAATTATAAAATTTTCCTAATTTCTTGTGTATTTGTATAAATAAAGAAAATTAAAATAATTTAAAAATAAGAGAAGTGTCAGGTAAAATTTTATTAAACTTGAAATCTATAAATGTAATTCGTCTTTTTTGTAACGTGGAAAAAATAACACATAACGAACATGTCGTTAAGTTAAATTAATAATACCATACAATAAATTTTAAATTCCATTTCAATCTTGGGAAACGGAGAGAAAAATGGTTGCTTGATCCTTCTTTTGATTTAGACTATTCATGTTCGTATAAACAAGTTATAGAAAACCCAAGGAAACACTTGATAAAAAAAAACCCCAAGAAAATGCATGGAATTGGTGGTGCTAAACATAGTTGAGTTTGGATAATTATCTTATTAAGTTTATTTAATAAACTTTTAGTCTAAGAATTTGTGATATAAATTGTACTATTGAATTAAAAAAATTATTTTAATCATTTTTATTGAAAATTTTATTGAAACAATCTAAAAAAACTTATGTATTTATATAATTTCAAATAGACTCTGAAAACCACTTCCAAGTACCCCGTGATGCAAGACACAAAAAAAGGGAGAAATTGTTTGGTTTACCTCCTAGAGAGGGTTTCTCGCTCACATTATTCTCCTTTCCTGTCTTTCCCCTCTTCACCGATGACTCTTCCCACAAAGTGAAACCACTTGAAGTATATGAACTGCAGTTGGAGTTGTCATCATTCCTATCCGTACTAGTTGCTTGACGCACAGTGAAAAGGGATGCCTCTGGCTTCGGAACCCTTTGATTATTATTAAAATGTGAAATGTGACTAATACTGTAAGTCCCAATTCCTCCAGGTAAGAGGTGCTCAACTGAATGTGAGGGTGCTGAAGATGGTGGTTTTGGAACCCCTGATGATATTTCATCCGTGGCTTCCTCCTTAGGACTGGTTTTTGTTTCTAGCCGTTCTAGTGGCTGCAAGAAATCGTGGGTCTTGAGGTAACTTCCTATTCACACGTGAAAAAGGCAATAAATTGTCAAGGGAAGAAAAAGCTAACTCTTTCATTCAACCAAAGTAAATAGTGGAAACAGAAACGCACACACAAAATGAATGCAAGAGTCAAGATCAGCTTCGCTAGCTTGGAGACGAATTTTGAGAGCAGCTGATGCATCGTTTTCAATTTCATTTCTAGCTAGCTATAATGCATGAAGCACACAAGATTCGTGAGCATGTGCCTAATAAGTGAACACAGTATGACAGTGACCACGGCATTAGCGTTCAGGTAATCAGAAATATTCCGGAGCATATAATATGGAATAATATTAGTTCTGGTGCAAAACAATATATTCATTATCGATACATTTTTAAATGCTTATAATTTAATTTTTTTTGAAGCGATAAGAACTTAACAACACGAAATAATAAATTTCTATGAGAATATAGCTTAAGTTAATTTTATAGCAAAAACTATAAATAAAATAGAAGTATAAAAAAAACCATTATATTAAAGTAGCCCAAAGACATTAAAACATTTCACCACTTTGGGAGGGAAAAGAAAGTATAGGGATAAGAGGGAGAAAAAGGTTAAGAAAATGAAGGAGACCAAAGAATAAGTACCAAAGAAAAAGGTTAAGATGTTATCAATTTATTTTTAAAAAATTATTAGTTAAATTAAAATAATTAACAATAATATGATTTTATTATTTTATTATTTTATTATTTTTAAAATAATAAATTAGCTTAATATTTTTTTTTCACTAAAACCTCTCAATTGGAGAAATTCGAAGGTACTCAAGGAATGAATTTAGAGAATTTCGGCACAATCATCATTTTCTTGAAGGCTTACAAAAAGTAAAAAATAAAAAAAGGTTACCAATTCCTTCCCTCGTTTTTCCCCTCCCAAATATCTCGTCCAACGCTTACACCAAACAGACCGTATTATACTGTTTTAATTGAAATGCTTATATATATATATATTTAGGTACATGGTACTTAACCTGTTATAACGAAGTATTCTTAAACTTACTACTAATCCATATGCCTGAATTTTAAGAGAGGGAGAGGGAAAAATACAGTGGTAGAGGAATGAGAAAGCATAGCCTGAAGGCCCTAAGTCATCGCAAGCTACTAGGATATTCCAAAACCAAAAATTCGGCCAAAGAGACAAACGTTTCGCTTTGAGAAAAAAAGAGAGCGAAACAAACATATAGCGTCAAAGAAAAGAACATAATTGCATCCAAGTCTTTCGTTTTCGTTTTCATTCCCTTGCGAGGTATGAGGTAGGAGCTAGGAGGGAGAGTAATTTCACGAATGAAAGAGGAAAAAAGAAGACAACACCCACACGGGAACGCTATTCCCTCCTCATCAAGACCTGATGCGAAACGTCAAATCATCTGCTACTCCAATTCCAATTGGGTCCCCTACCATCCCATGTCCCACCCACCCTTTATCAGACGGTGTTAAATACACGTTGTGATGGACACTTTTCCATTCGACCGGAAAGCCATCAGAAGACAGATATATGAATAAAAACGCCACAGAAAATTTTTAAAATAATTAATACGCAGTCCATGAGATTCATGGCCCAGATCCTTTGATTAAATAGCGGTCACGTGCACCAACAACCATGATGTATAACTACTTTCACAATTGAATTATTTGCGAAATTGACCGTGATGTGGAATTTATACGATATTTACACCACGATCCCACGTCAGAGAAAAACATGGAAAAAACAGAGGAAAGGGGGGGAAATTCACACAGTGAATCGTTTTGCATAATTACCAAAAATTAAAAAGCGGAATACCTTGAGAAGGTGGCCTTGGATCTTGTTGGGCAGTTGAATTACTGTAGAGTGACAGAAAGTCATGCGTCGGTTTCCTTCCTGCTCGTGTTCCCGGAAAATTCAGAAAATCTCATACTAATAAAATCAAAAGAAATTCATTATTATTTTTTTAAAAATGAACCAGTTATGATCCGTAACTACCTTCGGTTCCAAAGGGACGCGCCTGAGGAAGCTCCATCAATACCTGAATATTACGATTTTCCGTTTTTCTGTTGTCTTTATCCTTCCCAGTAATTCAACGGAATTTTGAATTTCTGTCTTCCCGAAGATAAAATCTCATAGAATTCAATTCCGTTACCGCGTTGCAAGGCTGAAGTCCTTCTGAATTTGGAAGCCAACGCAGAGATTTCGAACTTGCAACTTCGATCAGTATCTCGCTGACGAAAAATTCTCAGATCTTTTTAGATTACGTCTCCGGCCGGCTGAAGATCGGAAACGCATTCGCTCAATCTTTCGTCTGGGAATAATTATAAACCAAAGCAACTGGAACAAATTTTTGCAGTAGTTTTTCTACGCTTTGTCGTGCATATATCATAGGAAGCTTTCGTGATTGATTTCCATGAAAGTCATTGGACAAAACAGTTTCGCTCCAAAATCATCAATTACAAAGCGTCCAGTGAGAGATTTCACAGAATCTGAAATCAAATATTAGACAGAATCATAATTCAAGTTCCAAAACTTAACTCGTTTTCTGTTCTAATTAATTAGAGTAAACAGAAGAAAACCAACTCGCACAATCATAATTCAACTTAAAAAGCAACAAACTCTAAAAAATTCAGCAACATCAACAACACAAATAGAGAAGTTTAAACGTAAAGATCCAAACGACAAGATAATTTCCGTTGAGAAACATGTAATTACCAGAATAATAACTGTGGAGGCAAACAGGGAGAGTGAGAAGCGTGAGTCAGTTGAAGCAAAGGATGAATTGGAACAGTACCGAAAGTGGAGTCCACAGAAAAATGGAACCACAGAAGAATCTGAGAGCGGTTGACACCAAAGATATCTCTCTTTCCTCCTCTCTCTGTGTCTGGCCTTTTTTAACCACTTTCTCTGTCTATTCCTTTGTAGCTCTGAAAACGAGCACTACGGCGAAAGATGAGGGTCTCGGGTCGGACCCTGCCCTTTCTCTTTCTCTTTTGTCTGTTGAGTTGAGAATTGATAATTGAGATGAAAGATGTTTTTATATAGTTTCTTGCGTTCTGTGTTTTTCGCCATCCATTTTCATCTTCTTTCCCTTGTTTTTTCTCCGTCAAATCTCAAACTCCGTTTATAAACGTCGTTGCGGCGGGTAACGACGTTAAATCCGTGACAAACGGTTTATTCTGTGCCCGACTTCGCCGTTTACTTAAGTATACGGTTATATGGGCCGGGAGACGTGACGTACTATTCAAAACACATTTTCTTTCTAAAAAAATATACACAATCTCCAATTAATCAATTATTAATTAATAACTTTAATTTTCATACATTATAAAAAGTTATATTATTAATAAATATAATTTTTTTAAATAAATATTATATAAATAAAAATTTAGAATAATATTATAATTATAATTAAATGACATTATAAAAATTGTTTTTATTATATTTTACTTAAATTTTTAATTAATTGTGTCCTGTCAATAACAAAAATTAATTGTGTCCGGATTCCTAAAGTCCACAAAGATACATACAGTACAGTACCTTGGAGAGGAATTTGACAGTATAAAGTGAGAGTTATACCTTAAAAAATAGTTATAATTATTAATTAAAAGATTAATTATCAAACAAATAATAAAATGCGTGTATATATTTAATTATAGTACTGTTAAATTTTTAATTAATGATTATACTTTTATATTTTATTCTTTGAATGTATTATTTACTTTTTAAAAAAGATAAATTGTATGTTTAAAGAAATGTTATTTTCTCACATATAATTGTTTATTTATTTTAAATTTTCTTCAAAATATAAAAAAATGAAGGATAATTTATATAAAATAGACAAATATGTATAATATTTTTTAAAATAAACGACATTTATTCTAGCAAGATAAATGTCAAACATTGTTTTTTTCATTGTATGACGTATTTTAAATCAAATAATAATTATCTAAGTTTATGTTTATAAAAGCATTTAGGATTTCAAAACTCTTAAATTAGAATGAAATTAGTTTGAAATATTACATTAGTTGCCCAAAGAAAAAGAATTTCTTCCTTTTACATCTTAACTGAACATAACTCGAGGTTCATTGCCTTGTCAACTACAAATGTAAATACAGGTGCACTCCATTATTACCTTTTCTATCTTGTTGAGAACACACTGCCAAGTGATCATAGAATAATTTAAGATTTTATTACATCTGTTTATATTTTTAATTATTAAATATAAAATATTTAATAATTTATATTATTATAATAATGAATATTTTTATTTAATACTTTTTATAAAATAATAAAATATATAAAAAGAATAATTTTAAATCATTTCAATTAATAAATATAAAATCTTAAATATTTTTTATAGTTTAAGTTAATAAATATGTAAATTTTTATTTAATATTTATTTTATAAGATAGTACAAAATTAAATAAAAGCATTTGCAAGAAGATCTAAAAAAATCGTAAAGAAATATAGCAAAGCTGGTGAACATGTAAACCCTGAAAGCTATTGTTCGAACTTCGATGGGGAAGGCCTAATTTTGCAAGGACACGTCACTTGGTCTCTTCAGTAACTGATTGGATAATACTACGAGCAAAAACAGTAGTGGAGGATAAAATATAAATAAAAATTACAATGGAAAATAATTAATTAATTTATAAACAAATATTAAATAGTGAAAATATATTTTCGTAAATCATATATAAACAAAATGTTATATTCTCTCATTTATTTATATGTTTTTAAAATCTTATTTTTTTTCTACTTTCTTATCGAAAAATATTACTGGAGACGAAATACAAAAATTACACCTTTTCATCATACCATATAAGATTTTTGAAATTAAAAATAAGGTAATTTCGTTTTTTTTTTTTTTTTAAAAGTCACGTGAGAGGGAAGGGTAACCAGAGCGTTGACGTAGGAACAGAACGCAGTTGACGTCCTTAAAATGAAATTAAGAAAGAGATAAATATACAGGTGATGATTAGTGCACAGATCCCTAGCAATATCATCTGAGTAAATTACTTTTAAGTAAACTGTAGCATTTTTTAAAATTGGAAATGGATTTACATTTTCTTGTTTTGTTTTTTATCCACAAGAGATAAAGAAAAAAATAAAAAAAGAAGAGAGAGAAAAGGAACAGAAGATGTTGGTGGTAAGGGAGGAAATGTCACGTGCTGCACCACCTCCCGTCTCGATATCCTGATGGATGATGGATCTTTTTGGCTGTGCCGTCAAAAGCGGGATTTTTTTCTTTTTTTTTGGACTTAAATCTAGCTCTGTTTTCTCTTTAGTACTCTTTATCATGCCTTCTCCTATGCCTCCATGTGCATGGTCCTCAAGATTCTCCCACCCATACCCACCACACACATGACCAATATATGTACTCCCACTAATTGCTGTTTTTATATACGAAAATGTTTTTCTCACAGTAATATACACTCTTAGATTATGAAGAAAATCAATAAGAGAAAATAAATCATGTGTAACAAGTAATATGATTGAAAATTAGATCAAGACAGAGAGTAGATAGATGAAAAAATATAAGGGTATGAAAACATTAAATTAAGACAGGAAGAAATTGATAAATCGTGATAGATGGTATGATTAAAAAGGATAAGTATAAATAAAATATGATACAAAGAGTGTATAAAATATGTAAAAAGAAAATTACAACAAAAATATATACAAATGGTTGGTTCATGTCATATGTATATATTACCTTCTTTCCATTTTATTTGTTCATTTTAAAGGATAGCCTATAAATTAATGAAGATAATTGTTTGTATCAAAATTATTTAAAGTTTTTTAATATGATATTTATTATCAATTTTTTATAATTTATAATAGGAATATAAATATTTTAAATTGGGTAAACATAAAATTATAATTAAAAAGACAATAATCAATATTTTTTATAAAAAAAATAAAAATAAAAATGAATGTTTCTTCCACAAATAGAAATATAAATAAAAAGCAAAGGTAATAGTTATATTTATATTCTTCATCCTTCATGTTGCTGTGATAGGATATCGCTACAGTACTGTTGCTAATTAAATTTATAATGTTTTTTAAACTTATCTTATTGGCTAATTCTTTAAATCGTTATATTGGTTTTTATATTTTTTTAATCTTCAACAGTTGATCTAAATTCATTTTAATTTTAAATGTAAATATTTTTTACTCACACAAACAAAGAAATTAAAAAAAAAAGTAAAAGCATTATTTGATCTCAATTCATTGCAACGATTTTTTCATCTAAAACTATCTGACTCCTTTTACGTTAATTCTTACATTTTATAATTTAATGTCCCATACATATAATTGATAGAAATAGTTTTTTATATGATCCTCAATTAACATAAAAATTATACATTTAAATATATTTTTATGAGTTTTTTTTATTTTAGTTTCTCTAATTTTTTATAGCTTTATATCTGTACAACTTATGTTTTACTTTTTCTCGTTAAAGTAGTTGTATAAATAATTGATATGTTACAGTTTTTCGTTAATCGTATTATTTTCACTATAAACCAGAATTCCTAATTCTAAAAAAATAAGAATTAAATATAAAAAATGTTTACAAGAATTAAAACTGAAAACCCTTAAAAATATACTTGAACCAAAATTAAAAATATGTCACGTTACTAAGTTGATTATGTACGGACACGGACATTTCAACGTATGTCTCGGTTTAGTTAACCCATTAAAATCGAACTAACAATAAAAGTTGACGTAATTTGCATAAAAGTTTAAATTTAAATTTACCTAAATTCAAAAACATTATCTTTATTATACAGCAAAAAGCCTTTGTCACGGTCTTCCGCTTTCCGCCGGCTGAAGCTTCCTTCTACCTTCTTTGTTTGTTTTGTTTTCTTAATCGTGTTTTATAATTATTTCTATCACTTTGAAATAAACAATCGAATATCAATTTATTAATGAAATGATTCTTTAGCCCTCCGACAATCATGGCGAGCATTTACACTGTGATGCAAAGATACAATGGGACAGCTTGGAGTGACGATATCCATACATCTTTATCTTTCTTCTTTCTTCTTTCTCTTTTCGGAGATATATAACAACACACATCTTATGTTCCGGATTATACTAATTAATTAATCCCGTGCAATAGCAAAAGGACCATGTTCATTCATCTCAAGTTCTCTATACATTCTACAAAATACAGACACTCAAAATTCGACATCTGGCAATGCTTTGCCGTCAAATATAAACAATTGGGCAAGCCTTTATTAAACACAACAAAGTTTAATTCCTAGTAGCCGTCACTTGTTAAGAGTACTTGATTTCGTAGTTTCTAAAATGCTCAATTTACAAACAAGTTAGTGAGCATGCATTAGCAAAATGTAATTATTATCTAATCGTGAAAGTTATATGCTATATACATTGTTATAGATACACAACTAACAATTTAAATACGCAAACAAACCCATTCATCAAAGAAGCGTAAGGAACATATCATATGCTTTTGGGGCAGATCTAAATGATAAATTGATTAAAATGTCAGTAAACATGTCACAGGAGGCAACAAAAAGAAAAGGAACAATATAAGTATTGAATACATCTATAATTTTTTAATCAGGCATGGCAACGGTCAGGTATAGGTTTTATGTTTCTTGTACTCGTATCATACCTGTGTCCGTTTTTGTTTTTGTTGAATTTATAATTTTTAAATTATTTATGTAATTTATTATTTTTCTAATTTTATATAATATTTTAAAATAATCAAAATATTTTGATAATTTTAAAAATAAAGCAGGTATAAATTTTTCTTCCATACCTAATTCCGAAAAATGTTTTAGATGTAGGAGATCTCAATTCAATTGTGTTTTTATTTTTTATTTTTGTCAAATGGTTTAATCCAATAAAATGATTATTTCTTATTTGAAATCTGTAAAACAATAATTTCGATCATATCACACATTTCAGTGCACTGGATCATTTAATTTTCTAAGAGGTTTATATAAAACATTTGCAATGAGAGAAAATTAATTGATACCATATATTAAACTTATAAAATTATATTAGTTACGAATTTTTTAATATCAACATTTAAAATTATATTAGTTATTTATTTTTAATATGTAAATTTAAAATTTTCAACCATTAAATTAAATATTTTTAAAAGGTTGATTAAGTTTATCAAATATTATAAAAATAAAAAATCAATTAATATTTTATCATTTTATTTTAATATATAATATATTGTTTAAAATACAAGTAAATATTAATTATTATATAATATATTTATAAATTTTTAAATTATATAAAATTTAATATATATACATATATAGTTATAAAAATAAGATCATATGATTTAATAATCATATTTTAAAATTATTAAATAATATAAATAAATTAAAAATTTTATTTAAAAAATATATTAATAATAAAATTTATTTATTACATTAAAAAATCATTTAAAATATTTTCACTTGTATATAAATACATAGAATATTTATTAGTTTTATTATCTCATACATTTAGTGCATCGATTAAAATGATTAAATATAAAAAAATCATTAAATCAGTAACCAAAACTTTACTTAAAATAATAAAAATTTCTTTATTACATTAAAAAAATATTTTAAATTTTAATCTTATATATATATATATATATATATATGAAAGGAAGGAATGTAACGTGAAAAAGTGATTGGCGATTCAGCGGTCAGTTTGGTCAGTTTCGTGAGTGGTGTTACGGATGGAAGGAAGGGGATGGGGGCCACGTGAGTTGACCCCAACTCACGTGCATAAAAACAAAAGGACTATGCGCAACATAACTTCTATTATAGGCGTTCACAGGATCACAGAACTGCACTTTCGATTAGGCCAAGTCACGGATCACCCTCTCCCTCCCAACCTTTTTCACTTTCACATACCACTCCCATGCCAAACACTAAATTACTGTTGCCTCCTTAGTTCCAAAATTTAAGATCGTAAGACACAAAAGTATATGCAAAATCGGAAACTTAATTTAAGTTATTCTATTCGTTCTTTTATGGGCAAGGATATTTTTTAATATGTAAAAGAGTAAATCTTATCATTAACTGCTATTACATGTTATGAACTGATAGACACACCTTCATTAATTTTCAACCAAATCAGTATTTTAATTTTATATTTTAACTCTTGATATTTTATTTTGGTTCTCTAACTTTTAAATTGGTCATTTCTATTAGTTTCCATCAATTCTATTAATAAATACAAAATAGAATCTATGATTGCAGAAATCGTTGAAGCTATATAGCTTTAGGTCTGATCCAAAACTTGTAGGGTATTTATCATAACTATTAAATTTTGAATGTGGTAAAATAACTCTTAAGGCGTAAAACTATTTATTTGATGGATGCTGCAATGACTTTATTTACAATTATTTTATTTATTACTTTAAAGATTTATAATTCGTCTATTTTATTTTTAAAAAATCATTTAATTAGATTCATAGAAGTAAAGCAGCTTCCCAATAGAAATTAAAGGTACGCATCTAGATTTTAACTTTTGTCCTATTTCAATTTGATTTGGTAGCTCACTCATGAAACGTTGTTCTTATGTTATTTTTATTTATTTTTTTCTCTTCTATTCTAAAATCATCCTTCCTTCATTATTTGTTATATGTTTAGTGATTAGTTGTTTAAAATTAAAGTAATTTATATGAAATTCAAATTTGAGTTTCACCAATTTTTTTATTATTTACTAAAATAAAATTTTTGCTGAATAATATTTTAATGCTCATTTATTTTAATAAGTATGTATAATTTTTTTATATAATTTATACTGAAAAAATATTATACAAATTTTATATTGATAATTTTAACAAATTCAACCGTCGAATAATATAATATTAATATAGTAGTTATTCAAAAATAATTTTAAAAAATCTAAATTTATATATACAATTTTATAGTTAATATTTACTTAAAATTTTAAAAATATATTGTGATAATTTTGGTAAAATTAGCAGATAAATTAATTAAAAATGAAATGATAAAAAACTAAAAAATTGAAAAAATAAAATCTTAGATAAAAATAAAAATTGATAAATTATTAATTAAATTAAATTTTTTAATAAAACTAAAATTAAACTAATTAATTAATAGTATAAATAGATAAATAAATATGACATATTTTTTAACAAAATAATATTAAAATTAATTAGATAAAAATTTTATTTTTAAAATTAAATTAAAGTTTACAATTTTATTTTTTATTAACAGTTCAATATTATTTTAATTAAATAAAATAAATAATATATATTAAAATAGAATGATTTATAATAATATAAAAATAATTTTATCAAAAAGATAATATTAATATGAAAAATAAAACAATATTAAATATATAAAAATTAATACATAAATCAAATATATATTATAAAAATATATTAAAGGTAAAAAAAAAATATTACATGTACAAAATGAAAAGTATAAAAGTTATTTGAGGTAATTTTTAAAAAAATATTCGTAACAACTTAAAAAACGTTAATAATTTTGTAAAATAAACTATTATATTCAACAGAAATAAAATACTTTAAAAAACATTCGAGCTACATGAAATATTTTAATAAATATACTTTATATAATAAATAAAGTTTATTTGATAAAAATTAAATAATTTTTAAATTTTACAAATTTGATAAAAAAAAATTTATTGTATGGAATTTGAATAAAATGTAATATTTTATTAAAAATTTAATTTAATATGTATCAAAAATATATATCGTACATTAAAATAAAATATTTAGTAAACTATAAAATTCTTTGTAAATTATATAAAATTTTATAAACGTAATTTTTAATAATGAAAATTTCTTGTTTAACAATTACATTAAAATTTTAATAACACGTTCAAAAATTATTAAATAACATAAATTTAACAACAATTATTCTAAAATAAATTAATGTTCATCCTAATTTTAGAGTTATGTAACGTTCATATATTGTGACAGATAAATGTGAATATTTTCTTCCAAATCTTTACGGCTTCAAAATATTCATATAATTTTGAACATAATTATTATTCTCTCCATTTTAAATTGATTAATATTTAATATTTTTCACACAACAAATAAAATAATAAATAATATATTAATTAATAAAAATATTTTACTAAAGTGTCCCTAAAATTTTTTGTTGAACAAATAATCATAAATCATAATACTCTAAACTTATTATATTTATTATTTCTCTGGAATCAAATTAAAATATAAAATTAACATTTTATTGAAATTTAAAATTGGCACTTAATTTAAAATTTAAAAACTTAAAATTATAAGAACAAACCTGGAGTAAGTATTCCTTTGCCTTAACCTGTGGTCGGCCAAATTTTTGTTTTCTCCATATTTCTTTTCTCTTGCCTTTTCTTTATTTGCCCGATTCTGTTTTCTTCTTCTACCTTCATTTACTTGGATTTATACTTTTATCTTTATTCTTCTTCCACTTCTTTTATCATTATGACAATATTTTAATCATATAAAAATAAAAAATTAGCTTTTAAAATTTATAAATTCAAATAAAAATGTTATAAAAAATTTCAAATTTTATGAAGATATGATGCACTTAAAAAAATTCATCTACTGATGATTCATTATTAAACTTACTCTAATTAATACAGATTTCACTTAATGAAAAATATATATTAGTGTAAGTAATACGGATTTATGTCACGGGAATTATAATAATAAATATTTCTGTTATTATGGAAGTAATATTGTAAACTTTCAATTTAATTTAAGATTATACTACCGATAACTAATTAAATAATAAATTTGTAGTAAATTTTGTAAAATAATAATTGGAAAAGCCTAATTTTATGTTTAGATAGAATAATTTGAAATTACTATATTTTATATATTTAAATGATAACAAAATTTAAAAATGCAGACTTTTGTTTGAGTAATTTTTGTATTAAATAAAGAAAATTTTAAATGACCCTATTTAAAAAAAATTCTAATTTTTTTTATTATACTAGTTTCTTCTTAATTATAAATTTATAATTTTCTTATATTTTATTTTATTTTTAAATAATTAATTATCCGTTATTTATAAATTCTTAAATTTTCCATTTAAATACAAAATAAATGTCCAATAAAAATATTGATGGCGACATGGAATTGCTTAAAGAAACACCATATTTTATTAGCTAGAACGGATTTTTGATAAATATAGATAAACAAAGTATTTTATTCATTTGTATATTATAAATTTAATTTTTTATCGTTAGATAAAAGTGTTTTTAAGAGTTATTCTCATTTTGTTAAGTCATATACTTTTTATGTTAAACATTTATTTGTTATCTTTATCTAAATATGTTTTATCTTTTTAAAATTATTTATTAAATTTAATCTTAATTTTATTTTAATTTAAATTTAAAATCTTTATATATTGTAGCAAATTTAAAGATATCATTCTTTTTAGATAAATTCAAATTTAATAGTATTTTAATGTTAATAAATGTTAATTTTTATTTTCTATATATCATATAAAAATAGTTATATATTATGGTTTAATATTTTTTAATTTTATATCCAATTTTAAAATTTCTTTTTAATTTATTTACTTTTTACTTTATAATTAAATTCTTTTTATTTTAGTTTTTTACTTTAATTTTTCTCCCTCCACGTTACTTTTTTAAGAATAAAAAATAAAACAAATAAAAAAATAAAATTTTCTAAAATAATTAATATTATGAACCGAAGTTGAAGTACGGCAGCTCCCTGAGTTTTAATTATCATTGTGATTTTCAAAATTAGTTCTTTCCACATGATGCACATGTTCACGTACTTGATTTTTTAATGGCTCCAAAATAGGTCTACCACATCCAGCGCTATCATTATATATATTCTATATTTTCAAACTAATAACTTATCTGTACATTACAATGCTAATTATAAGTTTAAATAAATTTAAAAATTAAAATATATAAATATTATTATCAAAAGCTATAAGATCATATATTTTAAATTAAAATATAAAAATATTATTATTGATAAATATTTTATTTTATTATACAATTACATTAAAAATTTTGAAATTGAAAATAAAAAATATGAAAAAAAATCCTTTCTTTTGGGTAAGATAAAATAAATTATTTAAATAGAGATATATTATATTTAATCATATTAATTTGATATGGTTCATTAATTAAAAAAATAATAATTCAATTCAAATTGCAATCTATTAAAATTTAATTATATTAGAAACATATTTCTTTAATTTGATATAATATGTTTACATTTAAAATTTAAATTCTAAATTTTAAATTTTTATCTCAAAATTTAATTTTGAATTAATTAAAATTTAAACAATGAAATTTTAAGAAATTTAAAATATAAAAAATAATAAAATTAAAAAAAAATCCTCAATTAAATCATCTCCTTTCAAAGATACAACAAGCCAACATAAATGATACTTAGTAGTCATTCAAATTGGTTTTTGATAAAATTTGTTAGATTCAATTTGAGTATTGAAAAATAAAATTTATCAAAATGTTGTTAAACTTCTTCTGTTAAAAGATTTTTATTTAATTTAATAAAATTATTTATAGTTTATATAATATATGTATTTTTATTTTATAAAAGCTTATTTCTTATAAAAAAAAGAGACACTATTACTGATAATATATAAAATTCACAAATGAAACAAAAGGAGAAAATTGTGAGGAGCTTCTTACCCAAATTTTTTTATAGACAATGATATCGAAATTTTAATTTAAATTCGTCTTTTTTTAATGCTAAAACATGTAAATAATGTATATATATATATATATATATATATATATATGCATAACAGTATTGCGAAATATAGATCAAAAGGATATTTGAGTTAAGACAAAAATTTAAAATAAAAAATTATATATTTAACATTGATAAAAAAAAACTTTGAACCGAAACTATTTATATATGTATGATTACATGACATTTAAGAAAATTCATATAAAAAATTCAAAAATCATTATACGTTGTGGAAGTATGGGTGATATATCAACTAATTAACAAGTCGCGTAGGCAATTTCATTAAGTTAAACAAAGTTTTTTAATTATGGGATTAATATGTTTAAAAAAAATTGGAGACTATTTGATGATTTTTATTTTTTGTGAACTAATATAGATTTAATAAATTTTTCATAGATTAATTTGGGTGTTTAGTCAATGTGAGTGTATATATATATATATATATATATATATATATATATATATATATATAACTTATTTTAAAAATAAGTTTATTATTAATTATTTCATTTAATATTTTTAAAAATATTAAATTTAATCAATTAAATTATTAAATTAACAGATTTTATTGTATAAATTATGTATATAACATTTTTAAAAAATTTAATATTTTAATTAATAAATTTAAATTATCATCTATTAATATATATATATATATATATATTTCCTAAAATAATATTAATTTTTATAAAATTTTAAAAATTTAAACTATATAATAAAATTTATTAATTTAATTTTTAGATTATAAAATTCAATTGTTTAAAAAATAAATAAAATAACTCGTAATACAATTAATTTTATAATAAATTAATTTTTACTCTTATATATATATATATTATTTGTAGTATATTAAATTTAAATACTTATACTATTTAATAATTTTTATATAAAATATAATTTTTACCAGTTCAACCTTTAATTTAATAGTTCTTATTAATAAATTATATATAATTATAAATATTTAAATTATTTAAAATTTGAGATATACAATCTTAAAATATTATTATATAATTTAATAGTTAAATTAATAAATTTATATTTTATAAAAAATATTAAATAAAGTAAATATTTAAGAATAATCTTTTTAAGTTATTTTCATTTTTTTAAAATTAAATTTTATCAGTCTAATTAGTAAATAAAAAAAATTTATTAAGTAAATTAAAATCTATAAAATTTTAAAATATTTGAAAATTTACATATTTCATAAAATAAATTTAGTTTAATATATATATATATATTAAATAAAATTGTTAAATAAAAGATTATATCTTTTTAAACCTTGTGAATCCTTATAATTTTAATATATATGTATATATAATAACGATTTTTATTGGATAATTAAATTAATAAAATTTAATATTTTAAAAATATTAAAAAAAATAAAATATTTTAATTAAAATTAGTCTTAAAAATAAGTTAGTTATCATTGTGCGTGTGTCCAACATGCATTTGTGAAAAAACGACGAGGTCCATTAAAAGCTAAAAGAGTATAAAGTGCATCGAATTTGTTCATTTCAAATATGTCAAAGGAAAGCAGGGAAAGACACATAGTAATTAATTTATCGGCTTTGTGACGCTGTTTGACAAAGTAACTTCAAGTTATATGGATATATATATACATCCCCATACGAGGACCACATGTACCATGAAAAGGCTTCAAGAGGATAATTTGTCGTCTAACTTTTTTTTTCAAACAACACACTTCGGGCTAATCTCGGAAATGACATGCTGGCGCCTCTTGCAAATTAAGCAATACGATAACGTTTCTTAGCTGTAACTTGCCACTTCTACACGGCTTTGCACATTGCCACATTTTGTTAGATTAAGAAACTCTTACATGTAAACATACTAGATCCATGCCATGAATTAAACTTAATAATTATGTATTCTGTTTATTTTATTGTTAGTGAAATTAATTACTGTTGGATAACAAGCTAGTATATTGAAAACTTTCTTATTCGTCCACAGATAATTTAATTATTTATTTATTGATAACTTAAAGACGTATACATTTGTATAAATGAAAAATATATTCATATATATGGAACGGTGACTTACATCCATAATACATTCGGTGTAAGTCATCAGATTTTTTTTTAAAATTAATTCAACTGTTTCATTTAGATAAAAAAAAATGAAAAATAGAAACAATCATTTTTCTTTTATAAAATTCTTATATAGTCTTAATTTAAACATAAGGATCTTCTGTTATGCTAGTATTTTAATACTTCAAATTCAAAATGTCCTTAGGGTCATAATGAGATTTAAAAACTTTTGTTCAGATAAGTACACTCAGTAAGAAACTCCGCAATGAAATTAATAGAACCAAGTAAATAGGCATCCATTGTCACTAAAAAAGGTATTTGCTAACAATTAATATTTTTTAAATATAATTATTTAGTATAGATTTTGTCTAACAAAAATTAAATTATTAGTATAACATGCTATTATATATTTTTAACTAGCTATATTTCGTTCTTATTTATTTTAAATTTAGGAAATATTTTTTACATTTTTTAATACAGAAAATATATTATAATACAAATGCATAATTTAAATATAAATTTTGATTATATCTAAAAAATTAAAATTCATTTTATTAAATCAATTTTACTAAACTCGCTAAATTTTCGAACTTGTTCGTTTTAAAACTATATATATATATATAAGTTAAACTTTGTAAGATATGAGTTGGCATTTCGAAATTTTAAGCGTCAACCTCATCTGTTTTACTTATGAACATATTTAAAACTATTTATATTAATGATTTTTAAATAAATTAAAAATTTCTTTAAATGAATTAATACATTTTAGTTTATATATAAATTAATCAATTTAATTTTTTAAAAAATAAATAAATGAATATAATCAAAATATTACATTATTATTATTATTATTATTATTATTATTAAACGATCTAAACCTAACCTTTATTACTAAATAGGCTTCTAAAAATAAATTGACCTAAGTCATGTAGTCAATCAGTATGCCCTAGTCTTTAATTAATATGTCTAGGCCGTAAATATCTAACAAACACGATAATTTAATTATAAATAGTTAAATGTAATTAAAATATTATTTAAATTAACTTCAACAATAAGTTTATACTAAAATATATATATTTTTTTAAAATTAAAATAGTCAAAATTAATTTTAAAACAACAAAACAAACGAGAGCAAAGTATATTATAATAAAATATTTATAATCTTTATACATTTCAAAATTATTAATATTTATTTAATATATTTTATTATTTGTTTTTATTTATCTTTGTATTATATTATTCCTCATATTTATCGTTTTTTCTCACTCTCAAGATACATAACATTCCAAAGTGTCAACACAACACTTTTCATAACCAAATGGAGTTTTCTATTGAAGATAAGATTAAAATAAGAAAAGATTCTAATGCATAAAGACAGCATACCAGGTTCATGTACGCAATCGCAACCCGGCGCTTCCTAAACATAAAATAATAGTTCGAAAGAAAGTCTCATCAAATAATTGCTTTAGTGTGTTTTTAGTTAAATTAATTCAACCATACATTTTTATTAAAATATATGTTTAGTATTAAATTATAAATATACCCTAAACTTCCTTATCGGCATCGGGTCGATTGGTTATAATAATTGTTTTGATGGTATTTGTTAAATTTAAAAACAAATGACAAATAAAATGTAAAGGACAAATTAAACCTCATTAAATAACCCCAACTTTTTAATAAAGAATAAAGAAGTTCCATTTCCATCTAAACAATGCTCTATCGATATAATATCTTTATCAGAGGATGAATAACAGAATCGTACTTTTTTTTTAAAAACGATAGAAAGCAGAAATAAAATATACCAGTAAGAACGTGACATTCTAATTCTGCAGGGCAACGCACTTTTTCAAGTCTTAATTCATTTACTTTTTATATAATATTATACAAAAAGAATATCTCAATCATTAGTTATGCGTTTCATATTCAAGTTTTGTATTAAATTGTTCAATAATATGGATGCAGAAAACACACACACACATATATATATATATATATATATATATATATATATATATATTAAATTTTGCTGATAAGAAATATTTAGATTTTCCTGCTAAGTATTCAGAATTGAAACATCGTATGTACCTTGAAACATTGTCTCACAAAGTATCTAAATTTAAAACAAAAGTTTTGCACATTTTCATTTAAAATAAAAAATAGAAAAAATTTAACCATTTTGTTAGTTTTAACTTTCAAAAATGATAAAATTTTATGTATTTATCAATTTTTATATTTTAACACTAATTATTATATTTTTAATAAAAATTATCAACTTTATATGCTTAAAATTAATATTAGGAGCTGCGATTAACATTTTTTTAAAACTAAAATACACTTTTATATACATAATTCAAATCAATTCATTTGTATATATTAAGTTATAGTATTTTTTTTATCATTAAGCATGCGAATTAATTAATAAAATACTGATCTACTTTAACTAAAAATTTTATATTTAAATTTTGAGTATGCAACATATTATTTATAATACATTATCTTAAAAAAAATTTGTTTTTTAGACTATTTTTAAAGAATAATGTATGTTTTTGTTTAAAAAATAAATTCAAACTATTTAAAAATGATTATAATTTTTTTTTATAATTTGTAGTACTTATTAATTTATATTTTAAAATTTAATATAAATTTTAAAATACATATGATACCTTATTTCATTATAAAAAATATATAAAAAAGAAGGGTAACTAAGCACTGAAATAATAATAAAGTTGTATATATATCCGTATTTATATTTAAAAATATAGATAATACTATAGTTACTTTTTGGTTAAAAAATTATATTCATGCCATGTGCTGGCTAAGAAGGTGGTGACATTCCTCTGTGAAGGAATCAGTTTAGGGATCAGTTAACAAATCCATTTTAATTTGGGTGTTGTATAATTTTGATGAATTCATCCCCCTCCACCCTTCAACAGTCTCTAGACAAGTCATGATCCTAATAGAGACATTCTTGCTAATAATCTAATTAACAAAGTCACGCACACGACACACACACACACTGCAAGACGAAGCCCACTAATGTAACCTAGCCTTAACTTTTTAGCTTTTTTCTTTCTTTGTTTTTTTTTCCCCAAGCGATAGGTATATTTAATTATTAAATTAATAACTACTAAGTAGCTATAACTATAAGTTATTATGCCCCTTAAAAAAACTATAAGTTATTTATGCCATAAGCCAGCTGATGTAGAATAGAATATCCTACAAGGTTGCTGCACGTCTTAATTGGATGGACACGTGTCAACTTTTCCGTATAATCCGCATCCCGTCACGTGATTAAAATGTTTCCTACTTTCTCTCTTCACGTGGCCAACTCATCCAATATCGTTACTGGCTCCACCCAATTTTATATAACGTTTTCTGACGGAAATTTTTACGTTAATAAACATAAAAGAAGAGTGCAAATTGAATTGACCTTTCATGCACTTCTAAAACCTACTTTTAAAAAAGTTTATTAAGTTCAACTGTTGATTTTATTTTTGTTTTGTTTTTTCGATTGACTAAGGATTCATTAATTTTAGCTCATATTTTTTAAAATTTCAAAATTTACGCCTATATCATTTATCCCTTAAATAACAAATGCGTAATTTACTATTAAGTATTTAAAAGATGAAGACAGTAAAATTTACCGTATCCTTATATTAGAAGATATACCAACAGTTCTTATGTGGATAAATAAATAATAAATATATGTACTTATAATAATTATCTCATAAATAATATAAAATTAATAACATAATTCATTATTCAGGATTTTGATAATTTATAATTGTTAAATAACTTTTATTATTATTTTATTCTTATAAATTTTATGTTATTTGATATTAAAAATTTAATAATGTGAAATTATATAAAATATATTTTTTTACTTCATTAATAATTTAAGATGCTTCATGATTTATAATTTTTTAAGAAATAAGGATTATTTATAATTAGTAACTGTTTTTATGGTATTTTTAAGTTATATAACAATTATTAAATATTTTTTATCATAGAATATTTTTCTTAAATTATTTTATTAAATATTTCTGTGTTATTTTATGTTTATGATCGTTGGGTATAGTTATTTTAATATTCTAATAATAGATTATTTTATATAATAAAATTTTCATATAATATTTTATATAATGACAATTTATTATTATATAATAATAAACATACATAGGATGATAAAGAATATATTATAATAAAAATTATAAATTTTTATTTTATCTGAATTTCATTAAAAATATTTTATCATTATTCTATTTAAAAAATTATTATTATTATTGTTGTTGAAAATATTATAATAATTTCAGAAAATTTATGATAGTAATTATCATTCTAATATGTTATGAGATTTTTTTTAAAATTTTAGTATCATGTATTTTTTTCTGATTTTTGGAATAATAATTTTACAATCTTAAATTTTTATAATAACATTTTTATTAAAAATTATTGTATACTTATTTTTTGACTACCTGTTTTTAATTTTTTATAATATTATTTTAGATGTTATTTTTTCATTTTAAATTTAAATAAATTATTTATTTTCATGTTTTATTTAAAAACTGTTTAACTATTATTTAATATTATTATAATATTTATTTTTTATATTTTATATTTTTAGTTTTTTACAATTTTAATAATTTTTATTTTTATATTATTTTAATTTAATAGTTTATTTTGAATTATACATATTAAGACAGATTGGGAATCGAGTGAATGCTGATATAATTATTTTTAGAATAAATTTGTAAAAACAAATTTAAGTTTCTAAAATATAAAATTTATTTACATAAATTATTAAGTAAATAAAATATTTATAATAATATAGTAACATTTTTTCTAAAAATATGATGATATAAATTAATAAAAATATATTTCAAATATCAATTGAATGTACTAAAAAATATTAATATCTAACTAAATATGAAGATATCGAGTTATCATCCATAAATATTATACGAAGTCAAAACTTTTGATTCACAGATTTTTAGTTTAGATTGTTTTCTTTACTAGACAAGTAAGAGATTACTTTTTTAAAATATAATTCTCTCACAGAAGTATTATTTTTTCTATGTTATATAGATTTTGAAATCAAACCTAAAACTACGTATTTACAATAGTTAAGTTCTTTTTAATCGGTCCAATACATTTTAATATTTACTTTTTTATTTTATATATAAATTGCAAGATAATGATCAACTTTAATCATATTCTCCTCCGACCTCCTTACCCAGTTTTTAATTCTCACAAAACTACTTGAATGTAACCATAGTTACTTAACATACTACTAGAAATCTTTTCCAAAAATTGTTAACGGGAAATCAAAATTCAATAAGAAAGCGAAAAATTCCATTATAGTAATATGAACTATTTGAAATTTATAAAAGAATTATATATGCAACAATTCGTTTTTTTTTTCAAAATTTTGTCGTAATTGAACTTTGTTTTTTTTTTTTTTTAAAAAAATCTAAAATTATTTCAAGTTTAAATTAATTGAGTCTAAATTCAATTTGCTGAGGATGCCTTTTTTTTTATTATTATTATAATAGTTAACTAGCTCATATAATTCACACTACGAATTCTAAAATATTCAATAATTAAATGTTTTTACTGTTGTAATAATGTATGACATGTGCATATTTCCTGATTTAAATTATGATTCATCTTCATCAAAACTTATATACAAGGAGCACTTTCACATCATCAAATTAAAGTTTTATTTACATATTGTTATTTTATTAAGATATTTATTTATTAAAATGTTTTTTAAAAACAATGAAAGAAAATATTAATATAGACACTAGAAATATTCAAAACCATATAAAATACATAATGTTACAGCATAATAAAACAACATCTGAGTTATCATAATTTTTTTAAAAAACTTATCTTCATTACTTTTATATAAATTGTGCACCTTCTTAAGATTACGTTAGATTTGTTTGGCACCAATAGCAAAAAAGCAGTACACTTAGGTCAAAAAATGAAGGGTTACTAACAGCAGCTGAAGAAAAATAAAAGGAAATTAGAGAGCAACACCCTCGAAACGGTAAGAATATATAAGAAAAGATAGTCTAAAAGACTCCTCGTAAACTAAAGGGCAAATGTGATATGTATAGGAAAATACATGACATTTATTCCTTGAAGATTTTCCATTTCACACTGATAATGAATAATAGAATTAAAGTGTAGCTATGTAAAAACAAAACTAAAATTATGTGCAGTTAAAAGTTTAATTGAAATAAAGAAATAATATAAAAAATATTTATATTATTAATCAATTATTAATTATTATATAATTAAAAATATTAATTTTATAATATTTTAAAAATTATATCTATAATGATTTTTAACTACTTGACAGAATAATTAAAAATAACCTTGTAATTAAATAATAGAAAACATATAAACATGAAAAGATTATAATATTAATATTATTATTTGCAATATGTAAGGAAGGAGGGGTAGTTTGTTGTTACAAATACGGGAGCATGGTGTGCAGAGCACGTGAGGAAGTGGGTAGTCACGTGCAATCATCCCCTGCCGTTGGTATACCCCGCGTGCGGTGGGGACCATTATTTCTTCCCTCCCTTCGCCACTTTTATGTTGCGAGTTGCGACATTCGGCGCCCCTTCTCCATTTGTCTTTCTGCTCACTCCAATCTTCACGTCGTTATTCCTTCTTAACCGCTGTTAATCATCGCTACTACATGCTCCCTCATTCCGTTACGACTTTTCCCCTTCATTTCAAAATCCCATTTTACCCTTTTCTAAATCTATTATTATCCAAGACCCATAAGTAGATTATAATTGAGTTATCATTTTATTTTATTAGTCTTTGCTTCTTTATTTACTTTTATTTCCTGTTGCCTTCATACCAGACTATTATGTGGCGTTTTATTTGTGCAACCATCAACTGCTTCGTTATTCAGTAAACTAAAAGTAACGGAAATAGATTTACAGAGTCTAATTTTTTTTTAATAAATAACAACAAATTATACGATTTATGGCGATTTAAACCATTTAATATTAATTTAACAATTATAATTATTTTAACCTAATACTACTGCATAGAAATTAAACCGGAAAGGATCTGGATCTGAAATTAACTTGGCTGAATTTTTGTCAAAATATTTTATTGGCTTTTTTATTTGGGCGAATATGAAATCAGTAATAAATTATAAAATTATTTAAAATTTATAATTAGTGTTACCTCATTAAACAAAATAATAATACATAATAAATATAATTATATATTTTTTATACAAATGATATATTTAGTCAAAAAATATAAATAAAATTTTAAGAAAGATATTAACACAGCTTTTTTTTTTACCTTTTGAATGAATAAATTATGTGATTTTCATGTAAATAAAAAAATTCAGTTTTAAAATTTTTATTGCAACAATAATTTTTTTACATATGGCTGATAATTTTTTAAAATAAAATAAATTTAACAATTTATATAAATATAAATAAATATATATTACTATTTATATTTGTTGAAAATTTTTTAGTTCGTAATTTATATTTATATTTTATATTATGTGATTAAATTAAATTTAAATATTATTTATCAATTTATTAAATACAATATTATCTTGAAGAAATTAATTACACTAATTAATATTACCTATTAATTTTATAACTATTTTCGGTGAATAGCCTATATTTTATTTATGTAAAAGGATTGTAAAATATAAAACAAGGGAGTAAAAATTATATAATTTATTCTTGCAAAGCAAGTTACATAACATGTTAAATAAATTAAAATATTTTAAGTAATTCCATTTACACCCGAAAACACGATTACAATATTCCATTTTAACACTAAAAGTATGTTTAGAAAATTTTTTAATTTAAAAATTTTTTGTGAAAATATTTTTCAATATTTTATTATGAATGTTAATAAAAACAAAAAATTCCAAACACGCGTCAAATATTTTTACACGGAATTATAAATTTAATAATAAATAAAAATTTAGAAATCCATTAGTACTTAAAAATTAGTCTTCCTTTTTCCTTAATTTCATGATATCCAAATCGCTGATGGAAGGAAAAGAAAATCAACTGGACAAGTGGATCCCTTAAACAGACAATTATTAAAACATGACCATAATAACGAATAAAATATAAATAATAATAAAGAAGTTTGATTAAGTTGTGGTATTGGGATTTGTAGTATCGAACAGTGAAGTGATTTATTGATGTATGGTGTGTCAATTGTCGAAGCAGAGAAGGGGGAAAAAAATGAAGAGAAAAAAAGAAAAAAAAAAAAAGAAAAAGCAAAAAAGCGAAGGAATGTGATATGGGCGTGGATTGGGAAAATTGGGATTTTATAGAAACAAATATTAACCAAACGTACGTGAAAGCACGTGGTGGAGTGGAGTGGACTTGGTGGATGAGATGGGATGGGATGGGATGGCGGTGCGCTCTCTCTATCTATCTGTGACTCTCTCTGTGTGTGTCGCTTTCTTTCTCGTGACGGTGTCACGTGGGGGTGGGTAAGGGACCCACAAATGCACCCATCAAAAAGTAAATATAAAAATAAATAAATAAAAGAAAAGAAAAAAAAGGGAAGGCAAAAACTTAGTGGGGGCATGTGCTCTTTCTCAACTGACCTGTCGTTTATGGGTCATTCAAATCTGAAAGCGATCCAAACGGAGAGAGAGAGAGACTGTTCCTTCTTTCACATGACGTGGCTCACTCACGTGCCTCTCTCCCGTGCCTTTTTCCCCCCTCTATTTGTCGTTTACTTATACACCTTATAGCTCATGGACCCACATGTGGTAGGACAAGTGTCTCCATCGACCCTGGCACAGAGTAGAATCAATCTGGAACACAAAGTAGACTAGTACTACCACCCTTATGGGCCTCACCAGTCACCCCCATCCCAGTCCCACATTGCATTACTCTACTGTGTCCATTTCCAATTCCTATTTCCACCACTTTACATATAATAATAAATAATATTACTCTCCTATTTAATTATATCATAATTATTTCTTCGTTTTATTTTAATTTAAATTGTAAAATAAGTAAAATACCAAATCATTCTATATAATTAAGTTATAAAATGAAAATTATTAATACAATATAATTGCATTTTTTGTAAAAGAAAAATATTCCGTGTCTGTGTCATCATGAGTATAATTAAGTTGGATTATAATTAAGTATTCTTTATGTATGGATGATTCACAATCAACACATTTAATTAAATATGTCTTTTTAAAAAATACGTGAATGAGGAATATATTTATACGTTATTTTTGTTTTTAATATCTAAACGATAAATGTTTATCTTATGTCCTTTTTTATTTCCAAATATTTCATTCCAAGAAAAATATAAATGATATTTAATTTCCCTACAAAAATAAAATAATAATATTATCTTATAACTCCAAACTATGCAAGGCTACCAATTCAACTTTTTATCAAATAAACTATGCTGTTACAGCAGAAACTATACCGCTCGTATTGTGTGGACTGCTATTTGAAAAAGAATTTAATATTCAACCAAAGAAATGATTACAAATTAACCCCGCTCCTGGATCCACTTTATTGAGTCTAGCAATCTCTTTCCCAATTGTGCTGCTCAATTTTTTATGGACTGGGCCATTAAAACTCCCACCTTTATTGAGATAACACTATTGAGACCAATTGTATTTATTGAGATAATACTATTGAAGCAAAAAAAAAATTTTAAAAAAAAACCCCTAAAAGATAACACTTCGTATGGGCTGAATTGCTGCTTGAAAGTCATTGCACCACGTTATTATGCAGAATTAGAGATAACACTATCCTTAGCTGAAAGGGATAGAGGGAGGGCTTGCAAGTTGTAATCGTTTTGGTGCAGACCAGAGCTCATGCCCACTGAAGCACCCTTCTGGCGTTTTAAGTACTTTGATGATTCGTGACGTAATGGGCTTCCCCACACCGAATTTGGCTCATCTAAAATGAACAAGTTACACGTTAAAGGTTAAAATGCGCTAAAAGATTAGAAAATCAATGGTAAATTTGTAACTTAAAATTGTTATATATACTCAATTTTTATCATAACATCAAAAGTTAATTTGATCAACAGCTATAAACATATTTTATCTTCCAAAATGCACCTAGAAGAGTCGGGTCTACACACCCTGAACCTTAAATTTAATCATCGACTGTACACATACTTTATCTTTGGTTTTTCTCGTTGGGCTTAGAGCCCTTTTCTATACAAACCCGGATCCCCAAACCCGAAAAAGTGATACATTCTTAGATGTGCAAGAAATGTGTTTCTTCCATGCATCGGCCTTGCATGATGATTATTGCACCTAGAAGCATCGATAAACATAACCACAGAGAAGAAGGCATCAGTAAACAATACTCTTAATTTTCAATTTTTATTCTCAACTTTTCCATCCAGATGGAAAGTAAATAGATTACACTGCTATCCCCAATTGCGTGAGCTACGGGGTAACCAAATTTATTATTTTACACAGTCGCTGAATGAGAGCAATAATCACAACAATAAAAATACTTATTGCGTACTCAGCAAAAGAAGAAAAAAATTAATGAAGATCAAGCACAACCCACTTTCTCCAACATGATGGAATTGACAACATTATTCACAAAAACATAAAAGCATTGTCGGCAACAATTAGGCATTAAAGTAGATTTCTGAAACTGAAGAGTGGGTTCGGCATGACTGCATATTAAGCTAGACTTTTGCTGCTCGGAATTGCATGCAGCCAAGATGGTATGGGTGGCCTGCCTTGCAACAACCTTGAAGGTATCGACACCTGCATCACAAATAGCTTCAAGTAAATTACTTTATTCAAGTAACAGTTACCATTTGCATGCAACCTGTTGAACAGTTGAAAGCATACATACAAGGAAAACAAAAACAAAAGTTTCTCACAAACAGCTCGTGTCTTGCGTAGGAAAAATTCAGAAGCCACGAGATTGGATAGAATTTATGTCAGGCATAGATTCTCTCAACGTTAGATCTTCAAAGGAGCGACCCCCAAGATTTTATCACTTTAATTTATACGTAAAAAATATTTTTTGGTATCCCAAAAATATAAATAATGTTTGGTGGACACCTCTGATGGGTAAAAACTAAAAGAGAGATAGGAAGAATAGAATGAGAAGTGATAGATGATCTAATTTGACAAGAAAGAAAGATAAAAGATGTTAAATAGATATTAGTATTATTGGGATGTACATCACGAAAAATATTTACAGTTTGTGTTTATTAGAGGTAGTTTGTTTTTGTTGTGTTAAAAATGACAATAAATAAATAAAATATGGAAAATATTTATAAGAACACTTTCAATGCTGGTACATTTTTTCTTCTATGTATTTTATTGTTACTCTGTACCAATATGTTATTTTGAAACTTTGATAAATTTATATATGATTAATGTAAATTTTAGTTAAATCATTTTGGCTAGTATCTATTCCCCCAAAAATTTTCGTCAAATCCATCACTGCTCTCTCTCCACCCCACATCAAATGAACAATTGAAGATGAGATAACATTGATATGCTAAATTTAGAATGCTAACCAAATGAATTTAATCTACCAAATTAATGATCAGACATGGATTCACCTATAAATATTTCACCCAAAAATGATCGTGTAATAGGAAAAAAGGAAACTTAATAACAAATTACCTAAATGTTTATCTCTAGTTAGGAGCTTCAGATTCAGTTTAACAAGAGACTGGATCTCAGTTTTTGCATCGTCAATTTTTCTTGTGTTCCCATCCCCTAAGTTTATAGCTAACCTCTTTTCGTCGTTCACAATATCCACATCCCTATTAGAGAACTCACTACCAAACTTGCCATGAGAGAGAGCTGAATCTGATGAAGTAACCAAGCAACCGGAGCAGCTTTGTTTCTTAGCAACATTTCTCTCTCCATCTTCATGACAGGAAACACCTTGGATGCTGCTAGTATGGACCTTTCTGGGTAATGGACGTTCACAGAATCCTTCTGAACGAGTTGTATCGTTCCTCACATGTGGTACCATCTCCTCACATGTAACCCTAGTTTGCCTTTTCTCTTCCAACTTCAGAGATCTGCAACTTTCCATTTTAGTATTCCTTAAGTCTAATGCCTTGGAATGTTGATTTTTCAATTCTGGGTAATTATGATGTGCAAATGATACTTTTCCAGCTCCTCCACTGCATGAGGGTTTATCCACTCCCTGTGGAATGCTGCGAGTTCTTTGATGAGTCTGTTGCATCCTCTTTGCCCTGTCCATCATTTTCCAAGCCATGTCAGCATCTTTAAAGCATCTCTCATTCAACATGTTGTTAGAAGGACCGCCTTGGACAGTGGATAGTTGAAGGCTGGTGGAAGGTATAGAATGTGAACCATCTAATTTGCCACGTGATGAGGAACTAGAATCTTGTTTTTGACTGACTGTGCGGCCAGGTTGAAAAGAATTGCGTGGGAACTGTAATGAACCCCTTCTCAAAGCATTCCAATTTTCACGGAGTTCCTGTACATTACGCTGCGCATGATGGACACCTAAGGCAGGACCTTTTCCTTTGAATCTAGTCATCCTATCAGTTAAAGGAATAGCAGAAGGAGATGAATGGGTCTGTTGTAAAGGAGCCGCTCTCAATCTTCTAACCACCAGGTTGCCTGTTTCTCTCACAATATCAAAGATGGCTACACTTGACTCAGCTGCTGGAATAATATTTTGTTGGTCTGATTCTTCACTGGTATTACCGTTCGTCTCCCGTGAAATAGCACAATCATGACAAAACCAGTCACCTTCAGGAACAGTATAGCCCAGGCCAACACAGTATGTGTGTGAAGCAGTATCACAAAGATCACAAAGTAGTAAAAGATGTTCATCTGTCCCACACTGACAGATACTACAACTGGCTTCTGCATAAGAATCAATAGGACCGGTTGCCATATTTCCATAAGGATGATAAACCTACAAATTACAAAACATAAGGTATCATTGGCATATTAACATCAATGCATCTGCATAAACGTTATCTCCATTCTGAGTTTGTTGGATCACCAGCCATAAATAATATACCAATAAGAGATTATGGTTTCTTTTAATTTTGTTGCTTCATCAGTCTAAATAAGTTTTATGCTGTCATCAAATTATGCATTGTCACCTGCAACATCATTTAATGCATTAAACAACACAGGATGTCAACCTCATCAAATGAGATGGCGGCACATTATTGAATAACAGTGTAAAATTGATAATGCATCAAAATTAAACCAAGAAAAAATGGGTATAAGCAACCAACTATTGGCAGGACAATGCACGGCCACAAACAAAAAGATCAGCGGAGTTGGAATGATGTATAAGGATGGGGAAATAGCCCTCCCAAGTTTCATGTTTGGTTACACTTCGCAACACAATAGCATCAACATGACATCAGGGTCATATAATAGTTTTATTTGTGCCCTTTAGTTGTTTTTTTTTTTTTCCTTTTCAGATCATTTTACAAAGCTAGGATTAAATGGATTTTAAGATTAGGTGCCTGTTTGGTGCTGCATCTCTTCCCGTGAGCGTAAGTATGCCAGACGCAACTATTAGAAGGGTTCGGAATTTGAACGTTCATCCACCATGATACAATGCGTACCCAGACATATCCTAGGATTTGATTTTAATTAAGGTTAAATGTGATATAAAAGGGTTTAATTGTGAGTGATTAACTGTTTGTTAACTTCAAGATCAGCTCTCTATTGACTGTGTAGCACGTTCTCTTTCTTGATTCCTTTGTCTCCCTATATCTCTCGGGTGCTACTCTTATCCTACACATTCAACAAAATTCCATGAACTAAGCACTTCAATTTCTCTGCGCATATGAATTCGTCATATTTAAGCTTTGTTCTAAACTTCCCAACAATATAGGCACATGCAGCAAGAGGATAGATATATAATTAAATGAAAATGGCGAGAATAACGTTGATTAGCTTCCATTTCATTTGATTTGAGTTGAGATTGATAGAAGAAAAGAACCTGGTCACGAAGAGGGACCTTGACGTCCCGAGAGGAGGAAAAGACGCCATGCATAGGAAGCCTTCGAACGTTGGAGAATCTCTGGCGGCAAATCGGGCATCGAGACTCATGCTTGGCCCATTCCATGATGCAAACGAAGCAAAAGTAGTGATTGCAGCAATCGATTTCCCCTGCGATCGAAACCCCACGCTCGGCGTAGCAAATTCCGCAAAAAACGCTCTCCTCATCATCTTCTACTTGGGTCTTCAGACGCTTATTTGGGGAACTCGACGACGACGACATCCTCGTCGGACCTCTCAACTCCGCCACTTCCCCTTCCGATTCCGATTCCGATTCACACACAATTACGAACCACGCGATGATTATCCGAGGAAGATCATTGCCATGGCTCCACGCAACCATAACATTCTGGCCCAATTTAATTTATGTTCTTCTCAAACGAATGGGCCGAGGCCCAACTATTCTTTATTATATTTTCCCTTTTTCTAATCAACTAAATTCTACTCATTTGTGTTTAAACCTTCCAAACTAACATGTAGTCAAATACTAACCGTTCCAATATCTCATAAGCACACATCTAGAATTGATAAATGTAAATATAAAATTCATACTTTTAATAGCGTTTTTTTTTAAAAAAAAAACGTACATCTAATAACAAAGAACTTGAATCCAAATATACTAGTAACTAATTTTATTTGATTAAATTTTAAGATTTTTAAAATCTATTCTATAATATTTAGAGTTGATTTTCATTAAAATGATTAGAACCTTTTAACTTTCATGCCAAGTGAAGTCATTTCTATATATGAAACTCACAATGAAAATCTATTTTATAATATGTAGAATTGATTTTCATTAAAACGAATAGAACCTTTTAACTTTCATATCAAGTGAGGTCATTTCTATATATGAAACTCACAAAATATTTAAAAATGTATTTATATTTTGATCTTATAATCCAATTAAAATAAACTTTTTTCAAATTTACATTTCAAGTATCATTTTGTTTTGACCAATTTAAGGGATCTCCAGTGATTGATATCTTCCCGGTCTTCTAGCCTCTACGAATCTTGTTATATATACAAGTCCTTTATTATGGATCTGACGTACGCATATTTAAGTTATTATATCTATAACTCCTTTAAGACATTTCTCAGAGTGCCTTAGAAGTATATCCTCTTGTGCATTTAGCCATAGTCACTAGCATGACAATCTCCGACACTCAATTATTACATGAGTTTTTTTTTTTTTCATACCGAAATCTTGACTCATCATATTCTCAGACATAAAATAACTTTTATAACATTAATTCTTTCAAAATTATTTTTTTCAAAATCAACTCCATCAAGATATAAATGGTAGAAAAACTCCCTTTTGGAACACTATTCGAATTTGCATATATATATGATACCTCAGTTTACGTACAAGTATGATATATATATATATATATATATATAACTATCCTGCACTTCCTTTTCTTGTGACTAATTGACTAACCTAAACAAGAAGCGCTACAAAACTGGAAACAATAGGTTAGAAGTAAGTATAAAAGTAACTAAGCTAGAATACACTACATATATATATATATATATATATATATGCCAAAATTCCGCATCGTTAAACTTTGTGGGTGATAATCACTTCAAAATTAACAAATGCTGCTCCAGTTGTAGCTACCTGAATCAATTATTCTTGGGCGGGTGAGGTCTTGGAACATAATAATCAGCATTCAGAGGCACCAAACTTGACATCTTGACTTTCACATAGTGGCCATTTCTTTTACCGAATTTATGTTTTTTCACACTCAAAATTCCTTTCCCTTCTTGATGGTTGCAATTTCCAATCACGCAACGTGCTTTCCATTCAGTGGCTGAACCCTTTGCCATATTAATAATTTCATTCTCAGACTTCACGGGTACTCCATTAGACATCATTTTTCTTACAGGAAGAAATTTGGTTCTTTGATCCGTCTCCACAACTGCTGGAACCGCATGATAATAAATCTGCTGTAGAAAATTATTGCCACATTCAACTAATTCAACCACTTTTTGAATGATATCATACCATACACATGTGACACATAATGTATTTATATAGGGGAATATATCTTATTCTTACCTCTCCATTCACTGGACTTATTGTCTTTTCAAGTTTGCCTGCAGTGGCAACCACCGGTATCATATTATTGTCTGAACAACGATGAATATGAGTTTTACAATTAGTTATGTGACAAAAACGGAGGTGAGGAAAATTGACTAAACGCACAAAATTATGGTAAAACAAAATAGGAGAGAGAGAGAGAGAGAAAGAAAGATCGGAAAAGGGAAAAGGTAGCGAACCTTGGCGATGGGTGTGTGCGCTGGAGAATCTTAGAGGAAGCAAAATGAATATTAGGAGAAAGGCTGTGGACCTTGGCAACACCATTATTGCGAATCGAATAACTAATAAGGGTGGTAAGGTAAGGGTATGTCGATGAACAAAAAGAGGAGAGGAATTTTGTGAAAGAGAATGGGGTTTCTTTATAGCCTCCAAATCCATGTTTGTCAAACCTAGCCAGCTTCTCTCGTACTTTTTTTTAAACTATGGTTATCTTTCATATACAAGTTGAGAAAAATAAATATTATTTAAGATCTCTAATTATTATATGTTTATAATCCTGATCATTTTTTATATCTATGATTTTATTAACTATTTTTGGAAAATTAAAAATTTAGCCTCAAAATATTTAAACATCGGTCAAAATTATCACAAACAGATAATAGTCTCGTATCATAAAAAAATTTCTCAATAAAAACATTTAAATTTCGATGAAATTCAATTTTTTTTTAAGATTTATTATTAATCTTAATTGAATAATATATATTGAGGCTTCCATAGTCGTTGGTTGGGAAATGAAAGTAATTAATTAAGCTACTAGTAAGAAGAACAATGTTGAAAACGGTTGTTAGTGGGACTGAGATTTGGGTTCAAAACAAAGTGTTAGAAGAAAAAGGTGAATGATGGCGTGAAATGGAAGATACGAGTTGTTCAGCGCTTGTCGGCCGTCATGCATGCAACGAGGAGAAGTTGTTTTGGTCCATCTTCGATGATCGAGTAACTCCAATTCCAATGAAACTTCATATACCTTTTTCGATCTTCGCCGGTACTTTGAAAACGCATTTTAGCTCATTATATAGGGTACATGTTAATATATATATATATATATATATATATATATATATATATATATATATATATAATTAAATGGTAATCTACATAGTTTATTTAATTATAATTAGATTTAAACAATTAATTATAAAGGTGAGTGGGGATGGGAGAAATTAGGTCACGCTTTTGTGATAGTGTTTGGGTGTGTGTGTCGTCTGTGTGTAATGTGCATTATATAAAATAATAAAGTTAGTTAATACTCCATAGACTAACAGTTGTATCTTGATGTTTCGGGTAGCCTAGTCTCAATTTGACCAACATTGTAAGTACTTCGAGAGAAGTGTTTTGATTTGACCATTACGATTATCGAGTATTATTATAGTAATTAAGATTATCTAATTTAGGATCTAAATGTAAATTCCTTATTGTTACTAATATTGAAGATACTGTATCACAAGTTTATTAACGAATGTTTCATTGTATAGTAATTAAATACTAGAACCATTTATTTTGTTTCACCTTTGTATCGGCAATTTCAAATTAATTTTTACTTAATTTGTTCTTACTTCCAACAACAAAAACGAAGAAACAAACGTTGTTTTCTCTTGTTCCTTTTTAAAGCCAATTAATGTCTAAATATTAACAAGGTAATGATCAGGCATACAATTAAGATTTCATCTTATCACAACTTTATTTTGTTGAATTTTCCTTAATTGCTATTGGTGATTTGAATTCAAGATATTTATTTTAAATTTTATTAGAACCAGAGATAAGATATTTGATCTAAGTTATTGAAAAAAATAAATAAATATAATTTTTAAAAAAATCAGTCATTAATCATTTGATGAAATTGCATGCATGATCACTGTCTAGCTCTATTGAATAGTACACTTTTCCCGTTGATCTAATATGTCGTTGATTAATACATGTTAGAATTTAGGTTACACAAATCTCCATACAATTAAAAATAAGCAACCTTTCACTTTAAATGTCATGCTCCTTTCTCTTTGCCGTATGAAGTATGAACTTTCTTGTTTTTTTATAGGTAAAACGTTTTAAATCCATGCGAATATAACTTAATTTTAAAAAAAATTATAAATTTTAAAGTTTTTCAAAAAATAATGCTTCTACTTAATGATGATATGATCATATACATCTAATCATGCAATATTATTATTATTTTAAATTAATTATTGATGTTATATGATTTAATAAATAGCATGTTGCTATTGTATATAATGATAAAGATTATTTTGAAAATTTTAGAAGTTAAACAAATATTTTTTTGAAATATCAAAATTAAAGATATTTATTTTTATTGAAACTCAAAATTATTTTAAATGTTTTATTATTTTTTATAAATTTAAAATATTTTTTTAAAAGTGGGATCAAGCCAAAGTTACAAAAACAAATTTACATAAATATATTACTCTTGTTTGTATTTATTTACTTAAAGAGAAAAGATGATTTAATTTATTTATGTAGAAATTTAAAATAATATTAACTATTATTATTATTTATTAATATTCCTTCTTTCATGAAAAAAATAAAGAAATATAATATAATTAAAAATAAAATAATAGATTAAAAGAATTATTCAATAATTATAGTACAATAATTAATTTTCTTGATCTATATACTTTTTTTTTTCTAAACCGATAAATAAAAGGCATAGGTAGTATTAAGAAACTCCTCATCTAAAAAAGTATAGCCCTCAATTAAACATGGGATATCTTTATTATAGACAATTAATTCCTTTCATTCTTTTACAAGATATATTTTAAAAATTATACAGATTAATAAAAAGTAGATAAATTATTTTTTTATTAAAAAATTTATCCAGATATATATTCAAGCACAACCTAGATATATCCGACCTTGATTATGAGATGTTTTAATTAAAATGTCCTATATTAATGTAAAAATGTAGGGATGAGTGTCTCTTGTAAGATTTATCCAATCTTTCCCTTAATTTAGGGTTGTACATACATTGAATTTAACCTGCCATATTGTTACCCTTCATTACAATACTTCATGCATATTTGTCCTAGCTTCTCGAAACTTGTAAATTAATTATCTCTCTTCTTCTATTGATACTAGCAGTCTAGCACACACTATCAAAGGGGTCGAAAATCTGACTAATTTGGAATTTATAAGTATTTATCCAAATTTCATCTAACTTTAATAAAAAAATTGTTTTAACAAATTTTAAAAAATATTTTTATTCTAATTTATAAAGATAAGATCAAATTTAAAGATATAAATATCCGATTTATCCGTATCTCAAATCCATTTCATTAATTAGAATAATAGTTAAATATTAACATTTAACATTCGTATTTTATTAAAAATATAATTTTATTATTGAATTTAATTATTTTAAAATTTTATATCTATCTTATATATTATTTAACTTAAAATATATTTAATACATAATTTTTAAAAATATACATAAATTAATATAATTATTTATAAATTTACCAAATCGACAAAATTAAAATGAAGTTTAAATTTTTTGTTTTTCCTTTTAAGCTTGCGCCTAGGAAAAGCAACATCTCGGTTGCCATGCATCAAATAGAAACCACTTGGAGATGATGTGTACGAAAAAAAATTGTAAAAAGCGTATTATTTATTTTTTTGGCACGAGTATTGTATAATTTTCTTTTTAATAATCGAAATTTATGATATTATCGGTCTGTTCAACTAATAAAGCCATCATGTTGACGTGGATAGAAGATTTATTGATAAATACCACTTTTTATTCAAAAATAATAATCAATTTATAAATTGGAACAGAATATATCTTTTTGCAATGTAATCATCGGATAGGAAAAAAAGCTTTATTGAGGTATGTGCATACTTTGCTACAAATTGTCATGAAAACATTGTATTTCTTGGCATTTAAGTTTCTTTAGATAACATTTGACATCAATTATATATATATACACATATTAACAATTATCTTTAGAATATTAGTTAAAAAAATTTAAAATTAAAAAATTATAAATACACACTAAAAAAAATTATTTGATAACATTTTAATATTAGATCTTAGTAATTATACTTCTCTAATAAAAACTAAATTATTAATATAAATATCATGAAATTACACTAAGAGTTACATATATTACATTAATAAATAATTTTATTATCTTAAAATATTAATATATGTTATCAATATTAAATACTAGATAATACATTATCTATTAATATAAACTTTCAAAGTTCACTCTAATAATAATTTAATTCTCATTAAACAAAATCTATGTTAATAAAAGATATTCTAATATTTCATAATTTTATATTTGTTAGTAATTTTTTCTTACGACGCTTCTATTGTATTTTTTAAAACATTATTACAATGATTTTTTAAAAGTTTTTTATTCATTAATTTCTTTCGATCTTTTTTTTTATATATATAAAAAACAACTGTCAATATTTATTTGCTACTAAATTTAAGGAACGTACACCAACTTTTTTTTATTAATTACTAAAGTTATTTTATTGTAAAATTTAATTATATTTTCCATTCACTTCTCAAGCTACCAATTTAAACATTTAATACTATAAGTATTTCTAAAATTAAATTGAAGTTAATAATATATTAATCGTATTCAACTAACTTTTATTAAATTTAATGAATTAATTATTTAAAAATAATTAGAGGAATAAAATGTTTAATCAGTATCGTTAATCAAACAACCTAATTATTACTTCATTTAGTCTTTTATTTAAGAAACAAATAACTAATTTATTATTATTAATGAAAGTTGTTAAAAAAGCCAATATGTTGTAAATTTAAATTTAGTTTATAAATGTTTATAATATTTAATATTTGATTTGTGACATTAAAGTGAATAGTAACTTGTTAATACAATTTTTTTTACAATAAAAAAAACACAATAACTAATATATTTGAAAATAAGTTTATATTTTTCTATTTTTTTTATCTCATTGTTTAAAGTTTATGCATATAGATGAAAAAAGTTTTTATTGATGTAGTGCATTATCATATTAAGATTCAATGAAAGTTTACCTAATATATATTTTTTAATTTTATATAAATATTTTTAAAACAATATAAAAATATAACATTGCATATACTTTTAAAATTTATAAACTTTACATAATTTTTTAAAAATTCTTATGAAGTTATGTATAAAAAATGTTTAAATAAAAGTGATATAAAATTAAATTCTGTTAAGCTTTAGAGAATGTAAGTATAATTTTCTCTATCATAGATTTTTGATGAAGATACTCTTATTTATATCTCTAACTATTTTATTTGTTCTTTTTTGACTTTTTTCTATCTATATTAAATAAGGGTAAAGTAAAAAAAATATTAAAAAATTTTAAAACAGAAAAAATTTTAAACTAAATAAAAAAGTTTAAATAATAGAATAAAAATATAATTAAGACAAAATAAACTTTTTCAATTCATTCTTATTAACAAAAAACGGATACAGTGCATTTTTCTGCCTAGTTGCCCATATAACTGATATAAAGTTTATTCAAAGTAATTCACAAACTCTCCTGAAGTTCGAACTAGGCAAATAAATGAAATGATGTTCTGTTTGCCACATTGTGCTTCCATAGCTCACATGGACAAATTTTTTCTTAATCTTTTTGGTTAGATTTTCCATACACGTGCAGTCAAAAGGTTTGAAAATAATAACAGCGGGATATTCTATACTTCGGTCTGAACTTTGAAACATGGAATTGTTGCCTGTAAAAGTTAAATAAACAAGAGTATGTTTAAGAGTATGTTTAGATGTGATTATTTTTATTAGATTAAGTTAAAAAGGTATACAAAATGACGATTTATATATTTAGGTATTATTATATAAAAAATTTATAAATTTTTATATTATCTTTTTTATAAAGGAAATAATTTATTTAAAATAAGTAAAATTTTAAAATTTATAATTAAAAACTATCAGCTTATTTTTAATTAATTATTTTAAATATAAATCAACTATTATAAATAATTTTATATCTACTTTTGTAAATGTATGATAAAAATAATTTTTATTTTATAAAATATGAATAAAATAAATAATTTTAAAACCAATTTTTATCTAACGATTCCAAATACATATCTCATTTTGTATAATCAATTATAATGTTAATCTATTATAAACATAATATATCATTTACAGCCCATTCAAACATTTACTAAAAAATTTGATTTCTTTTAAAATTTAATCTTTATACTTTCATTATTTTTTAAAATAAAAATTACATTGATATTTTTAAAATTTATTAAAAAAATTCTATATCCCTTTTTTTATGCTACATAAATATCTCCTAGTTTTTTTTATAATTATATATATATATATACATATATAGTTATAAAAAATTAGAAGAATAATATGATAAAAATAAATAAATTACATGAATATATATATATATATAATGAGATTAAATAATATAAAAATGAAAGGATATCATTTTTTTTTAAAAAAATATTGAAATATGTTTATGTGATTTATTTATTTTTATCATGTTATTCTTTCTCTTTTCTTTCTATGAATATATATATATAGCTGTGAAATGAATATTTTTCAAAATAAAAAAACTAGAAAGTTAAACAAAGTTTTCCTTTTGTGCCCTGCGAGAAGTTAATGTAAAGGTTTATGTATTACACCAAGATATTTAAATAAACTAGAAACTTCGTGACTTAAAACAAGGCAGTAGATTTTAAAATATACAAATGGGAGATATGAAATAAGTTAAAAAAATATGTAGATTAAGAATAAAGTTATTTATAAAATCAATATACATATAAATATCATGGCAGCATTATATATATATATATATATATATATATATATATATATATATAAAATAAGTGTCGTCAGGTTTAAAAACTATTAGTTTTAAAATTATGGTTGATTTATTTAATTAAATAATGTTTTGATTTTAAAAAACTGATTTACTAAATAAGAAGCTGGCCAAACCTTAAGTGAATCGAGTTGTCAAACCTATTTATAACCCTAATCCCGAGCATCAACTTTCAATGGCTTCTACATATGTTCTTGTTCCCTCTCTACATATATCCTATGCTAATATCGTCATGTATGTGCTGGAAAGCAACAACTGTTGTGTGTTTAAGGGTTCCAAGCTTTTCGTATATTTGAATCATTTTTTTTGGTCAAGATTTCAGCTTTCTCCCTGTACCATCCCGTAGACAAGAAGTCAAGTTTTATTCCTGTTTTGTCCAAGATCCACGTGCAGTAACCAAGGTCTCGTATTAAGGTACAGTTAGGTAGCCTTCAATCTTCTTTCGTTAAAGTACATATAATAAAATACACCAGCGGCAGTCAAGTCAGGTATACACATACATTGCAAAAGTCAAGTATGTTGACTCTATCATTTCAATGAAATGAAGTTAAATACCTTCTACCATGGGTTAAATATATTTTTAATTTTTTTAAAATATTTAAATTTTGGTTTTGCTCCTTTAAATTTAAAATATTTGATTTAGATCCTTCATTTTTTAAAATACATTAATTATAGTTTCTATATTAACTTAAGTTATATTAAACCAAAATTTAAATATTTTAAAAGGATTAAAAATATGTTTAACCCTTTATTTTATTATATGAAAAAAAATATATGAAAGATTGCAATACAACTAATTTAGAATACTAACATAATTTAGTATTAATTTGTTTTTATTATTTTTAAAGCTAATTTATATTTAAATTGATTATAAAATTTAATAATTCAGTTTAATTTTGACTAATTTAAATTCATAATAAAGCTTAAAATTTTTTATATATTAAATTTAATATCTAATAATATACTTTTATAAATTTTCTTGATTTATTTAATATTTAATTTAACATAAAATAATTGGAAATTATTAGAATTTAGAAAATATGTAATGTTTTTATATAAAAAATTATTTCCACTAATTAAAATTTATGATATACATAATTTAATATTAAAAATTTTAAAAACCTAAAATTAATTATACAATAATATTAAAATATTTAAATTTTATATCTCATATAATTAAGATTATGGTGTTAATTTTAAATTGAAAACAATAGAATAAATTTTTGTTACTAAAATAATAAAAGAATCATTCTAAAATTGATATCATTTAAAATTTATAAATAATTATTTAGATAATAATAATTATTAGAAAATCAATTTATAAATTATAATTTTAGAAGATTTTTAAAAATAAATATATCAAAATATGGAATGTTTTTATTATATTAATTATATTTTGACAACATTAATTACAAATATGATACTTAATATAAATATATTGAACCGTATAATATATGAAATGTCTTGATTATAATCTTCAAATCATGATTAATATATTTTGATTTAATATAATTTAAGTTAATATAGGGACTATAATCAATGTATTTTAAAAAATGAAGGACCTAAACCAAATATTTTAAATATAAGGGACAAAAACCAAAATTTGAATATTTTAGAAGGACTGAAAACATATTTAACCCCTTCTACCATTCTATTTTGAGGTATACAGAGTTAAAGTGGTAAAGATGGAAAAGATAAAAAAAAGAAAGATAGAAAAAAAAATAATTATAATGTGATATAATAAGAAAAAAATTTAAAAAATGAAATATATTTAAATGTAAATATTATTTGTATGTATAGTATAATTTTTTTATAAAAAGAAAAAATATTACTGTATATGCATGTACATATGTGCGTAATTTTATTTTAAAATATAATAAAAAATGAAAGATATAATTAATAATATGATATAAAGAAAAGAAAAAAAAATAAGATAAAAAATATAATAATAATAATTATTATTATTCGTATTTAAAGTTAGGGACAACGAGGCAAACAATAGCCGAAGAACATGGGATAGGATATAACATAGTGGACAAAACTTGGGGTAATGCCCACAGATTCCCTACAATGACTTACAATGTAGAATTTCAAAGTTCAAATTATATGAAATGAACAATAACAATAATAAAATTGACACCACAGACCGTGAGGACCAACTGAGGCAGACTACCAAATACATAGTTTTTTATGTAGTATAGATATTTTTCAACGAAAAGATTAATTTTTTAAAATATAAAAAATATTAAAATAATTCTTTTTTACCTCTTAACATGTTTAAGAAGTACAAGTATCTACTAATTGTTGGTTAGCAAATATATAGCTACCGTATACAAAACTGTTAGATAAGATGTGATGGTATAAAGTGCTCTTCCGGTTCTATAATGTCTGCTAGTATTGGCTTCTGTTTCATAATCGACTTTTTTTTTATATTAAAATTTAAATGCTACCAATAATTAAATAAAACCGTTAATAGTTTAAAATATATGTAGAAATAAAAAAATTAAAAATTAATATTTTTTTTCTAATTTTCTAAGCTTGGTTTGGATGTAGATAAAATAGAGGAAAAAGAAAAAAAGATGTGCCTTTTATTTGGATGGATTAAAAAATGTAATCAGATCCTCTTTACTAATTAGGTGAATGAAAAATAAAATAGAAATAATAAATAATATAAAAAAATAATTTAAAATTTGTATTTAACCAAATAACTTAAATTATTTTTTTTATAACTTTTTTCTTTTAATTTAATTCAACAAAACAGACTTTGATAGAGTGAGTAAATTACCTAAGATTTTATATCAGTTAACGTCTATTAAGAATATACAATAAGAATCTTTATTTTAATTTTTTACTAAATACATAATATTATACAATAATACTATTAGATATTATAATTTTAACAAATTTTATTAAATACATTTCGACACGCGTCAAAAAAATCAATTAATCATATCAGCATTTGCTCTGATATTTGAACACGCCAGAGCATTGTTTGCTCTTCGACTTTTTGGTGGTTAAAACACGACAATTGTTAACAATTTAATTGTATCTTACAGTTTTTGTTTTATCCATTGGCGACTGGTACGTTAAACAAAATTGACAAGCAACTGTTTTACACAATTGCAACGTTAAACATTATTTTTTTCCTCCAAACCCTCATTTACTTTGTTTCTTTGTTCCCCTCTCTCCCTTCTTGTTGGGTAAAAAAAGATCCACATTTTCCTCAACACAGAGAACACAACAGACACAGCTAATTTGGGAAAAGTATGGGCTTTGGAAGCCCATTTTAGTGTATGCATTTCAGTCCACTGGACTACTTTCCGAAATACAACAACTGTTACAAACCATATCAAGGCCTCTTGAGTCCATTGAAAGCAGAAAACGATTTTTGGTAACAAAAACTTCTAACCTTTTTCCCTTTTTTCCCTCTCCTTTGGACTCGCTGTACCAAATTGAGAACTGAGAAATAAACTCATTGTTTCTGTCATTTTGTGTGAATGATGAGGACACTGTAGCATTCTTTACTAAATTATTATCAGAAAAACAAAAAGTGTAGAAGTTTTTTTAGTAAACAATTAGTTTAATCTTAAAATATTACAAATAAATTATATATTTTAAAAATTAAAATTATTATTCTGATTTAAAAAATACATACTTAATTATTTTAGTCTTTAAAAATAAAAAATACTAAAAAATTATTTTAATAACAATTTTAAAAATAAATAATGATGATTTTCATCTTTAACAATTTTAGTGACAGGTTAAGTTGTATAACCATCCAAATTTAATATATTTTATATCTGTAAAATTATTTTTTTAATAAATTAATTATGTTAATTTTTTTAAAATATTAAAATATTTAATTATTCATCTTTTAAAAATAGCAATGGTGATTTTTATCTTTGAAATATTAAAATAAAGGATCTCAAATATTTCAACAAAAAAAATAATTATTAAGTTTTTTCAAATAAATCGTGGTAAATATAAGAAAGTTAATCATAATCATATATTTAAAATACAACATGGCCAATGCTGTATAAAAATTTCTTATTTACGTTACAATTAATATTTTAAGGAGCTCGGGGGAATAATTTTATAGGATAAATTAACACTTGAAGCAAAATTTTCAATTTCATAATTAGTTTACGAACACTTTTAATTAGCTTCTTTAGTTTATGAAGGAATATACTTAATTTGTTTGGAAATTGGAAAAAAAAAAGATGTGCAAGAAAATATTAAAGCGAAAAAGAGTTGTTTGATTTGTAAAAAAGAAATAATTATTTATTTTTATTCATAAAATCTTGTCTTATTTTTTGTTTTTTATTTTCAACAAATCATATAAAAAATAATAAAAATGAAAACATTTTGATTTTTATTATCTTCTATAATTTTTAAAAATAAAAAATAAAAAAGATAATATTTATATAAATAAAAAATAGAATATATTTTCACAGATTATTCTGACAAGCAGACCTGGCAAATTCACCTCCACAAGTTGATACCCGATTTATCCGACTTCATCTTTATTTTAAAGATACATTAATTATTTTGATGAAACAATTTAACAAAAAAAAATACATAAATATTAAAGTGAAACAACTTGTCAAACACTTACAGTGTATCGCGGAGAACATAGAAAAAAAATATTCTATTTTTTTAGTTCAATATTGGTAATCTATTTATTACAAGAAACAGTCAATTATAGAAGAGTTAGTATATTTTTTATATGTTGTAATAGAGATCAGCATATGCACATTAAATTGATGAAATATAATCAATATGAAAAAACAAGAAAAAAAAATCAGCAAAGGAACAAAAATATGAAGTTGTGAATAAACAAAATTGAAAACATTTATAAACGGCTAACCAGATCTCCTAGGTAAAGAAATAAAAAATAAAAAATTATAAAAAATTACGAAAGAAAATGCATGAAAACATAGTTAATAAAACAAGAACATTAATTTGCATTCCCTCTGAACTTGAATTTTTTTTTTATTAATATTATTCTATTATATCAAATATAACTAAATTAAAGAGATAGATTGTTAAAGTTTAAAAAAATTATCAAAATCAGAATAGGTCATATTTATTAACACAACATATTAAATTTTAATATTAAAAATAATAAATAAATTAGAATTAATTAATATAATAATATTATTATATTTTGGTGTTTATCAAATAAAAGGTTATTCAATAATTTAAAATTTCAATTAAATTAAAAGTTCAACAATATTATTCAAAATGAATTTTAAAAAAATATTTTCTGCAAAAATTGTGTAACCTACTAACTTACGAGAATAAAAATAATTTTTAAAAATATATTCGTTCAAAAATATTATTAAAAATTTAATTGGAAAAAGCCATAAATATTTCTATACTTTCATCTAATAATGATTCGCTGTATTATTACAAATTATCATTTTTATAAAAATTACTTTAAAAAAATATATCTGTTATAAATTTTAATTTGTCAATAGCGCAAATTTTTTACAATATTAAACATTAAAACTAAATTTGTTATTAAAATAATAAAATGTTATAATAATTATTAATTTTTATAATATAAAAAATATAAGATTCGAATTTATAATTTATAATTTTTTATCATGAGATTAATCTTAATTATTTTTATAGCAATTATTTAAAAAATTATATTATTATAATTTTAATCAGTTGTTAATAAAAACTTTTTTCAACGATAGTATAAAAAATTAAACTAGAATTTGTAAATAAAAAATGTCAAATTAAATTTTAAAAATTAATTTTAAGAAATAATACAATTTTATTGGAAAAGATATTACCATTTTTACTATTTTCAATCACCTAAAATAAAATGATATAATAAATTATTCAGTTTTCGGCTATTAACTATTATTCTCTTATTAATTTTCTGTTTTATTCCTCTCTTCTCGCAATAAATTGGCTGTTTGAAAGGTTTGCCAATAGTACATATTACAAATTCCTCATGGTATGGATTTTCTAACAGTACTATTTTACATAATTACAATAAATAATAGCGTACTCTTAATAGTCTAATTGAATAGTAAATACATAATTACTCTGTATTTAGTACAAAGTTAGGTAAATTATTTTTTAATTACTAAAATTTGTCTATAATTTTCAATATTTTTAATTTTATAATATGAAAATTAAATTAAAAAGTATATATATATATATATATATTTACTATCTTTAAATATAAAAAATATGTAAAAAAAGAAGAAAAAAGAAAGGAGAGGAAGGTACCCAGAAGGCAGAAGGAGAGAGAGCGAGAGAGTGGGTGTTCTTCCTCGTATTCCGGGGATGACATTGAATTGCAATAATAGGAAGTAACTAAAGAGAAACGAAGGGCATTTGGGTCATTCCACAACCCAACCCGTTATAGCCATTAGCCATAGCTCTCCAACCCACACACTTTCACACCACACTTCTTCCCAATGGCCGATGTCACCTACCTCCGTCACGACCCCGACGACGACCAAACCCTAATTCCCTTTCCCTATTGTCCCCCTCACGACTTCGATTTCGATTTCTACTCTTCCGATCCCGAATTCCCTTCTAATCCCTTTTCCCTCTCTGACCGCGAAAACCAAGTTAATTTCGTTATGGATCTCTTCCACCAACGCGTCGAGCAGTCTCAACTCTCCGATCCTGCTTCAAATGACTCCGTTTTCGGCGTCATTGACGGCTTCGCCCTCGACTTAGGCTTCGCCGCCGATGACTTCTTCGTCGGAAGGACACTCTCCGGATCCGACTCCTTCGACAACTGCGTTCCCCTCGCCGGCTTCGGATCCGATTCCGACGACGACGAAGCCAACGCCATTTTGGGGATCTGCGCTCACTCCGATGACGAATACAACGAAAACGATGACGTTTCCAGCATCCCTCTCTGCTGGGACTCGCTTCAGTTGGACGATAACAGAGACAACAACTACGAGGATTTCGAGTGGGAGGAAGTGGACGCTCGTGTCGACGAGAGAGAGGTTCTCAGCATGCTTGCCGTCGAAGATGACAGGTCAGTTTCCGTTTCAATTTCACCAATTGAAGAAGAAGAAGATGTTAGGGTGGAGAATTTGGAGTGGCAAGTGTTGTTGAATGCAACCCCTGATTTGGAACACGATGCGGAACCCTATTTTGGTGACAACGATGATTACATTTACACTGCGGAGTATGAAATGATGTTTGGGCAATTCGGTGAGAACGATAACAACCCCTTAATGGGAAGGCCTCCTGCTTCTGTTTCTGCTGTCCAGAACCTTCCATCGGTGGTTGTGACCAAAAAAGACGTGGAAGGGAACAACGCGCTTTGTGCGGTTTGCAAGGATGAGTTTGTTGTTGGGGAACGGCCGAAGCAATTGCCATGTTCTCATCGTTACCATGGTGACTGCATTGTGCCGTGGTTGGGAATAAGGAATACTTGCCCTGTTTGTCGCTATGAGTTCCCCACTGATGACGCTGATTATGAGCGTAGGAAGGCCCAAAGATCTGCCAGGAGCCCGTGATCATCATGCTGCTGATGAATGGTTATTAGTTATTACTTATTAGGGTCGGCTGTGAATTGACAATTTATTAGCATTAGGCTGTTAAAGTGTAGATTTTTTTGCATGTATTGGTTGATTTTCTAATTGTCATGGAGATTAATGGTTAAGGATGTTTTCTCTTCGAATTGTAATTTGGGATACATCATAGAAATGAGCCAATTTTCGATGAATGTGCTCTTTTAATGCGCTTATATATAGATTGCTGTTTTGTGTTGTGTCGTTCTGAGTTAAAGGCATAATGGAACTTTGTGAAGTGTAAGCAGGTCCCTTTGATAACCCGAATGATTGATAAAGTAGACTAATAGCAATCATGTTTGTTTTCAACTACAGAAGGAATTGAGGGCCCTTTTGTGCTTTTGGGCTATGGCCTGGGGTGTGTTGAGGGGAAAGGCTTGCAGAAGGGTATTCTTTGATTTGGCCCTTTGAGTTTATAATGGACGAATTGACCAACTTTACACACCTTAGGTTACATATTTTTCAGTTCTGTGCTTCTATTCTGGTCTGTTATCTTTGCATTGTGTATCACAAGTCTGGGTGGCTTTCTGTGTCTGAGGAAGAAATTTCTTACCTGAATCTCTTTTTTTGGGCTGGATTGTGTTTTTTTAGGACTTATCATTGCAGAACTAAGGTTTGACAACCAGAGTTCAGCTTTCCGCATCTGTTATACAGGGTGAGATTACTGTCACTAGGCCTCGGCCACTTTCTGATATAGTAGTTGGCTTTTTCTTTTTTTTCTAACTTTCATAATTGGAATTCTAGTTACGTATAGTCGTATATACTCAAATTTGTGTAGTTGCCTTAAACTGTAATATGAGGGAATACGAAGATTGCATTCTTGTGAGAGTTGCTCAAAATCTGACTTGTTATGAAAAATATTGATTTGGATGATGGAAACGTAGAGATTCATTCATTTCTTAGGGTTGTTCTTGTTGAGTTGCTTGCTGAAGAATGGTTGGGGAGTGTCCATTCACACTTTAATGTGGGTGATTATCGTGCTCCTATGTAATTAATTTTGATATAATTTCTCTAACATATTAATTTGATCATTTGATGTACAAAAGAAGAATGATATTTTAGATAAAGATGATATCACGATGGGTAATAACAATAGATAAGGAGGAGTGACAATTGACATTCAATATCTTTTGCTATTATTGATTTGCAAACCATTCTTTTTCATTATGCTGGGCATTTGGCAGTTTTAATATGCTTTTTCACGTGTATCTTGCATATAATGTTAATGTTACGCTTGGTTTTATCTGATTAAATTGATTAGTAACAAACATATGAATAATACCCGACCCTTCATTAGCACCACCAGAAACTTGCCTGTTCTATAAGTTTTTGTCACATGCCTGATTGTCGTTAGCCCCCTTTGGATAGCATTAAACACACTTTTGCCTTGAGATTAATGAACTCGTACAGTTACAGGTGTTTGGTTGTAAGTTGAAAAAAAAAAGATTTCTGCAGTCAGTAGTATTGATTTTGAAAGAAATAACATTAGACTTTGGTGTTAAGTAGAATTTATTTTTAAGAGAGATCAAAAAAATCGTTTGTATATTTTTAAAGTAATTCTACTTTGTTATTTAAATTTAAATAAAATAATTTCTTTTAAGTGTCTTTTTATAATATTATTTTAATATGCAAATTAATTTTTAATATAAATCATTTCATAATCAATTACTTAAAATTAGTTTTATCAAAAGCAAACTGAACAAATTATTGTTTGTTTGAGGTTGCTGTTACAAATTGTGTTTAATGGTTTTAATTTTTGACGGACTTAATTTTCTAATGTTGAATGTAATTGGGATGTAAACTCCGATGAAATTTGCTTATCCATCTTACATCGGACTATATGATATGTGCTGAATGGATTTTGATAGTAAACTAAACTGCCCCTGTGAGTTAAAAAGATCCACATATGATGCTGGAAAGTTACTGGTTTGGAACTCCACATGACAGTGGTGTCAACACATGTGGTTTACTATAGATGAGAATTTCTATCATAGGCAATATTAGGCTTTTGATTAGCATCTCCACTATAGACGCAATATGACTAGGGAAGAAAAGACCTTTTCAATGGCAAGTGCAGATACATTTTTATGTACGTATTAACCTCGGCATATAAATAAATGTAATCCGTGTAAGGTTCGTCTCATTATCATCGCTCACCAGGGAAAAATGGAAAGTTATGATGGGAGGAGATCCATGGAGGCGCCATAAAATGCCACTTATTTCATTTCCTTTCCCCGTAACGTCTGGCATTTTATTTATTTATTGTGTGGAATTACTGTAAACAGCTACTTCAATTTTGGATCATATCTTTAAATATCAGATATTCTAATACATTTACTGGGTTAGATGCACCTTTCTTCAGTTGTGTCTTAAATTTAGGTTGAAAGAGATGTACGTAAAGTTAACGCGTATTGCCATTTATTCTTGAGGAGAATTATATAATTAAGACCATAAATAGAAAAAGAACTGCATATAAGAATCACCTAGCCAGCATTTTACTGGATTGGGTATGGGGCTGTGCGCTTATATGGCATAATTTATTCCTCCGGCTCTCACCTAGGTTGGAGAATCACTGAATTTGTTGCTTTCAACCATGTTTTAGGCGTAGTTAGTCAAAAAGTCAATGGCGTTGCCTTCCCAGCCATTAAACCATCTTAATTCTCAATTCTCTTGTGTCTCCATGTCAATTATTCCCGATCATATTGCAGAGTAAATGCTTTTATCTACCATTATTCATTTATTTGTTACTAATCTTGATCACACTCGTATTCTTATCCTCTTAGACTTTAGTATGCAGAACCAAGATGGTCTACGGCACTTTAGATATCTAAAAATATATCAGCAAATTTAAATCCCAAGAAACTCCTTTATCATTACCTACCTGTGCTCTACTTGCATTTACTATCTAAAGTCTCTAGAATTTCTAGGCCTATTAATTCCAGCTCTCTCTCTCTCTCTGGATCACACAAAAACTTGAGACATGGAAGGGAATGAAAATGATGAACTCCATGGAGCACCTTGTGCTTCCTTAACGCAGTGCTTTCATCATCCTCCAACCCAGAAACCAATCCTTGGCTCAAGCCTCCTGAACATGGAAACAGGGGAAGGTCATACTATGACCCATATGGATTCATCTAATGGTTTACATCACTTTCCATTTTACTGCTCCCAATTGCACCTTCCTAGCAACAGCAACAATCCAATTCAAATCCCACTCTATAAATCCTCTCCAAACACATCCTCAAACAGTAACAATAACAACAATTCTGATGAAGCTAAGGCTCTTCTTGATGACCGAAAGAAGAAAAGGATGTTCTCCAACAGAGAATCTGCTCGCAGGTCACGGATGCGAAAGAAGCAACAGATTGAAGTGTTGCAGTATCATGTGGATCATCTGCAGACACTAAACCATCAATTGTCCCAAAAGATCATTTACTTGTTGGAATGTAACCAACAAATCCACCAACAGAATGCTCAACTAAAAGAGAAAGTTTCCTCTCTTCAAGTAGCCCTCTCTGACTTCTTAGTTCCTGCTGGAAATGTTGAGCAACCTCACCACATCCCTAATGCCTTCCTTGCCGAGCCTTCAACTCGATCAATTGCAAGCTCCAGAGCATAGCCATTTTAAGTAGCAGGTTGTGTGAGGTACAGGCATATAAATATGTGCTCTAAAGGTCACTTATGTCATCATTTATATGTATATTTTTTTAAATGAAGCATTCTGAGTGTTGTACAAGCATTTGTGTGTTGAATCTGATGCAGACACTTTAGCATGAAGCTGTGGTCGGTTTCAGTGGTGCAGTCCTAGAAATCTAGCCCACAGGTAAATATTAAACAAGCATAAGAGAATTAATTACTAGTTCCAGGCTAATTCAGTATCAGAGGTGTGACTTGCTGGCTTGCGAAGTGGTATATATTGTTTAATATGACAATTATATAATATTCGTGGCCCTTTGCTATGTACTGTAATATGATCTGGATTAGATAGCCTATCATGGGATTATCATATATACTATACCGAATTTCTATTGAGTGGATGATTCAGATCCAGTTCTGTTAACTTTGTACATTTAGAAACTTTAACCAAAAGAAGGGAAAAGATGAAATTATAATACATTGTCAGAAAATGAAATAGCTAAAGATTATTTTGTCTATGGATGCGAGAAAAACTGTGATAAGCAATTGACACGTGACAGTTTTGTTGGTCAGATTTATAAAAGCATGTAGTTAGATTTTTTTATTAATAATCAGAAATGTTATATTGTTTAAACATTTTTTTTGTGTTTAATTATTTGTTAAACATATATGACATGTTACAATTCATTAATGACAAACAATAACATGAGTTAAAATTAAACCCTATCATTCATTTTGGTTGCACGCTGTCCATAGGGTTGCAGTTTGCACTTAACTCCGAAGAATTAGATCCCGGAGTGTTTGTAAATAATTAAAAATGTAACAATATAATTCTCTACAAATTAAAATTGAGTCATTCTCGTATATTTCAATTTTGACTTCTTCATTTGAGTAAATTACCTATAACAAATAATTTTAATATCTCGTATTAATATTATTTAGGCATGGTCATACATCTGATAATCAAAGACCACAAGATTTAAATCTTATTGGGGGGGGGGGGGGGGGGTTCAACTTTTCATATTGAAAATTGTACCGACGCTGCATCCAATAATCACATATGCCATTATTATTATAAAAATAGCTTACAATGCTCCTATTGCAGTGCATGTACTATTCTCATAAAGCTTGTCTAGTATACTATTAACCTCTTATTGTATATCCATATAAAGATTTAATGTTTCATATTTATGATTTGTAAGAAACAGTTATCGTCAGCTCACTCATACTGTTCTTGACACATTATCCCAATTTACTATAATACTTAATTAAAGATGTTTAAAAATATTATTCTGCAAATAATTAATAGGATTTACAAGTCATACTTATTAGTAAACACCTTGCAATGATGAATTAATTAGTTTAAATTTTTTATCATATTAATTAATTAAATGATAATTAAAAAACCATACATTTTATACTAACCAGTAAATATTCCATTGCAGTACTCCTTAACCTAACTAGTAATGAGTATTGGGTTAGGAACTTGTGTCACAATTAACACTATTTTCAATTGTATCTCTTTCCTTCTCCTTATCTAAACCGTAAAGTTTCTTGTGCTTTAGCATCTAAAATTGTGGGCCCATTTATAGCGTTTTAAAATTAATTTTCGGATTATGTAAAACAATTTGCTTTAGAAACTTTTTACTTCCTACAGTTCTTTTTTTCTTTTTATAAACCCCTTTCAAGACAAGTTTAATAATTTTAATATAATATTTTTTTATATTTATCCTTCATAACTTTAACAATTTTAAAATAATATAATTAATATATAATAAAAAATATTACTTTAGAAAAATTTAATTAAAAATACTATGCTATTATTAAATAATTAATATTATTGTATATTTTCTTAATATACATAATTTATTAAAAAAAACTTATAAAAAAGGATTAAAAGAAATATAATGCAGAAACTATTTTTGTTTAGTTGGTAGTTATAGAAGGCACTTTATGTTTTAAAGACAATTATAAATTTACCTTATTTTTTACAAAAAAATTACTCAAAATTAATTTTCAAAATAATAAATAACAGTTTTTTTTTAAAAAAAAAACAAACATACCAAAAAGTTTTAAGTGACCTTTTCATTGGGAAAAAAAAAACATTTTTGTTAAATTTTATTCATGTAAATTAGATTTTCGGATTTGTGTTTGGAATTAAATTTTCTCCGCAACTACATACACATAGTTTCCATTGTGCAGTAGAAAGCGGAATGCAGCATTCACGCATGGTTGGGTGTGTTACAAGGATTCCATGAAGATCTCATATTATACAATGAAAAGCCCAAGTAGAAGGAAAAGTTCATAAATAACTACAACTCTACAAGGAACTGAGATAATCTTTTATCAGAGCCAAAATGGGGTTGCTGTAGGGATATCCTTCCAATTTCTCAAATATGATTCCGTCCATCCGTGCTTGGACTCCATCGGAAAATGTCAAGTCCTGTAGTAGTTCCTTTAAAGTTGTGTCTACTCCAACGAGGGAATTACCTAAACCACTAAAAATCTCGGGTAGAGTAGGGCTGGGTCGTGAGAGCTCCACAAGAGTAACCTGCAATAGCACAAGCACAATAACCAACCAAACTGTATGTTTAAGGTAGAAGCTTATGCAATCTCAAATTGAAGGTATTCTCAAGCCAACCTGTCTGTCTTGAGGTATATTGGCCTTCAATTTTGCTATGGCAATAGCTCGAGAAATCCCACCAATAGCATCAATTAAACCATGAGAAGCTGCATCCTTACCAGTCCAAATCCTCCCCTGTGCAACCTCTTCCATTTTGTCTACCTAGTGACAGAATAGTAACTGTAACTTGGAACAAGATGAACAGAAAGCATGCAAAATAACTTAATTTAAAACTTACAGTCATAGATCTGGAAAAAGCTGCCTTATCTCGAAATTGTTTATAAGCATGCTGCGCAGAATTGGAAAATAGCTCTGCTTCATCTTGCCTGTACCAGAGAGAGAGAGGGAGCAAGAGAGAATGATTATATTATATGTATCTGCCCCAGAAATAAAACATGAATTCATCCAAAAGATGAGTAGTAAGTACCAACCCTGTAATCAATCAAAAGTTAAAAATTAAGGCATAAATGATAACAAAAGCAAGGCATTAATGGCAAACAGGCTATATAAAAATAAAACCTAGACAGAAATCATGAGCACCATTAAGATGATTATATTCCTATTACAGCAAGCCATGAGTTTTTTGTGGTGATCTTTGGTGCCTAGATGGTGAAGAGAGTAAGATTGTTCCATGCATTCTCTTCCTTTGCCACAATCCGCTTCCTAATAACTTTCAGCCAGGGTACATTGAGGGGGGGGGGGGGGGGGGGGTTGTAATATCAAGTCTGCAACCCATTGATGAAAATAATATCTACACGTTCGTATTATAAATCTAAACTATCTGCACCCACAAAGTCTTTGCTTTGGTTCTGCTCCTGCTATTAGGGGTACCATAATCCTCTTTTCAGGGATCCTGAAGAAGGAATCCTATAATTGTTACCAGTATTAACTGAATCATGAGGAATTCATGCCAGGCTTTGTCAATTGTCCATCACACTCACCTACTTGATTAAGGAACTTTCCTAATAACTGGGTTGAAAGAATGAGGAATATATTGAACCCAAATCTGGGTAAAATGACAGAATTTAAACTGGATTCAAATACTGCAGCAAAAATGGAATTTCAGTATCAGTCAGTTAGAACTGGACTGGAGACCATTTGCAGAAACATTAAGTTTTCATTATCAAACAGAAAGTGCTTGACAGTTGGATATCAGATGGCACAGTGCACTGGATAATCTTTACAATTGAACATTAACAAATTCTATTACCTTAAAGAACGCTGTTCAGCTGCATGGAGCTCAGCATATCTACCCCTAGATATAATTTCTTTATTGAAGCCAATCTTCTCATAAAGTTTCCCCAGGTTAAACTTCCCTACAAAAGTATATGTTATACCATCAAATTAATAGATTATAAAACCCAAGGTCAATATGGGGGGCTGACAGTTATGAAACTACAGTGCCTTTCCACATTATTTCAGAGCTCAAATGAATAGTTTCTTTTCAGTTACAATTTCCATTGGTTGCATTCAGTTACCTATCAATTTTTCAAAATTCAAACTGTTATGTTATTCTTCATACAAAAATACACAAGATGCTATATTATATTACTGTATTGAGTCTATTGACACAACTTAATAGAATGAAAATAATAAATAACTATATATCATGTATACTGATAGCAGGAAGCCCATGATAAAGAGTCTATGTTAGGAGAGAAGAATGGCCTAGAAAATGTTGAGGCCCAAGTAAGTTGTTCATACTTCATAGGGTTTTGCAGTCATGGAGTTAATGGAAATCAGCAATCTGTAAATTCATGCATATCTACTTTTTTTCTATTTTAGTAGATTTTGAAGATGAGTTAACCAGATCTGGTGAAATAGGTACAAGACCACCACAATCAGTAAGGACATCTAGTGGTATCTTATACATCTAACACAATGCCTGGGGGGTTTGGGGGTTGATTGATTTTACTTTGGTGCCAATCCACAATAAGAGTTTCCTAAATTGAGCAAAATATCAATTAGATTTTAACACGGGTAATATTATATGTTTCAAACATACCAGCATGTGTATGTCAGTTTGTAATAAATCTTAAAACCTATATTATTAGTTTCAGTTGAATTTTCATTCATGCATTCCTTTCTTTTTGCCTACTGAAACATCTAGGTTGACCTGTGACCACTCCAATTGAACCAGTCAAGGTAAGACTTTCTGCAACAATAACTCCTCCTGCCATTGCCATGTAGTATCCTCCACTTGCTGCCACATCAGACATGGAAGCAACAACTGGTTTTGAGGCAGCCAGAAGCCTGATTTCTCTCCACATTCTGCAGATCATGAGGACACAACTTTATTAGTTAAACATGTAAACTCACCAAAATATTTATCAATTAGCATCACAATTTCACGACAAATATCACATGTATTTCAAATTTAACTAGACAATTAAAGCTACATTAACACCTCTCATATCTGAAAGAAGTTCTTAAGGAACAATCATAGTAAAGGTTCATACAAAGTATTATTGCCATGCTATAGATCTCTACTGAATGTATCCAACCAACCCTTTCTTGTATGTCACTTTAACAGAGTGCATTTTGAACAGTGGGAAATTTACCAGCACTTACAAATCAGAAGCAAGGGCATCACCTCCAGGGCTGTCAATTCGGATAATAGCAGCCTTATATTTATTTGACTCTGAGGAGAAAAAGAAGGCTTAGTGTGAAGAGGACACGAACTATGGTACAGATATAATAAGCAAAAAGAATAAAGCATAATAACACCATCAAAGGTTTCAGGTTCGGCAAACAGCATTATAGATGCACAACCAAAAAATGATGTTATCCCTGTGTGGTGGTCCTACAAGCAGATAGAGCAGCTGCACTTTGCAGTTTAATGCTCAAGTAGTCATGTTACCAAATGAACATAATAAATCCCCACTGCTTACATCATGGAACTTAAGGACGAAGATTTCTCCAAGCCATATTATAGATCCTGACCCCCCATTTGGCATGTGTAAGCTATGAGAAATAGACATAATAACAGGGAATCACACCCTGATTTCATGTAATAGCAGGTTTAGTTAGTTAGTTAGAGGTGATTAAAGGGGTGGCGGGAAAATAGGAAGTATAAGTACAGGAAGTCAGAGTGATAAGACAGTTTTTGGAGAACTGATAGAAACTTGAGGAGAGAATTGGGTCCCTTGAATAGCCAGCCCCTTTGTTGTAATACACTCAGCTGTAATATTTTCTAATCTTGAATTCTGGGTTTAGAACCACAGACTCAGGGTTTTCTTCAATAAGACAATTCTGAATTTTCTCAATTCTGCACATCCAGTTCTATCACCATGTGTTTATTTGTTTTCTCCTATTTCCTCCAGTAGACAGGTCTCTGTCAAATTTAGATGTCAGACTTGGAAGGAAAACAAACTTCTAAAGGCCCCTCTTTAGTCATAAAAACTTGAAAGAAGTGTAATCACTGAGCATGTTCTAGCAGCTTCTTTTCTACTATCACTTGTCAAAGTCTTGGGATGGAAACATTATTTCTAAACATTCGTGATAGTTATAAAAGAGAAAAAAAGATGTCAAACATACAAATAGTAACATACATCCAGTTACATTCAGGTGTAGACTGTTGGATCTATTTTGTTTTTCTGTTTTTTGTTTTAAAAAGCTGCCAACCGTTGGATGAAAGATGTAGACAGGTGAATGACACTATTTATATGTAGGAGAATTATTGTTGGTTTGAAAATTTTTAAACTAGTGCAATAAACTGTTATAGTGTTATGACAAGAGTGAATAATGTAACTTTAAGCAAATGAAGATAACTATGATGTGACACTAATGAAAATTGATATTATCAATCTAAATAGCCACATGACATTCTAGTAATTATGTGCCAATTTCACTTAGCTCCTGCTTCAGAACTTAAACAAGGTAAGTTATAAGCTCAGTGTAACTTAAACAAGGTAACTTATAAGCTCAGTGTACCTCTAACACTGCGTATCTTCTCAATGAACTTCTCTCCAATGATACCCGAGCTACGTGAACTTAATGGACTCTCGATTCGACGTATGCTCCCTGATGCTCGGATGATGGCTATCAGTTCTTTACCACCTGATAGTCCAACAGTCGATTTCCTAACTCCAGAGTATTTTCTGTATTTGAGGAAAGAAAATATTTGCAAATAGTTAATATGCTTTATTTGGTATATTATAATTTATCAACCTGAAACCAGAGAGAAAAACTGAATATTTTGATATTATTGATTTGATATGCATTGAGGGATACATATATAAATAGATACAAGGAACAGGAATAAAAAGGAAAGAACTATCCTAAATCTACGGAAGATATAAAGCTGATATCCTATGATATGACAAACCTTGCTAAACTACAAAAAATATACAGCCATAATAACAAATAAAATCATAACATAATCTATGTCAATCACCCATAATTTCACACAATTTCAACATGAAAAAGCATCTATTTGTAATAAAATCTTTTGGGAAAAAACAGGAAGCCCCAGTACGCCATATAACAAGAACTGTGCTTTCCATAAATATGCCACAAGCTCCAAAACATGGGTACTCCAAAATCCTTGTCATATGTCATGTGTACTGCCACCCTATTGCTATTTGGATTTGCAGAAGAAGCCTATTTGGCTGATTGGGTTTGGTTTGGCTGAGTATGTCCCACATGGCTTGAACTTGCTGCTGGGTTATACCCTGAATCCATGCCCTGACTAGGAAAAACTACTTTGCTGCATTCAGTAACTGCTCCTTGAACTGTCCAAGTTGGTCAAACAGAACCATACAGTAACTGCATGATCTTATCCAAACCCCATACTATTTCCATACAACAATTCTTCAATTGATCTTGCCAACATAGTGGCTTTCAGCACTTCCCACAGGTCATGAGTATAAATCCTTCTTCTAATTGTCTCGTTCAAGACATTCATAAAGTAACCCAATGCTTGTTCTTCAAGAATTTTTGCAGCTGTGCCAATAACATCTCAAACATTCGAACATAATCCTAAAGACAACCACTTTGGCGCAAGGCTGCAAGTTGCCGGTATGGGTTTGCACCACCATCACACAAAAAACTTTTGAACAACTCAATTTTAAATGTTTCCCAAGTCATCTCAGCCCTCTCTTCCTCATCAAATATCTGAACCAGTGCATTGCTGCTCCTTCCACACACACAAACTAGCTAGCACTTTTAATTCTGGTTTGGCATTTTGGATTTCAAAAAACTTCACATGCATAGCCAGCCATCCAATGAGATCATTCCCATCAAAATTAGGCAGTTCTACCCTCTTAAATGTTTAAGAAGAGTCATCTTCATAATTGGATGAGTGAGCACCCCATGATGTGGATCAAAGGATATGGGGATTCTAGAATGGCTTGAACTTCCTATATGTTTCTCTTCTCCAATCTCTAGACCCTTCTGCCTCATGAAATCCTTCAACAAAAACTGCATTTTAACTATCAATTTTCCTCTGCATTTTTGCAAAACTCTGCCTTATATCATCACCTGAATTTCCCATTGTTGGTAAACAATGATCATGGCTTGGTTAGAATTGGATCTTCTTATGTCTTCATTAATCTTGCAACTCTGCTATACTTGTTTCTCCGATCCCTCCATTCTTGAGTCCATCCTTGTCAAGGGCATTGGGTAGGTCAAATCAATTGTTAGACTCGAGTTCAAAGGCACTAACTGGAAGGTATTATTTAAAGAATTCAGGAATTAAACCAAAATACATAATACAGAGCACTAACACAGGCCTCTGCCCTCACAATGAGTCTCCTCCTTCAGACCAATCTCCAACAATTCACCATGCATATCCCATTAGAAATATGCCACAGATCCTATTTAAGAAATACACACATAACTGTAATACAACACAGCAAATAACTGTCCTACAGTTACTGAACACACAATAACTGCCACACAACAGTCCTATCACAAGTCATGACACATGAAAACCAACAGTTTATGTCTACAAGGGTGTAAGTCATGAACTCTTAAAAGAACAACATATAAACACCAATACTCAGAAAACATAAACAGAAATGTTGATATTATTTGTATTAGGTTACAGAATGTTAACTTTTCATAGCATTTAGAATTGATCTCAGACCTAAAGATTATATAGATGTGTCAAACCTCCAAGAGAAAGTTAAATCAATTTCCTAACTGGTCTTAAAAGTAAGCGCAACCTAAGCTAACAAATATAAGTTTAATTTCGATGCAGTATTAATAGGATTTGACAATGCAGACTGCATCATGTGATCTAGATGCCACATCTCATTTGCAGTGGCCACCACAACTGCATCCGGCTGCAAACACAATCACAATTTAAATCCCTGACTATCAATGTTAATCCTTTTTTATTTAATGAGTTTAATATCCTATGTATTTGCTAACATGGTGAAACTCATGGATGAGGTGGCAACATATCATTAGATGCAGGTGCAAAATAATTCTACACCAAAATGCATCAAAGTTAAACTCAATATATATTTGCCCAAATCAATAGAGCCAGATACCAGCTTGTTATCACCAAAACCGTAAGACCTAATGAAACCTATCCCACGATGCATAGAGGAGGAGGGAAATCCATGGTTCTATGCCAATCCCCAGTAAGATGGAAACAAGAAAGAAACAACCATGATTTATAAATAATCCTCTTCACAGGAGAAGATTAAGGTGAAGTTCTTTAATTATGGAAGTTATTACAGCCACCCAACAATACTATAAAATTATTAAAAAACAAAGATCAGGAATTAAGAGACAGATGATGGATTTTATTAGACGAAGGATTTGTAGACATTTTAAAGTTAACTTCTATCTACTCTGAATAAATGCCATAATTCAATGTAAACCATATTAGATTATTCAAGGCCCTAAAAGAATTACCTGTAATCAACCATAGGCAGATTTTTATTTGTTTTTACTTGAAGTCTTTCCTTCAACCTGGTGATGACCTGCAAAACATTTAATGTTCCTTATCCTTTTAAGTTCTGATCACCTTTAATTGCATCCTTCAAAACATTTTGTTAACCAGTATTAATTATCAATACATGTGAATGAAGAAGGCTCTACAAGTTAATTGAAAGAAGAAGCAAATAAAACCAACAATCTCTAGAGGAGCTGAATGCAAACTCTTTCAGAATGTTTCCATTAAATTTTGTATCCACCACTAGCCACTACATGAGTTTTTGCCATACTCTTAATATGATTATATTAATCATGCTGATAGGTGACAACTTGATTCATGCAAGTAATCAGTCATATAACACCAGAGTACATTGTGTACCTCATCATCATAGATTATGTCAGATATGAAGCCCTCTTCTTTAAGCCTGTCTACTTGATAGATACCTTCATTTATGAAGTTTTCAACATCTTCTCTTTTCTTTCCTGTATACAATTTGCAGAAGCCCAGAAGTTAACTTATTGATTTGAGATTTGACTAGGTCTTTAAAGACACATGCACCTCTAGCAGAAGAGACTTTGTCCAGCCAATTTGTATAGATATTATCAAGTAATGCAGTCAGCATCTCATTATGATCTTCAGACATGGTTCTACGGGTTAGTTGATCTCCTACACTTTTGTATTTGCCAATTCTTTCCACTTGTGGTTCAATTCCTAGCTTCTCTAAAACACCTGGCAGGAATAATAAATGACACAAGAAAAAACATTAGTTTTAAAGTATAGTCATCAAAGAACTTAAGGATCTGTTTTAAAGTATTGCTACAGTTTTTATTATTTTCATTCCTTCTTGTACTGATATTTGAAAACTTAAAGCAAAATAAAAACAAAGTGATATTTTTTGTAATTAAAAGTGAAAACAAGAAACAAAATCAGAAAACTGTTCTCAAAGTATACATGCCTTAAATTTAAAAGGATTTAGAAATGAAGTCCCCTACATACATCAACAAGATGAACAGGAGGGTACAAAACATTTTTCCATAACATAAAAACCATGAGCTGATGCCATAAATACGTACATCTGAACAGTTAACATGTCATATGTTTTATAACTTTATTTATTAAGTTAGTAGGGAGCACCAATTTCTAAAAGGAAAACATTTGCCCGAAAAAAGAAAGGAGAAGCAGAATTAGCTTACCTCTGAGGAATGGGGCTTGAACGGTCAATCCAAACAAAGAAAAATAAGCACTAGGAGGGGCATATATCTCATCACACGCGCATGCAATATAATATTCTTTTTCTCGACAGGAAGGGACATAAGCCACAATAAGTTTTCCTACAAGCATCATGAACATCAAAGCCTTTCATAAGTATAACGATCGGTACTTATGGATCCTCAAAATATTAGATGATTCCAGGAGTACCATTGTACATCTAATCTCATCAAAAACAATATTTACTCGTTAAGTAATATAAACTTCAGTTGCATCCCTAGACACAGCAACTCTCATACATCAGTGTTCTATGGGAGCAGAGAAAACATACTGACTTGGGCACTAGAAAAATGCTAGCCACTTGCCACTTTAAAAATTAACATAAATAAAGTTTCATATAGAATAAATAAATAAATCTCTCGAATCCTGTCTAAAGAATACATGATTAAAAAATAAATAAATTTGCAAATCATTTAGATTTTTATAAGCTTCACACCTGTTCATTTGACCCTAGCATATAAGATTGTAAAAACGTAAAGTAAGAAAAAATCACATGTTATATTTAAATAATGCGCGTTTCTGCTTTCTAAAATCCTCTTTCCAGCAGAGTGTTGTAACTACAAGCACCTGATTTTTTAAAATTGAAGATGTGCCTTCGAATTTCCTCGACCTTGGCCCAACCGCAATTTAAAATATCAATATGGAGATAGATGGCTGAAACACGAGGATCATAGGCAGCTTTCAAGAAATTATCACAGATTTGAGGCAGAGATAATCCCGGGGAGAATCTACTCTTCAGCTGATCGGATATCTAAATAACGAAAAACCAGTTAGTGTATGCATATCAGTGAGTGAAGTGAGAAGCGAGGAAGGACCAGAGAGAAGAGGAAACCTGGCCGCGCAACTTGATTGTCAAAACGGTGCCGTAGCGGAGACGCTCCCAGGGGAAAGCTAGTAGCATCCTCATCTTGACCATAAACTTCTTCCAGCCTACGACGGGCTCGAAATCAAAGTGTCCAGTGGGATAATCCACACCGCCACCGACAGAGTCTTCTTGTTTAGGGGAGGATGAAGAATAACGAGAAGAATGGAAGTGGAAGTGGAAGTGGAGGGGGATGGGAACCGGTGCGCGCGTGAGATATTGTTGGGGATATTGGAACTGAAAGCGAGTAATTGCAGATGATGATGATGATGATAATGCGGTGTAGCAGTGGCGGAAGGTGTGAATGGCAATGCCAGTGCGTGACATTTTGCAACTGCAACTCATCAAAATGTGGGAAGGAAGGAAGGACTGAAGTAAAGACCATGCCTGTCTGCGTTGGAGTATAATGTCAAACGGGATTCTAGAAATTTTAACGCAAATAAATAAATAATTTAGAAGTGGAGGCAAAAATATATCAAATTCGGAATACTAAATCAAACTTTGGAAATGTTAATCAGTATTAAGAATAATGGTTGAAGAGTTATAACAGTAAAATATATATATATATATATATATATATATATATATATATTACAAAGCGTGACATTGTGTTTTTTATTTTTAATAGATTTTAACATAATTATTAATAAAAATATTATTTATTAATTTCTTCAATATTTTAAGGATGCTAATTAATAAAAATTGTAAATTTTTTGAAATATCGAAAGATTAAAATGTATTTGATAAAATTAATAAGTTAATTAGTTAAGATTAAAAATAACAAAAAATTAAAAACTAATATGCTAATTTATTTTATTAAAGGTATTTTAAATTTACCTAATAGTGAATGATCCAATGATCACGTGTTCTATTTCTCATATGTTAAAAATATAAATAAAAAAAAAACATTTTATCACTTATAATGATTTCATTGAATTGTCTTCAATATAATATGATAATTTATTTTCTACAAATATCATATCTTATCTTTAAAATTTTAATTATTTTTTAAAGAAACATTAAGTTAAAAGTTATTAAGATAGATTAATTTCTCCCTTTTCTTCGTATGATGGACAATTTTTAACCGTTGTATGCTTGTAAATATTTTCTAATTAAAGAACTCATTTAGTAACTTTGTTACTATTGAAAAAATAGATGAATTTTTAGTCTTTCAATAATTGCTTGAATAAACAATTAGATATAAAAAAGTGGAGCGAAATAAAAATTAAATAATATTTAAAAATTAAAAATTAAAAATATAAAATAATCTGTTAGATCTATTTAAAAGTTTTTATTTAATTTTCTATTAAAATAAAAAGCTACTTAAATTATAAAAATTTAAAATAAATTATGTATATGTATTGAATCTTCAAAAAAATTATTAAAATTAAACTTTAAGAAACTTGAAAGAGTTGTTCCATCAAAGTTGCTTTACTCTTTACCTTCTTTGATGTTTTATAAAAAATATATTGATTGTTTTATACATTATAATTGTAATATTTTTATAAAACTATTTTAATCATTTATGAAATATAATTTTAAAATTTCTATTTTTTATCGTAATTATATTTTGCTGCACAAATTATTTCAAACATTAATTATAGAAACAAATTTTAAAAATCGTAATAATTTTAATATCAATTCTTAAATAGTATTTATACATAAAATAAATTTTATAATTTCAATTTTTTAATAATATGCAATTTTAATATTTAATTTTCACATTTATCTTCATTTTTTAATTTTAATTACCGAACAAACCTTTAAGGTACAACATTTCAAATTGGACGCTTCTATTCTCACATACCACGCAGTATTCATGTATTCAGATTGAATCGCTACTATTTTTCTATAAAAAGAAGATCAAACATTTTACATCAATATATTCAGATATAAATTATTGTATTAACGTAAAAAAAAAAGGAGAATTTCGTTTTAAATAACGTTACAATTTATTAAAATATTCAAAAAGTTATTTCATACTAAATAAAATTATTTTGTTTAAATACATTTGACATATGATAAAATATGTATATTACCAAATACATTATTATATTTTAAATTATTAAAAATAAATTTTTTAAATTTATTAAAAAAAATATTTTTAATTATGATTATTTTTTATTTTATTAAAAGTTTAAATTCTTACCATATTGTTTATCTACCGTTATTCAAATTATTGAAAAATTATGTGTGACAAATAATTTATCAACACTTTTAAATAAGCTTGAATAAATACTACTTAAACAATTGGTATTTATCAATAGTTTTTTATAACTTTATTAAATTTTAAATAATTTTCAATGATTTAAACCTTTGTTAATTACTTATACTTCATGTAAAATCCCTACTTGTTTAATATTTTTCCACAATTTAAAACCTCCATTATCTGCTCATGGCTTTGAAAACCATTGTTAAATTATCGATAATTATATTAATCTTTATTAATATTATTTATTTTCTCAACGGTTGCAAGTTTGGTTAATCTATTTATTTTATTAAAATAAATGATAAAAATATAGTGCAATGATAAAAAAGGTAACATTAAAAACTGAAAAAATTATCTCAAAATTTATATTAACACTTTTTAAAATTTCAAATCATAATGCAATTATTTAAACTAATATTATAATATCTAACATCAACATTATAAATATAATTAAATATTAAAAGTAATTACACTCAACATCCACTAAATATAATATAAAAATATATATATATATAAAAAAAACAAATCTTGTTTATTTAGTATTACACTATAATATATTATTGTATCCTAGTCCACAAAAACATTATTTCAAATATTTTTAAACTCAATATTCATTTAATACAATATGAAATAACAAACATGTTGATACAATTATAACAAACATGCTATCTGTAATAGAATGTTTAGCCTCATAATTAAATCAATCATCCATACAAAATGTTTAGTTTCATAATTAGACCAATTAGAAGCATAGATAGAATGACACATTGTGAAAATATTTGAGAATGTCATATTTAACCACAACAGTACTGCATTAATAGCGTAAGATGCTAAGTGTGGAATCCAATAATTTCATATATTAAACTATAATTATTATTTTCTTAGGCACTTCTACAAGTAAAATGTTTGTAGTAGGATATAGTAAAAAAAAGGACAAACCTGAATGAGGAAAGTTGTTAGTCAAAAAGATCTACTCACAAACAAAGTATCTTTCAAAATTAGTAGTTATCAACTAGAATGCTCAACTCGCACCATCAAATCTAGAATCAGAAAATGAATTTTTACGAGAGTCAAACAACACCTGTATTAGAGCTAAAAATGATTAAGCTATATTAATGAGGATTTTCTCTAATATATAAGAATCTCTACTATAATACTCAACAATTAACCTAAATCGATAAGTAAATTTCACAAGTTCTTTGGAAATTAGGGAAAAAATGAACAATGTAAAAAAAAAACCAAAGAAACAAAATGCATAAAAATTGATAAATAATTTACCGAAAAAACACAATCTCTTGCTCTATTAACAGAAATGTACATAACAGAACACGCATGGATGATAGATGCAGAAAATTAGTAAAGAAGACCAACAACACAAAAGCACATAAATGCATCGGCCAATGTATGAGAGAAAGGAAAATAGAAGGAAAGAAAAAGGTAACCTAAGTATTAGGTGGATTATGGCATAAATAATAGATAAATTAGCTTCAACTTTTTAAACCCCAAGTATTTTTATTTTTTTCAACAATTTTAATAATTATAGTTAACAAACCTCAATTAAAAATATATATTTTTGTAGTGGCTAGATATATTAAAAAAGATTAATCCTTAAAAAAATGTTAAATTAAGATTTAAATCCTCTTTTAAAAAAACAGTTATATTTAGCACCCATTATATTTTAAATAATGTTATTTTTATATAAATATTTATAAAAAAATTAATTTTAAGTTTTAACAAATTAATTTATTTAAATAAATATAATATAATAATAACTATTTAATTTAAATTAAAGTATTTTTATAGAAAACATTTTTGCTTGAAAAAAAACATTCATACTACGACTAAATTAACTTTTCAATAAATTTTTTATTCATAAATTTACAGTCAAAGTATTACTTTAGAAAAAATGAAACACATAAACATTATATATTTAAACGAACCATCTACTGGTTAATAGTAACTAAGTTTAAACTAACATGTACGCATACTTTTATTTTAATGACATTAATGGTTTAAAGTTGATTACTATTGCTATATTAACCAAGTTAATATTATTTAAACCACTATAGATATATTTAAAAATAGAGTTTTGTCATCTATTTTTAAAAACTAAACAATCTATTTAATTTTTTAAAATATTTACTCAACATAATTTATTTTTAATAAATTTTTGAATATTGAATATTTAGAAAATAAAATGTATTATTATGTTTTAATCTCTGAAACGTGTATTTATTATCATAAAAATGTATAAGATCAGATCTATCATTTCATCGAAAAATCTCTATTATTATTTTATGTAAATAATAACATTAAATATTATATTGTAAAAAATTGATGAATAATATTTATTAATTTTAATTTTATTATTATTAAAATAATATAATATTATAAAATCATAATAGAATTGCGTGCATACACTTTCTCTCTTTCTACACGCGTATGTGAAGGGTGTACAGTTTTTTTTATCATGTTTGAAATGTTTCAACAGGTGTCATTTTTTAAAGATATTATAAAATCATAAAAGTATTGCATGCGTACATAAGACTTTCTCTCTCACTCACACAAAAGCACGTAAAACATGTACAGTTATAAGATTATATTTTGAAAAGAATGATATTACGATCTAAGCTGTTTAATATGTTTTTTTTTTTAAATTACAGCCTTTAACGGGGGATTGTGAATAGGTGTATGCATTGTTTTTGTGTGTTCATCAACGTTAATTTTGAAATGCTTCAAGTTTAACAGTGTCATTTTTTAATAATATTTATAAAATATTTAAATTATATTAATATTAAATAACAAAATAATTATTATATATATATAATACATTATATCAAATTTCATCTTATTTATGGTTATATAATTTTTTATTTAAAAAATATAAAATTATTCATAGTTAAATTTAAAATGCAGATAAATAAAAAATAATTTATATACGTAATTCAATAACGGGTCGTGCACATGCATACTTCATCTCCCTCGTACACGTACACAGATGTTGCAAATAATAACGGGTCGTGACTTAGACAGCATATGCATTGCGAAGTATGAGCATGATCACATTATACGATTATTGAGATTTCTTTTCCACTGCAATAGTATCTTAACAAAATTAAGCGTTTATTTTATTAAAAATAAATTTATTTACTCTTTTATATTCTATTAAATATAAAATATTATAATTAAACTTACATCTAAATCAAAGTAAAAATTAATTTATAAAATAAAGTTTGTCTCTATATTTTATATTTACAGTTAATCTTATTCATAACTAATGTGAGATTTATAATATATCTTATTTCTTTATGTTTATGGTTGAATATTTAGAGTGTAAAAATGTGTAGAATTAAATATTATGCAAATAATTTATTAACAGGTAAAATAAATTTTGATATTATATTAAAATTGAACTTTAACTTAATTCAATCTAAAAATTAACTTATATAATAAGATTTATCTCAATATTTTATATCTATAGTTGATCTTATCCATAACTAATGCAAATAAAATTTTTTGAGAGTAAAATCTATCATATATCATATTAATATATTTGTTATATTTTTAATAGACATATATATTATTTATAGATGAAAAGAATAAAAAATATCAGAATCATACATTTGTATTTTTATTTTGGTTAATAAATACAATTGGATATATTTTAGTTAATACATACAATTGGACATATATATGCGAAAAGTTAGAGTAATGACACTTATTTAGAAATTAAAAAAATAGCTCTAATTTTAATTTGTGTATCTAATATATTTGTGTTTATAATTTCTTTTGCACATTACAAAATCTACATTTGTGGTATATTTTAGAGGCATTTTTATTGTGTTTTCTCTTAATTATAATCAAGGAAATCCATTAGTTTTGAGCATTCCTCCCATCCCATAACTTTCACGTTTTGTGTGGACTTTTACTGAATGTTAATATTTCAACCTCTTCCATAAACCGATTGAGAGAATTTGTGGATGTAGGGAAAAAAACCACCAGAATAAAAGCAAAGAATGGAGGAGTTAATGTTAAAAGAGCGAGTAAAAATAAAGGAAAATATGCACTAGTATGCAAAATATAATGATTTGTTTAAGTTGATATGAGGTAAACAATTTTATCTTAAATGAATGAATGAATGAGATATTAATTATAAAAATTAAATAAAAAGAAGTGAAATTTTTAATATAATATTTTAATCATATTAATTCGTATAGAAACCAGACTATTTAATCTAGAAAGTATCTTAAAGAACCCTAACATACAAAAATAAAGGTTGGCTATTATTGGACCTTGAGTGTCAATGTTCTGCGGTGTGTGTTTATACACTGGCTAGAGATTCTAAAATCATGTTATTGTCATGTACAGGTAAAGAGCTTCCATTATTTATAAATACCTATTTCTACATAGTGATTTGACTTTTGGTCGAGAATTCAAAAGGATAGAAGCAAATCTCAAATCATGGACCCCAAGACTTGTAGAAATAAGAACTTTGTACATCCGGTTCATTATATAGAATCATCTTCTGAGTATTTTACTTCCCTTTTTATCTCTTATTTCACTCGATGTTAGTTAGTTTTTTTTTTTTTTTTTGTTAAAAGGGTGAGAATTATCAATCCAAATCCTATGTAATAGAAATTTTTCGTTCTAGTCTTTCAATTAAGTGGCTGCGTCTAATTTTAATGCTTCTATAAATCATTTTTAATTGTTTTAAATCTTTTCTCACAATTGAAAACTTGATCAATTAGGGATTAAAATTGAAATAATCAATCATAATTAATAATGATTTAGGGATAGAGAATAATAATTACGAAATCTTTTTATATTCTTAAATTTAATTTTGGCTCCATTTAAAATCTCTGACTAAGTAAGTTTTAAAAATGTGATATGCGTTAAATTATTTAAGATTTGTGTTTCAATTATCATACGGAATTGATCTTCAAATTTTGTATATTGGAACTTAAACTGATTTTTTTCGTATGCAAACTGTGATTTAGTTTTAATATATTTTATATTTTAATTTCTAATCATACAAATGTTATTTTATTTTCTGATTTTAAAAGTTCATATAAAAAACCAATAAAAACAATCTTGTTTTCAGTTTTTTATACAAATTGTTAAAGTTAAAAATAAAGGGATAGTTCTGTAATTAAAAATTAGGATTTTTTTAAAATCAAACGATCTCAATTTCAGCCATTCTGAATGGATACTTTTATGTTAAATTTTGACATAACTTCATCATGTAATAATTTAGTATTTATTTATTTTTATAGCTATAAAATACATAAGATTTTATTATTATTAAGCTTTATATATATTTTTTTAAAAAAGGTAAGTAAATATAAAAATTTTACATGTGAAAAATTAATACTAAAAGATATCCATACCTATAAAAAGACAAAGGGGAATGATAACTAGTATATCCTTGGTGGGGAAAGAACCCTACAACATGATCTATCGATTCACACCACCATATATTAAACATTTTCAAAAAGACGAGTAGATATAGGAAAGTTATCAGCACGTATTGCAGATTAATTATTTTATTTTCGAAATTTTAACTATTTTTAATGATAAATGATCATAATAATTAGATAAAATCATGATAAACCTTAATTTTTAAAAAAAATATTTAATACAATTATGTGTGTATATGCTTAACTTTAAAGCCATTAATTAGATAAATCAACACGTTAAGTGGTATATTGCAAATTATTTAACTACTGATGACTATGGAGATACGCCCTTTCCACTTGGAAAGTAATTAACTTTGTCCCAAAGCGTGTTGGGGATTTGCCCCCTCTTTTTGAATGACACACTAACGGATTAATTATTGAAATGATAATGTGAACTGCAAAACACTATTTGCTCCAATAAACTCCTGTACCAGCACTAAACCATACTGCGGTTTCAAACTTAAAATGTCACATTCACATTTACTCCAACCATTTCCTTCTATAAGAGGCTTATGATGTAATAAATGAAAGAAGTAGATCTTCCATGCTCATTTTCTCTTCAATTTTTTTTATAATCTGTCCTTCTCTCTTTTTTTATTATGAATATTATATTCAATATTTAAAAAATTGAATGGTTGATTTAATAATTGAAAACAGATATCCAAACTTAATGAAGAAAAACTAGGTATCCTTTAGAGAAGCTAACAACACATTTTTTATTCATTTTATTTGTTTTGTATAAATTTTTTATTATTAGTATTAGTGGTATTATTATTATTATTATTATTATTATTATTATTATTATTATTATTATTATTATTATTATTCAATTGTATTTTTCTTAACTATTCCGTAATCATTACAATGGCATTGATTTCTTAATTTATGCCACTTATTAGGATATCCTTTCAACAATTTCTTCAAATTTGAAATTTGGTCATTTTTAATGAGTAATTTGTGTACTATTCATGCATGCTTTGAGTTGAAAAGGCTATCTCTTACGTGAAAGTACTACTAAATACAGTATCACTCTTTATTTTACCAAATAACTACTTTTTATTTTTGAGATTTTTAGTTCATGAGACTTGGTATTAATTTTATTTTTAAAGCTATTTGTATTTCTTTTTTTTTTCTCTAAAATGAATGGTGTACCTTAAAGCCCAAAAAAAAAGAATTGCAATTTTTAATTAAAATGAATAATTTTTTATTACGATTAAAAAACGAAGAAAATATGCTTATTGGTATACACATATTTCTTTATTTTACTTCCGTTATCATCTGTCAGAACTTTATCTACATTTGTCAGAACTAATTTACGTCTATATCTATATTTATTTATATATAAAAGGAACTGTTCAAGTATTTCTGCCACTGTAAATTTTAACTTTTCGTGATGTCATTTTGATTTTGTCATTTGCTAACTGCTAACAAACTTTTTAGTTGTTTCATTTAATCCTTCTTAAATTTTAAAAGTCATTATTGATAACATTATTATTTCCTTTAATATATATGATTTTTATTTTTTTAAAATACTTCTTAAATTTTATCTATTTATTTTTTACATGAAGATATTGATATTTATTTTTTATATAAATTAAATATATTAGCTTTCAGGGATACCGCAAGCTTTTTTCTTGCATGACTTGGATTTTTTTTCCTTTATTGGAAGGTGGAGCTGCATTAGAGTGTCGTGGAGGCAAATGAAATATCTATTACGGAATAAAATATATTAAGTTATTAGAATTGATTAAAAATAAAAGAGAGATTTAAAATTATAACTCTCATCGTTTTTTTATATTAATTAATATCGTTGTAAAGGTATTTTGCTAAATGAGTAGTCTTAATAACAACAGAATATTTAATAAAGAACTTAAACTTTTTAAAAAATATTAATTAAAAGTATGATATAGTTAAAAGTTGAGAACCATCAATAAGTGTTTTAGAGATCATGCTTTTATACAAGACAATTCTATTAAAATACGGTTAACTATTAAATATGAGTGTCTCTAAGCTTGTAACAGAAATTTGAGTCCTGTCATTTGGTGAGAGACAAAACTTCTTTTACAATACTCAACAGTGTTAGTATACATTTAGTAGTCCTACTCATAATTTAAATATATTTTTAATTTATATTAAAAATACATAATAATAATAATAATAATAATAATAATAAATAATTTTTATTATAAATTATAATATTTAATGTTATTAAAATATTAAATCCTAAAATTTTTAATAAAATTTTAGTATAAATAAGTTTTTGCATTTTTAAACAACACATTAAAAAAACTATTTAATTATTATCGGATGGTTGGATGCTAGAGCATAAAAAATACCTTTTTTAAAAGTTTGAGTCTAAAATGTTCTCAATGTACTTGTGCTTCACAGGACTGAATTTACCCTTTCTCGTGGTTCACAGCACTGAATTTACCCCTCTGGGTGTATTATTAATTTATTCTTTTATATTGAGCTATATGAGTAGTGAGATAGAGTTAATTTATTAACATTTTTCGTCAAACGAAAACTGTAGTTCGGATCCAATTTAATGATTTGATATATCTCCTATTTACAAAGCAAAGTAACCATTCCAATGGTTCAATTGATTTCAAAACAAAGAAAGGAAATAAATGAAATTAACTAGTATACATTTTGTAAAAAGAAAGTACTAAACATCGACTGATGCTCATTTAATTACCTGAAAGAATGATATAATAATAAATGATGATATGTCAAAATATTAATAAATATCAGAATAAAACTTATTTACATTGAAAATGCATCAGTTAAACAAATTTAATTTAAAGAGTACATTGGGGTTGTGTTTCCTCAAGTTACCAGCACGCATGATTTCAAATGATTTTGTTAGGTCCGTTATGGCAAAATATTGCAACTAATCTGAATAGTTATACTTTAAATAGTTATAAACCTTCCATAGAAGACTGTTGTCGTACCATACAATTACGACAATCTGAACGAATTAAAACTATTATGGATGCAAAATATATTTTGCACGTTTCATTTTACTTGAATCCATCTAAGAAATCTTAAAAATTTAGATAAAAAAAATGTAATAAATAATATAATAAAAAAATAAAAAATAAGATGAAAAGAAATGTATTTATTCGCATCTAGAGAGTCAGCATTTTCCTATAAAATATTGGTCCGTTAGAGCTGAATATATGAAGATTTCTCGTTTCTTGACAACTTTCCCCTTCTGGCTAGATGCTTTATTGACTACATATCCATTTCATTTAAAATTGGATAAAATTAATTTAAAATTATTAATATATATATATATATATATATATCAATTAATCTAATCCATATAATTTTATTAGAATACATATGTTACAAAAATAAAAGTAATTCTCCAACAATAAAACAAAGAAACCCTAAATTAACTTATCAATATCCTATAAAATAATTATTCAAATGAAATGTGGTATTTTTACAAAAATTTATACAAAATGTTTTTTTTATCACATCACATATTTTTTCTTATTTCCTCTCCTTTTGAAAACTTTTATATAAATATTTTTTTACATATAAAAATACCATAATTTACTCGGTGGAATCCCATGAAATTGGGATGCTCTACCCATATATGCCTTGTTATACGAATATCAAAAGGTCTAAACATGAAAATTACAATCAATAAAAAAAAAATAGAGAAATAACCCTCAATGTTTGTAATGTATCAGCTCATACAAACAGTAACAAAAAAAGAAAAACCAGGTCATATCTGAGAAGATATATGCATGGCCATAAGTATGATGGTAGGTAGGAAATATGGCCATAAGATAATCTTATTGATTAAAATTTGACCATGACAACAACTCTGAAATGCAAATCACTGCACAGTAACTGCAGCAATTATTAAGTCTTAAAATAAAACCTAAGCAGTGAAAAACCCTATTTCCTTTTCCCCAGCGCCCAGTAATTTTTTCTCACCTTGCCACCGCCAAAAACTGGAGACTTACCTTTGCTATCAAACAATAGTTTCTCTTTCTCTTCAACCTTTTTCCCTTCCATGTGCTTTTCTTCAGTTTTACTTGCTTTCTTGTCTAAGCAACACTTGTTTTCATCATATTCCTCTTCAGCAGGTCGCTGAAAATCCGCAAAGCTATGACTAATTCCATAATGACTTGGCCCAGAAGAAGCATCAGAAGCCATAGAATCATCACTATTTTGATAATCTTCTGGATCAGCTTCCGTGCCTTCATTCTCTCTTTTGTCACTCTCTTTATCATCATCTATTGGGGACCCAATATACATGGTCCATCCAGATTCACTGCTGTGACATTCCTCTGCACCTTCAAAGATCTGAGATGCCTCCATCCTGAACAATGAGAATAAGAATGGTAAACAAAATTAAAAAATATATTATATTATATTATATATCTCTTACATGAGAAAAAAGAAAGATAGAAAGAAGAACGTGTTCATGGACGGACACACCTTAAAACACCTCTTCACTGCTTATTATCTCTTGAGTATCTGACTCAAACAGTTTTGAATTGAAAGAAGAGGTATAGTAGATGTATAGAATCTGTGAAAGGCACTTAAAAAATGTTGAGAATCTGATTAATGAGGTTGGTGATAAGTGTCACCACCTGGACATAAAAAAACTCCATTAATTCTCTGACTCAGACAGCAGCAGACAGGTAGAAGGTGTGAATGAAAGTGAAATTAGGCTTACAGAAAGTATAAATAGCAGAGTTTTGTAGAATTTGAAAGGACAGAGTGGTTGTTCACTTAGTCATTGGGTTTCATGAGAGAAGATGCAATCATCATTATTTCTCTGCATAACTCATTAAATAAGAAAGACGGATTTAAATGCATAGCTAGGTGGAATGCCACAGGTCAAAGCCTGCAAAACTGGACACAACATAAAACCATCGTTTAAGGACTACGCAACACCACCTCTTCATTACCTCATTTAGCTTTCAAACCTTTAATTCTTTTCTCATCTCCTAACAATTTCAATTAACCCCAAATCACATAACCAAGACTTATATGTTATCAGATGACAATTTTCGTTCCCTAATTACTCTAGCATGGTCCATCGCATCTAGGTTAGACATCTAAAAGTGGTTCAATTGTCATTTACAATTTCTAAAAATAAATTTAAGATAAACTCTAATAGCAATATAAAAATTTAAGAATTGAAAATTATTTTCACCTTATGTAGCATCATGTTGTCATATCTCTAGTTAGGAACAACTTATGATATCATCACATGTCTTAATTTCTTCTTTGTAGTTACATGGCATTAATAAGCCTTCTAATTTTGAAACCTGACTTATACGTGAAGTCTTTCTTTAAATATTTTTATGCGACAAAGTTAATTTCTGAATGGCAAGAATGTTACGTCTATCTATTTGGGGAGTGCATGGTTGGATATATAAAAGGTAGTCAATCCTGGTTCCTATTATGACAAACAACATGCCCCACTCTTTTTCTTATTATGCAAAGAGTATCCCACCCACCATATATAATAATATCCACCACTAAAACCACGCGTCTAAGTTCTAACTCTATTTTTCCATGCAGCCTCTTGAAATTGCTCTTAGGACCACATACACAGGTTAGTTTCACTCAATCCATTATGCATTAGCATCGTGTCATTGTTTTATGATTACGTTAAAACGTAATTTGCAATCTAGCGCGAATCTTCACCAATATATGTACACAGCAAATCTATTAAGAGATTTTTTTAATGTAAGAATGACAAAAATTATATTTAATTATAAATAATTAAAGTTAAAATATTAAGTTATGTCATATTTTTAAAATAATTATATAAATATTAAATAACTTATAATTTTAATGATTCTTATACAATTATTTAATACTTTGGTATAGTTCTGTATAAGTGTGTGTCTGTCTCTCTCTATGTATATAATTTTTATATTTATTTTTTATTTGAGTAAAATAAAAGATGAAAAATTGTAAAAGTTTAAGATGAAAAAAATTGGAAACAAATATATTTATACTATTTATTTTTCTTTAATTAAATTTAAGATTTTTTTTCATTCAAACATAAGATTAAAAGAACTGCTCAATAAAAAAGGAATTAAGTTATTTATATAATGATTCATACAATATTTTTTTATCTTTCTTTTCGTATGATCAATTTTATCTTATTTTTTTATTTTCTCTCTATCACTTATTATTATATAATTGTATGCTAATAACAATAATTTTACAATTATCCAAATGTGTAGAATAAATACAATTTCCCATAAAAAAAAACATTTGCTTAAAAAAATTAAGTAACTATAAACATGTGCTAGAATGAAGAATAGAATGTTTCGGAAAACAAAAATACACCTAAATTAGGAAAAGTATTGAAAAAATTTATCACCTATTTGGGGTGCATATACCTCAGTTTAGAGCAAGAGAGGTAGAAAAGACTCAATAGAAGAAAAAAAAAAAAGAGGAAAATAATATGATGAACGACGTAATAAAATATAGGAAGAGATGGAAAGAATAATAAAAAAAAAATAGATAAGAAAATAGAAATATGAGAACATCAGAATTAGTTTAAAATATCATTTTTACATACACTATAGTTAAAAAATAAATAAAAATTATAGGCATTTAAATTTTTTTATGACAATAATTCTATTTTATCCTTTAATTTTTTAGTTTTAAAATTCGTTGTCCAACTAATTTTCATTCCAAATTATTGCTAGTCCCCCAAGCTACCTTTTCTCGTCATCTCATAATATTTTAAAAATATATAACGGTTTAACCTATTTAAATACGTATAAAATAATATAATAATGTTGTAATGTAGATTATTATTATTATTATTAATTCAATTAATTTTTTGTGCAAAACCCATTAATATTAGAAAATATAATATTTAGTGATTATATTTTTATTCTACTTAAAGAAACAATTAGTTTTGCAGTGAGAGATTACGATTTTTTAAAACATGATACGAGTAACATTGTTCAGATTAGGATTTTTGTTAATTCTATTTAAATATTTTTGTTAATCATATGTAAACCTTATGAAAATTAATTCAGCTTAGTCTATTTTATTCTATAATTATAAAATATCATTATTACCTGATATTAATTACGTATTTTATTTTTCATAGAATTGATAATACGGAATTATTTAAATTATTTACAGATTAAAACTTATTATAAATAGTTTATTGAGATAAAATTATTACATTAAAATTATACTTATTTTTTAATTTTTAATAAATAAATTTTATTAATTTATTTGAAGTAAAATCGTTTATTCTATAAACTAACTTATTCAAAACACTAAAATTCAGGACAAAAGTCTAATGGTGGAAGTTACAGTGATCATGGGTAAGTTACGAATTGACGTTTTGACATTTGAAAAGGACTTTTCGCCCTCAACATGCAATGTACTTCCTTTGCTCTAATCCAGATGTGCCTGTGTCTGTGATGTATTTTAATTTGATTTTAGGAAAAATGTTTAAATTGATAAAAAAAATAGCATGATTTGTTCTGATTTAGTTGAAATATATATAGTAAAAATTAAATAAAATAAAAACAATCTTTGACAGTTTAATTTAGTTGTTCATAATAAAAAATTTTAAAATTAAAAAATTTTCATTAAAAATTTAATATTATAATTCAATAAATGAATTTATAATTTAATTTTTCTATTTGTCTATTTATCAATATTTTATGATTATACTATATGAAAAAGTAACATTTTAAACATTTTAATAATAATTAAAGAGGTTTTCATTGACATAGTTTAATTTAATTGTATTATGTTAAAACAATTTTAGAATAAATATGTAATTAAATAATTATATTATGATATATAAAAATAACTAATCAATGAATTTAAAATTTAAAATAAACTTAAAGTTTATTAATTATGCAAAAGATAACAAATTAAACTAATAATGTAAATATTAAATAAATATAAAATAATTATATTCAATCCGATTCGATTTTATATTAAAAAAACCGTGAAACTGTATAAAAAATTACAAATTTATAAAAAATTAAATTTTTAATTTTAAAAATTTTCAGTTGGATTTTACGATTTAGAATGGTTGTTTCGATTTCAGCAATAATTCTGAAAAGAGCAACAGTCCAAATCCAGAAAATAAAACTAAAAGCATAAAAAATAAGTCTGAAGGATTATTCAACCAACAACTATTTACTATTTATGTTATATTGTGAATTTAAAAAATATAAAATAAGGTAAATAATGCATTAAAATTTTGTGAAAAGTGAAATACTTAATATAACTGTTTGTGCATCTGCCGCCACAATATGCTTTACATGAATACTTGGCATGCATCCAACCAAATTATGGTGCCAGGTGGCTTGGCTAAGTCATATGAGATAGAAGTATCACTGTGCTTTTCAGAAAGAGATAATGATGAATATACGGAAGAAAGAAAAATATAAAAAAATAACGATAAAAGCAATATAAAAATAGAAAAAAAAATGGATAGAATTTTTATATTTTCCATTAATGAAAGAGTGAAAAAAACGAAATTTTAATTAAGTCTCAAAGCCAGGTTTGAACATGCCATGCCTCATTATCACTTTAAGACTGACTTTGGGGATTTCTCATCTGGTTTTGTTTGGAGAAGATAGAAAGTAGAGAGAGAAAAAAATGTATAACAACGTTTTTTTAGTGATTGATCGAAATTTTTTTTTAAAAAAAATCAATTTTAAAAATTAAAATTCATTTTTTTTAATTTGAATTTCAAATCTTTACCACTCAATCAAATAAAGGATAGAATTCGGCTTTACAATGGGGAATGGGACGCGACAGGAAATGGCCCACTTCCAAGTGTTTGTCTTCTGAAGGGCTCCAACTGCAGATTTTAGATTTGGTTCTTTTGAACTGGACAATGCTTTAAACTTTTCTTTTTTTGGTTTTATCCAAAAGGGTGTTTTCAGCTTTTTTGGGTTTTTAAGTAAGCTTTTCCGTGGACATAATTTTAAAAGGCATTTTACTATTCTCTATTCTTAATAAAAACAAAAGCAAACTAATGCAATATTTTAAAACTGATTTATAAATTTTTTAACATAAATATTTAAATTAAATGCTGTGATTTAGAACTAAATTCACTGGCGTTTTGAATAAAAACTATCGCTCTTGCTATAACATTGATTCTTACTCTCGTTGATCCCTTTTTATATTCTAAATTTTAATTTTAACTTCTTAATAAAATTATTTTGCTTTTTATTAAACTATATATTTTCTTTTACATTAACGATTTCATTCTTTATTTTTTTAAATATTATACTTAATTTTAGAATATATTTAATAATACATTTTAACCAACTAAAAAGTTTGTTAAATATTTTAATTATATTTAATAAAATAATTTATTTTAAAAATTATTAATTTTTTTAAACGGTTATTAATTTTTTAAAATTATTTTAAGTCATTTTTATATTTTAAATTTTAACTGAAATATTTTATTTATTTTTATTTTAAAGTAATTTTTATATTTTAAATTTTAACTAAAATATTTTATTTATTTTTATTTTTAATAAATTTTTATAATTTAAATTTTTATTTATCTATTTATTTTTATAAGATTAATGTTATTTAATTTTTTATAATGATACTATTAGTTTTAATAAATTTATTTTTACATTATCATAAAATACTATATTTTAAATTATTTTTTAATGTATATTATTTATTTTATTTTATTAAAAACATTAAATCATTTAATAAAAAAATAAAATTATAAAATATTGTTTTAAAAAATAAAATTTTATTTAGTTAAATTTTAATATATATTTTTTAATAATATAATATATTTATTATATTTTAATTTATCCTTTAATTATATTTTAATTTATCATTTTTATATTCATCAGCTAGTTTTACCAAATATTTTTATTTAATTGATAATTTATCAATTTTTAACTTTTAACTAATCTTTTAACTTTTTATTTTCATATGCCTTTTTAGCTTTTAATTATTTATTTACTAGTTTATCAAACATACTCTTAATTTAAAAAAAATAAAATTTTTAATTTTAATATGTTATTTTTAAATTAATTTATTTTTTATTTAAATTTTATAAACTAAATCAAGTTAATCGATCATGTAAATATAATTTATTTTTATTTTAATATTTTTAAATTAAAAAAATTATTTAATTTATTTTTATCTAATCAAATAAAATATTTATTAATGATAATTAATACATTTGCTACTATTATATTTTTTTAATTTACAGAATTTTATCATTGTTGAATAATAATAATTTTTACATTTTTAATTTTTAACAAATTAAAATGAAAAATATTCAAATATATACGGAAATTTTTGCAATCTTTACTTGTATTAGCAAATCATTATTCCCCGCGTAGTATTACAGTTCAATGTTTTACTTTTCATTCTCTCAATGAAAACGTGATTCACAACCAACAGCGACAAGTGACAATGCAAAGAGTCGTAGACGAATGTCATCTTAAGACTATGCTTTATACTAATTTTGAAGAGAAAAATTACACATACGAGAAATAAAAAGGACTTAGGTAAATTACTAAATTTAAAGCGAAGCCATCGCCCATGGCTACAAAAAAATAATACTTCTCTTAATACCGCTAAAGGATTTAAAATCTATAAATAAAAACAAGTTGAGAAATAATATATATTTATTATGTAAAAAATAAAAGAAATGGTTAGTTTAAACAATATATTTTAGTTTTTTTTAAATAATATCTCAACTCTAAATTTTACAACTAAAGAAAACTTTTTAAAAGCAAAAATTTAACTCAAATAAAATTGTTCGGTATTTATAGTCTGAACACATAAAAAAATTCTTTTGATAATATTTTTTAATTATAATTAAATTTTATTCCATAATTTTATACCTTAAAAGCTGATATTAAATATGATGTGTGTTACCAAGATAAAACTCTACATTTAATTATATATATTTTTTATAATATTATACTCAAAATTTTTTCTTTTAAACAAAAAATTATAATAACAAATTATTTAAATTGAGATATTATTTTTATTAATATGATAATTTTCAATCCATGAAATTTTTAATTTTACTCTCTTTTATATTTTTATCTCTTATTCTATTCACTTTTTTTTAAAGCATGTATATTTTTTTTACAATTTCATTTCTTTTTTCTACTTTTTATTATTTAGACAAGTTGATTTGCTACCCCACTCTTTGATATGACTTACTTTTAATCTATACTTAATATTTTTATGCTAAATTTTACGGTACTTCCATATTTAAAATTATATTAATATTTTTATGTGAACTAATATACAATAATAAAGCGTATTTATAATAAAAATTTTATAGATTATATAGAACTAATACTATAATTTTTTGTTTAAAATTTATATTATTTTTTATTTCCTAGATGATTCTTACTATCATTTTAAATTTTTGATGATATTTATTTATTTAATAATTTTTTTATGATATTTCATAGTAGATTTTATAATTTGTAGTTATATTTAAAATATTTTATTTATATTTTTTATGATTTTATTAATTTAATTATTGATCAAATATTCTGTTTATTTTGACAATTTCAACCATAATAAAATTATATAACCATTATTTATAAATTTTTTTGGATTTTATAATTACATGAGATTTTTATAAAAATTATTTTATTAAAATCTATATATTATATAATATCATTTAAGTATTATTTTTAATATTTTATCATTGTATTATTATTATTATTATTATAAATTTATTTATCATAGATAATTGTTTTATATAATAATTGCATATATTATTTTTTATAATAATATTTTTTATGACATATTATTTTATCATAACAAATATTTATAAAATAATAAATTTTACATAAACGATGGTAAGTATGTCATAATAGAATTATAAAATTTTAATTTCGTCTATGTTTTTAGTGAAAAGTATTGCTATTAATTTTATTTGAATAATGATAGTAATTATTAAATATTTATAAATATTTTAGAAAATTTATAAGTGATTGTTTTAATATGTCATGATAATATTTTTCCTTTAATACTTAATATATAACTGTGTAAATATTTTGTATTTTAAAATAATAATTTATACTTATATCTGTTTTTTAGGACAATGGCAAATTTGTGTACGTAAAATATTAAAAATTTATGACTTTGAAATGGTCATAATAATATTATTTAACTATAAATAGTTCTAAAAAATTGTTCACTACTTTTTTTAACTTATAATATTTTTTATTATTCTTACTATTATTTTTAATTTAAATACATTATTTGCCAGCATATTTTATTTCTAACTGTTATAATAACATTTTATATTTATTTCAATATTTAATTATTTTAATTTAATATTTTATTTTTAAATTGTATACATTAAGATACGGAAGCTGAATAAGGAATTATAATATCTTAAATATAGATAAATTTATATATGTAATAGATTTATAATAAAAAAAAAATTAAGATGTAAAACTTATTTATTTGAATTATTATGCAAATAAAAGTTTTATAAAAGTATTTTAATAATTTAAAATAAATTTGATGAATTAATTAATAAAAATATATTAAATATTAGTCGAACAGTATCAAGAACGTACGATATTCAACTAAACATAAGGATGCCGAATCAATCGTATTTTGTTTATTAAAAATAACTAAAAGTATTCATATATTTCAAAAAATAATATTAAATATATGAAAATCATTTCAATACAACAATCTCCTTGTTATTTGAAATATATTTTTAGATCTTATGATTTATAAAGTTTTTTTATTGTAACCTCATGTGCGTTACTATGCTATCTTATATAAGGTAAGGGTAATTTTCACATTCCTAATAGAATTGAGTCAGGTTTAAATTTAATTTGTAATAATTATAATACTTGTTATTTAAAAGTATATATCTTTTAAATTATTGAAAATAAATTTATAAATAAATAATATTTTGTTTTAAATCAAATCAAACTATTATCATATTAAATATTAATTTATCTCAAAATATCGCACTTAAATTATAAAATTTACATAAATAATGTTAAAATGTATTGATATAGAAAATCCTGTTAGAAAAGTTGGCTTTACAATAATATGAATGTTTTTGATTTAAAAAAAATTATTTTCCATAAAAAATATTTATATTTTAAACAAAAAAATAACCACATTATGACGTTTATATTAAAAGTTTACTTTTGTTCAACAAAATCTATGTAGTAATTAACAAGAAAAAACTGAATTCCTTTTTATCTTAGTTATTATATGATTTTTATAATAATATTTATTCATAATTAACCATTAAATATGTAGATTAACCGATAGAATCAATAATTTTTATAAAAAAAATTAAATGTGAGCTTGTTACGTATAATTATATTAAAAATTAAAAATATCATTGATAATAATTTTATTAGACCAGGTTGAAATAGGATTACCTAAAAAAAACAACTATATTGTAATAAAAAAGATTACACGCGTTCAAAAGGTGCGGCTAATCAAGTCGTCTTACACTTTGACCATAATTGATTGCTTAGATTTTAGCAGTGTTCACAATGCGATCCGTGAAATGCCAAAGCGTCATAAACTAAAAACTTCAAATGATAGATTCACTTTTAGATATTTTTAGAGTCAGAGAATACGTACCGAGCAAGTTAAAGATTATTCATTGACAAAATTTTCAGCTAATCTTGAATCCATAATTTTGTGTGTCATATGTTTAATCTTTTTCAAATGGAATAATTTTCGTTAGCATTCGCTTTTCAACTTATAGAAATTTAAAAGTATTTTTCAAAATATTGCAAGTTTAAAATATAAAATGAGACTTTTAAAATAAATTTCATTTAGAATTATAAATTCACTATTTTATATGAAATTTAACATGTCATTATAGATTTTATAATTATCTATTTTTATTAGATTATAATTGTAAAATTTATTATTCATTATAATTTTTTTATTTGAAATTTCAAACTATACAGATTATGAAGCCTATAATCAATTACAGAAATATGAAAATCTAAAAGTTTACAATACTATAATAGATTTTATAATTATAATTTTAAAAATAAAAATTATAATGATAGATTTTATAAAAATAATATTTATAATTTGAAAAAATTTATTTTAGAATTTTCATTCCCCACTGTAAACTTGTATCATTTTGAGAATGGCTTTCACTATTTTGAAAAAAATTTACTGGAATTAATTCGTAGTTGTCTAAAAACTTTGATATAAAATATAAAATATATTAGAATAAATTATATTAATATCTTTTAAAATTTATTAAAAAAATATATAATATTCCTTTATTTTTAATATTTTGTTGATTATATATAATATAAAAAAAATTTAAAAAATATGTATAGAGTTCTATAATTAAAAAAGACATGTAATGTTATATTTTTATATAAATTAAAAAAATTATAAGATAATATTTTTTTAATACGTTTTAAAAGATGTTGATGTAATTCTCCTCTTTGTCAACGTAGAAATTATGTGAAGATGTATGTTAATCATAATCTTATTTTCAAATACATCAAAATTGACGCATGCACACCAAATACAACTAACCCACCACAGGTAAGAATATTAGAAAAAGATTATTAGTTTTTACTGATATTAATTTAATTCAGAGTAGTTTAAAAGTTCACCTTAACTACCAGCAAATTCAACCACTCCACAAAAGTAAGATCATCGCTTTAATTATATCAAAGTAAACTTTCCATTCACATTAGATCCCTTTTGTTTCATCTCCGACTTATGTGTCTCTAGCTTTCTCTTCACGTGTTATTCGAAAGCGTCATTCTTCAAATCAAACATGAGTCACAATGATCAAAACCAGCCTCAAGGTATCATACCCTATTCACTGTTAATTAATTTGACCACACGTTTTCCTTGAGATCTGTATTTTGAACTAGTGCACTTATTTCTCATGCAGTTTTGTTGGTGCAAGTAGATTCGAATTCTGATGTAACATATCATCAATCAAAGGACACTGCACCGGGTCCTTACCAAGTTCCGCCACCTACCATTACACATGATGACTACTCTCACAAGGTTCCTTCAATCGGAGAAAACAAATTCAAAGGGGATGGATTCTGGAGAGGATGGTAATATTTATTTAAACCTTAGTTATCCGTTTGTGAATTCAATAGGGATATTCAAACTTCAAGCCATTACATTTGAATCAAGACAGTGGTGATTATATTTCATACAGTAAAGTTTTAGTTTGTGTTTTAAAAAAGAAAAACGTGACTAGTATTATTATTTTTACTCAATTTCCTTTGCAGTTGTGCTGGATTGTGTTGCTACTGTTGCTTGGACATTTGCTTCTGAGATTTGAGGGATATGATGCATGTATTATAGATGTGTACTGATCCGGGTCCACTACATGATGGATAGATTGGTGGTGAAAGAATGGCATAATCTAATTAGTCACTTATGAGCATCGTAGTGAAAGTTTGTGTGTATTATTAGTATGAGAGAAATGATAAATTTTATAAAAAATATTGATGTAATATGATAAAGAGAGAGAAATATGAGATGTGTTGTATAAAGAAAAAGGTATGTTGCATAAATTGTAGAGTGAATAATATGTCTTTTAATATTTTGAAAAAAATATTCAACTCTTTTAAATTTTATTCTCTTTGTAAATAGGTATTTTAAACTTTAGTTTTATTTTAATAATCCTTAATTTTTTACAATTAGATAGCTTGACCTTTTATTTTGCTTCAATTAATTTTTAACTTTTATAAATAGGCATCCTAAATTTTAATTCTATTTTAATTGATTCTTAAATTTCATCTTTTTTTTAAATATATCCTTTTAAAAATTAAGTTGAAATTGAATTAGAAATAATTAACGAAAATTTTTAACCATTTATTTATTTTAAATCTCAATCATTCATTTTTTTATTATTCACATTTTTCAAAACATTAAAACATAATAAAAATTTAAATTTAGGAAAAAACAAAAAATAGTTTAAGAGAAAAATAAAAAGTATCATATATATATATATCATATGTATGTATATGTAGTATGACTTTTTTATTAATTTTTTGTAATTTTTTATAAGTTTATAATTTTTATTATGTTATAATATTTAAAAAGTAAATTAAAAATTTTAATAATTAATATTTAAGGTGAATAATAATTTAATTATAATTTTTTATAGAAATATCTATTTATAAAATAATAAAATTTAAGGACCAATTAAAATAAATTAAATTTAAGGCATCTAATTGAAAAAACAAACTTTAAGATCAATTAGGAGAAAACAAAAATTCAATTATATGCCTATTTTCAAAGAATGTAGAACTTAAGAAAACTAAATACCATTTTCCCCGCTACTATAACAATTTATATCCTAATAAATAAGACTATTTTTATACCTGTAAATTGTAATTTATTATAAAATTTAATTCGTTGCATATGCCAATGTCGCACATCCTAGTAACGACAGATTTTTAATGCATGTTTAAGGGTATATAATAAAAATTTTCTTCTAATAAGTTCTATTAAAAATTATATGATTTAATATATTAATAATATTAAATGTTATAATATTTAAAAAATTACTATTTATTAGTTTTTCATTATATATCTTTATATATACATAAAAAACTATTAAATTAATATTTTTATTAATTTCAACCTCTAAGTATCTAAAAGTAATAAATTTTTATTAAAAATTATTTATCACCTTTTATTTTTTATGGTCAATATTTATTTTTTTAATAAAAATCTACAATATTTAAATACTTAAAGTTATTTTTAAAGACCGAGATTAAACTTTTTATAAATGAAAATATTGGTAACTAATGATTTTAAAAACAATGGTTAATAAATTAGTAAATAATTTTTGTTCATTAAAAATCATATTAAAGATATATTGAAAATCACAAAAAAAAATTTTTGTCTAAGAAAAATAAATTTTAATTTATTAATTAATATTCTTCACATACTAGTTAATTTTGTCTAAAATAAATAATTAAATATGAATTCAGTATCGAAAGTATAGAACATGGGAATATCTTGGCACATGGACCAAACCCCCCCAACAACCTTTTCATTTTGGTCTTATACGAAGAAGCATTAACTTGCATGTAGCCCGTGGGAAAAGTATAGGCCAGTAAAGAACTCTATTCAACAACATAGTCGTACCTAAGCTTTATGTCTTTTGGGAAAAACCTAACCTCAGCTTTTTCAAGCATTCAAAAGTTTTCCGGAAAAAAAAAATCCAATATGATATGTTTTTATTGGAAATATAATTTTTTATCATATAAAAATATAAAAGTGTATAAATATTTTTTTAATAAAATCTACCACTTTTAAATGCTTAAAATCAATCCAAAAAATTGAAATTAACAAAACCCAGAACTTCATTGATCAAGTGTGGATAGACAAAAGGTAGAATACCACTTTGGAATTAATACAACTTGGGATGTCCATTGTCCAAATGGGGAAGTATGGAAGAGCACGAGCAACCCCATCTGCTTCTCTCCTAACATGGGAAAATTAAGGGAATTGATTTTTGCACCTTCAGTTTTTACCTTTTTACATCTCTTACTTTTAAAAATTTTATTCTTTTATAAATATATTTTAAAATATAATTTAAAGAATATATATTTTTATATTTTATAAATTAATTTTATAATATACATATATATACAGAAATATATATTTTTATATTATGTAAATTAATTTTCATAATATATATACAAAAGTATAAATAAGTAAAATTTTAAATAATTTAAATAATTATATAAACTAGTTTTTAAAATATATATATATATAATTAAAATATGAATAATAAAAATTAAAAAAAATATGAAAAAAAAAGATGAAAAGTATGGTCGAAAACTACTATTTGAAAAAGTTAGAGATAGTTGGATACAATCAGCTATAATAAGGCCCAATTCCCTATAGAAAAACCATAAGAAATTGTTTTTTACCTTTTTTAAAAAATTTTTTACCCTCCCAACTGTAAAAAATTTAAAATATTTTGATAATTATAATAATTATTTTTTTTATTAATTTTTATTTATTTATTATTATTGTAATTTTTTTATTAATTGAATCTAAGTTAAATTGTTATTTTTATCAGAAAAAAATTAAAATAAAAAAATAGAAAAAACAAATATTTTTATATTTTTTAAATTAATTTACAGAATGTTGATAATTTTTCGTAAATTAGTATATTTTATAAATTAATTTACGAAATATAATTTTTTTATTTTATAAATTAGTTTATGAAATATAAAAAAATAATATTTTATAAATTAATTTATAAAATATAAAAATTTATATTTTTTTAATTAATTTATAAAATATATTATTATATTTTATAAATTAATTTACGATTTTTTTTTAAAATTAAATAAAATAAAAAATGTTAACAATAAAATTATAATAAAACAATTTTAAAAAATTAAAAAAAATACAAAAAATAGAATATAAAAAATGACGTAAAAACCATATCCTTACTGCAAATTAATTTATAGATATGATTTTATATTTTATAAATTAATTTATAAAATGTATATTATTATATTTTATAAATTAATTTATAAATATAAAAATATATTTTATATATTAATTTATAAAATAAAAATATATTTTATAAAATATAATAGAATAAAAAATATAAAAAAAAAAACGGGAGAAACAAAAAGTAAAGGCGCTTTTAATAGTCTCTCAAGGATGGATGATCTTATCTTCAAAGCATGAATTTCTATTCAGGTGCGACTGTGGGTGTCGCTCTAATTTTGAATTATTTTTTCTCTTGAAAATGAGAGACATTGTCAAGCTAATAAAAGTGACATTGACACACACTAGCAACCTAGTAAGAATGCGGTTTTTTTTAGCGGTTATGCCATTCTCAATCAATAATATTTTTTACATCAATGATTTTGGATGCTCAAACTATTTACGTTTTAAAACACAAAATTCTACCAAAAAACTTGAACGATCACATTCAATATTGATGTAGATGATATGTTTTAATGTAATACTTTGATAATACATGTTAAATTTAGGGACAATTAGGCAAATGCCATCAATAGTTGAGTATTTGTTTCGGTTTTTTTTTTTTTTTATGTTTGAGGTTATGTATGTAAATCAAGAAATATAGTTGGTATTTTAGTTTAAAAAATGTCATTTAATTTTCTATATTATACATCTCATTTCATTAATTGTTCAAGACATTGTTCATTAAAACACATATGAATTGTTAACGATAAAATTAAAGAATAAAATATTATTGTTCATTAATTTTATTAAACAATAATAATAAATTAACAAAATGAAAATGTGAAAGTGTCGGATAAAAAATAGAGGGAGTATTTATTTAGGAGCTTTACTTATTAATAGCTTAAATAGTTAGTCACAAATAACAAGAAAGTTGATAACAGCTGTTAAGCCCTCCATCTATTCCTTGTATCAGAGACCAAAAAATCTCACCCAAATTAGAAGACTTGGTACTGTTTGTTTTACGACATGTAATTATACTTTTAGAAATATGTTTAGTTATGATATAATATTTTATATTTTTTAGAATTTAAATAATAGAAAAAAATTGTGAACAAAAATTAATAATTAAATCAAAATATGTAATAATGTTCAAAATTGATGAAAATGTTATATTTACAACAAAGGGAAGCTAAGTCGAATATAAATATAACTTATTTTTTAAATTTAATTACGCTTAAAAATTTTAAATTTTATAACAAACATGTTTATATTTCTAAAAAAATACAAAATCTGAAATAAACACAAATTTTGAAAGGTGATACCATATTGATAGGCTTCCCATACTTATAAAATGTAAGTTTCGTTGAACACAAAATAAAACAAGAAAAAGAAAAAAAGAAAACAATACACTAGCTAATTTAATTACAATATACATTTGTTCCTGTGATGCATAATTGCTTCGTTATAATTTTTTATTTTGTATAGATCATGTTTGTATGCAACACATAAACAAATACATGGTAACTATGGAATTAAATTAAAATAGCAAAGTCCCTAAAAATTACGAGTTGTGAGTACTCACTAGCAGTGTGTCACAAAGAGATGGGCTTTGCCAAATGAGTTGGGTGTTCTTCTCCTGCTAGAATGACCAAAACGGTAGGGTCTTCAACTTGTGTGCTTGTTGATGACCCTTTTGAATTGTTTGCATCGCAATCACAAAATGACCCTCTTTGTGATCCTCCACTCCGCAGAGAACAAACTGCCACCACCAACGCTAACCCAATGATTGCAAAAATGGGTACAAGCCCACCGTAGAGGAATGAGGCTGAAGAGTTCCAGCCCCACGCAAACGTGCCAACGCCATTATAACCTGAAGTTTGATTCATATATCCACTTAACCAAGTCACCTTGATTTTTTTCTCCCACTTGTTGAAGTAATTGATTTGGATGCATTTTTATAGCTAGGTGGTTGTGGTATGGTCTTATGGAGGCCTATTATTTAATTTAATTTAAGACCATAGAGGAATTTATTGAATAATGTAATTTATTTTATAATTTGTCTGTGACAAATTTTTTATACGACTTTAGAAGTAAATAAAGGTTAAGGAAATAAATCCGTTTAAAGAATAAGTATCGGTGCTTTTCTTTGTATCTATAAGTTGGATGATGTGATGTTTACCTTGCCACAAATCCAAAGAGACATTAATTCATTCGAACTTTTCATGGCTCTAGGGGATACAAATCTTAAAATAAAGGAGGGGTTTGGACATTGGAAGAATGGTAAGAAATGGGTATGTAAGGTTTTTTCAATTTTAAATTATGACAAAAACAATCTTACTTTTTTACTCAATTTTTTTTTAAAATGTTACTTGCGAAATCATTATGAATATAACTAAGGTCTGGTTCTCTAGCTGGTAGGTTTCCCTGGTTTTGATTCAGATTCAGAAATTGGTTTTATTTAAATTTGTAAGAAAATAAAACGAGACTGTTTCATCTTTATATATAGTTATGTATGTACTCTTCTGTATTATCAATGCCATTGTAAGAATGGTAACTAGTATGATTTTTATTAAAGTACAAGGCGGTGGGAAAAGTTCCAAAACTCTGTAATTCCATGTCTGATATACCAAATTGAATGAACAAATGGGGGCAGTACCGATTCTGCTATTGTTTAGAACAACTTCTAAGAATCAGCAAGAATCATATTTCAAATGGACAATTAGATGCTGTAGAATGATAGGTTTATTTTGTTTTTTTAATTAAAATTTAAAATTTATCTTGATAATTTATATCAATTTTTAATGTCTACCAATTATTGAAATAAATATTCAATAAAAAAAGACAAAATAAACATATGGTAAGAACCTAGGTTTTCTCCATTTTAAATTTATATCGTCTATTTTATTTTCTCTAATTTGTGTATGGTCATACTAAAATGTGATCGCATGAGAAAGTGAAGACTATGTGTGTATTCAGTTATCAATTTTTAGGATGAAAATGATAAAAGTATATCCGTATATTATGTACTGTATACAATAGGAGTTTTAGGTGTTCGATTCTTCTTTTTCGTTAAAAAAATTACAGCAGTTGAAGTAAAAAAAATTCAAAAGAATGAGAATGCGTGTATGTAAAGATATGATTAGTCTTTTAAAATTTGGTTTGAATCCTTTTTAATATATTAATAGATCCTCTAAATTTACTTCATCTTAAGATAAATTTATTTTACTTTTATTTTAATTTTTTATTTTTACATCAAAGTATTATAGTTAAAAATAAAAGTGAACAACATCTTTTTCGTTTGATAGAAATCGACAACTTATCTAATTTGACTTAACTCGTTTAATAAATACCGGTTCAAAAATCTTTTTAAATAAACAAACCAAACCTAAATTTATAAAAAAGTCTAATTAACCTATTTAGAGGGATGTTTATATTTATATATTATATATTTATATTTATTTAATATATTATATTTGTATAATATTTATTTTATATTTTATTTATATAATATTAATATATATATATATATTTTAGGTCTATTTAATAAATTTTTTATCTTGTAAATTTTAAGTTTGTAAATTTTTTTAATTAATTATTTATATAATTTTTAAATTTATTTATTAATTTTTTTATAATATATATAGACTTTTAAAAAAACTTGTATTGTATAAGTTTTAAATCAGTCAAACTTTGATAAAAAAAAGAATTGGCTTAGAATTAAATTTTAAAATTTTTAAATAGGCCAAATTTTAACATTAAAAGTCTAACTGAATTCAAGCTATTTCTATTTTTAATAGTAAATATTTTTTAAGATTTATAATGAATATAACCTTCATAGAAAGCAATATGAGAGTGTTGGTTCCGTGGTTTCATAGGGGTTCGGAATTCTTATATGCTGCAAGCTATTTTCAACATGCTGGAAAAGGGTAAGTACCTACCGAGTACTTGAAAAAATGACTCTCGCACACTGTAGCGTGTTGAGAAATGTTGCGTTATATATCATTCGTATTTTGTATTTGGATGCTTTCTAAGATATTTTTTTTTAGTTTTTATAATTTTTTTTATAAATTTCATTTTTTGTTATATTTATTTTATTATATTTTATATGTCACCATCTTTTTCCTTTTTATTTCATTTCATCCTTTTTTAGATTCACAATAATTTAAAAAAATGTTTTTTATCACTTTTCAACTATGTACTCTCTTACTCTTCTGAAAAGCGCAAAATACTTAATATGCATAGTTATTTTATTTATCTAATTTACTTTTAAAAATAAAAAAATATCCATAAAAAAAACAACCATAAAGGAATACGTTATAACAAAAGAGATAAGAGAAATATTATATAATTTTTAAAAAGATAAAAAATATTGTTTGATACTTTGATGAATAGAAATATAAAAGAAAAGAAAAAAAATTCACCACTTATTTAAATAATAAAATTGAAGTAAAAAATATATTGTTTAAAAATATTTTTTATCCTTAGAAAAATTGTTTTCTATTTATCTAAAAAATTAATAACCTCAATAGTTTTTATGAAAAATATTGTATATTCTCCTAAAATTTATATTTTGTAAAAAAAAAAATTTTATTGTCTTATATTAATTTTTGATTCAATGATCAAAAGGTTTTATTTTATCTTGTTTATACAAGAATAATTTTTATATATTTATTTTCTCCAACAAATTTTATCTTCTTTTTTTTTCTCTTTACCTTTTCATCATATCATGTATTACATTTCTTATTTTCTATTATTTTTTAAAGTATGTCTACCTAGTGTGAATTTACAATATTCTTTTACATAATTCAAAATCTCGTATGAGTTTAGAGAACGAAAAGAACAAAGGTAAAATAGAGATTGAAGATTTGGATTTCATCCATTTCCAACTTTTATTTTTGGTCACAATCCACTCCCAATTTCACGTCTCACTGGGAGAGAAGTTATAATGGTGGGTCGTAGGCCCAATAAAAAAATATCTTATTTCATTACAAAAATTATATTTTTACTATATATTTGTAAATGAGAGACTAAATATAAAAAATGATCGATATAATATAAAGATATAAAAAATTAATACTATAAAAACTGATATTAAAAATGTTATATAAATTGTTAATATCATTTTTTAAGATTAATTTTAGACAAAAAGTATTTTTTATTAAAATTTTATTATATTATTATATAAAATATTTAATTTTTAATAAAAAATATCATTTTTTATGTTTAAAATCAGTTCTAAAAATTCAAAATAGTATATTCTAAAAAATATAACTCTTTCGTAAAATCAGCGCTTTTACATTCAATAAGTGTTTTATAAACTGGTAAAAGGATTATTAGCAGGAATAAGCTTCACCTTGCTTTAAGTAATGATTCCGATAAAGAGAGTAAATGTATTTAAATATGGACAACAAATTTATATTATAAATACATTACATAAGAATGCAGTGTAACTTACTGTATCTAATAATTCTTTTTCTACCATACTTAAATAGTTAAATTCTTATCACTTAAAATGTTAACGTCGTTTATTAGATTGATATTTTTTTTTAATTACTCAAAGACCTTGTGCACAAAGTATCACAAAAGATAAAAAAAAATGGATGAAAGTTCTTTTAGGAGGTGTGAAAATGATGTTGAAAATATTTCATCCATTCATTTAAGTCTATGCTTATGTGTAAAATAAGTTTATGTAACTATTTGTTTTGGCCAAATCAAACAAGATTATAAATGTTTCTATTGACATTTACCTTATATTACTCTTTACTTAATTGTAGATAAATTATTAGTTAAATAAACAATATTTAATTAATTTTGTAAAAAGTAACGTAAAGTGTCAGTGTTATGTAATTTCTCCCATTGATCTGTTCAGAATCTTCAACGAATAAAGCAGACAAAATTTTTGATGATGTGATCAAGCTTATGTAAATAAAGAACATACCTACAGATTATATGCAATTAGTACGTCAGCATTTTGTTAAAGGTATACTTTAGCTTTTAAAATATAAATAACTTTTCTAATATAAAAGAAAAGAAAATGATGGATATACATACATAGAATTTATACCTTTATTAAGAAATAGTAAGAAAAGATAAAAAAATAATAAATATAATAAATAATGTGATATAAAAAGTAAAAAGCTATGAAAAATAAGATAAAAAATTATAAAAAACAAATATATAAAAATAATTATTTTAAAAAGAAAAGTTATCACATTAAATATTTGATTTGAAGTTGAATAAAATTAATTTTGATGAAATTATTAAATATTTTTAAAACATAAATAAATTTATTTAAATTTACATTTTATTAAATATATATTTGATTTTAGAAGGTATGAGAATTGATGCACTTGAGAAACAACCAAATACATTTTCATGTTTGTTCCCCAAGTTAGGTAGCTGTGATCTGCAGCATAACAAGGGAAAATAATCACTCACATAAACATAAAATAAATTAATTTATTTTCAAAATTAAAATAAGTTCTTACGTATTTTCGTTCTCCATCATTTATATGTAGAATTTTTTCTTTCACCAAAAATAACTTATATTTTCTTTTAGGTTGAATATTCTAACTTCACCATCGATTTCTTTTTTGATCTTGCCAGGTGCACATAAAATCTCCGTAACAATTCTCAAATTTACTTAATAAGTTGTCTATTTTACCTACTTAATTAAATATCAATTTTCATAATAAAGTTGTGCAGAAATAAAATATATTAAGCATAAAACAATTTCTAAGAAATCTAATTTTATAGTTTAAAATATATATATATATATATATATATATATATATTCTTTAAAGTAGCCTGATCTTAATCTACTGTCATTTAAAAATGACACATGTTATTCTCAACTTTGGCAACTTTTAGTTCAAATTCTCGTGAATTAATTTTACGATAATCTTTATAATTTTTTAACATTTTCACTTTTTCCAAAAAAAATTCTCTTTAATTTATATTTATAAATTTTTATCAAATTAATAACAGAATTTTAAACATTTTTAGATTACCAAAATTTCAAACCTCTATAATTCCCATCTACTTGCTAGTTATAAATATACAATTTCTCTAATGTAAATAAAAAAATATAATAAAAACTTATATATAATAAATATTTATTAAAAATGATGAACTTTAATATATTAATAATAATAAACAATACATTTTAAATAAAATTATTATTTATTAATTTTTATTATATGTCCTGAAACACCTAAAAAAAATCAATAAATGTAATTGTGATCATTTTAATAGGCACATGCAGCCAACGCAAAATACATGATTTCTCTATACCCCTAAGATAGCCATTTAATTGATATCCCCATTCCAACGTTAACAACCGATGCTAACGCTGGTCAACTACATATAGGGATAATTTGCTAGGAAATATGAAGTAAGAACATCAATAAATAAATGGTATGGCATTTATGGGCATAAATTCTTAAGACACAGGGAGATTGGCCATTTCATAAATTACAAGTAACAAAATTATGTGGAAATGACAGAAACAATACTTTAAACCCAACGCCCGTCTACCTAGACTAACAACAAAAAGAAGATACATATAAGGTTAACTCTGTCAGGCAAGGTATTGCTATCGCTTTTCTATCCATTGACATATAACTGGACAGACATATAACTGGACAGTAAATGCACACGAAATTTTTAAACGACTGCAATATTAATCATGCCCCACTGTTCCCTCCCATACCATAGTAACTCAATGAGAGAATTTTGCAATCAACTTATCAACATGGATAATGATATCATCTATCCGGGGCCGCATAGCAGCCTGGGGCTGAAGCATCCATGACACAAACTGATGAAGAGCATCTGGATATGAGGGCTTAGGTCCAGCTGGCCATTTGATCTGAGCATTAATAATAGCCAATTGCAGGCTTCCACCAGACTCTCCAAGAGCATATTCGAATGGAGATACCCCATACCTGAAATTTTCAGCCAGGTGATACAATAAACAATTAAACACGCACTATAGCTTCCACTACCAAGATATAATTTGACAAAAAAAGAACAGTTTACAGATAAGAGTCCTTGTGAATTGTGATAGTATTAATTGAAGTAGTTCGTTATCAAGCCATACTTGAAACTTGAAAGAGTAAGATAAATTAGCACAATTGTTGTACCATAAAAATACACCTCTACCATTGGACTTCTGTAGGGTGCCAAGAGAAATGCCAAGCCAAACTAATGTGCATAGCCATGTGATTTCCTTTCATGTAGACTTGGAAAAGTTGTATTTATGTGAGCATTGTCCCGAATCAATAATCTATGCATAGTGATCCAATGGCTTGCACAGTTGCACAAGTGTTCTTTTGCATTCATTGTTGATTGAGTAGCACTACTCAAAAACAGATACTATTTGATGTGCTTTCTAACTTGCTTTTACACAAACATACCAAAATTTTGAATCAGGGGCGCTGGCTCATATGGAGGGCTTTCCATTAATCCCAGTTGTCAGTTGGTCACTAGCCTCCTTTATGAGCTCAGTGCTCTTATTAACACCTCTTTTATGACAAAACTTGGTGGGAGTATAAAAAATAAAAAATTTATTCTCCCACTTCCCCTTCTTTTCTCTTCTTTTTAAGGTTACACTCAATAACAAGAAATGTGAATTTTCCATATGTCGTTTCTTCACTATTAAAACACACCAGACTCCAATACTAGATTCAATCCCCCTCCCTCTTCCCAGGGGGTGCCTATAAGCATGCATGGACACACACACACACACAAAAGTCAACATATAATGAATCCATTGAAATGAGATTAGTTGGGGATGCTCCTAGAATATCTTTGAAAACCACTCAAAATATAGAACCTTCTTTGTACTCTTCAAAATATTCTAATCCATATCTGTTCATTTGTAGGATCTATATGCACATGAAGGGTTCTGAAACAAATGACACATAAAACTAATGTTTTGAGGAAACAAGTAGAATTTAAAGAAAAACCAATGAAAAATTACCAAAATTTGGTCATTATGTTGTATGAAGGCACAATTAGTAAGTTATAAACATAATAATGATCATAATAACACAAAAGAAGGATTAATACTCACATTATAGCATATAATGTGCATCCTAGTGACCAAATGTCAGTCCTCTCATCTATATCAGCATGGCTAGGGCAATCCCACAGCTCAGGAGCTCGGAAAGGAGCAGAGCAATGTTCAGATGCCCATTCCTACACAAATAGCAATTAGCAGGTTAGAAAATCCAAGCCAGATGACTGAAAATGGAACTTTGATCATTCATGTTTGTAAAACAAATTCAAAACATAAAAACTACTAAAGAATTGATATTGCCAAATTCAAAAATGAGCTAAGCAATTCGGTTTTCTAAATGCAACATAGAACTGGTTAATGCACCTAATAGGCAACACAATTTCATAAACCATAAACAGAGCAAAAGCCTCATAAAACATTCTAAAAAATACGGTGTACTTTAAAGCACCACATATTCTGTGCTCTGCTAAAGAAATTACCAGCACTGTAAGAAGTGGAAGTGCTAAGACATTAAAACAGTAATAATCTTTATTCGTAAACAACATTTTATTAAAAAAGGGGGAAGAAATAAGTACCTGCAACTGGAGTGCCTCTGATCTGGAGCTAATTTGCTTCCTGGCAGGACGAGCACTGCCAAAATCCATCAGTATGGCAAGAGGTGGTTGTCCTTTGCGGTGTGTTATGAGAACATTGCCAGGTTTGACATCATTATGTGCATATGGAGGGTCTAAACTGTGCATATGCTTGAGTCCTGCACAAAGCTGTTGAGTTGATTTTACAGGGTTAAAAGAGTTTCAGAACAAAATAAAATCTGTGCATTTAAAGCAATAGTAAACCCTATGATGTAAAAAAAAAAAAGGCGAAAAGTTGCTCCTCAGATTGAGTGCATGTTTGGTTCAGCTTGCTGTAAAGAAATAATCGCTTATTTTTGTCAGCTTTATGAGAGATTTTGAAAAATAAGCGACTATTTGTCTAAAAGAACCCAATCCAAGCATGCATGATTCTAAAGAAGCACAGCACAAAAATCCTTTTTCTTCTTCTACAATATGATTTTTAAGACAACAAATAAAGAATTGCTAGGTTGATATTTAAATATGTGAATGTGGGTGAAACTAAAAAAGGCTATAATATATATCAAACAAGAGATCAAGTGCCGAAAATCTTGAATTGCAACAGTGACAGAAAATCCATAATAGAAATATGGTTCTTACCTGGCTAAATATTTGAAGCACATCTGAGGTAGAATAGAATTCCTTCTTGCTTTTCATTATTTTGGCATTGTCTAGCAGTGTTCCATCCAAATGAACTGGAAATAACAAGTATGCTTCATGGTTCCAAGATGTTTCTTGGGTAGGCTGGTAACAAAAAGTACACGTTTGACGTAAATGTAAAAGCACTAGAATGGTAACAGGGGAATGAACAAAATAAAGAAAAAATCTTGCTGAATGAGAAAAGCTACACATTCCCATATTAGGATATTTTTATTCCCACTGTAACTGATTAATCACTTTACCAGACAGGAACCCTTAAGAAACTACATTAGAAATACCACATACAATATACACAATTCCCAACCAGGTTTGGAAAACTTAGATTTCATGCTTCATAGAAGTCCAGGTACAGCAGTACCATAGCTCTGATGCACAGATACTTTAAAATTGATGACATATCGATATTGTACCCATACCAGACACCTAGGGAACCTAAGGAATCAACAAACACTTTAAAATTCACAGCATGTCTATATCATACCTAACACCCATACCCATGCAAATAGATTGGTAATGATATTATATTTTTTCAGAAGATATGATACCAGAAGTACAAAGATTATGCTTATAATGTTATCCAAAATACAAATTGTAGAATAATAGACTGGGACCAACTTGGTCATGATATGCAAAATTTCACCTAGTACCAATCATTTGAAAAGTTGTCCTAGTCTCATTATAATCTCTTTATAATCATATATATCAGTAGATTATCATTGAGCTTTACCAAGAAAAATTACATGAGATAATTGTGCCCATCCAAGCCTGACAGGTAGAACTGCGAAAGAAAAACCATTTTTGGGCAGAATGTATGACTGTTCAGTCTAGTTGTGATACAAAGGATATAACATGTCTTTCCATTAAAAAAGAATATCAGACATGTCCTCAAGGAGTAATAGAAATTATAATAATTAAAGTATCCTTTTCTTCTACTACCTTGAAATTTCAATGTTCTGATAAAGTTCAAATGTTCAATCAAAATAAATATCTGATGTTAGAAACATCAAATCAGATTAGGAAATATTGTTCTCTTCAATGTTACAAATCCTAGTACCAGGTGTAGTATGGCCCAAGAACTCAGGAACTTCATTGAACAAACTAAATCGTTCAGTTTGTAAGTAAATACCCATTAGGATCAATGATAGAGGACCAGGTATTCTATACATGAGTATTCATTTTCCATCTCAGAAAAACTTTAAAGTGAAGATAACAAGAAAATTGCATGAGAATGCTGATCGCTTTCTGTTGCTGTCACAATAACATCAGAATTTTCTTTATAATACCTAGTTTACTTATGTTGGCCGCAATAACTACTAACCTTAACAGAAATGATTGCATGATCAAGAAGTGGGAGCAGATTGGGGTGATTGAACAGTGATGAAACACGGATCTCCTCCCTGACCAACTCCAGCTGTTCATTGTTCTGAATGAGGACCTTTTTCATAGCATAAGTTCCATCATCTGCAGAAAAGAGACATCATAGTCAATGGATTAATTTCGATACACCCGATCATATGGCACCATTTATTTATTTTTAAGTTTACCGAAAGTTTCTAGCTACTACAACGAATGGAACTTCATCGCTGATAATCAAAATTACACTCAGACTCGACAATAAGATAGAATCTTATATTTTCAATTGTCTAAAGGAGCAAGGAAAATCACACGCCAGATCAATTGCCACCGCCAATGCGAGAAATAGGACATTAACCACATTTTATCAAAGGAACAAAATTAGTTTTACAATTGCTGCAACACAACAATAGAATTGCATAAAAAATCTCTACGAATAAACCACAGACTTCAACGCACATTCTTTAAAAGTTCGAAATCAAGAAGCCCGAATCAGATACTAAATTTAACAGATCGGAGATAAAAATATCTACGACGAAACGATTTTAATATTAGAATAAGGAAGTGCTGTTGCAGATCAAGAAAGGCCGCACGTTAAAATGCAAAAAATGGCATAGATGACACAGATCAGGCTATGATACGGTCTAACAAAACTGATTTCAGAAAAAGCGAGGGAAATTGAGACGCGGATGAGAAAGAAGATAAGGAATGAAGCGAACCGGAGAGATGAGAGGAGTGTTTGAGCTTCTTGGCGAGGCCACCGGCGGCAGATTCGTTGAGAGCCTCCTTGACAAGGTAGACAAAGGCGAAGCCACCTTCTCCGAGCTGCCTCACGATGCGGAAACGGTTCTCGTTGATCCACACATCCCCTCCTCCGTTCACAGAGTCGTATAATGCATTTAAACCGGAGAATGAGCACCCCATTTTCTTACTCTCCTTTCCTTCCTCTCTCTCCTGTGTGGGTCTGTGTGTTGTGTTATTATCGTTGCGTTTAAAATTAAAAAAGAACTGAAATCAGGTGTCCAAAAGAATATTTTCGAAGACCTGATTTCACGTTAATTGAGCTGGGAGTAACGAGATTTGTTAATTGTCAGCGTCAACCCTCCCTCCTCTTATTTATTTGGCTTTCCCATTTTTTTACGAGCTCCTTTCTTGGATCGCTCGATTCTCAACCAAACACCTGTTTCATTTGTTTGGGGCACTCCTCCCGTCCTTTTTTTTAGGATGGATTCACGTTCGAGCTCAAATTAAAAATTATGAGAATTTCTTTTTTCATCCTTTTTTTTTTCATTTCGCACCTTTTTCAATTTTTAAAAATTTTTATTTATTCAAATAACTTATTTTTTATTTTTATTTTTTTAATCCAATATCACAATCCTAGTTTTCATATCAAACCGAACGAACAAGATGTTATTATTACTTCAAAATTTATGAATAATATTTAAGTTATTTAAAACAATAATAAGAGAGATTGTGGTAAAATGTGATATAGGATGCGGACTGGAAAATAATAATAAGAAGAGGAGGGAACAACAAGATTCTATTTGGTGATCGTGGATATGCACCCAATTACCTAATTGTGGACAATATAATTCTACAGAGACGTACTAATGTTATGTGAAACAAATGTCAAATATTAGCAATAGTCCAGCATCTCTCTTAATATTCAACCTTTAGGTCACACCAATCTCGTATTAGTTTTATATGCCCACAACAGAGGTTTTACTGTAGAATTAAGCATGTGTTTTTACGAAGTGAATTGAATTAATGTTTTCCCTAACCTTGGTTAAAAGTTTTATTCCAATTGAAACATTTTATCATAAATAATTTGACACAGTTCTTTTCTATTTTTTAAAAAAATACGTGTGCACCAAAGAAATAATTTTGGTATTGAAAATGTTAAGCATTTAGTTTTAACTTTTCTACTGCAGCAAAGTATCCTTCTATGCATTTATTTAAAAGTTTTTTTTCTATAATTATCAATAACTAGAGAACACACTGAACATTTGACTAATTCAAGTCAAGTTAGGTAAGACAACTAACAGAAATTTTTCCTTTAAATTTTTTACAACGATATATGAATAACCCAGGTTCAGTTTTAAGTATAATTTATATACGGATTCTCAAAAAATAATAACTTAATTTTTATTTTGAATAATAGACAACTGAAAGTACCAATGGAAAAAGGATCGGAAGAGAGAGAATAATGTAAGATCCTTCCATGTTAAAAACTTAGAATTTTATTCAATTCTGGTATGCTAAAATTTGTATATCTTTCTCTCTTTTCAATGGCATTAAATGAGTGACATTTTATGAATATTTTTAAAAAGAAAGGTAAACACAAATTTTAACATGACATCTTATAAATATAAAATGATTCATTCCTTAAAAGTTAATGGCGGACCTAACTAACAAATACCTAGCAGCAAAATAAAATTTGTACTTCAAAAGTTCCGCTATAATAATAATAATAACAACAACATTTTTAAAACTTTTTATTTTTAAACTAATTTTCTAATTAGTTATTTTTATTAAATCCAGAGTAAAGAATTAAAATAAAATAAATTAACTTATTTTTTCAACAAATTTTAAAAACTTAAAATTATAATTCAAAACTTAACTAAAACTAGATTTAATTTTTAAAAATTTCAAAACCGAAAACTAAAAATCATCAATATTAATTAGGTTTTAGTTTCAATGATTTCCTATTTTCAGACATTTTTATGCAGCTATTAGCTTTGTGCTTTGTTTGTTTTAATGAAATTAGAAAGACAAGAACTAGAAAAAATATAAGTAATTTGAGTTATTTTTAAATGAAATTAAGAGAAAAAAAATTATTTCATGTGTAACCCACACACCAAAAAAAAAAAAAAAAACTTCCCCAAAAGTGGAGAAAATGAGGGGAGAGAACGCAAGTTTGTTTAATTTTTTGTTTGTTTTAATGTTTTATTTTAAATAATATTTATATAATTAAAATAATTTTTTATTAAAAATATTATAAATATAACTTTTTTATTATAAATATTTTTATACAATTCACTTTTTCTTTTATTTTTTTTATTTCATTCTTCATCCAATCATAAGCTTAGAGTCTAGCTTACATGTTCCATAGGAGCAAACCAGGCAATTTAACCAATCATCCTGATAACCTAAAAGAACTAACATACACCCATCCATAAATATTTATAAGTGCGCCGCGCCGTTCAAATGGCTGGTTGTTGTTGAGTAATGCAGTGTATATTTCCACCCCCCAAAGCAATCTCCCTGGAACCTTCAATTCCCACCACCTAGGAACCAGCAAACATTTTAAAATGTCAATCTGTAACCAAAACCACGCAGAAAAATGATAACCAAATTTTGCAGTCCAAAACGACTTATCAGATACTAGAGTACAATATACTAGTTTGCTACTGTTAACTCTGCAGCTCGGGCAATTGATGGGTATGCATTTACTGGTTTTCACGGAAAACTCAATTTCCGATGCATCCATCATTCATGATCATAGACCGAGTGAGGAAGAGAGTTTGTTTCAGGAAGAATTAGGGCAAAAAACCATATCCAGCTTGATTGATAGCATTAGTTCTAAACTAAGCTATTTCTACAACAAACAGTTGCGGTTGGAGATATTTTACATTGTACCCTATCACTACAAACATTTTTAGATCTCCAGTCCCCCACAACATATAGTTCCCACTTCAAATTTTGACAGTTGTCTGTTTCATAGATGCTGATGATTCATTCTTACGTTTATTTCGGGGTATAAAATATACCATACATTCATATAATGCATTCAGAAATATTATTTGATCTACACTAAGAGCAGAAATTAATGCAACTATACATGTCTTTGAAAGATTACCGTATTGCTGAAAGATTTCTTCAATTGAAAATGATCATTTTAACAATTAATTTTACTTACTTCATGATGGGGGAAGGCCTTAGATAGGACTCGAATAGCTTCATCATCCCACTTTTTATCTCCAAATTGTGGTGCAATGATAGCTCCATTTGCAATATAAAAGTTTACATAGGACGCAACAAGCCTGGTACCTGGAAGTCTTGCCTTAGCCGTATCCTGACAAATATATAATTATGCCAGAACAATCATCCAATGGAACTGAGTCTGTCTAGTTCATAATTTATCACTCAGAAATGTATATCGCATTAAGCTCAAGTATATCCATTTTCATACAATGGTAGCCTCGCCACAATTAGAACATCACAATCTAGATCTACAACTGATCATAAACCACTGTTACTAAAATTTGATTTGAATATTTGTCTAGGTTATGGCACCTCATTTTGCTTATTTGAAAGCACAAACCGAAACTTAAAATCTTCATCCAAATGTATGTCTTGGTTAGCTGACTGGTTGCTAACTACTTCAAAAATTCTGGTGACCAACATCTTATATTACCCAAAGCACATACGTTCGAAATCCAAATAGAACCTAATTTCATTTTTCAATTCCTTTTAGTGTTAAAATTTAGATCAGATGAGAGCAACGAATGAGAATGCGAATCTGAGTAGTACAGACAGTAGATCAGATTCTAGTCATTTGCTCTTCTTTATATACTATTGAAAACATAATTGTTCATTCATTTCTTGACAGTCAATGAAATTCATGTTGATCTAATATATGGAATAATGGTTAAGTGGTAACGATAGGAATGCCACTAGGACAGTGAACTTTCCAGTTTCAACATAAGCAGAGACAAATTCCGTTAAAGAGAAAGTCTACCCAATAAAAGATGTTTATTTGCACTTCATACAAATCCTAACAAGTGTACAAGTGGACTCCAACAAAATTGTAAGTGTAAACCTATATAGTTTTCCATGGGGTATCCAATCCAATGAAAAATGTTTTGTATCATCTTTGCAACCAACATTTAAACTTAATACTGACCAAAATACACGAGTGGCAATTTGATAGATAGCAAGGGCTTAAATATGACATCTTAAACTTCTATAATGGTGACCATGTGGCAACAAACTATGTATTGCATCATTTAAATTTTTGAAGATACACTACAATGACAATTTGGTCACAATGATATATTATTTTTATAATTTTTAATTTTTTGAATGAAATGAAATAATAATGATTGAATAGTCATCATCATCATCTTTTTTATTATTATTATTGTTGTTGTTATTTTCAATCACAAAGAGAAAAAATTAAATGGAAAAGGAAAGAAATAAAAAGTTGGAGGTTTACCTGAATAATCCCAGCAGCCTCTTCCTCTGTTATATACAGTGGATCGGGAACATGCAGTTTAATGATTTCAAAGTTTCTACCATTCGCATCAGTTTCACTTGAAAGCAGGGAATATGCTTCTATAGATCTTTCATACTGAGGATCAGTTTCATCATCAGTCCAAGACAGCAGAACCACACCAGGCCTCACAAAACAGCACATGTTATCAACATGACCATTTGTATCGTCATCTCCTGTATAAAAGCAGCATATTAGAATTTCGGCAATATAGAAAATCTAAATACCACTTTCAACCTAAAACATTCCAAACCATCTCTACAGAAGCGTCTGATTTCCTAGCTTGGAAATTTCTTTAAAAATATATGGAGATTAGCATGGTCATTTTCAACAATTTGGGAAAGGAGAGTGATCTTATAGAAACTACAGCCTCAGTTGGGGTTCAAGTGTGCAAGAAGTAGTAAATTATTAATGTAATAGTTAGTAACATCAACATAAGGATCTTAGAAGACAGTTGTAAGAAAATCATAACAAAATAAAATGATTACCAGAATCTTGTTTCATTTTGTAAAAAATTAGCTAAAAAGATTAAGACCAAATTTTATGTTACTGGTGCTCAAGTGAGGCCTGCCAATTTTTGCTAGCTTTCATTCAAAGAAATATGAAAAGAAATGTTAATTTACCATATTTAGTATTGTTCTGAAATGCAGATAAATACTTAAGTGATATTAAATATACACTAAGTAATTGTTAAGTCTGGAACCTTTTAGGTACAGGGTGAAAGCAAAGCACAGTCAAACGTGCAGTAATTTCCTAACAGAAAGTGCATTCAGCAAAGGAGAACAGCTAGATTTCACTTACCATACTTGATAGTAACATGATATGGTTGTACAACTTGTTAATTAGCTATCATGTATTCTAAGCAGTATATTATATTGATCCTTTGTTCCATTGGTTTTATGCCGGATCAAGGTTTTTTTTTAACAAAAGTGGAATTATTCTTGTCCAGAAAACAAATCTACATGAAACCCTGTAGTAGAATAAATGATTAATGGTCCATGTGAATTCTTTAACTATCCAAAATTAAATATCCTGACAAAATATGATAAATTCATAGGATTCTCAGTGTAAAAGGTCATTATCAAGTGATATACCATAGAATCCCCGAGGCAACCATAAAACCTTCCTGACTCCAAGATAAGCCTTAAGTTCATCCTCAATTTGGCTCTTACTCATGAGAGGGTTCCTGTTCTTATTCAAGAGACACTCTTCTGTGGTAAGACAAGTTCCTGAAGGAAGAAAAAATTGCTGAAGTAAACAGAAAAGGTTGCAAATTTTATAATCAATTTGTAAAGAAGATCCAAAGTGTAGAGAAATTAACTTAAGTACACGTGATCTGATCTCAGGACAGATTGAAATGAAAGTAATGAAAGGAACTCAACGACATTCACAAATATAACTAGAAATAAAATATTTTCCTGCATAGCTGCCATTTATCCTAGTTCCTGAACAAATCAGTAGCAAAACTACATTTCTCTGGAGATGTTTAAGTGTCAGATAACTAGCATGTAGCATCCGGTCAGTCATATTCTATTTTGAAAGCTTGCATATATGTTTCCCCACACTCAATAGCACCTCCAGGCTTCAAAATGGCAACAATTCATTGCATGACTCTTACCTTCTCCATCCACATGGATGCTTCCACCTTCAAGCACCATTGAATGTGTGAATCGAGGAATCTTCTCAATTTCCAAAATCTAGCAAACATATGGTGATAACAAAATCACATAAGCAACTAATTTAATCAATAAATAAATAAATAAACAAGTGAAGTATTTAGCCACCCAAACCTTCTTGGTGACAAGGGAGTCGAGACTCCAATCACTGTAACATCCATCTTCTAAACCTAAACAATTTATAAAATTCCATAACTCAAAGAACCAACAATCAACACATAACAATCAAAACAAGTTTGTATCCTTTAACCATTGTTCAAATTACCCATCCTAACAATCCCTCTTTGAATCAAACTAATCGAATATCAAAAGCTCAAGAGCTTACCTCCCCAGCTATTAAACTTCCAGTCAATTCCCGCAATGTTGTCAACTGCATAACCAGATTTTGGTGTGCTTCTTCTCACAACAAACTATTAAATAAAACAAATCACACTCTGCATGCTTATACACCCAAACCCACACAGTTGCTTGACCAGAAAAACTCATCCATGTACAAGTAGAGAAACTGACCGTGGGTCCAATATCACGAAACCAAGAATCATTCATGTTCATCTCAACAACCCTGATATGTTCAGGTAGCTGCCCCCTCGCATTCTCCCACTAAGATTGCAAACAATTCAAGCGTCATAAAAAAACAACTCCATCCATTACCGAACATTAATAGTATCCATCAACTTTAACCTACCTGAGCACAGCTAGCACAGACAGTTACTGCCTCAAATCTTGAGATTGCAGATGCTACTCTGGCAAACGCATGTTGTGCGTGAACGGCACCGTCTCGCCAATTATCAGCGCGTTCCTGTCACAAAACACCAAGCTTGTAATAACAAACCAAAATGATAATAACAGTAGAGTTTGCATGTGGTGTACTCGCAGGCCAACCCTCAAGCTTGTCACAAAACATCAAGCTTGTCATAACAAACCAAAATGATAACAACAATAGAGCTTGCGTGTGGTGTACTCACAGGCCAACCCATCCAACACTGTACATGAGGTTCAAACTCCGCAGGCATGTGGAATCCAAGAGGAGCTGGTGTCCCATCTAGATGCATCATGATGTTCTCACTTCACTTTGCTCTGTAATTCAGAACAAAAAGCTCAGACGCAGACACAGTACAGCAGATTATTCAAGGCTGTTTATGAGGAATAAAACACACTATTCAAAATGTGCAGATGCATGACTTTCCAACACCTCTCTGCATAATTCACCGACTCCAAATGACCAAAAACCCATAACTTAGAGCTGTCAATTTCGGCTATCCTGCCCACCCTAATACAGGTAGCAAGCTTTTACAGGCCGAGCAATAAAAAACCTAGGAGCTATTTGAACCTCTAAAATACAGCTCAAGCCTGGTCCTATCCTACATGGATAGCGGGCCTATGCGAGCCAGCCCATTTTAAAATTATTTCTAACTTTATTTTTGGAAGGCAGGCATCAACACATAACGTTATATACACCCTAATTGAACAAATTAATGACAGCCCAGTAAATATCCCTCTAACTCTATAAAATGCATCAATACAGATTGCTGTTACAACTTATAACTTGTAAGAGAACTCTACAATTTTAACAAGGTATCAACGCACAAAAATTTGAAAGGCATTCGCATCAGTGCAACAAGGAAGCTGTAAATTGTTAACCACATACACATTCACCATTATATCAGGAATATAAGTGATCTGGAAGCAGTTATATATTTTTATTCTTGTACATATTACCCCCTATATTAACACAGCTCAGTTAATAATTTGGAAGTGAACTGGAAGGTTTTCACTAGTTTAAAATTCAGATAATATGAACGGGACAGAAAATGAAGACAACAGTAAATTAAATGCGAATAAATAACTTCCAAATTTGTTCAGAGATATTTCTGTAGAAGGTTAAAGTAAACTTCCATACTGTAAAATATTAAGAAAATGTAGCATACACAAACTGCTGCACATTATAACGTGTTTGAAGTAAAATTTCTAGAAAACACTACGAACAATTAGTTTGGCACCTGCAGTATATGGATAATGAGTGAAAGATTAGTAAAACCTGTTCCTCCTTTAAATGGGAAAAGAAAGATACAATAACACCATGAATTACCAAGCCAGATTGATTTTAAACGTAATATTTAGTTTTCTTTTCCCCAATATATTTTCTGAAGTAAAGAATCAGTACATTCATACTGCAGAGGATCCTATGGGGAGGCTATATACTTAATAAGCACCCGTACAAAATATTCCCCATTCAATACATAAGAAAAGTCGGAGAGAAATTTACATAGACCTACGGATACAGACATTGAGACAAATAAATATAAATCTAAGCATGTCATCAGACCCCAGCTGAAACTAAATGAAAATTTATGAAATTTTAGACAACCATAAATGTAATAGAAGGCACAAAATTAGACCACGTTATCGAGAGATATTGATCTCCAACATGAACTCACATTAAATAGTAAAAATAGACCGCAGAATCACAGATCGGAGATGCTGAATCGCTGATTGTAGATTCGCGATTGAACAAAGACTGTCGTTGATCGGAAATGCTAGGACGGGGCCGAGGCTGAACAGGAATCACGGAATTATATCTGAGATTTTCACAGCTTCGCGGCGCGTCTTCGTGGTTCAACAGCAGTCACGCATGTGTCAATGGCTGTGTTTTGCATGCCTACTGTTGACGGATGTGGATTATGTTTTATAGCCTCTTAAAAATATGAAACAAATTAAACAATTTAGTGGTTGAATTTGTTTGACAAGATGTAATAATCTGTAATAATTTAAATTTTTTTAAGTAAAGATGTGAAAACTTTTTAAAAGTAAAGATACGAAGAAGGATATGATAAAAAAGTAAGTATATAGTAATAAATACCTTTATAAAGATAAGAATATATTTTCTGTTTAAAGATTATAAATCTATTTAATTTCTAAATTAAATACATTTATAGAATTTATCTAAATTATTTTATAGAATAAATAATTTTATTTTAAATAAATCAATGATATTATATTAAAAATTATACATATTTTTATGTAATCATTTATAAATGAAATTTCAGTGATAATTGTTTATTCGTAAACATTCCCTTAAACTATTTTTATAAACTTTATATATGATTAAAACACATGTTTATGTAGATAGTGCTTCAACATTATGAAGTTTATGATAACATTTTTTTTATAAACTTTAGTAAATTGAAAGATTAAATAAATAGTTAAAAATTAAAATATTTTAATTTAGTTTGATAAATAATTGAAATAGAAGCTACTAATTATTTAAGTAAATTATATTCACACCCCCGTTAAATGAAAAAAATCATCTGATTGTGTAAAGATTAAATTTACCTTTATTGTTCAAATAAAAAAAAAATTATTGTACCTTTATTATTTAAATGGACAACATATTCTAGTCCACCTATTCCTTTATTTATGTTTTATATATCTTCTAATTATCTTTTTCACTCCATTTTACATTTTAAAAACATGTTTTTTCCGTTGGACTCAAATATGGCAGGAAAAAGAGCTTAGCAATAAGCAAATAAAAATCATCAAATGGTTCCTCCTCAACTCTTCTCTTCGAGAAATCCAATACATTGCCAAAGTTCTTCCTCTATCTTTTCTCCATAATTGCTTCTTCTTCTTTGTGATTTTCTCTCTCATAAGGTTCTCCCAATTTATGGAGCCACATGCCCAAAACACCAAGTTTCAATGGAGTATATGTAATACCAAATCCTACTTTGACACTTCAAATGGAAACATTCACTTAGAGCTTTCTCCCTCTCAACTTTGAACCCAACCAAGTCAAAACCATTGTCTTCTTGACCTACGACCACAAATCTAAGCTCCATGAGGAGCTTCCAATGAAGATAAACCTTGAAGTTTTATGATGGGCCATTCTTCAATTCAAGAGGAGTCCAACGATTCTGCAAATCATATGCTTTTGGATATGAAGGAGTGGATTGATGATAGGATTTTGACTGATGAATTCAAATAATAATATATTTTTTATTATTTAGTTAAAAAATAAAAAATGTTTTTTCTTAAATTTATTCGTTGTTTTAATTTTTTATTTAAACAAAATTGAAAATAATCTCTCGTTTTAATAAAAACAGATAATATATAAATTTAACTGAAATATATTAATAATATAAAAATTATTTTATATTATCCTTCAATTATAAATTTAAATTGTTATTATTCAAATTTTTTTATAGTATTTTTTAAATATTTATTCAATATTTTTTTCACTTAATTTTAAGTGTATCCTCGGGTAGTAATTAAGATTAATCTTTAAATATTAATAATAAGAACATAACCAATAAACATGTGCATAATATATCTTTTGAGATAGTTAAAAAATCTATATTTATTGGAATGAAGAAGATTCATGATAATATTATTAATTTATTTTAAAATATTTAATGATCTCTTTTTTTATGTGATATTATTTTTTATTATTATTTAATAATATAATATTTAGTTTATTTATATTTATTGTTAAAAAATATTTAATCTTTGTTGATAAAAAAATTAAACTACAAAAATAAAATAAATGCATTGTTCATAAAAATATTATTTTGAATTTATTTATAAAAAATTAAAAATAAACATTTTTAATTTTAAAGAAAGAAAAATTACTTAATAAATAATATAATTTTTATTAAAATAAAAAATACACCACAAATAATAAAATTAAAAAAATAAAATTATCAAATTATTTTTTTTGTAATATACAATTGTCAAAATAAATATAAACTTATTTATTTTGTCTATTTTTTCATAGAAATAAATATAAATGAAAATAAATTAATAAATTTATTATCCCAATTTTTAACACAATAATTAAATTAAATTTAAATAACATATAAATTTTATAATTAATTATAAATTTATAATACTTAACTTTTAATCTAATAATCATACTTTTATTTATTATTATACTTTTTATCAGTTACTTTTACTAAATATTTTTAATTAATTAATTTATATTTTAACTTTAAGCTACTCATATGCTAATTTTATTAAACACACATTACATCATCTCATTTTATTGTATATTTTTTCAGAAAAAAATGCTTTACTTTTTAATAGAATAATAGTTTCAAATTTAAGATGGTATCATCTCATTTTATTGTATATTTTTCAGAAAAAAAATTCGTTTGCTTTTTAATAGAATAATAGTTTTAAATTTAAGTTAGTATTTTTATTCATAATCACATAGTACAATACTTTCCATTTCAATAGAAAGGTGAAAATGATAATACGTTACATCAATTTTTTTAATTTATATAATATCATATATTTTTATTAATTATATAATTTTATATAATTTTTAATATATATATATATATATATATATATATAAAGAAGATCACATGAATGTTAAAAATAAAATGATATCCAATATTTTTTTATATATTTCGGAGAATGTAAATGTAATTTTCTTTAAAAAAACATTAACTAAAAAGTACAGTAAACGCATCAATTCTTTCACTATTTCACGTGCCATGTGATAAAGCAATCCAATTGTGTTGTCCAGCGTCCTAATTCCTTGTTCCAGGTGTGGATGAACTTTGTTAGGCTTGTAGTTAAAAGAATCTATTCCGTTCAAAAGTAAAATAACACAAAGAAAACATACACATAAATAAAATAAAAGAATCTTAACTTCAGTGTTTGGTTGATTTAAAATAATTTAAATTAAAAAGAATATTTTTTTATTAAAAATATGCATATTTTTTTATATTTTAATAAAAAATTAAATTATAAATAATTAGAATCAGCTATAAGAATTAATATTTATAAAACTGATTAAATGACACTTTAAATTGAATTTTGATACATTAACGCTGAAACTATTTTTAACCAATTAAAAATGAACTAAATATAATTTTTAAAATAATTATTATAAAATTTAATAATTTATTATAAAATAATAATGATTTATAAAGGATTTATTTAAGTTGTTTTATAAAATAAACAATTTCATCTTAAAATGGATGAATAATATTAAACAATATTATGTTAAAAATCACACTTATTCTTAATTTAAATTTTTATAGATAAAATCTCAATAATATATTTAGAATAAGGTTGTTTGTTCACGAAATAAGTTAGACAATTCGTTAATAAATATTAAATAATTAGTCCTATAGGCTTGACATATATGATTAATCATCTTTTGGACCCATTCGCATAGATAGCGATTCAACTTCGAAAAGTCAACATCGGTCTCATCTTATTGTATATTTTTCCAGAAAAATATGCGTTTACTTTTTAATATTTTAAAATTTAAGTGTGCTTTTATTAATAGCCACATAATGCAATACTTTTCATTTTAATAAAATAATGAAAATGAGAGTTGTGATTTTCTACAGTTTTTTAAAGAAATACTATAATAATTTTCAGTTACTAATAAAATATTAACTAAAAAAATACCGTAAATGCATAAATTCTTCACATTTTTTAGTGGGCCATGTTATAACGTCTGGACTTGCTGAATAAAGGAATCCAATTGTGGGGTCCAGCGCACCTCACTGTTTGTAGTCTAGAAAAAATACACATAAATAAATTAAGAAAATATTAATTTCAGATCGGTTTAAAAATAATAATAAATTAAAACTTGTAATTTGTTATATAATAAAAATTTAATATTTTAAAATATTTAAAACAAAACCGATAAAATAATATTTTAAAATAGTTTAAAAAAACTGATAAAATAATATTTTAAATTTAATTTTAATATACTAGTATAAGAATATTAGAGTTTCGTTTAGGATAATTTTTAGTTTTTAATTGAAATTTATTCGTTAAAAAAATTGTAAAGGTGAAAATGAACTAATTCTATCATAATATATTAAAAATAGAAAAATAAAAATTATTAATTAATAGATTTAACAAAAGATTAAACCTTTATAAAAATAAAAAATAATGATTTTTAAAATTTAAAATTTAAGTTAAAATTATTTTAAAAATATATTAAAAATTATTTTAATCATAACATATTTTATTTTTAAATTTACTTTAAAATAAAAAAATATCAACTTATAATTATCCGAAAGAAAGCTAAATAATTTACACAAATAAAAATTGGAGTGTTACAATGTTTTCTTTAATTTTTATAATATTTTATTGTGAATTTTTTTATTTTATCATTTTTTTAGTCGAGTCAAGTATATAAATAAATAAGATATAGTTGATAATGATTTAATAACAAAATCCTACCTTCGTTATTATCGGAGGGTTTATTGAGGAGTTTAATGTTATTCTAAATCTTTTGTGAATGACTTATTTACTTTTAACTAAAATAGGTTTTATAATAATAAAATAAGTTAATGCATAATTATTTTTTAAAATTTTAAGTATCAGATTATTATTATTTTTCATAATATATATTTTTAATTTAAATACATTATTTTTTTTGTTTTTAGAAAAAAATAATTTTAAAAAATTATCATTAATTTTTATAAATTAATTTTTGTCAACCATTTTAGAATTAGTATTTAGAGGTATTTTGAGATTAGATTCTTGTTATTCTTTATGTATAAATTAATTTTTGAATTAATCTTGATTTTTGCATATCATTATTTTTTATTGTTCTTTAATTTAAATAATCTGGTGGCGATAGTATTTTTAAAACTATATTTTAAAATCTGTTTTTCTTTCAGGTCGCAGTTTTAATCCTGACAATACCACTTTTTTTATTGGAATACAAATATTTTTTATAAAAAACAATTATATTTAAATTAAACATATCTATATACGGTAAAATTAGTTTTTGTAATGATTTTTTTCATATACAAAACTTCAAACAATACATTGTTTAAATAATATCAATCATACTAAACTTGAAGCAACTTTTAGAAAATTTTCATTTATATAAGTTATATTAAAATATCAACATTTTTATAAATATAGTAATATACAATGAATATGTTTGACAAAATTAACCAATAAATTAGTAGAAAATTAAAACTAAAGTTGAGAAATAAAATTGAAAGATGAAAACTCAGTTGAAATAGAATATAAAAAATATAGTAAAAATAATTATTTTTGATAAATAGAAATAAAAGATTTTTTATTAAATAAATATAAAATAAAAAATATTATAAAATTTATTTTATATTATTTTAAAAATTAAAGTAAACTTAAAAATAATTCTTTATTATATCTTTTTTATTAATATAATATTTCTATTTTTAAAATATTTTATTTTATAAACAATAATAATTCTCTTAAATAAATACTTACAATTATCTATCTATGTTTGTGATCTAAAACCTGAAATTTTTTCAAATAAAAAATGTAAAAACAGAATAGATCTAACAAATTATAGATACGTGTAAAAGTTAAAATACAATACACATAACACAAAAAAGGTCAAGACCAGGATGGGTCACAATGTGCAGGTCTCGATGTGCAGTGCAACATTGACGTTTTTGGTGGTCGAACGTGTTGGATTAATTTGTCAAAGCAGAAGTGAATAATATTACTCCCAGTTTCTCACATTTTCTCGCTTCAACGAGAAAGAACGTAACCAACTACATGTAAATTAATCCAAACCTTCACATAAGACCAGTCACTACAAACATTGTTCAGGAAATGATTTCAGCTTCAATTCTTAGCAGCAAGTTCTCTTCTCTCAAATTACATTTGTTCAAACAAATGTAGCTGTAATGATACTTTAATATTTAAATTAAAATTTATTTTAGCAGAATAATAATGAAAATAATACGTACTTTTATTATTTTGCAAAATTTTTATATAAAGGTGTGAGGTCAGTAAATCATAATGAAATACATAATTGATTTTTCCATTTTTCCATACAGACATGATTTTCCATTTTTTCATAATTCTTACCAGCAAGTTCTCTTCTCTCAAATTACAAGCATCCGAAGAGAAGGAAAATTTTAAGTAGATGTTGTGAAAAATACTTAATTATATATATATATATATATATATATATATTTAAATATTAAAAATATTTATCTTTTTATTTTTATTTATTTTCGTTCAAACAAACAAAACTGTAATGATACTTTAATATTTAAATTAAATTTTATTATAGCAGAATAATAATGAAAATAATACGTACTTTTATTATTTTGCAAAAATTTTATATAAAGATGTGAGGTAAGTAAATCATCATGAGACACAGAAATGATTTTTCCATATTTCTTTTATTTTTGGCAGAGAATCTCAATGCTTAAGTTCTTAAACATTAAAACATTTATGATATATGTTATTTAGTTTTTTTTATCTTATAGCAAATATACATAATTTGTATTTTATCACCGAATGTTAAACCCTAACTAATGATATATATATATATATATATATATATATATATATATATATATATATATATATATATATATATATATATATATATATATAAAGGTTTGATATAATGACTCATTTGTAATGAAGGGATTTTACTAAGAAATTTGTTCACGTGTACATTAGATTCATCTACTACCAAATGATCTCATCTTCTTCTTATTATATGCTGTTATTGTGATATGCTATTATTGTATTTACATTTTTTTTTACACATTAGTGTAATTGAAAGACAAGTACGTAATCTTTGTGCTTTTGTTATTTTTGTTTATCTTGTTACATTGATTTTTATCCTGTAAACAGATTTTGTATTCTGTATTCACGGTTAAACCATTATATAGACAATTATCTAATTGTATGTAATATTGCAATTCTACTTTTTTCTACTTTCAATTTTGCAATTATAGTGTTATCGTTATTTTTAGTGGCTCAATTTACAATATTTACAAATATTAACTTAATTTTTAGTATCTCATTAAAATCAAATTGTTCTCATCAATTAAAGAGAAGCAACAATTTACTAAGATTCACATATTCACTTAATAAAATTCGATCCATACAATATTTTTATTTCCCAAAATATAAAGTTCCTAGGAACCATTAAATTTGCAAAATTCTAACATACATTTCAATTCTAGTTCAATATAGAATAAAAAGTTAAATTTATAACCTACCTGCATATGAATACATCATAAAAAAAACTAATACCAATATTTTTATATAATTTTTTATTGTTTTTATTTCCAATAAATCAATGGCATTTTTATTGTTGGTAGCACCAAAATCTTAAATTTTATCAATTTATTTAAAATGTATGTACGATTTTTTTAGGTCACTAATCATTTTAAAATAATTTTTTTATTTTTTATATCTATAAAATGAGATTTGTTTTACAATTATAGGTTGTATTTATCTTCTTGTTCATAGTACTACTATTTTCATTAAAATTATATTAACCTCCAATATTTTTACTTTGACCTATTAAATAAATAATATTTTTTAAAATATTTATCTTCTTATTATCTTCTGACATCATGTAATATTTATAATTTTTTTTATTTTGAATCTTTCTCTTTTTTTTTTAGATAATTATATTTTTACTTTGATTTATTAAACAAATAATATTTTTTAAAGTTTTTATCTCTTTGATACCCTTGCACATTATTTAACATTTTATAATTTTTTCTTTTTTTACTTAGAACTTTATTTTTTTTAGGTAATTAGAAAATGATGAATAAGAAGAAAATAAGTTTGAAGTTATGAAACGTTTTTGTTGAACGAAAAATTGATTTTTTCAAAATTAAAAATTTATGAACTAATTTAATTCATTTAAGTTTACTACAATCAATTAGGAATGTCATGAATTTAATAAATTTTTTATTTTCTAATAAAAATTCAACTTTACTTGCAATTTGATTTTTTTTTAATTTATGTATAAATTTAATCTTCTAAATTTTATCAAATATTTTTTTTAATGTATCAATTTTTTTCTTTATATACAATTTTCTAAATTTATTTTTTTAAATGTTATAAATTTAATTAATTAATTTATCTTTAATTAACCTCATTAAACTAAATATTAAATTTAAGCTATTTTTTTTCTTTTCAAACTCCAATCTTATATTTTATGCCATGTTTCAAATTTAAATTTTTATTAAAATTTTAAATTATTATAAATTTCTCAACAAAATAAGATAGAAATAATATTTTAAAATTTTAAAGTAATATAACATAATTTCATTAAAATTTAAAATATAAAAATTAAAATTATTCAAAAAAATTTAAACAACAAAAATTACATATAAATTCAACTAAAAATAATTTCAAATATAATTAAAAAAGTTCATACATATATATATATATATATATATATATATATTATACTTACATTGTGAAACAATAAAAAATATCTCACACAACTGTTTTATAACTTGGTATTATTTGATCATAATAATTATCTGAGATTTAAATTATTCTTATCAATGATTTCAAGATAAAACATGAGATAATCACAATCTACTGATGAACAGAGATTGTTGTTGTGACGATTAGACTTGCCAAATCTCATGACCATCTGTGACTCGTGTCCGTCGGCAAGCCTATGACTGCGTCCCACGTGTTGGTTTGTGAGAAAGCATAAAATTGTGTGAATCCAACAGACGCCTGCAAATTCCGCTCAATTCTGCTCTGTCTTCCCACCAACTTGACTTGAACACACTCTAATCCTTTTATATTTCTTCCTTTTCAAGAGGTTAGATTTCGCTGTTTCACTTTATTTACTAGTAGTTTCTTTTAATTGCGGTTAATCGTGTATATTCATTTGTTATAAATTTGTTCGCTATTCTGCTTCATAAATTATATATATTTATTCCAATTTTACAGTCCTAATTTAATGCGTAGTTGAAGTAATTTCCTGCAATGCCTTTTCAGCTTTTTGAAACCCAAAAACAAAAAAAAAAAAGTTTATTTTTAATTTTTGCATTTTCAATTTCTCTGACGAGACTCAAGTTTTGGACTACGAAAAAAGTTTATGATCTTCTTAGTTTTCTTTTCACATGAATTTTGCGGTGCATTCTCGCATATGTGTTGGTTGGAATATATATTTCCCCCTTTCTGTTTGTGACTGTAAAGAAATACTGTCAAAATGCCAAAAGCATCCGCAGATTTAGTTAATACATGAGTTCTATATCCGTTTCTGAAGATTTAGAGGTATCTGTCATAGTTGACATCACTGCTTTAGATTTATCCCATGCAGAGCCAATTCAGATAACATGACCATGCCTTGAGGAACAAATTAACCTCCATATATTTATGAATTGCATGGGTAACATCATTTGTGGATATGGATTTCCATTACTGTTATAAACTGTGGGATGGTGGTAGTTATTGGACTGTAATAACAGCAACAACTAATATTTATTCAGCTAGTTTCTGACAACTATACGATTAGTTAATTATATGTTCTGGTAGTTAGTTACAGATAGCTAGCTTAGTTAGCACTATTCCTTTGATTATATATTAACAGTGTAGCTTGTATCATTCATCGTTTACCAATTCCTTTTAGTAGTTGATTCCCTTCAACTTTTGCTATAGTGCAGCAGTCCTTATCTGTTTGAACTCTTGAGTTTATAGAATTTATTTATTTTTAAAAATTTATGTACATATATTTGAAGTTGAACATTTGATCGTGATTGGTCATAACAAAGGTGACCGATAATTATGAGTTGGTGTCACTCATACCCATTTGAATGTAATTATCACTTTATGGTTGACACATCCGGTAGGATTGTAAGCTGCGAAGATAGAAATTAAATTATTACTTTGTTTCTATATTATATGTTTGGAAACATCAAAATGCCATCTCTTGATTTCATGTGCAATTTATGCAGATTTAAGTCATTATTTGCCCAGTTTGGTTTCCATCTTTGCTGCTGTGTTTTCATTGCCCTTTTCTTTTTCTGCAGCATATGACTTGAACATCTTTGGCTTCGCTAATGGCACAAGAGACTGTTTCTGGTGCGGACTCACCTCGGCGACGTTATGGTCTATTACGAGATCAGGTTCAACTGATTAAAAGAAAGGATTCTGATCGCTATGAAATTGTTCCAATCCAAGATACTCTGTCATTTGAGAAAGGATTTTTCATAGTTATTCGTGCATGCCAGTTGTTGGCTCAAAAGAATGATGGAATCATATTAGTAGGAGTTGCAGGTCCCTCTGGAGCAGGGAAAACTGTTTTCACTGAGAAGGTCCTCAATTTTATGCCAAGCATAGCCGTCATAACAATGGACAATTATAATGATTCTAGTCGAATCATTGATGGCAACTTTGATGGTAAGTTTTCTCCTTATCTATTAACCTTTACGTAGTCTATAAGGAATGTATACATCTATCTTTCTCGTAGGGTTTTGCAAGGTTTCCTCAATCTTTTATATTTCTCTTTGGTTCTGAGAATGAGCTTTACAAGGCTGACACTTACTTCTTGTTGCTTGTGAGTATATGGCTTTAAACTTGTATTGGCTAAAGTTATTTCTGCCACTGCATAATTGATATGCAGAAGAACACACATAAACTGACACAAGTAAGAGAGGGAAAAAATTAGGGTTCAAAGTAAACAACAAAATGATTTTTGTTTATTTCTCTGTGTTCTTTGTATGACTGCGTAGTGGCTATAATGTTATAAACTTATAATTTTAGATTTATTAGTTGCATCATATGTGTGCTTTTTTCTTTTTGCTTCTCCTAGTCCCGAAATGGTATTAAGTTTTATTGATTTTCCCTGGATCAATCTCAAGACATTTTTTCCTAGGGTGAGAACTAAGAATGTATTTTTATAAAGTTCTGCCCCTCTATGCCCTCAAAAAGTTCCACCACTGTCTATACCTTTGTGGTACCACCAAGAGCATCGGTAAATCCCCTCCTTTCCCATATGCATATGCATGGTAAATCATCTCTTTCCCATATGTATGTATGTATGTGTGTATGTATGTAATGCATGTATGCTCGTATTTATAAACTTCTGCCCCTCTATGCCCTCAAAAAGTTCCACCACTGTCTATACCTTTGTGGTCTGGTTCTCCCAAGTTTCTTATCACAGGGCAACCACTAAGAGCACTGGTAAATCCCCTCCTTTCCATATGTATATATGAATGGTAAATATTCCCAAGGTTCTTATCACAAGGCAATCACTAAGAGCATCGGTAAATCCCCTCCTTTCCCATATGTATGTATGTATGTACGGCATGCATGCTTGTATTTATAAACTTCTGCCCCTCTATGCCCTCAAAAAGTTCCACCACTGTCTATGGCCAACCCTTTTATGCTGTCTGACCAACAATCCTAAAATATTTTTGTACTTTTACCACACATAGACAGAGAAACTTACTAATCTTGAAATTCATTAACAGCTGTAGAAGCTCTAGATACATTGTTATAATTTCCATGTCACGTTTGCAGGCCTATTGACCTAATAGAAAATATTATTCAGTTACTGATTCTTTACATCTGCTACACACAGACAAACAAGCTTATCATCCATGAACATCTGTTGTCGATAATATGGACTTTCCTGTAGTTCTTATTTTACTCTTTTCATTTCTAAGAACTTTTACTTTGTATATCACATCAGTCAATAATCAAGAAATAGGAAGGGATGCTATGCAACCCGGAGTTCTAATATCATGGTTGTTTGAAACAGACCCTCGGTTGACAGATTATGATACCTTGCTCAAAAATATACAGGGTCTTAAAGCAGGAAAGGCTGTTCAGGTTCCAGTATATGATTTCAAGTCTTGCTCTCGCATTGGTTACAGGTTGTGTACCTTTCATTCTCCTCATCTTGTAAATTTCAAGAGTTTGTTTCGTAATATGTTTCCTATTGATTATGTTATTAGATAGGAAATCCTTGTACTTTCTAGTTATTTGGAATTGGATTGTTTTTGGATAATATGTAAGTAAAAATTATTCTATAATCTAATATGATAAAATCAGTTTCATGTTCGGAATTTGGATATACAAACTGAAAAGAGAATTTAAGAGAATATGTTTTTTGTGGTTTGGATAAAGAAACGATTTTTCTATCCTATGCAACTTGTACATAGGTTAAGAAGATTAAAAATAAAAAGTTTATTATGTTAATAACTGAAATTTTATTTTAAAAGGAAGAATTCATTACATTAATAACAAAATTTTATTATACTAAAAACTTTCTAGTTTGATTTGTTAACCTACACATCAGGTGCATATGATAGAAAATCTATAAAGAGAATCACTTACACACACACTATATATATATATATATATACACATAGGGGATTGTTAATTTCCACACATGAATGTGTGTTTTAGCATTCACCATGTTTGGTTAAAGACTAAAAAAGACTACCATTTTCTTTGTGAAAATAACTTTCCAAGGGGGTAAATACTGTCTTTTTCAGTTATCTAGTTTTTTCCTTTTCTCTTCCCCGCGCTATGGGTTACAGCTTCTTCAGTATCCCTTTGCGTACCTGCAGCATCCTTTCCTGTTTGTTGTTGTACTCATGGAGACACTTTGATTGCAAATATATGGGTTAGACTCAAGAGCTACAGCCAAATGATGGGAGAGATCAACACTAACAGACTAAAAGATCAATACTACAAAAGAAAATAAAGAAAGAACTGGGCATGAGAGATTATCACTCACCGTGAAGCAATAAAAATTAACAAGCTGAAAATGAACACGATAGGGACAGGTACAACAGAGAAAACGGGAGAAAAATAGGACAGAGAACATGGGATCTAAAAATAACTGAAAAGATTAAAATATTATTTAAATTTTAAAAATGAAGAAGACATTCTAACCCCATAATTTGACAAATAAATAAGAAAGTTGAGTTTTTAGTCCAAAATAGAATGTTTAGGAAGCTCACTCACACATGAATGTGTGGAGGTTAGCAATCTACACACACACATAAATTAATAAAAGGGTAGAACTTTGCCATCTACAGTAGTCCTTCTTGACTTGTCCTAGTTTAGTTCGATGCCCTATATGGTGCTGATATTGTGGTCTTAGACCAAGAAAAAAAAAAACAAAATACTGAAGGGGTATAAAATGATTTTAGTAACATATACCTATTCTTTGATGGGGTGATACGGGATGAATTTGGGAAGGACCTTTAGAGGTACAATATAATGAGTGATGATTATATGGAAAAATGCTTAAAACAATTTTTTTTCCCAAACATGATTTTTCAGTGTAAATGAGAACATGACATAATTTATCAAGACAGCTTTTATGAAAAAAAATCTCATTGGAAGCACTGCCAAACACCCACCAAATAGTTCACAGACACAAGTATTTTGTCATGCAGCAATATATTGTAGTTTGCTGTATTCCTCTCTCTCTCTCTCTCTCTCTTCCCCTTTATTATTAGCTCCTCCTTAGCATCTCTTCCTCTCTCTATTATTATTATTATTATTATTATTATTATTATCTCCTTACCATGTATAAATGTGCACCTTTGTGTGCTTTCACCTTCAAATATTTGCAGACACACACAGCACATAAATGCAGAAGAATGTTTATTATGACGATAGAAGAAGCGGAGAACAAAAATGTATAAATTTGGAAGCACATTAGCACTATAAATAGCATCATATTATTCTTAACCAGGATGTTATTGCATTTATACTTACTTTGTTGATTTCTTTTGTACTATTTTCCTTACAGGACTGTTGAAGTCCCTAGCTCCCGTATCGTAATCATAGAAGGCATCTATGCCTTAAGTGAAAAATTACGACCTTTGCTTGATCTTCGTGTTTCTGTCACTGGTGGAGTTCATTTTGATCTTGTCAAGCGTGTTTTGAGGGACATTCAACGGGCTGGTCAAGAGCCTGAAGAAATAATTCATCAAATCTCTGAAACGGTTTTTCACTAATCCGATGTTAGGTTCCCCCCCAACCCCCCCCCCCCCCCCCCCCCTCCCCCTTTAGGAGTCTTCAGGGCATGCATCTGTAAAACTAAGAGGCATCTGCTATAATTCATACGTATTATTTTGTTTCCTTTGTAGGTGTATCCTATGTATAAAGCTTTTATTGAGCCTGATCTCCAAACAGCACATATTAAAATTATTAACAAGTTTAATCCATTCTCTGGATTCCAGAATCCCACCTACATATTAAAGGTGACCATATCCTATGTTATCATAGTCAGGTTCTTTATATTTTCAAGTGTCTTCTTGATGACATATTATGCTGATTGTTTCTACCGTTTTAGTCAGCTAGAGCTGTGACAGTTGATCAAATCAAGGCAGTTATTGCAACAGATCATACAGAAACCAAAGAGGAAACATATGACATATATCTTCTACCCCCTGGAGAAGACCCTGAAGCATGTCAATCATATTTGAGGATGAGAAACCGGGATGGAAAGTACAATCTCATGTTTGAGGTTAGGTGATTAAAAACTTCACCTTCTAGATTGTTATCTATTTTTTAAGAGAATGTCTAGCAGCATAAATTTTGGGGGCATTGATAAGTGATTGTATGGAACTTATGAGAGTGGCTTATGACTTTTCTATAAGATTTTGTAGCTAAATGGAGAAGCTTATTAAAATAATTTTTTTTAACTTATTTTAGTAAGCTTCGCAATCAAACATATGAGTAAAGCTTTTAGGGATAAGCTCATATTAAATATATACTTAATTAACCTATTTACCTAAATCTTCCCTTTGTCTAATTTGGTAGTATGCATTTATTTTAAGCCAATACTACGCTGTTAGGATTCAATTGTAAGGTATGAAACTTGAATCGTATGTTGGAAGTATGAGATTCTAGTGTGGGGTTTATAATAAGACTTTAGACTCTCTAACTACAACATCTGGCTTTCTCGGGTGGCTCAAGGTTCTTACCAATTGGTGTCAAAATCTTCCACCACGTTTCTCAGCTACAAACAAGCGGTGGAGGTGGTGATACTAGCATTACAGTGTTTGTCTGGAACTAGTCGAAGTGCTAGTGCACACCCAGCCCATGTGGGCATCAGGGGCTGCGAAGTGTGGTGAGATGTTAGGATCCAATTGCAAGGTATGAAACTTGAGTCCCATGTTAGAAGTATGAGATTCTATTTTTGGTTATAAGGCCTTGGGTTCTCCAACTACAACAAGTAATTCTTATGGTGTGATTCTCCCAAGGTTCTTATCATACACCCATAATATTTTTCTTGTTGTCCTGCTGTAAGATAAATGGTCTTCTTTCTTTGATCAAGCAGTTTGCTACTCACTATTACATTGTAATTTTATATTTTTCCCAAGGTTTTCAAAACTGAGTTTGCTTAATCAAAATTTTACCTGCCGTAAGGGAAAAAGGAGCCTAAATTCTATTGAAACATCCACTCCAAAATATTTTCCTTCCTTTACTGCCTTCTGAATGGTGTTTGACTCAATGTTTTTCTTCTATTGGTATTTCTGTCCAATGATGTGTGGGTTATTCCTTTCCCCCCCCCCCCCCCCCCCCTTTTTATTCTATCTCTATAGTTTTGTCACTGTATGTGTATGCATATGTGCTTCTTAAACACATTGGCTAAAAGAAGTGTGAATTTTGTTTCAAAAGTTTGGCAAATATTTCCCAACAGGCAATAGTACTGAAATTGCAGTTTTCAATCTCAAGGCTTTGCAGATCTTATCTCTTAATATCCTACCTTCCTGAGTCTGAGATTTGTTGAAAAGTTTGCATTTAGAAGCAAAATTATTGAAAAAACACAGTGCTTTCTTGTTTTCAGGAATGGGTAACAGATAGTCCATTCATAATATCTCCTAGAATTACTTTTGAGGTCAGTGTGCGCCTTCTTGGAGGGCTGATGGCCTTGGGATACACAATTGCAGCTATCCTGAAAAGAAGCAGCCATGTCTTTTATGATGATAAAGTGTCCATAAAGACTGATTGGCTAGAACAACTTAATCGCCTATATGTGCAGGTATAACAGCAGATCTTCCCCTTCTTCCTTATTTCTTAGCTTGTTGATTATGTGATAAATAGGTTTGATCTACCCTTATTGTTTGTTGTCCATCAATGATATCACCCAAAAATGCCCGCTGTTTATCTGCAGATATAATTTGTCGGGTACATTAACTTTTTCAGTACTAGCTAGACATTCATGAACTGTGCTATGCATATACGCATCATGTTTACTTTCCTCTTTGCCCTCTATTCTTCAGTTGAGTGTTGTTTTCTCTCTAGTTAACATTCTATTTGTCCATCTTTTTTGCTATTAAATTGTGACCTACTGGTCATGGGTTCTAGTTGTGGAATCAGCCTCTCCATTTACAGGGGCAAGGCAGCTCACATTTGACCCTCCCATAGATCCCACAACGGTGGGCCTTGTGCATCAGCCTCCATTTTTTTCCCTTAACCTTTGATATGGTAAATCACACCTAAGTGATGTCTTGTCTCAGAATTTTATTCCACATGCTAAGAACAGGTCATGATTAGTGTTCACTTAGTTTTCCTTTTTTATTGTTTTCCATCTTCTTTGTCAACTCCCTTTGATTGGTAGAGGTGGTCAGGGAATCATTTCCAATGTATTTTTGTGGTGAATTTCAAACATCTGATGCTTATGAAATACATGTGGAAGAAGGACTGAAGTCAAACATATTTGTTGATAGAGACTAGTTAGGGCTTAGATTCAGCATCAGGTTATCTCTGTATTCAGTGCTGTACGTAGTATAAATATAGCTTATGTAGACTGATTAGTCCCTCAATTTTATTCAAATTCTCTATATTTATCTAAGCGTAATATTATCTGGGCATTTACACTTGGTTCTTCAATTCTTCCTTTGCCTTCGCTTATAAACCTTGTCAAAATGCACTACTTTAGCAACCAAGTTTTATTGATCAGAGACCATAACAGTTTCATTCACTGATATGTCCTCACATGTTTCCTCTGTGAAAATACATTGACTATTTTAATCCCATTCTTGTTTCAATATGAAAATCGTTCTCTGAATTGAGCTTAATAACAGCTGTGATCTGTTGGTCTGTTAAAATAAGCATCTTGTTTGTTTACTGTTGGCAAAGTTCTGATGTAGTTCATTGCTGTTTATTTGTAAATATCTTTCATCTATCCATTTTGCTTTCTTTTTCTTGTGTTGCTGGTATATCTCTTTGGTTGTAGTATATCAGAGTGGCCATAGGCTAGGCTTAAACATTATATTAACATTATGGCATTAACATGGCCTATAGCTTGCCCTGTTTGTGTGTGTAATAAAGCTCAATCTTTGTCACAACTCAGCCCTTTTAAATGAATACATGAATATAGGCATGTGTATGTATCTATAAAGGGTTACATATAGATAGGGTCATAGGTATGGATGGAGCATATGATTTTGAAAACTCAAGCTAGGGGATACCCTGTTTGAATATTGTCTTAAAAATTATGGGCTTTTTCCTGCCCTTGGGCACTTATTTGAACCCAAGCACTTAAAATTTTGGGCTGGGCTTGGGTGGCCCATGTTGCTCAGACCAAATGCCCATGCCTATTCTGTGTGTGTGTTTCTTTTGTTGTCAATAACTAAATACTTGTTCATGCTGTTTTGAAGGTGCAAGGGAAAGATAGAAACTATGTTAAGTTTGTTGCAGAGAAACTGGGGTTGGATGGTTCCTATGTTGCTCGCACTTACATTGAACAAATTCAGCTAGAAAAGCTCGTAAATGATGTGATGGTATGATCCATCAGATAAATTTTGCTTGTGCAATACATATTTGTACACTGAATCACTGATCTGATCTTACTGCAGGCACTGCCAGATGATCTTAAGACAAAACTCAGCATAGATGATGATTTGGTTTCAAGCCCCAAAGAAGCCCTTTCTAGAGCTTCTGCAGATAGGAGAATGAAGTATCTTAATCGGTACTTTTTAATTTTTATTATTTATTTATCTTGTCTATATTTTGTAAGGATCTCATGATGTTTACCTCATGTTGTCTTCCGCAGTGGTATTTCACACTCATATTCAAACCAAAGGGACAAGATTCTACCTAAGCTGACTAAACTGGCTATAAACAATAGAAGATTTGATGGGAGAGTACTAGAATCACCTGCACCGATTGCTAACCAAGTACGATATATTTGTCTTCAGAAGTCATTCAATTGCTATAATTTTGGCCACTTTATTCATCAATTTATCACTTGTTGTATGTTATTTTGTGGAACCTGGAAAAGCTCCTTGCCGAGTCCTTGGATAGAAATGTCAAAAAGAATGATGATATACACTTATGCAACAGCATATGGTCAAGAAACTTTAGAATGAATGCATGGCAAATTTACATCAAATTTTTGTGAAAATTATATTTACATAATTTTCAACCATAGAAAAAGGTGCTATAGTTAACAGTTGTCTGCCTTTTTATCTAAGAGGTTTAATTTTCTGTTTATTTTTCTTCTCATCTAAATGAATCATTTACTGATATTTGCTTTTGAGTTGTCCAGGGAGTCATCACTCAACTTTCTGATCAAATTTCCACATTAAATGAAAGAATGGATGAATTCACCTCCCGTATTGAAGAGCTGAATTCAAAGTTTGCTATCAGAAAAGTTTCAGCTAGTCAACAAAATTTGGCTTTGCAAGCTGAGGCCTGTAATGGCTCAGGCCCTACTTCTTTCTTTGTAACTGGATTGGGAAATGGTTCATTGACTGGATCATTGCTACCTAATTCTTCATCATCTTCCCAATTGGCTAAAGAGTCTCCCCTGATGGAAGAGGTAGGTGATATATCCACTGATTTCACAATTCGCATGACAATAGTAGTGCTATAAAGTACATATATGCATACTGTACATATATGCATACTGTATATCCTATGTGTCTGCTGAACGTAGAGATGCACTCCATGTTGAGGGAGCTCTAAGTGAAAAGATAAAGTTATATAGGGTTTTGTTAATGTGTACCCTTAAGACACATGTTAAGGGCTAAAAAATAGAAATTACTAAAATAAAAAATAGAGAAATTTGTAATCTTGAAAATCCAAAAAGCATTAAATACTTTTTTAAGTAATTAGGAATAATTTAATGATGATCAATAATACCTTTTCTAGTGGGGCACACATTAATGAACCCATTTGAACAGAACAATTTTTAGATTTGAAGTGACCTGGTTAAGTGAAACATCTTCAGTACCTCCCATTTGCGCTCATTTCATACAATATTGAGGATGATGTTTGGTTACTTCTAGTTGGCCAAAGAAAATTAATAAGTAATATTTATATTAATTATTACAGCTATACACGTTAGTCAGTAGCAATATTTGGAGTGCTTTTCTATTTTGAAATTCCACTTGAGGTGGGCAATAAAGCATATTGTTTTTGTTTTTTTTTAATTTTTCGAACAGGTGTTACTTGTTGCACGAGGACAGCGTCAAATCATGCATCAACTGGACACTCTGAGCAATCTTTTGCATGAATACCTCGGAGAAAGGTCACGGCAAGGAAGAACAGAGCAGACAGGTAGAATGCGTGAAGTTGAATCCGTTGCGATCCCCCTGGTTCTGACTCTGGCCTTTGGTGCTGTTGGTGTGTTTTTGTTCAAGGGTTTGACATCCTAAAAGCAATGTATATATACTTTGTTTCTTGTGATCACCGTTTATGAGAGAAACCTCGTAAGTATATCTAAAGGGTTTCTGAAAAGTGAAAGCAATTACCGTCTGTGAGGGACTGCTTCACGTCAATCTTTTGCATTCACTTAAGATGTGTAATAATAGCATAGAATTGTAACTTTACTCAATACAAATGTGTGTATATCTTTGTTCTCGCTAAAATAATTCATCCACTTGGTGGAATACTGAACTTGCTTATAATCTGTCCTTTATTCACATGAGCCTTTACCGTTGATATTTGATTTTAGAGACATCATTTTTATACTACAAAATATATAACAGAGAGATAGGAAAGAAGAGATTGAAGAATGTGATGTGAAAGGTAATACAATAAAGAGAGATAGAGAGAAAATAATGTGTAATATAAATTATTGTATAAATTATATGACTTTTTATTTTATAATTTTTATTGAATAGATAACTGTCCAATTGTTTTAGCGACGGGGTAAGTCCAATCAGCGTTTGTAAGATGAATTTATTCCTTTCGTCCAAACTTGTCTTGGAATATCATATGTTTACATTTTTCGTTATTAGTTAACCTTAATTTTGAGAATTGATTTTAAGTATAAAAAATGGTAATAATTTTTTATTAAAAAAGTAAGTATTGATTATAGTTTTATATAATAAATATATTTTTGTAATAAAAATATATTATTTTTAAATATTTAATATGATTTATAAGAGATAAGATCAATGTTGTAAAACTTGGTAAGAAGATCAACTTGATTAAGATATTAGATCAATGAATCATTGGATAAACCATTAAAATTGTATATCAAAATTTGTAAAATTTATATTTAAAAAAAATTTAAAACATAAGCTAACATCTTTTTATGAAATTAAAGTAATTTAAATTTAAAAATAAAAATAATCACCATCATATAGATATCTAATTAAACAAATAATAGTTAAATTTTTGGTACAATATAAATTAAAATGCAAGTTCAAAATATAATTAAATAATTAATATTTTAAAATTTTATCAAAATACAAGTTTACAAATAAAAATATAAATTATATTTAGTTTTGATTTTTTTATTATTAACATCAAGCAATATCATTTTAAATTTTATATATATATATATATTATTTTAAATTTTGATAATTTGATTTAGCTTACAAGTTTATTGTTTTATAAGTTGAGTGATTGATTTCAGATTAACAATACATTTGATCTAATAAATTATTTGAACTGATTGGTTAATTGATTTTTAATTCAATCCGTCCAATTGATTGAATTAGCCGAATATTATAACTATAAATAAGGTTAATATTTTGATGTGATTATTTAAATAAAAAAAATTAATGTTTACAATTGAGTAATATCAATTTTGTTTAGCACAAAAGTAAAAAAAATATATAAATATTTTAATAAAAGTAACATATATTTTCAGTTTAGGGTTTAGGGTTTAATAATTTTCTTACTTTATATTATGCATTTAAATATATTTTTTAAATATTTGAAATTTTTTCTGAACTTAGAAAAACTTTTTTCTTACAGTTTAGCTAATTTTATTAAATAGTTGAAAAACATCAAGCATGTTTGATGAATTATTATTTTAAGAAAATATGCTTTTGTAAAAATCATTTATCAAATGCTTTAAAGTTTGCTTTTGACTTCTACATAGGATTGTGTAGCACAATTTATCCGGACTGATATTTTTTTAATTTTTTAAACAAATTATTAAAAGAGTATAAAAGATATCCTAACTCATATATAATAAAAAAAATACCAAATAAATGTATAATCCATCTCTTTCCTTAAATATGACTTATCCACACTTCCAAAAAGAAAAAAGTTACGAACTTCATATACTCAATTGGATTTGAACACCATTATAAGAAAGAAAAGAAATTGTACATGCCATTATAGCCTATACACATTTCAAAAGGAAAAGGTTATGAACAAGTCTTTATACACTAAACTAAATTTAAACACCATTAAAAAAAAAAAAGAGATCGACCACTTTTATATCAAACTAAGATCATGATCTAATTTTAATAAAGTTCATCAACCCAACAAAATATGGCAATTCATGCCTAAAAATAACTTCACTCTTTATTAACTATAAAGACTAAATTACCACATGGCAATTAATGAAACCAATCCTTTTAGCTTTATTACCAGTAGGTAGACCACAATGCATCAAGTATAGGCATTTGATAGACTAAATCTGGAAGGACTGAATCAAAGTCCATCCACACATACCCTTTAGACCAAATTGATCTTGAGAACCTGCAATTAAGAAACTAATGCTTTACGTTTTCTGTTTCTTCCAGATAAAAAGAACACCATTGATCACTAGTCGAAGGAAACAGATTTCTCCTTAACAGATTTATTTTGTTTGGGATTTGATCCAAATGTTGCGACTTGTTAGGAGAGGAATTTTCAGAAAACTCCAAAAATATTTTAGCCAACAATTCTTGAGACTAGGTGGATTACTTTTGTAACAAACAGTATCCACATTCAGTTGAATAAGAACATGTTTCTTCTAAAGACCACATCCATTCATTCTCTTTCTAAGAATTCAAACATGCTACTTAACCAAATTATTAAATTGTTGCATCATATCTTTTTTCCGTAAGAAATTTCTCTTCCAAGGAACGCTCATTTTCAACTATTCTTTGAGCAAACACCCATTTCAAAGATCACTTTATTTTGATCCCCTGTTGTGGGAAACAACTTAGGAAATAGATATTTCAACTTTAAATTATTCAATCACTTATCCTCCCAAAGCCTAGTATTTTTACACTTTCCATCCCTTCTCTTCAAAATAGATCTTTCCCACCACCGCACCGCATAGACCTAGTATTAAGCCTGCAAGAAAAATATTTGACATTTATCATTGGTTTATATATTAGGGTTTAATCCAGAATCCTTATTTATTTGGTTTATAGTTGAGTAAAATTAATTTTAATAAAATTTTAGTTTGAATCATTAAATAAAATTAAAATATGTGCATAAATTAAATTAAGTCATATATTTTTATTAAATTTTTTAATGCCATACCAAACAAACCTTTAATCTAATCTAATCTTAAATGTGTACAAGAGGAACATTAAAAAATATTACCCCTATTTATACATGATATGGGAATGATAAAATTGGTGTTGCAAATAAAAAATAAAGGTTAACTCTAAACTGAATTTTAAATACTAACATTGGAAATTTGAAATCAAAGGATTTTCCCTTCAGTAGAAACAAGGCATAGTATCACGCATTGCAATTTTTAACAAGGAACAAGATAACAAATACGTGAAAGTAAAAATTAAAATTATATCATTCCATAAGTTTCTAAATTTAAATATTTAGTATCAATTTTACAAAATAAAAAAACATTAATGAATAATTTTAATACAAAATATAAGTTAAGTAGTGATTAAAATGAAAAAAATATTAAAAACTATATGTAATGGCAAAGCACATAGTGCAATTAAAAAACATAGCAAATTGTTATATAATCAACTATATATGGCAGTGAATATTAGGTCTTAAAGAACAGAAAAAAAAATACTAATATCAATAAATGCATGACCACTAAAAAAATAATGTATATAACTTGTTTCGGGAAAACCTATTGAGTAGATGAAAATTTTAATTAAGATTATTTAAACACTGCAAAGGTCAAGACACCAATTAAGAAATTAGACTATATGATTTTCAAGCCCGTGAAAAAAAGTACAGTTAAGACGATATAAGTCAGGAAAGACTTCGGATTTATTTATGGTTTTATGGTTTTAGCAAATATTTCCGGTTCCATCATCCGGCATGTTTACTTTATTTATGGTTTTATGGTTTTAGCAAATATTTCCGGTTCCATCATCCGGCATGTTTACTTTGATATCCCTGATTGTGGTTTGGTATAGTCTTTATTTTATCTTCACTTTCCACCTCCGCAGCAATTTCAAATTCCTGATCAACTCAACAAGTCTCCAAATCATAAGAATCTAAGTCAGCTCAGCAAGTGCTCCAGAGATGTTTGTAGTCCAATTAAATTTGCTTATGTGATTCAATTTATCAAATATCTAATAATCTTGTTTCAGAAATATTTACTTCAGTCGCCCCTTCCTCAAGATGAAATGTCATGGATTAAAGAAAAACACAAGAACAAAATCTTAACTCCGAATGGAAGAATTTATGATCGAGAGAAGATTCTAATGAAGATTGCTTCGGCAGTAATTTACGACACGAAAAGAAAGTGCAAGATATAAAATAATAAAATCCATACATCACTTGATTGTAAGGTACACTACTACCAATATGTTAATCCAACTGGAACAAACGTACAATACATGTGTCTGTTTCAAAAAAGTGAAGACGTAAGCTCAGTAATGTCCGATGCAACTTGATCATAATCTGACTTTAGTTTCTCCTGTTCCCCTTTATCTATTTCGCCCTTTGCAGGCTTCGTCTGTACCAAAACACAGCAAGTAGGCCTCTTTGTTGCTCCTGCGCTTGCAAGATCCTGGAAAACAGTATATAAATAAAGTGTATGAACTTTAATGTACTAGATTAGCTGGGGTTCTTGAACACAAGGTCATGAAATAGCATGCAGAAAAATAACCAACAATTACAGAAAAACATATATGTTTCTCCAACTCTTACTCCCACATTTAAAGTGGGATGAAAAAATAATGATATGTTGTGTAGGATGTAGAAGCAAGAAAAAGATCCTACAGTTAGTTTTTTTTGGAATAGGTATGTGATTTAAGACCTCCATACAAGGTTCAGATCCGCAGAAATATGCAGGGAAACTAACAAAATCCTTTTTGTTTCATGAAATGTGTTAAAAGTAGTTCATCTTATTATGCAGTTTTACAGGCTAGATTAGATAGTAGATGAATATTCTTCTTGGTTGAATGTTAATTTGTTGAAGAATAGATGATAGAGATACTGTAAATCTACAATATTCAATTTGATATAGGAGGGCTATGTATTAAATTAACAAAATGAACAGGTAAGATGTGTCTAGATCCTAATCATAATCACATATCCGCGTTTCAGTGTTACTATAAATGTTAGCTGAACAAGTCAGAAACATGCACTCAAGATCTTCCAGAAGGTGTACCTCCCTCTTGGCTGGTGCTTCAATATTTCCTATGAGCTAGGATAAAATCCCCAAGAAAATAAGTTCTAACTTCTAGCATTATATTAAACCAAGAAGAAAAATATAAATGAATAATTAATATTATCCCTACAGTGAAATACGTAAACATCAAGATACAAAGTAAAGTTGGTTGCTTACTTCTTTAGATGGGACATATACATACGGAATGTCAGCCTCTTCACATAGGATAGGAACATGAGTGATGACATCAATCGGTGATATGTTCCCAGCTATAACACACAATCTGCAATATCACAAGCAGAGAATTAGGATAAGAATTTATTTTGCCCGGTGAAAAAATAAAACATTAGAATTCAATCCCAGTCTTTCTCTCCCAGTTTTTTCACAATTTTTTTATAATGCTCTTCTGAAAAAAACAATTTTGACAGAATACCCACCCTTTATGACCTCGCCTGATACTTTTAACCACCTCCTTTACTCCTCTCTTCAAACATTTGTGTTCAGCAGCTGAAAAAAAAACCCAAAAGAATAAAGTTACAGAACATGCAGGTTTCAAAAATATCATACACTTAGAGAGCATGACAACAAATTAAGAGCAAATTAATAACAAAAAGCAAATACAGGACTCAAATTGAGAAATCACTAGAAGTTCATAACATGACTATTGAATACAGTTGTTTCATCAGGATAGTTGCATCATGCCCGCTTACAAATTCCGTTTCCCAGTAAACATGCGTCCCATACAGCAGAAAATAATTTCCTTTGTACGTTTTTTAGTTTTTAACTTTTCTCGTTCTTTTCGACCAAATCAGATAGAAGAAAGACAGTAACACGAAGCAAACTAATAGATAAGAGAAATAAAAAGGCACATTTAGAATGTGCATAAACTACCTCTGCGAACAAGCTTTAGGGTTCGCTTGCAAAGCTTTTTCCCGGCAAGAGGTTTTGCAATGGGAGCCAAAGCCAGCATCTTCTTCTTCTCCTTCTCCTTCTGCACCGATTTTTCTGCCTCACTGTCGCTCCCCATCTCTCTCTCCCTCTCTCTCTCTCTCTCTGTTCTGAACCGGGGAAGAACGAAGCTTCAAAAAGGTTCGGGACTTTAAACCCTCTAGCTAGGGTTTAATTTAGGGTTGGAGTCTTGACCCAAGAATGCTACACGCTATGGCGCCACGCGTGACTTATGAAGTGTTATTTAGTTGGGCCAATCCGGGCAACAAGATACCCTAAGTCAGTCAGACCCAGATTCCGTTTGGGCTTAAAATGGGCCCCTGTGTAATGGACCTGAAAAGGAATTCGGCCCATATAAAACCTAAGACGAGGTTTCAATTGGTAAGATTAGTTTCCCCGTCGTGGTTGCAGTCACTCTACTCCGAGACCAAAACAGCGCCATGCCTACTGTCAGTGTGGGGCGGGATCGCCTCTTTGCGGCTCTAGGAAAAACATACAGTGAGCTACCATTTCTCGTCTTCACTGTTATGATATTCATCAATTTTCATCTGCGATGAAACTGAAATGGCGTTGTGTTGTTGCTTTTTGTTTTTTTTTTTTTATTTCGGTTCTTCAGCGCAAGAGGAATTCGAGGACTTGTGCTTCAGTTTTGGGATCGAGCTCGATGACGTTGTATGCACTTGACCGTCTTTTTCGTCCAAATTTGGCCTCCGTCGATGTATTTAAATTCGTACTTAGTTATAGTAGTAACGATTATCATCATCATCTGATGAATACACCGTGATTGTATCAGACCACGGAGAAGGCAATTGTGAGAAAAGAGAAGCATTTAGAGGAAGAAGAAGCTGATGAGGATGAAGAAGTTATCTACAAAATCGAAGTTCCCGCTAACAGGTACCACCATGTCTTTGATCTTTTTTGCTGCTAGGGGAAACCAAGGAAATGCGAATGTACGTTAATCTTTGTCTTGCTCTCAGATATAAGATATGATTGAGTAAATGTTTTAATTATGCTCAGGTATTTGTTTCCGTTCACATGTTTTACTTAATCGATTCTTGATTCACGTGTTCATCTAGAGAACTTAATAGATTTCTTGATTTTTCATCTTAAATTTCTTCTTGGATTTAGGATTGTCACTCTCTATTGCATTATGAAATCAGCTTTGTATACTGTGGTGGGAGGAGATTGATAAGAAATTAATGTTAGGAGGATGCTATGTTGTAAAAACAAAGTTACAAAAGTCAAAGTGTATTATATGGCGCACCATTCTCTCATTGCAACTTCTAATTCATTGAATTTAGAAAAACAACTTGCTAGTTGGAAATCATGTAACATGGAAGTACAACATTGACCTTGTCACCATTCTAAACCGTTCATTTATTTTTTTTTGTGAATCTTTTCTTAATGTGAAAAAGTGGTTTTAACTTCTAACTTTGTTTTTGGCTTTTTGCACAGATATGATCTCCTGTGCCTTGAAGGACTTGCCCAAGCCCTCCGAGTTTTCTGTGGGTTCCAGGAGATCCCCACTTACAGATTGTCTGACATTAGTAAAGATGCAATGCTCAAAATGCATGTGAAGCCAGAGGTAATTATGTCGTGCGAGCTTTTTTTTTTTTAAGTATGGGTCTTATTTAAGTTGAAAATGAGGTGTTTCTTTTCGTTTTCAATCATTGTAGACATCTCTGATTCGTCCATATGTTGTATGTGCTGTACTAAGAGGTTTAACATTTGATAAAGCAAGATACAACAGCTTTATTGATCTCCAGGACAAGCTTCACCAGAACATTTGCCGGTAATGTGGTCTGACTTGCTGCTTAATTCGTTTTGAGCTGCATACTTCTTGTTTCTCAATTCTAACCCTAATAGCCTTCCAAGTCTGAATGCAAGCAAATGTATTTTTTTTGTTACTGAGTTTTTGGTAGAGTACTGGCATAGGTCTTAAGAATATAAAAACTATCCCATGCTCTAAGATGAGTGTGGTTCATATATTATATATTCTATCATTCTCTTTATCTCATGCTTTGCTAGCTATTCTAGAGAAATTTGAAAACCTTTTGTACCGGTGGGTTTTGATTTACTTTTATTTCCATGTTATGCTGCTTTTTTTTGAGTTATGTTTCCTTCTTTAGTTGTTTTTTGTCTTCTCATGTCACATCACACTTGATTTTCTCAAGGAATTAATTTGTTTTCATTTTTCTTTTCTATTTTCCAGGCGAAGAACTCTTGTTGCCATTGGCACTCACGATTTGGATAAATTGGAGGGCCCTTTCACCTATGAGGTTAATTTCATCTATCAAATTGTAGAGCATGAAAATTATCTGAATTGTGGATATATAACTTACAAATTTAAGATGATAGACAACTAGATATTGTGTTTAAGGAAGCTGGAAGCCAGTACTTCTTATGAAAACTTTTTGAATTGAGAATAGACAACTTTCAAATTTAAGATGTATATAGACATTTGAGTACTATGTTTTAGGAAGCAAGAAGCCTAGTCCTCCTTAGGTAAAGGAAGTTGTTGCCTCAGCACTTCTGTTGATTGTGATTGATGTCCAGCATTGCCTCAGAAGTATGATTGTTAGTTTACATTGCAAATTATAAATGTGAGGGAATATGCAAATGTTTTACTGAATTAATATGAGGATTGCAGTGGTGGGAATTTCATTCCCTTGTTTCTAGCTGCTGTCTATTTGAAATGTTGACATGTCACCATGCTTTTAAGCTTGTTAGTATCAAAGGAAACACTTTGTGGCTTGATGTGATGTATTGCTGTTTATGACCAAAACCCCGTATCTGAATTTTTTCAAGCCAATTAAAAAAAGTGATCTCAGGTGTTAATGGCTTGGGTAATTGAATTATCTCTAATTCTCTACATTATCAATATCAGTGACTTCAGTCATTTTATTTTACAGGCTTTACCACCTTCAACTATAATTTTTACACCTCTAAAGCAGGTAAAATTTTATTTATGACATTCAATGTCTTGGTAAGCAAATGTTTGAAATCACATGCTGCAACAGCCTCCTTTAGTATAAATCACATGATTCAATTTATACTCTCTAGCATAATATTCTACAGATAACATTATTAATTGTTCTTTCAATTTTTAATGTGAATTGCCAAACTCATCTTTGCTTTTATTTTCCTTTGGGATTTTGTCATGATAGGAAAGAAATTTCAAGGCTGATGAGCTAATGGAGTTCTACAAAGTGAGTTTTTGGTGTAATATTCCCCTTGTATATATCAAAATTTGTTATAAACCTATCACAACCAGGCCTACAAGTTAATGGATTTTACCCATGCTAACTATGACTTCGTTTCATCTATGATTTTTTTTTTCTGTTTGGATGTGCTTCCTTTAAGATGTATCTCAATACTTTCTTGTTGATTTATGTTTGACAGTCAGATTTGAAACTGAAGAAATTCTTGCATATAATTGAGGACTCCCCTGTTTTCCCTGTTTTGTATGACAGTAAGAGGTATTATATATTCATTATAACCTGATGTTTAAATTTATAAGCATTTAAATCTTTTATCTCTTATTTGAGTTTTGTTATTGAAGAGTCTTATCCAAGGTTCTATTTTCCTATATCCTGGTATTTAAATTTACAAAAAATTGAAATCTTTCATCTCTTGATTGATTAAAGTCTTGCAAAACTATTTGGGTAGAATTTGTTTTGCACAGAATAATTTATGTGGTTCTTAAAATTTAAATTTAACAATTATAATTAGAATAAAATTATAGATGCTTATTATATTTGTAAAAGTTTATATTATATTGGGGTGAGATACTTGTTAATTTATTTCAAATTAAAATAAAATGAAATTCTAGAAAATTGTGTATATGTATGTATGTATGTATATGTATATATATATTTGGTTGGTTATTTTTGTTAATGCTTGTTATAATTATAATTTAGGAGGTATTTGGAAGAGCTTATGAGGAACCTAGAAAAAATAAATTTACAACTCTTAGAAGCTCTTTTTTTAAACTATTTCAATAAGCTTCTTGATGCAGTTTATCAATATTAGTTCTTTTTTAAACTAATTTCAATAAGTTTCATTATCAAACTTATAACAAAATGCCCTCGTGCATAAGTGCATTATTAAGTTGTTTACCCTAATGCACCCTTGATTTATACTAAGATTATGGGTAAGGATTTATGAATAATTTCTTTAATTATATATCTGTAAAAAGGGCATCGAGTGAGACTCCCACCAAATCAGGAGTCTGACAATGTTAGATGTAAGTAGACTTACCTCTGCAAGCTGGCCATTCTATGGATGTATAAAATGAAAAAAACGTCAATGAGATGCATTCCCACTAAATTTCATCAGGTTAACTTGCAGAAATGATTTTAATTATTGCTCCTGGTCTATTTTCTGCCCTGTTGTGAACAGAAAATTACTGGCACTTGACCTTCAATTTGCTTTAATGTTCTCACTTCTTAGATGCTATTGTTGAATTCATCTATTAATATACTATAATATTTTGACAGAACTGTTTTATCTTTACCCCCAATTATCAATGGTGCACATTCAGCCATCACACTGGAGACAAAGAATGTATTTATAGAATGTACTGCTACTGATCTGACAAAGGCAAAAATTGTTTTAAATACAATGGTAGAGTTCATTTTATGTTTTCCTATTTGCACTTTGCAAGTGATACAATTGTTTAGATGATGACTGACTATTTTATGTTTTCTTAGGTGACAGCTTTCTCAGAATATTGTGAAAATAAATTTGTCATTGAACCTGTTGAAGTGATTTCTTCTGATGGAAAATCGCACATATATCCTGATTTATCTGTCTACAGTATGGAAGTTTCTCTATCTTACATTACTGGATTGATTGGGGTCTCATTGGAGGCAGAAGAGGTAATTATTTCCTGTAACTTGCTAATGTTAAATTTAAGGAGAATATTGCTTTTCATTGAGTGGCTTGTTCTTGCGCCTGCAAATCTGCTATTGGTAACTCTGTTAAGCTTACTTATTTTATTGTGATGATCCTGAATTATTTTAATTTTGGGTTCAACTAGAAGTGCTTTAAACGCAGTGGGCAATTTGGGTTGATGCTTGAACTCACTGTGAAATTATGTACTTCCAAATAGAAAGTAGATGATTAAATAACTTGTTGACAATAGCCTGAAGCTTCCATTGAGTTTTCCCTTATGAATTTTTTTTAATAGGTAATTATACTCCCATTTACGTTGTAGGCATTTGTCAGATGTGCCACTGTTTTCCTAACTAGTGGTTCCTCAGTTTTTTTTTCCTTTCATATGTAGTAGTGTATGCTGGAGCATTACATTATGTTAGTTTAATCTTTCTGTGTTTCATGCGAGGCATTAATATTGAAATAAAAAAACAATATTAAGACAGTTTTATGCTCCTGTTGTTTACTGATCTTAATTGTGATTGGAAAATTTTCTCATAATAATTTATCTTAAGAACTGAAATTCTTTATCTGTTTAAACAATCTAAGTTTTCTGTTAAAGATTAGCACCTATTACTGGGTGACTGTGCTTTCTCTTATGCAGGCAATTTACTTCTGCAGTTTATTTATTCATTTGTACATGTCATAATTTCCTTAAGATCCATCTAGTTAGTCTTTTTTATGTGCATAGGTATCTTGTCTCTAAAGCAAGATTCGATGCTCTCATGTTTTCTAACAGTAACTGATACAATATTGTTTGTCTTGTCATTATTGTTTCATGACCTCCCTCCTTCAGGTAACTAAGTTCTTAAATCGGATGCAATTGAATGCCAAGCAGTCTACATCTGGCAATAAGCAGTCTAACTTTGTTGTATCTGTACCTCCTACTAGAAGTGATATTCTTCACCCATGTGATGTTATGGAGGTATTGATAGTGCTAAGCCTGATGATTCCTGAATGCACATCTATCTATTGCCTGCACATTTTACTGAAAATGCATGCCTTTTTTTAATTCTTATTTTTTCTATCTATAGGATGTTGCAATTGCTTATGGATTTAATGCTGTTAAGGATAAAGCAGTAGATAATAAGGGCTCAAAGAGGTTGGCTGCTTCGTTGACTTTACTTCCTCTGAATGAGCTCAGTGATCTTATCAGAAAAGAGGTATAGAACCAAATACCAGATCATATGGTTCCTGTGACTGAAGTAGGTTAATGTTTCATGCTTCAAATTTTGTTAAAATATGCCAATTGTTGTATTTGATTAAACTGATGCAACAGAATAAATTACTAAAGTATAGCATATGCACTAAGTTTATTGTTAATTATTTGAAGTACCTTGTTTCTGAATCCTTTTAATTCCTAACTTCTTTTCAGGTTGCAATGATTGGGTTCACAGAGGTCTTAACATTTATTCTCTGCTCTAAAAAGGAAAACTTTGCCATGCTAAACCGCAAAGATGATAAATCTAAAGCAGTTATCATTGGAAATCCTAGGTCTTCAGATTTTGAGGTTCACATACTTTAGCTTCTTTTTTCAATGGAAATGTGTCTATTAAGGTTTATACCAGAAGTTTAGATAATTGCAATGAAAATAGAATGTCTTAAAAGCTCCTTCTTTATAATGGTCTTTTTGCATAGTTCTTGCAAGAGGTCTCTATTCTTTCCTATCTTCTCATGTTGGTGAACAAACTATGAATAGTTTTTACAGTTTCATGTGTAACTCTTCTAATTGCTTTTATTTATATTAATATGTTTGGTTCATTCTTTATTTTCATAATCTGTTGTATGATATTGGTACTGTTGTTTATGCATGCTTATTTTTATAAATTGGAAGAGGGAATTTTACTTAGAATTGTTAATCACGTTAAATTTTATCTAATTAAAATTAAAAAATAATAGTATATCACAGAATGCATCTCACAGGATGGAAGTGCAGATGCATCCAGTCTGCCATCTAGAAATCAGTTTTTCAAAGCTTACTGATCATCTTTTCTCATTATGACAAATGATTTTCATTTCTTTTATTGTCTTTCTGCTGCATGTATTATGTTTGCTGTGTTGAATGGCAATCTGAAGTTGCACATTGCCAACTTGATCAATCACACCTTTATATTGTCTGCAATCTGCTCATTAAAACTTTCACCAAGATCAAGATGATACATTGATTTTTTCCTCTTTATTTTTTGCATTGATTTATATAATTTAATGTTTAGATCTAACATCTATTCAGGCTGTGCGGACGAGTCTTATGCCTGGCATTCTGAAAACTGTTGCTCACAATAAGGATCATCCAAAGCCGATAAAGGTATTTTTATAGTTTCCTTTGGGTGCGTTAGGATATTAGTGTGCCAGTCTGCTGCCTATCACATTAACATGCAATTTGGAATGTTGTGATTGAAAAGATATAATGCCTACTCTCTTCTAATGAAAGATTCAAACTTCAAATTAGCTAACTCTTCCTCTGATTTATGCATTTCTATTTTCCATTGGTTTTGCTTCTACTCTGTTGCAAGTTGATATGTATACATACATTTCTATCTCAATTTTGGTCAGATTTTTGAAGTGGGTGATATAGCAATTTTGGATGACAAGAATGATGTCGGTGCAAAGAATCTTCGTCAACTTGCTGCTCTGTACTGTGGTGCTAATGCAGGATTTGAGGTATACTAAACAACGAGTTCATGGCACTTCATTTGGTTATTTGCTCGCTGAATATTAGCCATTAAATGTGCAGTATTTGTTATAATGCTGTCAATACCTGATCAATTTGGGCTCCAGAAGAGCTTATAAATTACACTGGCAATTTTTTAACAAAAATTGATATCCAAAATAAATATCATTACTCTTTGCAGTGTGCATGTATTCTTTCTAGACATGGGAAAGATAAACTGGATGATTTTACTTTATTTTAATCAATGATATGCACAGATAATTCATGGCTTGGTGGACAGAGTAATGGAAAAGAATGGAATTCCCTTTGTTTCACCTGGTGATCAATTGGGTTATTATATTGAGCGATCAGACGTAAGTGTACAATACTCCATAGAAGTTGTGTTTTATTTTGCACTTATCTCTTGTAAGGAAGACTTATTCTGCTTCTGATAAGTTGTGTGTGAACTCTTTTGGTTATTGAAGGAGCCCGAATTTCTTGCTGGTAGGCAAGCTAGAATCATTTATAAAGGAAAGCATATTGGCATTTTTGGCATTGTTCATCCGGAGGTACTTGAGATCACTAAAATTATGTCATCCTGATTTAATATGGCCAATTGTTGGTGCATAATTTTGGAATTCCTGTATTTTTTTATTTTGGTAATTATATATTTTTCTGTCCAAACTATATGTATTAGAGGTAGTTACGGGTGTGTTCAAAAGATTGGAAAAGAGGGATTGCAGAATGGAGGCTTAAGTATTTCATATAATTTTTGTCAAGTGGTTGTTTCTCACTGGCAATAAATACATATGTCCTACGCAAACCTGGGAGTTGGGACTGTTCTCTTCCAGTAATTTCGTATATATGTTCTTTCAAAACAAAGTAGTTTTGACTTTTGAGTCATATACTTCTAAAACTAATAATTCTGATGTTATGTATTCTTTCAGGTATTGAACAACTTCGACATTCCTGATCCGTGCTCCTTTGTTGAGCTTAACATCGAAAGTTTCTTATGAAAGATTATTTGTATCAACTGTAAGTGTATACTGTTTCTGTTGTCAATGTCTCTGATGCAGTTTGTATTTTCTTCATGCTGTTGCTCTTGTCTTTCCCCCCTTTCCCTGACTGCTAACCATTTCCTTCCTCAGGTAATTTTGGTTAAGGCTATATTGATTTCTCTGTAGGTAGCCATTTGCCCCATTCACTCTTTTGAATATTGATTCATCAAAGCGGGAATCGAGATGCTCAACAGCTTGAGTGACTATTCAAATGCTCTGGGCTTCATACTTGTTCGTGGAATTTAGAACTACCCTGGCCGGGGATCGGAATATTACTAATATGCCCATTAGGGGTGTTTTGTTTATTATATAGTTATCGCTTTCTTCAATTTCTTCCTTTCATATCTTTAGAACATTAGAAGCAACGAATTCGATTATAGGGATAATCTGTATCATGAATTATAGTGCTCTTTTTTGGAATACAGTTGATTTGGCCTTAAATCCATCACATGGAGGATATTGATTTGTTTGATATTCATGTTAATACAATTTAGTCTGCTATCTATGTACCATTTAGTCTGCGGTCGTTTATCATCCTTTTTTTTAAGACTTAGATGTTTTATTGTTTGATCCATTTATATTGACGAGGCAAAACTTTAGCTTGTCCTTGAAAAATGTTATGGTTAATGAGGTAATTTTTTTAAAGTTTTAAAACTTATATTGGCGTCTCGAGGTGCTAGTATCATAATATTGTTATAGGTGTCCCTGATTTGGATGAACGTTTTGTTTCGGGATAAAATTTAGGCCTAATTTCTTATACTTTTACCATCAAGTTCAGAAGCAAATATAATATATAGACATTCTTTTTTTCTACAGCCTTTGTTTTGGGGAAAAAAAATTCACGCCATTGCTTTATTTACAAAACTCTTGACAAGAATACAAATAACTTGATTTATGTATATATTTTTTCTTGGGAATTATTTTCTTTCCAGTGTTTCACATTAATAATCTTGTAGAATTGAATAATTTCATTTTTCTTTCTTCTATTAAGATTCAAGGTCTCGTGTGAAATTGGACTTAGTGCTAAAGTGGTTTCGGATAAGGGATTCTTTTTTTATTTTCAGTTGATTTTGCTCGAGCCTTATAGCTCAAATACTTTTCTAATACTTCATTGCGTTTATTCCATATATAATTCTTAATTTTTAAATTACTTAAAAAGTGAACAACACATTTTATGTACAAGCTATCCCTTCAAAATGAAAGGTGAAACTAGGAAAACATAATTTAAGCTCATGAAGAACTTGTGACAAAATTCAGCCTAACAGAAACCTTTTTCCTTTCAGTTAAGCTTGTGATTTGGGCAAACCAATCCATCCATCTATCTTCTAAAGATGGAATAAGTTGGCCAAGCAATTATTGATATTGGCTATGCTTGAGGTTTTAAGCTCAGCAGTGCATCACTATCAGTATCATCACTTTTCTATGCAAAGACTCATTTGATACAGTTGAAAGATAGGCTCACTATTTGTATTGGAGTTATAGTTTATTCATTACATCACATGTCCAAACATAAGTTCGCTTCCACTAATACCCAACAATCGGAAGTCCAATTCGTAATATATTCATCACAACTTTTACAGCACCACTCACCAGTCAATTGAATCTCAGGTGCTATACGATGCCTCGGCGTTTGTCATTTGGACAGGTTAATCAAACTCCTAAATAAAATTTGCTCCTTCCATTTACCACTTTGATACTTTGTAGTTCAAATTTGTTGATGGACTAATGTACTAGACGTATAGCACAGCTTTATTTGAGAGCACAACAACCAACTACTAGTGGAACTGGAACAGACCGCATTTAGAATGAGCAACAAAAGGGTGTTTAATAAATTCGATTAGGAACCATTGGCAATTAACAATATACATTATATAAATCACGCAACTTCAATTTCATAATTAAATTTATAAGTTTAAGATTCATGGAATTGCCCACAATAATTCCAGCATTACAAGGGAAAAAATTCCAACAAATCAGCACAGAAAAAGACTAATATATACGAAACGGGTATAGCAAGCATAAGTCCAGTCCAACTAGATTGATGAAAAAAGACAGGTTCACACACTGTTCATAAAAGTCACAAATTCTTCAAGATCGTCTAATTTCACATTTGAGAGGCCTGCAAACAGGAATGATCAATTCAGAAATATTGAGTTCAACCTTTGGAAGTTGATGCAAGTTGCAGTACAGCGAATGATATTTTGGTTACCTTTAGCAGGATTTATTGCAGGTAGGTCCATTTCAGTGCCGTAAATCCTTTTTGTTTTCATGTGTTCAGTCTCTTCAGTCATGTTGGTGTTTAGCTTTCCCATCTTCATGCCGAGTTCTGAGGTGGTTGTCACAAGCTCTATGGGAAACAATGATGTATTTAAAGTTATTAAGAGATCTGTCAACTTAGACACGTCAACATATAATCACTTATATTTCAACAATAATTTCAGCCAGAAAATACAAAATTTTTCCGGCCTACTCTTTATAAAAAATAATGCAGGACACCAGGAAATATTAACATTATTAGGTTAATGTCACCCTTCAGATTCACGGGCTTAACATCCCAACCCACAGTACCTATTGTGGTTCTCCCTAAATGTTTGATGTGGTTTTTAAGAAGCTACAAGGAAATGAAGTTGTACCCTTGCCTACAATTAGTCTACATGTGATCCTCCATCAGATAAAAAATGATATAAAACTATAAAACACAGAATAAAAAAAAAACAGGTATCTTGCTGAATGTGCATCATTTGACAAAAGGACAAGCTATGCAATTTGGAGGGGGGGGTGATGCAAAACAAGAAAAAACAAAAAGAAATGCCCTTTCTGATGATTCTTGAGGAACAATTTCCAAATAAATCAAATAAAATGCTAACTGTAGGTATCCTGAGAATTCAATGTTCTTTTGCTTCATCCAACTGCATAAGAAAAACAATATGCAGGCTTTGATACATACAGATACAGTATAAGATTGGACTATACCCTGGTTAATTAAATGGAAACTGCATTTGCTATCAGAATTAGTTTTTAGAGGAATGGGATCTCAAGATGTGAGAGACAGTGAAGTTCTTTAATTACCCTGAAACAACTCATGCATAGAGTTTTGTTCATATAATTTTACTGCTTCATTGATATACCCAGCATTGACAGTAGACTTCCTTTCTAATGCTTGAATTTCTTGATCAAGCTTTTCAGACTCTTTCCCCACCTGACAGCATAATTGGTATCAAGATAAATTAAATGAGAAGAAAAAGAAGTATCAATCCTGCAGAACAAAGAGCTTAGCAATCAGTATTCTTATTACCTCAGCTAATCTTTCTCTCCACAAATCTAACTGAGCATCTAAATCTGGATCAAACGAAGCACCTGGATCAAGGCCATTCTCACTTGATTTGTCCTGGAAGTACACTTTCATCCAAGGTTAGATAATCAAACCAAGAAGAAAAATCTGTACTAAGGAAGCAATATTTCTCAACCAGCACACATACTTGTATTAAATTTCATATAACTAGCAGCCAGGAAAAAGAAAATCAATACAGCACCAAATAATACAGAACAAGTTTCATATGCATTATGGTATTTTTCCTTTATATCATTCTTTTAGGACTTAGATGTCTGGTTTTCTTGCATTCACTTCAAAAGATACATCATCATATCCAATGCTGTTTTTGAACACTTCTCAGTGCTCAGTATCCTCTACAGAGCATAAATTATTGACTTCATACGTCAATCTTGAAAAAAGGCACATATGATCCCTGAGAATATTGAGTTAACAACAATCTGGAAAAAGGCACATATGATCCTTGAGAATATTGAGTTAACAACCAAATACTATAACAAAGTCCTGGAGGTCATCCGTCGTGGCATTGTATAATGCAGACAGTAGTAAGCTAAGTTCTTGCATCCAAATCTGACAGGAATTTCATCATAGTCTATTGCAATATCTCAATCACCAATGCTATAAGGTTAACAGTAAGAGCAACAAGCTGCATAAAGCAGACAGGTTATCAACAAAACATAGAAACAGGGTCAGTTAAGAAGCAATTGGGCAGAACATACAGTGTTTGGCATACGAAAACCCTGGGGAAGAGCAAAACAGTGACGGAGGACGTAGTTTTCCCAAGCGGCGAGTTTTTTGTCCAAAACAGATTGAACCCTTTGGCGAGTGCAATCAACACCCTTTCAAAACACACCACTTACCAAGTTATTATAATTAATTACTTACCCTAATTATTGTGTAGAATGCGAAAAAAAGAGACTAACCTTTCTCAGATCTTGGGACCTTTGGGTGCCTTCAGTGTTCAGCTTCGTCGATGCTTCCCTGCAACATACGCACTAGATTAATCATACAATTTCCACAATCAAATTATTAAAAAAATAAAGAAAAAGCGAGAAGAAAAAAAAAAAAAAAAAGGAGTGTGTGTGTTAGATACCGGTAGAAGAAATCGAAAGCTTCATCAACAATATAGTCGACATTGTTGAGAACTTCGTTACAGAAGAGTTGAGGGTTGAGATTGAGCGAATTAAAAATGGCCTCACTCTCACTTCCCTCCATTCCCGCCAAATTCCACTCTGTCCGGATTTGCCTTTCAAATGTGTTCAAAAACTAAATTTGGGCAAAACTAAAATTGGTCCACTGTGTACCATTGCAGAAGTACCCCTATCACATTCAAAATTTACATTTTACTACCATAAACCCTCCCTTCATTCCTCTACCGTTGATATTTTAGCAATATATGAAAAGTGTCAAAAACATTTTATCAAGACCCTATCCCTGCTGACATTTATGTATGCTTTAACTTTTAAACCTAACCATTGTTTTCACAATTTTTATATAAAAATTTGAAAATAATATAATGTTATTATAAATAAATAAATAGAAAATATCTTTTGAAACCATTAGGATCTTTTGGGCTAATAAGTTAACATTGGCCCAAAATATTAATTTGTCTGGACCAGTAAAGCATTTAAGCCATCCAGCATGTTGTGCATTGCACGTACAGATTAATTACATTACAATTTGCTTCAACTTTTCATTCTTTGTGATTTTCAGTGGGCTTCCAAGCTTTTGGACTCTATTGTCTTTTCTTCGGCTGGACCTGTTTTATGTTTTGTTTTTCTACTTAAAATAAAAAGATAATTAAATAAAAATATGAGCATGTTAATACTTTTTATAAAAAAAATGTATATTATTTTATTTTATGCAGTTTGATTAATGAGTTAGTGGTTGAACTGGCGATTTATTAATTCACTATTTTGATTGAATCAATAAGTAACCCAAGTTTAATAATTATGATTTGTTTTTTAAATACTTTTTTAGTAGTTATAATCTTAAAAAAAAAAATTACACCATCTTTATTAGAGTGTTTACTAAAATTACACCATCTTCATGCAAAGTTTTAAATTTTGTGGATTTAAATAAAAGGTTACAAATTTTTATATTGTAAAAATGTTTGAATTGGATCTCAATAAATAAAATAGATTAATATAATATATATATATATATATATATATATATATATTATTCAGTAAAAAAACAATATTTAGTTAAATGTGTAATCTCATTACTAGCATTTTCATCAAAATGTTAAAATTTTATGGATTATACACTTTTCACAAAATTTAGAATTAGTATCAATTTTTGCAGCCCAAAGCAAATAAGAAGCCATTTTCTCTATAACTTTTGAAATAAGCTATATGACATCATAAATAATTTATAACATTTATGTGCATCTATTTGGTCTGTATAAAATCTTGTTAATGGAATTAACCACAAACAAAATAGCATACCAAATATTTATTCCTAATAAAAATTTAAATTGCTTAGTCCCATAAGTTGCTAACACAGCTTCATATTTTTTTTTATCTAGGAAATTTGTCGAATTAAATTATATTACCATTAATAATCATTCATTTAAAATAATTGAGGAGATTCTATCCAACATGAATATTTTCATCAAATTCAATTTAATACTGGGGTGCCAGATTAATGCTTTAAAAGGATAATGAAAAGTTTTATTGATGAGCATTTATTAATAATGGCATGAAAAGAATATAGGAAAGAATAAAATAACAAGAATTTAGCCAAGGAGAGAATGACTATAAGGTAAATGAACATTCATTAATTCCTCACATATTCAATAGTTTGGGGTTAAAAAAAGCTGAGGCCTAAGATTAACATCCTAGTTGTCTTTCTTTGCACACGGCCCATGCTTAAAGCATATTGGATATGTTACATGAATATTTTACATATAAGACATGTAATTTCATGACCCTTAAAATTAAGTAAATTTTTATATGCATTTAATTAAAATAATATAATTTTCAAAATGAAATAATATATTATTTTACAAATTTATAAAAAAAATATTGTATTTCAAAATTAATTTAGCTCTGATACTATTGTTTACTCAAAATTCAAATTAATCACAATTCTATAATATTTCAGACAAATAACTTCTTTTAAACTAAATCAATATCCTGTTCTAAGTGCATGTTTTCTATCACCTTTTCTTTTTACAAATATTGGTTTGTTTTTATAAAAAAAACTTTAATTTGGTTAAAAAATAATTATCTCTACAAAACTAGCTAATTCAAACATAAAATAAACTTGCAGGAGACTTTGCATGTTCTTTGAGGCACCTGGAAGAAGAAGATTAAATCATGGCACAAAGTGCGAATAGCAACAAAGAGAAGAGGGGTGGTTTTCGTGAGTCACGGCATGAGGGAAAGCTCGTTGAAGAGCAAGTTCCCATGGTTTTAATAAACCTGCAACAAAACGGCAAAACCGACTATATATCTGTATATTTCCTATAATCAACGCTTCACATTTTCATTCTGCAATTACTCAATCAGCGCATATTGCACTTCATTCATTAATAAATCCATACCTGTAACAAACTATGCACGTTTCTGACAGGTAGGCCTTGCTTTGTTGCGTGCTTTTTCACAAAAGGTTGTTACAGGGATGGATGTGCTCTTTCACGTTTCCTTCTATTATATTGCACTGCATAAATAGCATGTATGCCTATAAATATTATTACTAACTTCTCAGCTTTCGTGCCTTAATATCAAACTCCATTGGAAGGAATAATCATGATGAAGATTCAAATGACGATGACTATCTCTGCAACTCTAATGATATTCCTCTTGTTCTCACCATCAATGGCTATATTAATTGACAGGCTTCTGCTACCTGCACCACTAACAGGCCCTGAGTCGCTCGCATTTGACCGAAACGGTGAAGGGCCTTATGTTGGTGTTTCTGATGGAAGAGTTCTCAAATACGCAGGTCCAAACCAAGGTTTCAAGGAATACGGTTACACTTCACCAAACAGGTAAATGTGGAGAATGATATGCAAGATTTAATTAATTAATTAATTAATTAATTGATTGATTAATTATTTAATGATGTTGTTTTGTGGGTTTATGGCAGGAACAAGACAATTTGTGATGGGCTTGCTGACTTCTCAACACTCCAAGCAACATGTGGGAGGCCCTTAGGATTGGGTTTCAATTATCAAACAGGTGAAATGTATGTAAGCGATGCTTACCGTGGGCTCATTAAGATTGGGCCTAATGGAGGGCCCCCAACCCAATGCATTCGAGCTCCACAGCCACAGCCACAACCACAAAACAGTACAACTTTTAACTTTCTTGATGGCTTGGATGTAGATCCCAACACTGGAATCATTTACTTTACTGAAGCCAGTCTTAATTACCAGCCCAAGTAATTATCTCCTTCCTTATCATGTTTTTCCCACCTAAACTTCTTATAGCAGTAAAAGATTATCCTGCCGATTTTTTATTTTCAATTTTGTTAACATCAAATTTTTAAAGTTAATTCAAATATTTAATAATTATATTTGTTTCATTTTTTTTATATTTGAAGTTATGTATAGAAATTCAAAAATTATGATTATATTCCAATTTTTAAAAAATATTACTTATTTTTATTATAATCCTTTATTTTATTATTTGTTAAACTATTTTTCAACAAAAATATATCAATTATTTATTGATTTTATAAAATAACTAAAATAAAAATATTAAAGTATCAAACATAAGAAAAATGAAGGGAGTAACTTTTTAGAATGCTTCTAGCTAACTTTTTATAATATTTTAATATTGTTCTTTAATTAAAATTAGAATTTTATCTTAATAACTGATTTGAAGCAACAAAATAAAAGTTGACTTTAATTATTGAGATAAAATTCTAATTTTAATTAGAAAATAATATTAAAAATATCTATAATGATCTAAATTTTATTTAAATATTTATTAAACTTTTATATTTTTATATAATAAATAAAAAGAAAAGAAAAAACTAACCTCTTTGAAATATTAAATTAATAAATGTGAGATTCAATTTTGGCAGAGATACCGAAGCATTGCTAAGCAGCAGAGACAGATCTGGAAGGCTAATCTCATTTGATCCAAGCACGAACCAAACAAGAGTGTTGCTGACGGGTCTTGCTTTGGCAGGTGGGGTAGCAGTAAACAGAGATGGTTCATTTGTCCTTGTTACTGAATTCTTGGCTAACAGAATTCAGAGGTTCTGGCTGAAAGGAGCAAGAGCAAATTCATCTGATATATTCTTGCAACTTACTGGAAGCCCTGATAACATTAGGAGGAATTCCAGAGGTCAATTTTGGGTGGCAATGAACACTATAATAGGAGGACCTTCACCTCCAAGACCTACTATTGTGCCTTCAGGACTCAGAATCAGTGAAAATGGTGTCATTTTACAGATTCTCCCTCTTTCCCGTGAGTATGGTAGTGACCCTGTAAGTGAGGTTCATGAGCATAACAACACCCTCTACGCTGGCTCTTTGCGTTCTTACTATGTTACCGTTTCTACTATTCTCTAGTCTTTCTCTTACTGCTTCCTTTCTATGCCTATCAAAATATGTAAGCAACAGTCAAGTTTATAAGATAAAGAAACTACTCTGCTTTCTACTCTTTTTATAATTATTTCAGAGCATATTAATATTTTGTTTGGATAATATGAGAAACTGAAAGAAAAAAAAAGAGGGATATAAAATAAAGTGAAAATAAAAATAAAAGTGAATTATTTAAATAGATAAAAGTTAAAAAAAATTATCTTGTTTAGAAAAAAAGAAAAAAAAATATTCTTGCCAAGTATAACAAGAAATATCATGACCTAACCTCCAAACAATCAAGAAGATAACTATTGATTTGACTTTTGTTTTTAGTTTATAATAATTACATTTTACATATTTAAAAAAATTAATATCATACATATTAGACGATTTCATTAATTTATATTGTATATGTTTAAAAAAATTAAAGAAGTTAAATTATTAAATTTAAATTTATAAATTATTTATACATTATATATTTTTTTATGTTATAATAATCATTAAATATAAATAAGAATTTGTTAAGAAAAATAAATTTACCTAATTTTACTAAAGAATTGATTCATAATCCAGACTCTAAATTCATACCGATATTTAGTTAAAATATATCAAAACTAATATATTTTAAAAATTATTTTAGTCTCGTATATTTTAGAATTTGTGCTCATGCCGAAGAGAAAAAAACTGGGAGAATAAAGAAGACAACGTTTCGTTTAGTATAATTGAATCTCAAAATCATCCAAAATAGACCAAAGGAAAAAGGCTTATACACAAATGAAGTGTAAATGCAGATAAATACAAGTGCTCATGAAATGTAAGTCCATCAATTTAATCTTGTGTAAAAATAAAGTTTTCTCTTATCAAAATTGACATTTTACAAAACAAAAATAATATAAAAGTATTTCTCTTTTTCATAGTTAAAATTAACTTTTTAAAATTATTTTAAATTTACTTATGGTTAAGTGGGATTAATTAGATAATAGATTTAATTTAAGTGAGATTAATTAAATAATAGATTTACTTTTAAAGTTATTTGAATTGTAGGATTTTTTTTGAATAGTTAATTTAAAGTCTATGCAAGATTGAATTTTTTTAAATTAATCTTTTTGAAAAATACAAAAACTATATTTTCTTTTTAAACTTTAAAAATATTCTTTAAGTATTTTAAAAAATATATTTCTTTTTTCAAATACTTTTAAAATTATTTAAATTTACGCAGTGATCAAATAAGATAAATTTAATTTACAACGAGTACTAATCTATTCGGGAAGGGAAATCTCCCTATGTATATAAAATCATCTAGTCCAAGAGAAACAAGTACTTTTGAAATTAAATCTCTTATATATATATATATATATATATATATATAATTCTCTCTTTTTTCAAAGTCAAAAATAACTTTTTAAAATGCTTTTGAAATTATTTTGAATCAACACAACAGTCAAGCTAGATAGATTCACTATTAAAGTTACCTGGATCTAAATTTATTGAGCAGTTAATTTAAATTCTGTGCAAGATTGGATTTCTTCTTTTAAAAAATTAATTTTTTAAAAATACAAAAAAATCTTTGTTAAAAATGTTTTTTGAAATATTTAAAAATTATTTAAATCTACCCAATGATCACATAAGATAAATTCAGAAGAAGCAAAAAGCAAGTACATGTGTAATTAACTTTGTTGATAAAAGTTGATGTAATCTCCAGAAGATAAATGCAAGGAACAAAACAGAAGATTACATTGAAGATTGAAATAAATTAGAACTAATGAACATTAAATAAACTGTAAAAGAATTCCAACTCGTGATCCCATCTACAAAATTCACACGAGTCAACATCATCATCATCATCATCGAGTAATAACCATCGACCTTTCTTCAAACACCACCCTTTGCATGTGTTCCTGAAACGACATAGAGGAAAGTGATTGCGCCCAAACATTCCATTACTTCTCCACAAATATTTAACTAATTGTTTCACCCTTTTCCTGCATTCTACGATACACTTGGACTTCCTTAGAAAACGCATATGCTCAAGTCCTTGTTTTCTTGACTCATCATCCTGGGAGCACAATAAAATCATACCATACACATATTTTGCTTCCTTGTGACCCTTTTCAGAAGCTATCTTCAAACTCTCAAGCCCACCAATATTTCCATTCGGATAATTAAAATATTCCCGCAATCCTTCTCTATACAAACTCTCCAAGTTTTCGCTTTCCCTACAACGTTTTAGAAAAGACGAAACTTTGTCATTAGGAGAGAATTGAATTAATGGGAACTTGTCCAAACAAACTTGTCGCCAAACGTAATTCTCTTCCGAAGCATCTAGAAAATCCTTGCAACATATTTTCATGCTGTGAAGGTCAACGAAAGAATGAGAGGCTACGCTTGCAATCACCTCTACCAACAAGTGTTTTGGAAGTGATTTTATGGAGGCTATAGGAGAGGCTCCATTGTTGCGAGAGCCTTTTCTCCTGTCATCCTTTGTCTTCTTCATCAATCTTGAAAGAGCCATTGCAGGATGATATTGGGTTTGAGGCTGCAAAAACTCAAGATTAATTAGAACTCTGTTTTGGATGTTATGGTTCTATACATTTATATATAGGAGGCTATCATTTTCTATGGCGGTGTTAAATTTTTATTTTTTTAAAAAATTGGTGGTGTTTAAATTCTATATCATTCTCCATGATGAGGAAATTTCAAAAAGTTAATGCATCTCAATCATGGGTTTAGATATCTTGTACATGAGAAAAAAAGTCTATCAAATCAAATCCTAACTAGATTTTGAATAATTTGTGATATCGATAATTAAGGGATAACAAATTCAATTTATAAAGGTGAATCTAGTTCCACCCATAATTGAATTATCTTCTTACAGAATCCAGATAAAAAATTAATAATTTATTAGAATAGATATGGGAATTTTTGAAACAACACGACTGATCACGTAATTTGGGATGAGAAACTAATAAAGAAAAATCTTATATTTCATTCTCTCTGTTTCACAAGATAATTTAATGAGGTGACTCAAGTAATACAATAATAGATTGGTGGTAATAATAATAATAATAAAAAAATAAAAAATATATATGCATTATATATTTTGTTCACAATTATATCTATCTATTTATAGATTATAAAATTAACTACATATATAATAATGTTAAATACTATATTTATTATATATAATTAATCTAACAAATTAAATACTAAAACTCCCTGTATGGGAGTCAATATCATATATGTAATAAATATTCATTAATTAATTCAAGAATTTTTATATTTATAATTTTTTAAGAAAAAGTTATCAATGAATACAAAGTTAACATTATAAAATTTAATACCAAAAAATATATAAAAAATTCTTATGATTTATTATTCTTATTTAATAAATATATTTAAAATAATAAAATTCAAATACAATGTAAAAATATGTAGTTAATTAGCTCTAAGAAATAGAGAGCAAAACTTTCAATATGGATATCACAGCTTTCCTTTATACCTTTTTTCCTATTTTTTGGAAAATTTGATTTTAAACTTCCTCAAAAGCCCAAAAGAGAACCTACCTAAAAGTCCAGTTATTCACCCCAGACCCTCCATCAATTTTACTTATTATTTCAAAAATACTTACTCATAATTAGCAGCATAATTCATTAGTCATACAAGAAAGAAAAATAGGCTGATTTCAAAACTAGTATCTATTCAAATACAAAAAAGAAGCTACAAATGGGTTGATTTAACCCATCTTCAAATAATTAAACTAAAGTGTTTTACAAAATCAAGATCATAGACAATCCCCCATACACCAATCACATAATATATCCAATAGAACTCAGCTACTAAATAATAGGTTATTAAAATTTAGCCATTGAAGTTCTCATAATAGAGTATTAATTTCATTTATTCTCAATAAATTATCATTGTTATAACATTATCTCTATCTCTTTTATTTTTATTTCTTTAGCATCTAAGCCGAGTTTTACTTTAACCTGAGGATCCCTTGAAGAATCAATTGGCGGAGCACTTCCGACTCTAACCCTTTTACCTCAGACACAATATTTTATTCTATTATTTTTCCTTCCACCTGAGGGTAAAACTTTCCCTTTTTTTTGGAAGCTTTATTGTGAAATCATTACTCGGTTTATATGGTTATATATAATATATAGTTAGATTTGTTGATTTTAGATGTTAAATTTTAGATTTATATTAATTTAATAATTTTATATATAAAATATAAAATTTATCAATTCAGTTATCAATTTAAAAATTATTATCAAATAAATTATATATATAAGATTTTATATAAAATAAAAATTAATAAATATTTTATTTTATAATTTTATTTTAATAATTTATATATTATTTAAATATATAAATATTAATATTTAAATAATATACTTACATATTTTTAAATTTTTAAAAATTTAATAGATAAAATCATAAAATATTATAATATAATAAATTAATAAATTTTACATTTTATATAAGATTATTAAATTGATATAAATTTAAAGTTTAATACTTTATGTTAATGAATTTGATATATATATATTATTTTACTTTTATTAATATTAATTGCTATTTTTTTATTTATTTGCAAAATCAAATTTTATGAAAATGTTATTCTATTAAAATAGTATTTAGATATAATTTTTTTAATTTAATAATTCTTATATTAGACTTTGTTTATAATGATTTTGATTTTATAATTTTAATTTTAATTTTAAATTTTAAATTTTAAATTTTAAAAAATTATTACAAAAGTAAGTCAATTTATTTTATTTTACCTCTTAAATATTTATGAATCTATTAAAGATAAAAATTATTAATTACAAAATAAAAAATTAAATTATTTTAAAATAATAAATAATAAAAATTTAAAATTAAATTAATATAATAATAATAATAATGATAAAGAAAGAGTTAAAAAATAGAAAAGAAAAAAGAAGTTAAATGTATGGAGAGAGAAGAAGAAAACTTTGGACACGGAAGTGAGGGAACAGAGGTGGGATGTTCGGCTACAAAAGCTGCCCCATGTTTATTTTCCTTACTATCGTTTTATTAATGTTGAAACAAAGGTTTTCACCTAATTAATCCTATCACAACACACATGATTTCCAACCACACAACTTACCTCTATCATGTATATATACATACAATTGTTCACATACAAACATATAGAGGTAATTTTTAAATAAATTTTTATTATTTTTGGAGCATATCAAATTAGTTTTTAAGCTTAGAAAAATAATAATAAGATTCTCAATCTATTTTTTATTAGTCATATTAGTTTTTTATTTTTTTCTTTGATAAATATATATATATATATATATAAAAATTTTCACATATAGATATTAATAAATAATTTTTAAAGTTAAAAAATAATAACAAAAATCCTTAATCTATTTTTTTATTAATTATATTAAATTTTCAAATATCTTAAAAATGATAGCAAGTAATTTGAAATTTTCATCTGTAACACACAATATATATATATATATATATATATACACACACACACACACGAACTTACTGGATGTATATATTCAAATTATCAAGTGCAAGAGAAGCGAGTACATGTGTTTACACAGAAGCTTACATTAAATAAAATAAAATGATTCAAAGAACTAACGAACATAGAATATTACATCAAATGCAAAGACAAACAATACAAACATTGATCGGTGCCGATGTATCCTCCAGATGCAAAATGCAAAGACTAAACAGAATATTACATCAAATAAAATAAAACGATCGAAACAAATTAGAACTAATGAACATTAAATAAACTGTAAAAGAATTCCAACTCGTGATCCCATCTACAAAATTCACACGAGTCAACATCATCATCATCATCATCATCATCATCGAGTAATAACCATCGACCTTTCTTCAAACACCACCCTTTGCACGTGTTCCTGAAACGACATAGAGGAAAGTGATTGCGCCCAAACATTCCATTACTTCTCCACAAATATTTAACTAATTGTTCCACCTTCTTCCTACATTCTACGATACACTTGGAATTCCTTAGAAAACGCACATGCTCAAGTCCATGTTTTCTTGACTCATCATCTTGGGAGCACAATAAAATCATACCATACACATATTTTGCTTCCTTGTGACCCTTTTCAGAAGCAATCTTCAAACTCTCAAGCCCACCAATATTTCCATTCGGATAATTAAAATATTCCCGCAATCCTTCTCTATACAAACTCTCCAAGTTTTCGCTTTCCCTACAACGTTTTAGAAAAGACGAAACTTTGTCATTAGGAGAAAATTGAATTAATGGGAACTTGTCCAAACAAACTTGTCGCCAAACGTAATTCTCTTCCGAAGCATTTAGAAAATCCTTGCAACACATTTTAATGTTGTGAAGGTCAACGAAAGAATGAGAGGCTACTCTTGCAATCACCTCTACCAACAAGTCTTTTGGAAGTGATTTTATGGAGGCTATAGGAGAGGATCCGTTGTTGCGAGAGCCTTTTCTCTTGTTGTCGTTCTTCTTTTTCATCAATCTTGTAAGAGCCATAGTTGGATGATATTGAGTTTGAGGCTTCAAAATCTCAAGGCTGATCAGAACTCTTATGTTATGGAGAGTAGGCTTCGACGCGTTTATATATATATATATATATGAGACTAATTCCTTTTCTGTAGCGGTGTTAAATTTTTTTTTATTTCAAAAAATTGGCGGTGTGTAAATTCTATTGGCGACGCTTAAATTTTTTTCAATTAGTACGTCGATTATAGGTTTAGAAATTCTGTATATAAGTTACGTAAGAGTAACAAATCTAAGATTTCAAATTTGAGGTATAGGAAACACAATGATTTTTTACCTATCTAGTAGGGAGATCCTAGTTTTATCCAAATTTAATCTTCTTTTTACAGAATCCTGAGGTGAGAATCTAAATAAGGAAAGCCTCATCTTCCATTCTCTCTATTTCACGCGGTAGTTTAGGTGACTCAAGCAATACAATCCAATAATAATAATATTCATTATATATTTATTTGATTTTTCTATGAGGTAAAATTTAAATGAATTAGGATTAGATTCGGAAGATCATCGTTCCCTAAAGAGATTTAATTCTTATATCTATTGAACTGACCTTTGTGATGTATTATATATTTTTTTCACGATTATATCTATAATAAACTTTTATCTTTTAAAAAATTATTGGTGTTAATATTTTATTTTTTTAAAAAAAATAACAACGTTTACATTTTATATTGTTTTCCATGGCGGTAAAATTTCAACAAGTTATAGCGACTGAAAGTTGTACGTTGATAAGAGCTTAACCCTTTCTTTTGAATGAAGGAAAGTAAAAAGAGAAAAAATTTATTTTCTAAAATTTGATTAATTTTATTTTTTATATTTATTTATATTTATCTTATACGAAAAAATAGAACTAATTTATGTAGAATCCACAAAAATATTTCTTTTCAGCTTGAAAGGAAAGAAAATATGGAAGATCAAATTTTTTTTTATTTTAAATTATTAAAATTATTAAATAATTTAAAAAATATATATTAATAAAAATTTTAAAATTAAATTTTATATTTTAAAATATACGTAAATTAAAATTTATATTATTAAAATTTTTTTATTTTTTATTCTATTCAAATAATTTATTTTTTTATTTTATTTTTACTTCAATTCTTATCCACTTATTTTTTTTCTTCTAATTCTTTCTTTTCAATTCTTTAAATCATAAAAAAAAACATTTATTATAATAGATATGAAAAATCTTGAAGCAGTTCAAATTTAACTGATATGATAATTTGGGATGAGAAACTAATTAAGGAAACTCTTATCTTTCACACCATAAATTTAGGTGACTCACAAAATATAAATATTGATCGTAATAAATATATATATATATATATATATAATAATAGTTTTATATTATTTTTATATAATTAATAATATTAAAAACTATATTAATATATAATTTAACTTACCAATATAATAAAATAATACTATTTTAAGTAAATATCACATACGTGATTAAAAAATAATTTTTTATAACAATTACTTTTTAACTGTTGAACAAATGATAAAAATATACTAAATTAATAAAAAATTATAATTAATTCTAACTGTTATCCTATTCGAATATTTTTAAAATATAATTAATAATTTTTTTAAAAAAAGTTAAAATTATCATTTTTTATTTTTTAAAATTTTTATTAAAATAATTTTTTAATACTTAATAAATATACATTAAATACATGATTTTTTATATTTATAATATTTAATGGAAATTTATCAATAAATAAATTAAGGGTAAATTAATAGCTCCCATCTTTAGTTTAATTATATTTTAATTAGTTTTTATATTTTAAAATTTTCAATTAAATATTTAATTATTAACATATTAAATAATGATAACATGGTAGTTGTATTTTTGGTAACTTATCTTTTCTTACAACTAATTATTAAATTCTATTTTTTAGAACTATTTCTTTCTAACTTCTTAATTTTAACTTTTATTAAATAATATATTCGATGGTGAACTAATGTTAGCACGTGAATTTTTTTTTTTCAACCTACAAAATCAGTATATGTACTACTATTAAAAGTTTATTTTCCTTTTATTATGCTGACTCAACAATTTTGATGTTTAAGAAAATATTATATAGTACAAAACTTAAACCAATACAATAACGTTTGATGAAATAAGAGAAACAAACTGCAGAGGTTGTTTATCCCATCAATAATAATAATTTAAATATGAAATAAATTTTTTATTAAAAAAATTATTTTATCTACGTTTTTTTCTTCTTCTTGAAGTTTACTTAACCATAAGAAAATTCAAAATTACTTGTAGCTGTGGAAACGAAGTAATTTTATTTTATTTTTACGTTATTCTCTTCTTTGTTTTAGTTCTTAGCCGATAGTTAAAGAATTTTTTTTATTATTCTCTTTAATCTTTCACACACACTTGCAATCTCTTTCAAATTTTCTTTCTCCGGCAAAGTGCATTATTTAGTCTCCTCTCTTAAGTGTAGGATTAATTTGAAGAGCTTTATTCAGGTACAAAATTTTAGGGTTTTTTATCTTTTCTATTTTGTTCATGTATGATTTGTTCATGTAAATCATACGTAACACATTATTTTTTTTAATTTTTCTGTTTAATTAAAGCTTAATAATACGGTTTTTTTTTTTTTTTGGAAAATCAAGCTAACTTTATTCTTTGCTGTTTAATATAATACTTTTGTACTATTATATTTATTTATTATACTTTACTAATTTTAGATGCTTCCTTTTCAATTTGTTAATTGATTTTTCTTATTGGTATAAGAAATTGGTATAAGAAATACACGCCACAGGTTTGCTTGTTATTTTCATCCAAATGTTATCTATGCTTTAATTAAATATTTTTTATTTAAATAAAAATGTAACTGATGATCTAGCACAATTTTTAAGAAACATAATCAAAATGAAAAATTATAATCATATGCAATGTAATTAGAGGCTACTTATATGGTAAAAAATTATCTTCATTTAACTTCAATCAAATGACACAATTTCACTGTAAGTTTCTGCCATCTTTATCGAAAAGGTATAACAATTGAAAATTGAAAAAATACAATATAAAATATATCTTATTATATTAACTTATTTTTTATATTATAATTTCACGTCTCATATAATATTTATTGAATTGCTTAAATTTTTTTTATATATAATTTTTATATAGCTAAAGAATCCATCTATAAGATTCGATATGATGGTACTCTAATAAATATAATCTAAAATGAAAGAGGTTGTATTTATATAAAAAAAAAATTCTACAGTTGTATAATTTTTAACCTTAACATCAATTTTTTATTAATTTTTTATAATTTTTAAATTTTAAATTATCAAAAAATTCTGTAATCTTCATAGATAAGAGTAGATGATTATATATATTATTAGAAATTTTATTTTCATGCCACTATTTTATGTACTAACTTTTTTATTCTTCAATTCATTTTAGGAAGTACTGGGATACCAAAAACCAAAACTATAGGAACTTACCATTGCATATGATATGACACACCTTGATTTTAGTAAATATCATTTTATATCCTGAAGCGTATATATTTAAATAGCATTTTCTTACTTGTACATGATAAGTGTTCAATATAACATTTATTTGGTAAAAATTCTAGTATAACAACAAATAATTGGAATATAAATGATTATAAATTTATTTAAAACTGACTGAAAACTAAGTAACCCATGCAAATTCTGAATTGTACAGTTTTAAAGATTTTTTGTAATGAATCCCTTTGAATTTAATGTATTTTACTCTGTGCAACCTGTCATAGGATTTCACGTTGGTAACGTGAACTAAAAGTGCGTGGAGCACATGAAGATCTGAGAAAAAGTTGATTCACTTTGTTATTTCTCGCGTTGGCACTTGGCAACACAAGAGCCAACCACGTTGAACACACACGTAACAGACTAGTATCTATAAAAGGCCTAGAGTTCCATTAAAGCTACAGTTTTAAACGCAGAAACAAAGTCGTCTCTCTCTTGTAAGTTAGCCCAAACCTTCCTTTTCGCAGGATCCGCTCCTGGTGGTGGAGAATCTATAGGGTTGAGGAATCAACGTGCATCCGCCCATGGATGTTGACCCTCATTCTTTTATCTTCTTATATGTTTTCCTTCTTTCTCATTATGTGTAATTAGACTTTTGTTAGGGAAAGGGGAATACATCTTCTGAACCTGTGTAATTTGGAACTTTTACATGAATTCAAGTTCACTTTTTTATTTAATTGATTATTCTTCTTTTTACTTAAAACTTTTATGAATTGGCCATTTATAAATTGAATTTAAATTCTTTTTCATAATTGAAAAATTGGACTAGGAATTGGAACTAAGATTGAACAACATAACTGCGGATACTCTAGGAATAGAGATTCATAGTTGTGAGATCGTGTGGATTCTTGAACTTAAAGCTCGTTTCAATTAGGAATTATTAAGGGATTAGAATTACTAATTTGGGGGAAGTGTTGATGAGTCAAGATATTGGCCTTCAACTCGTATAAGGGAATTCGATCTTCAATCACATCTTTAACTTGAATGAAAGTAATGAATTAAGATTATATTAAGTTCAGTTTGGTAAACTCTAACTTTAACACCTTTTATTAATCGATTTTTCTCACATTTGTGCCGTATAGTGAGTGTTGGGTAGTTTATACATTCTGTTTTTAATTAGTCTTACACAGACTGGAGTAGTATTTCATCATATTATCAAAAGTCATTAAGTGAAAATCGTCGTATTAACAACTTTCCATAGTTTTATTTCAAATAGTGAACCGATAGGAATTCAATAATTGAATCAAATCCCTATTGAGACGATACTTTTTCTCACCCTCTACTGTAAAAAGCGATAAAATACACTTGTCTTACAGTTTTATACCAACAATACATTAATCTAATGCATTTCTTTATTTAGCAGATAATCTACTAAGTTTAATAATAAAACAGAATGACCATCCTATTACTGGCTAATTGGGAACAATATGAAGTCACGAAGTACTTTGTCTTGATTATGATGCTCATTTTGAACATATAGTTGATAATGGTGATTCACTTAAAAAAAATATTATTATATCAATAGATAAATAATTATTTGAAATGTTCTATTTTTTAATTTTAGATTATTTTTTTTTCTCAGATTTTGTGTTGTATGAAATTATTATTATCCTTTCTTTAAATTCAAACTAACATTGTAAATAATGAATAAACTATCATTTTTTAAAATGGATAATATAAAAGATTATGATTATTTAGAAGTTTATAAATGTAAATGATCTATGTCATATACTTTTTACTAATTTTTTTTAATTGTAGAGAAGTTGTTCTATCATGATATTGTGTTAAAATTTTATAAAATATATAATATATTATTATTATAGTGAAAGATTCAATTTTTTATTCTTAAATAATGGTATATTGTGTAAGTATTTTTAAAAGTTATGTGAAATTTTATTTATTAAATTAAAATAATTAAAAAAAACTGTTAATATTTTTAAACTAAATTTTACATGAACGTTTTACTTTTTAAAAATCAAATCAATAAATTAACAAATGTTAACCTTTTGTGACTATTGAATACTATAATTTTGTTTTTATATTACAACTAAATTTTTGCAATAACATTATTTAAAATTAAATTTTACTATAAGAACTTTTTTAAGTGTTAGTTAAACTTTTTAAAGAAATATTTATAATATTTTCTTCTTACTACCTTCAAAACATTAAGCAATTTTTTATCTTCTCAACTTAAGAGTTTTGCATTTTTGATGATATTTTCATGTTACAACATCTTTTTTAGTTTTAAATTAAAATTTTATACAGATATTCATTTTCTTGATGGCATATTATTCTTAAAGTCAAGTTTTATTTTAAATTTTTGTAGTAATTTAATTTTATCTTTTTTTCACATTATAAAAAAGAAACTATTAAACTAATAAAAGTAATTTCTTATTATAACTTACCTAAAATAATTCTTAGTATAATGGTGTTGTGAATAATGAAGATGGACACAAATACTAAGCATAAAGATTATTCTTATTGTTCTAATGATAAGTAATAAGTATTAGCATATTTTAATATGCTTTTGATATATATAATTAAATAATATATATATATATATTTATTAAAAATATATAATAATATAAAATTTTTTTGAAGGTATCCTTGGTTCTTAGTATTTAAATTTGGTTCATTGGTATGATGGTTCATTTTATATGTTATTTTTCAAGTATTTTATATTATGTTTTCATGGAGTTTTATTTTTTTCTAATGGTTGGAAGTACTTGAATTATTTATTTATTTATTGAATGTTTAACTTAAATTTTCTCTACCCTACATTTTATGTATGAAAAGTATGAATTGAGCATTAAATATTTAAGATTTATTTTTTTATTAATTAAAAAAAATTTATGACAATTTTAATAATAATTGAAATTTTTTATTCCCGTTGATCCAGCATTTTAAAAAAAATTAATAATAAAATTTTTGGTGGTTTCTAACTGTTAAAAAATATATTTTTAACCTATAAAAATGATTTTGTTTATAGTTTTATTTAATGCTATATATGTATTCTATTGTTGATTTTGTTATAACTAAACCATTTAAAATAAAAATTACTATATGATTCCCTTATAATGACTTTGCCACAATTCTTTCGTAGCATTAACCTACATATTAAAACATAGAATAGTCTCTTTCACGCCATCCAGTGACAATAAAATTTAGGGATAAGGAGCAAAATACTTGTAGGAAAAAATTATTAAAAAATTAACATTTAATAATTTATAGCAAAGAGAAAAAGTAAGCTATCAAATAAAATTTAATGTTACTTATATTTAATAAAAAAATTAATATTCTTAACTTTTAAGAACTACATTACATGATTTTTAAACTATAAGGATTTAATTGTAAGATTTAAAATTAAGAGGATTTAATTAAAAATCTAATGAAAGTACATGAATAATCATATTTATTCAACCAAATTATAATTACTATAAAATGAATACAAAAAAATGCACCACAAATTTTTGTAATTTTTATTATTGATTAAAAATTATTTAATAATATATTTTAAAAATAAAAATAAAAATAAAATTAAAATATACTTATATAGTACGTATAAATTGAGAAATATATACATATTGAGAGAAAAATTAACTTACACCAGTATAAACTATATTAAATGTTTTCATTCAAAAAAAATTATCTTAAAATTAACCATTAAATTTAACTTACTATTACATAGATTATATTTGCAAAATTTGGGATTAATTTAAAATTAGTTGAAATTTCATCCAAATATATCAAAATTAACTTAATATATAGTTTTAATTTTATACTACGATCAATATAATAATAAGAAAATATAAATAACATAATAAAAAAATTCTGCCCTATTTATAATAAGAAAAGGATAACTGTCCCAATGTAGTAGTGGACTCGGAAGACCCAAACCTTATAACCGGCCATCACTGAGGTGGCGTGGCTTCTGAACTCCAACATGGATGGCATCTCCGTAAATAACTCAAACTCAAACTCCCACTCCCACATCCAATTCCACAGTTACAGTTTTGTTCCTTCCCACTTATAAAACAGTTACTATTCCAATCACACCATCTTAATTCTTAACGCGAGCATGTTCCGCATAAGCAACACCGTCGTTGGTGCCCTTAACATACTCTCCTTACTTCTCGGCCTCGCCGCCGTGGGTGCCTCCATCCACATCCACATTCACGGTGGCCACGGCGCCACCGACTGCCAGAAGGTGCTGCAATATCCGCTCCTGATTGGCGGCGTCTTTGTAGTGCTCGTCTCTTCGTTGGGGATCGTAGGGTCGCTGGGACGTGTAAACGTGGCACTCTACGCTTATCTATGCGTCACGTTCTTGCTCATTGTGGGACTCGCCTTCTTCACCGTCTTCGCTCTGTTCGTTACCAACAGAAAGGTGGGAAAGCAGATATCCGGCATGGGATACGGTGAGTACAGAGTCGGAGATTTCTCGCATTGGTTGCAGCATTATGTGGTGAACAATGACAACTGGGATGAGGTTAGGAGTTGTTTGATGGATGCTCGTGTTTGTGAGAATCTTTCCCTCAATGGTGGCCGCAACAACGACTCCCTCATCTTTAAACACTTGTCTACCACCCAGGTTATGGATTACTTCTCCTTCTAATTAACTTCAACTAATCTTAAATATTTGAAGACTTTATTAAATATTCACTTTAGTCATTAATTTTTATATATTTAAGAAATGAATTTGGAAGCAATCAATCATTAATCCTATATTGAGTATAAAGTAAAATTTCTGTTTTACTAAAACTACATATCATCTTAACAAGTAGTCTAATACATTTTCAGGTCTTCTTAATGGATGCATTTGTTCTGTATTAAAAAAATATAAGAAAAAAAAACTGAAATTAAAAGAATCCATTGTTAATGGAACAAGTATTATAAGAATTTCGAAAATTTATTTTACTAGTCACTTTTGGACTAATATTTATTATTAATATTAGTTCTTTTCTCCAAAAAAAAATAATAGTTGAAGTGGGATAACTGGTGTTTTAAGAAAAAAGAAAAAGAAAATTGGATGGTTAATGGGTATGGTTGTGACAAGCAATTTGGTGAGAATTGTAAAATACATCTATATAATATGATGTCTTGTTCTATACGTAGCAATTAGTTAATGGTATATTTTGGTTTTGTAATTTTCAGTCTGGGTGCTGTAAACCACCGGGGAACTGTGGATTCATAATGAAGAATGCTACGTTTTGGGAAGTGCCAAAGACGGGTCCTGTAACGAATAATTCTGACTGCACCACTTGGAATAATAGGAAAGACAAACTGTGCTACGATTGCAATTCATGCAAAGGAGGAGTGCTGGCCAACATCAGGAACCAGTGGAAACATCTCACCATATTCAATGCATGCGTGCTTGTACTCGTCACAGCCATATACGCATTCGGCTGCTACGCCATTAAAAACAATAGATGGGACTCCCGGTTCAAGCATCAAAGAGCATGCCCTTGATTAATAGCTGCTGCTCATGCCATAGAAAAGACTAATTTGTTGGTTAGCTATGTTTCAAGTATAGTCATTTTAAGGTTTCTTGTATGTTTGTATGGTTGTGTGCTTTTTCTATGTTCGATCTAGGCATTCAATTTCTATAATTTTTTGTTTTTCAACCATTGGTCGCATTTAGCTTTTAGCTTTGTAGATTTGTGTTGTGTTTATTGAATTTTTGTTAAGTTCCAACCAACACTTGATAATGATAGTGTGGTGTTACTTTTCAACTTTCAAATCACATCTTTCCTATTTAAACTCCCCATCATATTCATCTTTCGTTTATAAATACATAAAACTGATATCAAAATTAAATTAATAACATAAGTCTCATCGAATTAGCTAAAGGAAAATGATATATAGGACGAATATTGTGTTGTGCTAGATAAAAACTGTATGACACGTGATTTCCGTCAAACATTCTCCTAATTTTGTATTTTAAATTTAGTATTCGATCAATATTATAGAAAAACATGTTCCTTTTTAAACACAAAAAATAAGTGGTATTATATAACAAAGTTCTAATTAATGGTATAAAAGAGTATAAAAATATTTTTAACCGTTTATTTGTGTATAAAAATAAAAAAGATGATTTTTTTTTTTATCTTTCCTCCTTATTTTTTACTTATTCATCAAATCATTCATTTTTATTTTCTATTTTCATCCTTTTTCTTGTTATCTAAACAAAACATAAAAAAATAAAACTGGATATATATATATATTCTAGTTAATTATTAGAGATATTAAAGATGTACTAACATCCAAAAAATTGAAAAATATTTCTCTCACATTGCAAGATTGGTGAAATCAAAAGAGTAATAAACAAAGTAAGATATTTAATAGACAACGTGATAAAAAAAAGAATAAAAAATAATAATGTAAGATGAACCAGAGAAATAGGATGGGAGAAAATTAAAACCTAAATCTTTAACTCCTACTTTCCCTCTCACCTCCAATGTCATACACACCCAAATGGATATACGATTTGAACATCCAAGACAAGTTAACATGCCAAAATGTTTTTTGTACAAATGAAAATGGGATAATTTTTTTCTTTTACTAGTATTTTTGAAAAAATGCTGAAATATTGTTCCACATTATACTATAAAATGTCCGGTATCCCCACTGTTGTTGCTGTCTCAGATTTTCAGTGGACATGGTGAAAACTAAACCAATTAAAGCTAAAACAGAAATGAAAGTATGATACAGATTTTTTACCTAAGAATAATAAAATAATAAAGATACTCCACTTGATACATAAATTTTATTAGCCTTTAAATAAAAAGTAAAACTTGATTTAATGAATCTCATATAATTTTATTTAATAATAAAATATATTAAAGATTTTGTTTTTAAACATTTTTTCATCCCGCACATCTCTGGAGCATACCTGATACCACACTTGAAATTCGAAATGTGAAAGCAGTCAGTTACACGAAATCTTGGCTAGCGGATAATCCTGCAATTACTTATACTTATTATTTTTCTATTATTCTTTTCAACCTCGGCATTCTGCACGTTTTCAAGCACTAGCTCAGCCTTTAGCTAGAGCTACACAAATCTAGAATACCATCAGAATTATTAAGTTCCCCCAAAAAAAATATGATATGCCATCATTTAAATTCTCTGATGTCAATAACATTGTAATATTTACATTAAAAAAATATTTAAAATAAAACTCGCCACCATTTTTATTATACTCTAATTTTACCTTTTCTTTCTTCTTTTTTCCATAACGTAGCATTATCATATAATATTAGATAAATAATATCGTAAAAGAATTCAAATGCCAGTAAAAGAATATAAATGTCAGAAACAAGCTAATGTTGATAAGAACAAATATGCATAAAAAAAATGTGAAATACCAAATAAATCTTCAAATTCATAAGAGCCATACCTTGACAAACCTACTTAATATATCCTAGTAATTAGTAATTACTTGAATCCTTTTTATTACCTTGTTGTATTAAAACTATTGAGCATCAACTTACAAATTCCATTCGTATTTCTTAATCAAATTTAACCAACAGTTGGTTGGCAGAGAAAGAAATATATGGTATGTAATCTTTGCGGTGTTGGGCATTTAGCTCCCCTCTTACCTCACCTAAAAAACAGAGTGAGAAATATCGGGTGATTGGTGAGATTAGGAGAGCGTTATTCACCTCAATCTGAATAAAGATTACGAGAAGTTAGTCACAAGTTGGCTGAAGAATAAGACGAGTTCGATGACAGGTGTGAAGATACCCACCGCGGTCGAAGAATTTGCCCCATAGGCCAAAGCCAACCCAAAATTTAGGCAAGGAATTAAAGCTTGGTAGAAACATCTATGCTAACCATTGCCTACTCAAACACTTGTATTCGTAGCAAGCACAACAGTAGACAATACAATTTAGCTCCCTAAAAAGAGTTGAGTTTGATCACCTATAAACTCATCAAGAGTACAGGAAAGATAACACCGAATAAAACTATGAAAGAATAGTTCCCACCTCACTTGAAAAAAGTACAAGCTACAAACAAAAACAAATAAACTACTAACGATGTTAAGAGTTCAAGTGTCCAAGTTGGGCGCAGCAACATTGATGGAATATTTGGTACCAGCAAGGAACCAGAGACCCATCCAGCCACTAGAGCTCCAAACCTAAAATAGCGCAAAATAGATGGTGAATAAACAAAAATCAGAAGAAAAGCATAACTTGAATCAAGTTATACCACTCACCCAATAATGCATGCTCTAGCCAAGCTCTTTGTCTTTTCGTTAAGAAAATATACGCAAGCAGCCAAAGAGATTGCCACCTGTAGCAAAATAAATGGTTGTGTCAACAAACAAGTATTCATGCACACCAAGGAAGCTGGAAGTGGAGAGAGAGAGACAGAGTATATAGATAGCTATTTCAATAATGTTCCCCGGTGAAACTCCAACAATACATGAACCTTAAATCATATAGTTAACACAAACACCTTTATAAGTCTTCATACAATTGTGAACAAATAAAGGATAAGTCGACATGCATTAACAAGGGTACTATTACCAATTTTTGTTGATCAAATCAGCAAGGAACCCGATTCCTCCTAAGCAAGATTTAATGTTTGAATCTTGTGAATAAAAAAACAAAAAATAGGTGTTTAGAAAGCTTTGTCTCCTCAAATGGATCCACCCGACTCAACTCAAACTTGTTGCAACCCAGAGTAGCTACTGGATACCTCAGGTCTTAGACCAAATAAAGGTGATATTGACATTTTATTGAAAAGGCTGAAAGCCTAAATAATGTGAATGGCTATGCTGCAAATAGAGATTAAATTATGCTTTATGGTTTAAGTGTCAAACACCATAACCCAAAAGTGCAGTAGTCACAAGACATCATCAGCACACTGGCTGATCTGAAATTTCTATACAGCCTTCAATGATAGTCAAATACAGAAAATAATCACTAAAATCTCGTTATTAAGGTATAACATAACTCAAGTATATCAGGCATCCTATAGCCTTGGAAGAAAGGTATATCTAGAGATTGGGAATTGATTTAACCATGAGGTATGGAGAACAACTCTGATAGACCCGTGACTCGAGAAAGTAGGACTAGATGAATATATAATTCTTTTTTTGAAAAACAAAATTAGGGTGTCATAGTCCAAATACTTCTTTTACAGAAAATAAAACCTGCAAATTATTTTTTAAAATAAAATACAGTTTTATTCTTAAAAAAATATGCATTTGATTATACACCACAAACCTGAAAAGCGGGTCCAGTTTCAGCAGAATTCATGATACTCCAGGCACCCATGAAGGCAAAGAGAAACAATCTTCTGAGGATAATTTCAGTTGGTGGAAATTCAACAAAGTTTAGCAACTTCCTGATCCATGGTGGAGACTCTTCCACTTTCTTTTTCAACTTTGTTTTCAAATTAATTTTTGCTTTCTTCCTCTGTATGAAACTTGCCATCAATAATTTTTCAAAAGCTCCTTCTATTGATTCTTCACTTCTCTCATGTCCAGCATATTGTTGCAATAGAAAATTTCTTGATCCCCAAATTTCTTCTTCTGAAGCATCAGGGGTAACACCAAGCCGTCGGTAAGGATCCCCAACATTGGTTCGTGGGAATTTTTGGACATTGCCTGTAGAGAAGTGTATATAAATAACTATATCAAATAATTTAATCCATAGGGAGGAAAATAAAAGACAGAATAATGTAAACTAGATAGCAAAAACGCAGACTTTATGAACTAATATGAATCATGATCCAATTCAGTTGTCACCTGGCAGACAATAGCCAATGATCTAAAAGTCATCAGACTTTTTGAAATCAATCAACTAGCTACCGGAAGAGGAAATAAAACTGGTAAAGGCAATGTTGTACGTTGGATCAATTATTGGAGCCGAAGTTTTTCTACAAGGTGCAAAAGATATCTCCCAATACAAGAAATTTAATGCTGCCAATCGACTCAAGCATGGCTGCTCTGACTCTCATCTCATCCCTATTCCATAGCTCCTCTTCAACAGAGTGGTAGTTGGCTCCCACAAATCTCAGACAATGAAATTGCTTATGGTTAATTGTGAGCGCAACCTACTTCTAGGATGCAACTTTTTTAATCCCCCTCCCCGTTTCCTGTCTTGCATCAACCTTTAGAGATGATGTTTCTAGTGACTGTTTCTTGATGTGCTGTCCGGCTTAACCTCAAACCCACATCAAGTAACCCCCCCCCCCAAAAAAAAAAGAAACCTACAGGGATACTCATCAATGTTCTGTTTCCCAGCAATCAGCATGCATTTTGTCAGAAAATACATCTGAACTGATTGATCAGGAAATGTCCTATAAAGATGGTTTCCAGGCAACTGAAATTTCAATATATTTTATTAATAAATATATTAAAAATGGGAACTTTCTACTAATTCATATGAGATGTCAAAGTTTGAGACATACAGTTACATCAGAAGGGGGAGAGAGGAGAGTGTTGAACAATGAACAGAGGGTGACATGTTATTGGAGATTACAATCCATCTCAAATTCCCAAGTCCCAACTAAGGCCAAGCATAGCCTACCTTGGGCTTGAGCTGAAAAATCAGAAGCTTGAGCATGGTTTAAGTAACAAAGATTGGACAACTGAGTCAAAGCATAAATAGGCCAAGGAACAAGCGTGTATTACGATGTATAATAGCGAAATAGCAATCCTTGTTGTATTATAGACTAAAGAAATAGAGGTCTCAAACACAAACTAAATACAAAATTATAGATCAAAGGCATCGGTGCAATGTGAAAACAATTGAAACCTGACTCTAAGCCACAAAGAGACATGGAATTAAACGTATCCAAACACATAGCACGGCGGTTGCATACTTGCATCAAAACCAACCTCACCATCTCATACCTATCTTAATAATGAAATATAATGAATACAAAAAATATCATACAAAGCTCTGAATAGGTTTACATGACGGGTTGGGAATTAGAGTTGTTTTACATGAGTATTCTGCGTTCGAACCCCAAAAAAGAGTAATCGATAGTTTTGAGAGTTCGCTTGTTCAATTAAATTATAAAATTGACAGGCTTTCGACGATACCTCCATAGGGCGTGTCCACCGCGCATCTAGTCCGAAATGAGCAGCTACTAAAGCTCGTCAGCTTCCCCGTATGTTCTCGGAGGGGCCTGAAGAAACACAAATTCAAGAAGATAAACTATTGAAATATGATTGATGAATCCGAAACAGTTAAAATAAAATAAATCTTGATTAATCTGAAAATTGAAACCAATTAATCAATCGTGCATAGGAAAACGTATATATATAAAGAGAATGAGAGAGTACAATTTCTTGGCGAGGAAAGCGGTAGAGATATTGGGAGTTGAAAGCGAAAGGGAAATCATGTTGACCGGTGTTGTAATTAACGGCGCGAAGACAATAGGGATTCCCTAACCCTAATTGAACAGCATTACGAAAATTTTGGAAACAGAGTGAAAGTGGAGCGTCGTCTTCGTTTCGTTCCACCAGGGTATGGGTGGAGCGAGAGAAAGAAGAGAAAGAGGAGCAGCGATAACAGATTACTTCTGTATTTTAGTGTACTGTAAGCCCCTTCCTGCTAGGGTACGCACAGTGCGCACACTACAAAGTAAAAACCTTTTTTTTTTCTTTTTAAAAATATTTTTATATAATACTTATTTTATTACTATATTAAATGTTATTAAGTAGTGGGGAAATGTTTTAGAATGATATAACAATAGATATTTTTTATTAAAATAATAATTGTATAATTGAAGTTTGATGGATTCATTTTTTAAAAATATATTTGATGTCTTAAGGACAAACTTGTGTCATACTTCAAGCCATTTCAATCTAATCTAATATTTTATATTTTATACTTTTTAACAACTATGTATTAATAATATCCCTTTTTAAATTTAATAAAAAATATTTTATAAAACATAGTATCATATTTATATTTATATTATTTGTTTTAAAATATATACAATAAATTATATCTTAATTTTAATTTTATAATTTAGTTATACATAATGTTTAGATTAATATATTATATTACCGAGTGAAGTTGAATTAATTCATCTCTTATATCATTAAATTTTTATGTACTTAAGTTTAGATTTAAATAATTGATCTAATAAAATTTTATATGGATGGAATAAGAATCAGATAAACCTGTTACAACTATCCAACAAAAACATATAATTCGTAATAATCTTTCTGATGAATAATCATTCATTTTCTTATTAAAATTTGTACATGTTCATACTTCATCTTTATATATTAAATAACAATCCTCGTTTTTGAAAGAGAACACTTCTGAAAGTAATCCCTTTCATCATTAAGTTATAACTATTTGACGACTTCTACATTTTTTTAAAAAAAATTAATCATTTCAAATATTAATTTGATATAAATTTTGAATATTGATATATTTAAAAAATAATTTTTAAAATAAATTAAATTTAAAATTATCATAATTTTTAGTTTGAATTTAACTTTAAAATTTTTTATCTTTTTGGTTTTTTATTAATATTATATATATTTATTATTGATAATAATTATAGTTACTAATAATAATTTTTGTAAATATTTTAACTTAATTTTAAAAATATCTGTCATCACATAAATAATGTACTGATTATTTAATTAAAATAGTAATTTAGTAAGTGTTGAATATTTTGAAGAGGTAAAACATTAAATATTTTTATTTTTATTCAATATTTCAATGATATTGGAGGATGTAAGAATATTTGTTACGAGGATATAGCATTATTTTAAAGAAAATTTTGGTTGACCATGGTTCAAATAATTAAACGTTTTAAGAAATCAAATAAAGATAATGGGTAACTTTATAATTATTAGTATATATGATAAAAACGCTTAACTTCCCTCGTTTACATATGTGCAAACCAATAACAATTTTTTTTTAGAGTTTTTATCATATACACATTCATATTTAATTATTAAATTAGATATAATAATATGATATTTTCACTATGTAAAAATAATATCTAAATCGATGCTCTAGTTTTAAATAGGCTAAGGAATAAAGTATTAGACTTGATTTAATAATAAAAAACCAGGATAGTTTATATGAAATTGTAAGTTTAAATTTCAGTTCTTTCTTTATATACATAAAAAAAAAAAACACATAGATTACAGAGTTTTTTTTTTTTCGGATCTTAGATTTAACGTACTGGAGATTTTTTTTTTTAAAAGTTAACTTTATTTTGTTAGAAAATGTTGGAAAGAAAAAAAAATAGATTTGAAGTATTAATCTTAATTGTAAATTACAATTATTCAAATAAAATCATATAAATGATGAGGTTTTGGTCTCATGGCACAGGAAGTATTTGGAAGAGTTTTGTGAAATTTATTTAGATTTAACAAAATAAATTATGATTTTTATAATTTATTATAATATTTTTAGTGAAATTTATTCAAATAAGTTTTTAATTTATTTTATTTAATTTCACAGTCAAATTTAAAACTTGCTCTAATATAATAAAATTCATACTTAATTACTCAAGTTAACTAACCAAATACATTTATTATTGACAGAAGACAAAAAAATAAATAAAAATTCATCCACCTCTTATAGTGATTTACTTCAACTAAGTGGTTGTACTACTGCAAATATAATATTTTACCATAAATTATGAAATCTGTTAATTTTTTTAAAAAAATAACATGACAGTGGCAAAATGTGTTTAGGGGTGGGGAATGGCCACAATGAAGTTTCTTCACCGAGATCAACCAACACTACAAATTGCAAAAATGTGTTAAAATGCTTGTAAACAAAGAAGACTCCTTATTCTTCTTTCTACATTCCACAATAGACTTGCGAAAAGGATGGACCCACATATGAAAAGTCTGTCCATCCATTTATAGCCGTCGCTATCATTATGCGACTGTTTTGTTTAAATAAAAAAAAATTGTAACCATTAAATGGGATATATCTAGATGTATCACGATGTACAATAATCATTTTTGATAGACTTGGATTAACCAACAATATTTATTGTATGCGTCAAATATTTTATCAGTTAGTGTTTGGCCAGACTTTTTCAGAACTCAAAAAATCATTTTAAGGTTAAAAATTGAATTTAAAGTCAGAATCATTAGTCATTTCCTAAAATTTTAATGTTTAAAAGTTACATTGGAATTAAAATTTGTTAGATAGTGCATTATTGAATCTTAGAATTTGAAATAAAAAAAAAAGTCAAAAACTCAATAACTATTTAAATTTTTTTAACGGAAGCTTTCTTCATTAAAAAAGTTTCCTTTCTTATTTTTTGATAATAAACTATTTGAGATCGTGATTCTCATAAACTTTTAAATAAATCTTTTAATATAACTTATCAAAACAAACTCTTTAAATGTTTAATATTTTATTACACATTCATAGACTTAAGACTTTTTAACGGCAGGGTAGCAGTGCAAAGAAAAGTCACAAAGAAGCCTGAAACCGATGCATAAGAATAATTAATAATACCACTACACTTTCTCTCCACGAAATCAATACTTTATAGATCTGTCCATCGCTCAAGCCTGATGAAGTAGTAGCTTATAGGCTGTTAATTATAAACAAAAAACTATCCTAATGTTTTAACTTCATCAAATTTTAACAATAATTCCAAGACTTATCCCTACATTCGAGAATTTCACCGTGAGTTCCTCCGATTCATGGCGTTACCACTGTATTATTTGCTGTTGAGTTGTTTCGTTTCTTGGTCCCACAAATTTATAACTACACAAACGGTACAAAAAGACAACGGGAAATAAGCATCAGTTGAGAAAATTATTAATGATCTCATTAATTAAAAGACACCAAGCTGTGTAACGCGAAAAGAAACCGAAAAAAAAAAAGAAAAAAAAAATAAACAAGCAGCATGAAATCATCACCCACTCTAGAGAACATCACATCACTCTAGAAATCATCATCATAGCCAAGATCATCCTCAACCTTCTCTGCCACGTCATCAGCAATCTTGTCCTCGAGATACTCAGCACCTTCCACCAATGCGATTCCACCAAGAGCCCCAGCAACCGCGCCCACAGCCAATCCTGTCCCCATTCCACCAAACTTACTTTTCTTCTGGTCCTGCCCTGGAGCGTACCCATACCCACTCCCCTGTCCATACGACGCCGTTTGCTGCGGGTACCCCTGCCCATACGACGCCGTTTGCGGAGGATAACCTTGTCCATACGGTGCCGTTTGGGGAGGGTAACCTTGCCCATACGGCGCCGTTTGTGGAGGCGCATTATAAGGATACCCTGAAGGTGGAGCTGCAGAATAATACGCTCCCTGTTGCGGGGCGCCGTATTGGTAACCATAAGCCGGCGGCGCGCCGGGAAAATCCCTCGCCGTTTGCGGAGGAGGGACACCATAAGGAGGAGCGTAGTACCCACCCGGCGCAGCATAGCTCGGCTCTCTAATCACAACCTTAACATCAATCTTGCCGTGTGGCCTTCCAGAAGGACGTTTCAGCGTGAGCGTGCGGCTCGCTCGCTCGCCAAATCCGACGTCATTGACAACATCAAGGAGTTTGAGGCGAGCCGAGCCGATGAGCGGCTTGGTGTCTTCCTCTGATCCGGCATGGACGACGTCGATGTGGAGCGTGAGATCTTCAAGCGGTTTTGGAGGCAGAGGAACGATAAGGGTTTGATCCCAATTGGCATCGATATCTCCATCTTCATCAACTTTTGTAGAGAGCTTGTTGCTGGAATCCACCCAAACGACGACGTATGGCCTGTTGGGGCCGTTGCGCCAGTTCACGTTCTTCAGCCCGCGAGCCGATGTCAGCTTCAACTCCAATTCGTAGCGAGAACCCATCTTTACTTACGGTGTTAGTTTTCGTTGACTAGTTGGTTTGGCTTTGTGAAGGTTTGAGAGACTTGGTGGTTTTATAGGGGTGAGTTAGTTGGGGCTTCGATTCTTTGTCCTCCGTTTTGTGGGATAATAACGATTTTGCCATCGACTGCATATTTGCCAAATGGTAAGGTTCCAATTCCAATGTTGCATGCGGCAGGCATGGCAGGTGTGAAACGCGGGGTAAACACATCTCGGGTAGGATAGTTTTATTAAGTAATAGGAAAATATTTTAGAATGACTTAACAAGAGATATTTTTATTTTCATGAAATTACAATTAATCTGAATATCTTAATTGTAAATTACAATTGTTCAAATAAAATGCTATAAATTATGAGGGTTTGATCTCATGGCAGGGAAGGTTTGAAAGAGTTTCGTGAAATTTATTTGGACTTATCAAAATAAACTATGATTTTTGTATTTTTTATAATTTATTTCAATATGATTTCTAGTAGAATCTATTATAATAATTTTCAACTTATTTTACTAAATTTCATAGTCAAATTTCAAACTTGCTCTAATATAATAAAAATATTAAATAATTAATTAAATAAGTTAACTATCCAAATACATTCATGATTGACTGAAGTATTAAAAAAAATAAAAAAATCATCCACCTATAGTCATTTACTTAAAAATAAATGGCTGTACTATCTCTTGTATTTCGAGTTTGGAGTACTCTAAATATATTGTTACCATAAATTATGAAATTTGTTAAAATTTATGAAAAAAACAAAATAACATTACATTGGTAAAGATGCGTTTAGGGTGGGGAACATGACCTCAATCATGTTTTTCCATCGAGACCAACCTAACGCTACAAATTGTAAAGATATGTTTAAGGAAGTATTTGTAAACAAAGAAAAATTTTCATTCTATCCATCTTCCTCCTTTTCACAATAGTTATAAAGTAAATATATGTGACCGTGAATATCATCGATTAACTCACAATATCCAATGTGTACGTCAAATATTGTATAAGGTAGTGTTTGACTAGACTTTTTTAGAACTTAAAACCTATTTCAAGGTTAAAAATTAAAAACAGAACTTTAAATTTAATTTCAAAGTCATTTAGTAGTTTCCTAAAATTTTAATGTTTAAAAGTTAATTTGAGTTAAAATTCTGTGGGTAATGTATTATTGAATCTTAGAATTTGAAATTAAAAAAAAAGTCAAAAACTCATAAAACTAACTTTTTAAATTTTTTTAATGAAAGTTTTCTTCATTAAAAAGTTCCTTTCTTATTTTCTTATAAACCTATTTGAGATCATGATTCTCATAAACGTTTAAATAAATCTTTTAATATAACTTACCCAAACAAACTCTTTTCAACTTATTTTAATAAATTTTATAAATAAATGTATGTCATAAATTTCATGAGATTAGAATTTATTGCATTAATGTCTAATTAAATTGTTTATTCAAAAGCCCTTTAAAGAAATCATTTAGTTGAATCGTGGTGTAGGCTATATATATATATATATATATATATATGCTTCAAGGATGCAAACGGCAATGCATGTGACTCAAGGACCACAACATTTTGGCATTCTCCTCAGTAATTGCAACTCAAAACATGCAGAAAGAGAGAAGGTTGAAAAGATTTGACATTGATAAGAAAATAATGGAAATAAAAAATTTGGAGGAGTGAAGCATGCAGAAGAGGGATTTCTCATTTGTATTTAGAGAAAGAAAGAGTTTAGTCAGCCCCAGGAAGAAGCTTGGGGCTAGATTGGGTGGTTGTACCAAAACCTCTGACAGCAGCAGGGATAATTCTAGATGGTGACAGAACCTCTGCCAAGGAAAAGTTATAGGAATCAATTCCTAATCTACTCTGTAACCACCCTTTGCTTCCAGAAAATCCATCAGCAACAATCCATGTGTTGCTAAAACCAAGGCTCGTTAGCGTTCTTCCAACTATTTTGGCTATGTCCGAATACCTGATATTATCAAAACAGAATAGAATTCAACACTGGAAATGATAAAAAGCACACTTAAATAGCTAAAATAAGATAGACTTGGAAAGAAAACCCACGAGTCTATGATCACAACATTGGTGCCTTTGTTAATTTTCTTGAGATATGAAATCTTCAATGCTACTATTTCAGCTTCCAATTTCTTCACATTCCTTACCTGCCCTCTCAGCTTGCTTGGCAATTCTTCCAATCTGAAAGGCCACAACCAGTAATTAGATACTTTTTCTCCCAAGAGATAAGAAAATAAGAGGCTGGTTAGTTTGCAAAAACAATATTTTTATAAATAAAAATGAAAATATAAAATATTTTTGCAAAATTCTAGTGTGAGTATGACTTACGGAATGCCAACCATTCTGTTTTTAGCACTGGAGGGAAGGCGAGGGATACCAGTCTTATCCTTATCCTTCTCTGATCTAATATCAACCAAAACGTAGTTTTGTGTAGATATCAAATCAAGGGCTTGAGCAGGAGTCAAGTCCCCTGCAAAGTAATAGAAGCACAAGTATTAGCCTCACTTAAAAGAGAGAAAAAAATAAAAAATTAACATTAGTTACTTCATACTGAAGTTGTGCAGCTTGAAAATTCATCAATGCAACGTTTTGTGTAAGCATGTAAACACAAAGTAACTTGCATGAGAAGATGTGTAATGTAAGGTACCTTTGTAACCACGAAGATTAAAAGAGATAGCAGACCAGATAGGAGGAAATAGGAGGTAAGCAATAAATAGTGCTCCAGCTGTTCCAGCAATCACAATAGGGTCTGAGGAAGATATGGTTTCAACCGTTGAGGAAGCTATTGGCTTGGCAACGTCAATCACCTTGGTTGTTTGTTGTGCAGCATCTGCCACTGTCTGAAATCAAACACAGCACATTTCAATAAACTTGGTTCTTCAAATATCATGCAAATTACCAAAATGGTAAGCCCTCTGTTTAAGAAGTCTTAGGCTAAGCAAGTTCAAAATGTTGTACAAAGCATTAGACAGTTTGAATTATGAACATATTTTATATTTTTATTTTTAAAATTTTATCTAGGAACAATAAAAAAAGAAAAAAATATTTTTACTATATAAAATTTTGAAAACAAAAACACAACGATATCAAGTGAAAATTTCTCAAATCAGATGAATCCTTAATTAGCAATTCAAATGTCTCCCTAAGGCATTTAATTAGCACCTCAAACCCCATGAGACACACAAGTGAATATTTCTGCATCCCCTAAAAAATTATTGGGCACACAATTGCTCCAATAGGAACCCAAAATCAACATGATACAAATTTATATCCCACCAAATGTGATTATCGAACAACACTTAACCAAAGAAAATTGGCCTAAAAAAACATAAATGCCCAATTAAGCAAACCTTGGCAGCAGAGAGAACAGGTTCGGTATCAACGCCAGAGTTCTGAAGTGCTTCTTGAGCTTTCTTAGAAGCTTCTGAAATGGCAGGGGAAGCAATTTTCAAGGCCTCTTCCCCAGCTTGCTGCACAATTGGAAACGCCGTTTCGATTCCAGGCTTCAAAGCATTTCCTATAGCTTCAGCAGCACGTTGTGCAGTGTCTAGAAAACTCGAACCCACCTCCGAAACCTGGTCGATAGTTTTCTCCACCTATAAACAAAAGAAATTCAGATTCAATTGCAGTTACTGGAAATTGAAAGAAGTAGTTGAAAGTGTTAAACTTTATATATAATGTGAATGGGATTTACTTGGGTGAGAGAAGATATAATCTGGTCCTTGGGGATGGCTTTGGCTTCGTTGGGAGGAGCGAAGAGAGCGAGTAGGGAAATGGTGGTTGAGGTTGGTAGTGCTATTTGGGGGCGTTTCTTGCAAAAGTTGGTGACTATGTGAGGGGAAGAGGTGGAAGAAGGAGTTGGAAGAGAAGGTCTTGGAGTAGCTGAAGCCATGGCAGTAATTTCCATTGCTAGCTGCTACTCCAGAGAGAGAGAAAGTGTGTGTGTGTGTGTGTGGTTGGTTGATGAAGGATGATAGATCCACAAAGTGGCGTTGTGTGTGATTAGAGATGTGTGGCCAAAATCCAAAGAGCTTTGCTTTTTATGTCCACCTATGCAGCATCTTCAACACTATCACCACTCCACGTAGCATCCAAACGTGATGTGGAGTGTACACAATACCATTGGTATGTTTTTGAATCTTCCATCTCAATGTGTGATTATAATAATTCACCTCATCTCACTTTCGCTACTAGACTTCCTAGTTATTGATAGTTTTACATGGCTGCACCCAATTATGCAACACTCTTGTTTATTAAAAGCTCTTTTTTGTGTGTGTTTGACAAAGTGATTTTGTTCATTCTCCCCCCTCTTGTTGATAAATTTTATCTACGGTCCAAAATTATTATGTTTTTATGATCTTGGTCAATTTTAATATGATAGGTGACAATTTTATTACTCTTTCATGTAAATTGAAAAGTTTGGCCGCGAATTATATAGAGATGGACCAAGATTATACTCATTTTAGTAGTGCCAAACTATGCAATAGATTTTCAGTTATGAGAGTACATAACGAAACAGTTCTTCCAAAAATTGATGTGGTGTCAAATACATCCAGTACCAAGACGAGAAGATTCAGTATTTTTTATATTTTTTTAATTTTTTGGTCTATGGATTTCAAGAGTTTCATTTCGTTTGGGCGATGAAGATTGAAGGGGGGTTGCTACTCTCTACATATTGGGCTTCCCCTTAGTACAATGAGCTGAAGCCCAAAACTGCTAGGAAACTATTTATATAAGGCAGTGAAAACGTGATCCAGGAGATTTTCAGAACTCGGTAAATTCATTTCCCGAATTTTGACAAAATCAAGAACAAAATATGGAATGCAAATCATCAAGTGTGTTTCTTTTCCTAAAATAATGTGTATTTCTTTTCCAGCCCAAAAAAGAGTGTGTTTCTTTTTTTGAACAAAAAAATTTGTTTCCTTTACTTGAAATAAGTCAGCGGTTGAATTTATAGTCTAATTTATTTAAATTTTTTGATTTATTTATTAAAAATAATTAATTTTTTAAAAATATTTTTAAATAAATTTTATTTAAGCTTATGAAAAAAAATTAAATCAATTTAAAAGTTTATTTATCTATATGTATTATATTTATAATTTATATTTATTATATTTTTTAAAAATATCCTTTTCATTAGAAGGTTTTAAACTCACAATGTTTTTTAATTAACTATATATGCTAGCTTTAGATTTATTTGTTGATTTTTTTTTATATTATGGATTTTTAAGTAGACTCATAAATCTAATAAATTTTAGAATGGGTCAAGGTTTAATAAAATAAAATTATAATAAATTATAAATTCAGGTTCAAGCCTATAAATTTTTAAATAGGTTAAATCTAAATAACCAAAGTTTCAGATTTATTTTCATTTCTATTTGTTTCTTTGTTTAAAAAATTAATATTTTAATAAAAATATTCATTTTTTTAGTTATTATTATTTTTATTTATGTATCATTTTAATTAAAATAATAGGAAAAATTGTGATCTGAGTTAGCAAAATATGGCTTGTGATCGGTTCTAAGTTACCATGACATTGGCTAGCCCTTTTTTTCCTTATATATTTTGGGCAACATGTCTGGAATCGTAGGGAAAAAAAAGCTATTTTCAGGCTTGGAGTGTGTCTATTTTTAGTTTTCTGCTTTTTAACTTTTATTCAGTGGACCAGTTGTCAATCATAAAAATTAAATGATAGAAATGGAAAATTAAAAGAAAGAGGCAAAAGCATGGGAATCATATGCATTCATCTTCGTGGCCTCATAATGTAAGCCATTTTTCACGCGGAGTAACTTAGGTTGCTGTTGTTGTTATGCATATATATATATATGGGGTGGATCTCATAACCATGATAATAACCATCTTATAAATAAGGCATAAGTTTTTATTTAGTATTATGTGTAAAGATAAATCATTTACTTCTAATTTTTTAATAGTTTGGCTTATATATATTTTTATTTTACTAACTTCAACTTTTAAGAAAATTTTGAAACATTTACAAAGTAAAATGAATTTATTAAAAAATAAAAATTTTATTATATTTTTACATTTTCAATGTAATAAATACTTGTTTTTTAGTAAAATTTATTAGATAATTAAAATTAATCCATGTTAAAAAAATTTATTTTTCCGTCACTATTTATCTCTAATCATGTTAATGAAAAAAAATTGAGAGAGCATCTTGTAATTTACCGAGTTTAAAAGAATAGTTATTAACTGCATTAAAGAATAAAATAAGCTAAAAAAAGGTGTTAGGATAATGAAATGTAAATTATTACAATATTATAGGAGGTGGAAAGAGAATTAAGAAAGATATTTAAAGAGAAAGCCAATATAATCACACACTGTTGATAACATTAACAAAAGCAAAGAATTAGAAAGATAACGAATGAAAAATTAAAAAAATACTTAAATTTTACTTATGTAACTTTAAAATTAAAGAATGAAGAAACTAACGTGACACACTTAAAACTCACGCTTAAGCTTCAATACATTTATATAGATATAAATATAGTATTACTGAGCGTATAAAAAACAAAGAGGTTGTCCTTCTAATAAAAAGAAAAACAGGTAAATTCATTGAACATAAAAAGTTAACACCATATAAAATATTATATACAAATTTTCATATATATTTATCTCAAAAATATATTTTTTATTTTTTTTTAAGACAGTTCTTCCTTTTTAATATTGAGCATTTTTCAAGAAAAGAATAGTGATACCAAGAGGAGTGTGAGTCATAATAAGCCCAATGAACAAGTTAAACATTCTCTCCATTTTCTTCTTTCAATTTCTTTTTTTCTATCTTTTTCATTTTTTTTTTTCAATTTCTTTTGTTTCTATCTTTCTTAAAGGCATGTAAGGACTCCCCATATCCTTTTTTTTTTTTTTCTCTATACGAAATAGACCTCTTCAGTTACTAGAGAGGATCTGGCTCCGATGAACAATGATAGATTTGTAGCGGATCAGCGATGTCACTTGAATAGACCCACAAACATCCACCTTTTGTTGACCATAAACACAACACAAACCTGAGACCTGATTGTACATTAACCTCGTCCACGGCTTCATGCTTCCTCGGAACTTTCCTTCCTTTGTTAAAGGGGGAAAAACTTTTCAAATATATAAATATACAAATAAAAATATAAATTTATTTACTTTTGAATGTCCAAGCTACTTGAATTTATTTTATTTTATTTTAAAAATTTATCAAAAAAATATATAAATAAACATATGATAATATTTGTATGTAAAATAATCATTACTGTTTATTATGCTTTTCACCACACCAATGATGATATTTTCACAAACATCATGTCTTTTTGTTTAAAAAAAAAACATTTTCCCCACTATACTACTCCTTCAGTTTTTTCATGTATACATAAATAGAGTAAATCAATCCTTAAGTTAACTTGTTTTTTACTATAAGTTTTTATATTATGAAAAATGGTATATTGTTTTTTGAAGTGTACAAAAATCAATCAAATTAATTTTTAGTTAAAAAGTATTTTTTTAAAAATTTTTAAAACTGTAAAATTAATATAATGAATTTTTATTTATGTCAAAGATAAATATTAGGATTAATTTAAAGATTTAATCTTTATCTATAAAATCATAAAGTTCTTGAGACTCAGTTGACTAGTAATGCAGTGTCACTTTGTACTGGTTTTATTATTACTTAAAAATTATTTTTTGTATTTTAAATAATATATATTTAATATAAATTTATGATTAAAATTAATTTTGATGCATATTATAATTATATTTAATAGTTTTAAATCAATTTTACTTAACTTTAAACCAGATACGTACTTAAATTAAATGAAAAATGGTTAGAATTCGCACTCGTTAGCTTACTTCTCCAATTCTATATACCTTCAAAGGGAAAAATTTCGAGGACTCTTGCCACAAAGTTTATTCGTATATCATTTTGCAGGATAAAATTTAGATCTTATTATGTCTTTAGTTATTTATTTATTTATCATATTTTAAAAAATATATAATTTTTTTAATTATCACTTTACAAATTTAATATTTATTTATTATATCCTTATTTTTCACATGATTATTAATTAATAAAAAATTATATAGTAATTTCATCATAAATAAAAATATTAATTAACAAGGAAAACATTCTCAAACTACACATAAAAAGAAACGATGAAGTATGCTGATGTTTTTTTACACCATTTTTTAATCAAAATTAAAATTTCATTTTAATAATAAATAATGGCCTTTAATATCGATCTTTATTACATAGATCACAGAGATAAAGTTTAATTTTGATTGAAAATAAGTCTAAAAATACCTATACATTAAGTTTTTTTTTTTTTTTTGTATCGCACTAGAACATGGCAATTAATGTAGAATTAATGGTTAATGATTCTGCGCTTCCACTGCTTAGTGCTTGCATCAATGTCTAGTGGTCCACGACTACTCTTAGTTCTATACAACGTGATTTTGTCACGCGTGGATATGGTGCATGATGCATCTTCAAACAATTTATAAATAGCGAAAAACATTCATCTATACCAAACATGAAGAGATATCATCCACATTGTTCAATCTAAGCGAATTGCTAATCAGTATTTGATCAAGGGTCTTCATCTTAGTGTACAGTAATAGCATAATTCATCTGAAGCAAAGAATCATGTAGAATTGTTACAAGCTCTTGAGATTTGCCTCAAGTTCCTATTTGATTGAGTTTCCTTGTTGGTAAGTATGGACTGGTTGTGACTCCAGTCTCCAGTGCAAGGATTTAAGAATTTTTTGATTGAATATATAATCTTCTTGTGGCAAGAAGTAGTTTGAGATTATTGAATACATAGAGGTTTTGGTATTAGCCACTTTTGATTGTGTACAAAGCTATGCACTTGTTAGTTGTTACCCTTCATATCAAAATCACCACCCAGTAAGGAAACAAGACAAAAACAAGTTTGCTTACAATAGGAGGTTTAGATTGAAGCTTGGCTCCAACCCATATCATTTCTGTCTCCATTGGCATCCTTTCTTGCGTCTGTATTATGAGATTTGTTCATTAGCTTTGTTTTATGTAACACACAGCAAGATATAATGTGATGTATATATAATACCTTATGTAAAGGCTCAGCATACTAGGGATATGCCAGTAATTGCAATAGAATTCTTGTCGGTCATTCAGCTAGAGTCTAAACAAAAGCAACAATTTTCATCTATAAAACAGGATTTATCAAAAGGTTTTAAAAGAATATAAAGCAGAACTTAGAGATAATCCAACAAGAAAGCTACCTACTGATTCAGCTGAAACTTTACAGTGCACCAGAATTGAGAGGTTATTTTTATATATAATTGAGAAGGGCACACTTGGAGCAACTAACAATGACAACAAAGACATCCATTATGTGACAAATGTATAATATTAGTTTTTAATTTGTGTATGAAGTTAAAAGAAACATGTGGGTTCTGTTTGTGTTCGGCCTTTTGAGGTGTGAAATTTGTTTGTTGGCTGTTGGAGTTTTGCCTCCAAAGGTACTTGTTAACCAAAGAGCTCATTTTCAAATATATTAATCAGAATAAAAGCAGATTATATCAGCTCATTCCCTTGGATTTTTCTCCACCAATTTGAACCATTCTGGTAGCAGGTGTCAAAGTACCATCTTGCCCTGCTTTTCTTATTCATGTAAACTACCCTCGTTTGGAATTTCATAAAAAATATGCGTTAATAATACACTAATGCATACGTGATGCATGTGTCTTCAAATGATAGTTTATATGTTAAGGGATTAAGATTTAAATATTGTTTAATTAAAGGTTAAATCAACTCAAAATACCTTAAAATTTCTCCTTAAGCTGGTGTTTTTGTGTTTTGTTGGGCGGAGTAGGTGGGAGGAGTATAAAGAAAGAATTATCCTCTTATTTTTTGTTTCCTTTGTAAAGAAGAAAATAATTAACCTTTGAAATTTGCTTTTTTTTTTTTGGGTTGAAGCATGGGTTAAAAACTATAGTTGGATTGTAAAGTTCAATGTAATCATGTAATATTTTCTTTTGCAAGAATAAACAAAATTGCCTTAACTTGGTAAAGGATATTCATTGTTATGTTTTTCAGAATCATTCACAATACCCTTGCTAAATCATTATGTTACCAATTTTGTCTCTTCTAATATCCGTCTTCAATCAGAAGAGTTGATTAATCTGCCAAACAAGGGATACCCATACCCCATAAGCCGATAAATTGATAATATATATATATATATATATATATATATATATATATATATATATATATATATATATGCATGCATTCATCCATGCTACTTAAAAACCACATTTTTTAGATATGTTTTTTCACAATTTAAAAAAGTAGTACTGCGGTGGTGTTTATCAACGTCTTTCACACCCTTAAATGTTTCCAATCTGAATCAGATGCCTTTTTAAAAAAGGATTTCTTTCTGATAAGATTCTACAATTCTTTTCTTTCATTCATTTCACTTTAATTATTTTGGTATAAGATAATAACCTTTTGAAGAAGGAAACAAACTCAAAACTGACAAACACTGTGCTATTGCCTCATCATCAACCTCATTGTTACATCAAAGGCTTTATTAGTGATCAGTCCCTTTTTCATATCCATGCCAAAAACCAACCCTTTCTCCTATTCTCATGGAAAACATAGACACCTCAAAATTTCCTCACCAATCTCAAAACCAAGACAAGAATATTTCTCTATTGCCTCATGAAATAGACAAGTCTTATGAGAAGAGAGTTATGAAGAATCCAAAAAGGGCAAACAAGAGTGAGAAAAAGTTTCTAGGGGTGAGACAGAGACCTTCAGGAAGATGGATTGCTGAGATCAAGGACTCCTCACAGAAACTAAGGCTATGGTTAGGAACTTTTGACAAAGCAGAAGAGGCTGCAATGGCCTATGATTGTGCTGCAAGGCTTCTTAGAGGAAGAAATGCCAAAACAAACTTCCCAAACCTAGGAATCATCAACACTCATGAAGAAGACTGCAGCATTTTGGGAAAGAATCCTAGGGCTTACCAACTTCTTAAGCATGCAGTAATGAAGAACCATGCACTTTCCTCAGCTGTTTATTCCACAGTTATGCCTTGGAAAAATCAGATCATGAGAAATGAATTTGAGACTCTTTGAGGAAACAATAGTTTGCTCCATTCCTGAGCAAGGCTCTGGTTGTTGTGGAATTTCATTTGGAAGTTCTAAGGTTTATTCTTCTGTTGTTGTTGCTCCATCTTTCAGTGCTTCTCATTGTCAAACAGGAGAAGATCATGAAGAAATCCACTAAGCAAGTATGTGTTATTCTAGCTATTGCTTGTCATGTCTTATTCAACCCTATTTTGCCTCACAAAAAGTTTTGTTAGATTGGCAAAACAGATATCAAAATCAAACTTTGGTTATATTCACTATATGTCTGATATCTGCTACATGCATGCTATCACTATACTTAAAACTTACACTTCCATTTCTTGATCTAATTCCCGGTACAGGTATCATAAGATTTGTCATATTTCATATTACCTTTAGAAATTAAAATATATGTATATTATGCTTATCAAGTTTTCCTTTACCTACATAATTCTTCTTTTCTGGATTAACTAATAATCGATGGAGGGATAGTGAGTGCACATTGGCCTATCAGTTTGCTCTTTCTCCAAGACCAAAAAGAGGGTATGAGATACAATTTTTTTTAAAAAAAAAACTGATTGTATAACGAAGCCCAAGAACATAAATCATGTTCAGTAGAATTTGCAATTGGTGGCATTCTAGCATAAATCATAGGGCTAGTTATATGATGTAATTGTTAAGAAAGATTATCTTCATATATTATACTTAAAATGAATCCTGATTAATTTGAACACTATTATACCTATTACTTCAAGGGCAGCGTTAATTGGTATGCCTAGGATTTGAATCTCTAACAATATGCCTACCCAAATAAAATAAAACTATTTCATGAACTACTTATAAATTAATTTAGCTACTACTATTTTTAATAAGGAGTAAGTTATATTTTCTTCCTTTGAAGAGATGTTTCAATTATTTCTTTTTTCTTAGTTTAAACTACATTCACCGTTCTTAAAGGATTAATACAAATAGTTATTTTAACTTAAATGAACATTTTTTAAAAATCTTGCACGGTAATTTTCAGCATGAGTAATAGTTAATTTTCAATATTTATTATTATTTATGTGACATTACAAGATGAAACAAAAAATTTAGATCAAATATCATAATAGATAATAAAGGTTTAAAAATTTATTTTATTTTTTAGAATATTAAAAATAATAATAAAATATTTAAATTTAATTGTTCGTGACTCGTAAAGTTATAGAAAGGACAAAATATAGTTAAGAAATTTTCATAATTATTTGTTATTATTAAAATATTTATTTATATTGTTAAATATTAAAGTGTAATTTACAATTTAAAATAACTGGAGAAAAAAATATAATTTAAACCACAGCCAAGAGAAATAAGCTTAATTTATTCTTTGATAAATTAATATAAACTATTTAATTACTTACACAGATTTTTTTTAAAAAGCATTACACTTAAATTAATCAAAGCATATTGTTATGTTGATACCACACATTTCATAAACCAAACATTAAGTTGAGTGGGATATCACTCAACCTTCCCTATTTTACGCGTTTTACAGTTCAAAGAGGTGCCAACGTTGAAAACAAATTACATAATCATTTATATATAATTCATTGAAATTTAGGACCTAAAATTAAATTTTTCTGGAAATTATCGTCAATTTATTATCATTGGACATTTTCTTCGCATTATAACAAAGAATAAACAGAAAATTGGACATATTCATTTTTTCATTTAGTATAACCTAAAAATTTAAATTATTCACGACGTCTCAGATAAGTTTAATTTTTAAAATAATTTTATTTTTTTAAAATCTTTTATGATAAAATATTTTACCTTATATTTGGATGGAAAATTTTAGTATTTTAAGAAATTTGAAATGCTTGAAAATTAAAATACTTTCATTTTAAAAATCTTTTTCTTGGACAAAGGAATTTTAATTTATTATATTTAAAATTATATTATTTGAATGGTAGAATTTAAATTTATTAAATTGTAAATTTTTTATTTAAATTAAATAATTTTTTTATTATATACAAAGTTTTAGGTTTAAATATTCATAGATTTATTTTAATTTTTTTTTACTTTTTTTTATAACAGAATTTAGATATACAAGTATTTTTATTATACAACATTTAAAATGATAAAAATATATAATTATATTATTTGATATTAAAAATATTATGTCTAGATATGAGAGATGAAGAAAAAAATATAAGAAAACAAAAAAAATTAAAAAATAAAATAGCATAAATATAAAATAATGAAAGAAAGATACTGAAAAAATTTTAAATTATATTTATTTTAGAAGAATTTAAAATTTTCTTATTTTAATTGGTTAAAATACTTTTTAAAAATTTCTTTAATCTGAAATTTCTTGCAAAATAATAAATAAATAAAATATTTTAATTGTTAAAATTTTAAATTCTTTTAAAAATTATTTTCCCTCCTTAAAATACCTCATCCAAAGGTTAATCATTAAAAAAGTCTTATATAATTTTTATATTTTAAGATAATAAATACATATATTTTTTATTTAATACTTATTTTATGGAATACAAATTATACAAAAGAATTTATAAAAGATATAGAATTTTTTTTATTTTTTTTATGAATGTAGATAATGTGGAGTCTGGTCGTTAGAAAACGCTCTGATTTGTTCTAATTTTTACCAACAAAATTTGACATTACCGATGAAAAATTATATCTCTTAAACGATAGAAGTTAGAATCTTAATTATATAAATAAAAAATTATTAAAAAATAAAATCTATTTTAATATATTTTATGTTTAGAAGAAATTAATCTTCTGCTACTAACTAAAAGTATCTTTAGTTATATATCAAAAAATTATAGACAATTTCTTTTTTTTTTTGGGTTGTGGAGAAGAGCATAAATCAGCCGAATGCGTTTCTGTCCAAACGACATTCATCTTCCTTTTTATGCATGCTTTATCTCGATTCCCACTAAACTCAACAGAAAAGACATAAATAGACAAGTGACTTGATCATATAATGAATCCTTTAAAAAATTTCTTTGGATACCACTGTGTATAAGTTACAGGTTTTTCTCATTATCACCATCTAATAAACGACAAAAGGCCATTGTCATGGAATTTGGCATCATCTGATAATGGCCATTTTCTTTGGTAGCCACGCTATACCTATAGCAGCCACCGCGATCGCAAATCCTCATCTCCTTAAAAATTGAAATCCTTCTCATTTTCATCCTCACAATGATCACTGCCTTGGACTTATTACCCCGACATAGAAAACACGATTAGCGTGCGCCAAGTCATGGCCGTCATAATATATATCAAGGCCCAAACCACCATTATCATTTCAATAAATTAGGTACATAAAAACAAAAGCGTAAGCAAGTTACTCGGTATAGGCTGCCCAATGAGAGATTTGAATAGATTAAACGATATTTTAAATTTAATTATCACAATCATAATTATATAAAAATATTAAAAAAGGGACTAAAACAAAAATCTATAAAATATTACGCCAATCCTGAACAGTGACAATCATCCTCTCACTTTAAAAATTTACATTAAAAACATTTCTTACTTTTTAACATAATAGTAAAAATATATTCTCTCTTCCCGTTCGAACTGAGGCTCATATCAAATTTAATCCATCCTAGGACAATTTATATATATTTAATCTCGAGTTAATGGACCCTTTTCAGAAAAACAAGCTCCTAGATATTTTCAATTTTTTTTTTCTTTTGTCGTAAAACTACAAATATTTTTATGAAAAGAGAATCTTGCTCGAGTCAACCATAATTATTATAGACCGTAAAACTCTTTCCTCATTTAATGAAGTTACGTATTTAGGCTCAAATTCAAAACCGATTGTCTCACATATGCTTGATAATCAACGGTGGTTCGGCCTTTCAATATTTGTATAACTTCGCCGTTTGATATTTCCATAAATAATCCATATGAATGTACCCAAAAAAGGAGTTCATACCAACTCAAGTTACTATTGGTGGAAAACACCAAACAACCAAAACTTTTTCGTCAAAATAAATATACAACTATTATTGACTCTTGGATATTCGAAAAATCTAAAGGTTTTGCGAACTATATCAATTTTATTTTGTTACTTTGTAGCACTATTTACAGAGATTGAAAGTGTAACACGACTCCACCACCGAGCATAGGGAAACAGAGTGAGAGAGAAGTGAATAAGAATATGGAATGTTGAATAGAGCAAGAGAAAATTGTGAATCAGGGAATAAGAACAAGGGATGAAATGTCAGAATATCCTTGGATTGATGACGCTTCTCTTCCCTACATTATTACTCTAACTTCCTCAATATGTACACACAGTTCCTAGAATCAAAATTTGTGCTCCGCAGAATACCCAAATAGCCTTATCCGATCCTGCTTTACTTCAATTTCATTCAACATACATACAGGAATTTGATACCGGATTCCCTTAACAACATCAGCTAAATGATTCTCTTGCAAGCTGGACACTCTTTAAGAGTGAGTACCTTTATTGACTTTCATGCAGCCAAGACCTAGATACAGTACAATTAGGTAGAGTGCAGTGTGCTGCCTACCACTTGGAAACCTACATTCCAAAGATATACCTTTTCCGTTACAGGAAAAAAACAAGCAGAGACCTTTAGATCACATGGTGGAGAAAATGACATTTTTAGAGTAATGCAGTCCCTTGAGCTTCTTCAAAAAGCTCCAAACCGTAATAAAGAAACTAAGGAAATTTCTAAATTGAATGTAGCCATTTCTCTTCTGATTTGTTACATAATGACATGTGAAACCAGTATTTGGAGCATCAGAATAAAAGGAAAGGAGACAGCATGGCTATTTTAAGTATCTGATCCACAAACTTCAACCAACCAAGATAGAAGTTCTTTCAACAGTGAACAGTCCCCTCATGCCATTACTGACCGTGAGACAAACTAGAATCACGATTTATCATCTTAAATTATGCCATGAACACTACAATGAAAAATTTCACGACTCCACTAAAATCAATCCCTTTCATTTGCAATACCACCAAAATGATGGATAAGAATGGAAAATTATATTACTTCTTCACAACAAATTAAAAAACATGTAATAATGTATACTAGCTGGTTGTGACAGGGAAGATTTTACCAACAGGCAAAATTATTATTATTTAAACAGGTGAAAAATATTAATAGGAAAAAATGGGTTTGTATAGGGGGAAAAAAGGAACATAACCATAAAAGAATAATCTGCGTCTGCAAGGACACTTCAAAATTGCTAAGACCTTGTGCTTGTTTGAGAATAGATTTTTTTAAGAATTAATCATTTATTTTTAAATAATTTTAAAAAACAAAGAAAAATAAGCAACTATTTTATGCATTTAATTTAGACTGGTTAGCCATCGCATAATAGAAGAACACTGAACGCAGAAATAAAAGGTCACGGTGAAGTATTCCTCAAAATTTTCATAAGATAGCAGCAATAATCAACAATGCCTTCAGTTTAATACAATTGATATTAGATTTAATTCTTTTTCCCCTTTCATAACAACATCATCACAAATCGGAACACCGGCAGCTGCAACACTTATGCATTCTCTTGGAATAGAAGAGCAATTTAACAAATAGAAAATCATTACACAATCACAGAAATAAGCTACAAAATAACAAAAACGAGAAGCATCTAGATTTAATTCTTTGCTACGATGAAAAATACTTCCAAAGAAATGCTGATACAGAGAATTCCTCACATCGGAAAAGATAGACAAAATAAGTAAAAAATCACTACTGCCTCGCAGACGCTGACACGAAAACCATAGCACTAATCTTGCTATAACAAAACAAAAGACACATATAACCACTACTTATAAAAAAAAGAAACTGTTGGTTTTGTATTAGGCAAAGTGAGCGCTGGATGCAGAGGTTTATCGACCGATTCTTGCTTTGTGTTCTTCCACAACCAAATTCAGGAAGAGATCGATGAACCGCTGCCTCCAGTGACTTCACCTCATCTCCATACACTCCGAAAATACACAATAATATCCGCAAAATATTGTAAATTAAAACGGAAATTACGCCTTGTAATTTTTATTTTATTTTTTTTCTCATTTTTTTGCGTTTTCGGTTGAGAATTTGGAAACACAAAAACTGTGGCTAAAAACAGCGAATACGATCGCACGATGTGGAAAATATAGATCTGAACGTAAACAGAAAGGGAGAGGCAGTTTCTCTTCCATCACAATCTACACATACAGGGGCTAAAAATCTCAATAATATCAACCCAAGCAATAAATAGTAATAAAGAAAATAAAAACAATCTGATAAAGAGAGAAGAGAGAGAGAAAGGGGAATATATGTGATATGAACCAGGAATCTGTGGAGTCACCATTGCACCATTGCGGCAAGTGTGTGTATCGTTTTCCTTCTCTCTCTTAGTTGAGAGTCACATATCCACAGCGACTTTTCAAAGGCCAATCATTCTGCATTTTTTGTTATTTTATAGTAGCAATGGAATTACTATTGCACCCCTGTTTTCCAAGCTCAAATCCTGCCCTTATTTTGGTATGAATAAAAGATTGGACGGCATTTTCTTCCATGATCCTTGACCATTGATGGTCACATCAATTAAAACCGTTGATTTAATAAATAGAATATTAAATGGTTCAGATTGTTTTTTATTACCTATTAAATAGGTTTGTAGGTGCTAATTTTAAAAAATTGTATTGAAGTCCCTGACCGAAATTTAAATTACAAGTAGGCGCTTAAATGAAATTAGTATTCATATTATGAATAGTTAATAACCTGTGAAGTGCATAGTTTTTATTTTTTAATTTTAATATTAATTTTATTATTCATTTTGTATAAAAATCATTTAATATGATATATCATATTACTTATACTGTAAAAACAATAAAACGAGAGAATAACAAATAATGATTATGGACTATTTTCCGTTCTTAATATTTTTAATACGAAATTTTAAAAATATAAAATAATTTTTTTAATATAATATCACCGGTTATTTCATCATGCCATGACCGTCAACGTAAGGATGAGAGATAAAAGAGAAGAATAATAAATATAAAAGATAATATACTGTGATTACAAGGAGACAAAAGATATTAAATAAACGTAAATGCACATAAATTATAGTTCTTTTGGCATTTATTAATTTTTTATCTTGCAATTAACTTCTCATGTTATTAAATTTGATGCAAGTTTTAAACTTTTATCAACGAGCAAGTTGAATCTTTTAAATACAAGACATCCACACTTAGAAATTGAACACTTATTTTTTATTTTAAATTTTAAATTTATATTTTTTAAATAAAAATAAATTATTACAATATTCAACTTGAATATATTCAAATGTTTTTAACTCTAATAAGATTAATTCATAAAAAAATATGTGATCTAAAAACAATAATATATATATATGTTAAATTTTAATTTAATTTTTTGTGATTTATTAAAATAATTTTTATTTTAAATTAAGTTTAATAAAGTATATAATATCTTATTTTATATTTTTAAATTTTTTATCCTTCAATTTATAGAATTTATTGGTTTTATTTCTTACTATGTCAAAAAATGTTAATATGTACAATTTAATTTTAAATTTTTTTTTTCATTAATTATAATTTATAAAAAATAATTAAAATATAATTAGGTTAATATCAAATTGTATATAAGATGTAATTTTTAAAAAGTAATATATATATATATATATATATATATATATATATATATATTATCATCACTGTTGGGCCGAGAACTCCTTCATTACCATATCATATACTCAATTTCATCTTACTGGTTTCGCTTTTCGTCCCCATGACTACTTTTCGTCCCAGTACAGATTACTTTCGAATGCATAACATGACAACAAAGGAGATCGTAAAACACAGATCAAAACTTTACAAAACCATTCTGATATGCAGGATCCTCTGAGAGGCAAGCATAGAGCATACTAGGTTATGATCAGAGTATGTTGTAATGGCATAATAAGACTTTCAGATTAAGAGAGAGATAGAGAAATTTAGCTACTCATAGTTAGGTTGAAACACACTTGTTATTTTCTTTTCTTGTTGTCTACAACTGAAGAGGGATGCCTCTTATATAGGCACGAGGAAAGGTTAACCGGTTACTCCTTGGAGACTGGGAATTCAGACACACTTATATAGTTACAGACCACTATCTTATAAGACAAACTACTTTAAACATGAAATAACTTAAAGCAAACATGCTTTATCTCCACTATCTTATAAGACAAACTACTTTGAACATGAAACGACTTAAAGCGAAAATTATTAACATGCTTTATCTCCTGTCAGAGAATCTTTTACTTTAATCTTTATTCTTGGATAAGATGCACTCATGACTTGGAGACATGTTCATGATGTGATGTTCTTCCTCGTCTGCTTGTTCCTCCAGCTGGATCTGCCCAAGTTGAGTTTCAATGTCATTTGGATCTTGGGCATCTTGCCATAAGATATTTGCAGAATTTGTTGTGCTGATCCGGTCATTCATTCTGGGAATGATAGCCTTTGTTGTCCCTTCATGCCGATGTTCTTCAGGTATCTCCCAGTTTGGAAAACACATAACCTGGGGACGTTTGACATTCAAACAAGTATTCTCTGTCCCCTTGCTTCTGCATTTGTAATTATTCAGCTCATACAAATAAAGGGCTAATTCCTCTTGGTACCGAGGGGCTTCTTCATTTTGAGAGAATAATTTCAACTCTGGTATGGTAATATAGAAAGCGACATTGTCCTGGGAATATATGTATCCTGTGAGTGGATGCTTGAAATATGGCCTGTGAAGTATAACCACTGAGACAAACTTTCTGCATTGTTCTTCATCGAATTTCCAGATGTTATAAGGATGAAGATCTTGGTATAAATGTCTTATCCAATCTTGGATAGGGCAAAACCATTTCAAACATTTCCAGAGCAAGGACCCTTTGTTTGTTTTATTCTCCAAATATTCTAACATTTTAAAAGTTGGGAAAATAATTGGATATTTGTAAAGGGTCGTGACGCACCAAAGATACCATAAATTCATGTCTGTGAATGGATAATGATCCATTAATATAGGATAAATGTTAAGATATGGTGCTTGAGGATCAAACCAGGTTGGTTTTGGAATGACTCCTTTTTCCTGGAGTAGTCTGGCAAGATAATGAAACATATGGGATTCTGCAAAATGTTTTATGTTGGTTGGATTGAGTGTATGCAGAGTGTTTATTTCTGGTGGAAAGTTTTCAATCCCAGGTGATGGGTTGGAAGGGTTTGATGAAGATGCTTCAGGCATCATCATTATGATTGGAAATTCATGGAGACTAGAGATTAGGGTTACTGGTTTTGGCCTAGATAGGTAATCAGGGATTAGGTTTTGGCTTCCTTTTATGTGTTTAACTGTAAAGTTATACCTGGAAAACCATTCCTTGAGTCTAAGAATCTGTGGATTGGGGGGAACCCGATTCTTAAAATTCAACATTCCAGGGAATGAAGAGTTGTCAAGCTGGACTTCGAATGAATAGGCTCTGAGGTGGAAATCAAACTTTTGTATTCCATACTTGACGGCCAAAGTCTCCTTGAAGGTGGTATGATACTGGTGTTCTGTTGGTTTGAACTGACTACTAGCATGTCCACAATAATATTTTTCTCCTTCAATTTCTTCAATTAGAACAGCACCCCAGTGATAATCACTGGCATCAGTCTGTAGAATTCGTTTTCCTTCTCCGGGAATTTTTAATGGTGGAGGATTATTTGCTGCCTCCTTGAGCTTTTTTACTGCTTGGGTTTGTTCAGGGCCCCATGCAGGAACATTCTTTTTGAGTAGTGCTGAGAGCTTTGATGTTAATTTTGAGATGTTAGGGATGAATTCCCTAACATAATTTAGAATTCCCAAGAACTGTTGTATCTCCTTTCTAGTCATGTTCTCATTGGGGAATTCAGGCAGTCTTTCAACCAGATGAGGTTGAGGCATATACTTTCCTTCAGCAAATTTGGCTCCTAAGAAATCAATCTCTGTGGTGCCAATTTGAGACTTCTTGGAGGAAAGCATGATTCCGTACTGATTACAGATTTCATAAAACTTGTTGAGTAAAGCTTTATGTTTCTCTTCATTCGGAGAGAAAAGCAGTATGTTATCAATGTAGATCAGGGCTGTATCTAGGATGGGCTCGAAGATTCGAGTCATGGCCTTTTGGAATAGCGATGGTGCCACTTTCAATCCGAAAGGCAGTACAGTCCATTGGAAATGTGCATTGGGTATGCAGAATGCAGTCTTGGGCCTTTCTGAAGGTTCAAGCCCAAGTTGCCAAAAGCCCGATTTCATATCGAACTTTGAGAAGATATGAGCATTTCTGATGTAAGAGTAAAGAGTCCTTATGTTGGGTAGTGGAAACTTATCATCTTTCAGGAAATCATTTAAAGGCCTGTAGTCAATGACTAGCCTCTTTTTTCCCCGAACTCTTTCGGATCTTTTCTCAACATAGAATGCTTGGCAGACCCAATCTGATTTTGTGGGCTCAATCAACCCCTGCTTTAATAACTGCTGGCATTCGTCATAAGCAGCTGCACGGTCTGCTGGAGACATGCCAGGGTGAACCGCTTTGGTTGGGTTGATGTCTTCATTCATTTTGAATGGAAGTTGGATATGGAATTTTGGGTTTTTCCATAATGGTCTTGGATGCTTAAACACATCATGGCTATCCGCACATAATTTCATCAGCTTGTTTCGATGTTCTTCAAAATCTGGAGGTGTATCTACCAGATTAAAGATTCTTAAAACTGGCACATATTTTTTGAAGAATCTCTTAAACTTTACCCCGTTTGGAAAGATTTGTAATCGATCAAGCTGTGTGTAGGTATCCATGCCAATCACTATATCCTTGCCAGGAAGATCTGTTCCTATCACCTTTGTCCATAACAGACAGTTCTGGAAGAACTTAATACCAATATTTCTTTTGGTTATGAGTTCTGTGGTGAAGGTTTGGCCATCAGCGGCTTTAAAGTGATGTATTTCCTGTTCCCATGCTGAGGATGGGAGGATAGCTGGATTCATGAGTGTCCTTTGTGCCCCTGTATCCATATATGCGATTGCCTTGATTGGGACATCGTATTTTGAAGGTAAGATGGAAACCTCAATATTTGGCAACGTCGGAGAAGAAGATATGACTGATTGTTCTTCTACTTTGTCAACTTCTTCAAACGTCAAGACTAGAAAATGAGGATCATCATCTTCGTCACTGCTTGTAATTGCAAGAGCAAATGCAGTTTCTTCGTTGAATTCTTCCTGTTCAGTGTACAGGGATTCAACATCATCATCTTCTACTAGCTGTAAGCTATGGATTAGCTTAGCTGCTTTATTTTGTTTTTCAGGGCAGTTCCTAGAAAAATGCCCTTTTTTCCCACAGATGAAACATCTGTCTCTTCCTCTGGTTTTTCCCCTGTTCTTCTTTTTTCTGAAGAACTTCATCCTTTTTTCCTTTTTTGCTGTGGTCCTTCTTTTGAGTTTCTTTGAAGCTTTGCATACACAGTGCTTTTGCTTGCATCCAATCTCTAAGGAGCTTTGTTTGCAAGCTTTCGAAAAATCCCTTTCTCCTTCCAGCATTTTCTTTAGCATTTGCTGTTGTGCACAGATCTTTTTTCTACATCTCATCGCAAACTGATGGATTTGGCCAAAGGTCTTGGTAGAAAAATCTATCCCGTCTTTGGTTGCACTTCTGTACATTTCATCTTGGATAGACTCTGGTAAAGAGCTGATGTATGTGCTTTTGAGGCTGGCATCATTAAATCCGTTCAGTCGATAATAACATTGTCCCATTCTTAAGAAATGTCTGGATAGATCTCCTGATTTTAGTGAACAGCACTTCATGCTATAGAATTTTTGCCGATTAATCTGGTCTTCTACTTCGGCATCTCCAATGAATTCTCTGTGAAGGATTGTAATCACTGCGTCTGTTGATTCCATGGAGTGGAGCTGGTCTTGGTTGACATGACCAAGGCTTTGGTACCATTCTTTTAATATGCCGACCATCCCGGCACAAAATTCTTCAATGACTTTGTAACGGTTCATCTCCTTGACTAGTTTCTTATCCATCCATGCTTTGAATTCAAGTACCCTTTTTGGCCATTGCTGTGGATCAATATCTTCTAATGAGAAGTATACTGACTTTGATGGCGGTGTTGGAGTCACCAACTCATCTGGGTGAAGTCTAGATGTTGACGTTTCTCCGGTGTGGGTTGCCATCAACATATTGGTTATGTCTGCATATTCTTCTTCTGATCCAAAAGGGTCTAGATACCCTTCTTCTTGGATGGATTCTTCCTTATCAGTTTCTTGAAGAGATTCCTTTTCATTGTCTGAATCTTCTCCTTCTGAGTCGATCTGGACTGTCATCATGGTTTCTGGCTGTTTGTCAGTTCTTCTTTGAGTTTTTTCTGGTGAAGTTTGTGAAGCAGATTCCTCAACTTTTCTTTTGTCTGCTATGGATCTTTCACCGAAAAGAGTTGACTTGTGTGGCATGACCATTGGTAATAACGATGGCGGTTGCTGCTATGGTTTGTTGAACATTATTGTTGGGCCTATTTTCCTTGGTGGAATTTCATATGGAGATAAAGTTTCTCCGGGAAACATGTGAGGCCTTTTAAAATGCGCTTCAAACTCCTCAATCTTTTGTCTGAGTTTCTGCAACTCATTGTTTTTTGCCACTAGTTCATGGAAACTGACCTTTTTGGAACTTTCAATTTCGGCTTCAAGCAGATTTACTCGCCCTTTTAGATCTTCATATGCTTTCATCATTTTTCCAGAAAATCCTGTGAGTTGTCCTTCAAAGGAACTCACCTTCTTTTCTATCCTATGGAGGACAGTGTTTTGGGCAAGTGCGTTTTCTGTTTGCCAGTTTAGTACTTCCTCCGCCTGGGAAGTAGGTTTGGAGCTACCTTCTGGCGTGACCTTCGTGGGTTGTATGTAAGGTCTGGTGACCACCTTTTTTTCTCTGTGGTCTCTTCTTTCGAGGGGTGGAAAGTCCTCCTCGTTCATCATACAAGGAATAGTAGGTACTGTTTGTACCTTTGGTTTTCCTCTGTATGAGTTTGAACAATCTTTCGGTGGAGGCCATGTGATAAGGTCTCCATCATCTGGTGGGGATGAGTATCTTTGCCTTCCCATACTCTTCAGTCCTTCTTTGTAGAGCGGCAAAGATTCTCTCCTTCTTATTCCTACCCAGGGTCCGTCCTCTGGGTCTGATCCTCTCCTTGGAGGAGGAGGCTTGCAAGGCTTTGGTTTCGCCCTCCATTGTCCTGTTCCATCATCGTCATCGTCAGAGAAAAAATCATCCTCGTCATCGGTGTAGCCATGCTCATCGCAGCTACATCCTTCATCACAGTTTGAGGGATCCACATCCCATAAGAAGTGACCATCAAGCTTGTCTGAGTAGATTACTCTTCCATCTGTCTCAAATCCCCAGATAGGGATTCTTTCTTCCTTTTCACCAGAAGTAATCATCATGTTATGGAAAATAGGAGGAGTTGCTGAACCTCCTTCTCCTAGTTTACTGAAGATTGTTTTGACAGTACCGTCTACAGAGTTTCTTCTGAAGTCGGCTTCTGTTGAGACTAGTTGTCTCTGATGAGCTTTGAAGTTTTCATAGTTGGTTATCCATTCTGTTGGAACCAACTTTTCCAATTCCTTTCGGGGAATCTGTTTCGGGATCTGGATGATGGATGGTGTTTCATTGCCGTCAGTAGCAATCACCATTAGAGCGTTCTCTTGGAATTCTTTGTTTGAGGGGAGATCAAAACAGTGATCTTGTACCCTCCATATGATTTGGTGGCAGAGTGAGGCTGCAAAGGCTTCCTCATCTTGTTCTGCTCCTATGATCTGAATTTGGACTTTAAACCGATTTGGAAGTGTCGGGTCTGTGAGTAACACATTAAAGTTTGGGAAAATTGTGAAAACAGCTTGACCGTTGTTAAGGGTCGTGATGCATGTTCCTAGGACAGCATGCTCGTAATCACGGTATGTGATGTCAAGCAGCGTAACTCTGGCAGTAACTGGGAGTCCTTTTCTGCCATGATAGCTAAGGACAAGTCTGATAGCACCTATGTGAAGTGCTATATACCTTTCTCTCTTCCAAAGACTTATGAGGTCTTTGCTGATGAGAAGGTTCACGTATTGTTCTTGGGAGGTGGCTTTCAAGACACACTGATCAAACTTGTTGGTTTGTATCTGTTCTTTGACATGGAGTCTGGGAGTGGATATCAACTTTTTTGCTGCTGATAACCAATTGTTGCCGGATTTCTGTCGGCGGTACAAGTTGTATGGACTCATCAGGGGAGGAATAGACTGGTCTATCCTTGCTTCTTCGGGAACGTATTGGTACTCAACAAGATTGTCTATCTTGCTGCCCATGGTTCGTTTACAGAAGTCTGGGAGTGTTATCTTGGAATTGTGTTCAATGATAGAGGTTGTGTTTGAGGTGATTGGTGTATTCATTGTGTGTGAGACTCTCTCTCTCCTACTTGTCTATATTATTCCATTACATGCACCCTCTACTTATCATTTTATATATACGTATTGGGTATATGTAATTTTTAAATGTATTCATACATATCATTTTTATAAAATCAATAAATTTTATAAAATAAAAATATATAAATTGAAACACTAAAAAGTTTATTAAGCTTATAAATTATCATCCTCATGCACTCAATTGTTAATATTTTAACATGTGTATGAGACAATTACGATTTTATATGTTTTAATTATATATTCAATCGGTCACTATCATATAGGAATTATCTTTACTTATCTTAACGTAATAAACATTATAGTCAACATATATAAAACCCTCCCTTAAAAAGACATATAAAACCACCAAATTTTAATTCATATTATAATAAATTATTTTTATATATTTTAAAATTAATGAGATTTTAATTAATACCTTTTAATATTATTTTAATTTTAAATTTTTTATAATCACATAACAAAAAAAAAGATCTTTATTATTAAAAAGAATATACAATATTGTGTTATAATATAATTATTTTTTTAAGGATAAAAAAAATTAAAGATACCTAGTAAAAACACATGCCTAAATGTTTTATGTGACAACTTGATAATGAACAGGAGACCTTTACATCTATATCTTTTGAAGTTTAATAAAATTTTATTTAATATATATCTTTCTTTAATTTTTCATAAATAATTTTTATTTATTTAACATCATATTTTTTATTTGTTAAAATTATGATACACGACGATAAATATGATTACGATTAAATTTTTTGTATTCATAGGTAATGTAATATTTTTTGTTTTGATTTAATAATGTTTTTAAAACAATTTTTAAGTTGTGCGTAAATGCTTAGTGAGAATAAAATTATTATTTTTATTGTATATGACTGTTAAGTAGTTGTATTTAAATTATTTGAGAAAAAATAGATCTATTTGTTAAAAATTGTGATACATTGTGGCATTAGTAAATAAAATTATAATTAATTATTTGCATTCTTAGTTACATCATTTTTTATTTAATAAACTTTTAAGATAAATTTTAGTTAAATTAATTTTAAATATTTATTATAATTATTGTTACTATAATTATAACAGTTGGCGCCTTCTTCGTTTTTGTCTGTTAAACTTGAATTGTTGAAAATACAAAGTATAGGATGTATATGGAATGGAATTAGCAAGTATCGAAGTATCGTATGCTTAAGTTAAGACAGACTCAATTTATATGCATAATAACAAACAAGGTCTTCCAAAATATACTATTATTTCGTTATGGAGGCATGTAAGCTTGTTTGAGTGTTGCAGAGTTGTTGTTATAATTTCAAAATTGATAAAGAGATGGAAGACGTAGATCTGCATAATAATTTTACAGGATATTATTATTTAGGCTTGGCTTTGTGTGAATAATAAACTAATCATTAGGAAAATACTTATCAACCAGTAATAATTATGTGTTATGCTATACTAAAATGTACCATACACCACAAAATACCATGAGATATTGCACAATTGTGTTGGGATAACGATGGTCAAACTTAAGCGTCACGCATGTATATATGCTTGTGGTACCTATTATTTTTTGTTTTCACTTTTGACTTTTTGACTATTGTCCAACGTGTATATAAATCATCCCATGGCTACAAATAATCTTGAAAGAATATTATTTTAATAAATTATTTTAAATTCTGTCTTATTTTGGCGTAAAACTATAAAAAAAATGATGAAATTCTTTTGGTTAAAGTTCGCCTGCACACAAGTATAAAAGTTTTGAAATTGATCGGTCCTCTTTTTTTTTCGATTTTTTATATAACTTAAGTTTGATGAAAAATAGATATGATCATATCAACAAGACAATATTTGGATTAATCGTTAGTTTATTTAAATTCTGGGAAAATAATAATTGAATCAAATATTTTAATTAAGTTAGATTTAAGATTTAATTTTTATAAAATATTTAATTTAATTCAAACAAACATATATGTACGTTTATAATTTTTTTATAAAATTATTGTATTATTATACCTTCTTTTAATTTTTTTAATTGTATCTTATTGTTTTGATATTATTTATGCTCTTATTATTTGTTTTTGTGCTTTGTATTGTAAAATAAATGTTAAAAATTCGTAAAATAGACAAAATAAGATAAACATCCAAATGAAAAAAAAACATCTAAAAGGTCAATAATTAATAGTTTAATTTCGAAATATTAATTATAAAATTGTTACAATTTTCTTTCAACTGAATAATTTGAACACGAGATTAGATATTTATACTCATGGCAATGAATTTATATAATGTGATATTAATATTTTCAGTTAATTTTTATTATATTTATTACATATTTCAACTTCTTTATTTTCTTTTTAATTAAACAGAAACAGTAACCAAAAATTTAAAAGTTGAACAATTCAAATTACTTTAAACTATGTTGTATATTGTGTTAGACTTAAATTTATATGTAATCCAATCAAATAATGAAATAAAAAGTAAATATAATTTGCAAATAAGTTTTCTTCTCAATCAAACAACTTTTTTCTCATGAATCGAAACCAATCAATTTAATTCGTAAGATAAACCTTATTTGTACAATGCAAAAGTCTACAATGATATATTATAAAAAATTAAAAAATATAAAGTAATAAAAAACAAAAAATATTTATAAATTATTACATATATTTATTATACAAATAGCATAACCTTTTACAAAGTCCATATAATGTGTGAGGAGAAGTTTAATTTAATCCAATCATTCAATTGTTTTATTATTATTATTATTATTATTTTCTATTCATTTTAAAGAAAAAAAAAAAGAAAAATTAAAGAAAGAGAGAATATAATTTTTTTTTACAGTTTGTTTATATTTGTAAGGATGATAGAAAAAAAAGGTTTTTTTTAACATATTTTAACTAAATTTTAATAGCCAAATAGGAGAAAACAGAGATAATTTTTTTAAATTATTAAAATTATTATATGTTTTTATAAAAGATAAAAAATAAATATTATATTAATAAAAATATTAAATTTTATTTTTAAATTTATACTATTAATATATATTTTTTATTTATCCAAATAACTGAAAAGAATTTTTTTTTATTCATCTAAATAATTTTTTTTATATTTCTACTGTTTTTATCTTCTATCTCTTTTCTTCCTATTTTATACATTTTTCTTTCTATTTTATACGTTATTCAAATAAAGTATTATAAAAAATAATTACTAATATAATTTTTATTTTGAATATAAAAAATATAATTCTATCTATAAATATATAAAATACTATTTTTATATTTTTAATTTATTATAAAATTTATGTTAATGAAATATTACTTAATTTTTAAATTATCAATTTAAATATTTAACATTAGTAATATTTTAAATAAAATATAAATTTATAATATATTAATTTTTTTATTAATCTTAATAAATTATTTATTTATTTATTTTATAAAAAACAAGGAAGTAGTAATCAGTGATAATCAAGCCTGTCAATAGGCATAATCTATTGTAAATTTAATTTTAATTTAGGGCTGGACAGGTTAAAAAAAGGCTGATCCCAAACCAAGGACCAAATTGAGAGGTGTAATCTGTAATTGGCCACGAAAAATTAAAAATGAGAAATTAAAAAAATACTCAGCTTGCAGTTAACTTCTACGTACAAGGTTTGGCCCTTTATGCTCTAACCAAGAGCCCCAAAACAAGTGGCTTATATGCAACGCGCAGTTTGATGAAAAACAGGACACTTGTCAATTGTCACCGCAACAGACAAAATAGCAACAGTTGAATTTTGTAAAATCGGATCTCATCAATTATTAAAGACATTTGTTATTTGAATTATAGATATATGAAAATAATATGAATTTATTGGAGAAAGTAATAATCATCCCTCCTAATTATATGCCATTGGGTTATGTTATTATTTGTATTTGGGTCTTGGTTAAGGAATCTGACAAGTGGTCACAAAAAAAAAGCTGGGATCCTCTCCGGTATCCTCTCCAGTAACTGCCTGGAGAGCTTTATTTGGAAGGAGAAAAGGATAAAAGATATACGTTCTTTATGTGTAGGTAAGAAAGAGAAAAAATATAGAAAAATAAAAATAAAAAGAACGGAGAAATGAAAAGAATTTTTATGGGAGAGAGATTTATTAAAAAAAAAAGAAAAAGAAAATATATATATGTAAAATATAGCATGCATATCAGAAAGAATATAAAAAGAGATAAAAAAAATGAAAAAAAAAAAAGACAGAAAGAAGAAAAAGAAGACATGCTCAACTAATTCAAAGAACTCAACGCAGTCAACATTTATGTTGTGAATGAATTAAAAGGATAAAGAAAAAAAAAATAGACATATCACCCAATCAGATGCATTATGATAAAATGAAAAATCTACTTTCCCCCAAACCAGTGTACACAGTACACAATGAAGGAAGACATGCATGCATGTAAACCATCTGCAAAAGTGGAAAGTAAACCATATATATATAAAGGAGTCTCTGTTTCCTTTATCCCTTTCCACGTTGTTTTCCACTCATTTCAAGTTTTCACACCCCGCTAAGGAAACTAAACATCTTATATTAACCATCACAATCCTTTATATACTTACCTCTCGCATAACACTTAACATAGATTACTTAAACCCTCCCATCTTTAATTATATTAATGACATTGATAATACACGATGGCAACAGCAGAACCAGGTTCAAATGTAGAGCCAGAGCAGCAGCAAGCAGGTTCAGAAGCTGTTCCAATTGGAAGCTCTAGTTCATGGCAATCCTCAGGATCCGTTGGCCCATTCTTTGCAGTGATGTCTGTGCTTATAATTCTGGCTGTCCTTTCTTGCTATTTGGGTCGAAGGTGGAATCGAAGGGCACCAACCCCATTAGAAAGTATTAGAGGCAGAGGCTTTTTTGGGTGGCTTAGGCGCGTGTGTAGAGAACGTATTGCCAAAGATGTTGAAGTTGGTGGTGTTGGGGCCAAGGTGATGGTTTGTGACCATGATGAAATTGATTGTAAGGTTAAAGATGGTGATGTTTCTCATCAAAACCCAACCCAAGTTTGATTATGTGTCATGTGTGTTAATTACATTTCACCATTTATATGTTTGCTATGTTAATTAATTATTGTATATTGTTAGATATTAGTTCAAGTCAATGAGGATTTTTTGTGGAATGTCATTAACAGTAGGCTGTTTAGTTTAAGAAACTTCGCTGGCTGTTAGGTAAGTGGAGATATTTATTATTTAACTTCCATAACTCATTATTCCATTTTCATTCTCAAATTTATTTTAGGATAAAATGTAGATCCAGTAACATAAGTATTTTTTCATGTTATTGTCCAATTAAAATTAAAATTTTACCTCATTATATCAATATTTAAGGTCGATCCTTATTATGTTCTTTATTAAAATCAATTTTTGATTTTGATAAAAAAATGTAAAAAATATTTATAATATTACAACTAAACGTTATTTTTTCTGATTTTTTTAATACAACAAGGCCTAATTCATTTAGATGAAATACAATCACAAATATTTATTACATGGTTTGGTTTAATTTAAAAAAATTATAAAAATATTTATAATTTAGTTTGAATTGGTCAGAATATAAAATGAAAATTAAATCCAACCAAATTGATTTTGGTTCAGTTATTTTAAACTAAATCAAATCAATGTAAAATTAGGTTTGATTTAGTTGTTTTAATTTTTTTTAAAAATATAATAATAAAAATAAATTAATAAAAAATTAGAAAATTTTAAAAAATAAAATTAGCTCTGATTAAATATTATATAAAAGATTAATATTGCTCGGTAACATTATTAAACAATGAATACTAAATATATTGATAACATAGAAATAATAATATTTATAGTTAAATATATTTCAATATAAATTTTTTTAACAATATTAAATATTTACTAAAGGATAAGATTAAAATTTATTTTAATATATATAATTTGGTTTGGTTCAGCTTGATTTGATTTTATATAAAAAAAATTATAAACCAAACCAACCTATGAAAAAACTGCAATTTTTAAAATTTTGCATTTTCTTTTCTAATTTTTTCAATTGGTTATGCAGTTTAAAACAGCTTGATTTTTTAACATCCTTAAAAACAATAATGCTTATAAATACTTCCAACTAATAGTCGGAAGAATTCCTTTTCCTAATATCTTCCCCGTCTCTTGAAGGTGATAGATAAGAACAAGACACCATGGCTTTCACACAGAACAAAAAAGATGAAATTAAGAATAGCAAAGAATAATGATTTTCATTCATTTTCCTTCTTTTAAATAACTCATTCTCCATTTTTCTTTATATTTTTTAAATAAAATGTATTTTTAATTTTTCTAAAAAATTTAAAATTTGATTTTAGTTCTTTATTTTTAATTTTTAAAATAATAATTATTTAATATACGACATATATGAATGTTTAAAACCTTAATAATATGAATCTAGAAGCAATTTATTTTAAAAAGTGAAAAAAAAATCAATCATTTAAAAAATAAGGATTAAAGATAAAATTTAAAAATTAAAAACATATATAATTTTTTTTTTCGTTGACATCACCTCTTTGTATCTCTCGCTAAATGCATAGACTGATGAAGTGTATAGCCACCATTTGTAAATTAACATTAATGTTATGAGATATATCTCTGTCTTTGTACATGGTGTACCTTCCTACAATAATCAAAGCATGGAGACAAACCCAACTGCTTTTATTTTCTTCAATGATTGTTCCCTTTCTAACAAAAAAAAAAAAATGAGTGAAGACAAAGCCACTTCAACATAGCTGTAGATTACAGCCGTTAAGGAGGGAGCATCACATGGTGATGATTGAGGATGTGTCATGACCTGTGTCTCTTTCATATACAATATAGTAAACATATTTTTAGTATATATTACTCAGTCAACCCTGAAAACGAAACAAAAACCCTAATTAACAGGAATGTAGCATACTTTTATTACGGATTGATTACAGTTCCATGTACGGCATAAACTTTACTGTAATTTACTTATTTATTTGACTCAGTTTTATTTCTCGGTATACAAGCGAAAGCCCAACACCACTAAAAACGTAAATGTGCTAGAATATTCAAATCCATATTCAACTATTTTTTTTTTTTTTGGTTTAAATCTATAAATCTCATTAGATTATAGGACAATCGTATCCGATGTGTAAATGCACTTGACCAATTTTAATTAAGTTGACCTCTATGTAGTTAGTACATTCAACCTACAGTTTTGCCAACAGCTCATATATTTAAATTTTAAATTTCTTGTAGATAACAAGGATAGTGGAAATCTCCTATATAAATTGTCAACAACTACTCTCTTATTTATTTTTTACTTTTCATTTGTTATGTGACATGTATGAGAGATATTTATTTTTGACAATCATCTCTAAAATTAACTCCACCCTTCTTTAAATATGATTAAAAAATTGCAAGGCATACCATGACTAACATCAATCATTACCCTTTTAAAATTGCAAAATGATCCCAAAATTACAAGGATATAAATTATGGTGGTTAAATTAGTAGTAAGAATTATGGAGCCAAAAAGAGTACTAATTAAGAATCTTAAGAGGACGGTGGCTGTGAGTTTCGGAGAAGGCGCACATGAAAAGCTTAGTAACCTTATACATTATTATATATAATCTTATATAGCCCAACCTTTATACATGAATTAAGCCACCGACGCGCTTTCCATTCCCACACTTGATCTCAATTCTCACATCACATGATACTAAAAATAAGCGGCATCTCATCCTCATCTCCCTCTTCTCTTCCTAACATATTCGTAGTTCCTTTATTTGCATTGAGAATTTAGTGTGTTAATAGTTTTTGCAGTTAGAACTTAGACGTATATATTCTTTTGTGGGGGGCATATTTTGTTATTTAATTTGTTCATTTATAGTGATATTAATATGTCAAAGCTTCAAGTTCATCAAATTAATCAACTAAGGGAGATTTTTGGTCGATTTGACATGGACTCAGATGGGAGCTTAACCATGTTAGAGCTAGCAGCACTTCTTAGATCCTTGGGTCTGAAGCCCTCAGGTGATCAAGTCCAAGTGCTGCTAACTAACATGGACTCAAATGACAATGGAACTGTTGAATTTGATGAATTGGTAAAGGCCATATTGCCTGAGATGAATGCAGAGGTATTGGTGAACCAAGAACATCTCCTAGGGGTGTTCAAGTGCTTTGATCGTGATGGGAATGGTTATATATCAGCCGCAGAGTTGGCTGGGGCAATGGCCAAAATGGGTCAGCCTCTCACTTATAGAGAGCTCACTGAGATGATCAAAGAGGCTGACACAGATGGTGATGGTGTAATTAGCTTCAATGAGTTTGCAACCATCATGGCTCGCTCTGCCTCTGATTCCTTAGGCCTTGCATTGTGGTGATCACAGAGGTTCAGTGCAAAAAACATTATTCATTTCATCTAACTTGTACATTATTTAATTTTACTTTTTGGTTGATCTGTAGCTTGTACTATGATTTTGTTGTGTCGTTTCTATATGAACGATTCAATTAAATAAGGTTGTTTGGTTTGTCCTACAATGTGACTACTGCTTGTTTATTCATGAGGGGTGCGCTTCACAAGTTTAGCCACATAGTTTCAACATTTGATTATTCTGTACTTTAGACTCTTAAAGACACTCCCCCCTAAGAATATTTTGATTTCAACTAACCTGAAGAGTTTTTTTTTTTCCTTTGTGGATGGACCTGTGGTTAGTGAAGGAAGGATGTTTGGGGAATATAACTTCTGTAACCTCCTTTTCCCTAGAGTCTAATTTTGTCTTTTGATTTTAAGAGTTCATATGAACTTTGATCTCCTCTAGCACCATTCAGAAGCCACACCTTATCTTGTGTGTCCTTCTCTCCCATTGAAGGGTGAGTCTTGATGGAAATTTAGATACGGACAAAATTTAAGGGTAGTATAAATAGGTATTTTTGATGTTATTCTATAATTAAAATTAGATTTTCATCTTCAAAATTAAGACCAAATTTTATACTAACCGTCAATTTTATTTAAATAATAGTATAAAAAATATTTATATTATTATACTTAAGTTTTATCCTTTTATATTTTTTCATTTTTTAGAAAAGTAAATTAGCTGTTGTGCACATATCTTACCGAATACAGCTTTAGGTCATCTGATCCCTGTATTTTACTTTTTAATATAAGCCTAGATGGCAAATGATCCTTTCATACTGGATGATCAATCCGTTATGTTTACCCTTTCCTAATAAGAAATTAAAAAATGATGGACCCAATTTCTAGAATATACATCAAGTCATAGCACTCCAAAGTAATGAACATGGGTGCTTTGTGACTTTAATCAATTATTTACGTACATATTCCAAAAAAACATAAGAAAAAAAATAAACCAACGCAACTAGAAAACCTAGTTTTAGTTCAGATCTGTTGTATTGAATAAGACTGCCAGGGAAAAAAGAAAAGCCTATTCAGCGATGGACATCAGTGTCACACCTTAACAGCTTATGTTAATGTTACAAACGTGCTCCTGCATCCGTAATTTGAACTAATCTACTGTTAACAGATTCAGATAATTATGAAATTGAAAAAACCTTAGATGGGGAGCCAAATATGAATTATTGATGATTTTTAACTGGGAAAGTGCACAAAAAAAAAAAAAGCTGGGTTCAATTGCCACAAGACTTGTTCCTTTAAAAAATGAATAAAATCAAACAGATTATTATTCTATCCTAACATAAATCATAAACCATTATATGTAATTGTTGACCATAACCTTCTTTCTGATATTGAAGCAGCCAAATTTTATCATAATCTTCTGAACAAAAAATCCAAGGGTACATATGTACAAGGTTTGAAACCAATGAAAAAATTTACACCTTGTTTTGACTAATGAATTTAACATCCAACAAAAAAATAAATTAAAAAAAAATGTGGTTATTGGCTCTCAGATCTCCCTTCTAAATGTACAGATGCTTCAGAACGTCTGGATGCTTCAAATCTTTTGGATGATTCAAAACGTTTGGATGCTTCCAAACGAGCTGTGAATCCAACTGTGGTGTGTCTTATTGATCTCTGCCTCACCACATTACAGTATTCTGGATCTTTTGTTTGCCCATCTTTTCTTATCCATTGAATCATTTGGTGATACATAGGGAAGAAACGCATTTGGATGGAAGCATAGGCGAAATATGGAAGGAGGGAAGCAATGAGAACAAGCATAGTGATGAACCAATAAGATGGGGCTGGTGCAAGAGCTTCAATGAAGACCTTATAGGCAGTGGTTGAAAGGGTAGGGTCTATGGCTCCATATATCAGGAGGAATATATACCAGAATAGAATGCTTCCCCATATGAATATATGTTGTATATAAGTGAAGTAATTGATGGATAATGCCATTTGGCAATTCACCACCCACACAACACAAGTGTACATTGTGGCACCAAGAATTTCCAGCCCCACAACTTCACCACCTTTACGGAATGCTTGATGCTCCATGGCTCTAATGCAAAAGAAGAATATGATGGCAGCACTCATAACTCCATTGAGTGCCCAACCTATGATTCGTTTCCAGCTAAATAGGACATTTTGCACACCCTCTTGATATAGTAATGGAAACTGAAAAATGAACACAAATGAAAGATTTGTATTTATATCACTGAGGAAATTGTATTTCAAACTGTTTGCCATCATGAAGCTATTGAGTTTGAAAGCCTACCTTGAGACATAGTTTGGCAGAGACATCCTGGTCAAATACTCCCAAAGCAATAACAGGAAGGGAAGTGAAGAACACGTTATATAGTGACATGAACCAATCATTGTATGCAGCTTGCCCAGAGAATGAGGCATAAATCTCGAAGAAGAACAGAGTGAAGCCGAAGGCAATATTCTTGTAAAAGAAGTAGCAGATCTGCCAAACAAAAAGTGAAGTATGTTAAAAACCAAGAATAGTTTTATTAATCTTAGTAGAACTAAAACTCTGCAATAGGTCATTTATCAATATAAATATTAAATATCCATCGAGTAGAGAATTTTATAATATTATATATATAACATATGGGAAGACAAGGCAAGATTGGTACCATTGATGAGATCCTTCTGTAACACCAATGTCCATGGACAAGAAGTAAGCGCTCTAGAAACCGAAATTGGGCAATTGCAATATCACTTGACATAACTGCCTGAAAGTTTTAATCAAGCAAAAAAGTAAGAACTAAAGAGACAAAAGAAAGGTAAAGGAAAAAAAAAAATAATAATACACAAGATATTGTAGATTTACCTGCATTCCTTCGACACCACTGATACCAATCCCAATGTCTGCTTCTTGGAGCATTCCAACATCATTTGCCCCATCTCCAATAGCTAGAGTTGTACTACCAGTTCTCACCTTCACCAGTCTTGTAACCTGCATTATTATATAGAAGATCCTTTAGAGACTAAGCAAGTGAGCATGTAAAAATCACCAAAGGAGGAGACTGATTTTCTATTTTTAGCATATAAAATTTTGCAGTAAATTTCTCTTAGAAGGAAAAAAACTTGTACAACCTGAGCTTTTATGTATAAGAAAAGAAAGGGTGAATACGTAGATGGATTACAAAGTAACGAGGAAAACTTACAAGTGCTTTCTGCTTGGGAGATGAACGACAGCAGATAACAGATGCACAGCCAATGGCAAGTTCAAGAAACAGGTCCTTTACATCATCTTCCAGTGCATAAGTAAGAGACTTCCCATCAATAATCAGGGCTAAGGGCTCCAAGTTTTCAGCTGATATAGGAAGTAATGCCTTTGCCTCCTTTAATTGGCGAACAACACTTGATTTAATTGCCTGAAAAATCAGTAAAATTCCATCAGCACATATTAAGCTATAAACACACGAAGAAAATCTCTCTCTCCCATGCAGCATGCAATCTAATTGATACGTCTCCTGCATTGTACTTGGTATATATTCAGTTTTGCAAGTCCCTATTCATGCATTTTAATTCATATATATTGTACATTGGGTCTCCTTACTATACTTAAGTAAAACAACAACCTAAAGATTTCACAATAATCTCATCACATGCTGAAAGGACACCAACATCAACTCTAATGCCTGTTGACAGAAATTAAGGATTAAAATAGTTTACCGCTTCTGCAGCTGACTTATCCTCCATTTTCTCCAGTGATTTGTTTTCAGGAGTATCTATGTTAATTATAATTTGTTTCATTCCTGGTCTGAGTAAACTACAAGCAAATCTGCAGTCACAGAGAAATTACCAAATCAGAGACATTATGTAATTTGCATATTCAATTCCAAAATTTATGGATAATCTGTGAACTTACCCAATATTAATAGCTGTTTCCATTTTATCACCAGTCAAAACCCATAGTTTAATCCCAGCCTGTGCAAGCTTGTCAATGCATTCAGGAACCTGTACAACACAAGTTGATTCATAAGAACACAACATATAGAACTATTATAACCAAGTTCTTATGATTGAATAGGACTAGGCTAATTTCAAAATACACAAATAACAACTTCAGAAAGGTGAAAAGGAACTGCTGATTGGTTAAGTAGTTTCAATCATCTTATCACAAAATTGTAATAGGGAGTTAGGCACGACAAAAACTCTGGCATAAAAAGCGAGCAAGCCCTTGTTTCTCTCTACTTTCAGAAAGTAAAACAGTAATCATAACGTACCCCATCTTGTAGTTTGTCTTCAACTGCAGTAGCACCAAGAAGAATTAAATCCTTCTCAATGTTTTGTGCTATTTCCTCAACAATCTGCTCCTGGTCTGCACTCACTAAATTCTTGGCATCTGTTAACTCTTTATTAAATTGATTGTACTCTTCCTCATTAAGTTCACGATATGCAAGAATCAAGGTCCTCAAACCAGAATCAGCATATTCACTAATGTCCTGCTTAGTTTGCTCTTCAAACTCCCTTCCATTCTTTGCTATTCGTTCAAACATGACACTGATAACGAAAGCCAGAAAAGCAAAGCAATTCATGTTATGCTTAAACAAAAAGTTTAATCCAACTCATTAAAACAAAAACATTTGCAATGAACTATTGAGAGCAGATTTTTCCTGAGAAATGTGTTACAAACCTGTCAGCTCCTTTGCTAAGTAGAAGTAGTTTCCCTTCCTCATCTCTTACAATTACAGACATCCGCTTCCTCGCACTAGTAAACTCTAATACATTCAGAAGTTTGTAGGACCTGCAAAAATGAAATTTTTCGCTGTGTTTAGTACATAGCTCAAGTTTCAATTATATATAAATGTGTATGTGTATGTGTATAATTAAGCTTTCATATAGAAGAACAATAACCTGACCTTCTAATTTTTGTGCCTGACGCAGGGTCGAATTCATGTATTGAAATAGTTGTCTGTGTCCGTTCATAAAATTCAAATCCAAGTTCTCTGGCTGCAACCACAAAAGCTGCCTCATCCGGTGATTCAGCTTCATATGAAACCTTACCAGTTTGTTCATCTACTTCAGGTATTGCAGTATGGCATACAGCAAGCAACCGTAGGAAGTTCCTGATTACATTGGCATTGGGTTCTTTGACCCAATTTCCATTCATGATCCTTTCATCCATAAAGTTAAACCCTTTAATGGATGACTTTGGCCTACCAATCTCTGCAATATTGTTTTTTCCTCCCAACTCTTGACCAAAATGTGGTTCATGTCTCCTAGATAGAGCTCTTTCAACTTCTGTAACCCCTCGTCCATAAGCAACCCCAGCAATAGAACACTTGATAAATTCCATTGAATTGCAAGTCAAAGTTCCTGTTTTATCTGAAAGTATGGTATCAACTTGACCAAGTTCTTCATTCAAATTTGATGTACGAGCACGTGCCGGCTTGTCAGTTTCCTCATAATACATGTGCCCATCCTGGTTGATGAAAATGCTTTGAAGTATTTTTACAATTTCAATGGAGACATATAAGGAAATTGGAATCAAGAAACTATACAACATAAGTGCTGTCAAGAAATGCAGAATTGCTGCAACTGAAGCATTATTCGGGTCATAGTAAATTTTGGTATCATCAGGTCTAAGGTACCATCTCTTCATTCTTCCATTTTCAAGGTCATCCTTTGTTGCAATCCCAAATAATATGGACCCAATGAAAGAAATCAAAATAAGGACAAAAAAGAGGCAGTAGATAATCTTATCCATCCTTTTCTCAACTTTGCTTCTCTTGGATGGTGGGTCTGTTGAATTCTGCATAACCTTTGTATCATGACCGGTAAAGATTACCACACCATAAACAAAATCCGTGTTCCTCAGCTTAGAGTCTCTAAGAAGCAGCTGCTGAGGTGCAAGAGGATACTGTTGACCCTCAAGCTCCAGACTCCCTACAAATGTGTATAAATTTGCATTTGGATCTTCACATTTAATGATAGCCTTGAAATTTTGAAAGCTTGAGTCTTCTAGCAACTTTGAAGTTCCTTCCAGTGCTTGTTTCAGTTTAAGATTTGTTTCTCCGTCAAGATTCATGGTTTCAACATAGCAAATTGCTTCATCATAGTTGGATGAAAGTAAGATGAGATCAGCAGGAAAAAATTCATCTTTTTCCACCTTCACTATGTCTCCAACTTTCAAATCCCTCCATTTAGAATGGTTAAACACACCATCTCCACGATGTACTTTAACTTTTCTGTTATTCATCTCTATATCCTGATGAAATTATAAAACAATATCATTTACCTTGGATTAATCAAGAGTAGCAGAAAAACTAACCATTTTGTTTTTTATAAAAAAAAAAAAAGTTTAACACTAACACCACACCATTACCTATTTGTCAAAAAGCTTGCTGCACATGCTAAGGACAAAACATTAATCTTAACATAATTTAAGGTATGAATTTAGTGCAGAGAACACTCCACCTCTCACGGTTCCTAACCGCAACAACTTTCCCCAGAATTCCCCCAACCAATGAATAAAGTTTACATTCAATACATCAGCCAAGCAATGTTCCAGTCTAGTGACAATGCAATGAACACATTGAAATGTCTAACAAAAATGCTCATCATTCATAACAATGTATCACAGACATGCAATTTGCACAACAGCATAACATAAGAGAGCAACATATGAACCATAAATTTGAAGCAGAAACTGATACAAAGATTAATTACAGAACATTACCTGTTGTTTCCTCCTAAAATCCTCAATAAACTCTTTGGCCATTGTGGCAGCAACCACAACCACTAGAGGAACAACATTACTGATTGCTGAGTAAGGAGAGACAGGGAAGAATGACAAAACTGCACAAACGAGGAAGTAAAAATTTGCAACCCTCCTGAATTGCTCAAACAAAGACTTAGGGAGGAACGTGGCCAATGTATATTTGGTAGTTCTGACATAATTATCACCATAATTCAAAAGACTCGCCATGGCATGTTCAGGGTCATTACAATAAACCTTCCTTGAGAAGCCAGGGCCTCCTATAAGTGAATGCTCATCTTTCATCATGGAAGCTTTTCCACACGAGAATGCATGGATTTTGCTGAAGTGATGCCTTCTCCTTCTTCCCCCAGCCATTTCTCCAACAAGCTTACAAACTTGTGAGATTCAGGCTTCAAGTTTCAAACCAATGACTCAACGATCCTCCAAAACCAATTATGAAAAACTCAACCTCGCAGAAAGAAAGAGATGTGATTTGTACAGGGTGACAAATATTGAAGTCTTGACCAAAACCAAAACGAAAATGGAAACGTGTCGTTTATGTTATTATATCTGTACAAAAATGATAGACCCAGAAATGAAAAAATTAGATATAGGTTCCTTTGGAAGAGCTGAAAGGTATAGCTTTGTAATGAAAGTGAGAAGAAAGAAGGCAATCTATTATGGGTTTGATTGAGTTGGAAGGCGAAATATGACTGCCATCCCAGTTTGACTCGTCGTGGCTAACAAGAATAGACTTTTCAACGTGCACATGGGTTTGGATCTTTCTCTTTCTCTTTCAATTTTTCTTTCTCTTTCTCTTTCTCTTTCCTTTCCAAACTCGGTTTCAAAGACTTTCCACTAAACTAATTATATTTATCTATGCTTTGTTTTTTTCTTCTGTTAAATGACACTTGTCAAACGCAGCAACTTCAACAAGAGAAATAAAAGGGGAAATTCCATAACCAACAAACACTGCTCCTATGGGAGTGCCAATTCAACGTTGGATTATTTCGTTTTACATCTTAAAAATTAATTCAAAGTATTTTTGGAAATTAATTTAAAGAATTATCTTTCTCTTGACAATAATAGTTAACAGCCTTGCGCTCAATCTGCTTGCGATTCTTAAATTTATAAAAGTCAAGCTAAACGACAACTGGAAAATAAAGTAAGTACCACGACGACAAACTTAGGTTTCTAGAAAACCCTTTATTTAGACCAAGATATGGTTTTATTAATTGTAATAAGAGTTTATTTTATTTTTTAAAAATGTATAGATAGATTTTACGCTAATAAGATTAATTATTATAATTTTGAATTTTTATTTTTATCTTTATTGGATAAAACTTTTATATATTTTAATTAAGGATGATAAAATTAATAACTAATATACGGCGAGGTAAATTTATTTTTAATGCGTTTCAATCATGAAAATTTTATTATAAATTAATTCAAACATTCTTTGTAAAATATTTTTTTTGGCATGGGAATTAATTTCTGATTAAATTAATTAACTTATCTCAAATTAAACTAAATTAGTTCTAGTTTTTAATGACTCTAAATAATTCATTTTAAGATGTTAGTAGAATCTAGAATGAAAATTTCTTTTTTAATTTTATATTTTATATTTTTCATGTTTTATTGGTGAAGAGAAAAAAACTAAATTTAAATTATACAATCACACATAAATAATTAAGATTAAAAATTAAAATATTATCACATAATCACTTAAATACTCAACGTGCAAAATTGAAGGGGAGGTTGTCAAATCCAGTTATGAGAGATGTAGAAATTAGTGTTTAAGCATGAGATTTGGTATATACGTTATGAGAGAAAATTATAAAAAGATGAAAAAAAATTGAAAAAAAAAAAGTTTTACCCATCCTTGCAAGGTGCGAGGACAGTGTCGTGTCCCGAAACTTTGAACACCTACCAATAGGGGATAAGTACATTGCATTCAAATTTTAGGTTGGTATTTATTATTTTTATTTTATACTTTTATATAAAGAAGTATCTAATGAAAGAAGTAATTTTTATAAAAATAAGAAGAAAATATTTGAATTGTATAATCATATATAAATGATCATAATTAAATGTTTGAATTGACATAATCATTTAAAAAGTTATAAATCTTTTTTAAAAAAGCCACATAACCTATTTAATTTGATATTCATCATGTATGGTAAGATTTAAATGTTAAGATTAAAATTATAAATATATATAATAATAAATTATTTTTATATGAAAATAAAAAACTAAATTTAAATTATATAATCATGTATAAATAATTAAAATTAAATTTTTGTATACAATCATTTAAAAAGTAATATAACATTTTAAAAAATTCATAATCATTTATTATATATTTTAATTTAAATTTTTAAGACAAAATTTAATAATTAATGATTATTCTTTTATTTTTATATAATTTTTTAATTTAATACATTTCTATATACACACAAAGATTATAACAAACCCTAGCAAATGTAAGAGAGGAAAAAGTATACTTTTCCATGGTGGCTGCTGCTAGAAGAACAAAATAAATTGAAGAAGTTGGTAAGATGCTGACAGAGAAAAGGAAGGAGCAATTCCAAAGATAACAAAAGTCTAAGATGTGATGCAACCGGAGAAATAGGTTAAGGATGCGTGGGGAAAGGGTCAAAGAGGCTCTTCACATGCTCTTATCACAATATTACTATTCTAAATTCTAAACAATAATGATGGATTTCTTTTGAAGAAACAAATAAATAAAAGTTCAAAACGTTGGATTCTCTCATTTTCGTCAATCGGATCCTGCTCCGCATCATATATACAGTTTAACGCAAGCAATATTAAGAAATTGCTTTCGTGTTAAGGTTTTCTTGTATTTTTCTTAAGTATTTTTTAACAATATTTCTACTATTTTTTAAAATATATATTATTATTTTTAAATAATAAAATAATATTAAATACATTTTTATTTAACAAATAAAAAATTATAACAACAAAACGCAGAAGTATTTAAAATTATTCAACTGAAAATTCATTTGAGAATTGATGGATTTTTAATACAATCAAATCCTTCTTAAAAGAATTCAGATTATTTATAACTATAAAAACGAAGAAATCAATTTAAAAAAAAAAAAAATAAAAGTTGCTACCTGGTTATGGTAAAATCCTTAATAAGTGATTATAGAAATTTGAGCTCAATCTTTACTTTCGTTTTCTGATTCTTTAAATCCAAAAGCTAACAAAATTCAATTAATAAAATTTTGTCTGTATTAAACTCTTTAGGGTTTAGGGTTTAAATGGTACAATTGAACTTATAATGGAAAAAAAAAAAAATTCGATGCTTTAAGTTTTAATAAGAATTTAGACATAATTCATTCTAGAACTAAAAGCGACAAACCGCACACTCCGGTCCATGCAACAAGTTTCTGAAATTTAGGACAATAAAAAAGAAGAGAGAGATGAATTTTAATAAAATAGCACTATGTAATAGTAAACTGATGTCATCAGTGACTTCAGTCTGCATTAATTGTTTGGCAATGCCAATGTCAATGTCATTTGAGTATATAATTAATTGGTCTGCATTGATTATCCTCCCTCCCTGTTCATATATTATTCGTGAGTGTACTTATTCAAACTTTTAACAATATTTTTAGAAATTTTTTCTTTCTTTTTTTATCATATTATTTATTTTATTTTATATTTTTCTCTCTTTTTATCTTTCATTCATTAAATATTTTTGAAATATTTTGTTGCATGAGTATCATTGTCCATTTTTTATATATGTGTTTTTATTATATTACGATATAATAAAAGATCAGACAATGTTTTGTATTGTCTTGCTTTCTTCCTCTGTTTATTGGATTATTGCATGAAAAATAAATGCTGAAAGGGTCATTTTGGTCAACCGTCGCACATGACCATGTCAATTCAAGCCTTGTGAAAAAACAATAGATCCATTTTATACGGAATTATAATCAAAGATTAAGAAATTAATTGTAAGCATGCCTCTGACTTCGAGGCTCTCTTATTCCTCATTGATTTTAGTGCTAAGCAATTGCTAATATGAGATTTCGGTCCTCGTTTGAAACAATTAATTGCTAGTAATTGTAATTTGGTAATACTAATTTAATATCTAATTTTATCTTCTTCTTCTTTTTCTTTTTTTCAATAGAAGGGTAGCATATTCATTCAGTTTGATTCACAATTTTGAGTTTAAACTTATATAATTTGTTTAAAAATTTAAAATTGTTTTTTTTATCATTCATAATGATTATATCTGATTTGAGCATGATTATTTTCGTTAAAAAATGCATATAGTTTAAACCGAAAAAATATTACCTTCTCTCCAATCCTTTTAATAATTTTGTATAATTCTTAATATAATATATCATTTACGAAATTTTAAAATATTTATTTGTTTTTAAAATTTAATCTTCATAATTTTAATAATTTTATAATTAATATATGATAAAAAATTATTTTAAATAAATTTAAAATATTATTATTTATTTTATGTATTAATTAATGTTACATGTTTTCTTAATATATGATTTAATAAAAATAGTGACAAAATAAAATCGAGGAAGTATTATATTCTTTTGCATCTCTTATAATTATATATTTTTTACGTTATTTTTTCTTTAATTAGGAATAGAAATAAATATAAATGTTAATAAACATAACTAATGTTGTTAATTTTTTTAAAATTATTTGTTTTTTAATTTATCTTTTATTTTTTTTATTTATTACACTTGATAATAATCAGATAGAGAAATAATAATAATAAAATATATATATATATAAATTAATATTTTCTTATAAAATAAAAAAAATAAAAAATTTATAAATCAAAATATGTTTATTCTAATATATATCGGTGTATATTATATACATATATATATATATATATATATATATAATTTAAATCAGTTATTTCTTACTGTATTTAATCAAATTAAATTTATTGTAAATTAATTATCCCCTAACATTCAATAATTAAACTTAAATTTATATATATTACTTATAATTTAAAATATGTATAATTAAATACTAATCTTCGAGTACTGAAATTAATTTTTATTTTAATTAAAATTAAAAATAAATGATCAACTTATTTTAGATTTAATTTATAATAAAATTATTTTATTTAATATTTTTTATGTTGTTAAATTTTATTAATATAATCATAAAATTTAAAAATTTAATTATATGAATAAGTTTATAAGTATATGGTTGTATTTAACTTAAAATTAAATCATATTTTATTTAGAATTATAATAAATTATGATTATTAAATTCAAATCCACCTGATTTTGTTTCAAATTATTGTTTGTTACAGGGAAAACTCTTTCAAGTTGAAAAAAATCAATCAACAAATAAGGGTAAATGATACAATGTTTGTAAAAAAAAATAGATAAATAATTAAGAGTGTGAGATATGGAATGAATAAAAAATGACTAAATAAATAAAAAATGTGATGTAGGATATTTAAAAAAAATTAAAATAAAAAATATGAAGTATGAAAAGAGTGAAATAAAAATATATTAAAAGAAATCATCAATAAAACGTGCAACAATACTACTATGTATTATTTCATTGGGTTTACATATTGAATATAGATAATTAAGTTTTTCTCTAACAAATTTAATTAAACATATTATTACATTATAATATAAAAATTTACTTCCATTTTTGAAAATAAAAAATACAAATCATATTATAGTTGTTTCTATAAAGACACGTTTGTTCTAGAAAAGATCAAATTAATCTACATTTGTAATTTTGAATGATTAAAATAATTGTTTTACATTTTTAAAGTCTTGTTTATTTACTTTAAAAAATTAAAAAATTATTATCCTTTGTTTATTTTTTAAAAAAAGAGAGATAAAAAATTAAATTTTTTATTAAAAGAAAAGAAATTTTCACATCCTCTTTTGTGTATCAATCACTTAAATTTATTTTTTTTTTATATTTCTATAGTTACTTTTAATTTTTCAATAAAGAAATCTATAAAAATACAATATTTTTTAATAAAGTAAAAAAGTGTCTATTTCATACTAATAAAAATAATATTGGAATAAATCTTTTCATTTAATTTCGTATATTTTATTAATAAGGACAGATTTTAAATAAGATATTTGTATAATGATGTGTTGAAAAATATTATAAATTTTAATTTTATAATAATACTATTTATTAGCTGTAGTAACTTTAAGATTTAACTTTTTTGAATACAAGCTAATAAAAGGAGAAGTACTACTTTTAAACTCTTAATCTTCTTTATACAAGAGTAAAAAAAAAAAAAAACAAATTTGATATGCTTTTTAAACTAGACGTAAATATGTAGTTAAAATACATTATAAAAGATAAACAACATTCACAAGGGTAATAATTTTTTGTTAAATTTTAAGGAGTTAGTATAACTTAATTTAATAATAAATAATTTATTTTATGGTAATGGACAAATATAATTTATTTTGTTAATTAATTGTTATACGTATGACCGATTTTCATTATATGAAGAAAAGTTCGCACAGATAAGATTATAAATTAAATTTTAATATTTTAAAGTTTTCCTTTTAAAAAATTGTGAGATATATTAATTTAGTATTCTATATATTTTTCATATTAAAATCTTTAATTATTAAAAATTTTAAAATAATTTTTATAATTTAATAGAAATATAATTTTATATTTTTTTGGATGATGTGAAAAATAGAAAAAAATAAATGGACTAAAAATATAATTTAAAAATAAATTATTTTAGATAGATAGAAATATAAGAAAAATAAAATATTAAAATTCTTTTATTTTATTTTAATATATAAAAAAGAAAGTAAAAAAAATACATTAATAGCATCAATTTTGATTATATAAATTAAAAATTTAATTTAAATACAAAAAATATAATTTTTATTATTTTATTAATATTTTTTTATAAAATAATAATTAAAATACTAAATTGAAAAAATATACTTTTCCTTCAATTCTCTCATAATGTGGGGAGGGTTAAAAATCAGCCAAATAATAAATTGATTCAAATATAAAAAAAAATATCTTTTTTTCTTTCTTAACTATACTTTTATATTGATTATTCTATCCAAACATACAATTAATGTTATTTGAAAAATTTATATAATAGTATAATATAAAATTTTAATATTATTATTAATACTTTCTAAGTAACAATTGATAAAAATAAATATGGTCTATTTTATGAATTTGTACATCATTAAATTATAAATTTATAGATATTTGATAAAATGTTTTTGATAGTTGAAAGATAAAATTACTAGCAGAAAACTCTATTAAAACATTCGAATTCTTTCTAATAAAATAGTATATTTTAATAGTCATTAACATTTTTTTATAGTTATTGGTATTTTATAAAAATTACTTTAAATAACTTGTATATTTTTAGTAATTTTTTTAATTTTTTATCTTTAATATATTTTATAATATAATTTTTTATTTTATATTTAATATCATTTAATTCTTTTAAAATAATATTATTAATTTTAATAGATTTATTTTAAATTATCATAAAATATAATTTTTAAAATTACTGGCTTAATATATATTATCTTTTATTGTTGTATTATTTATTTTATTAAAAAATATTGATTTGTTTGATAAAAAATAAAATTATAAAAATAATTATTTTTGTAAAAAAATTATTTAAAATTTAATTATAAAAAATTAAAAATATAGTTTTATTTTAAATAAATAAAATTTTATTTAATTAAATTTTAACATATTTTTTTTAAAAATATAACATACTTATTATTTTCTTAATCTATTATTTAACTATATCTTTAGTTGCTGCCTTATATTTATCGATCAATTAATAAATTTTATCAAATATTCTTAATTTATTCGATAGTTTGAGTTTTCAATTTTTATTTTTTATTTTTAATTTTTAATTAATATTTTAACTTTAAAGCTATTTTATCTATAAAATTATTAAATATATCTTTAATTTATTTTTAAAGTTAAAAATAAATTTCAATAATTAATCGTAAAATAAAGACAGAAAAAGGTAAGAGGTAGAAGCAAAAATTAATTTAAATTTTTTAAATTGTGTAAAAATTGATTTAATTTTTTAGAAGTGAAAATTTCATATAATAAAACAACAATATTAGTGATTGACTGAAAAATAAATTTTATATTATAATTATATATATACATATGTATAATAAGGTATATAAATTTTAAATATTTTTTATGAATATAATTACTTAAATATTAATTATTATTTTTAAATTATGATTATAATTTTTTTTTTCACTTTAATCTTTAAAGTAAACTATCTACTTTAGAAATTTTAAATTTGTGAAAATTACATTAATATATCTTAGACACTTATATTCTACAGATCTTACCAGAATTTTATATTTAAAAGTTTGAAAAATTAAATTGATTAGTTAATAAATTTTTGTTCTAAACTTTTGAATAAATTATAGTGGTCATTAAGGCACAGTCAAACTTGGAGTAGTTTAAAAAATGGTGCTACTTGAACTGCAAACCAGTCATTTTAAATCATACTCGTCTGCGTTGCCTATGCATATAGTTTGTTTATGAATTACATAAATTTCAAAGAATGCCTAATTCTACTATTAAAGGAAATGGTAAATGCCCACTATTATTTGACCAAACTTTAACGTCGAATTATTGACAATGTTAGCTTAAACTGCACCATCTTTTTTAAAAAAAAAAAACTGCTTCGAGATTTATGTAGTTTAAAAATATAATTTAGAATGATAAGGTAACGTTTATTGCAATTTTTTTGTTTCTTAATTAAATTACTTCTCCTGTACTAAAGTCACCAAAAAAATAAAGAAAACTTGATGTGTTTTTTTTCTGTATTGTTTACAAACTGATATTGATATTCTTTATATTTTATTTGAGTTGAAGTTTCAATCGAATTTAAATATGGTCATATCGATCAATAATTTTACGTTTATACGATTTGTTAAGTGTTTATAAATTACCAGCCGAGAAAATCTGACTATCATTTAAAATTTTATATTAATTTTTAGTTATATAAAATTATGACATTAATATATTTTATTATTATATATATATTTATTATAATATATTATAAATATTTTAAAAATAATATTTAAATAATACTTATTTAATCATAATTAAGCCATTCAACCTTAAACAGTATTTGACTGGTTGAATGATATATGGGATTTTAAAAACCTTGGCCAGCTAATGTGAAAAGTTAGACGAATTTGGTAGTCCTACACACATGCCACTTTGTGCTGTGCTCATCGACACAGGCTCGTGACATTTTAAAATAAAAAATTAAAAACTATTCTTAATAGGTCGGGATGAATGTCAATTCATAAAAAAAAAATATTAACAACATATTTTTTACTCTATATTATTTATTATTAGAAAAAAATTATAAATCCCACATGAATATCATTTCTGAAGTAGTGGAATCTATTTTTAAAACGATAAAATCTATATAAATTTCAGTTAATAATAATAAATTTTTAAAAATATAATGGTAATATGTTAAAAAAAAAATGAATTCAAATACATTATAAGTTTACTTTTAATATATATATATATATATATATATATATATATATCATTATAAAAGAGATATCAATTATTATCAAATATTACTCAATTTAATTCGCTCAACTAATCAAATGTTTGGATGAAAATATTTTTATTTGAATGAAGAGAAGAAAAGAAAAAAAGGATCGTATTTTATTTTAATAATTTTTAATATTTATAACATATGAAATAATTAAAAAGTTTTTATCTTAAAATTTTATAATAAAAAATTATTTTTATTAAATTAAATTTATTATTATTATTATAAAAATATTTTTATATAATCTTTTCATTTCTTTTTATTTATCTTAAAAAAATAATTTTTTTATCTATTCAAACAATATATATTTTATTCTATTTTTTATTTCCTTGATATTTTCCTTCTTAATCTATTCATAGTCCAAACAAAATAAAAATACTTTATTTAAATAAAATATAAAATAAAAATAAATAAATAAAAATAGGATGAAAAATATATTGTATAGATGGATTAGAATAAAAAATATTTTTGTATTTATTTAAATGAATAAAAATGACAAAAAAAATATACTATATAAAAAATAAAATAATTATAAACATTATTTTAAATACAAAATTATTATCTTATTACAATAAAAAAATTACTCTACATTTTTTAATATTTATTATAATATATAAAATAATTATAAAAATAAAAATATCCTCCTTCTTTCCCCGTCCCTTTTCTCATTATTTTAAGATTTTTTTAAAGTGAATCATATTTAAAGTTTTCTATCCCTACCATTTCAATTAAATTCAAATAAGGATAAAATTTTATTTTTTAATATTTTCTCATTTTATAAATTCATCCATCTAAATAAAGAATATTTAGTAGAATCACATGACTCTTTAACACATTGCCTGCACTATTTATAATTAAATTCCAAAGTATGAATATAAAGTTAACAAACTACCCTCCCTTAACTAACGCCATAGAAGTTAGAAATGGAGGGATAAGGCCAACCTTCATTCCATGTGTAATGTGTTAATGCATACTGCAATATTAATGATGCCCATTTCCCTAATTCGGCATTAGCCCCCTTTCTCTGGCATGCGTGAATGCACACACATTCAATGTTTTCAAGTTCGGCTATAATAAAAAATCTTATAATTCGCATAAAATGAAGTGTTATTACTTCAATGTGACAACTATTTGGTAATTCATTCAAGTGAAATGTTATCTTACAAGGATTAAACATTTAAACTTAATAAAGTGTTAGTTTTTCAAATTAACACTTATTGAATCAACTGTATAGATCGGCAGGATCGCAGATATCTCTAATTTAAAATACCAAATCAGGAAATTACAATAAATTAACAAAGAAATATACAATAAGAACGGGAAACTCTAAATGATAACGATCAAGTAAGGAAGTATTGGGATATTCTTTTGTCAATTCTTTTGTTTACAATGGTATTTATCCAATCTCAATTCATTAAGGTTTATAAATTTGATAGACATATACTGTAATAGTTAATTACTAGTTCAAATTATCAGTGGAACAAAAAGCATAGAATCTAAAATCAAGAAGTAGTGCTTTATCTGATCATGGGCAAACATGTAAGATCCAATCCTTAATATAGTTTTCCACTCAATAAAAAATCCAAAATGAGCTCAAATGGAATAATGAGCATATGATTAGACTTTTTAAATAAAATAAAAATGAATTATTTTTTTTTTAAATTTATCTTATAATGTTCCTACCCGGTTTAAATATGATTATTTTCAATATAAATTTTTTATTATATAAAAAAAATTAAATAAAAATAAACTTAGATGACAAATCATGATTTGATTATATGATTTAAAAGAGGCTAAAATAAGCTTAGATGAAGAAAATTAAATAAGAAAAACTTGGATGAAAAATCATGATTCGGTTACATGATTTAAAAGAGGCTAAAATAATATCCTACAAAGAATTTATTTATAATCTATAAAAAATAAAATAGAAAGAAAGATGGAACCAACAAAGTCTTTTTTAAAAATTATGAACTCATGCATATTAATGAGTTAGATTTCCAACCATATGAATGAAAAATAAAATAACATAGGAACATATAAAAAGATAGCTGAATTGTGTGGTTAAAATTTTTATAAACTTTTTCTTTAAAAAATACATAAAAATTAAAATTAAAGCTTAAGATTCTTATGAAGTAAGTATATGAAGAATTTAGATGTTTTTAAAAGGGTTTAGAAAATAATTTGTAAAACAATGATAAAATATCATAAATAACTCAATTAGTTAAAGAATAAAAAAATAGAACACAAAAAACATAAGAACATCAAGATATATACTAGTTTTCTCTTTATTACTGAAAATTATATTTTCTAGTTTGTTTTATTAAATAGGAATTACATTAAAAAAGAAAAATACTCTTTACAATGGAGCCGACCTTCCCAAATATTTGTTTACAAGCTTCTTTAAATTTAAATACTTTATAGCCATAGAAATTAACAAAATCAATCCTTTTATATGTAGACATATATGTTTATGGTGAGACTTGAGAAAGAGCTATAATAATTTCAACTATTTTACGTATTTGGAGATTCATTTAAAATCAGATCCAACAACTGGAATATGTTCTTTTTCACCTCTTTGAAGTTACGATTGCCCCACATATTGAAGAATTTGCAAACCAAACAAAGGACATTATATAAAATATACTTATTTTCAATATTTTTTATTTTCTATTTATTTTTTTCACTTTCTTTTCACTCCCCAGATAGGCAGTTAATGTTATTCGGTACGCTGAGGAAAAATTAAATACCATACTTTGCCGGAAAAAGAAAAACCTATATATTAGTCATTGCCTTGTTCATGAACGCTCTTCCTACAAAAAAAAAAAAAAAAAACAGCTTAATATAGGTATTTTTAGCAAATATCATTAAATAAAAAGTATGGTCCACATAATTTCTTAAATAAAAAAACTTTTTACAGTACTACATTCATTTACATTTAAATATAAACTGTTGATTCTGTTATATTTTTCTATTTTTATTTTAAAAAAATTATCAATTGTTGAATACAAAATATAAATGAATATATAATACTCTTTGAATGTATTTTGGTAATATTTTTCTTTTCTCTAAGCTCTGCACGCATCCCATTAGCACATTCTTGCTCAGTTTACTTTCAAAAACTTTTATAAGCTCCACCCATACCTCCGCCTCTTTGCAATTTGAAGATGTTTAATTCAGGTACTATTATTGTGTAAGAATAATGCACACTATTGATCAGGAATAAGAGTTAACAATACCATCGAATTACGCATGTTAAAAAAATAAATAGTCATTAGATTAAAATGGCAATATGCCATCAAGTTCTCATTAAATTCAATGTTTAGAAACAAAGCCGTGTAAAGTACGTAAGACGTTAAAAGAGTGTTAGTTTCCGTTTTTTAAAGTGATTTTATAATTGTGTAAAATATCAATTTATTTTTTGAGATTTATGTATCACAAAGGTTATTAGAAGCAACCCACCATCTACAATTTTGGAAAATCAATAACTATAAAAGCTAAAATATGAGCAGAGGGGTATTGAGTTCCTTGTGACAGAATGATGAAGAGAAAGAAACAAAGTCATATGATTGTGACACGCAATCCTTCATAATATTCTGAATGAGAGGGCTGGTAGAAGGTAATTTGTGTCCATTTCTACTATCTCCGAAGACCACTGAAAAGCTAATGAGGCCTCTGCTATATTCGGGGCTACTCTGCTTTCTACACAGTGAGCTGCTACCACCTCATCTAACTTGCTTGAGCATGTCTCGATGTTGTTGCCAATCATGTAGCATTGAAAAGGCCATTAGCAAAGAGCTCTCTATAACAACATGCTCTTTATCCTTGATAATCTTCTCATTTCTTTGTATGGAAGCATTTGATGTATGTTGAAAGACGCTACAAATAAAAATAGCATGGTACAGGTTGAATTACAACATAAACTTTTTGGTTGTGTTTCTTGTTGGGTAATCAAGGCACAACAAAATCAATTTGGTGTTGTATGGTTTTGATGGACATAAATATTGGAGCATATGAAACCTTATAGTAATGTTACAATTGAGATAAAAAAAGTTATCCCTTGAATTTTCAAGTAACAAACATTATTAGGGCTGCTTCATATTTTTGTCGAAATTAGATGGATCTTATTTTTTGTTGTTACGATTATAAAAAACACCTCATCTTTAAAGTTAATTTTAATTTTTTCAAAAAATAATTAAAATAAGTTCTCGGATAATTAAAAATGTGTTTTTTAAAATATTGAATACCTTTTCAAAAACTTAAATACATTAAAAGAATTTTAAAAAATAAAAAGTTCATGAAAAAATTCGAGCAAACCAAATTGTTCAAGTAACAAACATTATTAGTGCTGCTTCGTTTTTTTTTTGTCGAAATTAAACGGACCTTATTTTTTGTTGTTACTATTATAAAAAACTCCTCATCTTTAAAGTTAATTATAATTTTATTTATTTTTCAAAAGACTAATTAAAATAAGTTCTCGAATAATTAAAAATGTGTTTTTTAAAAAATATTGAATATCTTTTCATAAACTCGAATACATTAAAATTTTAAAAATAAAAAATCATGAAAAAAAATCGAACAAACGAAATCGTTGATAAGTACCAGGCGCTGCAACTTTTTAAATAACATGCATTAACTACTCCTCTTAACATCATCCTTAATATAGGGCTACATTAGTAAAATACACTTCTCCAATCAGAAAACTATCTTTCCAATTCAATAACATTTTCATACCTTACTGAAGAAGCCTTTACTTAAGTTTGAAGGGGGAAAAAGTATCCGAAATCATCAGGAATGTTCATGTAAATAGTCAAATAAATGACATTTCCTGATTATTAATATGGGGGGTTGTGCCAATTCACAATTCGCTAAGAAGATGTTGGGCCTCTTGGATTTTCAGTCTGCTTAGCTTGAGAATTCGAAACCCATCTGATCTCTAATACTTGTTCTGGGCATCACGCTTTAATTTAACACATGCATTGCTGTGATCATAGGACTAAGCACCAACTTAACTCCCTAACTAGTTGTTTCGTTTTTGGTAAAGGACTCCCTAATTTTTAGTCCAAATAATCAGGTAATAATTCCACATCCGTTCATCCAAGAAAGGATAGGGTAGAGGAACTGAATTAAGCAACACTACTTCGAGCCGGTGAAGCAAGAAATCTACCCCAATAAGAGGCTTGAGTTTCGCTCGTAGCGAAGGAAATATATATGGTGCATGGTCCTCCAATCGAGACCTCAAAACCTAGTAATATTTTTAATACAGCGAAGATCCTCAAACAAATTCTTGAAAACAAAGGAAACGAGTCTCTCGCTCATTCCCTCCGCCTTTTCTCTTTCCTGGAATGTGCATGGTCCTTCTCCGTGCTATAACGAGATGATCTATTTGGAGATTCATGTTTTCTGTGCTTGTGACGTTTTGAGTGCTTTCTACTTTCTCCGCTTTTTTCTCGAGAAGAACCTTTACTTCTCCCTTTTGACCTTGAACTGTGCCTATCTCTTTCATCATCACTCAATGAATCACTTCCTGCATCATGCCTCTTATGTCTATGAGGCCTGGAATGTTTTCTGCTCCTTTCCTCTTCTAATGAAGAACTGCTGCTATAATCTTGGCGGTAAGTTGAAGGTGTTTTACTTTTCCTGTAAGCTTCATATTTTCCCCTGTTAGATCGCTTTCTGCTCCTTTCCTCTTCTGAATTGCTGCTATAGTCTTGGCCGTGGATTGAAGGTGATTTAATTTTCCTGTCATCCTCAATATTCTCCCCGTTAGACTTGGCGAGTTTAGTGCCCGAGATAGCAGTTCCCTTGTTTTTGACATTACTACTCTCAAGCATATTTCCATGAATAGTGTCACCTTTTGATGGTCCACGGTCATGAGCAATGTGCTGATCATATGGCAAATCATGATTTAATGACATCACACTGTTACTTTCACCCTTCAGGATGTCGGTTCTTGCGTTTTCATTAACAATATCATTCTCAGGTGCATCATTCTTTGACTTCTGCGTGGGGTAAGGCATATCAGGAGGAACCTCAATCCCTAGTTCCTTGCCCAATGATTCCAGGAAATCACCAGCAATCAGACGGCTCAGCGCTGTATTAGCTATTTCAGCTTTCTTTTCTTGATTCTCCACTCTCCCAATGTTAGAGTCTTCCCCTTCATCATCCGAATCATCAGAGAAAATAGCCTGCAATGTTTGAACTTGTTATAGATACCTGTCGCTTGCCAGTGAAACATCAACTAAGATATGTATGTGATGCATGGGCATAAGAATTCACTAAAATAGATTTCCCTATCTAGGATAGGCACTTGGTTCCAAGACTCAAGCCAAATTGCCAAATTAAATGTTATTGTCAACAAAACTACCCCTAAGATCTTATGTTCAGAGACAAAAAAAGGCATCAGAAGCATTGATAAATATGCTTTGGCAGGACAAAAGAGAAATGGCTGCACATGGAAGCATAAACAAGGAGAATGATTGGAAAGAGTTGGAAATAGGATGTTACCTTGTATAGGTCTACCGGCCTTTCAATATTTTCGACTTCAACATCCCCTTCAATTTCACTTTCAGTAATCTTTTTGGTTATGTCTTTATTAGTAGATTGTTGCAAAGGTGGGGTGTCTTTCTTTGAAGTAACAGGCTTGTCCACTGTGGTACCTTTGGCTGCATCTGATGTAAAAATCAAGGAATCTATCTTACTCCTAATCCGTGGAGCAGGTGGCGGCTGCAAAGAATATGTCAAAGCTTGAAACATTCTTTAAAAATTCAAAATTTAATTTAAATACTGAGCATAAAAGGCGAAAATGTTCTCCAAATTAAGTTAGATAATCAATATAAGAATAACTTTAAGTATAGCAGGCTACTTAAGTACCTTCCCCATAAAAGGATCAATAAGATCAAAGCGTTTGCACAGAAGAGGTGAAGGACGCCATTGAAACTCTTCCCTCTTAGGATACATTTTCTTCCCCAAGAAATCTTCAGCTTGCAGGTCTTTCTTTGGCTGTTTACATAGGATACATCAAATAAGTTAGGCCAAAGCAACAGGGAAAGAAACAAGAGGAACTTCGCCTTAGTCATACCTCTAATTCACCAGAAGTAAACTGCATAACACCACCGGGGATGAAATCCATAGAAGATGGAATTAAAGGCTTGCTTCCCCTGCCCTGTTTTTGCTTTTCTATTGCCTCAGCTGCAGCCTCAAAACTTAGTCTCTCTTGAGCCCGAGCAGCTTCTGACATATCACTAGCTAAACTAGAACTTGCAGTCCGTAATCCCCCTCTATACTTCTCCTTAAGAAACTGCTCAAATCTTTCTTGCTTTGCAGGATCATCTTTGAAAGGCTTTTCATCATCCATTAACTCACTCTGGCTCAATAACAAGGAAATAAAGATGAGTAAAGTCAAAAGTATTTTTGGGTTATAATAGAAGCTTTACAGATTGGGGGAAGGATAGAGGTCTCTCCAAAAGGGGGAGCATAAAATCACATTAAAACATCTTGTAGGGATTTATACAAAAAACCAGTATAGCCCAAGCCCAATGGTATGGGCAGGATCATTGTGCCAAAAGTCTGGCCATTAAAGGTTCAGTTATAGCCATACTGTTAAGATTCCATGGAAAGGAATCTAAAATCATGTGAAAGGAATTATGCCAGTTGAAACCACAGCCTGGCCAACCAACCAAACTACAGGCAATAAAGAGATATTCTCTAATTATCTAATCTGGAGTTTAATACAGAGATTGTTCTACTTACAAACGATGCAGACTTAGTAAATGTATCTGTAAGATTAAATTGGAGATGAACATCCATAGAAGTAACAGATGAGGATGAATCTTGGGATCTTCTTTCTAGAGGTTTTTCCCCTAAGATCTGGCCTCGGCTCTCAGCTGTCAGCCTCTGCACACTGGGTGGCATTTTTCCATCCAACTGCCGCTTAGTTTGGTCATTGAATTTCTGTTGTGCCTCCCACAATTTCCTTGCATAATAATCATGGCCAGTTCCTCCAGAAAGAAAATTAAACAATGGATTTGATTGATTCTTTTCTCTAGATAAATCCTCATACAATTTACCACATTTAGCAACCAGATTTGCAACCCCTTCAATTAATAGTTTTAAATTGCTATCCTCAGGAGGAGGAACATCCGGTGGAGGGACTTCATAGTTCTTGCTGTTAATGTCAAGAGGTCCAGAAAATGCATGGTGGGGCACAAAATTCTTGGGAATCACAGGAGCCTCAAATCTGAAAACCAGTTTTTATAAATATGGTTATAAGGGCAATCATATAAATACAAAATAGGCAAAGGAATAAAAAAGATAAGCATATATAGACTTGACCCAAAAAGAAATATTATCATGAAATTAGATCCCTAGGGCCCTAAGAATTACTATCATCCCAAATCAGTGCTATTAGAAATGTGCAACAAGAGTTATTAATTATAATACAAAATTTTAAAAATAAAAAACCATATCAGTTTAATAGTTTGGCAAGAAGCTGCCTCAGTAACCTTTCCATGTTATAGTCAGAACTGGATGCAACTCTAAAACCAGGCAGACCACCCTGGTCCTTCCGCTCTTTCTTTATCTGATTTTCTAAGCTCAATGTTGAAGGTTCCTCAACTTCTTGCACATAAGCATCTTCAAATTCATAACCTTTAAAAAAATTATAACTCTTTATTCACATTTTCATAGGAGGAAATTTACACTCCTCAAACATACTTCAAATAAATCTATTCTCATAAAAAAATTAAAACACATACACATATGGGGAAAAAATCATGTATCTAAAATATCAAAGCTGAAAGTGGGTTCTAACCAGTGGCATAGACATCCTCATCCTCAGCATCAAGTTCCTCTAGTGCTCCAATGCCAAAACCAGGGGCATCCTTTCCTGCTGATGACAGGAAGCTGAGACTTAAATCAACTTAGGGCAAGAATTTTTGTGACAATTAATAACAGAGATCAGCGAATGGCAAATAAGACTATGGATTATGCTATATTCAGTTTTAACTTTTTAAGTATCTTACATTTCAAACCAAAAAGACTATCTCTTGTGGAAAAGTTTTTGCCATAGTCATGTCCCCTCTTGCTGGACATGCGTGATCTTTTTTTCTCTGTAAAAAGGAGATAATACGGTTAAAAAAATCAATTTCCACAAACCACATTAGCAGGTGGCACATATAGACCAATAACAGGCATACCTCTAAACTCAGGAGCATGCTTATAAGGATCAAAACCTAATCCATGCAGGTCTTGCTTTGGGTTGAGTACATAAACCTGAAGAAAACATGTATATCAGACATTCCCACAATAAAAACAGGTATACTTACAACCAGCTAAAACATGAGAATTTCTAAATTGAATCAAATTATTAAAACATTCGTTGAGGAATGAGAAATATAGATATACTCACAAAATCCACTGTTGGATAGGAAGTTTGTATAATGCATATCATGCTCATAATATTTACATTAGTTCAAGATTGTCTTCTATTCCATCCAAAGATCTTACAATCAACACTAGCAGAGTTTGGCATACAAAATCTATATGATAAGTGTTGACCATTAAAGGGTAGGCCTACCAGAAATCATTTTCTATAGGAGTTGTGGTCTAAATGTCAAACACCCCCCACCCCAAGCCCCCCACACGCATGGTACAAACAAACCCCACCCTTTCTCTAAGGAATCATTTATTAGAATTTAGTCTAAGAAGATTATCATATAAGAAATAGGAAATCTACAACATTTTATATAGGATCGGTAAGGGATACTTCTCACCGGTGTGCTCTTCGAAAACTGATTATCATCATTAACAGGCTGCTTAGGAAAATTTTCAATATCATCCTTAATAGGCTCAGACTTGGTACTTTTCACTTTTGGATCATCTGAAGAAAATGCTAAGAAAGCTCTGCGAGCCTGTCTTCTGGCATCTGCACAGACATTACAATTACATGAAGTGAGATATCATTGCATGGAAGCCTAGTTAATTAGACAGCAATTGACAATATAAAAAATAAAAAAATATATGTTAGATTAATATATTTCCTCAATATGAAAAAATAATTAGTTCATTTAATCTTTACCCAAAAAAAAAAAAAAAACTCAATGGGCAAAGCCTGACTGACATATTCCACACATGGTGTAATGTAGGAGGAAAAAGATGAAAGACCAAAAAGAAGAATGTGGAACACTTAATCATGATAATCCAACTAAGACTCTAAAAACTCAGCCAAAAAGTCCATACTTCCAAACAAGGTAAACACCAGGCCCATTCCCAATCATAAAAAGGGAAAATCACTAATACTAGACAGGCGAAAAGATTATAGTAAGATGTATCCTAAAAGAATAAAATACAAATTAAGAGAGTATCAATGCCAAGTGCAACCCCGTCCTGTGGAAAATCAGTGATTATTTGGATTAGATCAATTTGCCATTTTAAAAAAAAAATTATACTAAAAGAAAGATAAACATTCAAATAAAAAAACCAATGAAACAATTAATGTAGTATACATGTTACATAAAATCATTATAATTTTCTCCTAAGCTACTCTTTTATATATTTAGTGCTGAAAGTAATTAAAGCATACACATAAGAATGTAAATCACAAATACTAATTGAATCTCAGAAAAATATAAATATATCAAAATTAATATCAAATGCAATTAATAAGGGAAAGGAAGGAAAAGGAATCCAAATTCAAGCCCAGCTACACATGGATATCAAACTATTATGTGATCCTGTGATTTTGCTCAGAAGAAGAGCAGCAACCTCATTTCTATAATCCAAGTTGATTAAAAAAAAGGGTGAAAATTAAGAGTAAACTTCCTTACAATCCAATTTATATTTGATGAATTTATATCAGAAAGTATAAAATGGAATGCAAGAAAATAAATCACAAAAATGATAATGTGAAGCCATACCATACAGTGCATCAGCATGTGAATCCTTGATTGAGCGACCACGACTCCATCCCATCTTCAAGAGAAGTTTTACCCCTTAAAAACAAAATGAAAGTGGTAAGAGATAAAGTATTTTTTAAGGAAGATACTATTCAAAGTAAATGGAACAGACCAACAGACTCAGTGGCGGGAACAACTATTTCATCAGGAGCAGGTCCAGGAATTATGGATGGCCTACAAAGAAAAAGAAAAAGAAAAAGGAAGTCCCATCAGAAAGGTTACAGAAACAAAAAGGAAAAACAGAAGGAGGCAAAATATGGAAAAGAAAGAAAAGCCCATGAAGTTGTATTTTGCATTCTGAAGAAAATGCTATAGTTCATATGAATATGGCAGATAATTACCCGAAGTGTAGAATAATAACTTGGTTATTATAGACATCAATGTTATGTTAGCATATTCAGATTGATAAAATGAAGAATATAATCACATAAAGAGTATTATCATTAAAGGAAGAAAAGTCATGTTATTTCAAAGAGACAATGAGAAATACATTGACATCAGTTTATTCCAACCCTCGAACATTTATCAAAGGAATTTTTCCCCAAAAATTTTACCAAGGGTCATACATCCAAAAATATTGAATAGTAATGTGACACATAATTTTTGTAATACAGGAGAATCAACTGGTGCAACAATAGTTTGCATGTAAAATCTCATTATAATGTAAATGCTACAGTTCCAACAATAATCAAGAACATTGTAATTTCACTCTTATTTTGTATGATCTTACTATGGAGTATGGATGAGGAATTTTAAAGAAAAGAAAACAGCATGAATAGACAAAAAATGGTTTTTTTCCTTAAGATGTTAATTGGCATATGCACATCACAGGACCATAATAAACATTACAGAAATAAAATGCACCTCTGTTTCTGTTCCTTCTCAGCTTCTTTGCGAGCAATTTCAGCAGCCGTAAAACCAAATGTGTCGAACTGTGAAGCCGTCCCCAAAAGCCGACCTTCCAATTCCTATGATACATGCAAAGGGTATGTTAGAACTTAGAATACATACAAAATAATAATAATAATAATCAACTGACAAAACCTAAAGCCACAGCTATTGCCATCAATTTAGTAAGTAACCCACCTACATGAATTCATCCACATCATTGACATGTGGTTGGTTCAATGATAGTATCATCATTTTTACAACATAGTGTTTAGTTGAGATTCCTTCAGACAAAGAAGAGTACAGTCCTGCCCTAAAAGCATGATAATGATAAATGTGAAATACATAACCCTCTCCTGATATTTTGAAATATTACAAATACCACCCTCTCTCCTCTCCTACACCATCGACGGAAATTACAAGAAACTTCCTTGTTTAAATTTTAATAGAACAAACTTTCCCTTATTTGAGAATTTTAATGTAACAAATTTAAATCCTTTATGTATTCCTCAAGGATGTGCTTCTAACTTTTCCATATTAAGTGGATACTTGTAATATTGCAAAATCTCAAGGAGGTTTATGTATCCTATTCCGATATTAATAAAAAAAATTCACATCAAAAGATATTGAGAAGGGAATATAATGCAGAAGCAAGTAAAAATGTACCAATAATAATTATTATAAATGAATAAAAAATATTTACTAACTTTAGAAAGGATCACCAAATCAATATTTACAGAGATCCAGTACAGTACAAAGTTGGATCTGCTTGGTATCACCTCTCTACTACATCCCTACCATAGTAGTTAATTGTGCACGATAGCACCACCATAGCAGTGTCACATCGTATTACTGCTCCAATAGAACCTGATGTGGAGCGGTTCTGCATCACACTTGAAGTGGCACTATTCCCGGTTGCAACTGTGGTAAATTGTGTCTATCTTGGCTGCTATTCTGCCAAATTTGGAAACTCTAATTTTTCTAGCCTGAAACACTGCCATTTTGTGAAGTTTTAGGGGGTAATTTCCAGATTTCACCTCCTTTTTTCATTTAAACAGAACAGAAACCCTATTTTCATCTTCTCACTTCTTTTGCTCAACCCCCCACAGACAAACCTAGTCCTTCTCCTCTCCAATAAGACCCATCAAGCACTGTTCCAACTCTGAATTGGTCTCTTCTTATATGATTCCTAGATGTTTGTTCTTATTGATGCATGTTAGTTCTCAAATTCTTGCCTTCAATCATTAATTATGAATGTCTTCAATTTCAGGTAAGTTTTATTATTTTTCACTTTATATGTGTATATAAATACATTTGTGTGTGCGCACACGCACAACATAATATATGATATGCATATCTTAAAACTTCAAAATAGTAGTCATCCCACTACCCACTGTAGCATTTTTTGGGGCCAGTCACTCCATGCGCTATTTAGGATTGTTAGAGTCCCACATTGAATAGAGATATGACCAACCAAATATATATAACATGAGGATAATCATCACTTCATGAGCTAACTTTTGAGGTTAAGTTAGGCTTAAACCCAATTTTTAATATGCTATTAAAGTCTATCCTAAATCCGTTATTCACAAATATCCAGTTTTGCAATTGGGCCACCGGTAGATGTTCAGTCCTGCAAACTTTATGTTTCAGATGTTCAGTTCTAGACATGAGGAGGGTGTGTATTCCTGCATTAGCTAGAAACATGACCAACTAAATGTATATAGTGTGAGGATAATCCTCACCCCATACGCTAACTTTTAGGATTGCATAGGCATAAGTTCAATTTCTAATAATGAGGGACTACTATGATCTATACTGCCTTAGCAGTGAACCTATAATAGGAGGATTTTGAAACATATACATATAAATATGTAGAAAATTATACATTACACAGACATTTATATAGGAAAATGTAATTCAACATACAGCTTTCTCATCTTCGTCAAGAAAATTCAATATGTTCTGCTCTTTGAATTCAGCTCTGTTCTTCCTGGATGATTTAAAAGATTGAGGTGCCCACCCTGCACATTCGTTCTTAAAGTTAACACCCATCACCTTTAAAAATACAAATCTATCACAGGGAGGATTATGATTCCCTAATGAACTTTACCCTCCTTTGAGCCCACTGTATTGTAGTAACCAGCAGAAAATCCTCCTGTGAATGCTCCATGGAATCTTCTCCGCCCTTCCTCATCTCTAACCTGGAGATGGTGAAACGAAATGAAATTGTAATGAAGTTAGGATACAGGAAGCATTAGTAAAGGTGTGCCAAAATATTATATTTTTTGTAGGGTCCTTGACAGTGAATTTAAACATTAGGACCAAAGACCAACATTTATAATAAACCACACAGCTATACAAATACAGAAACAGCCACTGACACTTCCTTGGATAGGGTTCAAACACCAAACAGAATTTCAAATTTTGATTTAGAATAAAAAATGCACCATATAACCAAAACTACCTCACAAAAGAACGACTACGTAACAGAAAAAGTCAATAACAATTAACAAGATACACTTCAATTTTCAAACCAATACCCCAGTTCTTTTCAATCCTTTTGTTTATGAATAACTAGAAGTAAATATTTTTTAGTATTTGACCGGGTATCTCTACCAGGATAGCAGTGAAGTTAACCCTTGAGTCACAGGCGGCGGTTAGGTAAAGAACTCCTCGAAGTGAAGGCTATGGGATTCTAAGAATCCTAATCCTAGAAAGAATACTGAACTCCTCTACAAAGCCCATAGCAGAATTTAGTCAATTCAATCTGATCCTTGATACGATACAATTAACTTTCATTTTTTATCCCACATTTCAACAAGAAACAAAACCAAAATACTTAGTTCTTTGCCATATGCATTCAAATTTTCAGGAAACACTAATAACCAGTCAATTCATGCAGGTAAAACACGATTTCTCACCTCTTGCTTCCAAGCGGGGAGGGATCGGAGGTTACCGGAGGACTCGGCAATGGCCTTCTTTTTGCGGCTGGTTAACTCTTCCTCGCGCTCTATCGGCGTTCCGTAGAAAACAAAATCGTCTTCGTCCGAATCCATTTATTTCACCTGATTCCTGGTATTAGAAGATTGTGACAGCCCAATCCAATTCCAAACGTGTTTATTGATATTGAATGGCGAAGAATAAATTAGGGTTTTTCAGAAGTTGTTATTGGGAGTGCAAAATCCGTTGATATGCAGAGCGAGAGTGACCATGTCTAAACTAAGTATTGAGAAAGAACCTGACATGTGTAAAATGGTTTGGTTTGAGTCCCCGTTAGCTTTTACCTTTTCGTTATTTTTTCCCCAAAACTTGTACTAAATTGAAGGCAATATCTTCACATAAAAAGGTGAGATATAGTATTTTTACTAAACCTTTTCGAAATCTTTTTTATAAAAGACCAAGCTTCATTTTTATGAGATCAGCTGTTTTAGAAGTTCTAAGTTAGTATTATTGGTTTATATAGTTTTAATTATTTACATTTGATTTTTGTAATTTTTAATTATTTAAATTAGCCTCTTATCCTAAAATTATCTTATAATTAAAAAATATGATTTATCATTGATTTGTATATACGTATATTTTAAAATTACAAAGTATTTAAATTAAAAAACAATTTTTATCTTTTATAATTTTCATTTTTCCTGTTTGTTTTCGATCTCAGCTTTCCCTTTCCTTGCTGCAATGGAAACACCGTCACAGCCACCTCCCTCATCCTCCTGCCAGGTTTCTCACTTATTAACATCAGAAATAGGAAAGAAAAATGTAAAAAGATGTTGCGGGTTGTTATAATTAATAAGGGTATTCTGGTTTTTTCATGTAAAGGGTGTAAAAAAAATTTAGAAGATGAAAAAATAATTTCTATTTCATTTCTATTTACACTAATTTTGTTTTAGTTAATTAGCTTTTTATCATAAAAGATTTTTTTTATCACAAAATATTTTTTTTATTGTTTGGGTTGGGTCTTTTCATTTTTTTAAGCCCAATACATATGATTTTCGTGTTTTTTTTCAACCAATTAAGTCTCTTAACTTAAAATTTCATTCAATACTTAATAGAAATGTAACCACAGTATGTTTTTTTTTTTTTTTCAACCAATTAAATCTCTTACCTTAAAATTTCATTCAATACTTAATAGAAACGTAATCACAGTATGTCATCGGTATAATTTAACAACAGAGTATAAAATATTTTAAATGAAAAAATATAAAAGTAAAAAATATTATTTAAAATCATATTTTTTTAATTATAAGATAAATTTAGGATGAGAGGCTTAATTAAAAAATTACAAAATCAAATAAAAAATTAAAATTATAGAAATCAAGCTATTAAAATTGGTTTATGAAAAGTTGAAGATTATAATAGTTTAATACAAAAATTCAATGTTTAAGTATTTTCACACTATACCTTTTGTCTATGAACAAATTTGACTTCTAACTAATTAAATAAACATGTACACGAGTGGACAGATAAATAGGTTATTAATGGATATTTAATAGATTTTATAACCTATTAATTGTTTTCCTTATTGTTGAGATTGAGAGACAGCAAATTAATGAACCATTAATTCCCATTATGCTCATGTTTCCTATTCGCAGACTACATTCACAATTATGGTTTACTGGCAAGAGTATTTCTTTCTCCCACTCCAATGTTCCATGTGGTAACCCTTGCTATTTTGTTTCACGAGCTTTTTGTTTCACCCAAATGGTAACCCTTGCTATTGCTATTTTGTTTCACGAAAAATTACAAAATCAAATAAAAAATTAAAATTATAGAAATCAAGCTATTAAAATTGGTTTATGAAAAGTTGAAGATTATAATAGTTTAATACAAAAATTCAATGTTTAAGTATTTTCACACTATACCTTTTGTCTATGAACAAATTGGACTTCTAACTAATTAAATAAACATGTACACGAGTGGACAGATAAATAGGTTATTAATGGATATTTAATAGATTTTATAACCTATTAATTGTTTTCCTTATTGTTGAGATTGAGAGACAGCAAATTAATGAACCATTAATTCCCATTATGCTCATGTTTCCTATTCGCAGACTACATTCACAATTATGGTTTACTGGTAAGAGTATTTCTTTCTCCCACTCCAATGTTCCATATGGTAACCCTTGCTATTTTGTTTCACGAGCTTTTTGTTTCACCCAAATGGTAATCCTTGCTATTGCTATTTTGTTTCACGAGCTTTTTGTTTCACCCAAGTGGTAACCCTTGCTATTTTGTTTCACGAGTTTTTGTTTCACCCAAGTGGAACATGCGAAAGAATCACAGAGGAATGGTATTAAAGCTAGATTGTGCCATCTTTAATGAAATTGAACTTATTTGATGATCACATAGATCTACAACATTCTATATCTACATGGGCTAATGGGTTATGGAGATATGGAGATCTTGATCATGATGCTTACAAATAGTGAATTTGTAGTTTTGCTAATAATCTTGGTCAAGATAATATCAAGCATAAATTATTATCCTTATATTATCGGTTGATCATGCATTCCAATATTAGATATCAGGAATATTGTTTATTATAAAGATTGTTTGGGATGATTTTTTCATTTCATTTCATATTTATTTATATATATTATAATATACTTTTTAAAAAATTTAATAGTTTTTTTAATATAAAACTGATGAGAATTAAATTTTAGTTTCTTATATTAAATTATTATAATCTTCACCTTTTTATCATTAAATAAATTTTAATAATTTAACTTGAATAATTTCTGTGTTACTATTTAATAATATTTTATTTGATTTATTGGTTAAATATTGATTGTTTTACTCTCAATTTTGTTATCTTTCATTTTTCCTTTTTTGAGCTGAATCATTAGTTTGTCAGGTATGTTTAACCAAAATTATCAATTGTGTGAGTAGTTGTTTTATTTTTCCTATGTAAAAAAAGCAACTTGTTTTTTTTTAAAAAAAATATTATTGTTTTGCTTTTTTGTTAATTGAAATGCATTTTTTTTTCTTTACTTTTTTGGTGTATTTTTTTTTTACAATAATTGTTTTAAACGTTTATATTTTTTTTTCATTTTGACTGGAAAAATTTTAAACACCGTGTTAGTTTGGAAAAAAAAAATTATAATTTGGATTTTCTTTTTTTTAATTTTGAATTAAGGATATATATATATAAATAAAAGTTGTCAACTTGTTGACCTAAACCAAATTAACTTGTTATTCATTGATTGAAGTTTGTTTTTAAATCAAAATCAAACAAAACTAGTTGATTTTGGTATATTTAAATCTTTTCTCCTTTGAAAACAAATGCATCTACCTAACGATTCTAATGGTATATTTGGCAAATCCATTAAATAAATTAGTTAAAGTAAAAAAATAATATGAATAAAAAATATATAGTAAAATTCTTATTTAAATAAATATAAAAGAACATATAAAGATATATTTTATTATTCTTGGTAAATATATATATATCCAACAAAAATTATAAATTATTTTATTTATTTTTAAATGTTTTTATTAAATAAAAATAGGTAAAATGTAAAATTTTATATTGTAATTTTAAAAAATTTATATTATAAATGTTGTGCGTTTACTGTGCATACAAAGTTTTACCCACGGGCAAGTGCACCCGTTTGTATAGAAAGTAAAATCCTTAATATCGTTTCACAGAGACTATATTAACAATATTAAAAAATATTAAATCTTAATTTTTGAGCTCAGCAAAATAAGTTTGTTTAATTAAAGACAAAAGGGCACAAATACGAGTTTAATTATGAACAGACATTTGGTTTCCTTTATAATTTTATCAAATTTCACCTCAATTGCTAACCATCCGTTCTCATTCTGTTATTACCCACCGATCATGCAATAACAATATTCTTTTCCCCTTAATTTACTATCTCATTCTCATTCTGTTATTACCAACCGATCATGCAATAACAATATTCTTTTCCCCTTAATTTACTAATCATGCAAGGTATATAATTAAGAGAAGTATAAAAAACTTGCGAACTTGTTAAATTAATAACTGATTAGAAATCAAACATTCCGATTGATCCTCCAAAATCTTTAGATTCAGTTTACGTTATAGTCCGGTTAATTAGGTAATGATACGATCGTCTATCCTCAATTAACTTAAAAAATAATTATGCATAATAATAAGAGAAACACAATTGAATAGAAACACTGAATCATTCGTAAAAAGAAAAAAGGGTTCAATTGGTTACATTATAAGTTTCACCAAAGCTCCATGATTTGGGGTTAGTTACACATAAAGAGATAAGACAAATAAAAACATACTAATTCCATAAAACAATCCATAATCCTAGAAGAGAACAACAAAACCGTAGTGGCATCAAGACTCACAATAGGACGTTGCAACTTGCACTGTGAAAATTTTGTGAAGATTTTTTTTACCTTTGAAATCCTACGGGAGGATCCTAAAAGAGAGATGAGAATGGAATGGTAGGATCCTAAAAGAGAGATGAGAATGGAATGGTGTGTATCCGGGGTAATGATAAGCCTACGCCCCGGAGAGTGGTATGACCTTTGGAGGCTAAGGTGGTGTTAGTAGAGCCTTCATTTTATATGCATGAACTAGGGTTTCAATGTGGTGGACTGGTCTTTACCTAGTCGCTTCCTAAGCCGTCACACTCAATCTACGTAATCTTGCAGCACCGTAGACGTAGGGTTGACGTGTCATTGTCGGATTAAATGTATTGTTTTTTTTATACTTCTTTTATCTTTTTTGGGCCAAAACTTACCTATTTTTGGATTCTTAAATTGCGTAACCATTCTTACGAAAATAAGAAAAATTAAGTATAATTACAATTAAATAATTATAAATTATATTGTAATTATAACTAATTTTCCGCAGATAGATTAACAAAATGGTGGTTTATCAATAAACATTTTTAAATAACATTTTTAAAATAATAATAATTTTAACTTTTACTTAGATTTTTTTAGAAATCTTTATTTATCATAATTATGTATTAGAAGATATTTAAATGATATAACTATCATAATTAAATATATTTTATATTAATTTTATTATATTTTATATAATTTATATATCTGTAAAAAATTTAGTAAATATATGTCTAATGATTTATAAAAAAAGGCAAAAATATATATGAAAATAATGATAAAAAATATATACTTATAAACTTAAATACTACATAAATAAATAATAAAATAATATAAAATAATCTCTTACCAAAAAAATTTATTTTGGTAAAATAAAAATTTAAATTAGGCAAATGAATTCACACATAACTTATTTACCCTGATAAGTACATTACATGCGTTCTCAATCCTGGTTTTAAAATTACGTCCTTAATACATAGTTGACTTTATTTATATAAAATTTTTGAAAAAAATATTTAAAAATAATATTTCAATAATTTGATAATAATTTTTATAATAATTTTTTTATATTATTATTTATTTATTTATACAGTTATACTTCATCAGGTTTGAAATGATTGTATTTTAATAGCTTTAGTTTATTTTAAATGTTAAACAAATAAGGAAATAAATTTAATATCTTTCTCCAAATTTAAGATTGTGTTCTTAACGTTGCAGTAGGAGAAATAAGGGAGGAAATAACTTTTTTTAGTTCTTAAGCGGATAACATCCCAAAACTAATTATGAAAATGTTAAAAAACAGGAAAAATAAAAATAACTTCAAGAAACTTGCATATATTAAGTTATATTTTTAATTTTTCTAATTTATATTTTTTAGAAACTATAATTGTTAATGTAATTAGTGTGTTAAATTTTTTTATAAAAATATTAAATATGGTTCAAATTTATTTATCTTTTCAGAGATATGTAGTAAAATATAATACGAATAATTTTTTTTAAAAATATATATATATATATATATATCAGATATACAAAATTAAATTGAATTATTTAAATATTTGTATTTGGTTTCTCTCCGCCGATAAATAGTATATTTTTTTTCTTAAATTAGATTATAAAAATTCTACTAGTTTGTATTATGTTATGTTAATTTTAAAATAAATATGAGTATGTGAAAATAATTTTAGAACATTACAAGGTTTTATTTGTTTGCTTTGAAATTAAGTGTATACAATTTTATATTTTAAAATTTAAGATGGTTAAATAACATTGGTTAAAATAATAAATAATATTTTATTTTAAAATTTCAAATATATATAAAAGAAATACTCTGAATATGTACCAATACATTGAAGAGATGTAGCAATCCATTGAAGAGATGAGTGTGACAATCATATAAGTATGATAGGAATTATTTTGCCATAAATTAATAAACACAATTGATTAAAAATCCAGAATGTATTAAAAAAACTAATATAATTTATATCAATATTTATGATAAATTTGTTAACGTTATTTTAAAGACTTTATTAAACTTTTGATTTTTTTTTTCAGTTTAAATTATGTGTAATCTGAAATTTGTATTTCTAAAATAAACCAAGATTCTTTATTTTAAAAACTAAATAAATTTGATCGATTTATTTTTCTTTTATACAAGACCTCAATTCTAATCTAGTATTCAAAATTTCAATAAATAATTTGATTATTATTTTAAATATTTTCTAGTTATAAATTATCAAGCAAAATATCAAAATTTATCTAAAACAAAAACAACTTCCCACCCTTAAAACTACAATTTCATATGATAAAAAGTTGACATATTTTATTAAATTTATAACTTCTAAACTTTACATTCAAAAACCATTATAATTATCAATATTTGGATAAAAAATAATAATTATAAAAACTTGGTTAAAAGAACCAAATTTATTTGATTTTAAAAAGTAAACTAAACATATTTTTTTTACTGAAAAATAATCATTTTGAAGTTAGAAACATCTACATTACATTAGGAAACATTAATTTTTTAATAAATTTTTTCATGTATAAAATTTAAATTTAAAAAATACTTAAATAAATCAAATCCATACCACTTATTAATATGAAAATCAAGTTTACAGTACAAAAATTAAACAAAATATGATTTTGCTAACTTCAATCTTTAACGTGAATTTTTAATCATACAAAATGATAAATTATATTAAAAATAAGTCTAACATATAATACAATAAATAATTTTTTTAATAAAAATATAATTTTTAATACTTAAAATGAATTTGAAGTTAACATTTTCCTTTTAAACAAGTCTTTAATTGCTTGTGCATGTAAACATTTCTAATAAAAATTGTTTATGCCAGTCAAAGTTAAGAGGGTAATTAGAGCTTGTAATATCCAGCTAGGAAACCAGAGCAGGACGCGCTGAATGAGAGCGCGTGGAGGAAGGTAACTGGTAAACGCGCTTGGGGCAGTGGGGTTGCCCTAATCGGATGCGAGCGAGAACTGGTTCTCTTATCCTGTGAAACCATCATCATAAATTCATATATCAGCCTCAGCCATGCCTTCGCTGCTGCTCCTCCTCCTCCTCCTCCTCATCTTTCTGCAACTCCAATCCTCAATCCCGCGTTCTCTGATTCTCCCTTCCCGGCAAATCAGTGAGTAAGTTCGCTTTTCCTTCTTCCCCTCCCTTTCAGATCTGCAATCCTTTTGTCGCTAATAAACATTATTTTTGTGCCCTAATTCTTCATTTATTTCGATTTTAGGTTGAATCATGGAGCCCATGGATATAGTTGGCAAATCGAAGGAAGATGCTTCGCTTCCTAAAGGTTTTTCCCTCGCTCCAATTTGATTGAATAGTTACTGAGTAGTGTATTCATACCGAGTTCTTTGGAATCATTCTGTTAGCTTAGGTGAATTTTGTTTCACTGGAAATTGCTTTGATTAATAGGTCGAGTAGAATGGAAAAATGTGTCTGAAATATGTCTAGGTTTTTGTGATATCTTAGGGCTAATCTCTCGTGATGCATTTTTTCCTTTGAAAATGCTGAATACGAGTTTTCAGCAAACTAAATGACTTGATAAAACCGTTTTTGAACTGCACTTCAAGTGTGATCATGATTAATTCCAGAAGATATGTTTCTGGTTCATGACTAGTCATTCCAGAAGATATTCAGCAAAACGTAAATGTGTTACCTAGCTTTTGTGTGTCTGTGGCTCTGTGCGAGCACTGGAGTGCATGCATGTGTTAAAGATTGACGTGGTATAAAAAATACTAATTTTTATGGAATGTTAAAGATTGACGTGGTGTAAAAAAAAGAAAAATGCTCTTTAGTACGTGGTGTAATTAGGTTTTGCATGCCAATACATGGATGGATTGGAATAAAAAGTTAACTTCCAGTAAAATCTGAACATGCTTTGTGGCATTGTATGGAAGATGTTTTGTACTGTTTATCATTTCTGAATAAAAGAATGGTTAGCTTCATGAACTTTGTACCATTAGCCCAAGGATTTTGGTTTTGCAGTTATATTAATATGTTTTACATGCATGTTTCTTGTTTTCAATTTTTAAAACTTTAAAGTGCACTGTGGTCATATCAAAATGGTCTATTTTAAATTTTTAATATTGTTAATTAATCATTACAAGACGCTTACAGTCTGTGTTCTTTTTGAATAGGTTTAATTTGATAAAATGTTGCTAAATAATAATGAATGGTAATGTTTGGTTCTTTTAATTTTTTTACGGTACATCTCAATGTTTTGTCTTTGCTGTTAATGCATTGTGTTATTGCTTACTGAAGCTCAAATTTTTTTGGCAGCAACAATGACAAAAATCATTAAAGAGATGTTACCCCCAGATGTACGGGTTGCAAGAGATGCCCAAGATCTATTGATCGAGTGTTGTGTAGGTCAGAATTTTACAATCCAATGCAATTTTGTTGCTATTATAGTTTTTAATATTTGTTGACTTAATTCTATTAGTTCAACTTTAATGTAAGGTCTAATTCAAGTGTGCATCTCAGTTGCTCAAAATTGATGAGCACGCTATTGCTATTTTTGTGATGTCTGTTAAGGTTAACTGACAATCTTTTGTGTGGATTGTAAGTAAAATGGTCATCATGATTCATGGTATTTGTTTATAATTTCTCCTTATCTGCATTTGTTAATGATACATGACTCTGGTCTCTTGCTTAGGGTTAGTTTTAGTTCAAATATGAGGAATAATGTCCTAACCATAACATCTTAAGAGCCATAGCTTACTAGAATCTACAGTGTAATAATATCATTGGCAATAAGCACTTTTGAACTTGCTGTCTGATTTTTCATATCTGAGCATGTTGTCATAACATTGTTTTTTTTGTTTATCTATATTATGGGCATGCATAATGTGTTTCATTGCTTATATTGTCAATTTTTTACTAGCTGAGAATGATTAGTGTTTCCATCTTTATATTCTTAGTTACGCATCTTAAGGAATAATATTTTGTTGGTTGATTTGCTATTGTAGAGTTTATAAACCTTGTCTCGTCAGAATCCAATGAAGTCTGTAACAGAGAAGAAAAACGGACAATTGCACCTGAGCATGTATTGAAGGCGCTAGAGGTATCATCCACCCTTTGTATCTTTTAAGTTCTGCATGTGGATGTTGTCCAATTTATATTTGAGTCTTCGCATGGCACCATGCATTATCTGGGTGTTGTCTTTAGCTGTGAAATATTTTATATTTCACTTGTCAATGGTTCCCTTAATGATGCAGTTTAAGGAAGCTTTGTTGGGAGGATTTAAGTCAATTGTTAATAATAACAATTTTTTCTTTCCTCTCTTTGTGGAAACTATCGTTCAAGAAACTGTATCGGTCCTCATTCTCAAAATTGAAACCACAGTCGAATCATTGCATCTTTTATCTACGAAGAGACCTGGGGATAACTTTCCAACACTTGAAATTGAAATACTCACTACCTGATTAGGCTGTCATTTGTTAATTACAGATTTATTAATTGTTCTTACAGAATGTTGTCTCTGCTTATAAAACGAATGCACTTACTAGATATTACCTTTATGTGAGGCCAAAGTAGCTGTTGGCTGGTGTTTTTCTTACAAAGAGCTAGAGCCTACTTTGGTTTCCTGCAGACTTTTGATAATAGATCATAGAAATATGTATGCTATCTACATGTATATTTTAGCCATTAGAAATGTCTTAATCAAGAAAAAACTCATTTCTTTTAAAGTAAATCATTTTCAATTCTAATGTTAGAAGTGTTCCAAACTTAGCATAGGTTTATTTTTAAGCATGCCTGTATGGGTTTGTTAATATTGGGTTTGTTGCATTTTTTCCCCTTTATTGATTTGTACTTCCCTCCCAGGTTCTTGGATTTGGTGAGTACATTGAAGAAGTTTATGCAGCATACGAACAACACAAGCTGGAGACCATGGTAATTATTAATATTGGTGGCCCATATGCATGCTAAATACTTGAGTGCTTAGTGGTACAATATAACTTAGCATCTTCACTCTCTTTTATCCCTGCTCCATCCGCATAATTGTTTTATAGGTGAACACTTTGAAAAAAAGAAGGGAAAATGTGGAGTGCTCCCTCAGATGAACCATTTTTAGTTTATTATCTGACCATCTTCAATTATCTCAGCGGAAGCTGAATTTCTGTTTTCAAACTGGGGTCAGATGAAATATGGACTGTCTTGAGGGAGCATGTGCAGGGCTCATTGATGGTCCTCTAAAGAAGCCCCCAAACCAGTCATGGTTCCCATCTAACCTACCCCCTGATAGAGAGATTTGTTGAAATGGTATCCTATAGGTAAATACACTGGAAAAATCTTAATAATTGGCTTTGTAGTCTGACGTATCTTCCCAATCCTTTCCTCCCTACCGGAAGTTTTCAAAGGATGCTGTTAGAGAGCATGGCCTGTACTCTAATCAGCTGTTAAAATCAAAATTACCTATGAATCTTTAGTAGTTTTTTTATTACAAGTCCCACATTGAACAAAGGGAAGGCCAACCATGCATATATAATCTAAGGGCATCCCTCACCCTATGAGCTAGCTTTTGGGGTTAAGTTAGGCCCATGTCTAATTCTCAACAGTGTCCTTGCAGAAGATTATCCATCTGGGTTATATTGAGTTCATGAATGGTCTGGATTTCATTACATCAATGCTCACTCTGGCTAGCAAGAGGCCGGAGAGCCTGTATTATTTGATCAGTTAAAGTAGAAATTGAATTTTGATAAAGTTAATTACTGTTGTAGATGAACTTACTTTGGAAAAAAAGTATTTTCTGATTAATTTTGTTGTATTTCAGCAGGACACTTTGAAAGGTGGTAAATGGAGCAATGGAGCTGAGATGACCGAGGAAGAAGCATTAGCAGAGCAGCAAAGGATGTTTGCAGAGGCACGTGCTAGGATGAATGGTGGAGCCATTGCTTCCAAGCAGCCAGACACTGACCAAAGTTTAGATAGCTAACAATTAGGACCGTTATATTTTACTGAAGCTTGAGCAAGCTCCTCTGACTCCTGTCTGTGCTTCTAATGAGCTCGATTGTGTACAAAAACCATTCGCCAGTTTGCTGGCCTATGTGGATGTGCTCTCCACTTGTATTCTATGAATGAATCCATATTTGTAAGTCAATGTAATTAGTGAGAGTTCACGAAAACCCTCCCGTTTAGCATTACATGTAATTATTTAATTTACTTTTTGTATCTTCCGCATACTAACAGCTTCTAGCTTGATTCTGACAGTAGCTACTATATTAGATTGTAACTAATTGTTAAATATGTTGAAGCACTGGTGTTCTGTTTATTTCTGTTACATTGATAAATATGTAAGTCCTAAAGCTTCGAAATGAAGCTGAGGCATATCACTTCAACCTCGCTCAGTCTCCCCTGCTTTTGAGGGAAATTATTTCATGTATTTACCGATATCCCTTTTTATATTCTCGTTGTTAAACCCTCCTCCGTATAAATTCCGGCCGTAGAAACCGAAATCTAATTAAACGCTGAGAGATTATATTGGGTTAAACATCAGCTGCCATAACAGAGTAATAATAGGATTGAGTGCTTGTGGGACTAACCTACAACTACAATTTGGTGTCAGTTCGTAGATACATGTAATGTTGTTTCTGTAGCCAACATGAGCCACGAGAATTCAGTAGTGCTTAACCTGATGTCACCATGGTGCGCCTTTGCACTAGAAGACATGGTGCAGCAGAAGAGGATGCTAAGTGCATGTCGAGTTTAAACAGTGATGGCTTTGTGTTTTGTTTGTTCTTGTTTTAGTTTTTTTAATCTCCTTTTACCGGTTTGGGGATCAAGTCAAAAGATTTAGTCAAGCTCAACTGCGCAGGCCTCTCTCACTCTCTATCTCGCTGCCCCCACAAGAAAGTGAAATAACAAAGACATTGTCTCCTTAGATTCCTTTCTTTTCTATTTGAAGCGCACTCTATCCCACTCTCTCTCTTTCTGATTTCCTATATCAGCTGGTGGGACTGCCTATGTTTCTTTTGTCAGGATTCTCTTGCACTCACTATATCAAAGGGGGGAGATGGCTAGAATAACAAAGAATCAAATAAACAAACATAAAAGCGCAACATATCTATCCCCAACAGTAAAAAGAAGAAACCAGATTCATACTCTCTCCGCCTCCGTGTCTCCCTTTACCACCTGTTTTTAAAGCTTGTTTCTCCTCTCTCTCTCTCTCTCTGATGAAGACACTAGACATGGACACAACCTCCTCAATCCCTCAAGACTCATCCTCCAAGAGGCACTTCCACTGGACCAACAAGGTTGGAAATGAAGACGGTGAAGTTGTCACCTCCGAAACAATGTCCAAAATCATAGAGGAAGACGCAAAGGAAGATGACAAGGCTGTTCCAGCTGGAGTCACTTCTCAAGCAACAAGGAGGAAGCTTCAGGCCGTTGCAATTTCAAGGCTTCGCTCTGTTCTCACTGTTTTTGGCAAGAACCGCTCCAGCCTACCCTTTGGCCTTGGTTCTCGAGTTGTTGGCACCCTCTTCGGCTACCGTCGTGGACATGTACATTTTGCGTTTCAAAAGGACCCCGCTTCCCAACCCGCTTTCCTCATTGAGCTTGCAACTCCAATCAGCGGTTTGGTTCGTGAAATGGCTTCTGGGTTGGTTCGAATTGCTCTGGAATGTGACAAGGGGAAAGAGGGAGAGAAGAAGAGCGTGAGATTGCTACAGGAGCCTGTGTGGAGGACCTATTGTAACGGTAAAAAGTGTGGCTTTGCAAACAGAAGAGAATGCGGAGCAAAAGACTGGGACATCCTGAAAGCCGTGGAGCCAATTTCAATGGGTGCAGGTGTTTTGCCAGTGACTAATAATAGTGATGGAGGTGAAGCAGCAGGATCTGATGGTGAAGTGATGTACATGAGGGCTAGGTTTGAGAGGATTGTTGGGTCTAGAGACTCTGAGGCTTTCTACATGATGAATCCTGACAGCAATGGAGCACCTGAGCTCAGTGTTTATTTGCTTAGAGTCTAGTATCAACCCCTCCAAACTTCTGTTTAGTTATACTTACTTTCCCTTTTTAGCTTTTGTTCTTTGTTGATTTTCAACACTAGGTTATTCCCATACTACTTGTTTAGCTCTTTAATCATCAAAATGGACACCTAGTTCTCTCCATCCCCCTCTTCTTCCCGGAGGAAGAACAAGAAGTGGGGTTTCTGTTTCTTTTCTTTTTGTTAGGATAGGTGGGTAGGGTAAAGGCAGAAAGGGGGGAAATTGTGGGTAACCAATACTTTACAGTGTGATGGTGGGTGGGTCATGAAAGGTGTATATGTATAGTTTTCTTTAATTAGTGATTTGGGACGGAGGTTATTGCAGATCATGATTGTCTTCGCATTTTTTATTTGGTTTGTTAACTTTTGCAATTTCATTATGCCATGTTATTTGATTCCACTTGATGAATTGCCTTCTTTGCACTGTGCTCCCCCACGCTCTCTTTTTTCATTTCCTACCATGTGCTTATTTGCTTCATGATTCAATTCATTCCCCATAATTGAAGTGCCGCTTCAACTTCTGAATAATAAAGAGTCCACGCCTATTATTAGGATTTGTATTGGTAATTCTATCTGTTTCACATACCATCATTACTCTAATGGCTTAGCACATGACTAGAAACTATTATCTCAGTTCTACTCTTACAGATTCTGTAAGTGGTAATGTTTGCTTTCAGGTGGTGTTTGGTTTCGTATCTAAACTTTGCATACTTAGATTCAAAATTAAAGCTATTTTTGGTTACGTTAGGAAAAAAACGTAGATTGAAGTGAACAGCAATGTGAATCCAAACACGGTAGAAGATTGCCATATGAGAACCAACCCCCCACCCCGGTCTCTCCATTTCCGTGTTGTTGGATGATAACTTCATATTATTTGATTTGAGTACCCTTTCATTTGTTTCCTTGTGATGCTCTTCTTTCCCTGTTTAGTTAGGATCCTTTGCCAGCATGTTTTTTCAATCCAACAAAATTTCAGTATTTGGTCTAAAAGTTAAGATTGTTCCAATGATTGCTTTTAATGCACAATTTTGTTTGTGAAGTGATCCCAAGAATTTTCGCTAATGCCTAATCATGGAAGTCATCAAAAGCAATATGAGAAAAGAAAAAGAAAATCAATATTCATCTATTAACAATCTGACAACAGACCCCATCTTTTCCTCACTTTTCCTTTGTTTATACACTCGATCATTTGCTTTTCCTCTTGTTGACTGCTTTTCCAGTGTTGGCCTAATTCAAATCTGAAACATTCTCACCAGTTTGTGATTCATAGGAATTTGTGCTGCTTGAGTCGCAAAGGGTATACACTACAGCCCATCAAAGTTAACATATAAAAAATTGGTTTAAAATTGATTTTAATAAAATTAATTTTAAATCGTTCAATATAATTGAGATGTGTCAAGATTGGTGTTAGTTACAATTTTTTATTGGGATTTATATTTTTAATAAAAAGTGTAAAAATTAATTTTTTAACTGCTAACCAAACAAATACTAAATCTTCCAGCTTTACTTTCTCTAAGTTGAACATTTAGGTGTTTGAAATTTTAAAAATATTTTTAGGTCAAGATTTTGAAAAAATTTATTTATTTTAGTCTTTTTGTTTTATTTTTTTTTCACCATCATTTTATATTAGAAAAAATAAAATGAATGTTACTTTGTAAAATTAGAACTAATGAAGAATTTTTAAAATATCTTAGGTTAAATGTCTGGTTATACAACTTCAAGGACTTAATTGAAAGTTTACTCCCTTAACAGTTAACATATATGGCCACCACCCTTTTATTTAATCCGAAAAAGAAAATCCTTTACCTGGATGATTTGATCATAACAGTGATCATTCCTTTTACCTTTCCCCCTCTCCTAGTTTTCAGGCTTTCAAAATTTCCTAAGATTTCACTGCAACTTACTAGAGAAAAGATTGAAGATGAAGATATGTGGCTTACAGCTAGGACAAAAATCAAATTCTTAAGATGTCTTTCACCGAAACCAAAGTCCTTTTGGTTTTTTAATCATCCAGTCATCATTCTTCAAAAAATATAAAAGCCACTGGCTTCACATAAAGTTGGTCCACTGATTCAGATCATTATTGCTCTAATTAGTGCCCCAAAACCTCCCTTAACCCACCTTGAGAAAAGAGATGGAAGCAGAAATGAGAATAGTGCATTAAGGTTGTCTGTTGTACATGATCATAGGTCAATACAAAGTCCTACTTGTTTCATCTTTTACATTTGTAATTGTAGGGTTATGTAGTCCTTTCTTGTCAACCAATTATAAGCATAATGGCTAACCAATTTATATAAACAAAACCAGACGAAAGAAAGTATGTACTGATCCGCAATTGTGTATGAAAGTGGGGCTGCATGTCAATTTGATTAAATTATAATTGAAGAATCACTTCAGAATCAGATTGATGTGATGTGTATGTTTTCTTTTGGTCAGGCAAGAGAGACTTTTCTCCTACCAGGTTTGAATTTGAGTAACAAACTAAGGTTCAGGTGAGCAAAGCCTCACAGGTACTCTTAAATGTTACATCAGAAACACAAGGACCCCAAATAATGGCCCCAAGGCTGCACCACTTATTTTCCTCTAGGTCATATGCTGTTTTGGGGGGTCTACTTGAATAGTGATAGATTTCATAAAAAGATTCCAACCATGGAGGAAATTTAGCCTCAGAAAATTTCATAAAAAGACTAAGGATAAATTTCTTTCATAAGTTTGTTTGCAGAACTAGACGAGTGAATGTTTGTGTGCCATTCCTTTTTTTAAGACATCTAGCAATAACAGGTTAATGATGAGTATAGGAAACGTGTGTATCATTGTCAGTTGTTAATGTTATGATTAGTTTGCTCTCTAAGAGTAGAGGCTGATTGCATTACTTATTGAGAACTTTTGTGACATGTTATTTTCTTAAGAAAATGACAGCTAAGAAACCAAGGAATAGAATAATGGAATTTGTAACTAAAAATGTGAATTGACCTCAAGGCTATGCACTCCCTATATGCACCGTTTCGAATCCCTTGTTTAATAGGCTCTGTATGGGAATAACCGTTGAGTCACATACACTTTTTTGCTTTTTAGGATTAAGCAACAAACAATGGCAGATAATGTCAGAGTCGAATCTCATTTGTATTACAAAAAAATTGCAAATCCTTGTATGTCTTAGTAAGTGTACCATTTGATAGAAAAATTTGACCCCACGTTCTCCTTTTTCAGATTATGAACGTCCAGCCAACTTATCTATTACATTGTCTTTTCCTAACTAATTGCCTTCAACAATCACCAACCTAATCGTTATTAAATTTGCATGATGCATCTGCCATAAATGCACGTTGGTTTTATCTAACTTCCGTTTTCTGATCATACATTATTTTTAAAGATGATTAGATGTTTAAGTCTTCATCATGTATACAAATAATGTTCTTATAATCTTGGTTAGAATTAGAGGAGCCCAAAATATCGGGCTGTACTAGAATCATAGCCATTTATAAAATTATTTGGTTCCTTGTTTTTCAATAAAATCATTTTTCTTAATTCACATATATCCAATCTAAATCATTACAATTGAGAACAAATTTCTCCAAATTCAACTTTAAAAACTAGTTGAAGAGGATATGATTGCCCAAATCATTACAGATTCAACTTTAACCATATACCCTACCGATGTGAGATATCAACACACCTTCGCAAGAGTCGACCAAAAAGGTCTGAAACAGAACTAGGAAACATTAAAGCCTAACACAAATTCATTTAAGGAGCATCACCGGCCCATAGACAAAGTCGTTCAATAATATATCAAGAATATAGGTACATCTAGGTTGAAAAAACAATGAATGTACATATTTAAAAAAAAAAAATTGTGCCATGAAAGTGATGTGGGGGTGAAGGAGGTGGTGAATGAAAAGGCATGCAAAGTATACTCAAGCCTGCAGCTGACTTCACTATCACCTTTGAGTCGAGATATAAAAAGATGGCCACAAAGGAGGAGCATATCAAGCATGCAGTGATCTCTATATATATAATACAGAACTTCCCTGTCTTTTGGCAACTTCATGTTCCACTCCTTCATAAATCACTTTAAATATTGGCTTTTTGACGAGCAAAACCAGGCTGAAAAACAAGAAACATGGATAAATTTGTTAGAATTTTCCAGATTAATTTGGGTTTTTAGTGATTGGTGTATTTGTTTTATAAAAAATGGATGCAATGAACAATTTTTCATGTAATTCTGTCATCCTTTGTGGGTTTTAAGAATATCACCATATGTATATGTTTATTGCTTTAAAGTCCAATTGGTAAGTATGCTGGGCTGTGGTCTAAAGGCCAAGCAACCTAGGACCAGTGAAGGGTGAAAATTAGATCAATGATACAATATAAGGTCTCCCCCTCTACTCTAAACACTTTGTATTCTTCCCACCAAATTATAGAGAATGAATAGGAGAAGATCCTACTCCTGACATATAAAAATGTGTATGCTTTTGCAAATAGACCAAATCACATTGTTGAAAAGATATCTTCAAGAAGTATGCGGTATATTATAATTTTCTTGGTATCCTATATCCTAGTACTAATCCCATTAATTCTTACAAAGTTAAACTGCATTAATTACCAAAGGAGGAAACTCACATTCATACAGCACACATGCAGGACAAAGGAGGAAAGGATCACAGTACCTGAAGAAGCATGGATGGAGGAGGTGCAGTAGGTTCAGCTAGGACATGACTTCTAGTTTTTCTCCCATTTAATGTGGTAACTGATGGACTATTATTTGTGGTTATGTCCCAAAAGCTTCGTTTCTTGGCAGTTGGGGCTGGTGATCTCATGCGTTGACTACTTGGACTCTTCATCTCACTATTGGTTGGTTCCTTTGCCTGTAGGCTAGCCCTTCTGGTCACCACTCCCTTCCCCACTTCCCTTGTTGTGCCCTTTTGTGAAAGTTCACAAATACGTTCATCCTTTTGCTTTAGCTGCAAAATATGATCTTTCTTCATTCTCTCTATCTCTGCCTCTAGTGCTTTCACAGTCTGTTGAAGTGTCTTGACAGCTACTTCTGTTCCTTTCTTCTTGGCTTCTGGAGTGAAACAAGTTCCAGCCAAGAAAGAGGATCTAGTCCTTCGTTTTTCATTTGGCTGGGCAGAAGTTGGAGGAGTGGAAAGAGCTCCAGCTGAAGGTGGCGTGGGAGAGGTATGTGAAGCTAAGGATTGTGTTTGGAGAGTCAACAGCTTCTGTTGCTGCCTTGCAAGCTGTATTCTTAATTCACGATTCTCCTTTTGCAGTTCAAGTACCAGCTTGGTCTGGTCAGTTTCTGTCTCTGGCACTGGAAATTGATCCTCATTTGCATCACTTACCTGTGTCCACATGTATAACAAATTACATTATTCAACTTCATCACAATAATATCTCAGGTTTATTTAAAGCCTTAAATATTTCGAGATACTAGCTTGAAATGGTATGAGGATTTCAACCTTAGTCCGAATCTCCTTGGCTCTATCAGCCCAGTGAACTGTGTTCTGAGTTTCACCAAATGAGAGGTTACTTGGGCTTATGTTTGCAATCATGACAGTGTTACAAGTCCCTCCTAGTGAATCCTTGAGAAGTTGAGTGAGTTTTGAATTTCGATACGGAATGTGTTTCTTGCCTTCTACAAGAGAATTAATGCAGCTACTAAGTGCAAGAAGAGACCGGTTTATATTGGCACCTTCAAGAGATCTAAGTGTTCTTTGATCCGTGGCAAGAGCTCTCTCTGACCCTGCAAGATCAATTAATGAGAGCTTGCCAACTCGGTTAATAATATTCATTGCAGCATCTCTAACTCGGTATTCTACCACAACCTAGATAAATCAAAATAAGGTGCATTTGGTTAGTAAGAAGTACATTTCACAACCACAACACCAAATCGATCCTTCACTCTTCCTCCTAAACATTGATGGTTACCTGCAATATTGCATGGGAACGCGAAGATGTTTCATTTACACGAGTTGGTTCTGTAGTTCGGTTCTGATTTCCTTGCTGAAGCAATGCCATAACCTGAAGCAACAAGAAAAAAAAAGTTAAAATGCTAAATGAAGGTTCAAACTTGAAACAACTGTCTAAGTTATACTCTTCTAAAGAAGCATCAGAAAATTACTTCATCCGTGGAATAAGCTCTATATTGTGTAAGCCCTGCTGCTACAATCCCCTATAACATACAAAATTGAGTGAAGTATCATCAGATATCTTCCAAGTGGAAACAGTACAAAGATTAGTCATATACTAGTAGATTAAACTGTATAAAGATTTACAAGCAATAGCATGAACCATCTACTTTTTGTTTTTTCAAAAGTGATGAATTAAACACCATCATCCCAACTTTAAGAACTCATATGTGAAGTTTTTGTTTTATCAATATAAGATATGAAAAGAGACCTGTTTATCTTCTCTGAGAACAAGAGGCCTTCCAGGAGAAAGCAAATCCCTGACAGATTCATTATAAACTTCAAGATAGGAGAGATGAACCACATGGCTTCCATCAAAACTTCTCTGCCTTATTTTACTGAAAAGATCCTTAATTGCCAAAACCATCACCCCAGGATTCTCCACTGTCCCAAGCATTGTGTAAGTCTTTCCAGCTCCAGTGGCACCATAACAGAATACCGACCCATTCCTCCCTTGCAAAACCGCTTCCACAAGTTCTGAAGTTCTGAAAAATTAAACTCAACCTTCACTTACTAGAGCAACAATAACAATGTTCAAATTATGGGCACAACTCACGTGATATATAAATTCAAAAAACAAATAGTTGTCAATAACTCACGTGGTGGAATAAACCTCTTGCTGCGAAGAAGAATCTGGAAATGCGGCATCGAATGTAAAGTGGCGTCCTCGAAGCCTATTGAGTCTGAGGTAATCGTTTTCATTGGCAAACTCCGTGAGATAAACGTCACGGCGATTAACGATTCTCACGCAGCACCGTGAACCCGCTTCCTTCTCCTTCTTGTTCATAGGCCTAAGCCTCACGAACACCAGGATCCTACTTCCAACCTTCCCTTGCTTCTCCGAACCCGCTTCCACTTTCTCCGCCGCCGCCATCGTCCCCATCGACAGTTTCCTTGCCACGGTGGCAGAATTCGAAATAGAAACATTTGTTGTTGTTGTGGTTTTTCTTGGGCACGAAAACCCGAGAATTCGGTCAGACCCCACAACGAAATTTTCCTTGGCGTCGTCATGGTTTGAGGGTGGTTGAGGCAACACGAAGGTTCTTGTGATTGTTGTGTTGTTGGGAATTGTGTTCTCTCGCATCACGCTTTTCTCTTGGGGTTTCAAAGACCCGTTCTTGAGAGCTGCAGAGGCTTGCTTCTGTTGCTCATATAAGAGAGTCAACGTTTTCAGCTTCTCCTTCAGGCCATGGTGTGGGTTTCTCATTCTCTGTGCTGTCGTTGGGTTCGGTTCGGTTTCGCCATGGTTCGGGATCATCTGAGACCGCGTTGAAACCGGCATTCTCAAAATTTTCTTGCTATCTACACATACATACCCAGAAGATTTCAGGCTCCACCCACGTCCACGTTTTGTTTTCTGATTCACAAAGTCGAAAACTTTACCAGGAAAAGCTCGAGGGGGAAGCTCAACAGAGTACAGCTTGAGGAAGAAGAGGAGGAAGAAAGAACAAGTCTGTGTTGTTGTGTTCGGTGTGATTTGGAATTTGATTTTGGGTGAACCTGATACGTTGGATTAGGAAGGAAATCGACGGCTACGAGTTAAGCTAGGTGATTTTGGAAACTCCAACTTTTGCTTTTTCCACACCAAATGTCGTGGTTGAGTTGGTTGACTTCTGTACAATGGGTAAAGTGGAAGTAGTGAAAAGAGGAGTGTGAGAAGATGTTTTGAGATTTGAATAACACGTACGTAACGGTCAAGTGTCAGCACTCAAACGGTTAGCTACTGAGTTGTGTGTGTGTGGTCCCTGTTTCAAAATTTCCTAATGCACGAGAATCCCACCTGCCCCATAAATAAGGAATTTAATATCCAAAGACATAAATGTTAGTAGTAAATAGTAATATATTTTTTACATTATCTTCTCAATGTCTTTCTATTAGGTATAATCTTATGCTATTCTTTTATCAAAAGAATAATTCTACATAAACAAAATAATTAATTTAATATAAATATTAAACTTTATCATTATTTATATATTTTTTAAAATCATTTTTAATATTAATAAAATATTTTATTTTATTTAATAATTTTTTTATTTAAGTAAAAATTCTAATACTCTTACCTACGAAACAATATTTTACATCCAGCTGTATTTAAATTAAACGGTTAAAAATTTTTAAAAATAAAAATAAAATCAAACAGCTTACACTTGATATTTATTTGTATATATGCAATTTTTTAATTAAATATATTTTTGTAAAAACATAATTAACGTAGCAACTACGAGTTGGATCTTATAATAAAAATTAAGATAAATATTATTTTCTATTCCAATAAAAAAATCATAAAGAGTAACTGAAAATCATAATAAATGCTACCTATATTTTTAAGATAATATATATATTATTTAATATTTATTTTATAAAAAAAAATATGTAAGGAATTTTATAGGAGGATATAGTAAATCTTTCTAAAAAAAAGTGAGTCAAAATTACTTTAAAAAGTCGGTATGATTCTTACACAATAGTAATGTGTTAAATAACGTAAACAATTATTTTCATAACTGGAGTTATAAAAGTAATTGTAAGAAAATTATGTATAAATATTTTTACTTTTATTATTATTATTATTATTATTATTATTATTATTATTATTATATGGATCAGTTTAATTCAATTTTACAGTAAAGAAAAATCCAACTGAGTTAATTGGTCCGTATTTGGAAAAAATATTTATTAAATTTAAAACAAACTAATCAAGATTAGGTTAATCCAATTCAAATCATCAAATTATAATTTTAAATTTTAATTAAAAATATGAAAAAGTCACAAATATATATTTTAAAAGTTCAATGATAGTCTATAAATTTAGATTAATTAAAATATATTTATAAAAAAAATTTCAACTCCAAAATATATATATATATATATATATATATATAATAGTGTTGGATTTTATCAGAATTCTTCTATTTATTAATACATAAATTCAAGAATCAAATAAACAAAATCTAACTTTAATTGGCTATGTCTAGATTTGGATCCAAATATATAAATTTTTTAAACTAATTTAATTGGTCGGATTTGGTTTGTTTGGTTAATTGATTTAATCCAATCTAATGAGCGACTCTTCATAATATTTTTTTATGTTATGAATGTATATTCTCATGAAATAAATTTAGAAAATAAAACAAGTTATTTGTCTTTCATCTTTTATCAGATATTTTTATTCTAATTAATGAATTATAAAACAATCATTAATAAGTTTCATATGAAAATTTCCGTGACAAATATAATTGTAAAAATTATAAAAGAAAATTTTTTATTTATTAAAAACTTAAAAAGAGCAAACAAAAGATAAGTAGTGAATTATACTGTGTAACCAAGATTCACGCAAGAGGAATGAATGAATGATGAGGGCAAGAAGGAAAAATAGCTGAAACTTGAACACTTACCCAAAAAGCTTGCACAGAACAGGATTTTTATTTGTATGCTATAATCATTATCAATATCATAACATGCGGTGCCTAATTTAGCCACACTCACACCTAACTCTGACATAAACATATTAGAATTCTTAATCCTATGAGCACTGTACCATGAATCAAGAGATAAAACATAAACCTGGTTGATAATTTTAGTCATAAATCATGTCCCTCCGTGGAAAAATCACAAGAGACAAAGTTATTTCACCAATTAAATTTGGCCTATTGTATTGTTTGATTGTTTTTAACTTTATCGCCCAAAGAAGGAAAATAATTAAATTGACATTCTTTTCTCTCTCTTCCCTCCTCACATCCTCTTGCACTCTCTTTCACACTCTCACACAAACACACACTCACTCATAAGCTGAGGATATTTCACCTAACTTGGTTTGAAGGTGTAATTGAACTTCAAAGGCAAGCAATACATATGATTAAATTATTTTTAAAATATGGTTATGAAAAGATTCCAACTTGTCAATTTTAGATAATTAAAATCACTCAAAAGGATTAGTGTTATTGAGTAAAATGTAATAAAGAATTTAGCAGTCATTTTTTATTTAATGAGATCTATATAGAAATTACTTAATTATAATAAAAAGGTTAAAATAATATAAAATTATATTGTTAGAATTTCTCAATTATTAATCAAACATCGTATTATGTAGAGTACAAAAATTCCTGGCATCTAGTTAAATTTACCAAATAGCGATCCTTTTGGAAGAAAATAACAATTGTAGTAGTATCTTCCCAAAATATGCAATAATTTATCGAGAAGTATTGTTAAATTTTTAATCTCATAATTTTATTTTTGTGGCTAAATTATTAATAATGAATATTATTAATTTTTTATTAAATATCAATTATATGATATTTTTTATTTAGTATCTTATTTAATTTTTTATTTCTAATATTTTAATAATTTTTTAAAATATTTATATTCAAATCCTCAAATATTAATATTGTCTGATAACATCAACAGTACTTGATACACTAATACAATAATTTTTATAACCTATTATAGGTATGTACATAGCTACTGAATTTTCATTTTTTATTTTTCTTGTTATTCCATATTTAATATGTGAAATAAGCATTAACAAGGGTTGGAGAACATAGTTATGGGGTTGCTAATCGTAGTATATTCCTAATTAAGTTATTTATTTCCATCATGATATAGATTTTCAATTAAAAGGTATCTGGATCTTTATTTTTATATGTTATAGCTAGTAATATAAAAATAACACATCATCACGCTAATAAATGTGTGATAAAATTAACTTTAAAGTATTTAATACAAAATATAAATTGTAAAGTTTTAATTAAAAATTTAAGCTATAAGTATTTAATTAAAAATTTGATAAAAACTATATGAACTAATTGATTAATTAAAAAAACAAATTATATTAAAATATAATTTATAAGAAACTATTTAATGAACAACTTCAATATAACTATCTTTAATATATTTTATATTTAACTATAATATTACTAAAAAGGTTGCCAATTCATATTGCTATAATACGTTTGGTATTGATTAAAACTTGAGAAATAATCGTTTTTTCAATTTATATCAGAAAACTAATAAAAATAAATATTTTTAAATTAGTTAAATAAAGTATATGATATTTTCATTTGCACTTAATCGATATATATATATATATATATATATATATTAAATAATCAAAGGTGTAATAAAAAAATCACATAGTTGTAAGTAAATAATAACTTGTTTTAATATTTAAACTATACTTTTTCATATTTAAAGAAGTTTATATTTTACACATTCCTTTTTTTAAACTTAACATTCTTTAAATAACTAGTGTATATACTTTTATGGAAAATGTTTCCTCTATATCTTATTTGGACATATTAAATATCAAGACAGAGAAAAAATATAATTAATAAAAATATATAGAAAATATAACATATTAATATACAAATAATATTTAATATATTTTTATTTTATTTCACATGCTTTCACTTGTTTCTCTCATTGAAGTGCACATCCTTCCACCTTAAGAAAACTAATTTCTAACAAAAACTATTTATGAATGACATTACAGCTGAATGCTACCGTAGGTTAACTACCTGGTAAGCGAGACATAATAATAAATAATCATGCCCTCTAAACTAATAATGCAGACGATACAATTATTAATCTCACAAAACCTCTGCGATAATTTTTTAATCAAATAAGGTATTTTTTTAGTGGCATATGTTCAGTTGATCTATTGAAGAATGATTAATCAAATGAATTATTTGAGCACCCATCAATTAGTTATCGAACACTGTTTTGCGGCTATTACCCTTTTCTTTTTCCTTTCGGCTTCGGAGAAAAAAACAGCAATGAAAATGTAATGGGGGCCAAGCCAACAATGTTGCTCACTACACTGCATATATTTGCCACATTGACTAGTTTTCCTTTTTATCTTTTGCTTCTTTTTTCATCTTTTATTGCATTTTAGTTCCTAATGTAGTAATGTGAAGTGAATGGAATATAATTAAGCACGGTGATAATGATGAAGGTGGTGACCAAATTCAGCTTATTGCCGTTCAAGTATTGACATGAACTAGGGCAATTTGATTATGATAATTTGTGTATGCGTCTAATAAAGTATTCCTTCATCATATTGTTTCATTTTTATTGTTCTCTTCCCCACGTTGCTCCAGTGTTCTGCCCAATGATGTCTCCATTTCATGAATGCCAATGATTAAAAACAAGAATTACAAAATGTGTAAAATACTCAGGAACCGTAATAACCAAACAAGCATTGATTAATATTTTAATTTCTAATATTTTTTAATTGACAAAGATAGTTAGAAATTTTTAAAACATGATAGAATTAATTTTAATATTTTTTATTTTAATATATAAAGTTCAAAATTAAGATTTTATTTGAAAGAAATTAAGTATATACCATTTGAACAATCATTTATTAATTTTCAAGACCTTAAAATTTGACAAAATTTCATCAATGATTATTTTTCATTCTGAAAAAAAAAAAAACTAAAACACACCAAACATGTATTATTTTATAGAGTAAGATCATGCTTGATGTCCATTTATTCCTTTTACCAACAAAACACAATACAATTAGCTAATGGTTCATCTTTTAAACATATTAACTAAAATTTAATTTTTGATTGTGCATAAAACAAAGTTATATAAGAAAGATAATTCCCATTTTAATAATTTTTACATCTCAAAAGAACTGGATAATTTTAATGCACGTGGAAAACAAAATTTATTCATATCCAATTGTTTTCATTTTTTGGTCTGTATTTTAAAAAATATTTACCTTTTTCTTATAGTTACATGTTTATTTGCAAATATAATTTATATTATCGAGTTGGTTCAAATAATATTTATCCAATTTAATAAGTAAGGTCTTACATTGACATTTCCATATAAAAAGAATTCTTACTGAGAATAATAATCTCGTTGTACTATAAAATTTTTTAACTCAAAATAATTATTTTCAACAGACCTCTGTAATCTTAAATAAAAGAAAAACAATTAGATCATATTACAAAGAACAAGAAATATGCAAAATATCATGTCAACAACAAAAAAAAAAGATAAAGAACGAAAGCAAAATAACTTTCGGCGCAATATTACAAAGCCTGAACAGTCCATATAAATTCAGGCCTAGCGTAGCCCAAAGGAACAGTCCACCAATGTTGGGCTCACATAAGATCGGGCCTAGTAAAAACTTAACGGGAATTACTTTCTGCATCTTTTATTTTTTTCGTATCCATCCAATTTTTTCAAATTTTATTTTGCGGAATGTAATATATAAAAAAATAAAACAGAAATAATAAAATTTTAAAGGGGATTGTTTTTTGCACCTGCCAAAATTTCTTTTTACACCCCTTACAGGTAAAAAGACAAAATTGTCCTTATCTATTAACCTTCCTTCTTCTTCCTCCGTCTTCTTCTCTTCTTTCGTTTTTCTTCTTCTTCTTTTTTTCTTTCTCGTTTCTTCCTGTATTTGTCATTATTATACTTCCTTCCTTGTTAATTGAATTTAGGTTAGGTTTTGATTTTTGTGGGAGAAAAACTAAAAATATAACGTTGGAGAAGACGAACGGACTTTATATTTCGCAAACTAGTTTGCGGAAGTTTAAACACTTTCCGCAAATTAGTTTACGGAAAACAAAAATGTACATTTCGCAAATTAATTTACGGAATACATTGATGCATTCCGGAAACTAATTTGCGGAATAGAAAAATACTTGCAAAGAGAAAATCTTGTTGCGGAAAAGATGAAGAGGTGTTAAGGGTAAAATGGTAATAAAAAAATTTCAAGAAATTTAAGGGTGCAAAAAAAAAAAAAGGACGCTAAAAATAAAGCCCAATTTTAAAAAGGGGTGTAATAAGAAAAAATGGGGTACAAAAAGTATGGGCCAAACTTAACTGTCCCAATCCGTTGGGCATTTGACCCTGTCCAATTCCGCGATCGCATGTGAACTTACGAAGAACACCCACGCACGTGCACACGAAGCGTGCGAAACTAGGGTTTAACGAATGGGAGAAGAAGGGAAGAAGAAAAAGAAGAGAGTGATTGAGGTTTAAGGTGGTGCAAAATCTGACCATGGCAGAAATAGAAGACAACCTTCAAGCCTCGCCTTTGAACGAAAGCAAGAAGAAGAAGAAGAAGAAGATGAAGAAGCGCGACAAAAAAAGACCTCGGGATATTGGCACCGAGGAGCTTCCAGAAGAAGAGGAGAATTTAAATAATACAGATAGCGAAGGAGAATCCTCGAAGAAGAAGAAGAAGATGGAAGGAGAAAGTGAGGTGGAAGAGAGGAAGGTGAAGAGCAACGGTGGGTCTGGAATTATGAGCACTGAGTCGTTTGAATCTCTGGGATTGTCTGAACCTACTCATAAGGCTATTATGGATATGGGATTCCACCACATGACTCAGGTAAACCTATCCTTCTTCTTGTTTGCGTTTTTAGTGTTGATTCTGCAAAACGACAAGTTACTGAATAAATTGGATGAGATAAATTTGAATGATTCTTAGTTGTTTTATCTTCCATAATCCTACAAATTATTAAGCAAAGCTTTCTTCGGTGATATTTAATATACAACTTTTGAGGATAGTGATTTTACGCGCAAGACATTAGACTTGATTCTATATCACCAATGCAGATTCAAGCGAGAGCAATTCCACCACTTTTGATTGGAAAAGATGTTCTTGGCGCTGCAAGGACTGGTTCTGGAAAAACTCTTGCCTTTTTAATTCCTGCGGTGGAGCTGCTGTACAATGTTAAATTTACACCTCGCAATGGAGCTGGTGTTGTTGTCATATGCCCAACTAGAGAGCTTGCAATACAGGTAGACAGATTTTGCTCATCTGTTGACCTTTTCTCCTCGACCTTGTAGACTTGGTTGCAAACTGGCTCATGGAATTATGTTTTCTTTGATTGGTCTTACTCTTTTTGTTGTTGTTGTTGTTGTTGTTTTGCAATGTTTACGAGTTTTATTATTTGGTTCTCCCCATTTGTTGATTCACCTTTCTTTTAGACACATGCTGTGGCCAAGGAGCTTCTCAAGTATCATTCACAAACTCTTGGATTGGTTATTGGAGGTTCAACTAGAAAGATTGAAGCTGAACGTATTGTCAAAGGGATTAATTTATTGGTAGCAACTCCTGGTCGTCTTCTAGATCATCTTCAAAATACAAAAGGATTCATATATAAAAACTTGAAGGTAAATTATTGGCTGTTCTTACTTCATACGTATCTCTATTTTGCTTCCATATAACATGGATATGTTTCATTGTTGACACTGACAAGCAATGCTAGTATTTATTAATCATGTCTTTAGCTGATTGTAGAGGTTTTCAGTGTTTGATGCTGATCAGCAATCTTATCATTTCTGGTATAACATTCATTTGATTGTTTAATGATCATCAGGGCCCTCTATTGTAGATTGCATGGCTACTAAATATCCATTATTTTAGCTGGAAGTTTATTCATCATGTCTTTTGGTTGATATTTTATTTAACATACCTTCTCACATTATTCATATGTCTTTACTTTTGGTGCTTTCTCTGGTCATTAGCTCAGTTTGGTGTTGTTTTGGGGGAAACCAGAATACCAAAATGAAAGACAGCCAGCATATTTTCCGTACCTGAATCTCTCTTAGTGCTGAAATATTATAAATAAATTTTGGGTTTAGAGGCTTTACTGTTTTCCATTTTGGATAGAAGGTTCTTGAACTTAAGGTCTTTCATTCAGATATCTGGAATACTAGTAGATGCACATGTACTTATGTAAGTGTAGATTCAGGATACTCTCTTATACTGGATTCCTGCATACTTTGGCAGTGCCTCATGATTGACGAAGCTGACAGGATATTGGAAGCAAACTTTGAGGAGGAAATGAAGCAGATTATTAAGATCCTTCCAAAGGTATATACAATTTGTGTCTCTTTCTCCTCTCCCTTCCAGTGATGCTCGAACCTTTGAAATTACAACAGTGCCTTGAAATCCACCCCATTTGCCCTCTGTGGATTGAGTTGTTAAACTGGAAAACACCTAAAAAAAGGACTTAAACAATTACAAATTTACAAGTGTCATCTTTCTCTTGTCTTAGAGGAAAAGTAATATTATGAATTCTACCTAGGAGTCTATTGACTTTGAATGTCAGAAGCTTATTGCAGTTAGCTTGTAATATTCCAAGAAGTACTGGTGTTTCTACCTTATCAAATAAATTGTATGTTTTTTCTGATAGTTATATGCAAGGTAGTCAAAATTGAGATTTTAACTAGGATCAGGAGGAGTGTTTAAGATCGTAAAACATGGAATCGTAAGATCCTACGAATAAAATATTTTCCTATAAATGCATACAAAATTCATAGATATGCATGTAAAATAGCATAAATAAGCATTTAAATCACCACAAACACTTAATTAAACAAAATTATAAATAATAAGATCATTAACAACACATAGGTCATAAACAACAACTTAAATATAAGAAAATACGAAATACTAAGTTCTTAAGTCTTAATAATAACAAAGATACTGTTTTACGATTTTATCCAATCTCACTGATTTCACAACCTTGTTTTACGATCTTATCCATCTTTCAATGTTCTGATCCTGCATAGCAGATCCAGATCGCACAGGATGTTGTGGCTTGTTAAGTGGCATGATCCTATGATCTGGACTGCTATTTTGCAACCATGGTTATATGTCAATTGAGTGCCAACTCCTCTTATACAGGTCCTAAATATGCTGGATCATCTAGCTCATTTTTATGCAGTGGTTAGGTTTTTATGCTGAGATTGTTTTCTATGTTTCTCATTTAATTTCCTTGCATTGTTTTATGCTTATTAAAACAGTACTATGAGTTTATATATAAGTATATGTTTTTAACTAATATCTGTGGCTTGGCTAACGGATCTGCTTCTCTTTGAACAGAATAGGCAAACAGCTTTATTTTCAGCTACACAAACAAAGAAGGTTTGTTCTACATTTTCCATTCTTCATCAAATTCTTTCCCAGAAATAAAATCCTAAGTCCAGAGTCTTCAATTGTTTAATATTTTTCACAAATTAATTTATTTCCGTTTTTTTGAGGATACACTAGAAATTTACGTCTGATAATACATTACTTGAAACTTGATAATACATGAAAGTGAGTGCGTAGTTCTACATTGGATTTATAATTTTCCTTATATATGTGCATTTTTTTGCTTCATATACTAGCATTTGATACTTGATAAAACTGTTTACTTGAAAGAAAGAAACAATAGGTGAAGGAAAACATATTGATGCATATTGATTGCTCATTGTTTTTGGTTCTGAATAATACTTTCCTCTTAAAATACAGGTTGAGGATCTTGCCCGCTTGTCATTTCAGACTACTCCCATCTATATTGATGTAGATGATGGGAGAAACAAGGTGATGTCTCCTCACTTTATCATAATGTCTGAATTTTGTTCACAATAATTATCATTGTCACATTATCTTTCATGAATGCAGGTCACAAATGAAGGATTGCTGCAGGGTTATGTTGTTGTTCCCTGTGCCAAGCGATTTATTGTTCTCTATTCCTTTTTGAAGAGACACCAATCAAAAAAAGTCATGGTCTTTTTCTCTTCATGCAACTCTGTCAAATTCCATGCAGACATTCTTAATCTCATTCATTTGAATTGCTCAAGTATTCATGGAAAACAAAAGCAGCAGACCAGGACTACTACCTTCTTTGACTTCTGCAAAGCAGAAAAGGGCATCTTGCTCTGTACTGATGTTGCTGCTCGTGGACTTGATATACCTGCTGTGGTATATTAATTTTCTTTATCAACTTTCATGAATATTTCTCAACGGAAAAATATGGCTCATGTGTATTAGGCTGCTAAGGTTTTGACTTTCCCCCCTACTACTTAGTCTACAATCAGTCAATCTGATAACTTGCTAAATATAAATAAAAAGATTAGGGCAACCTAAGACAGCTTCAGGAAAGAATTACAAGAGCACAATGGATAATCTTCGTATCTGCATAAAACAGTATAAAAAAAAAATGAGCATGATTATCACATCAACTCAGCAAAGTTTGTCGTATTCTTTGTATGGCTTTATGTCCGATGACACAATGCCTCTAACCATTCACTGATATAACAAGGCTAAAAAAAGACCACTTTATCCCACAAGAAGATGCAATGGCAAAGTTGTCCTTGAAAATTCTGTTGCTAGCCTCAGAGTAAGGGAAACACAGCTTGTGTTTGGCTTGCAAACCTACAAGAAATTTTTTTTATTAACTATATTAAGTACTGTAGTTCAAATGAAAGACATAATATTAGATGGGGACCTGGATTTCCAAAGGAGGTAAAGCATTTAGATGTTTGAAAAGTTGGGATTTTTAGCTGTTTTGGTCCTCCGGGTAAATTTATGTTTGATTTGGTTTGTATATCAATGGTTTTAACACTTGACAAACTATGTACTTATGTCGAAATATCATTAAATGTAAAAGATTTTTCCTCTTTTCCTCCTTATTTGTCTGTAGGACTGGATTGTGCAGTATGATCCACCTGATGAACCAAAGGTGCTTCCCATTTTTCTCTTGTCCAGTCAATATCCTTTTCTTTTTGCTCCTCAGTTGATATACAGTTTAACATAAATTTTATACTGCTATCAGGAATATATCCACAGGGTTGGTAGAACAGCTCGTGGTGAAGGTGGAAAAGGAAATGCTTTGCTTTTCCTGATTCCTGAAGAATTGCAATTTCTTCGATATCTGAAGGTCAGTTTCTCTCTCTTAACAATAGGAGATACTGAGCTGGCTGGTGCTGAGTTAGAATTTATTAGAAGCTTCTACTGTATGCATTTACTTTATCTGAGAAATTAAGGTTTCAAAAGAGGTTACTTTGGGAAACTTTGTGAGTATCTTGCCTAGAATATAATGCAAGCAGGAGGACTGGTTGCTACTTCCCCAGGCCCCAGGCCCCAGGCCCCGGAACCCTAATCCTTTTTTCTAAGAAATTATTCTTGGCTTATCCCAAATAATTTTATATTTATGCTTAATTTCAGGCAGCTAAGGTCCCTGTGAAAGAGTATGCATATGATGAAAAGAAGGTGGCAAACGTCAAATCTCACCTGGTACGTTCCTTCTTCCTTGTGCTTCATTAATATTTTATTTAATACCGTAACCTACCTCAGCTTATCTCACCAAGGATTATCTGGATAATGCAGGAGAACTTGGTAGTCAACAATTTTTATTTGAACAAGATGGCTAAAGAAGCTTATAGATCATACATATTGGCATACAATTCTCATTCCATGAAAGATATATTCAATGTTCATCGTCTTGATTTGCCGGTAAGGCTTTCATAGTGTCTTATTTTTTGTATTATCTTCAATGATTTTTAGAACTACATGAATATGAATGCCTATGGGATACATGATCTGAATTAATTTAGGTAACTCTGTAAATATGCAATTATGCACTAATGCTACACCTGACATTTTACATCTTTAAATCATCTCTTACCTTGAATTCTTGTCTTTCATTTTGATAAAAAACTTCAGGATAAGGGAAATTGAGATTGCTGACTTGTAAGAATAAATTACTGGATCTAAAATAATCGAAGAGGCAACATATGGATTAAAAAAAGTTTGAATTCCTAGTAGGGTGCATCATATCCTGTTAGACATTTGCTAAGTGCAATTGGTGGGTACAAGAGACTGGCAAAGGGTTCAGATCCCGCAAAAATCTCATAATATTGATTGATCCTCTTAAATTTGGAAGTGAAAATTTAATGTTATTGACAGCCTTTTCTTGTTTTTTCTTAATAATGAAAGGCACATACAAAGGGGGAAAGAGAGAGTTATCGTCTTACCTAAATACAAATTATTTGAGTAGTATAACATTTAGAATGTAGCATACAAATACAATATGATAATAACAGTTTCCTTACCTGAGCAGGCCGTTGCTGCTTCATTCTGTTTTTCAAATCCACCAAATGTGAGTCTGAACATAAACAGCAGTAAGCAAAGGAAGAAAATGCGTAAAGTCGATGGAAGTAGACATGGATTCAGCGACAGCAATCCTTATGGAAAGAGACATGCTGATGATAAGCGGCAGTTTGTGAGGCACTAGCAGTAGACCTACCGCGTTATACAGTGGGTGTTATTTCTTTGCATCTGTTCTACACCCACAAAAAGTTTTGCTATTACTCCTAATTTTATAGTCATGTATTGTAAATTAGTCAAATTAGTCATACAACATTAGATTATTCAAGCGATCAATTCTTCAATTGAAATTTTGTCTGCCCATTCTTGAACTGTAATATTATTCTACATGATTATTGGGTTCCCATCTTGTTCCAGTTTTTTTTTTTTTTTCGTTGTTGTAAGTTCTATCATTAACTTTTGTAGTAGCCTTTTTTTTTTGTTACATTCATTAGTAGGTTATGAAAAGCAATATCAAGTCAACAGTGCTAAAACATGAGTCAAACGATCCATATTTTAGTTATTATAACGTCTGCTTCCAAAGATCTGTATCAGTTTGCTCCCCAGTGTTACTTGCCACGGTGTGCTCAGACGGAAAGTTTTGGCTACAGAGAAATAATTTTAAGTTCTATTCACCAAATGTGAGGCATATTCATATTTCAATTTTATGTTTTATTTATATGAAAAGTAATTTTGTTTTTGCTTTTTTAATATATATTTTAGTAAATGGAAGAAAAATCACTGAACCTATATAGCTAGATTATTGAACCGGTAAAGATGTGGAAGGATATAAATAACTTTTTCCTCGCCGATTAAAAAGTTGTAAAATTAAGGGAGATTTTGATGGAGAGTTGTATAAGATGTGCATTAAATATGATGAAATGATGGAGAATTGTATAATGTTTGAAGAAGAAAACGTTAATACATTAAATTATTCGAGGTTTAATTGAAAATCATCTATTTTCTTCATATGAATCCTTTAATTTTGTACACCGGCCATAACATTATATATTCTTTCTATTAGCATGAATCTTTCTTAATTTTTGAAAGTTTAAGCATTTAATAATTATATTCACCGTTTTATTTTTCGTATATTTTGACTCACCTTTTGAGAAGAAAATTCAAATGATCTTCTTGATAAAATTTATAATTACAAAATCAAATATAATATAGAAGAATGATCCAACATATGTGTGCACACATATAAGATTTTTTTTTTAACAAGTATCCTTTATATGAAACAATTAAGGTTGAGTTAACTACTTTGATACACAAAAAATTATTTATCACTATATATATTATAATCTCAATTCATTTACAGAATATATTTGTGTGTAAAATGTGTTTTGAAAATCTCGTATTTATTAATAAAATGAAAATTGAATAGTTATTGACTAGCAAAATATTAAAAATATTTTCAACCATTCAATGCGCACATTATTCTAGCTTCAGATTACTATGCCTCATGTTTCTTTTATTAAATCAAGATTTGTACTATTCTGTTTATAAGTAACCATTTAAAAGAACTTTTATTTTCAATTCTTATTCTTAAAAATATTTTTTATTTTTTATTATATTTTATTATTATAAAAATAATTAATAAAATTTTTAAAAATATAATAAAAAATTACATGATAATTTTAATATAAACAACAAAATTAATTACCTTTCTTAATTCACATGAAATAGCACTTCTTTATTTATATAAAATAACATTAAACAACAGACAGAGACATATCAGTTATATCGTCCATTCATTATCAGAAAAAAAAAAAAATCATTTTCAATGAAGGGCATCTGGTGACAAATGTAAACCACTTGACTCATAGGAAAAGTCATGATAACATTAATGAATAATGATAACATGATAACATTAATGAATAATGAAGTCCAATTCTTCTAACAAATGACAAAATACTTAACAACAAAACACCTAGGACTTTCGTAAACCTACCACTCTGATCACTCAAGAATCAAGCATAAAGCTGCAGGACTAAGATTGAGAGAACAAAAAATATGGATGTTGATTTTACACTGATAGGAGTCATTTCAGCAACTCCACCTTTAGAAGGTGATTTTTGAGCATTCTCATTTTCAGATTGTGGTGAAGATGCTGCCTCTATATCCATTACCTTAATGATCATCTTCTGTCCTCTGTCACAGTGTCCACTAACCCCACTTATGAAGTAGAACAACCCAGGCCGGTCAAACTTGAACACTGTGTCACCATTGTTAGAGAAAAATAGTGGACGAGAGGAATCGCATTTTTCATACTCTTCTTCACTCACCACCATAACCGAGTCTTTCTCGTACTTGAATCCTAAACATAGAAACAATCCCAAAAGCTCAAAAAAAAAAAATCACGTTATGTGTTTCTTCCAACATATTTAAATGTATTTGAAAGAAAATGATTATATATAATACATGGGCACTTAAATTGTTAAAACGTTAATAAAAGAAAAACAAGAAAGAAAGAACTTTAGAAGCCCTTTGGTTTAAAAAAATATTTTATTTTTATTTTTATTTTTTTCTTTATATTTATATACACCTTATTTAAAAGTTTATATAAAAAACAAAACAAAACTCTGAAAGAAGTAAACAAAGTGAAAATAAGATAATATTTTCATAATTAAAAATAAAAATAAAAATCGTTTTCGCAAAGAGAAGAATCCCACATGTTGTTGTGTCGGTTTACATGTGAAGTTACATAAGGGTATTGTTTAAGTTGTTAAAAAGTGGTACTTACGAACAGTGTCATTAACTTTGAATCTGTTTTGGGATGCCCATTGATTGTACATTTGATCATTGTCCTTTGACTTGGGAACAACCCAACCATCGTGACCTCCAACTTCAAACTCAGTACAATTGATATGGGAGCCAACACATAGAAAAATCAAGCAAAGGAAAAGTGAGTATGAGGCTTTGAAGAGAACAGCCATATTTGGATTTCTAGGGAACTCTTAGTAGTGTGTGCTCTCTTGCTGTGAAAGAGTGGAAGTGTGTTTTGAGAGATGGGGTTGTTTAGGTTGGACTTAAAAAGAGACCTCAAGTTTGTTAACGAGGAAGAGGGAGAGAATTGAGGTGCACGTATTGGGGGGTGGTGGGTAGGCTTTGTTAGCTGAGGGTAATATCTTAAGGAAAACGGTCTTGACTTGGTCTTAACTTATTTTTAAAGCTGAGGCTGTTGAGTGAAATTAGCTGATAAAGTACTGAGATTCTTCAAGTCACTTAAAATTATTATCCATGTGCTATTAAGTATTAATACCTGCTTCATCTGATTTGATTCTACATCCATCAAGTTATTCAACTTTGAACTTGTTAACAAAAAAAACAAGGGTCAGCAAAAAAAAAAAGGATATACTAACATATGTGAAAAGAAAAGCTTTGAAAAATATTTGGGTAGCAAGAGTAGTAGTATATTTACTTGGATTTTGTTCTTTGCTTAGCTTTTCTTGTGTCAAGTGCGCTTGTTTGGGATTCTAGAACAAGTTATTTGCCATTGTATTAATGGATGCTGCAACACTGTTCAGCATCTTTTAATAGATTTTGTTGACTAAATCAAACATACCGGCTCATTATTCACCAAAATCAGAAAAATACTTTCCCGTGATTATAAAATTATAGTATTAGTAATTAAGTTTTGGCAAGTTCTGTTTGCAACATGCACGTTTGCTTCTTTCTGATAAGTGCCTCTTCCAACATTGTTTACTTTGCCAAAAAAAGTAATGAGAGTAGTAATACTGTGTTCGAAGAAAATCCTGTTTTGAGGGGGGGGACAAGTCAGGGAAAAGTGTATAGATGTGCTAATTAGATCAAAACACATTTGTATTTTTTTGGGCCATCATAATGCATGTATTAGAAGCCATAAAGTAGATTTTAGCTATAGATGACAAAGTTAGAATCAAACTTTTAATGTGGCTACTTCTCTAGGCTAATACATATGGTGGTATCAGGCTTGTCTAATATGAGCTAAAATGACATATTCCACAGGAAAACATTAAGAACTCCATTTACAGTGAAAACCCACCAAATCCCATAGAAGACACAGCTAGACCCTCCCAAAGAGGCCACTACAATGGAATCCTCATAACTCCCTTCATTTCTCTTGACAGTAGAAACCCCTTCAGATATAGTAAGTTCCTGCACACAAGGTTTTAAGCCATAAGGCATTTGATGCCTTGGTTTGGCAATGTAACAGAGATTTGCATTATTCCAAGCTGCAAAACGCATTCCCATTTTCCTATAAAACCTTTCTGAGAAGTCAAGTCTCCCTGCCAAGTTATTTCCATTTACATGAAGAGCTCTAAGACATGGCAGGTTTTCCAAACTTCTAGAGAGACTTCCAGAAAGATTATTGTCACTGAGGTCCAGAAATCTAAGCCTTTTCATTTTTGTCATAGACTCTGGTACAGTCCCTACCAAACCCATGTTGGAAAGGTCCAAGGCTTCTATGTTTTGGAAATTTTCCCACTTTATTCCCAAGAGATCACCCCCTATTGGGTTGTTGGACAAAACCAAATCCTTTAAGGAAGCTAGTTCTTTGAGTGTCCTAGCCAACCCACCTCTAAGTTTGTTATGACTAATATCCAATAAAGTAAGATTCTTTAGCCTTCCCAGTTCCATTGGAAACTCTCCCTCTAGCATGTTGTTACTCAAATCAAGCTTTAAAAGTGAATCCAAAAATCCAAGTGTTGGTGGTAAAACTCCTGATAGATGATTCCTGCTTGCATCAAATATTAAAAGTTCCGAAAACCCTCCATAGTTGGCTGGAACCTCTCCCACCAAATAATTTCCTGCAAGGACTAGTTTCCTCAACTTGACCAAATTACCAATACTTAGTGGTAGTTCACCTGTTAGCCCATTTTCTAGCAGTACCAAAGATTGAAGCCTCCTAAGCCTGCCAATTATGGATGGAATGGTCCCTACAAGACCAGGATTTGACCTAACTGTCAAAGATTCTAAACTATGAGAGAACTTCTCCCAGTTTGAAATAGGGAGTTTAACAGGATTTTGAGTAGGAGAAAGGAAGCAACTGGACAGTGAGAGGACTTTTAGGTGGTTGAGATTGAATAGCTGTTCTGGGAATTGAGCATCATGTTTGCTGATGTGGTAGTCGTCAAAAACAGGTCCAATGCTTACAGCAGTTACATACCAGAAGCCATCATCATATTGCTCACAGGAAACTCCCTGTAGATTATACAAAATATAGAACCTTAAAGTTGTCAGAGACTCTGAAATAAAAATGATAAGAAATGCAATCATAGTAATGAAATACAACCCTGCTGTTTGTTGTAACAGTTTAGAATTAATACACTATTGTTCCATTAAAACTAGGAGTGGTTCAGACTGAAAAGGTAAGCAAACAATAATATAAACATCATCTGTTTGATATTTTTGCTTTAGAAGTTCATGATTTCAAACCTGTATTGGAGTCCAACCACAAGGATCTGGATAAAGATATGAACCGTTCCACCACTTTCCAACGAAACCTTGAATGACAGTGTAGATGACTTCCTGCTCTTTCTTCTTCATTGGTGACAATAAAGAGTCTTGGCCCTTACAAAGAGAAAATAAAACGAGTAACACAAAACAAGGAACATAATGGCACTTCCGTGAGAAAATCCTTGTAGTTGTAGCCATTATTTCAAAGTATCAAGGTAGAAAATGTTACTCAGGAAAATGTGTAGTTTCAAGGAGTAGAATAGGCAAAACTCTTTGACCAATCAAAGCAATGTAGACTTGATCTCAAGGTTGCACTAACTATGACATGCAAGAAAAAGGGTCAGTAATAGAGTACTGAATTTTCCTGAAGAGATAAAACAAAGGGAAAAGTTCAATGCCAAGAGCAATTGAGGATGAAGGATCTAAAACAAGCCTAGCTAATAGACTCTGGTGGCAAAAGTTCTCAAGGAAGAAAAGGAAGAGAAACTAACAACAATAATGAACTGAAAATGAGACTATAAAATAGCAAATGATGCATGCGAGGGGATGCAATTAAGAGGTTTATAGCTTAGAAGTTCAGCTGTTCAGCCTATATAGTGTGTATGCATGTGCTTTTCTGTTATGAAAAGGTCAACTAGTTATTGATTATAATAATTATGTTCTACTATTTTTTCACCGAGCTGTTCTCATTATAGATTGAAGGATAAAAAGAAAGGACAAACATCCCAAGATCACATTTTCCAACTTCAATAAATATCAGTTTTTCAACTCTTTTCATTTCACTAAAAATAGCCAGACTGAGCATAGTGCCTTTCCATACATAGTACAAATGACGCAGTAACAGAATTTAATAACACGTTCTCATGCATATATAGTACAAACGTGAGTGTTACTATTGTACTAGTAGATGTAACATTGCGTAACTGGAAAAGTATCGTATATTAGGTGAAATTTAGAAGCATTTTGCATCTGTGTACATTGGAACCAATGGAAATAAGGGGTCTGATTAAGAAGTGATTATGTAATGATTAATGTGATACAATGTAGAGTCTGAAGTTGGGGTAAGGTTTGACTGTTTCAGTTTGGAACACCAGCGTCTGTTTACTTTCAGAAAATATTTTCTGTTTTTATTTTTATTTATAAAAATACCACCTTGTTTTCAATCTGTATTTTATTTTTAAAATTTTTTACTGTTTCCTGTGTAAAATGATAAAAGTAGAAAATAGAAAATAAAAACAAAAAATATTTTCTAAAAGTAAACATGCCCTTAACTGTTCTTCTAGAACACTCACATGCACATATGAAATACATGTATATATTATTTATACCGATTTACAGCAATCTTCTATTATTAAAGTGCTAATAGTTACGAAGTATTATGATAATTTGTCAAACACTTGGTTAGTATTCAAGTTGCTTATCCTTATTTTCTTCTTATGATTTTTGTACGAGCCCACAATGTTATATTATTATTGCTGTTGTCGTTACCTTATTAATATAAAACTCTAGAAAAATTATCAAATAAATTTCATAAGTTACCTTATTTTAACCTTTCATTTTTACCGTAAAAAAAGTGAGGCTCATTTTTCTTTAAACAAACAGTTCTTATTAACTAGTACAAGTTAGTAACTCCAATAATGATATTGGATACGATACAGCTGCTTAAAAGCAATTTTAGCAACTACAGTCTATAGTTACTCTATATTATGAAAAAAAAAAATTAACCATTTATTACAAAATTACCAATAGATATGGCCCATTGGTAGGGGTCAAGATTTAGGTAGCCAGCCTAAGATTTTAAGTTTAAATTTTCTTATCTTTGTTATCAAAAAAATAAAATAAAAATAGCATAACAGATCTAATCAAATAATAATAAAATAATCATGAATATTTAATTAGTGAATTCATTCTTAAAACAGATAGTAAAAATATATTTATTTGTTTAATAAATTAAAATTATAATGTATTTTAAATTAAATTAAATTAAAAAAATACATGTTTCCTTATTTCATTTAGAAAAATCCATGCTAGACCCTTCTTTTTTTTTTCTGTAAAATGGAAATGGTAATGCAAGTGTTGTTGCAAATTCAAGTTTGGACCACCCTAAGGCCTAGGAAGGGCTAAAACTGGGTTCACCCCACTGAGTAATAAATCTGTTGCTGCATGCAATGCAACTGCAAAGCTCAGAGTCACGGTCCAAGTCCTTCTCTGTTTCCCTTCATCCAAGATAATTAGGCCCTCTCTCCCGCCATTAATTTTCTTATCAATAGGTGGGTGTAAAATGTACACGTAATAGGGCTTTATCATATGAAAAATGATCTTGTTGACCGGGAAAAAAAATTCTTTTGAAATTTATATATACTCTTTGGGAGAAAAGAGAGACAGAAGGAGAACAATCATAAATTAATAAATGCAAACAATAATATAACAGGAAAGGAAGATAGAAATTAATAAAAATAAAGTGTTATCAAAATTTCCTCTTGTCATTTCATAAGTTCATATTCTTTTTCATCTTCAACTCTTAGTTGGTATGTTTTTCAAGGGTGAAAAGAAGGAAAATAGTTGAGAAATGAAGTTTATTCTTTTATTGAAGAAAGATAAGGGAAATAATTTTTGTAGGCCATAATCATATATTCACCTACATTTTTGTTCATTTACATGCATTTCTATTAGATAATGCTAAATAAGAGGAGTGATAATTCTTGTACTTTTTCTCTTTTTTTCCTTGACAATAAAAGATATTTTTGGTATCCTATGTTTAAAAAGTAAAAAACAAAGGTTACATACTCCCTTGTTAGGTACACAGGTGCAAACAAAGTTGGATAAATAGATTGATTTTACATGTGCTTTACCTTCTTCCCATCCCTCCATATATACTCAGGGTGTTGGGTTCGAATAGCTGTATATTAGGCTTTTATTCTGTATATTTTCCTATCTTTCAAATTAAAGTGGAAGCTGGACTCTTGAACCTATACTTTATTTTGATTTAAATCTATCTTTAGTTATTTTAAAAATCATGAATTTTTTACGATTCATACTTTCATTTCACTGCTAATTCTTTTAGATTGGACTGTATGTTATTTTAATTTTAAATTTATTTCAGGTTGATTAAGTTTTTAATTTTAAAATTAAACAAATTTTTATTCTTTTATTGTTGTTGTTTTTACATTATTATTTTTTGCCTAAATGTCTGAAGGATTATGGTAGACTTAGGATATGAAAAATTTTAAAGGTTCATTTGGAAGATAAGTTAGAAAAATAAGATAGGACAATTTTTTTCTATCTATCTTTTATCCGATATTTATTCACTAGTAGAATATGATAAGTTTATTCAATTATTTTATTATATCTTATTTTTTAGTATATGATATAATATCATAAAATTTTAAAATATTTTGTAAGATATAAAATTAAGAGTTTAAGTGAAGAAATTTTGATTTTATTTTAGGTGTAATTTGAGGTTTTATATATAAATTTTTGAATAAAAGATAATTAAATCAATTTAATTTGTAAATTTTTTGAATAAAAACTAAAAACTAATGAATTTTAGATAGAAGAAAATAGACAAAAGATTAAACTTGATTAATTTTAAAATTAAAAAGAAACTTAATTAGCTTTAAAAAAGTGAAAGGCCAAAACTATACATTATTTATAGGATAAAAATGCAATTAAGCTTATTTTTTTATTTAGGTGATGTTTGATTGTATTCTTTATTTTTAGTTTCTAAAAACTATTTGGTAAAACATTTTTAAGATATTATTTTTGAAAAAATAAAATAAGTATAAAAAATAGAATAATATGGAAGAATATGAATTATAGAAAACTTAAAATAATTAAAATTTAGTTTTTTAATTCAATTTTCAGAAAATTTATTTATCAAACAATATTTTTTAAGTTAAGTTACTGAAATTGATTTAATGGTAAAAAATTAAAAATTAAAATAGTTTATATAAAATCCTACGCTCAAACTTCATTACTTTTTACTTTATAAAAAATAAATTTTTTAATTTTTAAAAATTTATAAACTAAATCTATTTTTATTTTTAAATTTCAAATTTAGTTTTAATTTCTATAAAATTATTGTAAAAGTTAATCAACCCATATTATTCTACCTTCATAAATCCATAAAACACAAACAAACAAAAATGATTAATTCACAAAAAATTTGAACCATCCTAAAAGAATAAAATTTAAAAATTTAGAAAATAATAAAAATTAAAAATATATTATTATTATTATTATTATGATTAAAGTGGAATCATAATATTTATTTTAAAAGATGAAATTAGATATAGATGTAAAAAATTAAAATTGACAGTCATATTTTTTATTTTAATAATTGAATTAAAATTATTTTAAAAATAAAAAATATATAAAAAATAACTTAAATATCTTTCTAATTGAACAAGTTTTATTTTGAAAATTTAAAAACCAAAAATTCAAGGGAGCTTAAGATAATATCCTGAATTACTTTCCAAGTTATTCAAGGTATATAACAATGGCATTAACTAGAATATTGTTGCTAACTCCATTTCAACAATTTCAAGTGGGCTCGCACTTGTAGCAGGTAAAAGATCATTTAATTTAGAGATTTTTTGAGCACCTAAGTTTTATCGAATAAGGAAATGCCATGAAGAACAATATCGTTCGCCATCAGCAGTGAAATGGATAAACAAGAACAAGTTCCTTAGCAATAGAATGAAGGGTAGTGTGGTTTTTTAATTAGAGATTTGGGCAAAAATTGATTTGAATAATTGAGAATGACCCACTATAAACCAAATAAAAGAATCTTAATATACCATCACTGGATAAAATGTAGTTTTGCAGCTTAAAAATGATACAAAACCACTTTTTGGGGCGGGATATAGAAAATTTGCCAATAGCAAATTTGTGTTGAATGGTCTTCGTGGGATATTTTACTATTTGAGGTTTTTGGTTTAAATTAATTGAAAATATATGTGGCAATTGATAATCCTTGCAAAACTTGCTCCATATCCTCTTTGAGTAATTTTTTTAGAAGATTAATTAAATACAACACAAGATCATGATTTTAGGACATACCAATAGAAACCAAAAACCCTTCCACTTTTGGCAGTTATGCTAACTGATCCAAATAGATACTCCGAAAGCAATTGAAGAAAATTAGCAGCCAAGACATGTAAAAGCAGGAAATGCAAAAGAGCAAGTAAAGCAGCAAAGAAAATAACTGAAAAGCACTTTGTTTACTTGCATAGATCCAGAAGAATCTGTGAATGTTTGATTGAAAACTAAATGGACAGTTGACAAACAAATTATTTGAGCTTCAGATTGAATTGCCGAAAGATCACATAGTGGTATTAGTTCTGATCGTTTCCTCAACAGAATCTAGCGACAAAGAAAAATCATTCATCAATCTATTCAAGATGTCAAGAGCTTTCAAACTTGCTCGTAGTTTCCAAGGTATTTCTGACGGAGCCATAAAAGAATAGAAAAGACTCAGTAGGTATTCTGTCATCAAATATTCAATAAGGAACACTTCTCCAATTTTTAGAGATGTGGAAGAGGTGTGCCATGGAACCAACTATGCTTTTGATAACAATGAGTTGAAATTACACAAACACAGGTTATTGGATAAACCGATGGCAATGGCTGAACTGAAAGAACAAATATAATAAAATTCCAGAGAATAATCACCAGTGCATAATAATTGCATAACAACACTTTTGGAATCATTCTTATTTTTTATAATGAAATTTCTACGCAACTGAGACAAAATATGGCTTCTGAGAACCTTCTGCAAACAAGTGACCGACACTAGAATGTTGAGGATGACCTCTGCCTCTCGTGTCTGAATCAATGATATGCAAAATAAACAATAGACGTAGCCATAAGGGAGCTAAACTACAACACTCCAACTAGTTAAAACTAATGTTTTTCACAATACAATTTTTAGAAAAAATGTTTCATACACATTCTTTGAATGTAAATACTTGAAGAGTTTTAAGAGAGATGGGAAGGAAGATATTAAATAGATGTTAATATTATTAAATAAGCATGAAACATTGTTTATTATTAAATAACATGAGGTAACTAATAAATCTGATACAAAATCTTCTTAAAAGTAATCTAAGTGCTAGAGTAGAATGCTAGCAAGAAAATTAAAATCATGTCAAACTTAAAAGTAATCTAACTGCTATGCCTTTAAAGAAGAAAACAGGTAAAATAGGCAAAATGATATTGCAAGCAACTAATATGAAGAGATCAATAGTAAAAAGAAGGGAAACTGGAAATATCTCCTCTGTCTCTATTTATGCTATGTTTAGTAAAAGGGAAGAAAAGTGAGCAAAAAGAAAAGTATCTAAAATTTAAATTGAAAATATAATAAAAAGAAAAAGAAAAGTTTAATTTTTTTTATCTAAAACACCAATTTTATCTCTTTTTATTTTCTTTTTAACCAAAAAATATATATCATTATTCCTATTTAATTTTACTTTCATTATTTTCCTTTCAAATCAATCTTAATTAAGAGTTTATTTAAGGATGTATGGAAAACTTCCACATCCACCCCTGATTCAACTTTTCATTCTTTGAAATTCATTCAAATTAATAAGATAAGTTAAGTTTATAATTAATTTAAAATGAAATAAAATTAATTCTAAACTATTAAAATGTATACATATATTATTTTAAATTATATTTTTATTAAGTATTTTATATTAAAAATTGTTAGAATTAATTATCCAATTATAAAATAAACAAGACATAAGCTCCAAGGCAGCGAGATGGAATGTTTCCGGAAAGAAACAAAGAATAATTGGGACTACGAGGTATCACCAAGACCTTAGCAAGAACATTTCACTAGCTTAAAAAAAATTAATGTGTTAAGATACATGATATTTAAGGATGCATTAAGAAAATACAAGAAATGAAACCAAATACCGAATAAAAAATAAAGGAAAAACGAAAATGAACTCAGATCCTGGTCAAAATCTTCAGCGAACTTCATTTCAGATCTGAAAACGCAATAAGAAGTGAGGGAAAAGGATGAGATAGAAACGGAGTGGATATCTACGCAATAAAAATAAGAAAAACAAAATCAAATCAAATGAACATAGCAACGCCAGCAGATCGTAATTGCGAAGAACGAACAGAGTTGGACGGGAAAAGGTTCAGCGAGCAAAAACATTGATCCAGCGCATTTCTTTAACCAAGGAAACACAGTAGAGAAAGAGAAACGGAGATATGGAGTCTCTCTATTAACCTCAACTGTGATTTCCTTGATTAGAAAGATGAGATGAATCAGAATCAGCGATTTACTACTCACAGGGAGGTCAAAACGTATTTATAAGTGGAATTTAGGGTTTAGGCTTACGCTTGCTGCTGCCTCTTTATCTGTGGGAGCGGAGAGTGAAAAGAATTTGTTTTCCGCAGTTAATAAATTTTATTTTTATGTCTGTTTATATTTATCTTATACTGAAATATTTTCTTTTCTAGTTATGAAAATGAGAGAGGGGAGGTATTTTTTATTTTTTATTTTTAAAATTATTAGATACTTTTTCAAAAATAAAAAATTAATTTAGCTTTTTTAAAATTTATATTATTAATATTTTTTCATTTATAAAAAATTTAAAAAAATATTTTTTTATTTTTATTCATTTGAATAATTTAATTTTTATTTTATTCTTACTTTATTTTTATTTTTTTATTTCTTTACCTCCTATTTTTCAATTTATCTGAATAAAACATCACTCTTTACCCCCAACAATTTTCGGCCCATTTCCAACTAGAAAATATCTAATATGGGACCTTTGGATCGTCAGAATTGTATTTTCTTTTAGCTATGAAGTTTTTTTTTTTTAAGTTGTTCAGGAGAAAATAATTTAAAGAGAATATATGATTCTCAAGCTGTTCAGTTAAACAAAATAAAGTAAAAACTTTTATTTTTTCATTTTGAAAAAGGTATAAATTATACTATCTGTATAATTTTAAAACTACGTTTATTGTAAGCGAAATATAAACTACATCTTAATATATTTTAATATAGATAAATTTGTTAATAATAATGAATAAATTTTTTAAAGAATATTTTTATTTTCTTTATCTTCTAAGGAAATTAACAACTGATTTTAAATGTTATATTATTAAATTAATTCTCAAATTTTATTAGGTAAAATAATATGAACACTCACGTCATCAACTTCGAGTTTTTAATTAAAATATATATTTCATCTTTAAAGTTCCAAGATAATATATGAATAATGTTGAAACTTACAAAGAAAAAAAAACTTTAAGATGTTTTGTTCAGGTTAAAATAAAATAAAGTTCAACACAGATTAATTTCTCAACAAGTGGTGTAAATCTTCGAAATCCTTATTTTTCCCTTATGCTACTTATCTTTTCAATATATAAGTAAGAGGATGTTTTGTTTATGTCCTTGAAAATATTACTTTATAGGTTTTGGTTACTTTGATATTCACAATTCGGCAACATTTTATTTTAATGTTAGCTGCAATGTTTTCTTTTTATTGGTCGAATTTACAAACTTGGAGTAGACATTACGATTGGGTTTTGTGTTCTTAACCATATTATAAATTCTTGATGTACAATCTAGTGTTTCTCTTAAATCATAACCATATAATTCTAATTTTTTTTTATAGAAGATCAATTCATTAATTTGTGAAGAATTTGTATGATGACTTTAAATTGTGCTATTATAGAAGGAGAGATCAATTATAGATGATCAGGTGAGTGTCAAGTTTATTAAAAAAAATGAGTATGTATCAACGAGAGGAGATTATTTAAGCAAATAATGATATTATCAAACAAAAATGTTTATACAGCATTTAAAAAAATAGTAAATGTGACAAAAATGAAGAAAGATAGATGTATTTGAGAGATTTTGAAGTTTAATAGAACTAGTATAAGACGAGATTCTGTTTTAAGCGAAATTAATGATTTATAAAAATGGTGAGATAGAAAAATTAAGTTGATTAATTATATTTTTATAATATTTTACAATAAAACTGCTTAATGTAAATAATAATGATAAAAATATATATACATGTAGATATTTGTCGGTATATCTCTAATGAACATTTACATATTTATAAAATAGACGAAAATAAATATAATATTCCTACTTCACAGGTATCTATACATATTCATAAAAATATATTTATCAAATATATTTAAATTTTTATGATCTTGCAACATTTAATGATGACACACTTTATTTTATACTAATTACAATAATATTAATAATATTTTAATCAACAATAATAGTATATAATGTTAATTTAAGTTATAAACTAATAATATAATATATTTTTATACAATATTTTTTATATTTTTAAATCTTAAAATCTTAAAATATTAAAGTATCTATTATCTTTATATATACTTACTAATTCCAATGGATATGAATAAGGTGGCTCCTTGTTAACATCCTTAATTACAAAATATTTATAATTTATTTATTTAATATCCTTTTGTTTAGTACAAAGCTGCGTAAAAATGATCATATTAAATTAGTAAATTTTCCACTTGAAGAATCACAACCTTAATTGTTTCCACATGTTAAAAAAAAAACTCAAAAAGTCGAAATATAGATTTGGAAACTAAATCACACATGGTCCAAATTTAGAGATACTAATTTACAATTTATATAAATTATTTAATATTTTTTGTAAAAAGTTATGTCACAGTTTTAATTGTAAAATTTATTAAAAAGAGATAAAAAGATTATCTTGACAAGTGTTGTTGAAAAACTTATTGAAATAAGTTTAAAAACTTATAAACTATTTTAATAAAATTAAAAATTTATACTTTTACAAGTTTTTCCAAATACTTCAATTATCATATATCAGTGATAACTGGTTGTGTGATTTAATACGCTTTTATATTGATCGCATGTCCAACATTTAATCATCATATTTATTTAATTTGGTAACTGAAACATTAATTATAATAAATTCGGTAGTTGTTTTTGACCAATCTTATTTACGGCTACTTTGATACTTTCCTTTTTTATGTTTATTCGAATCCAATCCAATCGTTGTGTGTTTATATGGATTTTAGCTGAAATGGTTTTCTAATCCAAATTCCTTTTCGCAAATATGTTAATACAAGAAAGATTTCGGTATGATTCATACTTTTTCATACCCCCCCCCCCCATTTTTTTTTATCAGTGGACCTTTTTTTAAAAAATTTTGTTTTTAAAATTATTCCTCCGTAAATATATAAAATTATTTTGAAAATTTAAAATACAAAATTAAGTTTTTAAGGTTTAAATTTTAAAAACATATTTTATATAAATATAAAATAATATTTAAAAATTTAAATTCTAAAAATATAATTTTTAAAATTTATATTTAAAAATTTAAAAATATATTTTTAAAATTTAAATCTCAAAAGTATATTTTATATAAATATCAAATAATTCTTCTAAAATTTAAAATTTAAAAATATAAAATATATTTTTAAAATTTAAAAAATAAAAAAGATATGGTTTGAAAAAAGGGAATACGGAGAGTAAATGCCATTCGGTAAATTCTGATTTGATCAATAAAAGGAGATCAGCCCAACCCAACCCAAACCAACGTTTTTTATTCGTAGGTTCGAACATTGAGCACAGCCACAATCCAAACGGGGCCTTTAAATTTGATGCAGGCGAAGGTGAGTCTGGAAATCACCGTGATCACGGTAGCCGCTACTTCAGGCAACCGCGACTGAAACAGAGCGCATTTGATTCGAAGCCGAAGCTGAAGCTGAAGCTGAAGCAAGCGTTGGCGTTCCCCTCTTTGCTTTGAAATCTGAATTGTAGAAACACAAACATGGCCCAAGATTCTGAGAAGAGGATCCATTCCATCATGGACAAACTCTTCCATCCTCCCAAATACCCATCCAAACCTCCACCTTCAAGGTTCTCTCTTCGATCTTCTCCTCCGTTTTCTATCCATCAAATTTGATAATAACATGATACGAATAACAAGAATCACATATCTCTCTCGCTCTTCTTTGTTAATACTGTGTAGTCGTAGTTTGCTAAATTACACTTTCCAGTTGCTAGTATTGCATCTTGTTAGTTCAATTTGTTTGGTATGAAGTTAGATTTGAATACTTTGGCGCGTGTCCTTGTATGGCATGCACTCAAAATTGATTTTTTTTTTTAACTTTTCTTTTTGTAGGAAATAGGGATTTATAACGTGTTTCTGTTTGCAGTTCATCTGGAATGCAACTATCTGGGAGCAAGAAACGGCCTTACCAATTGATTGCATCAGGGGTAACGGAGTTGCATAGGAGAGGGGATATTGCTGAGGGTCAGCAACCTTCCTCATGTACTGCTGCAGCTCCCCAGGGACCGCTCTGCCGGCCGTGGGATCGTGGTGATTTTATGAGGAGATTAGCCACATTCAAATCTATATCATGGTTTGCTAAACCCAAGGTTGGTTCTAGTTTTCTATCTTCAATCTTTTTCTTTACCTGTTTAACAAATCAACTCTAATGCTTTTATTATTGTATACCTGCATGTTAGGGTCATGGTTATAATTAAATATTTTTAGAGTAAGTGTGCTGTGTGCAAGTGCCTGTAAGGAAACCAGGTAACTAAATACCAAAGAGGTAGTTACGTGACAGTGAACTGAGGAACAATGCTTAAGGAAGACAAAGAATGGAATGAACCTTTTTGTTTTACTCTCCATTAACGAGCTAAACAGGGGCTTTTCTAAAGGAATTCCCTGCTGTAATGAAGTAAGAACAAGTGATGATGCCTCATATGATTTGTTGATCCTCTGTTTGTATACATGGCTTTGACAGGTGGGATTGTCTGGTTGTTATATTAATAGTCTGGCGTTCTTGCTAGTTTAAGGTATTTTTTTTCCTTGCATTTGGGCTTTAACAAAAGAGTTCAGACAAAAATTTTATGGATTTGGTTGGCAGTTTCAACCATATGGTCTGAAACAAATCATCCAGTGATTCCACGTGCAAAGCTAATTGATACAAATGATGAAGGATTTATCTAAGGTTGAAGGGGATCAGTATTTCTCACGTTGTTAGTTTTGGTGAAAGGTTTTATGTTGTTGCAATACAAAAGAGGGCCTTGTCTCACATCGACATTGTATGTCTACTTATGGCTCTCAGATTCTGAATGTATGGTGCTGAGACATGCTGTCTTGTAATGCATGTCTTTGATGTCACTTTTTTCCTCAATGTAGTCATTCTCTTTCCTTTAAAGCTGGTGACTCTTCTAACCACTAATTTTATTCTTGATCATCCATTGGCTTTAGACATTTCCTCCAAATCAGTGTGCTTGACAAATTAGATAGTGATCTAGGCCTTAGATTTTCTTGAGCTCATTGCATGTTGGAGCCAAGCCTGATGAATCCTCCTTTAGTTTCTGGGCCATGGAAATGCTATTTAAGATACACTTTTTCTAATGGAGGGAGAAAAGCTAAATTGTTTTTGGCTTTCTGCCAAGTTGTTTGCTTTCATTTAAGAATATCAAGGGTTCTGTTGATGTAACTATTTATCCTTCTTGACAATTGTTAGTGACGAATAACACATTAAGTCAGTTTCATCATGGCATATCATCTCCTTCGTTAGAGAATTCCTCTTGCCTCATGCTTCCTGACTTCCCTTTGTTAAGACATGATTCAAGTGTATTATTAGTAAAGTTTGGTTTAGAGCCAATCTCCTTTTTCTCACTGCTTCCCCATCCTGTTTCTCTTCAATTCTATGTCTTACCATTTGACTTCTAATATTACAGATAGTGAGTGCTGTAAATTGTGCTAGAAGAGGTTGGATCAATGTGGATATTGACACCATAGTTTGCGAAGCATGTGGGGCACGCCTTCTTTTCTCTACACCAGCATCTTGGAATCAGCAGCAGGGTATGCTACTGTTCTCAATAGTTATATAATTCACTGCAACATACAATTATATGGATTTTCTAACTCGAATGTCTTCTATTCAGTGGAAAAGGCAGCCTTGGTCTTTAGCTTAAAGTTGGATAATGGACATAAATTACTTTGTCCATGGATTGATAATGCCTGCAATGAAACACTGGCTCGATTTCCTCCTTCGACTCCTCAAATATTAGTTGACAGTTTCAGAGAACGTTGTTCTGATCTTTTGCAACTATTGGCTCTTCCAAGTATTTCATCTTCAGCAATAGACTACTTGCAAAGCCATAGCCTGCTTCTAGAAGACTTTCTTGGACAATCTTTCATGCTGGAGTGTGGAAATGGATCTGGTGAAAATTCTGGGATTGGAGATGTTAGTAGTCAAGAGGAACTGAAATTGTATTATCAGGTAATAACAGGTTTTCTAGTAAGTTTAAAATTCTTATTTGTCCATATCAGTATGGCCAATTACTGATATATGATCTGTTACATGTATGTTGGTCTTTCTTTGTGATTTGTTTTTTGATTTTTTTCACTGCTGAATGAACTTGACACTTTCTTGCCAGATAGAATTTGTCCATTGAGCCTTCCTATGTTTGCTTGCAGGCTTGTTGCTTTAATTTAAGATTCTTCATGTCTTTTCTGCTTAGGCACTATTTTATTGGTTGATGAAAAACCTGACTTGATCTGCTATTTATTTGCAAATGAACTAGAGGTGCTTTAAATAATGATAGTTAAAAAAGAAAACTGGAAACAGACCCGGTGTTTATATTTGTCTTTGCCAATTTTAGCATAAATAATGGTTTATCCTGGCTTTTTTTATTACCAAATGGCTAAATGCATTTTATGAATGTACTATTTTGTATAAATAAGTTTCCATTATCTCAATTTTTTCTCAGAAAAACATCTTAATGTATATTAATATTTCTTTGTTTCCTCCCCTTTTAAATAATGTTTAGTGGTGTTAAATTTTGCAGGCTCAAAAGCTTATAAGTTTATGTGGTTGGAAACTTCGTTCTCTACCCTACGTAGTTGATTGCAAGGATATATCAGATCAGTCTGTTAAAAATACAACTATTCTAGATTGTTCTCAAGTAGCTGCTAATGTGAGGAATAACAATGAGCTCATTGTCCATTCTGTTGGCACTGATGGAAATTTCAAGGATTCTATTGGGGAACAAATGGATCCCAATTCTGCAGTTTTAGATTGCACCCTATGTGGAGCCACTGTTGGGCTGTGGGCATTCTGTACTGTTCCCCGTCCTGTGGAATCAATCAGATTGGTGGGATATGCGGAAGTGAATGGTAAAAACGCTTTTGTGAGCCCCCATTTATTGAATAAAAATGATCTTGAGAATAGGCAGGCTGTAACTAATACCATGCCTGATGTTGCAAATTCATCAAAGGATACCTCAAGTCTAAATATGACAATTGCTGGGGGTCCTCCCCCAACAAAGCAAAACTTTAAAGCAATAATATCTCTGCCAGTTATTGGTCAGAATTTAAGGGCTCGTCTTTCTTATGATTCTAATTTTAAAGATCATATTTCTGTCGATGGAGGTGGTATTCAATCAGATTTACAGGAAAAAACTGATAACACAGTCAATGCTTCTTCCGGACATCTTGTTCCTTTGTCCTCTGAAATCTGGGAAGTTTCTAACTGTGAAACTGGTTCTCAAGCAAGTATACCCGATTCAGCTGTAGATGATGCTATAGCAGGCACCCCCTACACAGGACAACCTTCTGGTCTTAAGGATAAAATGCCTGTAGACACAGAGTCTGACAAATTGAATAGTTCAGCTGCAGAATATCCTAGTAGCTCTCAGGTTAGAGATTGTTTATTTGTCAAATCAACAGTTAACTATGATACTAGTAGAAAAAATTACTGCTTAGTTCATGCTATGACTACTTGTTTGGAAGTTCATGTTAACTATCCTAGTAGTTCTTGCTATGACTTGTTTGGAAGTTCATGTTAACTATAATATTTCGTGCAGAAAGACTTGACAGAATGTGAAGCACTTTCTGTTTCACCCAAGACTTTGGATGGAGCAGTTAGTAGTCTTGAAAATCATGGAGTCAAAGACAGAGAAGAGAATCCTAGTAGCAGTGAAGATGTACATTCTAGTTTAGGTAAGTACTACATTTGGTAGTTCCTTGAAAAATCAATATCACTGAATGCTTATTGTTAATTAGAGTGTGACATACATTCTGTTTGGTAGTTGCATGATTGTCGGTTTTGGCATGATAATATGTGGTTCACTACTTGCACCTAGTTAATTTATTAGGAAAATGGAAAGTTTAAGAATCTTCTTCCCTTTCTTTCCAGGAAAGTTTAAGAATCCAACTCTGTCTGATAAAGCAATGGAATTTGATCCAATCAGGCAGCATAGACACTTCTGCCCCTGGATTGTATCGATAAATGATGGGGAACCAGGGTGGAAACAAACACTATCTGCTCTGTATCATCAGAAAAATCATTTGCCGCATTCACCAAACAGATCTCCATCATCTATGTCCATTGTTAAGGTATTTCTCGCAGATATTATTACTTTTACTTAAACATTGGATGGTCTAGTATATAGCATAGTACATTGGTGGATAGCTACATCATGAACAGAAGTGCTTGGAATGACCCTGCCTCCTTTTTATATAACATAATGCAATCCATTCTTTGACAAACCTATGATCGGCATTGGATAGGATAAATTGTTTAACAAGATCCCACTTTTAACCTGTCGCTCAAACGAGTCTTTTGCGTAATCATGCAAAAGTCAGAATAAATGATAATACTCTTGTTAAAAAGACGGAAAGCCTGAGAGTAAGGGATTTTAGTCTTTTTAATATTGTCTTAATTTTATTATGTGACGTGTTTGCCAACATTGGTGGAAGTTGCACCTAGCTGTTCCGTTCATGGTCTATGAACATCTACACATGCCTAATTGCCTGTTGAAATGTTACCTGAGGAGTTTAGTATCTTACATATAATGTGTGTGTGTATGTGCAGGTGGATGATCCTGTCGGTTCAATTCGAAAGCTTTTCAAGTCTCCACCGACGAGAAGAATCAAGCTTACTCAGATTACGGGCCAAAATGCAGAACCGATTGGGCCAAGGGGATACGAGGGGTCCTAAGTCATGAACACCCCCCTCCTACATCTAGATGTTGTGTATACAGCCTTTTTTCGTGGCTTGTTATTCTATTTAAAAGCCTTGAAAGTTGTAATTGTTGTATCAAAAGTTCAATTATTCTTTCTTAATTATATCTGGTTCAAATCCCGCTCCTAACGAACAATTATTTGTTTCTATCTTGATTCCTGTGATTCACGGTTACTTTGCCTTGTGAAACCGAGCTGTAATATTTTTTTCCTCATTTGTAATACTGATGGCAGACGTTACATAGGGCTGGGCCATAATGGAGATTGTTATAGAATGTGATATGCCTCTTACACCAATACATGAAATCAACTGGAGAAAGGAGTGAATACAATTTTGTGTTACTCCATTACACCACAGTTTGTAACAATGACCTTCGAGTAAGGGCGGTTGAATCCTCTTTCTGCTACGACAGCTCTCTTGTCTCCTATTAGCTTTGCTACCCTGTAATATCATTATAATTAGTAATATATCATAGATTCAGCTTCAACTGTAGATAGCAGTAGACAAACGCAACAGGTAGAAAACAAAAATGTCATGCCTGAAGATCTCAAACTATTTCAAACAAGTCAAATTGGACTTTTTCTATGACTAAAATGTTAAAAAATAAAATAGAATACTGTCTATTCGACTCACCTAAAATATGGAGAGCCTGTATTCTCTTGTACAGTTTTTACCTGACCAATCCTCTGCACAACCTCCATCCCTCCTACTACCCTTCCAATTACAAGCGATGATGCATCCAACTCTGGTGAATCCTTTATAGCAATGACAAATTCTGTTCCATTGGGATCAGTTCCAACTTCTTCTTGATCAATCTCCAGTTTCCCTTGTTTTGCGATCAGCTTCAACTTTGGAGGCGGTTTTGATGGGTCTCTCACAATAATGCCTACACTTCCAGCTACGTTTTTAGTCCCAGGACACCTCTCATACGTACTCTCCCATTCCCGAACAAGACTGTCAGCTTCCAAACTGTTCCCTGTCCTGTTAGCAATTTCAGCATCCACACCGTAGGATCTAAGACCACCATGTTGGACGTAATTGGGCATGATTTTGACAAACTCTTTTCTTCTGTAGCTAATACCAGCAGCTCCGCTTACAATCTTGTCAAACCTATCAACTCCTGCAGGGACATCATCTCCAAAGAGCCCTATAGTAATGCGACCAACAGGTTCACCGTCAATGGATATGTCTAAGAATACTTGTTTGGTAGGTTTTCTTTCGGTGCAGCTGGGAGTGGCAATCAGATTCTCTTCTGGTTGATCATTGTCGCTTGTGTTAGCAACATTTTCTTCTGCTCTTGCTTTGGATCTATCCACTGCTTGAGCACCCAAAAGAAGGAGCAAGCATGAGTTGCTGAGCTCTCTACGTGATAATCTGCATTCATGTTTGACGGTTGGAAAAGATGGAGAAGTGGGTATTAGTTGGAATGGCGAAAGTGATGGTGCTGACGTGCGAGTTGGATGATTGAATGGTTGAGGGAAATATCGCAGTACTCTTGAGTTCTGTAGCATTTCTCTGTTGTTGCTTTGGGCACCGCTTGGGAATTGGTTTATGTTGGTGTCTGCATCAGCTGTTCTTTTTCACAGGGAGATTATGGGATTTAGAAAAAGAAACAAAATACAGAAGACCAATAGATAGATAGAGTAATGGATACTGAGGTGAGGAGATTTCATGGATAAGAATGATGGAAATGGCTATGTTCTATGGCAGTCATTTATTTGTTTCTTGTCAGAATTTTATGTACACTAATTTATGTGGTTCCTTTAGATATTGAGAAAGAAATATGCGGAAGAGGGACCATTTCTTAAACTTGCTAAAGTTTGTTGAATTTAATTTTGATATATTGTTATTTAAAATTTTTATATTATTAAATAATTTTAAATATAAATTTTAAAATAATTATATAAAAATATTTTTAATTATATAATAACTTTATAATTAAAAGATAATACAAAGTTTTTTATATTTTCGATATATTTCAATTAAATGCATTTTTTTCTATAATTATCAAGTTTTTCTTTATATATACGGTATTTTTAAATTTAAATAAATTTTATTACCCAAAAATATATAAAAAATTAAATATATATTATATAAATATTTTCAAATTTAAATAAAATTTATAAAACAGAATTGCAGATGCTTTTATTACAAATAATGAATATGATAGTATATTAAGGAAAGAAAATATTTAACCCTTATTTTTTTATAACTAGGTACTTTAAACTTCAATTTCCTTTTAATTAATTCTTAAACTTTACAAATTATGTAAATAGATGTTCTAAAATTTTAACTAATCCTTAAATTTGACCTTTTTTTAATGAAAAGTACTTATTATTATTTTTATTTTATAATACTTTTTGTTTTTATTATTTATTGTTTTTGGCTCTTTCTAAATTCTAAATTTTATTGTTTTAATGCTTAAAAATGAGTAATAACCAACGGAATTAATGAATGATTCCGATTTAAGATAAATAAATAGTTTTTTTTTTTTGGGTTTTAACTCAATTTATGAAAAGCATATGCAAAAAGATAAATATTAAACATCAGTTGAAACAAAATTAAAGTTAGAATATCTATTTATACAATTCTGTAAAGTTTATATAAGAATTAAAATAAAGTTAAAGTTTAAGATGCTTAATTATCAAATAAATAAAGTTTAAAGATTAACTAGGATGAAACAAAAATTTAAGATGTTGATTTAAAAAACAGGTAAAGTTTAAGGGGATTAAGTGTTCTTTTCCCTTATATTAATAGGGCTAAATGAAAAAGATATATCTTTAAAATTTAGGAAGAAATTAGATAAATATCTTATTGGAAAATTGATAAAATTTTAAAATTATCTAAAATAAAATTAAAAATTTAAATATCTAATTATACAATATATAAAAATTAAGAATCCACTAAGGTAAAATTAAAGTTTAATATTTTTTTTAAAAAATAAAAAATAAAAATATTTTAATACTTTCTTAACTTAGTTAAATATCATTGTTTTATGATAAAACAATTAAAAATAATAGTTTTGAATGAAAAGAATTTGTGGAACCAAACTTTTTCCTTTTTGGAAAAATAGGAGAGAATGAAACAAAATTAAAATAAATTTTATATATTTTATTATCTCAGTATAATAAACATATTTTTAATTATTTCTTATCATTTAAAAATGTTTAAAATTAATTAAAAGGTGATGTTAATAAAATATTTTTTTATTAGATATAGGAGTACGAAATACTAAACAAAGAAAGTGGCTTCATAAAAAAAAAACAAAACAAAGAAAGTAACTACTTTTTTATTTTTATTTTTTTCTTTCATTTATTTATTACTTTAAATTACTTCATACATATTAAAAAAGTTAATTAATAATATTATTAAAATTATCATACAAGTTATTATTATATCCTCTATATTTCATCGATTAATTTTTTTAAAAAACTAATATTTTATAAAAAAAAACAATAAATATTATCTTAAATTAAAAAAAAAGTAAAAACAATATTTTATTTCTTCGATATAGAATAACATTTTCCCTTGGGTACCAAAACAAAACGCTAGGGAAAAGAAAAAGAAACTATAGGTGAGTTTTCATTAGATAGCTGGGCGGGGTTTGGTTTCAAGTTACTAGGGTTTAAGAACCCACCCACAAACGCTGCAACATAAAAATGTCGAGCACCATGGCTACGCTCTCACGCAGGTTCTATCGCTCTTTGCTTTCCACTCCAAACCCCTACCACCAGCTTCCGCTATACTTCTCCACCACCACCTCTAACGATCTTTCCGACACGGAGGAGGCTGAATCAGCCTCCGCCGAATCGGAGCAGAAGGAAAGGATCGGGTACGATCGCCCCCTGGAGAATGGCCTTGACGTTGGCGTTTACAAGGTTTATATAATCTAAATCCAAATTAATTGATAATTATAATAATTAAGCGAGCACGGGTTCATTGCATTTCATTTGATTGTTGATTGTTGATTGGTGAATGGTGCAGGCCATATTGGTAGGGAAGGCGGGGCAGCCTCCGTTGCAGAAGAGGCTTAAGAGTGGGAAGGTGGTGACTCTTATGTCCCTCGGTACCGGAGGAATTCGCAACAATCGGAGGCCACTCGATAATGAGAACCCCAGGGACTATGCCAATCGTTCTGGCATTCAGTGGCATCGTGTTACCGTTTATCCCCAGCAATTGGGAGACCTTCTCATGAAAAACGTTCTTCCTGGGTATGGGACCCTATCTCCTCTCTTCATTTCATTCACAACTTTATCGTTCGTTTAATTAACAATGTTATTGCTCCTATTTTTGCAGTTCAATGTTGTATGTTGAAGGGAACCTAGAGACTAAAATTTTCACCGATCCACTTACTGGTCTTGTCCGTCGAATTAGAGAAGTTGCTATTCGTCGAAAGGGTAACTCTTCAACCCTTGCTATTTTTTCCTTTTTCTTGTTTCTGTTGATTCCTGTTTACTGTCAAATTGGTTTCATGTTTAATGCCATTTTTTTCTTCACGTTTCCTTAGACTGTTGTTCTTTTGAACAATTTCATTTATATACGTGTTGCCTTGCCTATGAATAAGAGAGGAGATTAAGAGACCGAGCATCTTATCAATTAAACCTCGAATTTTATTATAGGAAGAATAGGGGAAATCTCCCTGAATGTAGATAAGAATCTGTTCAATTGCTAAGATGCTCTGTCTCTCTTGACCTCCCCTCTTACTTCCAGTAACATGCCTTATTTCTTCGATCAAATATCCTAAGTCCTCCCTAATTAACTAATGCAACATATCTTATTTCTTCAATCAACTAACCTAACTAACTAATGGGTATCTATCATATTTATGCCAAGGTGGTCAAAATTGAGATCCTGGGAGGGGAAAGAAACAGACAAATAATGGGATCATAACACGGATCATAAGGTCCTACTTAAAATACAAAGTTATATTTAATTAAATATATATAGTTATATACATATAGAATATCAAAATTAAGCAAAATGATCTTAAAACATAATTAATTTTTATTAAAATTGCAATTAGAAATGCACAAGTCACAACTTGTAAATGAAGTAAAAGTTATAACTCAATGTAAAAAGGCACAATTTGTTTTATTTATTTACTTATATATAAACAATACAAGTTTTTGTACACAAGAAGACATTTTTTCTGTACAATACCTATGTAGAGAAATTGCTCATCCGAAAAAAATGGCCAGAGAACCTGCACTGGATTAAAAGGAATAGAATGAAATCAAATACAGTTCAAAATGCATAGAGAGGGGTTCAAATGAAGATGAAACAATCAACAACCAGCACTCCAACGCAAGTCAGACTCTCAGGTGCAGCAACCAGCCTCAAAGGATGGGTAAGCAGATAATGGAGCACGAACAAAGAGACTTGGAATTGTGTTTTAGGGTTCTGTTTGTGGACTCCCAAGGTTGATTTTGGACTTTCGCATGCTATTCTCCAGCCTGGTCACCCAAAACAGTGAGATTGGCCATTCCAGACAATTTTCATGATCCAGCACAGTGATCCCACCTGATCCCACTGTTTTGCAATCCTGCATGAGTCAGCACACTCAGGCTGCTTAGGATCAATGAGTTGCACAATCCTATGATCTGGCACATGATTTTAACTATTTTGATTCCGCTATTGAACCAATTTCTACTTTGGTCCCCATTATTCATGGACTTTTACCTTTTTTTTCCCCCTAAAAACTAAGAAAAATTTGCTTTTAGAATATCTCCAAATGTCGAGAGTTATTTAGAATGTTTTAGCATTCTTCATAATATATCTAAGAATATCTTTCGATATATTACAGAATCTCTTGGTCATCTAATTGAGGAAGCAATCTTGGGAGTTGTTTCCTGTTTTCATTATAATTTAGCTATGTTTCCTTATTTAATTAGTGGGTTTTGGCATATACTAGTAGCACTAGACTAGTGCTTGACCTATTTATTAGTATATAAATATGACCTTTGGGTTAGTATTTTGTAACATCATTACCCGCAATATAAATCTTCTATCTTGTGATTCCAACTTTTTATTCTTCCTTTTCTTCCTTCCGTGCATAAACCTTGTACTTTTAACGTTAGTTTTTGCCATGGTTGATCTGTTCTTTGGTATCTATCTGGTTTTACTCAGTTTTCTATTGAAACATAAATTTCTTCTGGAAACCACATATGGAAGCCAACAGAAGTAGTTTGCATGATATATCACACTTCTTCCATGAATTTTTTTAGAATAAAGATTTTAGGTAACTTATGCTTAAAATAATGTTTGGCATGTGACAGAAGTTGCTTGAGAGCAAGTTATCCTGAGTCCTTTACCAATGGATTTGATGCAATATGATCTCCTGTGCTTCACAGGTCGCGTTGTATTTTTAGGTCATGGGGGTGATGCTGAGCAACAGACACAGGAACAAAATGACATGAGGAGGGCTGGCTATTACTAACGTGGATGCGTGAAATGGGAGCGGTGGATTTGGTTAACAATGAGTATTTTCAATTTTGTAATTATGTTCTGATTTTTACCGCAAAGTTGGAATTGTTATACCGACATTTGTCACGAGGGAACTCTTGGTTCAACCGATCTTGTTTGTACTTTCAATGAGCAATTCAGGGAACATAGAGCTCAACCTTATGTATGATGTAATAGTGCAATTATTGGAGCTCAACCTTTTTTCTTCAAACAAAGTGGCAACTGATGCTTCCGGCACCAGACTCATTAAGCATTTAGTGTATGTGGATTAGTTGAAAAAATTATTATTTTAATAATTGATTATGTTTATAATTAATTATTATTATACTTAGATTGTATAATATAAGTTTTATGTATGTTGGATGGAAAATGATTTTAAAATAATTTATCTTGTTTAGATTTTTTATATAAAAAATATTTTTATAATAAAATTAATATGAATTTGTAGTGGTTGAGCTTATATTTAATGGAGGAATTCATTAAGGATAAAAAGAAAAATGAAAGTCTATTGAAAAAGGTGATAATTTTTAATCATAAATTTTAAAATTTTGTTTATTTTTAAAAAATATAATAAAATTATAAGTTGATGTTTAAAAGTTATTAAATGAGATTGAATGGTATTTTTTTACAGTTTTTTGTGTGCATAATTTAAAAAAAAAATAATCTCATTCAAATACACGGTGCTAAGTCTGTCCCTACCAGTCTTAAAAAGTTATGGACTATGCCAACTGGATACTTCTTTGTTATTTAACTTATGCATAATCCTTCCAAGATTCTTACTAAACTTTTCTGAAGAAATCATTGCAGATCTATATATTAATGAAGTAAAACATAATAGGATTGTGCAATTCTGTCTCGTGCTGCCATATAATCTCGAGAGGGTAATTATACCATTCTGGAAAACGAATAAAAGGTGGTCCCAGTTCTATAGTCCATGAATAAAACGAATAAAAGGTGATGGTTCCACTTCTAGAGTCCATGAATACCCAGACAACCATCTAGCTTTTCCTCCCAGAATGTGGTTTCGATGGAAAGATTTGAGAATACAAACTTAACATCCTTGATATGAAATGCATTACTAAAAGGCAATAACGAGGGATATCATAAGTTAAATAAAAGAATCTAATTGGGAATGTTTGCATCATTAATTTATGACATACAATATTAATAATGACAAGGATATCAAAGATTGTGAAGTGTTGATAACATAATTTGAAAACTTGACCTGAGATAATAAAAAAAGGATTGTGAATGACATTATGAACAACAGCCTAAAATTTTAGCATCAAATTGATGAAGTGCCATCATAATATAAACTGGACCATTGCAACTGCTTTTGTTAAATTGATCTTTTTTAATTTAGACTACAAATAATTATTATTTTTTTATAATAGACAATTTTGTTTAGGTCGAGAATATTTATAGTATAGTGAAATTAATTTTTCTATACAAAAGATTTAAGCCCGAGAGATTAAAATATAGCACTTGGGTTAACCATTTATTGGTTGAAAAACTAAACTTGCATAATTGTTTGTAGAAATATTCTAGTTAAATATCAAAATATAATAAAAGAGATAAAAAATAACAATTTAAAATTTTACTATTATATTTATAGCGTATATGTAATAACCGTCATCAAAGCAGTATTACTTCCATAAAATGACACCTTAAATAAGCTGTTAAAACTTTTTTTAATCATTGTTTTACAGATAAAAAATAAAAAACTTAAATATTTACTTCTTACTCTTGAGAGGATATTTTAAAGGAATTATTTTAAAAAAATTTTAAAAATTTTAAATTGAAAAATAATTTAATTCTTATTAATGTTAATATTTTAAATATAGCTAAATTAACATTCTCATTAACATCGCCTTTATTTGATAAGAAAAGAAGTGGTTTTTGTTTTGATAGATAAAAGACAAGAGATTTATTTTCATGAAAAAAGTATTTAAAGTTCACATAAATTAACGTTTTCATTGACATCACCTTTATTAATTGCTAATAATTGTGACTTCATTCAACATGACCATGACAAAAGCATTCTCAACACCATGTGCCAAGCAACTACATATCACACGCATCAACCTTCGTATTATATTTTCGTGATGAGCGCATACACTTGATATGACATACCAATTAAGAGCATTATTTACATTTCAAATCTACCTAATACCACTTCCTGTTATTATCATCACATAATAGTGTTTTTCTTTTTTCTTTTTTTTAGATGCCGAAGGTGAAATTTGAAAAATTCTCAGTTAATGGAGATGCATGTGGCTTTTTAAAATGAGTACTTAATCGCCAAAGCATAGTATAAAACATGGAGCTAGTTCTTTTCCTTCTGGGTGTCTATATATGGACATAAATTTTCAACTTGTGAAATTGACTATACACTAATTAATATGACAACCACTTTTTAACTTTTCATTTTAGTGATTTATTTGGGAGAAACTTGAGATAGCGTAGGCATAGCAACCTGTGCTTTTGCCTTGTTGAGTTGTGGGCTAATAAATTTGAAGTCAATCAACATTGAATTAAAGGCTCCAACTGTACAGAACAGAAACCATCTTCCCTAGAGAGAGAAAGAGAGGAGAGAGAATGGATGTGAGGAACATAGCTGTGGTTGTGGAAGACGTGGATGCAGCAAGAATTGCACTACAATGGGCACTTCACAACATCATTCGTTATGGAGACATAATCACTCTGCTCCATGTCTACCCTTTAACAATATCCAGAAGCAAAAACAAAGCTCGTTTTCATCGCCTAAGGGGCTTCCAATTAGCACTTTCCTTTCAAGACATTTGCAACAATTTCTCCAACGTAAGCCCTTTTCTTGTTCTTTTATGAATTGATTTCTTATAGATAGTCATTATTACCACTATTATTACTATTATCCTTTCATTAATTTTGACTGATTTTGCTTGTTCAAATTAACGATTATGTGCTATAATCTTAGGATTGTGTTACAGACAAAGGTTGAGATTGTTGTCACGGAAGAGGATCAAGAAGGAATGAAAATTGTTGCCACAGTGAGAGAGATTGGAGCTTCAATGCTTGTGGTTGGCCTTCATGATCATAGTTTTCTTTACAAGTAAGTCCTATGCCAAATCTTTTTGTTTTTAACACAATTTCATGACTTATATTGGTGTTGAATTCAATACATAGTTGGGGTGGATCATGGATGATATTGATGGTGGGAATTTTCACTCTTTAATTACTTATTCAGTTATCACACAGAAATGATTCTGGTTCTGGAATTAGTTTTTTGTTTTTTGTTTTTTGTTCTTCCTGGAATCATACTACAACATGGGTTAATTATCAAATTGGGATTCTGCACAACATGAAAAGAAGCATCCTGTTGCCAGTGAGCTTCTGAAATTGGTCACTGAAAAGCTTGGCACTTGCATGTGCCTTCTTAATGGTGATCAAAAAATGCCAAAAGTTTTCGGGCTCCACTTCTCAATTGGCTTTGTCGATAATAGCAGCACCCTAGTTGGAAGTTTCGTGCAGAAATCTTCCTATAACATATTGTTATTAGTAAATTTAATATTTATATGTTTGGTACGTTGGGCAATGTACACATCTTTCCTATTATTCGTCCTACATACTAGATAAAGACATAATTTTAAATCCTCTTATTTTGTATTCTAAAAAACTGTACTAATTAGTAATAACTGAATAAAAAATTATTATTTTTATATGTTTTTAAGATAATAAAAAAATGAGTAAGAGAATATGATAAAGATTAATAAAAAAGTATTGAATGTTTTAAAGACATTAAATACGTTTACTTTGTCATTTAATTCTTCTTTTATAAAATATTAGGATCAATAGTCAGATATTGTAAAAGAACATAGTATTAATATTTTGAAAAAAATAAAAAAAAAAATTTCTTTTTCAGTAGGTAATCAAGAAGATATAGACTAACTCATCATTTCATCTCATATGTTATGTCTTAATAGAGCCTTTAAAGCAGGAATAATGTTGTATGAATAGTGCAAAGATAGATAGATAGATACATACATTTGACTATAAGATAATTGATGTGTTGCCTTGCCTCCACCAATTACATTACAGAAACCATTCAACTACATTTGAAACATCCATTTATTCATCCTAGTTTGTGTCATAATCAGATACCTAATGCATTGAATTTGTGAGCTTTGAATATTATTTTGTTTGCTGAATAGCTAAATCTGAACTCAAATTAAGCAGTGTTTTTGTTCATATTGCACAGCTTGGCAATGGCCCATCACAGCATAGCTAACTACTTTAACTGTAGAGTGCTTGCTATCAAGCAGCCCCCAGCGTCCCCACTGAGTCCAATGGTTTCTGCAACAGGAGTCTTAGACAGTTCAACCAACATGGACTTTTCACAGATCCACATATCAACATTGCAGTAAGTTTCCTCAAAATCTATCTTACCATTACAATTTGTCAATATATTTGATTGACTTGTTTTACACTCAGAATCAATTTTTCCCTATCATGGGACACTTTTAAATGTAAAATATATAGTTCAAATTAATTTAGATATACATCAGTCATGTCTCAATTATGTCTAATAGTTTAAAATTAATGCTTTTGTTAATCTCAACTCATAACTAATTCTAAATATTTAACTGTGGTATGTTTTTATTGAGAAGGAAAATATTTATTGTATTTTTTATATTTTTGATGTAATAAACACTTACTTTTTCAATAAAAATCTATCATTTTTAGATGTTTAAAATCAACACTAAAAATTGAAGTTCTATTAAATTATTTTAAAATAGTAAATTTTTATTGAAAAAGTAAGTATCAATTACATTGAAAATACAAAATATATTAAATATTTTCCTTAAACATACAATTGTATCTTAATTTTAAAATAAATGGATCCTAATTGTCTGTCCCACCACCCAAAATTCAGGGAAGTATAATTTTACTTAGAATTCACCTACTCACTATCATTTCCATCTGCTGCTTAAGTATAAACATACATTTAGTGTTTTTTCGTTTGTTTTCATCAAAATGGATTTCTTTGTGAAGTTTAAAGAGTTAATAATGATTATGCAATTAAGGACTGAGTGGCACCAATACTCATCAAGTTTTATAATGTTGTTGCATTGCAGAGTTCCTCATACCCCTCCACCAAAAGTAAAATACCGCATTTGCCCTGACCCGACTGCAATTCTTTGTAGATTAAGGAGGTCAAGGAGAAGAAGATGAAAATGAAGGGTTCAAGGTTCAAGCTCTTCTCGAAGCTGAGTGAGTCAAATTGTGTTCAGAAAATTTTCTTTTAATTAAAATGGCCCTAAAAAAAATTGGGGCATGATCTAATTTTGTTTTTTCAATCTCTTATAATTTATGTTCGCCTGCCATAGATACATAGAAAAGAAGAGTGCATTGACTTGGTATAGTTAGGTTGTTTGTACCTACATTTATTTTGATTATGTAAAGAATCTTGTGGTAACATTACCTCGGTACATATACGAAGAATGATAACATTTCTGCTTTCTTTATCTGATGATTTTATGCACTGCTCTTCCGCCTTTTATATTTTAATATTAAAAAAGGGTAAATCAAAAAATTTATTAAAATATTAAAAATAATGTAAGTTATGACTTATAGATTTAAATTTTATGAAAAAAAATGTTGTTAGTTGATGAAATAAACCCATTTAGCAAACATTTCTATTTTGACAGAACAAATTTTTAAACTAGCTAAATAAAATAAAAATTAATTGAAGTTGCTAACCAAACACATTCTACGTATCTTTACAGACATAAGTGTGAGACTAACCATATATTAATAGCGACGGTTAAGTATTCAAGAAATAATTTGAATGCATATTAAAATGTAAACAAATAAATGTACGCATTGTATAAGTTACTGACTAATTATTTTATTAAAATAAAATTACATTAGACCTGACAGAAAAAGTTTGAATAGTTTATATAAAATCTTAATTTTAAATTTACTATTTTTGTTGTAAACTAAAAAGAAAAACAAGAAGATATTACATCTCGGAGAGGGGGAGAGAGAGAGAGAGAGAGAGAGAGAGAGAGAGAGGAGAATGAATTTTTCATATAGTATTCTATTCCATTCTCCATATAAAATTTTATTTGCTGGGAAGAATAATTTAACCATGGGTTGGTAAATGAGAGGAAAGGAAGAAGCGGGGTAAGATTGTGTGGGCTTTAGTGTGGGCTAGTGAGGAAGGAAGGCCCAAATTAAAAAGAAGGAAGCCGACTAACTAATGTAACGTTGGGCTTAGATGAAAGCTAGCTGGTGCGGACATGAATGGCTAAAACAGTGGGTGGGTCGACTCAACTAAACTAAAACTAAACTAAACTCATTCCTTTGTTTGTAGTTAAATAGTTTTGAGTTTGAGCGAAGCGAAGCGAAGCCGTGTTAGCGACAAAAACACAGAGCAGATCTAATCTATCTTCAGCCACGCCGTTGTGTCTTCCTTCTCTCTCTTTCGGCTCAGATCCACTCCACGCCGAACTTCCTCAGCTCCCTCCATTTTCTCTCTGATCGCAATCGCAATTCTCCGCCAAAATTCAATTTGATTCCTCCATTTCTCATGAACTTTCCTTCTCCGGTATCCCCAATTCCCTTCCCCTAATTTTATTTTAACGCCACCTTCCTACTTTATCTTCCTTTCAACTCAAAAACACACACTTCCAAATGCTTCTGCTGTGTTTCTAACTGATCAGGCACGTGACCGTGACAGTGACGGTTACCGTTGGTGTTAATTACATGGACTGGGGTGTTAACAATCACTACCGAACTTACAAAGGTACACCTCACTTTGCTTCCTTCCAATTATAACTAATTCTGCTGTGAAAAGTTTATGTTTGTGATATATTACTATTGATGTTGCCTTCATGGAATAAGTATGAAGGAAATTTATTAACAAGCATGTTTGGGGTTTTAGTTTCCTCTATCGCTTGATCGTGTTATTATTTTAAGTTGCAAGAACGAATCAATAAGATTGATTCAACGTAGCATCATGTATGGTCAAAGAAATAGACTTGGTTTTATGCATTCTTTCTTGTTGCTACATAAAAATTGACTTATTTTCCTTGTGGTTACATTTTGTATTACTCTAAGTTGTTTTTTTGACTCCTTTGAGTAGACGACCAAAAATCCATGATGGATGTGGCGCTCATTCCAAACATGGATCCTGTGAATATTGGTCTTGGTTGTTCGGACAAGCCAGCTACTGTCACTTCCCTGAAGCCAAGAAAGAAAACAATGACATCAGTGTATTTGAAGTTCTTTGAGACAGCTGCTGATGGGAAGACTCGCAGATGCAAGTTTTGTGGACAGAGCTATTCTATTGCCACCGCCACAGGTTGCTTTCTGCACTACCTTTTATTGCCTTCGATGCCTTTCTTATCCAATTGGGCATATTGTATCTTTTCATCACTTAGGTTTATTTATCATAATCCAGCCTAGCTCGTTGCTATGAAACCCTCGCAGATGGTAATGGAATTTTGTTATGTAAAGATTACAATTTTTTGGTATTTTATCAAGTCAACAGTCTCCATGTTTGCCTTTTTATTTTCTTTTTTCAGTTTATATTTGAAGCTGGCTTAATTTTAAATTGTAGCGTCCTTGGTTATAATTTTTCGTCCCCTAGGTATTACACTTGCTTGTACATTCTCTGAAGTTTCTTTGTTTGTGAAGGCAATTTGGGAAGGCATCTTGCTAATCGCCATCCTGGTTATGACAAGTCAGGGGATGCTGTCAGCAATTCAGCACCGCGGCCAATCACCGTGGTCAAGAAGTCTCAGCCTCAAGGTAAAGCAAACCAGGTGGATTATGATCACTTAAATTGGTTGCTCATTAGGTGGCTTGTTTTAGCTTCTCTCCCTCCTTCAACTCTGGAAGAGAAGTGGCTTGTGAATTCCTACAAGTTTCTAAATCCTTCAATACAACTCTGGCCAAGTGACAAGTATAGAACTGTACTTGATGAAGTTTTCAGAAGCATGAGGGAAGATATAAGAATATTGTTAGAACAGGTTTCTTCCAAGTTCTCCATCACACTTGATTTCTGGAATTCATTTGAACAGACCTTCTATATGAGTGTAACATGTCAATGGATTGACGAAAACTGGTGCTTCCAGAAGTTGCTTCTTGATATCTGTCGCATACCATACCCATGTGGGGGTGCAGAGATCTATCGTTCCCTTGTAAAAGTTCTTAAATTTTACAATATTGAAAACAGAGTCCTGTCTTGTACCCATGATAATAGTACTAGTGCCATCCATGCCTGCCATACTTTGAAGGAGGACTTGGATGGTCAGAAAATAGGGCCGTTCTGTTATATACCCTGTGCCGCTCGGACTTTGAACGTGATTATTGATGATGGATTGAGATCTGCGAAACAAGTAATTTCTAAGATACGAGAGTTTGTAATAGAGTTAAATGCCTCACCAATGATCTCTGAGGATTTTATTCAATTATCTACAGCTTATCAAGAAGGTACATGGAAATTTCCTCTTGATGTTTCAGCAAGGTGGAGCGGAAACTACCAGATGCTTGATCTTGTTCGCAAGGTATCCCATCATATCTTTAACTGCTTTAGTTAATGAACACAAGAAACATAAAAAAAAAAAAAAAATACTGCTTGCATTGCAGTACCTATACTTTCTATGCTTGCTGATGAATTTGGCCTGTGTGTTGAGGTTGATGTGATTAGACCACATCATTTCAATTTGTTATGTACTACAACAATGTAACAGCATGCTACAACGGCTGTGAATTGAATCACAAAAGTATGTTAAGATATCTTATGAATTTGTGATGCATCATGCATGGCATCAAAATTAGAAACAATGGAACAGTATAAACTAACAGATTTTTTATGATGCAGGCAGGTAAATCAGTGGATGCTGTTATTCGTAAATACGAGGAAGTGCTGGGCAGTAGGATACTGCTGGGCTCTTCTGACAAAAGTGTGGTGAACATCATGCATCAATATCTTGAACCATTCTACAAGACCACAAACAACATCTGCACGAGTAAGGTGCCAACAGTTGGCCTTGTCCTTTTCTTCATGGATCACATCTCAGAAACAATTGCTACCTGTAGAGAATCACGTCACAGCCCAGAATGGCTAAAAAATGCTGCAGAAGAAATGGCTAAAAAGGCAAGAAATTATATCAATCAAGTTTGTAACATATTTACATATATGACCGCAATTCTCGATCCTCGGATAAAGGGAGAGCTGATCCCTGATAGTTTAAACTCAGAAAACTTTTTGGAGGAAGCAAGAACCCATTTTATGAGAAATTACTCTACCAGCCATTTTTCATCCATGAGTTCTGGTTACAATGCTCAAGAAATTGAAGATGGAGGAAGTGTTTCCTTTGCTGAGGAAATAGCTCGGAAGAAACGAAGGACAACCATGACCTCTGCTACTGATGAGCTTACACAGTACCTATCAGAGGCTCCTGCTCCAATACCAACAGATGTTCTAGAGTGGTGGAAGGTCAACAGTACACGCTACCCTCGACTATCTGTGATGGCTAGAGATTTCCTGGCCGTGCAGGCAACTTCAGTTGTGCCTGAAGAACTTTTCTGTGGCAAGGGTGATGAAATTGACAAACAACGATTCTGTATGCCACATGATAGCACACAAGCTATTCTTTGTATCAAGTCATGGATTCAGGTTGGCATCAAGTTTAAGTTTAAGTCAACCGAGATAGATTATGAGAGGTTGATGGAACTGGCTTCCGCTGCTGCTGCAACAGATAATAGCCCTGCAAGTTCTGACAAGAAGCAAAAGTAATGATAGAAGGTGGCAGCACTAAGGGGTGACAGATTCCTTGATTAACAAGCAACATTACTGTCACTTTTAGATTATATCTTAGCCCTCCTGTCTTCAACTTAGAAGACTGGGTGTTTTGTTCTTTGAGAAGTCATCGTTGTATCATGTTAATATAATGTATTATGTTGTACAGTTCTGAATTCTGGAAATTACTAACCCAGAGAAAAATCAAATATGCACCTTGATGGTGGAACTCTTCTCTCCTTTTTGCCTGCATGGTTTTTGCCCCCTTTCATTTTTCTTATTATTATTTGGATCTAGCACCAAACTGAGAAGACACGAGACATGTTTTATGAAAAATGTTGAATTTGGGAGGGAATGGAAAAAACCTAGAGAATTTAGAGAATGGGAAAGCTTTCTTGTTCTTCACTACGACATGAGATACATAAACATATCCTAAGTGCACTAATTACTATTATTTTCAACGCTCTCCTTCAGGCAAAAAATTTCGAAGCTTTAAGCTCATTATAAATAAACCTATATTGTTTGTAACAGCAAGAGCTTCTCCGAGCACGGCAACAAAGGAAAACATAAGGGTTGTTAGACTAGAAAAGGACCACTAAACTCTCTAACAACTGAAGATTGATATAGCTTGAAATTGACGCAGCTGAAGATTGGTGCAAATAGAAATTGACGCAGCTGAAGATTGGTGCATATGGAAATTGACGCAGCAAGAGATGTTAGAAATATCTGGTTCATGCTTTGACCAGAACAATTAGTGTCCGGGGAACAGCGGGACCAAATTGCAATTGTTGGGAAAGTCATGAAACAAAACACCTTCCTCCCTCTCGATGGTATGACGACAAATGCATCAAAAAAGGAACAAAAAAGAACCAAACAATCACTAAAAATGCACATTTGAGAAAGGAGCTAGTCACTAGTGTTCGATGTGGCGCATGGTAGTGTGTGCCTACGAGGCTGAGCTTCAGATTTCAATAGTTGGTAGATCAGTTGATGGCGACCTGTGGTGTTTCCAATCAAAAATTAATTCTGGTGGTGGCAAAGAGTGGCAACGGTTTGCGGAAAAGTGACTGAATGTGTTAGAAGAGACAACATGGCGAAGGAGAATGAAAAAAAAAAAAAAAGGAAGATGACCGCGATTTATGTTTCAAAATGCTGAAAACAAACTGGGTAAAAAGAAACGAGTTCAAAATATAATAAAAAAATAAATTGTTTGAATGGATAGAAATAAAAAAAAATTATATATTATTTAGATAATTAAAAAAAATTATTAATAATATAAATTTTAATTTATATAAATTAAAAAATTAAAATTTTACAAAAATATATTTTATTAATATAATTTTTTTAAAAATTAATAATTTAAGATAAATAAATAAAAAGTAAAAAAAAATCTTTTTCATATATTTTTATTGCTTTTTAGGTGAAAAAAATATTTCTGTGAACTTTAAAAAATTAATTTTTTCCTTTTAGATAAGATAAGTATAAACAAATATAAATTTTAGAGAGAGTAGAGCAAAAGACACTTCATGAATGAAAATTTCTAAACTTAATTGTTAATTTTTTATCCTTTATTTTGATTTGTGTATAATTTTAATTTTTTTAAACAATTTTGTTTTATATATTTTTAAAAGCTAACAAATTTAATTTTGTATTTTAAATTTTCATAAATTAAATTAATTAAATAATCTTTGATTTAAAATATTTAATTTTATTCAAAATAAAGGTGGGATGTGAAAGAAATTATCTTAAATGTTTATCACACCAATTTAATCCTTAATCAGATAAATAAAATTGATTATTTTTCAATGGTTAATAAAGTTTAAGGTGAAAGAGTTTGAAGGACGATATTCATAAAAGAAAACAACGCTAAATAAAAATCATCGTGCATCCATATTCGATCGATTAATCCACAGTTAACAGTTGAAAATATCACAATCTGAACTTTTCTTTTACCTGTTTGTGCTTGCTGTTCATTAATTGTCATCCAAAATATAAAAAAAAATTAATTTTTTCTCTTCAAACTTTAATTTTATAGAATAAAATTCTTTAAATTTTATTAAATATTAATAAAATTTTAATTTCTAAGCTAAAATTATTTTATATTATATACTATCACAAAACTTTTTAAAGATTTAGAATAAATAATAGTTAAATTTTTTAATTTTAAAAAATTAAATTTACTAAATTTTAAAAACAAAATTATTCGAAAAACATTAAAAAATCAAAATTATATATAAATTAAATTAGAATGACAAAGATGCACTCATGTCAACTTTCTATACACTAATATCTATGAACATAAACTACATTCTAACATCATATATAAAAGCACATGAATATTTATATTCATACGTTCACATGGCAACTTACAAATGTATTCTAAATATATCCTAAATCTAATAAATTTTTTATTATTTATACAAAAGGATAGAGAAAGGAAAATTAAAGAGTATTCAAAATGATGGATTTGGATAGATGCACTATACACATGTACATCCATTCTTTCCTATAAACATATTACTTCAACGTAATAATTATTTTAATTTTAAATAAATAACATTTAAAATAGTAAAAAAATTAAATATTTAACAAACATTAAGCAAAGATTATAAGACACTGATAGATATTTATTATTATAATTTATATACTGATATATTTAAGAATGTCATAAGCCCGTCTTCAGACTTCAGGTTCCGAATGTCTGATAAATTTCAGACCCTGATAAGCCCTTTCGCGTCCACAAGTGAAGATCTCAGCTCCAGCATGCTGCTAATACAAATACAGCGACCCAATCGATTGCTTGGACAAATTGACTCTACAACACAATCTACGCTGAGTGCAAATAGCCTAGAATCCTGTTATTCTTTGACAGCAAACGTTTCTAAAATGCCGACAACTGTAGTGTATAATTATTAATTGTATTCAAAACTATTGTAAGTAAATGCATCCCCGAAGAAGCGAGGAGTGGAAAGCCTAAAAACATTCACTTACTAAAATTCAAGTATTTAGAAAAATTCCATCAATCTAACTCGATGGCAGGGCTGTTAACGCCACTTTCTGACTTCTGAGTTTGTTTGTACAAGATCGTAATGGAATTACTAGAAATTGATAAAAAAAAATTAATTTTATTGAATGTGCTTCCTAATATGTGCATGGCTCATCTCATCCAACCATCTTTTACTGCAAAAGTATATCTACATCATCAGCAAGTGCTCTCGTCGATATTCACGTACTATTACAGGCACGCTTGTAGGAGGGAGCTGTAACACCAACAAGAAGAGTAGATATAAGATTGTGAAACTGTTAATTATGCAAAAGAAGGAATGCAAAGAGTAAGACGAAAAAATTCCCGATGTTTGCCTCATCAACTAGAAGGAAAAACAAAGGGGATACAAGCATCATGAGTATTTCACAAGTATTTTTTAATTTAAGGAATTTTGAATATTTTAAAATTAATAAAAAATTGAACATGATTAACTCAAATAAATAAGTAAAGAAAATGTAACCTAGATTTAGGAGCAAAGAAATTTTAAAAAATAAGAATAAAAGATTAATTTAAGAGAATAGTGGTTGAGATTTGAAGCGGAAAAAATTTAAAAGTAATCAAAATTATCTTAAAGGCAAAAAATTGAAAGCAATTGAGACTAAATATGGTGTATCAAGAAATGACCGATAAGCCATAGTCTCAAGTCTCACACAATATTACCATCCAAACTTAACAGGGTACACTAATCAACTTACCATGCCATAATCCGTCACAATCACAGAGACATAATCTGAAGGAGTAGCATCATACCTGTAGTGAAAGTAAAATCAGTGCTAACCTTTTCTTCTTTTCTTGTGGGGTTAAGGCATTCAAAAAAAATGAAATATCTTAAGCTTACATCAAATTCAAAAGCCTCAAATTGTCTTTACCAGCCCAATTGTCCAGATAATTGACATCCATTCGTCCAGGAACCCTGGCAACTGCATCTGGATCACCTGCAAGCAATTAGAAGATTATCAACATACAGCTTCCAACTCCCATACAAAATACAAGGGCATGTATTAAGATGATGTTTAGAAGAGCTTGAAGTCAATAGACTTGGGAGGAAGAAGCCACATTTTTCTCATAACAATACTCAATAGCAACCAAAAAAAATTCTATCCTGATCCCCCTTCTTGATACATTAAAAAGTTCATACTGAAGTGAAAATGTAACATTAATAAGCTGGTATAACAAAATTACCTAGTTCATTAAAACATATTGAATCCAGTTGCACCCTTTCATGAAATTTATATGCTTCACAACAGATCAACACAGGAACACGAAATGCATGAGCCACCATTGCAACACAGGAAGTGCCAACCCTTGAATATACAGTTCCATTAGACAAAACTGCAGAAGCTCCCAGAAAAACTCGTGTGACCTCATGCATGATATAAGAAACAGCATTTATATGAGTATATGTGCAACTCAGGCCCTTAGCCACTAGCCTTCGAAGTAAGGCCTGACCTTCAAGCTGTGGTCGTGAGTCTACCACCACAACACGGAACTGTTTTCCCAGCTGATGGGCATATAAAAGAATCATCTCAACAACACATGACAATCCATATGTCAGGAGAACATCCCCATCCTTAACCTTTGAAAAAGCATGTCGAACAATCACCTTATCAGCAAGAATTATTTTTTCATTAATGAACCGGTCAATATCAGAACACAGGGCTGCTTTTGCCTCGGACTCAGAATAACTTAAAGGCAGTTTGACAATCCGACATTTTACAAACCTAATTGCATTTCCCATGCTCATAGAAAGCGGTCTACATTCAGTGAAAAAAGATACATAACTGTTGATTTTTGAAGCTAAATCCCTAACAAGGACTTTTTCATGTGGTGCGCAGTAATCTCTAATCGCATCCTGAAATGCTCTTAGCATCGCAATACAACGAGCATTACCCCCTGATATATCTCCTGCCAAATAACGTAGTCCAACCTGAAAATTAAATTAGCCGATGAGCTCCATATCTGAATTGCTAATTTTTCTTCAGTTTATTTCACACATACAATGTCCATTTAAATTGAATAATTTCGTAGCAGTTCAAAGCTCCCAAAAAAATTTCATATCAAATCTGTAACCATGGACTCAAACATGCTAATGGGTGATGACAGTAGACAAACCAATGGCTACAGAATCTAAGCTAGAATAAAAGAACAATTAAATTGACAGATAGAGGGCTGTGGCTTCTCAAGGGGCACCAAAATTCCCACCTTTTTGCATGGTTTGAGAAACGAGGGAGTAATATGACGTGAATTCTCATCCAAAAGAACAAAATGTGAATACCCAGCACGGTATGCATATTTACATCGATGAATATGCATGCAAACATAAGGCAAACAGTTGAAGTTAAATATTTGATATTATCAAGGTATTTGAAAATATATCTTATGACATTAAAAGTAGGAGATAATAATGACAAACTATTAGAATAAAATCAAAATGATTGGAGATATGAGAATTCTTAAATTAAGGGACAACAAAGCAAATATATGCAGCCAAAAATAGTGAATCATTGTGAATAAACAGAATAATTTATTTAAAATGTTAGCGTTCATCTTCAGATCGCACATCTAACTACACTGGTCTACAAATAGATGTCATGCCTTTTATTTCCAAAAGAGTACCTCAAATACTGCAGGATGCACTGAATCAAGGTGGAGAAACTTTGATTCAAGATTAAGAAGCTGAACCCGATGTTCATAGTGAGGCAAATGCTGAAATAATTCAACTTTGTTTCTATATTCAGTTGGATTGATTACTGCACGCCTTCTAGCCTTTTCCATTCGGCTTTTGTCATCAAATTGCATTCGCGGAGGAGGGGCATCTTTTTTCCCATCTTTCTCCAAAGGACGATCTCCAGCTTTCTTATCAGTGGCCACTGAAGAAGCATGGGGAAGAACACCTTTCTTTTGTGAAGACTGCTTTGTACTTTCACCTGGGGATGCTCTACCAGATTCAGCAACTGCTTTAGTTCCCTCAGCTGGATACAGAACAACAATCAGAAGCATAAGTGCACTGCAAGAACTATAAGAAGCAAAGCCAAGTATCTAAAATTCCTGAATGTGGCAACCGAATTATCTAACACATTAAGTAACATCTAGTAAGACACCGAATTTCATATTCTCTCGCTCCAGGACAAATATGAGAAATGATGCAAACTTAATAATTTTACTGAATTTGATCAAATACTTTCAGTCAAACAAAACAACAGAAGGACAATAATGATGCCGCTAAAATATACCCAACCCAAAAAGGCAGCATACTCAAACCATAAATTTTATAATCCATTCCGTTGATATTAAACTCCAATAAGAAAACAATAATTGTCCTACATAACACTGGAAATTGAAGTTTAAAGAAACACGTATACGTGTAACCGATCAACAGATAAAGGCAATGAAATCTGAATTATTTACCGTATATTGAATGGGTCAGGCCTATAAACTTAGTCATGACAAAAATTCAAGGGAAGAAATAAATTTTAATCAGCACAAACCAAACAACCTTTAGCAGCAGCTTTAGCAGCTCTTTGTGCCTCCTGCAAGGCTCGTCTCTCAGCCTTCGTAGTTTTCGCTTTCAGCGGCTTTGAACTCGGTTGCGGAACCTCTTCCTCTTCCCTCTTTTCTAATACGTGAAAGGACAAGGCACGTAAATAATCAATGAATAGAGTACATTCACGAATCATGCACGAACGCAACAAATAAATGATAAATCAATCCTTACCGGCGGTAGTGGCGAGGTTTGGGTTTTCCGATGGATTGTAGCTGTCGGATGCCACGTGGCCGTCGTTGGAGGGATGATCTGGTGGAGGAATCATGAGGGAGTTGGTGGCGGTAGACTCGGGAGCCAAGAAACCGATTCGCCGGACCTTGGGGTCGACGAGTGTGTGAGAGACACGTGGTGCATCCATGGGTGAGATTGTATATTTGTATGTATAATGTGTGTATCTCAGTTAACTGAAGATTAGGGGTTTGCGATCAAAAAGGGGGAATTAGGGTTTGTATTCATTTGGGATTGGGAGGATTTTCAGTTTCAGGAGTTGCGTTGTAACCACGTTCTGTTTCTGGCCGTTATTTCATTGCCCTTGGGGCGGGAATCGGGATTTTTTATTACTTATATGTTTATTTCTTTTTTTATATCATCTTTCTATCTTAAGACGCAAAACCAGTATAATGAAAAAATATACTCTTTAGGACCATATATTTTGTGTGGGTTTTAATTTAATTTTTGATACGCAATCGATGTCGAAAATTTCACCGAAGACTATATTGCTAAAATAAAATATAGAAAATTTAATTTTACCTTCTAAGATTAGAGTGAGCTTCTTTCACATTATTTCACCAAAAAATACTTTTTCTAAAATCACTTCTCAGACATTTTGAATGTTTACGTAAGATTTCTAATAACACGAAGTTTATGAAGGATAACCTATTTTTAGCTTCTTTTTTAAGAAGCAGATGAGAGTAATTTTTTTAATTTAAAATAATTATTTATTAACAAAAATTTATCTTTAATAAAAAAATATCTATAATTAAAAAACAATTTATTAAAAATGAAAAGAAAATGTAGGCAAAATTTGTAGGAGAAAATATCTTTATTGAAGTTTAAAAATTACCCGTGATCATTTTTTGTGAGTGTAATTTTGATGTTATGTTACTATATCTTCTTCAAGGAAAAAAAATACCAACATTACTTATGTGAAATTTTAATTTAATGATATCAAATAATTTTATTAAAATTAATTAATTAAAATATATTTAATCTCACACAAGAAAGACGTGAAAAAAATAGTTTTTATTTTGTATTACTTAACGACAATTATTTTTATGATAAAAATTTGAACATCACTTTTATAATGAAAAAATCAAGTACATATTGATAAGCAAGCAATGTGGTCATTTATGTGGATACGTGAGCAGATATCCTTTATGCTTTAAGATTATATTAACTCGTTTACAATGTCACAGATTTCTTTCTTAAACTTGTTAGTATGAGTTTTCCCAACAAATATGAATCTATTCTTTAATAATCTCTTAGATGAAATGAGCATATATGGTAGGAACTGCTTTTATACTAAAAAGAAAGTTGATATATATTTAATAATCTAAAATTTGGTTTAACATGACTTTTATGATAAAAGGAAATACAAAAGAAAGATTCTTATCTTTCTCGAAATGATATATGCAGACTCCATTGAAAGGATAAGCACGGGTAAATAAAATGCTATTCAATACAGTTTGATCTTTTTGTAAAGGTGACTTATGACGCCTTATTGATGTATAATAACAAAGGAAGATGCAATGTCTTAATAGACGTAAATATTGTTTCTCATACTCTTAGTAACTATATATATTGACTTTTTATATGATCGTTTTTTAAACTTAATTGCATGAGTTTCTCTTTGAGACATTAATTAATAAGTTGTTAAACATTTTCTCAAAAAAAAGAAAAACAAATACAATGAAATACACGTATTTTTACATTGTCATATGTCATTATTAATTCCTCTAGATTTATATATAGAATCGTTTATTTTCTTTAAAAAAAATTAAAATTGCACATTACAATTAATGGATAGATTAATTATTTAAAAAGGATATCTTAAATAATTTAATTCTAAGTAAGAAAAATTTTCTTAAATTATGAATTTCATCCTACTTGTGTATTGTATTAATGAAACCCATAATAAATTTACTTTAACCTAAAATTAAGGAAGAATTAAGTAACATAGAAAAAATAATTAACATTAATTTTATCAGGAAAGTTAACATATTTGCTATACTTCAAGACAAAAAAAGTTAAATGATGCAAAAAAAAAACTACAAATATTTTAATTCTTAATATATTTAATTTTATAAATGATTTTTTTAAAAAAAAATTCTTCTTTTAATCTCAACTTTCATGTTTTTTTAAATTTGTTCTTGATGTATCTTATAAAAGGATTATTTTTTTTATTTTAAGTAAATAAATAGATCAATTTAGAAGATTTTTATAAATAAAAATTCACTTATACTATTTTAAAAAATTAAAAACAAATTTATAAAATATATATAAAATAAAAAATTAATTTTTATAATTAATTAAAAAGTATAGAAAAATAGATTAAAAAAGTGCAAAATTAAAAAAGAATATAAATATTGATGAAGATATATTTAACTAAACATACATTCATATTATTAAAAAATATAATTAATATATATATATATATATTAAATTATTTCGAGAATAATTTTAATTAAATTATTTTATTTAATAATTTTTTATAAATAATTAAATTTTATTAATATAATTATTAAATTGATAAATTATATTATATTAATTTAAATTAGTAGATAATATATTTTTTATAATACAAAAAATAACAAATAAATAAAATAATCAAATTTATTTAATTTAAAACAAGAAAAATTAATTAGTTAAAAAATAAAGAAATTAAAATTCCACAGAGTGTTAACTAAAAGGAGAAAAAAATGTAATGGAAGCATGTTATTTATTCTTTATTACTTATTTCAAATAGAAAAAAAGTTGACGGGAGAGTTAATATATGATTTTTTGTAGGTTTAATTTGTAAAAGTAAAATAAATGATTGGAAAAATAGAGTGTTCTTGAACAAGCGACGACATAGCTGAATGGTTTCAGAGAAAAAGAAAAAGTCCGATGCAGTGAGTGATGTAGCTTGATGGCCACCACATCTAAGGCAACAGATCCAATTCAAAACCCCATATTCCCCCCTCCACGTATACCCTTGCATGTCACCAAAATAGCATCTTTAACCTCACACCTGTCCCTTTTACACACATTCCCTTTCCTTTCACGCCTCTCTTTTCTTTCCTCAATCATTTTCATTCTCTCTCTCTCTCTCTCACTCACGCAAATTCACGCTTCAACTTTCCTTTCTCATATGGCTAATGGTAACCCAGGCTCTGCCCAAATGCAGAGAGGTTGTAGAGCACCACCTTCCCTCTCAGCGGCATTTCTTCAAAAACTTCAAGACCATGCCCCAAACTCAACCCAACTCGCTGGCATCTTCACCCTTATGATAACCGGCTTCATCTTTTTTCTCCTCACTGGGCTTTCCGTCGCAGGAGCCATTTTGGGCCTCATTGTTTTTATGCCCTTCATAATCGTGTCCAGCCCAATATGGATCCCTGCTGGCACCTTTCTCTTTTTCCTCATCGCTGGCTTCTTCTCCATGTGCGGATTCGGCGTTGCCTTTGTCGCTGCCTTGTCATGGATCTACCGTTACTTCAGAGGTCTCCACCCTCCCGGTTCGGACCGGGTCGATTACGCTCGGAGCCGAATTTACGATACTGCCACCCATGTTAAAGACTACGCTAGAGAATACGGTGGCTATTTGCAGAGTAAGGTAAAGGATGCTGCACCTGGCGCTTGAGACGACCCAAACGACGTCGTTTCGTGAACCAACCGGTTCGGGTTTTGTGGATCGTATCATAATGACCCCCTCCCAACTTATGGTGTGTAACTGTAGAGATTCCCTCAACTTTATTTATTTTTTTGTTCTTTTTTTTTTTTTTGAGGGGGGTGATGGTGCGTGTCCGTTCCTCTTCACTTTATTCCTTCAACTCACGCCGTTTGTTCCTCCACTTTTTACGATCTATTGTATTTTGATTTGGAGCTGAGTGAGGACCACGAATCTGCTTCTCCTGTGACCATCATTCATCATATCCTCGTTACGTTTTCGAATTCAGAAAAAGGAGTTAAATTATGTTGGAGAAATTATCCTCTGCATGTTTTATAATTCCAAATTGAAGAAGAGTTCAGATATTTAGAGCAATTTTATTGTCATTTAAAATTCTCGTAATATATTATTTTTCTTTATCACTCTGTTACATTATTTTGTTTCGTAATCTCTTTTCCTTTTTATTTATTTCTCTTGTTTTAGAAAATGTTATGATGATTTTATCTCTTTTTCTGTATGGAAATTTGAAATTAGTCAATAAAAAAACACTATGGAAATTTTATGAGGATATCATCATTCAATTTTATCTATAACATTAGGCAATAAAAAAGAGTGTTTGAATCAGTTTATTTTGTGAGAATAATTACTTTTTTGGTAGTTTATTGAAAGCGTTCTAAAAATAAACAATTACTCTTTAAGATTTTAGCGGTGTAAAACGTCATAATTTTTTTTTTGTCTTGAACGTGAAATGAGCTGGAGCCTTTAGAAATTTATCTTTTAATAGAATTAATGCTTTCACAATCTTACAATCTTGTTGGAGAAGAAAAAGGTAATTAGCGTGATAAGAAATGTATTAAAATAAAAGGAGGGATCAAAGAAAAGTGTCATAAATATAAAAACTGATTAATGAGACAAATTCATTTTTTCATTTTTTTTACAATGCAAATTGGTTTTTAATACATTTTATGATATTGTAAATTAATTTTAAATTTTTTAAAAATCTTCCATTATTTTCTGATTATTGATTGATTTGGAAGGATTGGATGAATTTGAAATGTTTACATAATTAATTTGCTAATTTCTATACATCAAATTATTCTCCATTCAATGCAACGACAGTTAACAAAATAACAAGACATGTTTCCGATTTACTATCCAGAAACGTTTGCCCCGCACATGTGCTTTTTCTTTCTTTTTTTTTATACTTTTTCAATACCTTTGATGTTTTGGGGATGATTTGAAGGATGGAAGTGTGTATTATCCTTTTCACTACCTGACATCAAAGCCGGGCTGACTATTAGACAAAAAGAAAATTTCGTTTTAGGTTCCTAATTTATTAAATAACAATAGTATTAAAATAATTAAATATAATAGATTTTTTATATGAAATGACTTTATATATATATATATATATATATATGAGTGAAGTGAAATTTAGAAAATAAATCTTACTAATAATCAATAATCAGAAGATTAACAATTAAGATTTAATTAATTTTATTTTTTGTTATATGTATAATTTAAATTTGAATAGTTTATGTGAAATTAAATTTGAATAGTTTTATTATTATTTTTTATTTTTATCTTCTCATTTTTTTACACATTTTAGTCATCACATTTTTTAAGTTAAAGTTTTTTTCTTGTTCTTTGTTTTTTTATTGTCTTTATTAATTTCTACAACTTCACAAAATTTTTACTTTGTTTATTATAATTATTAATTTAAATCTTCTACATTAGTAATTTTATATAAATAATTTATGTGTTGGTTTTCTACCAACAAAACTAACTTTTAAAATAATTCTTAAAGATTTATAATATGTTTGGAATGTTCTTTTTTAAATGTCATTATTTTTATCATATTTCTTTTATTATTTTTTATTTTGGATGTTATTTTAACAATTTTTTTAAAATGCATCTTTGTAATTAAAATTATAATTAAAAAATAGAAATACAAACAAACATAACCTTAAAGATTTAAAAGAAAAATGAAAAAATAAAATAAAATAAAATAAAGGAGGTAATTCTTACTATGCAAGTTTTTTTCTATTTGAAGGTTAAGGAATTTAAAATCAAACATAAAACTCAATCAAGAAATCTTTTGAAGTAAACTCTTTTCTGGCATCCAACAAAAAATCGAAAATTTGGTAAAAAAATATGAAAATGTTGTAAAGCATGTAATGGAAAGGTAGAAATAAGAAACAAGTTGGATGATTTTAACATTGAAAGAAATAGATATGAAGGAATAAAAAGAAGAAGAAAAGAAAGTAACTTGAAATTCTAGCAGTGCACTAAATAAGGATGAAAATCATCAATTATGATAAGTGTAAATGTGGGGTTGAGATGATAACAAAGACTCCATCATTTTATAGGAATGTGATGCTTGTTAAGAATGCAAAACATCATCATTTTACTCTATCTGGTACTAACATGTTGATTAAACATTCAAACAATATCATTTGTTACCTTAATTTATATTTTACATAACATTTAACATACTAACTTATATCCTAAATTTTATCAATTAATTTTTTTTAGAGTTCAAAAAAGTAAAAATAAAAAATTCATATTTACTACAAATTTATCAAAAAATACTAAAAATAAATTAACCAACTTACATTTATAAATACATTTTTTTTTATTTGTAAATTTTATAAAATATTAAATATATATTTTGTAAAGTAATAATTTTTTAAAATTTATTTTATTTTTCAATAAATAATCATTTTTATTATATTTTAAAAATATATTTAAAAAGTGATAATATTATTCATTCTAATATATATATATATATATATATATATATATATATATATATATAATCAGTTTTTAAAATAAAAATATCAGATATAAAGCTGCAAGACTTGTATAGGATAGATCGTCTTAGATTTGTATGGATCATATTGCACTCTTTGATTAAATTACAAATTACAAAACTGTTATATTTTTTTATTAATTTACTAAATTATTCTAATTACTTTCATTTAAAATTGTAAATTTTAAAATTTTCATATAAAATTGAAGAAGAGAATGAGTTGTTTTGGATAAGGAGGAACGGCTAAACTCGGTTAAATCGATCGAAAATAAATTTTATAAACGTTACCCGTCGGAAACCGAAAGCAATCAACGTCGTCGGAATCTATGATTTCTTTGCCAGAATTTATGGTTTCTTTGTCATATTTTATGGTTTTATCCTTTTTAAAGTTTATAAAACCATCTTATCCTTTTAATATTTGAGTTTGCATTCTCGTTTTTATCCTTGCTACCAAGCTTTTAATATTTGAGTTTGCATTCTCGTTTTTATCGTTGTTTCAAGCTTTTTCGCCGGATTCCATGACTGCCGATCGCCGGAATCTAAAAAATTTTAAACATGTCGTTAACCACCCGATTTAACTAACCACCCATGTTACCTGAACCCGACCAACCTGACTCTGTAAACGGATAAAAATGAAAAGATTTTTATCAACGGCGATTTTCGACGGACAAAGATTTTCCAGTCCGAACCCATCCGATGCCCACCCGTACCTTGTATAGTCACCAGATTTGGTGGTCAATTTTGTGAAGTCTCCTTTGTGATTTGTTGCTAATATTGCTTGAACAGTTCAATAAAATCAGAATTCAAGTATGGGAAAAAGCTTCGTTAGGTCTGATTATTATACCAGAGAATTTATCTTCTGTTTGAATTGAAGGAATGAAAATGAGAGAAGGAAGAAAAATTTAGAATTTAAATTAAAAATAAAATAGGATGACAGAGATTTTGAATTTTTATTTTTAAAAGTGGCCCTTTTCCCCTCTCTCTTTATTTTTTCTTCAATTAAACATATAAAAATGCAAATAAATGTAAGTTTGACATATGGTGGATTCGGACCTTCACTTGTTTTCTTGACATGAAGTATAAGTTTTTTATATATATTCTTTGAGTATCGGAGACTTTTTTTTTTATCTTATTCAAGGTATAATCCTAAACTCTACCCAGAAAAAAATAAAATAAAATATACCCATGACAATATTACTTTTTCTTTTTAAACAAATAAATAACACATTGCTAACACACATTTATTAACTCTTTAATATTTTAAGAGGAAAAAATATAGTTTTTTGCGCACAGAACTATGGAAGGAAATTTTTTTTAAGGGATTATTATAACAGAAAACCTAGGAATAAATTATAATAAGTTCTCTGCTCTCTCTGTCAGTGTTCCCTGCCAAACCTACATTCGAAGGTTATTCAATATTCTTTCACTCTAGAAATTATATTGGCTATAAATTATACTAGTGTCAAAGTTTTGAATCCAGTACTGGAAAATCAAAAAATAAATATATAACCTCTATGGCCATATTTTTCTCATATATACTAAAGTCTAGATCCATCGGATATATTTTAGATTCAACGGGAAGAGGTTGATTCTCTGTTTGGGCATTTGACTCCTTCATTGTTCCGAACGGAGAAAATGTGATGTAAACGAGAAATTGTGTATGCTGAACGGGTCAGCCACAAACTTTTCTTCCTTGTAGATTCAAGGCCCATGTCAACTACACAATAAAAGCCAAAGTCAACCACCAACTTAGATTTGACCAGAATCATTAACCTTGCAACTTCCCCACTCCATTTTTCAATTTAGATGTATTATCTATCAGAAATATTGTTGGGTAGAAGTACTTTAGATTATAAAGATGATTTTTTTCCAAATTTTTAATATCATAATTTGAATGAAAAAATTTAGATTGAATAGTATTATTTTGTAAACACACTTTTTAAATAGTAAAAAGTTAAGGAGAAGAGTTATCTATTTTAAGGAGAACATGTCAGTTTATAGATTGAAATAAAAATAGAGATTTTTCGTCTCCAACATTTATGCATTTATTAAGACGTTTGTGAAAGAATTATATCAGAAGACTGTAATTAATAAATTAGATATCTCTCAAATATGTTTTATTTTCATCTATTTTTAAAGTTAACCAAACGGGCATGCTTTTATGTTATAATTTTAATACATACACTAATATGTGTCATTTTAACATACATGTGTGTACGTTATTGTTAATGTCTAAAATAATGAGAATTTTTTTACATTATTCATTTTTTTATATTTTTTTTCACATTCTAATTATACATAGATTTATAAGTATTTTTACATTTTCATCATACTAAAAATAAAATAGAATAGTGAACTCTTGTCCACTTGACCCAGTCAACATAAAATCATAAGACTAAGGTAAGATTCAAGATGAACAATAAACAAAATAATATAAGCTTAAACAGGCGTTTACTTGAATACTTAACAAAACAGTTTACAAAAAGTAGTCACAAGCTCCGGTAAAGATAGAACAAAATAAAATATTAAAGACTTGAATTTATAGAGTTAACCTCAAACAAGATATGAAGCAGGTTTCCGCATTCATTTTAATTAGAACATAAATCGTTTTAAACTAAATAAATTATAGCAGTGACTTATCTTCCTTCTTTTACCGGGTCTCCTTTTTGTTATGCCGTGTTTGGAAATGCACTAAGATCCTTGGAGTTCACATTCAGAGGAGCCAACCATACTTGGAAAAGCATGTCAACTTGTTCGATCAATTTTTCACAAAATCAATTTTATATCCAGAATCATAGTTTTGACAAAAGCTAACATAGGGAAAAAAAATTCAATTGCATGCATATTAACAAAAATATCCTCATATTTTAATAGTATAATATTTAGTGCTATTTACATATCTTTGTTGATAGTTACAAATGTAAAAATAATTTGTATATATTTAATTACTTTTATTAAAATCAAATTTTTAAAAATCAGGAGCATTCAAAATCAATTTTGCATATGCTCATCCCAGGCACATTAATTATGTTTCTCTCTCACACACTTTTAAGGATTAGATCCTTCCACTACTTTTCATTTCTTTAACAAGAAAAATAACTTTTTTTTTACTACAAGAAAAATTACTTTGCTAATTGTTTTCAGCATTTACAATTTTTTTATTGAAATTATTATTATTATTATTATTATTATTATTATTATTATTATTATTATTATGTTTTGTTGATGATAATATATATATATATATGTGTGTTTTTTGAACTTATTAACCAAAAACAGTTTTTGGAAAATTAAACTGGAAAATAAACAAATAATTATGAAAAGGTAGATGTGAATATATGCTTCAGTGCAGGATCTTTGTTAGTCCGGTTGAAATAGAGAATAAAAATCGTTTGATTTACGAAATTTTTATTTTAAAATGTTATTTTATTTTCTATTTTTAACTATAAATTTTATATATTTTTAGCAATATTATAATATTTTTATATTTTATATTTTTTTAAAGTTATATCACTTCATCTATATATTTTTATCATTTCTTTCTCAAAAGTTTTTTTAATAACTTGTTGGTGCCTAAAATAGGTCAAACTATTACATTACATAATTTAGTCCATGTGATTTAGAAAACCTTTTGCTGAAACTTAATTTATTATAAACTATATATACTTTCTCAACTGTTTATGGAGGTTACTATTTAGTAAAAAATAAATTAGGATTAATATATGATATATGTTCAATTTCGTAATTGTGTATGCTTCATGTGGTTTGATCAAGCAATATTGAATCAACTTGTGTGTATTCTAACTATTTTAATTTCTGGATGTAATTAAAACAAGTCGTGCACGTTGAAAATAAAACAAAATAAAACAGTTTATCAAAACTTTTGTACTTAGTCGACATCGTTAGAATTAGCATAAACCATAGTGAGTAAAAGATGTTTTGTCGTCTTTACTCTTTAGGTGTGATCCTTCATATCAATAAAGTGTTCGATTTTTTTCGCCTTTCTTTAAAAGAAAAAATTCCTTTACATAATTTTGACAAAATTTTCAGGACAACATCCTTAAAATTATATTTGATTCTATCCTTTTTTATAATGAAAATAGAAAATAAATAAATAATCTAAACACTATCTAACTTAAGTTTTTTTTTTCCAAAATATGCAATATATCTAAAACCTCGTCCTTCTTATTGATTACACAGACGCTCGATTAAAACTTTTTTTAATACTATTTTCTGTTTTTAAAAATTTGCTCGTCAAATAAATTTTTTTAAAACTATTTTAATAAATCATATATTTTTAAATTTTTAAAACTAAAAACTAAAATATCTTCAGGCTATCTTGGTTTTTAAATTTTTATTATTCATGTTTATTTATGCTACTTATTTTTTCTATTATATCATCTTTCTCTTTCTTTTTCTTCTTTTTATTTTTTTCTTTCTATCATATCATATATCTATTTTTTTTCATTGAAAATATTTTAAATAAAATATACACTTATATTTTTTAAATTATAATTTTTAAAAAAACTAAAAATACATTCAAGTACAGCTTTTGTCTCTGTTGATATGATTTTTATCTAAAAAAAATTTGATTATACAAAGACATTGTAAATACATCCAACAACAATATATTATATTCTACTGACAAACAATTTTATTTATATAAATAAAATATATATTATCAATATTATATTACATTATAATATAACACATTATACTAATGGTATATTATATTATCAGCATTGTCCTATAATATTTATATAGATAATTTCATTTTTATTACACAAAAATAATAGAGATAATCTTAAAGCCTTTTTCCCTGTTACTCTTAAGAAACAATCAAATAAATAAAAGATTATCGGTGAGTGACATAATTGGCATGTACCCAACCAAAGAGCAATTTGTTCTTCCATTTATTTATTTATACATTTTTAAACGCAAGCGCCGTTGTGAGATGATCAAATTCGGATTGACCTAATCAAATACTTTTCTATTCCTTTTATAATACATATCACCAAATCTATGTATAAATAAACAAAAGCATAGCTTGAAATCGATTCTCTTTCTTTGTCGTCTCTTTCTATCGGTCGCAATTTGGTGGAAACATTCTCTGCCAGCAGCTTTCTTTTTCAGTTTCATCTCACTGGGTTGTGTTATATATCCAAACCACAGGTAAGAATTACAACCACATATAGTGGATTCTGAAAGGGAAATAAACTTTTGAAAATGCAAGTGAATCTAAATAACAAACGTCAAATCATATATCTTGATGGCATTAAACATGAGACGTTGAAAACAATAGAAGGATGGAGATAAGCATAGGGAAGGGTACATGCAATTGCACAAACTCTGTACAAATGTTCTCAAGAATAACAAAGCAATTAACCTACAAGCTAACTTAACAAACAGTACTAGTTAATACAAAACCAATAAACAGTAAAAAAGAAAAAAAAAAGAAAAAGAGAGGGACACGTGCGAGCACAGGTCACGCGTGTGTAATCAAAGGTTTACTGTGGAGTGCGGCGAGTGAGATAACCGGGCAAGGGACTGGCGCGTGGCGACCTCAGAGGGATTTCACTCATCTGTTTTCCGTTGCTATTGTAGTAAATCACGCCCGAGAAATCCAACGGTTCACACTTCCCTCCCATCAATATCTCTTTCTGCCAAACGCCACCGTTTCCCCATCCTTCCGTCACGTTCTCTTCCTCGCCGTGCTTCTTCTTGTGGTTCTGACCAAACGGCAACAACGCTTTGTTGCTTATGCTGCTCAGAAGCTTCTTCGGCCGTAACTTCGGTGACTTCAGCTCGATTTTCCGTTCATCCTCTTTCACCGGTTTCGTCGCCGCCTTCGGCTTCCCCTTCACGTGCTTCGTTAACAGAGCGAGGATCGCCGATATCGTTACAAAGAGACCGTTGGTTTGGCGCTTTGGCGACTCCGTGGTTGCAACTTCGACGACCATCGTGTTCTGTGCTCTATTTTTGCGATGAGTTTCGTGACTGACTCTTCTTTCCGGTGAGTTTGAAGTGTTGGGAGGTATTTATAGGTGTGGAAGAGGAACTAGGAGTGAGTCAACGGTTGTTTGGGTTGACTCGCTCTTTTCTGTATTTTTAAAATTTAAATTACTATTAGTAAGGAAACTTTGTTAATTAACCGTGTTATCTTATTATCATGTTTATAAACTATTCTAAATGATGAAAAAGAAGTGGCGAGAATATCTTGTTTCTTTAACTCTTCGAATAATATCTGAACTGAATTTTGAACTTGAACTTCAAATTTTACCGTTATTTTTGAAAAAAAAAAGGAATGTTGTTAGGAAAATTATGATAAAATAAAATATTTAATAATTAAAATCTTATTAATATAATCATTAAATTTAAAATTTTTATAGAGAACATCAGTTATATAAAATTTTGTATAATTTTGAAAAAATTAATGCTCCATCATCTTACTTTATTTTAATATAATATATTATTTAACATATAATTAAATTATTAATATTAAATTATATATTTAAAAATATTTAAATTATGTTAAATTTAAAATATATAATTATAATAATAATATTACATGAATCAAAAGTTAAATTGGTAAAAAAAATTATTAGAAAATTATTGAATACATTATTTTATTAAACTTGATATAAAATAATTTGAACCTAACTTGTATAATTAAGTTATATATTTTTGTTTTCTGTTAATATATTTGTGAAGGAAATAAATTAAAAATCAAATCTAAATTAAAAAAAAAAAAAGGGTTTCATTAACTAATTGGCTAAAGTTCTAGATTAATTGTCTTACCATTTATGTAAGAATATTTTATTTACAATGATAGAAGTTAGAAGGATTTTGTTTCATGGGGAAATTTAATTTCAAAGGGTACGATATTTTTGTATATTAGAGCTAGGTGAAATTATATACGAGACAAGAAATATAACACGATAATATTACTGTAGCATTTTTAACCTGAAAATCCTTCAACTCATACTTTTAAGTTGGGATTATACAATCTGTGTAAATTCCTACCACATATTTCTTAGTTTTTATGTACCTTCTTCTATCTAGTGTAATGCAAAATTCCGTTAGCTTCTAGTTTTGAGTTAGGAGGTGGTGTACCCTATACTTATTTCTTTTACAGCAAGGATATATATTAATGCAATTCTTTACATTGATTTTTGTATTTTGGCATTTCATGAAACCATGACATGAAATGTTTATAATATTTATTTATTTTAACAATGAAAGAAAATTTAAAAAATAATTTAATAATATTCATATAATCCTTTAACTCAAACTCGAGTGAGGGATAAGTAATACCTCCACCTATATCAACCATCCCGTATGAACTCAACAACCGCTTATATCACTTGATGAGGAAATTGAAGACAAATACACGAAATTTCAACCCAAATTTTCTACATTTTCCCTTCAAATTAAGTCTTAGATGGCCCTAAAGATAGTAATTTATTGTTATAAAACATTACATGCATGACCATTATTAAAGGAAATTCCTTCAAAACTTAAGGTAAAGGGATAAATCATCATCTTCACTTTGGAATTTTCATTGATTTAATTCGGATCTAGGATCGCCACATTCAAAATTAAATTCAGCCTATAAGACTTCATCGTGAACAATTATCAATAATCACATTAAATTTTTTAAAATCTAGACGAATATTATCAGTACTTGCAAGTTTGTTTGTAAATAGCAAGGTATATTTTTTATGAAAAAAATAAATCAATGGATCAATGTTTCTCAACTTCTTCCTTAATACAACTTTTTACTGTGACCAGTTGATTTTGAGTTTTTAATGATTAAACAGTGAATTTTATTTAACATTAAATTTATCATACATAGATGAGGAATGAGTGTAAAAATTGGCTAGTGAGGATCGGATCATGATTTACACCTGTCATGATACCAACCATATTGTTTGCGAGAGCTAAAACAAGGGGTTGAGTATTTGAGTCAATGATGGTTCGTTTGGATATTAAATTTAAATTTAATCGGTTATTAGATAATGCAAGGGGCCAAGTCTTAGGTTTTAAAACACCTGGATTTGGTGGCCCAAGTGGGAGCTTGTGTGGACCCAGAGTTGGACCCATCATCAACTTTATAAACCAATATCATGCATTTCTCGTTCCTATTGGTCCCACCAACTTGTGCCACAAACTTTTTTTTTTGGGGTGAATTTGTGTGACAAACTAATCACGTTAATTTCCTCTTTTAAAATAACTTTTAATTTTTTTAGGTACCAAACTCCGAATATTATATTAAATATCCTATTAGTATTAATTCAGGTTGGGTTGAAGAGGAAATGATTTTGTCTATTTGATTGCGATACCTACAATTGTTTAATATAAGTTCTAAATGGCAATGAACCATGCATGGTTTCAACTTGCACGGCATCTTCTAGATATCTATCTGCAATATCACACAAATTTTCTCTTTATTTTGAAGGTATTACACTAAATTCTTTAAGCAATACTAATAATCATCATTTTTGTTATGAGAATATCTTATCACTCTCCACAAGTTCCAACATAAATAGGATTAGGCCACAAATTTAAACAAGAATCGTAGGTTCAAGTTCAGAGAAAACAATTTGTGCTCGCTCGTCTTTAATTTGATTACCTATTACTCTATTAGAGGCGATATCCTACAATCAAAAGGGAAAAAAAATTCATTATCTTTCAATTATGGAGAGAAGTGAACTTTAGTAAGATATTGATGATTCGTTGGTAGGCTACCTTCCATTGCTCCGTGTGCAATTGGAACAGTGACTAGAGTTTGATTTGGTCAAGAACAAGTGTGTGGTACCTTTTTTACGTTTGTCCACTATGGCATCATCAATTCATCAACTCTTGCCAAATTAGAAGATAATAATATTAAAGGAAGAACAAAAGCTGGTTCTCAACGCTAGCTTGGGTCAATTTTATGCCCTGGATCCTGACCTACCCTTTTAATGAATCCAAGGGAGCATCTTTAGAGGATTTGTAGGGATCCTTTGAATTCAGCATGCAATTATATACGATTAATATATTTTTATTATACCCATATGTCATAATCATTCATCCTTTTGACCGCTTTTTTTCTTAGCATTGGCTTAGAAGGATGGGCACCGATCATGGGATTAGAGCTAAACCAATAACTGTATTTGGGGGAATAATCTGACCATGATAACATTGATTTCCCATTATTTTCATCTCTGGGTTTATTTACTTAATTTTCGCTACCGAGTACTGAGCATAAGATAATCTTAAACATTTGAGACTTGTCTCATCCAATCCAAAACTTGCATAGGAATATTTAGGATTAGTTTTATATGTTGACTTTTTTGTTAAAAATCTCAACACAAGTTTACATATATATATATATATATATATATATATATATTAAGGGCATAAGCTTTATCAAATTTAATTTTTCAATTTTTTTCGTAAAGTTTTATCTTTTTATTTTATTCTCAAAAATTGGTTCTGAAGCCATGATTGTCGATTGGAAGAAGTGTGTTTCAAACTAAATTTTAAGCCATTGAGCCCAAACCTAGAGCATCGCAAAGCCAGACTTTTTTAAAACTACGCTAAGCCCAATATAGCATTTAACCAGGCTTAGTCTCTCGATTACCTATTATAAGGCGCAGATAAAGGCCCATGTTGGGAACATCACCTTTTTTTTACATGTTGGGAACATCGTTAAGTCTGCCTAAGACATGTTTAGAAAAGCCTAAGGTAAGCGGAGGAGACATAGTTTTCTTTATTTTCTTAATTTTTTTATTCTTCTATTTTTTATATATAGCTAATAAGTCTCTCACAAACATCCATTATCTCTTTCCTATTCAATTGAAGTTCTCCATTCAAATTAAAATTTTAGCATTTCTAAAATTAAATTACTTTTAAATTGAAAATGTTGTTTGGTCAAATATTAAAAAAAAAAAACTGAATTAAAAAATGGATATCATACTAAACACATACTTTGTTTTGTTCGGACGCATCTAACCCTATCCCAAGAAGTAACATGCAAAACTATCAAATAACACATCTAATCTTCTTCGACTGTAAGCTAATTTATTGATTTGTGATTCTTGAATATCAATAACAGCTATCAAAATAAACACTCCTTCCAGTTATTATTATATTTAAGAAATTTCTTACTAATTGTGAAAAACTTATAAGAGATATTGGGTAATTTTATGAAATAAACAACAAATCTTATAAAACGTACAGTCTCTTCAACTCTCTATATTTTTAGTAGAAAACAAATTAAATACGATCCTTTGCTGTAGCGCATTAAATTATGGACTTGACATGTTATCAAACATTTCATTGAAAAGGAATTCTCTTTCTTTATTGGTCAAAAGCATATGTGTGGATTACATTTCTCCTTTATCTTGTGAAAGAGGATAAAATGTCGAACTAATAAACCTTCTCGTTAATAAATTCAGAGATTTGTGATAATTTCCATTTGTTTATAAGATTTTCTTTTATGTATTAAAATTATTTGTACAACTATGTAACTAAAGTTGATTTTGGTAAGTATACAATGATACATAGTACACAATTTTAAATGTTGATGTAACATGCAAGAAATAAAATATTTTTAGGTATTTTTAACAATTTATACGGTAAAAGTAAGGATTAAATATATTTATAATTTATGTAAATATTATAAATTTTATTTTTAGATCTTCTATTTTTTTTATTCTTAACTTTTTTAAATTTTATTTTCTTCTTTTAATTAATTTTTATAATAAAATATTTATAAAGTTGACTAACAAATGTTGAACTAAATGTTATCATATATATCAACTTATAATATATATAAATAGTTAATTATATTGGAATAAGATATCAAAATAATATTATGTGTAATTCAATAAAAAATATAATTTATATTATTTATGTAAAAAAGTTAATATATAATAAGATAATATATAATAGAATTTATTTAAATAGATGTAGTTAAACCAGCAAATATGTAACAACAAGCTAATAATAGAGAATAAAACAACTGTAAATGCTAGAGATAAAAGAATTGTAGAAACTAAAAAAATTTTTCATAATATTTACAAGAATTAAAATTATATTTAATCCATAAAATAAAAATTATGTGGGATATCTTATTAATATTAATTATAAAATAAAATAAAATTTAAAATTTTATTTGTTACTTATATATAATAAAAATAATAAAATTTAAATTTAAAATCTTATATAAATTATTATAACTTTTTACTATTAAATCAACCTTAATTACTTTCACTTAAGACATAAAATAAAAATATGATCAGCATTTAAATATAGCAAATGAACTTTATAAAATATCGATTATCATGGCAAGTTCCGACAAAATAAAACCTAATTATAACATTCTTCTCCAATAAGCTATTATTGTAAGGGTCTAAGGTTTATTGATATTAAACTTTTATTTAAAAATATATCAGATAATTCGATACGACTAAAAGAATAATTAATTAGTTACATAGTCACTTTACAAATTTGACTGATGAATAATAAGAAGAATTAAAAATAAGTGAAATTATTTGTCAGAAATTTATTGATGTAGGTTAATTAGATTTATTTATTAAATAAGTTAATTTTTTTAAAAAGTTTAATTAATTAAAAAATGAAAATTTATATCATTAAAAAATATTTCAATATGTTACAAACTGAATTTTTAAATAAATAAAAATAAAATAATTATATTTTATTGTATTATTTTATTTTAACAAATTTTCTAATATATCTCATAAAATATATAAAAAAAGTTATAGGCTAAATATGTTTTTAATTCTTTTAAAATTTTAAAATTTTGATTTTAGTATCTTATTTTAAATTATTTAATTTTTATTTTTTGTATTTTAAAATATATTAATTTTAGTTTATAAAGTAATTCAAATTTGTTACATAACATATACCAAAAAAAAAATTAAAATTAATCTATTTTAAAAAATAAGGATCAAAATTGAAAATTTTAAAAATTAAAAATTAAAATCAACATTTTAAAATTTTTAAAAAATAATATTTAATCCAAAAAATATTAAATAATGCATTTTTATTGAAAATTGTAACATTTAATATTATAGATACATTGAATTTAACGATTTTTAATAAATATATATCACATGTAAATTTTTATTGTGTGTCATTATATATATATTAAAAATATGTTTTATAATATTTTAAAATTATATACCAATTATTATTAGCCAATTTAAAATTTAAACTTGTTATTTGTTAATTTATATATAGATTTATTTTTATTATGTTATTTAAGAATGTTTATTAACTTATTTTAAAAATTTTACTATAAAATAAACTTTTAAACTATGTTGGATATTTAGACCTAGTTTGATTTATGAAAAGGCTAGGTTAAATTAGATCCTGCTGAAAAAATCCTAAAACCAAATAAATAGATCGAGTTCTGGCATTATAAATTTAAGTTACTTTAATCCTTTCCTACCTTTGATAATCGGTTTAAAATTGATGATAATAAACTAATTTAAACTGTATTTTTTACTTTTAATTTAATAAAAAACAATGCCAAACTTTAAGAAACTCATATACGAAATCTATATATAAATTACCATTACTTCTTTTTCTACTAATAGGAAAAGGGAAAATATAAATTATACGTGGATATATTATCATTTAATGCAATGAACTATGGCAATGTGTCAAAGTAATAAAGCCTCATACTAATAAATGCAGAGGTTTGGGATAAAATCACTTATTTATGAGATATTCGTTTGTCTTTAAATTAGCTGTATACGTATAATTAATTAGTTATAGTTGGTTCTTGTAAGAGTACGACGATGCATAATAATTATCAGGTAAATATATTGAAGTAAAATGCAATATGGTAGGAATTGTTTTGTACGAAGAATGACGAAAGACCTATTTTGACCAATAAATATACATAATGAAGATGGGTACAAAATTTCAGTAATTGGATTTGTATTTTTTTTTCTTAATATTATTCATATTTACTTCATTAAAATATAATATATGAATTTATCTTATTATTTATATTTTTAAAATAAACTTTTGATATATATCCAAAAATATATAATAAAAAATATATATAATAGTTTTTATTAAAAATTACAGCATTTAATACATTAATAATATTAACTAGTATGCAGTTTTTAATAAAAAATTACTATTTAATTATTTTTAGAATATATTACAAAAATTAATTTTAAAAATATTATTAAATATGAAACTAAAAGTACATATTTGATTTTACTTAAAATATGTAATTTAAAATGAAACAGAACATAATCATTATATATTTTTTTTCATTTTATCCACGCATGAAATATTATCATAATATATACTCTCAAATGATACGTGCAATTAACATCTCACTACAAATTATGTAATAAAAAAACAAAAATCATAATTATGAAAGAGTGTCACTAATATCAGTTAAATAACCTAAATGAAAACATTGAATAAAATCCGACTTTTCAATTTTATTCAATTTTTAAACTAAAATTTATCCAAATTAAAATAAAATCTTCAAAAAAAATTCTTAAACTTTAATTTTATATCTTATAAACTTTTCAAATTTATTATTCAAAAATGTATATTATTTTATTTTTCAATTTTATTACAATTCTTCTAAAAATTTTGATAAAAAAAAATATTTGCATAGCTTTAAATAAAACAACAAAAAAAAACTAAATATATAAATTCATAAATTATTGATTAATTATTTTGAATAGAATGAAATTATGTGTGATATAAGTATTATTTATATTTTGTTAAGTATATTTTTATGTTTTTCTCGAGAAATAATTTATTATTTTTATTATTTTTCAAAGTTTTATTTAATTGATAGTATAGATTTGTTTGGTATTTTTTAACAATATTATAATGTTATAAAGATACAAATTTCTAATTTTAATTTAAAACTATTTCTTTTATAAAAAAAACTAAGACAATAATATAGAAATTTTTAATAATATTTAAATTGATTAACGACTTAAAATATTTTGTACAACATTAAAATTTATTTATAATAAATAAACAATTTGATAGTTTTAGAATAATTATATTAATTTACTAATTTAAAATGATATAAAAATATTATTTTGATTGATATTAAAGAAAGATAGAAAAATGGTTTGAGTTTGTGTGAAATATCCATTAATACACAAGACTTTAATTTTAAGCGTCATCTTTATTATTATGAAACACGAAGAAAACACACAAATCTCATATATATATATATATATATATATGATGAAAATTTAAATTTAAACCAAGCTTATTTCTTTTTTGTAAATAAAGATGGATGAGAATGCATGTTTGCATGTGATGATTAAAGAGGAAGTGAGACATTAATGTATTGTTTGGATAAGTGGAAAAAAAAGAAGGAAAAAAAATATATTAGTAGTATAAATTTTATTTTATATAAAATTTTAAAATATTTTATTTTTTATTATATCTTTTTTATAAATATAATTTTTTATTTTTTAAAAAATAAATAATAATTTTAATAATTTAAAATAAATAAAACAAAAAAAAACCTCTTCCTTTCACTTTTTACGGCTGAAGAGGAGAATAAAAAATTATGGATCCCGCCAATAAAAAAGTTTTCTTTTTACTAAAGACAAAACACACTAAATAAAAAAAAATCACTTTGCCTCTTTATTTCTTTCATTCCCCTTTCCTTTTCCTATTTCCCTCTATCCAAACACAGAACATAAGGAAAGGGAGAAATCAACTAAGGACGTCGAAAAGTTGAGACATTTGTCATGCTTCTCTTAAAAGTTAAAACATATGTCATGCTTTTTTCTAAAAGTTAAGGCACTTATTATATTTTTCTAAAAGATGAGGACATGTGATTATAACTTCACTTAACTATTCCTTTCCTCATACTTGGTTGAACTCGATAGTATATCATATTTCTTTTTTATTTTTCTCCAAATTATCACTTCTTATTCCTTCTAATATTAAATCCGAACCTTATAAGTATGGTCCCCTTCATGAATCCATCATCTTCAAAGGGTATGAGTGGGAAGAAAAAATCACATACAAGAAAAATCATCATAATTTTTTAAAAAAAACTTGAAAGAGACTATTTGAAACTCCTCAAAGGTTATCTTAGAAAATTTGAAGTTAAAACATTTTTCCTCACCGACTTATCATGCAAGTGTCATCGAATACAATATTTTTTTGCCTCAACCTGCTACTCTCCATTGATGCAAGAATCCCTAACCTCAAGTTGTTGTCCTCCTCAAATGCTAACCTCTTCAACCTCAGCTTGTCACCCCTCTCAAATGCAAGATTCTTTGGCCTCAACTTGCCATCCTCTTCAAATATAAGATTACTTGGCCTAACTTGTGAACTACCCTTAGATGGAATGATTCTTAACTTTATCTACCCATCATTATTAGATAGCGCATCCTTCAAATTTAAAAATTATAATTTAATCATAAATTAATGACAAGAGTAAGCTATAAAAAGATAATTTGGTGAAACATTAAGTGGTTGAGTTAGATTCCTTAAGTAAATAAGATTTAAAAGATAAGATTTAACATAACAAATACTTAAATTAGTCCTTAAATCACCTATGATGATTCCTTTTTAAATATAATAATAAGAGAATAATTAATAAAAAAATAGTAAATAAACTTAAAAAAACAACTTAGAATTAGAAAGTTAAAAAACTAGACTATTTTTTAAAGAAAAAATAAGTAAAGTAAATTCAATTAATGATCATGATAATTTTTATTAAAAAATTAAAATAATAAAATAAGAATGGAATGAGAAATCTAATCTAAACTTATAAGATCTAATAACATAAAATATTATAAGATTTATATATGTAATTTGTAAATTATGTCAAATAATATTTACGTGGTCTATGTAAAATTTATGATTTGGTACTGTGGTATATATAAACTTAGTAAACTTATACTTATGTAAATTTAATAAATTTATTTTTTATAAAAAATTGCTACATTTTTTTATAAGATTTATTTTCTATTTATTAAATTAATTTTTTTTAACTAATTTAAAAATTTAAACCTTTTAGGTTGATTATATTAATAATTAATATAAAAAAACCATAAATCTAACCTATGTAAATAATTCAATCTTTTACATTAAAAAAGTTTATAACCAATATAAAAAGTTATATGTAAAAATACCATTTTTTATATTAAGTATTTCTAAATTGATCCAAAATAATTTTTTTATTAATTTAAAAAATGTTTATTATAATAGTAATTAATTGTATATATTTTTATATTTATTATTTATTATCCCTTGTATACTTTCTCTTTCCTTTTGTATAAAATCCAACACGAAAAGTATGCTTATATGACACACATGTCATTATCATACATATTACATATAGAAGCAGTATATTTTTTATGCGTTATTTATTTATGTAAAGTGTGCCCATTCCACTCACTATGTATATATTTTGATGTACCATTTAATTGTTTTATACGCTTAATTATATTTAAGTTAAGGATTGGTTGGGGGTATATGTTAGTATGGGCTTAGCTTAACACCTAATACTTCCAAAATTAACATAATATAATGATGATTAAAATTAAAGTGATATTTTTATGCCTTAAACATATTTCTATTTTTTTTTAAAATCATTTTCATCTTAATTTTTTAAAATTTTATTTTTTAAATTCCTATCATTACGATTAGATGTTTATCGACTTAATTAACATATATTTAGTTAAATTTGATCATGAGTACATACTGGTTGTAGATATTAAAAGAAAAGTTACCCAAGTAACTTATTTGAATAAAATATTAAAATGTTCTTTTATGTGATTCAATAAAAAAAATCATAATTTATTTTGTTTATGTAAATTGTTTAATATATATATATATATATATATATATATATATATATATTACATTAATACATAACTGAACATTTGTAAGTCAAATTAATAAATATCTAATAAAGAGTTAATAACAGGGACAAAAATAAAATTTTTACAAAATTACAGATAAAAGCAAGTGATTTTTTACAGAAATTAAAATTTTAATTTTTTATAATTATTAATAAGAAAAATAAAAAAAGTGTAGAAATGGAAACCTCCATGAACTATACACTGTATCAAAGTCAACCAAAAAGGTGAGCAATAGTTGGAAGCACAAGCATGAGGGAAGCAGGAAACAACACTTTAGAGAGAGGGAGAGATAATACATAGCCACAATTAACCACTCCACCAAACAGACCAAAAAGAGGCCTAATTTCACTATCGCTTCAAATGAATCAATACTCATCGGATGCCTTGATTCCACTGAGCTTTAAAGCTAACATTGAATCGTGGGGATGGGAAATGAAGTAGTTAAACTTCATCAAACTAATACCCACCCATGTTGAAATTAGAAGAAACAAAATACAAAAATTAATTAGAAAGTGATCGAGTGTGACATAAAGCCAAAAAGTCCGAATTTGATGGTAAAATGTTACTTAAAACAAACATTCAGGCGCTAAATCGAAGAAAATATTTAATAAAATAAAGTAAATAAGATACAATTACAGCAAAGACCTATATGAGCATCTATGTGGTGCAAATATGCTTCATTCATCCATGTGTAATTTAAAGTCAACCCTTTTCTAGCAATATCCCCGCACGATCACACGTATTTTCAAAGCCCCTTATTATCACAACTAATCCCAATATTAAAATGCATGTCTATTCGGATATCTTGTTAATTTCTTCTTCCCTGGTGTGCCGTGCCGTCACAACCACTACGAATCAAACAAAATATACAATTGTTTTTTCCTTTCAATTGGCATAATATTTAAGCATCTCATTCTTAATAATGGAACCATATTGATTACAAGCTGCCAATTAAGTAGGCCATATTGGCGCATGTTTCATTAAAACCAAACTGTATAATTCGAACCACATTAATTGAAGTTCATTTATATTCGCATTGGATCAATTATGGCACAAAGTCTAAATTAAAAACGTAAATAGATCAATGAATTATCATACACTTGTATATCAATGATAATAATAATCATAATATTCATTGCAAACAATATGTACACGCATATATAATATGAATAATAACAATAAATTATTAATTTATAAAGAGAGGAATCATAAACATATATAACATTTTTTTACTAGGCTAGACAAATTCTCCTTTGATGAATACATGAAATTACATTATATCATGATGAAATTAAAAAAAAAAAAAAGTATGTGAACCTCATTAATGGTGCAAAGGATTTGGACCGGTTGGAACAAGGCGTTTCTCGACACCATAACGTGGATCAATCTCGGTTTCCTTTGGTTCCGGCATGTGAGTCCGGTGGTGATGATGCCGATGACGGTGATGGTGGCGGTGATGACGGCGGAGAAATGGGGTGAAGTCAAATCCTCCAGTTGCTAAGAGTTTTCTATTTCGAGACACAGATAGCTGCAGTTGGCTGCTGCTGGTTACGGCGTTATCATTATTGGAGTTGAAACCAAACCAACCATGAAAGAGTATGATAAAGAGGAAGAGCCAAAGAATGAAGCTAAGTACATGTTGGAATCTGATGATCAAGGCCATGATGGGTGAGATAAAGTAGACAGAGATCGGAATGATTGCATGGAGAGAGAGAGAGAGAGAGGGAGAGAGAGAGAGAAGGTTTTTGTAAGGACAATTTGAAGACAAACAATAGTGTGGAGTTCTAGAAGAAGAAGGTAAAGTTTTGAAGCGTTGACAGCTTGAAAGTGCTAAGCATGCATAAGAAATGCTGCTAAAACTTGACATGGGAGAGTGTTTGCTTCCATGAGACTTTAGCTTATAAATTTTAAATATAAGCTAATATTAATTGGAGAGAGAGAGAGAGAGAGAAGAGAAAGAAGAGTGTTGAGTTAATTTGGAAGGTCCAGTAGATGCGGAGAGGGGGCAGAATTGTCGAGCATTCTTCTTCCAATGAAGCTTCCTTTGCGTTCAAGGAACAAAGGGTCATTAAGAGCAGATTGTCAAACCTTGAATTATATATTGGCGTTACCATCAGACCAGGCCACGAAAATTTGTTAGTAGGGGTACTTAGGTACGGGTATAATAAATATATCAAATTACATATGTGAGAATGAGTGAGTAATACCAACATTTGTCCAACCAAATGCTTAATTTATTATAAGGATAAGAAACCAATTAATTTATTTGTTAGATACATAATGGCAAAATTTCAATTTTGTTTTGTTGCCAAAACACTAGCATCTCTTATTTAAGATCTGGTATGTATTGTTATCACTGAATGTGAAGCTCTACATGACCTTTTGTAAAAAGCTATATATAACATAATCTTTTATAGCCCAAAAAGATAGAGATGGAGAGAGTGGGAGGACGTCTTGAAAGGTACTTTGTCTAGTAAATTTTGGTGGCTTCTGAAAATTTGTCAAACCCATGAATTCCAAATTTCTAACCCTCATCTATGAAAAACAACGACCCCTCCACTTAATACTTGTGTACACGAGAGTGGAGCAATCGAAAATGATAAATAAAATGGAACCACAAAATTATTTCATTTATTTTGATTTCTTCCTTTCTCTATTTCCGTTTTCCTGGGTTAAATATCTATTCTTTGAAGATTTTCTTCGTCTGAACGCACGTTATGGCAGCATGCTGTATAGTAGCCGGCAGAAAAGAGAGAGGAGCTGTGACATTATTTTGACTATTTTTTTTCGTATTGACCGACATTTGATTTTAAACGAAGAAAATAAACCTACACTATCGTTTGAATTTTCCCCTTTTATTTTTTTAACCATATATATAACTATTAAATATATCATTGGTATTGACCTTGAGCTCAGCTTCAGCATAAACGAGCTGGCATTAAATATTCAGATCCGTTTCTCAATATTTTATAATTAATTATAATAATCATATAAACTATATTGTGCCAATTCACACGTCTGTACTATACATTATATATATGTTGGAACACGCTAAAGTTGCATAGAAGAGCTGAAAACACTTGCTTCAATTAGACTCTTTCTCCTGTCCTCTTTCAAATCTATTGCTTTTTTTGATTTACGTTGATGAATTAATTGATAAAACGTTCACATCCCATATATCCCTTCTGAAGGACTTGGGGCATGTGGGTCTTAAATTTTGTTTCTACCTTCCTGACTGTTGAGTATCCGAAACGTGTTGCCTCCATATAATACATGTTATATATTTTGACCTCTATTTTTTACAGTCCACAGTTAAATGCACCATAATTTGCATGATAAAATACATCAAGATAAAGGAATCCCGAATAAGTGCATTATTTGTCCTTCAAATGATCACAAAAATTAAAAAATACGACCTATTAAAAATTATTTATATGTGATTTTTAAATTATTAAACCCAATTTCATGGGATATCAATTTTGACTTTAATTGAAGATGACAGCCAAAAATGAACTTTTTTTTTTCTTTGCCAAAAGCCAACAATGAACTAACTTCCCATCTCTCATTACACCTTTTGTATATTCTCGGGAAATGGACAATTGGGATGGATATTGTAAAATGAATGGCCCTGTCGGGAATGGCAGAGGTAGATATAATTCATGGCTCACCATTTTCTCCATTGGTGCGAGCAACACCATGGGTAAAACGTTGGTATGGCCCACTATTCACAAATCTCTGTACCCATTGGTGCATAAGAATGTGCTCACAATGAACTGGAGTTTTGAGACACTTTTTTTGGACAGCCATAACATGCAAAAGTTTCAAAGTAGTGTTTTTGTCCATCCAATACATGACGAAAACTGATGATTAACAACTTAAAAGTCAACTACGCACCTTCTCTGAAACCATGGACGCATATTCACATCAACATGTTACATGCACAAGAGATAATATAATGAGCAGTTAATTCCAGTCTTGTGGTACATAATTTTAAGCAGTACTATTATATGAGCACTTGTCCGTGGCAAATTTGAATAGGCCATCACATTCAACCTTCCTCCCAGTCAACGTCGTCATCGTCATCATCTGCTGGAACTTCCTCAGCTTCAACATTCAAATCACCGACCTTGTAGCCTTCATTTCCATTGCCTTTAAAAATTACAGCCAGTTCATAAATGTGCGGACACAAATAACATATCAACTCAGAAAACATAAAGGAGAACGATTTTGCTAACTTGGAAATTTCAGAAAGGGACCTCATCAGGAATATCATAAACATACAGAGAAAAATTAAATTAAAATTTAATACTTCGGGAGGGAAAAGGTCTTCAGATCAATGACAAACAAGTTCTTACCCAATAGCCCGACCATGCACCATGTGGTTCTCAGATAATGTTTCCTAAGGCTGGGATGTAAAGGAAGAGGAAGCTATTATACTTAATTTTACGTAAATTTACACCTGCCTTTACTGACCACACAATTATAATACTTGCACGATTGAATGCCGAGCGAAGAGAAGCCAATAAGAAAAAATGCTCAATGTTGTAGAGACAAAAAGTTTATGGATGAATTAACACGCTGGACAAAAGAGGATTAAGAATGACAACATTAGAAAGAAAGTTCGGACGCTAGACATTTGTTTGGATGATGAATGAAATAGGTAGGAAAGAAATATGAATGATTGAAATTGAAGAAAAATAAAACACAAAAGATGTATTGTTTGGATAGATAGAAATAGAAGAGAAATAAATGAAAATATTTCCTTTCTTTTATTTAGAAAAATGAAAAAGATAATAAAAAGAAATAAGTAGATGGTAAAAAAAAAGCTTGCTATATTAATAAAAAAATTATTAATTATTTTATTAATATAAAATTATTTATAGTTTTTTAATGTAAAAAATATTTAATAATTTAAAGTGAAAAAAACTCTTCCCCAGCCCCAATTTCAAAGCTAAGGGGGAAAAAGAATTTTCCTGTGAGGCCCACCTCGTTCTTTCCTAGTTAAATTCCAGTCCAAACAATCAACGAAAATAATATCATTCCTTATTTCCTTTCCCCATGTTTCCTTCTTCCCCTAATTCGCACTAAACAAACAAAGGATAAGAGTACTTTGCATTCTCTGCTTGTCTTTCGTTTTCTGCTATATCTGGGCCCCAGTATCCATCATTAACTTTGAACAGTGAGAGTACGCATCATGTCTGCTTAAAAATTTGATACATATCATAATTTGTTTATAATCCAAGTCTAACTGGGTTCAAGCTCAATTGAATCTCTGACACATGTACTCCAATTTACTAGTAAGTGGATCTAAATATCATATATACATAATGAATTCTAGACATGAATCCAGAGTGACGATCATGTGTATCATGAATATAATTTCAATTCAGACAAACATGAAAATCAAAGCAATAATATAATCAAACTCATAAGTAATCATATGAATGTTCAAATTTTATTAGTTGGAATTTTGTGCCTTTTTTATTTTAATGTTTTAGCTGGGACTGGGGAGGGGGGTGTTAAACATCAATTTCCAAATGCAAAAGAGATTTAAACTTGATCCAAATTTCAGTCAAATCACATCACGAGACTAAAATGTACCTGCAATTGGAGCCTCCTCCCATTCAGTACCATCATCATCTTCCTCACGTTTTGATTTGAAGCCAACCACTCGATTGGAAGAACTGCTAGAAGGATCATCTGCTCCATGTGTATTTGACAATTGTTTTTTTGCAGTTTCTTCCAATTCATGTTGTTGCTTAAGTAAAGCAGCATAATAAGCCTTAATATACTCATCCTTTAAAAGCACAAAAGGAAACAGAAATGTTTAGAGAAAAAAAAATGTCCTGTACATTCCAGAGGAAGGGGAAAGGAACTCAAAACAAAAAGAATAAAAACAAAGAACGTAATGGTTCATCGTATTTTATAAACCTGTAGATTTTTACTATCATCGTGCCCAACTGTTGATTTCTTGTCATCTGTGTATTGCGCTGCTGTAGAAGTTGAAGTCCCATCCATCTTTATCTCCTGCTTCACCTCTCCACGCTGTTCCTTTGTAAGATTCATCCCTGATGTAATCATCCATGGAGGCAAAACCTTTAAACTTGAACTGTCAGTCTCAGACTTGATACCCTCTCCTTTGCCTTCAGTACCATTGAAGTCAACAACAACCTGTCCACATTCATCAATAGACTACTTAGCATTTAAGGAAGCTATGCTCAATGCAAAAATCGAAAGCTGCATAGAAGATTCATTAGGATATAACTTCAGAGTCCTTCATATTCATTCAGGGGTCACTTATTTCAAGATCAAGAAAGAAGGTTAAAACTATTTTAACCATGGGTGTAAGCAGAAAAGGAGAAAGGAAAACAGACATGAAACCAAGATAATCAAACAAGTTCAAGCATGTTTATGACACACTGGAAACAGACTGTCCTGTTACCACCAAAAACAGAGAGGTCCTTTTTGCACTCATGTCAGGCCAATTTAAGACATACTCTTGTATGTCTGCTCTATAAGTACTTCTGCTCAGTCCATATTGCCTCTGAAAAAGGTCATTTAAGTTCAAAAAGCTTTCATATTGTATTCAACAGCAATCCTCTTTGAATAAAGCTATCTGTATAGAAATATAGTCTCTATGGATAATATGGAAGTAGTATAAAATTTTATTATACAAATCATCTATTTAGTATGGTCTCTTTCTAATAAAATTCTTCTGCTTTTCTAAAGCATATATTTAGTATCAAATCAACTTACACAATTCAGAGAGAGAAATTCCATCTATTAAATTTTGGCTAATGAAAATCAAACCATAATCCAAATCCAAATACTACCTCCGGTTCTTTTTATAAGAAATAATAAAAAAAAAAAATTGTCCAAATTATAAGAAACATAAAGTCATTTTCAGATGTATTAATTGTTGAGTTTCTTTTATATCCTTACATTATTATGAGATTTGTGTTAACGATATAATCATCTAATCTTCATTTCACCAATTCAAGCATCTAATGCTATGGATTTTTAGAACAAAATTTAAATTTATAACATATTAATTGTAGCAAGTTGTAAATACTTTCAATGATCTTGATGAATTAATTATTTGTTATAAAAAAATATTTAAAGGAAATACAAAACTATCATCCTCACTTTTAACAAATTTTGAAATATCCAGAATCACTGAGTGCCTAGTAGAATGATTCTTGAATTCAGATAAATCCACAGGACCCTTTATAAGTGTAGTGAATATTCATGTATTTTTTTATTCATCCACACTTTAATGACTAGAAAGTTGTCCTTGAAAATCCAAAACTCCATTCAGGATATTTGGATTTTGGACAGTGTTTCAACAATAATAATTTGTGCATGGTTCTAGGCTTCTGTGTGTGGTTCTAGGCTTCTGGGCCAGAACAAGTGCTAGTTTGTTTTCACATTGCTATATGAGCAGGTCCATATCAAGTAGGGTATTCAGTGAGTTTGGCAACCACTGAATGCGCTCCTCACTTTGGAACAGTTTATTTTTAACTTCAAAGGCTTTTTAGCAGGACTAAGAAGGAAGTTTATTTGATGGTGATGTTCTATCTTCCTTGGTGTCTATTTGGTTTACTGTACACACAATGCTTATAGTTAAAAAATTCCTCTTGGCCCCCAGACTGGATTTTGTAAAAGATATTTTTATTGCCTCCCTTGGTAGCATGACAAATGGCATTTTTAAGGAAGCTAGCAAGCAGATATGCAAAAATATTGAAATGCTTTATTTGTTGTTATTGAACTACCATGTTTGCATGTCCTCTTTGTTCCTTCATGGAGTCTTCGACTCTGTTAAGTAAAGTATTATCCTCTTCCAATGTATTCTTTCTTTCTTCCTTCTAATAATATTTCTCATTTTAACAATCCCTAATCCCCAAAAAAAGTGCATGCTATAAAATACAACTCAGAAATTCAAATTCATTAAAGTGATAAATAATAACAATCAGCACTATTCTTTTTACTTTGAAATTATACAGATACGATCTGATAACCAAATACAAAAGAAAACTATATTGTTCAAACTAAAGCAAAAATAATGACTTTTTCATTTTTTGTAATAGGAAAAAAATATTATTCGAAAGAAAAGGACTGTTCAATATGAAGAGGATAATATGTCATTCATAACAGAGAGGGGTCCAAGAAAATTGGGGGAAGTAATGTAGCATGGTCCCACATGCCAGAAATGATAATTCCCTTAAAACAAGAGAATGAAAGAATGTTACCTTAGTATCTCCATTGTAAGGCATTGGTGCTCCATTATATCCTAGCTGAGAAATTTTAGAATCACCAGCATTGATATCTCCATTAGCTGCACGAACAGCAGCACTAGCTCGAGCCTCCCATGCTTGAAGACTGCCAAATTCTGGAACAGGCAAGTCTTTTACCCGACTGAGTTGGTCCATTAAAGGCTTGAGCTGTACCTGCACAAGCACAAGTACAACTGTCGATACAAGCATATTAAATTTGACCAGTAGCAACAAAATAGTGAAGGCTGTCATTGTGTATAGTCTAGCAATATATCATGAACTTCAAATGAGATTATTGAACATATAGGCAACGTTCTGAAACTCAAACTGGCCCGACTTTTGCACCTCTACTCAATACTCAACAAAATTTGCCCAACATATATAGCCTAAACTACCAGCATGGAATAAAAACAGTTGGTTGAAACTAATAAATTACATGACCAACAAAAAAAATCATGAATCTATCAGGTTTAGCTCCAGCTTATCTAGCTGTCTATGGCCATTTCTAAGGTGGGTGATATATTCGGTTGGACCACCAAAACCAAGGTGGCTGCAAAAGTTTGGGCCCCAAATGCTGTGGTCAAACTTGAACTGGCAATAAATTCATTCCTTTGATCCTCTGCCAATTATGGTGGACTGGAATGAGATAGCAGAATGGAAAACAAGGATGCTGCATCCTGATTCTTTCTTCTTTCTAATTTGTTGTGTATGTATGCGCATATCACACATGTATATAACACATAATAAAGTGATAGCAGCATAAACATGAAACCATCATACAAGAAGATTAAGCACTAGACACAGTTAGAATATCAAACTAATTGGTGCTCAAGCAGTTCTATGTATGAAAATTTTTTATGGCTTCACTGAAATCCCTTTGAGCTTGTTTAACTCATAAATACATGACCTAACCCTTTGAAGCAAAATAGCACTCCTGCTACAAACTACATTGATTAAGTTTCCTGGTTCTACAAAACAATAATGGTAACCATCATCAATAATAACAAACCAAAGTAAAAATGATCTATCGTATGAAGCCACAAACAGAAATAACAGCAAAATAAAATCATATAAGAACCTCCATCTTTTGAAGCATGTCCTTTAACTTTTCACGTCGCCGTCGTCTTGCATTATCATCTCCATCTCCCCCTTCTTGAGCAGCTATCTTATCACTTTCAACCTCTAGTTTCCCATTACAACTTTCACAATGGAAGTCCTCATCTTCAAAAGATATTAACCGCAGAGCATCCAAAGCATTGTATCTAAAATAATCATATACCCAAGTATTATGGAATGGAAATACGTCAATACAAATAACTATGACATATTATGATGTTGATATTACAACAAACTATTGAAACCTTTTTCCACAGCTTGGACATATATATTCCTGAACTGTATTTTTGTTCTCCAACTCATCTTTCAGCTTATGCTTCATGCGATGTAGTCTGTACCTAGTTACATCATATATCTGCAATGAAATTCAACATAAGATTTCTATACATGGAGGTGACAGAAATTGCCAAACGAGCTGTAAACTTGTACTGATTCAAAAAAAAATGCCAACAAAGTAGGAAAAATAGTATTGTTTTCCCCTTCTCTTTGAAATGAAACACCCAAATATCATTGGTAAAACTACATTTATGGAACAATTAAGAGCAGAGAGATGTACCTGTGCATAGTCTAGACAGCAGTAAGAGTGTGTGTGCAGCTTGACCTTCTCTTCTCCCTCTTTTGCTGTCTGTTGACTGTCAGCTGTAGCAGCTACAGCAGCACTATAAATTTTTGCACCTTTCGCTGTCTGTGGTCAAATCAGAAAAGATATACTTGACTATATATTCACCTATAACTCTTACATACATGCAAATCTAACAATGGAAAATTATTAAAATAAAACTAAGAGCACACATCAACAAAAGAGAATTAGAACCACTAAATAACTAGTTAAGCAGCATTTAAATGTTACAAATAATGAAGAAACTTTGCATGATAGAGACAATAATATGAAATATATGCAAAGGAGAGAAAGCTCTAAAATAATAATCTTAAAAGAGTTTACCTACTGTTCATCAAGATATGGTGAAAGTTATAATAAATTATGGGCAGAGGAGCAGAAAATATTATGTTTAGTTAAAACACAGCAACTATCAAGGTAAAAGAAAAAACACTATTTTTTATTATTTAAACAAATAAGAGAATGAAGAAGTATAATCCTAGGTTAAGAATTTAAATATATATAGAAAAAAATATCTTCAAAATTTCACAAGAGCAGTGGATTTGTGGAACCAAAGGCTTGAAGACCTTTCAATCAGAGCTTCTAGTCACAAGGTAGGAACAAATAGCACAAACAACAATCCATCATAGGCTCTATGGGCTCAAATATCGGTAAGATTTAGTCGCTTTACAGAAACAGAAAATCTATTTATATTAAAATTTGAAAAGCTAATGATTGATACGTCATAACTGATAACACCTTATTTCATGACAATATCACACATTAGCAAGTGTCTGTCTTTAGGGTCATTAAAAGCTAGAAGATGAGTAAAATCTGTTGCTTGAGGCCAATATGTAAGTATACAGACTGAACAGAACCACAAACATGGTTATTACAACCATAGTCAAACAATAGAGCTATAAGGTTTCTAAATAAACTAGCTGATGGATTGCAAATTACAATGCAATCAGCTTACAGCTTAGATTCTAGTGACATGCTCTTCACAGTTCATGCAACAGTGTCAGGTGGGCCTAAGGTGTGCAAGATTGATACTCATTGCCACATTATATAGTAAAAAATAAAGCATGTGATAAACATTTGAAGGGCCATTGGCCATGCGCATATAAAAAGAATTTTCCAATTTTATGTGATTATATTATTGGATGATAATTTTTCTTCTTTGGGAAAAATGACATTCCCTTCCCTCCAATAGATGCTTAAATAATATTGCCCTCCCTCTGGTTTCAAAAAATTACATTTTCCTTTTCTAAGAAATTAATATGTGCTACACTCTAATCAATTTTAAAGTAAAATAGCCTTTTAGGGAGCGTTTGATACACTGTAAGGAACAGGATACACAGAACAGCACGGGACAAATGCTTAAGTTACAATACAGCTTTTTGTTTTGTATGCTGTTAGATAATCAATGCACAGCACAAATAATTTTTCATGTGATTTACTTTAACACCCTTTAATAATATTTATTTTACTCTAAAAAATACACAAAATATATTATAATAAATTATTTATAATTATATATATTATATAATTAATATAATTTAAATATATAATTATAATATAATATCATATCATAATTTTATAAATACAAAATAATATATATTTATTAATTTTTAAGAGATATATACCTTTTCTGGAGCTCCAAAAATATATAATTAACAAATATATATTATTTTTTTTTATAAAATTATAATATGATAATCCAATATGGTATTAGAGTAATATCATATTATCACATTCTTCAAGAAATATATTGTATTATAAATATCATAATATCATATTAAATACATACCTTTTTTGGAGCTCTGTATTCTTTTATTTTATTTAATTATGTAAAATTCTCTTTTGGATTTTAAAAGTGAGTGAGAACTGACTTAAAATAAGTGATATTAGATGATAAAGAATTTAAATAAATAAGTTTCCTCAAAGGCACAAAGTGCCTACCACAAATAGGCCTTCTACCGTTCATTTTGTTAAATATAAAACCATTCATTAGTGATTGATCTTTCCTTCATTGCTTAGGCTTGTAAGAGAATAGGTCCTTGATACAGTATTAGAGTCTCCTTTACTAAATGGTCAAATGTTCAATCCTTACTGTCCACGTGCTTTTAATAGATATTGAATTGTTATGTGAAGGGATGATTTAACAGCAGTTGTTCTCTGATTCTGTAAACATGTTAAGCTCATTCAGAAGAGCAATGCTAAGCCATATATTATATATGTGCTCCCAAATCACGATCAAGATAAGGATCTGACAAAAGAAATTGTCTATTTCATTGGCTAATGTGTGGTCAGACCCAAATAGTTACCTCTCTCCTATGATCTCGAGTAATGATCTTTTCTTCTTCAAAGAACCGCAGAGTTCGACGAAGTTGTTTTGTATGCAATTTGAGGTCCTTTGCCAAGTCTTCTTCTCTAACCCATTGTCGCCTGGAATTAGTATCATAAGAGTACAATTAAAACCCAAACTAAATATATAATCACCTGTTTTTAACTACATATAATCAAGTCCAACCTATATTGTTTTTCCCATTTCTTCAAGATGGCATGCTTAACAACCCAAGTTTCAATGCACATCTGTCCTGGCAAATTAACATGCAGGCATTGCATTTTCAAATAAAAGAATCTATTATTCTTCCATGTTACATATTATGCTTTTCTCAATCTCTACTTCGCTTAATAATTCAAACTATTTCCGTTCTCTTTTTATTTACCTGTTTTGTAATCACATGTACATACTAGTTTCATTTAGGCCCTGCGCATGGTTTGTATCTATACGAAAACCATAACCAAATTAAATTAAAACCGTATTGTTGGTTTTGTTTTCAAAACGGAATTAGTTTTAATTTAATTGAAACCGGTTTCATTTTACTTAGTTTCCAACTGGTTTAACCAACAAGGCAGGAGAGGGAATAAATAAAGCCATATTCTGCTTATTTAGCATTTTCTAACTTCGTAATACAGAGATAATTGTACTGTCATTAACAGGACTGGGTGTAGCCCCCATCAGCTACGGTAAATCTTATATTCTCATTACCTTTTTTTTTGGCAGATCTATTAACTTTTTTTACAAGTGCAGCTCCTCCCCATCTAGATTTTTGCAGCAAAGAGAATTGTCGGTCCCTTCTACTTCCAAGGAAGAATAATTACAAAGGTCAAAGCCCCAAGGAAATAGACACGCAAAGAAACTAGTCTCGGATGATTTGGATTCTAAACCGGTTTTGTAGTTTGGGAAAATGTATTTAAAAAAAAGGTTGTTTTAACTAATGGTTCTAATATTTTGGTTTGGTTTTTGGAATGGTTTGATCAAACCGGTCTTTTTGAACACTCCTAGTTGACGGTTTCAAATAGCAGTGTGCAACGACCATTGCGGCCGTAGTATTGAGGTTTATGAAGACTCCCGACGGTAATTATGGCAACATTGTCCGCAATTCTAAGCAATTTATCTAATTAATGCAACAGCCACCGAAATTTAAAACCATGCGTACTACTTTCCATAGAGTAACACAAAGGCATGTCTTCAAAAGCTGATAAACAAGAAGAAAGGTCGAACCTCGTGAGCGCATCAAGAACCACCACAGCAATTCCTCTGTTATCACTCCTTCCCGTTTTGGGCTGATTATCTCCTTTGCTCGTTAGATCATCATAGAAAGCCCTGGCTGCTAGTTTAACCAGCCTATGCAGATTCATTCAATAAATTAAAACAAAATTAACATATTCTGAGTTCCAACAATTTAAAACCACTTCTTCCTTTTTTTTTTCTACTTTTTCTGTTCAACGCAATTTTGATGCACATGAACTAAGGAGAGAAACCGTACTTGTTGTAGGGTTCAATCATCGAATCGACCTGGTTGGGGTTTTAGTACGGTTTTAGGGTTCTACCGCACGCCGCCGTCGGAGTTTGTTCGAAGGTTTGAATAGAGGAGGAAAATCTCAGACCCCGACAATTTCAAGAACTGCGACACGTAAGTCGTACTTGCTGCTCGGTGCCATTTATAGAGAGGAATGGAATCACAATTCACATATGCTTTCGTTATCTTGGATGCCTTCGGGTTTTATCCATTCCAACGGCTCAAAGGCCTTTAAGGTGACTCTTTTGCCAATTTTTTTATTTATTTCATAAAATAAATTATTATTGAACAGGCGATGATAACATTTTTTTGGATTATTTTGTTCAAATATTTGAAAATTTAAATATTTTTATAACGAAAATAGCAAAAGCTTACTATTATTGTATTTTTAGTGTAAATTTTTACATTGTAAATCAATAAAAATAATAGTAATTATTGTGTTATTTTAGTTTTATAATAGTCTTTATTTAAGTTTAAACTCGTGAAGTTTAAAATTATCACAATTGAATTCTTTTGTTAGTTTATTTTAATAATTGTCAGTTAATTTGCTTATGCTGCTGTGAATTTATTTCACCGTTAAGTATATTGTTGGTTGGCTGTTCTCATAACTTACATCACAATAAATAACACGGTTTTGTCGTAGATCTCCCTTCCCTCAACTTTTGGCGCTTGATAATTCGATGAAGAGAGAAAAACTTGAAACCCCTGATTTTTTTCCTTAAGCAGAGATATTTCTGGAATGAAAAAAAAAAAAAAAAAACATAACACTTCTCATAATTGCACTGTTGCTCCGTTCACTCAATGAGACGGCACTTTTGTTTGTCTTATCATTTTTTCTTAACTACTTTGACCACGTATTATCTGTGTATATTTCTATAATACATAATATCTTTATATATTCACTTAATATCTACATAAATGTTTCTTTCAAAACTTCTAATAAACTTTATTTAAAACAATTGTGGGATCTAATATGTATAATTTTTAGTATAAAAAATATATTTTTTAAATAAATAAATTATTTATTGTTTTTTTATTGAATCCTACAGTATTTTAATAAACATATAAAATATAAAATATACTTTTATGTTTAATTAAATATTTTTTAAAATGCTTTTCATATCAATTAAAACTATAATTTTTGAAAGAATTTAAAATTCTAGCAATTGAAATATCTTGTTTGGATATTGTTTTGTAAAAAATTTTAAATTGTAGGCATTTTTAGAAAGTATTTTAATCAACTAAGATGAGAGAATTTCAAATCCCTCCAAAATAGATGGAATTTGAAATTCTTTTATCTCATTATTTTATATTTGTATTATTTTATCTTTTATTATTATTATTTTTTGTTTTCTTACCTCTTTATCCCTCATCTTTCATCTCTAGATATAATACTTTTCATATCAATTGATATAATTATATGTTTCTATCATTTTAATTATGTACATTTGTTGAGTTATTATTCTAATTAAATATATTGTATAATAAAAATACTTGTATATTTAAATTCTTTTGTGAAAAAAAAAAAGTAAGAGAACAATTAAGATAAACCTATAAATATTTAAATATAAAATTTTGTATATAGTGAAAATTAAATTATGTAATCTAAATAAAAATTCAAAAATTTAAATTTCAATAAATTTAAATTCTATCATCCAAATAACAAATTTTAAATATAATAAATTAAAATTCTCTTATCTAAATAAGATATTTTTAAAATAAAAGTATTTAAATTAAAAGCATTTATATTTTTAAGTATTTCAAATTCCTTAAAATGTTGAAATACTCCATCCAAACATAAGGTAAAAATAGTTAACACTCAACAAATTTGGCATGTACTTTATCATAACACGTTTTTATAATGACAAATAATAATGAAATAAACTTTTAAAATTAACTCATAACAAAACAACATTACATCTAAAATGCTATTTTATATTTGAATATATTCAAAACATACCAACAACTCTAATCTCATCCATTTCCAAAAAAAAAAAACACCTCTATTAATAATATCATAATACATAATATTAATTAAAAATTAAAAAATTATATACATAATGCTTATAAGTGACAAAAATAAAAATAACCACTTAAACAATATAATACCCAACGTTTAATTCTTCACTGTGATTTTTTTTTCTCATTTGATATTTACAAACATTAAAATCAACTCATTTAGTATCTAATGAGTATAGCTAAGCCAGTAAAATTAGCATGCTGATCCAAACACATCAATAAAATTTGTTAACAATTTCAACGAAGAGTTTAAAAATTAGTTTATACATACATTTATAGTTTTAAAATACTACCCCTCAAATAGCTAAAACAATCTTATATGCATTTTAAAAAAATATTTTCCTTTACTTCCCAGCAAAACTTCTCCTTTATAAACATATATACATCTTTGCATCACTGTGAACTTTTAAAATATTAGCATATCAAATTCAAAAACATTCCTTTAAAAATAGCAACTATACAAAAGTAAAATAAAAAAATAATAATTTAATAAAATTTGTATATCCATAATAGTTACATTAATAATAGAATTGGTTCCACCAAATCATTGATGACATGAATAATATTTAACCATTACTTATTTTGTTGTTAACACATTGATTTTTTTTATTCTCGTGACAAGTTAGATTTAGTTTTATTACAATCATTTGACTTGGGTTGATTTTATTATTATTAATTGCATACTAATTTATATTAGTAATAGGTTGAACAATAATAAAAAGTACTTTAACATTATTACGTAAAAATTTCTTTATCATTATAATTTTAGTCTCAAATATTTAAATTTGATAAATTAAAAAAATATTATAAAAAAATTATAACTTCTAATAGATACTTGAGTTTGTTAAACATCAAATTACAAAAGTTTATCAACATTATATGAGGTCAAGCCATGAATTTTAATTATGCTATAATAAAAAATAGTTGCACCAATCATTCAAAATTTTTGTTTTTCTGTTTTTGAAACAAAAAAACTTTTAAACTTAATAGATATTATAATTCATAATACTATCCAAAGTAAAAAATCATAGTAAATATGTCTTACAACGGAATAAAAGATAAGATTTATTTTATTTTAATATGATTTAACTTTTTTTTAATTCTAACTTATTTGTGAAATGTTTTCAAATGAATAAAAATTTAAAATATGTCTTATCGTATATTATTTTATTTTAATATGATTTAACTTTTTTTTAATTCTAACTTATTTGTAAAGTGAATAAAATCTTAAAATATGTCTTCCCATATATTATGTTCTACTAGATGTCAAAAACATATTAAACCATAAAGATAGATAAATTTTGTAAATTTGAAGAAGAATATGGTTTTATTTCTCTAAATAGATGTTATAAAAACATAACATAAATTATCACAATCAAAGTTAGAGTTGATGATAATTATAATAGTTATTTGAAATTTTGATTTAGGATGGTTGCAATTTTTTTTATTTTTAAATTAATTTAAAAAATAAAATATGTTTAACAAGAGTGTTTTAAATTAATTTTTAATATATTTTTAAAATTATTTTAACTTTATTTATAAAACAAAACAATTTTTTTTTTAATTATTTAATTTAATTTTAAATTTTTTTTATTTTCAATTTTACATCAAATTACATTATCATTATCATCCATTAAAACCATTACCATTATTATCATTATTATCATAATAATAATATTAAAAATTTTATTTTTATTATTTTTAATACACTTTTTTTATTAATTTTAATTAATATATTTATAAATTTTAAAAAAATAAATAATATTATTTGATATATAAATTATATTTTAATTTATAATATATTTTATATTATGTAATTATTTATATTATAATATTATTATATATATACATATATTAGTTTTGTGTGTAATAAGTATCGAAGAAAATAAAGATAATATAATAACAACATATTAAAATATTTATTTTATATATTAATTATCAAATTATATATAAAAATATATAATTTTATAATATTTTTTATATTATAATTACTATAATTATGATTATTATTTTTTTACAATTACCATTATCGTATCATTATAAAAATAATAATTTTTTTATTATTTTAAAATTTCATTTTTTATTATTTTTAAGTAATTTAATTATTAATTATTTTATAAAATAATAATTTTTTATTCATCTATCATTTATAAATACAGAATAAAATAAATAACATCATTTATATATAAATTATGCTTAATTTATAATATTATAATATTTTATATTATTAATTATTTATACTATAATATTATAATATATATATATATATATTATTTTAGATAAAAAGAATTTTGAAAAAATTTATTATTATAATAATACATAAAACTATTTATTTTATATATTTATTATTAAATAATATATAAAATAAAAATTATATAATCATCATTCCACAATTTTTTAAATATTACCTTCATAATTATTAATATTATTATCATTATCATAATAATAATTTATTTTTTATTATTATTTAAAATATTTAATTTTTTATTAAATTTATAATTAATATTTTTATCAAACCTAAAATATCTGACAAAATATTTAGCGATGACAATAAATATAATTTGTTATAATAAAACCATTTAATTAAAAAGTAATTTATAAAAAAATTATTAAAAACAAAAAATAAAAAAGCAATTCAAAAATTTAAATTGATGAAATTTTTAAAAAAAATATAAAGTAATTTAAAATTATGATTTTTTTTTGCATACTTAATTTGTGGATAATTTTAATTTTAAATAAATTTTAGAAATGTTAAAAATGACATATACCATTTTTGAGGTAAAATATATTAAAAAATTAAGTATTTTTTAGACAATATATTGTAATTCAATATATATGAATAGAATAACTAAATTTTGTTGAATATAAAAATTAAATAAATAATTTAAAATGCAAAACAATTGAGGAACATAATAAAATTAATTAAACATGCAATAAATTATTAAATAATTATTTTAAAAGCTTTGAAACAAGCAATATACTACATTTTGAAAGATGTGAAATTTAAAAGTAATTGAACGTTTTAAAAATACATGAAAATATTAAGTAATAATTAAAATATTATAAGATTTCCTAAAATAAAAAATTAAATTTAAATAAAAATTACTACGATTCAGTAAAGATGATAAAATAATTATTTACATGTTAATTTATATTATTTCCGTCTCCTTTTTATCTGTTTAGAAAAAGAATTTAAAATTTATTTATATGTTTATGTTCATCTTAGTTTTTAAAAAAATATTAATTATTATTTTATATATACTTGTATTAATCGAGTAAAATAAATAAATAATGATAAAATTAAAATTTATATATAAAAGATAATTTTAAAAATAATATTTTTAAAAACTAACAATATTAATAATATTTTTTAATATTTATACATTTTTTTAGACGAATAAAAGAATAGAGAAAGTACTTAATAATAATATTTTTAAAACAGTTAGATTATCTTTTTTTAAATTTATAATTTGCTAAATACAAGATTATATATTTTTTCATTTGACCAACCCGCCATATTTCACGGACTTGTTTCTTTTAGTACTATTTTTTTTTTCATTTCAAAAAATACATTTCTAATTCAAAATTAATATTAATTTATACACATTTTTAATTATATTTAACGATTAAAAATTGATTTCGATCAAATCAATTCATATTATAGAACATATTTTCATCTGTCCAATTCCTCAGTTTCAATAATACTTAAAGACTTGTTTGTTTTAGTATTAAATTTTTGTTTACATTTAAAAATATTTAAATAAAAATTCGTAAATCAAAATTAATATTATTTTATACACATTTTTAATTTTATTTAACCATTAAAATTTGATTTCATTAATAATTAAAACTTGTTTGTTTTAGTATTAAAAAACATGTTTACATAAAAAAATATTTAAACAAAAATACGTATCAAGATTAATATTATTTTTATACACATTTTTAAGTTTTATTTAACCATTAAAATTTGATTTCATTGAAATTAATACATATTTATATTATACCACGTTAAAAAAATCATTTCTGATCAATTTTAAATCGACAGTTACCTTACTTGTGTTAAAATGAATTTTGCCCAAGCAATTGGACCATTCATTAGCGTTGAGTTGCCAAAGTAGGGCACACAGGCACAGACGACACACTATATCGTCACCGCTGTCTAGGCGTGACCCAAGCACGTCCTACTTGGGTGAAGTCCTCTATAAATAACGCATCATTTCAGCTGGCTCACAGGGAGACACAGTACACGGAGAGAGAGACATCGAGATTCTCCCTTCCTCATGGCGAAACCTCGCAAGCCCAAGAACGAAGACCCTAAGCCCGAAAACTCTGGCGCCCTAGTTCACCACCAAAAGCTATGCCTCTCTATCGACATGGATAAACGCCTAGTCTACGGGTTCGCTCTTTCCCTTCCTTCCCTTTCTTTCAATTTTCGCAATTCACATTTCCCCATCCGCTTCACGCAGCAGCCCTGTTTCCCACATACTTCACATGAAAATTAGCATCTGCTAGGCGTCGCGGTTGTAAATTAGGTTTTCTTTGTGCTGGGATTGCGTTCGAGCAAGATTCAAGATCGCCTAATCAAAATTGAGAGATTGGCTGTCTTTTTTAAATCTGATTTAACTTAATTTTACATGCAGGTATACTGAATTGGAAATTGTGGTGCCGGAGATTGGGATCGTTGGGCTGCACGCGGAGAACTTAGGGATTGAAAGTGTTTGGGTTGACGGTGAGCCCACGGAGTTCGAGTATTACCCGCACCATCAGCAGCAGTTGGAGGATGAAAAGAGATTTAGCTCGGTGTGTTCTCCTAGTTCTGCTGCCGATGCTGCTGCCTCAGTGTACATGTCCGCTCTGGAGAAAGAACTTGTCCCCAATTTACTCATTAATTGCTGTAAACCTTCTAAGACTGAAAGTGAACAGCAGGAGCAACCTATTTCTGAAAACGGGTTTCACTCCTTGGCTGAGCCCAAGCAGGTTGTAGTTGCTATCCGTGCACTCTTGCTTTTATTGCTAACCTGGATGCCGAACAATTTTTGAGAGTTCTGTTACCAGAGAACCATGCACAGCAACTGAATTTTGTAGTGATGCGTACATGTTGTTAATTTTAATTTATCAAAAGTAACTAGACTTAGACTGAATTTTATAATAACAAGTGTGTGTGTATATATTAGACAGCGTCTGAATTTTATTATAATGTATGTAAATATTTATGATTTATAATTATACTTAACCAGACTTGCCGCCATGTGTATGTTCCAGTATGAATGAAGTATGAACCTAAGTCCATAGTAGCAACTCAATTTATGAACATTGTCTTCTGCTTGGATTTTCCACTTGTTTCATCCAGACATTGCATGTATTGTTTGTAATGGGTCACCATGACTGATGTTGTATTGCATTGTTATTTTATTTTTTAATTTTCCCCTTATTTTTTCTTTTGATATACATATACATGCCTTTTTTTTTTCTCTTTTTTTCTTTTATTAAACGTATGCATACTTTTTCACTCCTCGATGCAAAGAAATAGGTTTTTGTTTTGGATTGGTGAGATGGTGTAGCATCCTTCCCTGAATATATGGGGGTAAGTTGTGAGAAATAAGTAGTTGTGGTGAGGTTTACTATTTGTATTTTCTCATGTAGGTTGATGTTGGGTGCAGAATGTGAGAATTGTTCGCATTGACTATTGGATAGAGAAAGCAGAGGCAGGAATCCACTTCAGAAGTAATGTTCTTCATACTGATAACCAGATAAGGAGAGCAAGGTGTTGGTTCCCTTGTATAGATGACAATTCACAACGATGCTGGTATGAACTGTGTAACAGTTTGCCATCTGTGTTTGTGTGTGCAAACTCACATTTTATAATATATCAACTTTTACTGTTCATTGTGTGAGCTTGAAGTCGTGGTTTTGTTCATGTTCAGCTACGACCTGGAGTTCACTGTAGCACACAATCTTGTGGCTGTCAGTACGGGAAGCTTGCTATATCAGGTAGTAATGTTGATGCTGATGTTTTGCTATTATAGTTCTGAAATCACACAGCTAATAATATTTAGGAGTTTTATGTTGATTAGCATATGTAGTGTCCTGCCAAATCCAGTCAGGTGGGCATTGGAATTTCTTTCATTTCCAACCACTGGGCAATTGGAGTATGGCTACTTTCAATTTTTCTTTTTTTATAATCCACAGCTGGTGGATGATGATAGGCTTCACTCAGTATATTTTTTTGGGAATATTCATTGATAATAGGATTTTGACTACTGTAATGGAACTATAGAAAACTTGAAAATACTAATTGGTTACAGTAAAATATTGGAAATAGTTATTTCCTTTATATGGTGGTTACTGTTACTCTCTTTTGTTGCCAAATACTTCTGCTTCAGATGTCTGGTGGAACAGTGAAATGAGCTGCTATGGCTTTTTGTATACTGAACATTGTTGTTTCCCAACCTTATTTATTCATAATTCGTTCATGGGACCCTTGAAATAGCTTAAAGGAAGAATGCTTTACAATTCAGATTGCCATATGCTTTTCCTGTATGCAATGTTATTGGATATTATGAAACCCTGTAAAACATTTGAGGATCGAGCATGGAGGTTATTGTCTGATTTTTCCTCTTCCTCTCCACACTGGATGCAGCCTCCCCCTTCCTTTTCTTTTCTTTGTTTCCTATTTCTTTTGGGACAATAAGATTCATCCCAAAAATACCCTTATTGTATTTGCTGCTGTACTTTTTAGGATAAGCACAACTCTGACATGCTGACCTGGATTTCAATTTGTGGTTGATACATGATTTGTGTGGTTACACTCAGTTAGCCATATATATAGTTGGTTATCACTGTTACTTTGTTGGTTAATTAATGCAACTCAACAACTATGGGCCAGATTTTGGTTTCTGGTCGGTGGTGTTTGATTTGTGGTGATAGCTTAGTTGGGAGAGCGTCAGATTGAAGATCTGAAGGTTGCATGTTCAATCCATGCTCACCGCATCTCTAGGGTCAAGGATTTATATAAGCCAAAGTTCCTCTCCAAGGGATTTGGCCTTGTATTATTTGGGTCTTTGTTTTGAAGAGGACATTTAATTTTCACAAAGTTTGGAAGCAACTTTATATTTTGTCTTTTACCACCACACTATGAAAGAGGAGAAAGGAAGAATGCTTTCTGTCCAAGGTGGAAAACAAAATTATTATTATTGATATTTTCCTTTGCTTGATTCTATTTTCTACATGCAAGGGATATAAGCTATGTATATGATACCATGCTCTCTCTCTCTCTCTCTCTCTCTCTCTCCCCCTCTCCTTTTTGTTTTTCCTGCTTTAGGGAATTTCTTATTCTCCCCTTTGTAGTTCCCCTCTTCTGTCTCTGACTAATGAAATTTCTAAATTCTATACAAAAATTTATCTTCATGTCTTATACGCCTTGCTGGGTTAAATTTGTATATGCTGGAATCTCCTTTCTTTTTCAGGTCTTAAACAAGGACAATCCTCCTCGGAAAACATACGTCTATAAATTGGATGTTCCTGTTGCTGCAAGGTGGATATCTTTGGCGGTTGCCCCATTTGAAATTTTTCCTGATCACCAATTTAGTTTCATATCACACATGTGTTTGCTGCATAATCTGTCAAAAATGCGGAATACAATGGAATTTTTCCACAGTGCCTTCAGGTTTGACTTATAATAGTTGCAATTTAACTAAGCCTAAAACAGGTTTATCATAAAATTGTGTTATAGTTTGATAATTGGGCTTTTATTTGTGTGCAGCTGCTATAAGGATTATCTTTCTATAGACTTCCCATTTGAATCATATACGCAAGTTTTCATAGAGCCAGAGATGGCAGTTTCATCATTGAGTTTAGGAGCTTCTATGAGTATATTTAGTTCTCAAGTTTTGTTTGATGAGAAGGTTATTGATCAGGTCAGTTCATTATTTAAATTCTTTTACTTAATTATCTATTTTTCTAATTAAATTCTTCCCGAGGGAATAAAAAACTTCTTGCACATGGAGATTTTCCCACATGATTTCTCTGCTATGCCAGCTTAATGATTGGCTTTAGTGTTTTTTGTGACAGACTATTGATACAAGGGTTAAACTTGCATATGCCCTTGCAAGACAATGGTTTGGTGTGTATATCACTCCTGAGGCACCAAATGATGGTAACCTAGCGGCAGATATTGTTGTACAGCTTAATTGGTTTTTGATTGTTGTTTTAATTTGAATTGATTCTTTGTAAGTTATGTAGAAGTTGTGTTTCCTCTAGCATGGTTGGTGAATGCTTATCTGCACTTTGCAGAGTGGCTCTTGGATGGGCTTGCTGGTTTCTTGACAGATTTTTTTATTAAGAAACATTTAGGGAACAATGAGGCACGATACAGGAGATACAAGGTTTGTCTTTCTGTTTGGGTTAATCTGGTCTATGCGAAGGTTAACTCATCTAACATTAGGCTGTTAAAAGTAATGATAGCATGTTTTTTATGGCTGTCTAAAAATGTGTCTGGTATAAGATTGCCATGAGAACAACTCATTGTAGTATGTGTTAATAATATTCTTGTGCCTGGTTGCTGTTTATGGTTTGAATTCTACAACACCAAACAATTTAGTTTTTATTTTCTCTGCGTTGTAATTTTGTTTCAATTTATTAAATTTTGAGAATTTCTTAATTCCAAATGTCTGAGGCATTATGCTTTTTCTGCCTGGATTTTCTTCTCCTATTTTGAAATTTAAAATTTTAAACATAAAAGGGCTGTAGGAAAAGTTTCCGAATTGAATTTCATTTTCTATGTAATGTATTCTTATTCTCTGATTGTCGCTGTTGAACATGATTCATTAGTATCTATCTAGGTTGAAGCTGCAGATCATTATCTTCTATTTTTGAAAGTGCAGTAGTTAATATGCTAATTACATTTTTTGGGTGCTCATCTAAATCAATCTACAGGCAAATTGTGCTGTGTGCAAAGTTGATAATAGTGGAGCAACATCTTTGAGTTGTTCAGCTTCGTGTAAAGATTTATATGGAACTCAGTGCATTGGTTTGTATGGAAAAATAAGATCATGGAAGTCTGTAAGTTTTTTTCTTTCATTTAATTTTTCTCCTTTTAATCATATAGCAAAACCCTGGTACAATAATGAGTTTCCTTATTTAGAGTATTAAATTAGATCAATTTTTTCATGTTTGTTCAGGTGGCAGTTCTTCAAATGTTGGAAAAGCAAATGGGTCCTGAATCCTTCCGTAGAGTGAGAGTCCTTGGCATTTACACTATCTGTCCTGCAGACCATTCTAGATATGCTAGATGTGTCTTGATTTGTTGTTTGTGCTGTTTTGGTGATCATGTATATTTATAATTTATTTGGGGTATAGTAATAGGTTTTCTTGTTCCTGGACATGGATTCATAAGTTGAATGGTGTGCAGTATATGCTCTCTATCTGTCCATGAATTCTTTCCATCTGAGGGTTCTGTTTGATAAACCTCCTGAAAATTCAGCCCGTAAAATTTAGCGTCAAAAAGTGACCATTCTACTTATTCTGTTTGGAAAGGTTTTAATTTAGTGCTGAGAGAATATGTAAAGAAATTATTTGCTTTTAATACAACCAGGCTATATAAAAGGAAAATGTTCTGATATAATAAAGCATTGAATGAGTTTTCATATGCCGAATATATTCTGTACCTTTTCACTCAAATTTTAGTTGTATGAAACAGTGTCCTTTTGTTTTTAGTGTTGAATTTTTTCAAGAGTTGAGTTTTCTTCTTGGTCCTTAGTCCCTTCGCTCTTCCCTTTTAAAATAAAAAGAACAGAGGGAGTGTTTGTGGGATTCTTATGTCTATATTTCAAATTGTTGTTTCATATCCTGCTTATCTCCTCCTCCTCTCCTTGATTATGTGATTGTTATAATTATTCAGCACTTGTGATTGGTGATTAATTAATAGTAGGCTAGTGTGTCCTAATAGGGACTTGGTGCCACTTGTTTAAGGCTTGTCGGTAGAATCATGTTCTTTTACCTGTCTATTTTCCTGTTGCACTACATACCATAATCATTAGTTTATATATATATATATAGAGAGAGAGAGAGGGATCAAGTTATTTCAATAGTAACTCTAGCATAAAGTTACTCTGTTCATACTCTTTTAAACGGTTGAATTTCATTAATCCAACCATTAAACTAATAGATTTTATTGTGTAGATCATGTCTACAAAATTTCATAAAATTTGAAAAATATTTGATACTTCATCATATAGCTTTATTTTAACGGATAATATACCTCTCTTAATATCCTAGACCCTAAACCTTAGAGCAGCATGGCTTGCTTTATAGTGCTCCATCATTGTATTGATGTTTTGCTTATTAACCCAGACCAGATCAGTTGGTCAATCTGGGAAACCTGAAAACTGGTTCCCTAGTCAGCCCAATCAATTCTTAAAACCACAAATTTCAAAATTGGAATTTGATCTGGAAAAACAGTCAACCCACACCAAACAAGAGTAATTAGTTTTTTCAATAGATTGTAGTTGTGGCTTCCAATTTATAACCAAGATTCAGCCTCTCTGATGTGGGGAAAAAGTTGCAGCATGTAATGAATGAACTGTTTGGCTTTTATTGCATTCAAAAGCCTCACTTCTTCTTGTACTTATTTGATGATGTAGGGCTAGCATAGGATGAAATAAATTTTCCTCTCCTCTTTACTTATTTGATGTGAGACTGCCACATGTTAGAGAAATGTGCTAATATATTTTTTTAGTTTAATATTATTAAATGTTCTAGATTAATTTATATCAAAATTTCTTAACCATTGGGTTTTGAAAACATTGATGTGGTTGTTCCCTGAAAATTAGACAAGAAAAGGTAAATGATATTATGAGTTACTTGGTTTCCTGTTAGTTTTATTTTAGGCAATAGCTGTAGGCTATGTTGAAGAATGTTTCAATGATTGCTATCTTATACTCTGACAGTTGTCAAAGAATAGTTTTGGTGTTGAGTGAGTTTGTTTACCTGCATATATTTTGAATTTACATATTGATCAGCTTATGTTGTGGTATCCATCAAGACATTTTTAATGGTATCCTTGCATTTGACACCTTTTCCCATTGTTTGATGTTCCTGATCTGCTGTAACTCTTATACTGGGCTTTTTGTTTTTGCTTTGCTGTGATTATGTATTAAATAGTTCTATTTTTCCTCTTTGGAAGTTATGTGCTTGAATGAGGGTTTTGATAATCATTGTTTTTGTTTATTATCAATGTGTAGATTTTGCAAACTATAGTTTCTCGGGCTCAAGATAAAACACGTTCCATGAAAACTCTTAGTACTAAGGAGGTAATATGCTTTTGGTTCAGCAAATTCAGTGAATTATTACATGCACATAGCTTTGATGAAATTATTTTGAAGATATTGAGCCATAAAGCATACAATAGTTCATTTACATGAGAAATGGTTTCTATTTCATTTTTTTTCTCAAAAAGGGTGCTATTATGGATAATGCTTAACGAGGTTGCGAGCATGAAACAGAATGAAGTTGATGGATAAGGGGAATCAAGTTATGAACTTGGAACAATAGAATAGTTGAATCTAAGGGTTAGGGTTTAGAAAACTCAAGATTTGGAATTCATCAAAACATGGACTGAAGAAGATGACATCTGAATATGAAAGGATAAATAGGTTATTTATTTTAATCAATCAACTTCCTAGCAATGTGGCTAGGTTCCATTTCTATGTGGTCTTTAGGAAACATTGATATGATGTTTAGATCTGTGAAGACTTGGCCAACGGTGTTTGATGAAACAATGATTTTTTCTATTTATGTGGTGCTAATGTAATAGTACTATTAATGATGGTTGTTTTTCCATTTAAAATTAACCAGAGTATGGACTGGGGGTTACCAAATAATGGTGTCTTCATAATGAGATGTCCTTTGAAAAATGCAAATTCTTCCACTGTCCCTTTCTCCTTATTTGGAACTAAGCCAGTGAGACGTATGTCTCTTGTGGACAGCCATGGTGGCTTTGCATGGGTAATGACCCACTGGCCACTGCTTGTGAGCTTGTGTCTGGTGGCTCCAGTGATTCTGATCCTGCACTTCTGGCGTTGGCTGAAGGCTGATGACCAGACTGCCCAATCTGAAACTTTTGGCTATCGAGGGGGACTTCCACCCAGGTTCACTGTAAACAGATCTTTCTCCATCTCAAGTCATCCTTATGTTGACCCCAAGATGCAGCGTTCACTGGAAATTTTTTGTTTCATTCTGACCATTTCTTTTTTCAGTTCTCCTGTTGTGAGGCATCACTGCCTCTCCACCTTTGCCTTCCCCTTTGGTCTCCTCTACCACTGTTCGCCCTTTGTTTGGCACATTTTCTTGTTTTGGTTTTGTTTCTTATTTTTTCAGCTCTTTCTCCAATGGCCAATCTAATGTGGTTATGGTTGTTTCTTGTTTCTTTATCAACTTACACAACATATGCTTAAGCTTTTCATTTCTCTCAATACTTTTCTTGATATCAGAAATGTTAGAATCCAATGTGACAGTCCCTGATTGCTGATCACATTCTTTAAGAGTAACATCCAATTCTCCATTTCTTCGTGAGTAAGATATTTGGCAGCTGACCATTTGTTACAATTCAAGAAACAAGAATTTAAGAATAGAGTGGAAAGTAGAAATGAAAAAAAAATCTATTAATGATAAACAAAATCTGAACAGGAAAAAAAGGAAAGAATTCTCCTCAAATGGTTTCTCCCTCTTGTAAGGTTTCCCATTTCTTACAAATCTTCTAATTCTCTGAACAAACCCTTCCATCAACTAACTAATCCCCTACAACTCACTACTCTAACTGTCCCTAAATAATTTTCTCATCATTTCTGTTCTAGCAGTTTCCAATCCTACCTTTTCTTGTATGTCCATTCATACATCACTGTTTCAACTCTGGCACACTTTTTTTGGTATAGACGAGGGGGGACCTGGGGCTATTTTCTTTTAGCAAAAAATTGGCCAACAGTCAATACTATTGACACTTCACATAATCATTTGATAGGGTTTTTCTTTCGGGTTTAATTGGTGCTTTGTGATCATAATTAAGCCCGAATTATTCCTCCATTTCATTCTGCTAGTTTGATTGTTATGCTGACTTCCCCTTCAATCTTCCATCACTTTGTAAGATGTACATAAAGTACCCAGATTTTGCAACTTATGGCAGTTAAAGAAAAATATGCACATAAAATGAACTGAAATGGACAAACTAATTGTTGGAATTTCCTTAAAGTTGCTTTGATAAATTTCATAAATTCTTCCATGTAATCTCAGTAATTTGGAAAATGTATGTGTAGTTTAATCTTCAATGAAGTATTTGCCTAAGCATCTGGATGGGCCTTGATTCTATCAAGATCTGATAATTGTTTTTCATTTATTGGTATTTTATTATGCAGTTTCGTCATTTTGCTAATAAGGTTGGAAATCTTGAACGTCCATTTCTTAAAGATTTCTTTCCTCGGTGGGTTGGTTCTTGTGGATGTCCTGTTTTAAGGTATAAAATAAGGATTAACTTGTTTTGGAATGCTTTTCTGCTTATATATTCTGATGATCTACTACTCGCTATTGCTAAGGATGGGGTTTTCCTATAACAAAAGGAAGAATATGGTTGAATTGGCTGTGTTGCGGGGATGCACTGCATTGCAGACCTCAAATACATCCATTCTTGATGTTAATCCAGATACAGAAAATCGAGATGGAGATACTGGTTGGCCTGGTATGATGAGCATCAGGGTATATGAACTCGATGGTATGTATGACCATCCAATTCTACCGATGGCTGGAGAAGCATGGCAACTGTTGGAGATACAATGCCATTCAAAGCTTGCTGCTAGACGCTTTCAGAAGCCTAAGAAAGGGTTAAAACCTGATGGCTCTGATGATAATGGCGACATGCCTTCCATGGATATGCGTTCCAAGTATATCAGTTTCCTATATTTTTCATCTTCATTTCTTGTCATTGTCATTATGTTTCTGACAATTTCTGTGATATGGCAGTACTGAGTCCCCTTTGTTATGGATCAGAGCTGATCCGGATATGGAGTACCTTGCTGAGGTTCATTTTAACCAACCAGTTCAGATGTGGGTAAGGATGAGATTGTGGTTGACTGTCAATGGCACGACCAGTTGATTCTTTGCAAATATTGTGATACAGTGTTTTGTTATCCTATGAGAGGCACTGCATATGTTCAATTATTTAGGTCCTCTTTTTGGGTTTATGGAGACATCCATTTTACCAATCCTCACTTTTTGCAAATTATAGTGTTTGAAGAATTGATATGATGTTAAAAAATTTCATCCTATAAGGACAAATTTAGTTTGAGAATGTTAGGATCCAATTGCAAGGTATAAGACTTGAGGCCTAGTGTCCCACATGGGAAGTATGGGATTACAGTGTGGGGTTTATAAGGCCTTGGCTCTCTGATCACGACTGCTAGCTTTTGTTGTGTGGTTCTCCCAATGTTCTTTTCAATTGGTATCAGAGTTTTCCACCATGTTTCTCAGCTGCAACTGAGTGGTTCAGGTGGTGATGCCTACATTGCAGGGACTAGTCAAAGGGTTGGTGCGCAGCCAGCTGGTGTGGATTTTGCGGAGTGTGGTGGGATGTTAGGGTCAATTGCAAAGTATGAGACTTAAGTCTCACATTGGAAATATGAAATTTTTGTATGGGATTTATATGGCCTTGGGTTGTCCAACTACAACAACTTGCTTTTGTGGTGTAGTTCTCCCTAGGTTCTTATTAGAGGCCTTTGTCTCATCTGTCATTTAATCGATAAAACCAAACTTTAAAACTGCTATGGTAAAAATTTCTGGTTGAGATCAGTGATTATGTTGTAGAATCCATATTTGCCTCTGCATGGTGATGTTTGACATATCATCAAGAGGTTCCTGTTGTTTGTGGCTAGAGAGTTTTGTAATTCCAGGGGGGTGGTTGTGGAGCATGTAATTATTGCAAGGAGAATAGTCTATTCCAAGAACCAATTTGGCTTATTTTGACTTTTGCTCAAGGGCTGATCTATGGAAGCTGTATGCTGGTCATGCATTGTGGGATTCTGGGTATTTGACATTATAATTGTGATATGACCTATTGATTTCCCTTTTCATAGTGAATTAGTAAGTGATGTGAGCATTACTTGAACCTTTCCAAATAGTAGATGGAATTGATGTGAAGCATCTTTTCCTGTTTCCAAGCCTTCCTTTTAAGTTGTGAACTATGGTGCTATTACTTGGGCCTTTTTTGTTTTGGGAAAAAAGCATTCCCAACTATGTAAAAGATGCAATGTTTTAATCTTTGTTTTTTGACTTTGTTAGGGACTAGCCATGCTCATCCATTTGTGTTTATATTTTGTAACTTATATTTAAGCCTTTGTAACTTGTTATATTTGTTGATTCTAGATAGTTGATTTGTTCTTTTAGATTAATCAGCTAGAGAAGGACAAAGATGTTATTGCTCAGGCACAAGCAATTGCGGCCCTTGAGGCATCATCCCAGCTATCATTTTCTGTTGTGAATACCCTAAACAATTTTCTCAGCGACTCCAAGGTTTTATCCATTTCTGTATATGGTATTTTCAATAATTGCTTTTAATTCGAAAATTAATATTTGGAATATTTTGGTTCTAACTCAAGGCTTTTTGGAGAGTACGCGTTGAAGCAGCATTTGCCTTGGCAAGTTCAGCATCCAAGGTATTCAAATGTTAGGTTACTTATTGCACTATGTCTGTCCTTAATTTAACTGAATAATTTCAGTGTTGTCAGATATGGTTGATATAATTATTGACTTCTGATAACTTGCCAAACACTGTTTTAGTAAATCTTAGTACCTAATAAAAAATCATTATTTTGTTCTTTTTTCCCGCTCAAATTGTTTACAATATTGAACTCCAAATGAAAGTTTTATGTCTTTTAAGTATCCCATAAAAGCATCTGGTTGCATGTACAACTTTGGAATCCATTTAAGAGTTGGTCAAGTTCATGAGTAAATGTGCTGTCAAATATATGACTGTTGCTTGAGCATCACCGTATCAGTAAAGTTCATGGATATAATTAATTGAAATGTGAACCTCAATTTTATTTAACGCTGCTTGGAAGAGCTTGTGAAAATAGCTTATAACCTACATAAGCTCTTTTTATCTTAATTCATTTAGCTTCTTGGTAAAGCTTATCATAACAAGTTTTTCTAGCTTATTCCAATATGTGTTGTGCTCAAATTTATACAAGTCCTTATGTAATAAGAACTTATTGAATAAATGCTTGATTAAGCTATTTACCTAAATGCATCCTTAAACTTGATGTGTTACTAATTCAAATCATTGAACCTTGATAAGAAGCATAGATGGATGTTTCATTTTCATCGTAATACGTAATTACTAATTACAACATTATTTCATTGTCTGACAGGAAACTGATTTTTCTGGTCTACTACATTTGGTGAAATTTTACAAAAGTAGAAGGTTTGATCCTGACATTGGACTCCCAAAGTAAGGCTACTAAAATTTTTGTTTCAATTTCTCTCATTTAACTTTGACATATCAAGTAACTTTTTTTTTTCTTGTTTACTACTCTTGCCAGGCCAAATGATTTTCATGATTTTGCTGAGTATTTTGTTCTTGAGGTAATGCAAGGAGGTAGGATGTGCATGAAGTTACATCTGGTGTGATGTAGCTGAAATATGTTTGTGATTGCATGTGTTCTGAATATTTGTCTTAATTTTGTTGGAGGGCTATCTTAGGTTGTTTCAGGAGGTGGGGATATGGGCTGGCTTGTACTGCACTTCACTGTATGGGCCTGCTGATAAATGGGCTACTTTGCTTGGGCCTCATTCTAAATGGGCCTATAGTTTTATACCATTGTATGGCCTCTGCAAGTTTGCAGGCAGTCTGCAGGACAGCACAGATACAGCTTAGTGTTTTTTTTAAAGAAAAGATTTTGTGACCTTTCTATTGGCAAAACATAAAAATATTAAATTAAAAAAACAAAATGCAGCGATAGTCTTTCTACAAACTAGCAGTGATTAAATTTCTAAATTCTAATATCATGAATTTCACACTACAAAATAAACAGTAATTTTTCCCTATTGATTTATTTAATATAAATATATATTATGTGAGTTGGCTGCAAACTTGTGGGTTATGTGAGCCAACTGATATAGGCTCCCCAATTAAATGAGTTCCTCATTTGTAGGCCCATATGCATAAAAAATATGGATTTTGCATACCACCTGCGTGCAGGCCAAGGCCTGTATTCCCATCTCTAATTTGTTTTTTTTAATTTTTTCTAGTAAATGGATTTCAATACCTTTGTCCTGTTATGGATTTTTATGAGAGTGTGCACATGCCAGTTGCCACGATATTGAGCTTATGGAGCTATGCTTGAGGCAGTTAGATGCACTTGTTGAAATGTTACTTCTAATCATAGCTGTCAATGAAATGTGTCTTAGCTGTATTTTTTAGTTAGTTTATTTGCATTGCATATTAAATAACATCAAATATATAACTGTGTATGTCCTTGTAGATGTGGCACATGTTTACCCGAATGATTAAGCTTTTTCATAAATGCTGATTCCATGATTGTGCGGAGTAAAATTCAAAACAATAGTGGGTGTGTTGCATTTGGGAGACAATGATCTGCTCTGATTGTTAGAGTATATACACTATAACATAAATTTAGTTTTCTGCCAGCTGTCTTTCCATTAGAATGACAACTGTCAGTTAGTTAGCATAACCACTTGTTATCTCATATAAGCACTGTACTCTCAGTTTTCTAATAATAATAATAGAATCTATCTAGTCATTTTCTCTCTATCTTTTCTCTCAATATGGTATCAAGAGCGTCTTTTTTCCTTGGGGCCTGATGGCACACCCAAATCCCTTGCATGCGGTGCATGTGCACTCTGATCCACTGCCCCTTAGTGGTTCAACATCATCTCTGGTCATTTTCTCATTCAATCTTTGTTCGCCTTGATGATCGCAACTTCCTGCTTTGGAAGCAGCAAGTTGAAGCTGTGATTATAAAGCTCATTGTCTTCATTACTTTGTTGTCAATCCTGAAATTCCAATGCGTTTTGACTCTAATGTAGATTGTGAAGCAGGTTGTGTTAGTGAATCTTATCTTCGATGGGAACAACAAGATCAAAAGTTGTTTTCTTGGCTTCTTTCATCGCATTTTGAATCTGTACTCACTTGTGTAGTAGGCTGTGTTCACTCGTGGCAGGTTTGGGATGAGATTCACAACTATTTCCATGCGCATGTCAAAGCCAAGGCTTGTCAACTTTGTGTGGAACTTCGCAACACAAAGAAAAGCACTAGATCCATCTCTGAATATTTGCTTCACATAAAAGCACTTAAAGATTCTTTACTTTTGATTGGAGATCCAATAACATCTCATGATCATCTTGATATCATCTCGAAGGATTGCCTGTGGAATATGATGTGTTTGCTACATTGATCAACAACAAACTTGATGTGTTTGTTATGTCGATCAATTGCGGACTTGCTTATGCTATTAGTGACTGGGAAGGCTCTGGAACTTGTGCTACCAAGATCTCAAAGTATTGGACATTTTCTTCTATTGATCAGTTTGACAGAGTTGCCAATCACTCTTATACATTTTCCAAACCCAACATGCCAAATCTTTGATGATAGTTGCTGGCCCTTCCCATGACTAATCAATTGTTTACTTCCTCCAAAAATGGAACCAATGGACTGCACTTGCATCCATGCTAATCTTCTGTGTTGGTTTCATCTTGTGCACCTCAAAGAATTTATCTGCTCTAGCCATTCGTTCCAGGGGGTTGCTCTAGCCTCTCCTACACTCAGATTGCTTTTGGTCTGGGTTTAGTCATCCTACTTGCTGCCATCAAAATCATGGCAGCTGGTTCCCTTTTCTTCCATTATGTGACCAAAAGTGTTCTTGAGCTTGTTGGCCCCGTCAAGCCCAGTCTTGAACTCATTGATTCCATCAAGCCTTTCCTTAATCTCCACTTAATGTGACCCCTTTTCCTAAGAAACCTTTCTTAGCCTCTCCACTGAACTCTCCCAAGCCTCCCAATGAGCTTCCATCTCCTTTGCTGCAATTTGGTGGTGGGTTGGGCCAATTTGTTATGAACCAAAGGAAGTTTTTATTGAATGAAATGAAAATAGGAGATAGAAAACTTAGGAGAACTGCAATTTGGTGGTGGGTTGGGCCAATTTGTTACGAACCAAAGGAAGTTTTTATTGAATGAAATGAAAATAGGAGAAAGAAAACTTAGGCTCCTCCGAGGGTTGTTTCTCCTTAGGAAGGATTTCTCCTTTCACAATTAGCAAATGCCCAATCTAAACTTAATAACTAAGAGTATGCCCTTTTCTCTGTTTACATCTTGTAATTATTTAACTTATTGACCCCCTAAGTAACTAAACAGCTGCCCATATTCTATACTAAATTCAACAAATTGACCCAATTTCTGCAACTTCATTACTGACTTAACTTCTTTCTGTTTCCAACATGAAGTGCCACAGGTGTGAGGTTGTGGTGTGGAAAGTTGGCTACTATCTCTGGCTGCATCACAGAAAAAACAGCACTGAACCCTTAACTGCAACAGAAAAAGCCTGGAGTGGCAGTTTTTGTGGTGGAAGCCTGGTGCAGTGATATGGAGCTTTGTCACAGCTGCTGGGCAGTTCCAGTGGCTGAGGTGGGGTTGACTGAACTGTTTGAGAACTAAACCTCCATGGCTGTCATGCACTCCTTCCCTGTTTGCTCCACACTTTCGCAGTGTGTGGTGATAGTTTCCTTTCCATCTTCACCTACTTTTGCATTGGTTATCTAATTTGTCCTCCACCATAGCTCTTCAAATGTTTGTTTTCCAGTGATTTTGCCTTCCTGTTTGTGAGTTCTTCCTTGGCTTATGTTGTTGATTCTGTTCTTGGTCCATCACCCTATCATGATCCTTCTATGTTTCTGTGATGACCCATGGCTTTGCCACCTCCTTTAGAGGTGTCCATTGGCCCCCTTTTGGGAAGTTTCGGTGAAATCCTTCAAGAGTATCTTCAATCTTCTTTAGTTGCACTTCTTGAAGCTCCATATCCCTTCATGTTTTTCCACTTAATTGAGTGCTTTATCTGAACGTGAACAGTTTTCTATGTAGTTTTTTTTTTTAATAACTGACATAGTTAATATAATTTTAGACATCTTTTATCTAAAAAGGTGCTTTTTCTTAAAAAAAAAGTTGAAACAAACAGGTCCCTAGCTAAGTCTCTTTAGAGTAGATTCATGATCTGTTTAATATCAGAATAAAATGTATCAGTATTAATTTGGCTTAGGATTTGAAACTGTTTTTGCAGCATGAGCAAAAGCAATCTTTACAGCATAGTAGCTACCTGGCACTGAAAAACGATGGGGTTGCACTGAATGTGACTCTGGTATATGAATATCCATTTTTGTAAGAAAACTGGACCAGAGATAACAATTCAGAATGTTTGAATAAAACCTAAATTATATGTGGGAGATTGACATTTTAGTATGGTGTTAATGTTGATTAAGGATTAAGACTTGGAGTTGAAGGATGAGATGAAGAACAAGATTGCTGAAAGTATCTTAACTAAGAGGAAGGGGTGCATATGAGCAAGAAGAAGGTGGAGCTGTTGTTTTTTAGGATAAGAATGCAAAGGAGAGAATGTCCTCAATCTCAGAATGTTAACTACAAAATAAGCTGATAGCTTTTAATCAAAAGCTTCAAAATCTTGCTTATCTTAAATAAGCTGTTTCCTTTGTATAAAAAATAATCAAAGTTTATAATATGATTTTCTTATAATTACCAAACACGATTGAATAGTGCTTTCCACAGCTGCATTCAAATAATCACCAAAATTAATCATTCCCAAACACATTCTTAACCATCAACCATCTATTTCATCTATTCAAAACTTACAATGCTGTAGCTATTCAAAGTTTTAGAAAATTCCAGCTGAACATCATGGTTGAAATAAGCTTTTTAATAATAACTTTACGTTTTGATTGATTTTCAATGTTTAATGCATATGTGAATGCTACATTTCCGTTTAGAATTTCTGGACCAGAGAATTCTTTGGATTTATTTTCTTGGTCAATGATTTGCTGTGTTTCACAAACAAATATTGGATGTGCCTTTGTTTGCATCTATTTACATTATAAGTAGCCTACATGCATCCTGTGGTAATTCTGAAGTGGTGTGCATATTCTGCTTGTGGCTAGGTAGTAAATCATTGTTTCGTGATTTCTTTAAAATGTGCCAACTGATTTTTTGTTAATAACTGGCTGTTGTAGGCCATTCCACATGCTGTAGCTATGGTCAGAGCTGCCGACAAAAAAAGCCCAAGAGAGGCTATTGAGTTTGTGTTACAGCTATTAAAGGTTATTGCTTACTTTCTGCTACATGTATTACTTTCTTTGGAATAACTATAGTGACATCGCATCAACAATTACTTCCATGAAATTGAAATAGTGAGTTACCATAGGAAATATTTATGATGTCTTGTATTAATAATCCTCAATCCTCTCAGCCTGAAGAAGTGAATGACATTCCTTTTAAATGAACTGAATTCATCTATTCATCTATTATGTCATACTTTTTTTAGGAGGAAATATTTGAGACTGAGTGAAATTGACTACTTGACAAAATAATATCTATACTCAGGCTGATTACATGTTTACATTTTACATAGATAATAATTACAAAAAAAAATTACAGGGAAAAATTATGGTTAATAATTCTAATCCAATTTCCTATGTTATGATGCACCTAGGCAACTTGGTAAGTCCATAAATGGGATAATAGTTAAATTTTTTAATTTCTAGCACTCCCCTTCAGTTTGGAGCACATATGTCAAAAGCATCCAGCTTGTTGCAAATATAAGGGCCTCTTTGGTTTGAGCAATCATTTTCTGTTTTCATTTCCTACTTCCATAAATAATTACAAGATGCTAGCTTGTTTCACTGTTTAGTATTTTTAGTTTTTGAAATGATTCTCCTTCATACCAAAAATACATTATATGCATTTCCATCCCATTTTGGTATGTAGGTCAATCATTACTCTTATAATTCTTAATGATTTGTATAGAAAACAGCGAAAACAAATACATACCTTCTGTGAGGACTGAGCAAATTCCAGACCAAGAAATTATCCTTGTCAGCCTGAGATTTTTGTTTCACAATGACTGAATAGATAATCCTTTAAACACTGAATCCCTGTATGGTCATTGCCTGTCATTACAGTATCATTCATGTAAACTAGAAGATATGTTGATTCACTGAGTGCTTGTAAAATATAGAGTAATCCACTTCATTTTGAATCTTTACAAATTTTATAACTCCCAGCTGAATCCCAAACCAACAACGAGGAGATTTTTATGACTGAATAGTGAGTGTTGAGCTTAAAAACCAATCTTGACTCTCCCTAAGCAACAAACATAGCCAGCTCTTGTGCTGGATGAGGGGAATTGTGTGGAAGCTTTTCTGACAATTAGACATTGGGTTCTGGCCAGAAATGTTATAAGGAGGTGACTGGGGTCAAGTCTGAGGAGAAATGGACTTGGGACTGAGGTTTTAGTCTAAACAAAGGCTGTATCGGCGCGTAGAGACAGGATTGTCCTGCTCTAATACCAACTTGAGATTTTGGGAGGGAATGTTGAAACTGAGTGAAATGAGCATTCGGCAGAGTAATATTTTAAATAACCTGATTATATGGATAATAATTTCAGAAATCAATTTACATGAGAAAAATAATGGGCTGATAATTCTAATCCTATTTCTTACGTAAAAATGCTTCTAGGCTACTTGGTAACTGGAATGATAATTACATTATGTAATTTCCAACATTTATTTTCAAATAAATCAGTTGGAAGTGTAGTAGAATTGAAATTGATTATTTGTTACTTTTGCCTTAAAACAAATGGATAAGGGATTGAGAAGTTTGTCACTTGGTTCATATATTGAATTTCATTTTGTGCAGTAAACTAATCTTTATTTCATTGTTAGCAATGTAAAGAATCCAGTCGTCGAAAAATGGAAGTAATTTGAAATAACCTTAATTTTCTTTTTTCTAATCCCTTAGGGATCAAATAGTTAATGAGCATTTTACTTGCCAAATCAAGTATACTATGTTGTACTTTAACATGTAGCATTTTACCTCCTTGATGTTAAGAATTTTTTTATTTATCCCAAAAGAAAGTCTTTGAAGCACATCTTAACTTTTGTTGTAATGTGCTTGAGGCTTATACTTGGTCATGATCCTTTAATTAAAAGACAGAAATTAGGTGTTTAAATAAATAATGCTCAAGGGTTGAGATAGAACTCGCCAATGGTTTTAAAAAAATGGCCATGGCAGCACATCATCTTGCCATAGCATGGCTGAAATCCAGCAAAATGCAATCAGGACAACGTGGTGTTGCTGATTTTATGGGATAGCTATTGCAATCTCCAGTATCCCAGTCATGGTGGATCTTGCTCAAAAATCGATAATTTGTCCAGCAGCCCCATCTCTGCAACCTCAACCTCAGCATTTTCTTCTCTGATAAACCTCACTAGAAATCTTGAACCTCCAACACTGGAGAGCTCTTCTTCAGTGAACCACTATGTCTTCTTTTTGTGATTCTCTTCGTAGTATTTTTTCTCCATTCTGTTCTATGCCTTTACTTTTGTTTCTCCTATCTTTTTGCCCTGTCTTTGTTCTCTTTTTTGTTCTCTGTTTTTACCTCTTCAATGCACTTCTTTTTGTTGTGATGCATTTTGGTAGATAATAATGTTTATAATTCTCCAGTTGTAAGATTTTTTGATTGTATATTATGCATCCTTCTCTCTATATTAAAGTGTTTTTAACAGGTTGCCATACTTCCACCATTTGCCAAAACATAATCTGCCATAATTATATAGCCTGATTTTTTACTTTCCTCAATGAGCTGCTATCTACCACTGATAACACTTAAGTGGCAATTTTCACCCTATTTTATATTTGGGATTCAGCTACCCAAAACAAGGATAATCAACTTATTTTTACTGATTCTATCTGTTTGTTGCCTCCTTTATGCTCTTGTATATTGCACTATTTTTTTGATTGCTCATATTGCTGTGCATCACTGCACTTTGGTTCATGATATGTTGATTTGGCGGTGAGATGCTATTTTTGAGAAATTTATGTCGTGCTCTTGGTTATATAAAAGCTCTATGATCAGCTTTGTGGCTCATGTCATTTTTATCCCGCTATTGTTTTTCAGTACAATGACAACAATGGGAACCCTTACTCAGATGTTTTCTGGCTTGCTGCATTGGTCCAGTCAGTTGGCGAGCTTGAGTTTGGGCAACAGGTTTATGGACTATTTCTTTTGTTGATTTCTTGATTCGCAATGTAGCTGCTTGGATTTATATAGTGAACTGAGCTTTCCGGGTCTCTTTTTTTTTTACTAATTATGAAGCTCCTTAAGTCCTTCAAATTAGGTAAAATCTAAATGTGAATTTAATTATTGGGGTTGATAATTTTTTTGGTGGAAGTGTGATTTTAAGGCGTGCAATTTCCATTCCTCTAACAACCATGCAAATGTTGCTTGTTTTGGAGTCTATTTTTTATCAGCTGTTACTTTATATTTATCATTGATATGGTTTTCTCTTCCTTTATCATAATTTTTGTAAACATTAGTCAACCTGATTTTGAGAATTAGGCTTCTGACTCTGAAACTGATGACAGAGTATTCTCTTATTGTCATCACTCCTCAAACGCATTGACCGGCTTCTACAATTTGATAGGTAAAATGACATTTCTTACTGTGCTGGATTTATCTATTTTACTGGTTACTTTAATTTACATTTCTGGAATTGTCTTCTGCTAGTCTCATGCCAAGCTACAATGGAATCTTGACTATCAGTTGTATCCGTACATTGACCCAGATTGCTTTAAAGCTTTCGGGGTTCATTCCTCTTGTAAGTACCACATTATTTATCATCAAACTGCTGTTCAAAGTTGACATGAAAATACTTAATACTTCAGCTTTACCACAGGATCGTGTGTATGAACTTGTTAAGCCTTTCCGGGACTTAAAGGCTTTGTGGCAAGTTCGAATTGAAGCAAGTAGAGCACTCCTTGATCTTGAGTTCCACTGCAAGGGCCTAGACTCGGCATTGCTTTTATTTATGAAATACATAGAAGAGGAGCATTCCTTAAGAGGTTTGTAAATTCCTTCCCTAAGCGAGGATCTAAAGATGTATTCATAATTTCATACTGAAAAACTGGTTCAGGATGGTCAAATTAAAACTATATATAAAAATTTATCCAAAGTTGGACTGGTTTCAAACAAGATATATAGTAAGCCAAAATTAATTGTTTGTTTAAATCTTGTAATATCTCTTTCTAAAATTTCAATAAAAGAAAAGAAAGGGTGAGAAAATTATAGAATAATTAGTTTAATTCTCAGCTAGTAATGGGTTTCTTTGAACTATTTTTAACTGGTTTTTTCTTTTCAAGTTTTAAGCTATTATCATACATACTGGATTTTATATCTGATCAACTGATCTCATGGCAGATATTATTATCTGGTTAAGGTTGACAAATACCCCCTATATCTGTTTCTCAATTTTGTATTCTCTTTTCTTTCATTTTTTCTTTAGTTTTCCGTTGGTTATGTGTAGGAAAATTTACATTGCTTGATTGCAGGGCAGTTAAAGCTGGCCACCCATGTTATGAGGCTATGTCAGATGAGGGATGGGTTGAATTCAAATGATGAAATTACAAGCCAAACTCTTGTCTCTATGCTTAATTTATTGGAAGGGCGTATGGCATTTAATAACGTCTTCCTCCGTCACTACTTGTTCTGCATATTACAAATACTTGCAAGAAGGTAGAAATATGTTTATTATATGCTCCTTATAGAAATGAAAAGCTAGTTTGCTAATTTTGTGGCTAACCAGCTAAAACAAAAACTGTTTTTTTGTGATTTTTAACTCACCAATTGTTTCATTTGAATGGTTCTTGTAAATAATTTATTGGGAAATAAAGTTTGTTTTTCCCTTAATCCACCCTTGTTATTCACCTTTTCTATACATGCATTGTCCATTCTTGTATTGTGGCATTTTTTTAATTGTTAGTGAAAATAGAAACATTTCCTTGAACTGAATAGGTCTTAATATTTTATAAATGGTAAAGCCATTCATTTACCTGGTATTCTGTAAAAAAAAATTTATTGTCCTATCGATGAGCCATATATGCACTGAAGTTTTTTGTACATTTTTTTTCAAATCACTTATTTAATATGTCTTGTATGCAGACCCCCAACTCTTCATGGGATTCCCAGAGAAAATAGAACATTGCATATGAGTCTTACAGAGGCTTGTAACTATCAGAAGAACTTACTTGTTCTTGATTCAGAAAGCAAACCTTTGGATCTGCCAAACTCTACCAAAAACCATACGGAAGATTTGGGCACAACTGAGGGTTTGAGGGATGCACTTGATGAAGCTCCTAAGGATCAACCTTGCGAAGCTCCCGATCAAGTGCCTGTTGAAGCTCCAAAGGAAGCCCCTCTAGTGACTCCCAAAGAGGTAGTGACAGAATTTTCCCAGGAAGCTCCAATTGAAGCCCCAAATGAAGTTTCAAAGGAAGCTGATACTGTATCCAATAGCCATGAAAGAAAGAGGCCAATTAAAATCAAGGTTAAACAATCTTCTGCCACCAGTAGGGCTGATACTGATAATCAAGTGGTTGAACGTTCTTTAGGTGGTCGAAATGAAATGGATCATGGAGCTAGCAGTTCAGTTTCTGTAGATGCACCCCAGAGGAATTTTGCGGAGACTCTTAGCATTGGTAATCACAATATCGAGGAAGTTAATTCTTGGCATGATCGTGGTTCTCGCATGACTGCCAGCATTGGTAGTGCAAAATTTTTAAGTGATGGTGATGACTTGGTCAGAGAACTCCAGTGCACTGCTGATTCAAGTGTAGTTTATTCGCAACCTCAGCCGGAAGATCCATCATCATCCAGTATTATACAGGATAACAATATAGATGCTGATGCACGACGGTATGCCAGTCTTCAAACTCTTTCAGTTGCAAGGTTTGATCATGATGGAGAATCATTGGGTAAAGAAATTTCTGCCCGTGGGAAAGAAAAGCACAAAGGCAAAGAAAAGAAACGGAAACGGGAAAGTCATAAAGGACACCAGGATGATCCAGAATATTTGGAGCGAAAACGATTAAAGAAAGAGAAAAAACGCAAGGAAAAAGAAATGGCAAAACTGCAGAGCGATGAAGCAAAGAGATCCTCCATAGGCTTGTCAAGTAAGAAAGAGGAACATGAAGTGGACGTTGCAAGACAGATGAAATCCGTCCAACCTAGCGGTTTTAATTCTAAATTAGAAACCAGAAAGTTGGATGCCAAACCGGAAGCATCTGAAGGTACATCCGGTGCACCAAAAATTCGAATTAAAATTAAAAACCGAATGCTCGGTAAGTCATAGAGAATAAAATTTGTCCTTTAATTTGTAGATGTTAGAATGAAAATTACAACGCCCTTCATATTTTCTGGGTTGTATTTTTCTTTTCAATATCCGGCGTAGTGGACCATTTAGGTACTTAAAATTATTGATTCAATGAGCTTTGTTTGTCGGTAGTTATTTACTCGGGTCTTAGAGCTATATTGATTGCAATTTCAATCATATAATATTTGGATTGTTATCGACGGATAGGATCTGGCTTTCTTCACAGCTGCATAATGGTCCATTAAAAGGAGCGTATTACGAGGTTATACTGCTGTAAATTTGTAACTTTGTTGTCATAAGTTGTAAATTTATAATCTTGTTGCATTGTTCTTTTAAGTATTGCTATTTTTTTTCTTTTGTAGAATCCGTTTTTGGTCGAATTTTAAGTATTGCTTGTAATGTCAAATCATGCACAGAACCATTGTGGCTTTTAGGTCGCAATACTATTAGATTTATTATTACTATTTGTTTCTTGCCCTCAATATTGTTATAATTTTTGGTGGTTCTGTAATTACTTACCAGTGATTTGTGAGTTGCAGTGGTAGATGCAATTTTATTTATAAGTTTTAATTGCATTTATTTTTTTTAGTTTTGAAATTTGATGATATTGGTTTAGTTTATTTTGGTGGTTTTGGTCTTCCAAGTTTTAAGATTTTTGTGATTTTGATTTATCTGTCAATTTTTAATCAATTAATTGACAAATTAATGAAGTTGGATGAAAAAATTGAAGTTTTTAAAAATGGTAAATTTAAACTAATTAACATTGTCAAATTTCATAATTAGGGGAAGATTAAACATGTAATTAAACCAAATATATGATTGGTGTCTTAAAGTTGTGACTTCTGAAAAAAGTTTGACCTAAAAAATGAAAATTTATGAAAGTGGTTTGACTTAATTATAAAAGTATTGAAGTATATTTTTTAGTAAATAGATATAGTGTAATAACATTATGACATAAAGCTCTCTTTTATAATTAAGTTGTTTGCTCATTACGTCCGTAGCCACTGCTTCTATAGCCGGAAAAATGCAATCGCTGGGAAAAAAGTGTCTTTTGCTAGAGCTAAAATTTTCCACCTAAAGATAAAAATGATCTTGTTTTGTGGATTTATTTCCGTGAATAATGGGTTGATCTGAGATAATTTCAAACATTACTTTACTTCTACAGATATAAAAGAAATGTCAAGAAAATTGAGGTATAAGAAAATTAAAATTCTTTTAAAACAAAGCATTACATAAAGGCCAAACTGCGTGATTGCATGTGCAGTTAACTGCGAAGTGAGAGTGCAGGGTGATGCAGATGATATGCCATCTGAACCTCCAAGATGAATGTTGGCGATGTAGGATTCAGGGTCGGTGGTGTTTCTTTCTATCGTAGTGATTATTGACAAAAAGATTGTGACTTTGGGCGATTTTCTGTGACAATGATGACTAACTACTCAGGATTCACGAATGATGATGGATCTGACAGACAGTGTTTAAGATCTGAAAAAGGGAGTTGAGGTCAGCTGCATGTTCTTTTTAGCGCTTTTGGGGGGTTAAAGTATGGTTGCTTAAACATACATAGTAGCGGATAGGTTTGTACAACTACTAACCATAGCTTAAGAGCTGTCTCAGTTAGCTGTGCTACAAACTAGGCAGATAGATATAGTCATTGCTTTCGTTAGCATTAGCATTATGCTTGCTTTTCCTGGATTTATCTCTCTCGCTCCTCACTCCACACAATTTGGTCCATAATAAAAAGCAATCCTCTTAAGGTCAAAAAGAACGGCATCACATTACTGCTCTTCTTCTTCTTCCTGTATTTGTCTGTAGTGGGGGCCACTGAAGCCAACGTCTCTACTCCACTCTCTACCAAAATACAAACCATATATGCCTTTCATATCTCATCTTTTCCACCTCATTATCACATCTTCATATTTATTCCTTTTTAAGATAAATATTATAATTAATCGTACCTCTAATTTTATAATTTTATAGCTAAAATACAAAACAATATGAGAGGAGAGGGTCAAAAATAAGTGTAAAACAATTATAAATCGGTGCTCTAAGAAAAGACCGTTTCAAAGAATATATAAATGAGTCATGATATTTTTACACTTACTTTATATTATTTATTTTTGCTTCTCTTTATCTCTCTTTTTTTCTTATTAATTTTTTTAATTTTATTCACAATTTAATTTTTATTTCCATCTTTTATTATTATTATTTTCACAACACAGCTACTCTTTTTTTTTTCTCTTTGTTTTCTTCATGAGTGCATGCATTTCTTAGAAAGTTGAAATTATTTTTATTCTCTTATTAAATATTACAATATAACTTTAAATGATATTTTATTTATTTATTTTCTATTTTTTATTTTTTCATTTGATATCTTTAATTTCATTTCTTCTTCTTTTTTCGTCCATTTTGTCCTTCTCTTTCTTAATTTTTTTTACACTTTCAAAGAGGATGTCAGAGTGAGATAAATATTATCTTTTAAAATATTAGTTAGATAATTATTATTGTACACCTTATTTCTAGATAATTTTTTACACTGCTAAAGGGAATGCAAGAGTGAAATAAACATATTTTTTGAAATACTAGGATAATTATGTTGTACACCTACTTTTTGGTCTTCAAAGTAGAGAGAAGAGAGAGACATCAAAAAGAAAGAAAGAGAAGTGAGTAGTGTGATAAAAATAAAGGAGAAAAATATAAAAAATAAATATAAAGAAATGAAAATTATTAAGTATATAAATATGAATGTCTATAGCCGGGTGTAACACCATAAAAAAAGAGTGCAAAATTATGGGGTTGTGGGCAGAAAGAGGACGTGTGCGGTAAATTAATTATGATGAGGTAAATAGGTAGCAGCACTTTAATGAACGTTGAAAGGGATTTCTCATTGAGATAATGAAGCCACAAATCAGACAGAAAAGCAGAGAAGAGATGGGATGAGATGCAGGACGCAACTATATCAACAGTCACTGGACTCGAGTGTTTTTGTTCTAGCAACAGATGTACAAATTAAGTACCATTGACGCCAAAATAGGCAATCTTAAAAGAATAACAGGTATAGATAAAATCATTGTTTAAGTACTATTTGTATCTTTTATTTATACATATTAGATATTAGATTCTTTCAATTTATGCCAATCGACAACACTGATTTTCTGCTTCACTATTCGGGTTTAGGTATACATGAATTTCTGTATTTGCTTGAAAACATCCATGCATTAGTAACTTTTTGAGGCTCCTAACTCTTTGTATTTTTAAAATACCATACTAGAGTGCCTTAGATTTTTATTAAGAATTTTGTGTTTAAAAGTTGATAAATATGGTTCATAAATCATCAGCTGATAATCTATAACCCCTCGCTATATATGTGTTTTTTCAATTTTCTTTCTAAATTTTCTGATGGTGCAACAATACATTCATATATACATCAACTATGAAGTTACTATCAATCATTTCCTACAAACAAAATGAGACATGGCATGGCAATTTGGTAATATCAAATAGTAGCTAGATCCAGTAGACCTGTTGCTCACTTTCCCTCAATTGGTAATATCAAGATACTGGCAAATTAGTAAGTTTCTTAAAGCTATGCAACTAAAGCTGATCCTAATATATATATATATATACCTTTCAGCGAAAAAAAGGTAAACAAAACAAAATATGGAGCTGCGCCTGCGGATTGATTACACTCCCTGTGACTGACCTACCTAGCTATATACCCTTATGAATCTCAAACAGGTAGAAGGAACGAGGAAGTGATCTGATCAAGGTAGGACTTTTTCTTTTACTTTCAATATATATATATATATATGCTTAACACACTGTTACAAACAGTGTGTTACTGTTCTATTACGTGACAAGTGCCTATCAACAATATATAACTTAATAGTCAACCTCCCTAATTGGTACTCACTAGGACACCTCTGCAAAAACCTATTATTAGTAATTAATTAGCAACATGCAGCACCTAGCCTATAATGTTATGTACTAACAAGATCCAACAAGTATCAGTTTTCATCATGATCATGCCCATAAATGCAATCTTCCTTTTCACAGATTTGTTCCATTCAATTTTATTTTTGTCACTTTCTAATTTCTTCCATCCCTAGCTTCAGCCATATATATAAGAATGCTTCATATGCCTTGTTTGCATCTGCAACCGATCCATCGTTTTCTCTTTGCAGAACTATTAAAGAGAGAAAAATGTCCCATGGCTCTCCTTCTGAATAATGGATCTCAGGTGAGTTCTTTTTCAACATGTTCTCTTTTCACAGTTAATTTATTTATCATCAAAGAAAAATGTTTGTTGAATTCCAATATTTGTTGCAGATTATGTTGTGTTTTCAGAATGCAAAGTTAATTAAAGTTGCAACTACAACATGTTGTTGAAAATTAAGAGCCACAGATCACACCTCCATATTCCAAGGTAACTTTTTGGGTTTATGTTTTTCCCTAGTAATAGCAAGTATAATGAGTTGAATGTTTTATTCCATTCCATTGACATTTCAATTCTCTCTGGAGAGAGATATGGTGGATGTTGCTGTAGCTTCTACTTGAGAGGGACTCAGCAATTTTCATACGTTTGATCATGTGATGCGTGTTAAGATTGAAATGATCTATAGTAAGTAGGTACAGCCATGTGTATGTATAGTGAAAAATGTTTGGTTAACCCTCTTGGAACTATACAGTCTTTCAGCGAGAATAAAATAATAACAAATATAAGTAATGATGTGATATAATAAAAATATATAAAAAATTAGAAATATTAATATTATTGATAATATATGTTCATATAAATATAAAGCGTGGTATTAATGTTTTTATTTTATATGAGAGAGACGATGTTAAAATATTATTAATTTATGGAGCAATGCTTATTAATCGACAAAGATGCTGAAGAATGAAATCTCTTCTATAATTTCCTGGTTGTTTAATAGGAAGATGTTCAACATAAAATTAATATATATCGAGATTTTAGAATATAAAAATTTAAATTTAATTAAAATGCATTGATGATATATAAGATTTTATACCATCGTTCAATTATAAATTTTATATTAATTTTTTTATAATAATTTCTTTAAAAGTTATATCTATTCTGATTTTCTTTTGATTGATTGCATAAAATTTTTTACATTAACAATGTGTTAAAATTGAACTAATAAAATTATATCCTATCTTATTTATTTACGAAAAAGACTGGTATGTCAATACAATTTGGAATTATAATTTCATTATTTGAATATCAAATAATTGATAATATTTAACATTAAATGAAACTCTGTAATTGTCTTTATTTTTACTTGTGCACATCATAAAATGTTTTTCTCAAAAATGAAAAAAAGTTAAAGTTATCTAAAAATATTGTCCTATGAATTATATTATCTGGATAAATGTGTGCATTAGGATGAATATGGATATCAGTTATCACACTCTAATATTATAAAGCTTCCTTGCAGTCTTATCAATAAAATAAAAAAGAATAATATTCGTATATAACTGCTTCATAATGCAGGATGCATCACCATAATCATTCTGCCATGAATAGTTCAATTTGATAGATCTGATTAATTGTTAGTAATTATATTGTATACATTTCTTTTAAAACTTTTAAATGAAATTTCAGTTTATTTAAAAATATGCATTCGATCTTTCCATGCATAAGATCTTTCTTCTTCTTCTTTCCTTTTATAATCAACTGGGTCTAAAGCCCAAAATAAACAATCATCCTAGTTTTTATTTATACAGAGAAGGGATATAATAAATGGGATGGCTATCTTTCAACTAGTATGTGCTAGGTGATATATGATTGATGAAGTCTGTACCTTTTTATGATAAAAAATCACTCAGTGATATATTCTGAAAAATAATTGGAACATGGGAATGGGTTGTACGGAAAACGCATACCTTTGGAAATTTTTAATGAGTTTTAAAATCAATTTGTCAAGTTATTAAATTATGACAATTTTTGAAATTATTAAACTAAAGTAATTTTTTTAAAGTTAACATTGTCTCATTTAAAGTTAAATTCTTAATGTAAATACCTCTTCTGATTAATCTGTTTAGTAATGTTAATGGAAATAGTTTTTAGAATAATATTGCTTTGAATTAATATAACTCATGAGAAAATTTTAAAATTTTAAGTCACAAATGTGAATATTTGAGAACGAAATATTGCTTTTTCCCTGTAAACATTCTTTTGTTTTCTCTTTTTAGCTTCGTCGTGTAACTATATGACTTGAACGAACAAAATTTATCGAATTTCTTTCTTTTCCAATGACCTTGTTTTCTATATAGATTTCCCGTTTCATGATATTTGGGTCTTATAGATTTTCTTTAAAAATTATCCTTTAAAAAATATTTTAGTGATAGTTTAAATAATATAATTATTAAAATTTAATATATTTTATATCAATTTATACAATCAAATATTCGTTAAAATATTTATATTTTTGTGCCGTAGGTATATTTTGATATTATTGTACTATGTTTGGTCAGGATGCAATTTACTTATGAAATAAGAATGGGCACAGAAAGAAAAATAAAGCGGGATAAAATATTTGCTATAATGTTTTACTATGATTGTGTTGCATAGATAAACATTTGATTCTATCTTTATATTAATTATATTCAAATCAATAACAAAAATAAAAGATAATTCATAAATCTTAGTTTTATTAATTATATACTATTGAAGTAGACTTTAAGACAAATGTACTTCAAACATTAAAATAAAGAAAGGAGATGAAGTGCATGGTATAGTTTATACCGACACAATATTTTAAAAAAAATTGTCATTTACTAATAAATAAAAATTATCACATTAAAATATTTTTTTATCAATATCATATCTTTTAAAAAATTAATTGGTCAATATTATTTTTTAAAATTTATATTAAGGGATAATATTTTTATACTATATTTTTTATTTATTCAAAATATATGTTAATATTTAATAACCAGTAAAATTATTTGTCAATAAGCATATCATATTAATTATTTAATATCATAATATCTATTATAACTATTAAGTTATTCATTCATCCATTGCATATTTATTTTTAAACAAAATTTATAAAAAATTTTAAAATAGTAACTATTTGAATTATTAATGATAAATATTATATTAGATTAGATAATATTGGATTAAAGAGATAAAAAAGTTTTAAAATTCAAAAATCATAAAAAATTATTAAATTTATAGTATATATATAATTTAATATAATATATTGAAATTTAAAATTTAATTTAGTATATATAAAAAAGTCCATTTGATATAGCATATCAATAAAACTTAATTTATTTTAAATTAAATTAATATTTATAAGTAAAAAAATTAAATATTTAACATAAAAGAAACCATAAAATTTAATGATGATTTAGATAATGTAACAAAATTTTTAAATATATATTCATTTAAAATAAAAATTTACTTTTACAATACAGGAATAGATAATTTAATTTGTTAAAAATCATCCTAATAAAAATTAATTAAAATTGTTAATTAATAAATAAATATATATTATAGTACAATATGTTAATATCTCGACAATTATATCAACTAGATTATTTTAACCATTGATTTAAATAAAGTTGTTTAGACGAGTTAATGACATAAAATTTTATATCATTGAATAAATTTTATATAGGTCGCTAATGATTCACATAAATTTTATACTAACTTATCATAAATTTAGGGTTATATTTAGTTGAAAAATATGGATTTATACCATTTTTTAAAACTCAATGAGTAAAAGTTTTTTTTTTCTTCATTATGTTACTTCTTTATATATATATATATATATATATATATATATATATATATATATATATAGTGAATCTACATATATTTTTTTTATTAATTATAGAGGATCATAATCTAATTTGTTAAATTTTAATAAAAAGGATCAATAAAAAATGATATAATATGTATTCTATTTTTTATAAAAGGTAATTCTCATCCTGTTTATAACAGGATTCCTTCCGGTTAGTAAAGAGATCTATTTTAAAAAAAGAAAAAATAAAGAATATAAAACCTAATGCATATATAAAAAAGATATATATAAAAAAGATAAAAAAAAAGTTAAAGAATTGTTGGGTAAATACAATGTTGTAATTTTTATATTACTTTAGTTAAAATATTTTTAGTATTAATTTATAATTTATTTTTGAGATAAAATATATTTTCATTTTTATAAATATGATTAATTTATATTTTAGTTATCAAGAAAGAATTATTGCTTTTAATTTTTATAAATTTTAAATATTGTAACATATTTTATATATTAACATTAATTATCACTTAATAATTAGGTCAATACATCTAAATATATTGTGTTAAAAAATGGTTATTGTCCTTATATGTTTTAAAAAATGTATGTTCTTTACGCCGGACCAGGTTGCGCAATGGTATTTTTAAACATCCAACACTTTTATTTTAATATTGAGTATCTTATGTTTAAACTATAAATATATAGAGTTAAAAATTATTATAGTTGCAACAAAAATAAATTATAAAAGAGTGAGAAATATAAGAGTCTAAAAATTTTAATTTTAATAATTTTTGTAGAGTGGTTTAATTAATTAATAGGATAATAATTAATAAAGATCTGTAAGTTTGTCCTTATTTTCTATTTTTCTATCTTTTAATAACTGTTCTTCTCACCTTTAATTTGAAATTTGTATATTTCCATTTATTAATTAAAAATATGAATTTCATTTGATATAAACATTTTTGAGATATTTATTATATGGAAAAGAGAATAATCGATATACTTGATTCACCGTACATGGACCTCTCTGCATACGGACTTTATCATTCCGGCCCATTTAGCCTGCTCGTTAACATAACTAGTGATTTTATTTGTATTTATTTTAAAAAATCATTTTACGAAGTGTTGATATTCTTCATTTTAGCATCTTATAACTAGAGACATTTTTTTAATACTTATTTTTTGTTAAAATATTTTTTTATGATAAATAATAAAATATTTTTACTAGAGATATTTATATAATATTTATTTTTTGTTGAGTTTATATATATACATACCCATTTAGAGATATTTATCCATGCCTATTCTTAGTTACCTATTTTGCTCTGCTATGTTTTGTTCATATTAGTTAAACCAATTATTATGCATTCTTGTCAGTGAAAACGACATGACCTAAAATTCTATTGCCAAGATAATCAAATTTTGTTGTCAACTTTTGGTCAAATCAACGATGCTAAAATCATGTAATTAAGCTAGCACACTTTTCACTCTTTAGTGGTACTAGAATTATGATTGTTTGACAAAGCTTATGGCATAAACTCCTATCAATGTTTCATCAAAACTTTTGGTAAGCGTGCTGAATTAGGGAAACAATTCAGAATGAGGACCATTCCCATGAACACCATAATTTCAAGTATCCAAGTTTACAAATAATAAGCAAAAGTATCAACCTAAAGTTGACAATAACATAATGGTGAAATCTGTACAGCCAAGGAAAATATAGCAAAATAAGTGGAAATGAATACTCCATTTTTTTAACGTTTAAGATTATTCATAAAAACTAAAATAAATATTGATATCACTGCTTTTTAAAAAAACTACTACTTAATATTTTATTGTACTTCTTATCTCGTTAATTATTTAATATATTGTTAAACAAAATACATATTAATTATTGAGGATAAAACTTAAAAACAACAGCATTGTTATTCATCAATCTTGTAAAATGACAACAAAAAATAACAAAACAAAAATGCAAAAGTGTTAAACATATCACAGGTAGTTATACTTCAGTTCATCAATCCTTTCTAGCTCTATCAAATGAAAGAGATCAGTGTTCTTAACTTTATTCAGCTAAAAAGTACTAAAAGATCCCCAAAATTCGGTTAATAAAAGATGTATTTGTGAATTTTGGGATTGTGCGCGCGAATTATTAGACACATGCATAGGGTGGAGAATAACTTCCCTATCTAATTTTTGGTGTATACCATTTGAAGCATTTATAAGCGTACAAAACAATAGCCAAAGTTGCATATCTTCAGTTGAAGGTGGACATACGCGTAAAAACCTAACACGAACACATTCCTAAGCACTAGCTAATTAACCAAAGGTGCTTTTTATATGAAACAAACTGCTAAGATTAGACACAAACAAGGTCAACCTTGCCATAATTATACAATAATGTAAACAAATTTAGACATTACATAATTATGGAGCAAATGATTCTTATGAACTCACAAAGTGCGCGGTGAATGAATGGAGTTAAATCTTATTTGTTGAGTTGAGGGTTAGGTCATCAATAGATTTTTAACAAAAATTGAATAAATCAAGTTTAGCTATGTAAGATAAATTATTTACCAACTTGGCAATGGACAAGTTAATTTTTTTACAAAAAAATACATAAAACAAATATGATCAGTGGTCGATTCTAATCCATATCTTATGAATTGGTTCAGAGTCTGCATTTCTCAAAGTAATTGTAGCTAGCTACCCTTAATGGTGAAAGAAATAAAGGGATGGAATTAGCACTATTCGATTTCGAATTAATAAAATTTCATGATGTATCGTGGCAAAAAAAAAAGTTATTTACTCATTAGTGAAAAATATTAAATATTAACTTTTAAAAAAAATAAATTAAGCTATTATTATAAAAGCTATGAATCCACACTGACCATATACCAAATCAACGTTTAAAAATTAAAAAGATTGATTAAAATTTAGTTTATCTAAAAAAGTTTACTATAGTTTGTTATAATATATAAATATTTAAATTTAAATTAAATTAAATATAAATAATATTAGAAAAGAATAAAAACTATAAATAAAAATCAAATTATCTATTCAATATAAAAAAAGTTACTCGACTTAATGAAGTTGGAAAGTAATTTCTAAATTTACTTATTTAAGAACATAAACTTTAATTTATAATATAAAAAGATATACTTTATTTTCATTTTATTTTTTTATATTATATTTTCTTTTTTTCATTTCAATACACTTTAAATGAAATGTATATTTATCTTTTTTCTTTATTTAATAATGATTTATAGAAATATGTTTTTGAATATTAAACGGCCAACAAAGTGTTGTCTCTTTTACTTTTGAAATATATATATATATATATATATATATATATATATATATATATTGTAAAGACAATGGTTGATCCATTTTAATGGTTGAATTCGCTTTTATTTAGGTCACATACAGTTTATCTTTGTATTAATATTTTTAATTAATTTTAAATAATATTATTTAATTTAAATTTTAAATCATGATACAATATTTCAAAATTAAGATATTTTTCATTTTTTATGAATTAAAATTTAAAATTATTATAAAATTTTTAAATTAAATTTTAATAATTTAAATTTTCTCATTTTAAAATCTATTTTATTTAATATAATGCAATATTTATTAGTAATAATTTAAATATCCATGATTCCATTTAATGTATATTTTGTATGAATTTTATTTAAATTTGACAAAAACAATTTAAATAAATAATAATATAAAAAATTATTAACTTACAAATTTATGTTTGCAATAATTTTCTGTTTGTCAATTTATAGAGTTGAATTTTTACACCAACAATATATATATATATATATATATATATATATATAAAATATAAACTCATTTTAAAATACTTATACATGCTATGAAATCTTGTCAGTTTTTGAAATGTAAATATGTACAAAATAGTCAAATGTTGCCCTTATATTATTCAAATAAGTTAGAGGGTACAATTGAGAAGATAAAAAAACTTTAAATAGAAATACATTTTTATTTGTAATGATAAAGGTAAAAATATGAATTTAATTATATATAACAAATTATCTCAAATATGATTTTTCCAAATAATTTATACGAAAATTTAATTAATTTTTTTATATAATAATCTATAATTTGATGAAAGTGTACAAAATTTTTATACTATCAATTTATTTTAATTAAATTCTAAAAATATTTGATTTTTACATACTCAAGTAGGCCGAAAAGAATCTTAAATTTGAATTGAATGAATGTCTCAGTGGGATGGCTATTCGTTTTTATTCGGTTCTTCACTTAGCATTGGAATGACATTTCATTACATTTTATTTGTTTTACCTTCTAGCTCGATAAGATTGTACTCATACGCTAAAATATATCCAAAGACGAAAGTTGTAGCATTGGTATGAATTATCTCTACAGTATGTGGAGTATAACTACAAAAAGATAAAGAATATCCATAGTATCACATGTGAATTGTGACCCTCATCAATTAGTTTTCTTTTTCCTTTTTCCTACTTTTACTTGATTTAAAGGTATTGGTATCTTAAGAAGAGCAGAAACCAAAAGTGACAGACAGCCAAGGACCGAGTGTTAGATAAGCTGCAGAAAAAACAGGCACTTGTCCTTGTGCAATTATTTTCTTACCCTAATAATAATCCCCTTAAAGCCTAACACAATAACACCCTCATCTCAAAAAGGTTAAGTGCTGTATGTCTAACTTTCTTTAAAGAGAAATAATATTTCTACTATAAATTATAGGAAAATGCTTGGTGGATCCTGTAAGGAAGAGAAATCTAAAGACGGTAAAGATGAGATAAATAATGTGATAAGATAAAAATAAAAATAAAAAAAAGAAGATATTAAATAGATGTTAATATTTAATGAAAGGATCAATGTATGATTGTTCTTAATTATACAACAAAAGTGATAAAAAGAAAAAAAAAAATTAAAACATAACAAGTGATTTGATGAAAAGAGATAAAGATAAAAGTGTATAGTATAAATTATAATATTAATTGATACTACAAATAATACATCTCTAAAAAATTAGAAAATCATTTTTTTGTTACGTTTGGAGAATCAATTTGATGGAATATACCTAGAATGAAAGAACAGTTTTATTAACTTCAAGTTTAAGATTGGTTTTAAACATTTTAAAGTATAATAAATTTTTATTAAAATAGTTTATTTTTAATTAAATACTTAATTTTTCAATAAAAGTTACTATGATAGATGTTTAAAATTAGGTTTAAGGGTTGAATTTAATATTTTTGTTAAAAAAATTGTCATTTTCTATCACATACGGCACTGGCTAGCTGTTGCTATTTGAGATAGCCACCCTTTATTTGATGTTTTCCATTTGAGACGCTAATAGTAGGGTCAATTATTTAAAAACTGACCATTATTTTCCGTTTTCCTTAGCGATTAGGGCTTCTCAGGCGTGAATGCGATGCACTCACTGTTCAATCTCTTTCTTCCTAGCTTACTAGGGCTTCTCAGAATTGAATTTGTATGAGCGGAACAACCTTTTCTGCTTAACCATTTCTGCATACTTCAGGATTTGCTATTATATCTATCTGATTTCTGGATCCTGTTATATATACTCTTCGTTAAAAGGGTTTCAAGTATAGGGCGTTGGACACCATATTTGTATACTGAAAAGGGTGATTTCTCACTGCCAAGATCATTTTTTGAACATTCATGAGTAATTTCTGATGCTGCGGATACATATCTGGGTGACTTTTTCTGTTTCTGGGTTTATTTTTCATATTCTTCTATAATTACTCAATCAATGATGAAATATTTTTTCTGCCAAAAAAAAAATATGGATCTCAGTATCTAATCACTGTTCTGGTGGAAATAAATTAAATGGTATATGGATCTAGCTAGCAAAAAAGTTACCGATTGGAAGAGCTGTAGCATGGTACTCTACACTCTATACTCTAGGGCTTCCTTGGGCTTCCTTTCTCTTGTTCTTGTTGCTTTCCCTTTTTTTTAAAAATAAATATAATAATTGCTCTCATTTATTTTTGAATTTCATCACATGATGGTTTTTGGATTTAGCATAAAGGTGTCTGTAAACCGTTCAGATTTTGGTTTGCATCATCTTTTTGGGTGGGCTTCTGGATTTGATCCTGGTTTTAGGGTATACACAATTCTGTTGTGATTTTTGAGGTTTCCCTGTTTCTGGTTAAGTTTTGCACTGATTTGCCTGGGATCAATGACTCAGAGTGACAGGAACAGGAAATTATAAGAAAACATAGATTTGATTAGGGCTGGAATTTTTATCTCTTCCAAGTTTATTTCTGAAACCTGGGGTTTCTGCAGCAAAGAAACCTGATGATGATAGAGAAAATGAAAGAATTAATTTTGGAATATTCCTTTATGGATATCTGGTTTAGAATATTTTAAAGAATTAATTAATTATTTTTTAGGTTTTTTAAGAGAAATTTAAAGAATATATATATATATATATATATATATATATATATATATATATATATATATATATATATATATATATACTTTTACAAACAATCTATTTCAGTATCCTTAAACACAACCGTAGAAAAATGCTTTTTCCTCTTTTTCTTGTCAAGAGAACATTTTTCTTATCCATTATATGTGTCACGAAGTTACGACAATTTTTCTAACTGATACGGTTCTATTATGGCCTTTTATTTAGATTCTGTTTTGTTAAAAATTAAAAATTACACAGCAGAACATATAAACTAAGTACAGGCCTTCAATTACCAATTAATATTGAATAATAATAATAATAATAATAATAATAATAATAATAATAATAATAATAATGTATTAATCTTTTTACTTGCTTTTATACAATGTTCTATTGATTAAATTTATAAAAAATTAGCTCCATAAGAAAAATTGTGGACTATTTGAGGTCTTTATAATTGCTTACATTATTTTAGGTGGTAATTAATTTGGAAAAATATTTTTTAAAAAGTTAAACTCAAACTCTTGAAATTAGATTCCTTTTTCTAAATGAAACCACTTTCGAAAAAATGTGAAGTTCCTTTAATATAGTTTTGATGAGTGCTAGCCGGCGCCCCTCCTAAAAATGTTTAATTCACAAATTTCAAATAAATTGTAAAATCTCATCCAAAAAAATTAAACCTGAAATACAAGAAGGTAGATTTTTCTTTAAATTAAAAGTTTATCCAACAAAATTTCCGTTAGAAAACTGAGCTAATAATTGAAACTTTTTAGATTGCTTCTCTCTTTGGTAGAAAGAAACAAAGGCACACCAGTTGGAGTGACACTGCCGCGCTGATATTCTGAACCAAAACAGCAATTCATTGCATTGTCTCTCTTTACTGCTATTATATTAGCTAAAGGACTTCTTTCTACCATGCAATCTGATTCTTCTTATCTTTTCCTTTGTTGACTGTTCACTTTTGACCGCATGAAATGGAATATTAAGACCAAATACTGGAGCAACTCTATATTTCTATTGAGACATACCCAGTACTAAAATTAGAGATAATAGTTAAATCTGGATTTAATGATCAAATTCTTATTAAATAAATCCATTGTAAATAATAAGCGTGGACATGGGTTTGGATAATATAATAATATTTATCCTGTTTCATATATATATATTAGTGAATTATATAACTATTGTTTGAAATATTTTATAATTAAGAGGTGAAAATAGAATTTAAGTTAAATGATATACTTTAAATTAGTATTTTTATAATTTAGAATTGAAATAACGTCTGATTTTATTTTTCCAAAAATTGATATATTAAAAGTGAAACATATTTTATTTAAGTAAAAAGTAAATAATAAGTTTAACTATTTAAATATCCATTGAATATGTATAATTCTAGATCCAAATTATTTCCTTAAACAATGTATAGACACATATTATTGTTTAACATCTAGTACTCGTCATTCGCATCCCTGCCATGTGCCAACACCTGTGGTTCAAAATCTCCCTTTTCATAAAATTATGAAAATATTGTTAAGTGTTGTTGTATTTTCTAAATCTCATGAAATGACTAAAGACCTGTTTTAGTATGATTACATCTGACATCAAAATTTCAAATGCTTTGAACGCAGGTGACCAAGATTAAGCTTTAAAAAGGGGTAAAAGGGTAATTCACCAACCTCTCTCTCTTGCTCTTATTATATTCGAAATTTATTTTGAGATAAATTTTATTTCTATGTTTTGTTTTATATATATATATATATATATATATATATATTATGTTTATGTATTTTAAAAATTGTATTTACCAACCATATTTTATACTTCCATCTATTTTTTTATATTTTAATTTATTCAGAACTACTTTCTCGCAAGCTAAAACGAGACGATTCACCCCCTCCCTCCGAAAATAAAAAATATACAAATTGATATAAATAAGAAAATTATGGGAAGATATATGTGAAAAAAAAAAATACACGATAACCTAATAATCCATGCAATCAACTTAATTTGTTGAGATGTTATCATTTTTTTGACGTGGAAAAAATTTCTCGTCAGATTTTACATGTTCTATAGACTTGGAAGACACCTTTAGAAAGCGGACATGATCGTCCATTACAAGAAATAGATATGAATTTCTTATGCTCTTGGATATAGCAGATGACGTCAAGTAATCCCTTTTTATTGATAACAAATGTGAGACAACTTACAATTACTAATTAAAAACCCTACATTATGCCATACCATATATTAAGCTTTAAGATTGAACTACTAACAAAGATATAATTGATCAGTCTCTTGAACATATCAAGATGTAATTCACAGCTGTTATATGAAAAAGATTGTTGGAAAAGATCAAGACTACATCGGTAATCAATCTCGATGGCTATGATGATCCTAATATTGTTCCATCAAGTTGCTATTAAACATGAACTTACACAGACCACTCCATCACAACATGTGCGTGGATTCGATTTTTGAAAATTCTGTGTAAATAAATTTCCCAAAATATATATTTTTATTTTATCTGTAGGAACTGTTTTATTCCTTCACAAGACTTCTAATTTTAGTATCCATGTCCATTGTCAAACTTGATATTTTAAATTTATTTTACATTTTTGTGGCAATTAATTAACATTCCTGTACATGCTTAGTTTCATTTTAATTTGTCTGCTTAAATTCTTTGTTATAATTAATCAAGCTAAATATATAATTATGTCAAACATTCAAACGGATAAGTTATCAAACATGTCATGGAAGTGGATATATAGTGGATCATCACCCAAGTGTCAATTCATGTCACGTCTATAAAGTTATGCTGAATTCACGCATTGGAATACACTTAGGAAGCTATCACAAACAATTAGAAACATACATACATCTGAGAGTTAACCCTAACACTTTTCCAAGGGATGATTGGACTTTGAAAAAAAACAAGCACAACATACATGAAAATATGTCAAGTAGCATCAACAAGACTCTTATGTGAATGGATATGACGGCAATAGCAGCATAAATTGAAAACATATATGCCAAAGCCAAAATGTTAAATCTGGTATAATTACTTCATATCCAACCAGAGTCAGGAAAAAAACCAATTAATAATTTTTCTTAATTAAAAACATCACTAAGATTATGAAACATTAATGAATTTTTAATAAATATGGGGGCCAGCTAGAGCAGAAACAAGAAAGAGGTAACATTTTATAGAGATGACATACAACCATTCACGAAATATTGTTTCCCATATGCTAATAGATGGAAGATACCTTACCACATTACATGCCAAAAGGAAAGTAAAGAAATACACAGCAGGATTGTATTTTATTCTGCTGACACATAAAAAGATGATGGGGTGCAATTGAAGAGCAATCGAGCATAGATGCTACATGTGATTGTCGTAGGCCTCCCAAGGTTTTCCCAAAAATTCAGCAAATTGATGCTGCAAACAATTTCATGGATGAATTAATGATCAGAAACATTACCCACACCCGATCTTATGTATGCAGAAGTTCAGTTCATATATATATATATATATATATATATATATATATATATATATAAAAGAAGAATGACTATTATCAGTGACACATATAGAACATACTAGTTAATTGTTATACCAAGCATGCATATAGCTTAACCGAGTCAATAACCAAAATTTTTATAAAAAATTTCGGTAAGGTGTGTTGGTAAGATTATATCATAAAACATTTTATTTTTGATTTTTTACCACTAATTAGAATTATCTATAACTTAATTAATTTGGTGGAAGTGAAGTTGAAGTGTGAGTAACTAATTTGAACTACCTCTTGAAGGATTGTGGAGTTATTGAGAGAATTGAACATCATTGTTGGGCTCCACTTGTTGATGATCACCAAAGAATTATCTTCCTCTACGGTTCCCAAATGGTCCTTTGCGTGAGAACATGGTTCTTCAGCCTCAGGTAACGGCAAATCCACGGAGGGATGATTCACGCTTTGACTCTGAGCGCCTCCTACAGACTCTTCAACCGATTCAAAGGGATTCCAAGAACTCAAACGATTCAGGTTGGACTCATTAGCCAATTTCCGAGTCCTCATCTTTTGTCTTGTACGTTCCCTTGCTCTCTCTCTTGCCTTTTCCCTCGATTCCTTACCAATAGGATTGAATGCACTTTTTCTACAAACCTTAGTGGCTCTTCTCTTCACGTGTGGCTGTTCCCTCTCTTGCTCTTGGTCAATTCCACTCACCACAACCTCATCCAAGCTTGACACCCCTTCACATTCTGAAGTTGAAGATGCACTCTTGGCACTACTTTTCCCTCTTGCAAGTTGCTTGATTTCAACTTTTGATTGGTTCAGTAACCACTCAACGGTTTTGCTGGCTTTGTCAAAGCCTAACATGTCTTGCAAGCCGAAGAACCTCTTTGCAACTTCAAGGGACAACCTCATTCTTCGATCCCTGAGTCCTCTTGCTGTGTTGATCTTGCTGTGTCGATCTCTCTTGCTGGATCTCTTTCTAGGAACCTGCTGATCCATCGTTGTGGAAGGAGGAATTGTTGTTGTTGTTGTTGGTGGTGGTGGAAGGTCCATTATGTGAGGTAGAGATTGGTGATGGTGGTGAAGTAACAAGTCATGGTGTTGTTGTTCGAGGAAGATATTGTTGTTTTGGTGGTTGTCAAATTGAAAAAAGGACAAAGAAGGAGGAGGAGGAGGAAGGGCGTAATTGGAATTGGAATTGGAATTGGATTGTTGTTGTAATTTTGAAGTTGGGTTGCTTTCAAAGGAAAAAGGCCTAAAGCAAAATGGTTGGTTAGGGTACGAGATTAGGTCATTGGCGTTGAGGGAGGAGTTTGAGGAATACATGTTTTTCTATCTATCTATTTTATCTATCAATCTATCTGGAATAATAAACTTGATCACAATGCACCAAATATAACCCTAACCTTCCTTCAACAACATAGATAGATGCAGCTATCTATCTATGTATCTATCTATCTATCTGGTTATTTGTTGGGAGTTGCAAAGCCTGAGAATGACATGTTTGTTGAAAAAAGAAAGAGAAGTAGCTATTGATTCCATCCTTTTCTATTCATCCCTTCATTTTCTTTTCTTCTTTTTTTTTTTGTTATGCCTGTTCCCTGCAAGGAAAGGAGGACATAATTTGAGAAAGACAACCAAGTCTTAATAATTAATATACTGTTTTTTTACTACTACATAGGGGTGAGTAAGTAAGTGAGTGAGTGAATGAGAGGGACACGGCTACGGATATGATGCACCACCGTATGTATGTTTGTGTTTGTGTTCGTGTGTGTGTGAGTGAGTGAGTGTGAGAGAGAATGGTCGCATAGTACAATTGGCTTCCTCAAGCGAAGTACTACAGTTTGAGAATGACAGCACATGGACAATAATACCTTATAAGCATGAGGGTTGAATTATGTGTGAGTGTTTGTGAGTGAATGAGTAGTACTAGATAGAAAGAAAGATAGATAGATAGATAGAGATAATGTGTGAGAGACAAAGGACCCAACAAGAGCTGCTACCAATTTATTGCAGACAAGGGGCATCCTTTTTCTTAATCGTTTCTTTTGAGCAAAAAGTTGTGATCTCTTTAGGACGATAAATTTGCGAGTAGTGAGTGGATAGGAAAAGTTATAGTTTGTGCCACTTCACGTGGTGCGCACAGCACAAATGCGAGTTGACAGAAAACTAAAAACCAAAACACCAATCAATTTTAACACATTTCATACATAATTATGTTATTAAATTTGTTAATTATATAAGGTTCAATTCTTATTAAATATACATAAGAAATTATTTTAATAATTTTGATATCTCAAAAAAATTAGTTTTTTTTATTAATATACATAAAAATAATACTAAAATCAACTTTCTTACCGTCCACGCCTCTTCCCCCACCCCACACCTTTCTCCCGCACAGCTTTAATTTGGTAGTCTACCAAGCTCACATTGACTTACAAGAGTACTTTTTTAAAATTTATGAAAATAATTTGTAATTCTTTTAGAAAAAAATAGTTTAATAACTTTGACAAAAAAGAATACCTATTTTGTAAAATAAATAATTTTTATCATGAACCCTACTGAAAAAAATTATGTTATATATAAATTTTTACTAAATGAAAAGGGCACTGTTTGTGTTCATACTTGTCCCACAAAGTGTGGTGCGTAGGAGTGGGATGTCACATGCCGTGACTTTTTATGGGAAGATTCACATAACTCAAATAATTTCATTTCTTCTTATTATTCCCTTTGTCTTTTTTAACTATAATTTTGGTTCACTATTTGAAACCTCCACGTGTCAGTGTGTGTGTAACCCTAAAAGTAGATAATGGGGAAAACAAAGTACAATTATTTCCATCCAACGGGCTTGCAATGGTAGCCAATGCTCCCTTTGACTGGGGTTGCTCAGGTAGTCACTTTCAACAAAAAGAGATGCGCTATATATCACTCACTTTCTCTCTTTCTCTCCTTATTGTGTTGAGGTTGATGTCAATGTATGTATGTATCTAAATCCATCGATATCAAAGTGAGTGTAATGGAGAGAATGTTGTTGTTGGTGTTGTTATTCTTGATTCTTCTTAGCCCTTAGTCCTTCCCATGCGTGCTGTGTGCTTATCGGTTATGCTATTACTTTGATATATATAGCTAAGTACCCTCTCTCTCTCTCTCTTTCTCTGTCTACCTCTCTATGAAGAAAGATAGAAATGCTTGTGCAGTTGTGCAGTTGTGCACTTGTGCTTGTACTTGCCACTGGCATATATGTAATAGAGTATATATGACACCTTAGTTTCCAAGCCCTGATAACCAATTGCAACTTGCCATAGATCACATTCACAACCATCATCTCTCTCACTCAACTTCTTGTCAAAATGGCAATAGTCCATCCACACTTGAAAGCACTCTCTATAGTACTACACCAAAATTTTTCTGTTTTTCTTTTTCTCTTTCTTTCTGTCTTTCCATTTATACATGCCGTCCTCCCCACTTATATTCCTCACTCAACCCTCTCTCTCTCTCTTTCTCTATCTATCTATCTATAGCTAAGTAGTCTCGATCAAGACCACTTTAGACTGGCATAATTACAAGGACCACACGATATATGGCAAAGCAAAGGGGTTGTTCTCGGGTTGCTTTCAAGCAGGAGATAACTATGACAACAAAGCAGTAGTGAATTTATGTAGCTAGTACATACATATGTAAGAGTGCTTGTGCTTGATTGCGATTGCACAATTATCCTCATCTATAAAGCCCTACTTAAATTAATATTCTCAAAATGCTTTAATCTCATTTCTATGTTGGATGTTTGTAATTTCTTTTTTTTTCTGTCTCTACCATATAAGGAAAAAGGAATAAATAAACTTTTGTGGTTCAAATTGCAAGCTTTAATTTCAACTCTTTTATTTTAAAATTAACTTTTGTGGATCAACTATTTATAAACAAAAAGGCAACCTACTTGTCTTGTAGAATTGGATATATATGCATTCTTCATAGGAAAAAAATCTGACTAACTTTTGTGGAGACTAAAACAAAGACGTTGATAGCTTTGTTGCCTAAAAAAAGTTTCCTTTGACGCAGAAATGAGTTTTGTGCCAAATTTTCAGGAGTTCATTTCTGCTAGGTATATATAAGCCTAGGTATATATAATTAATGCATTTTCTGCTAATTAATGTTTAAAAAATCTCAAGTTCATGAATTCCAACCAAGATATCATACATATGTGGACCAGAGGAAAGGACAAATGCTAGTGATTAGGGCATTACATTAAGTAACACAGAACTTTAAGGGTACCCAAGTGCCGGAGATGGCTATACAGATTTTTTTTTTCATGTTGGAGTATTCCCTTGGCTTTTCCCCCAGCATCAGAACTTGACTAGGTTGTTTATGTTCTGTGAAGTAACAAGATACCAAGATAGAATTGTTTGGTTCCTCTTTTGGATTTTTTCGCTTGAAGCTGTATTTGTAATTGAAGTATTGCTTTTGACAGAAAGTTGAAAGCATAACCCATCTTCGTCCATTATGAGAGGAACCTGTCCGTTTGCTAGAGTTTAAATATAATTAATTGATTAATAGGACCAAGTTCTTCCCTGCATTAATTATATTATCTTTTTTCTGCTATGATTTGATTAGATGGCCCTAAAGTTTCTTTCACACCCTAGGCAACTTTCCCAAATCAATGTTAATTGGTAGGGCCCAATGATTTGATGATTAAAATCTACACAGCAGTCGTTAGGGTTACCTCCAATGGTAGAAGACAATAAAGGGTTTTGATTTTGATTTCTACTGTACTCTGTGTGATCAAGGTTGTGTTGATTGGTTATCTATAATTAATTATTAATAAGTATTTTGTAAAAAATATTAGATAAACGAAATAGCTTAAATTAGGTGGGAAAGATAAATTTTTTAAAAATTTAATTTAAAAATACAACTTTTTTGTCTGGTTTTGGTCAAGTATTCTCGTAGGCAAAATTATAAGACTAATCTCTATATCTAGGATCTTTATATTGAATAAATCTTTAAAATAAGAAAAAAAAGATGTATTTATCATTAATTTTGAGTTAGTTATGAAAATAAAATATTTTAACTAAAAATTTATGATAAATATAATAATATATATTATTTTATATATTTATTCATTTTTAAAAAGTTAAATTTTGTAATGATTTTATAAAACTTTCTTACAATGATGATTCTAAGATGTAAATTCGTATGGGGTTTGTTCTTCATTGCAATGGACTAACAACCTTTTGGTAAAATATTGATATTTTTTTTGTTAGTAATTACAAACGACAAAGGATATTTTAAAGTAAACAGAAAAAAGTTAAAAGTAATTAAAGTAGAAGCTTGAAAATTTGAAAATTTAATGAATGGAAAAAGAAAATTTTAATTTATAAATCTTAATGTAAAGAAAATTTTTAAAATAATTAACAATTTGAAAATTTTTAAAAGTACAAAGATAAGTGTTAAATGTGACTGAGAAATTATTCATCAGAAGAAAAGAATAGTATAAGAATAAATTATTATTAAAGACATTAACTTTATGTAAAAAAAAATAAAATCTTCGCTATGAAATTTAGTTATATCATGATATGGATATTTTCATCTTAAGCAAGATTTTTTTTTTTAAAAAAAAAAGTACGTATAGCTTGAATCAATAAAGGAATATTAATTTTAACTAGCAATTTTCCTTTTTTAAAACATTTTGTACCATTTTTTTCATCTTGTATTGGATTTAACTCAAATTTTTAATTTAAAAATAATATAGAAATTTTTATTTATTTTTATTTTTATTTTATAATAAATATCAAAATATGTAAAATGCATGATAAATATAAAAAAACCTAGAAAATATGAAATATATTTTTTTATATAAAAAATTCATAAAGAGTGAATAGGGACATTTTGCATGTCAACCAAGTTCTAATAAAATAGAAATACCAGATAAATGAAGGAAAATTTGTGATGGGGTTCAACTCTTTCTTTAGTAGATGGCTTTCCAATAGTTGAAGATTACACCATTGATCAGTTGAGAGTCCAAACAGACCAATAAAAGAGTAATGAAGCAAAGTAACTAAAGCAAAGGTTTTTAAATTAGAAAATGATTCATAGAATAAAAATGAGACCACACAATTGGAAGTGGAAAAGAATATATATGAAGACTCTTTGGTGGTGGGATTGACACAAAACGGAAACTATACTCGCAGTTGGAAAGGAAAGACATTCCTTCTAATTAAGTAATTGAGTTTTGTCTGCAGCCTATATTTGGAAACCGGCAACGCAAAAAACTAGCACCTTCAAAGGTGCAACACTACTCCATAGGCTTTACAAAAATTTGGCCACAATTAGTTGCTGGTACCTTGGTCTTCTTCCACCATCATTAGAAAGATTCATTATGTAATCGCATATATACAGCTTTAATTTTTTGCCCACGAGTTAAACTTAATATTATACCACATAAAATAACTTTTTCATCCTAAATCTTCATTAGAATTGATAAGGGTTAAAAATTAAAGTAATTATATATGAAATTTTAAAGTTAAATCTGTTTATTTTTTATATTTTAAAGAAAATTTTCCATCCATCAAAATTAGCCGCATTAATTTTTAACTTTCCTATCATTATACAGTGATATCATTATTATTATTAACTGAATTTTCATATCAGTTTTGAGTAGAAATTTTGTTTCTTAACTTTTATGTAAGAGGAAATGTAGCAAAAAATATTTCAATGTTTAAATTTATAAAAGAATTGCATATGAGAAAAGAGAGAATTAAAAAAAAAATATTGTGTATCATGAACCACATACATGAGAATTTTCTTTATTTAAAATGTTATTCCTTAATTAATAATAAAAATAGAAGCTGACTCGCATTATAAATAAGCTAATATTGATTTAAAAGTTTAATGTTTGTTTTTGAAAAAATATTTTCGAATCAAAGACCGCAATAGTCATGTTTAGTGGATTTGATTTCTTCATATGTAAATATAAGCATATCAACTAGTATTTATAATATCTGTAGTTATTACTAGTATTTATACAAGTGCATCAATTCGTTGCATAGGATAGTATTGAGGGCTTGTATAATGAGCGTTGTAAAGTTCAGATGGTCAATTTGATCATGAACTGGTTCGATTGAGATATTACGGTAGTCATTATGCTGCTGAACGGTATCAGACCCAGAAATTAGTCAAAGCTTGACCAGCTTGTTTAATCAGGTGGTGCATAAACATGCCTAAATATGTATGTATTAAGAAATATATTTTAAGAATAATTTATTTTAAAATTACTTTATTTGATAATTTTTTATAATATATAACTTTAATAAATGTAACTGTTAAATTGAAAATTTTTATCATGTAAATTAATTTTAGAAATTTTATAAAATTTAAAAAGTATTTAATAAGTTTTATCAAATATTATCAATTTAACATATAATAAATCTTTTAAAATATAAATAAATACTAACTATAAAATTATATGTTTGTGACTTTTACTTATTTTTAATCTTGAGGTGCATGATTATTTTATTAATAACATATTATTTACTGATTATATTTGTTAAATTTATATTTTACAAAAAATTATTGAATGAAATATAATATTATATATATAATTATTTTAATAAGTCAAAAGTCTGAGATTGTATTAATCCTTATATATAGTTATGGTATTATATATATCTGCATGATTATTTCTTGTATTCTTTAAAAATAATATGTTATTTATGCTATAAATTTATATTATAATTTTTTATTTATTTATGTTCTCTTTATCTTTTATTGTTTTATAATTGTACATCAAGTTTCTTATATCCAAATAAATATAAATATAAAAATCGATACATCATCGTCATCTTTCAGAACAGTAAAAGTTATAGGAAATAAAATTAACCTCGTTCTTAATTTTCTCTAGTCCTGAATCTAGAATTTTCTTAGCTCGAAAATTCAAAAGATTCATCATGTATATAACTTATACAATAATGCTTGATCATGTTACATGCGTCTTATATATCCTCACATTGGTGTACAGAATTTTGTTACAAGATTGACTATACTTTACACATAAATAAAAGGAGTGTATATAAGTGTATTATGATTTTTCTTACAACACAAAAAAAAGTATGATTATCCCAATTTGTAAAACTATATATCTTTTTGTAGCAGCCATTGTTGACTTTTCAGCCTTTCATGATGGTGACTATTATTGTTGCAGTTTCAGTTCTTTTCTTGTTTATTTAATTAGTTACTTGCTTCCCAAAATTCTTCGCAGCTTTCTTCAGAGAAAAAGGGACAAAAATATAAATCATTTTGCCTTCTAATCCAGCTGGTATATTATAGTTACCTCCCATCCTCTTCTTGTTCCTCAAAATAATATGTAGAGAGCAAACAATATGTTGGAAAGCACACTTATATAGTATAATGGCACGCACGTCGCCATCCACATCTATAATGCCCTTAATTTGTCTCTAATCATCTCATACCCTCAAATTAGATGCAACCTCTGTAATTAAGGATCAAATTTGGTAGCTCCTACCAACTTTGGAAAATATGAAAGTACACTAGGTTCAGTCTAGTTCTAGTTATTCTCATTTTACATTGCATTTAATTATTAGGTGACTTCATTACTCGGGGAAGGTTTAAATAAAAAGCACTAGAAACGTATACCAAAAAATTATATTAAAATTCCTAATAAACCGATATGTCTATTTTTTGAAATCTTCCGTTTTTAAGAAAATAATTTGATTATTTGAATATAAAAAGTTGACATTATATGCTACATCATATACAATTAATTCTATTGTTTACTTATTTTTAAGTATTTTTTGGTACACATGTATCTTAAGAATACATTCCAAACTCAAGGGGACATTTTTTTGCTGCTTCAAAATTGTGTCTAAAAAACATCTTCCTAAATAAAAGAGGTGATAGAAGGTAAATGAGAATTCGATTTAGTTGAAGGGAATGGCAAATCACTTTGAATTCTTGCTAGAAGTGTCTGTACGATGCTTAAGGGATGATTAGATTAATTTGGACAGTAGACAGTGACTTAGAATATATATAAACTTAATTAGAGGATCGAATTTTGTTACTGTCTTTCTTATTAAGAACCGTGTAACGCTAAATTAATTCTTTGTGGAAAGATGATGAAAAGAAACGGTAGATTCCAACCACAAGTACTGCTTTAATTTTAAAAGAGTTGTGTCTTTTCATGTCCTATACGAAGGGGAATTGTCTTACCCCTTGTTCTTTTTTGTTTGGTCTGATGCGCATACAAATTACAGCCTAAGTTAAAGTTGTTCATTTCAGTTTCAGATAGAAGGAAAATGAAATAATCACTGTCATCAATTTCATGATTCGAGCCACTTAAACATTAATTCATGGAAAGAATTACCACGATGCTTCTATAGCGATTCATTGTCAGCTAGCTGATTGTTCATTAGAATTTAGAACTTAATACTTGGAACATTGTCCTTTCATTGATAAAATGAGTGGCTTAATTATTTTCAAATTGTTGAATATTGGCATTTCTTCGTCGCTTCCCAAATGGCTATATGCAAGGATTAATAATACTTAATTATACTAGTAATGTCAATAATTAATTAATTTTAGTTATCTTATTTATATTTAAAATATTTAATAGTTAAAGTTTTAGTGAAAAACTTTAGAAATTTGTTCTTTAAGATTAATCAAATTTACTACATACTTTATGCTTTTTAAAATTTATTATATATATATATAAATCAAATTATTTTATTAATAATTTATGTTAATATTATTTAATTCAATAAATTTTTTAAATAATTAAATTTTATTAATTGAACTGTTAAATTAATATATTTTAATTTTATAGATTATGTTTATAAATTTAAAAGAGATTATATATTTTATTGAATAAATTTAAATTAACATATATTACAAGATGTATATTATTTGTTAAAATAAAATTATATAATAAAATATTAATTTTTTTAAAAATTTTATAAAATAATGTTTATAATAAACTATTAATTTAACTATTAAATTAATAATGTTTAACTATTTAAAAAATATTAAATAAAAATTTTGTACGAATCTTACTTTATGAGTTTGTATGTAAAAAAAAATTGATTAACTACGAAAATTAATTGTATTATATTATTAATATTTTTTATTCGAATAAAATTGTATCATATAAAAAATATTTATAATTTAAAATTCTCACAATTTTTTTTATCATTCTTATCCCATACATAAAACTTGAACTAGCGTTCAACTTTTTATTGATGTAATGCGGTTATTCAAAGCAATAAATGATATATGACAAAAACCATGACCATGTATTTATTCAGGACTATAAAAGTTCACATCGATAGAATACCATATATATTGCGAATGATATCATGATAAAGATGAAGGTAGTGCATTAACTTTCTAACAACTGTTTGGGGAATTTTGCTTGTGAATGATCGATGTCTGCCATTCAATGGAAATTATCAAGCAAAAGAATTGGGCTTCTTTACAAACAAAAGAAGAAGGAGATAAAAAGACTAAAGAGAGGGGGGGCCAGCAGCACATCAAGTGTTTAGTTATTGTGTCAGCATCTGTGTCACAAAATAGAAACCATCTAATATGCTCATATGAGAAGGTGGTTCAGCTCTAGGGCCCTATATAATATAACATAACATAACATAACATAACATAATTCTTGGAAAATTCACTTCTATATATATATATATGTATGTAAATATATATATATATATATATATATATATATATATATATATATATATATATATTCCATAAATATGGTGAACAATTATAAAAGCTTATACACAGAAATGTAAGGTTCATTAATTATGTTGTGTGGCGTGCATGGACAAAGATAATAGGGTGGGGGCGACAAATATAGAGATCATTTAGTTACAACATTCAGGTACACATAAAAAGGGAGGTAGATGATTTGGTTGCAACATTTGGATATGGTATTCAAATAATTAAACAAAGTTCAACGAGTACGTATATAAAGTAGAACATCTAAATTATTGGATCTCACTGAACGCACTGGTGAATTTTAATTATGATATATTTCATAAATTGGTGGGATCTCACTACACTATGAATTGGTTTTCACTTCAACTGGTTAGTTTAATGAAAAATTCAAACGATTTTTTTTAGGGAAATATTGATCGGTGTTTAACGGATGTTAATTATGAAATCAAAAAATAAAAAAAGAAAAGAAAAGTATTGTTAGTGAAAACATATTTTTTATTAATTGAAATTATTAACTTTCACAGTATATTTTAACATAAATTTTAAATATTTTTTATTGAATAATTTTAATCCATATACTTGTAATATTGCTAAGTAAAATTGTTTTTAATATTTACTTTTAGGATTGATATTAAGGAAGTACAAATTAAAAATATTAAAAAACTTTTTTACATATAACGATCTTTAATAATAGAAGTTGTTTTATTTTTAATTTCTTAACCTTCATTGTTAAGAATGGTGTTAATAAACCTATTTTAAAAATTATAGTCTGGACCTTTTTTGAAGAATTGTTTTTCTTTAATTATATTATCAAATGGAGAAATTTTTCACTTTATTGAAGGTATACGAGTTTATCTAAATCAATAAAATTAAATTGTGATTTTGAGGTTGAAATGAAAGTAATATAAATGTATATTTATATATAGAGGGAGAGAACCAAATTAATATATGATCAATTTAATTTTCTCATGGGATTAATTAGTACTAAAACAGAAATTATACTAAGAAATATTACTTTAATTGATAAAATATTATTTTAATGAAAAATTAAATTTTAGAATACATGTGTTTAAAATTTTTAATTAGTAGAGGAGGTTGCTTTACAGTGATTAGCAAATATTCCATTTCAAATTGGAAAAATAATTTAAGCATTAATTTAAAAAATTAGAGAAAGTAAATAAACTAACTTAATTGAATAATTAAGAAAAATATTTCTATAATAAAGTTTAAAATAAGACATATAATTGTACAAAAGTTATAATATTTATAAAATTATTCTAATAAAAGATCAAAAGTTAATTTTATAATAGAATAAATAAGCTTTATACGAGTCTGTAAATTTTGGAATTATATTCCACACTAGTCACACATGTTGATTGAATTAACAAAAAAAAGGATCAAAAAGATGAACAATAAACAATTTTATTAAGAAAATGAATTAACAATTTATAAGGTGTATATATTCCATAGGACCAAATTAACATTCAAGAATTTTTCACCTCATCATATATCTAACTCACTCTAACTACTACTGCCACGTGAATTTACTAATTTTCAACACATCTCCTTAATTCAAGTCAATTAGTGAGATAACAACTAGCTTCTCTCACCTCTCTAAACTTGTCTATATTTACGGGGTGTGCTACCTGCATATTTACTCTGCATATTTTAAGTTTAGTTTTCTTTTGTATACTTGATCTCTAAGAAAATGTGCTTGTTTTTTCTATATACAATTAGATGTTTGGCTAAATTAATTATTAACACTTATTACCAATCAATAATTTGATAATTATTAATTTTTTCACTTTCATCTTCTATTGCAAATTATCAAGCCACAAATGACACTTATTGAAGCAACGATATTGACTTTTGCATAAAGATAAGGTCATTGCAAATTCTTTCTTCAAACACTAAATGATGAGTGTTTTTCTATACATAAAAATATTGCCAATTGTGCTTTTGCTATCATACTAATTTAAATTAAAATAACTAAATGTTTTAACTTTTACCTCCTTATTCTTATAAGAAAATAAAATTTTACAATTCAAAATTTCTTTAATATATCATAATTTTTTAACCATTAATAAATGATAAATTATTAGTTTAACCATAAATTTACAAATCAGACCAACACTAAAGGATAAATACATCCTGTGATTGGTAACTATACGAGAGATCCAAGATTATATTAAAGTTAAAGTTAAATATTTTTAATAGTTTTATTTTATATTTATTTTTATGTATAATAATTTAATTTTATGTTTTTTTAAATTTAATCCTAAAAAAATGAACTAAATTAATTATTTTAAATTTCATATTTTTCTTTAAATTTTATATCAGTAGCATATATTATAATAGTATTATTAATATAAAATAATATTTTAGTAATCTTTTCGATGTGTGTTATAATTTCAACTCTTAAATTCATTAATTATAATATTATTATTTATATAATTTGTCTATTTTTTGGATTGTGAAACTTGTAACAAACTATGAAATAATACCTTAAAAAGTACTATTTATTTTTTTTTTATTATCCAACTATTTGTAAGTAGACTAGGTGCATGCTTTAAACTTAATGAACAAAAATGGGAAAGTAAATCGTATTTGACCAACTACCTGCCATGTTTCTTTTAGAGTAACACTTTTTTAGCATTTTAGCCTATTTTAAAGTATAAATAAAGGTAGAGATTATTTCATCCCACAAGTAACTAAACATTTTTTTATTTTTTATTTAGATACTTCTTATCATATTCATTTTATAATTTTATTTTATTTATCTCTGTAGTGTCATGTTGAAAGAGGTAAAAGATGTGAATAATACTTATTACATCACAAAATTTCTAAAACACACATGAAGCATACTCATCTTCTTCATCTACTTTTAATATTTGTATATATTAGTTATTTTATCTTTCAATAAGAGTTTTAAATTTTTTAAATACTTTGATTATTTCATTCTTTGATTTAATTAAATAAATTCACATTTATCATTGATACAAAAATACATTTTTCCTTCAAGAGACTTAATTTGAAAGGATCCACAAATGTTTAAATAGACCACTTCAAATTTTTTCTTCAATTTGATAAGAATTTTTTGCATAAAGATATTTTAGGCTTGGTTTCATTCCAAACACTCCTTATATATTTCATTCATTTGAATTTGATAAGAACATTATGTTTATTTAGATGGTTTAAATTTCTAAAATTTGATGCCCAAACATATAATATCAAAGTCATTCTTCTCAACTAATTGCAAAAGATAGACATTTATGCTCTATAACTTGGATTCCAACTTTAAAGGTTTTATTTTGGGATAGAAAAGTTTTTAGAACCAATCTCCTATTATCATACATTTTAATTATCTTATCTTCCATAATCATCAAATAACTTTTTTCTAACAATTGACCAATGCTAAGGAGATTACTCATCATTCTATGCATATATAACACGTTAGCCATAAATTATTGTTTGACATTTTTTCTCTTGATTAGAACCCCACTTAATCTTTTCACATCAAGGAACTATCATTAGCAAATTTGGATGTTCTTTACTAATTCATCCAAACTACCAGATCAACTGCAAATTGTCATGTGAATGGAGAAACAAGTATCATACATGAATGATTTGCATTATTGTTACCAAACTTTATGGTCATCATAAATAAATTTCATCTAAATTTTATTTTCTCCCTGAGCTAGTTGAGCTTTATCATCAAACAAGCTCCCTTCTATTGTTATTGTAGCACTCACCCACAAAGTGTCCTTACTTTTGAAAATTGAAACATTAAATGTTTCTTTTATCAACTTTCTTTTTGCTTTCCTTACCTCAAGAGCCTCTAGCAATACTCTCATTCGATTATTGCTACTAAAATTTTGATAAGTCAATCCTCAAACTGTATCATGGTTGTAATTATTCATCCATTTACTAATCTTCCATTTCTTCTTACCTTTTTTGTTTTAACTACTTCCACATGTATTCTTCATATTGGGTCTTAAGTGACCTCTGTAATTCTTCAAATTTCAAAAGATTTATTTATTATTTTATAACCATATCAATGTGGTTGTTTTATGATCATATGATGTTAGGTTTCTATTTTGCTGTATAATTTAGAATTTAGAGAAAATATAGACTTTAATAAATTGTTTTCTTTTATGAATTCTTGGGCTAGACTATAGGTTTCTATGTTCTTTTAAGATCTTATGATGTAATTTTTCTTTAACTTTTTTAATGTAAAATGTTATATCCATATTTGCTAACCATGTGTGCGTTTTATAAAAATTAGTTAATTTTAAATATCGTTTGTTATAGATGTACGTTGAAAGAGAAGACATTAGTTAATTTCAAGTATCTTTTATTATGGATGCATGTCGAAATAAAGAACACATTATTTTAAATATTAACATCATACTTCATAACAAGTATTCTAAAGGAAATATAATGATTATTTTTTACTCTATACACATTGTAACATATGCTTGAAATCAAGGGGCAACCATTAATATTGGACGAAACAATATCGAGTTTATTCAATTTAGTCCTGAGTTTTCCCCCGATCGGATCTTAGACTAATGGAAGCCTCTTTCATGTTTAAACTGTAAAGATTAGTTGTTTGCAATTCTATTATGTTACTCGATGAAATTGACAAGATAGGTTCTGATATTCATAGAGATTTATTTTTAGCATTGCTAGAGGTTCTTGATTCAGAACAAAATAAATTTGATGGATTTGATGCAATATATAAATATTTTTTTATGATAAATTATTTCATTTTTCCTCTCTTTTTATTCTTTTTTCCTTCCAACACAAACATACAAAAGCCATCAATTAAAGTAATGAATAATGCAATAGCTATTTCCTAATTAGGGATGCCTTTCTTTTATATTTTATATTATCTATTTGGCAGTTCACTTATGAATTTCTCCTTACGTAATCAAGTTTCTTATTTTGATTTGATTTATATAGCAATATATTTTTGTATACATTTTCCCATTAATCTCTTAGATGATCTTTTATGAATAAGTCAATCTCAATTTGACCTTTTTAGTGAGGAAACGACTAATGTATATCCTGATATATCTATAGCTTTTCCAAAACTTGTTCATTTTTTTGTTTTTTCCCCCTAAATTTCATTGCTAAGGAGGATAAAATATCCTACTTATTCCTAATTTCAAATCTTTATTCTAATTACAAATCTATTTCAGAAATAAAAATAAAAAATAAATTAATTCTAAAGTTGTTCGTTAAGGTTATTTAGCTATTTAAATATTCCATTTGATCTATACAGGGTAGTTTTTGTAGCTATAGCAAATAGGATGAAACTTATTCCTCCACCACTTCTTGATAGGATGGAAGTAATTGGGCTTCCTAGATATACACCTAAGAAAAAGTTGTAAATAGTCACGCAATATTTAATTCCAAGAGTTTTAGACTTGTGTGGGCTAAGGTTCAAGTTTCTTCAAACTTTAGAGGTACTGAATGTTTTATATAAATTAGATCTAGATACAATAAAACTTCATTTCATTTAATTGAGGTGAAAATATTTTTGGTCCACTTTAACTAAAGCAAAGCAAACAAAAAAAATAAAGCCATATTTTAAAGAACATGAATAAAGAAGACATAAGATGTATTATTAGTTTTACATGGTTTTAATAAATGTATGGGTGAGGAATTAATTTTATAATTATCCATTCCTTTGGATCTCTTTCCTCAGTTTGCATAATCTTGATAAGTTAGTGGTTTCTAATTTTCTATGTCCTGAACATAGGTCATGCATTTTAGTAATTGAACATTAAAAGACTTTCTTTACTAGTCCTTGCAATTTTATTATTTCCTTATACAACATCTATGGTACTAAAAGGATGCAATAGAACTAATGAAAGCATATGAAGCATTATAGTCACACTGAAATACATTCTATATTGTTTGTTCTCTTATAAAGTAATTTGTTGTATAAAATTTTAATTAAGAACTATTTTGGTGTAGACGATGGTGAAGTTTTCCATCCAAAGATATACTAAAGAAGCTGGTGTACGAAATTTGGTATTAAAGTTTAGCCTCCTAGATTGATCACATATGAATGCAATCCTTTTAAAGAATCAGTTGAGAAGCTGGTGCAAGATAGGAACTTGATGCAATATGTCCAAAAAACCTATAAAGGAATATTGAAGATCTCATAGAAGTTATTCTTAATCTTATGAGCATAAGAAATATTCAATGTGAAGTCAGATAGAATATGATAACTCATATAGATTGTTGCTCCTTAAAAGAAAAAAAGGAAGAATATGAAGGAAACGCTTCCAAATGTTGATAAGTTAGAAAGAACTTTATAAGAGTGTTATAATACCAAAAGTTATAATATAGGTGACAACAAAATACTTTTAAGAGAATAAAGAAGAAAAATTACTATAAAATGACATTTCAAAATGCTTAAGATAACAACAAACAATCTACTTTACAAATACATCAATTTTTTTTTATATATAGATTCATAAACACTTTATTTTAAAGAATGACCTTTTCTCCATTACTATGATACTCATCAATAATATTTAAAATTTTTAAGTAAGACCAACTGAATAACATTCAATCAAGATTTCATAATTTTTAAGAGGCATATTTAGCAATAAATAGCATTAAAAACGAGTCACAACTTAGATAATCAAAATTAAATTCCTTATAATCAACATCTATTATTTTTTTCAAATGTTACCTCATTCTATAATGATTAACATTAATCTAATAGTTTATAAACAGTGAAAGACGAGTTTAAAGTAATAATAAATGTAAAATAATAATAATAAAATTGTTAAAAGTTGCATATATCAAGTAAATATAATAAATTATTTAATTTATATAATAAATGTTAAATAAGTTTAAAAAATAATAATAATTGTATATAAATAAAATAGATTTTAAAAAACCATGATGAAGAAGAAAAATTTATTTACACTACCTCTAAAAGAATATATTATTATGTTAGGATAATATATAGCAAATAAAATATTTTATTATAAGATAAATTACACCGTAAACATTTACATTAATAAAATAATAATTAAAACCCCAAAAGAAGATGACTCTATCATGATTCTTATAAAAAATTTGTTTACGGTAATTCCACACACTAAAACAATGCAAATAAAATTTTAAATTTTATATAAAAAAGTAAAGATAAAATTTGTATATTTTATCATTTAAATTTTAGATTAATTATTTTAATAATTTTTTTCACACACTATATTTTTTTAGCGTTCATTTATTTTCTATATAATCCTTACTTGTTTAAATATGATATTAATATAATTTTATATAACATTTATATGAGAATTAACTATAAAATTTAAAAGATAAAATTTTTAATTTGAAAGTTTGCATCATTCTTTTTAATTATTTTTTTTCTTTTATATTTCAATTTTTAAACATTATGAATATAACATACTATTTATTTTAAATTTATTTATTTTTCTTTATCAACCAACAGATAAAAAAATTAAGGATACCTCCAACTTATTTATAAAAAAGTTGCATCCACTTAAAAAAATTATAAAATAAAATAAAACGTATAAAATAAAATGATAATATAAAGAACTATTTAGTAAGTTGGTAACTCAATAGAATAAAATGTAATAAAATATAACACAACATAATATTTTACCTTTTATATTTGGTAGTTACAAAATACACCAGGATCATATAGCTTATTTTGTTTTTGGCGCTTATTAAACAAAATAAAGCATTATGTTGAACTACATATATATATATATTTGTCTTGTTTAATTTTTTTTATTAAGTATAGGAAAAATAAATAAAACAAAGCAAAAAGTATTAACATTTTATAAATAATTAAATATAAATATATTTTATATATTTTTCTAATAAATAAAAGCTTTCAATATATGACCATACTTCATGTATTATATAAGTAAATATTTGCCGCAATATATTTCCGTTCTCACTTGAAATTTACCGAAAATTAACCACAATATATATTTTTTTTACACAAGATAATATTTTTTATAACCATAATTTGATTCTTTTTATATATATTTCCTGAATTTATGCTTAAAAAAAATTAATATATGATTGAAAAACATTCAATATATAAATTGTATTTTTTAGATTGGACATTGAAGTATTAGAAAAGACTATTGAAAAAAATATATAAAAAAACCAAAATGTGTTAGCTAATAAATAGTAGTCTTTTTTTTTTTACACCACGTGTATTTTTTTACGAGAAGTGATTTTTTTGAGTTGGGTAAAATTGGTAAGGACAAGAAAAATTTTCCTTTGAATATTTAACACAATTGCTTATTTAAAACTTAAAAAATAATGATAATTTTATTAATAAAACTAACACAATTTGTGATATCTTATACAACCTGTTAAACTTGTATTTAAGGACCTTATCTTTGATCAAACAATCCTACCAAAAAAATACCTTGCTCCCATTCTCCAGTCTCCTTTAATATTATTGAAACATCATCCATCTCTTTTTTTAAACAAATTGGTTGAACTCGTTTCTCTAATCATAAGTTACGTTCTACTTAGAAGATATTGTAGCTCGATAAAGAAGCCATGATAACTAAGAAAGGAACACTTCGTGTTGACTTCTAAGAATTTTAAATTTACTCAGTTTGCAATGTTTTATTGATGAATTAGGTATATTTTCATTTTTTTTTTGGCTACACAGTTACCCACTTCCAAGTATTAAAAATCTTTTGGTTGTTCATATTGCCTTTGAAGAGATATTCCCGTCTCAAATTCTCATTGACAATTCTAAAACCCTATCCCAGTTTAAAGGTTTAAAGCTTCAAAATTTAAGTTTGAATTCATAGGGTTAAAGCATCATTGGATGCCCCATCAATATTTTTTTTGAACCCTTTCCTTGTTGAGGCATGTGATTATATAACAAACTTGGTCATATGTTTTTTGTCTTTTTCTTCAACACGATACAGTTATTATTTATTTTCTTTAACTTCACTTTTGATTTCTTCTAGTTTGATATATGTTATTTTGATTCTCTAAATAATTTTTTTTTGAATAAATTTAATTTTTTAAATTTAAAATTTAATAAAATTAGTCTCTCGTTAATTTTTATCAAACTACAAATTTTAAATTATTGTTTCTTATCTAAATTTTTAGAAGAATTGTGATGGTATTAGAATATAAAATAATTTTACAATTTTAGAAGTAAGAAATTTAGTAAAATATTAATAAAATTGAATTTTTTTATAAGATGTGAGATTAGATTTGGAGGGAATCAAATTTGAGTTTTGTTTTTTATAATTTTGATGAAATTTAATATTTTGATTAATGGGGTTTGGAAAGAGGATAATTTAATCAAATATCATTTTAAAAAATTAAGTAGAAAATAATAATTACAGTTTTTTAAGTGAATAAAATTGACAAAAGCGCAATTTTGTTAAATTTTAAAATATAAAAAATAAAATTATTCCCAAAAAATTTGAAAACATAAAGTTACACACAGATTAAATTAAAGAAACAAAAATAAAATAAAATAAAACGTATGAAATAAAATGATAATATAAAGCACTATTTGGTAACTCAATAGAATAAAATGTATTAAAATATAGCACAACATAATATTTTACCTTTTATATTTGGTAGTCACAAAATAGACCAGGATCATATAGCTTAATTTTGTTTTGGCGCTTATTAAACAAAAGAAAGCATTATGTTGAACGACATATATATATTTGTCTTGTTTAATTTTTTTATTAAGTATAGAAGAAAAAAAAACAAAGCAAAAAAGTATTAATATTTTATACATTTTAAATATTTTATAAATAATTAAATATAAATATGTTTTATATATTTTTCTAATAAATAAAACCTTTCAATATATGATCATGCTTCATGTATTATATAAGTAAATATTTGCTGCAATATTTCCGTTATCACTTAAAATTTAGCGAAAACTATACTCAAAATTAACCACAATATATATATATATATATACATATATATATATATATAATATTTTTATAACTATAATTTGATTTCTTTTTTATATATCCTCTGAATGTATGCTTAAAAAAATTTAATATATGACTAAAAAATTCAGTATATAAATTTTGTATTTTTTGGATTCGACATTGAAATATTAGGAAAGAATATTGAAATATATATATATATATATATATATATATATATATATAAACCAAAATGTGATAACCAATGAATAGTAGTTTTTTTTACATCACGTGTATTTTTTTAATGAGAAGTGATTTTTTTTGAGTTGGGTAAAATTGGTAAGGACAAAAAAATCTTCTCTTTGAACATTAACACAGTTTCTTATTTAAAAATTAAAAAATAATGATAATTTTATTAATAAAAATAACTAATAAAATAATATTTTATTTCACTTGATTCTATTTTTATTTAAAAATCAAAATATTCACACTCATAATTTTATGTCTCGTTCTATTTTTGTTTTTGATTAACGTGTCAAATATTAAATAAAATATGTACATCCTAGCTCATCTTGTTCTAATTTATATTTCAAACACTATCTTAGAGTCATACAAATGTTACATGTAACACCTTTCTTATATTTTAAGATGAGACAAAATGTAAAATATTGAATAAAATTTAAATTAGAGAAAAATGATTAAAAATTTTAAAATTAAGTTAAAATGTAAATTAAATCTAAAAAAAATATAATATGAAATTTTACACATAAACTTGCAAAGAATCCCAATTTGAATGAAAATATATATTAAAAGAGTTAATTAATATCAGGTTTAATTAATTGCAAATGTAAATTTTAATTTAATTTTTTAACAAAATAATTAAATTAAAATTCACCAATTCATAATTCTATAATTTTTATAATTATAATTTAATTTACAAGTGAAAAGAAGTCTTAAAAATAAAAATCTGTAATTAGAAACAGAACAATCTTTGTGCTTTGTTTTGTTTGTTCTCTCTGGATCGGGCCTGGTTTAAATATCAGTTACCCGGAAGTGAAACTCAAGGGCTTCAGCCTCAGCGGAAGGCCTTGTGAGGCCTAAGAAAAGCCCGCGAGCATTTCCCGCCACCAACATCACGGAAAGTCGGAAACGCTTTCATTTCACCGTTCTTAATAGACACACATTCTCATAGCACTCTCACTGCACATATACCCTCTCTCTGTTGAACCCTACTTGCAACAATGGGTGAAAACTTCAACGAACTCAATAATAAGCTCCCTGAGCTCAAACTAGGTATCTCCCATTCACGATATAGAAAAAAAGATGAAGAAAATTGCTCCAATTTTTACTATATTTTATTAATATGCCAATCTATCTGTTCGTTTTGTTTTCTGTTGTTCATGATTAGTTCAAGTTTGCTAACGGTTTTCGTTTTGTTTTATAACTGTTGCTAGATTCTAAGCAAGCGCAAGGGTTTCTATCGTTTTTCAAAACCCTTCCTGATGTAAGTATTTTTCCTTTCTCGTTTTGTTCCTTCATCTCTCTCTGAATTGGATTGACACTGTTTGGAGGGTGTTATTGGCATTATATGAATAATGCGTTTTCTCTTTGATCGCTGAAAGTGTGATTCTTTTGCACGTTATGTTCATAAAATTTCACCTTAGCCTATCAAAGTTATTTCTTACTCCATTAAGGTGTTTACAAATTAAACGTATAATACACTTCTTAAATGAACTTAAGTATCAACCACTTCGTCATAAACTTATTCTTGTTTAATCTTTCTAATTTAGGCCTGAAGCAGCTAGATGATAATTAGTTATGAGATCCATTAAATCTCTGTCTAAGCAAGTATATGGAATTTTATACTGGTGTCAATCCTTCTCCAACTGATATAGATAGTAGTGAAATTTTGATATTACTTGTTTTTAACATGTAATGGAATTGTTGAACTATTTTTGTTACTTAAAACCAATGCTGCGATGAAATGGTGTAAGTATGCATGCTTACGATCCATTTTTTATCCCTTTGCTTACATTTGTTTAATGGTTTTGACACAGATTGTAAGTTGGTTTATTCATTTTCCATTTATTCTGTTTATTTGCATGCTTGTGTTACAGGACCCAAGGGCCATTCGGTTCTTTGATCGACGGGTAAGTTTATGGCTGATATTTATATTTTTTCTTTATATGTTTTCAACAACTCCATTCAATAGATGCCAAATAGTACAGTTTCCATACAGGCATGTCTTTAAGGTATTTTTTGAGGCAGCTTCTGTCCTCTGAAATCTTGGAATCTCCACTCTTCACTTATTTTTCTTTTATCAATTTCCTAAAGAATAAATGTATATAAAAAGACTTCTTTCACCTCAGCAATGCTTTTTAGAAGACCTCTTAAAATTTGTGATCTTGAGGTAATTTGGATAGGGTTAGGTCCTAGATTTTTTAAGCCTTCTGTAGTCTTGTTAATTACTGTATAATATGTGCCATAATAAGAATATATCTTGTTTAGATATTATTTTTGAATTGTTTAAATATAATGGTTAAAGCTTATTAACCCTGAAAGTACTACTTGTAGAAAAGCTATAATCTAGTTTTCTGGTTTAAAATGCAGTTCTTTTAATCTTTTGAAGAGTTTCTACAATTTTTGTTATAAATTATCAGAATGGCTTTTTGTTAAATAGATTTTTCTTTATATATGCCTATGAGATCATTTTTTATTTCCTCTTTCATTTTATGGATTATGATGTGATGATCATAATTGGGTCAGAGGTCTTTTAAATTATTCAGGACTACTATACAGCCCATGGTGAGAATGCAACTTTCATTGCAAAGACCTACTACCACACTACTACTGCTTTGCGACAGCTGGGTAGTGGATCAAATTCTCTTTCCAGTTTAAGTGTCAGTAGGAATATGTTTGAAACAATTGCACGTGATCTACTTTTGGAGAGAACAGACCATACTCTTGAGCTCTATGAAGGAAGTGGTTCTAATTGGAGACTGGTCAAATGTGGAACACCTGGTAATATTGGCAGTTTTGAAGATGTTCTGTTTGCTAACAGTGAAATGCAAGATTCTCCGGTTGTTGTTGCACTGTCACTTAACTTCCGTGAAAATGGGTGCACCATTGGGTTAGGATTTGTTGATCTAACTAAGAGAGTACTTGGGATGGCTGAATTCCTTGATGACAGTCACTTTACAAATGTTGAGTCAGCGTTGGTTGCACTTGGCTGCAAGGAGTGCCTTCTGCCTATGGAGTGTGGCAAATCTATTGAAAATAGAATGTTGTGTGATGTGTTGACCAAATGTGGTGCGATGTTAACTGAGAGAAAGAAATCTGAGTTTAAAACAAGGGATCTAGTACAGGATCTTGGCAGACTTGTTAAAGGTTCTATTGAACCAGTTCGAGATTTAGTGTCTGGATTTGAATTTGCACCTGGTGCTCTGGGAGCATTACTATCTTATGCAGAGTTACTTGCAGATGAAAGCAATTATGAAAATTATACTCTTCGTAGATACAATCTTGATGGCTACATGAGGCTAGATTCTGCAGCCATGCGGGCACTTAATGTCCTGGAAAGCAAAACTGATGCAAACAAAAATTTCAGTTTATTTGGTCTCATGAATAGGACCTGTACTGCTGGAATGGGAAAACGGTTATTGCACATCTGGCTAAAACAGCCACTATTAGATGTAAAAGAAATTAATGCCAGGCTGGATGTAGTGCAAGCATTTGTAGAGGACACTTCGCTTCAGCAAGATTTGAGGCAGCATCTAAAAAGAATATCAGACATTGAGCGATTGGTGCACAGTCTTCAAAAGCGTAGAGCTGGTCTGCAACATATTGTTAAACTTTATCAGGTAGAATTTTGCCTGCTTTTACTGTTAGGTTTTGATAGAAGGGATAGAATTTTACCCTTACTATGGCTATCTTACAATTGTACTTGTACCTGCCTTGTGATCCAGCTCTGAAGCCTATAATATTGTTCCTGAGCCCTTTTCATTAGTTCTTCTTGTTATTAATATCTCTTTTGTTACCTCAGAAAAGGTATATTGGGTTAAAGAACCAAACAAGAATTTTGGTTATTTTTTCTTTTCTTTTCTTTTTGGTAAGTTTATCATCATCATCATTTAATTACATAAATACTACATCCATACTGACCATATTTTTGATCTTTTAGAACTGTCTGTATTTGGCTAATGATATGGCCTCTTCTTAACTTCGTTACTGTCTTTTGAGTGCAGTCGAGTATAAGACTACCTTACATTAAAAGTGCTTTGGAAAGGTACGATGGGCAATTTTCATCAATGATTAAGAGTAGGTATTTGGAACGTCTTCAGTATTGGACTGATGATAATCACCTAAACAAATTCATTGGGCTTGTAGAAGCCTCTGTTGACCTTGATCAACTGGAGAACAGGGAATACATGATCTCTCCGAGCTATGACTCTACACTAGCAAAACTAAAGGAGCAGCAAGAACTACTGGAGAGCCAAATACATAATTTGCATAGACAAACTGCTGATGATCTTGATCTGCCTATAGATAAGGCATTAAAGTTAGACAAGGGCACACAATTTGGACATGTTTTCAGAATCACAAAGAAGGAAGAGCCAAAAATAAGGAAGAAGCTCAACACCCAGTTTATTGTTCTAGAAACCCGTAAAGATGGAGTGAAATTTACAAACACAAAGCTCAAAAAGCTGGGGGACCAATATCAACAAATTCTTGAGGAGTACAAAAGTTGTCAAAAGAAGTTAGTTGATAAAGTAGTTCAAACTGCAGCAACCTTCTCCGAGGTGAGCATATTTATAGTGTTTGGATTGGATGAATTCTTATAGAAAATTTGTCTGTTTTTTCAAACTCTATTTCAGTAAGCTTTCAATTATAAGCTATTTCATACACACTTATTATGGCTTTTAGTTGTATCTTCTGCTCTAAATTGAACAATTTACCTTGTGCAGGTGTTTGAATCTTTAGCTGAATTAATTTCTGAATTGGATGTATTACTAAGCTTTGCTGATTTGGCTTCTAGTTGTCCTACTCCCTACACAAGACCTGACATCACTCCATCGGTACTTTGTTAATGGTTATTTGCTATTTTTAACAATAACTACATTGTTTTCGTCTGGCCTGTTTACCCCCTGGTTTGGTTGGGGAGCTCTTTTTGAGAATAGCATGAACATTGTCATCTTGACTTTAATAGGATGAAGGGGATATTATTTTGGAAGGCAGCAGACACCCTTGTGTAGAGGCACAAGACTGGGTGAATTTTATACCAAACGATTGTAAACTTGTAAGTATTCATGAGATCCCTGGGAAGTAATAAGCATGTCTTCTTTTAAATTTGAGTGACTTATGAGTTCTTTATTTTGGTTTTTGTAACAAACCAGATCAGAGGAAAAAGTTGGTTTCAAATAATAACAGGGCCTAACATGGGTGGGAAATCGACATTCATACGACAGGTGCTTATCTTCCGTACCACTTTATTGGAAAATTATTCACCATCTAATTGCATTATGAATTTAATTCAGATCTCATCCTTCTACTTTTTTGCCTGTGTTAAGCTTGACCGTGAATTTTGGGTTCTTGAACTTTCTTTGTATATACATTTGTCCTCATACAATACATATACATGCATCCTTGATACCTGGCTTGGAGATTTGGTTAACATAAAGTTATTACTATTTGTAGGTGGGTGTGAATATTTTGATGGCACAAGTTGGTTCCTTTGTTCCTTGTGACAAAGCCAGCATATCTGTCCGTGATTGCATTTTTGCCCGTGTTGGTGCAGGTGACTGCCAAGTGAGTCCTTTAGACCTATACCATATTCTTTGCCTGTTAATACCATATCTTTTCCCTTGTTAGTAGCTTTGTCATGGACTTTTACTCTACATAAAAAACTTGTAGAATGATTTTTGTATGTTACTGTTGGGATTTTCTATCTATATTTGAAATGCATAAAATTGAGCTTTCTTCTTGTATCACTTTAATTTAATTTTCTTTTATTAAAGTAAGTAACAACATTAATGGGATGGGGGACTTGGAGTTGCTTGAAAGTGGTCAAAATTGGTAAGGTGACTCTAATGGTGTTACCAACTGCCTAATCATCTCTTTTTATAATGCCCATCTGGAATGATATTCTATTCTTTTTTTGAGGCTCATCTGTAAAAAAACTGCAATTTTAGGTTATTGATCAATGCTAATTACTAAATCTGTAGTTATAATGTTATATCCTTAATATGAATTCTGATATTTTTTTTAATATCCCCAGCTTCGTGGAGTTTCCACCTTTATGCAAGAAATGCTTGAAACTGCATCAATATTAAAAGGAGCTACTGCCAAGTCCTTGATAATCATCGATGAGTTGGGACGTGGAACTTCTACTTATGATGGATTTGGTTTGTTTCACACTTAAAGAATTCCTTTATGGTTTGTTTGTTTGTTTGGGTAGAAGGAAATATGGGGGAGGAAGGATATTATTTATGCAGTTTGGACTAAAATTTGGAAAGAAAATAATTTGTGTGGATGGTTCTGCAAACCCCTCCCCCCCAAACCTAACCATGAAATTCTGAGAAGAGAGTTTTTTTTAACTTAAAATTATTACATTTTTTATTAAAAATATAAATAATTTCATATGAATAATTTTTTTTAGTTTATAAATGTTTTAATATTTTTTTACTATTTACTCATTTCTTTTTACTCTCTACCCATTAAATAAGGAAAAAAAAAATTTCATTTATTTCTTTCCTATTTTTATCTACCCAAACAATACAATTTTTCCATTCTATTTCAATCTTTTGTATTTCTTTTCTTATTTCTTTCTTTCCTATTTCACCCATCATCCAAACATACCATTAAGTTTGTCACTTGCTTCTTGGGTGACCCATGCAACGGCTTCTACTTAAAATTGGGTCTCATGAACTGTTTAAGTTGCTTCCTTTAAAATGAGAAGGGAAATTAAAGAAAAAAAGGGAACCTCATCTTCTAGTCAAATACTAAAATTTAGATGTCATAAAATTTCTTTTTATTACTTTTTCCTGTCTGCAGTTATACAATTGGACCTTTTTGGTGAAATTTTATGGTCTAGAAAATTCTCTGCTGTGATAGAGTCCTTCATTGTGAATGGTTATATCAATTCAGCTTTTTGCTAAGAAATTCAATATCTTTCCATCATGTTTGAAGTTGAAAATTAATCGGAGTTGCATATATAATCAAATAGGATAAACTTACAGGCTTAAAGATTTAAAAGGGAAAAAGAATATTGTTTCTATATTTTCTATATACTGGTTAGAATCTGCCAACACTAATATAAAGCAATCAATCTTACATCATTGCATTTTTTGGGGGGTACAAACAATGTTGCATAACTTCAGATATAATGTTTTTTTCTCTAAATCTACTCTTGGATTAAAGCTCCCATCACACAAAACATCCTCACTTTTATGTTGATATGAAGCCAATTTATATGTTTGTCAAATATGAGTAAAAATTAACGATACGAATACAAGTGTATTGATATCCAATTTTTCATAAATTTGACATGCAAAGTGCACTTTGTGGCTCCTTGTAATTTAATGGTTAGATTGATAAAAATTAAATTCTGCAAAAAAAACATCTTATTTGCTGAATGGTATGCTGTATATTGGTGTCAACATATCTTAAACTCATGGTTTGGGTTTAGCATAAGCTGCAGCGTTAAAGGCCTTTAATAACTGTTTCAATACGGTATAAAAGCTTTTGTTTGATACACAGGTCTAGCTTGGGCCATTTGTGAGCACATTGTTGAAGTAATCAAAGCACCTACCTTGTTTGCAACCCACTTCCATGAATTGACTGCATTAGCCCTTGAAAATGCAAGCAATGATCCACAGAAGCAAATTGTTGGTGTGGCTAACTATCATGTTAGTGCACATATTGATGAATCAACTCGCAAACTAACTATGCTATACAAGGTAAATGCATTCTGAACATTCCTTTCATATAGCACCCTGCCTTTGTTCTATTGGCTTTATGAAGTGTTACTCATGATTCATGAAACTAAGGGTGTATGCATAAGTTTTTAAAAACAAAAGCGATTATGATGTAACTTTAGATTTTTTTTCCCAAAAAATTGCTTTCTAGTTTCTGAGAGAAGAACTAAAGCTACATTTTTTAGGGGATTTTTTTTTTGCTTTTGAAAAACTTATCTAATGATCTTTTTTTTTTAAAGTGCTTTTTCTTTATATGAAAACATAAAGAAACAAGCCCTAGATCATTTTTAATTGTTTAACTCTTTCCAAGTATTGCTGGAAAAAAGGTAGTGTTTAAGTAATAGGCTCCTATTATGGTTATAAATCATCTGAAGATAAAAGGAAAAAGAACATGACCTTAGCCTTGAAACAAACTTCACACGGTTCATCATCTTGAACCATTTTGGGTTGAAATGTGCTATTTTACCTCGAACACCTATTTAAAGCTTAATTAGCCCGAAGACCATAATTGCCTTTTAATTATAGAGTACATTCTAATTTCTATAACTAAATGCTAGAAGATATGAAGTAGGAACTGTTGATATAATAATTCTATTCATAGTCTCATAAAATACTGGAGATTATTTCCAAGGCTACTGTTGATTAAGTACTACTTCCTAGGCAGTAATACCCATGAACGCCAAATGTATCTAAACATGAGATATACGAACATACTATTTCCTAAGATTATTAAATATCATTATTTCCAATGCTATCCCTCAAGCTAAAGCTTAATAATAAGCTTGTTACCAAGAAGCTCTCCTTTTTTTTCTTTTTTTTAATAATTTGGGCTCCATCAAGCATGGCTGCAAAGGAGACAAAGGGCTTGAATGGATCAGAAAAGGACCACTGAATACTCTAGCAAATGCTGGAGATTGATGCCACTGGAAATAGACTCAGGTGGTGTTGGAGAGGTTGTGGCCATGCTACGACCGAAACAAATTGGGGCTAATGTGTCTAGGAAATCTTAGAGCTGTTAGTGCCTAATTTTTTGCTCTCCCCCACTACCATAAAAACTTCTTCCAGATCTGGGAGATCCTTTAATGATGTTTATTCTATAACTGGTTTAATAGAAGGAGGTATTGCAAAGAATTTGAAGGATATGTGAAGCTCTATAGGAAGAAGAAAAACTTCAAAAATAATGAAATAAAGTAGATATATATTTGGCCCGAGAATTAAATCTATATTTAGCCTTATGTTTATAATGAAAAAACCTCTTATTTCTCACCAGTGGCGCATCTCATTAAATAAAAGTGGCCATTATTGCATAATCAGAGCAATCAACCAACAACTAGCCAGTGTCATATTTATCATCATCTGAGTACTTCCAGCAAGGAAAGAAGAGACCTTTCCCACCGGAAGAACAGCATATATAGAGATTGAATGACACCATTCTACCAACATATCTTGTTGCCAGCAAACACATTGTTATTGTTGGTTATGCATGTCATTGTTGGAAGTCTGTCCTGAATGCAACATCCAATCATACAAGTCTTACAGGATCCTTGCTATTATTGATTATGCACTGCATCCTTAAAAGATGTTAATATTCCATATGACCTTTTGTAATGATGAGCTTATTACTTACCTTCTCCACAATTCTGGACATAAAGTTCAGAAACTGTAGCACTGTGATCAAATAACAATCTGCATGTGCTTCAAATCATTCTTTTTCACGTGTTTCTACATTTTAGGTTGAACCTGGAGCTTGTGATCAGAGTTTTGGTATTCATGTTGCTGAGTTTGCAAACTTCCCTGAAAGTGTTGTTGCCTTAGCCAGAGAAAAGGCAGCAGAGTTGGAAGATTTTTCTCCTGCAATATCCTTAACTGATACTACCAAGGAGGTATAACGTTTAGCCTCTCTTTTTTTTTCGCTCAATGATATGGTATGAACCCATTATTTTTCAGAATAAACCGATGGGAGAATAAGTCAAAATTTTAGTCTTGCTAAGTAGCCTGTTATTTTAAGACTGCAATTTTTCTTACTGAGCTACTTTTGCCTCTGTTTGCTGAGCTACTTCTTATTTTCTTACTGTTTCATTATTTTATTGTTAACATGTTGGAAACCCACGTCTGAATTTTGACAAAGAATGTCAGAAATATTGCCTTGAATAAATTTTTGTTATAGGAATCAATCATTCAAATCTTGTAATTATCATTTCCAGGTGGGTTCTAAACGTAAGAGAGTATTTGAACCTGATGACATGTCTCAGGGGGCTGCAAAAGCTCGCCAATTTCTTGAAGCATTTGTTGCATTGCCACTAGAAAGCATGGATAAAAGTCAAGCTTTGCAAGAATTAAGAAAGTTAACAGATACTTTGGAGAAGGATGCAGAAAACTGTCATTGGCTGCAAAAATTCTTGTAGTTTATTAAAAAAAAAAAAAAGGGGAGTTCGTTTGTAACCGATGGATGTGAATTTTGAAGAGCTTCTTGCTGTATATGATGTGTTCAATGGGTTGCGGTGAAAACATAACTGTGCCAGGGTATTTTGTGCATTCCTATGCTTAGTGTAATTTGTAGGGAAGGTTAAAGTTTCGGGCATAGCCCTGCCAGAAAGGGAGATGTATATTCTAGTCTAGCTTGCTTTTTATGTTATTTTAAAATGTCAAAGACCATAGGGACTTGCTTCCTTCCGGGGGGCCTATGGACAGTATATTTAACAACAGCTATTGATCAGATTATCAAAGCATCTTTTCCTGATTTGTCCCCAAGTATGAAAGCTTACCATTAGTCTATCCAATTTTACGGTTGAAATAGACAGAACAAGTCATTTAATGACTGGATAATTAAGGGAACAGTTCAGTCTGTGAAATAAGATGAATGCAGTTTGTTCAATTCCAACTAGAAATGAAAATATCTGTTTCTCGAACCCCCCCCCCCCCCCCCCAAAAAAAATCAGCGTCATGTTGTCAAAGATATTATATTGATTTTATAAGCAAAACAGCGAAGAGAATATAGCAGCCGAAAAAGATTAATGCCAATCAGAAACAACTGCGATGTCTTTTTCTTGCCATGATATCTTGCGTGTTTGACATGGTGCTAGGACGTGGTGGATACTTATTTGTCATTTTGCTTTATCAGTGCTTCTTATCCAAGTCCAAACTCGAGTCGCTAGTCGCTTGTCACTGCTTGTTATTTGCCGGATATAATTTCGTGCAAGGGATGGGGGCGTGATTGCGACTTGTTATTTTCATGACAATAAATCTTGGTTTTTATCATTTAGGTACTTGTTTATAATGCTAAATCAATATAATTTTGCCACTAATGAACCGTTAAATAGTTTAAAAATTCAGCTAGTCAGCCCAAAACAAAATCAGTCTAGTGTCACAATTAGGGGACTAAAACGTTCCCGACAAATCATTGATAAAAGTAGCTTCAAGATGCATAGCGTGATTGTTTCTTGAAAAGTGTTAGCAACGCCATTTTTTGAACATGTTCTTTTAAGATATTAATTTTTATATATCAAAATTGAGCTTCCATCTCTAAATCAAAGCATTTTTTAAGAATTACTCTCATCCTTATTAAGATGTAACTTCTTTTATATTAAGTATTTAAGTCTATTTTTAATTTTTTTTAATACTTTTATTTAAATTTAAAATATTAATACATTGTAATAAATTTTAAATATTTTTTAAAATAAACTAAATCTTAAGCCTATTAACTTAATTAATTAATTTAATTTAAATTTTAAAAAGACTCATGCACAGATAATATATTGATTCTTTGTAATTGATCGATTCTTTTAAAATGTAAAGTATTTATTTTTTAAAAAATTTACTTAAATTTTTTTAAAAATTGATGAATCACAAAAAATTGTATTGAAGAATATGTTTATAATATTTTTCTTCTTTCTTTAATCCATCATTCTGATAATAGAGTACTTTTTATTATTAATAGTAAAGTAAAAATTAAACTTATAAATGTTTGGTTATTATTTCATTCACCGTAAAAGTGGGAATTTGGCTTCTTGAGGCATTTTTAATCAAAGTAAATGAATAACTCCAACCAGCAAACCCCCAATTGTGGTGAAGAAAAGATAAGGCAAAAATATGCTTAAAAGTTCAAATCCTCGTGTATATGTTAGGATCCTTTGTATTCTTTTTAATTGAAAAGTTTCATTCATTAAAAATTTGTATAATAAAATATTAAAAGAAAATTAATTTATTAGACATGGATCCTTAAAATAAATAACTGCAATTTTTTTCTTAAAATACATCTGATCCGGTTCCCTCCAACATTAAACTTCCTAAAAGAAGTTGGGATGAATTTTTTTAGCCATAAATCTAAGGGGCTATTTTGTTTGAAAAATATTTTTTCACTTTAATTATTGAAATGTTATATTATTTTTATTTTTTTTATTTGTACCAAATCAGTAAAAATAAAAAATTATGTTATTACATTTTTGTTGATAGATTAAGAATTCTCAAAAAAAAAAATTGTTTCCCTCCTAAAGGCAAATCCAAATATACATTGTTATTTTTTTTTATATAAATTATAATTCGCTACTAATTAATATGGCTTGAATTGATAAAAAAAGTTTTAAAATACGTTTAATTAATATAATAAATTTTGTTAATTCAAACAATAATATCTTACTAAGAAGGTAGTGGATTTCAGGTAAAGTTAAACCATTTATCATTATAAGAAATTTTTTGATGATTTGTTTCAATTTTGTTTGTTAGGTTTTAATATATTTTTTTTAATAACTAAAAAAAAGAAGGAAATTAGTTAAAGTGATACATGTTTAATTTTTTTTAACCAAGCTCTAGTATTAAACCTATGTATAGAAAAAAAAAACTCGTCTAAAGAGGATTAATCTTATCATATTATAAATAATATATGTAATATAAAAAAAAATACTATATTTATATGTGTAGACAAGATTTAGATTAAGTAATGAAAAAATAAAGCTTTTCTTTATTTGAAAAAAGTAATAATATTTTTTTTGTAGGAAATGTAACGGATTTGGTCATGATTTTTTTTTCAATTATAATTTAAAAAATTATATAATAAAACAAAATGACTATAATTAGGGATGGAAGTAGATTGAATCGAGCTAGACTTTGAGTGTTCAAGTCTGACCTGTTTAAAAATCTTGAGGCCTGAGTCTGAGCTTGTTACCTATTAAAGATTTTTTTTGTCTGTCAAAGTCTGACCTGTTTAAAGCCTACAAGGCCTGTAAATCTGTTTAAAAGCCTACCTTGCAAAAAAAATTAATAAATAAACTTAAAGTCTATATAAATAAATAATTAAAAAATCTTGCAAATTTAAAGTCTACAAGACAAAAAGCCCATTAAATAGGCCTAAAACATATATATATATATATATATATATTAATATTATAGAAATAAAATATAAAATAAATATTATATAAATATAATATATTAAAATAAATATAAATATATACATATAAATAAGCTCCTAAATAGATTAAATAAGCTTTTTTATAAGCTCTGACTTATTTATCTAAAAAGGCTTTTTAACAAGCTTGAGCCTGTCTATTTATTAAATGAGTCAAGGGCTTAACTAGGCTTTAAACGAGTCGAGTCGTAAGCCCTTATTGAATGACCTTATTCACTTTCATCCCTAACCAATAATATAGTTATGCTTAATAAAATAAATCAAAAATCATTGTATTGAAGAACAATTAAAGGAGAATAATGGAATATATTTGTGTTACAATATAAATTTCTGTTCATTCAATTGTTTAATAATTGGGATATAACACATAATTTTATACTGTATCTTATTTAATACATACGAATATTGCATAAAATAATACAAACTTTACTATAATATCATTTATGTAGTATTTGTTTTACCATAAAAAAAATATAAGATACAATTTTAATAATTAATTTATTTTTTGTATTTATCATGCAAAATACACACAAACATCCAAAATAGTTGATGAAGAAATAAGATGGATGTAACTTATGTTTTGTTGGATAATGTATAAAATAGAAATTAATGAAATGAAAGAAATAAAAAGATGAGAATTAAAGTAGAAATAGGATGAATAAGATAAGTTATTTGGATAAATAGAAACATGATTTTTTTAAAAAAAAAACTCTATTTTTATTAATATAATATTTATTTTTTAAAATCTATTTTAATAGTTTAAACATTTAAAAAAAATAAAACAAACCCCTTTCTTTGCTTTCATTTCACGGTTGGTGAGGGAGGATAATTTTTTCACATGGATGTCTCTAATTTTTTTTTTTCACTTTATTATTTCCTTCTTTCAAAATATTAAAAATATTTGTATTTCTTCTATTTTTTTTTTCAAATTCTATGGAAATAAATATACCATTGATTAATGATTTTGCTCGTAGCTGGATGGAGGATTTAGGACACAAGGTTCAAATCCTGCTAGTTGCAAAAGAAAATTAATATTTTTTTCTTATAAAAAACAAGAGAGAAAGTTTTGAATGACATTATTGTTGGGGGAGAACTTGAGGTTGTTTTGAGAAGTGATGTTTCTTGGATGAATTTGCCAAATCAGAGGTAGTAAAATAACTCTCTTTCTCCGTTTACCGTCCTTTTTTTTTAACCATGGTGGTGGGTTAAGATGAGCATTTGAGAAGAGGATTTATGACAAGGGAAAAAATATTTTAGTATTTTAATTTTTTTTAATATCATTGGTGAGATATAAAAATATTTGTTAGTTTAGTGAGTAACAAATTGTAGACTTTTTCTACTGTAATTCATCCTCTTTCTTTTGTGTTGTCTCATAATATTTTTTAAATAAAACAAACAAAAAAAAAGTTGTACCATTCAATTCTTTAATCTTGGCAAATAAGACATATTTTATGATTTAAACGAAAGTTGAATTTTATTTTTGAAATATGATTTAAATTTTTTTTTTGCCATAACATAATTTGAGCTAAATTTTTAAAAGAAATCCAAATACACTATCATAAAAATGGTGAAATATATATATGAGAGATGAATTTTATTCTTTTACATTCCTTCTTTTATGTTTATATTTATCCTTTTCTTAATATTTTTTTTCTTTTTCTATGGTCATTTTTGTTCCATTCATAATTTTTTTTATAAATGCGAAATAGAAAGAAAAAAAAATGAAATAAAAAGTTAAGAAATAAAATAAAAAATAAAAAATGAATTATTTAGACGAATATAAATAGAAAAATAAATTTTTTAATTTAAATTAATGAAATAAAAAGGAAAAATATATTAATAGTATAAATTTTAAAAATAAAAATAAAATTTAAATTTATAAATTAATTTTTTATTATAATTTTTATTAGTATAATATATATTTATATTATTTTTAATATATAATAATTTTAACAACATAAAATAGATAAAAAAATAACTTTTTTCTTTCTATTTTTTCACTTTTTTAATAAAAGATTAATTTTTATGTGTAGTCTGAAAAAATATATTTTTTCATTTTCATGTACAAAATAATAACAAAAAATTTTTTATACTTCTATTTTTTTTCTCTCTCCTTCCTTCATATTTTCTATTTCTTATCAACCAAATAAATTTGTGATAAAATAATTGTATTTTTTATTAAAACTATTCTATTATGGTTTATAATTTTTAAAAATATTAATTTATATACTTTTAAGATTAAATAAGTTTTAGATATTCTTGATTAATATTGGATCGATTTTAAAATTAAAAAATTTGATCCAAATATTAAAACAAAATTTATAATTTAATTTGCATGGAGTTGAAAATAATATTGAATTTATGGTGTTAACATACAGAACCCTAAGAATTGGAGTAATTTTATGGTTTTTCTGTGGTAAATCTCTTTTTAGTGTTAATTTGATTTTTTGGGTTAAAATTTAATTTAAATTTTAAATAATAAAATTAAAAAAACAATTATACAAACATGAGTATTGCTATTTAAAAAAAGATATATATTTTTGAAAGGCTGAAAATTTTTTCAAGAAATGAGCAAGAATCTCTTATTGTTTATAAGTTGGCCTGTATGCCACGGAATTTTGTCTCATTAATTTGACCTCTTCTATCATTCCCAACCATGCTGAACCAACTACAACAGATTATATCTTCTAATGCTTTGGGGAAAACCAATTATATGTGAGCAACCTACACCTTTTTTTAGAAAAAATGGTTTCGGATTTGCACCACGAATAAACAACGCCATATTCGTGAGAGAATCAATGTAGGGTACAAAGGAGTGAGAAGCTAGAAGGGGTGAAAAATAAATGGTTATATTAGGAAAAGGAAAAACAAGGTTAAAAAAGAGTGTTAATTGGCTGCTTAACGTGGTAATAATTATACGGCTGTGTTTAACTATTTTTAAAAAAATCAGAATGTAATATTAGAGATTTTTTTAGAAGTTTTTTTTTTAATAAAGTTCTAAAATAAAATTATGGTATATCTCCATATTTGAAGAGATACCAACTTAACTATCTTATTTTTACTGTATTAAAAATAATAATTATGATTCGATCTTCACAATATCTTTAGAGGATATATAAGTTTCAATTTCACATTCATAAAAATAAAAATCTTCTATTTTTACACTTATTTTCTTAATATATATGAGATGTTGTTTTTTTTTTTTTCATTTTATCCTGATAAATCATATTATTAAGATATCATAGATTTTAATATCTTTTTATTTGTCAAAAATATTTTTGAGTTGATAATAAAAATTAAATTTTTAGATGTATAAATACCAAAATAGCTAGATATTATTCTTTTAACAAAATATTTTTATATACATAACAAAAATTCAAACTCTTGTTAATATAAAAATAATAATTATTTATATTATGTAAAATTTTGTTGATATCATACTCTTAATATAACAATAGAATAAAGTATCATATTTAATAAACTTGTAAAAATACTAACTTTAAGTATTAAAGTGTTTTTACATCTTCTATGCAGGTGCCACTCGAAAGTTGTGATAACATAATCATGAAAAATGCCCGAGATCCAATATCTTAGAATTTTAGGTAAAACAAAATTACTAATCTAATTTTAGCAAAATTTTTATAAAATATTTTGACATTGGTTAAATTAAAAATGTTTTTTTTTATCATTTTTAATATTTTTTAATTTATTAGTATTATACTTAATATTTTTAAAATATTTCTTAACAAATTTAAATGTTTAATTATTAATTTATTAAAATTAATTTAATAATGAAAAATTAGAATTTTATATGACATCTTAAGTTAAAATTTTATTATTTTATTTTTAAAAATGTGTATTTATTCAAAATTATTAAGATTAATTTAATTATTTGTTAAAATTTTATTATCTAATTGGTATAAATATTTTAAAATATTTTGTTTAAAGAACACAAACAAATAAAACTTTATGCGAAGCTACTAGTTTTACACTAGGATCTTTGGTTCGAACATGATCCACATTTGAAGCAGGCATACAATTGACGTGGCAGAGTACAGCATGAACCAACTTTATATATTATAAATTAAAAATAATGACCAACATTATGCTTTGCTTAGCGTGTGCGTGCGGATTCAGATCACTCGTCCCCTTTTCACCGTCACACAATCCATTACATTAAATGGGGACAAAACGGTCATTCGCTCCTCAAAAATAACGAAATAGCAAAACCAGCGTTTGGGCACGCGCAAGAGCCAAGTGGGTTTATTTTATATTCATTCATAATAATAATGGCAATTAACTTAACAAAAAAAAAATAACGACAATTAATGCCTTGACCGGTTCTTCAGAATTTGATATTTTAGTTAAAAAAGTAAATAGAATAAAATAAAACCAAATAGAACAACATCGTCATTTCATTATTATTAAGATATATTTAAAATTAAAAAAAAAAACTAATTTAGCTACCGGGTTGAGTTGACCCAAGGAATGTTAATTGAACCGGAAGGTGGTACCCAAATAAATATAAATATAAACACGCATTTTAAAAAAAAGGGTTACTGTTAAAATCTTATTCAACAAAGCATGAGTCATTGCTTTCCTCTTTCAGAAGGCGCACATTGTAACACATCAGGGGCCTTGGGTTTTCATTTCCCAACGTAGAGATTGAAGCTACTACTAGACTCTGCCACTGTGTGACTCAAAAATTCCCCAAAAACTTAGGGTTTGTTCTTTGTTACAACAAGTGGTGTAGTATTCGTGTATAAATTCTCTCTGGTTTAGTGTTTTCCCCTATTCTTGGGATTAGGATTTGGATTGTGTGCGCTTTAAATATCAGAAAGGGGAAAGAGGGTTTAGGAAGATGAGCTGGCGCAGGGTGTTGAAGTCAGCACAGGCCCTCGCTGCCCACACCTTCCTCTTGTGTTTTACTCTCTTCCTCGTTCTCAAGCTCGATCACCGTTTCTCATTTTCTTGGTGGTTAGTTTTTCTTCACCCCTCTATTTGGGTTCTTGGCTTTCAATTTTTGTTTTAATTGAATGCGGAATTTGGATTTCGTTAACGAATCAGAAGTTTCCTTAGCTGCTGTGTTTATTAAAGTCTTGGGGTTTATTATTATTATTATTATTATTATTATTATTATTATTATTATTATTGTTATTATTATTATTATTGTTATTGTTATTATTATTATTATTATTATTATTATTATTATTATTATTATTATTCTTATTATTATTATTATTTTCCTTTGGGGATGAGGGTGTCTTATTGAGAAAGAGAAGAGGGTTGGCCCCACATGCAATGCCTTATTTTTACTTATGTTGTTGTGGTGGTGTGGGAAAATTTCTCATGAGTATGTTAATCACTACTGGATTGGGGTTTTTCCTTCTGATAATTCTGATCCACCCGAACTTGGCATGGTTGGGTTGAATTTTCCGGTAAGAATATATGGGTGGGTGCTAATATAAATTGATTGAAAAAATGAAAAGTGTTTTTTGTGTCTTGGGAACACGTGCAGAGTACAAACCGACAATGTCGGTGGCTGTTTCACGTGGGGGTTCTGTAATGTAGGCAATTTTTACTATTAAAATGTTTACAATCGCAACAGTCGTGTTATTCATAAGACGTTTTTGAACCTGTTTTGGTAACTATAACTATATAATTCCTACTTCAAAGCTGGGGTTATTGGCAGTGTTAGTTTGCTTCCTTCAAAGCTGGTAATTATATAACTCCATCCCTTTTCATGTTTTATGCTGTATAAAATTTGTTTATGCAAGGAAAAAAGTCTGCTTGATTGAACTGGCAGAATGTGGGAGGGTGGAAAATGGAGAATGGGATGAAGATGACCATCAACTAAAGTTATGGCCTAGGGTGAAAATAAGTAGTACACTTTATTATTATGGAATAACACTTGGTAGACCTTGACAATCAAAGAGTGTGCAAAGCTTTTGCTTCAATTGGAGTAGGAATAATGCTTGCGTGTTAGAAAGCTACCAAAAATGATTACATGACAAATCAAAATGGGCCCCACCTTTAGGTTATAATTTGAGTGGTTAGAGAGACTCCATAGGTGGTGAAATGTAAAGTGGCTTCATGTCTTTGTGTGGTGTTGTGCCTCAAAAAGTCAATTGTATTTGGAATTTATTGTGGGATTCAATTCAAATAATTGCAGTGCTATTCCTGAAATTATTAATGAAGCTACATAGTCCACTATTCTCTATGCCTTTCAGTGTAGGGGGTGATCAAGAGCATAGTATGCTGTTAGTTCTGTGCAAGCCCTTTAAAGTTCATAGTCTTCTCTGTGCAAGCCCTTTAAAGTTCGTAGTCTTCTAGCAAAAAACTAAATTAATGAATAAAATGTATCCTGAAGAAATGGTGGGGTCAGTGGTGTTCTGTAAAATTTGTTATTTGTTAATATTTGAAATTTTATGATTGTAAAGATGTATGTGAATGTGTTGTTTATATTAGGTTCTGAGAAGATGATGACTGCTGATGACTTACTTCAACTTTAATATACAGGATAATATTTTTACCTCTTTGGATGTTCCATGGTGTTGTGGCTCGAGGAAGGTTTTCATTACCTGCACCATCTGCTCCGCGTAATCGAAATGTATGCCATCACCATTCTTAACTGAAATTTGAGACAGTTTGTATTTCAAGTTTTAGTTTAATTGCTGGGGGTATTGGGCCATTTGACTTCAAAACCATGACTTTGCGTATTGTTTTTTCATGGATCGAAACTCAAAATAAGGTTATTTGCTTCTTGTTTTCTCTTTCTTTTATAAATTACTATTATAGGGTTTTTCCCCCATGATAATGTTATGATGAGTAAATACAATAATGAATTTCTATGTTGTGGCAGTGGGCACCGTGCCATACCGTCGTTGCAACGCCATTGCTTATTGCATTTGAGTTGCTCCTTTGTATATATCTTGAGAGTTTATATGGTATGCTTTCATCTTTGCACAATTACGAATCTCCAATTATTTTCATGCATTGAATATGTATTTCAGTTATCTGTGCATGGAGTATTTCTAAGGAAATATTAAGTAGTTAGATTGATGCTCACTAATTCCTACTATAAAATTGTGAGCATTTTGCCATATCCTTGTGTCTGAAAATGCAAGACTCTTTTTGCCACAGAAGACTTAAATTTCTGTAATGACATTTATGCAACATCTCCAATTATACTAATGCATTTCTTCTTGCACAGTTCGTGGCTTTGCAGCAGTCGATCTAAAGATTGTGTTTCTTCCCTTACTAACATTTGAAATCATTATTCTCATTGACAATTTCAGGTAACTTCTTTAGGATAGCTCCCATAAACCTTAGTTTCTTTTGGGTTGTTCTCTTATGTTAGACAAAATAATAGTACATGAGTAATTTTCTGGATTCTTTATGCGTGCTAGACTGGATACTTCAGTGAATTTCTTTATCATCTCTTTATTTGTTTCAATTATTACCTTGAAATTTTTTAAATCTCAATTATTGATGTGCACAATTGGGTTTGTTATGATATGCTTTGTTTTAAAGAGATGAATGTGAGGCCATTTGGCAGAATTCATTGGCATGGACTCATTTTTATCAATTATTTATCTGTCGTTGTAACTACCTATATTTGTTTTATGTGCAGGATGTGCAGGGCTTTAATGCCAGGGGATGAAGAAAACATGAGTGATGAGGCAATATGGGAAACTCTTCCTGTAAGGATTTATGTTGACTATTTGTAGAAGAGATAGGCATAGGGTGCAGTTTTTCCTTTGCATAAATATCATTTTATTTTTCATGGTCTTTGTTGGGATTCTCTAATATAACTAATAAAAAAAGGAAAAAGAAATCAAAGGAGTGTTAGTTTTGTGGTGCTCAAGCCTTCAACACTTTCATTATTGATAGTGTAATGATTTTATATGGGGAAAGTTTGACACCAGAATATTTCTATTCTAAGTATACATGCCGTAGTAAAATCGCATCAGGATTCGGAAAACAATGTGCAACAGCTGTATGATTGGGGGGTTTTCAACTTATTGTCAGAAGAGTGAAATTGTGGTGAATTTAGTGTCAGTTCCGCCTCAATTAATGCCTTACTGATGCTCTTCTAAATTAATACTAATTATTTGATTGAACTGTGTTGAAATTGCTATTGCCTTCATGAAAATCTTTTTATTTGAAGTTGAGGGTTATAAATTATTGCAGATATTGTACATTTGGCATTATAAAGGTTTTTTTAACAAAAGGGCCTTGTTATGTTCTAGTTTACATTTGAGGATATCTTAGTCATGCCATAAATCAGTGCAGTACTCTCTGACTTTGATGTACATCAATTAGTTAAGGAATACTTGTGATAAGAACCTTGGGAGAACCATACCACAAAAACTAGCTGTTGGAGTTGGAGAGTCCAAAGCCTTATGAACTCTACACTAGAATCCCATACTTTCCAATGTGGAACTTGAGTCCCATTCCCATACATTGCATCTGGATCCTAACAACTTGTATTAGGAAATATTGTGATTGCAATTCCTGCTTGAGCCAATTCAAAATTTTGTGATGTTTGTAGCATTTTTTCGAGTATGATCTTGAGTTGCCTCTTTTTATTATTGAAATATTTTATAACTTGAATTGCTATAGCTTGATCACACTAAAAATGCTTTTTTATTTTGTTGTTTATAGCACTTTTGGGTTGCAATCTCTATGGTGTTCTTCATTGCTGCTACAATCTTCACACTCCTAAAACTGAGTGGTAACTCTTTTTCTTCTAGATATTGATAGCTTTTTCCCCTCATTTATTTTTTTTTAAATTCTGTCATTATTATTTTTTAATCGCATGATATGATGCTGTGATTTTATGATTCCTTTTGGACTATTGTCTTATACTACTGTTGAAAGGGTGATGCTGTTTATTTTGTTATATTGTTCTTTCAATATTTTCCCTGACAAGATAAAACTTTAGTGATGCAAAAAAAAAAAAAATACCAAATTTTATTTTTGACTGTACTTCATGAAAAATGTGGTTTCCTTCTAATTAAATGCCCATTTAGTTAGCTGGAGTTAAGTAGGTATGATTACTCAACAATGAAGCAGAGTTTAGTATATTATTTCTCCTGTGTTATTAGATACTGAATGGTGCAAACAATGTGTTCTAAAATGGTCAATTCCTCTTGTTTTATCCGTAATTCGTGCAGAATCTTGGAATATATCCTAAAAGTTATTATTCCTGATAAATAAACTTTAGTTTAATTTATGGAAATATACATTTACGTATACCTGCTACATTGAACTGGATGTGTATCAGGATAATTTTTTTTTTTTTTTTTGGAAATGCAAATATGGAGTTCATGTCATGCATGAAATTTCACCCTTTTGGAATTTGTGATGAAATCTAAGTGATGACTAATACATTTTGGTTACTCTTGCTTTTATGTGTGTAAGATTATGACTTTGTTTTTCTTGTCCAATACAGGTGATGTAGGTGCTCTGGGCTGGTGGGACTTGTTTATTAACTTCGCGTATGTTTCTTTGTCTTAAGTGCTAAAAATGTATTTTGATAACTAGCTTTGTTTCTGTTTGAATGTTAGCTTAGAACTTTTATATATGGTAAAGTTTTTATGACCTATTATTATGCAGTATTGCCGAGTGCTTTGCTTTCCTTGTATGTACAAAGTGGTCCAATCCAGTCATTCATAGAAATTCAAGAGAAGCCAGTGGTTCATCTTCAACTACGATTAGATATCTTGACTGGAATAGTGGTTTAGTGGTTTCTTCAGATGAAAATCAACGTCAGGGAAGAATGTGTAGCCTGCAAGACATAGGAGGTCATTTCATGAAAGTACCAATTATTGTATTCCAGGTTCTTCTTTGTATGCATCTAGAGGTATGTGATACTGAATCGTGTGCTTGGCCAGCATTTGGAATATTACTTTTGGAGATCTGAGCTGTTTTTGCATTTCAGGGAACACCTGCTTTTGCAGTATATATACCTCTTCCAGTTCTTTTCTCTCCCCTTTTCCTACTGCAAGGAGCTGGTGTGCTGTTATCTGCATCTAAACTAGTGGAGAAACTTGTGTTTCTACTGCGAAGTGGGGCTGGTGGAGGAATATATTTTAGATTTTCTTCAAGAGCTCATGATTGCTTGGGATTCTTGCGCCATGGTTCTAGGTAATGAATCTTCTTTTATCACTGTTACAATTAGGGAAACTTCAGATTAAAACTCTGTTAGTTGGCCTGATTTCGTTTTGCTACTCTGTTATCACCTAGCTCTAGGCTCTTTTGCCCAATTTATAACTAAATTTCACAATTAACATGTGTGCACATGTTGTGGCATAAAACCCCTTTCCCCCAGCTTTTTCTTGAATCAAATAAATCCTTGACTACCATATTCTATTCTCAAACTATTTTCCGTTAAATTTGGATGAAGGCAGCTCAGTTATATGGTAAGAATTTGAAGCTCAAAGATAGACTGAATCTTTGAGCACTATGATTACATGAGGTTTCAAAGTGATATCACATCTAACCCTTGGATAATTCCTGGGTAGACACAATGCATTGGGTGCATTGAACCAATGGATGAGACAATTTGTTCCACACTTTTTTAATTTGGGTCCTTTCATATAGAATATTCAAACCAACTGGATGCTCTTATTGGTTCAGACTTCAGTGTACAAATTGAACATATTGCTTTGATGTCTACCCAATGTACCCTCCAAAGTGCAAGGAGCAGGGAGTTATCTGATTTTGCCTATTATTTTTTACTGCTACTATGATTGTAGATGACAAATCCAATGTTATGTTGGGGTCAAAATTTTTCGTAAAGTTGCTCTAATTGGTTCAATGCCCTAACTGGCCATAATATCTGCAAACTTCAAGGGATTAATCTGAATATTTCTCATTTACCACTATTATGATATTGAAGATGACAAATCTAATGTGTATTGGGTCAAAGTTTTCAAAAAGGGAAGCTGTGATCTTATTGAATTATCAGATGTACATGATGTGCTGCAACTACATCTGACCATTTGTGGAATCAGGTTATTAGGTTGGTGGTCAATTGATGAAGGAAGTAGGGAAGAACAGGCACGATTGTACCATGAGGGAGCATCTGGGTAAGCATTACTTCATTTTATTCTACCATCATAGAATGAAACTTATATGTTGTCTCATACATAACCCCTGCAATGTTGCTCGTCAAATCATCTGGCTTGCTTGTGAATGTTTAATTTTCAGGAAAGTACCATTTTGGTCATTGAAAGATACACATTTTCTCAATTTGATCCATTGAAGTCTGATTTTATCATTCTGATTTCATTCTTGTTTTATTTCATCTTTTTTAGTCCTGCCATACATAAATAGGGTGTATGAAATTCTTATGGAAGGACCAAAATTGAGATGAATTGAAACGGTCAAGTACTCAAATGATACATAACGTTGGAGAAGCAAATTTGAGCAGATGTTTTATCTCTAAGGACCAAAATAGTAGGTTTCTGTTTGACAGTGGAGCATGTTTGACCATTACAAATACAAGCACTATAATAAGCTATTTTCAATTTTATTGATATATGTTCACCTAGTTGTTTCTAATGGTCTTTGTAAATTTGACTTCTCCCTTCACAGGTACAATACATTCTGTGGTTATCCTCCTGACATTGTTAAGAAAATGCCTAAAAAGGATCTTGCTGAGGAGGTGATGGCAGTTCTTATATTATATATGGATATAAATTTATGGTGGAGTATGTTCATGTATATGCGTATAGATGGATATGGCCATATGTAGAATGGTTGAAATAATCTGCATAGCTTTTCTTTCCCTGTGTTCATCTGTTCAATATTAGGCACCAAAATGCCCAGGAGGACAATTACTCTGATTTCCTTCATTAGCATGCTTAAAATTTTCTAATGTCAGGTTTGGAGACTCCAGGCAGCTCTTGGTGAACAAACTGAAATTACAAAATACAGCCAACAGGAGTATGAAAGACTTCAAAATGTAAAACTTCAAACTTTTACGAGTAATTCTTTTATTCATGTGCTTATGCTGTCTATTTTCCAAAGTTTCTTATATGATGTGTGAAGAAGCCGTCCACACTCAACAGTGGCAAGGGTCTCTTTAATATGCAAGTTAAGATGCTGACATGGTAAATGGGGGTATCATTTGGTTAGAGAATATTCTTAATGTCTGAAGTCTTCTGGATTAAACAATATTCTGGTGTTGTTAAGTCTTGTTTTATACATCACATACCTCTTTTTTGATGTCGTAAATCATAGCCGGTTAGTGTAATAAATATAGTGGAAATAGGAATAGGTTGTGCTATTCAAGATACCGTCATTGCCGTGTCATAAAACTAGAGCAGCTATTAAGCTGTAATGTTAGTTACTCTAATATGATAGCTGAGCTGACACGTTATTTTGGTATTGTGACCACAACATTCAGATAATATTTCTAACCCATTCCTCCATTTAAAGTGAATTTTCTGAATGTTGTTGTCATTGTTGTATTAGGATTCGTTATCAAGTTTCGTTTGGCCAATTTAATGTTCATATCTTGTGTATCAGGAGAAAGTATTGTGCAGAATTTGTTTTGAGGGAGAGATTAACATTGTATTGCTCCCATGTAGGCATCGTGTACTTTGCAGGTAAGGTCAAATATGCGATGGTCAATTAGACAATTTCATGCATTACATTCAGCGTTTGGCCTTGTGTTTTTATTTTTTGGTCAAAATATTTTGGCCTTATACTTGATTACCATGAACTGCAGCACTTGCTCAGAGAAGTGTAAGAAGTGTCCCATTTGCCGCGACCCGATTGGAGAGCGCCTTCCTGTATACGATGTTTAGGTGTTAACCAAGCCATCTTTTTTGTATTAAGACCATAGAAGAAAGGGACAAGAGAATGTGAGAAAATGGTTTTAACAGAGTGAATACTTAGTACAGTTTTGGCAACGACGTTAAATGCAACGCCAACCTGTTCACTGTCTAATATACACATCAAAGGATAGGAAGAATAGAGCATCCAACTGATAATTTGGATTTTGGATTTGATGATTTCTTTTGCCTTAACTACCTTCTGTAATTTGTATATAATACTAGTTTTTACAGGTTCCAAAAATGAGTGTGATCAGTGTTGAATTGTAGTCTACGCGTTTCCATGGTCAATTGAGCGTGTAGAAGTTCGGCATCTATTATTATTTTTTCGTTTAATCGTTTTCAGATGAGAAAATGGATATCCGAAAATGTTTGAAGATATAAAAACACAGACAAGGAATTGACAAATATGAAAATAATGTATTGACTACACCAAGTAATCTATACCTTTTGTTCGTAAATAGTCTATAACCAAATCGACATCAAACTTAATATTGAATTGTAATGATGTTGATATTTGATGTTTCATCGCCTGCCTTCTTTTTTATTACTTAGTTTCTTGAACTGGAACTTAATATATTATTTTGTACATTAATTATTTTTAAAAATGTGATATTTGTCGTATATGATATATCAGTTGCAATTTTAGTTTTTCACTTAAACCCTATATTATTAACCAATTCTATGTGAATTAACTATAATGTGCATTTTGGTGAATCCACGAGAAGCAGTCGGTTTATTATTTATCTTTAATCTTCTTTTAAAAGTTTTCATTTAGGTTTAAAGTATTTTTTACGTGAATTCAATGAAGAAAATTTTCCATTTAATAAAATAATACGATTAATACATCAGCACAATGGAATCATTAAAAAAACCCAATTGAATTATAAAAGCTTTTATAAAGATACTTAATAATTTATGAATTCGTATTCCTTTTTCCGAGCTGTTGAGTTGAGTTGAGTCGCGTATCAGAATCCTCGTGTCGTGTTGGAGACATTCTTTGTCAAATAAGGCCGCGGTTGGCTATTAAATATAATAATATTTATTTTTTCATCTTTTTTTTTTTAATTTTATTTTTTAATAAATTAATTTGTTGAACGTATATTTTTACATTTTATAAATTAGTTTATAGAATATATTTAGATTAATTTGCAGAATATAAAAATATATATTTTATAAATTAGTTTACGAAATATAAAATATCTTTCATTAATTATATTTTATAAATTAATTTGTAAATATAAAAATATATTTTGTAAACTAGTTTGTGAAATGTTAAAAATACATTTTTAAAAATTAAAAATGTATTTCGTAAACTAATTTACGAAATATATATTAAAAAATAAAACAAAATAAAAATAACAAAAATTATTAAAAAAAATGTAAAAAAGTAAGATCCTAATATTTTGATATTAATGGTTAACTAATTCTTTTGAAAAAATAAAATTAATAAATTAGTTTTTTTTTATTTAGGAAAAAGATTTTGTTTATTTTAATATAAAAAATCATACATACAGTTATAAATTAAATTCTTATGAACACCAAAACATATAATAACACCCCAAAAAATTAAATTCATGACATGCTAGATAGATTTAATTCTCTATCATTACTTTTGTAGATAATATTTACTAATTAACTTTAATAAAATTTACTCTTTTTTTTTTAAAGATAACCACATCTCATTATCAAATTTATTTTTTTATTACATAATTACCAAATATATGATTATATAAAAAATAAAAAATCATAATAACATTTTTTGGTCATTTTTTTATTTTTAGTTTCACTTTAATAATAAAAAATCTTAATGGGATTATATAGAAAATACAAAAGTATAATAAATTTTTTTAATATTTTTTCTTTTAATTCCATTTTAATCATCAAAAAGCTTAAAATTCTCCCAGACACGTTCGCACCTAGTCAGATTAAGTTTTATCAATTTTTTCTCATAGAAATTTAAATTATATTATCTGTTAAATTTTTAAAAATTATATTCTTCTTTCTTTAAAAAATAATATGTTTGTATTTTAATTATTTTTAATATCGTGTAAATTACTTTAACCTTTCTTCTATTTTACATTTATTACACAAAATCTTGTTTATTTTTAAAACCTACATAAAATACCATCTATTTTATAAATATATTTTACTTAGATTTTAAACCTTTATTACTTTTTATCATATTGACAAAAATTCCCTTGTCAAATTTTAACCCAATACATAAAACTCATTTTATGTTTTAAATACTGCACAAACTTCATTCTATTTTTAAACACATTACAATTAAATTTTAAAAAGTAAATTATTAAATACTTAAATTAAAAAAATTTAAAAATAACATTAAAGTAGCATATGAATATCACTAATAAAATAAATTATGAATTAAAATTGGTAAAATGAAAAGAATTATCTTAAATTAATTATAGTAAGAAATTTTAAAAATTTTAATCACATAAAATTTTATTTTTTTTATGAAAAATAATTTCATTTTTTATGTTTAAATTCTTAAAAAATATTTTAACAAATTAATTTTATTCTATATCTAATATCTTAAGTGATTATATTTTTTATTACAAAATATTTAAATTAATTTGTATTATTTTAAGGCATAAATCATAATTTATTTTATTATTTATGTTCTCGTTTATTTTAAATGTTATCTTAAAACTTTTATCTTTTAAATATATGATAATTTCAATTTTTATGAATTTAATTCTGATGTATTTAAAAAATAGAATGACATTTGTCAGGAGGATATTTTTATCATAAAATAGAAATTTTTGTATATATTTTAAAAATACAATGATTTTTTTGTAAAAAAATTTAAAATAAAAAAGAAGGTTAAAATAATTATTTATATAAATAATATTTTGTATAATAATTATTATTACTGGTAATAAATTTTAAATTTATACTATTAGTTTTAAAATTTTAAAAAATAAAATAAACATTTTGATCTAAGTTTCAATGTCAATGGAAGAATGTTTAAAATTTATTTTGTTTTTACTTTAAAAATAAGATAAACGGGAGCACTGATTAAAGGATTAAAAATAAAAATTTTATTAATATATTTTTATTGTAATTTTTAATATATTTTTTATTAACTTTGTGACCAATATCCTTAATAAGACATTTAAGATTAATAACAAAAGTTTCACAATTCAAAAGAAAAAAAAAACATATGGAAGACTTATTTATAATGGTTAATTTATTTTAAAAGAGATTCGTTCATACTAAGATGAATTAACATATGGCACATTTTTTTTCTTAAAGATGAGAAGTATAATTTTTTTTAAAAGAACTTCCTAGTCTAAATATATTTCAAAATATGGTGAAAATCACTCATTTAAATTTTAAAAAGTGAAATATTAAACAGAAACAGAAACAGCTTGAGTCATTTTATTTCATGGGACATTTTTTACTTCACATTTTGTAATTTGTTTTTTCTCTTTATATTTCATTGCTCATTTTATGACATATACATGTCTCTCAAACCCCCGAGTCACCTAGAACATAATTTAATGTTAAAAAAATAAGATATTTAGATGAGGAACGAGGAGGGTACCAGCAGAGTACAGTGTTTCCGAAATGTACACAATAATTCGTTGATACTTCCAAATACTTACTAATTTCCTTTCCCAAATAAGAATTAAAAAGATTGTTATAGAAATCTCCTTTCTGTTATGTAACTCATTTTTCTCTGTTGTAGTTCATACATTTGGATACCCACTGCAATGGGCACAGATAGTTGTTGAATTTGGAACCACAGTTACTGGGTCCAAGGCCTAAAGCTCCCAACTTTGTTTAATTTTGCTGGAAGATTCTACTGTTCTCGATCACTTTGGTTTTCTGTTGTTGCTGATCCAGAAGGATTCGTGCCAGGAACTGTCTTCAGGTACCCATTTGATGGATCTTTGTTGAAATTGAAATTCTGACTCTCACACCATGATTTTAGTTCCTGGTTTTGGTTGCTGAGAAAATGCATGAAGAGAACCTTGTGAAATTCTTGATCTTGCATAAGCTTTTGTTCCGAAAACTTGTTTGGTTCTTAGCTAAAGCAAGACTAGCAGTTTAGAACGGTCGTTTGAACTGAACTTCCTTATTTACACTGTTCCAGGAAAAGGCTAATAGGTCTTATAGTTGTTATGCTAATTGCTATCTTTCTTTTCTGGTATTCATTGAAGTACACCTCATACTAGTTTGTTGTTAAGTCTCCTCGAAATAATCATATCAGCAAATTAATGCGTTGTTTTGTGTTACCTTGTTAGGCTTCTGAGTTCTGTGTAAAGTAAAAGAGAGAAGAAAAGGGAGATATTTAATGCGTGGAAGTTGAATTAAACTTTGTTGATCAATGAAGATGTTGCAGGTTTTCTAGCACGAAATAGTTGCTAGAGGTGTTGTTGATGGCATTTTGATCAATGAAAGTTTGTATTATTAGTGTTTTTCTCAAATGAGTCGCTCTCCTTCCTTTAAAGTTGAAACAGAACTGAGTCCTAGTCTTGATCCAGAGTCTTTACAGAGATGGATTGTTGCCTTTTGTGCTATAAGATTTGATCTTGAACAAGGCCAGCTTGTAGAAGTTTGTTATCCACCGGGCTGTCTTACACGTGAAGAGGAGCTTGAAATTGCTTATAGTTCGTTTCCAGATTCTATTTCCCAGCAACAAAACAGGTCGAGCATTCATGATTGTATCTTTTTTTTCCGATTTCGTAGGCACCTTAAATCTCAAACCACCAATGCCACTCATTCTGAGATAGCTGAAGTTGACAAGAAGTTTTCTCAGAAGTCCATAGATAAAAATAATGTTAGTAAAAGATTATCCAGTACAGCTAGTGATAATGTTTCTAAATACATGTATGGCTTTGTCTTTAATAGACAAAGGCATGATGAGAGGCTAAAGCGAGGAGGGGAGCAGAAATCTGTGGTCATTTTGTCCCACAGCCCTTATTCTAGTGTGTTCAGACCTTTATTACAAATTGTTGGTCCCTTGTATTTTGATATTGGTAAGATAGCACTGGAGCATATTGCTGCTTATGTTTCAACATGGCCTGCTCCTGTTCCTGGTAAGTTAATGGATCTTCCTATTGGAAATGCAATGCTGAAAGTGAACTTGCCACCTGCGCACAGCTTGCCTATGGAAAATGGAATATCTTTTGATGAGTCTGCTTCTCCTGTGGCTCCTTTTCTTCCAAATAATCAGTATATCCCACAGGGCCTTTTTCATGATTCAGATCTTTTTGGTACCTTTCGTGGCCTTTTATTGCAGCTTTGGTTGTTATGGGAGTTGTTACTGATTGGTGAACCCATTCTTATCATTGCACCCACCCCTCCCCAATGTTGTGAGGCTGTTGCCAGTCTTGTGAGTTTGGTTGCACCATTACTTTGCAGTGTTGACTTTCGGCCTTATTTTACTATTCATGACCCTGAATTTGCACACTTGAACTCAATTCAAGAAGGGAAAACCTTCCCCCCAATGGTTTTAGGGGTGACAAATCTTTTCTTCCTTAAGGCTCTCCGCAACATCCCCCATGTTGTCTCAGTTGGAAGCCCCCCTCCTAGTTCAAACAGGGTTTCCCTTTCGACTAGGTCTACTACTACCAGAGTTTCTAGTAGACCTGAAGGTCTTGGGCTTCAACAACTTTCCCTACAGAAATTATCTCCTTCAAGTTTATTGAATGCAATTAAGCTACGGAGAGATGGTCCCCTTTGTCTCATGACAGAACATAAGGAAGCTATTTGGAGTACATATTCTCCCTCGACTAAGCCAGACACCTCTATTTTAAATAGGCTTATAGATGCTGGAGTGTCACCAAGAGTTGAGGAGTCAATGTCAGTTGTTAACAATGAGATATTACGGCGGCATTTCTTGGAGCTCACAACTAATTTTTTGGCCCCTTTTGGTCCATATTTTAGAACTACAGCACCATTGAAGGGATCTTCTCCTTATGTAGATCCTCCTTCTCCACCTCCATTTAGTGCTGATGAATTTCTTGCACATTTATCAGCCAGAGGTCCTGGAATGTTCATTTTGAAGCGAATGAAGTCTAACTGGATTGACTTCTACAGGTAATGAATTTTGTTTGCAACATTTTAATATGCTACCATTTGCCACTTACAGTGTGATCTTGCACTGAAGGTCTAGTTCCTCATATTTCACTTAATAGATTTTATGTTCTTCATGAGTTGCTTGAATATTCTTATCAGGCGGTTCCTGAACGGACCCAACTTCATGCCTTGGTTTCAGAGGAGGCGTGCTGTAGCTGAACAGGAGCAAGATAGATTATGGAGGCATGCAAGAATGAAAACTGATATACAACAGCTTATATCTAAAATGTCTGAGTTGGAAATTGTGGATTCCTTCAATGTTATAGAGAGACTTCTACTTAGAGAAGTGCAGGTAACCTCTCCTCCCAGGGTCCTCCAAGTACGCTTTTAATTGATTGTGCCTTTCTTTTGGTATTTGCCTCACACGAATGACATGATGTGTCTACATTTATTTTAGTTATTTCTCCTTTTGCATTTGCAAAGTTCCAAGTATCTAACATAATATGTCCCAAGTTTTGAAAGTGTTTAGTGGGACTTGAACCCTTTTCTCCTTACAATTTGTATGTATTTTTGGATCTAACAAGACAAATGATCAAATTGAATAGCAAGACGGATACTCAACACAAAAGTATTCGTAGCATTACTTAGGCTCAAGCATAGTTCCAAAAGTTTCATTGGCCCTCTAGTAACATACAATGTTCATGGCTACACATTTTTTATTCATTGCATACTGTGCTACAAGATATTATATGCCTAAAACATAGGATTGTTTTAGCTGTAGATGAAACATACACAGTGCTTTTATAACTCTGTCAAATGCAATTTTCAGCTGCAGCAAACTGGAAATGGCGGTGTTGATTCTACAGCAACATCTCAGAAACTAACGGGAGATCTTAAGGCAGTTTTCAATGCACTTTCAAAAGACATGCAACAAGTCATGCTTTCAAATCCACAAAGGGCATTCCTTCTGCAAGGTAGCCCAGAATTGACAAAACTTCCAGGGCATCCACTCATACAAGCCAGGGATGTGTCCTCTGTATCACCCATTTAATGGTAAAATGCATGAAACAAGTGGTCTTCTTATGGTGCTGAGGGACACTCTTCTTTTTAAATCATCGTCTTGTGACAAGTCATGGGGTAAGACTCATTTTTGCAGACATTCCGTTTTCCTTTGTATGTCATGCCTCTTGACATGCATCCATGGAAAATTTGATTTATTTTAAACTTGCTAGTTTGTTAATATAATTTTCCTTTCTCGGTGATTATTATGGTGGCTTCGTTTTGTTTCTATTATGAAGGATCAAGCTGTAAATTATTCACTTTGTTTTAGCTTTTGGTAATGCTCTCTCTTCCATGTATGATTCCAGAATTCTCAATTTGCAACACCCATAATTTTAGTAACTTGCACAAGTATTGATACGGTGGCAAGTGCACTGTGCTGAACTAATGTGTGATACAAAGGATACGTTAAAGATTGTGTTAAAAAAGTATATTATTAATATTTCTTCATAATAAGCTTTTGCCAATGTATATAAATTAATGATATGTCATATACCTATTAATGTAATTTAACGTGTGAGATTTAATTTGAACAATTGAAAAACTAAAAAAAATTAAATGATAATTAAAATTATAAAAACTAAAGTTACACGAGTTAAAATAGGGAGATTAAAAGTGTATTTAAGCTTTTATTACAGGAACACTAAAAGTGAAGCAGAGGACTTTCGTTTTTTGAGGCTCTAATTTTAATACCCAAAGACTGGGTTAATGAAAGTTCACGGTAGACTTAGAAGTTAAAGGTTTGTTTAATTTGAGATTTTATTTTTTATGTTTTTAATAATTGTAAAAATATTAATTTTTACTTTTTTTTTTAAAGAATTATCCAAAATAGAATGAAAACAACCAAACAGGCTTCGTTGTCCAAAATTTGAGAAAACGTTTAATTTAGAAGTTAAAGACTTATTTAAAATTTGAGAAAACGTTAATTTTCTTTTTGTTATTAATGATTACATAATGTTTTTAATGATTGCATTTTTATTTTTATTAATTTTTTACGTTATATTATATTTGAAAGATTTGTGCAAGATATAATGAAAACAACCAAGCATGCTTTGTTGTCCAACATTCAGTGGTTGAGATATCTCTTGGAAACGCTTTAAGTCTATGAAAGGTGACAGAGATGATTTTTTATTATTATTATGGCTTGACATGTGTCAACCATAGCATTTCCTTGTCACTTCAATGGTCGATTTGCTACATCCTGGTGTAATTATATGGCGTGACTACGGATTAGGACACAGATTTATTTGTTGATGATAAAGAAAGCTGAAGCTCTGTGGTTCATGCAATGAAATATTTAGAAATTGGATACTTTGTCTAACAATCAAATTAAGTTGCATTTAGTTTATACTTTCCGTGTTAGGGTAACCAGTTGCAATGGAATTAATTCACCGGAACCTATCTTTGACCTCTCCATAGCATCTCTCACAACTGAATCTTCCCTTGTAAAAACAATTATGTGTGGTATTAGTTTTATATAATCAAGTTTGTGCTCTATCATATCCTAATTAGAGTTTATATCATCACTAAATGCAAAGTTGTTATGTGGTTGCCATCACTAGGTCTTAATCACATGGAAATGTTTTGCAATAGCTTGCTGATTAAATTGTATGCCTTTAGACGTACTTGGAGGATGTCACTTCTAACTTAAATATGCTCAAGAGAAAATACAAACTACATTTATATAAATCTGTGATTTTTTGTATGCGCCTAAAATTTCATAACTTAACGGATTAATAAAATTTTGTTTATAAAAGATAAAATAAAAAATAAATATAATTTTTAATATAATATTTTAATCTTATTAATTTGTTTAGGATAAGATAAAATTGGATAACTTAGATAATTTCTAAGATTCCGTTTAAGATGGTGATAAATTTTATTTTTAAATTAATTTTAAAAATAATACCTCTTTAGCAAAATAGGTTTTAAATTAATTTTTAATATATTTTTAAAAAAAATTTAACTTAAATTTTAAAATTAAAAAAATAGATTTATTAATTATTAATTTTAATATTAACTATTTCAATTCTTAAATCTATCAAACTATGGACTACCACCATACCGTTACCAAATTATTACTTCTACATCATCATCATTACCATATTGCAATTATTATTATTATCGCTATCATAATTATTATTATTATCATTTTTAGTATAATAATTATAATTTTTTTAATATTTAAAAATTTTATTTTTTATTTATTTAATTTTTATATATTAAAAATAAAATAAATAATATTATTTAATATATAAATTATATTAAATTCATAAATTATACTATAATTTTATATTATATAATTATTTTTAATATAATATTATAACATATATTATTTTTATATAAAATAAATATTAAATAATATAAAAATTATTTATCTTGAATATTGATAATTAAATAATAAATAAAATAAAAAATTATATAATTATATAATATTTTTATATTATAATCACTATATCATTACTATTATTTTATGAATATTACTCTTACTTTCATCACTACCATTATTATCATAATCAGCATAATAATAATAATTTTTATTTTTACAATTTTTGTTTTTATTATTTTAAAAAAATTTAATTATTTATCTATTTGTATAGATTCAAAAATAAATTATACTATTTAATATATAAAAAATTTATTTTATTTATAATATTATAATATAATTTTATGTTATTTTAAATATTTATAATATAGTATATAATATTTTATCTAAAATAAATATTGAATAATATAAAAAAAATTATAATAATAATATATAAAATTATTTATATTATATATTAATTATTAAATAATATATAAAATATAAAATTATATAATTATATAATATTCTTTATATTATAATCATCATTATCATCACAACTAATACTGTCATCATAATTATTATCACTATAATAATAATAATAATAATAATAATTTATTTTTATTATTTTAAAACAATTTAATTTTTATTAATTTTTTATTTATCTAATTTTTATATATTAAAAAAATAAATAATATTATTTGATATATAAATTATATTATAATAACACATATATATAATTATCTATCTTAAATATTGTTAATTAAATAATATTTAAAATATAAATTTATACAATCATATAATATTCTTTATATTTTAACCATTACATCATTACTATTATCTTATAAACATTACTTTTATTTTCAGATTATCATTATTACATTTGCTGTCATAACTATTACCATCATAATAATAATATTTTATTTTATTATTTTTAAAATTTTAAATTTATATTATTTTGATATAATTTATTTTTTAAAATTAATATTTTTATTTATATATTTTTTATAAATTAATAATAAAATGATAAAATATAATAATTTAATTTGTTTTTCAATAACTTTTAAAAATTAAAATTGAAAATTAAAAACAAAGTCTGGTTTTAATTTGTAAAATTAAAAACTAAAAATCACACAAAATGAAGTCTAAGTTAATATATAAATTTATAAAAGTTTATAATAAGATTCAAAAACAGCTTAAGATATAAATTCAATGAGATAAAAATAATTGTGTGAAAAAATAAATACAATTTTATACAGATAATAAAACTGACATGTAAAGATTTTACACGAGAATCAAATCCCTTGTCCCAAAAGTGAGGTAAAGTAAAGAAAGTATAGTATTATAGAAGTTTCAGTTGTTGTGGTGCAACTTGACGTTGTAGTGTATTATCCCCAGCTGCAACTTGACATTATGCATACTATTTTTTTGATGTGAACATTGTATTCACTATACAATATTAGTGTGTGGATGTGGATATTATTCTTCTAGTTTTCATAATGTGAATGAATAGGTTCCTCTTTACGAAAAGGGAAACATACAAATGTGGCTCATATTATCGCAGAGCAGACGTGGAGAATTCGCCACGTCTCTAGTTTTCTCTCTTTAATAAGACAAATACCATAATTCTATTGGAAGTAGGGGCATGTGATTGTGCTAAGTATTTTGTGAAGTTAGTTTAGGGCAGTATAATATCAAATTTGATTTTCATCTCCAGTTAGAATATAGGTAATATTTATTGGATGATTTAATCAAGCATTTATTGAATAAGAATTCATGATATGAGAGCTTATTTCATGAGTGTTTCATTTTGATGAACTTTATTATTAAACTTATTAAAATATGTTAGAAAAAATTTATAGAAAAGTCATAAATTATTTTCATACTTTAAATTTTTTAGCTTGACTATTTATATGATAAAATAAGATGAAATATGATCTATAAGTTCTTCCCAACACTCTCTTAACGGCTAATTATAGGTTAAAACATGAAATTTACATTGCAGTCTCCTATTGCTTAATTACTATATTCAGCGGTGTCAGATGAATTAAATACAATCACTGTTAATTGAATTCAAGAGGGTATTTAAGTAGAAACAAGTGACAAGAAAAATTTAGCTATGTTGGAGAATCACAGGTATACTTAAATCATTGAATAAGAAGGGAAAAAGAACCCATACCTTAATGAACTTGTCTTTATCACCAGTGGTCTATTCATTGGTATGGTCGAGATTCCATTTTATTATGGTTGTATGAAAAGAAAATTCTATAGGGCCTACTATATACTCATTCAGAAATTGTGTTGGTACATTGAAAATTTTACAACTTTCTTTAAGCTATTTTCATTTTTAACTAATAAAAAATACAAACAAACACACTTTTTAGGAAAGTTTTTTTTCCTGCCTTTTCCCCCTAAACAAAAGCATAAAAAAAGAAGAAGAAAATGATGTAATATTTTTAAGGGTAAACATCATTACTGATACTTGTTTACACACTATGATAGCCCATAGGTATGTATCCACGGTCAAGAAAGAAAATACCAACAATATGTTCAGTGTAACTGTGAGAGAGAAATTTCTTCTATAGAAATAAGCAAACAGGAAAAAAATTATATGAATGAACATGACAAATAACACATCCCTTCAATTACAGAGTGTGGTCCTCTTGAAATTGATTGTTTGATACCACTTTACTTCTTATCCTACACTCATTATGATTCTTCTCCTTATCGTGCGCACCCCTTCTGCTACTTTGTCCAATAGAGACAAAATCCACACAACAAAAAATGACTTACACTCCCATCTACCAATTTCACCATTCTCATCTTCTAAAATTGAACCATAATTGCAAATCCAACCAAGAGCCACCATGTCATCAAGTGCAACCATTTGGAGCTATGAAGAAGAAAAAGCATTTGAGAATGCCATCGCTATGCATTGGATTGAGGAAGCCTCAAAAGAGCAATGGGAGAAGATTGCTTCAGCTGTTCCCAACAAAAGCATGGAAGAAGTGAAGCAACATTACCAGGTACTAATAGAGGATGTAAGTGCAATAGAGGCTGGTCATATATCATTTCCAAACTACGCTACTGAGGAAACCACTTCTTCAAATAAGGATTTCCATGGCTCTTCCAAGGCCTCAACTTCAGATAAGAGATCAAATTGTAATTATGGAAATGGTTTGTCTGGGTTAGGACATGACTCCACCACTCAAAGTGGTAAAGGAGGTTTGTCAAGGTCATCAGAACAAGAAAGGAGAAAAGGAATTCCATGGACTGAGGAGGAGCACAGGTACTTTCCAATTACATTTACAATAACTCCTACTCTCATAGTAATTAACTCCTCTTACTTTATATGCTACACAAGTATATCTATTTATAGATATAGATTCATTCCATTGCCATATGAGCTAGGTGTACTAACTTTCTGCTTATATGGGATTTCAGGTAAGGGGTAATTAACAAGTTTTCTTCTTTATTTTTTCAGGTTATTTTTACTTGGTCTAGACAAGTTTGGAAAAGGAGATTGGAGAAGCATTTCAAGGAACTTTGTGATTTCTAGGACTCCTACTCAAGTGGCAAGCCATGCACAGAAATACTTCATAAGGTTGAATTCTATGAATAGAGACAGAAGGAGGTCTAGTATCCATGATATTACCAGTGTCAACAATGGAGATGTGGCTAGTAATCAAGCACCAATCACAGGCCAACATAGTAGCACAATTTCTTCAAGTACAATGGCTGTAGGACAATCACTGAAGCATAGAGTTCAGCCACATCATATACCTGCTGGTTTGGGCATGTATGGAACACCAGTTGGGCATCCTGTGGCTGCTCCTCCAGGACATATGGCATCTGCAGTTGGGACTCCTGTCATGCTTCCTCCTGGACCCCATCCTCATCCACCTTATGTTGTCCCTCTTGCTTACCCAATGGCACCTCCAACAATGCACCAATAACAACCCCTTTTTTAGTTAGATTTTTTTAGCATGAACTCAAGGGAAACTTGTGTCAGAAACAAGCCAAGTGAAATTCCTTTTATGTGGAAAGCCATAAATCTGTTGTGTTAAATTCTACTCTAGTTTACGCAAAGAAATTGTTGAATCCAATGGTGCTTGGTTTATGTGTAGTATATAGACTAAAGACTATAGAGTTTATATTTTGGTTGATTTTGCCACTTTGCCAGTTAGGTTGTGGATGTAATGCTAAGAATTACTTCGTGTATATGCAGATAGATAGGAATTTAAATACCAAGGAATTGAAGCAAATGAATTCTGGTTATTATTAAGTCTGTCATGTCTCTTTTACAAGACCTTTCACCATTGTTCAGTGTGCTAGACATGCTAATAAACAGTTTTGTGTAGACTTAAAGTGCATATTCCTGGGCAGTCTCTTTATCATTCAAGTCTTTGAAGACTTTTACTTGAGGGAAAGGAGAAAAATATTGAAGTTTATGGATACCACGAAGATGAGACTGGTTAGATGCAAGAAAATGAGTGGATGGTAGGGTGGAGCGGTTCAGGAGGTATTTAATTAATATTAACAAAATTTGCTCTATTTTAGTTTGTAATTTATATTTTATTCTTTCTATCTCTTCATTAATTTATTTGTCTTTTTGCATTATACTAAAATGAAAAAGGGAGAGGAGGGTTGTTTTGCTTTGTCACCCCATTCTACTTGAACTGAATGGTGAGATATGTTCCTGTGTATGTTAATTTTGTGTTTATTCAATTCTTATCTCCTTTGATAACTCAATATGACAAAATAATAGACAAAAATCATTCTAATTTTTCGTGAGGTGTTCAATATTTTTAGAATTCAGATCAATTTTTATCATATCAATTCTAGCTTGTGATCATAACATTTGTGTAATTTGATTTGCATAGTTTTGGAGATGACATATGTAATTTGATTTGATTTTACCCTTTCTGTCTTCAAATAACACTTACTATCTTCAATTAAAGGCAACATATTACTTATTTTAAGTGAATTCTTACTATTTTTTTTTTGTGTTCTGCAAAAAATTGAGCTTTCGTGAAAATGAGTCAATTTGCCAAAATTATAACAGAGACCTTCTGACCTTCCTATACTATTTTGATCGTAATTTTTACAAGACTTCACATTGAGTTAATTAATCTTATGTCTTCATTAAAATCTGTAGAAAATTTTCCATAAAGACCCAAATCAACTCAATCTAAAGTACTTGACTAAAGTTACTATAAAAAAAAATGGAGCGAGGTTTGGAGGACTCTTAACCATAATTTTGATAACTTAAATAAAAATTTTACCAAGTCCATAATTTCTACAAAACACGATAAAAAAAAAACACACACACACACACACACACAATTGATTTAGTGTATAAAAAATTTACTTAAAAGTAAATAATAAGTGGCTTGATCTGCATTAAAAAAACACTCATTCATGTTAAATCAAGCGTGAAGATTTAGAGATGACAGAGGGAGGAATTGGTGGTTTTATGTCGATGTCTCCATTTGCATCACTTCCAATCCATCTCCATCTTTTCTCACATTACATCTCAGACAGAATCCTGGAACCTCCAAATTATTTTGGACAAGATCCACATAAATAGCTCAATAAAGTTCAGTTCATCTAATAGGTGCCATACAAGAGACAACAATCTATTAGCTTCCATTTTATGTTGTTCCATAACAGTAGAAATTTTACAGATGATTCTGGACTAACTCCCATGACGCAATGCAAATGACCGGTTTAGAAGAAACAAAACGAGTACCCAACTTGATTTGGGTTGAGTCCTGCTGAACCAAGTCCCAAAAAACATTTTCTTCTATTTGGTGCACAACTAGTTCAAGCCTGTCCCGATTCTTACCCAACCTGAACGAATCAAACCAAAAGAACAACCCAAAATTCAGATAAACAATCTAGTATCCAAACCTTATGTTTTTACGAGCGTAATTTGGATTAGCCAGCTCTACTTTATTTTACTCCACGACTATTTGAACCTTTGTCTTGTAAACTACATTACACCAAGTAGCGTTTGAATCCGATAACGAGAAAGGTTAGTAGAAAATTTCGGGTTCAGTTTGGATTGGTAATTTGAGACATCCACCTAACAGGCAGAATCGAGCACCTTACTCCTTGATCATCTTGACACAAATGTTCAATGCTCAATTTCATTGCAAAGAATGCAAAACTAGTAAATATAACATAAGGTGGCAGAATCGAGCACCTTACTCCTTGATCATCTTGACACAAATGTTCAATGCTCAATTTCATTGCAAAGAATGCAAAACTAGTAAATATAACATAAGCAAACCTTAGCTGAGTTGCCAAAATTGTGAACATTCACTTTAATCTCTAACTTTCTAAAATATTTACTTCAATTCATATTTTTTAAGAATCATTTATTTTTATCTTTTTATACATCAATTTTTTATTGTTATTTTACACGAAAAAAAATTAAAATAAATATCATCCTTAAAAATTAGGAATTAAAACAAATGACACTCACAATCCCAGAAACAATAGGATTTACTAAATAAAACGTAGTGTATAAACACAAAATAAATTTGAGAGTAGCGTATAAACACAATAAATTTAAGACTAGCGATAAAAGTAAATAAAGTGTACTCTAACTGAACTCATTTAATAAATAGATAGATTTAAACTTGTAAAAAAAATTAGAAAAACAAATTAGATCTAGACTTATAAAAAAATATATTTAAACAAGAATGAAAATGAACAAGATCATCTAACAAGAGCCCTTGTTTAAAGTCTAATTTGATTCAGTTTGTTGAATAAATAGATATGTTCAGACTTGTTAAAAACAATTTAGATAAACAAGTCAGGGCTAAGTTTATCAAAAAACTTATTTATATTTATATATTATTTACATAATATTAATATATATATATATATATTAAGCCTATCTAATAATTTTTTTATCTAAATTTTAAATTTGTAAATCTTTTTAATAAACTATTTATATTGATTTTAAATCTATTTATTAATTTTTTTTGTTATATAAGTTTTTAAACAAATTTACAAATCTTATAGACTTTAAATCAGGCAAAACTTTAATAGAAAAAAAAAATCTTTAACAGGTAACAAATACATGCTTAAACCTTAAAAATTTTTAAACAGACCAAACATAAATACTCAAAACTTAATTCGCCTCGACCTACTTTTATCCCTAATCTTAACTCAATTCATGGACCAAAAAAAAACTATAATAATGGAACTTCTTAAAATGTAAGAACGACGATTCTTACAGAAACAGAACGCTCAAGACTTGAGTAATAAAAATAATCCAAAAAAAACAGTAGCATTAACCCAAATTGAAGATCCTTTTTTCAACCTAAACTTCTTACCGAAATATTGGATATCATACAAGCTTGTTTAGAAGCTTTTGGTTTTTTAAACAAAGATGACGATGAAAATAAAAGATGAGAAGACGCCACACTTCTCTTATAGCTTATACAATTTTCCCTAAAAAAAAAAAGGTACCGTTCTAATTCTAGTTCTCTATCTCATTTTCCAATTTGGTAGCTTTCGAAATATTTAAACAAGGAACGGGGAAATCATTTTTATATTTACACCTCTCTTCCTTAAAGCTATACAATTTTCCCTCAAAAAAAGGTACCGTTCTAATTCTAGTTCTCTACTTTCTCATTTTCCAATTTGGTAGTTTTCAAAATATTTAAACAAGGAACGGGGAAATCATTTTTATATTCACATCTCCCCCCCCCCCCCCGGGTCGATTTCTGTCTTCACCAATCCCGCACAAATCTATCATTTGCACGGTCAAACAAAAATCATATTGTTCTGAATCAAGATGGAATATACATCATAAGGACAATAGGTGTTCCTGTACTTAAAAATTTATCAGCTCATCAAAATCATCTTGATTTTACATTAAGATTGCCGTTCAGGAAATGGAATAAGAACCTTTTTCGTCCCCACCTCCACCACATTGGCACCAGAAGTCGGCGCCTCTTCTTCATCTGCTTCCCTACAAAATAATAATAATAATAATAATAATAATAATAATAATAATAATAATAATAACAATAACAATAATAATAATCAGGTATTTAGCATTGAAGCTTCCACAGAGATACTAGATTCCAATCTCTATGTTCAGTGGGGGTACATAGTATTTTAGTAGAGCAGGTTCCCCCCTCCCTTGCCAGTCCAAATAAGTCAAATCAAAACAATATTAAAAAGAAATAATGCTGTGAAACCCTCCCTCTCCTACTAGTCCAAACATGTCAAAATAAAACAATATAAAAAAGAAATAAGGCTATGAAACAATAAATACAAATGAAAGACAGTTCCTCACTTTTTTTTCTAAAACAGTAAATTCTCCACCGTGCCTCCAGATTCGTAAAGATTGGTCCCAGTGAAGGCCAAAAGTTCATCTGAATTTTGAGGACTTCCATAACAGTTTGCAGGCCAGCTCTGGAAGGGAAACTATTTTCCAGTTCACATTCAGGACTCTCCCCCAGTAAAACCTGTTCCAATAGAACCCAACTCAGAAACCAAAATATATCAAGGAAAAATAAGCTCTGATATATCAGTCTCACATGCCACGGTCATGCAATAGATTGCATACATTAGAAATTTAAAATGACACCAGCCAAATACACCCATTATCCTGATGGGGAAAAAATAAGAAATGAAAGAGGAGGCACACCCCAAGCAGGGATATACCATAGATGATGTAGGGCAAAAGAATTCACCTTAATTACTGCAGTTGCAGAAGATGATATAGAACGAAGATTATAGCTGCAATAAAAATGTATTCAAATCAACTTGAAACAAAATACAGAGCCTATAGAATAACAAGTATGAAAGGCATGAGCTACACACCCTCCCTCAAGAATAACAAGCAATTTTCCACCAGAAAGTGCATTCAACAAGTGAGTCATATGTGCATAGCCAGAGGGAGTAACCTGCATCATTGAAGAAAGTTTCAATGTAAACCTCAAAATCCCCCTGATTAATTATTGCCAAATATGGCTGTTTTAATTAAAGCAGAAGATTGTTTTAAAAAAGAAAATCAAACAGCAAGACAGATTAGGTTCTTTATATGGTAATTGATGTAATTTATTGCAGATTCCTGACAGTGATTTAAGTGCAATTACGTGATTCACAAAATTGAAAAAACTAACAAAAGATGAATATTGAGTTGGTGAAATTCTTACATCGCAACATCCAAGGGGATCACCTCTTGCAGCATCAAATCCAGCCGATATTATGGTAAAATCTGGAGCAAACTCAGAAGCTGGAAAAGCATGTTATTCATTATTAATGTTTTAAGCAGAGAATATTGTATATTTTGGAAGATACAACCCAAGGGTGGGGGAAATACAATCAGATGAAATAAAGGCACTTCTTAAGATGCACATCTTATAACCAATAATCCTAGGCATCCTATACTAAATTTATTTTCATTCACTAGTAATTTGAAATTCTTGACAGTATCCAAACAATAATCTGACAAGGTGGTACATCGGGTAAATTAAATACCAAAAACATACAATTGATCACATACCTTTAAACAAATAATCCAACCGGTGATATACTGCTTAGCAAAATGATTTCAGTACATTAGTTATTATTACCTTTACTGAGGTCAGAAAAGGAGGTCAACTTAAAAGTTCATTTAATACATCATTTATTCTTTTTCTTCCTGAAAGGACAGTTCCAAATTATAGACCAATCCATCTTCAAGGAATAAAATCAAATAAATTTCAGTAGGCAACAATATATGCTAACCTATAGGAAGGACAACATGCTGAAATGCAAAACTGTAGTCATTGTCACCAACTCCTCCTCGACTCCATGGAATATTCACACAGTATCCTTCTGCACCCATACTACCAATCTGAAAAGATGAAAATTTAAATGTCACCACTTCTTACAATTCAGTTACATTTACCAGCTTTCCACCAATAATTATGAAATACAATGGTCAAAAAAGACTATTAAGTTTCAGTCAGAAAAACAAGATGTCAGGGCCAAACAGATGATGCATTAAAACAACAACCCCTCACCCACCCCACCCCCCCCCCCCAAACCCAGATAAAAGGTGCAATCAGCAAATCATCTTCCACAAAACCTAATCATATCCACAGGAAAACATGTTGAACTCATCCACCAAAAAAAATTGCTCACTCTAAAACTAAATTCCCATCCACAAAACTTAATCGTATCTGCAGGAAAAAAGTAAAGCCTTCTCGAAGTCCCAATTCCACCTGCTGTAAAGATTACCCAAGTTACATCACTCAACTTTACTTCATCCCTTTTTAGTTTTATTTTAATTCTTTACCCCACAAAAAATAATATTCCCACTAACACCAGACCAAAAAGCACCTGGCTGAGTTGGCCAGCAGCAGCAGTTTAATTTGAAAATTTGTCTGCAGTCAAGTACCTCATCAGCAGCTCCAGTACCAGGATAAAACTTTCCTCCCTCATGCCTATGCAATGATATATACAAAACCTAAAAAGGGGGGGTAGAACTCATTAGCACTTGTGAAATCATGAAAAAAGTAAGTGGCATGGCTCCTAAAGCCAGACTAAAACTTACAATAATAATAATAATAATAATAATAATGTGGAAAACTTAAAAAAGGAGGCCAAAATGAGCAAGATAACAAACAAAATAATATTAAACAGCTCACCGATTTGTTTTGATCAAATATTTCCTGTGTCCCATTTCCATGATGAACATCCTGCAATAACCACAAAGCTCAATCAGTCCATACTTTAATAACAGAGTGAATGCCCAATTGAACACTGCCTTCAGGAAAATCACATAATTCCACTAAGACATAATAGGAGTAAAGACATTACCCAATCTAAAATTAGAACCTTCCTAGCCCCAGCAGCCTGAGCTGCCAATGCTGCCACTGCAGCATTATTGTGAAGGCAGAACCCCATCGCATGCCTTACACCAGCATGATGACCAGGAGGCCTAACCTGATTTAGAGAGGAAGAAAAATCAACTTAATAGATAGCAAGCCTTAAATTGTGAGTTGTGAACTAATGATTACAGCTATCAGAGGCAACTCAATGATTCATACCAAAGCAAATCCATTTTTGGCATGCCCAGAAACAATTGCTGATGCCAGATCAGCACATAGCCCAGCTGCCAACCTAGCAGCACGTGCAGAATGCTCATTGGCATATGTGTCTGCAGTGAAGTAACTGCAATCAGAGATTAGAGATGTTAATCATAATGAAAACATCCTATCAATAGAAAGCAAAAAAACATTACACATCCTAATAATTAAAGCATTCAATGAAATCCAATAAAATATTTACTATCCAATTAGAGGATTATGATTCCAGGAAATGGTACATGATCAGGGAATTGACCTTGACAAGTGGAGATTGCTGCTTCGGTATAAAAATCAGTAAAGAGGTCCAACCAGTGTACGAGTTGTATTAAAAAAACAGTTCTTGGAAAATATATATATATATATATGATTTTTTATATTTTTCAAAGTAATAAATGTCTTTTCCCAATAAAACCTTCCAACTATTATTTCCTTAACATTTAGGATTGATATTAACAAAACTACTGAAAATATATATCAACATGAAGAGAAAAAAAGGGATGACACAAAATATGCATTTGAGAGAGAGATTAACAAACCTAGACATTGATTCGCTTGTAACTTCCACAGATGCAACATGCTCCAAAGAATGAACCTTAAATTCCATTATTTGAAAGGGTTAAATCAGGTGAGAATCCAAGAGTTATTTAATAGATTTACTGTTAGATAAAGGGAGGGGGCAAGGGGCCGTAAATCAAAAAGCAAGGTTCTTTATTAACATATTTACATAATCTAAAAAGATAACCAGCAACAATTTATTCTATATATATTTGGGAGCTAGAACTGATGGACAACTAATTCTAAAAATAGTGAGTCAGAAAAAAATGGGCAGGTTTTGATCCCGCTATTTGGAGGTGCAAATCCTTCCCTATTGACAATGCAAAAGCCAGTTTCGACATTATTACACATAAACAAGTATGTCCATTAATTAAACTGCATTTGTCTGTGGCTTTGTGCCCTATTGTATCTCACATTCTTCATTAGAAAAACAATGCCATGGGCATTTGAAATGGGAAATGTCCATGCCACATATTCATTGTAGAGATAGTGGAAGTCAATTACCATAACAAGTTCTTCTGGTGTGATTTCTCTAGCAGGAATTGAATAGCATCTTCCAGGAAATATACCTGCATCATCAATAATACTATCAAACAAAAAATTAAATTGAAAGGAAATTAATGGCAGTGCTAAGTAGTACATTTTGATAGTCAAGAAAAACAAATGGCATACAGCAAATATTTGCAATAGATAAATACCAGCTCTAGCAAGACTAGCAGCAATGGCTCGAAGGCGATCTGGCCTTTCAGGGTGTGGCTGTGATTTCATTTCAACCTACTCTAGCCCAGAAACCAGCAGAATAGATATTAACAGATAAACAGACATGCAATTCCCAGCAAAAAGGCACATTTATATCACATGCTTAAGGTGCACCAAAATGTTGCCAAAATTTAGTGCCATTGTAGGGAAACTATCATAGAGTGTATTGCAGGCATTGCTCAAGCAACCAAGTTTTATCCAATTTAAAAAAGAATAAAAAAATCGGATAAAGTGGAAAAAAACAAGTTCCACAACACAGGATACAAGAATTTTAAGAAGATTCAGGTCAACAGTAGATCAAAAGATATGATGTAAAAAAATGACAATCCTGATTAACCTCCAATGAATTAGAAGTCCTACAACACTGTCAACTAAAACATAGGCTGCACTTATCTGCATACCAAATGCTAATCATTTAAGCTCCAAAAAAGTAACTTAGAATTGAATTAAAAAGAATTTAGCACATTCCAAGTACATGTTTGGCTCAACTTATTTTGGAGGAATAATTTCTTTTTTTCAGAGCTTTTGTAAAATAATCAAGTATTTTGCAAAAATTGTTTTACCAAGCAGGCTACAAGTGGTTCATAGTCATACATGTTGATTAACATAAAACACTGAATAATTCATTCTGTTTCATATTCTTGTTACCCAAACCAAATGTGACTGCAAAAACATTGTGAAAAGAGAAACCTAATAATATACCTATGTTTGGAAGGATTTCTACTCCTCTATTTTAACACCATTTATTCTTTTATCAAAGAAAAACAATAAAACACTGATTACACACAAGACATTAAATTATTTATTACCTTACAGTAAAATTTATTTTAACCAATATAACCATGAATTATACCTAATAATCAAGTTGTTCCTGCAGACCAGACTTCATAAATTTAAACAACTGCTGCCATCAAGAGGTAGATCTTTGCACTTTCTCCTTGAATATCAGGTTACACATTAATTTTAATGTAATTTGGTGTAAAAAAAAGCTTTTTGGGTGGTGTGAAATTTTATACAAATTAAATGCTTAAGTATACTTTCAATACAACAGTTTTAAAACAAACAAGGTGTACTATTATAGTCTAAGTTTTTGTCTTTGATACAAAATGACTTCAACCCTTCGCCATCCATCAAATTTGCTTTGTTGTTAGATAAAACAGATGGAGTTATAGATAAGTTTAAAATGATTTTAAAACTGATCTACAGGGGAAAAGAGTGATGTTCCTTAAAAGTAGGAAGTGAGTGTCAGAGCTTGGCCTTTGTAGTATAATCTTGAAACACATAAAAGCATGCTATAAAACAATTTCACATCAGATTAAAAGATTATAAGTACATAACAAGCACATTTGAGTATGCCCAAAGTTATTAACTTAATTAGGAAACAGCTGGTACTTGATAGTATTTAAGAAGTACAGATACTGCTGCACGTTATTAAAAATAGGAACTAACTTAACCTAAATATTTTCCAAATACGGTATCAGATCCTACTAAAGAAAAGGGTCTACTTTGACATATTATCAACTGAAATCTGCACTCTGTACAGATAGAAACACACTCGTCTATAACATTCCTAGAGTAGGATGAGCACTGAAATTCCTCTCTTCCAGTTCAACATTTTTCAGAGAGCACAAACCAAGACACAGAAAGACTAGTGGTTTTTGGAATAAACAACTTTGTTTATGATTGGATATTAATACAAATTGATAAGGACTATATGTGCTAGAAAGAAATTAATAAAGCATAGCATCAATTTTGAAATGGGATGAAGAAAGGAATAAAAAGGGCAGGCAGAACCATACTTCCGCATGTAACAACATTCTCTCATCAAAGCCAATTGCTGTAGAACTATTTGCCACTGATTCCTGTGAGCCAACATCTACAAAGATAAGAATAGACTGAAATAAATTTTGAGTTTCATATCACATTAGAGCAAGCAAACACATAACAACCATATAATAATAATATCCTCACTAAGAATCAGCAACATAAGGACTTGGGGAAACCTAGAAAAAAATGTGTAAATTACACTGACCTCACCTGCTATTTGGAAAATTTACAGAAAAAATGCCTCTAGTTTCAACTATCACACTGATCACATTTATTCTGAATTTATAATAAGAAATATCAAGCCTGCATAATTTTTTTCCTGACACAAACACCCCCTTCATGCAAACTTCCACACAAGTCAGAGAAAATTACACCAAACTCCCTTGGATTTTGAATTTCCTACACACAAATTTTTAAAACCAACCCAAAAAAATTGACCAGCAAACTTCTGCCCAAAATTTTGAAAAATTATAACTTTTCTCGAATGAATGTTTTCGACAATGCTTTTTTCGCTAAAAGGTTATATGACTTCAATAACATTTTCGCTAATGTTTTCAATAATGTTTAAAAAAGGTTATAAGACTTTAAATATATTAGCTGCTTTAAGTTAATTTTATTATATGTCTTTGAGCATCTTTTTCTTCACATTGCCTTAGAGAGCTAGGATCAGATACAGCTAAGGGCTACAAAATGTTTTTAACTAGAGTTTCTTCCTATATAAAGGGTTTCTTCCTACAGAAAGTAAGGAGTTAGTTCAGATAATTTTCTTCTATATGATGTACATCTTAAGAAGAAGACTGGCCCTCTAACAGTTCTGTACAGATATCCCTATTCATTCTTCTCTTCCCTTATTTCTAGGGTGCTACAGATTTAAACCCTATGCTTCCATTAGGCATCACCACACTCTGCTCCAAGTGGAAAAAAAATGATTATAAATTTCAATGACAGCAGATGACATTTTAAAAAATAACAATAAAACACCCTTGGTTGTGACAGTTTAAATTACGAGCCATACTAAAGGCAACCATTTGTCAAACTTGGAATCAACAGTCTGACAAGATTCTTTCCCAAAAACTAATATTGTTTATTGTAAGTTGTAACAAAACAGAGTATACAAAACCATTTTGATTCAATTATAACCATCTTTGAATTATTAGCCAAACATGTATATACACCTTTCAGTCCTTTTACTTTAGCCTGGACCTCAGAAAGATCCTCATCTAGGGCAAATGGAGATGCAAAAAAACCATAGCTGAGAATGTTAGAGTCCTTATGCTCCCCGCATATCTGCACATGGAAGATAGCACCAAATTATTCACACAAATAAAGAGTGAGTCATAGCAACGATAGGATGAATCATTTATCACCAAGTACAGACCCATAGATCATGATTGGCAACTGTCCATAAAAGACTAAGATTTACTGTATATAAAAATTTGTGATAAAAAACCTATCACACAATGGAAAGGTAAATTACAAACATACATCGCAACAGTCAACGTCATCTAGGTTAACCATAGTACAATTTTTGCAGAACCACTTGACAACTTCCACGCACTTCTGTAACTGAAAGGGCTCCCAATCACTGTCATCATCATCGTCATCGTCATCAATCATGCCATTGTTTTGATACATGTCCTGAAAGGTCAATTCCTTCGGCAGCCTGGCCCTTTTTGCAGGCTAAACAACACAACAGTCACAAATAAAAAAAAGCAACGTGTTTTAGAAACCGCACAGAACAACAGAAGCAGAAATTTGTATGAGGATAAACAAGGGTCCAGCAGACACAAACAGCATCAGGGTTTGGCTTGGCTTCAAGTTGAAGTGTGTGTGACGGTGATAGTTCCTCATGGTCTGAAACTGCATCATTTCCATCAGAAAGTAAGTTGTCCGGTGGAGAAGCTTGATCAGCTTGCTTGTGAAGACTGTTCTCAGCTTCCCCGTTTCTTATACGTTTTGTTTCAAGAGCTCCAGTACCCATTAGTGTATTCAAAAACCTAGCAGTTACCACGTTTCCTCAACGTAAGACAGAGTCGACAGAATTTACACAAAAACAAAGACAATGGTCCTCACTCTGCAGACATATGTCAAGAAATGCCAAGAAATATGGAACATTCTTTTTTCCTTATTCAAATGGAGTTATAAAATAGAGAGAAAAAGTTTAACCAAGGAAAAAGTGAGAGAGGGGAGAGAAAGAAGTACCTTGGCGAAGGAAGCGGTTGCAACCAACTAGGAATTAAAAGGAGAGAGGGTGGTTAGTGAAAAGAGTAGGGTTGATAATGAGATCTGAGAGGGGTAATTGTAGCTTCAACTCCTTCGAAAAAAGAAAATAAGAAAATGATGGGGATGAGAGAGAGAGAGAGAGAGAGAAAGAGAGAGAGAGAGAGAGAGAGAGAGAGAAAGAGAGAGAGAGAGAGAGAGAGAGAGAGGGAGAGTTTTCTTACGGGGTTTGGACCAGCACCGACGCACTGTGCAAACTTCAGCGGAGTGCGTCGTGGCTTAGGGCACCGAGGGAACAGCACTGTATATATATTTTTTCCTTTTTTTTTCTTTTCTTTTTTGAAATAGAATTGTATATTTAATAAATAAAATGTGTTAGTGAGAGAAAGCACAAACTTCAATATCATCTAACGTCTCATGCTTGGTTTGGATAAAAATAAATAAATAAATAAAAATAAAAATAAAATAAATTATTTAAATAAGATAAAAAATATTAATAATATAATTTTTATTTATATATATTTTTATAAAATAAATTTTAGTTTTAAAAATTAATTTTATTATTATATTTTTATTTATATAGTATTTATTTTTAAATTTTTAAAAATTATTTCATAATTAAAAATATAAAATTAACCTTTTTTACTTTTTTTAAAACAAATAATTTCTACGAATTTCACAAAATTTAATTCAAGACAAATAAAATAAATAAAGATAAAAAAATAAAATATATAAAAAAAACAAATATTTATCACCTAAATTCCCTCCTAACAAACAAACCATAAAAACACTGCAGCTTGCCAGGCTTTTAGGTGGCTCCCTCCAATCCAATATTTTCAAACGGGTTTTTTTCGTTTTATTCTTGTTGTTTGGTCGACAGATTATTTTCCTTGCGAAATTTTTCAATTTAATTTTTAAAGCCTTGTAAGTTATTTTACGGATAAATAATTCCATTATGAATATTTTGACAAGAGTTTGTTTTAAAAAATAAAAATATGAATAATTTTAATAAAACATTTTAGATTTCTTAATTCAATTAGGATAAAATTGTTTATGCTATAAAATTAACTTAAATAATTTCTTCTTTGGAATTTTAATTAATTTTAAATTCTATATCATTTAGCTAATCTTTCAGTTTTATGTCAAAAATACAAAGGTGGGTGTTGTTTTTCTCATAAATGTTTTTTACTTCACATTTATCTTTGAAAATTTAGACATGTGTGATTAATATTTTGTTTTAGAAAATTACTAATTTATTTGCTTAAATAGATATTGATTAGATATTTTTGTCTATTTTTGAATGTTTTCCCTTTTTCGATTATTTAATTTATCATTAATTAGAAATGCCTCTTGTTAAATTTATGTGTTATAAAATTTGTTTTACATAAAAATATACTCTTCATAACATTTAGTGTTAGTATTACTTGTGATTTTGTTTGGATGCCTCGTGCCTATGGTCAATACTTTTTTAGGAAGCCAACATTTCTTTAAATTATCTCATTAATTGTTTTAAAATAAATTTTTTCATAATTTGAGAAAAAAAAATAGTTTATGTTTGTTTCACCTAAAATTTTGGAAAATATTTACTTTTTAAAAAATTATCATAAAATTGATAAAAAAAATGTCACTATTTCTTAAAAAAAAAAAAAAGTTAACTTGCATATGCATGTATCTGAACATTTGTTATTTTTTAAAATATTTAAAAATTATTATTAATAATTTATTTAATAATAATAATAATAATAAAAGATAAATAGTTATAACAAATATATGCAAACGACAGGATATGTAAGATGAAATACGTATTATAATTTTAATTAAATAATTAAGAAAATTTATAATTTTACTCATTACCTTTAATTTGTTATTATCTACCTACAAATGAAAATAAAGATAAAATTATAAATATATTATTTAAATTTCAATTTATAATATTTTTAATAGTAAATGTAAAATTTTTAACTTTTTTCAATTTAGTTATTTTATTTATTATATACAAAACACTGTGGTCCATTTCATTTAATATATAAAAGTTCTATTACTTGAAAAATATTTTGGTCTTATTTTTAAGTCACGGTTTGTAGTAAATAATTTGTATTTCGTTGTACTAAATGCATAAAGCATAATTTGATTTAATATATAATGTTTCTATTAAATTATTAACACCTCGAAAATTGTTTAAATAATTTAATATTGTACTAATATGATTTTTGTTTCAAAATTTCAAATATTTTACAAACAATAACAATTTAAAATACTAATATTTTAAATTTTGAAGTAAGTCCTAGTAATTTATTTAAAATAATGCTTAAATTTTAAAAATAAATTATTATATTTATCAATTTAATTGTATCATATAATTTGGTTTGAACTTTTTATTTAAAATTTTGTTAATAAACTAAATCTATTATAAAAAATGAAAAAATTATATACTTTTAGGCATTAAATTTGTATTGATGATTTTTTTATAGAAATGTATTTTTCTAATAAAATTTATTAATACGAAAATACACACACCTAATAAAATATATTATAATTAATGAATATAATATTTGCTAGTATTATTTGAATTGACTATAAAATTCAAGTCAATTTAAACCCCCCAGTCTGTATACGTGTTCATGTGTTTGAATCTATATATTCGAAAGGTAGTTAAATTTAAAAATTAGGGAATGAATTATTATTTTTTATTTCATATATATTGTGAATTTTGATTTAATTTTCTTGATTAAATATATTATATACAGTTAGATGTATTTCTTGTATATATTTTTTATTTTGAATCCATACAAATCAATGATGTATGAAACTCCTCTTACATTATTATTAATTACAGGATAAAATTTCGAGATAAGGAACTTAACTTAAATAATTGAGAAATTATGAAAATTAAATTAAATAGAAATAAATTAAAATTAAAAAGACCAAACTTATACAATTAGAATAAATAAATTAACTTAACCTTCTTTCATTCTGTATTTTATACATTTTTATTTTTAAAATCTACTTAAATTTTTTTATATTTTATAAACACAACACACTTAAATTTAAAACATTTGTTTAAAGATTATAAATTTAAATTATAGGCATTCATAAAAATATAAGATATTTTTATAATTTTTGAAAATAGAGAAATGAATTTAAACAATAAAAATAGAAAGAAGGCTGGGATAATTTCTTTTAAAAAAAAGAAGAAATATATAACTATGCTAAAGTAAAAACACTTATAACATCTTGAATTACTTTACTTTACTAATGTAAACAAAAAAGTAAAAACACTTCACCAGGGTGTGGGTTGAAATGGAAACGGGCCTTGATGTTTGAAAACGGGCCAATTCTCAAACCCCGCCGCTGCTTAAACCCTCTCTCTCTCTCTCTCTCTCTCTCTCTCTCTCTTTCACGCACGCACACACCAACGGTTGAGGTGGTTGCGATAGCTCCCGTTACCGATTACCGATATTCGAAGTTCTAGGGTTCTTGAAACTATTGCTCACCGTAAAATTTCGTTCAATGTTGGACGAGAGCAAGTTCGACGTCCTCTTCAAACTGTGGGCGCTTCGAATCCCTTGCCAACTTTGCAAGGTCGCCACTCGAATCCTCAACGGGTACCTCTCCCTCTTTGTCCACTCTTTCCAGCGCGTTGTTCGCCTTTTCTCTTTCTAATTTCCGATTCATCATGCAGTTACTTGCTTGACAAGCCCCGAGTAAAACCCATCACCGAGGACCCAACCTGTGACAAAAACCGTTACCTTATACTCTCCGACAAAGTTCAGAATCAAGGTATGATGGACTTTTGCTTCTTCGGAATGCCTTTCAGTGGCCATTCTTCTCTCTTACTTGATTTGGTTATTTGGGGGCAGATTTATCTGATATTCCGAAGGAAAAGCTTGATGAGCTTAAGGGTTTGTGTGCTATTGAAGTTGTGCCTTATTCGTTGACACTAGGGTATTCTTACTGGAGTTCAGGTGAGTACATTGTTCTCTTCAAGCATACAGCAGAGGCTTCTCTTTAACTTTATTTTTGTAGTGTAGTCGATGGAATAGTTGCTTGGTGATGTCTCTTTTATCTTGGACCGTAGTAGCTATTCTGATAAACAGTATTGCATTCTTTGCTTATCAAAGGAGAGGAGGGGGGAGGGAGGGATTTTTTATCTTTGAATTTTGTGGAATCATATTATATTTACCCTTCATTTCATGCTGGATTCCTGATTATAGTTTTTCTTATAAGAAAAGAGCTGATTAACCCATACATGTGAACTGATTCTTCGTGTTCTGTTTTTGTAGTGGATTATACTATATAGTTGTTTTATTATTTACTTGATTAATGTCTCTGTGTTGTGTTGGCATTCTGTTGCAACATTGATATGTCAGTTCCGTTAATATCACTCTTTTTGCAATGATTCATTTGCTTCTTACGTTATGTTTTCCTTCATCCTAACATGTTTATTTGCAACCGTCTGACAAATTATTGTTTGTAGATCATGTGCTGAAGCAGATACTACCTACCGGCATGGAAGTGCCTTCTTCTTTTGAAACAATAGTTAAGTATTTACTATTTAGAATTTATGGCCATCTTGTGAATGGTATCTGACCTAATATTGTTTTACTCTGCCCTTTTTTGGGTTCTAATTTTTTTAACGGCAAACTGTAATAATGTATTTCATATTTTTTTTATTAACTCCACTCTTGCTCCATTAGTTCTTTAATATCAATTCCTTCAGAGAGGAGTTGCGAGCTTTCCAATTTCATTGACAATCGTATCTGTCTGGTCTGCCACTGATGGTAAACTAATATCTGTGCTGCTTATACAGGTCAAATTGCCCATTTAAACCTACATGACGAATTACTCCCCTACAAAGATGTTATTGCAAAGGTTATTTATGATGTATGTATGACTACACTAAGGTTTAAGCTTTAGTTTCAATCCCAATTTTTTTTAAATTCTTTGTCTATATACTTCGACCAGTCTTGTTTAATTGTTAGATGCACAGATGTGATGCTTGTCTTCACTGAATTCTTCCTTTTTTAAATGGTTTTGGTTTGGAATATTCAGCACTGCATCATTCTCTGTTTGAGATATTAATGTAATTATTGCTGCAGTATGAAAATTCACCACTTATAAATCCTTGTTTAGGATTTTTTTTCCTGACATGTACTTTTTTTTGTAAATTAAGTATTAAAATCTTTGATCCCTTATATGACTATTACTTGAGGACAATGCGAGTAAAGGGAAGAAGAGGAATTTGGACTATAAAGTATAAAGGGCTGTAACAATCTTGTCTAGGAGGCAAGGAGTACACCAAAAGGAGGTATCTGGTTAGCAGTTAGGATTTTTGGGTGGGTGGGGGGAGGATCTAGGAGAGGTAGGCTAGAGTTGAGTAAGTTGGGAGAGAGGTGTTGGGTGAGCTGTACTATTCTGTGCATCTGTAGAATTCCTTGGTTATCCTTTTTATTTTCCCTGCATTTTTAGTCTTAACAACAGTCACTACCTTTGGTTGTAAGGAGCTTGGTCTCCCAATTTTCTACTCTAATTTCGGGTTCTTATTGGATCCAATTTGATGCTGCTGCCTTGTTTTGGTATTGTGTTACTGGCATGCATATCTCTATGTTGGTTCATGTATGTATGAAGGAAAATGAATGATGTTATTCTGCAGACTTCAGAGGTTAATTTAGTCTCTATACTTATGTCTGTGTGACATGCCCTGTGCTACGAAGATATCCATTTGATGATTCATTTGCAATTCTATTTTTTTTACTGTTAAGCATACTGTATTATACAAGTTCTCCTATTAATTTAATGTTTTTATTATTTATGTAGAAAAATTATCCAAGAATCAAAACCATTGTGAATAAAGTTGGAAGCATTACGAATGAGTTTCGTGTGCCAGAATTTGAAATTTTAGCAGGAGATCGTAATATGATTACAGAGGTGAAGCAATATGGTGCCACTTTTAGGCTTGATTACAGTTTGGTTTATTGGAATTCCAGATTGGAACATGAACACAGAAGGTTGGTCTCGATGTTCCAAGCTGGAGAAACCATTTGTGACATGTTTGCTGGTATAGGTCCTTTTGCCATTCCTGCAGCGCAGAAAGGGTGCATAGTTTATGCAAATGATTTAAATCCTGATAGCATTCGCTATCTGAGGATTAATGCTGAGATCAATAAGGTTGATGATCGTGTTTATGCATACAACATGGATGCTAGAAAATTCATCTCGCAGTTGATGAAAGTGCCAAATACTGAGGTTACATTAGAACACAAAGTTCCCATTTCAGATACTTGTCACGGATGCAAGATACGGGATAATGCTGAATCCAAATCCGAAAATGAGTTGCTAACAGGTAATATCTTTATGGTAAATAACTGCAAGTATCTGTAATTATGATATGAAGACATGTTCCTTAATAGTTAATACTAATATTCCTATTGCAGTTGATACAAAAGACCTAGGAGGCATCAATAATAGTAGTTTAGCAGATGTACAAGATTCAGTGAGGCATGCTGCTACATCCGTTACTGCTACTAAAAGATCCTCTAGTAGTTATGATGAAGGTATTGATTCTACGAGCTGCAGTATCACATCAGACTGTCACTGGATGTAGCTGTTACTTTATCATCTAGCTTGTCAAAGATTTCTACAATTTCTGTTATAGATTTAAAAGAACTTTTTGGTCCAACAGTCCCTATCTCCTAAGAAAATTGTTACAATATTGATAACCATAATCTATAAGGTTGGAGGTAAAACCTACATCATTCTTGTTTGACAGGGAATAGAAAGGATGATGGAACTGAGATCCTTGAATGTGATAGGAGAAAAGGAAGTACAAACAAGAGAATGAAAGGCTCTGAAATCTCTGACTCCAAAACTTGGGAACATATTGATCATGTAGTAATGAACCTACCAGCGTCTGCTGTTCAGTTTCTAGGTACAATGCCATTTGATATGATGTGCTGTTTTTCTACAAATCATTTGGTTTTAGTCCCTTAGGTGCTTATTTTTCTCCAGTTATTAGAAGCATTCAAATGTGTCCTTTGCTTGGTATATTAACACTATAGGCAGTCCCCCCTTCCCCAACCCCAGGTTGGTCAGCAGCTCCACTTATTTTAAGTGAATTTAGATTGATATATGTTTTGAAATTTGAATTGACTTGTACTTCTATAACCAAATTTGGTGAGAGTTTTAGATCTTGCTTCATTTTTGTAAGGAATGGACGCATTGGCTATCTGGCTGAGATCTAACATTTTTTTAATGAACTAGGTATCATAATCTAAACCAAGATTCATAATATCATTATTTCTTAGCTAATTGCGTGTGCTATGATGTGAAAGAATGTATTGAGATTCTTTTGAGACTTTGTTTTTTTATTACCATTTTAAGATTTCTAGGCAGATATCTGACTACAGATATGCCCTACCAGATGCATTCAGAGGATTAATCCAGAAGAAATATTGGAAAGGATGTCTACCATGGATCCACTGCTATTGCTTCATTAGAGCAACTGAAACTCCTGAGTCTATAATAGCTGTGAGTTCATTCTGCTAATGGTGTTTCATGTTTTCATTTATCTATGTTATGGTTAGAATATAAATGACTTTCTGTTTTGTGGTATTTAAAATCTTCCGTCTGTAGTGATGGCTTAGGTATCTGTATTTTGTTAGCTACTTGGTTACGGACAATGATAAAATATATGCATGTTATTTGTTCGACAGTTAATTGAACCTTCACTTTGCAGGAGGCAGAATCTGCTTTAAATGCACCTTTACAAGACTCAAGATTCCATAGGGTTAGGGATGTGGCTCCAAACAAGGTATCAGGAATTCAGTACCACTTTTTAGATCATTTTGGTTACTCATTATTCTTCTAGTTGATTTGTAGAATACTAGAACAATTGTAATTACATACTTACGGGCCTTGCTTTTTATTTACTGTGCAGGCAATGTTTTGTTTAAGCTTCAGGTTGCCAGGGACATGCATTAGTGAAGATAGTCAATAAATCGTCCTTGGGGATGCTGAAGAGAAGTTAGCTTTGCATGGGTAGGACAGGGCCATGCCTGTGCATGCTTGGATTCTGTGCTATGGTCTATCTGACTCAAAGACAAGAATGGTGAAACTTGACAAAATTAACAGAAGGAATAGATCATGTTCATGGAAGCTATTAGAAGGGTATTCGTTCTTCTTGAGATGTACTGTATTCATACTACTCCAAAAAGTTCCCAGTTGATTTTAGAGCTGCATTTGGTAATTCTTTCCTTGGAATTATACACAAGGAGTTACAATATTATTGTATATTGCAGTGTATGGATTGTTCTACCAGCAGCTACTTTACTAGTGTAGATTGTGGTGGCCCTAGCACAAAAGCAGTGAAACACATGCGAGTGCTTTCTTGGCCGCAAATCGGGCAAAATAACACTTTTTTGAATGCAATTATAACGATTTGCCAAGTTGCATTTCATTTAAGAACATGCACTGTTACAACTGATTCATCGTTAAAGAGATTTTAAGACTATTCGGTCGTCTATCATATGTCAAGATAAGGTCTTAGGTTCATTTTCATCATTATGGAATTCAAGGGAAAGCAGATCAGCTATGATCCCAATATCGGGTAAATCAAAATAGAACTTCTGTCAGAAGTATTAAATTTTTTATATTTATATGCAATAAATATTTGGTAATTTACTTCTAATATTATTTATAATCCGAAAAAGGGGATGAATGGCGGAGTGGAGAAATTCAATCTTGAACGATATCATATCCTTTCTTTTGGCAAAGAGGAATACATATTACTGAATACTACATCTAGATTCCTTGAATATATTGATTTTAATAATTAGCCGCTTGTATGCAAAATTATTTTTTAAGACAGTTTATCTTAACATTTTATGCTTCAAAAGAAATTAGTCTAATATTGATTAGGAGATACTTTTACTGCAAAACTTACTACAATCATTCAGTCATAATCTCTTAAAAAGGATTAGATTTCGAACCAGGTCAAATGTATCTTAAAATGGTGGTTTTGATTGGTTCAAAGGTGAAGTGATAAAAAGAAAAGATAAAGAGGGTGACAGGACTTAGTGGATTCCATTTTACAAGTGGACTAGTTTATGGGTGATTTATCTGTTTAGTTTGTTTAATCAGAGCTCCAGTACAGTTGACCGAAAAAGAAAGAAGCTCCATCCAATACGATGCTCATGCTTGCTTTGCAAACAATTGTTGCTTGGTTGAAACTGAAAGAATTAACATCCCAATGAAACAAAAATTTTGTCTCCTACCAAGTCGTTCCTTCTTCTTCTTTAAGGAATGCTTGCTATTTCCTTGTTTTTTTATCTATCATTTTTTTTATTTTTGTATTTTTTCAAAACTTCAAGACAACATTTATTATTCTTTTGATTATATTCTTATTCTTCACAAAGATATTAATTGACAAGAGAATTAACTAATAAAAATTGAGAACATAATAAAAAGTTACAAAACAAGCTAAACACAAATAAGAATATTAATTTGTCTGAAATGCTGTATATTATTATATAACAGGTAAAAAAGAATTCAGGGAATAACAAATACTAAATAAGAGTAATCTTGATGGTAGATACGAACGTTCTTCCTAGATTTTCGTCAAATAAGAGTATTTTGTTTTTTATAATTAACTTGCCATTTAACCAATAAAAATAAACTACGTTGATTCGAAATGAGTTCGCGTAAAAATTATCGCATGTTACAACGCTACTCAATATATAATGTCCTTTCCCACAAAAGTGTGTTGAAGCACAGTTTAATTTTTATCAGTTTTTAGAGTAAACGTTTTTATGTTTTTATTATTCAATGTTATATCATAAAAGATTTTGAAAATATTAACATAGATTTTTATTTTGTCTATTTTTTTAAATTTAGTTTTGATACTATTAGTGTAAAAAAATTTATACAGTTAATCAATTGAAAATTATGAGATATAAATTTTGAAATAACTATTATAAAAATTAATGATTTTTAATAATATGACAACTTATGATTAAATTATAATATAAAAATTATATTATTAATATATTCTAATTAAATTATAATTTTATATATATTATGTTTCAATCAAATTTATCACATCATTAAATGATTTAAATAATTATCACAATTATTATATCAAAAGTCAAATTATTTTAATAATTGAATGGTTGAATGACTATAAAAAAGTTTGAATTTAATTTCAATTTATTATAGGTATATATATTTTTTTTAGTTATAACCACATCAAGCATGATCTTTGATATCTTATCCAGATAATTTGACGTTGGTGGTAATACGACAACACTATCTGAGTGATGTAAGAATAAAATTAATATACAATTACCAAATTTTATATTCATATGTCTTGTTATCTGATGCCATAATCATAAAAATTTTGAAAATGTTTCTTAAAAATAATATTATTTTTTAAGTTAATAACTAAAATTGCATCTGCGCTTAAATTTTAGTAAATTAAATTAAAATATAATACATTTTAAACTAAATGTATGTTTTGGTTAACTTATTTTTGAAAAATAATTACTTATTTTGTATCGGTTTCATAAAATGCTTTTGAAAAATAAATATTTATTTTTCAAAAATAATTTGTAACAAATATGCACTAAATAGGTGTGATAAATATACTGTTATTTATTTACTTTGAACATAAACTTATTTTTAAAGAGTCTTAATCAAAATAGTGTTGTCCATGACCAACCCTCAGGACAGACAATAACTATAAAACCAGAGATGGCTTATGTGAGGATAACTTTTTGAATGAGGTACTATTTTATTTTCTATATTTAGGAAAAGCCATTTTGCAATACAAAATGGAGTCCTTAGATGTACTCTCCCTTTATTAAAGCAAAAGGTTATGCTTTGTTAAAAAAGATATTCACAAAGGATAATGGGATAAAGGCTACACGTAAATTTAAGGTGGAAAGTTAGAGATTTGACGATCCTGTCTCTCTTCTATTCTGGTCAATTACTAGTCAATGCATTGTTCGCAACCAAAGTGTCTTGTTTCCCCCATTTTGCATGCGGTTATTTACTACCTTCCATTTTCAAAGTAACAACACTACTACAGTTGAGTACGTTAGCAAATAAATAAATAGTGAGAGCTCTGAATTGGACAGTGCATCAAAACCAAACATGCATGCCTTTTAGTCAGTCACTTGAGCATCACAAATGAGAAGGGGAGCTTGCAGCTTTTGAATTGATACTTTATATTTCTTTTAGTATGAAAATATCGACATTTGAATAAATAAACTTCTGTTAAAGCTATAACTTCCAACAAGGGGTAATTAGCTTTGTTTTATGTATATTGATAATTAATTAGGTGGGGTAGAGACTTTACTTGCATATACTATGACTAATTCTATGTGTAATTATAGAACAATCTAAGATTAGGAGATTAAAAAATAAATAAAAATAACACACGCATTGTTATCCAAGAAAATAACTAAATGACCAAATGCTTGTTTGGATTCATGTATCTTTTTGTTGAATTCACATTCGAATCAATACTACTAAGAGTACCTTGTGCATTTCAGACATGCGTATGCCCCCAAGGATATATCACTATACAATTAATTACACATCTTGTACACTGCTTCATCAAATTAACCCAAGTAAAGATAAACATATCAATTTTAACGTTCACTTAATTTACTATGTATATGAATATAGTATCAATTCTTGTTATCGATGATTAAATTTTCACTTTAGATGAGTAAAAATCTTAAAAGATATTGTTCCTTTAAAGAGCATTTAATTGATTACTTAATTATCAAATGGCTTAAATGCCCTGTGATGTGTGTGATTTCGTTTGCATGTTGGTAGGGAAGACACTTGATTGGCCTTAGAGAAACTCCTTTTAGTCTTTTACTATTTTTTTTATGATGATACAAGAACTTAACACTAATGCAACACATGCTGGCATTGCCTGGCACTATAACTGAATTAAGGAACGAATCTTTGTTCCATTTCCAGCTTTATATGATACTGTAAAAAAATCCCAAACTTCAGTCCTTGTTTTACCTTCTTTGTGAAGGCACTGAAACAGATGCACTAAGAAAGAAACCTTTCCTTGTCTATAAATTCTGGTACCAAGAATCAAACCTTCCCCTTTCTTTTTTTCCCATTTGATTGACTCCCATTTATTTGGAATCTGTTCTGTCATTATTCTTGAATCTTTGCTAGTTTCAAGGCCAAGACCAGAATATAGAAAAAGCCAAAAAATGGCACAAGAAAAGGCACCCTGTGCTATTAGGTACCTAGTGGCATTTCTCTTTGTCTTCTTAACTATGGCCTCATGTGGCACTGGGATTGGAGTGAACTGGGGAACCATGGCAACTCACCAGCTTCCACCAGAGAAGGTGATCAAGATGCTTCAAGAAAATGGTTTTGATAAATTGAAGCTGTTTGATGCTGAAGAATGGATTATGGCAGCCCTGATGGGGACTGATATAGAAGTGATGTTGGCAATACCCAATAACATGTTGGATGAGATGAGTAAGAATCCTAAGGTTGCAGATTCTTGGGTTTATGATAATGTTGCCAGTTACTTGTACCCTGGTGGACTAAATATCAAGTTAAGTAGTCCTACTAGTATACTCAACATTCATGATCAGTCACATTATTTGTATCTTTTCTTGCGGATAGTCTGTAACCTTAAAAAAATTCTGCTATTTTACTCACCTGTGCTCCTTTCTCCCTTCTTCCATTGTATCTTGTAGTTTTTTTGTTAACTGTATTTTCTTATTCTTTTATTCAAGATGTTGCTAGCTTGTCTTTCATTTTTCTTGGTCAAAATCTTGATAGCATCCCAAAATTTTCATGGAAGTCAATATCATCATTTATTGATTTTTATGCAACTATAAATTTTCTAGAGGCTGGAGGAGTTGGTTCCACACTTCTTCCGATGCATATTCATTGTCTTCATCTATTTAGCTTCTTGAACTAATGAAATAAAACTAGTGTTTCAAGGAATTTTGATAAATCAGAAGCCTGCTACGGTGATTCAATTAAGGAACATAAATGGCAAGGCATCATTCTTTCCTGTGATGAATGTGGTTTATTTTCTTGATGGTCATATATAAGCTTCTGTTCTGGACATGTTTAAGTCACATATTTTAACTCTACTTTGGACTATGTTTGTGATGCCAATTTGCAGGTACATTGCCGTGGGTAATGAGCCTTTCCTCAAGGACTATAATGGCACCTATCTACAGTCAACTCTGCCAGCTCTTAAGAATGTACAGATATCACTCAACAGTTGGGGCCTGGGTTCAAAGATCAAAACCACTGTTCCCTTCAATGCTGATGTTTACTATTCCCCAGACTCAAACCAAGTGCCATCAGCTGGTGACTTCAGGCCTGAAGTACGAGACCTGACAATTGAAATAATCCAGTTCTTATATTCTAACGATGCACCTTTCACAGTCAACATATACCCTTTCCTTAGTCTTTATGGAAATGATCATTTCCCCTTTGATTTTGCATTTTTTGATGGAACCAACAAGCCTGTTATAGATGGCAATTCGGTTTATACCAATGTGTTTGATGCAAATCTAGACACTCTTCTTTGGGCTCTGGATAAGGCAGGATATCCAGATATGAACATCATCGTAGGAGAAGTTGGGTGGCCAACTGATGGTGATAAAAATGCTAATGTCCAGAATGCAAAAAGGTTCAACATGGGTTTGCTCAAACATGCTCTGAGTGGAAATGGTACCCCTAAAAGGAAAGGCATAATTGACATTTATTTATTCAGCCTAATTGATGAGGATGCTAAAAGTATTGCTCCTGGCAACTTTGAGAGGCACTGGGGAATTTTTGAGTTTGATGGGAAGCCAAAGTATGAATTGGACTTGGCAGGACTTGAAGAGGACAAGGGTTTGGTCCCTGTGGAGGGTATAAAGTACATGGAGAAACAGTGGTGTATCTTGGATCCTAAAGCTAAGGACTTGCACTACTTGCCTGAGAGTATTGACTTTGCTTGTAGCAAATCCGATTGTACTGCTCTTGGCTATGGTTCTTCTTGTAATACTCTAACTCTCCAAGGGAATGCTTCTTATGCCTTTAATATGTATTATCAAGTAAATAACCAGAGGGATTGGGACTGTGATTTCTCTGGTTTGGCTATCACAACAGATGAGGATCCATCACAGAAGGGGTGTCAGTTCCCTGTGATGATTTCTCGTGGCTCTTCTCTGCATCAAAGGGTAACACACATCCTAAAGAAAGCTTTGGGTGTATATATTTTTCTTGTTTTTTCACTATAGCTGACAGATGAAAGAAGCCTCGGAGCACTAAAAAAATGTGTCCCCCCTGATTTTTACTATATATTTTAAAGAAATTTAGACATACATGTGTCATCATGCTTGCAGTGTAATCTTCTTAAGTCTAACTGCCTCACTACAACTAGACCAATCACGTAGTAAATAAAACAAAGTAACCCAACTTTGGTTTTTTTCAGGTCGTCAATGGCTCAGGTACCTCCTGGAATTTGGTGACACCTACAAGCCCAACCCAACTACCTCCAAACATTGTTAGGTCAAAAACCCGTCGCCCCCAAAAAAACTAATCTGAGTAATCTAAGGTTATGTTTGGATTGAAAGGGACTGACATAAATTAAAATTGAAATTTATATAATTTTCACCAATCAAGTATCTATTTCATTTTATGGAGTATAGGTGATGTGAGTAAGTGGGTAGGGTTAAAAATGAAATTTCATGATTTTCATCAATCATGTATTCATTTCCTTCATTTGATTTTATGCCTTGGATGATATAATAAATGAATTTGGCAACTTCCATCAAATTTCACAACTTCACTTGCTCAATTTCATACATTGCAATTTGTTTAAGTGGGCTGCAAATTATCAAATTCAATCCTTCCTTACTTCAACCAAAATAAAGTATTACGAAGTGAGAGAATTTAACTAAATTATTTGGTGGACGGACACCATCCACCTTGTGAAAGAAAGAATAAAAAAAAGATAAATATAATATATAATGTGATATGATAAAAAAATATAAAAAATATGATAGATGTTAATCAATTGTTATTACTTATTTTAATGTAAATATACCATTGTTGGTTTTTTTTTTATGAATAAGATTATTATTTTTTCAAAAATGGTAAGAGAAACATACACTGAATGAACACCGGAAGAGAAAAAACTGTTTGTTAGGTTAAGTTTTACTTTTATTTTGACTTTTCCATTAAAAAAAAGTAAAGAGTAAATAGTAAGAATAGGGACTATGATGGGATTTGATCCGTTAAAAATTGCAACGGTAACGTAAGGGCGGGGCTACTGAATTCAAAAAATAATAGAGAGGACGGGAGCAACGGGACAAAAATTTGAATTCAAAGGGAAACCACGACACACGACCAGCTGTAACCACTCTCTGCCTCTTTTTATGTTTCCATTACTCACTCTCACTCACGGGACTCTACACTATCCTCTCATCAACCAATGGCTTCCCTCACACCAGGAATCCTGCTCAAAATGTTGCAGGCCATGAACACCAACACCCGCGTCACCGGTGATCACCGGTCACCGCTCCTTCAGGTGATTGGAATCGTGCCAGCACTGGCGGGTTCCGACCTATGGTCGAACCAAGGGTTCTACCTCAACCTCTCGGACTCGCTGAACTCCACCTACGTCCTCCTCTCACACCCAGACACCGACCTCATACTCTCCAACCGCCTCCAGATCGGTCAATTCGTCTACGTTGACCGTTTCCACTTCGATTCCCCTCTCCCTTCCGTTTCCTCCATTCGCCCCCTCGCCGGCCGCCATCCCTTCCTTGGAACCCCTGAACCACTCGTCGCTCGCATTAACCCCTCCACTCGCCATTTCCTCATCCAACCCCTCTCTGATCACTCCACCGATCCCCTCTCCCTCTACCTCTCCAACAACAACCAACCAATTATTAACCCTAAGGGTGAAAACAAAGAAGAACAAGCGGAAGATGATGAACACAAGGATAATAAGGTTAGGTCAAGGCAACCTCTCGCGCCTCGGGACAATGTGCCTCCGCCTCAGAGGTTCTCTTCGCCCGCGACGGCCAAGAGGTCGCACTCTGCCGGGAGGAATAAGACTGTTACGGCGGCCACGGCGGAGAGGGATCCTTCGCCGGCCGGAAAGGGGAAGCGCTCGGCGTCGCCGGTGCCGTCCAAGTGTGTGGTTCCGAGTTTGGTTTCGGCTCGTGAGGAGAACAGGAAGGTGTCCAGAGAGCCGGCGATCATCGTGCCGTCGAGGTACCGGCAGCCTTCTCCCACCGGCAGGAAGCAGCCGTCGCCGAGTCCGAGGAGGACTTCGCTTTCTCCCGGGAGAAGGTTGTCCGGGGGTCTCAAGGTTTCGCCGGTGGTGGTGGATTCCGCCAGCAAGAAGAAGATGGCCACCCTGGTTGCCGGATTCTCCAAAGTATCCGATGCACTGGTTGGATCTGCAAAGAGTGCTAGGAAGAATTGGGATGAGCAACCGCCGGCGACACCTGTTGAAGCTGAACACAAAGAAAAGGGTGCTTCCAAAATTAAGGTTGACCCACAGGCAATTTTGCGTACTCAGGTAAAATAAATGCGTACCAGAGAACAATATTTTTTGAACGCATGAGAGGAACCAAAAATAGAAACTACTGATTTAGATTTAACTAATTATAATTGAGATTTGAGGACAGAGTGTAAGAGCTTATAATGCAAATTAGTAATGTGGATTGCATATGTTTGTAATTTGGCAGGCTGCAATGTCAAGGCGGTTGAGTGATGTGAATGGTCAAAAATCTGGTAGCAATGATTCTTCAATCAATGAGAAAACTAAAACTGGTTCTTCTCATAATTGTCTAGAGCAAGAGAAGTCCAATTTTGCAGCTTTGGGTCTCACCATTCATGAGAAGAAATGGACTGATGGAAGTGTTTCATTAGATGCAGTGTCTGCCAGCCTTTCAAGGCTCGGAAAGGTACGCACTTTGGAAAGTTACTGCTGCTTTGTAGTTGTCGTATGGTATAATATAGAATTAGACGCTATGAACAGAATTTACATCCTTCAAAGTGAAAAGCAGTGTGGTGACACTGAGTTTGAGAACAATCATGTGATCAACTGATTTTCGCATACTATTATTTTGTTCTAAAATTTTACAATCCAACCTGCTGAGTTTGTAACATAAAGTGTACCCTGCACCTTAAGGAGATCTAAGTCCAACAAAAAACATGCTAGGAGAAGGAATAGGTAACAACTTGATCTAGGGGACCAGGACCAGGAAATAATCAATCATTATGCAACAATCCCTGCACTGCATTTAATTTTGTACTTGTCTCACTTTATAATAAGTTAAATTTTAAAATCCTTTCTGTATTAACTTAATTCAGGAAGCAATGCAAAGGAAGGTTGTTGCTGCTGCTGCAGCTGCTGAAGCATTGGAAGAGGCCAATGCTACTGAATGTATTATTAGAAATTTAAGGTAATAATTAAATTTTGACTTGAATTTTATTTATATTGGAAAGGATTTTTTATGTTCCAAACTTTTGAACTCTTTTGGCAGTTTCAGTTTTTAAACCTTCAATATAGAAGAGTCAATTTTCTATTAAAAGGGTGTTAATTCATATCTTTTTCTTAACAGATTTTACTTCCTCGTTTATGGCTAACATGAATAATGCATTTTTTCTGTTTTCATTCCTTCTGCCTATCTCAGCATGTTTTCAGACCTCTGCTCAGTGTGCCAAGCCAGAAATCCTTTGCCATCCATAGACCGATTTTTCACTATCTACGATGATGTTCTGAAATCAATTGCAATGGCTGAATCCGTTGCCAATAGACATAATTCTGAGACACCTGATGACAGCATTTCAACTGAGCAGTCAAAATCTCTCTCTCTCTGGGTTGAAGCTGCCTTGGCAACTGATCTTCAGGTAGTATCCCTTCTCACTGGTACAAGTGCTGATCCTCCATCAACACTACCAAAAAGCTTATCAAAAAGACACTCTCTCAGTGCAACTAAGAACCATATGAAGGTTTCTTCTTCACCACAATCTAATCTGAGTGCATGGACAAAAGGTAGTGGGATGAAAGAGACAGTAGAGCTTGGAGCAAATTTGCTGTCGGAAATGCAAATGTGGTTTCTACGTTTTGTAGAGGAGTCCCTTGATGCGGGATTTAAAGTGTTTGGAGAATGCACTGCTGATGGGAAAAAAGCATTGCCTCTGGATGGTGGTTCCATTGCGGTTGTTTTATCACACTTGAAGCGTGTAAATGCATGGCTGGACCGCGTGGTTTCCAAAGGGGATGATGACTTATTGACAGAAAAGATTGAAAAATTGAAGAGAAAGATCTACGGTTTTGTTATTCAGCACGTAGGAACAACTTTTGATAACTCTGCTTCATCTTGAATTTCTGGCTCCCCACTCCCTATTTAATTTTGCGTGTGCATGTTGAAATCGATGAAAGGAAGTGCTTCTACTGTCATCTGATAGAGAATGCTTTGCATGCTTAGGAAAATGACTATTATTTCATTGTAAATTCGAGTGTGGGGGTGACATAAGGATTGGGTAGATTCTTAGACAAGAAGATTGAACACGTTAAAGCTTGTTTGTTAGTTGTCTCATTTTTTTTCTAGGAACTGTACCTCACAGGTGAATCAATAAGATTAAGAAATTGTATTGGAAATCACATCAACTTTTTATTTAATTTTCTATTTTTTATAAACCAAATCTCATCGGTTCACTAAATGATGTCATGGAATAATAAGTTTAATTTATTTTTTAAAACACTAAATGAAATATTATTATTATTACGCTTAACTTTTTTTATGGACATAACGAGCCAACAGAACAGCTATACAACAAAAATATTAGATCGAACCTTCTCCATCTCTTCCCTCACAATTTTCATCTTCCTTAACATCACCAAAACAAACAATTTGAAAACCTCTGGTGCAAGAATTAATATTCAAATAAATACTAACAAGTTGTGAGACTCGCATAGTTGAAAACCCTTGTTCTCATTCTTAGTAAAAACAAAATAAAGTAGAATGATGTGGCAAGTCTAGTAATTTATCTTACTAAGGGAGCACAAGGGTGGCTGTTCTGACAACAATAATTAATTGAATGGATTGCATTATAGGAATTAGTCTCCATGATTATATGAGTGAATCCCTGCTAAATATCTAGTTGGATACCATCTTTAATTCCCCGAAGCTTAATGTATAGAATTGAACGAGGTTTAATCTTGCAAGAGAATGCTACTATGAATGCACGAACCCTACGTGATTTTGAATATCACAGGCAATCATGTTTAAGAAGGATGAGAATGAGCTATTAGTAATGACTTCAATTTAGTTCTCAGGGATGATTCCAATTAACATAGATACTGTTTCTTTGTCCATGTTTCACAACATTCTTTAGCAATAACAAAATAAATACATGTTTGAGAATCAATCTATATCCCTTCTTGCGAGGTTATCAAGCACTAATTAGCCTTCATTCATAAAAGTATAATTAATAGCTTTTGATTGTCTAATAATACTATCTTCATTCCACGGTTTACATACATTGATTTCCCTTCTAATGATATGGTTGATATTATTGGAAAAAAATTAAAAAAAATCACAGATTCGGTATAAATGACTTATCTTTTGGAATTTAGAAAAACAGATGATTTCTCAATCCTAAACTTTACAACACATGAATCAATTAAAAAAAATTTAAACATAATATATATATATATATATATATATATATATATATATATATAATAAGTTAAGATTGATTGATATTAGATATTAAATTTAATATTTATATCAACTTAATTATTTTTTATAATTATGTATATCAAATTTTGAATAATTTAGCTGTAAATATGTTATTTAAATATTAATATTTATATATTTAAATAATATATTATAAATTAAATGATAAAATATTTGTTAATTTTTTTTATGAAAAATTATAAACACAATCTAATTGATAAAATTTTTTAAATAAAATATTAGATTTATAAATCTCTAAAAAATTATAAAATTAATATAAATATTAAGTTGAACATCTTTTATTACCGAATCCTAACTCATATTATTAAGATACTAAATAGAAGATTTAACATTTATTTTCTAAAAAAATTAATATAAATAAAAATATATATTTAATAAATATTTACAAATTATAAATTATTCATAATATAAGAATAACATATTATATATATCAAAACCATACCTTACATGGATAGAAATTTAGTTTGTATTAAATATTAAATTTTTTTAAAATTTAATAAATCTTTTAAAAAAGTAAAATGTTTATATAATTATTAAGATAATATTATACAATGTAATAATTAAATTATTTTTTATCGTGACATTATAGTATATTTTTATGTAATAACCTTCAACTAATTTTATTATAAAATTTTTATATAATATATATATATATTGTACATTGAATTAAAATCAAATAAAATCATATATCAAATCAGTAAAATAATATGTTTAATAATTTTTTAAGGTAAATTTTATTAATTCAACAGTTTATTATGTCATATTACAGGGATGATAACATATATAAAAATTATATAATGTATGCATTTATATATATATATATATAGTTTAATTATAATTAACAAATTATGTGTAGAAATAAAGTGGAGAAACGAAATATCAATTAAATTTTGATTATATGAAATTTTCCAAATTTAAGTTATTTTGTTAAAACTTTAAATTTAATGGTTAGAGTAAAAATATTGATTTGCAGTTTTACTAAATTTAATATTTAATATTATTTGATCTATGCGTGTATATATATATATATATATATATATATATTGTTGATTGTAATTTTTATATAAATGATAGTTTATAAATATATGTATACATGTATGTGATTAAAATTAAATAATATTAAATATAAAATTTTGTAAAATATATCTTTAATTTTTTTTAAAAAATAAGATTTATTATTGTATGATATTATGATCATACATATAAAATTTTGTATAATTTAAATGTTCATGGATTTGTAATATAATAATAATTATTTATATCTTATATAATTTTTTTATAATTTAATGATCTTGAAATTATTAATAAATATCTAAATTTATGAAACTTTATAAATTTAATTTACTATATGACAATAAATTGATTAGTTGGATTTATAAATTTTTTTTGGAAATAAAATTTATTGAAGTGACTGTTTTACTATTATTGAATACTAATTTATAAATATAAGAGACATATCATATAAAAAAATATGTAAAAAATATAAAAAATAAATTATAATTATTAAATTTTATTATAAATAATTTAAATTAAAATATAAAAATTATATAAATATTAAAAAATTATATAAATATTAAAAAATTATATAATATTTTTAAATAAAGTTAAAATATGTTAATATAAATGTGAAACTTTAATATTTATGTTAACTTAATAATTTTATATAAAATACAGATTTATTAATTCAATCGTTAAATCATATTATAATATATTTATGATTATTTATATTAAATTTTAAAAAATTTAAAAATTTATAAGTATATTATTTAACTATTAATTTTTATATATATTTAAATAATATATAAATTGTTAAAATAAAATTATAAAATAAATATTTATCAATTTTTATTTTATATAAAATTTTATATACATAATTTATTTAATAATAATTTTTAAATTAATAATTATAATAATTATTACTAAATTAATTTAAATATTAAAATTTCATAAATAATATTTATAGATTCAACTTTTTTAAGTATTTATATAACTATTTTTTTAATTTTAACTTTAATATATAATTATGTGATTTATGTTTTTTATTATTTTATATAATAAAACTTTCTTTATAAAAAATCTATATATATATATATATATATATATATATATATATATATATATATATATATATATATATATACGAGAAAGAAAAGGGAAGATAAATGTATGTGTACGTGTATTTGTGGAGGGGAGCATGGATGGGATATGTCTCTATCCTTTAAAAAAAAATCACATATACGTGTATTAAAAAGGACGAAAAGAAAAAGAGATGTGAAACGTGGATGGGATCTATCCATATCTTTAAACAAATCATATTTGTACATTGGTACAATATCTTATACGGAGGAAATGATTTATCCTAATTTATTGAAAAAAAAAATTATTTCACCTCATTTACATTTCTTAAAAATGAATAATAATAAATTATAAATCAAGTGTTATTTTAAATAATTTATAAAAGAATTACAAGCTAGTAAAATACATCTATGAAAGTTTTTTTAATCGAATGAACATAAATCTGATCTAATAAGTCATAAATTAATTAAAGTAATTTGTCGATCACACTTTAAAGATGATATTTTTTTATTGAAGTAAACCATCAAATCAGTTTATATTTATTCATTTGTATATAAAATTTTATTTATAAAAAGTAATATATTAATTCTTAACATATTTAAAATTTTATTACACTAATTTCTATAGTTAAAAAATGTCAATTAGTTTTTTTAGTTAGAAACCAACGGGGTGTTTTTTTATATAATAAATAGAGATTAGTACGCTATTTTTATATTATAAAAACTCAGAAAATAATGAGTAAGCATTAAAACTTGTCTTATCATTAATTTATGATAATACAATAGAATATGTATTTTGTACACAGTTTAAACATCTATTTTTAAAATATTTGTCTTACAATTATTTTTTATGTTTTTTATTTGCCCAAACAGAATAAAAATATTTATTAAGAATATAATTAATATTCTTAATTTTTAAAAAATATTATTTATTGCTTAAATTTTATTATAATTATAATTCTTTTAGTTTTTTTTTTTCTAATATTCACCACTGTTTTATTTATTGTAGATGATAATGATTAAATAGATAGGATTATTTTTTAAAAATAATTATTTAATTTTTAAACATTTAAATAGACGGATAAATATAAATAATTTTTTTTTATCTTCAACTTAAATAATTAAATAAATAAAAATATTATATTACGTAAAAGACAAAGACAAAGTGTAAAATGAACGTGGATTGTCAAACATAGTCCTGCTTTTTCGTGTAAAAGAAAGGGTGATGTCAACCAAGCATTTACTCTTGCCAAAGTTTGATTATTAGCAGCGTTGGTGAACCTGACAATTAATTACAGTATTATGGTTCCAAATAGTATAAAAAATAATAGGTAAAGCAGGAATGGCCAAAGAAGTTGAAATGGAAGTTACATGAAAAAAATGCTGAAGATCATGCATGCAGGTCAAATGTTAAGTATATTTTATTATTATTTGCAATTTTGATAATCCTGAGACATATTGGATTTGATAAAATATTTTTATTAATAATTATTAAATGTCATATAATTTTATTTTTATGTCTTATTTTTTAATATTTCTACAAAGAGCTATAAAAATGATTTATTGAAATTTTTTTGAAAATATACAAAAATAATGTAACACACCATTATTAGAAAGATTTTTAAAATATTTTTTTTCTAACTGAACATACCCTTATCTTTTTTTACTGTTAATCATGTGTAATAGTTAATAAGTAATTATTTACAAATAATACTTATGATCCGGTAATTCACTTTAAACAAGTTGAAATATTGCACCATAGAAGCGTTATCTTACATAAACTTGAATTTATTCTTCTAAAATGGGGCTGCTAAAGTTTATCGTTTTAATTTAAGATAAAACAAACAATTTATATAACAAATTATAAAATTACTAAAATTCAGTCAATTAATTTTTCATTTAACAGTTAAAATTCTGTATTTTATTTTCTAAAACTCATCTACAATATGCTGTATCCGCACTCTTATATAAGAATTTTTATGAATATTTTTTTAAGAAATCATAATTTTTACCTAAGCGAACTGACTCAAGTTAAAGGAAAAAATAACTTATCATGAGTTCATTTTCCTTGAATAAATTCAAAATAATTTAAAAGCATATATTCTTTAAGCATTTTTTTAAAAATACTGAAAAAAAGATTATTAGAATTTTTACTTTATTTAAAAAATATCAAGTTATCATCATTATTTATTCGTGAATGAAATGATTAATTCTATTAGTACATATTTTTTTAAAAAAAATTTGGTAACAGATTTTATTTATTTGTCAAATATTTTAATTTAGTAATGTTAATTTTTTATTTGATATGAAGCTTTTAAAAATAAGTTCAGAAAAATAAGATTTTCCAAAATATTTTTTAATTGTGTTTTTTATTAAAAATTTCTAAAAAGATAAAAAAAATTCTCATAAAGATGAAAAATTTTAAATATATTCTTAATAATATTTTAGATTTTTTCATATGTTAAATACGTCTATAACATTTTCAAAAATTATATATTTAAAAAAATATAATTTTCAGAAAACATAACTCCTAGGAATAAAGAAAATTTTCATACATCAAACATCGTTTAAAATATCAAATTTAAATCTTATATTTTTTAAAAACATATTAAAAAGATAACTTAGCATGATGGTGATGTAATCATGATTATCTGTCGTAAAAGTAATTAAATATTTAAAAATAATTTTTAATATATATTTAAGATATTCAACAAAATTAATAAATAATATATTTCTATTAAAAATTAGAATATTTAATATTATTAATACTTTAAATTTTAATAAAAATGTTATAATTTTTTATTATGTGTTGATAAAGATATATTAGAAAAAACGTATTTGAAAAGTATTACCTTTTAAAGAAAAAGATATTTATTTATGACACTATTTAATTTTAATAAGCGTGATGTTTTTATTTTATACTTTGGTCAACAAGGAGTGTGATAATTTAGAAACAGCGATGACACGTGTGTGAATTTTGGTTTGCCTAATGAGTTTCTGGGTCTCACACGGAAGCCCAGCAGTACCACCACATCCACACGGACCTTACCACACCCGAAAAAACATGCGCATAGAATAGAGGTCCTATTAAATCCCAAAGATGAAGATGTGTGTTTATGTGTTATTGCTATTGCTATGCGTTGCAAACAGTCCAATAGACATTATATCATCCATCATTTCTCGATCCCCCGCCTCTGACCTCAACTCACTCACTGTTTCACCTTTCTACGTTATCCCCTTCCCAAAACGCACCGTTTTCTTCTCATCCATCTACATTCCCTCTCAGATCACCCTCCCCTCCCCACACAAAACCCTAAAATCCTCATTCCTCCAAATTCCTCTATTCTCGATCTTGCACCCACTGCGTGAATCCAAAGAACTGTTCTAGATTGTGGTGAGCTTGAATTGGAAATGGTGGGAGGAGGGAGCAGGAGGGAGGAAGTGCCGGCGATAAACAGCACCAACGTATTTGCGGCGCTCGGGAGCTTGAAGAAGAAGAAGAAGAAGCCCGAGAAAGAGCAGGGCTCGTCCAAGACCAAAGGCGAAGAGCCCGAGAAGAAGGAGGTTTTCTGGGCCCCCGCTCCTCTCACGGCTAAGTCTTGGGCCGATGTCGATGATGAAGACGACGATGACTATTACGCCACCACCGCTCCACCTGAATCCGTTTGGGCTGCACCGCCTAATTCGCAGGCCGTCACTCAAAACGACGCCGCTGCCGAGGTGAAATGTTTTTGCCCTATCTTACTTTGAGTACTCTATACAGAGTGCTTTTAATTATTTTTTTTAAAAGTTTGATGTTGATGGTTGGTTGGTAGTTATTATTGCAGTATTTAATTCTCTAATTGTCTCGAATTTTTATTTTTTGTGTGAATCCTTTAGTTTCTGGTGTGGATAGTTGTTTGTCTTTGACCAGGTTGTGGATTGGCTGAGCTGCATAGACACGACTGCAATTTAAAAATCTATGCATATAGTCAATGTTTATATGCACTTATTGACGAAAATTAATCTGCACTGAAATGGTTCATTTACTATGCATGAGTTAAAAGGGAGTGTTAGTGCTTAAACTGGGATTGATCAGAAAGGAATTTTGGTTGTGTTGGCGTGTTTCTCTGTTGTTGTTGTTGTTGTTGTTGTTGTTGTTACTACTTAACTAAAGTTTATATGCAGTGTTTAAAGTTGGCTGGGTTTATATCTTTAAAGAGAAAGACTTGTGTTGAATATTGAATGAATTGCTGCATGGCTGGTTTGAAAGATTTGTAGCTTTTGAATTTAAACGATTCAATGTTAAATACTCCATTTGTCTTGCTTTTGTTGACAATGATTATCCAAATCTTGTTACGGTTGTCTAGCTTTGTGACAATAATTATCAATCCTTACCGAGCTGTTGTATAGCGATCTATGTTGACGGTTTCATGATTTGGCTTCTGGTTTATTCGCAATTAATGGTAGTCTTTGTCGGTTTGGTGATGATCAATACTTACCGAGTTGTTGTATAGCGAGTTATGTTAACGGTTTCATGATTTGGCTTCTGCTTTACTTGCAATTACCGGTAGTCTTTGTTGGTTTGATGATCATCAATTCTTATTGAGTTGTTGTATAGCGATTTATGTTAACGGTCTCTAGATTTGGCTTCTGCTTTACTTGCAATTAACGACAGTCTTTGTCGGTTTGCTGATTTGACTACAATGGTATGTGGATTCTTTATTCTTTCCCATGTGTCCAATCTTGTGTAGTTAAACTTTTATTATACCGTTACTATCAATAACTGGCATGGAAGATGTAATGTTGTAGCCTGTAATTTTCATGGTATTGCCCTGCACATTACATGTTGATTGTGGAAGTAATAAAAGTGGTATCATATTGGAATGTTTTTCTGTTTCTTATTGAAAAATAAACTGCACCTGCTTGTCTTTAAAGTATCGGTAGGAATCATTCTTGCTAATGTCTGGAGTTGCTGATGTTGGCTAAATTAGTTGTTAAGAATGGGTCTCATGACTCATGAGCACTAGGAACCACTTGTGCTTTTATTTTGTTTTTCTTGAGAAGAGAACAGTATTTTAAATAGTATTAATGTCAAATAAGGAACTAAGTTCCTGCAGAAAGGTGAAGGTGTATAAAGATATATATTATATGTTAATCGTAGCATAAATCATGTTAATTGTTACTTCATACTCTAAAAAATTGCTGTGAGAAAAAAAGAAGAAAAAAAATCCATTCTTGGCTCTTACTGGAAATAAAGAATAATGATCAAGTGGCATATATTCCTGAATAAAATTATCTGACATGTAAGTGAGGTTGATAGTCCTGCTTGTAAAGGTCAGAAGTCTGAGCAGTGTTGTCTTAGTTGAAAACCGATTGATAGATCAGTCTTCAATGTAATTCTTGTGATTTGTATGTATGTGTACCATCTCTTTTGATGGCTTCATGGGATGCATATCCGCTAATTGGTAGACTTGATGAATATTTGAAACCAGGAAAGTGAGAGTGAGTTAGAAGGTCTTGATGATGCAGAAGATGATGCTGAGGATGAACATGAAAATGATGCAGAAATGCCAGTAGAAGCTGAGCCTGTTCTTAAGAAGCTTCCTGAACTGTCACTGGTTACCAAAGAAACTGAAAGGCAACTTTCAAAGAAGGAACTGAAGAAAAAGGGACTTGAAGAGCTTGAAGCTGTTTTAGCTGAACTGGGTTACACACCCAAAGAACCCAATGGTGAAGATGATTCCCATGGTAATATAATGGTTTTAATCATGTACAATACTACTTTAATAAATATTCAAGTGCTCTAAAATGAAATATATAAAAACTTACATGAAATTTTTAATCTGGCCTTTGAAAATTTAGGTGCCGAGAAGAAAGAAGATCATGATGGTGAGGTGGAAAAGAAGGAGAACACTACTGGGGAAAGCAAAAATGCCAGAAAGAAGAAGAAGAAGGATAAATCTTCAAAGGAGCAGAAAGAATTACAAGACCAGCCTGATGGTGTGAACTTTGAAAATACAACTTCTGAAACTGCTGCAGCAGAAAAGGCTGAGGATGCTTCTGCAATTGATGTAAAAGAACGGCTTAAGAAAGTTGCTTCAATGAAGAAGAAAAAATCAAGCAAGGAGATGGATGCTGCTGCACGCGCTGCAGCTAGTGAGGCTGCTGCAAGGAGTGCGAAGCTTGCTGCAGCCAAGAAAAAAGAGAAGGCCCACTACAATCAGCAGCCAGTGCGGTAAACATACTGGCAAAGTACCTGTATCTTTTCTTTGTTGTTTAATTTTTCTTTTGTCCTTTTCATTTGCTATCTATCTTTACCATATATGAGCACAGGCTCTTTGTTCATTTGCAAATGCAAAATAAACATTGGAGCGGCTTTAGATAATTTGACTTTGAGTAAGTTTTGTCTAATTTTAATTGGTGGGAAATAGAAGTATTAGTATATGTTGTTTATCTTTCTTCCGCTGTGGTTGCTTATGCGGAATCTATTTTCTTTGTTCTTCAAGCCAGGCTAGTTTAGAAGTAACAAATCAAGCATGTATCATGTCCCTCCTACCCTTCCCCCCATCAACACACAAACACTTTGTGCATGCGGGTGAATATCTGTTAAATGACAACTAATCCCGGTGATGGTCATCTGAATGATGATCACATGCCGTTGGAAATAATAGCTGATGATTACAAATAATAAACTTTGATATCGTATGGAGTTGGCATGAATGCCTAGTCGTGGAGAATCTTCCTATTCCTTCTTATTTTATTTTTCAATTAGCATAATATCTGAACTTGTTACCGAATTGAAACTACTGCAAGCCCAATGCAATAGGTCATATTAAAATTGTTATTAATTAGAAGCCTTCAAATTTAAAATTAGTTTATGTTAAAATGATGGCCATTTTTATCTCTACTTTGTGCGTGCTATTCTTTGATGCCATGTAAATATTATTTCAAATAATGGTACTAGAGCTTTCAAAAACACTTTCCACAAATTTAAGGATTTTAGTGAGTTTGATTTTTTTGTTAGGGTGGAGTTAAGCATAGGTTTGTCAAAATTAGTTTTATTTTCCTTTTGCAAGTTTAGAAATTCATGCTAAGAGAAAACTTCGTATACATATTCTATAGCTATTTGCACATATAAAATAGCTCGAGCATCATGATGTGCCTGTCCATATACATGGAAAACAAGTTTATTTTACTATTTTATAATGTTTCCTCAGGAGAAAGTTGAGAGAGAATTGGTAATATTGAAGCCTAAAATGAAAGTTAAAGTACAAGAAAAATGCCTTATAGTTTCAATGAAATGTCATGTAGTCGATGAAAAAGAGGGTACTTAAAGTGACCTGTTCATTTGTTTTAACCCACTCGGCAAATTCGAAAATTAAATTGAACCAGTTTAATTCATCTAAGTTGGTTTATTTTTATGGTTTAGTCAAAACTCAATTAAACTAAAAAAAAATCTGTGTTATGGGTTTTGTGTGTGCTTGATTAAATTTGTTTTTAAAACATCAATTATTTATATTATTTTGTAAGAGAATTTTTCAAAAATGAGTGATTTTTTTTCTTTCAAATAAGTTTATCTAAATATGTTTGAGTTTCTTGAATTCAAATTTGATGACCTGATACTTGATTAGGTAACTTGATACTTTAGCTTTTTTCCTCAAAAATATTGATTTAAATTTTAATGACCTAATACTTGATTCTATCACTTATACTCTATTTTTCTTCTTCTTTTTAAGAAATAAAAATATTTAAAAATTTGCATTTTCTCCTAAATATGAGAGCTTTTATTTTCATATTTTGTCCTCTTATAAACAAGATCGAAACATTTTAGTTCTTCCTAGTCTACTTTTGGTCTTTGCTGTCTAATTTTAACCTTAACCTTTTTCTCCATCTAAATTTGGTTTAGAATGATGACTTGACGAGATCTATTTGGTCATTGCTTGTCTTGCAAATATAATTTGTTGTGATATTGGTTTCTGATGTTTTTAACACCACAACAACGGGATCTTCTGACAACCTGTTCCCCTTGTTGGAAAGGTGAAAACTTGGACATCTTGGTATATTTTTTTCACAAGTTTTTAGCATCGTAGATTTATTTCTCTATGAATTTCATACCAACCCGACTTATATGTACCCTTACTAAAGAGAAAGGCTCACTTTAAGAGTCCAATATAATTTTAATGTATTGTTAGTATAGAGAATTTTAATTGATAACTAATTAGAAATTATTATAGATATGATTTTTAAAGTAATCAATATAAAAGTTAATAATTTTTAGTTAAAAGAATAATATATGATTTGATGAGAGCATAGTTTTTTTTTATACTGTTAGTGTATTTTAATTAAATTATAAATAGTAAATACTTTAATTTATCATTTAAAATTTATTTGATATTTATGATATGATATAATAAAATTTGATACAAGAGTTAGATAAGAATAAAATACCGTAAAAATATTATAGATTTTTATTATAACTTATCTTATTATAGACAATATATGTTATTTTATTTAATATTTGATATAAACAAATAATAATAAAATAGAATATAAATTACATTTAAATAAAAAATTATTATTTTATAAAGATATATGTAAATGGTAAAAATTATTAAAAATTTAAATTTTATTTTTATATGAAAATAATACTAAACAATTGATATTGAATTATAATTTTTTTCTTAAAATTTGTTTTTTACACTTAAAAGTTAAAATATTTTTATAATGAAATATAAAAATAAATTGTAAAAAGGTTATATCTTATAAAATGAGTAAAACATTTTTATATTTTTTAAATCATATAATATTTAAAAATAAATAAATTTATAAATAATTTTTTTTTATAAAAACTGTACGATAAAAAATAAATGATGAAAGTTATCCTTTTCTAAGGATTATGATTTTTATTCAAACGTCTATTTTTTAAAAAAAAATTGAACTATTATTATATGATATTATCCTTTTCTAAGGATTATGATTTTTATCAAAAAAACTATTTTTAAAAATTCAAACTATTATTTTATCTTTTTCATAACGATAAATTATTATATTGTTAGTTTTAGAATTGGAGATAGAATAAATAGTAGAGTGATATTAATTTTAAATTATTATAAATTTAATTAAAATGTATCAATAATATATTTTTAATATTATTATTCAATTATAGATGATTATATGATTAAAAATCATATTTATTATGTTTTTTAATAAATTGAAAGTGTAAATTTATTTATACTTATAACATATAAAAATTAAACACAATTATTATAATTGATCCCTTTTATATTTTATAATTTTAAAATAAGAATGAACTTATTTTTGTATATTTTATTTGAATTTTTAGTATAAAAAAAATCAACTAGATTTTATTAAAATCAAGTAGAAAAAATTTAAATTAATATTTAATATATGTTTAATGAAATTAATAAATAAATTAAGATATAAAATTATTCAAAAATTAAAAATCTAATTAAAGGCTAAAAACTTGAAAGTAAAAAAGTTTGATAATTAAAATTAAAAGTGTTGGATAAAAGTAAAACCAACTAATAAAGATAAAATAATAAATAAAAATATAACCATTAAAATAAAATTTAACTATTATAAATTTTAATAATTTATTATTTATATTATTATATTAAAATGTAATATTTTTAAAAAAATTATTTATATATATTTATATTGAGAAAAAATCATACAAATAAAATATAGTTATTTTGATAATTATATATTATAAAAAAGAGTTTGATATTTTTTAATTTTATTACTTGTGTGTATTTTTATTAAAACCATTTTTCAAATAAAAATTATTTTAAATTTCTATAAATAATTTTTATGAAAATGTATTTATTAATTTTTTTAAAAATATCAACAAAAATTAATTATTTTGTTATAAAAATAAAAATAAAATATTTAATAACTAAACTAGTTGTTATAGTATTAAAAAAATAGTATTTTATAATAATAAATTATTATTAAAATATATCACAGATGAAAATAGAATAATAACTTTCAATCAGTAGCTAAAATATTTAACATCGATAAAGGTGACATTAAAAATAATGTCAATAGTTATCAAAACAATTTACATTTTAAATAAAATTAAAATTATCTTATAAAAAATAGTTAATTATTTTATTTTTTATTTAACTTAAATTACTCTTAAAATATGTTTGATAAACTAATGAATAAACTGATTGAAAACTGAAAATATAAATATAAATTGAAAGATGAAAAATTTATTAACTAAAAATAAAGAAAAGTGTTTAGTAAAATTAAAATTTTTAAAATTAAATGAATCAAAACACGGCTTCATATTTCAATGATTAGCTTACCGTTAAATTGACATTAATTGAATATTAATTTTAAAATATTTATAATATATAAATATATATGTTAAAAATATATATAATAATAAAACATATTAATACTATAATTTTACATGATTAGAAATTAAAAAATTAAATATATTTTAATTTTTAAAATTTTAAATATAAAATAGAATTAAATAAACTATAAAAAATTTTATTTTATTTTTAAAATAATATTAATTTATTCATGAATTGATTTTTTACCTGTTTTGTTGATTAGTTACAGATTTACCATTTTTTTACTAATTTTACTAATTTATTATTGATATTTTGCTAAAATAGTTTTATGATTCAATTAATTTTGAGAAAAATCTGATTTGATCGGCTAGTTTAGTTGAATTAAAAATCATAGATGAAACTAGTTGTTAATTGAATGATAAATAATAATACACATTTTAAATATGAGTTGAAGTATTCTAATTTTTTTTATTAATTTTAAATTTAATACTTTATTATTTAAATTAATTTATTATATTAAAATAAAAAAATAATTATTTATATATATTATTAAAAAATTATATAAATAATTTTATAATTATTTTGATGATTATATATTATAAAAAAAATTAATGATTTATTTATTTATTTTATTGTTTATTATTTTTTTATTAAAAATATATTTGTGAATCAATATTTTTTAAAATTAAACAATTTTTTATTTTTTAATTAAATTTTATATAATTTTAATATTAATGGTTGTTTGTTTTTTCTTCAAAATTTGTGTAAACAAAATGAAAATATTTTATTATAAGTAATTTAAAAAATATTTGATAATTAAATACTATAACGTTAAATAATAATATAAAAGTAATATGTTATAATAAATTAAAAATATTCAAAATGTATCTAGGATAAAAACAAAAAAAATATTTTGAGCTAGTGTTTAAAATTTTGACTGTAGGTAAGTATGAATTAAAAAGGGCATTAGTTGTTTATCTATTTTTGTTATGCTAAATGAAGTTAAATTATCTTAAAAATAGTTGAATAAGTTATTTCATCTTTCATATAGTTAAAATATTCTGCAAACATATTTTTAGTAGTTTAATTAACAATTTTACCTTGTTTATTTGACATTTTATTTATTTTAATAAAAAAAATAGAGTCACTAAAATAAAATAAGGTTTAATGAAGTGTTCAGTTTGTTATTTGATATTTATATTTTTATTCTGTGACATTTTTTTATAATTTTGTTTTTTATTTTATAAAACTGTTGGATTTGATACTTTTATTATTACAAATTCTATTATTTAAGTAAATATATAATTTAACCATTAAAAGTTACACTATATAATTTTTTATATCCAAAATATGCTGGTACATACAATTTTATGTTAATTTGATAATATTTTAATTTTTATAAATATAAATAATATATAAATAAAATATAATAAATTTATACATTTTGTCATTCAAAAATCAAAACGATTTAATGTTTGTTGAACCAATTAGTTTTTTAATAGGTTAAAATTTAAGAAAATAAGCCAATTCAGGAATCAAATTAATGTACACTTACAATTTTAAGATTAAAAATATAGAAAATATAACTTTTTAAAACAAGAAATTAAGATCATTGAAAATTTGTGAAAACTAAAACTAAATATAAACTTAGAAATAAAAAACTTGAATAAGTTAACAATCAAACAAACATAATTCCTTTTTAAAACATTAAAATATAACATTTGCACATTAAATTAAATTTGAATTTTATTATTCTATGTAATAAAACCAATTTTGTTTACTGCATATAGAACCACATAACAGAATTTCCAGTGTCTAACTCTCAAGGAGGCAGAAGTTGTTATCGCGAATAAGAACAGGCCACGTCATCTTGATCAGCCTTAGACGGTGCGTTCGGTCATTGCCGATCCCTCCTCCCACCTGTATCCTCTCATTCTCGCCATTTCTGCTACTCCAACTCGATCTCTTGCTCCGATTCCATTTTCCACATGCAGATTCTTTGATTCCCACGCACCTAAACCCTTCCATTCCCCATCGTAACTTGAATCGGAACCTCAAATTGGATGAGCAAATCCCAGTAGATAGGGTTTCATTCGATTGAGCGAAAATTGCATGTAATTCACAACGCTTTCAAGTCTCAGAACTGGGGGCGAATCACTCTCGGCCTCACGGAAGCCCGGCGGCGGCGGAGGCTGCTTCATCGTCGCAGCAGGGACTCTGGTTCTTCTCCCGTTTCTACAATGCGCCACGTGTCCACACCCTCGCACATCTTCCTCAGGTCGAATCCGTGAGCCGCTACGCATCCGATCTTAACCATCCCGTGCTCCTAAAGCCGCCGCCGGTCATGGAAAACGCCGGCAACTCCTCCGCCGCGATCAATTTAGCTCCTCCGCCTCTCGAAGAGCCCGAGTACTTGGCGCGCTATATGGTCGTTAAGCACTCGTGGCGCGGCCGCTACAAGCGGATACTGTGCATCTCTAGCGTCGCCGTCGTCACTCTCGACCCCTCCACTCTCGCTGTCACGAACTCGTACGACGTGGCCAGCGATTTCGAGGGCGCCGTGCCTATTCTCGGCCGCGATGAGAATTCCATTGAGTTCAACATGAGTGTGAGGACCGATGGACGCGGAAAGTTCAAAGCCATGAAGTTCTCATCGCGGTACAGGGCGAGTATTTTGACGGAGTTGCATCGGATAAGGTGGAATCGGTTGGCACCGGTAGCTGAGTTCCCGGTGCTTCATCTTCGGCGACGGGCATCTCAGTGGGTTCCTTTTGTAAGTTACATTACTATGCTTGTTACTTCTTTAACTGTTATTCTTTTGGTTGATGATTTTATCCCGATAGAAAAATGCTTTTCTTTGACCATCACCTGGCATGTAAGTAAAGACTGCAGAGTCGACATGCATGTATTTTGGTTGTGGGATTCATGCTGATATTGCGATGGTTAAGAGTGTATGATACTTTTTATTAGTTATGAGTATTTTCAAAAATTTCCTGTGCACGGTGAATTGAGAGGATGTGCATTTGTGTCATTCTTTTCTCCCATGCCAATTAAGAGAAAATAATGATCTTAATGTTTTATGTTGTGAGGATTGTGAAGATAAGCACGACGAGATGATGATATTTTTTAATAAGTATAACTAGCAATTATATTTGGTATATTGTGCGACGAACTTCCCTATACTTGAAAAAATGGTGATCAGCTAAACTAATTATCCTGTTGGTGGCTTTCACAGAAGTTGAAAGTAACCTATGTCGGTGTTGAACTTATTGATACAAAATCGGGTGACCTTCGCTGGTGCTTGGATTTTAGAGACATGAATTCCCCTGCCATTATTCTTCTCTCTGATGCTTTCGGAAAGAAAAATGTTGATCATGGTAATGGATTTGTTCTTTGCCCCTTATACGGAAGAAAATCTAAAGCTTTCCAAGCTGCTTCAGGGTCCCCGACGTCGACTATTATCTCAAATTTGGTATGGAAGGCTTTGTTTTACCTTAAATAATTATTTGGCAAGATATTGGCAACTTAAATTAAGTTACCTTTTGGTACTGAAATAAGGCAGCAGTTTTAAGAATGGTTTCCTGGTGCTTTTTGGATAACCAACGAATGTAATGCTATTTGTTTTAATATTGTTCAGTGATAACAGTGCATAAATTTATTGCAGACAAAAACTGCTAAATCCACTGTTGGGCTGTCCCTATCTGTAGAGACATCACAAACTCTCTCTATTCCTGAGTATATAAAACAAAGGGGTAACTAGTCATAACCTTGTTCATGTTCCTTCCACATTCAAATTCATTATTTATCTGTCTGCAGTGAATTTTATTTTTTAACTTTGAGCAAACAAAAATGCAGCAAAAGAGGCAGTTGGAGCAGAAGATACCCCGTTGGGTGGTTGGTCTGTGACAAGGTTGCGTTCTGCTGCCCATGGAACACTAAATGTCCCTGGACTGAGCTTAGGAGTTGGCCCAAAAGGAGGACTGGGTGAGCATGGTGATGCTGTATCTCGTCAGCTCATTCTTACAAAGGTTTCACTTGTGGAAAGGCGTCCGGAGAATTATGAAGTAAGTGTCGCATTTATTAAGTTAACTCCTGAGAATTTGTGAATAGGATGTAGCTTTATTGATAGATGCGTTGAAAATCTGTTTATTATGGTATTACATTCATATTGATACAGGCCTGATGGAATTTCTTGCACTAGAAATTCAGCATTGATAAGGAATTGTTTGCTGAAATATATTTTTTTTGAATAAATCTTGAGCTACTTGATTACAGCATGAGATGTTGATAATTTTAGTCCATGCCATGTGCATTAATAGGAATTTGGAGTTGTTGACCACTGTGGTTTTATGGATTAACAAACCCACTCATTTAGGGTACATTTGGATAAGCTGAAAAAGAACACTTCTATTTTATAACCTTTTTCTCAATAGAATATCCAGCAGTCATAATTTTTTTTAACACCCCGTTTCATTTAAAAAACACTTTGTTCTATATAAGAAAAAGCTTAAGCAAACATGCCCTTTACTTGTTGCAGTAACAGCAAGCAAGCAGCATCTTTGTCTGAGGTAAAACAGATTTAAGGAAGATACATTAATCTTGAACATTTTATGTTTCTTCAATAGAACATGCAACTGCATGTTTATCAATAATTAGGCTCTATGTGTTTCTGATGCAACTAATTTCATATCAATGTATTTCTGTTTATGCAATATGATTTTTACCTGGAATCAGAAGGGTTATGTCAAATGTTGAGAGTTTTTACTAGATGTATGCAGGCTGTTACTGTTCGTCCTTTATCTTCAGTAAGCGCTCTTGTTCGGTTTGCGGAAGAGCCCCAGATGTTTGCAATTGAATTTAGTGATGGATGCCCCATCCATGTAAGCTTTAATTTTGCTACTTTAGTTGTGATCTATTATGCTATAAACTTTCTCATGCATATGACATCAATTGTAGGTTTATGCGAGCACATCTCGTGATAGCTTACTTGCAGCAGTTCGTGATGTTTTGCAAACTGAAGTAGGTAGATGTATCTCATCTTGGTTAAGAATTGTTCTATAATTGTATGTGCTCATTGAAGCATGATAACTTTTTATGTCCCATTATACTTGTTTAATATTGTAATATCAATGTTGAACCTATTCCTGAGATCGAGGCAATTATGTCTTATGGTGTTGAAAAGAAAGCTTGCCTTATTGCAGAATGCAGCATTCAAGTGCATGTTTGACTTCTGGTGATGTTTTTTACAGGGTCAATGTGCCATACCTATATTGCCAAGATTGACAATGCCTGGTCACCGTATTGATCCTCCCTGTGGGAGAGTTTATTTGCAATATGGTCAACAAAAGCTTGTTGCTGATGCAGAAAGTGCATCCATGCATTTAAAACATTTAGCAGCCGCTGCCAAAGATGCTGTTGCTGAAGGTGGTTCCATTCCTGGATCAAGGGCTAAACTATGGCGCAGAATAAGGGAGTTCAATGCCTGTATACCATATGGAGGGGTGCCTCCAAACATTGAAGTACCAGAGGTTACTTTGATGGCCTTGATTACTATGCTTCCTGCTGCCCCAAATCTTCCTCCAGAGTCCCCTCCATTGCCACCTCCTTCACCAAAAGCTGCAGCAACTGTGATGGGTTTTATTGCATGTTTACGTAGACTACTTGCGTCAAGAAGTGCAGCTTCACATGTGATGTCTTTTCCGGCAGCGGTTGGAAGGATAATGGGTTTACTCAGAAATGGTTCAGAAGGTGTGGCTTCTGAGGCTGCAGGGCTTGTTGCTGTACTCATTGGTGGGGGGCCTGGTGATGCTAATGTAACAGATTCTAAAGGAGAGTGGCATGCCACAATTATGCATACCAAGTCAGTGTTGTTTGCAAATCATAATTTTATCATTATTCTTGTCAATAGATTAAAGCCCATGTCAGTATCACCTTTACTGTCAATGACTGTTGTTGAAGTGCTTGAGGCTATGATATGTGATCCACATGGTGAGACTACCCAATATACTGTTTTTGTTGAGTTGTTACGCCAAGTTGCAGGGTTGAAGCGCCGCTTGTTTGCATTGTTTGGTCACCCTGCTGAAAGTGTTAGAGAAACAGTGGCTGTGATAATGCGATCAATTGCAGAAGAAGATGCTATTGCTGCAGAGTCCATGCGGGATGCTTCTCTGCGTGATGGTGCTTTGTTGAGGCATTTACTGCATGCATTTTTCCTTCCTGCTGGTGAGCGGCGTGAAGTTAGTCGGCAACTTGTTGCTCTTTGGGCAGATTCCTATCAACCAGCGTTGGAGCTATTGTCTCGAATTCTGCCTCCTGGCCTTGTTGCTTATTTGCACACACGTTCTGATGGAGTTCTAGCTGAAGATACAAATCAAGAAGAGTCATTAACTGGGAAAAGAAAAAAGCGTTTACTTCAGCAGAGGAAAGGTCGCACAGGGAGAGGATTAACTTCTCAAGAACAACCTTTCCCTTCAGGTAATAACTTTGATGTTTCTGATTCTGGTAGGCAGACAGTGGGTGCTGTTGTGAGAGGTTCAGACAACTATCATAAAACTGCTGTGGACCCAAGTTCTGGACAGGCTTCAAATATTCAATCTTCAGTAGTTCACATGAGTGAAAATTTGACCAATGGGTCCTCTACAGGAGAAGCCCAAAATGGCCATTCAACTTTTGTGGCTTCAGCTATTGCAGCATCCGCAAACTCAAATGAAGCGCCCGGAACTGATTTTTCAAATTTGGTTGATCCTGACTGCAATGCAGTTGGTTTGCAGAATGCAGGCATTCCAGCTCCTGCTCAAGTTGTTGTGGAGAACACCCCTGTAGGATCTGGCCGGCTTCTATGTAATTGGCCTGAATTCTGGCGAGCTTTTGATCTTGATCACAATCGTGCAGACTTGATTTGGAATGAGCGTACCAGGCAAGAGTTGAGAGAATCTTTGCAAGCTGAAGTTCATAAACTAGATGTTGAGAAAGAGCGTACCGAAGATATTGTTCCAGGGGGTGCTACCCTGGATATGGTATCGGGAATTGAGAGTGTACCACAAATATCTTGGAACTATCCTGAATTTTCTGTTCGTTACCCAAGCTTGTCAAAAGAAGTCTGTGTGGGTCAATATTATTTGCGTCTACTGCTTGAGAGTGGCAGTGGTGGCAGGGCACAGGACTTTCCATTGCGTGATCCAGTTGCTTTCTTCAGAGCACTTTACCATCGATTTTTATGTGATGCAGACACTGGGCTTACCGTAGATGGTGCTGTTCCCGATGAATTAGGTGCATCTGATGATTGGTGTGACATGGGTAGATTAGATGGTTTTGGTGGAGGTGGTGGGTCATCAGTGAGAGAGCTTTGTGCTAGGGCAATGGCTATTGTGTATGAGCAGCATTTCAATACCATAGGCCCTTTTGAAGGTACATCCCACATTACTGTTCTCTTGGATAGGACAGATGACAGAGCTTTGAGGCACCGACTTCTTTTACTTCTGAAGGTATGTAAATTGAATTCACTTTTTCCTAGCATTGTCCTGTTGTTTGTGTCCCGTTTGCCCCTGTTATGCTTTCTCTTTGGGTGAGGAGAAAGGAATAATTTTCTTTGGTATTGTGTCATACTTCTGTGTGAAGTTCATCCTAATATATGTGCTTTTATCTTTAGACTACTAACATTTTGGCAGGTTTCCGGGAGAAAGAAAAATACATTTTAAATTTTAACCTTCATTATTGCTAAAATCAATGTCAATGTAATGATTATCCTAAATAGAATAGAGTTAAAAAATGCTTGAGTAAGCATTAAAATTTATCCATTATACTGTTTCACAATTTAAATTAACCATTGTTTACTCAATTTCAGGCATTGATGAAGCTTTTGTCAAATGTGGAGGCTTGTGTTCTAGTTGGAGGTTGTGTATTAGCTGTTGATCTGCTTACTGTGGTACATGAAACTTCAGAGAGGACCTCTATTCCCTTGCAATCAAATTTAATTGCTGCTAGTGCTTTTATGGAACCACTCAAGGAATGGATGTATATAGACAAAGATGGTGCTCAAGTTGGTCCTATGGAAAAAGATGCTATTAGAAGGTTATGGTCCAAAAAGGCTATTGATTGGACAACAAGGTTTTGGGCTTCTGGGATGCTAGATTGGAAGAAGTTGCGTGATATTCGTGAGCTTCGTTGGGCACTTGCCCTTAGAGTTCCTGTCCTTACTCCGCCTCAGGTGAAGTAATGTTGCAGGATAACATTGATATATAGTTGCCTTTGCAATGTTTTCTGTAGCCTGATTTTTTTATTCCCATATGTTGGACAGCTGCTCTTTAATATTTTTCTCAACCTCCCTTTTTAGCCTAAATTATTTATATCTCAATGACTTGAGCTTTTTATGGAACCTAAATTCTGTTGAGATGTGCCACCTTTGTTGAGGTGCCATTATGTTGATAACAAAAGCTTAGGCATATTTGGAAATGTTCATAAGGTGAAACAAGTTAGTTATGTTTATGGCTAATAATTTGTCTCATAGAAGACATTTTTTTGAAATTTTGTTCTTCAATTTTATTTTCCTGGTTATCCTTCTAATAGGTAAATTATGGATATTGTATTCAGGTTGGGGACACAGCTTTGTCCATATTGCATAGCATGGTGTCTGCACACTCAGATTTAGATGATGCTGGGGAGATTGTTACACCAACTCCTAGAGTGAAACGAATCTTGTCAAGTCCACGCTGTCTTCCACATATTGCACAGGTAATTTTAGGAATTGCTCATTTATTAGCCAGCAATTTTGGAAAATATTGATATTTGCTGTAATTTGCATCTTTCCAAATAACATTTCTTTCTCAAAATTATTTTGACTTCATTTTTTTATTATTGATTGTCTCAAGTCATTACCTTTATCATTCTTAATTCTCAAAATTATCTTGACTCGATATGTATGATACAGCTTCCTATGGCTACTTCTATTTTTTTGTACATTTCCAACTTTTAAACATATTCAAGTGTTATAACATTTTGTTTTACTTTTTTGCACTTCTTTTTCTTTTTTTTGGGGGGGGGGGGGTGGTGAACACAGGCTATTCTTTCTGGGGAACCAAATATTGTTGATGTCTCTGCTGCTTTGCTGAAGGCCATTGTTACCCGCAATCCCAAAGCCATGATACGTCTATATAGCACTGGTGCATTTTATTTTGCACTGGCCTATCCTGGGTCTAATCTACTTTCAATTGGACAACTCTTTTCTGTTACCCATGTTCATCAAGCTTTTCATGGTGGGGAAGAGGCTGCAGTTTCAACTTCATTGCCTTTGGCAAAACGTAGTGTTCTTGGTGGACTTCTCCCTGAGTCTCTGTTGTATGTACTGGAGCGTAGTGGTCCAGCAGCGTTTGCTGCAGCAATGGTTTCTGATTCTGACACTCCAGAAATAATATGGACTCACAAAATGAGGGCAGAAAATCTAATTCGTCAGGTATTCTAAACTTCATAGTAGCCACTCTGATGAGGCATATTTTTGGTCAATATTCCTTAGATATAGTTACTTTATGATGTGATATTCACAGTGGCATTGGATCCATGCTCCTTTGATCTTTATCAGGTTTTGCAGCATCTTGGTGATTTTCCGCAGAAATTGTCACAGCATTGCCATGTTTTATATGACTATGCTCCAATGCCTCCAGTGACATACCCAGAGCTGAGAGATGAAATGTGGTGTCACCGCTATTACCTTAGGAACTTATGCGATGAAATTCGTTTTCCAAATTGGCCAATTGTTGAACATGTAGAGTTTTTGCAGTCATTACTTGTAATGTGGCGTGAAGAGTTGACAAGAAAGCCTATGGATCTTTCTGAAGAAGAAGCTTGCAAGATCCTTGAAATATCCTTGGAGGATGTATCCAGTGATGATGTAAATAAAAAAAATTCTTTGCATATTGCTGATGAAGCATCTAGCTTGTCAAAGAAAATTGAGAACATTGATGAAGAAAAATTGAAGCGACAATATCGGAAACTTGCTATGAAATATCATCCTGACAAAAATCCAGAAGGAAGGGAGAGATTTCTTGCTATACAGAAGGCCTATGAACGCCTCCAGGTAGACATAAGTTTCCATGTCATACACAGGCTTCTTTGGAATCATGTTTCAGTAAATGTCACTAAGCATGATTATTTCTACATAATGGTTCTCATACTTATTCTATTGTCTTGGTATCTCAGTTTAAAAAATGTGGAGACCTGTGTTGTCTTGAGCAATTTATGAAATCTAGTATCTTGTACATGTGCTTCTAATTAGAAGTGGCAACTGGCAATGGAGTTTTGATTTTCTTGTGTGCTATTGACTTAAAATCCAAATAGAGAAAAGAATTGCACATTCTTTCATTTTTATTTATTTGCGTATTTTTTAATCTTATAATGATCCAGCTACAGAATACATCCATGCAAACTTATAATGGTTGTATACAAGCACAAGAATGGGGTCTCAAAGTCATAATGCATTCATTTTCATTGAGTTCTTGGTGCATGTTCATATCCTCCCTTACAATGAATATTTGATCAAAGGAAATTTTTTCCTGTTTGCAAGCAACAATGCATTTATGCCTTTTCTAATTTGTTAAAATATAACTTTATGTGACCAAAACTTAGGCTACCATGCAAGGGTTGCAAGGTCCTCAGCCTTGGAGATTGCTGCTTTTGTTGAAGGGACAATGTATTTTATACAGAAGGTATGGGTATGTATTGGAGCCATTCAAATATGCTGGCTATCCCATGTTGCTGAGTGCTGTTACTGTGGACGAGGATGATAACAATTTTCTTTCTTCGGATAGAGCACCTCTCCTTGTTGCTGCATCAGAGCTTGTTTGGCTGACGTAAGATTTCCATGTCGTTGCTTGTTAGGTTCACCATTATGCTGATAGGTTTTAAACATGTCGAGATAACTTTTACTGTTTTATGGAACTTTCATGTGGTTAGATGTGCATCTTCTTCGTTGAATGGTGAAGAGCTGGTAAGAGATGGAGGAGTACATCTTCTTGCAACTCTTCTTTCCCGTTGCATGTGTGTTGTTCAGCCAACTACTCCTGGAAATGAACCATGTGCCATCATTGTTACAAACATCATGCGAACATTTTCAGTTCTTAGTCAGTTTGAGGCTGCCAGATCTGAGATACTTGAGTTTTCTGGACTGATTGAGGACATTGTGCACTGCACTGAATTTGAGCTTGTGCCTGCGGCTGTTGATGCTGCTTTACAGACTATTGCCAATGTTTCTATTTCCTCTGAACTGCAGGATGCTTTATTGAAGGCTGGTGTTTTATGGTATGTCCTCTTCAATTATTGTTTTATTGGATAAAGTTTTTGGTATGTATTTCAAATTCTCAACCATAGGTTTGTGGGAGGGTGAGTTCTAGAGGTTAAATAGGATAGTAGCTTCAGTAAGTACTTAATTGAGTAGAGCTTGTTAAATAACTTAAATTTGTTTACTGTTATAATATAAGCACTGCCTAAAATAAACTGAATACTGTTTGGATAGACACACAGCACTTATGCTTGTATAGAATTTTGACATTGTTCTGGCCTTAGGGTAATCTAAGGTCTGTTTGGTTTCTATATCTAATGGAGTTAGTACACTTTCCCTGACAAAATCACACTTCTCAACTCAATTTTTCCCAGAGCAAAAATTTTTGCCAGTGGCCAAACTCCATTTCACTTTCAATGCAAATAGGCACTAAATGCAGTAGGTCTGCATAAGCTTCTATTTAAAGCTTATGAAAATAAGCTTAAGGCAACTTATTTGGGTGGCTAAAACTGTCATAAATGATTCATTAGGTAAGCCTATGCAGTATGTCTTCATAAATGCTTATTGCAATAGGTAAGCCCAAATAAGCTTATCCTGATGGGGTTATAGTCTCTGGCTTATGGATGCTTTAAGCTTTAGCAAGCGAGTTGAGTCATAATTCTGCCATTTGAATTATTAGTTTGTAAATACACATTCAAATAATATTCAGCTTGGATTGTAGAAAATGAAGAACTTCTAGCCTGTTTACATTATTTGAACCCCCATGCACTATAATGACTTGTTTTTAAAAGAACCAGTTCTCTTTATCAGTACGGCTAAAAATGAAATGGTCTTATTAATTGTAAAAGAATACTGCATTCAAGTTAATTGGACTGGTTGGGTCTTATGGGAATTTCCTTTTTTCCTTGTCTTTATGTTATTGCTTACAGTTTTGTGTTTGGTCTGGAGTTCTCTTGTATAGTAGTATTTAGTAAACGATCCTTTTATTTCTTTTTGGAACCTGAATTCATGCTGATTTGTTATCTTATTAAATGGGATGCACTGATCACTGAGCCAAGTTGACCAATCTCGTAAAAGCTCTACACCTCTAGCTTTTCATTCAGTAGGCATAAGAAAAGAAATCTACCTAATAATATCATCTGACCCTCTTATGCATTGAACCCCAAGACACTATTATTTTCCTTCTAGTATTATAATATAAAATTTACTTGTCTTGGCATCTCAGTTTGTCCTTGTCATCATGAAGTATTGACATTTCGAGATGTGTATTAGTCAATGAGCTTTAACTTGTATATGTTGATTGTTGACTGTACTTATTTGTCGCATATAAAGGATTTTTTTTTTATCCTGCTAGAAAATATTTTTTGAACTTATCCATTTAATATGGTTCATGATAGGTACCTTTTGCCACTGCTGCTTCAGTACGATGCAACTGCAGAAGAATCCGATGCAACAGAATCACATGGTGTTGGGGGTAGTGTTCAAATTGCCAAAAACACGCATGCCATAAGAGCATCTGTGGCTTTGTCAAGGCTCAGCGGTTTGTGTGGTGATGGGAGTTCAATACCTCACAATCAAGCAGCTGCTGACGCCCTCAGAGTTTTGCTAACTCCCAAGCTTTCTAGCATGTTAAAAGATCAAATGCCCAAAGATTTACTGTCCAAATTAAATGCAAACCTGGAGTCACCAGAGGTGATTTTTTCTTTTCTCCTCCTCATCCTTTACCTTGTGCAAGGAAGAATTTTTTTGACAATGGCACTTATTTTCTTGTTTGCAGGACTATTATTAGAACAAAAATGAGAATGAATGTTTTATTTGTAAAGGTGTTAATCTCCCATTGCACATGTCTGAAGTTTAAGTGCCAAATCTGTTTGACAACAAAATATATGCTTATAACTATTTGTAGCTAAGTTTCCATAGGTGTCCGTTTTGAATAAGTCAGAACAGATTATTGTTTAGAATGGATAAATAAATAGTTGATCAATTAATGATGTTAATAAAATCAGCATGCTGAGACGAACAAACTGTCTGGCTGGCTGATTTTGAGTTGTAGATAAGAACCAGACATTTTGGAAGAATAAACTTTGAATTAAATCAGTAGATAAGAAATTTTGGAGAGAAAATAATAGCTGATTTTGAGCTGGAGATTAAAAAAAATTGTCATTTTGAGAGAAAGAACTTTGGATAAAATCTGAGAGCTGAAGAGATCTGCAAGACTGGTAAGGGGGGATGGGCCCTCTGATCAAGGAACCTGAGAAATTAAATGTATAGCTCCTTTTGTTACTTAAAACTGATTTTGAGCAATACTATTAGAACCTTAAATTCATTTTGAGCTTGCTGCTACACTACTTGCTAGTTGATACAGTTATTAAATTTCAAAAATAGATACAATGAAGTTGCTAAAATACTTGCACCCCTGGTTACAGTAGCATAAGTGGCACCCCCCCTCCCCCTCTCCCAAAAAAGAAGAAAATACCCAAAAGGAAAGTGTACCTGACTATTGTTTGATAGTCTACAAATTAGTTTATATGCTTACTATTTCTTTTAGCCACTACTTTTCCTGGCCATTTAATAGATTCTGTCTAATAATTACTTGTGGTGTTTGATGAGATAAGCCAAGAATTCCTAACAGATAATTATCTGCATTCTGATAATGTTTCAACTTTTAAGCTAATAAAATTAACCGGTTTCTCTTTTAGTTGTTTTCACATGTTGATACTGTCTTTTGAACACTGCAGATTATCTGGAACTCTTCAACACGAGCAGAGCTGCTGAAATTTGTGGATCAACAACGTGCAGCTCAAGGTCCTGATGGTTCATATGATATTAAAGATTCGCATGACTTTGTCTACAAAGCACTATCAAGAGAATTATTCATTGGCAATGTTTACTTGAGAGTCTACAATGATCAGCCAGACTTTGAAATTAGTGAACCAGAAGCTTTTTGTGTTGCTCTAATTGATTTCATATCTTATCTTATTCACAATCAATTTGTTGAAGATGCTGATCATAACATTGAAGACACCTCTAATTTCATTCAGACCTCTGAGCATCTTGACACGGTTGTCGATGGGTCTGTAAATGAACAGCAAGTCATAGATAATTCCAACGCAGTGTCTGAAGAGCAATCTGTAGGGAAGGAAGAGCTTGAGCTGATTAAAAATCTTCGGTCTGCACTGACCTCCCTCCAGGTTAATTCCTAACTGCCTTATTATGTATCAAAATGTTTTTATTCAGCATGTCTGACTAATCTCATTTATTTTCTGCAGAACCTTCTGACTAATAATCCAAATTTGGCATCCATATTTTCTAATAAAGAGAAGTTACTGCCTCTTTTTGAATGCTTTTCTGTACCCGAAGCATCAAACAGTAACATTCCTCAACTTTGCCTTGGAGTGCTGTCACTCTTAACAGCACATGCTCCTTGTTTGCAAGCCATGGTTGCAGACGGATCTAGTCTTCTGCTTTTATTACAAATGCTTCATTCATCCCCAAGTTGTCGTGAAGGTTCTCTTCATGTTCTCTATGCATTGGCAAGTACGCCAGAGCTGGCTTGGGCTGCTGCCAAGCATGGTGGTGTTGTCTACATTCTTGAATTGCTATTGCCTTTGAAGGGTAGAAAACTTGTACTTCTTAGTTGGTCATATTTATTATTCTCATTTCTACAATCTGTTTGCAGATTTATAAATATTTATAATAGCTATAATTTGATGCAGAAGAAATTCCTCTCCAGCAAAGAGCTATGGCAGCCTCCTTGTTGGGGAAGCTTGTTGGCCAACCAATGCATGGACCAAGAGTTGCTATAACACTTGCAAGGTTTCTTCCAGATGGCCTTGTATCAGTAATTAGGGATGGACCTGGTGAAGCTGTTGTAGTTGCCCTTGAGCAGACTACAGAGACACCAGAACTTGTATGGACACCAGCTATGGCAGCTTCCTTATCTGCACAAATTTCAACTATGGCATCTGAGCTATACCGTGAACAGATGAAAGGTCGTGTTGTTGATTGGGATGTACCAGAGCAGGCATCTGGACAGCAGGAAATGAGAGATGAGCCACAGGTATCACCTAATATATGTGATGTATGGAATTATTTTTTGATAAAATGATGTATAGAATAATATATTTTCTCATAAATGGACTCAAATTTTTTTGTGGGTGCAGGTTGGTGGCATCTATGTTCGGCTGTTCCTGAAAGATCCCAAATTTCCTCTGAGAAACCCTAAAAGGTTCTTGGAAGGTCTACTAGATCAGTATTTGTCATCCATTGCTGCCACGCATTATGAGGCACAGACTGTTGACCCAGAGCTTCCTTTGCTTCTGTCCGCTGCATTGGTTTCATTACTCCGTGTGCACCCTGCTTTAGCAGATCATGTTGGGTATCTTGGATATGTTCCCAAACTAGTTGCTGCTGTTGCATTTGAGGGAAGGAGAGAAACAATGGCATCAGGTGAGGTAAACAATGGGAAATATGCAGACCAAACATATGATCCGGAAACAGAAGAGAACACACAAACTCCTCAAGAACGTGTGCGCCTGAGCTGTTTGCGTGTCTTGCATCAGCTTGCAGCTAGCACCACATGTGCTGAAGCCATGGCAGCAACAAGTGTGGGAACACCCCAGGTATCTTACAAAACATTCCATATGAACTTGTTAATTTATTGTCCTTTGTGCTGGTTATTGAATGCCTGTTTTTTATTAAACCATAATACCCCCCCCCCCCCCCCAATGGGAGCCTGCCGAAGAATATAGTATTTTGTCTAGTTGGTTTATACCTTACTATTTTGAGCAAAATTCCTTACTGTTTATGATCATTGTTAAGATGTCTCACATTGGCTAGGAATTTAGCCAAAATATTCCTTCTAAGATTTGGGTAATCCTCTTCCTTTGAGCTAGTTTTTTGGGAGTGAGTTAGGTCTAGTTTTCTAATATTCCTTCTAATGTTGGTCCACTTGTAGATGTTCAATTCTGCAAATTTAAGTATCAAATGTTCAGTCCTGGGTGTGAGGGAGGATTTTAAGATGTCTTACATTGGCTAGGAACATGGTCAAAATACTCATTATAAGGCTTGGGCAATCCTCCTTACTTGAGGTAGCTTTTGGGAATGAGTTATATCCAGTTTTCAGTATTTTTCTCTATGTAAAGAAAAAGAAAAAATTAATGTACCTGCAGTTACAGAGGTTACCACCATTACTCTTGCTTGTCTTTCATGAGAATATTCTTGGTTCATCGCAACAATTGTCCCTCTCTAATACTTGTTTCCCCGAAATCTCTCTGGATCTGAGTTTGTTCATCTTCAAATTCCATCAAGTGTGTGATCTTGGTGCACCAGGTTTAGAAGCAACTATTGACTAATTTCAACAGTCTCTTAGCTGCTAATTTTAATTTTAAACTTCTGAGCAAATAAGCCTCAATGGCAAATGTGAAGACTTACAGTTTAATTGTAGGAAAAAGCCTGCTACTATGGAGAAACTTTGTTTTTTATGACCTCTGCTACTATTTATTTATTGGGGGAAAAGAGAGAAGGGGGGGCGGGGGGAGGGAGGTTAGATATTCTCCTGTCAGGGATGAAGGTTAATGTTGACAAGGGGAGGACTTCCCATTCTGCTGATAGTCAAAAGAGAGAAGGGGGGGCGGGGGGAGGGAGGTTAGATATTCTCCTGTCAGGGATGAAGGTTAATGTTGACAAGGGGAGGACTTCCCATTCTGCTGATAGTCTCATACTTCAAGCAAAGTTTTATATTCTTTTTGATAATGTAACTATACTTGTGTTGCTGGTACTTCCATTATCTGTTCTGTATTATATCACTTGCATTGTTCTAATTTTAAAATGTCTTTGACCAAGCAGAAGTTTTATTGATTTATTATTTAAATTTCTTCTTCCAGGTTGTTCCACTACTAATGAAAGCTATAGGGTGGCAAGGTGGAAGCATTTTAGCTCTTGAGACCCTAAAACGTGTTGTGGTAGCTGGAAATCGTGCCAGGGATGCTCTTGTTGCACAAGGACTTAAGTGAGTAACTGATTCAATATTTTATGACTTGTAGGTCCAAATTCATGAAAAGTTTGCATTAGCTGCAGACAACTTCCAAAAGATGCAAATGATTTGAAGTCATGTTTATTATTTGTTTGCTTTTATGAAATCCTGGTTTAAGTCATTTGAATTCCCCTTGTTTTGTAGATTTGAAGTTCAGTCATGATAGTGATGTATGATGAAGAGTTTGAAATTTGAGTCAGCTGTTAAATATAGTGAAGTCTAGCATACTGCTTCGTTTAATGTTTCTTCAACAAGGATTAAGAAAGTTACTGAATACCCCTTAATTTTACAGAAATATAATTGCATTTTATTAAATTAGTGTCTCAACCATTAATGCCCTCTGTCACTTTTTGCATAGTGAAGATACCAAGAGACAAGGCTAATATTGAGAAAAAAAATCAATACCTTGGAGTAAAGTAACAAGATAAAATGAAACAAATTTTATCATGGCTCTAAAATTGAGGGGAAAATATCAATTCCTTATTTTTTAAGTTTACCTTTCTTATGGTCCTGAAATTTGAGTTATTGTGTGTATCACACTTTACCTAACCTGTCTGTATTTGGTTCTGAATTTTTTCACTATTTGTAATGGGATTGTTGAAAGATGTTTGGATGGTCTATAATGAATGGAAAAGATGATTCTAAAATGTGAACAAAATGAATGCAGCTGTTGGGAAGGTCATGAATGACTTTGGAGCCCCATAATCGTTTGCTTTGAACTGCTGCATGCTTAAGAGTGTCTTGTGTGTTTATGAGACTAGGATGACGAACTCTCTCAATGCTAAAATAAATTTTGCTGACAATGCAGAGTTGGGCTTGTTGAAGTACTTCTTGGTCTTCTTGATTGGAGGGCTGGTGGAAGAAATGGATTTTCTTCTCAGATGAAGTGGAATGAATCTGAAGCATCCATTGGCAGGGTGCTTGCGATTGAGGTTAGAATCTTTGTCGATTATGTTCTTCCTCAAGAATGTTTCTTACATGTTTTCTTCGTTTTAAGTATTTTCTGTATCTTTTGTTTTTTCTTATATAGCAACTGTCTTTCTGGAAGTTCTCTGGACCACTTATCAATCAAACATGTACATTTTGTTTGTATGCCTATGGCTTTCCATTTCCCATTTCTTTACTCCAACTTCTTGCACTTCAAAATAATAATTGTTGCACCTACGTGAGAGTCTAGATTTTTTATTTCTTTCTGCAAGTACTTTATTTCTTGTTAATATAGTTACAAAATTTTACAAACGTTAAAGAATGTTCTTGTAGTTATAGATGTTTCTGAAAAGAATTCTATATTGATTAATTTGTACCAATTTTCTGTTGATGGATCTCATTTGTTGCTGACAAGTTACATGTGTATGCTGAATCAGGTGTTGCATGCCTTTGCTACCGAAGGAGCCCATTGCACTAAAGTGCGAGAAATATTGAATAATTCTGATGTGAGTCTCAACACATCTTGATTTGTCATAACATGGTTTTTTTAGTTTCTAACTTTTGCCTCTTGGCACTTCAATGCTGGTTCTGCATTTGTTGCGTGTATAGCATCCATATCAAAGTTTTGACCTTTTGCAATCCGTGTGCCTTCCAGGTTTGGAGTGCGTACAAAGACCAGAAGCATGATCTCTTCCTTCCTTCAAATGCTCAATCTGCAGCTGCTGGCATTGCTGGTCTCATTGAGAATTCCTCGTCAAGACTCACCTATGCCCTTACTGCTCCTCCACCACAATCTGCTACTTCTAGACCTCCTCCATCATCTTCGTCTGACTTCAATGGAAAGCAGGATTAAATTTTATAGTACAAAAATAAAATCATTTTTACATGATGGAGCATATAGCCAAGCCTTACACTTGTAACTTACCTGTATAGTACACTGTACAGTTTTGTTGTCTACTTCTACTTGCTCCTGGGATAGCAACTGGGAAGCATGTGCAATTTTCTGAGTTATTCGTTTGTGTAAAGAGGGACTCTCCACCTTCCCTCCCTCCCGTTTTCCCTTGTAAATTGGATTATGTATTTACCAATTTGCTGCAAAATAGTGAGGTGATTTTGCATATTTCGTGTAAGTTGACTTTTATTTGTGGTAGTGTTGACATGATCACTTCTTCACATTGCTGAAGCCGGAGCTAAGCTGACCATTAGTTCTGAATTGAATAAATCCACAACCCGGTAATTTAAATAAACCCTGTTTGGTTAAAATTTGTTGTTGCGTGTTGGGCATGCTAAAGATGATATCTCATTTGGATTGTTTATTTGGAGGGTAAATGTTATTTGTAAATTACTCATTTATTTATTTTACGATAAACAATTAAATTAATATATATATATATATATATATATATATATATATATATATATATATATTGCTCAATAAATTTGAATGCCAGTTTTGTTTGTCTGCCCATTGTTCAAGTTATTTGAACTCGAATGCTGAGCCACATTTGAAGATTGCAATTAAAGCAGGTTAAACAAGGTTTTAATTGAAATAAGCCTTATTTATTTCTTAAATTTAAGATGTAAATGTGGTCTATTTGTTAGACTCGTCTTTTTCTAAGATATAGTTTAGTCGTTTTTTTAGAAAAATAAATAAATAAATCTAACCTTAAAACTTATTTTGTTCGAAGATCTTTTAAATAGGTTCTCTGACATGTAACTGATAGGTTAAAAGATTTATACCCCATGTATGATAAGTATGTAACTTTTATATATATTTCAGCTGAAATTTAAATAATAATAATGATTATGATGATGTTCCATTATTATTCTTACCTCTGCTACTTAATTTAACTAGTTAAATTTAAATGATTTTTTAGATAACTTAAAGTATGATCATTTTAGTTAAATAAATTTTTAAAAGTCTTAATCTAGGTTAGTAAATGAGCCTAATTCAGGTTAGCTTAATGCAGTTCAAGTCGTAAGCTTTCTACAAATCGTCCCATCACTCCCATTCATCAAATTTTTAAGTGGCTAAAAGTCTCTTCCAAAAATTCGGATCCAATTAAAGAAAGAAAAAGAGTTTTCTTCAAGAATTGGGGTTTACTTTTCGATCCCATTTTTTCTTTTTACACCCTTTTTTCTGGAAATTTGTAAATTGAAAATTTGTAAATTTTTATCTTATTTTATTTTTTTAATATATATTCCGTAAATTAGTTTATGAAATATAAAAAATTTACGATTAATTTACTACATGTATTTGTTAAAGAATATAATTAAAAAAAAAAATTTAAGAAGTGAAGGGGATGCAAAAAGAAAAACCAGGATGAAAAAAGCAATTCCCCTTGGTATCCAATTTGATCCAATCGACTTGATTTTTGTAGACTGAAATCAACGTGAAGCATCAACTACAATACAAAATGATTGCAGAGGACGATGGTGAAGGATAGCCAAATTTTGTTTCATCAATGATGCATTTTGAATTTACAAAAAAAAAGTATGACAACGAAGAGTTAGGAGAACTAAAGATATAATGTTCAAGTGACCGAATCTGAAAAGTACATGATTGCTATGGTGAATCAGGTTCAGGTAGTGAATGGATAATTTAGTTGTAAAATTTAACCCACTACCCCAACTAACCTTTATCAAGTCTAATCATATCTTAAGTAACTCAGTTAATTTAAATAATATTTTTATGAATCTTATTAACAAGTATCTTAAGAATAATGGTTAGGAAACATTTAATAGACCTTACTAAATGATTCTAATATTTTAAAAGACAAGTATTAAATAATTTTTATTTTTAATTTAATAAATATTTACAAATTTCTGCTTTTATTATCTTAATTGGTGTTTGGTTACCATTTATGTTTTAGAGTTTATTTGGTGATTAAGATAGACGGAAAAAAAGAATAAAATAAAATAAATGTAGACTTTTATCATGTCTTTTAAAGTATTTAAGATAAATTAATGTAATGATAAGTTAAGAAATAAATTATATATAAATAATAAAAATTATCTTTTCATTAAAATTATATACAATTTTTCTAAAAGCTTTTAAATTATTTTTGTAAATTTTAACAAAAATTCTATAAAATTAAAAAGTAATAAAATATTAAAATTACTTTATGAAATAAAAAAAATTATGGAATAACTATATAAATATAAAATATTATAAATCAATATTAAATATATTTCTATAAAATTAATATCAAAATAAATTATTAAATATATTTTTATTAAAAACTCAAATTATATTTTAATAAAATTAATAAAAAATCAACTTCACAATGTTTAATTTAATAAGAGTTTAAAGTATACAATTATAATTTTCTTTAATTTCTTAAAAATTCAAAATACAAAATTAGTATTAAAATTAGAATTTATAAAATCAATATAAAAATAATTTACAAAAGTAATTTTTTATAAAATTATATTTATAATTTAGGAAAAGAGTGTATGGAAAAAAAAAATAGTTATCCTATTCTAACTTCCATTGTTAAGGATTTTAACTAGAAAAACAGAATAGGTTACATAATAAAATAAACTATCCTATCATACTGATTCAACAAACACACAAAGAAAAAGTAAAAGAAAATAAATTATTTTATCTTATATTTTTATCTAACCCTCAGATCAAATTAACCTTGATTGGTAACTCAAATAAGATTAATTAAATCAAAATTGTGATTCCTTCTTCTGAAAAAAAATCATTAATGCATATAGGCAACTATATCATTAAGAGTAACATAATTTTCACACCTTATTTTTAACATTCTTTATTATTTTTAAATTTTTTATCTTTTATTTAAGATTGTTTCAAATGTATTAAAAAAATAGTTAATGTTTTTATTTGTGTTAAAAAATTTATTTAATTTTCAATTATATTTTTATATTCTTATTAGTTTACTTTTTATCAAATAATATTTCTGTAAAGAATAAAAATATGATAGAAATAATAATAAATGTTATATTAAAATTTTAAAATAATAATAATTTAAAAAATGATAAATATAAAAGAACCGACATTATTAATTAAACTTTATATGTAACTTAACTCATTAATTAAGAAGTGGGACTCACTTTATTTTGTGAAGCAAACATGTATTTTAATTAATAGTAAATAATGTATTAATATATGTACCCAATCTTTGAAAGGGAACTTTGAGCTTAAAAATGGATCTTTCTTAATGGTTATTGCTCTTTAATTTCAAAATGAGAGGGTAGTGTATATGAAAAACACTTTTAACGTCTGAGTGTAAAGGGTATGATCGATAAATAAAAACAAGAATTTTCTTACAAATATAAGAGATAAAAAATTTATATTATCAGCATTCTTCATATCTTTAATAAAAGCATTGACATTGCATATTATAAAGTAAGTATGCAAAGTCTTATATTTGTCTCGGTTTGCATTAACGGAGGAATATTTAGAACATGATCCTCGACAGTTTTAGAAGGTCTAATTTGAAGAGGAAAAGAGATAGAGATTAAAAGAGAAGATGAAATGAAGTGGAGAAAATAGAGAGAAAAAATGGGGAAAAGGAGGAGAAAAAATAGAAAAAACTTTTACCTAAATGTTTAACAAATTTTTAGAAATCTTGTTAGAATTAACGTGGCGGTGATATTAACGTATCCGTAAAATTCATCAATTAACGATGTGAATTAAATAATTATCCATTTGTAGACATAAGATGAACCATAAGTATAGATATTATACATCTATAAAAGTTTAATTTCATTACTTTTTGTTTTAGTGATAGTTTTGAAGCTTTGAGTATAAATGTTATATATATAAAGAGAAAAGGAATTAAATTTTTATTTACATACGTTATATTAAATATTACATTCATAATAATTTAAATGAAATGTAATTTTTTATCCAACCATTGAATTAAATATTTTTATTATATAAATCATGTTTGTATTTATAATTTAAAATTAATCTAAAAGTATTTGATAATTCATTAAATACGTTTAATCAACTTAATATATATTTTAAAATATATGAAAGGAATAAAAATTTGATTATGAATTTTTTTATTTTTTTTAACAAAAGTAAGAATATCTATTTTATGTAAAAGTATTGAAAGCAAATATATCAAACATTAGATCTAATCATCGTCAAAACTATTATGTGACTTAAAAAACTTTTTAATCATAACCATTCAACATATAGTTATACAATTTAAATTTTTTATTCTTAATTTTATATAAAAATTATTTTCTCACTTGCTAAATTATATATGAATCAATTACACAAGTATATTTTGCTAAAGTTAGTCTGTTAAAGAAATTTTTAAAAACTGTTGACTGTCAAAGATTTATTACATATATCAAATTTTAAAATGTTTCACATACTTTAGAAAGATTTTAATATTTTATTAATTAAATTCAACTTAAAAAGTATTAAAAAATATATTATGTTTTATATTAAAAGTATTGAATAATTATTAAATCATTTTAAAATTTATAAAATTTTATAAACTTAATATACGTAATAAAAATTTTCTGGAAATCAATGAAATTTAATATTTTAAAATATTATTTAAAATTACTGTACCTTTGTCAATAAAATTTGATAAAATAACTTTAATAAAAATCATGATAAATATCATTTTATATATATATATATATATATATATATATATATATATATATATATATATATATATAAAAGTATACTCATATTTGTCAATTGATACAAAACATAAATATAAATTTTTAAACTTGTTGGTAACTTGGTATGGCTTTTAAAACTCAAAAAGATCATAGACGAACAAAGATATTTTCCTCTAAACACGTTTTAAAAAACTCATTATAGTAATCATCAATTTAGTTAAAGAGTAGATATTCAAATATGCAATCCTATGCTAAACCAAAAATAATATCTTGAACTTTATTATTTAATGTAATTTTGTGTTTTGCAATCATATTTTTGCATCGAGGTTGTATTTGATAATTAAATAAGTATTTTTCTTATGGTAGTCATTTAACGGATCAAAACATAATTATAACTAGCAGTAACATGCTGCCCTCGTATGCATGTAAATGATTCTTATCTTTAAACGCTTTTGATTGTTATGGTTTTTTATAATTATAAAAGTAAAAAAGAGAGTTGATGCCTAAATTCAAAAATATTATTGAATAGATAATTATATTTCTTAAACATGTTATAGAAATTTAAATTTTGATTATGTATACAAAAGTTTTTTTGAGAGAGATAATTTATTTTAACAATTTTTACACCAAAATAGTAAGTATTCCATGTACTCCTACAATATTTATACATTCACATAAAATTCAAATAGATACCGATTTTAAAAATATTCATGAAAAGATTGTTATTAATTATAAATACAAATTAAAATATAAAAACACATACATTTGAAACTTTTAATTTTAAAAATAAAAAACAGTTTGATAACAAAATATTATTTTAATAATAAATTTTAAATATCTTTTCATACAAAATGTTAATTAAAGAAATTTAACTTATCAAAATAATTGTAAAGTATACATTTACAAGAACTGATAATTTTATATTTTTATAGTAATTTATATTTATATATATTTTAAATTTAATAATTATAAATTTTTTATTTTTAAAAATATAAAAAAATTAATATCTATATTTATATAATATTAATTAATATAATAATCTGTGTGATTATATTATATTATGTTTAAGGATATATATGTTACGTGATAATACATTTCTTTTTTCTTTGTCTATAAATTTAAAATATATTTTAATATATAAAATTTTAAAAAAATTCTTTACCGAAGAACAGGAAATTTTTATTTTTTTTTAAATATTATCAACATATAAAACAATTATTTTCGATGCATTTATTCAAGCTCAACCTGCACGATCAAAAGGATGCAAACAATTAGCAAAAATTGTCAATCTTCCTTTATTATTCTAAAAAATTAACCTGTTAAAGCACCAGTTTAATGGGGGTTAAGCAGTTTATTGTTTTGAGAAAGTAAAATTTAAAAAATATGAAATATCCATCACACACTTTCTAAAAATGTCCAATGAAACTGATATGATGTATATGGTCCTGAAGAATGCAGCTCCTAGCTCTACTAATAAGAAGAGTCAATAAGAATGAGGTTGGCTTAATAAATAAGATGAAGTAGTAGCGATCATATACGTGGGTGGGGTACGGTTCAACAAACTAACCTACTCTTTATGGAGACCCATAAGAAAGAAACTTCTTCAGGTAATAATAGGATATTGTTTTGATGGACATTTTACTATTTTTGTTAGGTATTCTCCCTCCTTTGTTATATGCCACATGATTTTTCTCATTCTCTCAACCGTCTTTCATTAATGGTATTATATCAAGTTTTGTCCACAAATTAATGTGCTACGCGCTTATACATGCCTCTTACCATTATTTTCTCAGCATTTAGCAATGGCAAGAAAGTTCATTTGTCAACGTTACACCTTTAATGAACACACTACACACTCATTTTGCTGTCATTTTTTCTTTTAATTTTTTTAATGGATGTCAAATAACACTTCATAAAAATTTTAATTTGTTAACTAGTGCTTTTAAAAAAACCGTTTAAGGAATTAAAACTATTTTTTTTATTTTGAAATAGCATCTTAATAATATTTTTTTTATTTTTTTATTTTTTAATCAGTGTTATTTTTTTAGAAATTTTTAATGATTTCTTATTAAAAATATATTGATAATATTGAATGTTATAACTTTTCATAAAAAAATTATTATTTATTATTATATATTTTTAGATACACGTTAAAAAATGTTTTTATTTATTATTTTCCCTTTTTTTATTGTGTGCGTGTGGCAGCTATGTAAATGATCATAAGATAACCACCCAAGCAAACGGAAATAAACACGAATTATTTTATGTTAATTGCGCCACGTTATCTATTTTACACTCCATTGAAATTATTAATTAGCCAACACATGAAGCAAGGAGGAGATGTAATTACACAGTGAAAGATATATTGTATCCATTTAATTTGGTTTAGATTTTGAACAAATGAATTTTATCGATTTTTAATTTTATGAAAATCAATCACTGAAATCCAAAATCAAAATCTTACGATAAAAAAATCAACCATAGAGAAATTTATATTTGTAAACACGAGCAGATTTTCAAAATTAAATCAGTTTCAAATAATAGTTACAATGACATCTATATATATTATATATATTTTTTTTACTAAAAATGTCAGATTACATTCTTTTAATTAAAAATGTCATATAATATTTTTTATTTTAATTTTTATAATATTCATTATTTTATTTATTTTCATTTATTCTATATTATTACAATAAAAAATATTTTTAAATTTTTAACCAGTACATAAATTTATAGGATATAAAATCGATAAAAAAAAACTATTACAATTGATAACTTTTTATTTGAGAATTTGTGTAAATTTAGAGTAGATGTTATGAATAAATTATTTTATGAGATTTAAAATATAAATTATTTTATTTATTAATTTTTATATATTTAATAATTATTATAGTATGAAAGAATATATTTAAATATGTTTAAAAATTAAATTCTAATACTTAATTTATTTTATCCTTTATATAGTATATTAATTTAGACTTATAAATGTTTATAATATTCAGTTATTTAAATTTTGAATGATAAAAAAAATTATTTTAATTTATATCTTAATACAATGATTCTTTGATGTTATTTAAATAATTTATTTGAAGTTGTAAATTTTTTATATTAAATAAATTTAAGTATTAAATAAATATTTGATATTTTAAAATAATTAATTTATTAAACTATAATATAAATAAAAAATAATATTAATATATTTTAAAATAATTAATAATATAAAATAATATCATAATTTTATAAATGATTAGATCGTACGGATACAAAATATAAAATTGAAAAATAACTGAAATCTACGTTTCTAAATTTTAATATTATATACTACTGTAAATATTTTTAAAATGTGTTAATTTCCACCATTATTCAATTTTAATATTATAAGCAAGCAGGCTTTAGATTTGATTTTGAATGATTTGACACAAATGAAATATGATGCTATCAACCTTATCAAATTTACATACACTAATAAGAGAATTCCTCGAGTTTCATCAAATTAAGCATAATATTTTGCTTTATAGTTATTTCTTTACTTTTCACTTTTACCATATTCTTAGTATAATATTAATTTGAGGTGTAACATATTCTTTCACACAGTAGCGTTAGAGTTTCTCCATAAATAGGATTGGCAATTGAGTCAATTCTATCTCTTTCCTAAGCACATGCAAGCAACCATGTATGATCTTGACGTAAATCCGTCATATCTGAACCTAAACTGGGTTATCATTTTTATTTTTTTGTTTTGGTAGACAACTTATCTTTGAGTTATCAGCATATCTCTGTCATTACTCATTAACAGTAGATTATTAACCTATTTAATTCTGACAGGAGGGTCTGGTTTGGAACATACGAAAACAACAAAATAATCAAGAAAATTTTTTTTGGTATGTTTTTCTTACAAAAGTTATGTTTCTGTGTAGACAAAATAGTGAAAGTATTACATAATTAGTAGATAAGGGCGTATAATTTCTTGGGTTGATGAGGCTTACTTCTAACTTTTATAGCTGAAAAACCAATGTAACAAGGCAAAGCTTAACTATAATACATTGCATATTAGTATAATTACTAAATTATATTTATGTATATTTTATTTCTATAAGTATTTTTTTTAGAAAATAATTGTACTTAAAAAATACAATAAAGTTTTGAAGTGATGGATACCTCTTCTAATAAATATTTGAAATTTAGTTTATTATTTTGTAGAAGAGTAATCTCCCCACCCTGGGCCATGCTTTTAGTTAGGTAAGTATGATTATGGTCGTAGATCTCCAAATTTTTCTAGGTCCCACCTTTATATAAATTTATTTTTTGTTTAATATTAATCAATATATTATTTAAAAATAAGTTATAATTGGTCAATACACAATGCTATTTTTCCCCCAAGACTTCAATAGTAGATATATAGTTTAACTAGCTTTAGGATCCTTTTATTCCGTTGATAAATGCACAAATATGATCATTATAAATTTTAAGTATTTAGGATAATAATAGATTTTCATACACAGATCATTTAAATATTAGTACTAGACTTACATTTTAGTCCAAAAATAATTTGTTGTTTGTATATTATTATCAATAACAGATTTAATATTACGTAACAAATAATTTGTTAAATATTTATATAATTAATTATAACATTTTCTGTTTAAAACATTTTATCTCAAAAATAGAAAATAATTAAAAAAGAATTTATAATTTATAATACATTAAAATCTTTTAATAATTTTGCTTAAGATGATAAAAATTGCATTTATAAACAAGATACCGCTGTCCTATATGTATTAAAATTTCAACTTATTATTGAGATGGTTAATGGCGAATTTTCATGGAAGAAGTCGTCCGATGTATGAGGATTTTTCGATCCTTTTCAATTGAAAAAATTGGATGAAGATTAATCAGATTTATCTTTTAGTTATATTAATATATAATATATGGATAAATTTAAACTGTTCAAATTTTATAAAGCGACTAAAAACCAATTATTATACATTTTTTCAACTAAAGAAAATTCTACTGACACATAATGGATTATTAGAGATAGTTATGGGAAGAAATGTGTGGTACACTTGCTCTTCAATTAATTTAAAATTTAATAAAATTAATTTTAAATTTAATTATTTTTAAAGTATTTATGCCGGTGAATCTAAATTAAATATTTTTTAAATATTTAATTTAAAATATAAAATGAATCCTTTTAACCTATTAAATAAACAAACAGATATCTACTCTACTCTTTTAAATACTTTTATGTTAGGTAAAATTATTGGAAAACAAAAGATACCTCGCTAAAAGTATGAAAAAGTAGTAGAAAAATCTTTAACATTATGTATTTTTTTATAAAAAAAAAACATAAAATTTAACATTGTCCACATATATTTATAAAAATATTTTTAAAATATTTATTATTATTTACAATTTTTATATTATAAAAATTACACACCTTCTTTTATATAATTAACTAAATTCTAAATACATGTAAAAGATCACATAATTATTTAAGTTTCAAATCATCATATTGTTACAATTATAATTATGATAATAAAATTTATTTAATTTTTTCTATATTTTTTAATTATTTGATGTACAATTTAAATAGATAATATTTTTTATTCATTCAAAATTTTATATTTTTAATTTTATCAGATATTATTTTATTTTAAAAAAATTATTTTTTATTGTGGCGATGTTTTCATGCTATAGAATCTATTAATTAACAAAATTTTTCATTCACATTTAACAAAATATATTATAATAAATAATAATATTTTTTAAAAATAAAAATATATATCATAAAAAGATAAAAAAATAATATTTTATTATAAATAAAAAATTATTAAAATATATAAAAATAAAAAAATGAACTAAAAACTAAAATTTTAAATATTAACAAAAATTAAAATTAATTTTTTTTTAATAATTATTATAATAACTATTATATTAAATAAAGTTAAAATAAAATTTATATAATTTTTTTAATTTTTTGTAATTGAGATACACATAAACCATCCTGTTTATACGGCAATATATTAATAGTAGATAATAGATATTAGAAAGAAAAAATACTTAGCATTCCTTGATGTCCAATTTAGAAACCATCATGTGGCGAAGTATCTTGGTCCCAGCTACATTATCTGTACACAGTGGCGTCCATATGATCATGCTGCAACTCCAACTCATCCCAATTCTTTCATCACCTGCTTGCTATAAGCATAATATTGCCTCCCAATTACCATTCCATCTCGTCAAGCACAACATCCAAATAATAATTAATCTGATTTTAAATATTTTAGGGTTTAGGGTTTATTTTTATTTTTATTTAGGGTTTAAGGTTTAGGGTTTATTTACCCTAAACCCTAAATCCAAATAGAATTTTTATTTTTATTTAAATATAATAATAATAATAATAAGATTGATATGTCCCTTGATTGATGATAATGTTACAAGATGGAGATCGTTGATGGATTTAAAAAAAATGTTTTTTTAAAAAAATATTTCAACATTTAAAAATTTTGTAATATATATAAGATAAGATAAATTACATGTGTATTTGAAGTTTAGCCTCTCTGATTATAATAGTTTGACATACATTATATTTCTGCTAATTAATGTAAGCAATATAGTGTGGTCTTGTAATTGTCAAAGTCAAACTGTTTCAGTAATAATTATACTGTTTGCGTAGTTGGAAGTAATTTTCTTAAATACTGTACAAACATTGGAGCTGTGGGGTATATCAAATGTGATGGGTGACGTTGACCTCATTGCACAAGCTAAATTCGCAGTGGTGGTTACGGCTTGGTCTTGGAAAATTCGACGGTAAATATTTTCCTGGGAATGGGATCAAATAATAATAATAGTGGAAACAAACAACAACAAAGAGTAGGGTTTATTAGGGGAGCAGTAAAAACAAATTGAAATTGCTTTGCTTGGCAAACCGTTTCTATGATACAGTGATACTTGAGAAGTGGAAAATTAGAAAATCACTGGAACCGTGGGAACCGGTAATCTGCATGCTTGCAATCGGAATCCAGCAACCAATATATTCCAATAAAATATTACTTTCTAAAACAAAATTGTACATCTCTTCTATTCATTGGAATTATTTTTACAATTAACAGTACTTTATTAGGAGAATAAAAAAAAGACAAAAACATTTTAGGATTCGATTGTATGAATTTTAAAAGGAAGGAAAAAAGTTTTTAATAAAAATATGTTTACATAATTATAATACTTAAAGATTTTCAAAATAAAAAAAAAACACAAAAAAATGTTTAAAAATATTTCTTAAAATATATATTATAATTTATTTTAAAAAATCTTATCTAAGCTTACCCTTGTTTGATCTTTCCCAACCCCGCCGTCTGGCTTTAAAAAACACAAGGGAGAAAGAGAGGGGCTCCACATCTTAAGGCTGTGATTAAACACAGGGAATGAGATAATGACACCTTACATATTGGTCGCTCTATCACTCTAGGACTCAAATGGGTCTGGTCTTTAAGTTTATGGACCAACTCTACTCACATAAAAAAAATAAAAATCCATTATGACTATTTTAAAACTAAAAAAAAATTATTAAAAAGAGAGAAAATTCTACCTAATTAGCTAAACGGTCCCACGGGGGAAGAGAACCCTAAAGTCTTGTGAGGGTTCCTTCTGTGCATCATAGTTTGCTCCCCCTTAAAATTTTCAAAAATCCGTTAAAATGCAAACTCATTTCAAACGTATGGTTGTATGAATTCCATTCTTTAACTTTGAGCTTAGAAGATAAATGAAAATTTTCTACTAAGAAATTCATTAGTATCTAGTAACAAAAAATGAAGATGAGAATAGTTCAATAAAAAATATATTTATTAGATTGAAGTTGAAATAGCATAATTTTTTATTAATTAAAATTTTTAATTTTTAATTATTTAAATTAAATTATTATATTAAAATAAAGATAATTTTTTTAAAAAAAAAATATTTATATATTTTTATTAAAAAATATATAAATAAAATTATAAGTATTTTGATGATTATATATTAAAAATAAGTTTGATGATTTAATTAATTAATTAATTTAGTTATTATTATATATTTTTAATAAAAATATATTTTAAAATAAATATTTTTGTTTGAAATTCAGTTTTTTAAACTAAGGTACATCAAAGCAATCTATCGATGCACCCACATATCCCATCCAAATAATAAAGTTACCTATAATTAAATAACCTATAGATTTGCAACCTATTAACTAATAAAACAAAAATTGAAATTTATAAAAATATTGGAAAAGAATTTATTTTTTAAATACATATACGATTTAGAAAAAATAATAATATAATTATTATTTATTATAGCTATCTATCTATATTTGTTAATTTAATTAGATACACAGCTACATTTATCAAGAAAATATTAACAAAAGAATTTTGAAGTGTTTTTATTATATAAAGTTTTGCACCGATCTCATTGAATAATACTTATAAGCTTGCTTTTTATCAATAAAATCAGCATTAAATTTTATTTAATAACGTGTGTGTTAACCATAGATTATCAGGCAGATCCAGTGGGACCCACCCAGGAAAAATTGCAAAGCCAGACAATGTATTAATATTTTTGTTGACTACTTTCCAACTGTCGTCCACATTAAACTCACGTCCTTAAACTGCTAGCGGCTTCATTATGAAAATAAGTAATGTGCATTTGCCCTTTCATTCGATTAGGACATTCAAGTATCGTTTAAACTGTTAAAATCATTTTTAAAATTAACAATTAAAAACTTATTAATCATAAGATTACAATTTTTCATACGATTGACACCTGCTTCCTAAACACCTCACTTCCAATATCCCTGTGATTTTCATGGAAACGTCTGGACTGCACTAAAATATGTTTCTTTGAATAGATTTTAAGACCCCAAGGTCAAATACTCTGCCACTACAAAACAAAACTGTTGGTTCACCGGCCCAAACCTTTCAAACTCGATTACAAATCAACATTTATTTTTATGCTTCGGTTACCTAAACAGATCCAATTCCCTTCCCCAGCCAATGCTTATTTTCGGCTTCTCTTTTCTTTTTCTTTTTCACCAATAATCATATTATGAATTACATGCTGAATAGAATAAGAGATTGTAATGTTTATATGTTTGGTTCTCTCACTTGATCAGTTAATTTGTATATTGTCCTTAAATCATAATATATTATTATACAAAGAAATATACTGACAACAAAGATAGGTTTTATATTACTACTTGTTAATATGACATCAATTTTCCGTAATACAAAAAGAATATGACATATCATTTTAATAATATTTTGTGTAAAAAATTCGTTAAAAAACCATAATAAATAATCATTTTTATCAAAAAGTTATTATTGTATTTATATTTTAATTTGAATTGATGGGAATGTTTAATGCGACAATTATTATATTTTATAGTAATAAAAACTTAAATACCTAGCTAAACAAATTTAATTTTTTTCTGTTGAAAAATCTTAAATGACTATTTCTTGTTTCCATAAATCTACAACACCACACACCAAGCCAGAATTAGATCATAAAAAACAGGTGAGTTCGTCAATTACGACATTTATTCAGCAGCTATGATCATAAAGAAATCTTAGATAGGAACAAAAATTTCTCGATCCAAACAAGGGATAGGGAGACAGATATATATCGCTCACCAAAATGTTAATTGATTATAAAATAATTTTAATTTCTTTTACAATATCTTAGAATAATTTCTTTTATTTATTAGATAAAATATTAAATATTTTTATATTGTAAATATTTAAAATTATTCATTTATTTAATATTTTATTTATAAAATATTAAGAAAATGTCACGTTCCTTTTTTCCTTTGATTTTATATGTGCCAAAAAAATATGATCTCACGTAAGGCTTCGGCAAAATAAAATAAACAGAAGAAAGATTTGATTTTGTTTTCTCTATTTTTCTTGTTTTCTTTTGTAGGAGGAAATGGATATTGACCAAGATGAAAATCTTACATTCATGACCATTCTTGAAAGCAATATCCTACTGTATTTTTGTTTTTGGTCATACTATCCTATTGGCTTTAATTTTTTATTTAATGATTTCTTGGGCCTACGTTACCTTCCAAAAACTTTTAACTACTTCGGCTTTTCTCTGGTCGTATTTTACTTCAAATAATCTACCTTCTAGAATACATGTATATACGGACGAGTGTACGCCTCTATTTTCAGATAAAAACAATCTGATTACATATATAAAAAACTATAATTTGATTTTTAATCAATTTTAAAATAATATCAAAATTATACTAATTTAAGTCATATATTTTCAATTTCAATTGTATTAGTTATTTGGTATTTACTTATTTTTAAAAAAAATATCTAAGGGAAGTATCTCAATCTTTATCTGTAAATAAACAAGATATTGTTAATCTTAATATAAATAAAGTTTCAAATTAATATATAAATTGTTTAGTGACTAAATTTTCGTTTAAGATTTAATATTTACAAAATAAAAAATAAAATTCATAATAAATATATACTATATGTAATCTCATTTATTTGTTAAAAAAACACAGATAAAAAATTCAATTATTTCGTTAAGTTATTTAGCAAACTTCCATATGCGACCTTATTTACTCTATCACAGTTATCTATCTTCGTTGATCTTTCCATACGGACAAAATGGTATTATTGGAAGAATAAGAATTAAGAACCTTCCTGCCTTTCTGGTTTCTGTTTTCTTTTCCTAATTCAATTTTTGTATAGTTTTAATTATAAAGGTTACTTTATTTTCAATTTTATTTTTTCAAAAATTATATAAAATAATAAAAATTATAATTTTTTTTTCAAAAACTTTGAAATTAAACAATCAAAAATATATAATATAATATTTTTATATTACAACTAAAAAATAAGATATACATCTTTTATCATATAAAGTAGAAGTGTCTGTCTACAGTGTTTCCGTCTAAACGCATCCTTCATTATCTTCGAATCAATGCTTGACACATGTCCTTTACATTAAGTGTGTGTATTTTGATCTATGAAATAAATGAAACAGCCCAGCATTAGGGTTTGTTTCTATTCTTTCTGCTTCGCTTTCTGTTTTCCACTTTCCACTCTCCATTTTCTTCTTCGCTCTCTACTATATCTGTTACTCTCTACTTTTTGTTTCCCTTTATCTTTGATTGAAGTTTTGGTCTATGAAATAAATGAAACAACCTAACATCAGTGTTTGTTTCTATTCTTTCTGCTCCGCTTTTCGCTTTTTCTGTTCTCCGCTCTATACTCTTTGTCTTCATATATCTTTCATTGAAGATTACTGGGTTCAAGTATTGTTCTCTTTGTTACTTTCTTCACATTCCATTTCACAATCATCTTTGTTTACCAACTATTTAATGATTCTATTTTTAGGTTATGTTTGCCGATAATTTTTGTTTTTTTTTTAAATCTCTCTAATTTGTCTAAGCATAAATGTGTTGGAAGCATTCTTTGATCTTGAAGAGAAATAAGAAGTGTCATTTTCTTTCCTTTTGTGCTCACTGTTTGTTTGTGTGATTTCTACAACTTTCTATCTTTTCTGGACTTAAAGAAGAAGGAAGACAAAAGGTATTAGGGTATTTTTCCTCTTATCCTTTACTTTTTTTTTACCATTTATTTGATGGTTATATTTTTAAGTTATATTTGCTAATGATTTTTCTTCTTTTTTCCTTTAAATCTCTCTAATTTGTCTTATTACAAGTGTGTCAAAAACATTGTTTGAACTTGAAGAGAAATAAGAAATGTCTTTTTTTTATTTCCTGTTGCAGTATCTGTATAATGTCTCTACTACCTTCTATCTTCTCTAGACTTCAAGTCTCTGGACTTGAAGATGAAGACCAAGGTATTATTATCTTTTTCTTTTCTCTTTCATGAATTCATTGTGAGTTGATTGGAAATATTGCAGATTAAGGTAATTTTACATAGATAGTTTTTTAATTTTCTCGACAGCCCCTACTTTGTTGTATGTAGGAATGTTATTTTCTGTTTTCTTTGTCCTCTGTTACTCTTTTCCTTCATTTACCCTTCAAGTCTTTTTTTTCCTTTTTTTTTGTCTTCCATGGACTTGAAGAGGAAGGTGAATTAGTATCTTTTCCTTTTATTCTTTCTATTTATACTTTATCTCTTCCTTTTAATCTTTCTATTTCTACTTTCAAGATAAGTTCTTCACCATTATTTTTTTATATAATTTCATTCATTTTTTCCTCTGTGTTAACATGCATTTTTTGTGCACATGTTTGTGAAAAAGTTTCATAGGCCTTGCATACGTTTTTTCTATTACTTCATTTGGTATACAATAAAAGGGTCTTAAATTTTATTATAATTTTTCTTCTTTCTCCTTTTTTTTTTGCATTTTACTTTCTCGTGCATCAAGGTAATAAACTAATAACAAATTTTTTTAAAAAAGGTACATTTTACTATCAACTTGCAATGTTTTCATGTGTACCTACTTTTTTTAGTGATTATTTTTCTTTTCTTCTTTCATGAATTTACTATACGTTGATTGAAAATGTTGCGGACTAAGATAATTTTACATAGGTAAATTTTTAGCTTTCTTAATAGTACTTACTATAGATTATAATACAAAAGAAAGCTTAAGTACCTAGGAATTTCGTTCTCTCTGTTACCCTGTTCTTTTATTTATCCTTAAGTCTTTTTTCCATTTTTTTATGAAGGTATTAGCGTTTTTACCTCCAGTTCTTTATACTATTGCTTTCAAAATATGTTCTCCACCACTGTTTTTTTTATATATAATTTCATTCATTTCTCTGTCAATGTTAATATTAAATTTTTATGCACATATCATGTTCATGAAAAGTCTCATTGGCCTTACATACATTTTCTCTGTTAGCTTTGCTTTTTGAAGATATTATTTATGGTGTTTGTGGTATTTATGTTCATATAATATTATTTTCATTCCGTACGTGTTGAAAAAATCTTAAATTTTATCATACTTTTCCTTCTCTTCACAATTTTTTTTTATAGTTTACTTTTTCAGGTAACAAGGTAATAGTCCAATAACAAAAATTTATTAAAAGGTATAATCTGTTGGCATTAACTTGCAATGTTTTTATGTATTATAATTAGACATGTTTAATTGTTTATACCTGCTGTTTTGTAGTGATGATTTTTTTTTCTTTCATGAATTTATTGTGGATCAATTGGAAATGTTACATATTCAGGTAATTTTATATAAATAGCTTTTTAGCTTTCTTATATTTGGTATAGGTGACTATTGATTCAAACATAATTTTGTTCAACAAATCTTTTATTTATTGTTTTTTTTTCTTATTTGTTTAACAGGAACTAACTCTCACTCACCCAGGTTTCACTTTGACAAAGGCAACCGTTTACACAATCTTCCATCCAATTATTTAATTATTTGTTCGTAGGTAACAGTATTTTAATAATTTTTGGATTCCCATCTCCTATTTTGTTCAATAAATCATATTTATCTTTGTCTTTCTTGTGTTACTTTAGTGGAAACTAGCTTCCTCTCATGTACTTCACTTTTGATTGGACAAAGGTAATGGTCATCCATATTTGATAATTCTTTTGTTTTATTTTATTTAATAAGTCTTTCATTTACCCTTACCTTTTTTAGTTTATATTCATTTGATAAGAACTAGCTTCTACTCACATATTTGACTTTTGGTTGGATTAAGGTAACAACTTTCTTAACACTGATCCAATTATTCTTTCATACGTTAATAACCCAAATCCCTTTCTATTTTGAATTGAGATATATTTTAGGGATATTATTAATTTTTTATTTCTCATGTTTTGTTTGATAAGTTTTTATTTTACTTTTTTTCTATTCCTTGGTCAGTTACTCTAACCTTCTCCATGTCTAAGCTGATCTATACTTTTAGGAATGTTTAAGAAATTTGTTGTCTATTCTTTTGGTATAAATGAATGTGACTTACATATTTCACTTTTGAATGGACAAAGGTAATCATTATGCAATTTTTTTTATTATATTTTAAGAATCTCTAACCTCTTCTTTTATATATATATATATATATATATATATATATATATATATCTAAACTGTATTTTAAAGATATCTATTAATTTTTTATTTATTATCTCCTTTTTTTGTTCAACAAATTTTTTATTTATATTTTTCCTTTCTATTCCGTTGGATGATGGTTATTCATGTATTTTTTCATCTATTATTGACTTTAGCTCATTTCTTTAATTTACATGTTTAGAAATTTTTAATGATTTTTTACATTACATCTTTTCTTTTGTTTAATAATTACTTTGTACAGTTACTTTTTTTTTTCTATTCCTTTGTAGAAATAGCTTCCACTCACAAATTCCACTCCTTGGTTGGAAGTAGTATTCACTTCTGCATCAAATTATTCTTTCATGTGTGACTGTCTCTAATTCCTTTACATATTTGAATTGAACTATATATATATATATATATATATATATTTAACTATATTTTAGGAATATTAATTAATTTGTTGTTTCCCATCTTCTATTTGGTTCAACAAGCCATATATTTATTTATTTATTTTTGCTATTTCTTTAGTGAAAAGTAGGTTTCACAACTTTCGCATATATATTTCACTCATTGACTAAATAAAGGTAATCATTGCCCAATTTTTTTTTCACATGTTACTAATTTTAATCCCTTTTTATATTTGAGTTGAATTATATTTTAGAAATATTTAATAATTTTTTTATTTTGTTCAATAAGTATCATTCGTTTATCCTTGCTTTTTTTGTTATATTCCTTGGTTAGTGTCTAAATTGAATTATGTTTTAGGTATGTTCAATAAATTTTTGTTTCTCATTTCATGTTTGTTCAGTAAATCTCTCATTAGCTCCACTTACAAATTTAACTCATTAGCTGGATGCTTAGGTTTCATATGTTACTAATTCTAACCCATCTTTATACAGGAATTGAGCAAAGTTTGCTAAGATACCATGCTTTTTTAACTTAAAAATTGCTAAGACAGTTAAGCATATATTATCAGCTTTGTTAGTAATCATGTTTCAGGTTTAGAGTTTCTTAAAATTTATTCTTTAAAAATTAAATATTAATTGACAAATAAAATCTTGACTAAACCCAGATGATAAGACTAAACTCAGATGATAAGTGTTAATATAACAATTCTTAAATTTTAGCACCTTTCATGTATGATTTAGTAGACAACACATGGTTGATTCCGTACCAAATAACTTAACCAAGGCAAAACTATGGCTCACATATGTACTAAGATATTTTGTGACAAAATTGTCATAACTTTATCATATTTTTTGTGCTTTATTTGTTATAATAGAATGATTCACGTGTGATTTTGTATTTGATATATGCAAAATTGAATGCAATATTTAATTTGGTTAAAAATCTTTTTTTAACCTTTAAAACAGATAATTAAACATATGTTATCTTTTTTTTTTCATATGTTTCTTTTGGCTTGGAGTTCCTTAACGTTGTTTATACAGTTTACACTGTTTTAGAAACATAATTTTCCTTCAACTTTTAGGTAATAACTACTACTATAATATCTACTAACTTTTAATAACTTTTGGGGTACATTTTAATGAAAAACAAATAAACTTGGTCATGACAAGTAGACTTGACTAGAATAAAATGGTTCAACCATGACACTAATCTATGCTATAAAAAATTTGAAGCAATTTTATCCCACTATTTGTGGTTTACTTGGTATTGTTGAGTAGCATATGTGTGAGTGTGTACTTGATACAAATAAGAATGAATGAGCACATACGTCATTATATTAGATCACATCTATTTTCTTTTAAAAATTAGGAAAAGTAACTTGTTATATTTTTTTTTATACTTTTCTATGTTAATTTTTAGGATTCATGAGTTACCAAGTTTTAAGCTCTTTTGATATGTAAAGTTACGATTTTTAGGTTCTATTTGGAAACTTACCGCCGAATCATTCATATTTCTATTTTCTACTTTGTACCAAATATTCAATAATGATGTTTAATTGTTTATACTATCATGTGGTTTTTACTTCACACATTTATTGTGGATCAATTGAAAACATTGCAGATTGAGGTAATTGTCTTCTTATAATTTCTCACGCTTTTTGTTTATCATCTGCAGGTAACATCATCTCACTTTTCATGTTTTTTTTTTCTGTCTCTTTTTTTTCTATTTTGCTTATAATACGATGGATGATACTATGACAATTCTTATTATTCTGTTTTAACTTACTTTTAAACTTTTGACTTACTATTGTATGTTTAACATTTTTTCTTAATATTGTCTAATTGCTTCTAGTTGCGTAATTGCTACATGTTCATTGCTTCTGTCATTTATTTATTTCTCTTTCTATTCCTTGATTACTAACTTTAACTCTTTACTATGTCTGAATTGAATTATATTTTAGGAATATTTACTAATTTTTTTTTTGTTTTTATTTCCTCTTTTATTCAATAAACCATTTATTTACCTGTCGCAACCGGGATCACGACGGGAAGACGAACAAAAACTTTTAATTAAAAAAAAAATAGAGGAGTCGCCACCAAAATTTATTAAAGGAAATTTTGGAAAAACTTAAAAATTATGATCTTTGAAACCAGTTTGGGTTTGGGAGTTATTTACGCATAGGGAAGGTACTAGCACCCTATGACGTCCATTAAAATGATTACCTTCTAATTAATTATGCACGGATACCATTAACTTTCAAAAAAATTTATTCCACTAAAATAAAAATATTTTTATTGATTTGTGTTGTTAATATGTAAGTTAATTTTTTTTTTCTTTTTAAATTTTTGAAAGGAAATGCATAAGGTTCAAGTTAACAAATGACTACTCAATAAACCCTTACAAATCAAACGGTGTCAAAGGTGGATCAACCACTCAGTTAACACTGCTTGACCCCTCATATGAAAACTGATTAGAATATTAGGGGATTTCACGTATCAGTTTTGAAAATCGGGAACATGTATCGTCATATTAAAAATCAAACAACAAGGAAACATACGGCATATGAGGAATAGATTATATAAAATAGGAATAAAAACATGAGGCAAAACAAACATAAGACAACGAATGAACGTTAGGGGACATATTTTACATGTCAGAATTGGGAACTGGGAAAACAAGCCACAAAACAGGATCAAAATATTACCTAATTTCGAAGCTTGAATCTGATTTGCCCTCCATTGTTCTCTCCTTGCTATGTATGACATCCTCTGTCAAGTGCTATTTCTCAAGTACGTCTATGTGTATCTCTGTATAGCGTAGGTGCCCTTTTTCTGATATGCCTTTCTCGTTACCTGAAAGTACTCTGTCACTATCCCACTCACCATAATTACTATCCCACTTCCCGTTAACTGCTCTTCCACTACCCCACTTCCTGTTAACTACTATTCCACTATTCCACTAAACAAAAACTGACAGTCATTATCCCCTACCTATCAAAAAAGACAATTCCCTGTTCCTTATTATCCTATTAATTTTTATTAATCAATTTTTTATCTTTTATTATTTTTTTGTTTTTTTAAAATTTTTATAAATACAGACAAAATTAGTTATTCACATGACCCTTACCATTCTTTTATTCCTTTGCTAGCACACTCACAAATTCCACTTTTTAGTTTCAAGGAGATTATCATGTAATCACTATTCAAGTGTTTTTCACCATGTTCTACTGATCATTTATTTGTTAAAAATAATATTTTATGTATAAAAGTTATAATATTTTGTAACGGATTTTATGTTTAGTAGTAGTTTGAAGGAAACATAAGTGTGATATTGTTATACTACAATAAAAGATGTTGATTAATGTGATTATTGAAAAATACATACTTCTTTGACATTGCATAAACACCAATTATATATTGAAGTGAGTTTATTTAATCACAAGTTATTTTTCACGTGTGACTGTGTCTAATTTTTTTATATATCTAACTTAAACTATATTTTAGGAATATTTAATAATGTTTCATCTTTTATTTTGTTCAACAAATCATGTATTCACTGCATATTATATCAGTCATTTTATATGATTTCATGCTGTACCATACATAAATATTTTTTTTTAATATTTTCATTTTATATTTTTTTAATAACTTTTACATTTATATATATATATATATATTAATGTCAATTTTGTAATATTAATGTGTAATTTTTAATTCTATTATATGTTACCATTTTCTAAAAATAAATTAATATTATATCAATAATTATTAAATATAAAAATAATTGTGCAATACAAGGTCAACTTACTAGTATATATATATATATATATATATATATATATATATAAATAAATAAATAAATAAATAAAGGTGAAAACAGATCATGTTATGATATACTTTGAATGTTCAAAGATAGTATAGAGGTAGAAATATGTGATAGACTTTAAATGTTGCGGATAAAATTTTTGAAACGGTTAATTTTTTTTTCGAAACTTGAACTTATGTTATGTGTTATAAATTTATTTTATTGTTAAAGTTTGATTTGTTTAAAATTTATAAATTTGTTTAAAAATTTAAAAATTATAATATAAAAATTAATAAATCAACTCAATACATATAAATAAATAAATGATTAAAAAAAGTTTACAAATTAATATATTCAAATAAATATAATATATATTATATTATATAAATATAACATATAAATATGAATAATATATATATTTATATTTTATATTATATAATATTTTTATATATAAATATAAATATGTATATATACATATTATAATATATATATATATATATCTTATTTTTATATATTATATTATATATTAAAATAAATAACTTATAAAATTATAACAAATTTATATATTTAAATAGAATTTTAAGTATGTAAAATAATTTTTTTATAAATTTAAATTTATATTATTTATTTAAATATGTTAATAAATATAAATTATTTATTTATTAAATAGGTCAGATTAATGTAAATTTTGATATAAATTAAACCAATTCATTTTCACTTCCCACTATCACTATATATATATATGTGAGAAATTGAGAGGATGAGATGTTAAACATTTGAAAGGAAAATAAATTCTAAAATGACATATCACAGAATTAATTATGCATAAACTCTGCTTTTATACATACATATGCTTTTCTGCATTGTTTTGTTTTATTTTTGTTAAATTTATATATTATGAAAGAGAGTAGACGATTGTATAATTTTATTTATTTTTAACCCTTTATAAAATTATTTTATATGTAATTATTAATAGTTATGTTACAATTTAATTGTTAATTATTTTAATTATAATTGTTGTATAATTTATTTTTTGTGAATAATTTAATTAAAAATATAAAATCTTATTTATTACCTCCCAAATAATACACCATCCTGCACATAATTTGTTATACTAATTTATATTATTTTATCATTTTTATTCTCACCTAAATTTGAACCTGAGATGTTATGTGGCGTGTGATAGAATATGTCAAACAATATTCTAAAATATTTATATCAATTAAAACATTCAAAAAGCACATTTTATAATATCCGAAACTATGTCTAAAAATATTTTACACTGGTGTAGTATTTTTACTGTAATTGATAACATTCTATTTCCTTTTATTAATTAAAGTAATGATATTATATTAGCATAAAACATTGTTAAATAATATTTAAATTATCTTTATTTTTATGAAAACAAAGTGTTATTTTTAAAAATAAAATAAAAATAAAACATATGATTCCACTTAAGTTATAATATTTTTAATTAAGTTAAGTTAATTTTAATATTAACTTTAATGCAAACCCACTGCTGAAATTGAATTTAATGATAAGAAAAGTTGAATAAAGTATGTAAACAATAAGTTTAAATATTATTATTTTTACTCTATATAAAATTGATTAACAATAAACCATGATTTTTGTATGATCAACTTAAATTATAATTAATAAAATGATTAATTAAATTAAATTTAAATTGATAAAATATAGGATTTTGAATTTTAAATTTACATAAATATTTTAACTGATTTGATTAAATGTATTTCATATTTAACCCATAAAAAATCATAAAAAATTTCAAATTTAGATTAACTTGAGCATTATTTTAAAAATTAAAAATCAAATTTAAACTTTGTTAACCTAATTCATATAGTTTGCAACTTACAAGTCACAACAGCTCAATCCAGTCTGGGTCAGATACACATTTTACCACCTCCATATTAAATAGGTCTTTACTACTTAAAAACCTTTGGAAATAAATATGCAGGCAGGCACCCACGCACATGAACGTTGACAATTTTAATTGCTAAACGAACCGTGTGGATGCAGGTAACATATCTGGATTTACCTTAAAACATCTAAAAGATGTATAAAAATGGGAGGGGTAATATGGTAAATGTGGAAAGAGAAGAGGTGGGAGGTGAGACGAGGAGGCGGGAGGGACAGGTAGATAGTATAAAATGAAGAGGCTGGAACGCTAATTCCTTATCGCTCCTTCCACCCATTCATTCCCTGCCACCAACACGTTTCGCAAAAGCGGCAAAACAATAATAGAATCCCTATATACTATATACTTCTATCCTCCTCCTCCTTTCTTTTTCTCATTCCATTTTTTCATTACAAATATTAGGGAAAGAGAGAAGTGAGCATCCGAAATGACGCAATAGCCCTTCTCCTCATTTCACCCTTTCTTCTCGTTTGTTGAGCGCCTCTCTCTCTCCTTCTTCACTCTGGTAGGCAAATCTCCTCTCTCCTTCCCTCCTCTCTCTGATCTACGTCTCCACAAACTTCACCTCCACCTCCATTCGATTCATCTTTCTAATATTTCATTTTTTTTTTTTTGTTTTTTTGTTTTTACTTTTTTGGTTTCCCTGAACCTTCAAAGATCGAGGTCCGCAAAACATAATCAAAATCCCCTGTTTCTGCATTTCTCGTCATCCAGGTGAAGGTTCTTGCTATTTTCCTCATTTTTTAAAATAATGAGAGGTCGATGCGTCGTGTTCCTTGTGAATTTCGACGCAATGGGGATGTGATTCTCGTTATAGATTGCAATGTCTGTTATTTATTTATTTTTTTCAAATTTTTGGGGGTGCTTTTCTTCTTGGCTTTGTTTCTGTATTTTTTGGTTTGCGATTTTTTCTAGATTCCGAGTCAGATCTGCACCGGCTTTTCGACGAATTTGTTGGTCCTTGTCTTTTTGGTTGTTGATTACATTTCGTGATAAATTTGTGTTCTAGATTTTTCTTCTGGAATCTCTCACGATAAAATAATTTTCCTATTTTAGTGGAAGTGGAATTTATAAACGCTACCTCTGTTTATACTATTACTTAAATAGTTGCTTTTGAACTGAGTTTTTTTTTCCTTTTTGGGCATACATCTTTTCCCTCTCGGTTTCTTCGGGTATAATCTTGCTATTTTTTTTTTTAATTACGACCACTTTTCAAAAAATTCCTGTGGACTCGTTGGTTCATTCTAGGTGGAAATTGAGATTCAAGTCTGGTTGAAGTTCTCAATCAGGAATTCCGAATGAGATTAAGCATTGAGGATGAAGCGGGGGCTAGTGGAAAAAAGAGAGTTCTACGGATCTGCTCTGAAAATTGATGTTACAATTTTTTTTACTAGTGTTAAAAACAAGTTTACAATTTTTTTACTATCTTCCTTTTTTTCCCTCTGTTATTGCTCTCTTGTTAGCGATATAAATGCTGTTATTATTTGGAACTTTAAATGAAGTATAATGGTGTTTCCTGTTGATGCATTTTCCATAAGATTCTCCATATTTCCCCCCTATCTTGCCTCTTTCCCCATTTTTCTTTTTCCCCCTTTATGTGGAGGTCTGAGAAAAACATGTATATATTTTTTAACTTTCAGCTTTGAATGCAGCTGCAGTTGAAATTCATTATGGTGGCCACTGCTGCTACTTCTTCATTCTTCCCTGTTACTTCATCCTCGCCAGACTCTGGTGCAGCTGGCAACAGACATGGTGGTGGGCATGCAAACCTTGTAGGGCTAAAATCCAAACATGCATCTTCTGGTGGCTTGCAAGTTAAGGCAAATGCGCAAGCCCCTCCGAAGATTAATGGAAGCACAGTTGCTACATCTATAGAAGGCTTGAAGCATGAGGATGATTCGCCTTCACCTCCCCCTCGGACTTTTATCAACCAGTTACCTGATTGGAGCATGCTTCTTGCTGCTATCACAACAATTTTCTTGGCAGCAGAAAAGCAGTGGATGATGCTTGATTGGAAGCCAAGGCGACCTGACATGCTTATTGACCCTTTTGGTATAGGAAGAATTGTTCAGGATGGTCTTGTGTTCCGTGAAAATTTTTCCATTAGATCATATGAAATTGGTGCGGATCGAACAGCATCTATAGAAACAGTAATGAACCATTTGCAGGTATGTTTGTTCGTGTACTAATGAATTATTTATAATCTTGGTGTACAAAAGATAGACTTGTATATTTGCCCCTCTGCGCATAATTGAAAGTCATATACAGATAAGGCTATCTCCAATGGAGCAATTCAAAATTACTTTAAGTAATGTAAAATATAATAAAATATTTAAGAGAGTAACTCTGCCGGAGATGCTTTACTACCATCTTGTTAATGCTCATACCAGATTTATCTCAATTATTTGTTTAACAACAGGAAACTGCGCTTAATCATGTTAAGAATGCTGGGCTTCTTGGTGATGGCTTTGGTTCTACCCCAGAAATGTGCAAAAAGAACTTGATATGGGTAGTTACTCGGATGCAGGTTGTGGTTGATCGCTATCCTACGTGGTAAGTGACCCAGATTTGCCCATTATGTGTGTTTTGCAAATTTATTCTTGTCAAGCTGCTATTTTTCTGACCTTTATAAGAAATGATGACTGTAAATCATAGTTATTAAAACCGGCCAAACATGTTGACTTACTTGACTGGGAATTAGTCAAGTCTACGGTCTGGACAGTGGCCAAAACCTGATAAAAATTGGTGAAAAAAATTGGCTTGAACTGGCCTGTTTATAGAAAATTATTATTTTTGTTGTTTTTTATTTTTATTTAAAAATAATTTGTAACTAAATAAAGATTTATACATGATATCTATATATAAATTACTATTACTTAATATATTATATAATATTTTTGGTCTGGTTTGGGTTCAATTACAATTAAACCAATAAACCATGATCCAATACCTTCACTGGTATAATGTCCAGTCTGGTATTGAAATATTGCTCTAATACACTCCTGGTAATTATTGATACCCATAGTAATTATTGAGACATAATTATCACAACCATAGGACTTGTGAAATTCTTCTGGGGTGACAAATGATCAAATAAACTTAAGATTTATACATGATGAACTATGACAAGCTGTATGATAGAGTTGTTGATTTGTACATGAGATGTAGTATAGTATGAATTGCATATTAGATATGTTTATTGGCGACTTAACTTTGTATTAATTATTATAAAAAGTGAAGCAGCTGATACTATATGTATTTTGCATGTTTTCTTACTGGTTATATACCCTCTGTTCTAATTGAGCACTAGATGTTTAAAGTTTTCAATTATTTTTGGCTTCTTGGTGTCAGGTTGAAGTTTGATAAACTATTAGTGAGTATTATTATGAATATTCTGGATCTGATAATCTGAAATTGAGTGTCTATATTTGCTTCAGGGGCGATGTTGTTCAGGTAGACACTTGGGTTTCTGCATCGGGGAAAAATGGCATGCGCCGTGATTGGGTTTTACGTGACAGCAAAACTGGGGAAATCTTGACAAGAGCCTCCAGGTAGAAACTGTTTCAGTATTCCCCTCCCCTTTTTTCTTTCTGCTTGTGATTGGGCACAATTTTGAATCTTTTCAAACTTTTACAATGTTATGGAAACTTTTTTTTTCCTTTTTAAGACTCAAATTTGTCATCACTGAAATTTGAATAATCATTTGCATTTTGCAATGTTAAGTGTATCATATTTTGCTGCTGAAAACCCTGATTGTACGAACAGAACTTTGTATCTAGCTTATTAAGCATAAGACCTTATCATGTATACACGCATCACCTTGGAGCTGGTAATTTGTAGCATATAAGCCTTTTATGAACTGGTTGTTATGGTTTTGGTGATCTACAGTGTTTGGGTCATGATGAATAAGCTGACAAGGAGGCTGTCTAAAATTCCTGAAGAAGTCAGAGAGGAGATAAGATCTTATTTTGTGGATTCTGATCCAATTCTGGATGAGGACAGCAGAAAACTGCCTAAACTTGATGACAAGACAGCTGACTATATTCGCACCGGTTTAAGTGTATGCCAATTAGTTTTTTGCAATTGCTATCATTGATTTACCTTATCAAATTACTTTTGATGCTGGTTTTAATTAAGATTACATGATGTATCTTCATTTTTCCAGCCTAGATGGAGTGATCTAGATATCAATCAGCATGTTAACAATGTGAAGTACATTGGCTGGATTCTGGAGGTAGGGTTCTGTTCTTGTATTCTTATAAGCTCCAATCTTTTTTTGTCTCTCTATGTTCATTGGGCGCACTTCTTTTGGCACAAGCTTGGAAGTCTTTCACTCATAAATATGGAAGGGCTAATGAAATTTTGGGTGGAATTATTTGCGGAAAATGCCATCTGACTAGAATCAAGCCCTTTGCAGGCTGAGTTATGATTCTCATACACCCAATTTCCTTGCAAAAGAACCCTACTCTTTAGTCTGTTGCGTCTGTGAATCTATCTAATCATTTGTCTGTGGGGCAAGGGTTTTGCTCTTGTGAGGGAATTAGGTGTGTGAGTATCATATTTTGCAAAATGATTGCTATCATAGTTGAAAAGTCATTTCAAGATGAACTATTCAATTTGCTGTAGTGTTCATGGCCATTGAGGAACACAGAGTAGTGGCTTGAAAGTTGAAATATTATATATTTGAGTTGTTATATGCAGTGGGGAGAACGGAGAACACGGAAAATTGTGTAACTGGGTGTGATGTCTGATCTTTTGTATATCACTTATATTCTCCCTTTTTTATAAATTCGTATTTGTTGATTTATTCTTGGAAACAAAAGGTGTGGTATGTTCACTTATTTATGTGTTAGGCATTGGGTTGATCAGATTAGTCCTCTTAACCCAAAGACTGTGTTTTGGTTGTTGCAGAGTGCTCCGCAGCCAATCTTGGAGAGTCATGAACTTTCTTCCATGACTTTGGAATATCGGAGGGAGTGCGGTAGGGACAGTGTGCTGGATTCCTTGACTGCTATATCTGGTGCTGACATTGGCAACCTAGCTCATAGTGGACATGTTGAGTGCAAGCATTTGCTTCGACTTCAAGATGGTGCTGAAATTGTGCGTGGTAGGACTGAGTGGAGGCCCAAGTCTGTGAACAACTTTGGTACTGTGAATCAGGTTCCAGCGGAAAGCACCTAAGATTTTGAATGGTTAACGGTCGGAGTTGCATCAGTCTCCTTGCTATGCTTGCTGGTTCTGGCCACTGGAGAGTTTTGCTTGTGTTTGTCCAATCTACATGTCTTTATATATACCTTCTAATTTGTGTTACCTTGGTGGGTAAGGGGGAAAAGTAGCAGTAAATCTCATTCTCATTGTAATTAGCTCATGCTCTACTCTCTCGCTGCTCCATATTTCATTTCATTTCATTTCTGATTGCGCTACTGCTAGGCTGTCTTCAATATTTAATTGCTTGATTAAAATGGCTAGGCATGTATATTATTTATTATTCTTGGCCCATTTAAAGATGCAATTTTCCTTGTGAACACAGCATAATTATTATTTATGTATAGCTTGTATGCAAGAATGACTTGTCTATCCAATACAACTGTGATTGTATTTTCTAGATTGTATTTATTCCAGCGTCCCACATGGCAATTATTGGAGGCAAAACATCCCTTCTCCTTCAAGCTTCTTATAATAATACATATAATCTTTAAGTTTATGGGTGAGTCTCGGATGTGTGGGGGCCTGTACATGTGCTATCCTACGAATTTGTCTGCTCCACATTTTATTAGAACCCTATGATTGGGCTCGCCAGTCGTGTCTTTCAGAACTTCCCTGCTTTAAGGTTCGAAACCACTGTCTAGACCAAAGAAAAAAGGTTGAAATTCTATACGTCTTGATCCATGCAGAATGTGTCTTGAGCTTCTGTTTAATTTGCTTCTTTTGAAGTGAAAAGTGTAGGAGAAAAAACAGTTATCCTCAAAAAATAAAAAAAATAAAAAATTGAGGTTTTGAGTAAGTTCTAATTTATTAAATGTGTGTAAAATTGGTCCGTGGGATAGAGCTGAGGCAAAGCTTTAATTTGTGGGATAGAAATAGGCTGAGACAAGCTTTAATTTGTTTAAAAATTTGAAATCTGTTTAAAAATTTGAAATGTGAGTTTAGGTTTGTCATTTGTTGAAAACTTTTTTGTTCTGTTAAGATTAGTCTAATTTAAAGTTTATAAAATTTGGAGGTCTGTTTAACAGTTTAGGTTTTAAAAAAATAATAAATAGATTTAAAGTTTATATAAATAATTAATTAAAAAATTTATAAATTTAAAATTTATAAAATAAAAAATTATTAAATAAATTTTTTTAAAAAATATATATATTAATATTATATAAATAAAATATAAAATAAATATTATACGAATATAATATATTAAAATAAATATAAATAAGTTTTTAAATAGATTTTTTTATTAAATAACTAAATATACCGTAATGTAGTAGAATAAAATGACATTTAACGGAATATAATTTTTTTTATATTGTATTTAATACCTACAAACGGAACAGGATTATATATCCGTTTTACGTTTGACCATTATATAAATTATAATATTTTGCTTGATTATATATCTATTGATACGTATTAAATAGAATAGAACAAAAATAATTTTTTTATATCGTATTGAGAATAAAGTTCGGTAGAATTTTCTTTTGATAATTATTTGTAAAATATGAATTTAAAATACTTTCGATAGTTTTTTTTAGAATAAGAATTTAATAAATTTAACTGTTCAATTAATACTTATCTCATAATTTTATTTTAATGATTTATATATTATTTATATATATATATATATATAAATATCAATAGTTAAATAATACATTTATAAATTTATAATTTTTTTAATTTAATTTTTACAAATTTAATATATATAATTTACTAAATATTATAATATAATTTATAATTAAATTAATAAAATTTATATTATATATATATATATATATAAGAGGGGATAATCTTACAACTACAAAGAAACAAAACGTGAGAATTCAGAATAGGATAATGTAACATATGAAAATCTACAGGATAAAAATGAAATAATATACTAAGAACATGACATCTGATTCTCTCTATGTAAAATGAGATATAACAGCGTTGTAACTTTTATTCCTAAAAATAATAATAACATCAACCATAAAAAGATAAGGTTGAGAATGATTATAACCTGAATTAGAAAATTAAATAGCGACAGCAAAATTAGATTCAATCCAAATAATTTTTCAAGCTTCTCCAAAGCTATTTGCAAAGCAGTAAGACATACTTTAGTTTGACATACTTAAAATACTCGTCCTTACAGTACCTAGGTATGTGTAAAACGCAACGATAATATAAAATATCTTTAAAAAATTATAATATTAATTATATTTTTTAATATATGTACATCTTTTCTATTTAAATCTACAACAAATAAAAAAAAAGTAATATTTTTTAAAAATCTATAATAAACCAGCAGAAGTCATAAAAACTCACAGAAAACAAAAACAAAATCATTACTCAACAGAAATTTAAATTAAATTAAAAAATAACATAATAATTTTCTGGCATTTTTTAAGAAAAGAAAACAGGCATTTGTGCCTAATTTTGTTTGAGAGTGAACAGAGCACTGAAATTTAGAAACCTACGTCCATAGTTGAGTGACAGAGGGAGAGAGGAGGCGTGGGTGGGTGGCTAACTGCAAATCTGAAATAGGAAAAGTGATTTTAGGGGATGTGTGACTGTGTGTAGTGTGTGTGGCGTTGGGGCCAGTAAATTTCTCTTTCAACTGTGCTCTGATTTGAAACAAGTTTTCATACCAAACTCTACTACGTGCCTTTTCATTCACCGCAAATATTATCCTCTCATTAATTTTACTGTAAAACTAAATTAAGTGGCATTTTCATTACCACTTCATACTTTCATCCAACTCTCATGTCTTTTGCAAATCTATTTCCATTCCTTCAACCCTTCAATTTTGTCATTCACAAGTTTTTAAGGACCGGGCAGCTGTTTTCATTTTTTACAATTTCAATTTCTTATTAATTTTTTTTTACAATTTGAAAAATAAAATAAATTGAAAAAATATGTATAATATATAATACTATGATAAGAAAAATATAAAAGTTATTTTTTCTTTTTTATAAGTCTTGAATGCTTGTAAACAGAATGTAATTTTAATGGATAGAATTATTCACCTGGATGTGAAGATAACCAATATTCTCCTAAACATTATATCAATGTCTTAGATAGAAAATAAATTTGTGAACTGTTTTGATTGTTGATTTTTTATTTTTTTCTTTATAAAGATGGTAAAACAAGAAAAAGAAACTAAAAATAGAGATATTTAAAATTAAGTAACTAATAAGCAACTCAAAAATATTACAAAATCATTTTTGGGATGAAAGAACTATTTTTGAAATAAAAACCAGTTTAAAACTAATTTGAGTTCTAAAACTGGTTTACATTTGACTAGGTTTTAAAACCAATTTTAAAAAATGAACTAGATTTTAAAAGTGGATAAAAAAAACTTTTTAAAAAAATAGTTTCTCAAAATTGCACTTTTTATTGATTTAGTTTGATTTTTCATAAAATTCAAATCATGAATAACTTTAACTTTTAACGTATTTACATTTTTGAGAAAAAACTATAAATATATAAATAACATATAATAAAAATTATAGCTAAATGTTAAATAAATAGAGATTGGATCTTCTCTAACCTTTTCAACTAAGTTTTTTAGTCAAAATTCTCTCTCTCTCTCTCTCTCTCTCTCTCTCTCTCTCTCTCTCTCTCTCTCTCTCTCTCTCTCTCTCTCTCTCTCTCTCAATACAATCATCCAATTAATGGTTGAAGCAATTGCTAGATAAAATAAGCTGGAGAAGATCGAATTTAAAGGGTAAATAAGTGTTACTATTATATGAAATATAAGCGTCATAGTGAATTATCTAATAGCCGTACAAAAAACAAAAAGCAATTTCTCTCTTCATGGAAATGACGTAGTAAACCTTGCACTTAATTTTATCATATAATTTATTAAGCGGATAATGAAATTTCAAAATTTTCCAAGTTTTTTGAACATTAATTGCGAGTGTGGGCATATAAGATAGAATACTTATTTTAAAAACTAGTATATATATATGTGTGATTATACGGTTTAAATATATTATTTTCATTCTCATATAAAAATATATTAAATAAAATAGTTATTTTATATGATATTTTTTAATACACACAACCTTTAAAATTGATCATATAACTTCAATTAATATTTCTTTATCATATATATATATATATATATATATATATATATATATATATATATATATATATATATATATATATATATATATATATATATATATATAACATACAATCTAAATTTTTGTTTTCATTTTTGTTAAATATATTTCATATTACACAATGACACGTTCTATTGGACTTTACTCTATACTTTTAAATCAGTAACAATGCATTTTTTATAAAATTTCAATAATAGTTTTAAACTATTTTTTTATAATGAGTTAGATTCGATTAATTTTTTAATATGGCATATTTTAATATAGCATTATTATCTATTGAATCTTAATTGGAACCATTCATAAATAAAAAAATTTATATATTATATATTCAGTTTTGAATGTAAGAGTGCGTTATAAAATACTTTAATTTATTAAGATTTTGGTTAAAATGTTTTCTATAAAATTTATACAATATTTGTTGACAATTAATTTTAAAAAATAGTTAGTTCGGTTTATTTTTAATATGAAATTATTATCTATTAAATTTCAATGTTAAATTATTTATAACTATAAATTTTACATATTACACACACACACATATATATATATATATATATATATATATATATATAATTTTAGATGTAAGGTGTATTATTAAATTTTTTATATTAACTAAAAATATAATTAAAATACTTATTATAAGATTTGTATAATTTTTTTAATTTAACATGTAAAAATAAGTTAAAATTAATGCGTTTTTAATAATATTCGATAATAAATTAAATATTTTTTTCCATTGAACTCTTTAATAAACCTGTGTATGACACGAATCATTTCGGACTTTTGGTGTGTATCCTAATTTGGTTCCTAATACTCTTGACCGATTTAATATGCATGTTTTTTCTTCTATTTAGTTTTTTCACTAAGATGGGTACATATATTTGTCAGTAATGTTTTTACAAAATTGTTATAGAATATTATAAGAAGTGGTATTTATATTGTAAAAATATTAAATAATTTTCATTAAATATTTTAAATTATTTAATAATATAGATTGAATGACTTTTTGGTGTAATAAATATTTTGTAATTTTTAATTATTATGTATGCATGGATGAGTTCACATTCAAATTTTATTATATCAAAATGATCAATTTAAAATTTAAATTTTTAAGTAAATAACATTTAATTTGATTTAAAATATAAGACGAGATTAATTTTCTATATTTCATCATAAAAATATTTGAATAATTTAATAATAATTTCATTACATCTTATTTCATTTCATTTGACTTTATATTAAATATTTAAATATAACTTAAATTCATTTATTGTGCTTGTGTTACGGTAAGCTGCGGTAACATACTGTTCACTTCGTCATATTCATTGAACGGTAAAATTTCTCTTATTTCAATAAGTTCATGATTAAAACCATAGCTTTAGCCGTGAAAAGGAAGAATGTCATGATCATATTGGGTTAGATGGAGCATACTAACAATCTTTTGGAAAAAGATAACTAGTCATCTTAACAATCAACATATTTAAGAGACAAGAGGTATAATTATTTAGAACCACGACAATAACAATTGGAACTGTCACCATCTCAAGAAATTGGTAGATATTTAATTTAATTAGAAAGATTAAGACGACTTTGGGAAACCTGGGATAAGGGGACTCTCACAAGTGATGTGTTCTGGTTATGAATTTGAATTTTGCTTTGAAATTCTGCCTCAAATTTTAATTTGACGATTATTTTGCTAATTTTTTATTGAGTATAATTGTTTCAATCGATATAATAGTTACATTATTATTATCATATTATAAAATGGATATTACTTAGTTCACCTTAATCAAATGTGGTTAAAGAAAAGTAAAGCAAGGCTGTTAACATATATACAAATTATTGATTGATATATTAACAAATGAATGTATAAAATAATAAGCTATATACACCTATATCTACTGATAACACCTTTAATTAGGAAGTGTTTTATTAATATAGACATACCCTAGAAATTTAAGCATTTATTATAATGTTTGGACATCATATGGGTGGATATAGATTATTTAGAACTCAGCATCCAGTGTCCTAAAATAATATCGATATGTAATATGACAAGTATATATCATTGTTTAATTATACAATATTTGATAATCATATGTTACTAACTTTGTGCTACCCCCACTTACAAGTCCACTCATCTTGTTCAATGCTTGCCCTTGTTCCCATGTATTAGTTTAGGGGAAGATGAACATTTAATTGTACTCGCGGGATAATTATTCATATCTCATAGGGTTATAGTGGGTGTTAATACTCCATTTATTTATTTATTTATTTATTCTTTTTTGTATATTAGGACGATTCCTCTGCCTAAGGAATTATAATTATTTCAAATGGTAGAAATCAATAAAGTGGGTATTTGCCTTTGTTTACAGATATGAACTTAAGAGGTTTTGGAATCTATATTGATTTGATGGTCGTGGTGGATACACGGTTTCATTACTATGCTTGCCTATCATCACTCATGCATTTTCTTCATGCTTATGAGGAAGTCAAGCAATGCTGCAAAAACATCAATTTTTTCCCTACATTCTAACAAGATAAAAAATATTAGGTTTTTAATTTTTATTTATTTATAAAATAATTTTAATTATTAAAATAATATTATATAATTTAATAGTTAAATTAATAAAAAAAAATTCTTAAAAGTTCCACAAGATTTGACACCTATTACGTTTGTTAGAGAGATTTAAATGGTTCAACAAACGGGTTGATCATTGAGACGAAACTATATGTAAGATTAAATAATGAAAAATTGAGAGCTGATATATATTGGCCTCTGAAGATTCACAAGCATCGATTCAATTAATAAACAGTATTTTGGAGCTAGCTGTTGTAGGGTTTTTTTAACATATACAAAGGAATTGTCTATTACGATGATGAAACTATTAAATATATTTTATAATACTTAAATAATTTGTTATTTATTGTCATGTACTTATAGTAACACAATAGAAAATATCCTCTAAAATAAGAAAATTTATGTTACTTATCAATAATAAACAATACTAACAACATAATTATTGACAAAATTTTCCAACTTTAATTTTATTATTAAATAAATTTTATGAAAATCTTGCCAAATAAAACGAGACACACATGATTAGGTTTTGCTTAAGTTCATTGAATAATAAAAACATGTTTAAAAAAGTGTGTCAAAAATGCACTCTTAACATTTTTATTTTATAATAAATATGATTTAATCATGCGAAATCTTATGTTAAATACTATATTCTTAAAGTTATAATTATTATGTCGTTAAATGGTTTATGTATTTATGGTTTTCAAGACATATGAAAGGAAATAAGTTAATATAAAATAAAATTACGTAATAATTATAAATACTTTTATTAAAAAATTGCTTGTCTCTCCTAATAAATAATAATAATAATAATAATAATAAACGCATTTCACTTTAGTTTTACCCTCCCTCCTCTGTTTTGTTTAGTGTTTTTTCCCTCTGTGTTTGCGGTGATTCTGTCCCTTACTTTTTGTGATTCTCTATTTTGTTCTCATCCCACATTCATTCATTCATTTCACCTTCATTTCTTCTTTTTCATTCTCTGCCTCTCTGTCACTCCCAACTCTCTAACTCCAAAAATCTAGCCTCGAAATCGGGCATCCAAAATCTCCAATTTTCACTTTACGTAATCCACACTATGTATCAACTATGCACCTTTTTGTCCGGATCAAAACAACTCATCAAAAAAACTAATAAAAAATTAAATATCGATTTCACAATACATACACATATTCTTTTTGTTTTTTTACAATAATGCCAATAAAATTTAAATTTATAACTAGATCTATCACTTAATATATATATACAAGAGACATTAGAAAAAAAATATATAAAACTTTACCAACTTATGCTCTTTTATAAGTTATTTTTTTTTTCAATAAAGGAAAGATTATGAGACCAAGTAAAATTTATGAATAAACATTCTACAATAAATTTTATATAGTAAGCATTTAATTAAGTATTTACACGGTCATGGTCTTCGATAATTTTCAACCAACAGATTAGATTGAATGGGAAAAAAAATGGCTTATTGAATCCCTTTAATGTAGATATTATTAGTACTAAAGTTGATTTATTATGATTATTATAAATAAAAAAATGGAGTTCACTGTGCAGAGATTGTACTGTAAACTGAAGATTAAGATGAAGCTTAAGTTGGGTTGGGTGGTGATTGGGGTGTTGTTGTACCTGCGGTTGGGTTGTGAGTAACATTAAGATGTCGCATCGTTTGTTCTCTTGAATCGAGGAAAGCAGGGCGCAATTCTGAGCATAGTGCCATTCATGGAGGGATCCATTCTCATTCTTCAAAATGTTCACTCTCCATCCATTTTCCAAATCTAGCATTCTTTGGATCAATACCATCATTTTCTCTCTTCTCTTTCCAAACACTTTCTCATCTTACCCTGCACCCCTCTACTTCTTCTTCTTCTTCTTCTTCTTCTTCTTCTTCTTCTTCTTCTTCTTCTTCTTCTTCTTCTTCTTCATCTTTCTCTCTTTCACTTATGCTACTTCCTCCATCTTATGCAAACTGTTCAAGTTAAACACCTTCTCTGACTAGCTTATTCTCTCAATCTCTCTCTTTCTCTCAAAGAAATCAGGTTGGTTGGTTTTTTCTGCTTCTCACACATTCTCTCTCTCTCCCTCTCTCTCTAGTTCTGTTCTTAAATTTGCTAATTTTGGTGGGGTTCCTGTTTTCAAGTCACCTTGGATTTTAACTGAATTGTTATGTACTAAAGTTTTCATTTTTATTTTTATTTTTTTAGTACTGGTGATGATCTTGTAAGGTACAAAGGTCTTTAATGGTTTCTCAAGTGGTTGTGATTCTTCTATTTTCAGACCCAGATCTCGGTTTTACCCACCCACTATTTCTGCTTTTGTAAAGTTTTTAAATTTGTATTGATTGTTGGCTTGTCAATTTCTTGCTTGAACCGGGTTGTTTACATTTTTTTTTTGTATTTTTGCTTCTTCCCTTTCTCTTGTTATTTCATTCCAATATTTGTTAAGGTGAAGTTGTTTTAGCTTTATAGTGCTCCAGGGAGTGACTGGTTTTGTATTCTGCAGCGGCTTTGGGCACTTGATTGTTGTTTGTGAAAAATTACTAAGATTCGTTTAAATGCTCGGAATTCTGCTGTATCTGGTGGCACGAATTCATAAATAGTTGTTAGATCTGGCTGGAATATGTTGCTTATTGTTCTCAAAAGACATCTCAAGTTCCATGTTTTAAATACGTTTGTTTTGAACTATCTGCAATTCCTTTGACGCATTCCCTTGTCCAAAGAGTAGTGTTTCTCTCTTGATCTTGTCTCTCTCTGCTTATATCCCATTTATTGCATTACTCTTTAGATTATCAACCTTCTTGGGCATATTGCATCTGTAGTCTTCATCTCTGTACTACTATTCTTTTATGCATAGGATTTTGTTTAGTCTCTTTCTTTGGTTCTTATCGTTTGGTGCTTCGGTATAATCTCAAAATTGGTCTTAGTTACCCTGTTTAAATCTTGGATATATGCCTTGCTTTTAATATTTTGCTATGCTGTTGAATGATTACAATTACCTGGGCTGATTTTGTGGTTTCTGGGTTAATCAACATAAAAGAAAAAAAAAAAAAAAACTCCTAGGATTTAAGCTTTTAATTGAGACTGATAAGTTGGATGCAGGTGTTCTTGGCTAGATTGCCACCATGATAAAGCAAATTCTTAGCAAATTGCCAAAGAAGGTTCCAAAATCTGACTCATCAGATTCTGCAAGGGGTGATTCTGGCAATACCACTAGTTTTGGGAATGTCTTTCAGTGTACAAATGTTGGAAGTACCATTTCAAGCAAATTAAATGTTGTGAAGCGGGTATCTTCGGTTGTTTTCCCTGCAAGCATGAGTGCTGGAGTGGAAGCAGTTGACCCTTGTCTATCCTTCAAAGATGTTTCCAATACACAGAAGCAAAGCCTGTTTATTAGCAAATTGAATCTTTGCTGCAAAGTTTATGATATGAGCGATCCTGATAAGAACTGTGCAGAGCAAGATCTTAAACGACAAACGTTGGTGGAGCTTGTTGATTTTGTTTCTTCTGGATCTGTTAAGTTCACAGAACCAGCAATTGCTGCATTGTGTAAAATGTGTGCCACTAATTTGTTCAGGGTTTTCCCACCTAAGTTTCGTACAAGTACCACTGGTGGTGAAACTGAAGATGAAGAACCTATGTTTGATCCTGCCTGGTCTCACCTACAGGTTGTTTATGATCTACTCCTTCAATTTATCAATTATAACTCTCTTGATGTGAAGGTGGCAAAAGTGCATATAGATCATGCTTTTATTTTAAGATTACTTGACCTTTTTGATTCTGAGGACCCTAGAGAAAGAGATTGCTTGAAAACAATTCTGCATAGAATCTATGGGAAATTCATGGTTCACAGGCCTTTCATTAGGAAATCTGTTAGCAATATTATCTACCGTTTTGTTTTTGAGACGGAGAGGCATAATGGAATTGCTGAGCTGTTGGAGATTTTTGGGAGCGTTATTAGTGGGTTTGCCTTGCCATTGAAGGAAGAGCACAAAATATTTTTGTGGAGGGCTTTAATTCCTTTGCACAAACCCAAATCTGTTGGTATTTATCACCAGCAATTAACATATTGTGTTGTACAGTTCATTGATAAGGATCAAAGACTGGCTAGCACCGTGATCAAGGGGCTACTAAAGTACTGGCCAGTAACAAATAGCCAAAAGGAGCTAATGTTTATAAGTGAGTTAGAAGAGATTTTGGAAATAACTAGCATGGCTGAATTTCAGAAGGTTATGGTCCCCCTCTTTCGACGAATGGCTTGTTGCCTTAATAGCTCTCATTACCAGGTAGTTTCTTCTACTCATCTTGTCTCCAATTTTTTGTCTCATTGGTTATTTAATGAATATGCTTGTGTTCATTCTAAATTTCATCCTTTTACAAGAGTCTCTTTTCTTCCACCTTATCAATCGTATATAGATGAAAATTCTCTTGAATTGCAAGATGATTATTTTGTCCTGGCTTTCAATTAATCAATATGTCCTGCCAGTCACAATCTAAATGATTTTATAACAATATAATTGATTGTGGAATCTTTGTTTCTCAATCATGAGCTTGTATGGTCATTTTGCTAAACTAATACGTGTGTAAAGAACATCATGGAGCTTATATTCATTTCTTGATTCAGGTGGCTGAACGGGCTCATTTGCTATGGAACAATGAGCATATTCTTAATCTGATCACACACAACCGGCAAGTGATTCTGCCTCTTGTGTTCTCAGCACTTGTTCACAATGCTCAAAGTCATTGGAATCAAGCAGTGCTGAACCTGACTCAGAACATAAGGAAGATGCTATCTCAGATGGATGAAGAGCTGGTAGTTGCATGCCAACGGAAGATTGAAGAGGAAGATTCAAAGTCAGGTGCTGCAGCTGAGAGGAGAAGAATGACATGGGAACGGCTAGAAGCTGCTGCTGCTGCAAGTGTCCAATCTGTAGGTGGTGATGTATTAGTCCCAGTAAAATCAGCTACATGCTCAGTGGCGTGCTAATAGCTTTTGAGAGTAATGAAATGAATGATATTGTAAGGTTCTAATTACATGGTGGTGTGGTTCCTCAGTTTTATTTGCCATTGCCAATAGGGTATGTGGTATGTATATCATATCATATAGTATACACTAGCTTGAAATTGTGTTGCTGAGTAGGTGATATGTTATTTTGTTTGGAGCAGTGCGTGTGCGTGTGTGTGTGTGTGTGTGTGTGTGTGTGTGTCGGTGGCTTATTCGTGCGTGCAATTATTTGCAGTGTCAGCAACCGTAACCCTGACTCTTTATTCAGTTTTGTTACCTCCTGGCCCCCACCTTTAGTCCCTGCCTACCCCTGCCAATCTGCAACACTCTGTACCTCAACTCAATGCTATGTCATTGCTATTTTCCCATACTAATTTCCTCATTTTCTACCCTTCAAATTTTTTATACATACAAAATGCTTCCATCTATATATTTTTTTTTTTAAAATGTCCATCAATCGTTCATAGATAAGTGGATCATCATAAAGAATCATTGCTGTTACGAATCTTTATCACCAAATGTCTATTCCTTTTCCCTAAATGCCAACTCAAAACTTCTATCTTCATTCCTTCTATGTTTTATTTTTATACCTGTCACTTTGAGAAAAAAAAAAGAAGCAAAAATGCAATCAATATTTTTTTTACTCTTCCAATTTCTCTTTTCTTTTCAAGAAAATAGAAATTGATATTTGTGTTTAAATTTTGTAAAATCACATGTTTAATAACTTTTTTTTAAGTAAATTTTATCAGTTTCATTCTCATAATGTTATTCAAAATTAAAATATAAATTAAAGGGTTTAAACAAATGGAATAGGACATATAAAATTCTCATAATGTTACTCATAGAATGGGACAGTAAACGAAGTTTAGTAACATTTATTTCTAGAATAAATGAATCTTAAGACACATTTATATCACGTAGGCAATACCGAGATTTACGCTTTACATCAGAATAGGATAGTAAACAAAAAACTTTTTTTTGTTTTTATACATAATTATAAAAATGTAACACTATTTTTTTATTTTCTTAACATGTTTATTATACATAAAATAACTAAGTTCAGTGATTCTTATACAGCTGTTTAAATACATAATGAAATAAAAACAAAAAAAAATAAAATTATTTATGAAAACAAAAGAAAATAGTTTCTATTCAAAACAAGTCCTTACATTTCATTTTCACTGCAAACAACCTCACGCCGTTAATGAGATATCTCTTTATCTCACCTACTTCAGCTGACCTCTAAAATTTACTTTATATTTAATGCATTTTCCCTTTACACCGGTGTTATCAGACCCTTCGTTTCTTAGTTTGCCGTCTTTGGACCAATCAATATTCAACACCCCTTTTAATATTTAATGACTAACTTCTGCATCGTAGATATAAACGTTTATAACCTTAAGGATTGGCAAATTAAGATATTCAGAAATTTCCTTTTCTGCTATAGAATGTTCACATTTGGTTTGACAATTGATGTATTGACATTGTATATGGTGAACATTAAAGTTTACTTATAATCAAAAATTTTACATTATTTGGCATTTCGTAACTATTAAAGAAAGAATTTAGTTTTGATAGTGATAATACACTATTATATTTTATTGAGTTTATGCTTTATACAATCGTTAATATATAGCTAATATTAAAATGAGCATAAGATTGGATCATAATTTTAAAAAAATATAAAGAAGTAAGAATTTAATACACTTAGACATTAGATAAGTCAACAAATTTATGAGGAAATCATAGTTGAAGTTGAGAGTTTACAACTTTATTAGTTACCAAACATGCACTTTACAAACCTATCGGCAAAATTTTTAATAGTCATATTAGATAGGCAGATATTGAATTTTTTATACCTTATGTCTATTTCATGTGGAAATTGAATTAGAGTGCATGGATAGTATAAAGATTTTTTAATCGTATCATTCAATCATAAATTGTTATTTAATTAAAAAAAATTAACTTATAATTATTTTAAAATTTATATCTACATTAATTTCTAATTAATTGACGGTATAATAAAATTAAACTCTGTCATATGTTTAAAATATCTAAATATACATTTTTAACTGATTCGCTTATCATATCCAATATACATGTATGTAGTTTTTCATTTTAGCTACACGTGGATATGTTGAATCTAGATATAGCGAGTATTCAAGCATTCAAGGGACAGCCATTCACTTATTATTATTTAGTCAAAAGCTCTGTTTTATCATATTTCCATGGGCATTTCAAACTCCAAATAATCCTCCTTTCAGAAAAGAAAAGAAAAGGAAGGAAAATAGAAAAGAAGAGAAGAAACTTTATTGATAAGGAAAATAAATAAGTTTGTTCCTATTGAAACGCCATGTCTATACCTCCCTCAGTAGCACATAAATTGCAAGGAAATCAAAACTTGCATCCAGGTTTCATCTCCTATTGTATCTTTACTGTCACCACCTGATTGGTTGTTCTCGTTATTTTCTAAGGAAATTAGTTACCCCAACACAAGAAAAAATGAATGCCTTCCTACCTTTTAGTACTAAGAAATAACGTATATGGAACCATGAAGAAAGAGGCTCCCTTTATGCTTGGTTTGGATAGTCATCATTGTTTCTTTTCTTGTTAAATTTTTTGTTATTATTGCTGTTGCCACTCTAGCATATAAATGATTTAATATCCATCATTTTGTTCTCTTAGTTCTTTACACTTCATAATTTCCTTTTCATCCATAGTTTTTATTCATGTGAATCATCAATTACATTTTATTTTATTTTTGCTGTTATTTGTTGACTAGTGTATTGGGATTTGCAGCTTGTTTGCCTTGTGTTGCTTCTATGAGAACTGTGAGTGCTGTTTGGATTTGGTATGTTGCTACTGCCCTTAGAAGAGTGAACATAGCCTGCACCAGTCCTTACAATTAAAATATGATCATGGTCTCTTCTATATGTTTCTATCTGAAGTAATAATTACAAATGAAGATGTAACTTTTTGAGTATGATACTTTTGACTAGTGGTTGTGATTTGCTTCCCCTTTGTGAATTAACTTTATGAGCAAGGAGGCATAGGCCTAACGGGTTCCCTTTTTCCTTCTTGAATATTTTTATTTAGCGTAACTTACTCTCGTGATAATAATGGTGAAAATGAACAACAAACATGAACATTTTGGGGATCTTTTTTGCACTATGTCGGCAAAAGGTGTGCTGATTCTTGTGCACACCGATGAACTGGAGCCCTCTCCGGGTCCAATTTTTTAATAGGCATGGTATTCAACAGTTTCCATGAGTTGAGCTTTGAATTTATATTCTATATTGGTCGAGCAATGCTTATTTGTTTTTGACCAATGTAAAGCCCAGTGAGAAATGCTGCATTACCAAATGGGTTACACAAAGCAGCTAGGGTCTTTTTCTAGACTTGATCCGGAATGGGTATTGCTTTTTGCACCCCAAAATTTCTTTTTGCATCCCCTCATGTATGAAAAGACAAAAATACCCCTGTTTATTAAACTTTTTCTTCTTCTTCCTTCCTCCTTCGTCTTTTCGTCTTCCTCCTCCTTTTTTTTTTTTCTTTTTCTTTCTTTCTCATTTCTCTTTCCCATTATTACATCTTCTTCATTGTTAATTGAATCCATATGTTCTGCTTTGGTGGAAGAAAAAACTAAAAAAATAAACCTCGGAAAAACGTCGAAACTATGTCGGAGAAGACGAACGGATATTGTATTCCGCAAACTAATTTGCGGAACGTTAAACACTTTCCGCAGATTAGTTTACGGAATGCATAAGTGTATTCCGTAAATAAACTTGCGGAATGTAATTTTTTTGTTCCGCAGAATAGATTACGAAATGTAAAAATGTAACCTTCCGTAAATTAATTTATGGAAAACAAAAAATTACATTCCGCAAATTAATTTACGGAATACATTTTGCATTCCGTAAATTAACTTGCGGAACAGACGAATACTTGCGGAAGAGAAAAAATTTTTGCGGAAGAGATGAGAATGTGTTAAGGGTAAAATGGTAATAAAAAAATTTTAAAAAATTAAAGGGGATGCAAAAAGAAAAAAGGGGGTGCGAAAAGTCAAGCCCTCCAGAATTTGTATTTAACTGTTCTCTCCCATGTCTCCATCCGTTTGGTGACTAATGTAGTTAAAGCATATTAAAATTTTCCGGTACAACCAACCTATGGTCGAGTTTCAAATTTAATTTAGGATAGTACCATAAAGAACGAAATAGCATTTTAATGTAGCTAGAGTATCTAACAGGGGCAAGTACAACCTATGGTGAAGTTTCAAATTTCAAGTTAGGACAAAAAAATAAAGAAGGAAGACAGAAGTATATTTTCATCAATGGAAGATGTTAGCAAAATAATCTTTATTGGAAAATTAATTATTGAGAAGCAAAATACTATCTCAAATGGGCTTAATTCTTAACTGTCGATTGGAGAGCACCATTAGTACAAATAAAAAAGAGAGAATATGTATTAATATGACTAATAATTAAAAAGGTTTAATAAAATAAACGTGTTATAGTTTTTGTTAATTATTTCCTTAACATGGATAAAAATATTAAAAAATGAGTTGTGAATATTAATTAGAGGCATTGCCCTTTTTGTCTTTTTCCTCAGTCGTCCACTATGTTGAGCTGTTCAAACTTGAAACGTATAAGAGGACCCATTGGAGGCAGGTTTTATAGACGGACCCCAGCAACTTTGTCTCAACAATATAATACAATATGATGCCCCTAACAAGAAGTATCACGTTGTGGCCCAGCCTAACCTTTTTGCCAGGCCTTCTAATCTTAAAGGTCTCTCTTTTTCGTCCTATCTCATTCAAATCAGGGATCAACTTTCCTACAAATTTATAGTTATTATCCAGGTGAGGCTTCATGCAATCAGATTGTGTTAAATTAGATTGATTTACGTCTAGAAACACCCCCCAAAAAAAATTACAGTTCAGTGAGCCACCAAGAAAAGCATGTTAAAAATATATCATATTTCACTTAATAATCATGAAAAGGTTAAAAAGACCCAACGGGCCAGTCATCAATTTTAGCAAAAAAAGTGGGTTACAAACTGAGGCAAAACATATACAGGGATAACTGAATCGTCTAGTTCCAACTTCCAACCACATAAGCCTCTTTAAGTGCAAGCATTTGATTGTTTGGCCATTTCTACTATATATTCAGACTGAAATGAAAATTTTCTGACAACAAAATCAATTTGCAGTGGCACATGTTTCTTTGGGATTGACTATTGACAACAAACAAACTGTCAGACAGATCCTAAAATTGTCATGCATCATCATCCTCTTCTTGTTCTCTTCAAAAGAAAGTATATGATTGATTACGCTCTACAACCAAATATAGTCTTTCTAATGTTGGTGTAATCTACTTTTTCCAATTGATGGTTGAGATTGAGAATACAACACTACAGAAACATCTAACATTATTGAATTACAAGTTTTGAACTCTGGAACCTTTTTTAGCCACAGCACAGCTTCTTGTGATGAATTCAGAAAATGTACAAACAAGCGATTGATGTTATTATTGAGGTCAACATTATTGATACAAAGTTCACTGCATTGTTGTCAAGAAAACTGGTTCCTGAAATCCTTTTAACCGTTGGTCCTGGCTTTCCAACAATCTACAAAATGGAGTGAGAAATTTTATGTATCAAACATCTAAGCATTAAAATACGATGGTTCTGTAGTGTTTTTTGTCTTATTTGCACCATTAACCATTGGATTTTGTGTTGCGATTTGTTCAACAACCACCCAATAGTAATGCAATATAGGAATTCAAGCATTATGCTGGTATGAGAGAAAGTAACCTTTATTGGTGATGTATCTGAATTTACCTTGCGGCGAACAGAGCAGAAGCCAGTGAATTGCAATGTTGCACCCAACAGTGAGTCAATGATACTTCCACATAGTCCTGCCAGGGTGGCGATGGGTATGACTAGTAGTTGCTTAAGAGCTACTATATTAGACTCACATCTGGTAGTTGAGAATCCAAAAAGAACAAACGACAGTCCAATGACACTTCCAGCTGCTGCAGCTGCTAGAATTCCTGTTTTTGTCACACCACCATTTGTACCCTTCTTCACGGTCTGATAAGCATAAAGAAAAGAATGTGTAACCACTAGTTCTAAAATTTAGTATCAATTTTTTTATTTGACTTTTCTCTATTTAAAAATCACGGATGTAATGTAATAAACCAGTTATTATGGCATGGTATTATAAGGCAATGTTTGGTAACACTGGCCAATTAGCCAGGTGTTGGCACTTCAAATGAAAAGCTAATGATTATCACATACTATCGAGACAGAATAAGTAGTAAGCACTGAATGCGATGAATATTTTACGGAGGCTCAGAATCTTCAACTCCCCTTTGTAGTTCAAACTTAAAAGACAAATTCAAGAATTTGCCATTCCTTGGAATGCAACTTTTTCGTGACTTATTTTGGGTAGGGTTGTTACTTGTTACATTTCCATGGAATGGGAATGACCTTGACATTGTAAAAAGACATCACCGCTCATCCCTAAGGACCTAGTGCTCCCAATGTCCCATCACCACTACTCATCAGACAGCCTCCACACCCACAGCCGCTGTTAATTCTCTACCACTCATGAAGTTGTCTTTAGGTTGGAAATTTGACAATAATCCTTTTTTCCCTGACTAACCTATTTTTGCTCTGAATTTAGTCCCTCACATATCAACCCTTTCATTTAATCCCCCACTGATAACAAAAATCTCTTAACTTAGTCCCTCAATCAACTAGCTGTTATGTTAGGCAGATGAACAACCACCTGTCATCATTAGAATCCTATATGTAGCATCATGGTGCGGCTTGTACATGTCACCAATTCAACATTTTATCACTAATATAGAGCTAAATTTAGCCTTGTAAAGACTATTCAACTAATATATTAAAGGTGGAGCTAAATTTGGCAACATTCCATCTTTCTCACAACAGGTGGTGATCCATGGAGGGATTAACAAGGGTGAATTCAATTAGCAACTAGATTGCAAAAAATTATATATGGAAGACTGAATTAGAGCAAAAATTAATGATCTGATACAACATTGAATACAAGAGGATACAACATGGGCATGGGAATATGACAAATGTTAGAAATTATAACTAGTAAGACACAGCATGGAACAGTGCAGCATACAAAATTAGCATAAGATTAGTGTAAAAGCACAAATATTAAATTAAAAAAGGGAATCAATGTTTTAAAAGTTAGCATTAGTTATCAAATTCAATCATTTATCAAATTATTGTAGTATGTCCATAATTCCATTCGTATTTGAATAAAAATTCAAAAAGACAAAAGAACAAAAGTACAAAATGTAATTAGAAGTATCAAATTCTCCAATAGTGTTTAATAGGGGAATGTGTCCGATAGGGGTAAGATGAATATTTGGATGCGTTCAAGCTTCCTTGTTAATGATGGACCAGAACTGAATTTTATCAAAATTGTACCGGTTGATTTGAAAAAAAGGCCAAGAACACTGGGAGTATGGAACTTGAACCAAACACACAAAACAACTATTCCAGAGACTTTTGACAAACATGCATTAGTGTTTCTAAAAACTTAACACCACTCTGGCTGCTACAACGGAATTAAAGTAGTGTTTTAAGTTGAACTAAACAGGAGAATACCAAATATGGATATAAGATTACATGAATACATGACTTTGACCAAGAGATTATTCACCTTAAAGGTTGTGATTAGACGAGGCGGCTTGTCACTGAGAATTCCAAGCTCTGAAGACCAAGTGTCTCCATTGCAGCAGGAATAGTGGCCGACTACAGCACCAATGAGAGATGTGATCAGAGCAGAGTCTTCAGAGTTCAAGCATTTATCCTGGCCTCCTGTGAGTACCCATATAGCCACAACCAGAACAGAGGCAATGCCACTATTGGCCAGAACTTGTAGCCTGAAAAACACAAGTAGGGGAAATTCAGTCAAAAAGAAGAGAGAACTAGGGTAAATTTCAAGGATAAGGTTTATATGAATATGACAAACCCGTCCCTCAATTTGGTAACACCAAACTGAACTCCAAGTGAGAACTATGGCAATTATCAAGATATACGTTTACCAATTTAATAGCACCCCATGCGGAAGAATGAAGAACCAATCTTTTCGGGTCATTTACTTTTTGCATGACCATGCACACAATTAAGTCTGAAAGCAATCAATGCTATTTCTTTTCCTTTCAGGTTTGAAAGTTAAAGACAATAAATTCTAACTAACAAGAAATCTACCCACGTAACCTTTAAAAGAAAGGGTATTCTAGGTTAAGAAATTAATAAATAGAAAGTTAGTGTATAGGAAATCATGGTAAGAATATGTTAATAACACTCGTGAACGTAAAAAGTTTGATTTTTGAGCATTTACCCAAAAGAAAAAGGGCAAAAGTGGAATCAAGAAGCAGAAAGAAACAACTAACCAGTTTCTTTGTCCACCTTCTTTGAAATCAGGATCGAGTGTTCGCTTTCTATCCTCTCCAATCTTCGTGACAGTAGAGGAAGAGTAAAAGAATGCAAGAAGCATGGCCCCAAACCTTGAATACCCGAAAAAAAGAGGAGCAAAAAGATTACACTTATGGAGTCCATCAAGAACCAAAACAAGAACAAGAGATGAAAATTTAATTACCTGAATCCTACAAAAATATGAAGGGCCATAACGAAGAAGCCGGCGACGGCTCCCGAAGTGCTGAGGGATTTTTTCTTGCGAGCTGTGAATGCGATTAGGAGCGGAACGAAGATAGCCAGCAAGAGTTGAAGTGATGACTCCATTGGAGATTGCGATGCGATTCACGTGCTTCAGCGTTCAGTGTGTTAGTTCTTGAAACTAGAGAGAGCAGCAACAACTACCAAGGGCAACGCAACTACCACTTTAACTGTTTGGTGAAATGTTTGACTCAGTTATTGTATTTATACTGCTACAGTAGAACGTTGGTCATACATCCAAATATTTGGAATTTATTGAAGAAGATAAATAAAATGTGACGTATAATATAATATAATAAAAATAAATATGTAAAATAATTAAAATTATTGTATTACAGTACTGTACTATACCGTTTCTTAAAGGAAATTATCTTTAAATAACTAACATTTTGCATTAGGTATATAGATTAATTAATACAAAGCTAAAATTAGCAATTTTTTATTTCCACTAAAGTACAAAACATTTATAACAGGAAAATCATTAACAAAAATTTCTATTTTTTGCTTCGTTAATTTATGCACCAGCTAATATATAGGATAAGAAAATGAATAAAAAATAGTTTAAAATATTGGGAAAATATAATAAAATATATTTTTTTTTAACTGGAGTTACATGTAGAAAGGAATATGGTAAAATTATAAAAAAAAAATATATTCAACTATCCTAACTTTATACCTTATATAACTAGAAATGTTAAATTTTCATTTTTGTTTTTATTCAATTGATTTTTAAATTCTTACTATTATTATAAAAGATCTTGTTGTTAACTTAAGGTTATTCATGGTAAATAGACTTGATTATTTTTTATTTTATTAAGAAAAGTAGTACATAAACATTTCAAATGCTTTATCTTTTATAAATAGATTTTTAAACTTCTACATTCCAATCTATCTTTAAAACTTTTATTAAAGAATAGAAAAATAGCAATAATAAGAGTTTAAAAATTAATTTAGACAAAAAATTAAAATAACAATTTGCAAAAAATAAAAAATAAAGTTGTATATATGTATTTTTTTATATACATGTTCAGTGACTTCCCTGTCAACTAATATGAAAAGATTATTTTGCTGCTTCAGATTAGACTTTTGAATAAATATAATTTAATTTAATATTATTATATAAAATATATTTTTAACAGGTCTATAATGATACACATTAAGAATTTAAATAAAATAAATTTTACTAAAAATATCAGAATTGAATAAATTAATATTAAATATTACAATATTTAATAAAAATTATTAATTTTTTATTATATATTTTTAATACTAAAAATTATATAAAAAATTATATTTTTATGTGTCATGTATCGCTTCCTTAATAATTTGTTTTCTAACAAAATTATTATTTCATATTTTATTTATTTATAACAATTTAAATATATACCAACAAAATTTAACACAATTCACAAATAGTCAATATCTCTAGAGATATTAATCAAAGTTATTTTATAGATAGATCATATGCATATAAAAGAGTTGACTGGAATACTTCAATTCAAAACAATTAAATTTTAAATTATCACCTTGTCCATTGTTAACAATAAAAGCAATTAAATAATTGATGATTTTTTATTTATATGTTTAGATACTTATATATAGAGAGAGAGAGTCAATGCAATTAAGTTATTGATGTAATTTTTTACTAGCATGTTTAAACAAGATTTAAATTATTTTTAGATAGTTACATCATCAAACAAGACTCGGATAAGGGAGATTCCCCTTGAGCAATGTAGTTCCTGTCCTGCATTAGATTACTGTGCATGTTTTTCCAAATAAAATATAAAGTTTTCATATTTTGAAACTAAAAAATATCAAATTATATTTTTAAACAGTATAAAAAATACTCCATAGCTTGTTACACATCAAAAGGAGAAACAAAGACATATGGGCTAAGTGAAATTTTCCTTGAACAATATAATTTCTGTTCTGTACAAGATTATCATGTTTGAATTTTTAATATTTTGAAACTAACAAGCTCTAATTATATTTTTAAACAGTATCAGGAAATCTCCCTAATTTTTATTAACATATTTAGGCGTTATTTAGCGATGTTATCATATTACATTTAATATAATCTAATACTTACTATTATTAAAGTATACAGGGTTGGTAAATGGATCACCACTCTTCTATAATATATTATTATTTTTATAATAATAAAAGTAATAATTTAAATTTACGATATCACATAAATTATATTAATCTCTCGTCATTAAATTAATTTTAATAATTTATTATATATTATTTTTAAAAAATATTTTATTTCTTAAAATTTAAATATTCAACATTTTTATCTAATTTAATTAATACAAATAATACAAATAATTTTAATTTATATATACATAATAAAAAGAATGATTTAAATATAAATTTTCTTATAACCTATTGTAATCTTTTATCCTAAACTAATTTTAATAAATTAATATAATTTAATCTGATATTATTATATAAAATATGGTCTTTATTATTAAGTTCTCACATCACATTCACATGTCATATTTTACAATAATTATTTTTTGAAAATAAATTACATCATATTTTTACCTCTCTTTCTTGTTTTTTTCTTATAAAATAAATAAAGATAAAAATATTTAAAAATATTAAAGTAATTGCATTAATCCTTTAAAATATGAATTTTTTATTTTAGATTTTTAGGACTATAAATGTAGATTATATTAATCTATTCAACAATTAATGTATCTCACTAAAAATAAATAATATATAATATATATTATGCATGTGATTTTAAAGAAGTAACTAATGTGAGCTTTTTTTATTTTATTTTAAAAGTGAATATAAGCATCTTTTAAATGACTATATAACTATGCGTATATGGTACAAAAATTGAGAAATGATAATATTCTTGGTACTAATTAAAATATGTTTAAGTTCGACTTTTTTTTATTAAACTAGATAGATCTTTCAATAAAATTAATTTAATAATGAAGATTGAGATCATTTATATAACATCATAAGTTTAAATTTTATTATTTTTATTACACATCTAAAATTAGTTAAGTCAAGAGTATATCTAATTATAAATTCTTGATAAATAATCTAACCTATTTTCTTCTTTAATTCTTATACTTGACTCTTATTTTTTAAAATTCAGCATAAATGCTGCCTTTTCCAATGTCCATATTAACTTAAGTTGAATAATTTTTAACCAAAATATGGATGATTTAAATTTTGTTAAACATTTATTTAGGATATAAAACCATGTTCCGTTCTTATCAGTTTCCAAAGCAAACAAACATTCAAATGTGCAGGATATTTTTAGAAACCCATGTGGAAATTTATATGAAATGTAATTGCACCGAAAGGTAACATCAAATGAAGCATGAATGGCATTCTCTAATCTCTAGCACTAGGTACCCGGAACCATATTTTCGGGTAGAAATGGAATGTGAAAACATTCTACACCATCCATCTCTCACTGCCCATCAGTGCCATTTTCTTTCCTTCTTTTAATTTTTTGGTCAGCAGCGTATCTTTACAATAAATATGAAAATTGCCCATTGGGCAGGCAACTGAGTACTATAGATTGGGCCAAATGTTCATAAATATGCAATGTGCAAACCTCAAGATTTGAGTACATTCCTTATCTACTCTCAAGTCCAAAAAGTTGTGGCACAAAAAGGACATGTTGAAAAGCATGTTTTATGTAAACAAAAAAGGGCACATTTTATAAACAATCCACCCCCCTCCTCCTAGAAAAAAACTATAATGGGCTTATTAACGCGTGCAGTGCCACTGTATAAGACAACCGGATTTCTAAACATATTGAGAGGGGTATAAAAAGAGACTGTCTTGAAAAAATATTTTGATAATTTCTACTTCATAGGAAATATCAATTTTTAATTATTGGCAAAGAGGCATCCTTAATGCACACTATTTTCTTTTCCCTTAAACTGTGTAAATAGTAAAGATTCGTGGGCTTCACTCTCAATACTGTTGCGGAGTCCCGGATTACAAAGTTATAGACATCAAACAAAACTTAACATATATGCTTACTTTTTTAACATTAATTTTATGCAACTGTTAACTTAAGCAAGATAGGCTTTAATCTTTCTGTTTTGTGTAATACCAATATAAAATCGAAGGCGAGTATCATGCTACAATTGCACTAAAGTTTTATGTTCCGTTTGTTTTATAGGTGGGGGCTAGCAAACTAAGTGAAATTAAAATAAAGTTATCTTTATTTAACGAGTTTTAGATGCATGAAATATTTTAAAATAAAAGACACTTATTAATTCGAAAGGAGCTGTGCGAGTAACCAAAATTTAATAATAATGATTTTACCTATGTGTTTAGTTGCATATCAAACTAGATATTATAAATCTAATGATAAAAAATAAATTTATATATAAGTCATATTCAGTACTCATGGCTTCTAAAAAATATTTCAAAAAATTATGTTACAAAGTAATAAATAAGATAGACCCAGAGGCGACAAGTTTTCATAATTTACATTTATTTTTTTGTTGAAAAATTTGCAGCTGCACTAAACTGGTTAAAATCAAATTATTGCACTGCATAAAAAGAAAAAGAACAGCTTATATACGTCATGCTTATTATGGTTTGATAAAGAAAAGGCAAACGGAAATAGCAAGTGCTAAATATGTTCCATTTATTTTACTTTCTTTTAAACTTATTAATTAACCTGTCAAATAAATCTACCTTGATTTCGTCACTTTAGTTCCTGAAATCATTCATATCGAGAAGCAATGTTGAAAAGCAAAAATCAGATCCTTACAATTTTGTCCACAGTGTGACGCAGATAAAAATATAAAATCATAAACCAGAAAACAAAAAGATGAAATCATTGTAACCACAAAATCTTTGATTTTAACAGTTTGTTTGCATCAGGCATGCGATATACCCTCTTTATATTTGTAATCATCATCTTCTTTCTTCAGTTTTGTTTTGTTTTTTTAATCATCTCACATTATCTTTCAGATTTTCTAGTTGGCCTAATAAAATGTTAAATATGAAATTTGTAGTTGTAACCTTACGGGCGTGTCCCCTCTAGGGTGCCCGTGGTGGTTTGATCCTAATTTTCCCCCCTCTTTACCCTAATTGAAAGTTGAGTGATGTGTTCCTTCTTTTGCTACTTAAATTGGCTAATTTATCTTTAGGCAGTAATTCGAATGTTTTTGTAATATTCGCATCACATGAATTTCTATGAACTGACACTTTCCCTTTTGTGTTTGGGCCAGCTAGCCACTCTACTTTTTCTCAATCTAGCTTCATCTAAAAAAGCTTAGGCTTCATTTTTTTTATTCTAACGCCCACACACACAGTTGTAGACAGGGATGTGTCATGAGAGTGTAGCACTTCTTTTTGGTACATTTCAGTTTCTTCTTTTTTATATACATAGGTATACTGTGCCGTTTTTATATTTATACTCTTTCCATTATTGTAAAATATACACATGTATATAATATATAACATTATTAGGACAACACATTTAACACTTTGGTAGTTTTAGTAATATTAATAACGCTTGGGATTGTAGGGAGGCAGTGAGTGCAACGAGTTCCCACCACCAAAATTTTCGTGGGAAAGTACATGGTATTAGGGTTGCTACATATTTTACGGTGGGGGACCTTGTCATTAATCAAACCATTAATACCTACACAATAATGCAATTGACCTTATCACTTGGAATAACATGTGAAAACCTACCTTTGATTATTAGATAATATGGAAAACCATGACAAGTGAAAACAATTTGTTTAACTATTCTTAGCAATTTCTATTAGTTGTTATCGTCCAATTAATTATGTAAAAATAGTTATTTTTAATAGAAAAATAGTCCAAAAATATTTTTACCTTTTGTTTTAGATATATTATTAAAATTACGAAATATTGTATTTAAATTAATTTTTAACTTAATTTATATTAACAAGCAATGCTTTCATCATATATTACGATTGAAACGATATACCTTCTGATATTTATTTGATATATGATGAGATTTGATGAAATGATAATAAATATATTTTATCTAAAATGAAAGGAATAATAGATTAACCATCTTATTAATGAGTGGTCACAATTTTGTAAGTTTTATAATTTTAAAGTTAAAGATACATTTATTTTTTTATCTTATACAACAAAATGTCATGTCTTACATATAGATATTAAAATTGAAGAATAATTTTTATTTTAAATTTTATCTATTATGTAATTTTAACTTTTATCATATACTAAATAATTGTTCATTTACATAATATATTAACTTTATCTTATGTATAATATAATATATTACTTAATAAAATATTTAATAATTTATACATAATTTTAACAATAAAACCCCATGCATCACACAATAGAAATATAGTGATGATATATTTTAATAGTATTTTATTTAAGGTGTATCTTATTTTTTATATTTTTATTTTTATTATAGCACATATCATATTATAATTTTTTTTTCTTTTATCCTATTACATCCGACTGTTAAATTCACCACAATGGTTTTTCTTATATGATATCATGGTGACAACTCACATGCCTTAATGTGGAGTGGCGTATAATTCAAATGTAAATTGGAGACCCATTAATCTCCGTCAAATACAAGTAGACCCACTCCCACCACATGTACTAACCGGCAACCAGATAGATGAGCATTGAATAATGTTATGTTTTCTTCTTACTTCTTGAACCCAGTAGGTATTTGAAAAGAAAAAATTCCAAGATTCAATTTAATTTCCCTTTAATGCTATTTCTTTTCCAGTTGTTTTGGCTAGATTTTTCCTTCCGAGACAAAATAAAAATCGTAGAATTTAACATTGTTATCTCTTTCTGTTGCTAAAGGTGTTAATAAAATTATAAAAACCGTTCAAGAACACATATATGCTTTTGAAGTATGTTTACGTGTAACATATTACAAATTGTTAACAAACATGTTGCAACCCTTTATATAATAGCTTAATTGTGTAAAAATCTTTTATGATTTAAAATTTAAAAATTGACTCAAAATTTATTAAATAGTGTTTCGACGATCATTTTTTTATATGTATATAAAGGGTGAAATTTATATTTGTTTCACTATTTAACATGTCAAAAGAACTGAATATAGTACATTATAAATTGCGAGTAGTTCTCTTGGTTGAATTGTAATTGGAGGAAACTATGAAATTATGAATACTTTTAACCGAATAAAATTTTCAACCTCACCTTTTTATATATATATAAAAAATCTAATACATGAAATCGACCTTTTATGTTGTTATTAACTTAATTTAAATGCAAAAATGTTGAATTTTTTATTAATGAAATAAAAAAAATAAATTAGACTCAAAGTCCAAAAGAGAAAGTAAAGATAAAGCAAATAAACAACAACCATCAAACATGTGAATTAACCGGAAAAAGTTAATGTTCAATTAAATGTTTTGGATTCAAATCATAATATATATAGGTGTGTTAAAATTTCTGAAAGAAACCTTTATTGTCCATGCCTCCGATCTAATATAAAGATGATTGTTCTCAATAAAGAATTTGTGGTTGAAATTGATTCTACTTAGTTCTAGTAGGATTGACTCCCATAAAAAAATTGTTTTTAAACTGGTTTTATTTGTTTTGAATAGAATTATTTTTAATACAAAATATTTATGATTTAATTAAAAAAAACAGATAAGTTAGGAATTAGAGTAATTTATATGAAGTCTTGTATTTGAATTTTTTTTGTTGTATAAAAAAAAACAGATGAAAAATAGAAATAAAAAGCTACAGAAAATAGGTAAAATATCATGAAATAGTTTCTTTTTCTTAAAAAAAAATCGTTGGCTAATCAACTATAAAAAAATAAAGAAGAAAAAAAAAGTCCCTCCATTTTATATTCATAAAACATAGTAATCAGTATCAGCTTTGTAATTTACACAATACACAATATAAACAATTTTTTTATTATTAACACTTTTAATATTGAATTAGTTGTTAATATAATTTTCCCAAACAAAAATTAAACTATTCATATAAATATTACTAATTTATGTTAATAATATAATTTTTTAATATAAACTGCAAAATTGATCTATATTAACAATTTAGTTTTTATTAGATAAATTAAAGTTATACCAATAAAATTATTTTCACACTTAATATTCTATATTTATTAATAAATAATATATTTTTTTTAGTGAAATCGTTATAAGCTTTTTCTTTTTTTACAGCGTGATGAACACAACTTTCTAACAATTTCACATGGGGTACTGAATTCAAAATTTAAAACAAAGTCTGTATACCACAGCAATGGATTCTCAAGGTGAAAGCTAAAACATTTTGCCTTTACATATGATTCATGGCCATCCAAAATAGACCAATATATATATATATATATATATATATATATATATATATATATATATATATATATATATATATATATATATATATATATATATATATATATATATATATATATATATATATGCGCCATAGTAATTATAATATAAATTCCAAAAATTAATTATATGTGTTGTGTGTTTAAAAAAACTATAATTTTTTTATAAAATTCAAAATAAATTTAAAATCGAAAGAGATGTTATAAGAACAAAAAAAAAAAAACACTGTATCGATCAGGTGTAAAGGCTGATCCAGAAAAACGGCACAGTGGAGGGCTGGTTGCGGCTGTTGCGCAAATGAAAACGACGAAGGTTCGATTTTATGGTAAAAGTGTAAACATAAATGACGAAACACAATGTGAAAAGTTCACTATCCAATGATAAGAAAATACTATATACTGTCATTATATTGATAGCTACAAGCTTTTCATGTCCAAAAACAATTTTTATTTCTCGTGCAATAATCATGTGTGGACGATTCAGAGAGATAAAGGTGAAGCACATCCATGTGAATGATAAATTACATGTAAATTCTTTATGTGTAAAGGGCGGTTTGATATTTGTACAACTCATAATATGTGATAAATGCGATGTAAAATGTACATATAAATATCTTATGTCACCATAGTATGTCCAACCTTTGGGTGTATTATTTTAACCTTGTGATTATATCTGATCCGAACAACACGTCAAATTAACAAACTTATAAATTAAAAGAATTTAATTAAAATATATAGTTAATGTAATTATTAATTTTTTATAATAATAACAATATTTAAAAAAAACATATATCTTTGTTAATTTTTAATTAGTTAAGAAATATAAAGATAGAAATAATAAATAAAAACAAGTCAAATTAAAAAAGTAAAGAGGGTTCAACCATCCCTGTCAAAGTGTAGAGTGTTCTTCCAATTCCAAAATCCACGAACTAGCTGACCTAATTCATCTGTGAATAGTCCACAGCAGATATCCAACTTAAGGAACACGAGTCGAGTTATCTCTGCATCTATCATAATTTTCCATGGATTTGCCCTTTTCAACATAAGAAGACGGTTGTGTCAAGTTGGTGACCATACTCCATATAAAACAGAGGAAGATTAAATGAAATCGACCAAACATACCCACACTTTCTTCCACTCATTGAGAACTGAATCAATTGGTCATGAAATTAACCACACACAGAGTGGGTTTGTTTGGTCCCATATATGTACGCTTCAATTAAAATACTAATTATATATTGCTTACGCTTCACATTGCTATTGGACTGAGTGCGAGCATTTCCATTCAGTTCCACAACCCGGAAGATTGTGAACCAATTCATGACTGCATACGGCAGTTAGGTTATACACTTATTTAGGTCACAACAAAAATAAATTGATTCGTAAAAAGTTTGTAGAAATGAGTATTGACTCGTCATTATAATTTCTAAGATTTCACATAGGTAAATTGTTGAAATTGAGACTTAGTGAATGATTCATCAATAAGAATCACACTGTTCTAAAAATTTAAATTTAAATAAATATAATCTTTAATATCAATGCAGACATTCTAATTTTGTTGTGTTTACACATATAGCTAAATCAGCCATTTACCTTATCAAATCTAGAATTTAATTAATTAAATGTGCAGTGTAACATTTAAATATAAAGGTTCTATGATTTTTTTTTACAAAAGTGTTAAAAATATTTTTTATTTTTAAAAAATATAATTTACTTTTTTTTAATTTATAATACATCTCTTTTAATGTATATTAAATTAATTATTATTAAAAATAATTTAAACAACAAATACTTTTAAAATAATTTTTAATGATGATAAAAATGATAATAATAATAATAAATATTATTTATATTTACCATCATGTCATATTTAGTTAGCATCAAACATTCTAATTTATTCAATAATTATAAATTTGAATTTTAAAAATATAGCTGTCATTGGAAGATTTCTTTTTCACCTTTGCTTAACTCAAATCCTACTATTATAGGTAAAATTCAAAATTATATTATTTATATTTATTTAAAATAGACAATCTATTCTATCTTTAAAATAATTTTTAAGTAATTTTAAAAAATATGATATTTTTAATTAAATAGATTGTTTTTTTTTTCAAAAAATAAAATAAAATAGAGACATGTTATTTAAAAACTATTAATGGATCTTTATCATCTGAATAGGTTTTTGTAAGGATTATAGAAATATTGGTATTAGGAATTCCACATAGAAAAAACTTTTCAAACTATAGGGAAATTTTACATATTTTTTAAAGTTAAGACATTTTAAATTTTCCAAAAAAAAGTACAGGAGCCAAAAAATCAATTAAAATTTTAACATATTAAACTTAGAGTTTTAAGAAAAGAAACAGGGGTTGGTAAGGATAATTGTGATATTGCAATTTATTTGAATGTAAATGATACTTTAAATAAAATTTTTAACTTTAAAACAAATCTTTTAAGCTTTCGGCTAAAGCTTTTAAGATTTAGGTAAATTTGCTAATTAAAGGGTTGGAGATAAATTAGGAGAATAGGAAATTAGGAAAAATGAATACGTATGGAATGTATAAACTGTTTTAACGTTTGTCGTTGCTTTTGTGACTGACTATAAACTAGTAAATTCGAACTTTGTTGATCGGTTTGTGTAAATGCCCACATGCATTTTCATCCATTTAAGGTAATAAGAATTTAAATTATTGAGTGAATAAATAATTTAGATACTATAATTTCTTTTTCTTTTTTGTTCTTAGAAATGTTTTTTTTTGTATAATTTAATTCTTAAACGTGTAATTTTGCTCATAATTGTCTTTCTGTTAATGACTGTTACTGAAATTTGACAATTTTACCGGTTTGGTATATTAATTACGCACGTATATCCTTATGTTATATATATGTTTTGCCTTCACGGATTCAAACCTATCTTCTTATATATATATATATATATATATATATATATATATATATATATAAGACCAATTTATAAACTCTTTTCCATTCATTTCATAATTTTAATTTACATTCTTCTTTACCTTTAAAGAAGCTATACCTAAAATTCTAAATTACAATAACCAAACAAATAAATGAGGATTCTGATTAGGCCATGACGTAATGAACTTGTGTAACTATAGGACAAGGTTATGAATGAGACGGAGTGCAAGGGAAAGAATAGAGGAAGATGGCTTTGAAGATGCTCGTTTTTTTTGGAGTAAGTTATATTTTATTTGAATTATTTTTTTAAAAAATATATCTCAAATTTATACGTTAACTATGTGTAGAAGGAGGGTTTGATTGTGGCTACTTTGAAGAGATTGAAGACTCATCATCAGCTATTTTGGGATCTAGAATTTGAGAAGTTTAGAAGTTGTTTGATTTATGAAAAATATTTTTTACTTTTATTTTTAATTATAAGATTACTATTTTTTTAAAATTTCATATAAAAATTATAAAATAAATTTTTTATTGTTTTCTATATAAAATTTTCAAAACAAAAAAAAATAATATAAAAAAATGAAAAACTTAAAAATAGAAAACAAATTTAAAAACCAAATAACCCTTTATTCATCCACTAGAAATTATGCATTCCATACAAAAGAAAGAATAAAAAAATTATAGGCAATTGGTTATTTATCATACAAGAGGAAGAGAACAAAGCACAAGTGACTACTTATTTCCAAAAGTTGTCCAATCTTTCCAACTCGAAGAAGAAAAAGATGTTTCGGAATATTCAACACTGAAACGGAAAACAAGGACAGGCGAATGAATGCGGGAGAAAGCACAAAAGGATAAATTTTTTTGACTGTTGGAGTGTTAATCAATTAAAAGTGAAACAAGGGGGAGATGTAATCTCAGAGGCTATGGGTAGAAGAGGAAACGAATAATTTAGGTCATGAAACAGGATTAGAAATTTCACTACTCATTTATTTTAAAAAATAAATAAAACAATGCAGTTTTTGAATCCATGCAAGCATCATTTGTGTTGTGAACCAAATCATGTATGGAGGTACATTTAAAAGTCATAAGTAAACTATGTGTCACTTTTAAAAAATAAATTATATATTTATTTTAAAATTATTTGCTCTCATTTTTTTTAATTAAAAAAGACTACTAATTTAAAAGTGATATTTTTTTATCTTTAATTGAGATTTCAAATTTTCAATTATTAAGAAAAAAAAAAGACAAAACAAAAATAGGTAATTTTGGTTTCTTGTAGCAATGAAACCCCTAAAAATCTCAACATCAAGTTTGAGCGATTAATTTTCCCTTCTAAAACAAATAGTAATTAATGTGTGTTTCTAGTAAATTTTTGCAAGCAATAACAATTTGAATTTTAATATACTTTAACAAAACGCAAGCTTTTGAAAATGGCGGTTTTAACCGGGATTGTATTTAGATTCAAATTTAATGGATACTTTTAAAATTATTCGGAGTGAAGAGGAAATCTATCCATTATGTAAATTTAAGTTGGGATATAAGAAACAATGTAAAAAAGGTTATTGAGGTAAGTGCCATTTTAATTTTTTTTTTAATGTTTAAGGTTATACATTCAAAGATGATTATATATAGCATAGTTTTTTTTTTAAAAAAAATATTATTTAATTTTTATCATATTTTTATTTCATAATCTATTTAATAAAATATACATTGATCACTAAAGATAAATTTTTTTTAAAAAAAATAGTTCATTGATCTCATAAAATGATAATAAAGAATAAATAAAATAAAAATGTTAAAGTATAGAAAAAACAAAATGAAAGATTATCTTTTTATCTATATTCCACTCCATACTTACAAATGTAAGTAGCGATTGTTGATTTTAGAAAATAACTGTATATTTGTTATGAGCTTAGGCCTTTGAGTCACTAAAAGAAATAGCAGTTTACTTGTTAATTTCTCCAAAGTTATTGGCTGAATTTTTTATACCCTATATTAATTTTATTATATTGTTAAATTTTAGTTGATCTTTGTGGAATACTAACATGTTTGTTAGAACATCGAATTAAAATTTGAGTTTAAAATTTAAAGTATAAACAAATGATGTAGATTGCATGATGATCGAGTTTTGGATTTATGATCAAATGCGTCGTATAATTTTGTTAGTACGACTGAATTTTTTTATTTCTAAACAATAAATCACGTCTCATATATCTCATCCATAATTTTTGTAACAACATTTTATTATAAACCACATCTTAAATATGTGATCTAATTTATTTAAATTGGAATTTTACGTTGATTGAATAATAATTTTAATTTTAAAATATGTGAATAAATAAAAATAATTTTTTTTATTTATTAATTTATTTGTATAGAAATTTTTATACAAAAGAAGTCAATTGCATGATATTTAAACTTAAAAATTACGAATAAATTTTTAGACATAGTTTATGATTTGAATCTTTATTCTGTTAAGTTATATACATGTTGTTTATTACATTTATATGACAAACACAAACATTAGTTACATGTAATTATAAATAAAAATCGAAATTATATCATTGATTTAATTAATTAGCGCAAGAGTGAACCTCTGAACTGCCAACATTGATTGAACATAGACTGACTTAATAATTTTTTAATTTGAAGTTAATCATAAAGAGACAGTTGTAGTATTGACGGAAATTGTTTCTTCAATATTTAATATTATGTATTAATTGAAATACTTTAATTAAAGTTGATTGAAAATTTAACAAAATAAAAATTATTTAGGCAAAAAAATTAATTAAGTTGGCATTGTCACATGGCATGAATTACTTTGGTTTATATAATATAATAAACAGTAGGTAGATGTCAATTAATTAGTGTAAAAAATTAAACGACTATTTCTTTCTCGATGAATAATTGGAGTTGTAATTTTTTCCTTGACAAAAATAAAAAAGAAACTAGAAGAAATTAAGAACATGGGCTTTGACATTGATGATTCATGGAGGCGAGAGAGAAGGAAGTAAAGAAAAAGTGAAGCTGTGTTGGAAGGCCAGCGCCACATGAAACAACAAAAAAGGTCGTGCTTCATCTTGAAGTACCTATTCTTTCCCCAAAGTGGGAATATCCACCGTTCGATTGCCATAAAATGCGGGGGGGTAAGATAGTAAATCCAATGTATATAAGCATTTCCTAAAATGAAGCCAACCAGGTCAGCAATTTCCCCTCAGTAACGGCTGTGCATATATTATAAATTTATAATATTATGCACACTGTGCTTCATGTCACATTATCGCTAGGTAGTGTGTATGTATGTACGGCGTTAGGTATTGCTAACGCTCAAGTTTCAACGGGTTTCACAAATGACCAGGATGTCCTCTTAATAACAACGCAGTTCGTCACACGTGTCGATCAGGGAGAGCGAGTAGAAAAGGAGCGCGTGTGGAATCTATTGATCTCCTTCGCATTTGTCTTTCCCGCGGCTATTAAATGAGGGTCCTCTAACAGCACACAGACACTATGCTGCACTTTAACGAAGGCACCAACTCGGTCTGTGGAGAAGGAAGAAAGAGAAGGTGCGGCTATTAATGCAGAGTCTCAAGTCTCAACCACCAAACCAACGCTAAGAACAAGTAGAAACGGTGGAGCTTCATCCCCAATCATACTCACTACATTTTGGACTCTCGTATTTGTTTTCTCTCAGACTATTCAGTTTTTGAATTTTTATTTCGTTAGGGATTATTGAGTGGCGGTGAGGACGGCGCAATGTGGAACTCAGCGGAGAACGCGTTTGCCAGATCGGCGTCGTTCAGGGAGGAAGGTGAAGACGAAGAGGCGCTGCGGTGGGCGGCGCTAGAGAGGCTCCCGACATATAAGCGAGCGCGCAGGGGAATCTTCAAGAATCTCATTGGCGACATGAAAGAGATCGACGTCAAAGACCTCCAGGCGCAGGAGCAGCGCCTTCTTTTAGAAAGACTCGTTGACGTTGTCGATAACGACCCTGAGAGGTTCTTTCACCTCATGAGAAGCCGATTTGACGCGTAAATTTCCTTTTCCTCTCTCTCTCTCTCTCTCTCTCTCTCTCTCCTTGTTAGCAAAATGTAGAGTTACTTAGTACAGGACCTACGATTCTAAAGCAGTCGCGTCAATTATGTTTACTCTGTTTTTCTTTCTAGTCTCAGAAATCTTCTGGTCTGTTACCTCGCTCTCTGTTAGGAAGAATAATGAGTATTTGAAGTTAAAAATACCTTTGTTTGTGACTTTGTGCTTTACTTATTATTAGTTGTTTCGTTCTTGTCACGTCAAAAAGTGAATGTAGGTGGCTAATTTTTATTGAATGTGTTTTACTTGATTCGTGGTCTTCACAGAGTAGAATTGGAGTTTCCGAAGATCGAAGTTAGATTTCAGCACTTGACCGTTGAGACTTATGTACATGTGGGAAGCAGAGCCCTGCCTACCATTCCTAATTTCATTTGCAATATGACTGAGGTACCTTCCTTCTTCAATATGGATCATGTGTGCGTTCACTTGTTCTAGACATAGCGTTCTAATATATTTCGGTTTCGTGACAGGCTCTTTTAAGACAGTTGCGAATACACAGACGAAAGAGAAGTAAATTGACAATTCTAGCAGACATCAGTGGGATCATTAGACCTTCAAGGTCAGTTTTGGAAAATTCTTTTATTTGTTAGGTAAATACATGGTTTAAAACGTAGCCCTATTTGTATTTTTATTTTATTTGAGGTTGAGGGATAAGTTCAACCTAGCGTTAACCGCACTTTGACATCAAAAGAAAAAAAAAAAGGTGTCTGTTTTCGCTTTTCATTAAATTACGTAAATATTTATTTTAAAATTAAGTAAAATTAATTTTGATATAATTGATTTTGACTTGTTAGAAGTAATTGAGGTTTATAACTTGAAATTAATTTGGTCATAAATTTTGCATCACCAAAAAATGTTTTTTTAGAAAAGCAAACATGTTCAAAATCTTAATTTACTACCTGCTATTCAAAACATTTTTATGTAATTTTTTTAATATATCTCTTATATTTCATAATTAACTTCTATTTCATTTAGATTTTGTACTTTAACTTTTTTTCTATCCATAATAATTATTTAAGGGTGAAATTAAAAAAAATAATTCTCCATTAAAATTGTAAAGTGAAAAATAAATTGAAAAAAATAAAATGTTAAATTAATTATTATTCTAAACCAAAGTGGTAAGAATTAATCTCTCATTTTTTGTACAAAGGATAAATTTAGAGGAATCCTAGCAACATAGTATGTTGAAACATTCTTGAACATATTTCTTATGAAATTAGTTTGTTTAAAATATTAAAGTAAATGATAAGAAGGGATTAACTTATTTTGATTTTTTTTTAAAAGCTGACTAATCACATGAAGTATGTAAAATGTGTTCAAAAGAATATGCTATTAGTATTTTTATAAATTTGTTTTAAAAACATTTTTTTTGATATTTATGCTTCTATATTTTATTCAAAAATTTAATTTTTCTATAGTAAATATTTTTATACAATCAATTAATTAAAAATTATTTTAAAAATAATTATTACAAAAGTCAAATATTTTGTAAAAAAATTTATAATTGCAATCACATCATAATTTCATTCGTTACATGCATGGTGTTGCATACACGCATACATGTAACTTGTCATGTATTAAATATTATTTTATTGTTTTTTTTTAATCAAAACATAATTGCAGTTTTTTGCATATATATGATAGATTGTTGTTTTGTTATTCTTGCAGACTAACGTTGCTATTGGGTCCGCCAAGCTCCGGAAAAACAACATTACTATTAGCTCTTGCTGGTAGGCTAGGACCTGGTTTGCAGGTACTTAGTATTTCAATTACATTAACTAATTAAAATGGGGTTCCTTTATGTCTGGACGCCCAACTACACGCGAATAGTATTGAACTCCTTGCTAGACATACTCTTTAAGCTTAATACAGAGGACCAGCAGTAAGAATGAACTAATACGTTGCTTGGAAGTAATAAGATCAACTCTCCCAAATCCTAATAACCGGAGACTCCATTCTGAAGACTTTTCTGCACCTTGCTTGGAGTTATCTCTAATAGGGTTACGTATACAGAATATAGCAGGATTTTGTAAATTTCGTTGGTCCTAATGAAAGCACCGACCATTAGACTGCACTGTCTTCCTTCCTTTTTCGTAAATCGAATTTTTGGATGAATGCCTTCTATCCCAACCTGATAATATAAAAACAGCATAATTGACCTAATGGCCTATACTTGCTAAGCTCCATTTTGCATTTAAATCTTTGTTTCTTTCCCCCATCTTATTTATGTTTTTATGCCCTTTGAAGATGTCAGGGAATATTACATACAATGGACATAGTCTGAAAGAGTTTGTTCCTCAGAGAACATCTGCTTATGTCAGTCAACAAGATTGGCATGTGGCAGAGATGACCGTGAGGGAAACTCTCCAGTTTGCTGGTCGCTGTCAAGGCGTTGGATTTAAATTTGGTATGCTTTTATGTGGTCAAGTAAACTTATATTCAATAGGCACGTCTATATGCTATGCACTAAATTCTGGACTCTTACCAGATATGTTGCTGGAACTTGCCAGAAGAGAAAAGAATGCTGGAATAAAACCAGATGAAGATCTTGATATATTCATGAAGGTATTTTTTCATTTTCTTTTGCTTCCGTTTTAAGGGACAGTATTAGTCTTTTTATTTTTCCTTTTTATTTTTTTTTGAATTTTGATAAACTTCATTCATGGATACAAATTTATCTACTCTGGCTTTTTTTGTAGTCATTAGCTCTCGGGGGACAGGAAACCAATCTTGTGGTGGAATACATCATGAAGGTATTCTCTAAGTACTGTTACTCTTGAATGATCGACGAATTGTCTCGTGATTACGATCTGAAGTCTTGAAATTTGTTGGCTGGGGATTTTTTTTTAAATATTTTTTTATGACTAATGGAATTCGTGATGCAAACGCGAGTGGGTATGAAGTGAGAATGCCCCCAGCCCCACGTAAGAAGAATTAGAGAAATGATGGATTATATGTAAGCTTGAATTGGGTCAAAATTCTTAAACCAGTGTTTGGATCATGTTAGTTCCAATCAGTTTGATAGGGATTGCTGCACAAACCCATAAAAAACAACCACTCCAATCTGGCTGTGGCTGACTGATTTGGATAACCAATGACATGGAAAATCCTACCAACTTGAGGACATGTGAAGAAAGAAAAAAAAAGGATTCCATCAAGCCCAAATGTCAACTTGTTTGACTTTTTCCGCGAGCGATATCAATAAAAATTCATAAGCTACTAGTATTTGTGTCTTATGTCTGATTTACATGGTACTTATTCCGTTATTTAGTTTTTTTTTAATCTTCCGAACTCCAAAGTATTAAAATATTTCTCACAAAGATATTAGGTTTGGACATTTGTGGTGACACGTTGGTAGGAGATGAAATGCTCAAGGGCATATCAGGCGGGCAAAAGAAGCGGCTTACTACAGGTTAGTGACATGGGTTACTTTTTCTTGTGTAGTTGCACGATAGATGAATTTGGTATATGCTAAATATTTGATGTGTGATTTACAGGTGAATTGTTAATTGGTCCAGCAAGAGTGCTGTTCATGGATGAGATATCAAACGGTCTTGATAGTTCAACTACTTATCAAATTATCAGATATCTTAAGCATTCAACCCATGCACTTGATGCAACCACAATTATATCTCTTCTTCAACCAGCTCCCGAGACCTATGAATTGTTTGATGATGTTATTCTTTTATGCGAGGGTCAGATTGTTTATCAGGGGCCCCGTGAAGCTGCTGTTGATTTTTTCAGACAAATGGGATTCAGTTGTCCTGAGCGAAAAAATGTAGCAGACTTCTTACAAGAAGTGAGTAGCAGCAATATCGGAATGTGTATTTCTAATGTTTTTGATTTTAGTAACAGTTGAGACTTCAAACTCTTGTTAACAGGTTACGTCTAAGAAGGACCAAGAGCAGTATTGGTCCGTTCTCGATCGCCCTTACCGATACATACCTGCTGGGAAGTTCGCCGAAGCATTTTCCTTGTATCGTGAGGGAAGGGTTTTGTCTGAGGAACTAAATATACCTTTCGATAAACGCTATAATCATCCAGCTGCCTTGGCAACTCTTAGTTATGGTGCGAAAAGGCTTGAACTTCTCAAGACTAATTTCGAGTGGCAAAAGCTTCTTATGAAACGGAATTCATTTATCTATATCTTCAAATTTGTTCAGGTAATCCTACCGGTCTAAATCTACGGTTAAAGCATAAAAGAATTGATGGTTTATGGATTTTAATGTTTTAAAGTAATTCTAGTGATAAAGTTCACCTAAGAAAAGACAATAATTCTTCTTTAATTTATTGTGAAAAATTGTTTTAATCTTGTCTCAATCTTCTTTTTTCTGTGACTACATACACTCCGATTTTTTCAGTTTTACTTTTTATTGGTTTTAAGATGGACGTAAGGTTGCTTTAATTAGTCTACGTAAGGTTTTTGTAGCTGATTTTGACCCTATTTACTATTTTCAGCTGCTTTTGGTTGCTTTAATTACAATGAGTGTTTTCTTCCGAACAACGATGCACCACAATACAGTTGACGATGGAGGCTTATATCTTGGAGCACTGTACTTTTCTATGGTTATTATTCTCTTCAACGGTTTTACCGAGGTGTCAATGTTAGTTGCCAAGCTTCCAATTCTTTACAAGCACAGAGACTTGCATTTCTATCCTAGCTGGGCATATACACTCCCTTCTTGGTTGCTTAGCATCCCAACTTCCCTGATGGAGGCTGGATGCTGGGTGGCGGTCTCTTACTATGCAAGTGGATATGATCCAGCAATTACTAGGTAACTCTTATGGCCAATTAGCAATGTCATTTATTCCTATAGTTTCTCTTAAGTGACTGTTTGGTGTGCTTCTGATTCTGCAGATTTTTTCGGCAGTTCTTGCTTTTTTTCTTTCTGCACCAGATGTCTATAGGTCTGTTTCGTTTGATAGGATCCTTGGGCCGGAATATGATAGTAGCCAATACCTTTGGATCCTTTGCCATGTTGGTTGTAATGGCTCTTGGCGGATATATAATTTCAAGAGGTCAAACAGGAATTGCAATATTTGCATGTTTCTAAATTCGATTAGATGAAGTAATTTTTCTGACTTATCTCATTTTTGGGCAGACCGTATACCAATTTGGTGGATATGGGGTTTTTGGGTTTCTCCTTTGATGTATGCACAAAATTCAGCTTCTGTTAATGAGTTTCTTGGGCATTCTTGGGATAAGGTATAATCATGCTTTTCATTCAGAACATTATAACTATTTTTCTAGTTGAGAAATGCAGATGATAATGTTGTGAGGTAATAATATCTAGTCATTATGAATTCCTTTTAGCAATTTCCTAATTGCATTCTACTTACTTTTTTAATCCTTTTTACAGAAAGCTGGAAATCACACCACCTATCCACTGGGAAAGGCAGTATTAAAAGCGCGGAGTTTGTATGCAGAAAGCTATTGGTATTGGATAGGTCTTGGTGCAATGGTTGGATACACAATTTTGTTCAACATTCTATTTACAATCTTCTTGGCTTACCTTAATCGTAAGACACTTCACTCTGTACATAAGCCCTGTCAAATGTTGCGGTGCCTTCTGGTGCTTCATAGACCAAAAATAACTTTGTTTAGAGGACTTCTTTACAATATCTCATTTCCCTAATATTTGCTTCAGCCTTGGGAAGACAACAAGCTGTAGTTTCAAAGGATGAGCTCCTAGACAGAGAAAGGAGAAGAAAAGGTGAAAGTGTTGTTATTGAGCTGAGAGAGTACTTGCAGCGTTCGGCATCCAGTGGTTTGTAAATTGTGTATTGTTTGTGTGTACTTGGCCATTACTATATAGTTGGGACATGACATTTAGTCCAATTGTATTATCTTGCAGGAAAGCATTTTAAGCAAAAAGGAATGGTTCTCCCATTTCAACCCCTTTCAATGGCTTTCAGCAATATCAATTACTATGTGGATGTCCCTTTGGTATATAAACAGATTATTCTTTTAATTTTATAAATTGATTTCTGGTAGGCTAAGTGCTTTTTTATTCAATTATTGCTTCAGGAATTGAAACAACAAGGAATATTAGAAGACAGGCTGCAGCTGCTTGTTAATGTTACCGGAGCCTTTAGGCCTGGTGTGTTGACAGCATTGGTTGGAGTAAGTGGTGCTGGAAAAACGACGCTGATGGATGTGTTAGCTGGAAGAAAAACTGGTGGAGTCATAGAAGGGAATATATATATATCTGGTTATCCCAAAAGGCAAGATACTTTTGCAAGAATTTCTGGTTACTGTGAGCAGACTGATGTTCATTCCCCTTGTTTGACTGTTCGGGAATCCTTACTATTCTCTGCTTGGCTTCGATTATCTTCAGATGTTGACTTGGAGACACAAAAGGTGGGAGACGTAGGACGGCCCTTTTGCGTATTATAACGATAGACATGTAGTACCTTTTGGCGTAGTTTTAATATAAAAAATAACTTGTGGAGAGTTTTGATTGCCAGGCCTTCGTTGAGGAGATCATGGAGCTTGTGGAGCTCACGCCACTAAGTGGAGCACTAGTGGGTCTACCTGGAATTGATGGTCTGTCAACTGAACAACGAAAAAGGTTGACTATAGCAGTGGAACTAGTTGCCAACCCTTCTATAGTCTTCATGGATGAGCCCACTTCCGGTTTGGATGCCCGGGCTGCGGCTATTGTGATGAGAACTGTGAGGAATATAGTAAATACTGGGCGAACAATTGTCTGCACGATCCATCAGCCTAGCATAGACATATTTGAATCATTTGATGAGGTATTCTTTTTACGAGAGGGCTTTTCAAAAATTCCATTTTAAAATTGGTAGTTGGAGTTGTACTTATCAGAAGGCAACATATCCCGGTACCCCCCCTTCTCTTATGGGGAGCGTTATTTTTTAAAATTTAATTTTAATATATTTTCTGGATAATTTTTTTTGCATTGTGAATCAATTAGAATTCATTGTGATATGACTTTTAGAGTAAATTAACGTTTTTTAATTATTTGAAAGTCAATGATTAAATGGTCATCATATTTTTGTTATGCCTTTTCCTGTCTCTAATTCGAGTTGCTAGGTGGCCTTTGAGAGAGCTTCATTTATTATCTTTCTATTTGAATTTCTCTTTAACACTTTCTTTCTCTTCACCAGTCTGACGAAATCCAACTTTGTTTACAGCTTCTGTTTATGAAAAGGGGAGGAGAGCTCATTTATGCTGGTCCACTTGGTCCTAAATCTAATGAACTAATAAGTTATTTCGAGGTCAGCTGATGCACGCTTAGCTCTCCCTGAATATGTGGTATATGATTGAATGGTGATGTAGCAATCCTCAAATATTCATAATATCTATATAATTGTAGGCAATCGAAGGTGTTCCAAAGATCAGATCTGGATATAACCCTGCTACATGGATGCTGGAGGTTTCTTCTTCAGCTGAAGAAAACCGTCTGGGAGTAGACTTTGCGGAAATCTACCGAAGATCAAGTTTATATCAGTACGTGTAACTTATGGTTGTAAATTTTGTCTACAAATTTCTGGTATATATGAACGTACCATCTTTTTCTTCAGATATAACAAAGAGTTGTTTGAAAGTTTAAGCAAGCCAAGTAGTAATTCAAAAGAATTGCATTTTCCGACCAAGTATTGTCGGTCATCTTTTGAGCAGTTCCTAACTTGTCTATGGAAGCAAAATCTTTCTTACTGGCGTAACCCTCAGTACACTGCTGTTCGCTTTTTTTACACTGTCATCATCTCATTGATGCTTGGGACGATATGCTGGAGATTTGGCGCTAAAAGGTCCTTTTCTCTTCATTTTTCTTTCTTCCATGGATCTTCAATTTCAAGTATCACTTTGTTTCTAATGCTTCAAATTTAGAAATCCATATGCTGTCTAGAAGTAAGGGCCTGTAATGTACCCGGTAAATGACTAAACATATATTAAGAAAGCCCTGCTAGACAATAGCCATTGACAGAGTCATCAATCATCATGTTTCATAAGTTTTAGTCAGAATGTCGAGGAGATTAGTTTACAATGTTAAAATTTTAATGTAACCAGGATTAAAAAATTATCTAAATTGCAAAAAAGAGGCCATAATTGAAGTTGACCCAATGCTGTTCAAGATGTCTTGAGGATCACGGAATGGTTAGACTCTAGTCGGGCATTGATATGCTAATTTAAGTTTATTTATACTGTCATGGGGTCTGATGTATTTTCTCTTTTTTAACAGACTTTATGTAACAACTAGATTAGTATTTTTGCAGGGAGACGCAGCAAGATCTATTCAATGCCATGGGATCCATGTATTCAGCAATCCTCTTCATTGGTATAACAAATGGCACAGCTGTTCAGCCTGTTGTTTCTGTGGAAAGATTTGTTTCGTACAGAGAAAGAGCTGCGGGGATGTATTCGGCTTTATCATTTGCATTTGCTCAGGTATTTTTTTTTTCAGATATAGCATCCATTTAATGCATGGAAACTGCTGATTTCCTTGACTAACGTGTTATCCTACAATGTGCAGGTTGTGATTGAGTTCCCTTATGTGTTCGCACAGGCTATTATATACTCTTCAATATTCTATTCAATGGGTTCCTTTGCCTGGAGTGTTGATAGGTGCATTTGGTACTTATTCTTCATGTATTTTACTATGTTATATTTTACCTTCTATGGAATGATGACAACGGCTGTCACACCAAATCATAATGTTGCTGCTATCATTGCTGCTCCATTTTATATGTTGTGGAACCTTTTCAGTGGTTTTATGATTCCTCATAAGGTATGGAAACTGATGCTTTTTTGCTTTCTGGAGTTTTGGTTTATTTAGGTTGCTCCTCAAGAATCAATGTTACAAAGAATGCTGGAGCATGAAATGCATTAAGGAGTAGTTAATAATAAACCCATTTTAACAATGAAATAAGAATAAATCACTAATTTAGTCCTTGAAAAATTCTCAAAACCCCAAATTTAGTACTATCAACTGATCCTCAAATGATAATTTTTGTTCATCGACTTCATCTATTTGCTCCGAATAAACAATGACTTCTGGCCTATTATGATGTCAAAAAATTACGTCGGGTACTATAATAGTGTAAAATATTTCAACTAAATTGATATACCAAAAAGGTTGAAGCACTAAATTAAGGATTCATTAAAAAGATAACTATTAAATTAATGTTTCATATATTTTTTGAGAATTTGATTTTATTAGTGTTAGGGTTTTAACTAATTGATTGGCGATACGATTATAATGTCTTGTTCTAATCTGACAAATTGTTCCACGGGAAAACATGACATAATCTAATTTCACTTTGCAATAAAACATGATCCTTAAATCCAGAGAATGAATGTCTAGTATGTATGGCTTTTTTGCCTTTTAATAGTAGTGTGTACTTGCCAAACTTAAGAGATGCAACTTTTAGGGAGATCCATGGCATACCTGAACAGCTGATTCTTTGATATTCTCTTGACACTTTGATTGGCATGCTATTGACATTTTTCTGAAATGCATAACTCGTGCACTAAATTAAATCTGTCATCTTATTACCTTTTTCTGCTCCTTTAATTTCTCAGAGAATCCCTATTTGGTGGAGATGGTATTACTGGGCAAACCCTGTGGCCTGGAGTCTGTATGGTCTCATAACTTCACAGTATGGTGATGATAATCTGTTGGTGAAGCTATCTGATGGAAACTTGATGACTATAAGACAAGTACTCAAAGACGTGTTTGGGTACAGGCATGATTTCTTGTGCGTTGCTGCTATTATGGTAGCTGGCTTCTGCATATTTTTTGCAATTATATTTGCCTTTGCAATTAAATCCTTCAATTTCCAAAGGAGATGATGGGATGGACTTGCTAGCCACTAGAGATATTGTAATCAATTTTTAGTTTTTCAATACCTCAAAATTGAAATAAGCGTGACATCTGTATAGCCATATGATTATAGCATAGCACTAGTGTGCTTTTAGGGTTTGTAAACTAATAAGAATAAGATTTCCATTTTTTTTCACGGACGAATTATTGGTTTATAGGGTTTCTGATAGATATGAAATCAGATGACTGGTTGGTTTAATGACAGAATTCCGTGAAATTGTAGACAATTTTTCTGAAGCTACTTTTTTTTTTATTCGAGATGTATTATTTGTATTATAAATTTATATAACTTATAGAATATATATTTTTTATCTCTTAGTTATATCATTTATATTTATCACACATACACACATATATATATATATAAATATATATATATATATATATATATATATATATATATATATATATAATGAATTATAGTACAAATATGATTTCTCATTCCATTATTGAGTATGTCCATTGGCTCTCGGAAAGTTTCAGGGATAGAGCCCTGACCCAGTAACCTGTATAATAAAAACTATATTTCCTGTTTTAAAACATTCTTTTTCTCCTCACATTATTCATATTTAATGTCCTCTTGTTTGTTATTTATTACGTTTTGATTGTCATGTCTCACATGAGATGGATAAATAAATAACATCAACCATAATACTTTACAAATAAAATATATAAAACTCTAATTAGTTTCTTAAGATCAACCACGAAAAATCCTGCAGAAGACTGAGTCATGACACAATAGGCCGTCAAAACTAACCAATGCATGTAACCATGGACCACAATAAGTCACGAACAGTCCCGAAGACTGAAATCGAGACACAGTAGGCCGTCAAAACTAACCAGTGCATGTATGTACCTAAATGCATTCATGACAGTTAAAACTAACCAGTGCATGCATTCGTGACACAAAGCAAACGATCATTCAACTTATATGGAGATAGGACAAAAAAATTAAAAACAAAATAATATACTTCATGAATGTAGTTTAAATTATATGTGATGTTTAACAAACCGTATAAAAAGTCATTGCACTTAAAAGCATAGTATAAAGTACCAACAAAAATGCCCCAACATGTACCTGGATTCAATAGCTGTAAAGAAATGACGCTGCTGGGGCGTGAAAGTGAAGTGAAAAAGCTGCGTGAAGAAACTGTGAAGCTGCTTCGTGGAAAGGTTTCGAATGATTTTGGGGAAAATTTGAATTTAAAAAAAAATCTCATGGAAATCTAGTCATTTAATTGTTGTTTATAATAGCTTAAATTATAAGAAATAATCACTTATTTTTAAAAATTTATCTTAGGAAGTTGATAAAAATAAATAATTACTTTTGTAAAAAAAATTGAATCAAACATAAAAAAGTCAAAAAATTAAGAAATAAATTGACCTAATTTTTTTTTAATTTTTTAACTAAACAATAAAAATAAAAGAATTTTTTTCTCTATTTTTCTTATATTAAATTCGGTAAGTACAATTTTCGTTACCTTTTGCTTTTCCACCAATGAAAAAAAATATAAAATACATAAAAAAGAATGCTATTTATTAATTGAAAAAAATACTTTTATTTTAATAATTTATTTGGAGGGGTAGAAGAAAGAACGAAAAGAGAATATAATTTTTTTTCCTATTTATTTACTTATAGAAATAGAAGATAAAAACAAATTTTTTTGTAGGTTCATTAAAATTTTGTTCCTTTAAAATAGGAGAAAAATTAGAGGAAGAAGTTTTTTTTATTTTAAATTATTAAAATTATTATATATTTTTTAAAAAATAAATATTATGTTAATAAAAATATATAGTAAATTTTTTTAAAGTTAAATTTTATTTTTTAAAATTTATATAAAATAAAATTTATACTATTAATATATTTATTTATTTATTTTATCTATCCAAATAAGATAAGAAATTTTTTTTCTTTTATTTTTACTTATTCAAACAATTTATTTTTTTCTATTTTTTCCATAATTCAAACAAAATATAAAATTCTATCATATATTCTTATAAAGCATATGTTAGTATGTTGGGAGATAAGTGAGAAAATTTTCGATCTCTTCTCTAGCTCCATGCATAAATACATGGGTGTAGCCGTAGCATATATGATTTTCGGGTGTCTAAAATTAAAAGTTGGAAAATGATGATTCATCATTTAGGAGCTATGTTTTTCTTAAGTGAAGAGAGATTGACCGGAAGATAAAAGAGAGTAAAAAAGATAATATAAGATTGTTTAAATTATCTTATGAGATAAATAATTTTATTCTAAATTGAAATTGTGAGATTAAAATTTTACATTGAAAATTATACTTACAGAAAGTTTACTTTTATAGAAAAAATATTTTCCGGTTTATTTAAAGTGGGATCATTCATTTTATGAGACAACCTAAATAAATCTGATATAGATTAAGAAAAGAAAACAAGAAAAACATATAGAAAAAATGGTATAAAATTTCTAAGTATATAATATATGATTGTTATTAAAAATTGTATAACAGAACGAGTACAAGGATCTATTGGATCGGTTCGATCCAGCGGCTTACTTACTATCCTATTTGTTTAATTTGGTTATTGCACCGATCTTGTATGTATGCTGCAGCAATCTAGCATGGATGGTGGATTGTACATAGGAATGAATGAAACTCAACAAGTTTATTTTTAAAGGTTAATTTAATTCAATTTATTTAATAAATAATTAGATCTAAATTTAAAAAATATTTTTAAATAAAATAAATTAATTTTAAATTTATAAAAACATTATTTAATCTATTTAAAGATATATTTATTTTTATATAATATATATATATTTTATATATATTTAATAATTTTTTTATTTTGTAAATTTTAAGTTTATAAATATTTTTAATCAATCATTTAGATAGATTTTAAACATATTTATTAATTTTTTTAATGTAAAATTTTAAATAAATTCATAAAATTTTAAATCAAATTTTGATAAAAGAAATTTTTTTTAAAAATAATAGGTTAAACTCAGCCCACAAAAATTTTTAAAATTTTTAAAAATTTTATATTTAAAATCTAATTCAATCTGATCTATTTTTATCTTTAATTATAATAAAAAATAATATTTTATAATAAGTTATACAATAATAATAAAAATATAAAATATAATAATAATATGATTAAAATAAAAAATATATTATATAAATTATTTTATAAATTAGAAATCTCATCCTACATTATATAAATATATAATAAAAGTTATTTTAATTAAATAAAATTGTATTTTTAATTTTTATAATAATAAAAATAACAATTTAGCCATATTAATAATATTAAATTTATAAAAATAAATAGATAAATAAAAAAATATATATATAAAAATTAATTACAAATTAAAAATATAAAAGTTGTTTAAAATAATTTTTGAAAAAAAATTAATAAATTGTAAAATATTAATTAATATTTATTAAAATAATTTTATTAAAAAAATAAAAGATATTTTCTTCATACTTTTATAAATCTAAAGATAACATATTCGAATTAATGATATTTTGACATGTTTATGTGTATTAAATACAGTTAATATTTATTTTATATTTATTGTATTTACTTTAATAATCTTAATAAATACAAAAATTACAAATCGATTCTTGAATTTATTTATAATTTTATAAATATATTTTTATTATATTATTAATATATTTTTTAATTACAAATCGTTTAAAGCCTAGTTAAGTTTGGCTCGTTTAATAAATAGATAGACGCTCAAGCTGGTTAAAAAGTCTTTTTAGATAAACAAGTCAGGTCTAAGCTTATAAAAAAGCCTATATAACCTATTTAGGAGCTTATTTATATTTATATATTATAGATTTATATTTATTTTAATATATTATATTTATATAATATTTATTTTATATTTTATTTACATAATATTAATATATATATATATATGTGTGTTTTAGACCTATTTAATGACCTTTTTATCTTGTAGATTTTAAGTTTGCAAGCTTTTTAAATTAATTATTTATATAAACTTTAAGTTTATTTATTGATTTTTTTTGTAATGTAGGCTTTTAAATAAGCTTGTAGGCCTTGTAAGCTTTAAATCAGGCCAGACCTTGTAGACTTTAAATCAGGCTTGACAGAAGAAAAAAAAAAAAGTCTTTAACATGTAACAGGTCTAGACTCGGGCTTCAAAATTTTTAAACAGGTCAGCTTAACACTCAAAGCTTAGTTCGACTCGGCCTAATTTCATCCCTATTTACTTATATATATTATTTAAAGTTTTTTTTAATATAATGTAAAAATTAATTAAATAAAAAATTTATTTATAAAAACTATTAATAAAATTGTAAATAAATTTAAAAATTAATTGTAAATAAATATAATAAATAAAAAATAGATATTGGCTGCATTTAATACATGTAAATAGATATAAAAGAATTATTATTTCATGAGCCTACCTTTCATTTTATAAAAATACCGAAAAAAATAAAAGAAGATAAAATGTGTTAACAAATTTTTGAACACATTTCAGTTGAAATGGTTTCCAAAATATAATGGTGTTTTATTCTGTAGTTGGCTTTGAGAAAAGACAATAGTTTGGATAAAGATCCTGATTCTCATATTTGAACAATATTGTTATTTTAATATATATATTTATATTATATTTTCGTTTTTTATATATGGCTCTTAAAACCTGCAGAAGACCTCAGCAATTTATATAAGGAGACAGAGAGAGTGGTAAGTGGTGTTTAAGTTTTATATAAGGAAGTTATCTCTATAGTGGTAAGTGGTGTTAAGTTTTGAAAATGGGTTCAGTGTCTTACTCGTATCAGAACAGCCCCAGCCACCTGAAACACGTAGTTCCATTGGACTTCAACAGTGTGAAAACCGTACCCGATTCACATGAATGGGTTGTGGAACCACACGCATCGGGTTCGTTACCCCTCATAAATCTGTCAGACCCAAATGCAAAGTCGCTCATACGACAAGCATGTGAGAAGTTGGGTGCATTCCAAGTGATTAATCATGGAGTTCCCATGAACCTCCTCAAACAAGTTGAACTTGAGACTTTTCGATTGTTTAACTTACCAACTCACCGGAAACTTTGTGCTCTCCGGTCACCAGATGGTATCGTTGGCTATGGGGTGCCTCGAATTCAGTGTTACTTTTCTAAGTTACTATGGTCTGAAGGTTTCTCAATGATGAAGGCTCCGGTGGAGCATGCCGCTCAACTTTGGCCACATCAACCCGATCAGCAAACTACCTTCTGGTATTTACGCCACTCAGTGCTATTATCTTCCTATCTTCATAGATAACATGATTATTAGGGAAATAAACAGTTGTGTTTGGTTTGTTTAAAAGTTGATAATTTAAAAATTATTTAAAGTTTATACAAATAATTGATTAAAAATTTTAAAAATAATAAGATAAAAAATTTATAATAATTTTAAAAGTATATATATTTAACATTAATTATTTACAAATACAATAACATAAAAAAAATATAATCTACATATATAAATTTAAATATACATAAAATTTAAAATAAAATATAAAATATTTATAATACAGCCTTCAAGTGTTTGCTTCCTTTTTTTTTTATTTTGTTATCTTATTTTACAAAATTTCTGGTTTTTATCTTAATTTTTTAAAATTTTTAGCAAATTTTTGTTTAAGTAAATATACTGTTTAACCTTTAAAAATTATATCCTATATATTTTAATTTCTGAAAAAAATTTACATGTATAATTTAATTATATTTTGATATTTTTGAAAAATATGAATAAAAATAGCATATTTAAAACAAATATATAAATTCATTCTTAAACCAAATAATTTTATAAAAACTAAAATATGAGAAAATAAACAAATTTAAAATGTATATATTAATTTAAAGGAGAAATAATTTTAAATGTAAAAAGAGTAAAAATTTTCCAACAGAGCCAAGTTTCGGATTATTATCCACTGTTCTTTTGTTGTTATTAGATTTTGATAATTTTATTAATACAGTTAGAAAGGAGAGAGAGAAATGCTAATTAAGATGAAATTTGAGAGAGAGAAAAAAACTATAACAATACGTGGAAAAATAATATACTTTTAATTAAAACTATTAGTGACCAGAGGCTTTCCTATATATCGGGATTTTTATAGAAGCGTATATTGCTGTATTATAATGTATCTCTGTGAAGAAGTGCTGCCATGTCAATGATGTGGTATATACAATACAACATATGTACGTTGTTTTGTTTGTAAAGTTGTGTTAGTTTCTATAGGGTCTCTGCGAGGTGGGAGAGATGGCAAAACCGATTATATGGCTCATGGCCTAAATAGTTACAATAATTGGCATCACACGTGCCTACAAGTAGTGTTAGCTGAGAAAGGCATTAAACGTGCCTCCATCAAACATAACTCGTGTTGTGTGTTAAAACATGCACGTCATATTCGCATAGCCTAGCCCCTACCTTCATTATTAGACCATCACACAACACCATCACACAACCCACAATGTATTAGAATCAAAACATAATTTAAATATATGATAATTAAAATCCAATAAACCAATTGGTCCTTAAAGATTGAAATCTGCATTGGACTTAACTATATTAAAATTTGTTGAGAGTAACGAAACTATCGTTTTGATGCGGATCTTATTATTATTGGATTGTTTAATTTTGAGAGTGTGATGCAGTAATATAATGGAGGAAGGGCAGAAAGAGATGAAGGCATCAACAGAAAGGATGATGAAGCTGATAGTTGAATCACTGGAATTAGGCCCAGAAGATGTAAAGTGGTTGAAAGGCGAAACGGAGGCTCTGTTTGCACTGAATTCATACCCAATATGTCCAGAGCCCAATAAAGCAATGGGCCTAGGCCCACACACAGACACATCGCTGCTGACAGTTGTTTACCAAAGCAGTTGCAGCGGTTTACAATTCCTAGGAGATGGAATTGGGTGGATTCCGGTGCATCCTATTCCCGGTACACTGGTGGTGAATGTGGGTGATTTGTTGAGCATACTGACGAATGGGCGATTCAAAAGCGTTCTGCATCGAGCGGTGGTTAACGACACACATCATCGGGTTTCTGTTGCATACATCTATGGCCCACCAAGCGATGTGAAGATATCACCTTTGACCAAGTTGACCGATGATGATCATCCACCACTCTATCGTCCAGTGGTTTGGAAGGACTATGCTTATGCCAAATCAAAGCATCACAACAACACACTCAACTTTTTTAAGAACACAAAGGAGGAGGATCCCTAAACTCAATCTATCTTTTTCTCATTCCAATAAAAAGCTTCATTTTCACGGAAAGCTTTTCGTGAAATTTGACTTAATTTGCTAATTATATATGCATATGAAACATCGTGTTTATGGCTTGCCCACACTTCATTTCTCTCCGAGCAAAATAAATAAATCGTTTAGTTCGTATTTTCAGATTAATTGATTTCGAAAATGTTAAATCTGAAAATGACTTGTGTGTACGGTTAGGGTTCATTCGATAGCATCTAGTACGTAACATTTTCAAGAATCACTGCCCAGGGGCTTGTGTAGGTCATACTCATATACAGAATAACAGCTTGCGAAGGATCATGATCTCTTGTTTTTCATCTTCTTCAACTTTGAAGAGATCTTTCTTTTTCTGGGTTAACTTTCCCAAGATCCCCTTCTTATATTATTAATTATTAGTTCTCTACTTAATTTGTAGATTAGTATTAATTAATTATTCAAAAAAAATATTTAAATTATTAATATTTTTATTAATTTATTTATTTAATTTTGTATATAACAAATTGATGAATGCAATATTGAACTTTTAGTATGAATGGATAGTGATGGATTGGATTAGGACTATTCAATTTGATGTCTCATTCATTAAAACAGTATTATTTCTTGTCTCCACGTATTTTAAGAACACGGATTCTTCTACGTCTAGTATACGTGTTCAAACTCAATTCTCTATGGAGATTATGTAAGAACATGTTATAATTTTGTATCTTTCTATTATTGATCTGGGTTTTCTATTAAAATATTTCAACATTCCATATTTACCAGTGACATTTCATTTGTTTTCAATTTATTATTCTTGTGGGTCAAGCAATAAGAATTGATATATGTTGAAAATAATGTAACTAGGATAATCTTGTTAGCAATCGCCTAATTAGAATGTTCTAAATAATTGCAAATTATTTGTTAATTGGTTTGAAAATGAGCAAATCGTAGACAGAGGAATAGAAGCTTGCGGTGGGAATGAGGAAGAAAATCCTTTTTTCTAAATTATTATTTACAAAAACAATTAATTTGTTACTTTTATATATATAAAAAGAAAACTCATGGTTCGTGAATTTTGTACGGACGACGTAACAAAATAACAAATTTCATAATTTAAATATGGTCATATTTTTAAAATTTTAAAATAAAAAATTGAATGTAAAATATTTTAAGATCCAATTATATAATATGATCCAACTCAATTTTTATTGCGTTAGTTTAGTTGAAGTTGCAAACTCAAACTTACCAAACCTAACCCATCCTATTTTTGCCTTTAAACCCAACCCAACTCAAAGACAGCCCTTTGCACACTTAAATTAAATTACTTTGATTTTGCAAAATTAAATTTAGTTAAAATATTTATGATTATAAATTGTAATTACTAGAATAAAATTTTTAATCGAACGCTAAATTCAATGTTTACTTAAATTTAGTTTGAAGAGTGAACTTGACTAAGATTGAAACAATCAAACAAATTCTTAACAAAAGTTAACAACCCCCAGAGGATCTTTAAAGTTGTCTCTGGCAGAACCAAACATAAGAGTAATTGGTTTAATAACGTTTTATTCAATGTATATGCGTTCTATATTTGTATAGTCAATTTCGTTTTTTTCTTTTCGGTTAAATGATTTTTTGGTCTCTTTTATTTTTTATTTAGTTTATGTAATTTTTTTATTCCAATTTTTAAAAATTTATATTAAGTGATGATATTATTTAAGTGAATATACAATTTTAACTATGAATATTACATCATATGCAATTTTATCAATCACCAGGTTTCAATATGTATAATTTAATATTAATTTAGTTATATTTTAACATTTTTTTTACAAAAATATGAACAATATATAAACAAAATATAGATAAATTAACATATTCCAAAATCCAAATATATAAATAATATTTATTGAACCAAATAATCTCCTAAAAGATTTAAATAGCAAATAAATAAATTCAAAAAATCAAATTATACGTACCAGCATTTTTAGGATTAAAAATATAGAGAAATTTAATGACAAATCAAAAGCAACTTTTATGAAATGAGAAATCATAATTATAACAAATAATAAAAACTAAAACTAAAAAATTAATTATAAAATAAGAAAGTAAAATTTTTTTCATTTACTGAATAACAATGATCCACAAGCAATTACATTCTTCCATGCCAAAAAAATTTAAATAGAATTAAGGGAAAGTGATATATATATTCACGATAAAATTTCATTAATCTAATTATTAAACTATTTAATTTTATTATATAAATTATTTTTTTAAACTTTTTTGAAAAAATAATACTTCGTTATATAATTTTAGTTTAACAAATAATTCATCTTTTTTAATATATATTAATTTAAATGCATTTAATAAAATATTAAATTTCATCAAATTTGATAAAATTTTATAAAGATAATTTATATAATAAAATTTATTAGTTTAATAATTAAAATAATAATGTTAATTTAAAAATAAATTGATAAAATTTAATTATTTAAAAAATATTAAATGCATGAATTAGTGTAAAATAATTGAATTCTTTTTTTAACATATAAAAAAAATTAAATAACACAAATAAATAAAAAGAATTATTTTATAAATAATTCAATTTAATATCCTTTTTAAACGGTTAAATTTTATTAACCTAATTATTAAATTAAATTATTTATTATAATCAAATAGAAAATTTATTTTAAATTTTAAAAAATTCTATAAATATAATTTATATAATAAAATTTATTAATTTAACAATTAAATTGAAAAAATTTAATTATTTTAAAAAATCTTAGACATAATAATCTAATCACTTCCTTTATATATATATATATATATATATATATATATATATATATATATATATATATAAATCATGATCCATTCAAACTAAATGTTAAATTTTAACAATTATATTAATTTAATAATTTTATATAAAATACAAAATTATCAATCTAATTATTAATTTATAAATTATTATCAAATAAATTATGTATATAAAATTTTGTACTATAAAAATTGATAAATAATTTATTTTATAATTTTATTTTAATAGTTCATATATTATTTAAATATGTAAATATTAATAGTTGAATAATATATCTACATATTTTTAAAAAATTTAAAATTTAATATATATCATAATAAAAATATTATAATATAATTCAAATATTAAATTAGCCAATCTTATATTTTATATAAAATTATTTTATATAATAACTTTTTATAAAATATAATTTTAACAAACAAAAATAAAAAAGGAATAATTACATATAGTTAATTAAATTTATAATTTTTTTACTTCCCTTGTGCAAATAACTTTAATAAAAAAATAAAAATATAGATACTTATGAAAAAAAATTAATATTCATTAAGAGATCCATCAAAACTTCAAATAAAATAATATAATAAAATATTAAATTTAACTCGTATTTTATAAAAAAAAAAAATTTAAATATAATCTATATAATAGAATCTATCATTTTAAAAAAATATTAAATATGATAACTCATAATCCTTACTCTTAAAATACGTTAATCATTTCTCTTTATATATAAATATAATATTTATATGAACTCGAGGATCCCCACTTTCATTATATACCCTCTTCAATTTCTAAACCATAGTGTAGGAAACTTTTCACAAGGGGTCGTGCGAGTTGTAAGGACAATTAGGGACCAGACCTAAAACCGAAACAATCTTTTTACTGTTAAAGAGGACCTATATAATGAAGAATTGGAAAATGTGACAAAAAGACATGTACAAAAAAACACCTATGTTTGCTAAATCCTGAAGGAATATATATATGTATAGAAGAATACCATGAGGCAAAGAACGAGTCACTTCCATATCTTGAAATCTTTGTCATGACTAGTTGAAGCTATCAACCCAGAAACTTTTGATACTGCCAAGGAAGATACAGCATTGTCATGTGCAGGCAGAGACGATAGCTTGTTCTCCATGAAGTCCCACAGCTCAATATTCTGAATCCACATGATTGCATGTCAAAAAGGAAGATAATGCTTCTATCCTTTAATATAATAATTATATGACAAAAGATGACTTACCTTGTGGGAACCAATAACCAGCATAGAATTGAAGGGATGGAAAGCACAGGTGTTGAATTTGTTCCCAGATAGGTTCAACGATTTGATGCAATCTGCTTTGCCATTAGATCCAACTATCCAGACTCTAGCTAGATCATCACTAAGAGAAGCTAGATATTTTCCAGAAAAATTCCAGCATATGGATTGGACAAGGTTTTTATGGCCCTAACATCAAGCACCACAAGAAGAAGGGGTAGAAAAAATTTATCATAAGATTATTTTAAGAAAAATAACTATATAAACGATGCCATTATGTTTGGTCAAAAATCAATTCTTCAACGAGGCCATTTCATTCTAAATCCTTTAATGGTTTCACTTCACATAGTCTTTCTTCGTCTAAATTGCCTCCAACTTTCCATCATGAAAGATGGCATGTGGTCAAAAGCCAATGGTGAAGGAAACAGGAAACAAACAAAAATTATATGCAAAGCAAGAAAGGGAGCGGCCTGGAAGGTTATTTTGGTAAAAGGCTACCGTAAATGATTGTAATAAAAATTATAATTTTGTGCAAATATCGATTTTGACTTATCAAAATTGTTAAGCATCCACAAAAATTAATTGAATTTTATTACTACAATGAATGACATTTCTTCTTTCCAGTGGCAGGAGCCTTGTGCACCCTATAAACAGTATGCTATATCTCTCTCTCTCTCCGTTATAAACAACTGCTATCTACTCATTTATAATATCAAATATACAACACCTTAAATCAATTATAATTTTTGTGATGGAAGTGTATATACTGTTTAGCCCCGTTAAATCTAAGTAAAATAATATCAACTATTGACATGCCAATTTTTTAAGGTAAATGACAAAATAATCTAATTCTGGAGAATGAATGTGAACCATAATGTTCTCCAAATGAATGAAACGTTGGTAATGCATGTACGTAAGGGTATTGCAACAAAAATTTCATAGCTAACTGATAGATATACACAGTTAAGTTTTATGTATTTTCATAATAAAGATATCAGGCTTCTAGCACTAACCGTTAATTTAGATAAGCAACTCATCGTTTCTACATCAAAAATGGATACAAGATTATCTGCTGCAGCTGCAAGAAACCTTCCCAAACAAGGTTGAAATCTCAACTGAGTTGCACCACCCTGATAAAGTATTAGAAAAATAAGTTATTCACAATCAAAAATTATATCAATACATTGGGAATTGGGATCGGCTTCACAATTTATGATTGAGATTTCATACCTTGAACACCCCAGCACAACTACCATTTTTAATACTCCAGTATCTTGTCTCACTAATGTCACTAGAGAAAATAATGTCGTCTTGGCTAGGGTGAAAATCTAGTGACATCACAGTTTTTGCATGTCCAGTGAAGGTTCGAAGAGAATAACTTGGCTGCAAAGAATAATAAAAATTCAATCAATTATATGATAAAAATAAAAGAAATGATCCGTAATAAAATAGTACCTAAACAAACATCTGCATGATTATGCACCCTTTGGACTAAAGAAATGATAAATCATAAAAGCTGATTCAGGAGGTCATTTGAAGTTGGTCAACTTTCAATACTAATACCAACAATGTAACTTTTACCGGATAGTTGTATAACTGATGCTAACATCAAGTTCCAGCATTAGAAGACACCCAATCCCTGACCTATTTCCTTTACTTTCAATAGATTGCCCAACCAGATTTTCATATCTAAGTCATTAAAAATTATAGGCTACAGCCACCCACAAATTTGCTGAAATTTTAATTGCCAGCAGAGGAAGGGAGTCGTAAAAGAAATAGAAGGTTAATGAAAAATAGGGTGTAAATGTGAGCATGTAAGGAGTGAGATTGGACTCAGATCATAATTTAAAGGATCTAGTGATTTCACAACATGAATTTACATCATTTTAAAAAAAAAATCACAGCTTCATTTAATCAAACTTTACTTTGAAAAAAAAAATACATCACAAATTTTATCTAAATCCAAATTAATTATACATTGAAAAAAATGAATTTGATCAATGAAAATCTCAACTTACATTATCAACATCCCAAACCTTAACAGTTTTGTCTGCTGAGGATGTAGCAACACGCAACAAGCTTGGACAAAATTGAACATCAGTTATCCATTCACTATGCTCTTCAAGTGTACATTTCAGATTAAACAATTCTGTGCACCACAAAGAAGCCTGCCCCACAAAGCAGAAGATTTGATTTCACCATTGTTATTAAACTCAGCCTGGTCATTGACTTAGCCAAGGCACTGGATCACCAGTTCAACCAGTGTTATTAGTCAAAACATATATATATACACACACACACTTGAACTTGATAAGTGGCAGTGAAAACCAAGAGGACTTCATCTACAATAGGCCGTCATCCATTTACAAAATATAACATTTACTGAATAAAGTATTAAAAAGCAAATAATAAGCAAGAATATCATACAATCAATGAATTGGACATACAAAAAAATTGTTCTTTGACAATGTTTTCATCTTATTATTAGGGGAAAGTCTCATTTGCTGTGAATAAATGCATGATTCTCACAAACATTTTCTTGGAAGTAAGTTTAGCTGCATAATTCAAGTGGTTAATGTCACAGCAATGTGTATAAAAAAATTGTTCTTTGACGACGTTTTCATATTACTATTCAGGGGAAAGTCTCATTTGCGGTGAATAAATACATGGTTCTCATTTGCGGTGAATAAATACATGGTTCTCATTTTCCTGGAAGTAAGTTTAGCTGCATTAATTTTCAGTGTCTTACATCAACCACAATGGTAGTTCAAAATAACATCAAAAACCAAAAGCAAGGGAAGCACAAATCAGAAACTACATGGTTCAACCTCTAATTCAAGGCCAAACACGGAAACCAGAAAATAAAAACAGAATCCATTTTCAAAAGCAAAACAAGGACACAAAAAAGTTGAAACAATAATAAAAGAGTAGTCTCAGAAAATTAATAGCAAAAATAACTTGCAAAATGATGATCTAGAAGTTGAACAATAACAGCTGGGAAATATGGTGGGGGTGACTAGATGTCAAACGAAGAGAGATGGGTGAGTTCATTCGCTGGACAAACTAGGCAGTCCAATCTGAGTTTTATAATCATGGATTTTATTATATAATAAATTTGATTTCAAATCAACAAACAAAGGCTTCTTCCGATAACCACTACATGCAACATTTCTACTGAATTATGTTACTTACCTTGTTATCGTGGCCAGCTGTAGCAAGCAGTTTTCCATCTGATGAGAAGTGACAACATTCAATTTTACATGAACTTGCCATTATATGCTTGATCTCCTCGAGTGATAATTCTACACAGTAAACCATTTAATTTCAAATCTTAGGATTTCCCCTATAGTATAAAAATCTGATCCACAAATTGCAGGTGCCAATTGGATTGGGATATTTTCGGAAGGGGGGGGGGGGGAAGGGAGGGCAGACAATTCAAAATCGGATTTATCATACCTTTGCCAAGTTTTTTTGTAGGAACTGTATCAAGTGATAAGAATGCCTCAACATTTTCACCCAAAGATTCATCACCCACGAAGTGCTCTGACTCAGGCTGCCAATAATAATAATTCAATTGCCTTGCTATCATGTTTAAAAGAGTACCCAGAAAATTACATGCTTAGGAAAGTTTACATGTTCACTATTAAGGGGATGGCAATCAAAAGGATAACCAGTGCCCAATAATACTGATTTTTTTACTGAGTTTTTCTTGTTTTCTTGGGGAGCCATGAGCATGACACATGCAAGCATGTACAAATAAAAAAATTAAGGCTATTGTTGTAGTATAAATAAAAAAAAATTATGTGATAAACAGACAAAGAGGAGTTCTTAACAAAACATGGTGCAATATTGGGATGCCACACATGTTTTTGACAATATCTTTATTTCAAATCAGGCAATGTATATAAGCAGTAATCCTAAGAGAATACACATGAAGGAGACTCTGACCAATTGATTCTGTGCAGTTGTAAGTGAGCCAACACCATTAGTACGAAACACAAGCAACGACTTAGAGGAAGGAACATTCTGTTGCAGAGTTGACCCTGCCGTCATGTCTCCAGGTGTTTGTGTAGACGGTGTTGAAGGTGAACTGGTAGACGGTCCTGCGGTGTTTGCAGTTCCAGAGCTATTAGCAGGACCTGAAGATGTTGCTGACTTTCGCTTTCGTCTAATTTGACTTTTGGAAGCCTTAAATTAAAACACACAAACTGATTAAAAGACCTAGATATGTGTTGCAGTCATTAAATATGCTCAGAGGCCTATAAAAACCTGGTCATTTCCTTTTAAGGAACTGGACACACCGCCATGTACTGTCATGCTTTCAGGACCAATTTTTTCTTGCTGCTGGAGACCCTGAGACTGCTGGCTTGAAAGAGGATGCTGTCGATATTGTTGAAGCAGCTGACTGCTCTCTTGAATTTGTTGCTGTAAAAGACAATTTAACATACAATGAATGCATTGGGGAAGCCCAGTGGAAGCAATTTCTGAATCAAGGTGAAAAGGTTCATCCAAATCAGGCAAAGGTGTAGGTGTACAGGTGATACCTTTAGGAGCATATCTGAGTCTGATTGAGGCAATATAGGGGAACCAACTTGTGCAGGTACTCCATTATTAGGAATTAAATCACCTACAGTATTTGATTGCCTATCTTTCCCAAGACCTATATTTTGACTATTAAGATGCATCCCAAGTCTCCTGTTTTCAAAATCATTAAGAGAAGCCAAACTGTGTGTCTGAAGCGTATGTTGCTGCTGTAGAGATAATTGATTGAAAGATTGCGGAGACTGCGCCAAATCATACTGCTGGAGAAATCCTGAAGGAAGCTGATCCAGTCCCTAAAATAATTCAGATAAAATCAGAAATAAGATTGTTTGGACAGTGGAAAGAACATCAATACACCTAAATTACCTTGATGACTATATGAGAAAATGAATATGAGAAAGATATTATTGTTATTTCCTCAAAGAAGAAATTTTAAGGATGATACTCGGTAAACCAAAAATATCCATATCACAACCCTTTTGCCAATTTATATCATGTTAGAACTTTAATTGTAACATTTTAGCTTGCAACACTGCACCAGTAAATGCAATTTTCCCTAGATTATACCAGCATTTTGGTTTGAAACTTGAATTACACAAATCAATGAACCAAGGAAGATGGATTGGAGGGGGAAATTTTTCACACTAAACAGCATCACACTTTTGTTGGAAAAATTTATGGCCAAGTAATTCTTACAGCTAGAGGCCATCCTTTCAGAGTCAAATTGCTACCATCTTGATTTGGACCTAAAATGAGAATAATTGTCAACCAAAAATCAAATGCAAATCATAAAATCAAACCATAAACAGAAATCATTAGCAAGGTGGCATATAAAGCAATTATGCACCATAGCAGGGAATCGTAAATATTTCAAGATATCAAAGTTTGCATATTCCAGTTGAGGCATACATTCCAATAGCTTAAAAAGCCTAGAAAACCCCATGGAAATATTGGGTTGATTTCATTGTATCTTCAGTGTCAAAGAAAACATGTTCCTTAAAAAGAAAAGGAAGACCTGTTCATAGCAAAGAGAAATATATATATATATATATATATATATATATATATATATATATATATATATATATATATATATATATATGATCTTGCACAGCATTTTTATTACATATTTGTATTTATGATTTATGATGTCTTTAACTTAGGAAACAACATCATGCCATTAAATAACTAAAATTCCTTAAAGAGAAGCCCATTTACTATTTTTAGGGTACAAGAACCACATGTGAGAATTGAATTGAAGTTAGACTTTGGACATCTACAACTTTAATTTTGCATAATAGCATCTACTTTTAATAACAACCATTTGGTAAAAAATACTTGTATATTACGTAAGAAAACCATATCACTCAAAAGCTTAGGATGCCAAGAGGTCAAGCAATGAATGATTTCTTATCTCTGGCAAGACATAACAGAGATTATAAGGGGGAAAAAAACTCATGTGTTCTTCTATTTAAACAATGTTACAAATAGCCAAAGAGGATAACTATCAAGTATATGAACTTCTAAAGTGCAATTGATCATTTTTGAGGGGGAGGAACCAACGATAAATAAAATTACATAGGATAAAATGGGGGACGTGCATTCACAGACACAGCTGGTTAAGAAAAGCAAGGGAAAGAAAACTGGAGATAGTTAAAGTAAATTACAGATCTGAAGACACATACTCTGATGGTTCAATTGCCTCAGTCATTGAAAGCTTTGAATCTTGACCAAGGCTCTGACGGAAGTTTATGAACAAATTCGAGAAACACTTTAAATTATTCAAAGTAGAATATTTTTTAATTCTATACCAGTGATGTATCCATTCAAGATTGAAATATTTTGCATGTCTTTAGCATCCAAAAACAATTTATATCCTTGTGAAAGAACAGTTCCAATGTAACACTCTCTATGAGCAAAAATATTATGTATAATGACTTTCAGTCAACAATGAATAAATCAAATAGCTTGTACTTCCCAAAAAGGGAGTCAGAATTAGCTGAAAATTAACAAAAAAACTGAATATTCTGATAGATTCCTTATTGAAGTTATCAAGTCTATACATTGAAACACTAACAAGAGAAAGAAAATTTATAAACAATTTTAATTAGAAACAAAATCAGTACCATGACAACCAATTAAGGATCCGTCTGATTCAACAGTTTGAGACCTCATCATTGCATTCATATCATTATTTATGTCCTGTTTCAGGACCCAAGACAAGTAAATACCAAATATTATAAATTTGAAATGAGGTCATGCAAATCAAGAAAATAATGATGTTCATAATTACATGTGTAAGTCCTGGAAGTTTCTGGTTTGGATTGGGAATTTGTTGCATATTCCCCAGTAAAATGCTAGGTGCACTGAGCAATGTCTGCCTGCAAGCAGAATTTTCAAATTCAGCCCAAGTTGAGATAACCAACCAAGAATAAGATGACATGAAAAATAAATATTCTAATCAAACACTAAGAATCGGTACACACCCTGTAGCCTGTCCACCAGCTGTTGCTGCTACTATGTTCGGGTCCAGAAGCTGACCAACATTATCATCTACTTTTTGCTGCATAATAAATAGTATAAACAAAGTGATGCTAATCATATAAAAACAGCAGGACCTTTATAATCTCAGACAGACTAGATACCTTAATGATGTCATAATCTAAAGCATCTTTCCGGAGTGGAAGCTTCAAGCTGCCTTCATTCAGTTTTGTTGCCCTGGCATTAGAAGTTGCCCAGTTCTGCCTCGTAAAAGGATCATTGCTCATAGGATAGATAGCATCGCCACAATCAAGTTGAGTTCCACCAATACACTGTTGCTGCTGAGCATGCCTCTGGGATAAGAGTGGCATTTCCATTTGTTGATTCTGGCTTGTGTTATAAATCTCTTCCTCTAGACGCCTATCCATTTCTCGAGCCTTTCTTTGTTGGATCTGTCACTTTCAAATGTACAGAGTTAATATTTATTATGCGCAGTCTATACTACCTAGTAAACATATAGAAATAAGGGCTAAAGATATTGGAACGAACTAGTTCTGATTTTGACAGTGACCCAGTAACTTTAGATGACAAGTCAGTGTTTACAATTTTAATCATCTTAAAACCAAGAAAATAGTAGCATCTACTAATGAAAACATCAAAACACGCACACATGACTGAGGAATACATACTTAAGAAGGATACCAAGGAACTAATCAAGGAAAATAGAAAAAAAAAAACCAATTCCAGTACATTAAAAGAAAAAAAAAAGCACACCTTATGGTAAAATGCTGCTGCGTCTGTGTGATGATGACCCATCCTGGACATATATACGTCCCAGAAGACAGTCCACCACTCCAAGAGAAAACCGTGAGGTGCGGTTATAACTGGAGCATGTGGTCAAAAGTAAAAGTCAAATTCATAAAATTAGAAGAGAATTTGCATTTACATTACCAAACTTCTTTACCCTAAGAATGCTCATATTATCTTACCTTCAGGATCCGTCGAAATATTTCCTTCAGCAAAAAATGCACTTGCAGAAGCATGTAATTTTCTCTTCATGAAATAATCGTAGATATAGGCATCTAACCTGTTCCACAACCCGAAAAAAGGATAAATGTTGCTACATAGAATTGGGGATAATAGGATAGTAAAATAATCCAAGTGATAACAATCAGCAACTAGCAAAACTAACTGAAGATGGTGCAGATACCAATCCAACCTAAACAATGTCAAGCCTCTTAACAAATGCAACACATCCATTCCACACAACATTCACCAAAACTAAGGAGCATTTTCCATTTTCCTTTGACAACAATACGATAAATTGTCATCGCATATTTAAAACTAAAAATTAATGGATAATAAACATAAAGCTAAATGCCAAAGGGTATATGAATTTACATGCAAAGTACTCCAAACTGAAAAGAACCCAAAGAAAAAAGAAAGCTTGAAGTGAGGTGCAGGAGAGAGTCAACGGAGAGACGCAGGTCAACACTAAATGCACAAGCCTTGCAGCGCACGCTGCTATGAATAGAAGGAGGGTGCAGGAAAACCGGAGAACTTAACATCAACGAAAACCCTAGAACTAAAACCTAAGGGAAAAATGCGGCCACAGCACCAAGAAACACAAGAATATGAACAAAACCCAGAAGAGAGAAATAGAGTAGAAAGAAGAAGGAACAATGAATGGGTCAAAAGCAAATAGAAAAAAAGGTGGCGTGTTCAAAATACGAGTGGGTTCCGTACATTTTATAAGCTTCGTAGCTTGTATGAGACATGCTTTGAACTCTGGATCGTGAAAAGATCTGATCTTGGCGAAACCCGGCGTAGAAGCTATGTCTGTGTATGGCTATGGTGACTGCGTCAGAAACTGTGTTGTGTTTCCCGCTACACAGAGAGAGAAAATTAAAGTTCCCTACACCTTTTGGAAACAAAAGGAAATCAAGAATGTTAAAATAAGATATCTAAATAACAATTTATATAAAAAAATTATCTATCATATTTTATATTTTTCTTTCTTCTTATCTTTGAAAAAGTTTTGGTAACAAATTGGAATAAAATAAAATTTTCCTAAATAACTACTTTCCTAAGTTTAAAAAATAATAACCATTTTAAAATAAAAATATATATTTTAAAATAAACTAATTTAAATTCAAATGTTTGTTTTTTATATATTGGTACGGTAAAATATCCTAATTTCATATAATTATCCGTTATTATCTCCTGCATTTATGAAAAAAATTATAATATATTATAGTATTAATATTTTAAACATAAAAATATCTTTATTATTTTTTATTTATTTTAAGGATGAGCTTATTTGAAGGTGTACTAGCTAGTGGCGTGATATTTTAAAATTTATGTAATCAATTTTTTAATTTTTTAATTTTTTAATTTTATCTTTTATTTATAAATTTTGTTGGTTTTAATTTTTCCATAATTTTAATTTCAAGAATATTAATGTTACAATTTAGCTTCTAATGCATTTTAGTATTTTATAAAATTAACTGTTTTAGAAAATATTAATTTATATATTTTAATTTTTTAATGTGCTATTTTTATTTTTATATATTATTATATTTTAAAAAATTAAAAAATAATCAAATCAATATTAAACTAAATCCAAAAATTAAAAATACATAATTTTTAATGAGTTAAAATATATATTTACTTAAAATATTAGAATTATGTTAAAAAAATCGTTAATACTTTATCTGCTAAGAAAAATTTAAAGATAAAAAAGTTTGTTTCCAAAATTTGTATGAATTTTATTTTTTTATTTCTATTTATTTGCATTTATTTTATATGAAATGATATAAATAAATTTTGTAGAATTAAAGATAGAATTAGATTTGAAAATAAATCGAATTAAACTAAGTTTTAAGTGTTTGTCTATTTAAAAATTTTAAGTATAAGTATGTTATTCTTGATTTTCTGTCAAAATATGATCAGATTTAAAATTTATAAAGCTTACAAGTTTACATTAAAAAAAATCAATAAATAAACATAAAACTCATACAAATAATTGATTAAAAAAGTTTACAAACTTAAAGTTTAAAAATTAAAAGATCATTAAATAAGTCTAATATATATATGTATATATATTATGTAAATAAAATATAAAATAAATATTATATAAATATAATATATTAAAATAAATATAAATATAAATAGATCTCAAACTAAGCTTTAAACGAGTTGATTTATAAGTTTTTATGAAATGGATGACCTTGTTGACTTCCATCCTATAATTTATTTCATCTCTCAAGAAGAATAGAAAAATAAGGAGGGACTAATTTTTTTTTAAATTATTAAATAAGTTTTTAAAATTTTTTAAAAATAAATACTATATCAATAAAAATATAATAACAAAATTAATTTTTTTTAAAAATTTATATAAATAAAAAATTATACTATTAATATTTCTTTTTTACTTTCTCTTATAATTTATTCAAATAAATAATTTTTTCATTTTATTTCACTACAATTTTTATCTTTTTATTTATTTTTTTTCTAATTATTTCCTTTCTCTTTTCTATTTCATTTAAAAAAATATAAAATTTCTTTAATAACAAAACGTTAAAACTAGAATAATTTATATCAAAATTTAAATTTGAGATTATTTAAAAAAATTATATTTACTTAAACAACATTATTATTTAATATAATTTTTTAAAATAAAAAATTAAAATTAAATAAAATTAGTTAGAATTAAAATAAAACATAAAGAACAATATCAATAAAAAACTTCACCAAATATTTTAAATTTAAATAAAAGTTATAAATTCAAATAAAGTAAACAGAAATTAAATATTTTATTATGTTGGATAACATTGAAATAAAAAATACAAATTTTAAAATTAAAAATGATTAAAATCAAGATACATAATTTTTATTGATTTAATAAATTTTAATTAAAATTTTAATAACTTTAAAATTTAGTTTATTCAAAAATAAATAAATTTGATATAGTATTTAAATTTTAAAATTGAAATAAATAAATATGACAAATACAAAAAAATAAAATTTAATATAGAAAAAGCCATGTATATGCTAATAAACTTTTTAAAGCACTTTTATTCAATAGGTAAGACTCAAATTTACAACACTAATGCATGGTCTTGTGCTTGCGTCTAGGATATTTTAGAAACTTTGTTTGTAATAAAAAAATCACATACAATTTGAAGTAAAAATTATTATTTTTATGAACTAAAATAAATAAAAGAAAGAAAAAAATTACACACCATCGTATGTATAAATTGTATTAAGAATTATATTTATTGCATTTAATCAACCCAAATAATAAAGATAAAATAATACCTCCTATTTAAGAACATTTGTAATTAAAAATTAATTTAAAATAATCACGTGTGAGAAGAATTAAAATATATAATAATCAAATATTGAAAACAAAAATCTTTATAAGCAACATTTCTTATAAAAGAAAATAATTTTCTTTCATCTTCTAAAATGAATAATTTAATATCTTCTATTGATCTCAACCTGCATAAATTAAAGCAACATAGAGCTGCCCATATATAAAAACCAGTCTAAACAAACTAACATGAGATAAAAACTTTTGTTAATACTATTTATAAGACACAAATATATAGAAGATATATTCTTTTAAGTCTAACCGAAATCTTAAATTTGAAAAAAATTATATTCATCCCAAAAAATATAAATCAAAATCTTATATCTCATTTTCTCAACCTTCTATTATAAACAAATGATATTGAATAAATTAAATACTATCTCTTCATCATATTTTTTGTTGTCCTCAAACAAAAAACTAAACATTATGTCTACTCCCTTATCATGTCAACCACATCCATTTCCTTCTTCTTCTCATCGTCAATCCACATCAATAAAAATTGGTGAAAGCATATAATATAGTCGCAACTATAAACTATTCAATGCATGCATTTGTTCAAAGATATCTCGCTGTAAGAAAACAAAATATATGGTGCATGGCATCACGCACGGTATACTTTCATGCATTATTTAAGATTACACATTAGGCAGTGATTAAGTTAATGTCCCCTAACATTATGACATAAGAGATTCCATGAAAAAGTAATCTGTTCATTCAAATACAAAAGCACATATCCACTGATATCCCAAATGATGAAGTAAATATTGTCATAAACTTTGTTCACCTTCCAAATCATTTTCCTAAGAGAAAGACACCCCTTAATTACAAACTACTTGGACATGAAGTTAATTTGCATTACCTGAAAAACGAAAAATAGAAAATAAAATCGTTTGGACACAAATGCAACTCTCTGCAAAACCAATACTCTACTTCACCAACGTAGCGTTCAGTGTCCCTCCTCGTTTTTTTTCACAATATCTGACTGCGACAGCTAAATCCATCATCTGCAATCAACCATATATAACATTGTCAATGCCCCAAAACATTGCTTACATGTGCAGGAATATGCTACAGTAAAAAAATTGTAACATAATTAAAACAACTATCGAAAAGTATAGATGTAATTGAAACAAATTTGTTTAACCATTAATTTTAAAAAATATTATAAGTAATATTTCAATAAAAGACATAAATTTTCACGAAAGCAATAGTTGCAGAAGCGAACAACTCAGTTACTATTTTCTCCTAACCAACAATATCAGCATGATGAGCATAGTCTAGTTCAGGTTTTTCTTGGTCTATCTCCAATTATTTAGGTTCTGGTTCAGGTTCGTCATGCTCAACCTTAACTTCTTCATGGTTTGCCAAAATTTCTACATGGTTTGGTTCAACTTCCTTATTACCTTCAGGCACAGCCATCATCAACTTTTCAGTTTTCACAGTGGGGTACTCAATCTCCACCCTCTCAAATTGACTTATGTTAATCTCAAACTAATTAACCCGAATACACGAAATAAACATAATTTATACCACTCAACCCATAGAATTGACTAAAGTTCTTAACCTATCCTTGAAAAAAAACCAATTTTTTTATTATTCCTCACCCATATAGTGATGACATTTCCCACATGATCTTTTAATAACACTTTATTGTTAAGCAATGTATCACGCCAGAAAGTAGAAAAGTCATGATTTATAAGCATATGACCGTGTGCATTTCTCACACAATATATACAAAATGAAAATAAAAATTCATTTGAAACTCAGATTCACAAACCAAAAGGATTTAAGGAACATCTTTGAACCAAAAATCATGGTAGTACAATGCATTATACCAGTGAGCAAAAAATAGAGCATTTATTAACAAATGATCATTGTATATATGACATGTTACCTTTGTTGTGTCTAACTTTGCCAAAAGAGCATACTTCTGATCTTCACGTTGTGGTTATTCAGGGAACACCATCTTTAATATAAGCTTTCCATAAAATACATTATTAAGCTAACATTCTTAAGCATATAACAAAGAACCACACCGGTAGTGTACAAACATCATTAATTACCTATATAACAATTCAAATTATTTTTAACAACAGTCTAAAATATACCCATTATGAAAAAAAAATATCTATTACTTTGTACAAAGAATGCAATGAGAATAAAAAAAAAATAATGACCCCATCAGCATGCAAAAATGTAAAATTACTATGGAATATGGACCAAGTTTAAAAAATTAGCATTATTAAGAATAATTATAAATTACTTTTAATTATCATCTACTACATTTTATTTTTTTATTCTTTATTTATATATATAATTATAAATTACTTTTAATTATCATCTACTACATTTTATTTTTTTATTTTTTATTTATATATATATATATACTGAGGATTCGTTGATATCAGTGTTAAACTTTAACATTTACATCAACTTAATAACTTTATATATAATGTAAAATTTACTAATCTAACCATTAAATCATATTATAATATCAAATTTTAAAAAATTTATAAATTTATATATATATTATTCAACTATTGATTTTTATATATATTTAAATAATATATGAGTTGTTAAAATAAAGTTATGAGATAAATTATCTATCAATTTTTGTTTTATATAAAATTTTATATATATAATCTACAAAAAAATTATAATATAATTTAATAATTAAATTAATAAATTTTATATTTTATATAAAATTATTAAATTGATATAAATATTAAAATTTAACATTTAATGTTAAAAGATCCTAATTTATATATATATATTACATATCTTTCTTACGTTTTCTCTTTTTTTCCTTATCTTTCTCTTCTCTCCGTCCTATATGTTGAAGACCAAAAATTTAAACCACTGTAGAACATGAAGTCATTGTAAAAGAAACATAAACATAAGAAAAATCATGACTGATTTATCATATAATTTGATACGCTTGTCACGGAAAAATTGATACCAGCCTTGACCAATTAGTGTTCTGCATCAGTTTGCTATTTCCTCTGAGAATAGAGCACACTGGTATCTATATCCTTCCATCTATGAGGATGATTACCTCTTAACCATCTTTCAATACATTCTTAACAAAATGAGCAAGCAGCATCTGAAAAAGAAATCATAAAAAATAAATAGAAATAAGAAAATGAGTCAAGTATTAAAACAAAACAACTTTAAAAAATTGTAGCAGTGACTCACCAATGGTTGATTCCATTCTACAACAGATGGAGATATGTTTCTCCCAGCATAGATCTCCATTATTGTCATTGAGATTATCATTTTCATTAACATTAGCATTCTCATTGTTATTATCGCTATTAACATTCTTAGAATTAGTAAGTAAATCTAAAGTCAGGGTAATTGACCACCAAATTATAACGATTCTTAATTGTTATATATGTCAATGAATCCAGTGCATTTTAGAAAGACCATAAAAGTTTACCATATCTTGCACTCCATCACTACAGATGGGATATTTAGATGGAAAGATATTTTCAACAACAAAGATAATTTTCATTAGGATCTATTGCAGGTATCTTTTCATTACTAAGTATTTATTTTGTGGTTGTCATCAAGTATCTGAACAGACAATTTTGTTGGGATCAAACCAAAAACAAAGTTTAATTATTACAAATATGCCATCTGCCATCGATTTTTCTACTAATCAAAAACTCATAATAAAGAAACGACCAAACATTACCTTTCGCAGCGCTAATTTCACGCAAAATACAATTCATCCCTCTAACCTACTACTGTCACCATGTTCAATAGTTAAATCGAACCCATAAGACAAACACATCAATGATAGATTCAAACAAACCCACAATACCTATTTGCCTATATCTATCTATCTATTTATCAATGTTACACGATTGTTTAAAGCAAAACGTTAATTAATAACTATATTGAAGGACTGTAGTTAAATCATGTATTGATCACAAAGTTAATTCAAAAGAAGAACAGTAATCCAATACATTCATACAAATCAATTTGAGTGAGGATAAGAAAAATGCATATTTATACTATCTATATACATATGTCACTGGTGTAAATGAATGTTATTACAACTAATTTGTAGATCGATTGTGATTTTTAAAAAATGGTAATATTTTAAATTTTAAAATATATTATTAGATATGATAATGTAGATAATGCCTAATTAGTCATTTTCATTTGAATAATTGTTGGCCGAATCTTTTAGGATGTTTTGGATAGGATCATAGGAAGAAAGATACAAATAGAAAAAAAGTGAAGGGTAGAGAAAGAAGAAATATAACATATAACATGACAAGAAAAGATATAAAAAATATAATATGATACGTAATATAATAAAAATATATATATTAAGATGTAAACAATGTTCTTATGTATGATAATCAAACTGTTTCCATTTTCCCCACCACTATTCTCTGCTTTCCTTTTGTGTGCTCTTTGCATCTCTTCTTTACACATTTAGCAATTCCAAAACTCTTTCTCCTCCAATTTTCGACCTAAACCTCTCTCTCCATTTGATTATTCTGATTCGTTTGCATTTCAGAGGAGCAGCAGGAGATGGAGCAATGGACTTGCGCGAATAGTATACTCCTCGCACCATTGAAAAGGTTTTAGAGATTTCAAGGGTCGACGAGCTGGTCCCATCAAAGCTCTTACCACTAGTATCTATATACTCATTTCAAATCAAGCTACGGAAAAATTCACAGTATCTCACAAATAACAATTTTAAATTACAAACTAACTTATTTTTCTATTATAATTTATTTTATAATTTCATTAGACACCATATCCTATTATTTTTTCTTCTCAATCCTGCTTAAAATTCATTTGTAAATATATAATATAAAAGTTATATAATAAAAAAGAACAAAAGATAAAGAAATTCCAATCTAACTGGGAACTACTGAACTTCTAAAAAAAATATTAATAATAAATTTTAAAAAAATAATAAATAAATAAATAACATTACATATATATTTGAGTAAGTTTAATCCAAATTAGATTGAATTAATTTTTAAAATTAGGTCTGAAATATTGATTAATTTAATAAAAAAAAATTACATTTTCTGCATTCAAATTTCCAACACAATTTTTTGCTATTTGCATTGAATTGGATTTATGGATGAACGTGTGTGCTTACAAGTGAATGGTGGAAGGTGGGTGAATATTTGGTTGCCATCACCTAAAAATCAGTTCATCATCTATTTGGACAGCAAGCATATAATGGAGGGGGAAGAGAGACATTACCCAGAAGGAATATTACAAACTAACGGGCATATTTATTGCAACTCTGCCTATTTAAAATTGTTGTAAGCTCATCTAAAATTTTCTAACATGTTGTGTACTGCATGCATTCAGAAGGCAAAATTTTCTTATCAACAACGCAGAAACAAATGAGGAGGAAATAATATTTATAGGGCATGCACTGCATGGAAGACAGGCCAAGATGTTTCATTCCTTAAAGTCATCTTTGTCATCAAGGGGAATTGGTCTATTCCTCCAAAACACAGCAAGAGCACTCCCACCAAGCTGCATCACGACAGTGAAAAGTAGTCATTCATAGAGATTCCAACCATTTTTACAAGGAATGAATAAAACAAACAGTCTGAGAGCAGAAAAAATATCCTATCTTACCGCCATGCAGACGACACTAACAGCCGAAGGAACAGCAACAAGAGGGTTTGTAAAGTGCTTTTGCGCAAGCAAAAATCCAAGTGCAGAGCTCTGCAGATAAAATAAATAAATAATGTTAGACAAAATGATCAAGTATAAATAAATAAGGTTATCTTGATTTTTACCTCAGAGATCTATAAAGCATAGTAAAACATTCACTGAATCATTGATCCTGATTAACCCTTTACCATAAACACAATTCAACCTCATCATCTCACATTATTCATCTATTGATCAGATCTCATTTCTTATTCTCTTCTTGAATACTATATACTACTCTACGCAAGATCTGGAAAATTCAAATGTGCGTCTTTCATGTCCATTTTCTGCAATTTGATAATAGGCAAACACAAAGAAACACTGGCAGTGGGTCACTGGGTTCTCTTGGTATGAGAATGAGAGCTCAAATCCCTTCTATATGCTCAAATTGTATCGAGAACAGAATCCCCTCCCAACTCATTTATATACATTATGAATGAATGTGTTTCTGTATGCTAAGATGCCAACTCCAAATGACATGATATATAATCAACAAAAGCAACATGGATCTGGGAAAGTGGAATTATTTGTGAGTTTTACAGATTGAGAAACATGCTCAACCCAGACAGAACAGGTTTACCTGCATCCCACACTCAATAGATATTGTGCGTGATGTGGATTCACCAAATGATATTCTTGAAACCCAATAGCCAAGAGCAAATGCAGCAGCATGTAGGAAAACAACTGGCAATATTAATTGTGCTCCTTGAGCTTTTAAAACATCGGAAACTTGCCCAATCTGAAAAGTTACCACATGTCAAATTTCCATGCAAAGTAAGAATGACAAGTGACAATATAAAATGAAGTAAACTGATAGCTATCAGAATATAACGTCACTGAACTTCGCTTTCTGGAACTCGATCAACTTACCGGGCTTGCACAAAGGAGAGTGGTCAAAATGACTCCGATCAAAGGTGTAAACGTGATTATCTTTGAAGTGAACTTTGGAAAAAATTCATTTGCCAAAACTGCCAGATAAAGCAAAGATTTTAAAAATCACCCTAATCTTTAAGAGCAAAACCATAAACCATGGAAAGACATGTTATAAATTCAACTTCCCACCCAGACAACTTGCATTTAACTTGGAAGATTCATTTCTTACCTCCCACAATCGTCGGGACTAAAACAACTTGAAAGGTACTAAGTGCCAGGCCCTGCAAAAGAGAAAGAATAACAGCTTCACTCCAAGAGTTCAAATAAACACAAGAGGATTTGTACCAAGAGAAATGATGTGAAAATCCTAGCACAGAAAGAAAAAACACTGAGAGTGTCATGAAGAAAGATAGGGCATCGTGTCTAGAATCCAGAATCTATATTCACTTTTTCACTTGACTAGGAGAAGGTATGATTTGTACTGTCAAGTATCAACCATGACTTATTTTTGTAATAGCTTGCCAATAGGAAGCTGGTACCATATCATTCAAATGAGTTTTTTCAACACCCCTTTCATCCCAAAAAATAGGCAAGCCACAACTTACAACAGCATCAACTGGAACAAGCTGACCGGCAAGAAGCTTTGTAAGGAGTGGGGTCATAACAATAGCTCCAATAGTGGAACACCTGTAGAACAGTATATAACATTTTTAAATATCTCTAAAACATAATTTCTGAAAACTCCAATTCTCTTAATTGATAGCATTACTATAAACCAGATAACTTTGTGGCTGCCATAAAATACAAAAAAAGATAGAACGAAAAAACAAAAAAACTCCATCTAGGTATAATATGATACAATTGCAACCATGTCACGCATTTAGTAATGGCATATTGATCTCATATCATTCAGCTCGGCCTGTTTAAAGAGGATATTTACATTGCGTTGCTTTAGATTTAGAGATGTCAGTTGCAGGTTCTTCATGTTTCTACTAGAAGCATACAGTAGCATAGAATTAACTCTCAAGCTTAAGGTACTTCATAACCAAATTGCATTGGCTATCTCAAATTCTCAATAACCTATACACAAAACTTTTGACTTTTGGGCACTTTGTTATAGATTAGAATTGTATATATCATGATAAATTTTCAAATAGTGCCAAACAGTGTCAAAATGTATTCTAACCCTGAACATCCAAATTTGAACAATGCCACAAGGCTCCAAATCTCCAATTTTAGATCAACATATTAATCCAAATTCTTTTCTCCCTACAAGTAACAAGCACATTTTGAAAGTAGATTAGGGCTAGAAACTCAGGTTTTTAGTGTACAGGACTACCAGCAATGAAGAATATGATAATTAGTAGTGGCAACTTTAATGCATTCCCTGATTCAACATTACTTATATGAATGATATCATACTTTAATCAAATGAAAAACATTTTTCAACTCAAATAACAAAATTTACAGTTTAGAAGAGCGATAGGATTCAAAACAAGAGTCCAACACAATGTGCTTTACAAATGTAAGTAGAGAATGAATAATGAATAAAGATAATATAAATAACCAATATTTTTTTCAGCAACGGTAACTATAAACAGAAATATAAAACTTCAACCATGATTACCCAGGGAAAAAAAATAGAACATAAAATACAATGACAAACAAAGCAAAGGAATGCATGTTAAACATACGTAGTCATAAGAACAGAGAGTGCAACATTTCCTTTGGATATGAATGTTGCAACATTTGACGCCTGACCTCCAGGACAACATGAGACCAGAATAAGACCAGTAGCTAGAGGAGCAGAAAGTTTTAGAGTCTGAAAATCAGAGATTGATGTTAGAGGATTATGCATTATATACACCAACTAGTAGATGATACATTGCTGATCTTACAAACTATAGGATCCAATTACAAAAGCACAAATTCATATAGAGAATAACAACAACATGACCAATAAATAGAAGTGACAGAACATTAATAGGCATTGAACTAGAGTCTCGTTAACCAGAAACCAAAACATAAAAGCTATTGCAGATCCTGAAATTAGCCACAATAAATAAACAAATCTACTAAGTCCTACAACCATAACAATGGAAACTATAAATGTCTTCTCATGATTATCATTGATCTTATAGCTTAATAAGGATAATAAATTTGAGGGAAGCTCTGATAATCACATAAATAAAATCATTAATTTTATAATTATGCATGCCTAAAATTATCCGCCGCTCCTTGATAGGTTCTATAACTCTGTCATTTCTCATTCAAAGAAATTACATGTGTCAGATTAAAAAAAATTGATATCAAGAAGTACTATACCTACATTTATCAAAAAATTCAATTTTTCTTAGGCCAAAAAATTTATTCCTCTCATGGAAGGTAAATAACTTTGCCATTCCAGTATAGAGCTGGTAGGAATAACCTAGTCAAACATATAGAAGATCTTGGAAGTATAGCATTGGCATATAAATAATCCATTAATTGATTAGCTCAGTATTTTGAATGGCCATCTTGCTTAAACAAAAGCATAAGAAAATCCCTCAGCTTATTATCGGTGACAGCATAATTAAGAATCACACAACAACAAATGCCCAACATCATCATCATTTTCATTTTAACCGAAAGATATCTTTAATTTCTTGGATTAAAAAATCACTAATGAGAAGACAGCATAAAATATAGAATTTACTATAAATAAAATGAGGAGCTAAATAATGAATTAATAATTACCATTGACATAATTTCTTCAACAACAATATTAGGAGGTAACATAAAAAATAAGAGGACACAACACATTTCAAGAACTGAGTAGAATGAAGCAAAGAGATAGTGAAGCATGAAAGTGCCTAAATAATAACAAAAAATACCATTGCAATGACAAAGCCAAGCATGGGTTTAATGAAGTATTGTGCAAGAAACCCTACACCCACCTGAAAAGAACAAAACAAATAATATTTAAAAGGAGAAAATAACAAATAAATTTTCCTTTGAATATCAGCAATTGTCCCTTACAGTCCACGGATTTCGCAGACATCGTCTGAAATCCTCAAATGTCAAAGTCAAGCCCATAGACAGCATGAGGAAACCCAAGCCAAGAGTAAAAAGATCTGTCTCCAGCCAAGTTACCTGGAATAGAGCCATAACTTCACAGCAGTTAATCAACAAGTTTCCACTCAACCATGTAAGTAGCTGGAAAAAACAGAGTAATTACAGCATTTGGCTTGTAAATGCCGACAACAGTCCCCAAGATGACCTGCACATGAAAGTCAGCTAACTTTCAAATGACTGACCAAATAAGAAATTAAAGAATTTTGAGATACTAATTGAAGAAGAAAAGTTTTATACTTACCCACACAGGAAAAAGAGTGGTCAAGATTTCAATCACTTTTTCATACTGGCTCAGCCCCCCAGAATTTTCAGGAATATCTCTAGAAATGCCTTTTGTAGCCTTGCACAATACTTGAGAGTTCCTAAACATAGCAATAAACAAGTGATTAGCACTTTGAATCAAGAATGTCAAAAGTCAATGTTCAAGCAACCAAAAACAGACCAAAAGATTTACCAATCAGTACCTAACCAAAAACCGGACAATCTGGAGTTATGGAAACCCAATCATTAAGTGGTTGGTGTTTTCCATTCCATTTTTCCTTTGTTTCTCAAATTTTTATTTTAACTCAGGAATGCAAAAGTGCACACAATGTTATCAAGCAGTTGACCCCCCCCTCTGAGTGGAAAAGAAGGGAAAGAACACACTCTACCCATGAAAAACATTTAGTTCAAGGCCAGCAAAGAAGCAAATCAGAAACTTAGCAGTCTTTGGCATAATTCAAGAAAGAAGATTATATCACTCTAATGCATAATTTTTAAGCCCGATGACATAAAGAGTATACTAAAATTTAAGACCTGGAGGGTAAGTTTATAATTAGGTTTTACAAAAGAGAAATTACGTAGCTTGTGGCAGAGAGCAAACCAGTCCCACCAGATGCTGCTTATACTACATGTAATTCAGCTTTTCTAATGTGCGCTTAAAGACACATACTAAGAAACTATATAACATATATAGTAAGTTTTTATTGAAAATCGTAGGATCCAATGCATTTGATAACATCAAATGTTAGAATTTTCAATAAAGACTTGCTATTCATTGATTTCTTATCATGTGCCCTTAGACACACATTAGAAAAATCATACATAAATAATCATTAGCAAATTGTTATTCCAATACTCATCAGTAAGAGCAATTTGTGGAAATGTGAAGGTGGAGTTGAGTTTCTTATTTTCTTATTGTATACTGTTTCTTCTTCATAAAATTGTAGCCGCATCTCTCACTGCGAATACTTCCAGGGATATAAAGATTTTGTTTACAGTAGCTATTGTGCATTCCTCTATAAAATAGTCTGTTCCAAGGTCTAGAAAGTTAGTACAGTCAAGCAAGGTAAATAACATGCAAATCCAATGAAGAGTTGTTGGGAAAACGATGGCCATCTTGCATAATATAAAAAACAGTAAATTGAAAGACCCTCCTCCGTTTATTACCTGTAACACAGGAATTAAGGGTCTCAAACAATTAACATGGCCCATATCTTCATTTTTACTGTAAGGAATCTAATATCCTTTATTTTTATAATTAAAAGTCTAACATACCTTTTAATTGCTCGGATTACATTGTCTGTTGAAAAGATGGATATCAATAAAAGCATTTACCATAATGTTTTTAATTTCGCATTCGGTTAACAATTGCCACTTGGTGTGATGTTTACCTTTTCCTTTTTTCCCTCCTTTCTTCCTACTTTAAAAAGGAAGAATCAGCAACTTTTCACCCAAGGCACAAATCTATACTAACTAACATACCAATCAATAGTTCAATGCATGTGCAAGGCCAGATTAAGCCTTCATACAGGAGCTTAACAATTTGCTAAACTTATGATTACAAAGCTTCAACCATACAATAATGGCAAACAGGAGCTCCCCTAATTACTCTCGGATAATAGCTGTAAAGTTTCACATTTTCATAAATTACTTTATGTTTGAGATAACCCAAGCAGGTTGTAAATTCTAATACCCAGGGGGGCCTACATATCAAGCTTATCTAGAAAGAGTTAGAATTTCATTCCCTCAAATCCCTTCTCAGACATCAATTATGGAAAATTATACACTCCCTTTAGGAGACCTCCATCTCCATGATTCTCGCTACCAGTCCAATTGCCAGTAAACAATTCTCAAATCATGTGAGTGGTTTCATTTGTGCCAACCAAAATGAGAGGTTGGTTTGAAAATATTACCTTTTTGACGTTTGAAGGAGTAAGGGACGTCCTGTAACCGCAACAACTGGACCCCGCAACTGGCTTCGGATTGCACAGTTTCTTCCACTCTCAAGCATAGAAAACTCTCCGTTTAAGTCTGAAAGACAGAGACAAGAAAAGAAAACCTGTTAAGGAAAGTAACAAAACCCGAGCGAGCAGGAAAGATCCAAAGAAGCATACCCATATGGGTATTATGAAGCATCTTCGAAGAGGGTGTATGAAATGTTGTCTTAAGCAGGGCATGATACGCCCCTGGTCTATGATCCCTGAGAATGCTGAGAGACATGGAAGCCATGGATTGGATGTAACAGGTATATATATGTTGGAGGTTTTAGCTGAAAAGGGTTTATGAATTGAATGTGTGCTTGTGATATTCAAATAGAGAAAGCGAAGTAGTTGTTTGGAGTTTGGGAATTTAATTACTCCAAGTCTCAGATGAGAATGACAAGTTTGGATATTCGAGGGTGTCGTGGAAACCAATGAATCCTTTCCCTCATCCACATTTTTCCCAATTTTGCAACTCTCGCTTTCTCTATAGTTTCGTTTGATGGATGACAAGTACCCTCCACGAATCGCGAGAAGAAACCCATGTTTTTTGTTCCGTATCTCCAATAATATAGCTTCACTAATCACTCCTTATGAAAGATAAAGAAAAATATAAAACACACATACACAGGGTAAAGGATATATACAACTGTGTCCGGTTATTATCAATTTTCTATCCATCTCCAAATTCACCCAATTCTTTCTTATTCTTAACATTCAAAATTAACATAACCGTTTTGTTTTATTCTCAATTTTTAGAATTTATTTAAAATATTTAAATCTAGTAAGTTTTTATAAAAATATATTTTTATATACTAAATTTTTAGTTTATTGTTGTTTAAGGGTTTTTTATAAAAGTTAAAATAATAAATAAAAATAAGTTTAGTGAATTATCTTTGTTAATTAACCATTTTTAAAAAATTTATTGTTGAAAAAGAGGTTTAAAACAGAATTAATAAAAATGAATGTTTAAATATTTACAATTAATCTTAATAAAATTAACATTTTCTTTGATTTAAAGGATATATAATTATTTAAAAAAAAATAAAAATTTAGATTTGTAACCTGTATAAAAAAAACACGTAGTGACATACAAAAGCTTGTGTTGCCTATTGCTGTGGCCCAGTTGGCATCATGGGCAAGGGGCATCACCACAAAATTCTGTCATTTTCCTGAGTCACTTATCTTTCATTCCTAGTATGTTTGTTTGTTTGTTTATTGCCTTTTGTTAATTATTTTTTTGATTTGGAGAGATTTGATTGCATTACAATTCAATTAGGCTTTTCTTTTTCGAAGACTTTTGTGTACATATTTGGAATCAAAGATAAAGAGCTATAATATGACTTGTATTCAGAACCTTAATCCTAGCTTATGTTGTAATCATCCATTGGTTCCAATGACCGTCTAATTGGTAAATCTATTGATGGCTTAACTGTCAATGTGGATACCGTTGACTATGGTGGGTTTAACCGAAAAAGCCATTGAGTTAACTAAAAGCCTTAAAATAATTTGTAGTACGCGTACTTTGCACGGATTAAAATAAAATTAAATGCCATAACATTTTTATATATAGTTGTTTTATAAATAATAACAATATATTACCAATTGAAAGAGTTAAAGATTTAAATGATATGGATATATTTTCAATTGTATCACTTTTTCTTAAAATATAATACTAGTTTTAAAAAGAATTAACTAAATTTATTCATCATAAAAAAATAAAATAAATTTTGGTAGATATGTTATATATAAAAATGTAAATCCATATGATATTTTCATATATTAAAAAGGCAAAAAATGTTCTCTATCTTACAATTTCATTCAAAAATAAAGAATGGTCAAATAATATTATAAATGATACAAAAATAAAATAAAAAAATATTTGATAAAAATTAGTATTATCGCATAAAATCTAAAAGTAATAAAATATTATAATAATAAATAAATATTTTTAAAAAGACATAAAATTAAGAACATTATTATACACACGCAATAATAAAAATAAAAATCCATTTATTTTAAATATATTTTTTATTATTAAAAAATTAACTTATGAAAAATAAAACAAAAATGCTTAATCTTGCAATAAAAAACACTATGGAAATAATATTTTTTAATATTTGATTGTTATACAGATTTTTAAATATTTAATTAATATTTTTAACTTTTTAAAAATTATTCTTGAAGATTTCTATTTTATAATCTCATAATATTTTTTAAAAAATTTTATTTTTCAAGTAACATTTTATCATCGCTCCTTTTTTATAGTATTTTAATTTTTAATACTTTATTTTCATTTTAATTTGACATATACGGATATAGAATATATAAATAAAAATTAAATATTTTAATTGTTTTCTATAGCGTAACATTATAAAAAATTGAAAATATAATATAACATTATATTCAAGCAGTGACTAGTATTAAAAAATCATAAATACAAATTATTAAAAAAAATTAAAGGTAATGTTATAACCAAAAGAATGAAACTCAACAATTTTTTTTTTCAAAAATACTGACATATTATTAGCATAAGAAAAAAATAAAATGGCAAAAGTAATTATAAAAATGAAAATGAAAAAAATAAAAAAAGATTAATTAATAAAATTAAAATAATATTCTTTATTAAAATAAATTTCATTTTATATCGTATTATATTATAATTATTTAAAGTTTAACAACATGAAAATAATATTATGTTATTTTTCATAATAATAAATTTTTTTTAACTACAGTTCCTATTTTTAAAATATTAATATTTATTATATCTATTTTCTCTGAAGTCCTTGTATTTTTTAATTTATGATTTTTATTATTATAAAAAGTATAATATTTATTTTATAATAAATTATTTGTTATGATATTTTATAATTTGATTTTGATAATTTTATTTAAAAAATATCAGTTAGAATTTACTCTTTATTATTATTATAGACCAGAAATAAAAATATTTATATATAAATAATAAACCTATAAATTATTTTTTATTTTCAATGTTAATTTTTAATGAGAAAATGAATAGTGAGTGATGAATGATAGTCTGTTTCTTTAAATGCTGTGAAAACAGAATTGAGAAATCAACGGATATAATTTGATAGACATCGATTCCTTACCAAACTCGTTGAGGGTCAACAATTATTTTTCAGTTTTCATTACTTTGAACGGAAAACCAAACACACGATTTATGAACGCCGTCCCTGCCCTTAAAAGCATGTGATGTAGAAATTGTGTGCAACAGATTATAAAATTAAAAAAAATGTAAGGGAAGAATTATAATTATAATAAAAGAAGTCTTATCAAAGGATCGCGATATTGCGTGAGATTATATATGCAAGAAAGGATCGCGAGTCAAAAGTGTAGCCTATTATAATCGTGCAAATTATTTGGTTTGGAGAATAAGAAAAAACGCAAACTAAAATTGGAACTGAGTCTAGTGCAACTGAAGGACCCAATTAATATTATGTACCAAAAACATGACTCTGCTACCGTTGGGTTCCATTTTTTAGAATTGCAATATTACAAAGAAGCACTTTATAATTTTGTATGCCAACACATCACATGTCACAGTTGTCACCTCTCATGATGCATAGCCAAAAATGGAAGTCATAAAAATGTAGGTTCCTTTTACCTGAAATCTTACTAATTAAAGCTTATTCAACCAATAATGAACCAATGAAGCAGCAAGCATTACGTCATCCCTTTTATACAACCTCTGATCCCTACACAGTTTGGAGGAATTGGGGTAATTAGGCCACAATATGCATCAACACTGTTAATTTCTTAGCTTCGATTAATGTCAATCATCGTCAATTCAAATAATTCAGAATGTTAGCATATGATATGACCTACTACCTGCCGGCCATTCAATTAACGACCAGGAGTCATCCAAATGGCCAAATATGTAAATTTTTATATGCAAATTAAAACAGCAATTTGTGTCACAATCTCACCAATTTTATAGATAACTAGTTTTTTAATGATTTTCCTTGGAGACAGACATGAAAGAAAAGATAAATTATTAAAAAATTAGATGTGATACATAAATTTTAGAGAACTATACATTTATGATAGATTCAAGATTGTGATGGAATCCATTTTTATATTATATTAAAAATTAAATTTATTTCATTTTTACAAATTAACTTGAAGAAGGAAAACTATTGAAGTCTTAATTCTAACTGATATAAGACTTGTAAAATGGTGGCAGCTTGTCAATTCGTTCTGCTGGACTTGAGCTGAACGCAGAAGGGGGAATATTGTTGAGATTCTGCTTGTATTTCAAGAAGTCTTAGTAATTTGTATCGCTAAACATAGACATCTTAAATATTGATCCCGTTAATTATTTGGATCAATAATAGATTAGAAGAAACCTTCTAATCTACATGTCTTATTAAGATTGAGTTAAAATATATATAAAACGAGACTACAATTGAGTCAAAGTGTGGATAAAGAAATTTATGTGGCGGTTAAAATATATTATATTTCATATGCAATATATCAAATTATAAAAAGACAATCTATTTATTTTAAAAATAAATATTTCCACGTTAATCAGAGAGAGGATTGAAAAAGAGAGTATAAAAAGTTATATTGTTAGCATTTTTGGGTATTCATTATTCATTCTAATCAACCAAGGATAAGAAGAAAACATTTTTAGGTAAACATTATACATTATAAAAAAGTCATTTAATACTTTTTAAAAATAATTGAAAATATTTAATGTTTCCACACAATACACAATTTCTTGAATAAAAAGGTTGATCTTCCTAAACCAAGTGTTTGATATTGTCGATTTGTAATTTTATTCAGTGCAATAAACTTACCTGTCACATCATTTTTTTTAAATTAAAATCACCTGTTTCTATTTTTTTCGACACTCTTTGTCTTCTTAAATAATAACATGTAGCTAAAAAAAGAAACTATTTCTTTCTTGATTGTTATTGTTCTTTTTGTTAAAGTATTTTTTTTTAATTAAGGGAACAATTAAAGAATGAGAGAAAATGATGAGAAGAGATTATTTGATTGTTTTGTTGGTTTAATAAAATATACGACATCCAAACTAATAGAATAATATCGATATATATTGAGCATATAACGAAAATGGTAATTTAAGTCACCTTTTAATATCATCCATTGATGAACGAGTGTTACGCATCTGATGACACAGTGATCCATTGATGCACTTGGGCGGTTCCTTTCTTCCCTTCAAATCAAAGCAACGATTATAGGTCCAGTTGCTATCAGCAACCAAAAATAATCAACATTTTCACACACTCTCGCTCCTATTTGTCCCTACATGTAAGCACCAAAAAAAGAAGACTAAACTGCCCCAATCATAAAGACACCATGAACCATGTATTAATTTTTAGTTTCCTTTTTTTTTTCTCTCTCTTATCTGTTCCATGAAATCAATCTACAATTGAATACATTCGGATATAAATTATTTCACCATTTTTGTTAAACAAAATTTCTGGATCATTAAATCAGAAGTTGTAAATGAATATATATATCGATCAATCATTGTATTAGGATGTAAATTAAATAAGCCATTTATAAATTTTTAAGTTTAGTTTGTTGAATGTTAAATAAAAATTTATTTAACTAAATAAATAAATTTAAATTTCAAGTTAAAATCAACAATTTAAATGAGTTAGGCTTAAATTTCATAAATTTAACATTGATAATTTGTAAATAGTTTATTTTTATATATATGAAATAGACCAAATAATATAGCACATAGCATATCAAACTTAATAAAATAATATATTTAATATTTTCTATTAAAAAATTATTAATATAAATATTGATTGTGTTCGATTAACTCATAAATCCTTTTTTTTAAATTTTCATACAAAGAATATATATAGATATTTTCATATACATTCCTATGATTAATATATAATCCAATATTATTTATTTTAATTATATTTTAAATAATAATTATATAAAAATAAAATTATAAACATAAAAATAATCAAAGTATAAATAATTTAAGCAGATTAAACTCAAACTTTAAATTTGTCTCATTTAAATAAATCAACCAAACTTACACAAACTACCCTCAAACATTAATTGTTCCAACCTGTGGCGAAGGCTAAACTCCTATGAGGCTCATATTCCAATTCCCTACATACAAACCTATACACTTAGAGGTAGAAATATAGTGTTATATTCACACCACCGCCAACCACAAATTAGGTTATAATTAACATAATCAATCATGTACAAAATACGTCCCATTGAGAATTATGCAAATAATAATTTCCACCTACTTATAATTTTTATTCGATGGTTGAATTTTTAATATATATATATATATATATATATATATATATATATATAATAACTGCTCATATCCAAATATTTTCGAACGTATAGTGATATTTTTCGTATACAAAATTTTTATAATTTTTTTAAAATATAATTATAGTTAATTTATCTATTTATATTGTATTTTTATTTGGTAATCAATTATCAAAATTTAATAATTAATTAATAATGTAGATAATAATAATTAATTTAATTATATATGTAATTATTAATTAATTTTTAAGTATATAATTAAATTAACTATAATTTTATATAAAATTAATCAAAAATTTTAATGATAATCAATTAAAAATATAAATTTCAAAATAAAATCAAGATTCCTTCCATAAATATGCTATTGATTCTTCTATCTTTTCCCATTGCCTATATGAGTTATTTGGAAGTGGGGGGCCAAGTGGGGGGCCATTCCCTGAAGAAATTATTTCTTCTCTCCCTACAATACAAGGGCAGTGCTCTATAAGATATTTACATTATATTGTTTGTCACGTGCAAAATTGGCACACTTGAAAGCAATAAATAAAACTATTGTGGGGGACAAAGGTTCAAAGAGAGAGAGAGAGGGTATGGTTTGCGGCATAAGGCTATTGGGTAGAAACATAAGATGAAGATCCAATGTGGTGGTTGATGACTTGGAGTTGGTCCACTTAATATTCCATTTGCCGGCATCATTATCCTAATTTCCTGCCATTTGTCAACAGTGATCACTTCTTATATATTATTTTGCTATATTTAGTTTATTACTTGTTCTCTTAAAAATGGAAAGTTGAAGCCTACACAGAGATATGTAAGTGAAGATAAGATTTTTAAATGTTTTGAACACCTAACGTCTTCAATAATTGTCATCCTTATTAATTGAAGACGCTTTTGGTGCCAATTGAGTTCAACTGAATCTCACTTTTCCTCATTACAGCCACATAAAAGCAAACAAGCAAAACATGAATTGATAGGAAAAAAAAAAAAGAGAGGAAAATTTAGAGGCATAAAATATTTTTTTAAGTCTTAAAATGTTTTAGAAGAAAATTACTTTTATTGTTTATGTAGCTAGAAACAGCTTTCACATACAAACAAAATGTGGTAAACTAGTTTTTTTTTATCTTTTATAATGACACTAAATTTATATTTTTAAAATCATGCTATATTATAATTTGTTTTGAAAAGACAGTTAATTAAAGTATATATCATGACTCATTCCAAAACATTGAACATCAACTGTATGCACCAGATAGCAACAAGTAGTGTTTTGATATATTATATATATATTATACACGGATGTTGAATTGAACACATTGATTTTTACATCATAGAATTGTATACACTTGTATCTCTAAGAATTAAAATTAAACAAAAAGTGACGTTAAAATTGCATAAAAGTAACAATTGTATATTTGTTTACAATTCTATTACATTTTATTAGTAGTAATAGAAGAAAGAATGGGAATGAAAAGAAATTGATATATTTAATGGTATATTTATAATATTAATATTTTTAAGAATCAAATTTTAAAAGATATTATTTTGTTAGAAACTCAAATATCTAGTTATGTGGTACTTAACAATTTATGTATGTAGTTTATGTACCACACCAGCAATTTTGTTAAACTTTTTTAAACAGTCGTTGACAAAAAATTAAATTGTAAACAAGCTAACATATTACGGTATGTTTGACTCATGAGTAAAATGAGAAAGAGATAAATACGAAGGATTGAAATAGAAAATAAAATAATAAATATATTGTTTGAATACATAAAAAATAAAAAATAAAAAAATATTTGAATGGATAAAAAAATAGATAGTAGATTTGTTTGTTATATTAATAAAAATTAACATGATTTTTAAATTGATTTTTATTATGTTATTTTACTAATACAAAATTATTTATTATTTTAAATATATAAATCATTTCAATAATTTCAAAATAAAAAATTATCCTTTCCCCAATTTCATGGTTAGAGGAGAATTTTTTTTCCCTACAAATTCCATCTCATAAATCATTTTTCTCCCAAACTTTAATAAAAATAATATATTTCTTTCCTTTTTAATTCATGTTAAACAAACAAAATATTAAAGAATAAATTATCTGTAACTGACATTTTTAAGAGTGAAAGATAAACACCATGTAAACTTCTAAAAACCAAATTATGTATTTACTCATATATATTTAATTTGTTGGTTGTAATTAATTAGTTGCAATAATTTTGTCGAATGCTTAAATACTTCTGTAAAAGACAAGCTGTCTGTTTAATTGATTGATTGTATAAACTTTTAAACATTTTTAAAAATTATATAGAAAAATATTTATTTTATATTATCATATCAATATAATAAAAATCATAATCAATATTTATCTACCTAGAAAAAGAAGACGGATTTTATTTTATTTTATTTATATTTTTATGTAAAAATGTAAGATAATAGTAATTGTTAATTTTTATTTATACTTTTTACTTGTATAAAGAAATAGAGTAAAACAAATAAAAACAATAATATAATATAATAAAATAAACTTTAATCAATAATTTTAAAGTATTATTTTAAAAATAAAATAAACAATTATAAAAATATAATAAATACATATTTTTTATAATTTTTATGAATTTTAACATAAATTTTAATAAAAGATTTATTTTTAACTTTTTAACAAACATTTTTGAAAACATTATTCATCAATATTTTAAATAAATAAGCTAAATTTTTATCTGCACATATAAATAGAAATGAAGACTGTAATAAAAAGAAAATGTTAGAATAGTATATTGGAGAATGTAAAATTACTTTTACATTAATCTGTAGAGTCTTTTAGTTGACTGAGACTTGAGCCATGCTCTCGTTTTCAAAGGAAACGACAAGATTTGTAATGCTTCGTTAACATAACAACACGGTGAAAAGAAATAAAAGGAGAAGAAATAAAATAGGAAGAAAAAGAGTAAAAATAAAATTAAAAAAAAATTATTTGAATGAATAAAAATTAAAAAAATTATATTATTTAAATAGATAAAAAATAAATAAATATTATTAATATAAATTTTATTTTATATAAATCATAAAAAAATAAAATTTACTTTTTTAAAACTTAATTTTTTACTATATTATTTTATTCATATACTATTTTTTATTTAAAAATTTAAAATAAATAAAAAACAAAAAAATATTTTTCTCTTATTTTTCATATAAAAAATTATTTTTCATGCAGAATTTAATTAATTTTTTCATATAAAATAAATAAAAGTAAACTGATAAAAAATAAAATTTATCCAAATCTAACAAACAAAAATTTTCTCCGATGTTTTCCTATAAACAAAGGTAAATCTACAAAAATTGCTCGTACTATCTTCCAAAAATTGATGTCAGAAGACTTTGTAAGGCCTTCCGTTTGACTTGTCACTGGTATGCATAATAAATTGAATCAAACGAAAAAAAGCATAATCTGGGGTTTTAGTTAAACAGAGAGTTTAAAATTTGAATTGAAAAAAATTGATGAGAAATAAATTTTTAAAATTTATTTTTTATTTTCTTCCAATAAAAAATTATTATGATCCTTTTTTATTTTTTCATCGAAAATCATAATTTATTTTATTTCATTTTTATTTAAAAAGAAAAAATAAGAAAAGAGACAGATTTTTTAATTTAAAATTAAAAATAACAAAAATATTTTATTTTTATTTAATATTTAAATATTTAAATTTAAAATATATATTATTACTATTTTTATTTCTTCCAAACAAATCTTTAAGATTTATTGGATTAGAGATAATAAAAGTGAAGGAAAAAAACATTTTTTTATTCAATTAAGGAGGAAAACAAGAAAAAAAAAATGGAACGGGTTGATGGAATAAAAATCTTTTTCTTCAAAAAAAAGAGAAATAGGAGAAAAGAGATGTGGAATTATCTTTTATTTTAGTCATTTTAATATTAAATCTTTTTATGTAGAAAAAAATTAAAAATATTATTATTAATTTTTTGCTAAATTAAAAATATTATCTATTTTTATTGATTTAAATAATAAAACGAATAAAAATATTTATTTTTATATTTTTAAATAACATTTATTTCAGTGGCGGAAAAGGTTGAATTATGGGGTGTTGTCTGGTGTGTTGGCATGATGGCCAACTCTAAAATTAAGCATAAAAATATTTGACGGAAAATGGGGTCTGACATTGTTGTCCACTGAAGGCTGAAGCATCACTGCTATGCTATCGTTGGAGAAACGAAGGATCTTCGCAGTGGTGATAAAAACTTCACGCTTTCTCCTCTATATTCATCCAATAAAATGGTGTAAACATTATTTTTCTTTTTCTTTCTCTTTCTTATATATTAATTACACATACATCTTTTTTCTCTTTTCTTTTATAAATGAATCATCCATGTACTAGAGAGGATAGAATCCGACTCCAATTAAATATGCTAACTGATTAACTAACTTACGCCATACATGATTCTTTAGCATTCAATTTTTCCGCTATTAATTATTGATTTATATACTAAAATTATTTTATATATATTTATATTTTAGATTTAATAACTGATAAATTTTGTATTTTTTAAAATTATACAATCATAAATAAATATAATCATTTACTATTTTCCTACGCTTAATAGTTCCCAATTTTAAGAAACATGAGATGCGGTTTTTCTATCAATATAAGATACTTCTAAAATTATTTATAAAAATATTATTTTAAAATTAATTATTGATATAAAATTAAAATAATATATTGTATCATTTTAAAATACATCATATAATGTTTTAGATTGATGCATAGTGTGTTTTTTAATTTTGGATTACTAATTAATTTTAAAATATTATTTTTGGAAATAATTTTAAAATGACGTCATGTTAGCCAAAAAGTCCATGAGATGTCCCTCTTCCTAGGATGATTCTGCAGTTTATTTTGTTCAATATTACACCTTATAAAAATAAAAATATCCAATTATAAATAATATCGCATTAAATAACAGTACAAATTTTATATGATTATATACATTAAAATTATTTATTTATTTACTTATTTATATTATTATTAATTAATAGTATATATTGCTTTTGAAACAAAATATCATGTTACTTACCGATGCTAATTGGTTTAATTGGTGAAAGATTTGATAATTCAATTTCTGTGAACAAAAAAGAAATAAATGTCGGGAGAGATTCAGTCCTTTAAATGAACTTACGTGACTCAATTAAAATCAATCAAAATTTAATGTGCCTTCTAAATGTTAGAGATATATGTAATTATATTAGATTGTTATGAGGATAAGAGTCATTTGATTTAATCTCTTTGATTTTTCTATTTTTCCATCCAGTTGATTAGATTTTAATTTAGTTCAATTAATTAAAAATAATATTCTAGGTTTTATTTTTTTTAAATCACATAGACATTCGTTAAAAATATATAACTTTTTGAAATATCAAATATCTCGTTTCATAAATTAATTACTGTGAATCTAAATTAATCTATCGTAATTTATCCTTATAATACATAAAAAGAATTACACAGCGAACTATCTGAAAGTCTCAAGTCAATATTATTGAGGATGAATTCTTCTCATTTTTCCTTAAAACAATTAACACAAAAGGCTGAATTATAGAGTTGTTGCGTCTGCAAGCACGCGAATTTGTTGAGTATAGTTAAAAGTTATCGTTTTCATAGGGATTATATTGTTAATTATCGATTACCCATAATTTAACTATTTAAATGTATCCAAAAGAATTGAGCGATGAGAAACTTTTTTAAAAAAAAATCGTAAAGAATAATTTAAAAATTATCTGTAACATGAGTGAAAATTAAGTTATTATGGTTTGTTTAATGATAATTAATTTCGTTAGTTTATATAAAATTTTAAGATGAAACTTGGTTACTTTCATTTTGTACAACAAAAATGAAGACGATATTCAATTTTAAAATTCTCCACGATTTATACAGATTCATCACAATTTATATTAATAAAATTATATGAATTATTTTTTATTGGATATAGATTTTTAAATTAGATTATATTTAAATAAATATTGATCCTTTAAAAATATAATAATATATTTAATTATACCAACTCCTACTTCTCGATGATCAAACCTATTTTTAAATTTAACTAATCCTAAATTCAATTTTAAAAAAATATTTTACCTTACAATTCTTTCCATATATTTTACCCTAAACCCTATATATAATTGTCAAAAAAAAAATTATAACGATGAAAATAACGAGATTGCATCTTGAGATAGAGATAACTTACTTGGTAAAGTGTCAAATAAAATAATTTTCTTTGCATGTTGAATTCATATTCATTAAATAATTCTTTCTAAATTAAAGGAGTTTCCTGACAAAAAAATAAAATCATTCTTTGAAAGATGGTTGGAAAACATGTATCTCTTTTTTGTAGAAGATCCTACTTTTCGATCCAGTTTGGATCAGATTCCTAGAATTTCGTTGTGATTATATGTTGCATAAACTATATTAAAAAAATAGAAGTTAAAAAGTTGCAGTGAAGAAAATAAGTGTAAAAAAAAGAAATATTAGAAAAAAAATTAAATTGAAAATTTTCTTCACAGTTCAATCCACACTCACCTAAAAATGGAATTCTTTGATTTGTTTTTTTTTTTTCAAATTCCTTTCTAAATTGAAGGAGTTCCAAAAAGATCCACATTCTTCGAAGATGGATGTGAAACTCGCATCCCCTGTTTCTGAAGACCATAATTTTGATCTAGCTTGGATAGGATTCTTAAAACTTCATTGTGGTTATATATTGCACAAACAAGATTAAAATATAAAAGTTAAAAATTGGAGTCGAGAAAATAAGTGCAAAAAAATTAATAATAAGAAGAAGAATTATTAAAAAAAAAAAGTCCTTTTTTAAATTAAAGGGATCTCTTGATCAAAAAAATAAAAGGATCCACATCCTTCAAAGATGGATAAAAATACCCTTCCCTTTCTCCTGAAGGTCTTACTTATGGCCTTGTTTGGATAGATTCCTAGGACTTCATTATGGTTATATGTATGCTGCACAAACAAAATTAAAATATACAAGTTAAAATTTCGAAGCCAGAAAAACAATGAGCGTAAGAAGAAAAAAGAAACTATTAGAGGAAGGAAAAAAACAAACAATTGGATTTTCTCATTTACATAAGGTGCGTTTATACCATCAAATATTCCATCACATGAAGATGTAAAGCTAACACCATCCATACAGAATGCACAGTTTTGTTGGCTTTAAGTGGAGTTCAATTTTCTGATGTTCTTCACACACCAACATGAACCACGAACATGGAAAACAACCACTCTTTTGATAACAATTCTCAAGGGCTTTTAAATTTGAAATCAAATAAAACCACATCACTGGGTTTAAATCTCCTTCGTTTGACTTTCATAGCGTCTCGTAGCCTCCATTCACCTCTTCATCTACTTACAAAATACACGAACAAGGAGTTATTTGAACTAGAGAATGAAAATGATAATAAAAATAAACAAACGCATTCTGAGCTTGAATCTTGTGTCACTTACACACAAGTATTGCTAAATGTTAAAGTCGCATTTTGATTTTGATTTTGATTTTTTTAGATTAATTTAAAATTTTATTGGTGAATAAACTAATTTTAAAATAGTTAAAATTATGAAAAATATATTTAAATTACAATTATATTCCAAACAAAATTTAAATTATTAATTTTATTAAAAAATTATTTTTAAAAATTGAGCTTGGTGCAACTAAACCCTAATAGCATATTTATGATATTAATTTAAGCTTGAATATTGTGTCACTTGCACACAAATATTGCTAAACATTAAAATCATATTTTGATTTTTGTTTTTTATATTAATTTAAAAATAATTAAAATTAAAATTTTTATAATATATGCATAGAAAATAATTTAAATTATTAATTTTATTAAAATATTACTATTAAAAATTAATTTTCACTCTAACTCAATTCTAACAACAATTTTTATGATAAGTTATAATGTCATATTAGACATTAGGTTTAGATTCCACTCAATTCTCTAAGCTATTTTAATATATTTGGATAATCATATTTTTTATTAATGTAAAATTTTAATAACTATGAAATAAAATAATTTTTAAATATAAAATTAATAACAAATAAATTAATATTTTTAACTTTTAAATTTATAATTAATTTAGATTTCATCTTGTTTTATATTTATTAAATTTAATTGTATATTTTTCTATAAAAAATTAATTATTTTTTAAGTATAATAAAAAACAACAAAATTTAAATACAAAATTTTATGTAAATTATACTGATTTAAAATCCTCATTGTTAAAGCAATTTTAGTGACTTAAAATCAATTTTTTATTATAATAATATTTAATTTTATTATTATCTTTCTAAAATTTAAAATTTTCAATGATCATCAAAATTAAATGGGTAATTTCTCTAAGTACTTAGTTATAACAATTATATCAAAATTTTGCCTAATTTCATAATTAAAATAAAAGATCGAAATTGGATATAAAATAAACTTCAATTTTGAATATATGTTTTTTATTTATTTTAATTATTATTAAAATTGATTGAATTTTTTTTATGTTGAATTGCTAATAAAGATATTAAAATTTTGATTAATTAAAATAAGAGACTAAATTAGATTATTCTTTGTGATCTATTTTATTTTTAACATAAAATTTCCATATTAAAATTTATTTTCTTTATTATCAATTTATTATGTAACTTTTTCTCTAAAATTTTATTGTTTTCTAATTTATGTATAGAAAATTAGATATGTTAAAATAATATAATTTGGTTTTTGTTATAAAGAATCCAATTTTAAACATTATTATGAGAGAATTTAACTTTTTTCATAACAAAAGAATTGATTTAATATAAAATTAAAAATAAAAAACTAAATTAAATAAAAGAGGAAGTTGAAACCAATCTTAAAAGTTGAGAAAAAAATTTGTAATTTTGTCGATTACTGAAAGATGCAGGTGAAGGTCGCTCAATAATGACAAAAACAAGACAAAGTTGCAACCCTTTAACCACTATCACAATATCATATAGGTATATACTGTGTTTTCTTTTTTTATTCATTATTGAACTGTCATCATCCAGTAAATGGTGACACTTTACGCATTACATGTCACAAGGACAATGTCCTTTTATACTTTATCAAGAAAAAAATTAAAGAGTAATGATATTATTATATTATTATTTATTTTTGGATGGATTGAATATATACTATTTATTTTTCGAACAGTAAAATCCTACAAGCTTATAGGCATAGCATTGATTATATGTGGAGGCTAAATTTTGAATCATCTTTTATGTATTTTAGTTAACTATTTATAAAGGTTTTTTATAAAATAATTGTATAATTTAATTTTTTATTATCTATTCATTTAATTTAAAGGAATTAAGATACTGTATACTCCTGTTTAGTTTTAATTTTTAAAATTTAAACAATTTCAATAAATTTTGATTAAATACAATACATCTATACCTATAAAAAAAAATAACATGGTTTGGTTGATACTCTAACTAAATATAAGTAAGATCTTTCAAAATATTGTCATAATTTTTATTTTATTTCTAATTTTATTTATCTTTATTTTCAGATTTATCTGATGCTGTCTTCCTTATTAAAATTCCTTTATAGTCTTGGATCTTGGTAATTTATTTCACACTCAAAAAATACCAATTATTTGTATAATTGAAAATCAGAACAAGAAAGATACGCATACATAATTGAAGAGGCAATGGATTAAGGATATTGGCTAATTAAATAAACAACTATCACCCTAATATTAATCTTAAGTTTTCATACACAATTTCAGATTTACAAAATTAGATTCAAGATCACCATCTTCAAATGTACGTTTTTTTAAGAAAAAGTTATGTTTGGTTGCGTGAGAGTATATTATGTTTTTAAAAATACTTTTGGTTGAAAATGAACAAATATAATAAATTAACAGTTTTATATTAAATTATTATAATACATTTAGAAATTATATAAACATGTTTTTTTTTTCAAAATTCAAAATCACTATTGACTAAAACTAATTTTTGTAAAATTAAAATAATTTAAAATCATGCATATAGAAACTCACCACAGACAAACTTGCTAGAATTCTCAAGGCTCAATCATCCATTGAGGATGTCAAATTTTAGAATGGTATACTTACTAGCTTGAGCAACCCATTGGATCATAGCAAGCCTCCATATTTCAATCCCATCAAAGCCAGACAATAAAAAAAAATAAAAAATAGTACATGAAGTTCAAAAGTAGTAAAAATGCAAGGTATGCACCAGGTCCACAATTTCAGACACTCTAACCTTGTCATGACATAAAAAACCACTTGTTCATCTTAATTTTAATTCATTAATCAATGTCAAAGTAGTGACCATCTTCTTTTCTGTCTTTAGGGTAAATTACAATCATTTCACTTTATTTATTTTTTATAGACATCTTTCATACGAAGTTATTTTGGTCGATGTACTTTAAAAATCTAAGAAAGTAGAAATTTTAAATACAGTTCATTAATTATGTTGAGAATTAACCTTTACCGTTAGAGTCAAACTCAGTTTTTTTTTAAATATGTTCAAATTAGATTGCTATTTTATTCAATTTTAAAAATATATAATATATTTTAAAATAAATAAACTTTTTAATAGTGATTAAAAATTATAAATGGATTTACAATAAATATTTTTATATTTTCTACATTTTTCAACATTATTTAATTTTAAACACTATTGTTAATTTCAAGACTTTAAAAGAGGAGATGATTTTTTAAATACTATTGTCATCAACTTTGGAACTTTATTCAACTTATTCATTTCATTTTTTCAGAATGACGTAGTTCATAATTGAAATGATCGAACATATACAAAAATGTTTAAATTGTATATTTGAAAATTTTTGGAAATAAAGAAAATATTTCCCGCAATAGAAAGCTTTCATAAAAAAAAGAAGAAAGGAATAATAATAATTAGAATATGATACTTAGAAATCTTTATAAAAAAAACTTCTTGTTAAAAGTCTTATAAAACAACTTGGTTAGAGCAGATACATAAGGTACATAAATATTGATCCTCATTCACTTTAAAATCATCAAAAGCTCTATCTAGTTTCCATCATGTATAACAAAAATTTCACCATCAGCTAATCAAAATAAATATTGTTTTTAAATCTAAAAATAAATATTTTTGACAAGACTTATGTTCTAACTTAAATATTATTTCTTAAAAAAATTCTTCAAACTCTCAATATTTCAAACATAAGTATACAAAAATGTAACTTACATAATTATTTTAATATATATATACACATACAGGGATAGCTTTAGAGTTTTTTAAGAAATATAAACAAAATGTTAAGTTAAAACTAAAAAATATAATGCAAAGAAAATAAATGTTATTTTTAACCTTGTAATTGCACTTTTTGTCTCTCTTTTTTTTTTTCAAGACTCCTCTTTATATAGAGGAAGATAAAAATTGAACAAAGACTCGTCTAAGGTTAAGAACATCATATCTCCATTAAATGCATGGAATTGTTGGTATACACTTGTAATGCTTGAAATAATACCTTATAATTTTTATATATCATATTTGCTTTTTAAAAATATTATACCTATATTAAATTATTTATTCTTTTTTAATATTAAAAAATTTACGACTTTGTCTCTAAATATCTTGTCACTTACCATTATTCTTTGACCATTGATCTTACTTACTTAGTTGTACAAGTCTGAGGTGGTAAACAGCACATATAGAATATCACTTCAAATAATTTTTTAGACTTGAAATGAAGGGTGTTGATTCATACAATATTATGATAGGATTTAACTTTTTTTTTTTCTAATAAATGAATTAGTATAATATAAAAATAAAAACACAGAAAACCAAATTTTCAAAAGTTGAAATTAATCTTGAAAATTTAGAGAAAAAATTAAGAATTTTATCGATTATTGAAAGATGTAATGATAAATACATACTTTTATTTTATTGATTATTATATTTTTATTATTATATTATTGTTTTTTATAGATTGGATGTTTGTTATTTACTTTTCAAATATAAAACTCGTACGTACTGACTCATAGACATAACATTAACTACTTGTGGAGACTGAACTTTGAGTATTTTTTTTTGTGTTTTAGCTTATTATCCAGAGATGTGTTATTGGAATGATAATAGATCGAGTCTGGTTCCTTATCAGCTATTTATTTAGTTTAAAAGAATTGTGATACTGCACACTCTTATTTGGTATTGATTTCTAAAATTTAATCAGTTTCAACAAGTTTTGGTTAAACACAGTGGACCTATACTTATATAAAAACTAACATGACGTGGTTAATGCTCTAACCAAGTATGGATAGGAGCTTTCGGAATATTATCACATTTATTTATTTATTTTTTATTTTATTTATCTTTATTTTAAAATTTATTTGATGCTATTATTCTTACAAAATTATTTTCATGATTTTGGATCTTAGTTCCTTATTTCATACAAACGCACAAAAAAAAAAAATACTAATTATTTGTATAATCGAAAACTAGAAGAGGAAAGACATCATACATAATTGAAGAGGCAACGAGTTAAGGATATTGGCTAATTAATGAAACAACTGTCCCCCAATATCAATCTTAAGTTTTCATACACAATTTCAGATTTACAGAATTAGATTTTAAGATCACCATCCTCAAATGTACGTTTGTTCAGGAAAAAGTTATGTTTGATTGTGTGAGAGGATATTATGTTTTTAAAAATAATTTTTTATTATAATAATTTAAATAAAAATATTTAAATGTATGTTTCTTTCAAAATTCAAACTCACTGTTGACTAAAACTAATTTTGTAAAATTGAAATAATTTAAAGTCATGCCTATAAAAACTCACCATACATACTAACAAACTTGCTAGAATTCCCAAGGCTCAATCATCAACGAATCACCTACATGACAAATTTAGATAGGTACAAAAAAAAATTATATTAATTACTTTAAATATATAAATATTAAAAAATGTTATAATTTTTTTTTGTATTATTTAAAAATTAACATGATATGAACTGAACTAAAAACACTCTATTTTATATAATAAATATAGAATATAAATTATAATTTGAGACTTTCTAAATGTATTGGAAACTCAAAATGCATTAAGCTAGTAATAAAAAAAATAGATAATATATATATGATGTTAAAAGTTTAAATTGCGTATAGTGAGTGATTGTAAAAAAAAAGAAATAAAATCAAAGAGACACTATAAGCATGCTAATAGAAAAATGAATGGTGAACGCGGTATTCCGATTTAATACGACCGTATTGTACTGAAATTGCTGTGGTCAAATCAAACTTAAAGCGTGAGTGTGGACCTCCTAATTCCAATCAATTATAATGAAATGTGTGATCGCCGTCCGTTTCACCAAGTCAAAACTGAACGTTCATACAAAGCAAGAGTGTCTCTGACCAGTATTTAGAGGTCATACACATTAATAATTTGGAAACCCAATTCCTCACAGCTTTTGAAAACCGTGCGATGAAACCAGGACCACTTTTGGTCCATTAAACCATTCCACAGTTAATACTCCTACAAATACAAACTTTAGTTGGCCCTTGGTTAAAGTTTTAACCATTCCCAAATCTTATCTTACATGTGCCCTCTAACCCATAGCATAGCAGCGACAAAACACCCTCTTTGTTTTATTTTGTCCTTTGGTTTTGCCTATTTGGCATACCAATACCAAAGCACTTATAATAAAGAAAAAAGATTAAAGCAGCTGTTAGCTCACTTGAATGCGACATTTGCTTTGAAGTCGGTCATAGTAGGAATTTTCCTTTCTCCTCTTTTCCCAACTCGTCATAATAACCGGATATTGGTAAAGAAAATAATTAAAAAAGTAAAAATAAAACATTTACACCAATTTATTTTAATCTATGTCTAATAAGTGAAAAAGTGGACGCAGAAGAAGAGCGCGTGTGATATAAAGGGGATGGGTTAAAAACGTAAGGAGTTTTAGGAGCAGTGCCGGCTAGAGTGGTTATTTCACTTTTTTGAGACCTCGTGACAGTGTGATACCCTCTCTCTTACCCTTTACTCTTTCTTACTTACAATTTAGAAAGACTCAACACTCTCTCTGTGTGTTGTGTGTTGTGTGTTGTGTTTCCTTTCCCAAACTCCTTCACTCTCACACAATTCCCACCATTCCTTTTCTTATGGCATTTCGCCAGATACTCCCTACCACATTCTTCTCTTTCCTTCATTAATTCCGATTCCTCAAACACACACCCAATGGCGCCACTTATTTTTCTTTTCTTTCTACAACTCGGTCTCGGTGTCCGAGTCAACTCCGAGCCCACTCAGGACAAGCAAGCTCTCCTTGCTTTTATCTCCAAAACCCCACACTCTAACCGTCTCAGATGGAACGCTTCCGATTCCGCTTGCAAGTGGGTCGGTGTCCAATGCGACGCTTCAGCTTCATTCGTCTATTCCCTCCGTTTACCCGCCGTTGGTCTCGTGGGTCGGGTTCCACCCGACACAATCGGTCGTCTCACTCAGCTTCGGGTTCTCAGTCTCCGTTCCAATGGCCTCACCGGCGAGATCCCCTCCGATTTCTCCAACCTGACCTTCCTTCGCAGCCTTTACCTCCAGAAGAATCAGCTATCCGGTGAGTTCCCACCGAGTCTGAGTCATCTCACTCGCCTCACTCGCTTGGATCTCTCCTCCAATAACTTCTCCGGTCCCATCCCTTTCTCCATCAACAACTTGACCCACCTCACGGGTCTGTTTTTGGAGAACAACAGCTTCTCCGGTAAAATCCCGAGCATCACGGCCAAATTGGCCAACTTCAACGTTGCCAACAACAAACTCAACGGTTCCATCCCCGATACACTGTCTCACTTCCCCGAATCCTCATTCGCCGGAAACTTAGATCTCTGCGGGCCACCGTTGAAACCGTGCAACCCCTTCTTCCCGGCGCCCGCGCCGTCTCCGTCGTCGAATTCGCCGGCGACCCCGGTGCGCGGGAAGTCCAAGAAGCTCTCCACGGGCGCCATTGTTGCAATCGTTGTTGGGTCCGTTCTCGGCGTTTTGTTGCTGCTGCTGCTCCTTTTACTCTGCCTCCGGAGGCGCCAGCGTCGGCAACCGGCGAAGCCGCCAAAACCGGTGGTTGCGGCGCGTGCGGTGCCGGCGGAGGCGGGTACGTCGTCGTCGAAGGAAGATATCACCGGAGGCTCGGCGGAGGCGGAGAGGAACAAGTTGGTGTTCTTCGAAGGGGGGATATACAGTTTCGATTTGGAGGATTTGTTGAGGGCTTCGGCGGAGGTGTTGGGGAAAGGGAGCGTGGGGACTTCTTACAAGGCGGTGCTTGAGGAAGGTACGACGGTGGTGGTGAAGAGGTTGAAAGACGTTGTGGTGACGAAGAAAGAGTTCGAGATGCAAATGGAGGTTCTGGGTAAGATTAAGCATGAGAATGTGGTTCCTCTCAGAGCTTTTTACTTCTCCAAGGATGAGAAATTGCTCGTTTACGATTACCTCTCTTCCGGTAGCTTGTCTGCTCTGCTTCACGGTACCATTTTTTTGCCCCTCATTTTCTCTTGTTCAATTTTATTTCCTTAGCACTTAATTATTCATCCACCAGGTGCAGTAGTAGTAGTCCATACTTCAATGATTCAAAATTTTCGGAATATTATTTACCTTCACTGCGCATTGTTTTTGTCCGGGCTTGTGTTTGCTCATTTCTGGGTTTTTGACTGAATTCCTGCTCCAGCAGTCTTGGTTGTGGTAATTGGATTATTTGAATTTAGTGGCTTGGAATAGTTTAATATTGTTGTTGTTATTATTGTCAAATCTATATGTTGTATGCTAAATGCAGCCTTTATGTGGGCAGTGGGGGTGCTTTCCAAGTTGATAATGGAGGTGGGTGATAGTATTCTTCTTAGTGGCATTGTGTTGATTATATTAAATAATGAATGGGCAGGGAGGGATTGTTTAATAGGATGAGCGTATCGTAAAATTGAAGTTTGTGAAGCGGCGCAGAGTGCGCTGTTGTGCTTTGCTTGCTTCGTACATGCTTCTGAAGCAAACATTCTCAACTCTTTCTTTTTTTTTGCCATTCCCCATTTCCCCTCAACACTCATCATATACCAGCATGGTCTCACCGACATTATACCTCTCCTTTTTCTTTTTTATTTATTTATTTATCTTCCTTAGAAAAGAAGAAAAGAAGAAAAGAGAGAATGTGTAATTCTTTCTTTCCCTAATAAAGAAAGTAGAGGAAAGCAGCAGCAGGCCATTTGGGCCGCGGGGAGTCTGCTTTGTTGCTTTTGAAACGGTTATGTTGAAATTCAATAAAAAGAAAAGAAAAGAAAGTGTTATGTTTGGGTAGCAGGGACTACCTCACCTCGTATTTGATTCATGCACATGTCTTGACATATGGGTAAAATGTAAAGAGATTGTTATTGTGAGTGTAGGAGCGGACATGATATTTGATAATTATAGGTAAATAAGAATGGTAGGGAATGAATTGTATATGTGACAATTACATGACTACATTGGTATTATGATAACAGGGAGCAGAGGGTCTGGGAGAACGCCACTGGACTGGGACAGCCGGATGAGAATAGCGCTAGGAGCCGCAAGAGGCCTCTCATGCCTCCACGTGTCAGGCAAAGTGGTCCACGGCAACATCAAATCTTCCAACATACTCCTCCGAGGACCGGACCACGATGCATGCGTTTCCGACTTTGGCCTCAATCCCCTGTTTGGAAACGGAGCCCCATCTAACCGGGTTGCGGGTTATAGGGCACCCGAAGTAGTTGAAACCCGGAAAGTCAGCTTCAAGTCTGACGTGTACAGCTTCGGTGTGTTGCTGTTGGAGCTATTAACGGGAAAAGCACCCAACCAAGCTTCTCTGGGGGAAGAGGGCATCGATCTCCCTAGGTGGGTCCAATCCGTGGTTCGCGAAGAGTGGACCGCAGAAGTGTTCGATGCGGAGCTCATGAGGTTCCACAACATCGAGGAGGAGATGGTTCAGCTGTTGCAAATTGCGATGGCCTGTGTATCCGTGGTTCCCGATCAGAGACCCAACATGCAGGACGTGGTACGAATGATGGAGGACATGAACCGGGGCGAGACCGATGAGGGGTTGCGACAGTCATCCGATGATCCTTCCAAAGGATCCGAGGGTCATACGCCACCTCCCGAGTCAAGGACTCCACCTAGGTCCCTCACACCTTAGTAAAACTTCTCTAAAGGGTTGTTGAAATTCAAAAAAAGAGAAAAAGAGGAAAGGACAACACAAGGTGGTGGGTCGCTCTTAAAATATGTGAATTATGGCGCGCTCTTTCTTCATTGGGTTCCAGGGTGGCCCTGTTCATGTCTATTTTTTATTTTTCCCTTTCCTTTTTTCGTCCATGTATTTTATTTCATTTTTTTCCCTATTTTCTTTTATTAATTTCAATGATTTTTACAGGTGCGAGTTTGAAAATTGTTCATCACGTGAAAAGGGGAGGGGGGGGGAGTTCCATGAACCGATTGAGATTTGACCATTTCATGAATTTTAGTTGCCATTTTCCAAATTCTTTATAATTGTTAATTTTTGGTCCAAAATTAAGCTTTATCCTTTTCCAATTGTCGTACCTTGCTACGCCAGCATCTGCGTTTTTCTTAATAACCAGGAGCTGACGGGTGTTTGCAAAATCATTGCAAAAACTGTATAGCCACGTCACTCATTCTTTGATTACGCAGGTACCGATTGGCATTGACCTCAAATGAGGGGTATGTATAAAAAAATGGTGCACGCGCGCCTGTCCTTACGATGGTGCGAGTGTGGTCCGAATTGAGTGTGTTAGTAACTCACATGGGCACCGGGAGTGGTGGGAAGTTTAGTGTGAATTACGTAGTTACCCTTGGTGTGGTGTGTCCATTTGTGAAAAATGGGGGTGGAGAACAGGCTGGCTGGAGTTTTGTGTGCTGGGACTGGGAATTCTGACAAATAAAGAAGAGCGTTTGACCCAACCAACCATAGCGTGTGAAGTGTGTAGTGTACATGCATGGGACTATGGACCCCACTAATTAATCTAATCTAACCCCTACAACGCTAAATCATTGGTTCTCCCCCTCTTCCCACTCTACCCCCTTTCGTCTCCTAAACATCTTCTTCCGTCTCTCACACGTTCGCCACTTAGTGTGGAATTAAGATAAAAAACTCTTATGGTTGTTCCTTGTCAAGTTGTCTCATTCGATATGGAGGCAACTGGACGCGCCAAGGCCTCTCAACATGTTCCGTCGCCTTCCGTTCAGATTCAGGCCTGCTGCTGACACGTGGGAATAAACTGGCCAAGGTCCCAATTGTCTACTTTCTTGGATGTGTAAATAAAGACAATTCACATAAATATAAATATAAATACTCAATTAACACTCCTGAAGTTCATTAAAAAACCACATGCACTTACTAAAATTATCCTTAATTCCATTTTGATTTTAATCCTGTGTTAAGTTAAGAGAATTGTTTAACTCACATTATGTTTATAAATTCAAGAGTGCTGACTTGGGTAATTTGTTAAATGTTTTACTGGTGGCGTTACAGTGTGTCACATGGCTCCTCGGCGAAAGCAGGCATTAGCAGGGGTCTTGGTCGGACGCCAAATTGACTCTTCCTTCCCTTTGATTTTCTTATTGTTCTGATTAGTTTATTCTAATTCTCTGATTATGCTCCAAAAAGTTACTTTCCATGTTTGATACAGCCACCTGCGCTTTATATCATATTGATATTGTGAATAACAAGGGTGTCCAACTATACTAATGAATTAATGAAGAATTAATGCACCATCCCCTTCTTTGAAAAACAACTCTACATGTACGAAAGATATTACGCAACCGTGGCAAATGTGAGCCCATGTGTGTTAAAACTTGTACTCGTCGAGCATCTGGTGGATACGCTTAATTAATTCTGCTTTTCCATCACAATTACCTCATTCTATACAAGTTGATGATGCCATCCACCCACATTTTGTTCATCTTCCTGTGGACAATACTTCCCTTCTGTGCTTAATCAAATAGATTATTGTTCTTTCAAAGATGTGTCATAAATGACTACTGCTGTATAATGATCAGAAACTCCTTCCTCATCTTTCCTTTTAATCAATATTCAAAATAACTTCTTCAACCCTAACTTTCTAACTACCAAAATTATTTGTTTACAAGTTTTGTAGCTGAGGCTCAATATTTTATATGCTTGCAGTATTTATAAGGAAAGTATGGTTTTAATATTTTTTGAAGTTATCTTTGGATTGGTGGAAGATGATAAAATAAAGTGGGAGAAAATTAAATTTTAATACGTTTTAATGGTTAAACTTATTAAATTAAAATCTAATGCAAATGGTGTAAATGGAATATATTCCATTCTAATTCATTCCAAATTCAATTTTTATTCTCTTCTAATTTAGGAAGTATGTGATGAAATTAAGATATGTTTCCTTTTCAAAACCAATTCAATAAAATTTAAATATCGAGTATAAAATACAATACTCTATTGTTTCCTCCAAGTGAAACGAATTAAAGGAGTGCAATTTCTCTTCAAATATAAAAATTATTAAAATAAATTTTATATCTTTCAACAAGATTTTGTAAAGCATGGCTTTAAGATGAATCATATGTGCCCAACACATATAGGATGCAAGATTACAGTACAAATGTCGAACTCAGTTTTATTACATTTTTTTAAAAATGTATTAAGCGAATATATTTTGAATTTTTATTAAAGTATTACTAGAAGACTATGATTATTTGTATTAGCCCAAGTCATTTTAAAATCGAGTTAAAACTTATCATCAGATGTATTTAATTAAATTTGACAGATTAAGATGTGATGGATTAGGCAACGAAGAAAAGTGCCATGCCAAATGGCTTACCATGGAATAGTGTGACAGCTTTTGAAAGCAGTATTTTCGAAATGATTAGTGACATTGAAAAAGTTTGTGATGCAATAAGCAGTGTTATATATGTACGTTAGAGAAATGTGGTGTTTGGCTGCTTGTTCATATTCTCAAATGCTATTATTTTGCGGATTATACAAGAAAAAGTATGTCCATATCATAAAGACTCTGCCTCGAGAATTTAGATTCTATAAAAAGCAAAAGCCATTGGGTATGGTGGGTTATGGGAACTTGCCATCACAACATTGGATGCACACTTGATTGTGATTTACTTGTTTAATTTCCATGCAAACTAGCTACTTTAATTATTCAAATCGTACAAGTAAAACTATTAGTATAAAGTCGTTTCACGTAATTTCCTCCTAATTGCCTTTTTTGTCGGTTTCACAGTGAGAAAATGTACTTTTACTTTTAGAAACTCGTATAGGGTTCATTTTGCCTTTGCCCTTTGGGGTGATAAAGTGTGAGCGAGAGACCCAATGAACCCACAAAACCGGTAAGGTGCAAACCTTTTTTCTTTTTACTTTAGTTGGCCTTGTTCATAGTAGAGGACTAATTTTATGCAATTTATCTCATGAATTATAAAATACAATAAATTACTTTTATTTAATTTATTTTTTAAAAGGAAACATGCTCAACATAGTACAGTAGTTTTCTTGCCGTCCAAGTTCATTTTTACGCAACATAGACAATAATGGTTTTAAAGTTTGCCTATTGGGGTAGGAAAGGCCATCTCTGAATAAAGCAAATTTGAACAAGAAGGATTAATTAGTAGAAGGAAATACACGGAATTATTAAAAGCCAAACCAGTAATTGTTCTGAGTTCAAATCCTAGCTAGTAATCTATTATTTGTGTGGTAGTTGGATTTAATATAGGGTAGAAAAGAGAACCCTTAACAAGGAATCTATTTTACTCACTACGATCATTAATTATCACAATGAACATTTTCTTTAAGTAACATATTAACATCTAAACAACCAAAGTAGCATTGGGTCTTAGCCTACATTGAAGTGAGTGCATATGGAGTGAGGATCTTCACAAAGTTCAATGGCTGGATTGAACAACCAATCATTTCCATACAGAATTCTTGTATAATTAAATTGGATTGCTATATAATCTTAGGATCCGATACAATTTTAAAAGTTTGGAACCATGACTGCCAGGCTGGGAACTTTGCTTGCACATGAAACAACCTGCCAGATCAAATTATTGGTGGACCTGGTGGTCACTGATCACACTTTATTTATTTATTTATTTATTGTAAAAAGTTTCAAGAAATGAAGTGTTACTTCATTCCAAACAGCTAAATACTTGTGAAAAACACGTGTTTTGGTTCACCAGCAGGCCATGAATTTTGTTTGTTATACTATCTCATTACAAATATCAGTTATCTTTCAATTTTTTTTTTAATATGGTGAATTTCAAAATAATATTTTGGATGCTTATTAATCCTTGGGCTTGAAATATATTATGCTTTCTAAATATGATGTGAGATGTATTGCGTCTAAGATATATTTTCTCGGATATTTTACTTACATGTTTATATAATTGTTCATGCAAAAATCTGGCTTCGATTTGAACAGTTTTTTTTTTTTTTTTTACATATTCATCCAAAATTCTCTGAAATTGAATTGATATTCTCTCGATTGCTTAAACAGTGAATTCTTATCAAATGTGTGTATATGTAGAAATGATTAAAAGAATAAAATAACAAGAATTTAAATAAAGAAAACACAATTTCAGAAGAAATTTATATCCAAAAAGATCCTTCCAATGCTTTTCTCAACGGATGTTAGAATGGGATAACAGTGAGGGAGAATTATGAATGAAAGAAATAAATTTTTTCTTGAAATTGCCTCTGACTAATATAGTAATATAAAATTAATCATGCTTTTTATAAACATGATAAAATAACCTCTTTCTAACCGCCGTTTAATCACACCATGACATATGTACTTTACAAACTCACGTTTTACATGATCGAGCCATGTGTAATGCTTGCACCAAAACTCAGCAAGAATTTGCCACAAAATGCTTCCTAAAGAACACCAAGTCTTCCATTTATATAAAGATTGTATCACCGAAACCTTTTTCTTCGACCAACTCTAAATCATTCCGTACCGATCAAAATTGTTAATTTTCAATCAAAAACCATATTTTGGTTGTAAAACTTTACAATAATATACGAATAAAGTATGTTACATTTTTTCTTATACATAATTTCATATATGTAGAAACAGCACATAGGTATTTTATTATCTGAAAAAATATAAAATACATTTGTATATGTAAAATCTAAGTAGATCCTTAAATTAGTATGAGATTACATGGATCTAATGTTTTGATCTTCAAAATTTTAATAGTTCTAATCTTTAAATTTGTAAAAAAAATATTTTTTATTAAAAAATTAAAATGAAATGATATTTTACAATATGATAGGTTCATAATGATGGAATTTTTAATCTAGAATAAAGTACTTGATTTGTACAATCTTAAAGATTATTTTAGGAGCATATCCTACAAAATCTTATTTAACTTGGTGTAAATTCAAAATCTTAAGCATCCCTAATCACTAATTGTTTTGAAGTGAAATTTAATTATTTTGTAATTTAGTGAAAGATAAAATAGGGTGATGCTTAATGAATTTATGCTGTTTTAATAAGACAATGCTACAACATATCATAAAATTTGATAACTAAATAGATTATGAATCTGTTTAGTTTGAAGTTATATAGAATTGATTTTGTACCGTTAATGTAATAGATATATATAATATTAGTTTTAGTTATAGATTTTTATTATAAAGTGTTAAATAGATTTTTTTAATTGGTATTCAAACAAATTATGTGACTTGGGAGGTTTAGGATGAAGGAGAAACACTTAAAGAGCACCTTTGTAACAGATAAGGGACGAAAATGTTTTTGATAACTATATATTGTTTTAAAATGAGTAGCTGACCCAGCTATTTTGCTTCTTAATTAGTATGTCCATTGTCTTATAGCTTTCTCCTAACCATCTTAAGCATTTAGAATTTCATAGAAGATGATACGATAAATCACTATAATAGCCAAAGCAAACTTGACTCCTGGATTGACTAAAACTCCTTTAAAAAATCCCTATGAATCAACATGGAAGAAGGAGAGACCAAGAGAAATAACATAGTAAATAGAAAACCATTTTCTTCTTCTTCCAACGGTACCTTCAACCCGCATCAATCTTTGAGACAACATGATCAAAGGCATCTCTAATTAATGCTCTCGAAAAATTCATCATGGGGTGTTTCGTTGGTTTTCTCAAGTCCTAAGATCTAGAATTAATTCCTTCCACTTTTTCAAAAGCACATATTTCATAAGTTTACGAATGTAAAATCTCTTTAAAATCCGTTCCAAAGCAGTAAAACACTAGTTCAAAAGCTAATTAAGTTTTAAAAATATTTACACAATTTGATTTTAAAATGAAATAGAAAATAACTTTTCTCTTAGATTGGTTAATTGTTTGGAGAGGAAAAAAAATAGAATTGATTTGGTATTATATCTTTACAGCATTTATAACTAGATAAAATAAAAACTAATTTGAAAACAAATAAATTAAAAAGATGGAACGTGGCCAGCATACTGTGGTAGCTATATATGCTCTTGTGAGTTGCCACATCTGAATAATATTAATTATGTGAAAGAGTGTACTCATAACTCATGGAATGATGCTAAACATTATGAATGGGTTTAGTAACAGCATAAGTATGTATTTTCGTCTGCCGAAAGTGTATGAATGAATATGCACAGAAAATGATGAGAAAAAGAAAAAAGCATCTTAACAGTGAGTGAAGCTCACGGGCAAGGTGGTATCCGTGCAACCAAAGGTTCCTTGGATAACATTACATGACAAGTGTAAATTTATATTTTAAAAAACATCTCAATGTATTTTACTCACCACAGCACAAATATTTTTAATTTTCTAAAATTAGAAGGGGACTAAAAGTAGGAACAAATTATTTTAACCTCATATCCCTTCTCCCTTTCCTCCAATTTTTCAAACCAAATTAACAAAGATTACAAAAAAAAAAATCCCCTATTTTTTATTTTCCTTCAACCGAATTTATTTATATAATAAATTAGAATACTCATTTTTAAGAGAGTGTGAGAGTTTTTTCCCTCATTCTCTTTGTCCATCAAATACATGGCTTCATAGAAAACCATCTGTTGCTTTCTCCCCCCAATCGATTTTTCTATTTTTCCTTTTATGTTTAATACTATTGATTTATTTATTTATTTTTCATATCAATTACAAGAAAAAATGCAGACATAATTTAAATTTTCTTAATTATCTTAATTAACTCTATTTATTTCTCAAATCAAATTTTAAATTTCATGAAAAATATTAAATATATGTTTGTGAGGATTTGCTTACTTAAAGAATAATTTTTATCAAAGTTACTTTACTTGATAATTTGATTAATTTTTATAATATTAAATTTCATCAATTTAGTCATTATACTAAAAATTCTTATTATATAATAAGTGTAATTTTTTTTATTATTTCATTAAATAGTTTTAATTAATATATATATGTTAAAATATAAATAAATACCAATTATAAGATTACCTACTTAATATTTTCTAATTTTTTGTAAGGTACATGCACATACGGCAAAACAACCCGAGTTAAATTTGTAAACGTCAATCACATCAGCAAGGCCAATTCTTCGCTCTATGAATCCAAAATATCAACGCATAGGCAGACTAATATATATATATATATATATATATATTCTCAGATATAAGTTATCTGATATTTTTAAAAATAAAAAATTCAGATGTTGGATGAAGGATGCGACTGTTAGCCACATTAAAATAATTATGTAATTATTAAATAATTTTTAATTTTAATTATTTATATATAATTATATAGTTAACATTAATTTTTTATTTTTTAAATTTAAATTAATTTTAATAAAATAATTGTTATGTATAAAAAATATATTATATTTATTTTTATTTTATCTATAGTCGTATGATCTTTTTTAATATTTTAAAAAAATTATTTATCATTAAATTTAGAATATAAATATAAATGGATGTATAATAATTTTGATATGTAAGTTAATCATTATTATTAATTTTAAGATAAAAAAATCATCCACCTTATTCATAAAAAAACTTGCAATTTGAATTGAATTATGTAAAAATAATATCAAATTCAAATTAATCTAATCCAAACTTCTGTAGTTTAAATTGGATGAATAATTTCAATTATTCTTGTATTTTAAATTTTTTAAAAGTAAGCTGCTTTATTTTTTATTAATAAATAAAAAAATTATGAATTAAAATATGAATAGAATCTCAAATTAATATATAAATATTCAAATATTTTAAGTATTAAACTTTATCATAAATTATAAATCAAAATTTAAAATATATTTTAAAAAAATTACAAATACATCCAATGAAATACATTATATAAAGCTAAAATAAAAAAATTAATATAAATTTAATATGAAAGCATTATAAATACATTTAACAATATATATAAATATAACTAAAATCCTGGCTTGTGAATTTGGGAAAACTGCAAGGTTTTGTCGCTACCAATTGGTTTACAGTGACAAGCAAAAACCAATGGTATGCAGAACAGTCTTTTGTGTTAGTACATGTCCTTCTTCCAGTGTAGCTAGATCACCTTCTTTTTCCATGAAAACGTCATCATTGTAGTTGTGGCCATAAAAAGTGCATTATAATTTATAGCAAGCTATTTTGCATAATCCAGGAAATTCCTGTCCAACTATTTTGCAGAATCCAATACAGTTACACCCAATATTTCTTTAGTTTAATTTTGATACACTGTTAATGTAAATTTTTTTTATACAGTTAACCAGTTAATTTTTTTCAAAATGTCACTTTTAATGTAATGACAAAGTAAAACAGTATTTTAATTAAATTAATCTTACTAAGGTCCTTTTTCTTTAATTTATACCCTTTATATGTGATACTTTATCCCATTTTCCTGCAGTGCATATACATGGGAAAAACCCACATAGTTCCCGGCATTATTTGGCGCTCCAATTTTAATAACCATGTAGCAATATTAGCAGCAAGTTCAATCTCATTGTTTGGTCCACAGGCCCAAGCAGAGATCCTGGTATATATGTGCACCTGATGGCTTGACATTTCTGAAACATACCTAAAAGCTTCATCCAGTGCTCATTGTGAGCAAGGAGTTTAATTAAATTACCAATAATGTTTGGAATGAAGCTTCATTTGAAGTTCCGAGAGCATGTATTTTAGAAGCTCTAAGCCTTCCTTCACCAGTTGTCTTTGTCTTCATGCTATTAACTAAGATACCACACTAGTAAAAGTAAAGTGATCTTTTTTCCCATACCATGAAGGCACTTATTTTTTAGACAATAAGGTATGTTCCTAGGACTCTAGGAGGGTCTTTATTTGTCCAGGGTAGATGGCACTGAACTATTAACTATAGTACTTCTTTCTATCTGCAATTGTCCACAAAATGCAAAAAAGCTCTAATCGGTTGATCATGTGATGCATAAGCAAAGGGAGTTGCATTGTACACATGCAATTCCCTTTCTTAAACACATGACCAAAATATTCTTTGCATTTTTCAAATCATAGTTTCACATTTTACATACATGTACAATATAGAGGTGGTGATATGAAAAGAGAGAGCGAGAGGCATATCATGCCACATAATTTAAATCCAAGAATTGTTGTTCCAATATTTTAGTAATGCCATATTTGTGCATGCTGAGAGTGCTGAGGTTATACTTATGCTATTTATTTTAATTGCTTACTGGTTGAGATAATAGAAATGGTAAAGGGAATAAATGCCAAAGATCTCTAACTACGTGGCTTCTTAGGAAAGAAGGTTGTGAATATGACACCAACATACTAAATCACTCTGCTTCTGGCCGCTGGAGTGTCAGCCCCAGAAAATTATTCAATTAATATTTGCTGCTATTCATACCACTTGTTTGATTTCTTGGGCCTCACTTTTTTATTTGCTTTTGCTTTCTAAGTTGGACCCTGTCTTTTCAGTTTATTGGGCCCATTTTGAATTTGTAACCTTTTTTTTTGCTACAGAAAATGTAATCTATGTTAAACTGAAGCTCATAAGGAACATGCTTTTGAGGGGGAAAAAATGAACAAAAAATTTATGTAAGGAACATTAAATATCTGTAAGTTGGGAATTTCAGATTAACAGAGAAAATATTAAGTACATTGGAATTTTAGTTTTATCTCCATTTTATTTTTTTTATAAATTTTAATCATTACACATCTTAATAATATTTTTATCCTAATACGTCTTTTATATATATTCTCCTATCACATCACATTCACATCTTTCTTCTTATCTCTTTTTTATTTACATTCCATTTCATCCATTTTATGATGTGTAACAATAATTTCTTTTTTTATTAGCTTTGTCTCTTCATTTTTCAAAAAAATAAAATAAAAAATTAAGAAGAGCACTAACTAACACTTGTTGGTCTAAGTAACAGAATTTGATTTTCTTAAATTTAAGCAAGAAGTCAATTCAAATCTCGTGAATGAAATATTTTTTTAAAGATTTGTCACCTTAAACAGGTCATCTGAGTAGGTTTAGATTAAGAGGGACCCAAAACAACCTCTAGATTAAGAGGAACAGGAACCATTTAAATATGCTGTGTAATAAACCTCCTAAATAAAAAATGTGGAATTGAGTATTTTTAATATCAACAACTTTATCGTATCATGGTTGAATATTATCGGATAGAAATTAAAATGTGATTTTCTACCTGTACTTTTATTATAATTTTTAAAAGACCTTGTTACAAATAATTATTAGTTTCTCCCCATATGATTATTTTTTTTTATCTATCTAAATATACTATCACATAATATCATTTTTCAATCCGTGTATACTACAATCACATGAAACCTTTCGTTAACCTTTCTGACCTACCAGCATCTAAGGGTAGGGTATACAAAAACAGACTTTTATCTTATCCTAATCATATTCATATTTACCACTTTAAAAAAACACCAAGATTGATGTCGTTACATGCACAAAACGATTCTAATAATACAAAGGAGAAAAAAAATACATGAACTTTCCCAAAAACCTGAACCTCAATGTCACGACATAAGTGCAGAATTTTGTTTTGACAATGATGTTGGATGTAGGTAGTTTACTTTGTGTTGACACAAACAATAATGGTGAGTCAACAATTATTTTAACGTAATGTTCAAAATTCCAGTCTTCGCCAATACTCTGAATAAGTGTAGCTTTTCCCTTTACAACAAGTTCATCTTTTCAATAGAGGCCGACCAACGTGATTCTATTCCATCCTCCACTCTCTCTTATGCTTAAGATGCTATTTATTTATTTATATGCAAATTTATTCTTATCTATGGTCAAACTCAAGAGCTCATTCTGTGTAGAACTATAAAAGATACGTTGCTTCTGTGTTCACATAATAGCCGTGTGATTCATCTGATATGATGTACAATATTCATCTAACTTATCTACCATATATAGTTCCTAAAACATTTTTTGCTACCTCTTGATAAGGAAGAAAATGTCTCATTGGATATATATCTTTATAAAATTCACATATTTCGTAGGTTTGTAGTTTGCATGATTTGAACCTTTTAATTTCAAGGTGTTCACGAATTTAATTTTATTAGTTTTCAAGGCATTTGGTAAAATGTTCAAATATTATTAGGTCTGGTGATAAAATTTCCATATCAAATATGATTGATCCAAATTGGTTCGGATCAATCCATCTGCTCATTTTATTAAAGCAACAGCAAACTAAAATAAATTTCCTACTCTTATATGTATATTTTTAATAGAAAGTTTTCAGTTAGGAAATTTGAAATTTTATGGTTGATTGGGTTGAAAAACCAAAACTTTCCAGGGTTCCTTTTTGTTTTAGATTTTGGAAAATTAGTTTGTATTTTTGAAATAATATTTCAAGAGTGGGTCTAGAAAAATTGACTTTATTTAAATAGTAAAATACAAGTATGTTTTGTGAGTCCTACACTTAAAAATCAATTCTTACTGATGGGAATTTTTTTTGTTTTTTAGTTTCTCAAAACCAATTCTATTTCACTTCAACGCATTTGCCTTGTGTAATTTGAATAGCTATAAAAAAGAGTCACCAATTTGATGTTTACTCAAGTTAAGAGGGTTTGAACTGTAATCAATCTAATAATCCATCATGAAGTGATTAAGAAGCAGAAACGGGGTTGGAAAAAAATGAGAGTTGAAGATGAAGAATGGAGAAAGTTATGCAGTCTCCAACATGAAAGCATAAACTAAAATATGAAAACAGCTGGCAAAGATAATAAAATAAAAAACAGTGAATAATAATTGAGTTAGTTAGTATTATGGAAGGCTAAAAGCGGTGAGAATCTATCCTTGAAATGAAACAGAGAATTTAAGAGTAGAACAATCCTGTTTGTAATATACTTTTAATTTAATTAATGAACAATTCGAGTACTCAGTGATTCTCATCACACTCACATTTATGCAAAATCCTTCGACCCGTAGACGTACCTTTCCTCGGCTTTCCGCAAAGCCCATGAGAATATCTTTCTTTATATAATGTTTACTTAAAGTCCATTCGCTTATATCCCTTTTTTAGTTCTCATATAATACCATTCTCTTTTTATCCAAGTTGAATAGAATTTTCAATTTCAATTTGGTCATCATTTGATGACTATATTGCATGAACTATAACTTTTCATAAATAATTGGATTCAACAGAATAGAATCTCTAATTTTTCTTATATTCATGCTTCTCATTAATCAACTTTAGTTTTTTATTTTTCCATAGTTATTCCAGTATCTTAGACCGCACTAATTGTTCTTGCATTTCCATTAATTTTAGTTTCAATTAATTAATTTACGACCATGTTCATTTCTTTAGTCTATGCATACGATTCAATGGTTTAGGAGTCTTGATATAAATACATATACCCTTGTCTTTAAAAATCAATAAAAAGAAAATATAAGATATAAACGAGTCAAATTTGAACGACAATGATCACAGAACATTCTTCTTAGTAACACTATTTTTCTTCTTAGTTCTTACAAAAATTGGAGCAATTCCTACACGAAAAGTAAAATTATGTGAATTTTTCTGGTACATTACATACAAAGGATTGTCATGAAAACTTGGATATATATATATATATTAACCTTAGACTAAAATAAAGAAAAAATCATACCAAAAAAGTTATGTGCAAAGATCAATATTCCAAATTAAAATATAGAGAGAAAAAGCATGTGGGGTACGAACTACATCAAACATTAAGGGAACCAACTTATAATATGGTGTTTTAGTTGTAGTTACAGTAGTTATTTTGTATGTCTGCCTGCATAGTGGGTGTAGAAAGGAAAACATATATTATAAGCAATATTGTAAGTGGTTATTATTTTAAGCTTTAAAAGTGTAATAATTGTCGTTAAAAGGTAGAATCCATGAGGAATCAAATAGCTCAACAGAAACTTCATTCGTTACTATGGACCAATGATCTACCTACAGCATTTTTGCCTAAAACTTACTGTTATTTTGCCTTTTGCTTTTTTTTTTTTTTAAGCTTTTGACCCAAAGATAAAGCATCATTTCCTTCTTCTTTCCTAAAACTTAAATATTTTTAAAATAAAATATTTCCATGGGATATCTTTTCTATTATTTTCCCAATTTGATTGGGGGAAGGGGGGGGGGAGAGAAATATCTTCAACGAAATAGATTTTTGAGGGAGGAATAAAATTGAAGATTGAAATAGAATATGGGCCTACTGGTTATGGACCGATGTATTTGGGCTTCAGAGGGCCCAATTATAATCTATTCAATTAGCACCACCCAAGCTCCGTGGCTGAGCCACTGGAAGGTGCGGCTGAGACGTTAGTGGTGCACATTAGGTAAGACTAAACTCTCAAGTCATAGTTTTCAACAGTTATATAAATACTTTAGTTATTAAAGAACTTTTTAAAAAATTCATTAATCTTTTATTCATGTTAATTTTTTCAATTTCACAGTCGTTTTATAAAGTTTATGACTAACAAAAACTTTTTCAAAACTTAGGAAATAAATTATTTGATCCGTACAATTTTAAAGATTAATTTGAAGGTTTTGTTTCATTAGGGAATCTCTCAGACTAAATTTAAAAATAAATTATATTAGCACGTAGGATTCAAGAATTCATTAAAAGCTTGTTATGACTCAGTGCAGTGATAAACTATGTATGGGGGGATAGAAATTAAGTTTTTAAAAACTCTCTTCGTAAAAAAATTAATTTTATTGATCAAAGGTGTGCCGGAAAATTTTGGATTGAGCTGAGCCAATTAAATTACAGATTGAAAATACTTAGTTTAGTTCATGGCAAGCAGAGGGTTAAATGAGTTTTCTTTTTTTTCGTTAGAAGGAAAACCGAAGACAAATAAGTTAAATGAGTTGATTCTATAACCTGCTTTTCTTTCATCTATTAATTAATTTTTTTACAATCACATTAATTAATAATATAGTTAATAAGTGTATAATATCTATAAAATTATTAATTTACTATATAATCTAGCATTACGGTACTATTATGTTAAATATAAGCTTAATTGTATTTTTATTATTTTAGTTTTAGTTTGACTTATGTATAATTAGATTTTTAAATATTTTTTTTGAATAATTTTAATTTTTTTGCTTTTAAAGTTTGGAAAATTTAGTCTCGCTGATTTTTTTACCTAAAATTTTATAACCTTATTTTTTTATTATTCAAAATCTTGACAAATTAAATTAATTACATTATTTTAGGCTCAAATCTAATCAACCAAAATACTAAATTTTATACAAAATAAAAATAAAATTTTAAATTTCTCTTTTTTCAAATCCTAATATCACATCTTCTAAAGTCTTCAAATTTTATTAAACCTCAATAAAATTTGTTACCTCTAAAATTTTAAAATTCTTTCATGTTACAATATTATCATAAATTTTGTCTAAAAATTTAGATAAAATAATAATAATTTCAAGATTTTAGTTAGAAGAAAATCAATGGTGGGTCAAATTTGATAAATTTTAAAAGAAAAAGAACCAAAATTGTCAAAAAATAAAAATAAAAATTATATATAGTCTAATTGATCTTTAAGTTATTTATTATTTTCAATATGAAGATGTAACTTAATATTATATATTTATTCTAATTCAATTGGATCATATTTGGACATGAATTTAGTTCACTCAATAAATCAAGTTATTGGACCAATTTAACAAAATTTTAGCATTTACATAATAAAGTGTTACATAAGAATGCCAAACATAACCAAACAAGTGCATCATCCTAAGGAAATCATTAAATTTAATTTTTGAAGTTAAATAAGTAATAAAAAAAGAGTAGGTGAAATGTGAGATGTATAAGAAATTAATAAGAAGAGAATATCGTGAAAAATGCATGGAGGAATAGTAGCAATAAGGAGAATGGCAGAAGGGAGGAATATTCTGACAGGCACAGCAAATGGGCCACGCAAAAGGGATATTCAGATGAAGGACGATAGAGAAGAATATTACGGCCACGCGTCTCGAGGATAATCTCCTCTTTGTTATTATGTGTTTTTTCTTTACTCATTTTTCTTTTCTTTTCCAAATTGGTGAGAAAGAAAAAAAAAAGGAAGAATATGAAGAAAAGGTGTGGGTTGGAACGTAGCTTGTACAAGAAGATTGAAGTTAGAAAGCAACCAACCATTTTTATTGTTGGCTCAGGGAATTCGATGCACTCTTCCTCTCACTTTCACACACACACTCTGCTTTTCCTTTTTAATTTTTTTAATTGAAAATTACACAATCTTTTATTTGTGCATCCTATGAAGCATGAGATGTAAACATTTTAATTTTTAAACAAAGATTTCCTAATATCCGCATTGCAAGATAATATTACAAAATTAAATTTCGGATTTTGGGAAGTTTTAATTAAGTTTTGATTGTGTTTGAAGTTAGTAGTATATTGATGGGGACAGTGTAATTCATTCATTTTCCATTTTGTAATATTCTCGGGCCATGTGCCAAAATGGTGTTCGTATATACGACCAACGTGCACGCATATCGTCAACTATTCAAAAGGAAGGAAGATAAGCATGTTAAGGAAGAATCAAGATAATTTAATCACGTTCAAACATTGTTACTTTTTATTCATTTTTTCTATCATGTACGGTTAAGAGATCAAAATTAATTTGTTTACATAATATTATTATTTATATAATAATTTTTAAAAAATAAAATTACTTTTATATAATCATTTGTCATATATTTAATTATAATCTTATGGTGTAGTTCATCGATACAGAGATTCGTGTAAACAAATTAAAGTATATTTTTTACACAGGAGTTCAATCTTGATAGAATTTTAAAAAAAAATATAATTGTTATTGTTATTATTATTATTAAATTATAATTTATTTATATAAAATATATGAAAATTATTTTTTGCTAAAATATAATCAATATCAGATCAAATGAAATACATATTATCTAAGCTGAAATAAGCTGCCATTTTTTTTTTGTTAACTATAATGTCCGTGAATCCCTCTACTAATTCAGATGAAATTATTTCTCTTTCAAAAGAAAAAAAAAGGTGAGAGATGTTTCTAGTTTTTTTAATATTTTAAAATTTTAATTTTTCATTTTTAAAATGATTAATTTTAATTTTAATTTTTAAAAATAAATTATTTTTAATATTTTATTATTGATATATTCAGCCGTATCAAATATTTATTACTCTAATAATTAAAAATAATCTATTATAGCAGAATGAAATACCAAGATTTGTTGTTTTAAAAATAAGAGATTAAAATTATAGTTTTATAACTTTAAAAGAATTAAAAGTATATTTAACTAAAAAAACATTATATTTTCGTATCCTTACCTTTAGATTAGGTCTTGCATTAAGTACTCACCATGCATCCAGTTATTCATCATATATTAGCAATGGTTTCGTAAATTTTCTTATTATTTTTTTTTCAAAATAATACTATATTAACATGTGAATGAGATAATTAATAAAAGCTTTAATCAAATTTTTAGTGTCTCAATTTATTAATTTTAATTTTTGTTTCTGCCATATTTTTTTATGATTTCAGCTCCTTATTTTATTAAACTTGTTGGTTTCAATTTTTATTATTAATTTTTTTTATATTTTTAGTCCTAAAATATAAATGTATATAATTTAATTTTATACAATTTTTATTTGTTTATATTTTAACCTTTTAAAAATTATTTGATACTAAAAAATATCAATGTATACATCATAATCTTTGAAAATGTTAATTTTATTTTATATACTGTTTATATTTTTGTAAATAAATGATAAAAAAATATGATTAAATTAATATTAAAATTTACATATAAACATATTTTGAAACTAAAAAAATAAAAATGATGTAATTTTTAGATATTAACTATATATTTATTCAAATAGCATAATCACTTAATAGAAATTTTTAATAAATAGGATTTTTTTTTTAAAAAAAATGAGGACTATAACCATAAAATTATTGTTATATTTCTATTTGTTTGAAGTTTCAAACTTTAATCTGTAATTATAATTTTTTTATATCCTCTTACATATTTTTTTATTAATTATCTTACTATTTTATAAAATAAGCATTAAATGAATTAAGTGCATGTATTTTTATTATTTTAAAATATAAATAATATTTACCATTTTGTACTTAATAATCAAGATTATTTGTATGAATATAAGATAGGAAAATTAGAATTATTCTTGTAACTAAGGCAAATTAGAATTATTCTTGTAACTAATATCAATTTATGCAGAGTATTTATTCAAAATAAATCAATTGATGTATCTACAGTATTTGTTCTCAAAAGTAAAATTCTAGAAGGTTTTTAACTTTGCCAATGATAGTTGTATTAATAAATGGTTTACAGCCTTGTTTATAAAGTTGCATTTCGTAGATAATTTGCATCTCTATGTGTAAAAGTTGTAGCATTTGTAGAATTTGGGGGGGGGGGGGGGGGTATGCATTTAATCTCTTCTCATATAAAATCATACATGGCATGTGTGTGGTATTTTCTCTCTTGCTTTCATAAGTGTTTAATCTATTAATTGCTGAGAAATTAATGTTATTTACATATAATAAGGAAAGGTATCATAATCAACAGACCAATAATGCATATTTCCCACATATACCATACAACTTCAACTAAAAAATAATTATCTCGGTATGTTTTATATTTTTAATATCTTTTCCTATACATTATTAATTTTATATATATATATATATAAAAAAAAACATTACGGTGCGGTAGTCCTTATCTATTTACAAATAATGTGAAGAAAAAAAGTAGGGTTTCATTTGAATTGCTTGTGTGAAATGGGGAAGGAATCAAGTAAATTAGACATGATCCAATCAATAAACTACATCGAATTAATAACTTTTCACAGCCCTTACTGGACCCTGTCGTATTTGGTATTTCTGCACCTATCTTTCTAACAAAAATAACAAAAATTCGTTTAACGTGTAAAGGAGAATCTTCTTAGCTTCTTACCCACTTCATTAAAGATAGTAGCAGAAGAAGATTCTCCTCTGCTAGGCTCCTTTATCACTCTTTTGGAGGGTGATTTTTTTTTCTCCCCTTTAAGCTTCGTGGGTTGTGTTCCCTTAATTTAGAGTCGCAGAATTGGAACTAAGATATTCCTTTCTTGGAGGCAAATATTTTATTCTATATGGTGAATGTCTCGTTTTTTAGATTAGATATTCCTCTCCTTAGCTGAATGCACTCAAATTCATGACAATTATGCAACTTTTGGACTCAAAGAGAAAGTTGCAAGGTAGATATATATATTGATACTAAAAACCTATTTGAATATGTGCTTTCTCTCTCCCTTTTTCTTTATTCACCGTGTTGGTAAAAATTATGTTGATGGTATATGCTCCCTCACAATTCAAAGTCCCTCCATTAATTAATCATGATATATAGAATCATTAATTATTGCTGCTGCAACAGCAATACCATACACGGGTACATATTGCACAGCACGTGGCCAACATCTGCATCCATGTTGGTTTCATAAAATGATTTAATTTTCATCTGGTCATCAATCTTTTGATCCATTTAAGAACCAACATAATGTTAAGTATATTTAATCCTAATCTATTGCCGCAATCCTTAATTAAAGGCATTCATATTTATAAATGATGTTTAAGATGGATTTTAAGACCATTGGATACATGACATCTATATATATGCATCCTTATCCTTGTGCTTAATCCCACAAACTTTTGAATAAAAACTGATGGATATATCCGGTAAAGCAAAATAAATCCCATGAAAAGAAGAAAGTAATACAGAGGAAGAAAAGAAAAGGAACAAAGATAATACACCGTTAATGAGGTTTTGATTTGAAATTGTTGGAGAATCTGAGTCTCATTTGTGCATAGCTCTAATGAAAAGAAAGCTAAAAAAAAGGAGTACACAGGGGGATAAAAAGAGAGAAAGGAGTAAAAGAAAAAAAAGGGGTGTAACAGTAACAAGAATCGTCTTTTGTATTGGTGATTTTGAATTCGTACAAAGAACACTTAGAGGTTCTAAAACCAGGCTCTAAGCACATGACCCTCTAATGTCAGACTCTCTGATTCCTTCTCTCTCTCATTTTTTTTACACTTTTTTTGCATTGGTTCTTTGTAGGAAGTTACTTCCCTCTGCTTTATCCCATGCTTTTTCTTTTCTCTCTCTCTTAAACCTGCTTTATTCCCATTGAACTCACCTCTAAAAAGAAGACGATCCTCCCTCGATCCTCCTTGTGTTTAGAAACAACATTACCTCCCTTTCTCTCTGTCTTTGTCTCTCTCTCTCTTTCTCTCTCTCACTCGCCCCCACCAGAACTAGAAAGGAAGAAGCCAAACACCCTCTTTTGCTCTTGTTTGTTCCTACATACCAACCTGTTCCTATTTTGGCATGAACATATCTTAAACACTGTGCTTGTTAGTTGTTATAGTTATACGTGAAAAGAATGGCGTCCCCATCCGAACTAAGCCTTGATTGCAAGCCTCATAGCTACTCCTTGCTACTCAAATCATTTGGAGATCACACTGATCAGACCTACAAGCTTGAAGAATTCCTTTCTCGCTTAGAGGAAGAACGTCTCAAGATTGATGCCTTCAAGCGCGAACTTCCTCTCTGCATGCAACTTCTCACCAACGGTACACCTTCAAATTCATCATTCTTTCAAATACAAATACATGTATCCTAAAATCACAATCCGAAATCTTAAAGATTCAACCTAACCGTGCTAAATTAAATATCCATATTATACTATCAAAATCTATAATGTTTTTTTTGTTATTCTGATTTTCCTAATAAAGTCTAATGTTTATGACTAAACTTTTATCATCATCTTCTTCTATTCCATTCTCTCTTTTGTAATTTCTCTTCTTTTCCTTTTCCATCCTCAAATAGAAATGAAAAATAGCTTTTTCCTGTCTGCACAATCAAATATATATATATATAGAATTAGGTAGTGATGAGGCAGTAATTGTTGAGGGTAGAAATAGCATGCAATCATAATTAAATTCTTTCAACAATCTTCTTTTTTGCACCCAAAGCAATTTATTGACCCACACAAATGTTTTTGATTGGAATATAGCCATGGAGGCATCAAGGCAGCAACTTGAGGCCTTCAAAGTAAATCAAGGCACAAAGCCACTTCTTGAGGAATTCATACCCATGAAGCACTTAAGCTCGGAAAACTCAGAGAAGGCAACAAACATGTCTGACAAGGCAAATTGGATGACATCTGCACAACTGTGGAGCCAAGGAAGCGAAGGAACCAAACAAGAAGGCAAAGAAAGTGGTGATATGGGGTTCAGCATGAGCCCCAAGTTAGGTGTAGACACCAAACGGAGGAATGGTGGAGGAGCCTTCCTCCCATTCTCAAAAGAAAGAAATTCCTGCCAAGCCTCTACATTGCGGCCTCTTCCTGAACTGGGCCTTGCCTCTGCAGAGAAAGAAATTGAAGACAAGAAACATGCAGACAAGTGTGTGAATAATAAGAAGGATCAAAATAATTCAGGCAGTGATGGAGCCGTAATTGATCAAGGAAAAGGGAATAGTCCAGTTGCATCGTCTCATGCTCAAACAACAACCACCACCACCACCACAACTACTACTACACAAACTCATAGGAAAGCAAGAAGGTGTTGGTCACCAGACCTGCACCGTCGATTTGTTAATGCTCTCCAAATGCTTGGTGGATCTCAAGGTATATAACAATCTAAACTGCTTCTTTCCTAATTCATTAATATTCATAAACATTACAAAATCAATCAAAATAGGTGGCTAAGCTTGGCCACACCAACAAATAACAAGAAAGAATCCTTTTGAATCTCATGCAATAAAATAATTATTTATAACTTTTCATTTTTTTTAAGCAGTGGCCACCCCAAAGCAGATAAGGGAGTTGATGAAGGTTGACGGTTTGACCAATGATGAAGTTAAAAGTCATTTGCAGGTAAATATGAATGCCTATTTTTTCTGTATTCCACACTACACTGTCTGCATGTATATAGTACAAACACACACGCACCTTTGTTGTTGTACCATGATCATTGCTACCCTGACAACCTAACGTACCATTCTGCATTTCCAAACTAACTTTTTCTAATTTTCTTTCTGTGTTTTTTAAAGGAAAAGAAAAGAAAATTCTGATGGGGTTAATTTCCTATTTTGTTAACAGAAATATAGGCTTCACACCAGAAGGCCCAGTCCAAGTCCTCAAACGGCTCCAGCAGCAGCGCAGCTTGTGGTCCTCGGAGGAATCTGGGTCCCACCGGAATATGCCGCGGCGGCAGCTCATACCGCCACCCCTACACTCTATGGCGCTCATCCTACCTCCCATGCTCCGCCGCCGCATTACTGTGCTGCCACTCCTGTACCACAAGAGTTCTACACTGCGGCGCCGACTCAGCCGCTGCTTCCACCGCCTCCGCCGCACCACAACGCTCTTCACCACCTGCACATGTACAAGGCGGCGACACACGGTCACAGCTCGCCGGAATCCGAGGTTCCGGGGGCCGGGGAGCGGTCGGAGAGTATCGAGGATGGGAAATCGGAGAGTAGCAGCTGGAAGGGGGAGAGTGGGGAGAACGAAGGGGAGAGAAAGGGATTGACTGAGGAGAGCAATGGGAGTGAGATCACTCTCAAATTCTAGGGTTTATGATATAACGAGTGTTTTTAGAATTTTAGGGTTTACCTTGCATGCTCTAATCTCGTGCATGTTCATTGTTCAACAAGAATGGGGAAAAAACAAATTTAACCTTAGATGTACTTTTTGCATATATTTCACTCCTAAAGACTGTGCTGCAGAGGGTAAAAAGGGCATAAAAGTGGCCATTTGTTTTGTTTTGCTTTGCTTTGCTTTACTGCGTATGAAATGTATTGGTATAGTAGTGCTATGGAGGGAAGAATTTGATTCTGACTCTTGTCATTTTCTGGGTTACAAATTTGCCCTTAAATTTCATACATAATAACAATGTCCACCACCTATAAAAGGATATTTTTCCATAACTGTTATGGTCTGTTTGGAAGCGGGGCAAGGAAAATAAACTGTTATGGTCCTTTCATTTCCTTAGTTTTCCTCTTTAAACTTCTAAATTAGATTAAAAAAAAATTATTAAAATGTCTACTCTCCATCCAACTAAGCTGTATGAAGTCCCAGTTCGTTAGTCATTAATAACTTCGAGGGACCTTTTGTCTGGGGATTTTTGGACTCCATCGGAGCTAAGGATTCTTTGACAGTTTAATGTAAAGCAATTCTAAATTCTTGTTTTTTATTTTTTATAAATTCTTCTAACTATTAATAATAAAAGTATTATATATCTTTTATAATTTTTAGGATTAAATATATCTATATTTTTCTTTAATACTTGTTTTATAAAAAGGTCCGTATGATTAAGATGGACCTCATTAGTTGCTCATGATTCCTCAAAGTTGAGCAATTGACCAAATTAAATAAAATTGGTAGTACTCATGCAAGGAGATACCCTGCTTGAATTCTGGGATATTGGGATGCTAAAAATATTCAAGAAATGTAATTTTTGCGTTTTTTTTTTCGCTCACTAGTCACTACCAAACCCAGACTTTCGCTCACTAGTCACTACCAAACCCAGACTGGGAGAGCACGATCTCATTCAGATCTGGTTCAAGCTACAGCTGGTGGACTCCAAAGTCCGAAGTGGCAGCACCGAAAACTGGAAGAGTATTATATTTCCAGCTTTACAGTATGGGTCGTATCTTTACTCAAGCGCATTAGTTTGGCTTTCTTGCTTCATTCAGGTTTTGAAAAATCAAAGCGGTATTTTGCTTTTGACATGGGCATAGTATATGATACGACTTGCACTCAATTTTCCTTGGAGTAGAATGTATATAGGATAAATTACCTAAAATTATTGAATGTTTGTCCCCCTAAACAACCAAAATAGACCGGCCCAATCTCTAATTAACCCAAATCAAGCAAATATTGAAGGACAGATGGCAAGAAACATCTGGCTAGTAGCAAGTGCGCCGCACCATGACACCAGCCTGTCAGTTCATAATGGCAATATCCAAGCTATTGGATAAGAAATATCAGGTCATGCAATTCAGTCCAGTGGAGTTTAGAATACCACATGCGGCTTGTTTTTCTAGTGAAATTTATAACAGATTAAGTTACAATGACCAGGTTTACCATCAACTTAACAATATAAACAAAACTCGATGGATGTTATTCAGTAGAAATGAGTAGAGTTGAAAAGGAAAAATAAAAGAAAACAGTTAATCTATCCAGCATTTTTTTCGTCCCCATATCAGATAAGGTATTGCGTGCTCGGTGCTAAAGCCCATTTTAAGTATCAATGAGACAATCTGAGCCTCCGATAGATAAATTACTATCTACCATCAAGACTTCCATTTGTAAGTTGTCCATCCTTCAATCCAACACCATCACCTTCAATCTCTAACATTGCTGTATCAATCAGAGCCTGCAGGCCCAAAATAAAAATATACTTAGCACATCCTACTAGCACAATTTCATCAAAGATAGAGCGCATTTGAAACACGGAGATAGAGAAGAATGGCAAGAAAGCAACTGGAATTTTAGGAGCAACCGAACTCACTAAATTTATAAGACAACACACCAAGCCGGACCATATTTATAAGTTCAAGTAAATAACGGTGAGCAAACATCAGCGATCTTGCAAATCTCAAGAGAAATCTATTTCATCCATTTCCTTGTTAACGAGGAATTCACCTCCTACATTACACGTATTTTAATTTCTCCATTTTTGCCGCTGCAATTTATGGCATAAAACAGTTTTCTTTTGGGTCCCAAGATGAAGCTTAATTAATGGTGACAATAGCTTTAGTTGATGCGTTTCTTGTTCTTCCCTGCCTTTTGTAGGATATCTTATTCTCTACATTTGCACTTCTCTCCCTTTAATAAAATTTTGAAATAAACTGCATATCATTAGTTTCAGAGGGTAAATATCCAATGCAACAATTTAATAAAAAAGGAAAAGCACCCAAAAGAGAAATACCAAATTTGATTTTAAAGATACCACCTCCCTGGAAAAGATAAAAATTAGAAAGAGGCAAAAGCATAATGAAGCAACAGGAAAAAATCTCAAGATATGTCTTTCATATAATTGTACCACATAATGATTCTACATTGACAGACAGAATTCAAGGAAACACAACAATTTGAACAGAAATTTTATAAAGGGAGCATTTGTCACATAAGACTACATAAAATTCATTTAACAGCATGCAAAAAATAAAGTGAAATTGTAAAAATGGTGCCTAAGATCACAATGTATAATGTAATCATTTTAAAAAAAAGATTAATTACTTTTTTAGTCCTTCTAATTTGATCTATGTAATATTTTTATCTTTTTACTTTCAAAAGTTTGCATATTTGGCTTCCCATTGATTTTGTAATGGTATTGAAACAAATAATTTTAAAGTTTAAAAATAAGAAACTAGGTAGAAATTTGATAAAATTTGAAGGAATTTATATAATGTGACATTAGGGTTTGAAAAGGAAAAAATTAAAGTTTTCTTTTATTTTGGATGAAATTTAATAGTTTGGTTAAGGAATCTTAAGTAGAAGATAACTAAATCAATTTAATTTGTACAGATTTTAAGTAAAAAATGAAAATTGTAGAGTTTTAGATAAAAGAAAATCAACGGAGGACCAAATTGGCAAAATTTTAGAAGTAAAATGACCAAAATTGCTCAAAAAAAAAAGGAAACTTGAGGGACCAAAATTATACATGGGTCAAACTAGAGGGACCAAAAATGCAATTAAAACTTAAAATAAACACAGAACATACTTTGCAGTTTCAAATATAAATCAGATTTATAGGGTGTTAAGATGCAAACCTGAAATTCTTTCTCACTAGTTTTAAGTCTTTCGGTGCAATCTTTCACTTGCAGAAAACATTTATGCAGCTGAAGATCAATTACCCATACCCAATGTTAGCAATAACATTCATGAATTTGATAATAGTAGAGACTCCAAGTATCTAATGAATGATTATGACAACTATTGATTACCTTGGTCAACTGCATCTGGTGATATGAAGAGTGTTTCTTTGCATTGATCAGTGCATCCTCCAGTTTCTGCAGTAAATATCTTCTAGATCAAAATATAATACAGAATTGGCATTCAAAGTAAGGACAAGCAATAAAGTATAGCAAACAAGTTCAAAATGTGATGTTTGGAAATAAAAGAGAAGGTACCTTAGATTGCTTTTGTAACTCCACAACATGAAGTCTTTTTTCTTCCAATCCCTCTTCCATCTGAGAAACCTGACAAGCCAAGAAATTCCATTTTCTAGCATCATCAACATTCAACATATGGCAGATGTGAAAATAACATATAAAGGGCTAGAGGACTTGTTCGTTGGAATTGGAAGACTTTTAAAGTAAGTGATATCCTAATTCAGCATTTAGTAAACATTGGAATCCCAGGAAGCCTTTGTATGGATATGTATGCAACCAGAAAATGAAATTGTGAAGAACAAAACATTTGTCATGCTATCATAAAGCAGAATACAAATGCAGACTTGATCATTTGACAAATTTTAATTATCCATTCATGTTAACTCCAAAGAGATCACAAACCTCCTTCTTAAGTTGATCAAGCTGTTGAGTTGACCTCTCTAATTGATCATCTAACTGAAATCCAAACAAGCAATTAAAAACAACAAAAAATGCATCACGATCAGTTCCAATTTCTTACATGCCTTTACGCAATCAGAAGAAGAAATTTAAAAAATGCTCGTATTTTAGAAATTCACACATATGTTAACATTACCTGGTCACTGTCAGCACCATTTGAATCTGATGAACGATCCGTACTGTGTTGATTTGTAACATTCAAACTGTAGGAAGAGCACTAATAAGTCCAGCAGAAGATGCAAGCAACATATGTCAACCAAAGAGGAATGGTTGGGAATTAACTCTGATGTCTAGGAAAATGAAAGGAGATCTTACTTATTGTTTCTCCTAGACTGTTCTTTTCTATCCTCATCAAAACTTCTATCAGGATCACTGGTCCTATCCATCTTCCGGTCTCTGTCCAAATCTAAGTTGTGGTCTCTATCCACATCTCCACCATGCCCCCGGCTGTTTTCTTGTTCATTTTCAGCTCGATCATCCTCTCGACTCCAATCATTATCTAACATGGGTTCTCTTTCTTGATCGTAATCATGCATATGTTCAAATCTTCTACCCCTGTCCTGCTCACGGTCTCTAGACCTATCACGGTCTCGGGCCCAATCACCGCTCCGGTTCCTGTTGTATCCATCTTTATCATTATTATCAAGATCATAATCTCGGTCTCGATCTCTACCGCGATCCCAATCTCCATTCCTCTCATCATTATGATAATAATAACGTTCTCTGCCAAAATTTGATCTATTGCCACGACTCCTTACCCCATTAACTTTAACCACACGCCCGTCAATGGTCTGATTCAGAACAATGATAATTGATATCGAAATATTAAATCCCTCTTCTTTTAAAAAACATGAAAAAAGGATAACAAGCATGCTGAATAAGAGAAATTACATACTCTGCCATTCATGTCGTTGATGGCATCAATTGCTGACCTAGGATTTGTGAAAGTAACAAAACAATAGCACTTGCCCCTGGTGCGTTGGTCATTGATAATCTGAATAAATAAATAAATAAATATCAAACTAGAGGATTAAAATGGAATCCCAATGATTGGAATTGATTATTTGTGAAAGGAATCAAATAAACCCTAACTTGGTTAAAAACCCTAAGAGAGAGAGAGAGAGAGAGAGACCTTGACATCAAGGATTGCGCCATACAAATTGAAGACAGTGCGAATGGTATCTTCGGTGGCGTCGTAGGGGAGACCCCCAACATAAATGGAGCTTTCGTCGTCCATCGTCATTTCCTCTTTTCTGCTATCGATCTCACTTTACTTTACCTTACCTTACCTTTCTCTTTGCATATTATCTCACTTCACTTCACTTCACTTCCTTCCTTCCTTCCTCTCCACTACCCCAATCCTTACTCCGCCAACCCCAACCTTCTATATCACAAAAATTCATTTCAAATAATCTGCTGTTTCTAATTAATTGATAATGCTTTCAAATATCATAAACATACTTCATATTTGTAAAAAAATAATCCTTATATTTATATTTTAAATTAAAGGTGTGAGTGAATCATAATAAAAACATCAATATAAGATATTATACACATCAGCCGATAATAATAATAATTAAACTAGAGATTCATCAATTAAAATTATATTATTGTTATTGTTAATATAATATGATAATATTTTAAAAAATGATGTTTTTAAAATAATATGTAAAATCAATTAAAATGATATTATTATTATTCAAATTATTTGTAAAATTGATCATTATTACAATTGATTAAATATAAAAACAATTTATGTCTACATTAAGTAAAAGTGATTTTAAAATAATTTAGTTTGCTTAAATTGTGAAACAAATTAATTTTATAGTAAAATTATAAAAATGAATATAAAGTTATCTGCATAATTAATTTTAAATTTAAAACAATGAATCATCGAGGATAACATAAAAAATAAAGCTTAATTAAAAAAATTATTTTTAATTATGAGCATAAAAAATTTGTTTATACTAAATAAGTTATTTCTTTTATTAAAAAATTAAATTTATAAGATATTTTTATTATTGTTATAAATAGAATTAAATTGTATGTTTTAAAATTTTATTTAAATAATTATCAAAATTAATTATTTTTAAATAAAGATAAAAATAAGTCAGATCATTTTATAAATATTTATAATTTGATTTGTTTAAAATATAATTTAATTTTATTTATTTAATAAATAGGTAGAAATATGTTATTAAAAGGTTTTTTAAAATAAATAAGTAAAATTTTGATTTACAAAAAAGTTAATTAATTTATTTAAAAATTTATTTATTTTTATATATTATATATTTATATTTATTTTAATATATTACATTTATATAATATTAATATATTTATAAAATTTATTAAATTAAAATTATTAATTTTAAACAAATAAAATTTTAGATAATTTTTTTTTTTATTTTAAAAATAAAATTCAAAAAATTTTATTTAAATAATTTTTATATATTTTTTAAATTTATTTAATAATTTTTTATTTTGTAAACTTTAAGTTTATAAATTTTTTTAACTAATTATTTATACTAATTTTAAATTTATTTATTATTATTATTATAACCTTTTAGTTTGGTAAGCAAAATATATAAGATATTGATAATAACTAGAAATTTATAATAGGTAACATACTTAAACTTAAATTTAGGTTTTAAAATTTACAAATAGATTAAATTTAGATATTTAAAATTTAATTTAATTTATCTCCATCCTTATTTTTAAGTATATACTTGGATAAAATTATTTTCACTAATTAAAATTTGATTTTATTAAAAAAACTTAAAAATATTATTAAAACTTGTTTGAATATTACTCTATAAAAAAGTTTAAACCAGATTAGTTATAATTATAAAGAAAAAAATTTTGTTTAATAAGCAAAATTTGATGTTTATGATTAACTTTTTTAAATTTAATTTCTAATGGTTTATTATTTTTACATTATTTTAATAATTAATCATTTCAAATTTATAAAATTAAATATGAAAAATAATTTTATATTTATTTTTTATAATTTTATAAAAAAATACCACGTTTAGCAGCAATAAAGAAAAACAATATTATTTAAATTGTTTTGTTGTTGACTCTCCGTAACTCAAAGACTATAATTCGTAATTCGTCAAAGAAAGAGCGAGGTACACCGACATTCGGCCCGCTAGACTTGGAAACCTTTCTTTTTTGGGTCATGACCGGAAACGTTGAAAAGAGAAAATTATGGGTATCACTTATAGAAGATTCCTTTTGATATATTCCAATTTTATTTTTTATACATTCTAATATGTTTATATTTTTTTATAAAATTACCTCTCTTTTATATATATTATATCAGATACTTTTATTTATTTATTTAACTTTTTTCACATTTTATATCACATATCTACATTTATTTATATATTTATATTTTTTAAAATAATGTTATAAAATAACTCAAATAATATAATTAAATATTTAGATATAAATTAATTTTTAATTCATACTAATTATCTCTTAATATATCTTTATAATTTTTAATAATTTTTTAAATCAAAATCATGTTTATCAATATATATATATATATATATATATATATATATATATTCAGTTTTATAAATATTTTTAAAGTTAAAAATTTATTGTTATCTTTAAATTTAGATTACTTAATTATATTATTTAAATCAATTTAATTATGCTATTTAAATTTATTTAATTATTTTATTTAAGTTTCAAGGAAAAGATTATTTTATTAGAATAAATAAATGTGTGAAACATAAAAATAGATAAAATAACTAAGAATATGTTCTATAAGATGTGATAAGTATAAAAATAATAAATTAACAAATAAATAAAGATGTAGGATATAGGCTGTAAAAAAATTAAATTTAAAATAAAAGAAAACTTACCATGCCTAAAAAGTAAAGAAATAGATGAGTTAAAAGTAATTGCCTCGTTTATGTGCTGATGGAGTGCGTACTGTTTTGGGTCCAAGATGGACTATTTCTTATTAAGATTGCTGAATAGTATGGGCTTTATATAGCCCGAATAGCAAATTGTTAAAGGGAGGTATGATTCTCGATCAAAATTAGAAAATGGGAGCTATGATTTGTGGAGTAAGGTTTCTGGTAGAGGAAGTGAAGCTATCCGTGACACGGTCCAGCTTCCACCCTTTGCCGTAACCACAGTCCAAAAAACTATCATGTGGCAGCCGATTAAAATTTTTTAAAGTGCCTCCAATTTTAAGTGTGTGCTTTGATGTTTAAGAAATAATTTCCCAATAATTAGTTTAAATATTATAATTGATATATAAAATTGTTTTATACTTCAATATATTAAATAAAATAAATTTGGTCTAGTATAAACAAGAAGAATATACATATCAGGTCCCTAAATTTTACTAGCATTGAAAAGAACTGCACTTCTAGAAAAGCTTGAGTAGTAGAGATAGGTGGTACCTGTAATGAAACTACAACGTTCAAGTGAGTCTTATTTTCAACAAAGTAGCATCACATAAAATAATGCATATCTTTCTTTATGATGTGAATTATTTATATAGAAATTAGAGATGTGGGCATCACTAATAGTTGGGGAAAATATCCCTCTCCGTCATCCTTCTCTTTTTGTTTTTTAGAAATTACATATTAAGCATCAATTAAGGAGATGTAATCGGCTTAGCACTAATTTTATAAGTGCTTTATCAAGTAAATGGTTTGAAGTTGATTTAATGTATTCTTAATTTAAAATAGAAATTTTTAATTTGATGTATACAATTTAAAGAAATATAACAAATTCTAAAAACATTTATTTAAATTTATATTTAAGTATGAAACAATCTTTGTTGAGGGTTTCATATGATGCTAATGACCTATTGTTATAAGGATAAATCTTTTAATAATAATTCTTATCTTTAATTTGAACAAAATTTTGGTGAAGGTATCCTCAATTTAATTATAGGAGTATTGACTTTATTTAAATAATCATTAAGATACTATTATTGTTGATGTGATTTCTAAATTCATAACAAATAATCATTAAGATACTATTATTGTTGATGTGACTTCTAAATTTATAACAAGTAACATTAGTAGAATATATGATGCAAATTTATTATTATATTTTTCTATTTTTCATGTGTTATTACAACATATGATTTTTTTTTCTTCAGTCTTCTTTGCTAATGGAATATTGTCTTCCTTTTATTCCTTCTCTATTATATTTTGATTTTGGCAATGTTCTATTGTCAATTTCTCAAAGTTTGGACTTGAAATTCTTTGTAGTTTATTAATTTTTCCTTCAGTGTTTAATCCTAAGCATCAACCTTTCTTTTAAGTATCTAAGTCTTAATTTTTTTTATGTTTTTTTTTAAATCTATTTAAGGACTTATCATAATTAGTTTTGTCATCTTTTTTTTTTATAAATTTCATGATCCAACAATTTGTTTGAATAGAAAAAATGAGAAATAAGGATAGAACTTATAGTTTGATTGAAAGTTTCTTCCTTTTTTTGCACAATCATATTTTAAAGAAAAATGAAAATTCTATTTTTCTCTAAAATAATAAAATGTAAATAGATCTTTAAAAATATCAAATGATGTCTTTTTCTTTGGTTGATCTTCAAAAGAAAAGTTAGCAAGATATGGTTTATAGAGTTTCACAATTATTTTTTACTTTTTATTTTCTATCATGCTTGTTTGTTTTACTTTTTTTTATCATTATTCCTATTTATTCTTTAAAAGTTTCTACGGGCTTAATTAATATTATTAGTATAGATAAAAATATGGATAATTCTTATGGATATTATAATTTTTCAAGGAATCATTTTAACCAATAAATAAGGTAAAATGATGTTGAGAGTTAATTTTGGAAGGAGCTGAAAGGAGCTTTTATCGATATGCCTCCTACAAGTTTGGTTGAGGATGAGCTTGTTGATTCATACTATTAGATCTCCTCAAATGTAAAAGACAAAAACATTATACTTAATCCATAAGAAGTTGATTACATTTGTAGTGCCATTGTTAGAAATGCAAACATTTGTTGGACCATTTGTATCATCTTCAAAAAGGAACGTGTGAGCTATACTTCCCTTACCATGACTAAAATATTTTTTTTTTTACATATAATTATGTTGTCAAAATCTTATGGATTAAGTTGCCATTAAGGTTACAAGAAAAATTTATTCTTTATTGTCTAAATATTTGTCCAACAAAATTACATCTTAATGGGTAAAAATATATTTTTACTTTCCACCTAATCTACATGACTTACAGCAAACATTAAATTTAACTTTTTTTTCTTTCTCTAATCAAGATTTAGTAAGTTAAAAAACTTTACGAAAAAGCTATAAGATCATCATTAAAAATTTTAAACAATAGCAAACTTCTTTTCAAGAACTATATCAACTCTTATAAATGAAATGAAGTTTAAATTTTTAAAAATTAGTAGGTTAAAAAAAATAAAAATCCAACAAAAATTGTATTCATTTATAGATTAGTTTGAGAAAAAAGTGAGTTCAAATTTCATCTTTAGTAGAAGAGGACCACTCTTCGATGGAAGTTATTTTCTATATTTTTAAAAAATTATATATATATATATATATTATATTTTTTAATATGTAATTAAATTTATTATATATAATTTAATAAATAATTATTAAATAAAATCTTTTATAAAAATTTAATTATTTAATATTTTCAATGCATTAAATCCTCTAATTGTTAATAAATATATATATAAATTATGTATTCATGGATGCATATCAAAAAATTAATATATATCATGTTTTTTTTTACAATTTTTTCTTTTGAGAAAATTTATTTTTATTGCTAATTTAATTTTGCATATATCTTGAATTTATAACTTATATAAAAAATAATTTGCAAACTTTTACCACTTACTTATTTCATTTAATTTTTTGACTTAGCACCGATGAAGAGTTACACTTCTAAGTACATAGACACTGTTGAAAAATTAAAATAAAATTATTTTTCTCATTTTTTAAGTTTTGACATCAATATGCGCGTAAGTTTGAACAAATAACAGATTAGATTTCTTTAAAAATAGGAATGAAGAAGCAAAAGGTATATATGCCATACATTTGATGGAATTTTAATTAAAATAAATTTTTTTAAAAAGTATAACTTACAGTTTGACTGAAAAAAGGGGGATTTTTTAAAAAAAAAAATTAATTTATTTGGTTTAATTTTTTAACAAGAAAAAAAGGGAAATAGAGTTAAATTTTTTTAATTCAACTTTCCGCTTCCGAGAATTTGAAAAAAATAGATTAATTGATTAATTTATATTTTCAATATAAAATAATAATTTATAAATAAAAATAATAAAATAAATTTATTTTAAATTTCTTCTCATATTTTATAAATAAAAAACAAGAGAATTATGTCTTCTTCTTCCCCTTCTCTAAATAAATATGATAAAAATTAAAATCTTTTCTTTCTTCTTCCGTTTTCTCACCTTCCCTTTGTTAAAAAGTTCCTCTTTCTTTCTCTTTTCAAATCAAGCAATGAGTAAAAATTTTCAGGAAAAAATAAATAGAATTATTATTTTTATTTTCCAACTCTCGCTAGTTTGGAGAGGAATACTTTTTACATATAATAAATATATGACGAGTTACAATAATTTTTAAATTTATTCAAATTTTATTAATTTATTTTTATTAAAGTAGTTTATTTGTTTGACTAAATAAATAAATTTGAAATTAAATTTATGCTTACTAAGTACATGATTTAAGTTAAAAAACTGTAAACTTGCATTGATAATTTACAAATATTTTATGTACATGTGTTTTATCCAAATTTTTTTTTATCATTTTATTTATTACATTTGTGCAGAAAATTGTATTTTTATTTATATTATTACTTACCTTACTTGGATGTTCACCAGTGACATTTTGTAGTCTTTTAGTCAATTTCATGAATATAAAATTATATTTATTTATATTTTTCCTTCATTTTCTAGCATAAAATATATGTTAACTATTAATTAAAAATTAAAAAATTTAGAAAAAATCACAAATAAATTAAATGAGTTGAGATCGAATTTTGTATTGTTTAAAACTAAAGGCTAAGGGTTTTTTTATATAATTTTATTCTTTTAACTAAAAAATTTAATTAAAATGCACATCTATGTAATTTTTTAATAATATTATTTAATTATAAATTATTATATTATTAAAATTATTAATTTTATAATAATTATTTAAAAAACTACATCATAATTTTTTAATTAACCATATAAAAATATGTAGTATATCAAAATTGAACTCTTAAATAAATGTATCAAACTTAAAAATTATGTTTTATATTTTCACAGGCCAATACTGAACTTCAAGAACGGGTCTTTGAAGATTGGATTTGATAACCATATAATTGATTTGGTTGTAAATCATAGGTTCAATCATATTTAAAGAGATCCGGAATATTGCATTGGTTTTCAGCTTTCTTTTGTTATAAGATAATAAGTCTAGCATTTAATTTTTCATCTCTCTTCAATTATTTTTTAATTAAAAATATTTTAATATTAAACAGAAAGTTATATAATAAAAAATGAAATATAAAAATAGATTCCAAATCAATCCAAAACTAATAATATATATATGCATACATGAATTATCTTAAAATTAAGTTTAAAATGGGATGTAATTTAATTAGCAGTTAGGTGAGTGCGCTTGCAGTAGCCCATATGGGAGATTGTGAAATGCTAGTTGTTTTGTCTTGAGCATAGGAAGGAGAGAACATTTGTTACCCAATACAAATGGGTGAATTCATAGGCCCCTTAATTTGTAGAATGTACTAGATCAACATTGTGCCATGTCCCACAAGTACTCTGGCATTTGTTGTGTTCTATTCCTTTTTCTTAAAGTGAGAAATGATGAGCATAAAGAAAGGCCAACAAGTTGATGTAATCAATGCAAAGCAAGGCTTTCTTTAACTCCAAATGCAATTCAAAGCATGACATCTACCAGAATGATTGCAAATATGATATGGATAACCACTTGCCTGATACTGAGAGCGATTTTACATATATGCATGTTGCCTTGTTGGTTTCCTTGGTGTAAATCATAGCACAAACTTTACCTATAAAATAATCAGGACAAAAAGTTTAAAAGATCAATGCCTTTAGCATTTGTCCTTTATATGAATAAGTACACCTTTCGTTGCCCTCTTCCGAGTGTAATGACATGATGCTGGTAGGGCTATGGTTTTAAAACTTGATGTTCGAGGCTAATAATGGAAGATGAACTCAAAATAATTTCAATTAACAACATTACAACTTTGCAAAAGGTAGCATGCATAGAGGTCCATTATAAATTAAACACCACAAGTTAATTTAAATCTATAACTAGCCATCTCATAATCATATTACAGTAAAGTAACCTCTGTGTTTGCCCCCTCTTATTTCTGTTACTGCTTTTACTTTTGGCATCTCGAATTATTCTCCACGTCTAACCAGTATTTTTATGTTTATTTACGGTACATGTACTGAAAGATAGTAGGTAAATTCGAGCATAATAATGTTGTGGACAACAGTGAGTTTTTACCAAATTCGATTTGCTATGTATACCAAGTCTACAAGTTTTCATTATCAAACTTCTGCAGAATCTGCACCAACTGTCTTTACATCAAAGAGGAGTTCGGTGGGTGTGTCTATACATTCATGTCTCTCGTATAATGTTATTTTATGTGAGCGTAAGAAAAATCAATATCCACACATGAATTATTAAGATTTTTTTTTTTAAAATATGTTGTCATTTAAAACAATTCATAATTACTTCAAAAACTCACATAACTTATAACTTATGTATTTTAATATTAACCAATCATTATAAAATTTAATGATTAATATTTAATTTTTTCATAAAATAGATCCTTTTATTTTATGCATCTTATATATATATATATAAATTTTTTTATATCAAATATTAAATTTTAATATTTATGTTATTTAATAATTTTTTTATGAAATATGAGATTTACCGATTAACCATTAATTTAAAAATTATATTTATAAAATTTTATAAAAAATAAAATTTTTATGACTGTATAATATATTATTAAAATATAAATAAATATTAATTGTTGAATAATATATTTATTAATTTTTAATTTATTCAAAATTATATATATATATATATAATAGAGAGAGAAAGGAAGAGAGATAATTATTTGGTAGAAGATATCAATTTTAAAAATTTACATCAACTTCTCTAATTAGTTAATGGTGGTGAGTTAGTGACATCGTTCGATTTCTGTAGACTTCACCTTCCGTTGGTACGGATAACCGAAGAAAGAAAAAACACTAAATTAAATAATAAAATTTAAATTTATAAATTTTATAATCAAATAAAAAATTCAACCGTTATTTATATTATTTAATTTTTATTTAAATTATTCGAATAAAATGAAAAGAATAAAAAAGTTATAGATAATGATGTATTTTTTTATTTAACTGAACAAAAGTAAGAAATGTTGACTTTTAAAAATATTTTTATTTTTTAATTTAAATTTTATTATTTACTTTTTCTTCCTTCATTTTCTTTCCTTTTTGTACCAAAAAGTTAAAGTATAGATTGGAGTTTGTGTCTGCAACTTTTTTTTTTTTAATTTTCTGAAAAAGATAATTTGTTTCCTAAATTTTGAGCAATTCAAATATACAATAAATTTGTTTCACAAGTAATTCTTTCGTAATCATTTTAACGAATATTGATACATTATTAAAATATTTATATTTTAATACAATAAACGTGATACCTTGTTCACTAATCATTTCATAAAGGTAATTAAATAGTAATATTAAAACGTTGTACATTAACTGTATATAAAAATAAATCATTAAAAGCATTCCATCCGTAATTAAATTGGTCATTGTTTGAAAGCAAAAATAATAAAGGATCTTGAATATGGATTACGAGAAAGTTAGGAGGCTTAATTTACTTTTGTTCAATTGACTAGCCAGGAGACCAACAAATATGCAAGTATATATATATATATATATATATATCTTAATTCTTATATGATCACCAAAGCAATGATCAACCACTATTCATCAGCTAATACAGAGGTGCCTCAATATCCTTGATATACAAGGGGAAAAGAATGTCGATGAAAAGGAAAAAGATTAGACGTTAAAAAAACCATTTTGATGATTTGTCTAAAAAGTAAGGATGATGATTAGATAAAAATTTAATGGATAACCATAAAATTTACCCATAATCAATAAGATATTTATTTTAAAATGAGTTTAGGTCTAAGTATATATAATTACTTACCTACAAAATTTTGTAGATATAAGTAGGATTTTCAAATACGAACTATTCAATCCTAATATCTCATAATATATTTATTATATTTTATTACTAAATTTTGAAAGTTTTTAAAATATTTTTCAATTAAGTTAAATAATTCTATTTGCATTGCTTTATATTTAGAATGGGTTTTTAAGTATTTTGTTCTCTTAAGTTAAATAATTATTTTTAATCAATGTTTTTTTTATTAATTTCTTATGATTAATATTAATATTAACATCATAATAATATTCGCGTTTTACTAGCTTGTCAGATACATGCATAGTAAAAAAAACCCATATTTAAATTAATGAAATTGAAAATAATGAGTCAACCTTACAACTTGGCCGTATCTTATTTTCGATTTGACATTAATAATACTATTATTTATATTGGTTTGTTAATCAAATTTGTTTTAATTTTTTTTCATGAAATGATTTGATACTATGATTTTGATAATATGCATAAATATAGAATAAAATTAAATTTATTCACCATTAAATAAAATTCAGTTAGAATATTGTCTAAAAATATAATTTCTTCTTCTATTTTTTATTTCAGAATAAAATATAGATATCTAATAAATAAGAATACGGGTATTGAAGTTATTATTTACACGAGAATGTATGGGGATATAAGTTTTGTTTTTCCCAAAAAATTGTAGATACGAAGGCAAACATAATAATACTCTATCCATTTTCATCCTAAAGTAGTTCATAATACGTAAATGGCTTTTACCCAGTACAAAAGTTAATGATCCTTTTTTAATTAAGAGACAAAATGCTGGATTAGAATTGAAACCCTATTGGGGGTAATATCAAACCCCCATAATCACTCAAGTACTGCTTTGAACAAAAGAGCATCTAAATCTCTGTTATCGTGAGATTGATGGATCCCTCGATAATCATTCTCACCTTTATGGACATGCATGCTCCTTTTGATTGTAACGTTTTGTCAATCATTCTCACGGTTTGGTGGGGCAAGCTATGTGTAACATTCCACAACCTTTTAAAAGAAACACAATGATTTTTCCATTTGACTTCAAAAGTGCCAATGATATTTATTCTTTTTCCTGTATAATTTCTGTCAATTTTCATTTGCCAATCCATTTTATTAGATATTTTTAATACGTTTTCAAGATCTTTTTTTCCTCACTAGTGATCATTCATCTCTCACAAATCCTATTACAGTTTCATTTTTCCGGTTTCACTTATATTATTAATCACCCTATTTCAAACAAATTTGAACTTGTATGCTATTTTTACGTCATCATCTTTCATTATATAAATCTGTCCAACCTTAAAAAGGATTCACATAATCGCAAAAAGGAATTTCCTTTTACTAAAATTACATTAATTTTAAAGTTAAAGAAAATTGATTTTATTTTTAAATTATTAAATTTAATTATTATGGATGTTAAAATCAATTTTAATTGTAAATTTTAAATCTATTGTATATATTTTTTTATTTTTTATCAGTTTATTCAAATGAAAAACATATATTCTTTTTCTGTAGATTATAGATATTTTTTATAGGTGATAATATTGCTAAAGTTAGTAATATTCACATAGTAATGGGCTTAGTTTTTTTAGTGATATTTCGTTCATACATAAATTTTAAAATTTACTTAAATTAAATATGTATCATTTAAATTAATCATTTGATGATAAAAATATACAAATTTAAAAATATAATTAATATTATTAATTTTTTAAAAATATTTATTATTATAATTTTTATACATATCTCTCTCCATTTATTATTATTATTTTATTAATTATAAAATTTTAATTAAAAATAAATAATTTACATTCTATTAAATCTTTAAATAGATAGACATATAAAGTTACTCTAATGATAAAAGATTAAAACTTAGAATAAAATTTTTATGAATATTCTAGTTTTGAATATTATTACTTTTATATTATAAAAAATAGATAAATATATAAAAAATTTAAAATAATAAATATAAAAATATTTTTTCAACTAATAATCAAGAACCAACATTCTTTTAAAATTGTGATAAAATATAAACATTTTATCACTTCAATTAAATTGTCTTTTAATAATAACTTACCTTAGGTTAACCTTTGTTAATATTTTTTTTAATAAAAATTAAATTATCACTATAAATATTATAAACTTATATTAATATTAACAAATAATTTCGTTAATATAAAATATTAACATATTCTATCCATACATTAGATATTATATATTAGTATACACTTTTAAAAACTATATTAATAATTTAATTTTTATTAGATAAAATTTATACTAATAAAATTTATCCTAACATTTAATAATTTTTTTTGAATGAATAATAAAATAAAAAGAATAAAAAGGAAATATGAGGATAAAAATAAAGTAAAAGTAAAATTAAAAAATGTGTTAATTTGAATCTATATAAAATTAGGAAAAAAATTAAAATAAAAGCTTCATTTATTTAAAAATGATTGAAAATAAAGTAGAAAAAATGAATTACATAAAAAATTATTTATAATAATTATAAAAACTTAATTTAGTAAAAAAATTATTTTAATATTTATATTGATAAATTTTTAATTATATATATATATATACAATATAATTAAAGAAAAAGAAATACTCACACCGCTCCCCTCTCTTTTGTTTTTCCATTTTGAAAGAATTTTTTTAGTAGATTCCATTAAATTTTTATTTTTTATTTATTACTTTACCTAAATAAAAAAATAAACAAATTTTTATCCTTTTCTTATTTTTCTAAATTATTCTATTCAAAATTGGTTAATACTTAACCAATTAACCTGTATTATGTAGTCTCCTTAAAACTAAAATTTCTTTTTCCTCATGATCTCTCTTTTTTAAGGCCAAATTAAATCGGTAAAGGATGTATTTAGCATATATATTTCATCAAGCAGAATTAAAATATTTTAATAATTTTTAGTTAGCTAAAATGTATTGATAATCTAATTCGAAGTATGCAAATATATCATCAGGGAACTCTCTGGCTTACGTTAAGTTTCGTCTCTTCAGAAAAATTATTGAATGATTCGACATCATGACGGTTTCATAATTTTGATCATTTTTTATATAATACGCATCCAAGTTTTATAATTTACAAAATAAAAAATTAATAAAAATCAGCAACATGAATACATAATAATTTCGGACTATAAAATAATTCCTCTTCGTCTAACCCTAAATCCTGCACGTTATTTCTTCTAAGAAACATCCTTTTAAAATAAGTTTAAAGGAGAAAATAACAGAATAATTGGTTAAAATTTTTTTTACACATATTCATAATAACATACATGTGTTTATATTTAGATATAAATTGTTGAGTCTAATTTTATTTTAAAATATTATTAAATAAAATATATAAATGAATGATGTTATTAGTATGTAAAAATATGAATATAGAGGTTTAATTTCTTACTCTTATGAAAAAATATTTTACCAACATATTTAATAGCTGTACTTTAATGTAAGAATGGTGTTGCCAAGAACAAGTTAAAAAAATTTAATCTATTGAGAAAAATGTTATTAATTCAATTTTAATACTAGATAAATTATGTCAATTTTAATAAAGTTATCTAAATTTATTTTTTTGGTAAAATAATTACAATCTATTTAATAAAACTCATTTAATTCAATTAAATAATAAAGAAAATATTATAAATAATTAATCATAACAATATTTAAAAAATTATATTATTAACAACTCTTATATTCTATGGTTATTAAGTAATATATTCATAATTTCTTTCTCATCCTTGTTTTCTTACTATGTTAGATTTTCTTATCATGTTAGGTTGATAATAGAAGAATAATTTTTTTTCTTATCTTCATTAAAAGATTTTATATTGGTTAGAAATATAGGTAAAATATTTGTTCGAATATTTTTTATTTTAAATCATTTTTTGAAAATAAGTTAAATTTGATTAATTTTTTTCTATTTTTTTAAAAATAAATTAAATTTGATTAATTTTTAATAATATCAGAATATGTCTAATTTAACAGAAGAATGAACTAGTTGTAAAATATAAAATAAAAATATATTAAAATATTTTACATCAACTAAAAATATTATTATAGTATTTTTCTATAAAACTTAAATAACTTTTTACGTGGCCTAATTTTCTAATAACCGTAGTATGAAAAGAAGAAGAGCATGATAATTACTATTAACTTTAGAAATTAGAAACTTGGGTGTAACAATTTTTTGAAATTCTTTAATTAAGTGAGAGATGAAAATAAATGTATCATATAGGAAACTCTTGTGTGAATAATGATAATTGCATATGTTTTTTCTTACATCTTCTACGTAAGGTTAACTTAAAGGACTTCTATTGATAATGCAGCAAAAGGGATGGATACAAGGGAAACGCCCTTGAATTGAGATAAAATAGCTTTAACTCGAAATAATGATTATCGTAGTTGTAATCACCTGAGTGATTAATTCTGAAATATTTATTTTGGACAAAATAACGACACCGAACTATTTTCATCCTAGTTAGACTTGACTTGATATATAAAATTGAGAAAATATAAACGTACATCTTCACATCTGGATATATTCTAATGTAAGCTGTTATTTTAAAATAAACAAAATGAAAACTGTTAGATTGAGATTTAATTAAGATATTGATAAATAGATTTTATTGTTTGGCATGTAAGAGAATCTGGACTCACAATAAAATTAACTAGTATCAAGCTAGGATAGAGATGATGAATCAGCAGTGTAATTACCCCAGCTACTCTATAATGTTATTTAACTAAAATAAAGATTTAAAATAATAAAAAAGAGATGAGAAAGAAATGATATATATATATATATATATATATATATATTTGTGGAAATAAAGGAGAGTGGGGTGAGGGGAGGCCCTCGTACGCAGTGCCTAGCTTAATTGGTTTGTTCCTTTATAAAAGTTCGACCCAGCGATGCACATGTGCTTCACCACCTCTTCCTCCTCTCTTTCTTTCTCACTTTACTGACACATAGTCCCCGGAATCTCAAATTCCGACCGGTCATATTTCCGTCAAACAAGCTGACACACTCTCTCTTTCCCTCCTTTAAATCTTTCTTATATATAACATCTCTTCTGTTCTTTATGCAAACCCATACCAATAAAAGCAGAGCAACCCTTCCCACTTTGCAGTATACCACACATCACTTTCTTTCTCTTGTGCGTATTTATGGAATCTCACACCTTAATTACTATTTTTATATCTCCTACCATCAAATTTCTCCTTTCTGCATTTATTCTTTTATAATACTATTATATAATCTAACGTTTCTTTTATGCTTCCCAAAAGATAAAAGCTACAATTCATTTTCTTTTTTCTTTTTTTTTTCCCTCGCTTTTTAATAATCAGTGGCACGCTTTCATGCTCCAAAAAAGCCCCTGTCAAAACTCGTTTCTCTTTTGAAGCTCCTTTCTTAAAGGTAGTGAACACTGTTTTCTGAGAGCAGTGTGGTCTTTCATACATGTTTTATCAACCGCGATAAAGGAAGCATTCATTCCCCAAAATCTATGTTCCTCCACCTTGCTTTTGTTTCTTTCCTCTTCCTTGCACTCTATGTTCCTCCCTCTCACATAAACTCTCCTTCATTTTTTCCTCTAACTAATTCCTTTGCAATTTCTCATAAATTAATTTACTAAGGTGATGCATTGATTAACTCTATGTTTTAATTTAACTTCTCTGCTTTCTCATAAATAACTTTAAAAACTTGCTTTCTCATCTACTAGAAAGGAACTTTGGATTTATAATTGGAAGCAATACCTGCTTGTACATGTAGTTTTACCTATAACCTCTCTTTCAGCTTTGGTTCAGACTTGAGAGCTATAAAGCTAGCAAAATAGCTTCATTGCTTCACAATTCCATGTCCATGTGTTGTCCGTGTCTTTAAAGAAGCTAGTCTTGGAAATTAACTTTAACATGACAATTACTTTAAATGTAATGTCACACACACACACACACACTAGCTATGTATGGGAGCAAAAAATAATTAAAACCACTGCTAGCGCATGCGGCTAAACAAGAGTAAAAAATAATTTGGTGACCTACGTATGTTTTAGTTAGAGGCTAGGGAACTGCATTTCATGCTAATGTCTTTCAAGTTTCAATCCTTAATTGAAAGTCTGTTTGTTATAGTATTGTCCTTTTACAGTATTATGTATGTATTGGAAGCAGGGAGGTTGAGTTCATAGTTCAACTTGGCGTAGTTGGAAGTCACAGAAACAGAACAGTGAGAGACATTAAAAGCAAAAGCAGAAGTTATAACAATCCGCACCGCACGGATATCTGCAAAAGATACATGGCGTAAGGCACAAGGTTTGCTTTTCTACTAACTCCTCTCACCCTTCTTTCACATTATATATATATATATATATATATATATATATATATATATATATATATATATATATATATCTTTTAGTTCAAGTTTAAACATTTCTTTTATAAATTTTGCCACTCTAGCTACCTACATGCCTCGTATGTTTCTCCCAAAGTTCTTAATAACTCGAGAATTAGTAACACACTTCTGCTTCTATGCATGATTCTATTCAATCGGTGCTCTTTTTTTTTTTATTATTTTTTGGATTGGATGTGTCCATGGCTGAGTAGGGTTTCACCTTGTTATGATTGCAATACCTGTCCACTGTATTATGCTGCATTTTAGTTAGGTAGAAGCAGGGCACTGCTCTATTAATCACAGCTTTTTATATATAAATGTTGTTATATAATCTTCTTACATATTCTTAGATTATTTTATAAAATTAATATATTTATTATTATAAAAATATAAAAATTATTTAATAAATAGAAAATTTTGAAAATTTAAAAATTACCATAAAGTGTAACAATCCGTTCTTTTCATAATTTTTAATAATTATTTTTAACCGATGTTTTTATAATAAAGAAATGTACTTTTTACTATAATCTTTACTACACAAAATCTGTGAAAATATGCAATTAATGAGAATCGTGTTTTTTTAGCACTTTCCAGAAACTATACACTTCTTTAAAATATACCCGAAACATCATAAAATTAGTTAAAAGTATAATTTAGTATTAAATACGCGACACATTTATATGTAAAGGTATACTTTAAAAAAAATCCTACATATAAAGGGATATTTTAAAAATTTTACATGCAATTCATAATTATTTTACTATTTTATGACTATATAAAATGGACCTCGCTAACTAATACTATAGTTAAAAAATTAAAAATGGAAAATTTTCATTAGAAATTACATTATAATACATTAAAAATTACCGTAAATATGTATTAATAATATTTTTTAATAAAAATCTCATTTTTAACCTTTTATTCTGTATTTTGAAGATACTGGTTAATATTTTCTATATAAAATTTAAAGTAGATCCTTGAATAAGGTTACTATATTAGTTTTTCAAAAAAGAAAAGCTACCAAATTAATTGCTCAGACAATTAACGTATCACCCTATTTATCCTTATGAAAAAAAAAGTGACATGATTTATTTTTTTTGGGTAAATTTTATTCTTATTTAAAAAAATATGGAAATGATGATAAAAATAACGTACAAATGTCATTATTCTTAAAAATCTTCGTACTCTTGTACAGATAACAACTAGTTAATTGGGAAGTTGTTTGCTACCCTACCAACAGGACACACCCACAGTGGTGGATGTGTATGTAGGGACACTGCAAGGTGGTGATAGAGGGGGCCTTAGGGCATGCTGTCATCGATGCAGTCTTGTTTCTTGTCATTATTAATCATACTTTGCAATGCTTATTTACTTAAATCTTTTTTTTAAATTATTATTTTTAACAAAATTTACGAAAGTTTTTTTTTTTAAATAATAATTATTTCTCTTCAAAAATTTGTAACACACAGAGCTGTTTAGTTGGGAATTTTTCGGCCCCGTTCAAGAAATGGCTTTGGTAAATCCCGATTAACCCAAATCCAATCCAATTCGAAGCAAAATAAATAAGTTAATTTAGATCTTCAAGTTAAATCGAATAAAAAATGTTAATTCTATCAAATTGGATCAGATTTTGAATCCATCATCCTCCAATTAGATCCAAATAAAATTATTATTATTATTATTGTTATTTAAGCATTAGTTTTTTTATTTATTTAAAGACTTGGCTACCTAGTTTATTGTTAGTTGGAATTGATTCAATTAAAATTATAAATTAATTAAATCTCATTCCATCCAACCTAAGCCGTCAACAATCATATTTAGGAAGAGACAACATCACTGTTGTTTATTTGACAAATACGTAAAATTAATTTTTCTAAAATTAATTTTATCAATTTTTTAATTAATTCTAAATTAAATAATAAAATAATAATAATAAGTGATTCATTCAAATGATATATTTTTAATTCAAATATTATGTACGGAAAATTTTTGTTAAAAAATGAATTTTATTACATTGTAGATATTTTTAACTTAAATAAAATTATTTTTTTTAAAAGGGTTATGTGTGATCTAAAATAAAATTAAATGATTAAATGGGACCTATGATAGGGTGAGTGGCGTGACCTGATCTCATTATATCCCCTATGTTTTGGTATATCCTATATCACAATATCACATGCTGAAAATACCCATAGCCCAATGTCTACCTCAAGAGGAAATAGAAGAGGGCATATTTCGAATTGGGGCCCTCAAAGCCCCTACAAAAGGATGGCCTCTTTGGTTTATTCTACCACCAAATTTGGTATGTGCAGGACTTCATCTTCAATGAGTTGTTGGCTCTTAGATGTAAAGTTGCAATTTTAATTAAAAATTAATGCTTAAAATTATCATAAAATATATATGTATATCTATAATAAATTATAAAATCATTAAAATTATTATATTGATTTTTTCTAATCAATAGTTAGAATTTTGTATGTTACCATCTAAAGTTTACATTTCTTATTTTAGAGGGAAATCATGGTTTAGTTCCATTTATGATTTATGTTATAATGTGCTGATTTTGGTGGGAATATCTATTTTTGCGTTGGAGTGATATTTGTGAATTTGGTTAATTTTGAAATACAGTTGATAGAAAAGCTGGTCCGATCTTAAATTCGTTAAAATATAGCTTTAAATTATAGGTTAGAATTGACTTTTAAATATTTAATTAAAAATTTCATGTTTTAAGTTATTATAACATAAATATATAATTATAATAGATTATGAACTCATTAAAATCTATTACATTAATTTTTATAATCAATAGTTAGACTTGGAATTTTATGTTACTATCTAAAGTTCACATTTATAGTTTAGAGAGAAACTCATGGTTTAGTTCCATTTATGCTTATGTTATAGTGCGCTGATTTTGATAGGAATCTTTATTGTGCGTTGGAATGAGCTTTGTGGCTATGGTTGATTTGAGTTTGAGGTAGAGTTAATGAAATAAGTCAATTTAGTTTTAAATCTGTTAAAATATAAAATTAAATTTTAAATTACATGTCTAAATGATTTAGTCTATTTCAGCATAAGAGATTAAAACCAGGCTTATGTGTCTGAATAAAAAACAATTTATTTAACTTGATAAAGTTCAAAGTCTACATTAAATTGACTTAAAGATAATCAGATAATCCATTTTTTTGCATCTAATTATGAGGTTAAGGAGATGGTGCTGAATAGTATAAGCAATGAAATACTGACAATATATGTGATATGCTAATTATCCGTCAACAATAACATATTGACAGCTGAATTTACAATTTTTATTTTAAAATTTTAATAATATATTTGACTTAACTTAAATTTAGAGGGATATTAATGATTTATTTTTAAAATAAATTATTGACAAGTTAAAAAATTGAAGAATTTTTTTCAAGAATATTAGTTTAAAAAAAAAAAACTAAACTTACCCTAAATTATTAGTTCATTTTAAGCATGTGCTATGCAGAGGGTGGTCTGGATTGTTTTTTTTTTGTTTTCTAAAATAAAAATTTATAGCATGTTTGATAAAATAATTATTTATTTTTGAATTTATTAATAAATAAAAAAATTAAATCAAACACAATTTTTAAAAATCTAACAAGCATAGTGACTAAATCTAATCTTTTATTTTATTTTTTTATGCCCGTTTTGATCACACTGTCAGCGTTGAGAGATTTTTTTTTCTTTTAAAAAATGGGTTTTGAAGTCAAAATTATTTTAAGATTATAGAATTTGAATTTTAAAAAAATATTTTTCATCGATGCATCTTATGAAAAAAGAGATATATTGTTTTTACAATAATTTTATTTTAAAATTTATATAATATATTTTTTATATTTTTATTATATCATTCGTTAAATCTTATTTCTTTCTTAGTTATATTGTTTGCTATTAAATAATTATATCATTTCTATACACAAAATTTGTTAAAATTTATCGTAACTTAATATTTGATAAAAAAAAAAGATAAATAACGAGAAGGTAAGTTTTGCCCTTTATGTGATACAACAGTCGTGGATTAAATTATGAATAATTAAAATATATTTATAATATAAATAAATTTTAATGTTGTTATCTAATTATAAATTTATATTATTAAAAACAATTTTTATAATAATTATAGTTTAATATTTTGTAATAGTTTGAAATTATATATATATAGTATAATTAAATTACATCAGATGTTAAATTTAGTAAAATGATATTTTTAATAATTTTTATTAAAAAATAAATTCTCTATCAACTTAAAAAATTATACATAATATAAAAATTAATTAATATCTTATTTTCAATTGTTATAAAATGTTATGTTAGTTAAAATATAAATAAATTATTATTATTAAATTATATATTTGTAAAGATTTAAATTATACCAAATTCTGTATATATAATTTTCATATTAATATAACATAAATTAATGATTAAATTAATAAAATAATATTCTGATTAAAATTAAGTTTAATTTTGATATATTATAAATATAAAAATTTTATATTATCAACCAATTAAAAATTATAATAAATATACCTTTCGAAATAATTATTACAAAATTAAACAACTTTCAAATATATGATAAATTATAATTTAATAATAATATATTTTTATACATTAACCGTATAATATAATTAATTTTTAAAAGATCTTAAAATTTTATTCACTAAATTTTAACATCTAATATAATTTAATCTTTATGAAACAAGTCCACAGATTACGAAAAACAAAAACCAATCCCAATCATTAAATGTGCAGGAGATAGATCAGTAAACCAATTGAATTTTAAACTTGCGAATCATATAGACACATTCATTCGTATTAATGTTACCTAAACTCAATGAGCATTCATGAAAAATGGGTGCTAGCAGACTGCACATCCTAAACCTTTAAATTATATATGGAAATATTGTAAAAAATCACCTTAACGTCCTTTGCAAATATGCACTTTTAACTTTAATTTTAGGCTCATTTATTTAATTTTTTTAAAAATTTAATTTAAAAATATAAAAATTAATTTATGTTTTAAAATTTTGAAAATTAAAACTTGCATTTTGTTTATTTACTATTATGAAAAAACAATAATAATTTCAGGTTTTATTGGAAAGTTATTCAAAACAATTTTTTAAAATAAACCCTAGTTTTTTATATTCTGATTTCTTTAAAAAATTTAAACAAATAATTACAAAATCTAAGAAATAATTTTTTAAAAAATATAATTTACTCACAAATAATCTTAAACAACCCCTTTTATTGTAATTAGTTCTTAAATTTCAAGTATTAGTACAACAGATTCATCAACTAATTAAGTGTGGTTAATGATTTATAATTAATGATATATATTAAATCTCAATCATCGATTAATATTTTTATTAAGAACATCACGTTCCTTAATTATTTTAACCTTTTAGTAATAAAAAACGAAAAAAAAAAAAAAACAAAATGACCATCATCTTTCCTACATCCTGAACACCCGCTTTCCTTCTTACATCATTTTCCAGTTTTAAAGGCTGACCATGATAGGCTAGTAACAATTTATTCAATACTAAGATATTATTAAAATTAATTAAATTTATAAATAAGATAATAAATATTTTTATTATTAATAATTCATGTTATATTATATTTATAAAAAATAAAGAGATAACTTTTTAAATTGAATATGAATTAAAAAAACAAATTATTAAAATTATGAGATATTTTTTTATTAATTTTATATATCAAGACCTAAAATTTAAATTAATATTAATTTAAATTACAATAATTTTAATTGTAGTGTATTTAAAAAATAAAAATTTTAAATTTATTACAGTGAATCGTTGTTTAAAATTAAAATAAAATCAATCTCTGAAGGAAATAAAAATTATAAATAAAGATATGTTTAATGGATAGAAAAATTATGCAATTTAATAAATATGTGAATAGTTTTAAAAAAAAAATTTATCTAAAAATAAAAATTATAATTTAATATATACTGACAAAAAAATTGTGTGCTAACTATTACGTACACATATTTCATGTGCTTTGTTTACTGGTAACTTGGTCACGTGATATTATGAAGACAAGTACGAGGTGGGTGAAATTTGGAAAAAATTATTGTATTACTATTATCTAGAATTATCATGTGTCTATTTCCTCCATCAATTTTCACATAACATGTAATTAAGTTTTATTAATTTTTTAATTACAAAACTTATTCATATATAATGTGGAGATTGGCCAAAACTATAAGATTATAATAATTTCTTGGAATTTTGGGGATGTCGGGTGCATGTGCTAGATTTGTAATATATAGCTTGATAAGAAATGGTTTTGTCTTCATATTTTTATCATAATAATAAAGATTTAAAGTTAAACAGAATTGATTTGGAATTGTTGGATAATTTTAAAATATATAAAAATTTATTAAATATATATATATATATATATTTTATATAGATCATATACTTTTTTATTAAAAAATGCAAGTTCTCTAACATTAAAACAAACAAGTCCTTCATGAAAGAGATAGAGAAGCATGAGTCTGAATTTTATTCTTGAAAATTTTAGAACCCTTATGGTATCTTCTCCTTTTGATCTCTTATTTTACCCTCACTTCTCTAGTTTTTTTTTTCTAAGTTGAATAGAAAAAAAAATGACAATATAAGGAGAAATACAATGTTGACTCTAGTTATGTATATCCTTTTGTTTTTTATTATTTACAAAATAAAAGTAATAAGTTAATATTATTTTTAATAGAAAAATATTTAGTAATAGTTGATGAGATTTAATATTAATCAAATACTCCTAAAGTTAATTGTGAAAAAGGAAGAACTAGAGTTATAATGGTTTTTTAGTCTCATAACAAGAAAGATGAAAAAAAAAAGCTCAACAAAATATTAAAAAATATTGATGTAACTAAAATATAAAAGTTAAAGTTGAGATAGGAATTGAAGAAGTTTGCTTTAAATTTTATATTATTATAAATAAATGGCATGTCAAACGGAGCACATCCGATCTTGTTGAAATGTAAGGGTTCTTGAAAAACATATTAAGTTAATGATTAGATTAAATTGTGAAGAGTTTGCATGGAATGGACTTTATTAACATCCACAAATTGAAGAGAACGAGGTTTGCAGGTAGGGGTCCTCCCTAGTGGAGAATTTTACAGCTTAGATGTGACAAAGTTGGAAGAAATCACATTGACCAAAGAAGCAGTCAGAGAGCTTCGGCCACAACATCGATATGGAAATTAATGCCTCTTACCAATCCATTAAATAAAAAATATTATTTATTTATAATCCAATTGATTCAACAATTATATATAATCATAAAAGGGAAGAAAATGTGAATGTGAAGGCTTTATTGAAGGCATAATGCGTTGGGTGGTTTGAAAAAATTGACATGGGGTAGCGTAGAAGATTTATATTTTGTTGATAAAATGTAAAATTTTGAATGTTGTATCTGTGGTGTGAAGGGAGTGAAAGGGACAGGACACATGATTGTTCTTCGTGTCTTTGTAATGATCCCAAATAGTTGAAGAGTGTTACCATCACTTCTACCATTCTCGGCTATCCCTAGTTCCCTCATCTCCCATCCAAAAGACCAAAAACAAAGAGAAAAGGGACAAAATCCAATTTGTTTTTTTGGGCAGGCATAGCATAGTTTGCAGCATTTACCCTTTAGGTGCACGTACAACTGACATTAGCATATGCCATTTGGCTGCCATCCATTATGGCAAGTTCATGCATTACCATTGCACATACACTGTTCGGATATCTAAGCACAATCAAGCTTCAATTTTTGTTTGACTCTTTGCTTCCCTTCCTTTTTTCTATGCCTCTTGTCTCTGCTACCTTCTTTGTGTTCTGTAGTGACTACTGAGTCTGCTTTAGGGTCCCGTTCTGTCACTGTAATTCAACTTGGGATGGAGTTAAAGTCCCTTTTGGTCGCTGAAAAGGGGATTTATACTTGCAATCTTACAACCTGTCCTACCATGAACTTGGAGTAGGATCAAATTCAAATAAATTTAGATTCTCTGCTGGTAAGATTGAAAATAAACGAAAATAATTTTGATCAAATGTAAATATATATATATATATATATATATATAGAGGAAATTCAATTCAAACATACCCTGCTACTTTTGGGACCACCTAGTGAACTAAATTAAAGGCCCTTTGAAGTTACAGTACTTACACCCCACAAATAATTAAGTATAGCAGCACGAACATTTTATCTCGTGTACAACATCTTTGGCCTCCCCTATATATTCAGCCTATCATATGGTTGTGAGCTTATGGAACAATTAAAATTTTTTAGTGGTGGTGGTGTTGTGGAGAAAGTTTTTATTATTATGCCCATAATCATGAAAGAGTGGTAAGACAAAATAAAATTAGGCCATCACATGCTGATATATTGTTCCAAATGGCAAGTAACATTGGTCATTAGAATTTTGTAGGAGATTGTGGGCTGTTTTGCATGTATGCATGTCACTTTATTATTCTCTCCATCTTTTCACTTTCAGTTTCAGAGAATGTACAGCGCCTAGGAGAAGATGAAACACTGTCGAGATTTGATGCCATGCCATACCTTTCTTCTTCTTTTATTTATTTATTTTATTTTATTTTATTTTTATTTTCCCTTCTTTTCAGCATTCAGCCATTACAAGGCTTCTTCTTGCCTTTCCCACTCTTGTACTTTCTTTAACTCTTGTTTTCCTTCAAGACAAGTGCATAAGCTAAGCTATAGTTCTCAGTAAAAACGTGGAACTTGTTTTGCCATAAACCGTTCAGTTTGTCCCTATTGGAATCTCTCATCTCTCTGTTGTCTCACTCTACTTTGAGATAAAAGTAAAAGTTCCTTCCTTATTTTTTTTTCAGAACTAGTTGGCAAGTGCAATGAAGGATCCAACAGAGGGTGAAGTGAAATCTAGGAGGGCTCTGCAGAAAACCAAAGACCTTAGAAGAAGGGATAGAAAAAGAAGCCAGTGCAAACAAGAGAAATTGCAAGAAACAAGACTTGACTCACAACTATGTTCTTTTGCTTCTTGCAAAAGTCTTGCATTTCCTGCTAGACCTGGTTATGGCCAATTGGGGACAAAGTGTGTGGTCAAAGCTAATCACTTCTTGGCAGACATATCAGCATCTGACTTGAGCCATTACAATGTAAGTATAACCTTTTGGTAAAATGAAAATTTACAACAAATTGATGCAGCTTTTTGAAATGGTAAGCTTGGTGAAATCCAAGAAACTATGTATTGACAGACTAATAATTTGATTTGTGAAGGTTAAAATAACACCTGAAGTTACTTCTCTTAAAACAAGCAAAGCTATCATAGCTGAGTTGGTGAGGCTTCACCGGAAAACTGAGTTGGGGATGAGGCTTCCTGTTTATGATGGAGGAAGAAATCTTTACACCGCTGGCTTGCTTCCTTTTGCATACAAAGAGTTCACCATACTATTGGGTGAGGATGATGAGGGTACCAGCAGTACCAGGTGATTGTTCATGTAACTGTGTCATGTCATGTTATCTTCTAAATTATTTTGGATTTTGAAACTGGCCTTTTGGGTTACAAGTAAACAAATAAGTTTCAATGATTTGTGTCAGGGAAAGAGAATTTGAAGTGGTAATCAAGTTTGCAGCTCGTGTTAACATGCATCAATTACGTGAGCTTCTCAGTGGGAAACAAGTGGACACACCACAACAAGCGCTTACTGTCATTGACATTGTGTTGAGGGAGCTTGCAGCTCAAAGGTGAATTTGCGGTTGTTCTTTTAACGTTGTATCCATTGCTTCCTTTTGAATTAAATGAGGCTATTGCTCTTTACTATCTTCTTGTTTCTTACTCCTTATTTTGTGTTGCATGTTTAGCTACGTTTCAATTGGGAGGTTTCTCTATTCACCGGATTTAAGAAAACCACAACAGCTAGGTGGTGGATTGGAATCATGGCGTGGATTCTATCAAAGTATAAGACCAACTCAGATGGGATTGTCACTTAATATTGGTGAGAGTTGTACCATATTTTCATCATCTTTTTTCCTTTTGAGTTGAGATTCTTTAATACATGTCTCTCATTTTAGTTTGTCATTGGTCAATACTAAAAAAAATGTTTTTCTCTATTTTTTTTCTTTTGATTTATATTTCTTTCGCACTTCTTTCAGACATGTCATCCATGGCGTTTATTGAACCACTCCCTGTGATTGACTTTGTTGCTCAAATTTTGGGAAAAGATGTGCTCTCAAAGCCATTGTCAGATTCAGATCGTGTGAAGGTATAAAATTTATTTGATTATGAATTAATGACAGCTAGCAATCTTTGTTTTTATAAATACCATTATCCTCACAAGTTATATAAAATAGATGATGCTTGAGTGCTCCATGGTCTCCCCTAACTCCATCTGGGGGATGATAGTTCAAGTTTTTATGTAAGACCAAGAGTCCTTGTGCCTCCAAAGACATTCTAACAAATGTAATGCTAAAAAGTTTTCTTGTTCTGCACTTAGTGCATCAACCAATGGTTGAGATTGTTGATTAAATCAGTTAAATCAAGTTCATTTTGTTGGGCCATTGGAGAATTAATTGGTAACTTCTCAAGCTCCTAAACCATGAGGAACATTTAAGCAATATCTAACTAAAAAATCTTTGTGGTGTCACTCATGCAGATTAAGAAAGCCTTAAGAGGTGTGAAAGTTGAAGTTACCCATAGAGGAAGTTTTCGAAGGAAGTACAGGATTACAGGATTGACATCACAGCCTACAAGGGAACTTAAGTATGGCTTTGTAACTTTTGCAATGCAAAATGGACTTGAATATTTTAGATATGATCTCTCAAGAAATGATTGTCGCTTTTCCTCACAGTTTCCCTGTTGATGAGAAAATGAACATGAAATCAGTAGTTGATTATTTTCAAGAAATGTATGGATATACAATCATATATTCTCATCTACCTTGCCTTCAAGTAGGAAGCCAAAAGAAGGTGAACTATTTGCCAATGGAGGTACACTCTTCTTTCAAATTATTCAACCCATTTTTCTTAGTACTTTATTTTCCAATGATTAATTCAAGTGAATCTTGTCCCAGGCATGCAAGATACTTGGCGGTCAGAGATATACAAAAGGATTAAACGAAAAGCAGATAACTTCTCTTCTAAGGGTCTCATGCCAGAGGCCACGAGAACACGAGACAGATATTCTACAGGTCCTTGTCATGGATTCTTGATATCACCCTCCGGCCTTTATTTTCTTCCTTTATTTATTTATTGGTTAGAATCATTTGGAAACTAAATAGCCATGATACGTGTGCTAGATTGCAATTGTTTTAACTTGTCCTTTTCAATCATCTATTATCGAATTTAGATCCTCCCTTGAGTGAAAAAAATGATCATGTTCTAAGACCTACTAATTATATTTGATAAATATTGCGTCTTTCTATTTCTAATATGACCATATCCAAATCCTTTATATTCTTTCTTCACAAAGAGAAAAAAATTGCATCTTGTTGGCTTGGTTTAATTAATCTATAACTTTCTCAATATGTTAACAGACAATTCAACAGAATGGTTATGACTATAATCCCTATGCAAAGGAGTTTGGCATCAGCATAGACAGCAAGCTTGCATCAGTTGAGGCTCGGGTTCTTCCTGCTCCATGGGTAATTTGCCTATAGTTAAATTGGTCAATAATTGCTGGCTTTTGGCATTCTGCTAATAGTACATTTTGGCTCTTCTTTTTTCCTAGTTGAAATATCATGACACAGGAAGGGAGAAAGAATACTTGCCACAAGTGGGTCAATGGAACATGATGAACAAGGTTAGCTCATACATAGAAAAAACTACCTGTTCAGACTAAAAAAGAAAGATTATTTATTTTTAAGGTAAAAATTTAAAAAAGAAAAGCTACTTGTTCCCGGTAGAATATAATTCTAGTTATTTCAATGCAGAAAGTTATAAATGGAAGTACCGTAAGATATTGGGCATGTATCAATTTCTCACGAAGTGTCCAAGAAAGTACAGCTCGTGGGTTCTGCCAACAGTTAGTTCAAATGTGCCAAATCTCAGGCATGGTAAAGTTTCAAATTTTGGTTTATACCTTGTTAAGAAGTTATATAATATGACACTACTTTTGAACAGCACTCTACATCACTCTCTCAATTATAATTACACTTCTCGTTATTCTATATCATTGTCATGTCCGCATGAATACATTATTTTTTATCCTTTCACAGGAATTTAGTCAAGACCCTGTGATTCCTATATATTCAGCAAGACCTGATCTGGTAAAGAAGGCCTTGAAGTATGTACATTCAGCTGCACTAGATAAACTTGGTGGGAAAGAACTAGAGTTGCTGATTGCCATTCTTCCAGACAACAATGGCTCCCTGTATGGTATGGTTCTAAGTCACTCCAATATGTCTAGTCCATTAGCTTCATTTCATGAACATAGCTTCATTTAAGAGGTTGCAGGATCATACTACTTCTTTTTCAGCTTTCTTTGTTTCAGATTCCTTTTTTTTTTTCTCTCCTGATGAATCTACTTCTTTTTATGTTTGCAAGAAAAAAAATGCTTAGCACTACTCTTGTCCATATTTCATACCACTTTTTCTACGGAGGATAACTCCATATTTCATGCTTGCGCTGAAGTAACAAATTCTTCATTCAGGTGATCTCAAAAGAATCTGCGAAACTGATCTGGGGTTGATCTCTCAGTGCTGTCTTACAAAACACGTATTCAAGATTAATAGACAGTATTTGGCAAATGTGGCACTGAAGATCAATGTCAAGGTTTGTTATTATGAGATTTAAATGATCTATCAAACTTTACAATCCAAAGCAACATAGTGGTTACTTGCTACTTAGGAAAATTCTCTTCTATATATTTCTCAACCTCTTTTTTTTTTAAAAAAAAAAAATTCATTTTCACTTAATCCTCTTTTTCTTAAATGAATGCAACATATTTTTAGATGGGAGGAAGGAACACAGTACTTTTGGATGCTCTTAGTTGGAGGATCCCATTGGTTAGTGACATTCCAACTATTATTTTTGGAGCTGATGTAACTCATCCAGAATCTGGAGAGGAGCCTTGTCCATCCATTGCTGCTGTAAGTATTTCAAAACTCCTACAACTTATAGTTGGCCCTTATATTTGGTCTTCTGATTATTGTCATTCAGGTTGTAGCCTCCCAGGACTGGCCAGAAGTAACAAAATATGCAGGATTGGTATGTGCTCAACCTCATCGTGAGGAACTCATTCAAGATCTGTTTAAATGTTGGAAGGATCCTCATCATGGTATAGTTTATGGTGGCATGATCAGGTACTTAGTAGCAGCCTAACCATTTTGTAATTGGATTAAGTGGAAGGGCATGTTTGCTTCTATTTTTTTTTTAATCTTTTGTTTTAGAATCATATTGATTCTACATGCTCCATAGGTATTGAATTCTCCAAGGTATAGGTTTTCACTCTTGCTTGCTTTAAGCTTTGCCTTTTCACTTGAATATAGATTTTTTGTGTTCAATCATTCAGTATTATGGAAACGATAATAGTTTTGCATTTATTACCTGTAATTATTCAACCTCAGCTGATCATACTGTTCTGTGTTACTGCAGAGAGCTGTTACTCTCTTTTAAGAAGGCAACCGGACAAAAACCACTGAGGATAATATTTTACAGGTAGGAATGATCTGTTTTTCTTTTTTTTTTATAAATTGTTATTGCAAAGCAAATTAAGGATGATGGCTTTCACTATAATGGGGAACTGTATTTTATTTATAATTTTATCAAATATATTTATAGGGATGGAGTAAGTGAAGGACAGTTCTACCAGGTTTTGTTGTATGAGCTTGATGCCATCCGTAAGGTACTTAGACATATTATAGTTATCTTTATTTATATTCACTAAGACATTCCCCGATGCTTAAATTCTTAATGTGTAGGCTTGTGCATCTTTGGAACCTAGTTACCAACCTCCGGTAACGTTTGTTGTGGTTCAAAAGCGACATCACACCAGACTCTTCACAAATAATCATGAAGATAGAAACAGCACCGATAAGAGTGGAAATATCTTACCTGGTAAAAGTTTTTAAACTTGGGCCATTTGCTATCATTGATTCATGTCACCAACCAATGGATATCCATGAAAATACAAGAGGACATATGTTACATGCCTTGATAACTTTCCAAAGAGTCTGCTTAGAATTGCAAAATATTTGGAATATTCTCCAATATCATATGCCAGCAATGGAATTATTAGTCTCAGAGTTGAAACATGTCTGATTGATTTATGTAGGTACTGTGGTGGATTCTAAGATATGTCATCCCACTGAATTTGACTTCTATTTATGTAGTCATGCTGGAATTCAGGTAATGATATCTATATTCCTCTTATAACCGTTGAAAATTACATATAGGGTATAGGTGTAGAGTGTAAAGAAATGACATGTGAACAAATAATCATTCGTACTAGGTTTTCATTAATGCAATTTACAGGGTACAAGTAGACCAGCTCATTATCATGTTCTGTGGGACGAGAACAATTTCACTGCTGATGAGATTCAATCTCTTACCAACAACTTATGCTACACGTAAATAACCTCTCTTTTATCCTATTAAATTTGTTTGCTCTAGTTTTATAATGAAATAACATCCTCGTTATTTGGTTGTAGCTATGCAAGATGCACACGATCTGTTTCTGTAGGTAAGTTTTTGGCTCTTGCTTAACATAAGTACTAGTATCATCTATGATATACAATACACATATTTGTTTTAACAGAAGGAAAATACAGAAATATTTGTGTTAATTAAAAACGAGTTAATACAAAAATATAAAGTAATTGCTATGATATAAGTGTGAAGAATGTTACTGCATGCAACTTAACTTTACTGATCAACATATAATCACCATTTTGGCATGTGAACAGTGCCTCCTGCATACTACGCTCATCTGGCAGCTTATAGAGCTCGATTCTACATGGAACCTGATATGCATGAGATTGTTAAATCTCGAGGTGCAAAATCAAAAGATGAATCAGTTCGGCCACTACCAGCTCTGAAAGAGAAGGTGAAGAATGTAATGTTTTACTGTTGAATGAGGCGCAATAGAGAGATTTCCAAGTAGAGAAACAACAGCATATGTAGGAAAAGGAATTTAAAAAGAGGTGACAATGTTCAATATGGAAAACCTAACCTGTTTATAATTCATAATTCTGTGCACGGAAAATTATAAGTTTTGACAAAGTCTAGGTTGTTTTTCAACGTTTCTAGTGTTTAGCGAAGGTAATGCTTCTTATATAGAAATTATTGGTTGCTTTTAAGATAATTCTTTCAACTTTCTGTCACCCTTCAAATTTCAGAGCATGTAAAGTTTAATGAACTCTACGATAGCTTGTCATTGTCAAATTACTTATTACCGTCTCAATTAGATTCGTCTTAAAAGCTTGTAAAATTAAAATATGCTGTTGTGTAAAATCAGAGTATGGGTTGTTGAGCAAAGTACTCTTTAGTTTCACGTTTGTCTTAGTTTTGTTAGCTAGATTATGCAACCAATAATTTGCAAGTTTTTTAGTATTGTTGCGCCCAGCCTGCCCTGGCAGTAGACTATATATTTAGGAATTATAAATGTGATAAGAAGATGAAATAAAGAAAAAAAATATAGGATTAAGATAAATGGAGGGATATATGGGATGTATAAATATACTTATCCAAGATTAAATATACTTAAAAGTTAAAACCACTAAGCTGATTATATATGTTTCTTAGGAGAGCATAGGGATTCGTGCATCACTAAGGTAGTATACTGGAATAAGAATAAATCCTTAGGTTGGTTCTCAAAATTAATTGAATTGAATGTTTATTTTTTTTTAATTATTTGTTAAATCTCACTTTGTAAAAGGTTATTTATTTTAATTTTACTTTTTATTGTTGTTTTGAACAAAAATGACTAAATGTTTTGAACCAAAAGGTTATTTATTTTCATTCGGACTAAAGGGAATGTTGTTTTAAAAGTTAAGGATAAAAAGAGTCTTTAAAATTATAAGAACTAAAATGCCCAATTCAAACGATGTTGAAGATTAATTTGACAGTTTACTTATTAAAATGGTGAAGAATTATCTGTCCATTAATCTAATGAGTCAAGACAGATTCTAATGCCTATGTAAGTTTGGAGGGCCTCAAGTGACAAGGTTCGTTTGTTTCCACCTTCCAGGCACGAATTCAAGTGTGTATTCTCTTTAATCTTTTGACTTGGGAATAAAACAAGAAAGCTAGAGTTTAAAGTGGAGGCAATAATTGGGGGAAATAAACAGAGGCATCAATGGATTTGGATGTTATAAAGGTCATAGCATGAGGGGTATTCGTATGATCAATAAAATAATTACACATCAAAATATGCAAAAGTAACATAGCGAGTGCGTGACGTGAGGGATTGAGATGGTCCACAATATGTGACCATTTTAGAAGCCCAAAGGCTCAATATCAAAGGATTAAACAAAAAAGGTTAGATTGCTTGGAGTTAGAAAATGAAATCATCTGGCAGTATTAAAAACTGTAGATAATTTAAGCAGGGATGAGAAAAACAACATAATAGAAGATTTTATCATTTATTAGCTCTGCATTGGATTTCTTGGCTTGTTAGGGAGCTTAAAATTAATTAGAGTTCCTTAAAAAGAAGAGAGCTTGTGATTGTGAAGTATAAAGGGTGGTCCAGGGTGTTAAGGTGGAATATGGGACCATTTGCAACACTGGTCAAAGTGTGTGAGCAAGGGGAGGTGCAAGCTTCGAGAAAGAGGAGTCTTGTGTATCATATCATGGGAAATGATTAAGTCCACGTGCAGTGTGGAAATCAAAAGCGTTTTGAATTTATTTACTTTATGTTTTGCACTGTGGGACTGAATACGATGATGATAACATATGCTTCTTGTTTATGAGGACCTATTTTGTTTGGAATTGACGAATATGTAATTTACCTTTCTTATGTTCATTTAGCTGAACACACAATGATAGTGAGAATTGAACAAAAGGAGAAAGGGAGTAGTTCATAATTGACACGATGTGGATCGAGACTTCCATTTGCTTTGATGGTTATTCAAGTTACTGCTTTTAGTGGTATTTAAATTGGTTTAAACTGCCCTAGTTTTGTTTAAGAAAATATTTTAATGAATTTCCAATGGGATGGAATTCCAAAAGAAAAGATGAAAATAATATAAAAGTACAAAAATATGATAAATGATATATTAATGGAAAGAAAGAGAAAAAACAAAAGAAAGAAAGAAATGAAAAGTAAGATAAAAATAGATAGATGATAATGCTTATCCTTTTATTTATATGCTTCATAAAGGATTCAACTTAAGTTTGATGCTATTTTAGTCACATATCTCTCTCTTGTGAGACCGGATGAAAAGTTTTGCACCACTTCTTAGTCACCATTCACATGCACTTGCACTTGTAACAAGTGTGAACGTGACACCGGTAATTGTAAATGACGTATAACCAACATTACTTAAAATTATAATTTTTAATTCAAATTTTTTAATATGCATCATAGAATAAAAATTTAAATATAGTAAACTTTTATAAAAAATCAAAAGATCTAATGTTGATAATATTAAATGCTATAATTTTTAATAAATTATTATTTATTTATTTTTTATTATATACTCTTAGACACATTAAAAATAAATTTATTATACCATCTATATCCTTATCCAATAAATGTTTTTTTCGAAAAATTGGGACAATTGGATTTCTGAGCTATACTCATAATAGTTTAATTTTCAGTTTTTTATCTTGAGAATTTTGGAGTTGCATACATGTCTATGCTCAATTAGTGGCATCCTTATACTATTTAGGCAAGGTACAGTATTAATACGAAGATGGTCAATCTTGAAAAGTACGGAGATAAGATGATTTTGGGTATCTTAGATCATGCCAAGTACAGAGGAGAAGCTTATTCAGGCCATGTTCAAACCCCATTTTACAAAGAGGCGGAGACAATTATCTTCAACTCCCCTCCACTTGCCACTTACCTCCAGCATGCAGTAAGCACTCCATCTATTGGAAATTTAGAAAGCCCTCTCTCTAGGTGCATGACCATGAATCAAGTGCCTTTCCAATGTGTCATCCACATGGCAACAAATTGTGTAGACTAAAGTCTTACATAGAAGGATTTGTTCCCCAGTTTTAACTTTGACCTGAATAATCTTTCGGCAAAAAAAAAAAAAATCAAGAAGGAAATCACACATTTAATCTATAGACGACTGAATAGAGAAAGGCATAAATAGATGGATAATCTATATTCTCTTCAATCAATCCTCCTAATTACTTGAAACAAAAATCTTAAATAAAAAGTATATTTTAAGAACTTAGAAAAAGCTTTTAATAATTTAAGTAATGAAGAGAATTAGGATATATAATTATTCAATAGTAGATATATGAAGCCATACTCAACCAATTTTGCAGTAAGTCTAAGAAGTTGAATTAAACAATGTCAATTTACCTACAGAAGATGCTAATAATTCTTTCCTGAATGGGAATTTGATGCCTGCAAAGTCCTATGGAACTGGTTCAAACCTCTCCTCCCTATACAAGAGGGAACAAACTTAATTGGTATATAAGATTTGTGGAGAAATGCAATGAAGCCCAAATATATATATATATATATATATATATATCTGTAATGTGATTTTCATTAATCCAGTTGTTAATGAATTGGAGATTAATTACATCGCAATTCCTCAAACTCAAAATTAATTAATCTATAAGCTGGTTATGCTCTTGACATGCAAGTATTATTGATACCTACGAAAAGTACTGGATAGTGCATGGGGGAAATTTCAACTTAAATTGAAGTATCCATGCAATTTTGAGGGAACTGCTAGTCTTGTTTGTGTTGTGACCAAGAGCAGGAGATTCAGTACTGCTTATATGTTTGTCTTCATATGCCCTATGTTTTAGTACTACATAATCCTCCGATTTTATAATAAATCGAAATGGTTTAGGAGATAGGCAACTTGTACATCCGGAAATTAAGAGGAAAATTGTTTAAGTAAAATGCCTGTTTATTTGTCTTTTATATCGGTGAAAGATAGAGACAGGTAAGGCCTTGTCTTCCCTGGGTATCCAGTAACAAATGACAGTGTATGGTCATGTCTCCACAACTTCAATATCAGCTTGTTCTTCGTTCTTCGTTCCTCGTACCATCCTCAACTGGCAGTTCAGCAATAAACGATCAGCACAGGCATGAAGGTACCTGAGCTCACTTAGGAGTTAATATTTCAACCCGAGAAGAAGAAAAACTTGATTACCACGATAACAAAGCACATATCATTTATTAGAGGGCGATTTGAAGCAGTTGCTCCGCCCGTATTTTAAAAATGGTAAATGAGGAAGGAATTAATCAGGCCCGGCATTAGATATGATAGTAGAACAGAAGCAATTTGAAACAGGAGTCTCTTATTAGAAAATCTTCAGGGTGAACAACAATTTCGTATTTCCACGTCACCCGTGTAACACAACACCGCACCGGTGCCGGTGGCATGTAACAGGGGGCTATATTTTTCATAAAACTAGTAAAATTTGAATAACATTTTAAGTAACCAAGCTATTCTGAGAAGTATTTTAGCTCTGATCTATTTTTAAGCTCCAAATCCTTCTTTAGAGATTTAAAAGAACCACTCGGATAATAGATCTCCCTTTCTATTGAAATACTTGATGCTTAAGATCATAGAACTTGTCATTATAATTTGGAAGGATTGTGACTGTTTGGACCGTTGGGATCCTATACTTGCTTGTGGTCGTCTAGTTCATCGCTTCAAGATCCATACTTCCTTATGCTTCCCAAGCAAATTAGAAACTTCATTCTTCTAAACAAGATCATAGACGACGCCATTGTAGAATAGTGGCTAAGCGTTATTAAGGAAGAATCAGAGCAACATGTATTCACATTTGATTATGATGACTGTTTAGACTCCTGACAAACACAGCACGATCTTGATCCAATGAGAATTCAAAATCAAAATAGTCAGAAGAGGAGCCGGTCAGATACTACTAGCTGCTATTTTTTTTTACTGCTGACAATAGGAACGTTCTTCAAAAGATTTCATTGAGAATTATTTCTTGAGTAGCTCCATTAGCTGTGTGACCAATATAAAAATCAGCTTAGGTACTCATATAGAAAATGCTTTCAGTTCAAGATTGATACCAGTTTGTTCGCATAAGTAGAGAGAGGATGGTGCTGATTCAAGAAGAAACTAAGATTGGAATGTCACAGTTCACGAGGAGTTGCAAACTCAAGCATGCTTTCCATGGATTCAGTTACTTCAAAATAGAAGCATTTGGTGTCTCAAAGTCGACTGGAATATGTCCAATTACTAGAACTAGAAAGAGATGCAAGATTATAAAGCGCTCACCAAAGGTTTTGGGAAATAGAGGGCATACTTTCAACTGAGTTAGCAAGTATTTGATCAAAACTATATTATAAGAAGTTAAGATGCAGGTAGCAACTTCAATGGCAAAGTCAGCAGCAGCAGCAGCAATAGAAACCAGATACATTGGCATTAGCTGCTGGGTAGAAACAATAGGACAGCAAAAACTTACACTAAATATGTGAATAAGTTATTTTGTAGTCCCTGAACCGGGCTTACATTGTGGTATGTCCTTTGTCAGATAGATTCCTCATATCTACATTTGTGCCATTGGGCTACACTCCTTTGCTTTTTTGTTTTTAACAACAGGAAAAAAGAAAGACCACCTACTTTGATTTTCACAGCTGGTGTATTTCTCTTAAGTTGTAGATTGCATCTTAGTAGCAAGTCGCGTTGAATCACATAATAGAGATTCACAAGCAGCAAATTATAAATTGAAACCAAAGCTGAAGCATATTAACTCATAATCATAAAAAACAAAAGGCAAAATATATCTAAATGGCTAACCAGAAATCAGAAAGAAATTACAAGATCACCAATACAGGTTTGTCGGACAATTTGGGACCAGTCATGGACAGGAAAAATGGTCAAAATAGAGTCAAATTTAGCCCTTAAAAGAAAATGAAAATAGGAAATCATGTTTGGAATTAAGGATGAACTCCAGAACATCACACGATCTCTCTAAGTTGGTTCACGAAATGTGACAGAAGATCCAATAATCATATTATTCAATAAGAATGACTCAGATAAACCTTCATGGTAACCAAATAACCTTCCTTGCACATCTGAATACCACCACACTTGGTTAAAGTATCACACAAGAGTGCTCCCTCCCAACCCCAGATAAAAAAGATACAAGCATTGTTCTAATGCAATTTGGGATTATGGAAACAAAAGAGCAAACGACCAGTTGCTGAAAATCAATAATAATAACAGAAAAACTTGGGCAACGAAACAAGCAAGCAAAATTGCAACTTCACATCCTTCTAAATTGCATAAAATTTCCTAACGCTGTTTGGATAAGACAACAATTATACAGCATTACAGCTTAAACATAAGATATAATACTGACTATAAATAAATAATAGTACAAATGCTCATCTAGAAATAACTTTACCCTTTCCTTCACTCTCGCTTCCCAAATCATCATCATCACCATCACTATTGTTATTTTCAATATCGGACTGCTTCGGCATCAAAGTGTCACGCTGCACCGGAGCATTCCCGGGCCCAGTCACAGATTGTTGATAAAGAACTCCTCCGGCAATTGTAAACAACAAACACACTAACCCAGCGGGGCTGGCATGCTTATCCCAAATCACGACATTGATAGCCACAGTTAAAAATTTATTAACCACACCGGTAACGGTAAATGCGGTGGCAGAAACAGCTCTTCTAGCAGCAAACCCGAAGAAACTGATAAGCAAACCAAACAAGCAAGAGAGAGCCACAGCATAGAGGGCAGTTGGGTCAAACAAACTCCCAGAGTCAGATCTGAGAGCTGCGAGAACCTCAACATTCTCTCCGGTGAGGAACCAGAAGAAAGGAGCCATCATAAGCGACAGGAGGTTATTGTAAAGCACGAAACCCCAAGTGTTCAACCCGAGATTCATGACCATGTGCTTGATGTAAACCATCTCGGTGGTAATGGTGATCAAATAAGCAAAAGCCCAGGAATAAGCGGTGAGGGAGAAAGCGGAGTCGGTGGCGACATAGCCGACGGCGCCGGAGAGGATGACGAGGAGGGAGACGAAGGTGAGGTTGGAGGGACAAGGCTGGTGGCGGAAGGCGGTGTCGGCGAGGGCGACGAGGAGAGGGGTGAGGGATCGGAAGACGATGAAAGTATCGACGTTGGCGTGACGGAGAAGATTGGTGTTGGTGAAGATAGCGAGGTAGAAGACAAGTGCGGCGGGGAAGAATTTTTTAGCGATAGGGAGGGTGAAAGGATCGTGGTGGAGAAACCCTAATTTTCCTAAGAGATAAACTCCTAGAGCAGAAGTGAGGTACTGCAATGCAGTTAAGAGACCAGGGTAGTTGAATTTGGTTATGGCGTACTTGTTTATGATTGCCAGCAAGCTGGAGCACAGTGCGTAACCTATCACCAGACCACTCGTCGTGTAATTCTGCTGCTTTGACGAATCTAATCGAATCGACGACATTGAAATTATTGGAATTCGAATTGGAATTGCAATTGCAGAAGGAGAGAGAGAGAGAGAGAGAATTCAAGAATGTCAGAATACAATAGATCACCCTCGCCAAGGGGAATGAAGATATAGATACAGATAGATCTTGACAATGTGAATTGGGTGGTGAAACAGAGAGTTGAATAACAAGATGAAGAAGAAGAAGAAGAAGAAGAGGACAATAATTAATTGCTCTCTGTCATCCAAACTTATTTCTTCCTAACTTCATTGCCATTCAGAATTTGTTTCGTACAACGGATGCTTCACCAGAATCAAACCATATACACACACAAAGGTAAATCAACCCCTTCCTTTATTTACCTTATCTCAAAATTCAAATATATGTAAATATAACAAGGATTTTCTTTTCTTCGGTGGGAATTTAACAAATTTACTTTTTTATTCAAAGTAAAAAAATTATGGGACTCAATCTTTTTACAAACACATTTTATTAATATTCATATGTATCTTTGTTAATAAATTTATTATTTTCCTTTCTTTTTATTTATTTAAATAGAAAAATACATATTTTAAAAAATTAATAAATATTGTTAACTTTTTAAAATTTTAATTTACTCTTTTGATTTATTTTCATCTTCTTATTTATTAGGTGTAATAATATATTATAATTTATAATTATTAAATAAAAATAAACTATATATATGTATTAAATAATTGATACTCTATTAAATATTTAAATAAAAATAAATAAGAATTATTTTTATTTTTAATAAAAAAAAATTTAAAAATAATTACAGTTAAGTTAAATAAAAATGGTAATTAACACTCTTACTTTTAGATCTAATTAATTTTCGTTGCCTTGACTTCATTCTAATCTATTTTAGCTCTTAAACTAAACAAGGGTTCCATGAATAATATCTGCTAAATAAGAATGAGGTAGTGATTGCCATATTGGTTGCGAAGATCCTACCTACAACTGCAAACATTCCAGTTTCAACGCTTCTTTCTGAGTTTTCTATTTTCCACAAGAAGAAAAGGCCGCGTTACTGTTCGCGTTTTTTGATGCCATTGGTGTTTAGGTGACAGCTTTTCTTTTCTTTTTTTTCTTTTTTCTAAATATTATAATATTGAATAATCAAGTCATTAAACCAAGATCAACTTTCATGTGCGCGATATTATTTGTCGGTGGAATCTGTCAAAATTCTGACATACCCCATTTGATTGCACGCGTTTTCTCTACGGCTTTTTTTTTTTTTTTTTTTATCAAATAATGCTGTAATGAAAAATAATTATAGGAAAAAATTCAAAATAAATTACATGTTTAGAGTGAAATAAATTAAATTATAACGAGTGAAGCATAATAGTTGAATATCACTCTACATTTTGGTGTCCGGTGCTTTGTAATAATAAGATGTACTAAAAAAATGAAAAAAAACTACTACACATATCATAACATGCTGTATGTTGTTATTTAGTAATAAGTAATATTCAAAAAATTTAAAAAGTGAAAAGAAATTTAAAAATTAAAAAAAAGTTGCCACATCTTAATACACTGTATGTGATGTCCAGCCGTAACAAATAATACAAAAAAAATAAATATTTTAATTACGAAAGTTGTAGTGTGATGCTTTTTTATTGTATACATAATATCTTTTATGCACGTCTTCTTACTATAAATTTCTACACTTTTAAGAATTCCACGTAAGCTTTATTTATATTTTTTAACTTTAAAACACTGTACTATTTTGTAATTATATTAGTCTTTTTTATGGATATTTTTTTTAACATATTGTCTTATTTAAAGTTTTTTATTATTTTATTTTCTATAATGTCATTTATGATTAAATTTATTTTTTAAAAATTTTAAATTTATTATATTTTAATTATTACTCTTTAGCGAAAAATTATATATGTTAGTTAGTTATTTAAATTTATGAAATTGAATATATTAAAATTAATTATATTGTTATTTTTATTTATTCAAATATAAAATATGTGAAGGAGTAGAATGTTTTATTTTAAAAGAAAATAAGATAATAATTCAAGTTAAATTAAATATAAGCTTAAATCAACTTAAACAAAAGTTTATACAAAATTAAAAATTACATCAAATCAAATAATTTTGAGATTAATATATATATATATTTGGTATCTTTTTGAAAAGTAAAATATAGTAAATTTTAAATATGTGAATATAAATATATGATATATACTTTTCAGCAACAATTATCAATGATATGCTTAAAGTATATGTTATCATTGATATGGTAAAAATTTAAACAATAATCAGACAACTAAGGGGTATTGATGTTTAAATAAAAAAATATATACAACTCCAACAATTAGTAAGTCATACAATTTTAAAAGTTTGTAATTAGTGACCATATTTAAAGTTAATTTGATTATTGTGTATTAATTGTATATATACATTTCTTCATTGTGTATTGTCATTTTTTTTATAATATAAATTTATAAGATGATGATAATCTGAATTATAGGTTATAACTTACATAAAAAAAATAGTAATGATAATGATTATGATAAATGAAATTTTTTTCTTACAATAGACATAGATGATAATTAGTAGGGTAATATTTTTTAGGCATAATGAATTTCTTCAACCATTCACTTCATGGTCATGGTAAAAATTACAGGAGGTTCTCAAGTTTAACATGATAGTAAAGTAAAAATTGATTAATTGTGAAAAATTAAGGCATATCATGCATAATTTTAATGAAGGTGAAAAGTGAAACTAAAATGCTATTTTAAGGGAATAAAGTGCTTTGTATGAAAAAAAAAATAGAATCCAATGAGAAGTTCAAAATGTAAATTTCCACTATGTAGAGATAAGATCTATTTATAGTTTTATTTTTATATATTATTAAAAATATTAAAAGACAAATTACTAATGGTATGCAGGAAAAGAAAGATTTGAACATCAGAGTAAAAAACTATTTATATAAAATTACGCATACAATCTGATTTGAGTATAATTGTCTTTTGTGATAGCATATGTGATTTTTTAAAAAATATACACAGTCAAACCATTTCAGCTTTAATGTATTTTAAATATAAAATAGAATAGATATTAAATATGAAAAATCAAATTGTACATTAAATATGATACGTGTCATCTTTTGATAGAATGTAAAAGTAAAATTTTCTTTTAGAAAAAATTGACAAAGAATAAAAGCACAGACAAAATAAATATATCCAAATTATAAAATGGAAGGGAGTTTTTATACTGCTTTCTTATTTTTCTAAAATTATTCGAAAATATTTTTATCTAATTCAAATGTTAAAAATTAAGATAATAGCACAGTCATAAAGCATTATGAATTAAAAATTATTTCTATCAAAAACATGAATTAGAAATTGTAAATATTTACATTTTCCCTTCGTTTAAGTTCCTAAATTATCAATATCATTTATTTTAGTTCTAATTTTATAAAATATTTATTTTAGTTCTTAATTTTTTAAAATTATTTATTTTAATTTGTTTATTTGTTATGGTTGTTTTGTATAAAAACGATTAAAATGATGTTTTGTAAAAATAAATATTAAAATAAAGATTCTATAAAGTAAAGAATAAAAATAAATTATTCATATAATTTAAGGGGCTAAAATGAAATTTTATTTAAAAGATAAAAAAAAAAGGTCTTTTTGGTTAAAAGCCCGCGCATATGACAAACGTTAAGTCGTTAACAAGTATTTGCAACGGAATTGCACATAACCGGCATTGGAATCTTTGGACTCAAAACACAAATACACAATTTTACCAATTAAATAAAAAGTCAACTAGGTGATTAAAACCTTTGTAGACCTTTTTATACGCCTATTTTATCTCCATTCCAGTTCTTTCACTTTTTATTTTTTATATTTTTGTGAAACATTTTATTGTTGATATGGTGAATTGGTCCTGTCTCGTGGACCATAGTGTGCCTTATCTCAACGAGGAGATGAAGGGCCCAAACTGTCAGAAATCATAAAGAAAACTGAAAACACATGTGAGCTTATTAAATGGGTCTAAGTTGACTTGGGTCACCTATGAAAAATGTCCGTGGGTTCAAATTAGGAATTCAGGAGACAGGACCGGTCACTCAAACTGCAACCAAAGGAAAAATATTTGAAAAAAAAAAAGAAATAATAAATAGTCTAAAATAATTGTAGAAGTTCCTTTATGCTTTAGAAAAAAAATTAATGGTTCAGAAACTTTAGAATGAAAATAAACCAACCAAGCAATGACGTCACTAGTCTGAAGATGATAAATCGAGTTATGGTGGATGACATAAATTAATCAACTACATATTAATTATATCTCATTCTGGATAACAAAAAGCTGCTAGTTGCTAGCTACATAATTGATAGTGCATGCCTACATCACCATGAATAAGTCACCTAACACATAGCTTTTGTGACTTAATCGCTTTCCATTGGGTACCAAACTAATAAAAATTGAAGCAGACATTCTAATTTGTGAGTCACTACAACTTGTATAATACTTGTAAGTAGTAACCAACAAACACATAGTTTATGCTGCTGGAGCATAGTCATAACCACCATCATCATCGTCATCATCTCCTTCCATGGATGCAACGGTGACAAAACTTACAAAATTCCCATGCCCAATGTGATAATTTCCTTGAATGCAAGTTGCAGGAGCATAATAATCATATCCATCAGCACCATCACCATTCTCATTCTTCGTGCACCACAGAGCAATGACCTTGGAAATGAATGGCATTATATATTACGATATTCAAAGTTTGAGTGGTGAATTGGAATTCAGCACTAGAAGAGAAGAAATGGGAGGTAGAAGAGAGTAGTGGTGTTAAGTTGTGTTGGAGTAGGGAATTAAAGAGAGTGGATGGGTTATATAAGGGAAGGGTAAGTGTGGAGCTCGTTTTGGCACAAGCAAGCCACGAGGGAAGTGTGTGGAATTATGCTTGGGGTGTGAGCATGACCCAATCCTAAGATATGTGGTGCTATATGGTCCTGCCACATAGGAAATCCAATTGACACAACTCAGCAAACACGTTGGAGATACGCATATTGGTGTTGTTGGAGGGTAACAATAACATACCCAATCCTTCAATGCAAGGTTGGGCCATTTTAAGTGTTAAGATTGGGGGCAAGAGGGGGATCATTTTATTTTAGTGGTTTAATTTGGCTTTTAATATATTCTACTTAATTAATTAGTCCTATGCCTATGTTAATCAATTACTACCATGGAATCTTTATCGTTCTTTAGAATAATTAGTGGCATTTTTTTAATTTCTTTCTTTCCCTTTTCGGTCTGTCTCTGGCCAATAGACTGCGGCGACAAGGGGAATTAGTTCCACTTCATCATCTGTTATCTGCAACAGAAGCATCGTTTTGTTATTAATTAATAAGGATATTTTCTTAGTGGCTTTTATTAGTAACATTATTATTATTATTATCCTTGTTGTTTTGTGCGTTTGAAAGGTATGTCATATTAGACTTTTGAAATTATATATAGCATAGAGACAGAGGTCCCTCACTTTTTTTTTCTTCCTTCCTTTATTTTTGGCACCATTTACAAATTATCACAAGAGAAGAGAAATGTCGTAGAGCTACTATAGGCCAAAATCACAATATATATTTCATGAGTTAGCTTGGTTTTATCAGGAATTTATTTCAGGTAAGTGATAATCAGTCACTTAAATAAGAAGACATTTATTTTAGTTATAATTTAAATGACATCATTTAACTTGAACTTGTACGTACATTATGATGACATGTAACAAAAATTTGTATATTATCAGCACCACATAAAATGTGCACTACATCAAGGAGAAAAGCTGGAGGTTTGACATCAAGCAATTGAGTTGCTGCTGATGCATTTTGCACTGCTCATGCTTGGCCATCAACATAGAACATGCCAAATGCTGCCTAAATACCTCACAGCAGGGTTCATGAATAAAAAGGAATTTTCTAACGACAGTGTCTCATGTTAAGCTTGATGTTGTATCTGTGTTACATTCCTTAATTTGCAAGCTCAAAGCATTTTATTTTTTTGTGTAAATCATAGGTGTCTCTTGGAGGCAATCCTATTTGAGCCAGATAAAATTATTATGGATGATAAAATTTTCTGTTGAATTTTTAACCCAATTACATACTCAAAACTTAAATCTAAGAATTCTGATTAAGCCAAATGCAGAAGCCCAAAGCATTTTGTACAAAGATAATTAACTTTGGAAAAGCCTCAGCATATTGCTAACGAGGAAGAGAGGGGGGAAACAGGAAGAAACAAGTTCCATTTCAGATCAACCATGGAACAAACCGTAAAGTAGAGTATGAATATTGGTGCAAACAGTAAATTTGAAGAGAATCTAACGGCAGGCTGTAATATAGAATTGGTATACACAAACATAGAAAATTTAAGGAACTATCAATAATTCATCTTGAAAAATATCCCGTATTGTTACTACAGACATGAAATGAGACGATATATAATACCTTGATTGGTTCTGGAGAACAAACCTACTATTGTACATAGTTCTCCCGAACTCACCAAACTGTCCGTTTCTTAAACTAGTTAATTTGAAAGGTTCTAACAACTTTTACAGACTCTGGCATGACAGCAAGTCACTAGAGATGGGAAGAATTTATATCTTATATTCAAATTTCCATAACATTATGCAACCTACAAAAAAATAATAAATATATAATACAACCATTAATACTTTTTAAAAAAATAAATGTTCTCATCTATAAAAATAAATTATGTATCCATTAATAGAGAAGACAAGTTGAACTTAATCATTCATGCTTAATTAAGTATATATATATATATATATATATATATATTAACAACAACTTATTATGAGTTTCATTTCAACACATTAGTATAAAATGTTCTGTTTCTGAATGAATTTAATTGAAATATATTAATATTGTAAAAAAAATTTATAATTATTACCTAATTATAAATTGTTATATAATTAAAAATTATAATAATTATATTAATATTATATTTAAAATAATTTTAATTAGTTAATATATTAAAATTAAATTTTTATTAATATAATAAAAGCTATTACATAAGAAGTCAATATATAACAAATTAAATAATAATATAAAAAAATTATACTTACAATACATCACGATCAATATTAAAAAGACTATTTGAAGGTTCTCAGCGGAAAAGACAAGTTGAACTTATACACTTGAGCACTAGCTTAGTGATGAAATATTAAACTAATTAATTCTATTAGATTTACACATAGCATATAAAAGAAAGCTAGCTGACGAAACACAAAATCTCTCTTGTACTCCTTATAATAAATTTCTTTCTTTGTTTCTTTCATGATAATAGCTTACGACACCCAAATAATAATTCCGTGAGTAAAGATTGTGAGTTCTACTAGTTAAATATGAATTGAAACATTATGTGGTAGGTATATATTTGAGGTGAGTTATTATGAAAATTTCGTTAGTTGTTAGTTTATTATAAATAGTTATAAATTTATTAAATATAACATATATAACAATAATTAATAAATATCTAATATTTTTCTTAATTAAAAATAATATACGAGTAAGGTTAATGATTTGATAAAACAAAACAATATCAAAATATTATATATACTTGAGTTATATAATTAGTTTATATATCCACCCTCCACGAGAAAATTAAAAATTAAAGTTTAGAAATCCGTGTGTCCATTTTTAGACCATAATGCGTTCAAGGTGTGATTTTTTTTATTAGAGCTATGAGATCATGATAATTGATTAGTTCAATTCAAAGTATTTCTCAAACGTACCAACTTTTTGATGAAAACGTAAGCAGTCAAACATATATGATACTATATATATTTGTAATCACTTATCATATACTAACCATCATGGTACAACTTAGTAAAAGTAACGTAGCTCCTTCTCCCAGAAAGGACCCACCAAGCTAATAAGATATAGTAGTTTCTATGTTGCATTGTAGCACACTACATAGTATAGAAATAACTAGGAATACTAACCCGGTCGTGGAAAACTTCTACATATTTGTTTCTTTTTACACTACCTAACTGTCTAAACAGAGAAGCTAGGGTTTGTATACATTAACAACTTCGGTGATGATGGTGTACATGCATGATCGATCACCAACATATATTATCTTCTATGCTGCAGGAGCATAATCATAGTCACCATCATCGTCGTCGTCATCATCCCCATCTCCTTCGAACAAGGTTGTGAGTTGACAAGCACACCATTTTTTATCATAGTCAGCGACACCTTCGTCATGCGAATTTGAGTGAACCTGCAGTACCATTTGCACTTCTTACTGAAATAAAGGAGAAGCAAAGGGATTGTATAAAAAATGAATTCAACTTGAGTGATGAATAAAAGGGCAGAGGTTGAAGTAATATATATAGAGTGATCGAAAGCTTTTAAGGTTAAGGAATTAATTGCTTTAAGAATTATTCTATTCTTTCAATATGTTTATACAATATTTTCTTATAAAGCATTTTATTTCATTTCTTTTTATTATATATATTTTTTTTCCTACAACATGTTTTTAGACTACAGTATTTGTTACTCTATTTTTGTAACTTATTTCATATTTATTTCACCTCTTTTTATATTTCTTCTAGTTCTATAAAAAAAAAAATGGGTAATTTATTTTTTCTTGCTTTAATGCGCTTTTGGATGCAGGTGATAGCCACGTGGAGAAATGTGCCCTGACGTTGATGAGTGCGAGTTAGACACGAGAGAATAAATCCTAGGTGGATGCCTTGGTGGCAACTTATGAAGCACTTGCTAAATCTCATAAAGCTAACATATCGAATCTATGTGAACATGCAATGGTTTGGGAGCTAGTGGGAGAAGAAGCTTGAGGACATTTGAGTCTACAGCACAAAGGATTAAGGTCCCTAACGAAAAGGACCTCAAGCTATTTTGCCTACCCCTTATTTATTTTTCAATATATTTATATATATTAAAAATTAATAATACCCCTTTTAATGTGACAAAACAATTACCCATACCCTTTTAATTGTAAAAAACGATTTCGGTATATCATAGCACGGGATCAGATCCAAATTGTTTTATACAAGCAAAAGGAGTATTGTTAATTGTTTTGTCACAATTATATACTCTTAAAAATAGAATATATATATATATATATATATAATTGATATAAAATATCAAACTCGTAAATTTAAACATTTAATAATATTTTTAACATGTTAATTTGTATAATTTAATTGTTAATAGTTTAATTGCATAATTTTTTTATATTTTATCATATTATTTTGTTTGATGTATAATATATTATTTAAAATATAATTAGAGTTGTATAATATATTTATAAATATTTAAATTAAATAAAATTTAATATATATATATATATATATATCATTGTTAAGATAATGTATTATATAATTTAATGGTTAAATTTAATTATATTTTATTATATTATATATGTATGTGAGAGAGAGAATATGTGCTGATCCAATCAACAAATTGTGTGTTTTGTATGCACCTCTCTGCCATGTATAGATCCAAAGTTTACAAGTTATTCTCAGTAGTATTAGAAAATATAAACATAAATTTAAACACTCTAAAAATTACTTTTTATCATTTTTATTTTTCTTTCCAATAAATAAAAAATGATATAATATTTTTTAATTTTAATTATAATATACTTTAATAATATTTTTATCTTAATTTATTTTATTTTTTATTTTGTTATCACATCATATTTTTTATTTTTTTTCGATCTCCATATATCTCAAATAAGACAACCTTATTATTCGTTTTTCTTTTCCCTTCCAAACATTTTTTTCTATTACTGAAGTATTATTAAATAAAAAATAGACTTTGATTATTTCTGTAATAGTCTCCGTTTTCTTTTTTGTGTTTTTTTAGGGTCCATAAAATCACGTTTTAAAGTTTGTTATGGTAACATAGCTGTGTAGGGTGACCACTGCCCGAAACCTGATATCAAGTCGTCATTCTTCGGAACAGAATCTCTGTTTGGTTTTAAGTTTAAAATTATAAGTTTTAAACAATTTGGGATAAAAATTTATTTTTCGTAATTTTTACCTAAACTATAATTACAAGTTTAATTCCCGACAACAATAAAAGAATAAATTATTTTAAAATAATTTTAGTTAGAGTTAATTTATTTAATAATTTATAAATAATTAAATTTTATAATTTAAACTATTAAATTAATAAAATATACAAAATTATTTTTTCAAAATTTTATAAGAAATATCTTGATATGTTATTAAATAAATTAAAATTAACAGATATTAAAAAAGATGTATTATTTTTTAATTTAAATTAATTTTTTTAAATATTAAAATTTTTAAAAATTTTTAAAAATTTGATAAAGATAATTTATATAATATAATTTGTTAATTTAACGGTTATATTGATAAATTTTAATTATTTATAAAAGTTATTAAATGGAATAAATTTATTTAAAGCTATTTCTAAAATAACATGATCCTTTATATATATATATAAAAGTTAAGATATGTTGAAAGATTTTATGTGTTAAATTTTAATATTTATATCAACTTAATAATTTTATATTTTAATACAAAATTTACCAATTCAACTATTAATTTAAAAGTTAGTATTAAGTGGATTGTGCATATAAAATTTTACACCAAATAAAAATTGATAAATAATTTATTTTATAATTTTATTTTAACGGTTCATAAGTTATTTAAATATATATAAATATTAATAATTAAATAATATATCTATATATTTTTAAATTTTTTAAAATTTAATATACATAATTATAAAAATATTATAATATAATTCAACGGTTAAATTAGTAAATTTTGTATTCTGTACAAAATTATTAAATTAGTATAAGTATTAAAATTTGATATCTAATGTTAATGAATCCTTTATATATATATATAAAATCAGATTTTATTAATATCAATTATCAAACATTAATGTTTATTTTAATTTAATAATCTTATATAAAATAAAAATTTCATCAATTTAGTCATTGGTTTAAAAATTTTATTAAGTAGATTATATATATATAAAATTTTATACAAAACAAAAATTAATAAATATTTCATCCTATTATTTTATTTTAACAGATTATATGTTATTTATATATATATATATATTAATAGTTAAATAATATATTTATAAATTTTTAAATTTTTTAAAATTTAATATATATAATCATAAAAATATTATAACATAATTTAATAATTAAATTAATAAACTTTATATTTATATAAAATTATTAATTTGATATAAATATTTAAATTTAACATATCAATAGATTCTCATATATGTAAATATAACATTAAAAAAATAAATAAACATACTTAAAAAACTTAGCTATGTATAAATTCTCCCAAAGTTTATTTATTGGCATATTAACGGTAGTTTATTTATTGGCATATTAACGGTAACAAGTTGTTAATATTTAATTATTAGTATAGTGCATCGAAATTATATATACTAGATTCTTATAAGAATCTTCCATCAACATTACATGTTTTTATAAATTTACTAAAATTACAACATATAATGTACAACATAAATATATGTTATTATATTGAATTTTAAATAATATATTAAAATTTAAATTATATCTTTAGGGCTTTATACTTAATAATTTTTTTTTTCAGTAGCATTTGATTCAACAGATCTACTCTTCTATCTTCTATGTTTTAGATTTTTTTATTCATTTTATGAATTTAAGTGGATTTATTATTCTTATTTTTTTTATTCAAATATCTTGATTTTGTATGAACTCATTTTTGCACAAATTAAATAGACATAGAAAGAACAATGTAATAATTTCAGGATGGATTGAGATTATGAAATAATTCATATTTTTTATTTTCTTTGAAAACTAAAATTGGTCTCTACAAACATTTTTTCTGGGACATTACCTATTAGAATGTGGCAAGTTTTAGATAAGGTTTTGAACTTTCAAGAAGTAGTGCAACATGACATGCTAAAATTTCAAATGGCTCTATAATCTCTACTAGTTTCATATTACTATTTGATTTCTTCTTCATCAATTTCCTAAGAGTTTTGGAATTGAAAAATGAATAATTTTCTTTAAAACATTTATACATGTAATCAAGCAGGTTATTTTTATGTCAATCTTTATTAATGTCTCGGACATTCATTTTCTCTCAGTCTAACATATTGTAGCAGTTCAAGATTTATAAGACTCCAAACTTTAAATTTCTCAAGTATCAAATATTGAAAAAGACAACATATTATGAGGTATAATAATCAATTTATGAAAATAATTATTGCCTTGATACATTAACTGATTAACCATTCATCTAACGTAATCTATATTCTAACAAAATAATTCTTTGATGTTGTTTACCTTACTAGTATCAAAAGGTAACTCTGTCTGTTGTCAACACTTTGCCGCAATTATGCACATTGTGTCTGTTTATGAAACACTTTGAATTAAGTTTAGGATACTTCTGATGTAAAATTTTCAAAATAAAAATTTTAGCTTTGGTTATGGATGAAATATTAATGATAGAGATAAATTATCAGAGGATTTGTTAGGTTGACCACTACTTGATCTGACTAACTTACAAACAACTTCCGTTGCTACACTTAAACAATTACGAATAAATCAAGGTACAATCGTTACACAGAACCTAAGCAATGATCCCTTCCGGCAAAGGCTCTGATACCAGAGGTTTACAAGCAGAGGTTATCATAGGAAAATAATTCAAATAGTAATAGTATTTGACAAAGTAGTAAACAAAAGTAAAATAAAAAATGTGATCTACTCTTCTATCTTCTATCTTCTAGGTCCTTTTTATTCATTTCATGAATTTAAGTGGATTCATTATTCCTATTTTTCTTTTCTTTATTCAAATATCTTGATTTTATATGAAGCTCATCTTCGCACAAATTGAATAGACATAAAAAGGATAATGTGATAATTTCAAGTTGGATTAAGATTATGAAATAATTTATGTTTTTTATTTCCCTTAAAAACCAGAATTGGTTTCTATAGACACCTCTCTAGGACATTACCCACTAGAAAGTGACAAGTTCTAGATCATATTTCGAACTTTCAAGAAATATAGGGTAATATGACATGCTAAAATTTCAAATGGCTGTATAATCTCTACTAGTTTCATATTGCCATTTGATTTCTTCTTCATCAATTTTCTAGAAGTTTTGGAATTCAATTGAGAAAAATAAATAATTTTCTTTAAAACATTTATGCATGTAATCAATCAGCTTATTTTTTATGCCAATTTTTATTAATACCTCTTACATTCATTTTTTCTCGATCTAACATATTGCAGCAGATCAAGATTTATAAGACTCCAAATTTTGAATTTTTTAAGTATTAAATATTAAAAAAATAACATATTATAAGGTATAATAATCAATTATAAAAATAATTATTACCTTAATACATTACCCGATTAACCATTCATCCAACGTACTAATCTACATTTAACAAAATAATTAATCATTACCTTTTGAAAATGTTCAACTGTATCTTTATTATTGTTTACTAGTATCAAAAAGTAATTGTTTATCATTTATGATTTTAATTTTTTCAACATTCCGCCGCAATTATACATATTATATCTGTTAGTGAAACATTTTGAATAAAGTTTAGAAAATTTTTAATATAAATTTTTCAAAACAAAAATTTTAACTTTGATTATGGATGAAATACTAATAACTTTAAATAAATTATTGAAAGATATGTTGGGTAAGGTCAAATTCCATACTCCAAGAAAAAAATATATCCATATTTTATGTATATGTGAAATAGAAATATATAGGAGTACCATTTAATAGGTTTAAGAGCAATTAATGTTACAATATTCTTAAACATATATAATTTCAGAATGTTACAAAAGAGTCTCTATGATTCATCCAAAACCTCTCTCTCCATTCGCAACACCTCAATCCTTACGAGTCACACGCCAAAGGTGAATATCTTCTATCATTAGCTAATCAACCCAAACCGCCATATTTGTCAGCAGCTACACGACGCATATAGTCTATCACAAGGTTTGCCCAGTTGGCCAAACAAACTAAAAAAGAAACTTGGAACAAAATATACAACCACAAGGAAAAATATTTTAATAAAAAATAAGAAAAATTAATTCATATGTAACACCAAAATCTTTATCTTTTCTCAACTAAAGTATAAATACCAAGCCAATCCAGTATCGAAAATTTCTTGTTCATATGAAGTCACCAATGGGTTTCAATCAAGGGCGCTTATAAAATTCAAAATAGAGATCAGATTCTAACCTGTAAGAAAAAAGTTTGAATTTTTAGCACCAATGATAGGAAATAACGTATCATATAGCCCTTGGGTCTTCCATCAAACTACCAAGCACCTTTTGTCTCGAAGCATCGTATGGTCCAAGTAATGAGAGAAAATAACTTGGTTGATTAACCCGCTCTGGTCTAAATTCTCGGATCTAACAAAGACATGATTGGGTCTAACACGGTGGATTTGGCAAATAGAGGCTGAGATGGTGGTGGGAGAGGTTTAGGATGAGGCTTACCAAGAAGAAGGTATTTTGTAATTTTAATAATTTACAAAATATTTAACATATATCGTATAAGATTTAATGTTGTAAAAATTAGTTTGGGTTTTGAATCTGTCAAAGTAGTGGCTTAATTAAGGGTCATTTTCTTATTGGTTAGATCAAGAAATTATTAGTTGTGTCAAAATATATCAAAATATGTAAAATTTCTATTTATGTTTTTCAAAAATATGAGCTAACATATTTAAGAAATAAAAATATTCTAAATTTAAAAATAAAAATAATTAATATAACATTATTAATAGCTAAAAATTTATTACAATACATGTTAAAATAAATGTTTAAAATATAATTAAATAGTTAAGATTTTAAACAAATATCAAAACACAATTTCACAATTAAAAAATGTAAATAAAATAATTTAGAATTCATATCCAACCAGTAAATCAATTTAGGATTAAAATAAAGTTTTAAAAATTAAAATTTAATAATTAAGATAAAATTAATAATTTAGAATAATAGAAGGACATGAAATTATGTTGTTTCGCCTTTAGACTGCATTTCTACTTTTAATTTTGTTTATTATTAACATAAAATGATGCTATTTTAAAGAAGAATAATTTTAAAATATTTATAAATTTGATCGAGTTGACTGATTTGTTGATTTTTATAAAATGAGTGGTTAAATTTGATCAAATTATTTTAAATTTATTATATATACGATTCAATATATCATTTACGCCAGTCAATTGACGAGTTTTCGATAAAACCAATTCCAACTAAATTTTATAAGATCGATAAACTTACTTAGCAAAATAAAATTTTAACCGATATATATATATATATATATATATATATATATATATATATATATATATATATATATATATATATATATTGTATCTTTTAATTTCTGCCTTAGCTCCTCCAAGAGTATAACTACTTTCTTCTTTATTCAATTATGGAAGTTTAGATAATATAGGGATTATTTATTAAAATAAAATATTAATTATTAAATTTTCTCATCTATTAATCTCATCTTTAGATGCATTATGAGTATGGTTACTATTATCTTTACTTACTCACTGGTATGTTTAAAAGATGGAAAGGTATGAAAGAGATCTTAATGTAGGAAAAGGATTATTATATTTGATTAAAAAAAATGGTATATAATAGAGAAGAATTATTTTAAAATGATTTTTTGTTTTTATTAATTATATAAAAGAATTTTAGAATTTAAAATATAAAAAAATGGTTTACTCAACTAAATTATTTTTTAAACCTCTCCACTTTTAGAAGAAATTTTAATTCGTTTCATTCTCCTTTCACCTTTTTTAAAAAATTAAAATCAAATTAAATAATTAAAAAAATAAACCTGCACTTTCCTGTCCTCTATTCTTCTCCACCCAAGAAGTATGTTGGTGTTGGAGCATTTACCTCCCTGATCTAGCTATTCTAGCTTCAGCAACTTTGTCACCTACTCTCACACCAACTATGCTACAGCTTATTTTTATTACTTAAATAAGATTCAATAATACATACTAATTATTATTATTATATATGTATGGCGATTCAACTTAAAAAAATTAAGAAAATAGTTAAATTTCTGTTTCTTTATAAGTCATATGTTCTTTAATTTTAATCCTCCTTAAATAAAAATTCTAGCTTCACCCATGATTCTATTTATGTCTTTGTTGCCTCTAATTCCTTCCAAATTTTCATCTTTTTCAAACAATTTTTCTTTATAAAAAGAATCTAATTCGCTATGGTTGAACATTAAATATGATTGTCTCTGATAATTTCGACCATAACTCTCTATATTTAGAAGGACCAGTAGTCCAGTACTTATTTGTTTTAGATTTTGTAACCATGAAAATGATATTCCATTTAGGAAAAATATTTTTTATTTTTATTTGTAATAATATAAAACGATATTTATTTATTTATTTTATTTTTTTATAAAAATAAAAACAATTATTTGTGTTTACTTTATTTGATATCGTATTATTTTTATATAAATTTTTAAATAAAAATAAGACATCATTTTTATAACTAAAATTAAAAATATATGCAAAAAACTTCTTGAATTAGTTGCCTTTTAAATTTAATAAAATCAACTTTAAACTATTAAATATAATTATAATAATATAAAAATTAAATATAACTATAAATTATATATTAAAATATTCATTACTCCATTCGGTTCTGTTTATAAAACTCTTCTCATCAAATATAAAGAGAATTTATTAAAATTAATTAATGATTAATTTTAAAACAATTTATTACAACATTCTAATTTTTTATTTCAAGTCAAATTTTATTATTATATTAATTGTAGACTTTTAAAAAAATAATATTTATTGAAGATAAATGTAAACATAATAAATATTTTTAAAAAATTATCAAAAACTCTATATTAATAATCATAAAAAATTAAAAATTATGACCAAAAAGAGTATGCTCTAAGAAATTGATTGTAACAAATTTACCAAATTGGTGCAAATATCTTAGATTAGATCCATCTCCTGTGTTCTCTTCAATTATTGATTGTTGCCGTCTCATCGCTGTCAATAAACACTTACACTAAAATCTTGTTGTCATTATTAATTAAACAGAAATATGATACCTTTCATAAAAAAGAGAAACAAGAACAATTCATTTTACCCAAATTGAAGATGTCCCAGCAATTGGACCACTCTCAAATTTGAATGATCAACTAGAATTGCATAAAAGAGAAAAAGGAGATACAGGGAAGCGGTTTAATATCATTAGGACCAACTTTACTATAAATGCTCCCTCATCAAATGTCATTGTCACATGTACATACTAACTCAGAATCGTAGGGACATTTGACACCCTACACGTCGACCAAACTCTTTAATGAGCTGTGCATTTTTATTTTATTTTTAAAGTTAATGAGTTGTGATTTCAGGGATAACTCTACTTTACTAAAATTTCTGTACAGGCGATGATAAGGTTAAGATAGAGAGGAAGCATAGAAACATGCATCTGTTATCTGTAAAAGAAAGTTTTTATCTTGTTAATTATAGAAAAGAATATTTTTTTTCATAATTTTATTTAAAATTATACCGAATACATTGAAAATTAAAAATTAGATTAATATTATATCTATAAAAACTTCTTAATTTACTTAATATTATCAGAATATCAGTAAATTTTTTAAAAAATGACAATAAAATTATTTTTTAAGATATGTTTAAAATTTAAAAACACATAATAATATTTATAAATATTAAATTTTTATTAAAATTATGAAATTTAATATATTTATAATATTAAATATTATAAGTTTTAATAAAATATATTATTTATTAATTTTTAATGATATATTGTCAAACACATTTTAAAAAATGGCTTATTTAAAACCTTGAAAAACATTAAAAAAAGTACTTTGTTGAGGCTGGAGACGACGGTGGATACTGGCGGCAGAACAGAAGCAACAGTGCCCGTGACGCAAATGGTCAAAAAGCGCCTGCGCCGCCTAACAAAAATACGAATACCAAATCGGTCCAATAGAACAGGGTATACAGTACAATGAAATATAATGAAATAAATATTATACATACGTAATTTAATAGCTTTTTATTCCTTCGATATTATTTAAAAAATAATTATGAAAATAAAAATATTTAAAAAATAATTTTTTATTTAAGGTTAGTGACATTTATGTCTGCATAATGTGACGACATATATTTATTGTAGAATAAAAATGCGATATAAATATGTTTCGCATGATGGAAGTGCAATATATATTTATGTATTATATTATGCAAGTATGATATAACGGTTCGTATTTTAAAGATGCAATATAATTTATGTTATTTTATTAATTTAAAAAATTAATTTAATTTTGTTTTAAAAAATTATATTTTAAATAAATATTTTTATTTGTAGATTTAATTTTTAAAAATAATTTTATATACTTAAAATAAATAAATTTATTATTTTTAAAATAATTTTAATTAAAAATTTGACAGAACTTATATATAAGTTATATGTTTAATTAATAAATTATATAAAAAAATATTTATTTTATTTATAACAATAATTATACTCATTCTAAAAATATAAATATTTTATTTTTTTAATAAATAATAAAATATTATTTATTTTAATTTACTTTTATAATAAATATTAATAATAATTTTATTTATTTTAAAAATATAATTTTTTTTAAAATAAATTTTTAAATAAATAATTTATTTAAAATATTTTTTAAAAAAAGTTAAAAAAATTAATAAAAAATAACATAAATTATATTATATTTTAAAATATTAAACAATTATATCGTATTTTTATTTTTATGATGTGATATATTTATAAATATATATCATCTCTTCATCATGCTGCATCATCTTTCTACTGTATATAATACAAACAATTGAAATTATCTTTTAAATATTTTTATTTTAATAAATATTTTTTTAAATAATTTTAAAAAGATAAAAAATCTAATTTGATTGTAAAGTATTTTTAAAATAAATAAAATTTTATATAAAGTTTCAAAGTATTTTATATTATATATTATTTATTTTAAAAATTATTGAATTAAATTATATTTACCTACAGTAAAAGAGATTTTTTTGGGAAAAATATCCCTGTGCAAGCAGACCAAATGGATACGCAATTCTATCATCCCACGGCAACTACGTTACCACATTGAAATTTCCTTATTTTAGGAAAATATTTTTAAAAAAGTCAAGTCAGTCACATTCGATTGCCTTTCAGGCCTTTCCTAAGTTGGTGTCTGGTTGCTTTTAATTTTGTTTTTAAGTGAATGTTTGAAAAATACATATTGTCCCATTCAAAGGATACAACATACAATTACAAATTCACAAATACAAGTGGAGTGTTTGTAAGTAATAAATAACTTAATAACAAAGGATCGTCATTTTAATACAATTTTATAATAGATTATTTAAAAAATAAAATTGACAAAGAATTTTTATTTTTCAAAAATAAACTTTCTAAAGATACTAAAATTTTAGATGATACAAATCATCACACCATACAGTACGAAACAAACTTATTTTATGTTTGAATAAAATATTTTAAAAAAATAATTTTTAAAAAAATTTAAAATTTTAGCTATTAAAATATTTTGTTTGTCTATTATTTTGTAAAAAAATTTAAATTAAAAATATTTTTAAAAGATATTTTAACCAATTAAAATAATCTTATATTTGGATGAAAAATTTTAACATTTTAAGAAATTTGAAATATTTGACAATTTAAATATTTTTAATTTAAATACTTTTATTTTAAAAATATTTTATTTAAATAAAAGAATTTTTATTATTATATATAAAAAATTTTTTTCGGATGGTAGAATTTAAATTTATTGAATTTTAAATTTTTTATTTAAATTTAATAATTTATTTTTTATTATATACAAAATTTTAAATTTAAATATTTATAAATTTATCTTAATTTTTTTAAAATTTTTTGTTCATAACACAATTTAGATATATAAGTATTTTTATTATACGACATATTTAATCAAAATAATAAACTAACAAATGTACATAATTAAAATAATAAAAATATACAATTATATTATTTGATATTAAAAATATTATATCTAAACATGAGAGAAGAGAAAAAAATAAAAAAAACTAAAAAATAAAATAACACAAATATAAAATAACAAAAAAAAAGAAATTTTATTTATTTTAAAGAAATTTAAAAAAAATTTATTTTAATTGATTAAAATATTCTTTAAAAATTTTTTTAATTTAAAATTTTTTATCAAATAATACATAATATTTTAATTGTTATAATTTTAAATTCTTTTAAAAATTACTTTTTTTCTTTAAAATATCTCATTTAAACTTAAATAGAATAGAATGACTGTCTTAGTTTATATGATAAAAGTTGTTATTCATACATTGAAATTTTGCTAATTCCAACCTTTAGATCTTATTTTAAGCATATGAAAGCTTTAGAAATTTATTAAAAATAAATATTTATTATCCTTTTATATGTAATAAGTATTTAAATTTTTAATGAAAAATGTTATTTTTAAATATATAAAAATCAAAATTAATAAATTTCTGAAATTTTCAGTAATTTTTCCGTAAATAAAACTTAAACTTGAGACTTTATTCAAAGAAAATTAAGCAATTATGCCGTAGACCCATTATCTATTTGTTTAAAATTCTAAATTTATACACGTTCCCAACAAGATGATGATATTTCTTAAATAGTAATAATTCAAATATAAAGCACAACTTTATTTATTTAAATAAGTAATAATAAAAAATAATTTTTAATATATATTAAATTTAATAATAAATAATAATTTTTATTATAAAATAATATTAATGTTATCGATGTATCAAATTTTATAATTTTTAATAAATATTTATTATATATTTATTTTTTATTATATATTTTGTAATATATATTAAAAATTGAAAAAATAAAGCAAAAATTCTATAGAATCACATTATTATTATATGGCAATTTGTATATAATTTACTTACTCCACGAAAATTTTCTTTGCATGTAAAAATTATTTATCTATTTTTATTTTTCTAAAAATATTAATAAAAAATAATATATATATATATGAAATTATTTGTTAATCATCTAAAACAAAGTTAAATTTAAAATTTAGTTGATAAAATTAGACAAACAAGTTAGTTGAAAGTTGAGAAGTAATTGAAAGATAAAACATAAAACATAAAAATTAAAAAATTGATAAACTATTCGTAAATTAAAAATATTTATAAAATTAATTATTAAAATAATTTATAAATATAAAATAATAAATTAAAAATATAATTTAATAATAAAATATAATATAATAAATATGATTTAATTTTTAATAAAAAATTAAAATTAATTAAATAAAAATATTTATTTAAATTTATACATAAATAAAAGGGTTAAATATATTTTCCGTTCCTCTAAATATTTAAATTTTCTTTTTGGTCCCTTAATTTTAAAAATTTTGGTTTAAATTTTTTATTTTTTAAAATATCATAATTATAATCCTTAATATTAATTTAAGTTACATTAAATTAAATTAAATCAATTATTATTGAAAAAAATTTTAATCATTTTATGGAATGCCTTGATTATGATCCTCTATTCATGATTAATGTATTTTAATTTAATATAACTTAAGTTAATATAGAAACTATAATCAATGTATTTTAAAAAATAAAAAACCTAAAAGATTTTAAATTTGAGGGATTAAAACCAAAATTTAAACATTTTAAAAAGATTAAAAATATATTTAATCTTAAATAAAATTATGTACGAATAATTGTTTTTATAATTTTTATTTTTATCAAATATGTAATATTTTTAATAAAATTAAAATAATAATAATTAAAAAAATTAGTATATATTAAAATAATAAAATATAATATAATATTTTATAAAAATAAAAAAATAAATTTATCTAAATTATTAATATTATTATAAAATAATTAAATAATACTAAATGTATAATAATAAACAAATGAACAAAAGATATGATTATAAAAATTTATTAAAATAAAAATAAATTATTTTATTAAAAATATAAAAATTTTGTCATAATTTTTAAAAAAAATACTAATAATTATCTTTAAAATGTCAATAATTATTATTAAACAAAATTAAAATATCTTAACAAAAATTTCAACTTGGACAGCTAAAATACTTTACTAAATATACTATGCACTTTTGGTTGAAGTTGAATTTGTAAAATTGTAATTATTTGAAGGAGAAGAAAGAAAATTTTTAAAAATATAACGGTGTATTATTTAAAATTAAAGAAATGGAATTCAATTTTAAAAACAATTTTTTTCTCTCTTCATTTCTTAATTCGAATTTTTTTGTTTTTTTCTCTTCTCTCAGACAACACGAGGTAAGTGCAGCTGAGTTGTCCCTCTTGCTTTTATTTTGGTTTTTGTTGTCTCTTTCAACGTCTCAACTCTGATGTTCTCAAGTCTCTTATGTTACTGTTACTGACTTACTGTAAACACTAAACACTTAACGGTAACACATGTTCTGTTCTGTTCTGTTGTGGCCCATGCTTTCCGTGATTCCCTTCTCTTACTATTATTTTCATTTTCAAACCTCCCAATCTCCTTCATTCAAAAATTAAAATTTATTAAATCTTAATTCCCTCCCTCTAATATCTGTCATCATCTCTCTATATATATTTAACAACTACAACTATTCTTCCTGCTTTCCTGTTCTTTCTTCTCTTTACTAATTACTATCAACATCTCTCTTCTCGGCCTACATTCTTGGGATCGGCTGGCTTTGGTCTTCAAGGTACGATTTTGGGAACTGGGTGTTCTTTCTTTGTGAGATTGAGCTCTTTCCATGCTTTCAAATCCTCTTGTTACTCATAATGTTCATGCTTCACTTTTTGTGAGCTTTTTTTTTTAAAAAAAAAAAAATTCGTTGGTGTTTTGTGGTTTTTTCACTGTTGGAGAAATCGAAATCTTGCTTTCATTGGATGCCTTTTTATGTTTTTTATTGTTTAGCATAATCGCATCTGAGTGTAATTTGCAGGACCGTGGATGAATAGATATGATGTCGAATTCTTAGCTGGGATTGCTTGGGTTTGTTGTGCAGAAAAAATAAGCATAAAGGGTTTATACAGAGGGATGTGTTTACTCTAAGAAAAATGAGCTTTGCCTTCAGTTCATACTATGTGTATCTGGCCTTTTCAATTCCGCTAACCTTGTTGGCCTTCTCAATTTTGCTAACCTCGTTGACCTTTTCAATTTCGCTAACCTTGTTTTTTATACACAGACTATTTTCACTTCCACCAGATTTGTGTGTTGAGCGCTCACCGAGTGCATCAAAATTAGAGAAAGCAAGCTTTAATTTTTGTTATTATTATTGTTTTTAATGTACATTAGTAGAAATTCTTACTAAAAGGGTATGTTTGGAGGCACTGTGTTGCCATTCTAAGAAAATTGGACCATAAAAATGCCGTGTGCTTAAATGTCTTTTGCTATCATGTTTTGGTTAAAGCAAGTTATGTAACCAAAGTAGATTGAATTTTTGAACAGGGCAAAATGACAGATGCAAGACCGGATGCAGCCTTGACAGCATCATCATCATCATCATCACGGAACCTTCCGGATTTCAAGAAATCTGTTAAGTTGAAGTATGTGAAACTTGGTTATCATTACCTGATCACACATGGAATGTACCTTTTCCTTTCTCCTCTTGTGGTGGTTATTGCTGCCCAGCTGTCGACCTTCTCGCTCCAAGACTTGTATGATCTTTGGGAGCATCTACAATACAACTTGATATCTGTCATCATTTGCTCAACTTTGCTTGTTTCTCTATCCACACTCTACTTTCTAACCCGTCCTCGACCGGTGTACCTTGTCAATTTTTCATGTTACAAGCCAGAAGAATCTTGGAAATGCACAAAAAGGATATTTGTTGATCGTTCTAGGTTGACAGGTTCTTTCACGGAGGAAAATATTGAATTCCAGCGAAGGATTCTTGAGAGATCTGGCCTTGGGGACAACACTTACCTTCCGGAGGCTGTCCTTAACATTCCTCCTAACCCTTCAATGAAAGAAGCAAGAAAAGAAGCGGAGGCTGTGATGTATGGTGCTGTTGATGAGCTGTTAGCTAAGACCTCGGTAAAGCCTAAAGACATTGGAATTCTTGTTGTGAATTGTGGCATTTTCAACCCAACTCCATCGCTTTCTGCAATGATTGTCAATCATTACAAGCTTCGCGGGAATATAAAGAGCTACAATCTAAGTGGGATGGGTTGCAGTGCAGGACTGATCTCAATTGATCTTGCCAAAGATCTTCTCCAAGCCAATCCCAACTCCTATGCATTGGTCGTTAGCATGGAGAATATCACATTGAATTGGTATTTTGGAAATGACAGGTCAAAGCTTGTTTCCAATTGTTTATTTCGTGTTGGAGGAGCAGCAGTTCTTCTTTCCAATAGAAGCTCTGACAGAAGAAGATCCAAATACCAATTGGTCACCACTGTCCGCACCAACAAGGCTTCTGATGACAAGTGCTTTAGCTGTGTTACCCAAGAAGAAGATGCCAATGGCAAAATTGGTATTACTTTGTCAAAAGATCTAATGGCAGTTGCAGGTGATGCTTTGAAAACCAATATCACTACCCTAGGGCCTCTAGTACTTCCCACATCTGAACAGCTCCTATTCTTCGCCACCTTAGTTGGCAAGAAACTTTTCAAGATGAAGATCAAACCTTATATTCCAGATTTCAAGCTAGCTTTTGAACATTTTTGCATTCATGCCGGAGGCAGAGCTGTTTTGGATGAACTGCAGAAAAACTTGCAGCTATCTCCTTGGCATATGGAGCCATCAAGGATGACGCTTTATCGATTTGGAAACACCTCTAGCAGTTCCCTTTGGTATGAACTGGCTTACACCGAAGCCAAAGGAAGGATCAAAAAGGGAGATAGAACATGGCAAATAGCATTTGGTTCTGGATTCAAATGTAACAGTGCAGTGTGGAAGGCTCTCAGGACCATCAACCCTGCTAAGGAGAAGAGTCCTTGGATGGATGAGATCGACCAGTTTCCAATCGATGTTCCAAGGGTATCTGCCATCTAAACAATCAAATTTTATGTATCTGTGCATCACTTTCAGCATTAGGTGGTAGCTCTTGGACTGGTAAATTCTCTTAGTAAGTTATTGTAATACATTACTGTTTTCGGAATATTTTAGGAATTTTATTATGCTATCCGGGGTATAACTAGTAGCTCTAATTTGGGGTAGATTTTGTTATATACAATCTAGTCCTGGACTGGTGTTTGAGGTTTGTGAGGTGTGTTTCTTGCAAATATATTTATTCATTGGTCTGTGTATTGTGATTTGTGTGGTAGTCAAATGCGTAGGGCATCTGAAATGAAATTCGAAATCTCAGCCGAGGTTTCTTTAATGAAATTGGAACTAAACATTTCCATTTCAATTCCTAAGTGTGTTGATACTGAAATAGTATTTTGTATCAGCATATGTACACAATTCAGAGCTAACTGAGGTGCTTTTCAGGTGCATGGCAGTCCTAGACTGGTTATCCGCAATAATTGTTATATATATTAAAATATGTTATATCTATTTTCAATTCATTTATAACAGAATAATCATTTTTTATATATATTTTTAAAAATAAAAAAAATAATCAATTATTAAATTTAAAATTTATATAAATATAAAGTGAATTGTCTATGTAAGTGCATGAGTAAATATTGCATTACTCGCCTCCAAATGTTCTAAGCGCAGATATCTGCGAGAGAACCCCATTCATAGAAGTTCAGGTCCTCATTCTTTAGAGCAGATTTTTATTATGTTAAAATCAGAAAACTCGGAATTAAATAAAAATTACTAACAAAGTAAATTTTGCATTTTTATTTTATTTTAAAAGATATCTCATTAGGCTTAAAGAAAAACCCTCAAAATTTTGCATTATTCGTATTACAATTTTTTTATTTGGTAAGCAATATCGGTTTTTACACCCTGAGTTAATGATGTGAAAATCTAATTTTAATTGAAAAACAGCAGCAAAACCATGTAAGGCACTGTACTTGAGTTTTCTTTTAAAAAAATTGCATGCCCATGGGCATGGCAGTTACAATAATATCATCACCACTATCATTTTCAATATCATTATGTTGTCATACGACCACTGCCAACACCATTATGTTGGTATATATATGTACTGTATTAGAAAGGACGGCGATTGATTAATTTTCCACTTTTAAATTTTTGAATATCATAAATATATGGATCAGCATAATAGGAATAGTGATTAAAGAATTAAAAAATAAAAAGCATTCGATTAAAAATATGGTTTTTAGAAAACTGAAGAGTTAAAAAACATCGTTTAATGTTTTTTTATTTTTGAATCTTCAAGACTTCAACTAAGATATCCCACCTTTAAAGCACTCGATATTCCCAAAAGTATTTATAAAATTGAACAGAATATTGAAAATTATATAACAATTCTCTTGTTTAGAAAAATAATCATAAATAAGAAATTATGTATTTGAAATAAAAATTAAAAAATGCTTTCGTGAGGTGGATGCGTTTTTTCATCCAGCACGGATGCAACAGTCCGTTATGAAGGAAAGAAGTGGAACCCACAAAAATGTAAAGTTGGTGATCTTTATGAAGAAAAACTTAGGCCAAATGCAAAATGTCTCCATTAAATAATCTCAACCACTTGTCACCTTTGAGAAGTACCAACTACCAACCCGTAACATGCACAAGCCAAGTAGCTTGACGAGAAAGGAATACACCACAAGACGAAATATGCTATGATTCTTTTCTTAACATGCAATTTTCCAGCACATGAAATGATGAAACAGAAATCGCAATATTGAAGGAAAATGACATTATCCTCAGTTAAGATTAGTAGCATATTAAGTTGAGAAACAGAAGACAAAGTATACACACATTCAACAGCAATTAAGTCCTACTTTTTTAGCAAGAGAAGCTAACAAATCCACATTTATTAGCAGAGACAGTAAATTTCCATCAATAATCTACTCCTTGGAAGACTTGTTGATAAGTGATTTGTGAATATGAGGAATCACACCTACTCCAGCAATTAAAAAAAAATGAAAATGCAAATTACAAAGTACCACACAGAATAAAAGTGTGGAATAAGATTGTTATGATGGTGAATAGTGGCAATAACTAACTAGCATGAATGGAGTGAAGAGAGACCTCAAAAGTGACACCAGAAGAGGGAGAGATGGGTTTCTTCTTGTGTTTGTCTTTGTTGGTGGCGTAGGTTATCAACCCTTTCACTCCTTTCCCTGATATCTTTTCCCGCCAAAACCAATCTCCTTCTACACGCAATGCATCTGCATCTCAACCCTTTCTCACCTTATTCATTGGAACTCAGGTATTCCAATTGACTCAACCTTCCAGGTACAAGTGGTGATTTCTCATCATCAAGCTATATCTGTGAAGGTTACTTTGCCGGTGTGTTCTCATAAAGTAGAGCACACAAATTGACTTCCATTATTAATGTATGCAATCTGATTAACATAGGCTTCCTAAGGGCCCATATTCAAATGGAAACAACCTAGTCAGGTAGGCAGAGAAGTATCAACAAGACTAGAATGGAATCAAAAATCAAGGGAAAGGTGGATTAAGTTGAGGAATAGAAATACATCGTTCTTCCATGCAGATACCTAGTGTTGAGTGGTGGAATGAGGATGAGACTCAAAAGGTGAAGATAAATAAACTTCTAAAGTCTTTTCTATGAAAGGGTTAAATTTATCTGACCCTTAATACTCCCAAACTGATAGAGTTGGATGTGGATACCATAAAGACACTCAAACGAGAGCTTAGTAACGAGCTTTAAAAGGGATGCTGCTTACAAAGCACTAGACCTTTATGGGTTGTTTCAAACCCATTTTCTTCAAAACCTATTAGGATATTGTGCGAGAGGATGTCTCTAAGTTAGTTCGAGAGGCTTTCAGGTTTGGCACTTTTGATGGTAGCATATTAGAATTAATCTCTGGTGGTGTTGGTCCCCCAAGATTGATTACGTTAGTACTTTCAACGACCTCAAGTTAATAAGCTTGTTGAACGTGGTGTATATGTTGATAAAGAACGTCTTATCAGCTTGTGACACAGCAGCTTTATCCTCGAAAGGAACATAATAGACAATGCGATGGTACTCCATGAAGTGCTACCCTAAATGAGAAAATCAAAGAAAAAAAAGAGACTTGGCGTACAAACTTGACTTAGAAAAAACTTGGGATAAAATAAGCTGGCCTTTTAAAACTCCACTCTTCACTTCTTCGGCTTCCCTCATGCTATATTACACCGTCGAACCTTTTCAGTGTGGAATAGATCCAGAGTTCCATCATTTACACCCAAGAGGGGCCTCGGCAAGGAGACCCCGTTAACATATCAGGAGGTAACACTACATGTGGGGTCTAAGAATAGCTAACCCAGCTTGATTTCCTGAATCCCTCCCAAGCCAGAGCAAGTGGCAATCAATGTCGATGGATCTTTTTAGGGAACCCAGGTTTGGTGGGTTTTGGAGGCATCTTTCAAGATCAAACAGGAGAGTGGATAAGCGGATTCTTGGCTTATCCTGAAAAGGCCTTAGTGTGGCTTGGAAATCAGGATTTCATGATATTATCTGCAAATGAGGTTGCATGGAGACCATTATACTTGTACAAGTAAAATACAAATTCCACAAGCATGCCAGCATTATAGCTAATATTCAAGATCTTCTATCCAGAGATTGGGATACTAACCTTTGCCATATCAATGGAGAATTGAATCAATGGCAGATGCTGACTCAGCCTCCATAAGAGCTCTCCCTGGCAATCCTGGCAGATGCGATGGGATACATATTCCCTAGATAGGAACTTCTATTCTGTTTTGCTTTTCTTTTTCTAATGTACCCAAGGTACTCCTTTTTGGAGCTAAGCAACTAGAAGCCTGGATAAGTGGATTATGACTTTCAAGTACTTAAGCAAATATGGCCATCATTTTTTTAAAGAAAAATTCTAATAAATACCCTAAAAACAGTAAAAAAAATCAAAAGTAGAAAATTTTAATTAAATATTACTAATGCACCTTTCACCTTAATTTTCAATACATCCTAATGTGATTTTCAATAAAATTTCTTCATCTTAGATACATCAACCAATACCCTTCTGGTACTACTTAACAAAATAAATATAGCTTCATGATTGGGTAAATACGTAAAACAACCTATTAATAATGACGTCAACCTATATACATTATTAGAAAACGGTTTAGATAAGGAATACATCTGATTTCAAGTAATTGAACAGAAATAGATATTTTCAGATTTTACATAATTATGTTGCGCAGGTTGGTCATAAAAAATCGTCAACGACCATAAATATCATACCCTGCCTAGTATAATTCACTACTGTTTTACTTAAAATACTAGACTAGATAGCATATAACCCAGAAAAAATATACTAAACCGCATGTCCCAGCCGAAATTGGCCCGGTCATCTATTGATTAAAGACGCTTTAACGGACATGACTCTTGAACAAGTATACCAAGTCACTTCCTATATTCCAAAACTCCCATGTCAGAGTCGAAATGAAAGCAAACGCAGAACTTATTTCAGCTAGCTGTAACAAGCTCGTTCAATTCGGTAAACCTCCAACACAAACTAAAATTTACAAAATTTAGTTTACTAATCACGTACATATGCAGGCACTTGATCTAGTTAATTCTAACACCCTGCCAGACAAAATGCACGACTATTAGCATCATTCCTCCCCTGCCTCATCCTTTTCTTTAGATTTCCCCTCATCTGCGATATGAAAACCCTCGATCTTGCGCGAAACCTCATCTGCTGTTATCTTCACCTTGTCAATTGTTCCATTTGCAGACAAAGCCTCCGACTCATCATGAGTCAATGGGCCAGTCTGCCATATTCTGATGGTTCCATCCTCAGATCCTGAGGCATAGGATTCTCCTCCAGGAGAAAAACGAACACAGTGGACAGGACCATGGTGGCCCTTGTTGCATGCTGCCACACAGATAGATCATCAAAATATGTTATACACAATGCAAGAAGATCAAAGAATTAGTGGTCAACAGCTCACCAATCTCATTGCCTGTATGGAAATCAAAAACATGAACCCACATATCTTCTCCCCCAGCAATGAACTTGTTCCCATATTTAGGCTCCAATGAAGCTGATTCCACGGTACAGGGCATATCATAGCTCTTTACCAATCCATAACTGGAAAACGAAGGTAACTAACATTATGATCCATATAATCAGATTTGGGTAAAGTAAACCAACATGACTTGGTACGTACTAATTAGCATCCCAAAACTTTACGGTAGAACCATCAGCAGTTGTAATATACCGGCCATCCTGACTCACTTCAGCACTTGTGACAGATGACTTGGTTTCAAGTGTCTGAACTATTTTACCACTTCTTATATCCCATAACCTGTGAATTATCAACTAGATTCAGTGCAATCTATAGTATCCATCACTGATATATATTTATAAATAAAGAAACAAGAAAGCTAACATGCAAAATTTACAACCCAAGACAGGCTTTCAGCATCTAACAGCCTAATGGAGGATATACCTGACACCTCCCATATCAGTACAAGAACTCAATATTGTCTGGTCACTATGAAGCCATGCAACAGTTCTGACTGAACCAGGGGATTTATCCACTTCTCTGGGTGGTGCATCAGGCCGATTCATATCATATATTCGGAGAATTTTCTCAACTCCCCCAGTGAGCAAAAGGTGAGTATCCTGCTCCCCAGTATAAAAATATCAATATGCATATGAAAACATAAGCATTTTTTGGCAAAATCACTAGATAAAGAACGGGTATCAATCACATCCTCAAATTTTAACATCAGCTGTAATAGAGATGGGGTTCAGAAAGAATATTTGCTAGATATGTATAAAGAATTTCTACAGGAAAGGATGCTATGGTATCATGAAAGTAACATTTAAGAACTGAAATGAGATATGGAGTGAAAGAAGAAAAATGAAGTAAACTAGTAAAGGATAAATTCTACAATAAAGAGGCATATAAAAACTTCTTTCAAAAAATTAACAAAAAGTTTTCCAAAGTAAATAGTCCCAAAAGAAAAAACATAGTATAATATGTATCATCTAAAATTTAAAAGAAAAACAGATAGATCCTTACAACTAGGATAAAAGGCATGAAACCAAGCCACCTATTTGTAATATTGGCATTGAGATTTAATAAATTCTACACAGGTCCATGTCAATACTTCTTAAATTTTCATTTCTCCACTCCCTTCATTTGTGTTTGAATGTCAGTTTCATGGTTATCAAATTGTGAATCAGATTGAATGTGCTATTTCCAGATTATGAATCTCAAGATTTGTGATCAATATAAAGTACAATATGTTTTTTAACATTATAAAACTACCAAGACAATGTGTTGCAATAGAATAAATTCTTTTGTTTCCCTTTCTACTCACATAAATTATTGAGATTTTTTCATACTGTCTCTCACCATTAATTATTACAATTTTCAAACAGAAACCTATTTTTTCTCAGCTGCCACTTTAGTTTCTCTGACCAGCTCAAATCTATAGATTGGAGGTCTGTTTCACCTCACATCTACCCAACCATCCACAGCACTGGTGCCTGTCAACCAGAGACTGTCACTACCACTGGAGCATCCACATGCCACCACACCCCAATTGCTGGTCCACCATATCTATCCATCTGGGCAGTGCATGGTGATCATTGCCCTTTTTCAGAAGCCATCTTCATAGATCTCTCAGCCAAAAAGAATTCTGCCAAACCCACCAATCACTGCCTGATCGTTGCCCTGCAGTGGCCGTTTGGCTCCCTGTCCCACTGGGAGATTTGTATTGTTGGAACTTGGACAGGCAACAGAATCAAAATTCCTAAAATTATGGCACAATTTTGGTGATTCAGCATGCGATTCCAGCAGCAAAACAAACTTCCATTTGGAGTAAGTATTCACACAATCGCATCAATTGAATCATGATTCATGCTATTCCAACTACCATGGCCCATTTATTCTGTGCTTTTATAACTCATACTAGGGTGTGAATAGCACTGCAATTGCACTGTAGCGGAGCAGTGCAGCACCTTGCCGCTATTCTGAATTCATCATACCAAGTTTTAGTGTCATGGTTTGGCCTCAGGAATCACAGCAGTTTAGCACTACTCAAAATCAAGTGAAAACCCCAAATATGCCCCAAGTTTTAACATTGCAGAGGCAAGTTTGAGGATATTTTGGAGTTTTCAGGTCAAAATAAAAGGGATTTAAAAGAGTTTGGGGAAAACTCTTCATGCCTCTTCTCATCTATGTGCAATCTCTTCTCTCTTACAGTTGCTGTGCAACCCATCAACCCATTGCTCTCCAGCAATGATCGGGTGTTTTCTGGCTAGCACCCTGTGTTTTCCAGCAAATCCACACAGTGTCTACTGACTCAGCATTTTTCAGCTCATTTTCAAGTGCTATGTTACCTAAGTCCCACAGGTTGCTGTTCTTCTCTCATTATCATCTTTTTTTTCTTCTCTTTCTGTGTTGTGTTGGTTTCTGGCTCTATTCTTTCTTTTGTCTGAGTTCTCTCCTTGTTCCAATTTTTTTTTTGTTCTTTCTAGCGTGGTTGTGTGTATGCCGTCTACATCCTTGTTCAAATCCACAGTGTCTACTGACTCAGCATTTTTCAGCTCATTTTCAAGTGCTATGTTACCTAAGTCCCACAGGTTGCTGTTCTTCTCTCATTATCATCTTTTTTTTTTCTTCTCTTTCTGTGTTGTGTTGGTTTCTGGCTCTATTCTTTCCTTTTGTCTGAGTTCTCTCCTTGTTCCAATTTTTTTTTGTTCTTTCTAGCGTGTTTGTGTATGCCGTCTACATCCTTGTTCAAAACTTTTATTTGATCTATAGAGGCTAAAACATTATTTGTTTCCTCAACTTTTTTTGTTGTTATTTACTAATATGTTTTGCTTAGCTTGGGACCTACAACTTTTTATTAATAATAATAATAGAGTAAACTGTCACTTTAGTCCCTGAGATTGTTATCGAGTTTCATATTAGTCCCTGAGATAATTAAATTAACTATTTCGTCCTTGACTTTTTAAACCGTGATTCACGTTAGTTCCTGGGGTCAACTACAACTGACGATTTGCTGATGTGTAACGTTAGTTGACGTTAAATGACAACGTGGCCAGCCAGGTGGACATCCAAACGCTGTCGTTTTATGTGACACATGGATTTAAACGTTGAACAAATCCTTGGAGGGAAAACACAAATTTTGGATTGGCGGTTGCATTGTTATATCTGCTTTTGAAAATGGGAAAAGAAGATAGTTCCTGAGAAGTGGTGGGTTGTTGCTGATATTGTAATCGATATGGAACAGTTATATGCACCCATTTGAAGCATGAAATTTTGTGTGTTTTGTTGACATTTTCATGGGGTTTGTGTAGGTTAGGGTTTTTTGGAACGTTGGAAAATTGGAGGTAATTTTTTATGCAAACATTGGGAATGAAATTTTGGACTTTGTTGAAGGATAATGTTTGTTGAATGATGGAATCAACACCACAACTAGATGGCCCTCCACAATTTCGAAGAATATACATCTGTTTTGATGGCTGCAAAAAAGGGTTTAAAGAGGGTTGCAGACCACTTACAGGGCTTGATGGAGCTTTTCTGAAAGGGTACTATGGTGGTATACTTTTGTCTGCTGTTGGGCAAGACTCAAACAACCATATATGGGTCATTGCTTATGCTGTTGTGGATGTTGAGAACAAAGAAAATTGGACCTGGTTCTTGGATCTGTTACATAAAAACTGGACCTGTTGTATGTGACATTCTTGACTCCATACTTCGTATGCACCTTCTATCATTCACCCCTAACATTGACTACGAATCAATTGAGTGGTTGAAGCTTCAATTTATAGATTACAAATCAATTGCAAAAATTAGGGTTCCAAATAGGGGTGCTCTCTAAAATCCCAAATCTCATACCATTTGATACGAAAATGGTGTGAACTTCTTAAACGACAACGTTTGAGGTGAATGACATGGGTTTAAATCCATGTATGCCACAAAACGACAGCGTTTGAGGTCCACCTGATTGGCTACGTTGTCATTTAACGTCAACTAACGTTACACATCAGCAAATCGTCAGTTGCAGTTGACCCCAGGGACTAACGTGAATCACGGTTTAAAAGTGAGGGACGAAATAGTTAATTTAATTATCTCAGGGACTAATATGAAACTCGATAACAATCTCAGGGACTAAAGTGACAGTTTACTCATAATAATAATTAATGTCACAAATTTTCAGTATTTTTTTTTTTAATTTGAGCACCTATATGTATATAGTATAAATTAGGCAATCTGTATAAATAATTCAGAATAGTGGCCATCTTGCTATGCACTATTCCATTGTAGCGTTTTTGGGGTTGGCCGTTACACACCATTATACAAGATTGATAACTTGTTCATATATTCATTTTCATTCACCAGCAATGGATATAAACAAAAATCATAGTGATTGATCAGTACAAAAATAACATTGCCAAAACTACCTCAGAAAAAGCACATGCTCGAACAATGTGCTTATGCTCAAAAGAGTGCAATTCATCTCCTGTTAAAGCATCCCAAACTTTCCTGCACATTAAAACAAGGATGACCAGTAAACTTTTCATCAATGAATTACAACCTCTACAATATAATGCACTGCATTACTTCCTGGGTCTAAATTGATCACACTACGTGTAAGTTGAAACATACAATGCAGAAACAAATGCAAATAAAAGAGTCACTCCTACATACTACTGAAAGACAGAAGTTAATACACACGTCAAAAATTTGCACAAAAAGAAAAACAGAAACATAATTACCAGGAAAATCTAGCTACCAACACAAATGAAAACTGATCAATAGTCAAGATGTGAATACTTCTACACAATTGTCATAAACCCATGACTGTGTTCCTAAAATTATACTGAGCTAAAACATGTATGGACAACAGGAGAGTATTCAAATAAGTTTACAAGACACACAGTACTATGAACTCAAATAAATGGGATGAATCCCATGCAAATTGATCAACTTTTACAGTCTTTCTGTCAAAAGCCAGGCGATAGTCACTGTGAGCTAAAAAGCCAACTAGCAACACCAAATACTAATTCGACAGTGAGTAAACACATCAAAAAAATCAATAAAATATAAAATAAAATCACATACGTTGAGAAATCTGCAGAAGCAGTTGCAGCACGTAAGGCATTAGTGTCCAAGCAGCAACTCCACACAGCACCTTTGTGTCCTTCAAATGTTCCAATCCAATCTCCAGTCTCTCCATTTCTAAGCATAGGACTAGAATCTGAAAACCAGACAAAATTTGCACATCACGTCTTCCATGTTACACATATATCAAAATCAACGAAACAAACTCGACATGTTGATGCAAAAATGCAAGATTTAACTCATCTTACCGCAGCAGCAACATCGTAAATTGTTTTTTTTCCCTTTACGGAATTAAAAGGGATAACAAGCAATCTAACAGGTTATGTTAACCACTGACACATCGATACGCATTCGGAATCGGAATAATTTTAGATCCATAAAAAAGAAAAAGACAATCATTGTTCCCAATTCAGACGTGAAAACGTTGTGTACCTTAAATTTAAAGCTAAAGGAGTAAAAGCGGTGGCGAGAGAGAGCGTACCCTTGCTTGCACTGATGAGGAAGAAGCCATCAGGCGTAACAGGACTGTAGAATAGATCGACCACAGGGCGAGAATGGCCGTGGCACACAAGAGGAACTGCCACCCTTTTCTTCTCCATTTCTCCCAAACTATTATCGTAGTAGCCAAAACCTAGTTTACCGCTTAAGATAAAACCCAAAGGTAATGGAAAATAATGTGATTTTTTTTAATATATATGAGAAGTATGAAAATGATTATATTAGAGAAACCCTAAATATATTGTTTCAGAACCGAAGGTGACGAGCCCTACAGAGTTCGTGGTGTATTGATTAAAGAGATTAAATAGGTGTATTGTAATTGAGTGAAAGTATAAGGTGAATGCACAAATCCACACCTAAACCTAATCCTGTGAAGTGAAAATGGTGTGAGGAATTCGGATCCAAAGAAAAGCAAATCGTAAAAGGATAACGGTGATAATAATTAATAGTATTATAATAATAAATTGGAAAAGAAGAGAAGAGGAGGAGAGGGGGTTCGAGGGTGGAGGATAGGCACGAAGCGAGGATACGTTGCCTTTGGATCTGTCCTCTTGTACTGTGTCTGTGATTTCTCGGATGGAGATGGTGTATTGTGGACCCCACCCCAAAACAAATCCACGTAGGGCTTTTTTTATATTTATACTGAGCCATTTCCGTTTTCCTTTTTTTTCTGTCAAGGAAAAACATTCTTTGAATGGGCCATAACTGATCAAACCCGAAGTCATACCACCAAAGCTAGCCCATGCTATGTCATAGCTTACACAAAAAGGCCCAACTCATCTACGAAAGCTGAAACACACAAGATCTCTACAAGACCCAAACAGCAAACTCCATACAATAGACCAAAACATCTTGTTTGACTTCGGGATTTATCATGCTAAAGAAACCAAGTGTTCCATTCTATCATACATCGCCGCAACACTTGGTTTCTTGCCTATTTAAATCCTTTCCGTGAAGGAACCACCTAAGCTTTTTGATGTCTTCTATGATTGAAGTGATATGAAAAACATCCGTATCTTTTTTACATGTATTTATGAACTACAAATTGTCTGATTCAAAGAGGCCTCTGTTCCAACCTAGGTTGTTGTTGGCAAGAATCATACCTTCTTGAAGTGCTAAGCCCTCTGCAGTTTGCACAGAGAAGGAAGGGGGCAAAACATGCTTTAGCTATTCCTCAGAGGAGATTCCCAAGGCGGTCTCTCACAACTGCTACAATCGAAGAACAAAATTGAATAAAAAAATTCTTTTTAAAATATGAAACTAATATTTTGTTAATATGTACAGTTAATATAACTGATTAATTTCTTATAAATAAATTTAATAAATCAACATTTTAATATATGGAAATAATTTAAATTAATAAAAATATATTAAAAATTAATATGATATTTTAATTATTTAGATTTTGAAATAGCATAATTTAATCTGACATAATATATGAAAGATCATATTGTTTGTTTTAAAGATGAATTTAAATTTTAATTTAAAATTTGAAATATAATTTCATTCAAATTTAAAGACAACAATATTTATTATAATATAAGAAAATATTTTATTTAATATTAACTTTAAGGTATTAACATTTTTTAGTAGATTCAATAGTGCATAGGTTTTATTTTAATTTTTAATATTTATTAATTACCATTGATCACTCATATTTATGTAAGAATTATTTAATATTACATATCATATTAATATTTTAGTAATTTAAATTTAAGATTTAATATTAAAATTTAACTATAATTAGATTATTAAGTCTTAAACTAAAATTTTAACTAACTCAATAATTAATTCGATTTTAAACATATTAGTTCATATTAAATAAAACTAAGTAGTATAGACAATTTAAAAGTAAGATTTATCACTTGAAAAGTGATTGATTATTAATAATTTTCAAATTACAATCCTAATAATATATTAAAATGGTAATAAATTTAATAGCTATTTTAAATTTTTCGAAATTAGATATTTTACTTTTCCATATTAATTTAACTTATCTTATATTATAAATTTAAATTCTTACTCTCAAGTACGATACATCTTGTATTGTATTTTAATTTATTTAAAATCTGGAATATCACATTAACTTTTAAAAGTAAAAAAAAATATTTTAACATTTCTAAAAAAACTAAAAAATTTAAATAAAATTATTTTTATCAATATAATCTATCTACAAATTTTATAAACTAAAATCATTATTTATTTTGTAAATTCATTATTATGAATCACCTGCTTTTACATTTTATCCTATACTAATCTATCCGAACCATTTCCTCTATGAAATAAGAAAATGAACCTTAAAGATTAAAATATAACTATAGCTGTTAATAAAAAAAACTATTAGTTAATGATTTAATAATTTACTTTATATGAAGATATTTTATGATAATTTTATTTATTACTTTATTAACTACCAGTAATAATTATATTGTATGATTTAAAATACACCCTCCACTTGACAAAACCTCCCATCATCACATTCACATAGATTGCGGATAGAATTACTCGGCACGGATTGCGGCAGAATTGTTTGGTGTATGGTATCTTGCAGCCACTCGCAGGATTTAACACCCCACCTTAAACTGTTATGCATCAATGTAAATGTAAAAGCTTATTTTTACATCTTTCTTTTTATTCTCTCTGTTTTAAATAGATGATTTAATTTATACAAAAATATCAGACAACATAAAACAGTATAGCATAAATGTATTTTATATCATGATTTTATATAAAGTAATAATAATAAAGAATAAAATATAAATATTAAAATTGATACCGTGTTAAGGATTAGTGAGGAAGGGTTAAAAATTAAAATTCTAAATTTTTGTATTTGAATTTTTTTAATTATATGAAAATATGATAAAAAATAAAATATTTTTTAGTTTATAAAAATATTTTAACTTTTTTTTGTAATTATAAAATTGATACATTAATTTTATTTTTTATAAATTTGTATAATATAGTAAAAAATCATTTTTTATTTTTATATAATTTTTTGAAAATATGAGAATAATAAAAATAAAGTGAGAATTTTATAATTAAAAGATAAAAATAAAAAAAAAAATATTTTCATAAATCAAACTATCCCTAAATATGTTACACTCAATTAGTTGATTTTTCTTCATTAATATTGAAAATATAGTTGGGTTAATTTTGATAACTTTGATTTCTTGATTTTTTTTTAACGAATTTGACTATTCAAATTTTAAGATTTATAATTTGAGCTCCTCGGTTAAATTTTCATAAAATAATTAATATATTTTATTTAGTTGTTTTCAAATTTACTAATTATTAAGTTACATTTTTTTGTTAAAATAATTAACGTAACTTAATTTTTCATTCAATTGTATTAACTTCTCTATTATTTGATAAAAATTTATGGATAACTAAAACTGAAAATTCTAAAAATATGTGAAATTAAAATTATAAACGTAAAATAAAAACTAAAATTATCAAATATCACTTTAAAAATTAAAAATTAAAGGTGTAACTATATCAATATAATTTTATATTGTGTATATATTTTCAGATTATTTTTTAAATTTAACTTTCTAAATGTTATGGGAAAAACAGGTACTGCTTTTATTTCTTGATTCTTAAATTAAAACATTTTTATTGAAATGTTTTCACTTAACGATTATAATTTTCATTCTTGATGTACTTTAAAATTATTTATATAAATCCATTGCTAATAGAGACGGAATCAGGGTTTAAGCTCAAAATATTGGATTAAAAAATATATGATTTAAGTAAAATATACATAACAATTTTGATGATCAATAATATGTGATAGAGTCAAATGTTGAATAAAGTGAGGAACTATTATTTGCCTGGTTATTTTGTGCCTTTAATATTTCTTAGAGTAGAAAAAAAAATGATGTATGAAAAAAGTAAAAAATTATATATCCAGATGTTTCTTTTAATAAAAAATTTAATAAATGTTTATTTTAAAAATTTATCACATTAATTAGTTCTTGAAAATGTATATCACTACTTTCATTAGAAAAAAATAAAATACGGCTCATTTTAACTCTCTTCAATCCTATTCAATCTGCATCTTAGTTTAAACAACAAACTAAAATGAAATAATTTTACATTTTAAAGATAATTTTTTTTAAATAATGTAGTTAATCTCACTTTTTTAAATGACTTGTCCGCTTTTTTAAAAGTTATTATTTTTACTATACTTTTTACACTTTGTTCTTAATTTTATTTTACTATACATTTTATCAATATATTTTCTCCCACCTTTCTTTTATTTTTTATTTATAAAATAAAGTATACAAACTTGCAGCAATATAATTTTACAATTAATTAGATAGTAAATAAAGTTAAAAAATTTAGGTCAACTGTGACACTCATCGGTCACTCCACTAGGTCTGCCTCTAATTTTACTATAAGATGTGTTATTTATATTATAAATTATGAATATATTGTAAATTATATAATTTTTTTTATTTTCACATTTTATATTATTTATTGTATAATTTGTTGTTAAATTTTTATAGTATAATTACAAATATGATTGTTTTTAATAATTATAAGTTTTATGCTTTATTTAAAATTTTAAAACATTTACTAATAATTAAAATTATTTAAATATATAAACATTAATCCAATTGGTCCAATTAATCACTTGGACCAAACCTACTTGTACTTTGGTAGTCTGGTTATTTGAACGTCATATATAACTAATATAAGTGAGAGGGGCCACCCCCAACAGCGCACGTGAGTGTCATCGTGCCTTCGTCAACGTTGACTGCCCGGTCCAATTAATCTGCAACAAAGTGACAAAAAAAAAAGTTAAATTGTACTTTTAGAGCCTGTTTATAGTCCAAATAAAATAAAAAATAATTAAAATATAAATTTTTATTATGTTTAATATTTAGTGGATATCAAATAAATTTTGTTTTTATGCTTTCTTTTGTGTTTAAAAAATTAATATAATGATAGAATAAGTAGAAAATATATACAAATAATAAAATTAGTTTTTTATTAAATAGAAATTTTTTTTATATATATGTATATATTTTTTAAAACTATATAAATTTTAAATTAATAAAAATTTTAAATTATTTTTTATAAAAATTCACAAAATAGTTTATGAAAATAGTAAAAACTAATATAAGAATTAGTTCAAATAAAATTAATATTTAAATAGTTTTATAAAATAAAAAATTAGACTAATAAATCTTGAATTTTAACGTAATTATATTTTATACTATTTTTTTATTTATCATTACATGAACAAATTTTTTAACTACAACACTTGGTTAGAATATTAAACTTTATTATAAATATTAAAAAATTACCATTATAAAGAATGATTTTTATTTTTTATACTCACAAAAATTATATTTTTTACTAAATAAAATATTTTTAACTTTTTTTTAACTAATCTTTATCTTAAGTCAATTTTTTTCAAACTGAAATATGATAAGTGAAAATGTCAAAAACAACTTAATAAACTTAAAATTGATATTTTTAATAAAATAAAATACAAAAGAAATAAAGATAACTTTTATGCGTAAAATTAGTCCTTTAAAATGCAAGTGAAACTTAATCATGCATGTTTAATAACTTTGATCTAAATGTTAAAAATGTTAATGAAGTATGTCTACGAAGTACAAAGAAATACATCAGTAGAGAATGATGGGGCGTTAAAACGGTGGTTAGTGAGGTTTTAGAGTTGTTATTAAGTTTACTTTGATTTATATGCTTAGTTTTCAGGTTTATATATGTGTCATTATAATAGAACAAAATTTAAGATGAAAATATATTAAAAGGAATATCTAAGATTAACAAATCTTTGATTGTGTTTGTGTCCGTTATAAGATCCTTAATTTTTTCCTTATTAAACATATGGGATATGGGATAGGCAGTCTAACAAATCTTAAACAATTAAAAATTTCATGTTAGATTAGAAAGTAAGATATATTAAGAACATCAAGATAGTATAATTTCTTCTTCATAATATTTATAGATAAAATAAAAAATTTAATTCTAAAGTTAATTTATTTTGATTTTAAAATAGAAAAGTTTTTTAATTTAGCTTTAAAATTATAAAATAATGTTAAAAGTATTTATAAAATTAATTTTACAAAAATTATTTTTCTACAATATATTAAAATTATATTTTAGTAAAAAGGTAAAATTATATTTTACAAGATATGATAATCTATTTTGTTACATCTTTTATTTTAAACTTAAAATTATGTATAGTTTTTATTTTTATTTTTCAGGTAAACTTAAGTATTTATTTTTAAATTTTCAAATTTAATCTCTTATCAATTTTCATATACCTGAAAGTTCAACATAATTTTTTATATGTTTGTTTAGGAAGGCTTGTAATAAAATAAATAGAAAATAAAATTTGAAATTTATAAAAAATCAAGTGAAATGTAGATAAAATTTTAAAAAATAAAATAAAATATGATACTAGAGTTTGAAAAAAACGAAGTTTGAGAAATTTATTTTATTTCAAGTAAAATTTGATATTCGAGTTAATAAATTTTGAATAAAAATGTTTAATTAATTTAATTATAAAAACTGAATAAATTCTAGGTAAAATAAGATCTATCAGAAATTAAATTTAATAATTTTTAAAAAACTAATGAACTCGAAATTTTTCAAGAAATAAAATTGTATACAATCTAAACTCGAGAAACAGAATGCAGTTAAATTGAGAAGAAAATATGTAAGCAACTTGTCACCGCACAGGGACAGTATTTGAATAAAGATGTATTAATTCCTCAAAAGAAAAGTTATATAATAATTTATATAATATTTTTTATGTTATAGTATATTTTATATTTTGTTTTCTCTCATTTGTAAATTCTTTAAAAAAATAGTTGTAAGAACGTTATCCCTAACATTTAGGATAGGTGAGATTTTAAAACATATAATATACAATACTTAAAAGGAAAATTTAATTTAATATATACTTTGTTTTGTTTCTTAAATTTTCTCGTAAATGATGTATAATAGATATAATAAGATTTAAATGTATTATTTCATGAAAAATATTCAAATTTTTTTATAAGAATTATCTTTCACTTTAAGTATTGTGTGTTCTAGAATGTTTAGTTGAAACTTAATTGTTTTAACAATGAAAATTTAATTTTCATATTTTTAATATAAAATGCATTTAAAAATAACTAATATATGAATTTATTTAATAATTTAACATTTTTTTACGTATTGAATGTGTCAGGATTTCGGTATCCATAATCCATGTCATTTTATATTTATTTTTTAAATAACATATAATCTTTTTCTAGTTTATCATAGAATATCTAAATAACGAAAAGGTATTTTTATTGTGCTCCAATGTATTTCATTTCAATTTTTCACGTTTATCATTAAATATCCAAACATGTTATAGGAAAAAAAAAAAAGGAAGTACAATTTTTTAGTTCCAATAATTATTCTTTATTTTAATAAAATTTAAAATGAAATAATAAATTAACATGAATTTAGCATATTAATATTTTTATATAAATGTTATATAATCATCTTCGTTTAAAAACAAACAAATTCATTCTTCCTTTTCTTCCCTTTTGACTGATTCTCAGATACGAAAGTTGTTCCCCACAATTAATTAATCACGGGAATCAAATATATAATTTTGTGTCAAATATTGGAGTTTTGATCGTGCACCTATCAGAAACGTTTGGTACCCACAGATTTTCTGGACCATTAAATTATGCGTTTTCAAATTAAAAACCTAATATGCATATATTATTTGTAACTAAACCTGAGTATACGAGTCAAAGTTCGCCAACCGGTTTAAATGGATTAAAATCAATAAAATTATTTGTTTATTTAAATGTAAACTTTTCATATTCAGCCTATTTAATTCTCATATTCTCATATTGAATGGTTGAATATGCGAGTTAAGAGATTAATTTATGGATTATTTTTTAAAATAATTTTATTTTATTAATTTTTATTTTTTTGTAAATATTTTAACTATTTTAAATTATTTCAATAGTTAAATAATTTAAATGCATTTATCCATTAACCTGTTGATCAAATACGAATTAATACTTTTTTTAATCTATTTATTTTATAGATCTTTGTCCAACTCATTTAATAGTAAACCAATGGAGATTGGATTCATACAAATTTAACTTGTGTACTTAATTATATTTGTAATAGATATTCATATCTTATAAAATAGGTAAAAAATAGGTATTATATTCTCTATTTTTTGGATATTTACATATTTATAAAAAAATTATTAAATATATTTAAAATATCATATTTTTTATTTTATCAAAAATAGTTTGTATTCTATATTATTTCATAATATATGATATTTTTAATATATTAATTTGTAATAAAAACATATAATATTAGTATATATTACATATTAATAATATAATATGATATTATAATATATCATAAATGATTTTTTTATAATTTTTAAATTTTTAAATATTCATCGACATTCACAAACATTCTTATCATTATGTTAATTATGTTAATTTCAATAATTAAGAATATGATTAACTTACTGGTTACTCTGTCTTGTCCAACCCCATTAACAATAAAAACGAATAAATAATAATATTTAACTTTCATATTTTATTAAAATAATTTTATTATCATCTTTTTATTTCTTAATGTCTATTTTAAGTATCTATTAATATTTATAAATACTTGCTCTCTACATAGATACTTACTAGTTTCAATGAATATAAATATAGGTATTATTCTACCTGCAAACTTCATTCACAATTGATTGAACTCACCTTAATATTTTCACCATCAAATAAGTAATAGTATTTATTTTAAAATAATAATTTTTTAAAATTATCTATTTTTATATTATTTAAATTAAAATATTGAAACAATATAATTCAAGAACCATAAAATATTTTTATAATCATTAATCATTACTTTATTTTTATATTCATTTAAATTAATTAAAAATTAATAGGTGATTATTTATAATTATTATGTAAACCATTGCGATCGTTCAAATACTCTGAATAAAAACTTAGATATTTTTTTATAACTCTATTATTATATTTTTCTCTAATTAATCATATGCAAATGGTTGTAAGGCTCATGTGTTTAAATTCAAATGCACAGGTTAAAACTAAAATGTTTTGTTTATTTGAAAAAAATAGAGAAAAAAAATACAGGATATAAAAATATATTTTATTATTTATTTACATATATAAATAGGAGAAAAGAAAAATAGTTTTTGCAGGTTTTGTATAAAATAAATTTCAACCAAACATAAAAATGAAGGAATATTTTTTTTTAAAATTTATAAAATAATTTATATTATGAACATGTTTATTTTTTATATATTTTTTATTTATCAAAATAAAAATAATATTTTTTTCCTTTTTCTATATATATATATATATCCTTCTAAAAAATTTATTTTTTACTTCTATTTTTATTTTATTCTTTACCATTTTATTTTTTTTACTTTTCTTTTTCTTCATATTTCTTACCTCATTTAAACAAAGCATAATTGTATTGATATGGGAGACTAAATTTGGTATTAAGATTACATGTTTGTATGCCCTTTCAACTTTCAAATTATTAATATGTAGAGAGAAAAAGTGTGTAAGAGTGTGTTAGTATGCCCTTTCAACTTTTAAACCATTAATATATAGAGAGAAAAAGTGTGCGTGTGTGTTAGGATTTTTTGATACATAACACACCTATATTAACTTCATAATTTTATATAAAATATAAAATTTATCAATTTAATTATTAAATTATATTATAATAATATTATGATCATATATATAATATTTTAAACATTTACATATATATAATATTTTAAACATTTACATATATATATATATATATTATTTAATTATTAATATTTAAATTAAAATAATATATTAAATATTAAAAATTAATATATATATATATATAATTAAATATCTAATAATTATTATTTTATTTTAAATTTTATCAACAATATTTATTTAATAAAAATTTTTAAATTAAAAAGATGGATTGATAGATTTTGTATTTTGTAAAAATTTATTAAATTAATGTAAACAATAAATTTGATATTTGATATAAAAAATCTCAATAGCATACATCAATTTTATAATTATTTAATAAGATATTAATTTTTTAAAAAAATATAAATTTTATTTATATAATAAATTTTTTTAATTTAATAATTTGATTAATAAAATTTAATTATTTTAAAAAATTATGATCTCTCCAAATTTTTCTTATGTAACAGATTAGAGTTTTATTTTTTTTTTATTATTTTAAATTTTGTATTCGAACCATCACAATGTTTTTTAAGAGAACAAGGGACAAAATTTGATCTCGATCCATCTTGTTGTTATTTCGTTGTCATCTCTAGTTGAAATGGTTACATTTTTTAAAATGTTAAAGGATAAAGTCAAACAAAAGTTGGTTTACGATGTTTTTAGTGAATCGGTGGACAGAGTTTCATTGAAAATTAAAATATAAAAATTAAAAATTAATTAGTAAAATTTAATAAACTAATTTATTGATTTTTTTAATAAAATTATTTATTGGAATTAACTAACCGATATAAATGAAGATATAATTAAGTATTGAATTGTGATATGATAAACGTTACATTTATTTATTTATAATAAAATTATATTAAGTTATATTAATTAAATAATTTTTAAATTTAAAATATCAATTTCAAAGTATTTTTATATTTTTTAAAAATATTATCAATAAATTAAATATTTTAAATTAAAAAATAATCAGTATAACAATTAGAATGATAAATTTTTAATGTATATTAAAAACATGAAATAAAAAATAATAAAAAGTATATTTGTATTAAAAATTATAATATTTTATGTTATTAATGCATTTGATAATGTGATTTTTAATGAAAAATTGTTATTTACATATTTTGATTGTATATCATTAAACAAACATTAGAAAATTGTTAAAACAAATAACCTAATAATAATAAAACAATAATTCATTACGTAAATAAATAAATCATTAAATTTTTTATAATAAATCAATAATATTATTATAAAAGATTAATAACATATTATATTTCTAAAAGTAATTAGGTAAGCAGGATATCATAAAAAAATATTAAAGATAAAAATAAAAAAAGTGCCTGTAGTTTAAAATTGAAAAAATCAAATAACATTCAAAATTATGTTTACAAAATGTTAGTTACAATTAAAAAATTTTAAAATTAAATTATCCTATATTAAACTTTTTAGTTAATAATTTTTAAGTTCAATTAATTCAAAAGTGCAAGTAAACACACTTTGTTTGTAGAATTTGAATTTGTTTTTTAAAAGGACGTCCAAGTGGAATATCTACTTTTGATATAAATAAGGACCTTATACAGAGGGATAAAACTTAGGTAAAATTTTATAATTTTTTTGAATGTTTTTTAATTAAAATTAAAGATATATTGTCATAATCAATAGATAATAAAGATTTATATAAATTATTTAAATGAAGATTTAATTTTAATTAAATAGCAATACAAAGCTTACGAATCTTGATTTAATTTTTTCCCTACGTACAAATAATTCTATAAAAATTGTTTTTTTTAAATGATAAAATTCAAATATAGAATCTTATATAGATTATTTTAGTCTCTCCTCGTAGCTTCACTAATCATAAATTGTTTTGAGTGATGTTACCTAAACTTTGGTGTATTTGTTTGATGCAAATTATTTAAAATGAAAATGATACAAACCTCTCTCGTTCAACTTAATTAAATTCAATCAATCTAGAAATCACCCGTATTGTATTTAAAAGTGAACTGAATTACACGACACTCCAAGTCAACGTTCTGGTAGCAGTGGGTCTTGCGATGGTGATGACATTAATTGAGAAACTTTTTCCGAAACTAAATCTTCTCCACCAGCACATATCCAACACCCCCATTCTAATCAACCCTGTCCCGTTGGGACCATTCTATTCTTAATTGCTAATCAAACATCGACTTTGACCGCAAGTGTGAACCTACCTAGAAAGTAATTTACAACGTATATGATTTTTTATTCAAATATGACACCATTTCTATTAACAACAGTTTTTACTAATTCCCTGGAAGATCGTTGCATACATAGCTTACTATAGATCGTTGCATCCATCCTTTTAATTATATCCATTTCGATAGTACCATATGTATTCGGATGTATGATATTTCACTCATCTAAGATGTTCAATTATTTTAATTAATTATGAATTATTTAATTAAATTAACCTTATAATAAATTAAATAAAAGTTTAAATTGATGATATATATTTAGTTAGATGATGATAATCTTATCCAATAAAGGTACCCTACTAATTAACTTCTCGTCCCTCGCTATATATCAATATCATGGTATGTTAATATCTTATCCAGGCATCCACAAGTGTAGAATCATGTCAACAAGGCTTCACTTATACTTTTTCTTAATTAATGTGGTGGTTATGCTCCACCTCTCCAACGCTGACGTCGGCACCGCTGCCCGCTACTCTCCTCCATATTTACGTAAGTGTGTGTTATTCATATATTGAATGTTTAATTAATATTGGGAATTAAATGGTTACATGGTGTGTGATAGCATCGGGGTGTTACGGGAGCGACGCCACGCAGTTTCCGTCAAGCAATTTGTTTGCGGCGGCAGGGGATGGAATATGGGATAACGGAGCGGCGTGTGGGAGAGAGTATATGGTGAGGTGCATCAGTGCAGAGCAACCAAGGACTTGCATTCCTGACCAGAGCATTCAAATCAAGATTGTTGATTACGCTGCTTCTTCGGTGTCGCCACCCTCAGACACTGACACCACCATCGTCCTATCCGATACGGCTTTTGGGACTATTGCCAATACATCTGCTACCTTGATCAATATTGAATTCCAACAGTAAACTTCTATATTCCTTCCTCCATTTTTTATATTACTGATTATAATTACAAATTCAACTTCTATTTGCTTGCAGGGTATGATGATGTATATACATAAAACATGTATATCTGGTTCATTGCTACTTGAGTTCCGTTGGTGTGAGGCTAGCATGCTCATTAAAACTTTAAATGGAAGGATAATATTAGTCAACAAGATTCCTTCAATTTCATCGGTGAATAGTTTATTTTTGTGTTTGGAGTAAGGCATTCAATTATTATCTTTATCATTGTTTTGAGAAAGTGTATGTGCAAATTCGCTGCTAAATTTTGCTTTATTTAATTTGGGAATTTTCTGACAGCCTGCAGTATTCTGGCTGTTTGTATTTGAATCGGTGAGCCCATTTGGGGAAAGCCACATGCGAAATTTCCTCGATGCTTTCTGACTTTGAATGTTTCCTTCCACATATTCAATGGTATATAAATCATGTTATTTATATAATGCTTTTGTAACATTTTTATTATATATTTATATAATAAATCCGAGTGATATAAATATAACTGAACGGTCAAAATTAATTTTTTAAAATCACATGATTGCTTAAAAAGATATAATTTTAAATAAACTGATAAATTATATATTTTAAATTTAACTATTTATATTATTATTATATATATATACCTAAAGAAATAAAATGATGTATTTTGTAAGAACAGTTGAATTACTTTATGGCAAAGAAAAAGGCAAATTTAAACCACAAAATCAATGTTATAAAAATCGGTTTGTATCGATCGATTCAAACAATTTATTAGGTTGAAATGTCATGAATCCGTTTTAAACCAATATAACTCTACGATTTTTACCAAGATTCAATGATTCGTTAATCCGTTAATCCAATAAATCGTTGGGATAGGAATAAAGCCCGATAATTTGTTCTGTTTAAAGTTTTGTTATATTTTATTTAATAAGTAGATAAATTTAAATTTATTAAAAAAAATTTAAAAATGTTAAGAGTTGAATAATTAAAGCTTATTATAATAATCTGATCTATTTTTTATTCCTAAAAATGATCAATTATTTTTGAAAAAACAAATAAATTGCTTATGATAGAATGGGTTGTCTATCATTGCCAACATATCACTTTTGTATTTTTTTATGGAAAAAGAATAGTAAAATTAATTTATGTTTTTTAAGATGATATAAGAAATAGGATTAAAAAATGATAAAAAATAGAATAAAAATAAGATAAAGAAAAAATTTCTTTCTTTATTTAGATTGTTAGAAAAAAAAACAAAAAAAAATAATAGTATAAATTTTGTTTATACAAGTTTAAAAAAATATTTATACTTAAAAAATTCTAATTTTTCATTATATTAATTTTTTATTAATATTATAATCTTTTTATTTTTTAAAATTAATAATAAAAACATTAAAATTAAAACTAAAAAACACACTTCCCCTACTTCCCACCTCCTCAGGGGATTATAAAAATGTGGATCGCAAGCAGATTAATTATTTTCTTTTATATCAAATAAATTAATATAAACAAGAAAATTTTCATCATTTTTTTTACCCTACTAATTTCTCTCCTTAATTTTCCCATCCTAAAATATCATTAGAGTCTCATGCTGGTTACTAAAGTGAAGTAACTGAATGGATATCAATAAATTTTGAAATTAATAAATTTAAATAAAACTATGATAGAGCATTTTGAAATTAATAAATTGAAAATGAAACTTAAAATTAATATGTAAAAATTTATTAACATATTAAAAACTTAGGACCAAATTAACAATGTGAATTTTTTATTTTATAAAACTTGATATAACTTAATAATATATTAAAAATATATATTAATTAACATGTATTTTTACATTTTTATCTTGATAGTTATTTTGTATGAATATTTTTGTATCATATAAATTTTGGTTATTTAATTATATCTAGCCTTTCCTATAACAAACTTTTTATTTATTTTTATATTAAATAGTGTTATATTTTTTTTCTTAGAATTTTATATATAAAAATGAGAATCATATATATATATATATATATATATATATATATATATATATATATATATATAAGAAGTAATTAAGATTATAAAGTAGTTAGTTGTTACATAAAATATTTTAAAATATCATTTTTTAAGTATTTTTTTAAAATTATCTCTTAAATAAGATTTAATTATTTTTATTTTTCATTATGAATAAATATTTTACATATATATATATATATATATGTTTCGAATGAATTTTTTAAAACTTTATTAAATATGATGTACGATAGAATAATAAGATAAAGTCTTCTATTCTACTCGCTTAACAAATACTAAAAGTAGAATAAAATAATAAATCAATAGAAATTTGTCCAGCAATCAAGTATAAAAATAGGTTACGTTAAACTAAATTTTACATGAGCCGAAATTTAATTTATATTTTAAATTTAAAATATAAACTTAACTTCTTTATTTAATGTAAATCAATTTTTTAAAGTCTGTCATTTAAAAAAAAAACAGCTTAACTTAAAACTTGATTAAAATATGTTTGGTAAGATAAACATTGAAAATTAAAAAATTAGATGAAAATATTTGATAAAATTAAATGATAAATATAAAATGATAAATAAAAATATAGTTAAATAATATATTAAAACATGATAAACAGAATATATTTATTTATTTAACAACAAATATATTGAAATTTAATTAAATAAAAATACTTTTAAATTTTTACATAAATAAATTTTATTTTTTAAAAAGTAATTATCTTTATAATTTGATTTTTATAAAAAAATATTTTTAATACAATAAAATAAATAATATACATGAAAATAATAATTTATAATAATATAAAAATAAATCAATTAAAAATAATGATATTATTATAAAAACAAAATAATATTAAATTTATAAAATAAATAGATAAATTAAATATTATATTATAAAAATATATTAAAAATAAAAAATTCAATTATAAACTGAAATACGTAAAAATTATTGAAAATAGTTTTTTTAAAATTTTACTAACTGTACAGAAAAACTAATAGTTGTTAAAATAAATTGTTACCAAAAAGAGCTTAAATATATTAACGAAAAATTTATCTATTGATTTAAATTTTCAGCTGGTTAAAATAGTATTTTAAATATATTATTAAAAGTTTATTTAGTTAGACCTTTTAAATATGTTTACAACTTTCACTTAATCCTATTTTAGGTCATAATCATAAAAAGTAAATTAAGTTGATAAACCTAAATTTATATTTAAATAAGCAAATTAAATTATTAAATAAAAGTATATAAACAATATATTAAAAATAATAATAATAGTAAATTTATATAATAATTTTACTCTATCATTATATTTATTTAAATACGACTATCTGTTTGACAAAAAAATTAGATAACCTGAAATTTGAGTTTTTTTTTTATAACTAAATAGTCTATCAAAAATATATGGACCGGACCTATTCGATAATTAAACCTCACCTAGCCCAGGCTGGATTATTCGCTGCCATGAATAGTTGCCCTTTTCTTATTCCTACTTACAATATATATATATATATATATATATATATATATATATATATATATATTAAAATTTACAAAATTTAACATATTAATTTTAAAAATCGGATGGATCAAGTTACTGATTGATGATTTAATAGTCTGATTGAATCATGATTAAAATGATATTAACTAAATATTTTTGTTTTAAATTTATAATATATAAATAAAAATAAATAAATTAATACTTTAATTTTACATGATTAAAAATTAAAAGATTAAGTATTATTTTAAAATATTTAAATTAAAATTATACATGCAAGATTAAATATAACATTTTTAAAAATATTAAAATAATATTATTTTATATATTAATTAATTTTTTTTATTGTTTTTTATCCAAATTTTTGTGTCAATAATTTTATGATTTAAATAACTTAAAAGATAACTAATTTTCGGTAAAAGATAACGTATTAGCTCTATAATTTTTGAAATTGTTAAGTTCCTTTTTTTTAAAAAAAAAAGTACTACAATTATGATGTTCCCAAGAAAAATGACTTTAAATTAAAGTAGGAATTAGAACGAGGATAGAGGAATAATTGAGAGAGCTTCTCTGCTTTTGTTGCATGGGGGTTGGTATCCCTACAATGGTAGTCATGCTATGTGGTTATTTGAGACTTGTACATGTGTTATGGCTTGGATGTTAACCTTTCCCAACCCTTACAACGTAGAAAGAGTGATTGACTTTTAAATTGTGGGATCAGATTTAAGGTTGTTATTTGGTTTAAAATATCTAGACAGACGAATTTGTGTCTCTCTTGTTTATATTTCCTTCACTTCTTTTATTTTTCAACAAATGCATGACTTCTTTATTTTTAAAGGTCAAGCGATTTGACTCAACTGTGACTTAATTATTATTAATCTTTTAGTCTAAGCTTGTATTTCAAATGTAAATCTTAGATGCCTCAGGTTTGCTTTCGTTTATTTCTTATGTTTGTGTCTCTCCCTCTTTCCCTTTTGGGTCTTAGAGGTCTATACTTGCGTTACGTTTTCTTGAATTTCGAAGGCTTATAAGTCTAACAGTTTTCAACTAAGTCTTTGCTGCTGGACTCTTATTATTATTATTATTATTATTATTTTCAATCCATTTTTTAATTCTCACTTATCCTCCTTTTTTACTTGTCTATTATTTGTATATGTTTTGTCTAACTAATTTAACTTAAAAAAATTTATGAACATATTAAAGTAATAAAATAATTCAAGTTTTTTGGAAAGAGAATACGAATTTTAAATTTGAGGAAAGTAACTCTTGTAATAAGCTTTAATAATACTGGTAGTCCTAACTATCATATGGGGAATGTATTTAGTATCATATTCAAAATGGATTGGAACTAAAAGTAATGGGCGTCGATTCTTTCTAATTAATCATTGAATTAAAATCAAAGTAGTTATTATTGCATAAACAGCAGGAGCATGACAAGATATATATGTCCAAGGAGAGGTTAGCTAGAAGGTGAAACCTAACTCTTGATGAATACTCCAATTACCTATCTAATTAATACATTTATTTCCTTCCTTTAAGGTTGTCAAGTCCATAGTCTTTTAGTCCAAGTTTTTTCCTCCAACTTATTAGGGTAAATTATTCCAATAAAAAATTGTAAAGCAAAAAAGAAAAAAAGAAGAATCTAACTGATCAGCAATCACCTCCCTAGTCCTCAATCACCAATATGGTGTCTAAACCACCAATTTCTAATAACTTTAATTCCTACACTGTGTTGGTATGATTGTCGTATGCGCAGGATCGGATTTACAATTTGTTTTCCTTTTGGCTGAAACGAGAAAGTGTGAGAAATGGGAAGGAATACTCTCTTGCATTCCATTCTATGTATTAGCAAATAAAGCCCCAAATTCGGTAGAAGCTCAGTACCAATACATATTTGCATAAAAATTTTAATTTACACAAAAAAGAGCAAATCAAAGACAAAAAACATGTGATCAGATAACCGTTGATCATTTGAAAATGTAGATGCCCTCAATTTTATCTATTTGTTTTAAAATGTAGTGTTCCATTTTGTTTTAATATAATAATTTTTTTTTGAATTTTTATATTTAATTTAAATTTATTTAATTAATACAAAATAAAACTGATACTATTAATTTATTTTTTCCATTCTCTTTTCTACTATTTCATCACTTTTCACTTGTAATAAAATAAATATTTTTTTTTGTATTTCTATTCATTTAAATGATTTATTTTTTTATTCTCTTATTTTTTTTTATTCTTATTTCACTTATAGTCTAAGCAAAACATTAGGTTGCTTCAGAAGTTTCATCTATGTTGAATTTTCAAGATCCATCTTATATATAAAATAGGAAAATTTGTATAAATAATTTATTCTTAAGACTCAGTTAGAATTGTTTGATAATTAAAATATAAGAGAATAAAATATAATAGCTTAACCTATTTTATTATTAATTTTTAAATTATTTGGATGTAATATATTATCATGTTATCTATCCTCTTTTATCTACTTTTTTCTTAATTAAAATTGTTATTGTAAAGAGAAGCACGAGGTAGAATTATGAAGACAGGACAATTATATTCTCTGGCGTTTCATCTTTGGTTTATACATTCTCTTTCTAATTTTATATTTATTTTTATTAAAAACCAATTTTATTATTTTATGAAAAATTAATTTTACAAAACTATTTTTATATTAATCTTATTATTTTGAAATTATTTATTCATAAAATAAATTTACATTAACTTAAATTATTTAAAATTTAATCTATTATTAATTTTAAATGTTTATTTAAATATTTTTAAAATTATTTCTATATTAATTTTATAAAAACTAATTTTAATATTTTATGAAAAATATTTGTTATTTCATAAAAATAATTTTAATATTATATAATTTGTATTGGAAAGTTAAAAATCTTAAATAAAAAATTATATATAGTTTTAAACTAAGAGGGTAACTTTTTTATTTGCATGTAATTTATATATTATTATATTAATTTATCTTTAAAAAAATAATAACATAATATTATTTAATTTATTATCCAGCACGCATCAAATATAAGATATAATAAAAGCCTGTCGTACTCTTATTCCAGTCTATTCTTATTATGTTTTCACATCTTATTAATTTTTATCATCAAATAAATTTTTATTATATTGGATCATTTGTATACTCAAAAACCAATGTCCTTGGAGAGAAGGACAAGAGAATTCCTTGTCAAAGACAATTATATTTATCTAATTCCATAACAGATAACAAGCAACCATAAAAGTGTTATTCTGGTGAAATTATTACAAAAAGCAAGGACTAGCTGAGATTTTCATGAAACGAAGGGAGTAACATTCATGAGTTAATATTTCTGATCTAAGAAGATGAAACCAAACTTCACAAGCCATGATGAGGCAATATTGAAAAAACATAAGAGTGCTTTTAGAAGTCTCCTTAAACAATGAGCGAGATTAAGACAGTCATGCCTACTCGCTTCTTCGAAGATTCATTAGCATTGTATCATGTGCCGCTTTCCACACGTCTGAAAATTTAGGTACCTTTCCATTTCCAACCCAGGGACCCAAAATTATCTGCAAGAGTTTTTGTTCGATCAGGGAAAGTGTAAGCACTTTGTATGAAAAAAGAAAAAAAAAAACTCGTTATTTGAATTTTTGAAGTTGAACCTTATCTCAAATTTTACTTTATATGCACAATATGATGTTATTTTGGTTAAAATATATGATTATTCGAGCCAATTAACTTAATCAAAGTATTTTTTTTTCTTGAAGTAATTTAACTTGAGTTTGATTAAAAAATAAATCAAACCATTTAAATTGATTCAATTTTTTTCTTTTAAATCAGAATCAAACCAATCTATGGCCATTTTATAACTTCAATTTTTGAAAGAATAATTTTCTAATTTGATTTGATTAGGGTACAAAGTAAGTTAAAAAGGGGGAAAAAGACCCACAAAGTCAAACGTCAAGACAAGAAGTAGGTTTGCGATAGCGATTACCATAAGGTTTCGGTCTACAACGTAAAATTAACGACTGAAGGAGGAAAAAAAAATAAAAATCCAAACAGTAGTACTTTGGAACCTTTTCATTAATTGTGAGAAGGGACAACATTCAACCCTGTATTGATATCCTCGATATTCCTAAGAAATCAAGTGTATCTGATTCACCGAGGACCCCTCCAAATTTCTTTGTTATATCATCAGGTACCTTGTTCCAAATTACTAGTAATTTCCATTGACCCTTTTGATTTTCAATATCTCATTACGCGGTCCTGGATTAAAATTAAAAATTGAATTAAAAGACTGAATCTCATGATACCCGTGTTGCGTTCAGTGATATTGTGTTAGGGTTTCCAATTCTCAAAGCTTACTCGATCAAACAGTAACCGTCAATGAAAGGGGAAGTGCAGCTTCAGCCTCCACAGGTTATGCAAAACCCTAGTGATTCCGACCCTTTACTCCAGAACCAGGAGGAAGATGAATCACCGGCAACTTCTGCTGAGATTAAGGATGAGGAAGACGTTGAGGCTGGTTCACTCCCTTGCTGTCGAATTTGCCTCGAAAGCGATTCCGACCCAGGTGAACATTCCTGCGAAGGCTTTCAAATTTATACCAATTTTTATCTTTTTCGGTTCAAATTGATAATTTGTCAATTATGGGTATTTCACTCGTAGAAAGAGTTATTCGCCCCGTATGCAATTTTACTTCCCTGTATAATTAAATAAGGACTTAAGGAGGTGTAGTTTCAAGTTTGGTTTAAGCGTAAGTTTTGGAGATGCAATTTATGAACTGGTGTATCGTTGTTAGCATCAAAATGGTGACATTTTAATCGAATACCGTAGTTTTGGTCTTAGTTTCTTTTTCTGTTTTGCATTTTATTTGTAAAATTTGTAGTACCTGAAACTGGTCCCTGCTGTGCTTTCTGTTCCTTCTTAACATGCTACGGCTTTGATTGTTCTGTATAACAGAGAATCAATGTCATGTAACTTCACCATCTGATTTTATTCTGCATTACATGACTTCTGAACTAGAAGTTTGTGTTTTGATATTGCTTGTTCTACACAATCGAAGGCTGAAATTGGAAAATTTAGTCTTTCTAGTATGTTAAGGGTGTATTTTTTTATAATGCAATGCTTGAAAATATTTTCTTTTGAATTGTTGTTGATTAATGAAAGGGAACTCCTGGTGTTCAGCAAAATAAACTAGGCTAAGGAAAGCAGGACACCATTGTCATTTAATAATTTAAAAGCTTTGCCATTGAATGCATGCATTTACCTCCATTTGCAGATGCTGAATGTTTACAACATTTTGTTGCTTAAATTTCATAGACTGCGCAGCACTTTCTATGCTTAAAATTTTCATTTTCAGCACTAAAACCAATGAGCTTCTGCATCAAGAAAAACCGTTATAGATGAATGATGATTTAGTTTTTTTTTCCGTTGAGACTGGGGCAAACCCTGTACCATGACACTGAGCCTGTTGAATTCATGAGATAAATCCCACTTGATGTTAGCAAACAATATGGGTGTTATTATTTGGGTGGCAGCAGTTTCCTAATCCTAATTCTTGTTTGAATTTGTAGAGGATGAATTGATATCTCCATGCATGTGCAAAGGGACCCAGCAGTTTGTCCATCGTTCATGTCTTGATCACTGGCGCTCAGTAAAGGTATATATTTTGATGCTGGTATTGATGTGAAATATGAACTGGTTGAGATCAAATGATAATTTGGTGAACTTTTTTTATTGGTGCTTCGAAGGAGGGATTCGCCTTCTCACACTGCACCACCTGCAAAGCTCAATTTCATCTCAGAGTTGAATTATTTGAGGACAACTCTTGGCGTAAAATTAAGTTCAGACTTTTTGTGGCAAGGGATGTTTTCCTTGTTTTTCTGGCTGTACAAACTGTGAGCTTTCTTAACACTCTTTCTTATCCTCTCATATCGAATGATGATGTTTTCATTGCTTTTGTTAAGGTATCCCAAAGAGGATGTTATTTCCTATAGAAGCTCTTCACTTTCAATTCAATCATGCTTGTGGTATAGAAGCTATTCATTCAATCCTACATCTGTTATCATGATATAATGTTATTTATTGTAAATACCCTTCTTTCAGAAAGAAGATGGTGCTTAGCTTGTGGGATTGTTAAATGAATTCCTATTGGTATTTGGTCAATTTAGTATCCCTAAATATTGAAAACCAGAATGTTTATTTTTCATGGGCCTTGGAATAATTAGGATATAGAAGTTATGATTGTGCTGCTATCAGCATGATGAGGAGACTCCAATCAACTTAAGATGAGGGAATTTTTCAATTTCATCAGGGCTCAAATAATTTGGAATTTTTCTATGTTGATGAAAAGTTGAAATGTTTAGCTAATAAGGAGACCAGTTGCTATTGTCATATATATTCTCATATTTTTGCAGTTTTTTCTGTGTTTGTGTAATATCTGTAACTTAGGCCTTGTATGGAATTTTTTTATTGGCACTTGTAGTTTTGGTTAGATTTTAAGAGAAAATGTTTCAAAAATTGATTCAGGGATGGATCTGTCTATTTTCTTTTGGCACATATTGTCATAATGTGTAATGTTTCTAAATGAATCTATCTAACCTATCTTCTGATTACTTGCCAGGTGATAGCTGCTATTGGTGGCTTTGCATACATCATGGACAAAGATGGGACCTTCAGGAACTCGTTTGATGATGGTTGGGATAGGATACTGTCAAAACATCCTGTACCATTTTATTATTGTATTGGTAAGCTTTTGTGGTGGTGGGTGTTATTTGCTTTAAACCAATGGCCGAAATTCCTCTGCATTTGTCCTTTATATGTTTTTGCCGTTAATTTTTCTGAAATTAGGGAATTATATTTTTCCATATCATCTGAGGCATTTGTAATATGCTTTGATATTTGCCTCATCCTTGATGTCAATCCCAAAGACGCATAATTGAACTCCTAAGTTTAATTACTTGATTAGTGTGTTTGGGAATAATTAATTTGGGTGATTACTTGAAAAATGTTGTGAAAAATACCATTCAATATTGCTTAGTAGCTGTACGAAAGTCATCTTATAATTTTTTATTATTCTTTTTACAAAAAGGAAACAGTTTATTTAAGATATAAGCAAATTTTTCAAACTTATAATTGGAAGCTATCAGCTTATTTTATAGTTAGTTTTTTTTTTCCAATTTACCTGCAATAATTGATTATTTTAAATACAAAACCAACTGCTATAAACAATTTTATATCCATTTTTGTAATTTTATTATAAGATGATTCTTATAAATCCAAATCAGATAAATTATTTTAAAATCACCATACCTAATATATTCAAATACAAAACATATTTTATAAAATCAATTGTAATAATAATTGATTATAGACATAATTGATTGTTGAAATAATCTAGTTTTTCTGCTAATCCAAACACACCTAATCATTGGCGGTAATAATTGTATGAAAGCTCAAGCTTTACTTCTTGTTCATCTCTCTCTCTGATGGTTTATGGCCATATATCAGGAGTGCTGGCCTTCTTTGTACTGATTGGATTTTTTGGTCTCATACTGCATTGCTCCTCCCTCAATACCAATGACCCCAGAATGGCTGGTTGTCAGAACTGTTGTTATGGATGGGGCATCTTGGATTGCTTTCCTGCATCAATGGAAGCATGCTTTGCCCTTGTGGTTGTTTTCGTTGTCATCTTTGCAATTCTTGGTATAGCTTATGGTTTTCTTGCCACCACCATGGCCATTCAAAGAATTTGGCAAAGGCACTACCATATCCTCACCAAGAGGGAGCTTACAAAGGTAGTAATACTCTAGTGCTATATTGAATGTCAATGTTGATATATCTTCCACTAAATAAAAATCAATCATCTGAATTTCATATTTCCTATATTTGATACTTTATTTGTATCTCACATTCGTGTTACGTTGTGGGCTATAAATATTTACAGGAATATATAGTAGAGGATCTTCGTGGCTGTTATTTCCCACCAAAATTGGACCCAGAACATGAAGGTCGCTTGAAAATGCTTAAGCTCTTGTGATTCGCGGAGAATGTATCTGTAAAAATGTTTTTGAATGATTTAAGTATCGAGTTGTCGTTTTACTTAACAGTACAGTCTCTTATGCTTAGCAACCTTGCTTGCTAGTGCTTCGAAATGGTTTATATCTTCGCCTTTTTTTCTCTCTTGAAAGAACAATCTGGATCCTTACCAGATTCTGTATACTGCAATTAACTCTTGACAAAAAATATGAAAATACATGCAGTTATTTGCCCCTACGCAGGATTTACCTATATTTTATCCATCGCAATCGTGATGTAAATGAGGAGTGCTCGAGTGTAAGGCCCAAAAATTTATATCTACTAATCTTGTATAAGATCTGCTAGTCTTATACCTGATTCGCTTTTTTACCTTTTTATTGAGGTGGGGAAGGACAAGGCTAAAAGAGTGTCCTAAATTATTGATGTGCAAATCAATGTGTTAGAATGAGCATTTTTTTAAGGAGTCAAACCTTGAAGTTTTGTTGAAAAATGTAGAAGATGAGGGAATGAGGATTGAGCAAGCTAGACAAAAAAGTAGGATGGAGAAAACTAACCAGGGAATGAGGGTGGAAGAAGATGGTCAGGGCAGCAGAGTGCAGGAAGATGATTAACTAGTATTTATAGATGTGTTGAAGCTACGAGAGAAAAGTTGGCCTTTAAAGCTGCAGTAAATGAGGGTGCTGGTTAGAGTTGGGTGAAAATTGACAAGATGTTGAGATTGAACCAACAATGGATGGTAATTTAGGTAGGGAAGAAGCACCAGGTTGTGATCTTTGAAGCTGGTGGTGATGATGATATATTTATCATGGAATCTACATAAGCACATCAAGGTGTTGAATAAGTAGAAGTTATATAAATGGAGATTGAACAAAATGATTCACATAGGAATAGAAGAGGGAAGAAGGTTCTAAAAAAGAAAACAGTAGACAAGGGAGGAATGTTCAAAAAAGGTGCCAAAGGTGGGAGGTAAGAAGCAAAAAGGTGTGACTGTTGAAGGTCTAAGAAAAATATAAAGAAAGATCATTTTGAAGAAGGGGTTGCTAAAGGTGCTGTAATCAAGAAGGGAATGTTCAAAAAAGGTTCCAAAGGTGGGAGGTAACAAGCAAAAAGGTGTGACTGTTGAAGGTCTAAGAAAAATATAAAGAAAGATCATGTTGAAGAAGGGATTGCTGAAGGTGCTGTAATCAAGAAGACCTAAGAAGAATATGAAGAAAGATTCAATTGAAGAGTCTGCCAAATCTTACAAGTTAAAGGAGTTTAATTGCAAGGTATGTGTAGAATCTAAGCATAGTAAACAAGCATGCTCTGTGGTTAAGAAGCAAAGGATGGAAGAGTTGCAAGCTTATAGTGCTGCTGCTATAGGTGCTTCTCGAGAAGGTACTGTTGCTGATCCAGGTTAAGGTGTTTAAACTAAATGTTGTAACTGCTGAAGTTGCTTAAGCTATATCATATGACCTTACATTAACTGAATCTATATCAACTCAATTTATTGCCGATTGCCGATGTGGCTTATGAAATAGACATAAGTAAATCTCAGCTATCACCTGAAGATAACTCACCCCAAAAGCACAACATGGTATTGATAAAAAAAAAAAAGAATAAGGAAAGGATCAACCCCATCTACATAATTTGACCACCTACTCCATCTGCAGAACTTGGCCCACCTATACACCCTGTATCTAGTACAGAACTAGCATCTCCTATAGAAGTTACCCTAGCTAAAACATCCTCCCCACCAAGAAGCCCACCAACTACTTCACCACCTACAAAAGTTGATGATTTTGTAGAAGCTTTCAAGTTCATGTCAACTCCGGGCCGAAGACTTAACTTGATTGGGATTAATCAGTTTTTCTTGTTTATGCTTTTGTTGACCAAATAGAAGTTGTAATCATAAGGATTAATTATCTTTAATTTTATATTTTTCTTACATATTTTATTTAATGTTGAACCAAATGCTAATGTGGATGTACATGATTTTGTTCATGACTGCTAAATATTATGTTAACCATATTAATTTTTACCTTCCCAATCCGGTATCAAATAATAATATACATTCTTAAAATAAATTTAACAACAAATTAAGATTAATTCCATTACGTTGCTCCTTAAAATTTGAATTACATTAAAACTTTTAAAAAAAGGTTATTTCTTACCATCAATTTTCTACGAAACACTAACATATTCTAAAAAAACCTAATTTCTCAAACACAACCCAAAAAATATACAACATAAACCATTAATCTACACAACAAAAAAAACCATAAGATTCTGTCTCCTATCTCATTTTCTAAATTCATCAGCTTTCCAAACCACTCTTCATCATGACTTTCAACAGAATGTTGCTTCAATACCACCAAAATTATCTTCTGCACCATTGTCTTCATCAAACCACAAGAAATATCCACAAATGTTGCTTTAATACCACCAAAATTATCTTCTACTGCACCATTATCTCCATCAAACCACAAGAAATATCCACATCTGTCATCTAAATGCATCATGTATCTTCCAAAGTTGAAGACGTTTTACAAGCAGAAATAACTACAAAAAACACATACTCCACACAAATAGAAACTACCTTCGTTTAGGACACCCATAATATACTTTACCAACATTCTATTCAAAACTCACCATCCTGATACTAGTTATATACTTGCAGTAATATCTCACAACGTTACTACATCAATAATGTGGCTGTGAGGATCTCGAGTCACTATTTTCAAATAGACCTAGCACTTTCCATTGAGAAAACTGTTAAAAAATGGGAGAAGAAGAAATAAGAACCAATTATAGCAAAAACCTTATAACAAATAAATAAAACCATATTGAAAAGAAGAAACAAAGGATAACACCGTATTTGATGTTTACATACCCAAAATCCTTTAAAAAAAAACAAAACTGTTAAAAATCGACAACAAATTTTAGTTGACATGTAACATTCCAGCTACACTCTTAATGACAAATGACACCTAGAATAAATGTAAAAAATAACGACGAAATTTGAAGACTAACGCAAAATGTTTTTAAGAAACTAATTTGTAAAAACATAATAAATTAGGAACTGAAATATTAGTAAAATCTAAAATTTATGAACATAATTACCCTTATTTCTATATGACAAATGACACTCCCTTTCCTCAACCGTGCCGCTCCTTATTGACAGTAATCGCTACCGTCAAGTTAGGAAAACTTGATGTCAAGCAACTAGGAAGTTACCAGCCGAAAAGAAATGGAAGGGAAACACTCGAAGTTGAAACGAAAAAATAGGAAGAGCAGACCACCATGAGGATGTGAAAACATTTTCATTTTGCATCCCAACAAAAGTAACCACGAAGCTTTACAGTTAGGAACATAAAAGATTAAAAAGAAAGTAATACTATTCTTACAATTCTTTCTCATTTTCTTTTTTACGTTTCTTTCTCTTCTCTCTCTTTCATTTATATAAAATATGCTGTAAGAATTAATTGTTAAAATAACATTAATAAAAATAATAATAATAAACATGCTACATGGATGCTATGGGGACAAACCATTGGTGGGTGCAGCAGGACAATTGGACTCTGGCACCCTACCAACAGCACTGACAAAAAGAAGATGGTCACCATCTCTAATCACCTCTATATCTTCGATTTCAGCTCCATCTTCGCAGACAACCTTAGCAGAAGAAATACCAAATTTCTTAGCTCCAATCTCAAGTAGCTCTTTAAAGCTTCCCGGTAGTAAAACAAGCTTTCCATTAGCCTCACCCTTTTCAGGGCAACTAATTGTCACTCTAGTTGGGGAAATGCTACTCTTCACACCGCTCCTTGCATTGTTATTCATGTCAACAGAGAAAAGCAGGTCCTTCTCCCCTGTGTGCGCTGCTGACATTATCCCCAAGAGTGAGTTAGGGAAGTTGTTGCCCCTACGCCTTGGACGGCTTTGACTCCAAGAGCCATGATCTGTTCCATGAAATGAGCCATCATGTGGTAAAGGTATTGTTGGCTCACTTGTGAATCTGCCAAGGAACCTCGTCTTACTATGCCTCTCAGGAATAGAAACAAAAGATTGAGTCTTAGGCTCCCTAGTGGATTCAAAAATGGCTTTGATTTCTTGATTTGCCTGCTGATCTGCTAAGTCTCTGGGTGTCCAACCATTCATCTCTGGTTTGTCAATACTAGCCCCGTTATCCAAAAGGAATTTGGCAATTTCAGCATTGTCCTCGGAGACTGCAACATGCAAAGCTGTGGCCCCATTGTTGCTATTTGGAAGTGTGATATCTCCCCCATAGCGCTTTATTTCCTTGAGCAAGTTGAGACTGTTCTGCTCCGCCGCAGAGCATGCAAATTGACCCACGTCACCATTTTTCAAGTTAGCTCCATTTTCTGCTAACAACTTGGCCACTGAATCATGTCCACCTACTATTGCTTCCCATAGCGGTACATTACCATCGGAATCTGCATATTGATTAACGGTATGGAATTATGGTCTTTCATTTTTTCATATCATGGAAAGAAGGCAATGGTTTCTTGTGCAAATTACAATCTATGCATTCTGTGCAGGTGGCATGGCAAGGTATGATAAGAAATATAAACATTAATATATTATAGTTTTATTTTTTTGGGGACGGATAAAAGTGTCAACAGAAGTCGATCTTGGTCAGGAACAATAAGTAAAATCTCACTCTGATTTCACTAAATAATGGAGAATTATTTTCTATTGGTGGGACCAAAATATGTTTTATCTAATAATAGAAGATATTAACAAGAAAATGTCAAACGATATATTTCTAACATCATTTATATAATCAGAAAGATATCTTGATAAATTGTCAGCATGTATCAAATTCAGAACCAGATCCTACTTAGATGGCGACTTGTATAATATTCTATGTACAAGGAAAGAGAATCGTGTAGGCACGAACACCCTAAACAATAACTATATTTTTAATTAATTTTTTATAAGAGAAAAGAGCCATGTTTAAGTCTGGATTAGGTAAACCATGTAGTCATTATAGCGTGATATTAGTAGGTCGCTGACTGTAAGAGATTTTGTACTTATAATAGGACGGAGGACACTTGTGCATAATGGAGACTCTACCCTGTTACTAAGAAACCAATAACGTCATTTAATATTATTACATTTCAACTACTTTATTATGATTTTCCTTTTCAATTCTACGTGTCTTGCCAAGGGGCACTATTAAAGTCTAATGGCAAAAATAAACAAAACACAATGAGGAAAGCCAATGTGTGGAACAATACTCAAAATAAGGGCCACTATTAGACAAAATAATATATAATAATGCTGTTAATTCATAATCTTTGAGAAGGAAACCCAGACTTTCGAGTGATATTAGAAAATTCAATGATATTTAAATTTTGACTTTCGAGTCCCTCATCAGCTACATCATGCTCTGTTTGACTCCCTTGTTTAATTCCTAATAGAGAAAAGTTGTTGGCTTTTACTAGGGAGGGAAATAAAGGACGTATAAGTTATTTCGTAGAATAAATCCCATTCTAAGTGAACTACTAAAATTAAAATATGATATTAATTACATCTATTTTTTATTTAACTTTTATAGATAATTTTTTATTAATACCATCTAAGATAAAATTATCTATCTTACAAAATAATTTAGATAATTCCGCATATAAGATTTTTTAAATTCGTTCAATCTTTTATGTAGCAAACTGCCGTCATTCGATTATTTCATCTCATGCATGTAGCCAGGGCTACTCTTGATAAGTAATATATATATATAAATGTTTTTCTGTCGGTGACGAATAAAAATAGTGTTACAAAGTCAACGTTAATGCAGAATAAGATGTGTGTCTCAAGAAGGAATAATAAGTGAAATCTCACCCTGATCTCACTAAATAATTTACTTATTCTATTTGCAGAACCAAAATATATTTTATCTAATAAATAGATGAAATATTAAAAAGAAAATGCCAGATGATATATTACTAACACTCTTATAATCAGAAAGATAACTTGATAAATTGTTAGTATGTATCATATTCAGAACCAGATGGTGAATTCTGCAATCTTGGGTTTACAAGGAAAGAAAACCACTTACACACGAACTTACGCCCCCTCCCCCAAACCATAATTAAATTTTTAATTAACCTACCCCACCATATGGTTATTATAACATGTTAATCTACAATTAGTAGGTTGGTGACTATAAGTGATTTTATACTAATAATAGGTAGGAGGAGATTCACGCATAATGGAGGCTAGTCTACCGGACTCTATCCCTATATTACTAAGAAATGAATATCATTTTCAATTATTACACAAACAACACAGATACTTACCAATAACTTTGAAAGAGAGTATTATCATGCAAAAGTCTTCAACTTCCAAAGTTTTTTAAATTGGTTTGGTCTGGTATAAATTCATCTCTCAACTGTAACTTCTATGGTTTGATTTTATAATATCATATATTAGCGTAACCCTAAGAATTTTGAGCAACTAAAAGAAGAAAAACATGAACAAACAAATAAAAGAGGAATTAATTGAAATAGTTTTACTAAATAACTAGCCAAGGGGCAAGATATATATCTACCTCTAATGTTAGGATCCGCCCCATAATCTAACAGAAGCAAAACGCAGTTCTCTCTTCCATTACATGCTGCTATATGCTGATTTTGCAAGAAGAAAAATTCGACACCAAAGATTAGAAATAATTAGACTACTAAAAACAGAGGAAGAGCAGAATCATTCACCCACCAATGCTGTCCTTCCATTGTTGTCGGATTCATTTGGATCCAAGCCCCGTTTTAGCAATTGATGTAACAACAAGTCATCTCCCCTTACTGCCGCAAAACATAGACTTACTGGTAGGTCCACCCTACCCCGAGCTATCATGTTCTCAGTCTCCACCAAAACTCCCTCCATGATGGGATTATTCAGGTCTTTCAAATGCTGCACACCATAACAAGTCCACATACATAAATCATTGTGTGTTCTGTTGAATGCACCTTTTCTGCTATGTTTTTTAAAAAAAATACATTTTATTTTGTTGTTTTTGAATAAACCTGTTTAAAAAAAGCTGAAACAATTAGCCATATTTTTGTCCTTTGGAATAGAGATATTTCTTATAACCTGGAGAATTTGTTCAATAAAAAAAATCTCAAATATTACATTGCATCCTTATTTTTATACTATTCAAATAATGACAAATAATGGTGCTTCCATTTCATTTCATTTGACGATATGTACTACTTTAATCTTGTAAGAAAAACTCTAGATCAGCAAAATATGCTTCTAGTTAATCGTTGTCAGTCAATATGCAATGCAAGGTTATGATGATATATGCATACCTGAAGGAGATTATTCATGATTATGGTTCCATCTCCTATGTTGGCCTGAACAATATTCAAGAATGTAGTTCGGTTCAGCCTCAGCAGCTGGCTTAATCGCTTCGTTCGAACAGTGAAAAGCTGTGGCTTGTAACAAAGCACACCAATCTCACCACAAAGATCGCCAGTTTTTGCCTCTCCAACAACCTGGAATCAGTTATCAACACCTTCAGATTCAGTTTATTATATATTCCAGCACTTGTTCTAATCATGTATAGATGGATAAACTTGCCTGTTCAGTTCCACTTTTAACAACTAGTAGGTCCTGTAAATAATTAAGGCGTTAAAAACCACATTTTGTAATATCGAATTAAAGAAAGAAAGAAAAAATCATATTTATTACAATCACATCCGGTCAAATTTTGAAAGGTAGGTTTAGAATTCACATAAATAAGTTGCACAATTACCACAGCACCAGAGACTAGAATATAAAAATCAGTGGGGGCTTCGTTTTCCAAGATAACATCTTCTTTGGGTGGAAAATACTCCGGTTTCATCTCTGACACCTTTAATATTTGAGTCAAACAAAATATAAGCCCTCAATGCAAATTAAGATTAAAATAAATATGTAACTGTCAATTACATGTTGGGACTAAATTTGCAATTACCAATTGAAAGAGCAAGTCATTAGAAACCCCTTGAAACAAGTAGACCTTATCCATTAGAGGATAAAAAAGATAATGTGAAATGCCAGATCTGATGGCTTTAGGAAGAGAATCAAGTGTCTCCTGCTGCTGCAACCCTTCTGAGTCTGTTCTGTATTTCAAACACAAATGGGCAAGCATTTGGTCTTGCAGACGATGAGGCAATCGGTTCCTTTGAGCAAAATTTGAGGCAGCTTGTATGGTATCCCTCTGAGATTAAGTAAACTCAAGTTTTACATCATCCTGAACAAAGATCATTAACTCGAACTATGACAGGATACTTACAAATTTTCGGGTTCTACTTGTGCCATGGACAACTAAGTTGGTCATATTACCAATCAGATATGCTGTTAACCCCAGATTAAAGATCATATAAAAGATGTCAAAGATCATCTCCCTTGAATTCACCGGATGCAAATCTCCATAACCAACTGTTGTTAAAGTAGTAATAGACCAGTAAATAGATATCACATATCTTGACCACAGGCTCTGTTCAAGGAAATTATCCATTGATGTTCCAATCCACGTCTTTTTAGGATCAGGAGAACGTGCAGCTATAAGATAATAAAAACACGCAGCACAATGAATAGCAAAGAGGGTAACCTACAGAAATCACTCAAACAGTCAGTCCATTGAACTTGTCAAATTCATCTTCCTTATTAGACTATTGTAAATGTATATACAATAAGTTATGAAACTTACACAAATGAGTTTAACACACCGAATCCAAAAGTAGTTATAGTTTCTGTCCTTCTCAAGCCTACTCAAAAACACAATATTTACTGTTATAGGCTACATAGCAGAAAAACAAAATATCCATAGCATTTCAATGGAAAGCTCTCAATATTACCTAGAAAACAAAGCACTGACTCTTCGAAGACGCCAAAGGCGAAGCATGTTGAATAGCCCATAAGTTTGGAGAGGAGCAGGTGATATCTTTTGAATAAGCTCAGAAGGAATGCTAGAGATGACATCAAAGGCCAACCAAGTTCTTGCATACTTCCAAGCAATCTGTTTCCGGTTATCCACGAACAAATAGGTAGCTTTGTCAATGTAAGCCACAAAGAAGGTTAGAACTATATCCACGGCGAAGAATCCATTGACAATATTATCAGTAATGGAAAGGGGTGATTGTGGTTTCCTGAGGAACCCAAATTCAAAGGGAGATACCCAAGCAGTGTAAGCTACCAGAATAACAAGGAAAGTTTCCCATATTCTGCAAAATCCAACAAATTTCAATTACTTGCTTACCAGTACTAATACAGGTTAAAAAGCTGCAAAGTTAGAAAAGAGAATGGTGCAGTCATTTTTATTCGTAAGGGGAGAAGAAAACAGAGAAAGGGAAGATAGAAATTTTAAACACCAAACTAAAGCTGAAACTACAGAGTCAATAACAAAACAAATATTTGGAATTAGCCCTTGACTCTTTTCAATGGAGTCCAATTCAAACTCTTCCATTGCATGCATAGCCCCCACCAACCCCTGGTTGTTTCTAATCCAAGGAAACAAAGTCAAACTTTATAGGTTGACCGGTGACAGGTGGATGTTCCTTCGAAAACTCTAATTGAACCAAATCAAACCAAACCAAATCAAATCAAAAGGATAACTATTTTTCAGAAACCTATGGATTTCAATGGTTTGGATCCCAAGGGAAGAACATTTCCTAAAAATATAATAATGAAACTGTGATTTAAAATGAAAAAACGTAAAAGAAAATGAAAGGAAACAGATTTGCTCATTTAGTAATCAGGAGGAAACATAAGGACGAGATCCAGTGTTGTTCATTTCTGGTGTGTGAACAGAAGAAAAGCCAACACAGGAATAAAACAAAGCATCTCGACAAATATTAGCATTTAACCAAAAAAAAAATGGGATGAGGACACAAAATTGAAAGAAGAAAAGGAAAGTATGAATATTGGGCGTAAAGGAAGGAAGGAAGAGCTAGAATACCTTCACAGAGTAGGATACAAGGAACAGAATAAAATAATAGCATCAAATGAAAAAAAACGGAAACGAAAAGAAATGTAACAGCTAACAAACTTCCGTGGGAAACAAAGAAATAGCGTCCTTGTTCCCCCTTCTTTCTATCAACAAGAAAGGAAGAATACAAAAAAAAAAAAACAAATGAAGCTCACAAACCATGGAGAAACAAAGAGGGGAAAACATGTTAAAATAATAATTATAACATTGAAACAAAGAAAAGAAAACGTAGAGAAAGAAGTACCTGTAACGACGATCATAGGGTGCTATAATGAAAGGTCTAAGCTTAATTCTGCGATTACTGCTGGCTCCCAGAGAAGGTAATATCCCAGTAGTGAGACTGTAGTGGCTGCCATCCCTTGAGAGTTCAAGCTCTTCTTGACCGCATATGGCACGCGTCATGGTTTTAATTTCTATCTAAGTTTTTCTTTTCTTTTCTTCGTGTGCGTGTTTGTGCGTGTGATACAATATGTTCCGTTACGACACGATTTCAGCAAGCATGATTGTGGAGGCGGTTCTCTTCTCGGTGGTAAGAGTGAGGTGGGAGAGTGATGATGGCAATAAATCGTAGCTTCTCATGTCCTTTATTTATAATAAACACACCAACCCAACACAAAATCCACGCGACGCGCCTCTTTTCAGCTTCGTTTCCTTTTCTTTCTTTCTTTGTTTTTTTGAATAATAAAACAAAATAGGTTCCTCTGTCTATCGCTGCCCCTCCTTAAAAAACAAACAGATACATTTTTAAAAAAAGTTTATATATACCTCTTTTTAAATTTTATTCTTATTGTATTAATTAATTTTTAAGTTTTTCTTTTTTAAAAGTGAATCCTTTTATGAACTAAATTACTAATAAAAAGGAATTTTAATAATTTATTTATCTTATAAATTAAGTTAGATGAATAAAAAAGTCAAAATAATAATAATAAATTCACAATGTATATATATGAATCAATCAATAACAATCAATACTATATATAAATTTTATGTTATTTAATGATTTTTAAATATAAATTTAAACCATTCAATCATTTAATATTATCCTTACAGTCATATGTATAAAATTTTATGTATATTGATAATTTTTTATTTTATTTTTTAAAAGTTATCGTATCATATATATTGTATATTATTGTTGTATTGCATATATATGTATTTTTTCTATTTTTTTTTTAATTTTTTCATTTTGTTTAAATTTATATTTTTTATTATGTTTTAATATTTAAAAAATAAATAATAATAATAATAATAAATTACAAATAAATTTTTGGTAAAAGAGAATAAAATTTAAAGATTTTTTAAAGGTGCTTTTGTATTTCACTTATATGGTAAACATGCATTTAATGTATAAAATATTTGTTGTATCACCTAACATTCTTTCCAAATTATATTTAATTACTTCGTTTTATTTTATTTTAATAATAATTCAACATTTATTTTATCTATCTGTTACTTTCAATGTTTACAAAATAAAAAATATTGTATTTATTATCAAATTAAAAAAATAATAATTCTTTTAAACACCGACAATTTATCTATACTTTATTACACTTCAATCTAATGGTTCACATCCCAACAATACATGTATACTTCATTACACTTCAATATAGTGGTTCATAATTAAATTGCCACAATGTATTCTAGTGTAAAATATTGTATGTATGCAAGTTAAGTTTTTTATGAATAACAAAATAATGATTTTCTCACATCCAACCTTCTACATACCCCATTACATTATAATCTAACAGCTGGTTATTAAAAAAAAAAAAAAAAGATCGCACAACTTACCTGCGAACTTATCTGAATATAAAATAATGTATGTATGTAAATTAAGCTATTTCAGATTGAAAAGAGTAATAATTCTCCCATCCGTTTAACAATTTATTTTAAAAAATCACATGACTTACATTTAGAGTAATAAAATATTGTGCATATATAAGTTGAGTTTTTTCAAATTGAGAATAATAACGATTTCCCATGTTCCATCATTTCAAAAATTGTATTTTAAATTTTTAGTACTTACTTTTAATAAATTTAAAGCAATTAAATAAATATATATTGTAATAAAATATAAAAACATGTATTTTTATTAATTTTAAATATATAAAAAATAAAAACATGTACTCATATATTAATAATAATAATATTATTATTAATGATGATTATATTTTTTAAAATAATTTTATTTAAGCATAGTTATTATAAATAAAAAACAAAATTTTAAGTCTAACGCAATTGCATAATCTGTTTTTAAATATTTTTTATTAAGTAAATCATCAGTTTAACTTGATTCACATATTTAATAGTTGATATAATATTTATTAATTAATATCTGTTACTATTTTATAAATTTTATTATTTTTAAATATTTTATATATAATATTAAAAAATTTATAAAAAATAAATAAGTTAGTACAAATTTAAAATTGATTGAATTTTTAAAATTAACTATTGATACTGATAGTGTTGTAAAAAAAATTAATTAAATAAAGATTTATTAAATTATTTTTTATTTTTTATTTTATTAATGTGTTTTTTTTTATTTAAAAAAATTAAATTTTTTTATTTTATCATTTGTATCATTTTAGTTTTTCAAATCAATTTTAATAAATAAAAGGGTGATATATAGTGTTAATATTACTATATTAGTTTATATATATATATATTAAAGATCAATAAAAAAATAAAAAAATTGTAATAGTAAAAATAAAATATTTGAAGATTTATTTATCAGTATTATGTTAACAACGATAAAAATAAAATAAGTATGCCAAAATAAATGAGATAAAGAAATTTTTAATGGATTATACAGTGTTTAACATATGAAACATAAATAAAAATAAATAAATGATTAATTACCTTAATTTTTTAAATCAAAATGAAAATGAATGAAGAAAAAAAATATAGTTCATTTATTAATTTTTATATAAAATATTACTATTTATTATATCATTTATTAAATTTTATATTTTTTAAATTATTTAGAGAAAAATATTTTAAAATTAAAGTATAATATATATTATTGTTTTATAAAATAAATGTATAATTTAAAAAATATTTTAAATGTTTTTAAAGAAAAAACAATTTATTTGTAATAGTTTTAAAGATTTACTTGAAAAAAAAAAGTAATTTATATGTAATTATAGTTTCTTATATAAATAATTTAAAAAATTTAAATTACTTAAAATAGATTATAGTTATTCAATAGAAGATGGTTCAAATAATCTATTTTACACTCAAAACTATTTTCAACCTTGCCATTGTGGGCTAAAAGTATATTTTAAAAAACAAATTATCAAAACAGTATTTATATAAATTTATTATCAAAATAAGTTTAAATTTGTTTAACATTTTTATAATTTTGAATAATTTTAGACCGTTAAAAAAATGTCAAAAAAATATTTAAATTATATTTATAACAATATTTTTAATTGGATAAAATAAAATAAAAAAAGAGTTTTGAATGATTTTAAATTATAATAAAAAAATTATAATAAAATTTTAAATTAATAATATATTAAAAATAATACTATTTTAATAATTAATTTTAAAAGTATATTATTATGTCACTCATCCCAAGATTTGAAGAGTGATCCGCAATGCACCGAAAACTGATAATAATATTTTGTACATGGAAAGTTTCTTAGACTAAAATTTTTTCATATGTTTTTATTTTAATTTTTAAAAAATAATATAATATATTGTATTAATAAGAAAGGTGAATAAAACATAATCTTGACTATTCCTATGGTCCAGTTTCTATTATTCCTAGTATTTTTTATTTACAGTAATATAAATAATAAATCTGCCTCTTTCTTTTTTAATGTGTTTTATTTTAATATATATATATATATAAGAATGAAATTTTAAAATAATATTTAAAAATAAAAATTACATAATATTTATAAAATTAAAATTATAAAATAAAATTTATATTAATTTTTTATATTTTAAAAAATAAAGTAAATAATATTCACTAAAAATCATTCTTCGTCTCATCTCTTTCTTTATTTCAAACCTCAATTCTCCAGGTACTCACAAAAAGCCATATTCTGTTTAATATTTTTTTTTATTTTTATTTTTTTCGCCTTTTGTTACGACACTTTCTTTTTTTACATATGTAATATTTTCCTTCTTATTCTGTTACTTTGTTTTTTCCCAAATCAACGAATGATGAGAGTTTATATAGAATTAAATCAATTTTTGTTCTCTATTTAATTAATTACCAAAGCAAGAGTATTTTTTTTCTTAATTTTTAATCAATCAATTTCTTAATATATTCTCTCTTTCTTACTTATTTGTAAGTTGTAACTAAAATAATTTTTGTTAATTAAATAGATTTTAACATTTTGTAAAATAAGTTTTAAATATTTATATTATTAGAGAGTGTTTGATTTGTAAAAATAGTTTCTATTCATCTTATTTTTTATTTTTTAAAAATTATAAATATATAAAATATAATATTTTTATTATAATTAAAAATATAAAAATATATTTTCATAAATCAAACGTATTATTGTATTTTTTTATATTTTTTATTATTAATAAAAAATTTACCATATAATTTTAAAATTTATAATTTTATACTTCTTATAAAATAATTATTAATTTACATACCAAAATTTCCTTACATTTATATACATTCTAAACTTAATGATTCATAATATTTTTATTTTTAAAATATAAAAAAATTATACAATCATAAATGAGATAGAAATAGATATAATCTATCATTAATATCTGATGTCAAACTTTAACACTTACATTAATTTAATAATTTTATATAAATATAAGATTCGTCAATCCAACATTAGAATCATGTTATAATATTTTTATGATCACATATATCAAATTTCAATAAATTTAAAAATGTATAGATATATTATTCGATTATTGATATTTATATATATTTAAATAACACATGAATTGTTAAAATAAAGTTATATGATAAAATATTTATCAATTTATATTTTATATCAAATTTATATATATATATATATTTAATAATAATTTTTAAATTAACGATTAAATTGGTAAAATTTATATTTTACATAAAATGATTATAAAATTGATATAAATATTAAATTTTAACATCTAATATTAGTAAATCCTAACTCATATATTTTTAATATGTACAATAATCTATATTTTCTAAAAGATACTGATAAATAAAAAGATAATTTATTATCACATATATTAATGCAATAATTATTAATTATTATTTTTAAATTTAAACTAATGTCACACATAATATTTAAATTTATTTTATATGCATAATATATATATATATATATATATATATTCTGCATATTTGATAATTTAGTTTAATTAAATTAAAAATAAAATAACTAATTTAATTTTATTTAGAATTATTTTAACTCTATTTAATATATTAATTATTTTGATAATTTTTTATGTTCTTTTTAATGTTATCTCTGCTACCGTTTAAAATTTTAAGTATTAATTGAAAGTTATTCTTTCACTATTTTTTGATATATTATTATTTATTGTTAAAATATTTATTTTAGTTATTAATTTTTATTTATTTAATTTTTGTTGATAAAATTTTTAAAGATAAAGTAAATAATTTTTTATATAATTATTTAAATTTTATTTGTAAAACCTGAAAATAAATATTACTAATTTCAAATATAATTTATTTTTTAAACATTAAATTTTTAGTAAAATAAAAAACATATTATAAATAATAAAATAAATGAATAAAAAAATATATCAAACTTATTTTTTGTCATAATATATAATTTTTAAAAATTTATAAATTTATTTATTTAATCTCCTTTTTAGTATAAATATATATAGGAATAAATTTAAAAATATTATCCTGATTAATAATATAATAGATAATTTTAAATATACAAATATTAATATTTATAATTAATATTAAAATTATAATACTTTAATTCTAATCTAATAATTATATTCTTATGAGTCAATTTGCATTTATCGGTTAATTTAATAATTAATTTATCATCATTTTTTAACTTTATCAATAAGTTTTTCATTTCTAACTTTTAACTTCAAGCTAACTTTTATATTTTTAACTAATTTTTAATTTTTACATAATTTTTTAATTTTTAACTAATTTATCTATTATTTTTATCAAATATACATAATAAAAATTAAATTACACAAATTGATATAGTTATGTTGTTTATAATTTTTTATAATATATATTTTTTTAATCTAAATATTAAATTTAATTACTTGTTATCAGGATTGTTTACATCCCTATTGATAAAATTTAGACAATATAAGTTTATAATCAAATAAATTTTGTTTTGACATACTTTAAAAATATATATGACACCAATGACATAACAAGCAACTTTAAATGGATGTAAATATATATATATATATATATATAGTGAAAATTATATATTTTAAAATATTTTATAAGTCATGGTTAATTATTATATTTTAACTTTACATGTTTAAAAATAACTATGATTATTTTAAAATATTTATAATTAATTATTAATTAATATTTAAATTTAAATTTAATTTATAAATTATTTATTTATTTAACCATTAAAAAATTATTATCCTTTTTGAGAATGTTACAAAATTATTACACCATTCTTATTTGTTACATTTTTAATTTTTAATATTGAAAATATCAAAATTTCTATATATAATAATTTTTATACATTTTTCTATTATTAGTTTTATTTTTTATTTAACTATATAAGAGGTATATATAAGAGGTGTTATATCTCAGAAAATCACATCATACTTATACAAATTTCTTAAAGCAATGGTATCAAATATTTTAACATATGAGCCATTAATTTTTAAAAATTTTTGAAGTTTTATTTTATTAAATGATCATTCAATAAATTACAATTAAGATTTATGTTTAAATTCATCTTTTTAATTATATCTTATTTATTTTCCTTTATTTGTCTTGATGAACTATTTGGTTGAATTATATATTCACCATTCAAGTGTTGATTTTACTACAATTATATTATTAGAGATTTTTTTATGATATTGACACTTAATAAAAAATTATAGGTAAATTTATTAATATGAATATATCCAAATTATTGAAAGATGGATGGTTAATGGTGAATATTACGAATTTATTGTAAAAAATATTTGGATATGTAAGTTATACTCATAAAATATTTAAGAATTATGTACTAGTATGGATGAGTTTTCTAACATATTAAAATAATATAGTGATGTTTACTAAATTTAATTTATACGAGAATAAATTTTAAAATGATTTATTTTTAACTTTGAAAGAGATATTATGATTTAAATTATTTAGTAAATTAATATATTAAAATATATTATGAAAATAAAATAATTATTTTTATTTGAAAGAACTTGAAAATGTATTATAAGAATATTTCATAGTAAATATCATGCCAAAAACAATTACTAAACAAATATTAGATTGTATCCCTAATTAACACATGGTAAAAAATAATATTTGGTGGATCTTTTAACTAAATCTCCATAAATGAAACTTATTTGTGAAATATCAAGTGGAATAAAAGTTCAATCAATAATAAAATTAACAATTATGTGAATCTAATCTTTATAATAAGAGATCATATGAAGAAAGTTTATATGAATAATGATAAGTTATCATTGATCCTTCTAGCATTATTAATAGGATGCAAGAAAAAACTTATCATACATATAAATAAATAGAAGCATACATTCATTTTGTAGACTGTTAAAATTATTTTATTTTATTTTTTCTAAAAAATTTATAAATGATTGGATAAGAGGTGTAAATTGGTAGATGACACCATTTTTATGTGAGAAAATAATTATTATTCTTTTAATAATTATCATATATCTTATAGATTTTGTATAAGTGTCAAGTGAGATACCTTATATAAGATTGAGATAGAATAATTAATAAATTACAAAAAAATAACATGGCTCATCTGAAGAGACATGTGAAAACCAAAAAATTAAGAAATGTAATGAGATAAATAAATTTTAATTTTATATTAAAATATTTTTCTTATAAAATCAATGCTTCACATATCCAAAGTTTATTTTTAAAAAATATATTAGATTTGATGCATTTATATAATATAATAAAATTTAAATTTATTTAAAATATATGAAGGATTGTTGTAAATTTGTTTATTTAAAAATATTTTATTATTATTATTATTATTTTATTTTTAAACATTTAGAATTAATTATAATTAATTTTAAAATTTTACCATGTTTATAATCAATTACTAATTTTATTTGAATTTAAAATTTATTTTATGAATTAGTTATTTATATGATCGTTAAATATTTATCATGAAATAATTGTTTTGACGAAATATTGCAATATTATTTCTACTTATTATAATTTTAATTATTGACTATTATAGTTTTAATTTAAAAGTATCACAATAATTTTCTATATACATTTTTGTTTATATAATTTTTTTTTAATTCAACCAAAATATATTATTGTATCTTAAGGATAGGGATGAAAATAGACCATTTTGCATGTTTAAACTTGTTCTATTATAAAATTTATAGTCATTAACTTGATTATATTATTTGTTATAATTTTTTTTTCTTGTCAAGATTTATTTTAAAATTCATCACACTTATAAATTTGTTTACAAGCTTACAATATATAAAGTTAATTAAAATAAACATAAAATTTATATTATTTGATTAAAATTTGTTTACAATTTTAAAATCTTCTCATAAAAACTATTTTAAAAAAATATAATATATAAATAAATAGACTCATAAAAATGTTTAAATGATATTTTTATGAGATTAATTTTGATTTATTTATTTAATTTTTTTAAAAAATCTATTTTATCTTTTTAATAATTAAATTATACTGACTATGCTTTAAATCAATCATACTACAAATCTTTATTAGACTGTTTAGTTTATTTTCATTCTTACATATCGGATCAAATTATAATTATACAAATTTTTTATATTACAATATATAATAAAATATTTAATTTTTTAATATATATTACTCAAAACATATGATACAATATCTTTCATTCAATTATATTTAAATATAAATTATCTAAATTTTTATTTTATTTTTTAAATTAAAAATTATCAATTGGATTGTATTATTTATATATATATATATATATATTAAAATTATTTATTATTTTATAGAAAATTGTTAGAAAATTAAAAAATAATATTTTAATTAATTAAATTACACATATTCAAAATAAATGTTGAAATTTATGTATTAAAAAAATAGAAAGATAATCCATTTGTTATCTTTAATCTTGTTATAATTATTTATTTTTAAATTTAATTTTATATTTATTTATTTATTATAGTTGATAAATATAAAAATATATAAAATAATAACAATGAATACTCTTTTAAAAATTTAATATAAACAAATAAATAAAAATTAAATTTATATTTTATTTTTGGATAAATAAAAAAAGAATGGAAGAATAATATTTAAATATATATTATTGGTCTAAAAAATTTATTTTATCAATTAATTTGAAAAAAAAAATTTAATTAATTGTTATAAATAATATTTTAATTACTTAGTAATTAATAATTAAATAATAGTATAAATTTAAATTTTAAAATATTTTTACAGCACAAATATATTTAGTTGAATTTATTTAAGTAAACTTCAATTGAATTTAAATAAACTTAAATTTTTCTTCCGTCGTAAACTCATACTTACCACACAAACAATCCTATATTGTATAATCTTTCTGTTTAAGTACACATAAAATAAACAAATATGATATTTAAAATAACCTGTAAAAACAAATTCAGTTAATAAAATATTATAGTTATTATATAGTCTCTAACTATTAATTATAGTTATAAAAATGAAAAATTATATAATTGTAATGATTTTTTTATCACACAATTAATTCATTATTTTTTATATTTTATTATTAAATTTGTATAATTGATAAAAATATCTTTATATATACTAGCATGAGAATTAATATTTTTTGTGAAAACTGTTGATACCCGTGTATATTTGTATTTAATTTTTTTAATTATAACTTATTTATCGATGAAAGATATTTATATCAATTTTATTTATTTTATTTTATATTATATATAATATTTAATTTCTAATAAGAATAATTTAGACAATACTAAAAAAATAAAATAAATTGTAAAACACAAAAGTATTGGAAACTGAAATTAAAAAAAATTTCAATGTTAGTTAAATTTATTATAATTTATTTTATTTTTATTAATAATTTAAAAATATTTAATTGTGTCTAAGGATAATTTTCAAAATTAAATAGACATGCAATTACAATTTTTTCTACGTATAAATTATTTGGAAATTATAAATAATTAGTAAATGAATAATAATTTACTTTGATTTTGAAATTCATAACTGATAAGAAATATAGCGTAAAATGAAAAAGAAAAAAAAAAAAGAAGAGTATATGATTATGCAATAAAAAAGTATGAATAGAAATTATTACAATATCTTAAAAAATAATAAGTTATTACATTATTTAGAAATAAGAATTCAAATTTATTAAATACACATGCATGAAAAAGACTTGGAAAAGATTAAGTTTGTCATGACCAAATAATCTTTCCACGCTAACAACATTTTTAATTACAGTATAAATAAATAGAGATTGATTATTACACAGTTTCTTAAAAAAAAAAAAAAAATTAATTAATCATGTTATTAATCAGGTACGCGGACGTAATATGCATGGCAGCAAGCATTACATAAGCTCAGAAAATTCTTCCCATGTACAAGTATTTTAAAATATATTTTTTAATTATGAAAATCATTTTATTTACGTTTTTTAATGTAAAATAAGTATAGGACGAATATTTAAATTATTTTTTGTTTTGTCTGAAATTATATAATAAAAAATTATATTCCAATTTTTATTAAAATATAAAATTTAATATATTATTATTGTCAAATATTATAATTTTTATAAAAATAATTATTTATTATTTTTCATAAATTACGATATCAAATTTAATCTTATATTAATTTAATAATTTTTATCAAATATAAAATTTATAAATGTAACTATTAATTTAATTTTTTTTATCAAATATATTATATTTATAAAATTTAGTAAAACAAAAATTAATAAATAATTTATCATATAATTTATTTTGATATTTAATATATTATTTAAAAATATATAAATATTAATAATTAAATAAAATATATAAATATTTAAATTATTTAAAATTTAATATATATAATTATAATAATATTATAATACACTTTAATAATTAAATTATAAATTTTATATTATATAAGTTGGTGTAAATTTTTCATTTAATATCAATAAATCTTACATAGATATATCTTTAGATATATATATATATATATATATATATATATATATATAAATAAATAAAAATAAAAATCAACTTATTTTAAATGTAAGTTAAACATAAATTATTATTTTTAATATATTTTAAAATAGTTAAATTTCATTATTTAATCATTAAATTAATAAATTTTTTATATAAATTATATTTATAAAATTTTATAAATTTTTAAAAATTATTATTTTATAAATAAATTTAAATTAATATATATTAAAATATATATATTATTTATTAAAAAAAATATAATAAATTATTAAATTTCTTTTAAATTTTATAAAATTTTGTAAATATTATTTATATAATAAAATTTATTAATATAATAATTAATTTAATAAAATTTAATTATTTAAAAAAATGTTAAGCAAAATAACTTAATAAAAACTTATTCGAAACTAAATCCATTCCTCTTTTATATATATTTTTTAAAAAATTAAATTAAAATGGTAAGAAATTACTTTTATTGCTTGGAAAAGCACAGAGCTTCATTTCCCAACTTCCAACTCTCCCAAAGGCCAAGAAGAGTCAATCCCATGGTTTCAGACTGTGCGAGTTCAGTCAACTCATGAATCTCTGGCAGAGGCATGGTTTGGTTTCTATCCTTAAAAAACAAAACTATTTACAATTAATAACTTGAACTGAATCATTTCCAAAGGCCTCGATAGTCGGCTTTATTTATTTGTTTATTTATTTATTTATTTATTTATTTATTTATTTAGTTGACTTTAGCCTTTTCATTTATTGCTTGGGCCCATATTCTATCAGCATAATTATTTAGGCGTACTATGTTAAATACTTTTAATATTTATTTTTAATGAAGATTAGATTTTTCTGTCGATAAAATATACAATATAAATTTTTAATGTAAGTGCAAGTGTATATAATAAATTTTTATTAAATTCATATAATTTAATATTAATAATAAAAATATTATAAGTTTTGATAAAATTTATTATTTATTATTTTTATTATATATTTTAGATACATATTAAAAACTGTATATAATAAAAATTACTATAATAATATTAAAATTGATATTGAATATTAAAGTAAAAATTTAATTTTAATTAAAATAACATAAAAATTCTTTTTAAAAAATTACATTTGTTGTGTTTATATAGGTAATTTTAAAATATTAGATCATATACTGTTAAGCGATAAGAAAAATAATTTTATAAATACTTCAATATTTATAATTAGATAATTTTTATATTAAATTAAAAAAATTTAAACGATACCATTTTAATTTTTTTAAATTTCCTTTGTTATATACTTGATTTTTTTTACTTATCATTCATGATTTTTTTTATAATCTTCTCTATTTTTTTTATGACCATAATCTTATATTTTATAAAATTTTAAATTTCTTTATTTAAACGTAGAGTTATGGTTTTGAGAACAAAATTTATGTTTAATTTTTTTTTATCATCATACGAGATTTTGGAAAATATTATATAATTTTTTTAATTTTTTAACATAAAAAAATTATTTATCATATTTAAATTATTTTAAATATTAACATATCATTTATAAACAAATATATTATAATATAATTATTTATAAATAATTTTGTATATATAAATATATAAAAAATCAAGAAAAACATGCTCATTCGAATAGTATTGAACTTTTCATACTATTATTTTGGTGTCTATCTAAAGTTATATAATTTTTTTTAATTTTATTTTACATCTATTTTATATATTAAAATATTATTTATATCTTAAGTGTGATTTTTCATAATAAAATCTAACTCATTTTTAGTAATTTTTTAAAAAATATATAAATTTTATTACCTTATAAAAAAATTTAAAATCTTCTTCTAACAAGAAAAGATAAAATTTTCATGCAACATATAAGTATTATCTATTTAAGTTGAAAAATAATTATAATATTTTTTTTAAAAAATAATTTTATTTTTGACCTTTTATTTCTCATGATTCAAATTTTCAAAACCAAGAACATTAATAGATATAGACATAGAAATTTAATTATCCATAAATATAATAGCAACCTTTTTAAATAAGAAGATATTTTTAAAAAATTCAGCCTAGGTAAATTCAATAATAATAATAATAATAATAATATCATTTAAGAATATTAATTTATATGCAACATTATCTTAAATATAATAAATAAAAATATCGATAACCTTAACAACAATATTTACTCTCTTAAATATGATTTCTTAACTTTAGTTAAATACCTCCACATTTTTAAAAAATAATAAATTTAAAAAATAACATTGTTTAATTTATAAGGTGTTTTATAATTATATATATATATATATATATTATTTTATATAAAATAAATATTAAATAATATACAAATATTTTAATAATAATATATAAAATTATTTATTTTATATATTTATTATCAAATAATATATAAAATATAAAATTATATGATTATATAATATTTTTATATTTTAATTCTCATCATTCTCATAATTATCATAATAATAATAATAATTTGTTTTTTTTTTGTTATTTAAAAAAAAATTAAAATTTTATTATTTTTATTTATTTTATTTTTATATATTAATGATAATATAATAATATTATTTAATATATAAATTTTTATTTAATTTATAATATTATAATATTTACATATTATTTTATGTAAAACAAAAACTAAATAATATGAAAAGTATGTTAATAATAACATATAAATATATTTATCTTATGTATTAATTATTAACTAATATATAAAATAAAAATTTATATAAATATATAATATTTTTTATATTATAATTATTATTATTATCTCAAAAATATTATTATTATTATTATCTTTATCATCATTATTATAATTATTATCATTATCATAATAATAATAATTTAATTTTTTATTATTTTAAAGATTTATTTTTTAAAATTAATATATTTTATTTTTATATTTATTACAAATTCATAATAAAATGATAGAGTAACTTATTCACTTTCAAAACTTTGAAAAACTAAAATCTAAAATTGAAAATTTTTAAAAAAATTGTTTTAGTTTTTAAAATTTTCAAAATGGAATCTTAACATTTAAAAGGTTTTAAAAAACAAGTTGATACTTATCTTTAAAACACTTTGTCTTTTCAATTTTTGTGTAATTGATAAGTTCATGCAGTTGAAATTTTTTTTTATGCTTAAGCTGATTTTTGAAATTATTCTATAAAAAAGTAAATTCTTATAACAGTAAATTAACTTAGAGAATTTTAAATATTTTTATTCTTTCATTTAATATATCAAAAACCTAATTTCCGTACACATACACGAGTTCTATAACTGATTTTTCATCTACCATTTAAAATCATAACTATTTTTTTTATCAACATTAACATTAATTTCGTTAATAATTAATATTTGTGGATATAATGTAAACAACATTTAATTCATCTCAATATTTTTAAAATAAATAAATAATTTCTGCAATCACCATTTGTAATTAATTTTATCCAAAAATTCAGGTCAAATGATGTTAAAAAGTACATTTTTAACAACACTATCAATTAAGTTTTATCTTTCAATTTATTAAAAAAAAAGCATACCATGGAAAAATTATGATTTAAAAGTAAAAAGTTAATAAACCTTTCATACAATCTTATTCCTATTTTTTTTCAAAATTAACACACTAAGCCGTAATAAATCATGTAACCAAAATCCATGCTGAAATCTAACACAAAAATATTTAAAATAAACATAAAAATAATGTATAAAAAAATATCAGAGAGTGCCTCCAATGACTAGAAAAATAAATACACAGCAGTTAGAAAATTATTACAAATTAACAACCATACAATAAAACTGACTCTAAACAAACCTGAGAATATATATATATATATATATATATATATATATATATATATATATATATATATATATACGCTAAAAAATAATTCGACTTAAGTAATGGCAGACTTTTAAAGATGGAAAAAATTCACCAAATCATACCTCAAACTAATTATCCTCAAGTCTGTCATTTTATATATTTTACACCGTAAATGTGTTAACTTAATTAAATTTTACTCATATTTTGTTCAAATTTTTATGAAAAAAAAATACTAAAATAAGATCAAATTGTATGCATAGACAGTTTTAAGGATTAAAATTATATATAGGACAATTTTTAAGGTTAAACTACATATTTATTCAGATAATACGATTACTTGAATTAAAATTTTTAATGGCAGAAGTTAAAATCAATAACTTATATAAAATAAAGGATCAAAATGACAAAAGAAAATAAAAATTAAACCAAAACTAAGTATAAAATAAAGAACTAAACTCTTGAAGTAGTTTGCTTATGTTATACCAACTAGATGTTGTAGTGGAGAAACTGTTGTTCACTTTTTTTTTTCTTAAGTGTAATAAATTACATGTTTTAAAAACTTTTTAGATCAAAATTTGAATTTAAGTTTTTTTAATATATATTAAGATCATAATATATCTTAAAATTAAAACATATTTATGAAGATATTAAAAATCATTTTATCTATTAATAAAAAAATATATTGATAATAAAATTTAATTTATATTAATATGAGATAGAAATTCAATTCATGCCGGATATTTATTCACCTAAAATTAGAAAATGTCGGATTTTTTTTAAAGTAAAGAGCACTTAGAAATCTATCATATGCGAGACCTTACCTTTTCTTCATTCGACTAATTTCTTAGATTAACAAATTAAGAAATTATATTGCATACATGTGTGTGTAATCAAATTGAAAATAATATATTATTAGATTAAATTTGAATGATATATAATAAAATGTTTAAAATCAGTAATATAGAAGTATATATAAACCGCTAATGGTAAAAGCATATATATTGAAATAATTTATATTTTAAAAAAATTTATTGTCATTTTTCGTCTGAAATTAAAAGGAAAAATAAATTTATCTAAAACTATTTACCATCATTTATGCCATATTGACACCGAAATGGAAATTGCAGATATTATTTATTTGTGGCAAAAGGAAGAGATATCTTTCGATTAAGAGCGATGTCAGCTCTTTTTTATTCAATACTTTACATAAAAGAATAAAGATAGAAAAAAAAATATATATATATAAGAAAATGAGTGATGTAGTTTATGAAAATTAAAAATAATAGTATAAAAATGTGTATAATAATATTGTATTGTTTATAATATTTTATTTAATTTAAATAAAATAATATATTTTTACGGATAATGCATACATTTAATTTTAAAAAAAAGTGGACCAGGCATTATTATTGATCCCTCTCTCGAGGAAGTGGAGTGTGCATATTTAATGATGTTCAGACTTTAAAGTTGGAAACCCAGTATCTTTCTTCCTCTACCTTAACCTCTCCACTACGTAGTGCCCGGAAAGTATATCCATGAGGTGATGATGATGTTGACAATGATGATACGCTAATATAATAACTTCTCTGAATTGTTCCCACGTCCAACTACTTAATGCCATAAAAAAAGGGGCTTCATTAAAATTTAATCAACAGAGGTTTATCAGTGTCTACACGTAATTAATTGTTTGCAGCAACTAATTTATTCATACTAACTTAATTGTTTTATATACTTTCTTCCATAATAACTTCTAATGATAAGCTATATACTTTTTCTAACATAAATTATTCATCAACGATTTTTTTTTTTTACGGTAAACAATGTCATCTATCTATCATTTTTATTTAATAATTGATAATTTTTTAAATAAAAATAATTTAATAACTTACATAGAAATATAGATAAAATATATTGTATGTATAATTTTTTAAAATTATTTTCTAGTGATTTAATATATATATATATATATATTAATAAAAGATTTAGATAAATAAGATGTTGGGAGCTCATCAGGAAGCTTGAGGACTCACAGCATATATATGAAGAAATGTCAGAACAATTGATTTCATTTAAAATTTGTGAGATAAAAGTTTCTAACTCAATTTGATTGATCTTCATCTCCACAAATATAATCAGAACTCATATATACTCTTTCTTTAGCGGAAGTTAAATCCAAAACGTAGTTGTTTAATCTAGAAACAATGTCTAATGTAGGAATCATGATTGATCCTTCTTAATTTGGAGTAAACTTGGGTATTAAAATGGAAAAATAAATTAAAAATAAAGTAGTGTTTTTAAATAAAAATAAAAATAAAAAATAAAATACAAACAGAGAACATATTTTTAAACTAAACAGTCCCTTTCTTAGTAACTAGTTAATTGATATATTGTAATGTAATTGTTTATAATAAGTTGGAGATTTCACTAATTACAACTCAGAATTTTCTAATTCAATCCAGAATAAATGAAAAGTTGGTATATATTGTTAGATTTTTTTTACTGAATATTTCCATACTTAAAGTTACTAGATTAATTTAATAATTCCTCGACTGATGACGATCGCTAGGTAATTAAAAATTTGTTTAGAGCAATAATTACACAATTCAAATCTCTAATTTAAAATTTTGTTTAAAACAATATTTATAAATGTATTCTAAGAATAGCCTATTAATTAATTACAAACATTAAACTTATGTAACGAAGTTTAGTATTTTTTTATGGCATCATATATGTTCTTTATGAAAATTAATCATATTTAAATTGAGTTGGATTATTATATACGGCAAAATTATTTTTTTAACATTTAACTTTGATTACAATAAATGATGAAATGGTATTCTATAATACATAAGGTTTAAACTTCAAAGGAATATTTAAAAATAATGACAACAAATACTTTTTTTATTTTTATTATTTCTGCACTTATTATTATATAGTATATTTATTAAGTCAATTTTATTTTTTATTTGAATAATATTATAGTAGAGTATTTACTCAACATTGACCATGAAATTAAGTTTGGATTCGGACCTTGAATTTGTAAGTATAACAGTTGAAAATCCTTTTGGAATTCAAATTATACTTCCAAGGCCCACAACCGGTTCCTTTGCTTCTGTTGTTCTTATAACAACTACTACTATGTATATTTATCAAATTAATTTAAAATTAAATTATATATTTAAATAATATTGTAATAATAAATATTTACTTAGTACATAAAAGTGGATATGAGATTACGTTCGGATTTAGACCTTAAATTTGTAAATATAATATTTTGGAATTTTGTTTAATTTAAATCACAATTCCAAAACATGTACTGCATAATGTTTCTTTTGTTTGTGTTTTTTATTTTATATTAACAACATTTATATATTTATTGAGTAATTATTATTGTGCTAGCTAACAATGAAAAATATTTTAATCCATTCCATCTTTTTGATTTTTTAAACTTAAAATCATATGTTTATGGTAATTTAAACCATTACAATAATTAAAAAATAAAATAAATTAAAATATTTGTTTACTGTTAAATGATACAATTATAATTATCTATATCTATTATTATTATTATTATACTATTATTATCCACCACCATCAATTATTATTTACTATTAATATCATTCTTATTATTGTATGTGATCATTAGGGGGTGGATGATTTGTTTTTACTCAAACATAGTTTAAATTACCCATAAATTCATCAAAATAGAGGTGTCAAGTTGAAATTGATATTCAATTTATAATTATAATTCTATATCTTAATTATTAATTTACATAATTTAATATAAAAACTATGATTTTAAATTAGTTCTAATTGTGACAGTTGAAATTGAAATTAAAATTAAGATTACAATTTTTTTATAACGGAAATTGAAATTACAAATTTAAACTATAATTTATACTACATTCACCAAACAGACCCTTACATAGTTTTTAAATAGTTTCAAGCTTAGTAGTAAAAACAAAGAATTAGTCCATAAGTGCTTTGAACTCTTCTGACGTCTGAATATCGATAACATTTTCAATCCTTCCTCTCACAATAATTCATGTCATAAATGCTTTGATCTTTTCAAATATGACAATTTATTTCTTTATTCAGTTTAAAAAATTAAAAAAGGGAACCATTATATACTGGAGAAAGACTGGCACATCTACTATGGATATGCAATGTCATGTGCATAATAGCTAGAAATACTTGTTTGAGAGAATTTAAATATTCATATATAAATATAGGACCGGGCTAACCTTGAGATTTCCAAAAAAACATTCTTATTAATAACATTTTGTTTAAATGAATACTTATATGATAATCTATTAAGAATAATTAGACATCTTTCCTATAAGAAACAACCCCTTTAATAACTTTTTTTTTCATAAATATTAATTACTTATTAAAAATTAATTATTGATCAGTGATATTATTTCCACTATATATTTTAAATATAATTATAAAAATTTAACAAATTACTTTTACTAGTTAAGAAATGCTATTTCATTTAAAAATATGCTTTAAATTCAAATAAGTACTGCGACGACCTTACATAAATAGTAACAACATAAATCTTTAAAATAATTAATTAGGGTTAGATAAATGATTCAGTTTTTTAATCGTAATTTTGTAATGTACTGTATTTTTTATTTCTCATTATTATTCTTTTAATTCTTATTTATTATTATTGTTTTAAAATTTTAAGATAATATTTATTATTTTTCTATTATAATTTTATTCTATACAATATAAATTATAAAATAAATTAATTAACAATAGAAAATAAGTTAATAAAATTTATATAATAATTTTCATATAAAAATGTTAAATTCTTTTATTTTATGTAAAATAATTTCAAATAACATATGAAAAAACAAAAAGAAAATAAATTTAAATATAATGAAATAACACAGGTGAAAATAGAGAAGAAGGAGTGAGAGTGGCAAGTTATAGGTCCCAAATTGATTTGGTGGGGCCATGGAACATCGAAATTGTTTGAAAAAATTGTCATTTCTTGAAGGTCTTAATTGTCTCGTTCCCTCGAAAAAGTTGTGTTCATGAAAGATCTCTTTTTTACGACTTTGTCAAAGCTTCCATAATTTGAGTTGCGACCAACCAGTTCATGAATCTTCCATGCGGGGAGATGGATTTGACAATGAATTATAAATTCTTATTTTACACTTGGTTGCTTCTGGTTCTTCCATTTTTTCCATGCTATATTTTCTTCTTAACTTGGTTTTCTTTTTCGGGGAATAAGGTATATATTCTTTAGTTCCTTTTATTATGTTTGGTTATTCATTAACAATTATAACATGCATTAGAAGAAAAAAATGAAAAATTTTATATTAATGATAATTTTAAATTTTACAATGATTAGTTTTAAAAATTATTATACTTACCATAAAATTAATTAATTAACCGTTTAAAATTTTTTACTTTAAGCTTCACACTTTCTCGGTCCACTAAATGTGAAATTTACTTCCATTAAATGGAGGTCATGACTGATTGACTGAATTTATTTCGAGCCACTTGAGGTGGGGTGGGAATTTGAGTATAAAGTTCTTAATGTGTTATAAAATAAAAACACTAACCAATATTTAAAGGTAATAGTTAAAGAATAAAAATATAATTTTTTATTCAAAATATTATTTTATTTTGAATTTAAATTTATTATAATCAATTATGAGAAACCCTGTTAAAATAATCAACATTTGATCGTGTTAAATGGAATAAATGCCATGACATTTGAGATGCCAATACAAAAGTGCGTTTCATTGTGGACCGTACAAACGAGGCTTTTGACTCGTTTGGAATGGGTTTTAAAATAAATTATAAAAATATAAAAATACTGTTTCATTCTTTTTATCTGATAAAAAATATAATTAATATTGTTAATTTAAAAAATTATTTGTTTTTTTAATTTACTCTATATATAAATTTTATTTTTATTTATTATAAGATGTAAGAATATATATATATATATATAATAATATTTTTAAAATTTAAATTTATTTATTTAAAATTTTATTTTTAAAATTTATTTATTTAAAATTTTATTTTTACTACGAAATTGGAATAAATTTAACATCTGATCTGAGGTTCATTATGATGCATATAAAACAAAAAAAGAAAAAACAATTGAATTTAAATAATTTATTTTAATAAATGAAATTTAAAGTTCGAATTTAGTTTAGTTAAAAAATTTACTTGTTTTTATCAATTTTTCTCTAAATAAGATATTTTTTATTACTTTTGTATTTAGTAAATATTTTTAGGTTGAAAAATGAAAAATAATAAATATTATTTATTCAATACACTCTCCGTTATTTTTTATCTATTTAAAAAAAACTAAAAAATTTATTCTAATTTATTTGTCTATATTAATTTTTTTTCCACATATATCTTTATATTTATCAACTCTAATAAAGAAAGAAAAATAAAATCAAAACTTACATATAAAAGATAAATTAAGAAAGTAAATATTTTTTTAAAAAATTAACCATATTAATTTCATTTCTTAATATTTATACATTTTTTATTTTTATACAAATAAAAATAAATTATAAAAATATATTTTACTAAAATTTATCGAGAAAACTTAGTTCATAATATTTGATGGAATTTTATATATAGAAGAAAGTTCATATATATATATATATATATATATATATATATATATTAGGTATACATTTAATATTTAACTTTTCAACTTAAATTTTACTTTTATATATATATATATATATATATATATATATTAGAAATATTTTTATTACAGTTTCTTAACTATGTTTACCACATTTGAAAAAAAATACTTTAAGATGGAAGGTCCCTTTTGGACTTTAAATATTTATCTAAAATTAGAAGTTAAAAAGGGACTACAAATTTTTATTTTATACAAAGAAAAAGAAGAAAGTTTTTCTAACTTTACCATAAACATTTTATACAAAGACGTCTTTGGAGAAGATATAACATTTTATAATCAATTTTTCATTCATACATTAAACACTAAATTTAATGTAACAGCGTAATGAAAAAGGTACTCATAACTTATAATCTCCATCCACTTTAATGTAGATAGATCAATCGTTAATACTTAAAACTACATACTTTTTCCAGAAAGCAATGACTAATAACAGCAACCTTAAAAAGTTACATAATTTTTCATTTAAGTTCTATCTTTCTATTATTTAAATTTATTTATCAGAAATAACAAATTAATAAATAATATTTTTTATTCAAAACTACATAAAATTTAATATTATGAATTTATTAGATTATATAATCTTTTAAATAATTTTCTTATATATAATTTTTTATTATTATTTAAAAATATTTTTAAAATGTTTATTTATATAATATTTATATTTTCAAAATTTAACATATCTTTATATTATATGGACCAAGTACTTTTTTTTAATTTTTATTGTCAACTTTAATTAAGATATGTTTTATTTTTATAATTTTATACACATGGCACAAGTATTGTTAACGCAATTGTTTATAAAGTTTTTCAATATGTAAGTATAGCAAACAAAATTATATTTAGCAAATTATTATTTTATTTCATGAATATTTTTATTTCATTTAAACCAGTGAAAATATCATACGATTAGGAAATTTTATGAATAATAACTACTTTTTTAATCTTTTAAATTAATAAATATTTCAGAATTATACATTAATGAAATATTTTAAAATAAAACTATTATTTAAATTCCTATCACCTAAGCAATTATGAATTGATGCAATGCCTACTTATTAGAAGGTGGGGTGAATGCGAATCAATTGCTTTTTTTGGTCCTATTTACTTTGCTGGCAACCTAATTCAACTTATTTAATAGTATGCTATTACAGATGAAGTTACATATGTGGATATAAGTTTGTAGATTTGGATGCAAACTTGTGAGTTAGATCAATAAAAATACTGGCACATTTTAGTGTGGGTTTATTTTTGTTCAATGACTCTTTTGTTCTATTTACTTTGCAAGCAATCTAGTTTAACTTATTTAACAGTAGGCTATTGTGAGCACCAATTTTTGTCCGGGGAAAAATATTTCTTTAATTAGTTAATTTATTAAATACCTTTAAAAAATTAAAAAAAAGGGGGGGAGAAAAAGGCTCAAATTGTCAAAAAAGGAAAAAGAGATGCAAAATTAAATAAACAAGTAAAATTAAAAAATAATAATAACAAAATTCAGTTAGGTTAGTTGAGAGTTGGTTAAGGAGTTAGTTAGCCTAATGTTAGAAAATAACTCCCATAAGGTTAAGGAACCATGGTTAAGTTGGGGGTATAAAAGGGATTTTAGAAAAGGAAAAGGGGCGGTTACGGTTTTGGCAAAAAAAAAAACTAGTCGAGTTGAATTTTCTGTTTTCTTTCTCTCTGGGAGCTCTCTGGGTTGGCTCTTGCTATCCAACTTCTCCGAATTTGTTCAAGGCTGAGGGAGAATTCATTTTTGGAAAGGTCTTCTTGGATCTACTCTGGATTCTCTATTGTTCGCTCAGTTCCTCTACGAATTCTCTTCGGTTTACTGTTGGAGAAAGAACTTTCACTCTTCTCTCGGATTTTTCCTGGCGTAGAGTTGGTTCAGTCTTCTTTGAGCTTGCAAGGGAAGATCCGGCGTTTGTTCGTCACCTGTCTCCAACTCTTCTTCAAGTCTTGTGGTGGAATCACAGCGGCGTCCTCTGTTTGTTAGCCTTTGCGTCACCAGGTATGTATGCGTTCAGTATTTTGCTCTTGTAGCTGCGTGATTTTGGTTGTCTGTCAATTCTGGAATGCTCCAGACTGGAATAGTTGAGCCTAGAGAATAATCAAAAATAAAGATGCGTAAATATTCTGCTGTAGTTTGCAATTCAGGATTACTGTGTAAGTTGCATGAGTCGTTTAATGTTTAGAAGGTTAAGGTGCTTAATGAATCACTGAGGTCTGAGCTCTGCGTTGGACTATTATGATCTCAAGTCTTTGGAGAAGTCCTAGTTTAGAAATACATAAAAAAGAGATCCTTATCACTACTAATCTGGAGATAAGTTAGCTTGTAAACTACTAAATGATCAATCACATGGATGTAATTCGACTTAGGAAGATAGATTTTGTAATTCGCGGTCGAGTAAATAAATTTTAGACCAGTACTAGTTAGTTCATTAGAATACGATCATAATAGCAATCCTGTTTATTTTAGGATTAAATGCTTAAGGAGTGACGATATCAGTTGTAACTTTTTTGAGAATAAGATCAATTACTACTAGGCTGCAATCAGGTTATGGTACGATTTTCCCTTGCAGTAGCATCTAGGTCGATTAGTAGAATGCCTCAGTGTCATAATAGAAAAGAGATTCTCAACGTTAGAGGTCATCCATGGATCAGCTGTAATAGGCAGATTTCCTAATTCTTTTTGACGCAATGGGAAGCAACCAGTAAGTGTCTATAATACAGCTCTTGGTTATCTCAACCAGACTTAAGACCTAGCATAGATTTGTTTAAATGTCACTGTCAAGATAAGGAGTAGTTTTTATCAGTTGGTATCAATGTCCACCCTCAAGTTAGTCTGGTGCTAGTCTTTGGTAAGGCAAGCGCTATAGGAATTCCCTTCTTGAATCAATGAGTGGATTTCCACTAGCAGCTTTTCAAACCAGTTAGATATTGGAGTCAGTGTATAAGCAACTCCAACCTGTAGTTAGAGTGTACAAGTGTTTGATGCAAAATTGGTTCCAAAACTAAGAGGCTTGGTGAGTTCTTCTGTTATCAAGGGATGGTTTAGGGCGAACAGACTTGTAGTTAGAAAGTATGGTTCTGGCAGTTGGGCGGTAGCATCTAATATCTCCAAGGTGAGATAATTTGAGAGTCAACTTAGTGAAGCAAATAATGAAGGAACTGTTCTCTTGTATCAGTGAGCCCAATTCACTACTAGGATCCAGGATACTGGTGTTAAAAAGGGGTAGGCAGGATAAGGTTCAATGAATAGGCCATTTACCTTTTTTGTAGTTATCAGGACAGTGATATCCTGTGACTGGATAGGAAAAGTTTGTAAGTAGTTTAGATAACCTCTGCCCTCAGTTTTGTCAAAGTAGGCTGATAAGTAAGAATTATGAGATGAGGTTTAGTCAGGGTATTCAAATGACCAAGGTAAACATCCTTCAAACCAGTATGTACTTAGTATTAATGAACTGGTTAACAAGATTGGAAGTCTCAGAATTGCTGCCTACCAGTTTATTATGCTCTAAATAGATTGATTCATACCTCTAGGATCCAAAGCTAAAAACTTAAAACTTGATTCCAGCTTGTGATAGATCCACGTTTGTCTACTTAAACCAGCAACTTGTCAATACAGAACCTAAACTAAAATAAAGTTCACCAAACATCTTCTATTGTGTCAAAATCAGTCTTCACTAGTTAATACCAAAAAAAGGGGTCAATGCTCTGAATCCTATCCAAGCAGGGCATTAGGAGAGGTATTGGAAGGGTGTCTTCCAGAACAATACTACTAATCAGATTGGATTAACCCCCCCCCCCCCTAAGAAAGCAAGTTAAGTCTTGAGTACCTAAATGTCTGTAATGGAACTGGTATTACATCCAGTCTCGGTCTTGTGATCAAATCCTACCTGGTAGACATGACACAAGATACATGGTTTTAGTCTGAATAGGAGTCTGCAACAGAGGGAAAGAACCTGGGAACCATGAAATTAGGGGAAGTATTCTTAAGCTTTCCTAATACAGGTAGGCTGGTATAGGCAGGAAACCTTCAAAAAATAAAAAATCTGTGAGTGCTCATTAAGGTCATAACCTTCAAACAGAAGCATGCATCTTTAGGCTTTAGTTTAGCAGAATGTAGGCCTTAATTCTGGTAAATTTATTCCAGAATTATGTTGGCCAGTACAGCAAACAAATCGTGCTTAGGCTAGCCACAGAAGTTCAGTGCACTACAACCTGCCCTTGATATTAGGAAAGCCTAGGAGCTTAGCTTGAACTGGGCCAAAGAAAGCCAAAGCTTGGTTAATAAATGTCTGTTATGTGAAATCAATAGTGAAAAAAGCAGACTCATAGCAGTAAAGCCTGTTATTCCCACTGCAGGAGTTTTAGTTATTCCTGCCAGGTCCTGTGGGATCACTCAGGCATGACAGGACAGATAGTCCTAACTGGACTTGAAAGCCTGGAATTTATCTTAATAAGGAACTTACTAAGCATATGTTCAGAAGTCCAAGACTGCATAAAACAGATTGAAGTCTAACATCATCTTGGCTAGCCAATCAGACTTCGGGTTATAAGTAAACTGGTCCTTATTTAGCATGCAGGGATTTAGATTTGGATTTCACAACAGACCAAAGATTAGAGATCTGGCTTGGTCTCAAGTTCCCCGAACTGGTTTCAGTTCTGATCGGTGAAGTTAGCTAATGGAATTCTAAAGCCTGGGGGGCAGTAAACCTAGTTTTAATTTCTTTTGAGCCTTAGGATTGTTGCATATATTCTGCTCTTAGGAAATACATAACAAAGTTAAGAACAGCTCAGTCATTTGAGTCTTAGGCTATGTCTGATGTAGAACCTAAGAAAAGCAGGAGCTGATATAAGGGAAAATGTTGGCCAATATAAAGCATAGATGCAGTAGTGATGATTGGTTTAGAGGTAAACATGGTTGTTGTCCTTGTACAGGGTCACTATACCAGTCCCTGATTTCCCTGTGCAACCATATCTGGCTTGCCAAAATTGGCACTGCAGCAAGCCCAATATGAGGCAATATAGGTGGCATCCCCCTGCTAACAAAACAGGTCACGGATCAACAATATTCACAGGTTTAGGGCATTAGGTTTTGTTTTGGAAAACCACAGAAATCTGGGTAATGGCATTGATATTGCAGATATTGACTTGACCTTTCAATACACACATGGCCATAAAGGTTCAGAATTGGGCTAGTTCTGGTTTAGTTCTAATCCTTTGTGGTTTAGTTTTGGTTTAATTCTGTTTTGAAAATATAGAGATTCAAGGCTAGGGGCTCAGTTTAGAAATTTTACTAGAGTTTAGTCTCAGGCTGATTTCAGATTCACCCAAGGAACCTGTGGGGCTAGTTCAAAAACCCATTACATATATTTCCGAGAGAGAACAGACTAGTTTAGATATATTTAAGAAGCTGGAAATGAATGGTATATCTTTGAGTGGAAAACGTTGATTTAGGATAATGATGGCATTGATTTTGGTCATTTTTTTTTGCAACAACTTTAGCTCTTAAACATCATTGAGTCCGTAGGCTTAGAATTAGTTAATAAAACTCTTGGCATCCTACTAACTAGGACCCACTAGCTAGCATCTAGATGAAACCAACAAGCTAACATAAGGGCTATACATTCCAGGATAATGAGGGCCTAATCCGACATTATGTCTAGTTCTGTTTAGTTCTCACCACAAGCATCCCAGGTCTGGCTTAGAAGTCCTTAATAGTAGTATGATCCTATTCCTATTGTAAGCTTGGTTTTGAATTAAATTGATTGCTGTTTGGGCCTGTGAGAAAGAAATGGCAGCAAAGTCATTAACTCTACATACATGCATGAAGCAAATAGTAGCAAATATACCGCTGTCCCATTTTTTATTTATTTATTATTTTTTTTAAGACTGTTTATGTGTTCTTGATTTTGATAAAACATTTGCTTCAAAAAGCCCTCTTAGCAAATTATGATTATGGGTTTGCAAAACGTCTGTTTTTCTAAAATTCTTCTGTTTTCCAAAATGTCTATTTTTATTCTATTTTTCTCAGATTGTGCAAACGGGTTCTAATACGGGCAAGTAGCATTCTCTACTGTTGCGTATTTTAATTCGTGCTAATTCAAATACGGCTTACGACGATTTGGATTATGCAAGCACGTCTGTTTTTTCTAAAATCCTTCTGTTTTCCAAAATGTCTGTTTTTATTCTATTTTTCTCAGATTGTGCAAACGGGTTCTAATACGGGCAAGTAGCATTCTCTACTGTTGCGTATTTTAATTCGTGCTAATTCAAATACGACTTACGACGATTTGGATTATGCAAGCACGTCTGTTTTTCTAAAATTCTTCTGTTTTTCAAAATGTCTGTTTTTATTCTATTTTTCTCAGATTGTGCAAACGGGTTCTAATACGGGCAAGTAGCATTCTCTACTGTTGCGTATTTTAATTCGTGCTAATTCAAATACGGCTTACGACGATTTGGATTATGCAAGCACGTCTGTTTTTCTAAAATCCTTCTGTTTTCCAAAATGTCTGTTTTTATTCTATTTTTCTCAGATTGTGCAAACGGGTTCTAGTACGGGCAAGTAGCATTCTCTACTGTTGCGTATTTTAATTCGTGCTAATTCAAATACGGCTTACGACGATTTGGATTATGCAAGCACGTCTGTTTTTCTAAAATCCTTCTGTTTTCCAAAATGTCTGTTTTTATTCTATTTTTCTCAGATTGTGCAAACGGGTTCTAGTACGGGCAAGTAGCATTCTCTACTGTTGCGTATTTTAATTCGTGCTAATTCAAATACGGCTTACGACGATTTGAATTATGCAAGCACGTCTGTCCTGTATTTCTTTAAGAAACGTTTTAAAAAAGTTTTTTTTTTACCTAAGATTACTCTTTTCTTCTCTAAGAGATCAAGTCTCTTAACCAGAACTACGTAGCCTTGAGTTTCCCATTGCACCGGGGAATACGTAGGAGCAGGATCAAGTCCTGTCAGGTTATTTTCTATAAACCTATTTATTTTCTATTCTATTTTAAGGGATCAAACAGTTTTCAAAATATCACACACTCAGTTTAAGGGTACCGTTCTTTGGAACGGGCGAGTAGGATGCCTAATATCTTCCTTACTCGTAACCGACTCCCGAACCTAGATTTTCTTCCTCAAGTTAGGGTTTTTCCAAATGTTTTCCCTTAAAAATAAAATTTGGTGGCGGCTCCACAATAAATTAAAATTCTTTTTATCTGTCGTCTCGTCGTAATTACGGTTATGACAGCTATTACAGATAAAACGTAAATATAAGTTTGTAGACTGGGATGCAAACTTGTGAGTTATATCAATAAAAATACTAGCACATTTCAGTGTAGGTTTATTCTTGTTCATTTCGTTTAACTTGCAGTGAATTGAATTTATGAGTTAGCAAACTAATTTATTATTTTTAAACTTAAAACTTATTTATTTTTATTAATTTTGTTATATTTTAAAATATTTTAATAGTTAAATAAGTTAAATAAATTAAATTATCTTGCAAGTCAAAGTAAATTAAACATTTATGGATTTGTTTAAATTATAAACAAATATAACCCAACTTATTTAATATAAATGAATCTTAAATAGATTAGATGTCATTTATCCAGCTTTAATAATAAATAAGGCTATTTCAATTTATGTTGGTTCATATATTTTTTTAATTATATACATAGATAAAAATATATAAAATCAGAATATTAAATGTTCAAATTTAATTTTTAATTTTTTTTTAAATTTAAATAAAATTTTATTATCTATTATAAATTTTTTTAAAAATTATTACTTAAAATTTTATAACATAACAATTAGATTGAAAAGAATTTCATATTCTTAATCCTACAAACACCTCATTTCTATTTCATCATCTTTAAGATTGAAAAATTAAACTTTATTTTTATCTTCAATTGGAAATAGAAAAACATTTTCTACACTCTTTTTTATTTTTATATTATTATTCTAACTAATTTATAATTGATCAGGTTATTATATTTTTAAATTTATATATTATATTATTTTTTAGTAAAATTAATTTTATGAAATATCTTATTAATAATAAGAATATTTTTCTAATTTGATATATTATTGACTCCCGTTTTTATTTTTAAAAATTATATTTTATTCAAATTCGTTTTTTATTTCGTTTAATTCAAAATTTTTCTATTAATCGGACTACGATGGAACGAGTCATCTTAGGTGCAATATTATTTGTTATAAAGTTTATATGTATGAACAATTTAAAATGTTTACAAATTAATATATTAATATAAATAATATTTATTATTATTTTATAAATATATAATATTAAAATAAATTATAAAATGTTATTGAATTTATATATGTAAACATATTTTTAAATAAAGTAAACATACTATTTTTACAAATTTAACTTTTATTTATTTATTTAATTTGTTTTAACAAATCTAAATCTATATACCGGTTTTAACCCTTGGCGTGGAATCATATTTTAAACGGATGAACGTGTATGCATTTATAAACAATTTGTCTCAATTTCACCATTAATTTTATACTTGGAAAGTGCTTTTGTCATTCCTCGTTATAATTGTAAAACTTAATTAAATTTATATTTATCTTAGCTTTTTTGTACCATTTCTTAATTAAAGGTATTTAAGAAAAACAATATTTAATGTTCTCATCTGTATTTAAAACCACATTTGGAAAATCAGATTGATGCAGACAGTTGAACTGAAACCGATAAGTCACGAGTTCAGACAACTGAAAACTAGTGGAACATTGAATCAGACAAAACTCGGACAAGAATCAGGTTAAACTATTAAACATAAAAAGCATTTATACATAAACAAAAACTTATATATGATATTTATATATAATACGAACCTTCTGTATTGATTAATATAAACTAATTTAATTTTTTATAAATTTAAATTAATTCGTTATTTAATATTTTACAATATCATAAATATATTTTATATTATTACTGGTTAACCTTGTTTGAATCACTGTTAAAGTAATAAACAGTAAATTAGTATTTTTATTAGTTTAATGAGTGATTTAATTTAAATTATTATATTATAATTTAGGAGATAGATGAATATTCCTGTTTGTATGTAGAAAAATTATTAAGGTGTTAAAAATGAAAGAAATGATTTGGACAAAGAGGTTATCGCAAATGAAGAGGATGACAGTAACTAACAAGAAGAGCATGTGAAATGCATGAACTGAATAGGAGGAGGCAATGATGGAGCATAATTGAAGTGGAGAAAGAGAAAAGTGTATGGAAATTAGCGACGACAGGCGCAGCCAGTAGGCAAAACCAACATGGCTAAGTGATGGAAAAAGATTAGCCACCACAAGCGTAGGCATTAGGTAAAACATCTCTTAACCAACAAAATGATGCCAAGGGACTGTTATTGGTTCCTCATTTATCATAAAAGCACGGCAAAATAAAGCATAAAATGTGCCTTATGTTGCAAAATCACATGCTTAATTGTCAAGCTCCGTTGACTAAGACACCCACTTGTTCCTCACCTACTAAGCATGCATGAGATGAGATCCCAACACTTACTATAGATCTTTATGCAAATGTAATTTCCATTTTTTTATATAAAAAATAATAATTTTAATTTATATTAATATACTATTTATAAAAATATTCCTAATTAAATAAAAATATAATAATTAATTAGATAGAAAAAATGAAAAAATATATTTCATTAATATTAAAAATGATTTTAAATGAATAATATAAATTAATGAAAAAAATACTATAACGAATTAACTAAATTTTTTAATTTGTATAAATTAGTTATTTGGTTTTTATACAAAATAAAAGGAGTAAATGAGTTGAGTTATTTATAAATCATTTGAATTCAACTAATTAACGGGTCAGTTAAATTTTTTTGTTTTATTAAAAAATAAGTTTAAGTTACATTTTATGTTTGAAATCAAAATTCAAATTTGTAAGATTGGTTTTTAATGTTCATAAACAACTTGTGTGTGTATATTTATGTGACTTTTTCCAACACGAAGGGGTAAATTTCCACAAAGTAGATTGAACAAATATGATTCACTCTTAGATTTTCTATTCAATTATTATGTAAAATATTGACTTGAATTTTTTCATCCAATTAAATTATTAATGTAAAATGTTAATTTAAATAATGATATTTTAACATTATTAATTATCATAAACTGACATAAAAATTTCATCCACATTCTAGCTCAAAATAATATTTGTAATATAAAAATTTCAAAATAACTAAAAATTTAAAATTTCTATAAAAATATCAAATAATAATAAATTTACATGGGAAAAATATAAATTTCAATAAGCATAAGGCCGCTGTAAACCATTTAGTAGAAAGAAAAGTAAAATAAAATTATTGCTAAAGAAATAAATGTTTATTTTATGTTATTTTATATTTTCTTTAAGATTTTGAATTGTGAGTTATTTTAAAAATTTTATATTAAACATTAAATTTTTTTATTTCAAATTCTTAAATATCAATTTTATAATTTTGAGATAGGATGTGGAAGAGATTTTTTTATTTTAGTTTATGATAATTTAATATTATTAAAATATCATCATCTAAGTCAATATTTTATATTATAATTAGATAAAAAAATAAATTTAATATTTTATGTTAATAGTTGGATAAAATTGAAAGGTAGATCATATTTTTATTCTATTTTAAAAGATAGTAGATTAAAATTGAGAAAAAAATTAAAAATAAAAAATTTATAATTAAACTTTAAAATATATAAAAATGAAAACTAAGATTAATCATATTTATATGAATTAAAAATAGATTTATAAGCAAATTTATGGATCGAGTTTCTCTAAAGTAAAAAGGTACACATTAAAGAAAAAAATACATTTTTAATTATTAATTACAAATTATAGTTAAAATTATGATAATTAAATAAATATATATATAATAATAATTTTTAATTTTAATTATTAATTATTATTATTACGAATTATTCTTTAAAGTATAACCTTCTTATTTTAAAAAGTCTGATTCGTAATTTAGAGATCCTAATCCACATTAGAACAGTCTTTTCCGCTTATTTTTTATCTGGTTGATTTTGATAATTGATAACTAAAGATTTAATTGTATTGGCCCGAAGGTTGAGTGCAAATTAACCAACCAAACTAATAGACAAAAGAGAAAAAAATAAAAATAAAAAATGGGATATGGACCATCTTGTATCTCATTTTCGCATGTGAATGATGGTTAAAAAAATCTTGACAAACACACCACGTGAATATGACTACAAATCTAGTCGAAGCAAAATTCATTTCAAAAAGTCTTTTAGAAAAGTGCATACATCAAGTGGATGTTCCTTCTATGACCCAAAAAAGGTGGGTATTCGGTGGTCCTTCTGACCAGAAAAAAGTGGATGTTCCTAATGTTTAATATTTTGTTTTTCTCAACTATATATTTATTTTTTATTTATAAAACATGTTTTGAAAAAATTGCAATATGTTTAGGCGCATGTGAATGAATCTATTTATAACCATTGATTATTTTATTCATTTAAATTTTTTTTGTTCTTTTAGACTTTGGTATCTTGAAATAATATTACATCCTCTTATTTAAATTTTTTATCACCACTTATTTTTCATTTACATTACTTAAACTCAAAAATCCTTATTTATTGAAAACTGGACTCTATACTACTTAACTAAATTTTTTTTTATAAAAAAGACCTTTTTAATTGCTATTTTTTAACTAGTTTTCTTAAAATCATCTTTGATTATTCCGTGGCTTTGAATATATTTACCGAATCCAGCATATCTTCCCCATTGAACACTAGGCTAGCTATAAATATGTTACTAAATAAATCATCCAATATTGTTATTCTAATTATTTTTTATAAACGTTATATAGTTTAAAAACTAAAAGTACGAAACAGTGAGGAAAGTGTAGAAATTTCTCTTTGCTTTTTCTTGGTCAACGAATAGAAGCTGGACCGGTGCTACGCGCCTAGCCCGAAACACGTAAGACTTGGGTTGAATTTAGAAGAACTCCCAACGGTTAATGGGCTAACTATCCGAAATCTATAACCGTCAAATTGAATAGAAAGTTGATTGTTGACATAAAAAAAAAGAAGAAAGGAATTTGATTTACAATTATTTTCAGTAAATAATAAGAATAAGATTAGTAATTTTCCAAAACATAAGGAGAAGTTTGATGTAAAATAATTTTCCGAAAAATCAAGATAACATAGAAAAGTTATTTATTTATATTTTTTGGTAGTAACCAATTTGATTTTATTCAATGTTGCAATGAAACTTGAATTCCGTCTTGTTGTTTTATAAACAACTAAAAGTAGTTTTATATTTTAACCTATATTAAATATAATATATTTTTAAATATATTAATTATTAAAATTTTATTTTAATTGTAAAATTTAAGTTAAGGAAATGTTTATTTATTTTCTATATCAACAATGCAAATATATAATTATAATATTTTTCAAATTAAAATTATGAAAAAAAAATCCAATATTCTAAGGTACTAGCTAAAAAATTACAAGTACAATTTTTTATTAAAAATACTTTTAATTCCTTTTTTTGTGATTTTTAATATATTTTAATATTACTTTTAAGAAAAAAATTATATTTAATTTTTAATCAGTATCTTAAGCTAGGAAAATAGTAATAAGATCCTAAAATTAAATTTATAATATATTAATTATTCTAATTTTTTTTCATCTTGGTCAATTAGTTATTATTTAAGATAATTGAAGAAAATAATTATTTATTCTTTTAGATATTTCTGTAATATTTTCTATATCAAATCACATATATTAAAAAATAATAATAACGTTACAGTTTTTATCATGTGTGTCAAACGACACACAAAAGGCTATAATAAGTTTTTATTAAAAATAATATCATGATCGAAATTATTAATAACATTTAATAGTATAAGTTTGTTTTTAAAAATTTTGTACAGTATTTGAAATCTGTTCGTATTTAAAGTAAATGTTAGTAATATTTTCTTCCTATATCAACAAATAAGAAAAATAATTTATCCTTTAGAATTGCATGAGTCATAGCATTATCCATGAGCCGTATCAAGAAGCTTCGGAGTATGGCATGCAGATGCATAACCAAAGACGTTCGCCACGACGCCAAGTCAACAATGACAGTGCATGTTTTCATTATTTTTGTCATGAGAAATTATTATCATTTTTTTTCTTTTATTCCACTCTACATTTTCTTTTATTTTTTTCCTCTTTCTTTCGCATCATTTATCATACTTTTCTATTTTTTTATTCCTTTGGAATGCATCCATCCCAATGAGGTAGGCACTGATCGTTTTCTTTTTGTTATTTTGCCCACCTTGTATTTTATCCTTTCTCAATATCTCTCCGCTTTAGGAGGAAAAATGTGTTATTGCAATTACCACGATGACCTCGTCCACGATCTTAGGATTACTTCTAAGTATGGTAGTCATGTATTTAAACATATAAGCTTAAGAGAGAATGAAACTATCTTAGTTGAATGAGATGCATGATTTTATTTTATTTTTATCAGAAGTTCCTTGTGTAATCCTGCAACATGGAGGCAAGAGATGAACCCAAATTACATATATATTTTTGAATTTTTTTTCTCGATATTATTGTTGTAAGGGCATATTATATTAGATGCATGAAAAGTGAAGATTTTTTTCTCTAATATTTCTCCTTCGATGGTCTTTTCTCCATACAACTTAAGTTGAGAACTGACCGTTAATATTTCAATGTTATATTCATAGTTTTAAAGTCTTGTAAGTATAAATGCATCCAATCAAGATAAACTTTTGGAAGAATTATGCTTTTGTTTGGTCATATTTCTCTTTTAAAATCATTCAAAGAAAAAGTGGATCTTTCACCATAAAATATTTAGTCTTTAAGGTGTTGGCAAAGAAAGATCATTATTTTAGTCTATGCTTTTGATTTTCTTCTCTAATAGTATCACTAAGATTATTTGCATCTAAATACATCTTAACATCTAAGATTTTAAAAAAAAAATTCTTTCCATTGATATCAAGAATCACATTCAAATCTTGCAAGATTTGACATTTTTCATTATCGTAAGATATAGGACAAATTAGGTAGCATCTAGAAAGAATAAATGTAATCTATAAAAAACTATATATATATATATATATATATATATATATATATATATATATTAAAATAATTACTATCATCAAACAATGTTAAAAAGAATACATAAGATTTTTCAGAGTTCTACAAAGGAGAAAAAAAAACTGTCACTACATAAAAAAGTTAAGAAGGAATATCCTATGTAAATTAAGAAATTCAAGAATGTCAGATGAAGAATATTCATTCAACCAAACTCAATATTATGTGGGACATTTATAGACACTCACGTATACTATAGCTCTTTTGGTCCATAAACTAGTCATTCTTTTATCTTTATTTTAGAAATTGACAAACATCTTGCTATGGTTTCTCTAGATTCATAACTAATGAACGCCATACTATGATTCTTCTAAACTCATAATCAAGCTATGGTTATGCTGGGCTCACAACTAATTCACATATACTATGCGTCGGTTGCTTTTAGAATATGATTCATACTTATATATAAATTATGGTGGGGGGATGGTGTAGAAAAAATCATAAGTGTGATAAATAAAAAAAAGAAAATTGCCTATGATGGAAGGAAAAAAAAAAAACTTCAGAAATGTGCAAATCCTTCGTAACACAATTTTTGTTCGGAAGCGAAACGTGTTGGCAATATATATATGTTGTGAAACAAAGTAAATAATAATAAAAAAACTATACAGAGTAGAGATAAAGAGAGGAGAAAAAATGTAACGAAACTGTGTATTATTTCATTTGCTTTGGAGGTTAGGGATTACATCGCATATATTAAGTATTAAAGTACTTTAGGTATTTAGATTCAGATTATTATACGTGCTATAGTTAAAAAAAATATTTTTTTTATGTTCTAAATATAAAATATTGGTTACATTAATCATTTACTCCTTATAGCAGTGTTATAAGATTCGACTTTATTTAATCGATTGAATTGAATTAGTTAACCAATTGATTTGAGTGATGTAATAGATCAAATATATTATAAAATTGGTACAATTCGGTTTGACTCAACATTTTTTTTTTTACAAAAACCCAACTCAATCAAGATATTAATCACCAAATTCTAATTTTCATAACATTATCCTGTAATAATGTTAAAATTTTAATTAATTTTTATAGTTTAAAATTTTAAATTAAATTCTCAACAATTAATTATACTGTTATATTTTTCTTAAATATAAATGACATGATATTTTTATTTGATAACCTGTCTTATATTTTTTTATTTCTAATATTTTCTCTTATATAGTTTAAAAATTTTTGCTTTAGTTTTTATAATTTTCAAATATTTTAATTAAATGCTCAACGTACAATTCGTTACACTGTTATATTTTTGTTAAATATGAATGACGTGATCATTTTTATTTGACAACTATCTTATTCTTTTCTTTTTTTATAATTTTTAAAAATTTTAATTTTCAAATTCCAAAATACGATTGTTCTTGGGTAAATATTGACAAATTGAGTAATTTTTTTCCATAATTTTCTATAGTTTTTTTAATTAATGAAATATAAAGAAAACTAGAAACATAATTGTCTACCAAATCATGTATAATTCCATGACCAATTAAGAAAACTACTTCGATAAGTTGCAATTCGTGTGCAACAGAATCTTTTCGGATGACAACACCAGTTTCACCATCATGTATAGTGATTATTCTAAAACGTCGATCGTATATTACATATTCATCAACTTTCATAGAAAGGTTAGTCATCTTTGATGTACAGATCTTCTTTGTCATTGAATTAAATTGGAATTTAAAGTTAGAGATCATCAAGAGAAAATTTTAGTTTTTAGCAAGAATTGATTATTTTGTCAAGATTATTAAGAGATTAGTGACAATTGATATTTTTTCAAAGAGTTGTTTAGTTACATCCCGAAAGTTGATTTCCGAAGGGTTCCTCAATTTTATAGTAAATACATATTTTAGTTGGAAGGCATCTTACCTTTTTACTTTTTGTATGCTATATTTATTATGTAAGAATACTACTTAGAACAAATTCAATTAATTTGAAATTTAATTTGATAATTAATTTATTTAACTTATTTATAAATTAAATTAGTTGAATTTGAGCTTAAAAATTAAACTTATTAATTAAATAAGTTGATTTGATTTATTTAATTTATGAACTAATTTATTATATATAAATTAAATTTATATATTTTTTATTTTTATATAAAATGAATAATATAATCATAAAATATATTATTATAAAAAATTATATATTTAAAAAAATTAATTTAATTTTAAAATTAATAATAAAATATAAATTTAAAATATCCAACATACAAATTAATTATTTAATTTATTAATTATTAATAATAATTTAAGTATAAATATTTATTAATTTATTTTATATAAATTATAAATATATTTTTATTTTTAAATTAAATTTTTTTGTCAAAAATATATTAACCAATTATAAATTTTGAATATTTTAAATTTAATTTATTTTAATTTTGAATTTATATAACTTAAATTAATAAATTAATGCGCTAAATCGAGTCTTTTACAAATTTAAATTAAATTTAATTAAATTAAAAAAATATTTATAATAAACTTAAAATAAATTTTAAATTAAATAAATTTTTATCGAATCAAATTAAGTTAAAACTCAATTTGATTCTATATAAACTTAATAAATCATCATTGTTAATAAATATTTAATGGTATTCAATTTAAAGAATTTACTTTAAAAATATATAAAATAGATTTTATTAATTTTTTAAATTAAAAATATAACAAAACTATAAGAAGTAGCCGATTAATTTAATCTAAAATATACCAAATAAAATATTTAACTAAATTTAAATCACATCAAATGTTTATAATAAATAAAATAATATAAATATTTAAAATTAACATAATAAAACTTAAATATTTTAAAATTATTATTAAGAGGAATTTTTTTTCTTAACTTTAAATATATTTATTAAGAGCTATATGCGTAATTTTAATTTAACATGTTATAAAATATGCAAGGATGAGACAGGTTGGATATTAAGGTACTTGGACCATATTCTTTCCAATTATTATTTTTTTATTATAATTACCGAGTCTTATACTATTCATATAGCGAAAAAAATTTATACTCATTATAATTTTATTTTTTTTATAAATGTTCATTAAATTTTGAGTTCAATCACCATTGCTAGTATATTATAAAACAAACATATTTTTTATAAAATTAAAAAATACAGCCTGACTCTAATTATTATAATATTCTTTCAGCGTCATCATATCCTTAGTAAAAGAAATTAATCCTATCATTTCCTTTTCAAGAAGAATCAAATTAATTCTAACAAAATAATAAAAATCGGTATTAGTCTCTTTAATTTGTTATTTAGAAGGTTTAAATCTATAACTTTTATGTAAAATTATTTTAATTTTTAACTTTTTATCACTAAACTAATCCTAATATCTTTTGGGATTACTTTGAATCTGTTAGTATCATAGTCAAAATCCCATTCTCTTGAAAGTAGTAAATTTTTATTGTGAAAAAATAGTTATGGAAAATGTATATTTATTTTGAAAAAGAACTTTTGTTATATTCTCTGACTTATTTTCTTATTATTTTATAAGATAAATATTAAATTAAAAGGTTTATATATTTATTGTTTTAAAAATATTTAATATTTTCTTCATTTAATGATTAAGAGGGTTTATATCAACTAAAAGAAAGGAGAATTTAAAATTATTGTTGCATACATTAGGTTGAAACTGTAAAATGGATAGGTTGTTTTACTGTTTGATGTGTTCCAATTTCCTCGCACGAGATTGGTATCGTGCAACCGAACTCAGAAGAGGAATAATATAGAATGGTTACGTATTGAAGGCAATATTGGCGGTGTCTCAACTGAAGACAAATTAGTTTGGGTTGGGAGATTGTCGTTTCAAAGGTTTGGATTTTCATCTTAATTGTCGTTTCAACTGGAATGGTTATCGCCACGTAACAAAAAATTGTGAACAAAAAGTCCAGGTTGAGACAAGTGTAGATTGGTTGGACTAGCATGGAAATTGCATATCAATCTTCGTTGTTCAAGTTGGTCAAATTTGCCATCCTCCCTTCATAAAAAGGACAAGCGCAGGAAGCCGCATGGCAATTGGCAATTCCAGTGACTCAGGTTCAATGATTCATCTCCTTTTTACATCCATCGTTTTGGGTCTGTCTTTTTAATAATAATAGCCCAAGCCCAAAACTAAGTCCAGGCCCAATCGAATCCGTTCCACGTCAGTGACGCGCAACGTCTTTTCATTAAAAAAGCGTGTAAGGAGAGAACCCCACTAGCTACCATCCTTTCCATTTATGAATGCCACGTATTTGATCTTATCATTTTCTACTCTGGATACGCTATAAAACCGCTGGTAATTGTACCTTCTGGAACCGTGACTGTTATTCAAACCGTTCCCAAACTGAAAAAGAAAGATTAAGTTCCCAAATGGCCTCCACTTTGGTTCCTATCCGATTCGTCGGAATCCAAGCGTGTGCCGCCTCCGGCCACCGCAGGACCGACTCTGATCGCCGGAGAAGCTCCTCCGCCAACTGGTGGACCCCGCTCTTCGGTTGGTCCTCCGAACCCGACTACATTGACTCCAACAACAGCGCGTCGAGCCTGAAGCAGGCCAGGCCGGAACCCGTTCCGGCGACGACGGAGCCGAAGTCGTCGAGACCGCGATTCGCCGGCGGCTTCACAGAGGAGAAGGCGAGGCAGCTTCGGAAGATGACCGTTGGCACCGAGTCCTTTCACGACACCATGTATCACTCCGCCATCGCTTCTCGACTCGCCTCAGACTTCGAGTCCCTTAGCGATCTATAAACTTTCCGCCGGGGACGGCAACTGCGCATAGCTTACTATTCTTTCTTTATTGTATTTTGCGGATTATATGTACCCAGATTTTAGGGTTTCGATGGAAGCGTTGATACAAAAGTGATGTATAAGGGTTTAGCGTTTAGATGGCGATCAAGATCAACTGATGCAATTGTGGTGTATATAATAAGGGATTTAAGAAGATAAATATAATTGGCGATTGATTGATGATTATTTCGATTCGAATTTAGTGTGAAATTTTTTATGATTTGGCTTTGCTTTTACGTGGAGCGGTGGAGTGTGAGGGAGTAGTGGGATGAATCAGCAGCTTTATCCATTTTTAGTCGGTGAATCAGATGTGAGTCATCTGACGCAAAATGCACCCATTAAGCGCACAACAATTGGGCGAAGGAGCGTGATTTCTTGTAGAATCTTTCTAAAGGTATTTTTAAAAAATAAAATTAAAAAATTATTGAAAACAATATTAAAATGCATTAAAAATTACGTTAATTATATATTTATAATATTTATTGAAAATTTTTTTAACTAGGGCATTAATTAGCATTTTTATTTAAACAATTAATTAATTGATAGGATGAGGAACAACTGGAACTGGAACTGGAGTATCTGATACCCGTGGGATCTTTAGAGAATTTAAAATTTTTAAATGCTGCCTTAAGCATCCATCCGGGGAATATGCCTCTGGGTGTCTCCGTCTGCTAAACCTAAGAATATTGTCATATTAGTGGCCTGCATAAAACAAATCTAGTCTGGAGCTACTGTAGCTGTAAATTGCGCTACGGAATCTGAGAGAATATTTTCTGTTGCTTTGATAGCTTTCATTTGTATGGCAAAAATAGGAGGAAACACAATGTTTTCCTCTACAGTCACAAACCCGATCCAGCTTACATACCATCGTACCATTGAACATGAGTTGCTCAAATTTTTTCAGTTTTGTATCGGGAACCACCCCCACCACTCCCCCCCCCCCCCAAAAAAAGAAATCACAAAAAAGCTACTCACGTATACTCCCCTAAAAATAAAAACAAAAACACGCTGTAAAATACACCCACTCGGCCAACATATTGATAACTTTAACTCACATTAGGGGTATTTATTTCTGATATGCAATTAAGTAAACCATGTTTTCAATGTTATAAATATAAATGAATCTAATTTTAATCTTCTAAAATTGGTTTTGAATATCATAATTTTTAAAAAATTATTCATGTTACCACATGTTGGTGATAACATTTACTTAAGTATGTCACACCACCTCAAAAATAGTTAATTATGTAGTATTCCATATCACCATTAAATAGTGACAAGGACCATTACAAAAGAAAGTTAAAAACTTCGAGAAATAAAATCAACCAAAAAAAATTTAAAAATTAAAAACATTTAATGCTAATTCAATTTACCACTTGGCACGCAGTTTCCGGGCAAAAACTGTTTGTTAAATACAGAAAAAGAATACAACCAAAAGAAACTAGGGATGAATGAAAACTACAAGCAAAATGTCACGATGTCAATGTGTGCATTAGAAATTTAGAATTAGAAGAAGACAATAGAAAAAGCACGTTCCAACGTGGGGCTAAAATTATATCTTTTGTTTTTTTGGGTCAACGACAAAAACTACGTGTAAGACGCGTGCCAGAAAAATCAACTTTATTTTTGTCCATGTACCAGAAAAATCTTGAGGCTGCTCCCGCCGACTTTTTCTTGGGGTCCAAAAGCGGTCAAAGACTTGAAGGGTATAAACACTCACAGGCCCGAAAAGAGTATGGCCGAAGGATGGATGAGGTTTTAGTGCCCCATAAGAACAACAAAAATTTGAGGGCCCAGAAAACATTTAACTCTTTTTTGATCGACGATTTTAGAAGGAAATGAAATCGTGACCCAAAAAATAAAACAAAAAAAAGGAAATGGAAGAGTTAACTTTTAACTTTGAAATTTTTTAAAATTATAATGTCAAAGAAAACACAATAAGGGACAATTAAATTGTTACATAACTAATTCTTATTTATTATACTCCCCCCCAATATAAAAAAAACTAAATAAAGAAAAACTGATTATATCGTTCCCTTTCTTTGTGATTGTCTCGGCCCAAACATATCTTAAAAACTACATCAGTATGCTTGTTTCCTCGTAGGAGGGACTACTGTAAGCTATCTGTTTCATTAGAAATGCAGGGGAAGGAGTATGGGCTGTCAGGTGTCAACCATCTTGACAGAGACATTAAGTGTTTATATATTCATATCAGACATCCGGTGGTTGGTGAAATGGGTGCTGCACTGCTAAAGACTGATGCAAATTCAATCGTAAAACACAAACCAAAGTTGACTGAGTATCAACAAGCATGTTTCATAACAGAGCTATTCATCTCTTCATCATGTAAAATGAAGACACAAAATATCTGATCCGATATCATTTTTTTTTTCACAAATTCATTAAAGGTATGAATCAGCTCTAACCATTAGTAAATTCATTTGTTTCACCTTTTGTCTGCTTCGGTTCATGAATAAAACATGGATAAGATGAGATGTAGTGAGAAAGGATATGCATATTGATGTTCTGAATCAACTTAGACCATCTAATTATATGCAAGACAACATTAAACTGATAACAAATAGCATTGATAAGGTGAAAAAAAAAATAGAACAATTTTGCTGGCAATACAACAATTGGAGATCAAAGAACAGCCTCCAAGTTCCTTAGTTATTCTACAAAACAGCTAAAACCATAACGCATGATGTAACTCTCAAAGAGTACATAGCATAATAATTGAAAAAAACCTTCATACATATTCAAAATTGACCTATGGTATTTAAGGTGTTACCAGAATGTTGAGCTGCAAATATGGTCAAAAAATTTATTGATGACCGGGGGTTGTGAATTATATGATACTGATGACATATCTTAAACATGCTCCGCATAATCACTTGCTCTCAATATCATACAGATCTGTTCTGGGTATAGCCATTAAGGAGAAACATGATAATAGAATATAAAAGTTAACAGAGTATGCAGTCCTCATAGGATTCTTGAATTTGGACCATGTATGAGGCAAACAATTTATTATAGTACCTTACAATTTACGTTACCTTCCAATTAATGTATTTAATAAACAATTCAATAGTTGTAAAATTCAGGAAGGAACTATACTACTATAGCTTAGGAATTTGATAAGACATGTAAATAGATAACAAAATGCCTTCCATCCAAATTTATTGCCATTTATTAGTTGTTATATGATGATTCTAAGAGATAATACCTTCTAAAACCCAAACTTAATATAGGACTAGCCTCTTTATTTATCTCTGCACATATCCTATTTACTGCCATAACTTCATAAAGGTTAGTTTGTCGCTCTAAGAACAAAATTTTACATTCATAAACCAGTCCTGAAATTCAATATAAAAATGCCAAACTAGCATGAAGCATCTTACAGTACAAACGGTTTAGTTGGCAGCCCTAATAATTGAACTCCTCAACACCAAGACTGATCTTAAATTTTCCACTATTTCCTCTAATCATGAGATAAAAATCAAAATGAAGATTAATTGATGTTGGAAACAATTGTCTTGACAATCAACTAAAATCAGTCACATCAGTTGCATGTAATCAACAGGTCAAAATGATGTTGCAAAGTTAATCAAGGAAAGATATATAAGTTCTGATTCTGAGCCTCCTTGCCAACCAAATTTGATGTTGTATTGTGCTTCATTCAATAGGATGAATCCAGTTTAACATAAAAAATGAAGGGACTTAAAAAAAAATTATGGAAAGGGACTTTTATTTTTAGTGCCAATTGTTGACACTGACCTAATAAAATGAAGTCAGAGGCTGTCATATTACCCCCCCCTTCCCTGGCTTCTTACACAAACCAATAAGGCCTAAAAGTTAATTAGTATTACAGGACACTAAAAGGGTGTTTAGCAGAGCTTTTACAAACTTTATTTGGTCTTAAGCTTCTTAACGAAACAAGCATCATAATAATTATGATATCAGCTCTTATGTGATAAGAGGTAATTCAATAACCACTTAATTAAGTTGTTTACCTATACAAATTCTAGATCACCATGCGCTATCACTGAACAAATGCAACCTCCAGCAGCCACAGTAAAGCCCATAAATGCATATCATCTAAAAATATTATACACCCCATAACCATTTTCAAATCCTCCAACCCATATTGCAGTCCTACACCAAACTCCAAATATCAGTTTCTTAACTCCTTGAGAATTTTAAAAAATCACCCCTAATTGAGTCACACAAAAATTATGAGGGATTTGGTAAAACTAGGCTCCTTGAGGACAATAAAAGTATACACAAGCATACCATAGTTGCACCATCACAAAAAGGATACACCAAATAGCAACCATGAGCAAATGCCCCAGCCAACACAGCAGTAAACAAACGATCTCTCAATACGGGTCTATGCCGCAGCGATAGACGAACTGAAAAAAAAAATTGAAAATTGAAATAACACCCAAAAGAATAATTAAATAAATAAAGTACGTTAAAGAGAGGGGAAAACAAAGAGAATGGAAAAATGTCATACTTAGAGGGAGAACAGGGGCATAGACGAGAGGAACAAGGAACTTAATAGGGGGTCCGTTGTTCTTCCTTCTTACAACAGCTTCTCTATGGCACAGTTAAAGGAAAATACGAAAAAGAATAATGAGAACAACAATTAAGGTAAGATTAAGAGTATGTGTAAGGAGAAGACTTACTGGTTCGAAGGATCGGATGGTGTGGCCATGGCGGAATCGATGGAATTGGAATATGGGTCTGGACTTGTTTGATCTGAAACAAGTTGGAATTGTTCCTCGTTTAAGGAATAGTGATAACCTACCCACACCATCTAAGGAGCAAACAGATTAATAGTGTTCGTACCATTAAATTAAAGGAATAGAAATAAAATACGTATTATTTTAGTCTTTAGAACATAAATTATTTAATATTTATTTTTAATTAGTATATATGATAAAATTTTATTTAAGCAGCGATTTATCTAACTAGTATATATACTACTTTGATAAAAAAAAAAGAAGATAAACTAGTTTGATAAAATAAATGAATAATTATCTTAAATTGGTAAAAAAAATTGATATTTGATCGTTAATATAAGAATAATTTTTGTTGTCATAGAACACATCTCAAATTGTTTCCTCTCAAATAAACAACAAAAATAATATTTTTCCTTCCTATTTTTTTCATCTGCCTTTTCTTTCTTCCAAAATAACAAATTAAAAAATTAAAAATTAAAAATTATATTATATTATTAATAAAATATAAGAATCAATATTTTTATTTAAATATTATTATAATTATTAAATAAGTTGAAATCCGAATATGTATCTATATCTCCGAATCTAGCATCATCTCAATAAACCAACCAAGGACGATTTGAATACGAGCTTTTCTTAAATCTAACCAAATAAATTTCACTAGAAATGTGTTTGATTTATTCTTCACATGGTTCTCCAACACAAATATTTAAATTTATTATATTAATAAATTTAGTCCAATTTAGAATTAAATCAAATATATTTTAAAATATTTATAATTATTATATATTTCAATAATATTTTTATATTCATAATTTTTTATATTTTTTTCATTATATTATATATCATTTTTATTTATTTTTATATTATTTTATCTATTTTTAGATGTATAAAAATATAATTTTTCTAAATATTTTAAAGTTGAATGTTGTTTTACATATAAATAAATCCTTTTTATTATTTTTTTCTCTGTTCCCTTCTCTCTAATTTCTTTTAATCTCTTTTAATATGAAAACTATATTTATATATATACACATAATTTTCACATCCTATTATATTTTATAAAATGTTTTTCAGTAATTAACTATCAGTTTTTTAATTGATTACTATAAAAAATATAATTAACTGTTTAATATAAATGATGAATAAAATTATAATTATTAATTAATTAATAAAATATGATTAATTAATTATTTACTTATTGATTAATCTATTATGTATAAATAATCAATTATGTTAGTTAATTGTGTCAAAAATAATTAATCAATTAATAATTATAATTGATTAATTATCAGTATAATTAATAATTTTATGAAAAAAATTAATCAATTAATAATTAAAATGTAATCATGAATATTTTTATGTGTCTCTTATATAATTGATCTTTAAGATCGCATGTGATTTTATTTTTTATATGTCTCTTATATAATTGACGTGTCTCTTATATAATTGATCTTTAAGATCGCATGTGATTTTATTTTTTATATGTCTCTTATATAATTGACCTTTAAGATCGCATGTGATTTTATATTGATTCAAACCAATGATGTATTTTTTATAATATATCTTTATTTTAACATTAAAAGTGATTCATTGTGAAGAATTAATTGGCAAAATCGTTACAATGACATAACATAATGTTGTATAAGGTAATATCTAATACACAAACAACTATCATGAGGGAGAAGCAAATTATGGATGATGTTACCATAACAAATGAAATAATGCAGGAAGTATAAAAGAAGAAGAAAAAATGCATCTTATTCAAAGTTAATTTTGAAAAGGCTTATGACTCGATAACTTGAAAACATTTGTTATACATTCTCATAGGATGAGCTTTTCACAAAAATGAAGGTATTGGATCCAAGAATGTTTTAAAACTGTCAGAGTGTCGATTTTGATGAATGAAAGCTTTGTAAAGGAGTTCAACATGAGAAGATGACTAAGGTAATGATATCCATCGTTACCATTTTTATTCTTAATTGTGGCAAAATGGTTAAGAAAGACGATAACAAAAGCACAAAAAATCAACCTATTTCAGAAAATTAACATGAGTGAAAATCAAGTTTAGATTAGCCATCTACAATACGTAGAGGACACATTGATCATCGTCAAAGCAATATAGGCAAATGTGAAAGTTATGAAAGTACTACTACAACTCTCAAATGTTGACAAAGAAACTTTCAACTATTTTTAGCTCAAACAAGTTCCTATCAAAGTAAATGCTTTTGTTTGGAAGGTGATAAGGGATAAAATATCTTCTTTTGTAAATATTATCCAAAGAGAAATCATATCCAACAATTCAGTTTTTTGCACAATACACGCAACATATTATTTTATGTGCAAAACCGTAAAAAAATCTAAAATAGGTGCTTAATTTGGACTAATTACTCTTGTCCCTTCCAAAACAAGACCAAAGAACAGTTTCTACAATTTTATGACTTAATTGATCGTTCCAAGATAGCAATAGATAGATGAATGACATTTGGTTCATAATGATTTGGTCTATCTCGTTAGAAAGAAATGAGAATATTTTCAATTTAAAATTTTTGAAAGTAGATAACATAACGATGCTATTAGAAAATGGACATGAATAAAGATAAAAGACAACTATTTCATATATCTGATCATTTGTTGGATTAATAATCCATTGAAATGTATACAAGGAGTATAAAAATTAAAGTAGGATAAGAAAAATTATGAAAAGTTTTAAAAGTATTGTTTTTCTTAATTACATGTTTAAATAATTGTTTGATTTGATGTATTTAGAGAAAAAAAAATAGATAGTATTTCTATTCTTTTTCTTTCTTGATGCTAAGTATTTATATATGTTAAGAATACGTGACACTTCAAAAAGTATTACTAATATATTTTTTTTCATATCTAATACTATTTGATTTATAAAAAATAGAATTAAACTGATTAAATTAAACATAATAGTATTATTTAAAATAAAAACAAAATGATGCTAATAACAGCTTTGATGAAAAAATTTAGAAAAAGATTTTACAATTTAAATATAATTTCTTTAATTATAATATCAAATCTCTTTTTTATATATAAAATAACTTCTAAGTATATAATTGTTAAGTTAAGATATTCATTTAAATTTATAAAATTATTTAAAATAATTTTTTAATTCAATAATAATAATAAGATTTAAAATAATTTTATATTAACTATTCAAGTTTCTTATTATTAAGCTATTAAAATGAATTTAGTAGTAAAATATTAAAAATTAAAATAATTTTATATGAAGATAATTGTATTGTTTTTTATGTTATAAAAAAATTTATCATTAATTAGTTAAATTCTAACAATTTATTTAGTATTTATTTAATTTTAAATTAGATACAATTAATTTTTATAATTTAAATTATTGAGTGAAATTAAAATGTATGCTTAAATCCATATAAATCATACTTTTTTTTTATTAAAATGTATATTTTTATTAAAAGTGGAAAATTGAATTTATAACTTTAAAATAAATAAGACCCTAGAATAGTACTTTGTGAGTATATTAAATTTTTTCTCATTTATGGACCGTTGAAATGTTAATTTCCTCTTGGAGAACTAACATAATTCAAGTGAGAATTGGAATAACCAATGATAGCTTATATATGTGTATTTTAATCATTATTTTAAAGAATGAACAAGGTGGAATTGGAAATTGAATTTTTTTGAGTTATTTAAACCATACAATCTATTAGGTAAAAAATTATACAAAAACTAGTAAAAACAAGTAAATTAAGATAAATTGTTGAAACTGATTAAAAAAATATCTATATAAAATGATGCCATTTTAATAATTTTTGAAAATTTCCAAATTATTATTATATTTTATTTAGTTTGATATCTATAATTTCAATTTAAAAATTTTAAATAGTATATAATTTTTAATTTGTAATCATATAAAATTTTACTATTATACTATTATATATATTTTTATATTTTTAATATATTATATTATAAATATTTAAAAATAATATTTAATTAATATCATCCCATTACAATTCAGCCGAAATTAAATTATCAAATTTTAAACGGAACCTTAATTAGTACCTTAACATACCAATTCAATTTTAAAAACTTTAATTTAAAAATCAAATAACAAAACTAATCAATTAAATGAGAGAAGAAAATCTCGTAACTATCACTCCCAATAATGGAAACGAGAGGAGGAGGGATTGATTAACTCCCATTTTACTCTATAAAATAAAAATTTTAATCTTTAATTTTTTTAAAAAATTATTTTGATTTTAATTTTATAAATTAATATTTGATTAATTTGTATATAAAATAACAATACTAATTAAATAATTTGTTTATATATGAACAAAATTGATAATGAAAATTTTAAAAAGTTAAGTATTAAAGTGATAGATGCTTATTATTTCTGAGCTAAAATCAGATTTACTCCTTAATAGAAATGCTACTTGGTACAAAGTTAATTGATACAAAAATGAAGAATTATTTAGTTATGCATATACATGAATGAGTTGAAATAAAAGTTTATTTTCAAAAATAAAAAAAATATTATATATGCAAACATTGAAACATATAATTTATTGGTAAGAAAAAGTAATTTTCATAGTTCAAGGTTCTGGTAACTTATTTAATGTAATTATATATGTCTTAACTTAAAAAAAGTACGTGTGAAAGTGTAGATGCAACTATTGTTATTAAAAGATTTAATTCGATTTCCATAAAACAAATATATATATATATATATATATATATATATATATATATAATATAATATAATATAATATAATATAAAAATATTTGATTATACTAATAAACGAGAATACTAAACTTAAATTATTATTATTTATATAATTATTTGATAATATTTAATAATTTATATATAATTATATAATTTAAATTTATTATTTTTATATTATAATAAATAATATATATATATATAAAGACTCGTTAAAATATTTAACAGTAACTTATGTTAGAAGTTATTTTATTTATATATTTTTTTAAATAATCGAATATCATCAATTAAATGAATAAATTTTATTGTTTAGATTATATTCATAAAATTTATAAATTTAATATTTTATTAAATAAATTTAAATTAACATATATTAAAATAATATTATATAACAAATTATTAATTTTTTTAAAAAATTTATAAAAAATTTATAAATATTATTTACATAATAAAATCTATCAATTTAATTATATAAAAAATATAATAAAAATAAACTTAAAAATAAATTATTTTTAAAATAATTTAATCATTTCTCTCTCTCTCTCTCTCTCTCTCTCTTAATATACAATCTAATTTTTAAAAAAAATTCTTGTTTAACTAAAATATCAGATATTCAATATCAAAATAAAAATTTTAACATTACATAATTATGTAAATATAATTAAATAACATAAAACATCTCCTAAAAAATATTTATGATTCTAAAAATAATAAAATATTAATGAATTATAACTAAATGTAAAATCATGATACGATAACATTTTCTTAAAAACATATAATTTATTAGAGATAAAATCTTTATAATATTAATAGATTTATTAAACATAGTGAATCATATAAACTTATTAAGTTCTATAGTTTTAAAATAATAATATTTTAATTTTTATACCACATGATTTTTAAAAAATATGATATAATTTTTATTAATACATTATGAAAAATAATAAATATCAAATTTCAAATTTTTATATTAAATTATTCTAATTCTTAATCTATTATTATTAGAATAATCTTAATAACTTTAATTTTATATTAAATTATTCTAATTTTTAATCTATTATTATTAGAACAATTTTAATGGCTTTATGATGTAATTGATAGAGTAATTATGTAATTTTAATCTCTAAAAAATCTAGTTTAATGTCTAAAAAATTATTAAAAAATTATAAATATGAGATATTTTAATTAATCTTCCATTCATTTCGGTTAATATTTTTAGAAACGAAATTTAATAACTAGAATTTTTTGAGACATTAAATTGATAAATTGAAATAAAAGGAAAATGATTAAAATACTAAAACATGTCAAATTTATTAATTTGGTGAGAGAGTAAATTGAGTGGATTAACTTTAATTTTGATGATGGAACGAATTAGGTGTTTATTGTGATTGAAATGGAATATAGGATAGGGGTGGGTGCATGAGGAATGAAGATGGCACGTAGATCAAAGGTGAGAGGGTTGGAAAAAGCAAAAAGGAGCGCGTTAATCTTAAGCCGCGAGTTGGTTCTTCCTCCACGACACATCAATAATGCAATGCTGTGTATGGCGTGAGATTGAAGCCAATGTATTGTGCGTGATTTTCAAGTCCAATGGCAAACTTTATAAGGACCAACTTCACCCTCTCTCCTTCCATCCTCACTCACTTCATCCTCTCAATCTTTCACATTATTCATGGTACGTAAGCTCTTCTCTCTCTCTCTCTCTCTCTCTCTCTCTATGGACTTTGCATTTTCATTTCCATCTCTAACGGTGATGCTTTTCTCACCTCTATAGGCTCTGCCACAACAACAGACGGTGGATTATCCCAGTTTCAAACTGGTCATCGTAGGCGACGGAGGAACTGGTAGTTACTATACTACTTATCTTCCCCTTTTAACTCTCATCACATCACTTTCCAACATTTTTCTGTATACTACTGTATCTTATCACTGACTTTGGAATCAAACATGACGATGATGGCACAGGAAAAACCACTTTTGTGAAGAGACACTTAACCGGGGAGTTTGAGAAGAAATATGAACGTAAGTAGCAACTCTCCACCACCCTTTCCTTACTTCTTTTCTTTTCTTTTTTTTTCATTATGCTTTTTTATTTATTTAATTTTGCAACAGCAACCATTGGTGTGGAGGTTCACCCACTAGACTTCCATACCAATTGTGGAAGAATTCGCTTTTACTGCTGGGACACTGCTGGTCAAGAAAAATTTGGTGGTCTTAGAGATGGTTACTAGTAAGTTCTTTTAAATAAACTTCATACAAATAGCTTCTTTCATCTTAATCTTAATTTAGTTATATTTACAAGTCCCCTACCAATTTCAATTACTTCTCAGTTGTATAATTTTATTTCTCGCAAATTTCCAAACGTATTCTTCTTCTTCTTCTTCCTATTATTACGCTATCATCTATTTTTGATCGCTTAATACTCTACATCTTGTTGATGACTCTCCTTTTGTTCTGTTTAATATTTTTTTGGAAGTTTTCTAGCTTTAAGTACAGTTTTGGGGGTCAGTTCCTTGTAAAAAATAATAATATGGCTATACCAAAAATTTTGTGTGATTGTTAACATACTTGGGAAGTGGGATTATGAAGTAGGTCTTTATCAATTATTAGTCATGGATAGAAGAAAATGGCCTAAGCACAAGATTTTATATTATTGTTTTTATGTTGACTCTCATGGGATGGCATCTTGTGTTTGTATTTATCTTGTGTGATTTGAGTACATACCCTTCCCCACTCTTTTAATTTTGGCTGATATGAGGAGATTGCTAATTTTGTTCTTTCTTTTTACATATCTAATTTATTGGCATGTGACAACCTTCAGCATGTTCTAGCTCTGTCGTCTGTCTAATAGCTGATTAGTTCTTTGATTTCATGGCTAACAGAAGATTCCTACATGTTCTTCTATTTCATGGCTAACAGAAGATTCCTACATGTTCTTCTATTTATCGGGAATTTTGTTATGATGTCCTCATGAAAACCTTTGATATATGTGCTCTTGTGCAGTATTCATGGACAGTGTGCTATCATTATGTTTGATGTAACAGCTCGGTTGACGTACAAGAATGTTCCTACATGGCACAGAGATCTCTGTCGGTGAGTTGAGTAATTCTTATTATTTATTTATTAAATATCTTTGGCGTTTTCTTGCAGTGTATTTCTATGTTGAGTATGTGACTGTTTCTTGTTAATCACAGGGTGTGTGAGAACATACCCATTGTTCTCTGCGGAAACAAGGTTGATGTGAAGAATAGACAAGTTAAAGCAAAGCAGGTTACATTCCACAGGAAAAAGAATCTGCAGTACTATGAGATATCTGCGAAGAGTAACTATAACTTTGAGAAACCTTTCTTATACCTAGCCAAAAAACTTGCAGGGTACGTAATGGAATGGTTTATTCTTTGTTTATTTTACTGTTAATGCCAGTGTCATAGCAAATTATTGGTCTTGTGATTCCAGGGACCCTGGCCTTCATTTTGTGGAGATGCCTGCTCTTGCTCCCCCAGATGTAGTCATTGATCTGGCTACACAGCAATTGTAAGGATTTTTATTTATTATTTATGTCACATTAGGTTGTTCTGCCTCATTCTTGTTGTTTAAATTTATTATGTGAATTATCTAATTTATGAGTTTTACAGGAATGAACAAGAGCTAGTTATGGCGGCTGCTCAGCCTCTTCCTGATGACGATGATGACACATTTGAGTAAACTTCTGGGCTTTCCAGAATCTAACTGATAAAAAAAAAAGATGTTTTTTTTCCTCTGCTTTTGATGTACTGTAATCTTGGGGGATTTTCAACAAAGAGTGCAGGAGTAAGGGTAGGAGTCTGCTTAGCACGGGCATAAGCAGTATTTCTTAGTTTTGTTCCTGCTGTTATGTTATGTGAAATAGTAATCAATTGACTTCTTGTGTCATTAAACTTTTGAGTCATGTCATACGGAGTAGATTCCCTTTGCTAAATTTTTGGACATGTGCGCGTGGATGAAATGGATCTCATCAATCATGTCGCTTCACTTCTTTAGTCTACAATGAAATGTTAAATGGATTTGGATAACTGAATCTACGAATTACTATGCAATAACTTTATCTCTATTAAAACTTTAATCACTGGTTTTTATGCTAATTTTCTTGGGGCAAAATAAATGTATATTGTAACAAATTTGAGGTTCTATATATTCAAGGCCATAAGAACAGCAATATAGGACTTAATGATTTATCAGTGGCGGTCTTTTTGTAAGCCTATTAAGTGGAGTAATAGTGGTTCATGGTCTACAAATAAAATCACCCTTAATTTTGAAGAAACTTAATGGCATGTTTGATTTGAGGATAATGTAGTAATAAAAAAGGAAAGAATTTTTTTTAAGACTTAAAAATTTGTTCTGTTTAGATGGGGAAGAGAGGATGATGGCTCCTTAGTCCTCATGCAAGGCATGCAGTTCTGTTGTTAAGAGCAGAGTTTGTCATTTCAAAATGTTTCTAGGACATTTTTTATGAGTTGATGCTTGGATAGTTGTGCCTGCGGGCTTAGACTGCTTAGTATTACTACGTTGGGTACATATAAAATAAAATAAAAATTAAGAGAAAAGTGATCTCTCGTAGTCGTAGCCTAGCTTCGAAGCGAGCAGTTTTTTATGTCTAACATGAAAGCAACAGGCATATCTATCCATTGCAGTATGCAATTTAGAACATTCCACTAGTAGGATCTTTCACCTGGCTTGGTACTATGGTTGTGGAAGGGGAAAAAAGCTTATATGTCCTTTTTTGTTTTTTGAACTGGTAGCTTTGATTTGCTGGATTAACCTTTCTTTTATATGGTAACACGTTGTCTATGTATTGTGTTGAGAAGTGTTTCCTAGATAAATTCTAAACCCTTCTTACCCGGCAATAATAATTTCTTTAGATTCTGATGCCATGCATTAATGGTGACAGATGAGTGATTCTTAGTTGCGGTCCTGAGTTGCAACACTCGATTTGTATGAGCAAGTTTTTAGGTGCTGGCCAGTTGGCCTGGTCCATGTACATTGGGATGAAAAGCAATAAGTCTGGGAATGCATTGAACCTTGAACAGTAGCATAAAGGGTTCCAACTTTGGGCTCTTGATTGTGCTCCATGAGGGTAGCCAGTACGATTTCCCTTATTGGTTAACTAGGTGTAAGCCTTTTGGGTTGTTTGATGAAATGCAGGGCTGAAGTGTACCATATGCTATGGCTTTTACATACTCAATAAATTTGTGGCTTGTCATGGACAGGTGAATGTTGAATAGTGTAATACCAATTACCACATTACTACGATGATTATTATTATTATTATTATTATTATTATTATGCAGTAGTAGTTTGATGAACATACAGACTCACTTGCCAATTGCAATGTCTCCATAACCTGTTACCTGCTACAAAGTAGGCGTGCCCTAATGGGCCAAAGATGTTGATGGCTCCCTCCCTCCGTCTGAAGCTGAGCCTGTTGAGCTCCATTTGCCATAGGACTTGTCCCTATCGATGTCGGTTCTAACACACACCCACAGTCCCATTTTGCCATTACTACTCAACACAGAGTATGTGCCCACTAAGCAGTGGTAGGGCCAAAAGTGGGGCATGTGAAAGGCTGGTCTTGACCATTGCCAGCACCAGCAGGATGTCTATGAATGTGGGAAGGGGTGGGCTCATAATAAGAGAATTTTGACCATTGCCCACCAGAGTTGTACACTGTCCAATTTTTCAGGAGCTGGTTAGTGGTTACCTCTAACAACTTATTAAATAGGTCCCATATGGAGCACAATGTAAAATTCATCTTTAGAGGGCAGCCTCAGAAAGGTGGCTTTCAATGTCGGTTCAATGGTCGGTGTTGCTTTGGGCTAGGGCCCTATTTAGTAGTTATCTATCTAATGACTAATATACCAGCCAGGCCCCTTACTGTTCCTCACTTCCTCTCATTCCTTTTGGTTTGTAAGTCATCTTCTCTTGCTGTTCCTGAACGGGGCTCACTTTGCTATGTGGCCCATCCTGTCTTGCATCCTTTTAGTGAACTGGCTATTCTTTCCTTTTCTTTTTTCCTCTTTCCTCAGCTGTTAATGGTCTCCATATGCACCTGTTCTCTCTCTCTCTCTCTCTCTCTCTCTCTCTCTCCTAATTTTGTTCTCTTTGATACCCATTCAATACCATCCCCATCACATAGACGCTTACAGCTAGCTTTCAATATACTTGCTTTTATTTTCTTTCGTCTTCTTCCACTCCTTGTCTAATCCTTAATTCAACATATATACAATTAACCACAAGTCACTCATCAATATGGATATGGATGTGCTCAAAACAATTAATATAACCAACACTCAAAAAATGAGCAAGATACATGCAGGGCTCATGTATATAAACTCTTTCATTTTTATAATTCCATGCATCTACTTGTCTATGTTACCATTCAACGTATTTTAATTAATATCATCCACTCTATGTACTGCAATCCATATCAGCAGTAGGTGAGGGTGAAGGGGAGGGATTAATTTATTTTAGGAACATAACAAGTCTAATTTTTTTGAACTCTGAACTATGTACCTAAATTGAAATCCATATATATACCATGTTGGCTTATAAAGAATTTGTTGTTTGAATTGATTAAGGCTCCCCCAACATGAGAGGAAAGTTGTAAGCGGGAAAACTAGAGTAAAGGAGAAATAGAATAGTAATGAAAGAACATGACTTATCAACACATGGCCTATCAAGTGAGGATACATATTTACAACAAATGTATATGGGGAGCCCCTCATGGTAGGGTAGGGAGGATGGTAACGGGAGAAATAAAACTGATTATAGCTTGTTTTCATGTAAATTTGAAACAGGACATGTTCTGCAAAGGAAGCATGTGCTTACACATAAACGGTAGGGGCATCAATAGGAGGATAGGTAGCAACTGTCATTGTCTATGCCATATGCGCCTAGTGGTGATGGGAATTAGAGACTAGGGGAAACCTGAATTTATTGGTAATAAGGACAGGTAGTTTCACCTATACTTCCATTTCATTTCTGCCTCTCACTCTCACTCTCTCTCAGCCTCGTTGTGATGATTTGGATTCTCTTGCTTTAGTACTTTTCAGTCTCATATCACTTGAAAACTGATTAGCCCTACTCCTCTCTCATCTCATCTCTACAACTATATAGCCTTAATTTGTCAGCTCCAACACTTGCTTATTATCACTCTACTTTGCTTTCTCTTCTATATTATTAACTGTACAAACATTACAGTACGGTTCAATTTGTACATTTCTACCAACTTAAAAGTAAATTACAATTCATGTATTTTCTGTATGTCCTTAACCATGCACAAACTGTCATTTATGGGAATAAGAAAAGAAAAGGACCTATGCAGGATATGTTTCATGCTTTTTTTTTAATATTTTGTGCCAGATAAGAATGGAAAAGATAGAAGATTCCACTGTCAAACTTACGGCTGAAAGTTGGTTGTTATAGGCTACAAGGCAATTGAAAAGGTTAACCGGAAAAAAAAAAAAACCAATTGGAAAGTACTTATTGTTCAGCTGACCTCTTAATTTGTTACGAAAGAGGGAAAAAACCATAACATCCAGACCAGGGTCAAATATGCACCACATATAGGATAAAAGATACTGTATATATAAAAACAAACAAGAAGATTTTTTTCATGCCCCAGATATACATGCATAGGAGGTAGGTGTAAGGTTTTAGGATGTGAAAAAAAATCATATTTCGAAAAGAATGAAAACATACATACTAAATTCCATTAATTTCGTCTATTAATGAAACAAGATTAATAAATTATGAAGTGATCAAAAGAATGACGCTTGTTTCTCTCATTTATAGATAACTAGTATAATACCTGCATATTACACAATAAAATTAAATTATAAATAATTTAAAATATATAATATATTAAATTACGATGTTTTTAAAAATATTTTTGAAAAAAAATCAATTAAATGTATAACATAAAAGCCTATTTCTTACGATAAATTAATTATTATCTATAAATAGATATAAAATTTTCTGAAAGAAATTTGTCAGAGTATTATCCGTTAGAACACACAATTAGGAAAAAAAAAATTATAATTAATATTTTATACCATATTTCCGCGTGAAAGTATATATATATATATATATATATATATATATTGAAAACAAGGAGAATAACTATCATACTATATATATATATATATATATATATATATATACTTATTAAATTATTCAACCTGAAATTATGAACTCTTTGATACTAAATTAAAATGAACAGATTTTTATATCTTTACAACAATATTTTCACTATATCATTGTTATCTTTTATACATTTAAAATTTTAATTGACAAGATATAACTAAAACGGTTGAACAGAGTATACAAATGGGGAAAAAACATCTCAATGGGATTGTTTGAAAATGAAAAAAAGAAGCAAAAACAGACAAAAAGTACAAAGCTTAAGCATTTGTTAACAAAACAACATCTTATTTGAATATCTATTTATTATAACTTACAAAAATAAACTTTACGGAAATATTAGATATAACTACCATCGAAGATGGGATAATGTCACTAAAAAAAGAAATCAAATAAAAATTTAGAGTAAAAAAATAGAAAGAAATTGAAGGAAAATTATTTTATTGAAAGGAAGATTTTTAAATTTAAAATATTCACATAATATGATATTATATCTGTACCTTGACTTTATGTAACATATAGTATAATGTCAAAATTATGAGTATTATTGTGGTATATAATATTTGAATATAAAATCTTTATATATAATATTTTATTTTATAGTCAAATATATAAAATATTGAAATATAACAAAGTTACACTCTATTAACATTTAATAAAATGAATAAGAATCAAGTTATTAATATTTTTAATATTTCAAAAACTAGACTACAAAATACAATTTTAAAAAAACTTAATATCAAGCATAACACTAATATTAATGCACTAATATAAAGTGAATATCTTCAATGTATGGTTGTTAATATATTAGAGCAAAGTAGTTAATTTTAGAATGTGTTTTATATTAGACAAATAAAAGATGAAATAATTAGTTAATTTTTGTTAGAATATTTTACCTTTATTTAATATAATAACTGTTTATTAATCACTATTGATTTTTTAACATTATTCTCACGTTTAAAATTTTAATTATTAGTTAAAATTTATCTTTTGATTTTTATTTTTGATATATTTTGATAATTTATGATTTATTTAAAATATTATTTTTGTCGTGATTTAATGCTACAGTATTTTAATTATTAAATATTTTATTTTAATTATTTATAATAAAATATTTTATTTTATTAACAAAAATTTTAAATATCAAATAAATACTATTTTTATAAAAATATTATTTAAAATTTATTCATAAATATTAAAAACAAAATATTTTTAATTTAAAACAAAAATTATTTATTTAAAAATATTTTTAATATTAAAATATATCATAAATAATAAAATAAAAAATAAAATTATTAAACTCTTTTTTATAATATATAATCATCAAAATAACTATAAATTTATATATATAATTTTTAACAGAAATATATATAAATAATAAATTAAAAAATATTATCTTTGTTTTTAATATAATAATTTAATTTAAATGAAATATTAAAATTCATAGTTAATAAAAATATTATGATACTTAAATTCTAGTTTAATAATTATATCTTTATTTATTATATAATTTTTTCAAATATTTTTTATTTTAATCATCAAATTTTTTAATTTTTAATTTCAATTAATTTTTTAATTTTTATCTATATTTTAAGCTTTTAATTAATTTTTTAAATTACAAATATCTTATTCACTAATTTCACCAAACACATCTTTAATTAACGATAAAATACTTTTCAAACATTTTTTTTTCATACTATAATTTTATTTTTAACTATTTTCAAATGAAAAACTATTATCTAGATGTCGAGGTCATAATCCAAATTATAGTAGAGCAAATAAGACAATTTCTTTTATATATTATAATATAGATTCGATAAGGATAATATTAGGTACGGATTTAATAGCTATCCAAAAAAATTAAATTATATCAACGATGGATATGATCCATGAATTAAATCTAAATATAAGTAATTAATCATAAATATTTACGAATATATATATATATATATATATATATATATTATACTATCAGTCCTATTTATACTTGCAAAATATAGTTATCTCATAAAGATAAACATTTTTATAGGGTATAACTCTTTTAAAATGAAGATGTGTTCTTTAGATAATCTATAACATTTTCGGTCGATTTGTTATATATATATATATATATATATATAACAAACTCCAATGGTTAATTATAATGTTAACTTTTTTTTTTCTCATTAACAACAATAAATACACTTTATCCTTTAAAATATAACTTCCGTTCTCCAGAGAAGTTAAATCTAACTTATAATATCATACCCCAAACCGTCTCCATTGACATCCATAATTATATTAAGAAAATTAAAGTCAAACTTCTGCTCGTTTTTGCTATATCAAGTTATTCAATTAATAATTTTAATTGTAATTATTTTTTTCAATAATTTTTATAAATAATTAAACTTTATTAATTTAATTATTAAATTAACAAATTTTAATTATAAAATTTTAAAAAAATTAATATTTTATTAAATAAATTTAAATTAATAAATAATATTTTTTTAATATATATTAATTTAAATTTATTTAATAAAATATTAAAATTTTATAAATATGATATATATAATAAAATACGTTAATATAATGATTAAATTAAAATTTAATCATTTATAAAAATTATTAAATAAAATAATTTAAAAATAATTTACATTCTTATACATATATATATATATATATTAAAATTCGTTGATACCAAATTTTAAATTTTAATACCTACATTAATTTAATATTATTTATATAATAATTATTAATTTGAAAATTCTCATGTTTTTAAAATTATATATAATTTGTTAATTAAGAGTTTGTATTTTGAGAAATGCTTCTATTAGTGCAGTCTTTAAAACATATAATCCATAAATTAAATATGTCATCATCAGTTAACATCATGTGAAATCTGAAGTTTAAGTGTAATAAATGTTTCGTTACACTGGAGTTGTCATGGTTAGCAATGGTAACTAGGTTTATGTTTATTTAATGTCCACAAAAGATATTAACTTGACGAATTTAGACAAATAGTAAATACTACCTAATGAATTTGGGTCCAGATAAATATTTATAAAATTTTATGGTTAAAGGTACTATAACTTTCTTATTTATTCATCCGTACCATATAATAATATTTCAATTTTTAACTAAAATAAAATATAATAATTAAATTATTTTTAAAAAATTTAATAATAAAAATATAAACTTACATTATTAATGAATAAATACATTTATTTTATAATAATATTTTTATTTTATTAGTTTATAAAACAAACTATTGTTAAGAAAGATAGAAGATTATATTTTAATTGTTAAATAATCGATTATTGGATAATAAGAATAAATATACAAATTTAGATATTAGTAAATATATAAATAAAGATCAAAATTATTATTATTATATATATATATTTCTAAAATACAGATATAAATATACATAATGTAATATCTTACCCAAACTTTATCCATTGTCATTTTTATTGACTGTTAACACTTAACATGATAAGAATAAGAATAAGAGATTATGCTCTGAATGTTTGGTTGTGATGGGTTTTACTTGAAGGTTACAAGTAAAAGAGGAAGGGTTAATTAAATAAAGAATTGTAAAGCTTAAATGAAATAAAGAAATGTAAAAAGGAAGGAAAGTTAGGTGAAAGTAAAACTTAAAATTATATAATGAGGGGCCAAAGAGACATAATTGGACAAGGATGGTTTTAATGGGACAAAACACACGGCATAAAATGTAGTACCCAGTGTTCACCTTCTTCATTTGTGCATAAAAGCAAACATGCATATGAACAACAACCACAATAAATTACTGTATTGCTGCGAAGAAATCTTGGGGATGGTGGAGAAAAAGTAAACTTGGTCACCATCGATAACTGTTTTTAACTGAAAAAGTGCAAACACTGCCCCTCGATTCACGAGGGCTAAGCTGAGTCGAAATATACAATATAGTAATATTTCCCTTTTATATATTATTAATAGTTTGTCTACATTATCTGCACATACATGCTACCATTCAAAGTACGGATTTTTGCCTTATGTCTGTGATTCTCATATATCACTTCTACTGCCAGAGGTTGTTATCTTTGTGCACTCCAAAACAAACCTGACCCTGCCGTGCCGTGCTATGCTCCTCTCTCTCGATGTCGCTGCCATCATCAAACTATATATTATATTATATTATTACATTTTCTCCACCATGTGACTTCATAACTTATTTTCTTTCTTTATTCCATGTTTACCCTTCCCTTCGTCTTCTTATTTTAGCTAGACATTTTCCAACACATTAATCTGATTGGAAAAGAAAATAACCACAATATATATATATATATAGTGCGACTTTCAATTAGTTTGTTAATTATAAAAATGACTATTTTTATAATTTTTTTAAAATAATATTTATTCCAAAAATAAGTTGAACTATGTAAGCATGTTAGTACTTTTCACAATACCATGTGTATCGTTGTAATTAATTATCTAAGGCCCAAATTAGGTTTGCAAGTTGGAATATTTAACCTAAAGGCTAATATTTTGATGATAAATTAATTATTTGGTAAAAGATATTTTAAGCGAAAAATTGTTATAAATGTTTTATGAAAATAAAAAACAATGTTTAAATGAATAAAAAGTAATTTTCTTTTTTTTTTTTACTGAATATTCAATAAGTAGAACTATGAAACTAATCTTTGAATGGAGAATGACAATTAGATAAAATATTTCAAAAAGGATGACTTAAAAGTTCAAGTGATTAATAAACCACAATAGACTTTTTTTTTTCCATAAAGCAAATTAAAAAATAGAATTATATCATGTGGCAAATAATTTTTATTCACTGAATAGTGAATAGGTATTATAATCCATTCCGATTTCAATTCTAAAAATGAAGGCTTAACATTTGTTTACCATATTTTAAAATGAGTGTGTGGAGAATAAAAATTAAGAAAAATTGATGTTTGGGGATATGAAAGGTCAATATAGTAAAGCTGCGACCCGAAGAAGCAAACAAATCATCAGCAAACTGCGCAGCTGGGTAGGCTTGAGTTGATGCAACGAAAAGCTTTATACCGCAAAAGGACAAACTCGACTTTGAAATTAAATGAATGAATGACTTCATTTTGTAATATTTTACATTTAAAAAAATTACGTGTTAAAAATATACAATAAAAATTATATTTATAATAAATTTTATTAAAAATTAAAGAATTTTAATATATTAATAGTATTAAAGATTATAATTTTAAATAAAATTTACTATCTATTAATTTTATTAAATATATATTAAAAATAAAAAAATCATGATATTAAATAATTGCGACCCATAAGAAAATTTTCATTTCCAATGTTCAAACAATATAAATGATATCCCCAGAATCATGTATATCATTCATTACTATGCATATGAAAATTTTCATTTCCAATGTTCTAACAATATATTACGTATCCCCATAAGCATGCACATAATTCATATAATTGTGCCTTTTTTAATATTCTACAGTACTAATTTTATTTCATAATTTTTATTATCACATTATATCATTTAATAAAAAGTGTTTCATCAATCTTTATTTTAATTCATATAATTTAAAACTTTAATTGGTTGAACTTTCTTATGCAGATTGTTTTATTTTAATATTGAGTAAATTATATTATCTCACTTTTTCTTAAGAAATAAAATGTGTTATATTCTAGTTTGTTTTAACAACCAATTCTCGTCCCTTACATTTGTGGGTTCCTATTCAGTTCAGAGTTTGTTTTAACAAGCTGATTCTCTAAAAAATGGTAGAATGAGTTTTTAAAGATATTTTTTAGAAGTTTTAATATTGTTAGAAACTAATTTTAAACATTCAACATAAGAATTTTATATCAAAATTTATTTAATCTTTTAAATTACTAAAATTAGTTATATATTGATAATTTTAAAGATTATAGAAAGAGGAATAGATTAAATTTTGAAATATTAATCACTTAAAAGAGCATATAATAATGACATTTAAGCTCCTATTAAAGAATGACAATACATCTTGTTCTAATATATATACTTTTTTATTTATTAATAAAAATTTAGGAGAGTTGAATCATAAAAAGTTATTAGGATAGCATGGCTTAATTAAATGATCTTTATATTGATAATGAGATTTGAATTTATGATCTTAATAAATATAAATTTAATTTTTGTTGATCGGATTAACCTTTTATGACATAATATAACTAATTTATTTTATATTTAGTAAACATAATTTTTAAGACAATTGATATCACATAATATTCATAAATTAGATTAGATAAATTTGTGTTTTATAAATTTTTTTAAACAATGTAAATCTCTAAACTTATATTTGAGATACGTGGGTATGTGGACAATGACTATATATATGTAGACTTTAATAATTGACATTTAGTTCTTACTTTTGTAATAAACACTTTTCTCATTACATATGCGTGTGAATTCTATGCAACAACTAAGGATATCAATCAGTCGGAATAGGCAAATCATAAGCCAATAAAAATTAATTTCATTTAGTTTTGGCTTTAATTAAGAAAAGGAAAGGCATGATGAAAATTGTAAAGCAATGCTTGGTCTTGATTGTTATTTATTTATTGTATTTTGACAATGAATACTCTGACTAAGTCTTGTTTCTGACCTTTCCACTTTAAAAGAAATCTCTTGTGATGACAACTTACAACGTATATTGCTAAAAATGCATTGCATTGGTAACATCTGATTTGAGAGATGTGGACTCCTTTCTATTGCCAATCTCAAAGGCATGCGCAACCGCATGCTTTTGGATAGTGAAATTCAACTTTAACTTTTTTCCCAATTGATCCCTCTTGTAAGTGCGCATTTTCTTGATCGATCAACAACATATCCAAACTAGAAATATTGCCATCCCTGTTATTATCATTATAAGTTAACAAAGTTGACGAAAATCTTTCTAAATCCCAACTATTTTTCCCTACGGATTTGGCACTGACTAGTAGATAAATTTGAATTCTTCATCCTTCCATTTTATAAAGGTCAAAAGGTTGTCCCATATGAAGGTTGTTAAATGTGGAGAACGCCAAATATAGAATAAGACAAGTGGATGCATATCCTCAGCATCACCACTAATAAACGTAAGAAAAAAAAATATATCATTAGGTTGACGGAAGTAATTTTTAAACAATGTCCATAATCATAAATTGGAGATATGAGATATGATGGGCTCAGATTTGCTACCAAATCATGTGTGTGTATCCCTTCATTTGCTCTTAATTAATTATATACCTTCTTTAATTAGTCTCCTACCAACTAAATCTTTTTCATAACTTTTCAACTTTCTTCTATTTGTTCCATGCGGACATAGCTAGGAGAAAAATATGTAACTCGTGTATTCGCGTCTATTATTGTCAATTATTTTCTTGGCTTTTGGTTCTAGTCTATCATTGAATTCAATTATTTGCTTTGTCTAATAATTCCAAAACTTGTTGTCAGCGTACTCTCTTTTTGTATTTTTAATCTAAAGATCGATGCATGCTTTATAGTGGTCTATTAACAATCATTTTGGCTGTATATTCCTCATTGTCATTACATATTTTGTTAGATGCTCTCAGGTACCTCATACCATATATGTAGATAGCTATAACAACTTTGAAATTGAAACTTCCACACAGTTACCCTTGGACTCTGAAAATAATTAACATAATGGATAAAGTGTGGTGGAGAAAAAACAATGGATGAACAGGGGATTATCATCATTAATTGATTTGATGGTTCATTATGACTTGAGTTATATAATATATACTAAAATTTATTCAATACATTTTTTTTCTCCTTATATCTTTCTACCATGTCATAATCACATTACATACTTTTTTTCTTTCAATTCCTATATTTTCTACAAAATTATTGTAAAATTATTATTTCTATTATGACTTCCTCTGTTTTCTAACATTCCCTTTCCACAAAGCAAATTATTACATCAAATTCAAACCTGCAGCTCCATTGGTTTATGAAATGGATGAATTAATTTATTTGATTTTACAAGTAATCTTGTCATTCGCTTTTTAAGTGATGTCTGACATTTGACAGCCTATGGAATGTACATGTGCATATTTATATGCATGCGTTGTCACTTGGGCTTAATAAAGCATACAAGTTCAAAATTTTCTCTCTTCAATTTTGTCTATACAAATTTAGCCACGTAAGTCCATTAATGCAAAGAATGATCACACATGAATCTTTAAACTTCGTCAGGTTGAACCTTTAACAGCTATATAGAATTCTTAAATTATAACTAATTCCCCCTCCTGAGAGATAGATATCTCTTCATTTGGTTTGGTGAGTATTTAAAGCAAAATAGAATTAAGTAAGGCATGCTGGTCATGCAATATGGGATCAATTTCATGAGTATGCGCTCTGTTCATTTTAGAAACTTTGAAAGACTATATAATCTCCTTTAAATTCTATGAACATCTTATTTAAACGTGTGGGTGCATGATTTGGTACAGTCCTGAAGATAATTAAGTTCTTCAAGTATGAGAGCTGGTGCTTCAATCTATTGAAGTTTTGAGAAATAGAAGTAGAGATACATGCAAAGATATTATAATGTTTAGGTCAATGCATATTCCTAAAGAATAACAATATATGAATGAATATGTTATTGGAAGAGAAATAATTTTCAATGCATGAGTCATTGATCCCACTAAAACACATTCATGTGATACATTCAACCTAATAATGAAAATAATAGCCATTAAATGTTATACAATCACTAGAATAGAAAGTGTGAGCCTTGATAATGATCCCTTGTGATTGTGCAATTTAAGAACATCTTTATATATATATATGAGTTTGGGATAAATGATTTAGACCCATGGTATATAATATGAAACGTACGATTTAATTAATACAAGTTTAATTGCAAATTGATGTGAATTTGTATATGTAAAATATGCGTGTACAATCATCATTAATTTATCATGGGGATAATCATACACGCAAAATAAAGAATCTATATAAATGAATAAAAGAAACACGTAAATGAATTTAAATAGACATGAATAAAAATATATATATTCAAATGGTACAAAAGATACCACAGAAAATGGATGAAAATTAAAAAAGAAAATTTTCAAATAATTAAAAAAGTATATTAGTGGAAATATTTTTCTTCTTAAACGATTGAATTAAGAAACCTCCAGATTTTAATAAATTAAATAAATTTATATTCATATCCAGGTAAATATTAAAATAATTTTTAAATAGTTAAAAGTTTATAATAATAACTACTATTTATTTAATATAATTTTAAAAAAAACATGTGAAAAAAATGAATGTACCCTCTAATTCAATAATATGTAAATAATTTTTTATATTGTGGATAGCAACATTAATATTTTATTTATTTATATAATTTTGGATATAATGCATAAAACATACGCAATATACAAGTGTCGGTGTGTTTTCTTCCTTTTTTATTAACACACAAATTAATAATTCAAATGTTTGTTTAAGTGATCATAGCCATTGTGAACAATCAATTTTTACCGGGTTTGTTAAAATTATAATAAAATAAAATAAAAAATAGAAGAAAAAGGTGGTGAAATAGTTTTTATGCTTTCCTAAAATAATCAAAATTAAAAAAAGGAAAATAAAAGATATATATATATATATATATATATATATATATATATATATATATATATATATATATAAGTTCCATATCGAAAAAAATCTCCTTTTCTCTTAAATAAAAAAACACTTAGCATATTATATATATATATATATATATATATATATATATATATAGCCTCTGTTGTTTTAGTTTAATTTTTTTAAAGGTTGAATTGTGTGGATGTGTAGGTTCTTTTTAACGTTTAATTTTGAAGTGTACATGAAAATTGATGCATTAAAATATGTTGCCTATGCAATTAGTGTGCCTACCTCTTTTTTCTTTAGTTTTTTCTTATTTTTTGATTGGATTAGTTTAATATTAGATTTATAATTAGAATTTTTGTTATAGTTTTTTTAAAATATAAATGTAAATAAGTAAATATTTTTTTTATTTAATGGGTTTTTAAGATTAGATAAAAATAATTTAAAAGGTAAAAAATTAAAATTCACCAACCCACAAATTTTTTTTAGAAAGAATTACATGAAGGAGGGAACCAAAATTTGATGTGATCGTTGTTGCTTTTATTGTGAGATTGACACTGCTTTTATTGAATTGTATTGTCTAATTTGAATCTTTAACTTATGTTAATTTTTTTAAAGCTTTATCCTAATAAGTTTGCATAAATTTTAGAAACGAGTTGTGTTTTTCATTTTTCACATCTTTTCCTAATTTTTCTTCTTGATTGCCTTAAGGAATAATTTTGATAGGCTTATTGATTGATAGGCACCACAAAGAATGGGTGCAAATCGTGGATGAATACTCATTGTCAAACTCTCTCACCGAGGAAAAAAAAGAATAAAGAAACAGACTCTGAAATCATTATAAAAAAAAGGGAACGAATAAATTATATAAAGGAAGTGTGGGAAGGAATTTTTCTCGTACACTAAATTTTGTCTCAATTTTATTTTTGAAAAAAACCAAAATCAATAACGATTTAAATTAAGGAGTTATGGTTTGTGAAAAAAAAAAGAGAATTATAAATGAATAATTTGTAATTATGTCATAAAAAATTCTAGTATTTTAAAAGAAAAAATTTTGGCCGATCAATAATATATTCTTAAAATTGGACGTACTTTTTAAAGTTAACACAATTAGTATTTTTATGCATTTTTGATAAAATATTTGAAGTCTCAAATAACTATTTAACATTAAATATATGTGAAAAATCTCTTATTTTTAATATCTCAAAAATGTAGTAGTTGCTTTCATATATATAACATATGTTAACATCTTGTGTCTGCTATTAAAATATTCAAATGATCATAACAACTTACTAATAATTAATTAATTAATATTATTAATTAATTTAGATGACTATAAATTGATTAAAAGAAAGCTTCATAACATTTGAATATTATTATTCTGACATAATATTTTTTTAAAAAAAATTCAATCTTTTAATATCCCTTTTGAGGTTTTTATTAATTTTATAAAATTATTATACAAGAATAAATCATAATTTGATTTGTTGTATTAGTTGTTGAAAAAGAAGAATAAGAAGATAAAGAAAGAAAATAGGACAAAAAAAATTATAAAAAAGAGAAAATGAAACGGTGAAACAAAGTTATATTTAAAGGAAAATAAAAATAATTAAAATTAGTTTAATAGTGAAAAATTTGTAATTAGAATAATTCATGTAGAATTTTAAACTCGAACATCATTATTTTTATTATAAAATAAATAAATAAATAAAATAATATTTAATAATATATATTTTTGTATAATAAAAATGATAAAATTTAAACCATGATCTTAGGTAAAATTATTCTAAATCTTAGCTTTTATTATTATACCAATATTAATGATTTATATTTAATAATATTTTGAATTGATACTTTTGCAAAACATGAAAATAAATAGTTGATCAAATTAAAGAATCTTTTGTCCTACTTAACCCATAAATACTTATTTAATCTTTTATACCTTTAAGTTCATAATTTCTATTATGGTCATGCTCCAAGTTTGAAAAAATATATTATACCTAATGAGTAGTTACTTTTATTTTCATAAGTTTTTACATAAAGATAATGTATTTCCACTTTTGTACTTTCTATTTGTTTGTTAAAAAATAAAAAGAAAAATAAAAATAAAAAGTTAAAATTAAAATTAAAATTAATTAAAAGAGGAAAAAATTCTTTTTTATTTTGAATCACAAGTTCCTTTCCATACATACTAATAGTATGTTTCAATTTTTGGAAGTTTTTTTTTTTTCAAGATGTAAACATATATTAAAATAAATTTATCTATTTTAAGAAAGTTTTTTATACTCACATTTAGAAATTAAGTCCAAACCAAAATTTTTAGCTTATGTTTTTTTATTTATAATATAGCTATCTAATTTATTATTTTTTATTTTCCACCACATTTCATTATTTTTATTACATCTTCGTTAATATAGTGACTACAAGCTAGAGAAAAAATTTATCCACAAAAATAATATAATAATTGTGTTAATAATTTTTTAATAGTATATATTTTTATTATTGAATATAAGAAATTTTCTAAAGGATAAAACATTGAGATATATTATAAAACTACTATATATTTTTCAAGTATAAACTACTATATTATCTTAGCTTAACAAATAACAAATATATGGGTCATTTAGGTTGTTTCATGTGGTTTTTAGTTTTAATTTTAAAATTGATAAAATCAAATTCAATGTTGATTTAAGTTTTTAATTTTAAATTTTTAAAAGTTATTATAAAAGTGAATCAATTTATTCTATTTTATTATTTTATTATAAATATGTAAAATTTAGATAAATAAAAAATTATTAATAAAAAGTAAGTTATCTTAAAATAATAAAAATTTTAAATAATAAAAATTAAGATATTATTATTATTATTATTAGTGGTGATGATAGTAGAATGTTTTAGTAGAGTTGAAAATAAAAATATTTTAAAATTAAAATAATAAGTAATTTTTTTGAAAATTTAAAATCAAGTTAAAATTATTTTATAAACATATTAAAAATAAACTTATAACCACTTTAAATATAAAAAATTATTTAAAATTCAAAAATTTAAAACTAGCGGGCATGCCAGAATGGAACCTTACCCCTTAATTATTGTCTGTAGGAAATCTAGCTAGTTATATACAATTACGAGAACATAATTTTTACCAAATTCAAAATTATGCGTATAGGAAGTCTAACCATCTATCATAGAGCATCCAAAAATTATGAAAATTCTAAATACTTAAGACAAAATAAATTTGTAATTATGCCAACAATGCTGAATTAAAAGGATCATAAAATGTTGTCAAAAGGTTTTTAAATTTAAATTGTGAGAGTCCACTTTAATTAATAGGTTAGTTGTAAATTTTTGTTTAAAACGATGAGGTATGTGAGCAGAGAATTTGTTTTCTAAAGCTTGATTGTTTAATTGTCCTGTATCATGGTATTTATGTATAACTGGCAACGTTAATAAATTATTGGATAACTATTAATCATTGAGAGAGATGAAATAAAATGAATTGACAGAATGAAGGAAAATCACAGAGGTGAGTGTGAAGGAAAGGGTTTCCTATTTTGTCCAATCTGGCTTAGAAACATAAAATGATGATGGAATGAAAGTCATGAGCCAGCGTTTGTCCACAAAGTATCCTCTAAGCCGTTGAGTTCTGTTATAAATTTGTAGGACCCACAAGAGGCACATGGCCCCAATATGTCTTGGGTCTATTAGGACAAGATTAGGGAAGGGTGCCTTTGCGTGGGTACCCCTCTGTTGGGTCAACTAGAGCATATTTCCCCACCTAATGCACAGAAGGATACCCTAAGCTAGACAGTGTTGTTCCCATGTGCACAAATTTAAGAGCAACATTCCAAAACGACAACCTCCTTTGTGCTCCCCTTCTCCTTCTCTTCCTCTCAGATTCTCATAAGATCATCTTTTTGACAACCAACAAGGTAAGAACAATACCAATGTCTTCTACATTCTATCCTTACCTTTTCATGGAACCTCAACTACAATATCAACTATATGTTACTTATCTCCTCACAATTTTTCTTCTTTTCCTCTTCTGGTTAATAATTAACACTTGTTTTTAAAGTTGGGCCATATATATATAACTAAAATTGCTCATATTGTTATACAAAACTTTCAGTTAATTAGTATATCGAATCTCGGACATACCCCTATCAAAATTAACTCCTTTAAACATATTTTGATTATTAATTATTATATATATATATAATTAATTTATTAGAGTTTATAAATTCATATGCTTATTAAACAAATAAAATAAAGAAGACTGCTCTATGCAATTTTAGCTTCACATTCCCGTTGTTTTTATCTTTGACATACCTTACTATTCTATACAAAATATATGTTGGCTCATCAATGGAATCTTATTGAGTTGAGTCAACAGATTATTTTTCACAAATTTCATGATTCATGTGCATACATTCTTGTCATGATTTGTTGTGGAATCTCATGTATAATTTGAAATTGGTCTTTCTTGAGAAGTCATTTCGATTAGACATAATAAGGATCTTTTGACTTTTAATTTATCTGAACATGAGACAAACCATAGTGCACAAGGTAAACTTATATCTACAATGATTACCTTTAAATAAGAGTTATTAATTTACTCATTCGCATTTGTCATAGGACAGGTTATATTCTAATGGCCATAGGGTTGGACATATCCCCACATATCACTTTCTTTTCCCCTACTTTCCCGATTTTATGGAGTCCAAAAGAAAAATTTACATTTACATAGAATTTTATAATTAAACAACAACTAGTTTTTGTTTTACATGAGGTGACATGTCTATAACTAAATTCCTTTTTCACTGTGACAGTTCACATAAACGATCCATGCAACTGTTACATATGTTGCTTAATTGGGGGAAAACGAAAAAACTTCCGGTCATAGGCGATTATTGAAAAAAAAATGGGACCCTTCTATTTTTAATTGTGACCATTGCCAATGATTCGATTTCAGTTACCAACATAAGCGATTATTGGGGGAAAAAATTGACCCTTCATGTTGAATATTGGTGTAACTTCGATCTAGTCACACTCGATTCCATGGTATAATAATCTTCATTCCAAAAAGTTCACGTTTTTATAATAACCTTCATTTTTAATTAAAAATCCCATAATTATCTCAGACGCTAGTAAGTATGACATTGATTTTTATTTCCATTAATATTGATTTAGTGAAATACGAATAAGCTTATCCGTTATCCTCCGTCAATCGTGCAAGTATAAGTTGTTGAAAAAGTATCAAACGGAGAAAATCTTCTTACGCTCCTTTTACGTGTGTATATATATAATTCGATGGATTCAATCTTGACGGCCAGCAATGTTGCGGCATATTTACCGGTCATGGTTGTGAAAAACAGGGGACATTCTCATGCTAATTGACCTTGTTTCCACCAACAAACACTCAAGAGGTTTAATAAGGAATATCATTAGATAGAGACTTGTAGGTGTTTGAAAGGGATTGGAAGGAAGGAGTTTTTCCAATTTTAAGTGAATACTTTCTCGTTCATAATTTTTAAAATGAACTAAATCAAACAAAAATATATGTATATAATGGAAATTTTAATAAAATTTATTTTATTAATTGAGTACTTTATAACTTTATAAATTTTAAAACAAGGTTTTAACCTTTTATTTCTTTTCTCAAAATTCTAGCATTAAAGGTTACCTTTGATGTCTATTAATGAAAAAGATATTTATGGGCATAGAGTAATGTACAAAGGGATCGAAGTTGTGAGTGTCAGGCGTAATTTATTGTAGGGAAAGTTTATATTTGGTAATAATAACTTGTTTTTTAAAAAATGTATTAGAGAACAAATAAAAATAAGTGACTACTTTTATACAATAATCTGAAACAAATATAAACTACATAATGCATTAGTTTATTTAACACAAAATTCTTTTAGCAGATAAATTATTTTTGTAATTCTTTGTATTATTAACAAACCGCTAGTTGTAGACTCTTTAATATAATTGTAGAATAAATTAAATACTTTTAAAAAAATAAAATTGACAATAAAAAAATTTTAAATTTTATTTTATCTTCTAAGTTTTTAAAATTAAAAATAGAGATGATTTAATAGGTGAATCAATTAGTAGAGTTTAATCCAGTTTAACTAGAGATTTCAAATTTAAATTCTAAATATACACTTATATTAAAATTTAAAAAAAATTGTTCAAATAATTCTACCTAATATAAGTAAAATTATCTTGAAAAATGGACAACATAATTTTTAAAAAGTGAATTTGGTTAAAAAAATCAAAAATAAAAATATAATGAAATGTAACATTAATTTATTATTATTATTATTATATTTATATTTTTTAATAAAAAAATAATATTTATTAATTTTTAATCTTTAAGTAAATTAATAGTAAAATCTTTTTAGAATAAAAATAGTATAATTTAAAATTTCTCTCAAAAAGGAGAGAGTGCAATTTATCTTTAAAAGAATAAGATTTAATTGACCTAGTAAAGTGAGTTTCACGTGGGCAAATTCTACCTGTAATGGAAAGGTGCAGAAATGTCTATTGGAATATGATATTGCCTTTACTTGCCATGTTTATTAATTATGCTATCGTGGAACATAAGAAGAAAAGTCTCCTTTTTGTGTTTGGGTTTGATCCACTTTATTCAAACTCAATCTGAAGAGGATTATTGACAATACGTTTGATTACACATTATATTTCAGTAAATATAAATATTGTACGTTGAAAATATGGATTCTGTTCACAGTCATGGTGTAAACACACATATCTCTAAATAAAAAATAATGAAAAAATTATTTAAACTATAAAGAAAAGATAAAATTAATTATGATTATCAAAATTTTAATTTAACTGCATTTCTAAAATTCAAAGTCAAAACAGTTAAACGTGAATAACTTCATATCAATTATTGTATATGTTCAATGGTTTCCATTATATGTTTTTGAAGTCGATTATTGTTTCAGATGGGAGAATATTGTGTGGTTTTGAATTTTGTGTAGCAAACTAGAGAAAATGAATTCAAAATTGAACAGTATAAATAAAAAAGGTTGAATTATAAATTTTATTTTTATATTTAGCATTGTTTTTGTTTTTGTTTTTATATGAATTTTATTTTATTTTAGGTTTTACATGCCAAATTAGTTATAATTAAATATGATATTATGTAAGATTTGAATAAAATGTTTATAATATTTATTTTCAAACTCATGTTAATATTAGTTAATCAAAATACAATTTCTCATTTTATTTATTATTTTCCTCACAAACTAATAAAATGTAAATTTTATTATAAAATATGCAACATTTATTAAAATTATTGATCTAATTTTAGTATCAAAATTTAAAATATTTATTTATTTATTTATTAAAAATAATATTCTAAATTTTAATTTTAATTTTAATTTTAATTAAATATTGATTACTTATGTTAATACGGATAAATATGGATACCGTACTATAAAATTTTACAAATATTTATATTTAAACCCATAAAAGTATTCACCTTATCTATTATAATATTATTTTATAAATGCATAATAAATATTGAATCCGTTATAATTCCTAATTACAATCAGTCCCCACTATTGTTCATTAAAGTTATAACGATGTTAAAGTTTTTCAAGTGGGATAAAAAATATTATAAGCGATATATATAAGTGTAAGGAGCAAAATATATTTTTAATATAAAAATTAAAATGAAACATAATAACAAATACAAGGATCAAATTTAATATTAAAATAACTTCAATAAATAATAAAAATTAATTTTTAAATATTTTTATGTAATAACTAAAATTTAAAAATTTGTATGCAAAGTAAACTGAAAAAAGAAAAAAAAAATTATGTTAAATGTAAATATCAAAATTTTAACTTAACAAAATAAAAATTAAAAGTTGTTGTTTTATATATAAAATTTAGCTGGACACACTTATATTATTATATTACAATTTGCACACTATTTTATATATCTATATTATCTCTTTATTTTGTTTTTTATATTATATTATTAATTATGTTTATGATTTTTTCTCTAATATCTCTCTTCCACGATACGTACACTTTAAGTGGTGGAAAAAAATTTAAAATACACACATTTATATTCTGATGGACAAAATGCACATTTATTCAAATATAAATACAATTTGTTTTACATATTAAACATAATTTATATATATATATATACACATTTAAAAGTAAAATAAAATTTTATTAAAAATTTTAAATATATTTTTATTTTTTACAATTTATATAAACTTTAATATTAATTTTATAATTTAAAAAACTAAATTTGAATCTTTATAATTTTAAAATATTCTTTTAGTGTTGATGAGTAATAAGTGAAACTATACACTTGACAAGATATAATTATTTGAACTAATATATAATATATGATAAAAATTAAAATAAAATAATTGTAAAAATGAAAAGCAAGATTTAAAAATATAAGATAAAGATAAATTATAAAAAAGAAGGTTAATAAAGTAGTAAGTAGATAAGAGGAATAGGTGAAAAATGAGAAGGGAAGGGGTAAGATAGTCCTAAGAGGAATAATTGTTATTTATTTAAAAAAAAAAAGGTTTGCATTCGTTGACCCTTAGAATGAGAGTGGCGGCCCCTACGCCGTTGGCCTTGGTTAACTTCTCTCACTCTCTTTCTCTCTCCATCTGTCGCGAAAGCCCACCTCTTAGTTTCTCTTCTCTCTCTCTCTCTCTCTCTCTCTCTCTCTCTCTCTCTCTTTGTCTATGTCCTTGTAGTATTAAAAAGCCAAGGCACTAACAACCAACATAACAAAGCAGATAAGAAGCAAAGCAAAGCAAAACCAAAGCCAAAGCCTGCTATACCTCTGCACCACTGTGTCCACACTAACCACAAAGCAAGATTTTGTGTCTTCTCTCTTAACTAACATGGAGGAGCTCTTGTCCTGGCTTAAGCTTCTCTCTCTCTCTTTTATGCTTCTTCTCTTTCTCCTCAAGCTTGCCGTTTTGCTCTGGTGGAGACCCAGAAAAATTGAAGGACATTTCTCCAAGCAAGGCATCAGAGGACCCCCTTATCGTTTCTTCATTGGAAATGTTAAAGAACTTGTTGGGATGATGCTCAAGGCTTCTTCTCAACCTATGCCTTTCTCTCACAACATTCTCCCCAGAGTTCTTTCCTTTTACCATCACTGGAAGAAAATTTATGGTACTTCTTCTTCCCTGCTTAAATTTTCTCCCTTTCTCCCCTTCATACATACATACATTCATTCATTCATTCCTTCTTTCATTTTCTTCCACCTCTTTTCGCTCTTCACTCTTCACATGCTTCCTTTCTTTCCTTATTCCTTCCCTTCCAACTTCTCTTCTCAATTTCAAAATGAACAAATGCATTTATTTTTAACAATAGTTTCAAACCCCTTTCGCATATATTTATTCATAAGTTTTCTAACAATTAATCATCCTTACCTCTAGCTCGAAACAACACTCCTCCTTCTCAGTTCTCATCATTAAAGTTGGCCTTCTCCAGTGCCATGATGATGATGATGTTTCTTTTGCTAGTTCTGTGTTACTTCCTTCACAATTTGAGGCTTTTCAAGCCTCCAAGGACTCATTCCGGAGTTAGGGTGTTTCTTTTTCCAACTTTTCAGGCTTTTCTTTTTCTGAGTTACTTCCTAGCTGTATGATGCATGATGTTGAAGTTCCAAGTTTGGACTGTAGCTCCACCTGGTTTCTCTCTTTCCTTCTTTTCCATTTTTTTTTAATTACCCCTATTTCTTTATTTTTTTTTTAAATTTTATTTTTCCGCTATATACTCTCCTTGAAATAATCCTCAACTCTTCTCGCCTCAAAATCCAACAAGGCTTCAGTTTGATGCGTAATCAGACATTTGTTTCCTACTGACTGCTCTGTAAGGATGTCAGTAATAACAATATTGTCCATATTCTTAATTTGATTTTTCTATTAAAAATAATAAAATACATATCCAGCTTATTGATTAAGTAGCCTCACATTACATATGTATATATATAGTGATAGTTTTTATGATGTGTAAGTGCACTTTGTTGGCATTGCGGAGTTGTCATCTCTTTTCCATGTCCTCTTCGTTTTGTTTTTGTATGGGAGGAATTGAATTTTGACAATGTAGTTGTATATGTTTGGTAACCGTTTTAAAATTGACTTGTCTTCTTCCCACCTCCTCCTGTTTTTGCCATCTCTATCTTTCTCAATGTCCCTGCCTTGTAGGGTCTACACTACACTATCCATGCTTCCTCTGAAACTAATGGCTGTCATGTTTCCTGCTCCTTCCTCTTTTGCAAACTTCACACTTACTACTTGAGGGACTGTGGTAGTTCCAACTTTGTGTTAAATAACCTCATTTCACCTCGCTTTTATTTTTAATTAATACTTATATAAAAAATTATAATAACAAAATTGATTAATTAATTAATTAATCTCGCACTATATTTGATTCAGGTGCAACATTCCTAGTTTGGTTTGGACCCACCGTTCGTCTCACCGTCTCTGATCCAGACCTCATCCGGGAAATATTCACATCCAAGTCAGAATTTTATGAAAAAAACGAAGCTCCCCCACTTGTGAAGCAGCTAGAAGGTGATGGGCTCCTTAGCCTCAAAGGAGAAAAATGGGCTCACCATCGAAGAATTATCTCTCCTACTTTTCACATGGAAAATCTCAAAGTAATTATTATCATTATATCTACCACCACATCAATTTTTATTTTTCTAATTTAATTTTTTAAAAAGCCAATGGTATGGATATAAGATATGTATTTTTATAGTTGCTGATACCGGTGATGGCAACAAGCGTGGTTGAGATGTTGGAAAAGTGGTCGGCAATGAGTGAGAAGGGTGAGGTTGAAATCGAAGTTTCGGAGTGGTTTCAAACCCTAACAGAAGATGTAATCACAAGGACGGCATTTGGAAGCAGCTACGAAGATGGCAAAGCCATTTTCCGGCTACAAGCCCAACAAATGGTGTTAGCTGCGGATGCATTCCAAAAAGTATTTATTCCAGGTTACAGGTAATTTAATTAATTAATTAATTAACTAATCACATTTCATTCTCCCATCATATGCTATGCTACCGTGGTACGTAGTTTATAGTTTGTGGATAATTTACTAATTTTTGTGTGGGAAATATTATTTATAGATTTTTTCCCACAAGGAGGAATATGAAATCTTGGAAATTGGACAAGGAAATTAAGAAATCGCTGGTGAAGCTGATTTCACGAAGGAAAGAGAATTCGAGTGGGAAGGAGAGGGTGGAAAAGGGGCCAAAGGATTTACTGGGGTTAATGATTCAGGCCTCCAACATCAATGCCTCCAATGTCACAGTGGATGACATCGTGGAAGAGTGCAAGAGCTTTTTCTTTGCAGGCAAACAGACCACATCCAACCTGCTGACGTGGACGACCATTCTGCTAGCTATGCACCCACACTGGCAGGTACAGGCACGTGACGAGGTTCTCAAGATGTGTGGAGCACGTGACCTCCCTACCAAAGACCACGTTGCAAAGCTCAGGACGGTAAGCAAAGGCATTAAGGCATTAAGGCATTAAGGCATTAAGGCAACCCTCTCCCCACCCTTCTACCCTTTCATGCTACACCAGATTAATATTTGGACCCCAATAGAAAAAAATCTTGCTTTGTCTCTTAGCCCCCCCCTTCTGTTTCTCTTTCTGTTTCTTTGTTTTTTCCACGCTGCCACCTTTTGCTTCCTCTTACCCCTTCTGAAGGGAACATATCGATGTTGCGTTGCACCGTTGCTCTTTTCATTTACAATACACCTCCCCCTCCAAGTGGCAAATACGTCTTTTCAATTTTTTTATTTTTTATTTTTTATTTTGTCCTCTTTCAAATTTTAATAATAAAATAATCTAATCATTTGTTCTGGCTATGTTCCGGTGCAGCTGAGCATGATTGTGAACGAGTCGTTAAGACTGTACCCACCCACAATCGCAACAATCAGGCGGGCGAAAACGGACGTGGAACTGGGAGGGTACAAGATACCACGTGGTACGGAGCTATTGATTCCAATCCTGGCCGTTCATCATGATCAAGCGATATGGGGCAATGATGCAAATGAGTTCAATCCTGGACGTTTCTCGGAAGGGGTGGCCCGCGCCGCGAAGCATCCCGTGGCATTCATACCCTTTGGTCTCGGTGTGCGCACATGCATCGGACAAAACCTCGCAGTGCTACAAACCAAACTGGCCCTCGCAATCATACTGCAGCGTTTTAGTTTCAGGTTGGCCCCTAGTTATCAGCACGCACCAACGGTCCTGATGCTACTCTACCCTCAGTATGGTGCACCAATCATATTCCAACGCGTGTCAACAACGGATCATCCTGATCAATAGGAGGATCTTGGGAATCTATCTTGTGTGCAAGTTAATTTGTGTAGAGTGTATATGTGGCTTGAGTTTTAGGGACCAATTTCCTTCAAATTAGAAAGCAAAAAACAAAATGAGTTTAAATATAAATATAAATATATATATAGGAAGTGAACTAAGAGAGATGTGTGGCGAGCAAATTAATGGTGGTGCCTTTTCCCCTTTCTCCCCATGGACATTTATCCCATGTTTATTTTTTCTCTCCTCTCCTGAACATACTGACTCTGGCATGTGAGGTTTGGTTTGGTTGGGTTATTGGGCAAGTGTCTTTTGCCAATTGCAACGTAGCTAGTTGTTCCAGTTATAGGTGTAAACCTGCAGACGGCTAACAATTCGCTAGATAGGTGCTTCACTTGTGTATCTTGTGTATATTTTCCTTCATTTTTTTTTTACAGAAATTTGTAATTTTGTAATGCATTTTTGGCCCTTTTATTGTCTTTTGGCACTGTTACCATTGGTTGTCTCATTATTATTTAATTCTCTTCGGTCTCCACACCTTTCCCTCTCTATCTGTCTTTTTCTCTGCTATGCTTCATTAATATGCCGTGGAGAGTTCGAAAATAAAATCTTGGTTTTATGTATCAACAAGTGTAATATATAAAAGTTATCAAGAGTATAAATATTTAAACATAACTAATTTTATTTTTTTATAATTTACATTTGAGGAAGCAAGTAATTTCTTGTTTCATTTAATATATATTAAGAAACTGCAAAAAATTTCCGGAGGCATGTCTCCCCCCTGTCACAAATTCACCCTGAACAGTGAACTGCAATCTATTGGCTTAATTCGGTGTAAGAGAAACAACTTAATTTAATGAAAGGTAGTATATAATTCGTGACTGTTACTGATAATGTTGTGGTAGTTCCGGTCCGGTAATTCACAACAAATGAAAATAATTATTTTGCACATCATACCCCCACAAATGTTATGTATTGATAAATTGACAGAATTCGAAAGAGAATTTATTCTAGATCACATATTTTCTTAATTTATTATTATTTTTTTTATCTTTGGTACGTAGTATTTAATTTAGAGGAAGGGAAAAAGGTAAAAAAATTGAAACAGGAAGGAGGAAGAAGGTATGGTGTGAGCTAAGAAGTAGTAGATGAAGAAACATTGGAAACCGAAGCTATAATCGGCAAGGTGCCACTGACATCAAGACCCACAAATTCTTTATCATTGGTTGACCCCAAAGAAGAAGCATTGGTTAAGATTTTATTTCATAATTTCACCCTCCATGATGAAGAATCATGAGCTTTTCAATGTCCTCTACACTTTTGTGATCTCCATAGATGTAGTTTGCCGACTTCTAGAACAAGACTCATGAGTACCACAACGATAGTAACTGGTTAGGGACTGAACTCTAGTGTCCTTCACTTTCCAAGAAAGACATGTCATAATATCCCTTTCTTATTGCCTGGTAGCAAATTGAAGCTTTCTTGAATTAAGAGTAAATGGTATACAGGTAAGATTCCGAAACCCCATAGTTGTTGGGTTCCTAGGTTCCTTCTTCTAATCACATTTTTTATTCATCTTACACTTGTGATCTGTGCAGCCCCCGTTTTCCAGCAACACGCAGTCAAACCAATTTCCTACATTTATATCGTTTCTAATGCTTTGGTTAATATTTAAGAAAAACACATTTGAAAATAATTGCAAATAAATAAATCCGAATTATTAGTAGGGATGATAAGAAAAGAAAGCAAATGAGCATGAAGCATAGTGAAATGAACAATTAGGATAAGGACGTATTTGGACATTCTGACTTGGAAAAAAAATTTAAAAAAAGAAAATCATTTTTAAGGGGAAACTAGTTGGCTCCTTGGTAGCTTCCTTGTATTTATTATGTAGTCCTGTGTTGCAGGGGCATGCAGATGAGTAAGATTTCTGTTACCTGGAGGATTTAAAACAAGAATAGTACCTTTAAGACATAAAATGTTCTTTTGAAGCAAAGGGGACCATAATCCAGCATGCATCACATTGTTTATTGATTTTCTTTTATGGGATTTGCGGCACTTGAGTTGTAATTTAGTAAGAAGTAAGATTTAGAGCAACACCCTTGTGTACTGCTTTTTGGGATCTTCTCATCCCCTTCCGTGGAGTAGGGGAGAGAACTCTAATTTATCTGTATTTTGCTGGTCCCCAAGATGCTTGTGGTTAGGGGAGATCTTCTTGTCTTCTAATTTCAGTTTTCTTTTTAGCTTTTATTAAAGGAACCAAAGCATGCCATGCAGCATGTGGCCCCATTGCATAATTACCTTCCATGTCCTTAATTTTCAATTGCAAAATTGTACACCTACACTCCTAGTGGTGATTGTGAGTCATTTATTCCTTTTATGTTAATCTTGAAAATTGTGTGAATATAATTAGTAGCTACTATTGTACTGCTAATCATTTTATTATTATTATTGTTAATGTGGATAAATACTAACCCGCGTTTTTCAACATTGAATAAAAAATAAAAAAGAAATTTTTTTATTAAAAATATTATGAATGTACTTTCATCATAATTTTTAACAAAAAAATAAAAAATAAATGTATATTTATTAATTGTTAACATGACCCTTATTTTTATATGATTTGGCATTCTGCGTGTTAGTGTGCTGCTGTAGATGATAGTTGAAGTACGCTTTTGATGTGAATCAAGGGAATCGCATTTTACGCCTTGAGCATACCAATCACATAAAACAAGAACCTAATGTTTCACGTAATAATTGTAATTTTTTATACAATATTTTTTGTAATTATTTCGCATCGCTCTCATTAATAGTCATAGTAATCCGCGAAATAAAATTGATTAGAGTTTATTGGTTTTATAATACTGGAGGGTTGTGTTCGTTTGTGGTTTGTCTGAGCATTCTTGCGCGTTAACATCTAAGCAGTGTCCCCCTATGGTTAGCTAAATGACAAAATCTACATTCCAATTAGATTTTAGCTCTGCATGGCTTGAAATTTATGTTTCTACTTTAACTTTCTCGTAGTACTTTATATGTATCGAAATTTGAACTTAAATGAATGCATGTCTTCGGTAACCCGAAATATAAAAATAAAAAGTCCATTATTCATAAGTGTGGGTGTTCTTAATGGGGATACTAGTACCAGGTGGCCCTCAATAATAGAATTCTTTAGGATTATAAATAGACAGGTCATGTTATTTTAGTATACCTAACCTGCTATTTTGCTTCTCTGCCAAAAATTAGAGAATATTTTTAAAATCCCAATTAAATGCTCAAGATCTATGGGCTCTGGTAAGTCACAGTATTTTTGCAATAATAAGAAAAAAATGTAGTAAATTAATACTGAATGTCTCCTAATTAGGCACTCATGCCAATGCAATTGAGCTGGCTAATGTCTGCCCTTGTTTAATTAGACCTTGTCGGCCTGTCATGTACCAAATAGCAATGACCTTCTTTAACATGATTGCCAAAATTTTATGTCTCATCACCAAGCCACATCTCCCCAATTAACTTTGCCTTAGGATCAATATCTCCTGTGTCAGTTTCAGTTCTGCACACACATTTCCATCCCAAAAATTCATTTTAGGTAGATCTGCTGGCTAGAGAAAGAGACACATTTTTCTTTTATGGTTTCATGGGAATAACATCTCAATTAATTGGTAATATCTTTTGGTCAAAAAACATGGAAACTTGATACAGTATCAATTTTAAAATATTTAATCTAAAGATATTTTTTTTAATATGAATTAATTCTGGATATAAATTCTCAAATCTCAATCCACAATCATCATCGGAAAAAAATAGAAGAGACACAATAGATGGAACACTCTCAAATAATGACATTAAGTTCTATTCTCTTCCTATTCTACATGTTTCTCTCCAGAATTAAATAAAATTCGAACTGGATAAAAAGATTAGGCTAAGAATCTGTAAGGTCTAAATTTAACTTAATTTCAAAATTTAAAATTAAAATTTGATTTACTTATTTAATATAAATTATTTTTTAAAATTTAACATGATATTTTTAAGGTTTGAAATGATATATAACTTTTTATTTAAAATTTTGTTTTATAATAATTTTTTAAAAAAAATCAAAATTTCATTTCAAATAAAATAATAGATCTAAGCTTATATATAAATTAATAAATTTAAATTTTTAAATAAAATAATAATATATAATCTTATAATATAATAGTAAATATTATTATTTAAATAAATAAATTTTTAAAAATTAAAATTTTTAATTAACTAAATTTTAAAAAATAATTTTTTTATTTAATAAATAAAATCTAACATGACGTCAGCTTCAAGGCCAGCTCCAACGGGGCATCTTATGAAATTGCTCAAATTAAGCGTCAATGCTCTTGATTCTTAACTATTAAGAGCATCTCTCAAAATTTTGCAAAAGTGAGAGTTTCTTAAATAAATAATTAGATCTTACGAGTAAGGTGCAATTAATTAAAAATTACATAATATTTTAAATTAAAATCAATTAAAAAATTAATATAGGATAATTTATGAAATTTATTTAAAAAACAGTTGAAATAAAAATTGATTAAATTGTAAACAAATAAAAACAGATAATATATATAGATAAAAAATATTAAACAACTTGAAATGAATACTGAGTTAGAGTTGCTTTAAATGTTAGGTTGGAAGCTGTGGAGAAACAGTGTGAGCTATATCCATCCTTAATTACAAGAGAAAAGAGTGAGAGAAGTAGAGAAGATGTAAAAGGGGAAGATGGTATATAGACTAAAAACTTGGTGAACCTCAACAGCGGCTCATGTTTGAAATGGGGGTGTATATTAGGAGATAGGACCAATTTTTGAAAGGACCTGTCCCATATTATTTCTCACAATTAACTTTGTTGTTCACTAAATACATTTTCATGTGATGTACAGATGTAGAGGTGAGAGTGACCCTAAAATGCTTACTCAAAACTTGTAGGCTTCATGAGAGAGAGAGAGAGAGAGAGAGGCAGCATCACATGGGAATACCAATCATGAAGGAAGCAAATGAGACAATGGTAGAGGATTTGGTGGAGCCGCATTAATGCACAACTCATTTGTAGGTTTCCTATCCGTCAACTCTTTCTATAAGCTTCTTAGAACAAATGTGGAACTCATTCTCTTCTTTTTCAATTTTCTCACTTTTATTCTTTTTTGCTAAAATATCCACAATTCAAATAATAAACAAACATTGAATAACTGTTTACCGGATGTAAACATAAATAAATAACTCAAATAGCACTGCCTGAGTAATGGCCGTTCCAAGTAAAACCCTGTTGGTCATACTCGTCACAAACCCACTTGTGTTGGTGTTTTTTGAAAAGATACTGCTCATCAACACTTTTAAGATACTCATTAAAAATTTCAAATTTCAAAATTACATTAAAATATATTAATAGTATTTTTAATAAAAAATTATAGAATAATTTTTTAATTAATACTTTTACTATTTTATTTTTTATTTTTTTTATAATTCTAGTATACGATATAGAACGTGCAATGCATTTTTATAAAATACAAAGAAATGTTACTCCTCTAAATAAAATAATAATTCACATTAATCACATGCATACTAACCATATGTACAGAGAATTTTATCCGCGATATAAAAAAATTAATAATTTTTTTATTGTCCTAAAAATTGTTTAGGATATGTATATCTAAACTGTACATAAATTAATTGAAATCAAAATTTAAATGAAAGATCAATAATAAAAAAATTAATAAATAAGTTGAAAGTTGATAAAATGGTTAATTAAATTATAAAAAATTGATAAAAATAAATTTTTAATTAGTTTATAAATATAAAATAACAGATTAATATATGATGAATTATTATATTAGAATTTTATGAATATGATGTATATATTTTTATTTTGCAAATAAATAAATAAATATTTATTTTTAATTTTTCATGAATAAAATTTAAATAATTTTTTTTGAAAAATTAATTATTTTATCATGTTGAATTTTTATCAATAAATATAGGATATTTTATTTAATAAAATAAAGTAATAGTGTTTTAACTAAAAATATTGCATAATATTAAAATAATAATTCAAAAAAAAAATCATGACAAAACTACCATTCAGCATTATACAATAAATTAGCAATGAAAAAAATGAGAGAGTATTATGGTTTTAGAAATAGATAAATGAATAATAATTTATATTAAATTTAAAAATTACAAACACTTTTAGTTAGCGGCTAATAAATTGAAATTCTATCTCAAATGATATTTCAGAAAATCTAATAGCTACTTAAACCTTAATAATTTTTAAGTGAATTTATTTTCCTTCAACAAACTTTTAGGTAATGATTTTAGTTTTCAACTAATTAAAAGCTGTTATATGATTAAGATGTGTTTGATACATTGTTGTAAGATTTAGTTTGGAGATATACTCAATCAAGATAATGGTTTGATGAATTATTGGCTAGAACAATAAGTTAATTACTAATTTAACCAATATATATTAAAATATAATGTTTTAAATTTTAAATTATTATTATTATTATTATTATTATATAAATATATTAAATGAATAAAAATTAGAACATAAAATAAAATATAAATTTAAAACATGATAAGTAATTATTTTAAAATTTTATGAGAACACAAGTTTATAAATAAAAAAATAATTAAAACAACGTAACATTTATAATTAAAAATTTAATCAATTGGTAAAATGCTAATGTAAAACCAATATCGTACTTTTTCATAGAACTTTTATTTTGAGATTAAGTAGAAATTAATGATATTGAAATTTATATTTTAAATTGATAATTTAGAAAATATTCATGAAAGAATTTGAATGAAGTTAAATAATAATTGAAATATAATTTTAAAAAATAAAAATTGAAGTTTAATAATAAAGATAAAATTTAAATTATAAAAAAAATACAAAATGGTATATTTTTTTACTTTCCAATTATATTTCTAATTTTGATCCTTCTTATTATTAATATAATACAATATTATTTTATAATATAGTTTTTTAATTTTTAATTTTTAATTTAATCAATCTAATCATGTTGATTGGTTCAATTTTGTTTTAAAATTTTCAAGTTAAACTTGATTATATTATATTGATAACATATATAGTTCAATGTATTATTTGAATCATTTGGTTGACTAATTTTTGGTCCAATTAACTTAACTGGCCAAGTTAATTTAAATTTTATAATTATGGTTTGATAATACTAATAAATAAATTAGTTAAAAAATAAAAATAAAAATTAAAAATTAATAGATTAGATAGAAGTTAAAAGTTGACACACTCTTTGTTAAATTGAAATTATCTGATAAAATTAATCTTTGATGTCATTAATAAAAATAAGATAATAGATAAAAATATGATTAATTAATAAACTAAAATTTGATAAAAATGTATTTCATTTAAAAAGTTAAATTTAATAAATTTATATTTATATTTAAAATTAAAATTTTTTTTAAAACAATTGTATAAATAACATTATTATTTAAAATTTATTATTTTTTATGTTTTAATTTTTTTTTCAATGAAGATGAAATATTTTACTGTAAAAAATAAAATAAGAAGTAAATAATTAAAAAATATTTTAATATTAAGATATTAATAAAAGAACAATATTTTATAGCAATAAAAAATAAATATATCAGCTATCATTTTATGATAAATTATCAAAATTATTGTAAATGATGGAAGAATATTAATTTTTTGAAAATAAATAGATAAATAAAAAAATTATAAGTAAAATCAATATAAAAATTAAAGATTACTTTTAATTAGTCAGTGAAAAGTTCAAATACAACTTAAAATATAGTTAAAAAATTAATTTACGAAGTATATTTTCCTAAAAAAATTTAAGTAAATAATGTTAGTTTTAGTTAATTAAAATTAGTCAAATATTCACTTAGTATAGATAATTAAATTGCAGGAAATAATATTTGATTATTCTTGTTTTAAAGTTATTTTTCAATAATTTAGTTATCCGTTTTATTTCATTTTGTTTTAATAGAAGAAATAAGTTAGAAAAGAGATTAAGAGTAATTTTTAAAAAAACTATTTTTAATTATAAATAATCACAAGTCCTTTTTTCTAAAAGTTATAAAAAATAGTTCTACCGTGGAATGAAGTTTGCAAATATGACTAATAAAAGTCGAAACTCTATTAAATAATTATATCTTTTAAGTATATTAATGGAAGTTTAAATTTTAGTTATATATATATATGAAAAAAAAATTTGTTGAAAGAGGTCAAATTTATTTTGATATTTTTTATATCTCAAAAATTTAGTTTTCAGTTTGTAGTTGAAGAATATTTTTGGTATAAAATAAAGTTTATATATGCTCCCAAATAAGGTACTTATTTAAACATTCTGGCAATCTTTTTTATAATATTTTTTATTATTTATTACTTTTTTCTTATTTATCTTTAATAATTAAAGTCGATAAAAATTTAAATTAAAACCAATAAATTTATATGTTGATAATAAAATTAAATTTAATGGTATTAAATAAATATAAAATTGATAAATTAATTTTTTTAAAAAAGTTAATTAACTTTAACTGTTTTTATTAATCTGTGTAAAAATATCTCATAAAAAATAAAAAATATACACATTTAAGTTAATTCTCAATTTATCCAGCTTAATTAAAAATAATAATATAAAGCTTAACTGATGTTCTTAACATACTTGGTAATAGTTATTACATCATTGTAAGGTATCTGTACGTTTGAATATTGATTTAAACTCATTTTTGAAAAAAAAACATGAAACATAAAATATTATTTGATTCAGTAATATTTCCAAAAAATTTAAAATAATTTTAGAAATAATTTTTAAAATAAGTAATATAAAAAATAATATTTTTATTTGTACAATAACCAATTATTAGGAAAATATATTTTTTGTTTACATCAGCAACATTTTTAATTAAATTAAAAAAAGCCAAATTTCAAATCCTTAAAACTTTTATTTCTCACTTAACAAAACCATTGTAATTTAGTCAAATTTTTATTTCTAAACCTTTTAAATTATTATTTTTATCTAAAAACTAATCTTATATCTTTTAATTATGTGAGTATAAAAATAAGAATTTAAAATTTTATACAAAGAAAAAGTAACAAAATGACTTGATTGGAATGTTCAAGAATTTAAGGTGCTAAATTTGAATAAAAATTTATTGAAAGATTAAAATCACACATTAATCAGGATAAAAAAACAAAATGTAATTAAACTTTTTTTTATTGGAATTTTTTAATGCAAATTTCATTGCATGTCTTTATAATAGTTAATAAATATATATATTATATTTATTAATAAAAGATTTTTAAATATATAAAAATATAGGTTAACATTTTCGATATAAATATAACAAAAGGTGAAATTGTTGTCATTTAATGAATTTGCATTTGCGTAAAGCGTAAACGTTACAGGGATGCATCAAAGAGCTTCTCAATTTTGGGACAACCATCTTCTAATGTTTCTAATAATCTGCCAATCTTCTTTATTTTGGTCCACAATCTGCCTATCTTCGGAGTTATACTCTTTGTACCATAAAATTTGATAAGTGGGACATTTTCAACCAAAAGTTTCCGAGCCAATAGTCCAATTATCCAATCAAATCTTTAGTCTCATTAGCACCCACCAAAGCTAAGCCACAAACGCATTATTACACACCAAGATTTTGAGCAAAAGTTCGGTTTTAGTCATTTAACCAAACATTTATGCCATTCTCATCAAGGCATCCTTTTTATCCTCGTCTTCTAGGCCGAACAATGTCGCATCCGTCATGATTGATAATAGGGTAAAGTTCATGTCAATTGTTAAATCGCTTGGGTAAGTACAGATGAAACATTCAACAACATCAACTATCAAACAGTAATGTTAATTTCACACATCATTGAGTGTTTGTCTAGTTTAATTTTTTTAAATTAATAAATTTTAAAAATGACTGAATAATTAGATTTTTTAATCTTTTAAAATTAATTAAAAAAATAATTATCAGAATAAAAATATTTAAAAATTAATTTTCTATCTAGAATTAAAACGTTGTGTGTGCACAGTTAAAAAATGATATACATATATATCCTAAGATTAAAAGATAATACAGGTGTGTCGCAGATGAATGAACGATGCACACGTTTATTTATCACATTATAAAAATACAATATAATTGTGTGTCGTATTTTAAAAATGTAATATTAATTTTATTAATTTTTGGTTTAACTTTTAAGAAAAATTATATTTTGATTAAATTTTTTATTTGAAGGTTTGTTTTTAAAAAATAATTTTATATTTTTAAAATAAATAATTTTTTTATTTATTATAAAGCTAAAATAAATAAAATATTTTTATTTTTAATATGAGTACAATTATTATTATTATCAATGATAAAAATAAATAAAACAAGTAAAATTAATATATTTTTTATTTAGTTCATTAATTAAAACTATAAATTACATATAAATTATATTAAATTTTTAACTAAAATTATTTTAAAAATAATAAATTTATTTATTTTAGGAATACAAAATTATTTTGAAAAAATAAATCTAAAAATAAAAATATTTACTCAAAATATAACCTTTTTAAAAAAATAAACTAAAAAATTAATAAAAATAACATAAATTGTGTAACATTTTCAAATTACGATACAAAATTATATTATACTTTCATACGATATGGCTGTGTCTGCTCTTCTACATAGGACATATCACATTTTTTTCATATGATTTATTGTGCTTATTTTTTAAATACTTCTATTTTAATAATTATTTTTTAAATAATCTCAATAGGATAAAAAGCCAAACAATCATGTTTTCCATTTTATTAAATAGTTTTCTCACAAACAAATGGCCGTGTGTATGCAATGTTAGAAAATAATAAAAGAAAAGATATAATCATATTCAAAAGTTATATCTTCACTGTATCTTCGTCACTTTTAATGTTATATCAACATTTTTTTATGAATTTATGTTTACTCAAGTTATAAAAAAATTGATTTTTCTTAATTAATTTTTTAAATTTAAATCTTAAGAATAACAACAAAAAAGGAATCATTCGTGACTTAGTCAAGATCTAGGTGACTTTTGGATACCGAGGATTTTGAGTTAGAAATTTGGATTAAAATATATTTTAGAAAAAATTAGATCACGTTTCTCTTCTAGTTTACTTATAAAATTCATTTACCTAATTTTAAGTAAAAAAATAATATCAGGAAAATTATTTTTAACCAAAATTTTATTCCAGAGCTTAGCTATATATCAATGATTTTCCTATGTTTGTATTCTACCATATATGACATTATGACGAATGCCGTTTCATAAGTTGTATTAAAAGTCCGGATTTTACATCAAAAAATAATTTAAAATGGAATTCTCCACTTGAGATGCGAAGGTAATGCTTGAAATAATTAGTATAGAATCTTGAGTAAAACATATTCAAAATGAATGGTCTTGAATTTAAAATTTTGTATGTAGTTACGTTAAATGTTTTAAACAAAAGTTTTTTTATTTATAATAATTTCATTTGATTAAAAAATATTTATGATTTTGTATAAAAAAAATTCCCTTTTATGAAAAATCTGAGAATATTCCAATTTTTATTAAATAGTAACTTTATACTGTAAGTAATTAATTATTTTTCATATTTCATTTAGAGTTAGAGATGATCACTTGGTTACTTTTGAGACCGAAATCTATTTTTTAGGTTTTGGCAATCAAACCTTAACCACCAGAGTTATTATGGAGAATTGAAATTAATTTAAACCTCCGGCTGTAATATTAAAATAACAGTTTTTTGTTCATTTTCATCTGTTATTTAAATTTGTTTAATTTTATCTATTATTTAAAGTTGTTTTATATATATGGAAAAACTTAATATCCATATTTGTATTGAGTTTGTTATGTAATTTCTTATTATACCTTCAATCTCTTCCTTTAACTAATATCTTATAAAAGTCAAAGGGTATAAATATAATAAAAAACAGATAATAAATATTATCACAAACTTCTAAAATGGCATATGATTTTTTTAAAATAATAAAAAATAGAAAAGGAACGAAAAGAGTAAATGAATTGTTTAATACGTGATTCATTTTAGGAGTGCCTCTATAAAAATGATAAGTGTAGAAGCATGAAGAAGAGAAAGTAAAACAAAATGCAAATGGTTGGCTATGGTGAAGAACTCCAAATGAAAAATATCACCCTTTAAATACGACCTTCAAATATGAAGTTATTTATTAGATCAGTATTTAAAAAAAAAAAAGACACAGTCAAATTCATTTGTCATGGAAAGATTTTTTTAATAATATATTTTTTTGTTTTTTTGGGTCAATGGAAAGAGTGCTTTTTAAAATCTATTTAACGTTAGATCCAAGACTTTGGGCCCAAAGGTCCACCATGGGTCCAGTTCCATTAGAAACAAGCAAAAGCTGTCCTGGCCTTTCTAATCCTATACTTGCGTGGCCGAAAACCGCAAGTGCTTCTTCGTTGGAGATCGGTCGAACCAAAAAAGTTGCTGGAACCCAGTTACTTTTGGCCCTTTTCTCCCCAGATATCGGAATCTCAGCATGAAGATCACTAGAATATTAATAACTGAAAATTAATGTGTAATCATTGTTTTAATGAGAGAGCATAATACTGATGTACAGAATGACAAACTCTGCCGTCAATGGTGCCTTGTATGTATTTATAAAAACACCATAATTTAAAAAATGCTTGACATTGCCAACGTGCGTAGCTTGGTACAAATTCTCAAGGTATCCAGAGGAAAAATCTAGCCTTTCCATGAGTGCCGATTCAAATCTCTAAAGTTATCCAAAATCTCATGTATTGCACTTTCCTTCTCAAAGAAATTTCTTGATGGTCAGGAGATAGTTGAGCAACTGCAACTAGGTGACAATGTATGCAGTTCTAGTGAGATTGAGGGGTGTCATCCCCACCAAACTAAAAAACGATAGAAAAAACGCATGCAAATTTTGACATTCTTCTATTCATGTCAGAATAAGTTACAACATATTTGATCATTTTGGATGAGAAAAGAAAAAAATATAGATAATGATATATTTTATTTTAATTAATTAAAAAATAAAGAGAATGAAGAGAGGAACTTTGACTTTTATAAATAAAAATTCAAAATTTTCTTTTCTTTTCTACTCAAATTATAAAATTTTCTCTATCCTTTCATTTTCTCTCCTAAATAAACACACGATTAAAATTTAGGTAATTGACAATTAACCTCAGTCAAAGGCATATGAAGAATCTTCATCCAAAGGTGAATCCATTTTTAATGTTGTACCTTTGCATTTGCATTATGAAATAGTATCAGTTAATCATAGGCCCAGATAAGACTAAACTGCCGTCTATATAACCCTTTAAATACTGCACCAAAAAACTATGCGATCTTGGCGAAATAAAGCAGAGTGAAAAGCAAACATACAGACTAGTCAGTGATTTGGAGGTCGTAAATGTCAAACTCAACCTCTACTAGCTAGAGGGAAATAAATAAAAAAAAAAGCATACATTGAGCAAGCTACTAAGCCTTTCAAAACTTTTGAGAAGTGAGGAATATATCTCAAATGAGCATTTGATTCCACATCCGTAAAACATCAAGCTGAAGCCAAAAATTTCACAAATGAATATGCAGATATCTTTGCCCAACTTAAATATTAGGCCACTCAAAATAGAAATCCGAGGTCTCGTAGGAAATCTAGGTTATACAGCACTAACGACGTAAGGATGTAAGAGGGACATCGAGATAACAGTTGAAATAAGGATAAATTAGATTCTTAATTAGAAAAGAAGTACAGCATGCCGACAAAGAACATAAAATCAATTTAGTAATATAGGTATCATTGCTCAGAATTGGCGAATATATGCATAAAACGTATATTCCACCTAGTCCATAGGGTATGCGTGGATAATCATACCTTGTGTTACTCTAGCTTTTAATGTGGCCAGTTCTCCCAACAGCCATTTGGACCTTGTGCTATTGATCATTGCTGAGCAGTGATGCACAAGCCACAAACCAATTACAACTTTCATGTGTAAGCTTACAACCATAAAAGGAAAAACATATTCACGTAACTTGTAAAGTAGCACATGCACAAGTACTGGAACAGCATTGTTCAAAGCAGCCATGGCAGGTAGTAGATGAACTGAAAGGACAATCCAATTGATCAATAAATATTACAAATGCAAAATAAAATGAGATGTTGCTAATAATTTGAAAGAGACTGAATTTTGTAGGTTAGGTATCCACATCAGAAATTAAACCCTTTTCAGCTTTCTACTGCAGTTGTTGCTGATTGGTCCTGAGGTTTTCTTTTTTAATTTTCTTTCTCAGCAAAACTGCTGCTTGTTTACACCTTGACACAGCTTAATATGTCACTATTACTTAATGTGTTAAAAAGCTGTTCAGTAGTACACAAAATGCCCCATTACAATTATGCCTAGTGCAAGCTTCTATCCCATTTTCAATTAACTTAACATTTCAAAGGTGTGCTCTCTTAACCTTTAACCATTAAGCTCGGTTTCAACATGTAAACATAGTCTGTGCATGTGTGTGCACTCAAGAAATAGCAATGATCATTTCATTTGCATCAGCACATTGGTAGTGAGACATGCATCAGCATGCAAGAGATATTATAATTGGATAAGGTAAAGTGAAAGTTATCATTTATACATTCACATATCAGGTCACCCGATGGTAGCCACAAGACTCTTGAGCATGCATCCTTCCGCAAAACAGATATCTGAGGCTCACAGGTGGCCTGAAATGGAAGAATGTGAGAACTCTGCATGTCAATGGAAGTGGCTCATCAAGACTAGAGCGATACTAGAAAGGCCATCCCTTGTTTAGAGCAAGAGAAAGGTGGCAAGCACCAATATCATCTGTAGACATCTGGAAGCAACACATATGTGCCTCCTACTCAGCCCTGGAAAATGCAGGGGAAGCATTACTAGTATCTGTGAATATGACATTGTTTATACTTCCAAATTATGGAGAACAGAGACAAATAAGTACTAGATATTGTACATCTCTTATATGACATTGCTTGCATGTACCACATTTAGACATCAAACAAAAGCTTCTTTGTTCTTTCTAATTAAAGAGCTCTGAAATGAATGCAAAACCATCTTTTGAACTCAACTTAGCATGAAATATGAAGAAATTACACACACAGTCCCAAAAGGTATACTAAATTTTGAGCCTCAATATAAATCACCATTTTAATATAACACTTAATTTCAAATATCAGTAGTCAGATCATGTCTGCAGAGTGTCTACAAAATCTAGAATGCAATAAAGGTTCCAGAAAGATCCTGGTGTAGTGTGTATACCAGAACAAGCCCAAAAGGAAATAAGAGGATAGATGAACAGATTGACAAGAGATCAGAATGATCACTTATTCACAAAGTTTAGCATATACATTCACATCAAACTATATCACTAAGTCATAAAACATAAATGAAGGACGCAAATATTTCATCTTTCTTCTTACAGTTGAATGAGGCTAACAAAAACAGTTATGAAATTCTATCTCCGAGGAAAAAGTATCTAATTGAAGGGAAAAATATTTCCTGTCATCTGAAAGGAGTGCTGTTTTCAGAAGAAATCAAGTTTCTTAGCTCCATTAAGTGTTCATCGTTTGATATGTGGAGCGAAAGACGGAGGTTTGTCATTAATGCTTCTTGTTCCCAACTTAAGGGTCCTGATGCATGCAATGCCTCAATTGTACAACGATAGGCATGCAACTCTAACCTATGAATCTCTGCTGCCAATTCCTCTTGTGTAGGAGGGGAACAATTCCCTTCCTCATAACCCCTCTGGCAGACCGATTCAGCATCACTAAATGGACTGTCTACATCTTCAAAAGGACCTGCAGATACAGGAAATTGCAATTTATAGGAATTCCTGCTAGTGATACTACAACTACCAACAGAGCATGCAACACTATCAGCATGATTTGAATCTAAGTTTTCTCCAAATGAACAACCCACAGCGCCAGTTTGTTTCCTCCTCTCTATGTCCATATCAGAAATCCCATTTTTTCTGTTGTTTACAGAAGCTGGTATACATTCTTCAGCGAGCACATCTCTTGGAAAACTACCACCCTGTACCTGTTGGAATGGTTTGGGTGGATTTCTAGCTCTTCCTCTTTGACTTCTGCCTTCATTCTCAAGTGCTCTAAACTTTGGGGGAGGTTCTGCGTATGCCTCAACTTGTGAATGGCTTCTTCGTTTCAATGTTTTAAAAGAAACAAGATGGGACTCCAGAGTATTCAGTTCTTTCTTTTCAGGAAGATAGTAAGTGGAAGCTGCTAGTTTTGTCTTTCTAGCTGTCTTCTGAAGTTGGGCACTGGAACGTTTTCTATTCTCACAGTTGGCAGAACCCTGAAGATGAGAGAAGGATAAATAACTATTCAACCGTAAAACAACATGGAGGATCCAGAAACAATAATACCTAAAAAAACCTCATGAAAGCTAATTAAAATAAAAATAAAAGTGGAAAACTGACGAAAATTTCTGAAAGTAAGAAACTGGCAACAATAACAACCTCAGTCAATTCGGAATTTTTAAAATTTTGATCAGCTAGTTTCACCAAATAAAATATATTTGAATAAACGAAATTTCAAAAGCTCAATCAAAACCAGCTCAACACATGATATTGAACAACATCCGCATAAGTACAGCCAATGGCACTTGGCAATTGCTAAGGAAAATGAGTGGCAAAAAACAGATTCAGAGGGCAAACTAAAAGGTACCTTTCCAACTACAATCCACTTGTCATCTTGCCAAGACTGTCTAACCCTGATGTCAAATTTGCTCACTTGAAATTCCAAAGAAGATCCGAGTAGCCTGACCAAAACATACTTTTTCCCCAAAACCTTCAAAACTGTAGCCATCTTCCACGAGAAGTTCTGGAAGACCTCTACAACATCACCTGGACTCCAATTCTCTGCGAGTTCAAGTGCAGGCGGACATGACCTTATGTCTTTCCTGGACACCCGCTCCACAATTGCCTCACCGGCAACACCTTGATATCCATCATATCTCACAGTGTAGTTGTGGCCATTACCACAGATGATCTCCGCACATAGCCAGGAGCCACAAGGCACCTCAGCTTTGCTTAATACTTCCACCTTAGTTCCTTTCTTGAATCTCATAATTGCCAAAATACAGCAGTAAAATTTCCACCCAATCACCTGCTGATCAATAACAGAAATCAAAATAAGATAGTAGTAAGCTACTTAGAGTCAGAAAAGGATAAGAAAAGGACTAAAAGCTACCCATGGTCAACATATAGAAGGCATGGAATGGATGATGATATCAATCAATAAATAGACATAATTTCATATAAACAAAAGAGAAGCCAGATAACAGGTAACGGTAATAACACAAAAATATTATTCCGAAACTCTTACATTGAATTAATTCAGATCTTGACTTCTAAGACCAGAAGAAAAAAACTGATACGGAACAGAAGAAGCACAAAGCTAAACAAAGCCTCGAAAAGGGAAAAAGGCAGAAGACCAAACAAAGCTAAGCACAAGTCGTTGCAAGTTTGTGTTCAGAATAGACGACGATGCGGAACAGTATAATTTAAAATAAAAACGCAAAGACACACACAGAGAAACAAACCAATCAGTCATGACAAAGTCCAATTGATCAGACGAAGAACAAATGCCGTTAAACCGAATTCATCTCATTTGAATGCTAAACCCGATCGAACTGTGCTTTACGCCAGTAATTTGCTTAGTTTCAAGGTTCTTTCTTTTCGTTATTCTGGTGTCTCTTCTTTCATTTTAATTTTATTCGGTGAAATATTATAAGGGGAAAAAACTCGTAATTACTAAATCGGGGAATAACAGAACCAGAGAGAAGAATTCTGATTGTGTTTCCTCCGCTTTCTGAGCAACATAACAAAGAGCAAAAGAAACAATATCAACAAATCGTGCAGGAATTTGAAATTGAAAGCCATTTGACAAAATTTTAAAATAATAATAATTCATTAATTAAGCAGAGGAATGAAGAACAGAGAAAGTGAATTAGTACATGAAACGGTAGCAGGAGAAGAAGGAAATTGTGAGAAGGGAAGAGAAGAAAATTCACTGACCTTGTTCCGATTCAGAAGACGATCTTTTCGTCTCTGTGATTTTCACTCTCTCCTTGTTATTGTGAATGCGGTTGTTGTAGAATTTTTTCTTTTTGTTTTTATTTGCAAAATTATCATATTCATTGTGTGTTTCCTGTTGATTTATTTAAATTAAAAAATGGATTTTATTTATTTTTAAATGGGAAAGCTTAATATACGAAGCTTAATTTTCATTGCCAAGCTGCCAACTGCCCAAGAATAGCTTGTTGAGATGGGAATTAACTGTTACATTTTATTGTAAACATTCCTTGTGTAATGCGTCCTCTTTCTTCACTGGGTTCCTCAAATCCATAAACATTTATTTAATATAAGGAAAATCATATGAAAATTTTTCCTTTATTTCTATTTTTTAATTTTAATATTTTTAGGTCTGTTAAAAACCTCTACTTCTATCTCTACTAAATTTTTTTTTTTTAACAATAAAATCATTCATTTGAATTTCTAAGCCATGAAAACTAGAAATGAAGCGTCCAAAAAATTCAAATGATAATTTTTTTTTACACCAAATTATTATTATTATTATTATTATTATTATTATTATTATTATTATTATTATTATTATTATTATTATTATTATTATTATATTTGATTTTAGTTGAGGAAGACTAAATTCCGTTTAAAAATTTGAAAAACAATGGATGCTGTAAAGCAATTTGGGAACTAGTGAAACAGACTTACAAGATAATGCGGGGATGTTCGGCACCGGTATAGGTTTATCACGACTCTAACTATAAAAAACAAACTCAAAGCCAATATCTTTATTGATATTTTAAAAAGAATAAATATAATGTTTTTAACGGACCAGAAAAAGATTCTTACCACAAAAAAAAAGTTTATAACTACAAAATTGCTGTTAATTATTTATTAGCGCATTGAAATGAAGAGATTAAACTCTTTGAATGAGGATGATATATATATATATATATATATATATATATATATATATATATATATATATATATATATATATCATAAACAGCACTTTGAATAAGGAATAAAACAAAACGTAAACAAAAAAAAATTGTAAAGATAGGATCAAATTCACTTTAGTAAATCTCCTTGACAGGCAAAATAAATATATTATTACTCATGTGTTAAATTAGCATGACTAAATTTATAATTTTGATTTCATGTGTGAAACTTGAATCCCATATATGATCAATTATTATCATAGTTTTAGTAGGGCTTGCTACAGTTTCATCTTCTACATCTGATCAAAGATTGTTTCGATTATCAAATATTTATCGATTTATTTACTATTATAATTAAACAGTATTTCATTTAATTTACATTATGAATTGATTAATCTATTTCTTTATTATAATGAAATTGAAATATTTACACCACCTCTTGATCTTGCATTTACTTTTTTTTCTTTTTTTAACACGGCAGCACATAAGTTTCAACCTATAAATTTTTACAAACTATTCAGTTTGGTTAGAAAAAATTTGAAGAAAAAAAAAAAAAGATATAATTTTTTTTGTTTGTATATGAAAATAGAAAAAAAATTAATTTTTACAAATTTTATTATATTTTTTAAAATGTATAACACAATAAGAAAATAAATTATATTTTTATTTATTTATTTTGAATAATTATTATATATTTTAAAAATATAAAAAATAAATATTGTATTAATAGAAAAATAAAAAAATAAATTTTTTAAATTTAAATTTTATTTTTAAAATTAAATTTTATATTGCTAATATATATTTTTTTATCCATCCAAATAATTTTTTATTTTTATTTTTATTTTAATTCATTCAAACAAATTTTTTTATTCTTTCTTTTGTTTTTTTTTTATTTCTAATATCTTTCAAACAAATATCAATCTTAGATCTCAAACACTCATAATACATTATTTATTTATCTATACTGTTTGTATTAAAAAAAATATTTGTTCTTTGTTCTATTACACATAAATATTCTTTGTCCTTCTCAGCCCTGTCAGAGTAGACTTGAGAACCACATTTGGACAATTTTACCTTTTCTCGATGTTAGTAACACCCTCAACACAAATCGAATCAATGACCGTTCTTCACAAAGTCTACATAAACTATATTCTTTTAAAGTGTATCGAAGAGACTCACAAAAAAATTTATATACATTAAATTTTTAATCAAAATTATATAATTTAATATATTTATTAAATGCTCTGATTTTGAATGGAAATTATTATTTATTAATTTTTATTATATATTGTTGTACATACAATAAAAAAATTAATAAATATATTTTAACTAGTACGATGATCCGTATATTTATTGAAAATATACTTAAAATTTTAATTTATTACAGAAGTTCATATATAATTTGCTAATAAAATTTTATTAAAAAAGTTTAATATATAACATATTAAGAATCAATACGAATATCAAAGTAATAAATTTATATTTACATTATAAGATCCATTATAAGAAAAAATAATAAATATACTTTATAGTAACAATTTTTCTTAAGTCATAATAACTTAAATAATAAAATAGTCAAATATCAAAGAATTTAAATTTCAGTATATTTAAAATTATTATAAATTAATTTATTAGCAGTGTTTTTATCCATACAATGCATAGAAAAAAATGCATCTTGAAATCAAAATTTTAAATAAAATTCAACAATCAAATATAGAAAATAAAACATATGATAACAATTTTGAAAATTGATTCCATGAAATAAGATTATTATATTATCAAAAATCACAATAGATTAATCAATGAAGTAATTGTTACAAGAACTTAATTGGAATGCATTAATAATATAATATTTTTTACATTATTATTTAATTATAAATTTTTAAGTTATTAAAAATTGTTGAATTTTGAAATAATTACTTTAAAAATTATGTTTACTGTAATTTTTAATTGGTTGACAGTATTAAAATGAAAAACTCAAAAATTTATAAATAATATATCAATTTATAACTTAGATGATAATGTAAAAAATATTTACAACAATTAATGTGTATTCTAATTAATTTTTTTATATAATTTCATATGATCCATACTATAATGTAAAATAAGAATTTAATTGAAATATATTAACAATATAAATATTTTTTATACTTCCATCTAATTATAAAATATCATATTATTATTAATCATTTACTTTAATATAAAAATTATTTATTTTTAATAATATAACAATATATAATCGGATAATGCAAAATACCTTTTCACTATAACTGTAGATTTCAATTAAGTTTTTAATATAATTTAATCAAAACTTTTTATCTTCATATCAAATAGGATGACAATGGAAAAACCTTCTCACTATCGTGTATATTTCAATAAGATTTTAATATAATTTAGTCAAAACTTTTATCTTCATATAAAATAATATTTTAGTTTGAATATGCTAATAATGCAAAAAAAATAATTATCATATAGTCATAAAATATTATAGTATTAAAAAGTATTAAATTTTATAATATATATTTTAAAATCTATACATATCAAAATTTTTAATTAGTTTACAATGTCTTTATATTAATAATAAATAAAAATTAAATTTATAAAATAAATACTTATTTATAGAAGACTTTTATGATGATATAAAGATGCATTAATTTTTAATTTAAATATTAAATATTTATTATAAAGGTTTTATTTCTATGTAAAATATATAATATATGAAAGTGTATAACATATAATTTAAAGATATAAAAAATTATAAATTTTCAATTGAAAATATGAAAAAAATTTAAAATTGTATAATTTAATTTGAGTAAATTATTTTAGATGCTGATACGTTTTGTATGAAAATTCTATTTTACATGTGATGTAAACATTTATTTCAATGATATAAATATCAATACTGATATATTTTCAAGATACAAGAGTTAATTATCTTGCGATAAAATATTTATACATTTAAAAAAAACTTAAATTATCTTGATGCAAATATTTATATATGTAAAATAATTATAAAAATGAAACAAATATATTTTAAAAAAGACTAGGAAAAGATAAAAAATTACAAAATATCAAGGTATAATATTAAATTTAATCCATAACTATTTTTATATTAATATATTTTGAAATGTCAAAATTTATTTGTGATATCAATACTCTTGTGCTAGCATTCGTAACTTTTCCTTTTATATAATATAAATATTTATTTCATTATTTAAATGAATACAATATATAAATTTTATTTCTATGTGATATTTTATGAAATTTAGATATTAATTTCTTTCATCATAATACATATATTCATCATTATAATTTAACCATTAATCTTTTTTATAAAACGTTAGTTCTCATGTAGAAAATCCATTGCTTGTGATATCAATATCTACTTATTTAATTTAAAAATTAATATACTATTATGTAAAATAGTTTATATTATATATTTTTATATATAAGACTATATTTAAATTTACAATTGAAAGCTCAATATTTTAATTTAAATATTAATGTATTTTAAAGTAAATTTTTCATCCTCACATAAATTGTCCAATGCATAGAATTGTATTATGCACAATTTAAAAGTATAAAAGGTAATAAATGGTTTTTTAATATCACATATATGAAAAAATTATAAACCTTTCATGATTTTATTTTTCAATAGATTATTTTATCTTTTAAAATGTTTCATATATAATTTCTATTCACATGTGATGCTTGTAATATAGATATTTATACCACTACCCACATTATACCTTTATTATAGTAAACATTTGTTTCCTGTTATCAAAAGCTTCCTTTTTAATTTGAATATAATGTAAAAATTTGTTTATATTATTGAAATATTTAATTATTTGTATAAAATATTTTCATTTCCAAGTTAAATGTCTATTTGTAAGTTTTAATTACCAATATATATTTATGTAAAATAATTTAAATTGATTTCAATCATGTTAAAAAAATTGAAAACTGAATAAAATTATAACATAATATATTTATTATAGCATTGATAAATTTTTATTGAATTTATTACATTTAAATGTAATTTTTATCACTAAAAATTATAAATAATAGAATATAACATATTTAGATGAATTTAATTGTATATATCTGAATACCTGTTTATAAATAAAAGACAAATATGTGTCAAATTGAATTTAAGAAACGTGTATTTTTTAATTTTACCTTTGTGCTTCTATATTTCTTTAATAACTTTGAAACACGGTCTTCCTCATCTACTTAATTTCCAAACATACACACACAAAGGAAAATTACTAAAAAAACGTAACTATACTTAATCTCAAATCACATCATATACAAATTTAATTTTAACTTTAATTTATGTAATACACAGTTGCATTGAAAAAATTTAACAAATAAACTTCTATAAGAAAATACAGAAAAGAATATAAACTTTTGGGATTCAAATTGTGAACAAAAATATTTTAGATACTAACATGGTTTGGTATAGAATTTCTATCTGTACTTGAGGTAAATACTCATTCCAGTATTATAGATATAAATACAATTATATGTATGGCTATCATTTTTGTGATGCAAATATTTAAGTATTATACATTCAGGTATAATTTTATGTAAATTTCTTATTCCCATGGGATGAAAATATTTATCAATAAAAAATACTTAATAAAACATGTTGAGTAGTTCAAAGAAATAAAAGTTCCCCAAACATGTTGAGTAGTTCAAAGAAATAAAAGTTCACCAGACAGTTACTTATTATACGAAGAGTCACTAATAGTATTTTGAACTTATTTTAGCCAATTTTCATTGTTTATTGTAAGTTATAAATCTAACAAAACTAATAATTAAATAATAACATGTTTGTCAAGACGACTATTGTAAAAAATATAGAAAGTAATGAATAAATTTTCTATATTCAAAAATATGAAAAATGCTATCAAGTTCCCTAATGTAATTTATCAAAAACTATTGTAAATATTAATACATTTTTTATAAATTTATATTTATGTGATGTAAATATAACTTTTTATCCATGATTTTATTTTTCTAATGAAAATTGTCTATATTGAGCCGTCTTTATAACATGGTATATTTTGCATATTCATGTAATGCAAATATTTACTTATGTGAAATAAATATTAAAATAAGAAAATAACTTTAAAATATGACATAAAAATAATTACAAATTATAGGAATAAAATTTTTACTAATGTAATTTAGATTCTAATTGTTTCCATTTTATTACAAATAAAAAATGGAAGAAATTTATTTGAATTTATGCTTACCTTTTTTGAATTAAATAGTAAAATAAATCATAAAAATTTTATAACTTAATTTTATCATTTAATTTATAATTATAAATAAAAACACATATTAATAAAAATAATAATAAATATCCTTGGAAGGGAAATTTATGGTCACCATAAGGAAGAATGAAAACTAATGCATAAAACTTATTTAAATAATAAAAAGTAAATTATTTTTTTCTGTTGTGTAAAGTAAATATTTATTAATTTTATTACTGTTAATATAACTTTATAAGAATATAAACAATTATTTCTATACTTTATGCCATATATATATATATATATGTTAAATTGAAATTATTTAATGAAAATTTAATTTTTTAAAATAGTTATAAATTTATTTTATATAATAAATTTTTTTATTTTAATAATTAAATTAATAAAATTTAATAATTTAAAAAATTTATTAAACAGAATAATTTTAGTATGAATGATTCCTAATATAAATTAGTTTCTCATTATCATATCATTAAAAATTGTTATATTTTTTATTAATTTTTAAAAAATTATATCTATCAAAATTTTTAATTGGTTGATAATGTAAATTTTTTTATTTTGATAAGATGTCAAAATTAAATCATATAGTTTTTGCTTTTAAAAATCTCTTAATTTTGATACATTGCCAATGTTAACGTAAAAACTTTTATATTGTCTACCAATTAAAAATTATAATAGGTTTGATTTTAAAATAATTATTATAAAAAAATTATTATTAGATGACAGGATTAATATTTTTTACACTATTGATGTACTCTATTTCAATTAAATTCATTTGTGTTATATTCAATAATTTGAAAAATATAATTAATTTAAATAGTAAAGGCATTTAAATGAAGACTTAATAGTTATCATATGATATAAAATATTTATTCTTATATTTTAAATTTAAATATTAATTTAATGCAAAATTTTAAAAAATATTTATCAATTTAATTTAGATATTAATATAATTTCATTTTAAAATATTTTAGACTAACTTCAAAAAAATTATTAGAATGTAATAATTTACAATATATACTATATTAAAATTGTATAAATACTTTGATAAGGATAATACATGTATATTTTATTGTTAATTAAAATATACTGATAATTTATATAAAATAAAGAAAGACCCAAATATTTTCTAAAATCCGTAGCCACCTTTTAATTTCTTAAATTATACATGATTTTATTCATCATTACTTCACTTCCAAAGTTATTTTCTACCAAACTTCTTACTAAGCAGGTTTATTATCACATCTTTGCCATCAATATATATGCCCATGTTATCTATAAGTTATTTCTTTTGCTCTCTCGTATTTTTTAATTAATTAATCAAATAGTATAAACTATAAGAAAGGATATACAGTGAGGAAGCGCAAAGTTCCAGAGTCGCTTGTATAATTAGAATATATATAAATTATTCAATTAACTTTATACCTTAGTACATGATAAGCTAAATTTGATTAGTAATACACTCATTTATTTATCTAATTAGTATAAATTATTCAACACAGAAAATTATATATCTAATTAACTAAAGTTTCTTGATAAAAGAAAGGGTATACTAACACAGTACATGTGTATAACAATTACATGTTTCCTTCTAAAATCAAAGGTATCATCCTTTAGAATCAAAGATATCATTTTCTATCACATAATCTAAAATCAATTTAACAAGATATGAACAGAGGAGTGAGCTGGCCATTAACCTTGTCTTCATACTCCTTTCTTCATTTTCATTAGCAGCACTGTCCTTGTTTAATTTTCATGTATTGCATTTTCCTCGCCTAAAGAGTCCTAAGTTTTTTTGTTTCATTCATCGTGTCTTTAGTCATACTATACATATTTAATATTAAAAGCATATATAAACAATACAATCAACAAAGAATTTCTTCCTAAACAATTTCTTCGTAAACTTTTGGAATTGTGAATTTTAAACATAATATAGTTTTACAGCTCATTTTTTGAGTAGAAGCAATTTTTTATTTATTAATAATATAACTAATAAAACAAAATATATTAAACTAAAATGAAGCTACTAACAAAGGTTGCTACAATGATTGAATTTATATTTTACAAGATTATAAATTTAAATTTTATTGTTGACATGAAAATCTTGATCATGAGCAATCTATAAGTTCTCTCATTGTTTATGTGAAAGCCTTAATTATAAATGATCTATAAATACTTCACTTTTTCAAACATTATTTTTTTTAAATCAAAATAAACTTTAAAAAAATTAAAATAAAATAAAATTAGTTTTAACCCTATTTTAAAAATGTAAAAATAAATTTTTAAAACAAAAATAATTTAATTTTTAATTTTACAAAATAATAATTCATTTTTTATTATTTTTTAAAAATTTATAAACATTATTATTAATTATTAACATTATTACACTTTATCATTATTTATTATCATCGTTATAATAGTTATGATTAGTTTTAATATTATTGTTATTATTATTTTTAACCGTTATTATTATTATCATTATTTTTATCTTTATTGTTAATTATCTTTTCTTCTAACATTATAAAAATTTAAAATAAAAAAATATAAAATATAAAACTAAAAATTAAATTTAGTATTTAAATTTTTTAAAACTTAAAATTAACAATCATATTTATTATTATATAAAAATAATATTAAAAATATTTATTATTTATTCTTTAATTGTTTACTATTTACTCTTTTTATTATTATTTATTAATGTTTAAATTTTTTAAATTTAATTAAAATATAATAATAATGTAAATATTTTTTACATTAATTCCGTATAATTATGAATTTTTATATAACTATAAATTATTGAGTTTCATAATAATTACTTAAAATATATTTATTATATTTTTAATTGTTTGATGGTATAAATTTTTTTATATTAAAATTAAATTAATTTTTTAATTATTATTTTTAACATTAAAACAACATTTATTATTTTTTTCCATTACATTTTTATTCTTTATAAAAAATATCAATTGAGATGAAAAAATAAACTAAAAAAAGATTACAAATATAATTAAAAATTATATAAAATTTAGCAAAAAAAAAACATTAAATTAAATTTCTTAATTTTTTATGTGTTTGATAAAATTAATAAACAAAATAGTAAAAAATTAAAAATTAATTAAAATTTAAAAAATAGGTAAAAATTGAAAAATTTATTAATTAAAATAAAATATACTTAATAAAACTAGTTATGTTAGCTAGTAAGGAGAAAATTAACAAATAAAAAAATATCATTATACTTAAATTTAAATATTATAATTTTGTATTGATTATAAATTTTAAATATTTTCTTATTTAAATTAAGTTTTTATATTAAAAATAAATATAATAGTATTTTTAATTTATTCTTATATATATATTTCTATTAAAAAAGATTATATAAATAAATTTATAATTATTTTAATAATTATATATTATGATAAAAATAAAGTTTAATTATTTTATTTATTTATTTTAATATTTATGATATATTTTTAATAAAAATATTTAAATAAAGATTTTATAAATTAAATTTTTTATAAATAAATTTAAATAATTTCTATAGAAAGAGTGTTTATTTATCTTTAAAACTTTTATCAACAAAAATTAAATATTTTATTATAAATAAAAAATTATCAAAATATATATAAAATAAAAATGTAATAATAACTTTCAACTAAAACCTAAAATTTTAATTTAATATTAAAAAATACTAATTATTTCGTATAATTACCAAAACAATTATCATACTAAATAAAATTAAAATAATTTTAATTTTTTTAATTAATTAGTTTATCTTTCATCTATTTAACATATATTATGAAACATATTATTGATATGAAATACGATAAATAAAAATAATAAATTTATTAGTTACTTGAGACTATATCATTCACTGTTTGTCCACCATTCTAATATAGAATGATATTCTATTGTATTTAAATTCAAATGGAGCAACTGACTTTTTTTTGAACAATGATAAGTTGTTTCGTTATTTTATATTTTAAATGCATATCATAAATCAAAATATTTGAAATAAGCAAGTCTAAACACAATTGAATTTTTCTTTCATAAGCTAACAAATATATCGAAAAAGTAAAAAATACTCAAAAAGATAAATTACAAATAATTTGTATACCATCATTAAACAAATGTGATGTGAAAAAATTAAGCCTATATAACTATGCCGACGGGATCCAATACCAAACAAAGCTAACTCACAGCTTCGTCCCTTAACCAACTACAGATGTACATTCTTGAACATTTTTTTATCAACCTAAAATGTTAACAATTCAAAATTTATTTCATCAAAATCAAATCAACTTAATTTTAAATCAAACACAAACTAAATCATATACAAAAAAAGAGTTATATATATAATATCCATATAGACATATTTAATTTTATAATAATTAATTTTTAAAAATTATAAATATTAAATTAAAAGATTTAAATGGATGGATCAGGTCTATAGATATCATTATTTCCTCGAAAAAGAAATAAAAAAAAAAAACTATATCGGAGGAGCATAAAAGATTCAAACACCCGTGCCTGGTCTATGGCCAAACTTAGCAAACTAGTTTGCTACACCGTTTCCTTCACGATAAATATGGCACCAAACAACTCTTCCTCACTCGTGAGCTTTCTTTTTGATCTGATGAATCAGAGGAACACAATGGTGATGATCAGACATCCATACTCCAATAATTTGATGGTATCCTTCGACTCTGATTTAAACACTATCCATATATTTTACTGAAATGTACAGATATTAGCATCTAAATTGATATCTTAATTTGTATTTGTTATTTTTGTTATTCAGAACATATTTAATTCAATTTGTTTTAAACGTAGTTATTTTAAGTCTAAAATATTTTGAAAAATAAATTAAAACAGACATGCAAATGTGTTACATCACCCTCAATTATAATGACAAAAGTAATCAAGATCTAGTTTGCAAGCAATATATTGGAAGAATTGCACTCGCTATTTATCAAACTAAACATTTGAGGTGTCAATGCTTTTTTTTTCATGAGGCATTCGTTATATAAGCCATACAACACCGAAAGAGAAATTTGCGTGAATGTATGGCAAAAATATTTGTTGTTTGAGCATGGATGTGAATCAACAAATCCTCCTTAATCAAAAGGTTATTAATTATTGCATCTATTTTTGAGGTACCCTTACATTCAAACCACGGATTTCTCCTTCTGTCTAGTCCCCACCATTCACGAGCCATATACTCTTCCCTGCCGCACGTTTTGTCTCAATTCATTTTCTTCTCTCCAAACATTTGAACTCAATATATAATATCAGGCTTTATTTTTTATAAAAAATTATATTATCAATTAATTAATTTTTTATGGATATAATATATAAAATATTTATTATAAAAATTAATAAATTTGAATTAAATGAACTTAATGATTAAATTTAACAATATGTTTTAATTAAATTTCATGCCAACAAAAACCCAATTTTCTTATCCCATCTAAAATTATCTTCCCACTACAAATAATACTAAATAAAGAGATAAGTATTTTAAAATTAATAAAAAATAAATTATTAAAACCAAAACAAATCATCATAATTGATATGATGTATCAAAATTTAAAATTTAAAATTACATTTAAATTAAGACTAATTTACAATAATTTTGGAATTTAATTGATTTAAATAATAAAATATTTTTAATTGGATATAATATATCAAATTTAAAATTTAAATCAAACTAAAATTAGAAATAATATTTAAAAAATAATAAATAAAATTAACTATTCAATGAAAGAGAAGTCTCATTCAAAAATAAAAACTTAAATTTATAATATAAAAATAGATAAAAGTGAGACAAATAAATTTTAATTATTACTTTTTTATAAATATAAAACTCAAATATGAAATATCATGTGAGTTTTTCAACTAGCATGTGACTTTTAAGTAATTTTTAATTTTAATTTATTTTTTTTCGTTTTTATATATAAAATAGTCCTCTTGCTACACACATACCCTGATAGAGGATCACCCAAAAATTTCATCTAAAAGTTATATGCATATCTTTTAATATTTTATATAAAAAATAAAATATTACAATTCATTAATGTAATTATTCATTCTTATATAATAAATTTGAGTTATTATTGTTAGAACAAGGAATTATTATAATTTATTCTTTGTATATATTAATGTGTCATGCGTGACTATTCATGTATTAAGTATTTCACATTTATATATATATATATATATATATATATATATATATATATATACATATATATTGTTTTCGTTGATTTAAAACTTTGACCGGTTGATTGGATGAGTTAAATTAGAGACCGGTTTGGTTTGAACAAATTAAGAAGTTGGAGGAAGAAAAAATCAGGCAAAAATCGGTTTGAACTTGTTTAAAAAATTTTATTTTTGTTTTTTAATTTTAAAAATGTATTAATTCTAAATATTTTTTAAAATAAAGGTTCAAATATGAAATTAATATATGGATTTACATTACTTAATTATTTATTATGAATTTTATATATTTAAATTTGTACTACACAAATTTATATTTTAACATATATCATTTTTAATAATTGAATTTTATAATATATTTTTATGATTTATTCTTCAAGTTAAAAAATATCTCTTTAATTTATTTTTATATAATAAAATAAAGTTTTTATTCTTAACAATGGAGACTTCTTATTTGTTTGACAACAATCTAAACTTTAAAAAATTGTTGTGTACTGTACTAAAAACTAATTACATTAAAATATATTTAAATTTAGATTCTTTAAAATCAAATTAATATTTTATACGATGAAATATAATTATAACTATTGATTATCAGTTGATGAGAATTTATCTACTTTGTAATTTCTTATGCTCATATATTTTATTATACTTTTCGCTGTTAATATTTTAGCAACAGTGTGCCTTTTGTATGTTTGTATATATATAAGATAAAATTAATTTACACCGAATATCAAATTTTGTAAAATAATGTTTTTTTAGTAATGTTTTACAGGAAAGGATAATGTCACGTGATTTAATAATTAAATTAATAAAAAATATTTTTGATACAATAGTTATTAAATATATAATTTTATATAAATTATTAAAATTAAAATTTCATTATTTATTATATGATCAATTAAAAATATATATACGTATTTATTCTTTCAATTTCAATCATTTAAATTAGATCCAATAATATATATATTAATCTTCTAGTTTATCACAATAATCAAGTCTTTTCATTTAACTCCACACACGCACACACCTGTACGAGGGTATATTTATAATAAGAATAGTTCTATTTTAAGAATATAAAAAAATAAATTTAGATTATATGATTATATATAAATAATTAAAAATAAAATTAATTAATTAATAACTATATAATCATTTAAAAAATTATATATGTTTATTTTTTAATATTAATTATTTAAATAATAGTTTATATTTATTATTTGTATCTCTATAATAAATCGTGTGTATGTTTATAAGGAGAAATAAACTTACATTACTATAACATTAAAAAATATTTTTATAATTTTTTATTATTATATAAATCAACATAAAATATATTAAATTGTATGAGTTATATCATTTAAATTATTATTAAAATATTTTTATAGATAATTTTTTATAAATATAAATTTTTCAGAAAATAATTTTATAAAAGTTAAAATTTTTACTATTTATATTTTAAAATCATTAATAAAAAAATTATACTTATTTTTATATTATTTAATATTCTTTCGTTGAATAATATTTTTAAAAATTAATCATTGACTTAATATTTTTTATCATATAAATTCAACTAAAATTATTTATGCATATTAAAATTAATGTAATATAAATTTATATAAAATATAATATTTTAATTGTTCAATTTAAATAAAATTTGATCTAAATAATTTAAATAATATAGTTAAATTTATTAATTAAATTAATAAAAATTCTATTTTATATAAAATTATTGATAATATAAAAATTGTTATAACTTGAGAGTTTAAGTTGATATCTGTGTAACATGTATAATGAATCAAAACATATATATTATTATTTAACCAAACACCTTTGCTTGCTCAAATTGCTTACTTTCCTCACCATGCTTATGCTTCTTATGTTGCGGTTGGCCTATATCGCAATCAACCACCCAACTTATAAAATAAGACAACCCACCCTAGCTGCTTATCTGTTATTCGGCTTCAAACCATTATTTCAGATCCACCATATTTCTTCGTCTCGAATCCACCCTATGACCGCAATAATATAGCCATATTAAGAAGGAAAGAACAAAAGATGTATGGTTTAATAGTGTGAGATTTTGATAATTTATACGAAATTTTATGTTTCAATTTTATTATTTTATTTTATTGAAAAAGAATAAATATGTAGTTTAAGGTAATATTTGAATCCATTTTTTAAAATTTTTATTATTTTTTTAAAAAGAGAAGTTAGGTCAAATAACTTTTTAAGGAAAATAAGTTTTTAAAATGTATTTTCAAATGAAGAAAGCTTAATTTTTTTTAAAATGTTAAGTTTAAGAGTTTTTACTTTTTCTTTTTGATTTCAAATCCCAATTAATATTGAAGAACATAATATCTAAAAAAATTAACTTAAAATAACTTCTAAACTTAAAAAATATATAAAATTATTAAATAATTTTGACTTAATTTAATTTTTTCATTTTTTTAAAGTAGTTTTATAAATTCTAAAAGGTCATCGAGGCCTTGGAATTGGAACAAACAATGTTTGGTATGCATTTCATTGTAAGGCAATATTCAATTTTGGGTTTATATATGAAATAGAATAGTTTTATGTTATTGTCTCCCTTTCTACTATAAGTAAGTTCACGTTAAAGATGTGTAAAATTTTAAAATAATAAATAAAAATAGAATAATGCACCTTTTTGACAATGGAATTGAAATTGGAAGCCTTAGGATTTGAAATTAGATATTTCAATTAATTATCTTATAAGGTTGAACTGTAAATCTAATTTTATGAAATTAAAATCTAACTAGTTTTATGATATTTAATTTACAATCTAAAAATCATAATTCCAATTACCAAAGGTAATGAATTAGAAGTAATATTTCGCATTTCGTTATTCATATTTCAATATAAAATATTTTAACTTAATTTTGGAAACTAACATAAAAATTGATTTTTTAGCTTGACTTTCAGTTGTGAAATTAAGGTTACCTTCCTCCATTACTATATGCATCTCTCTCAAACTCAACATCATTCCCCGTCAGCAGTTCTATTCTACCTATCTTTACAACCATTATTTCTCAGCAAAAAAATAAAAAAATTGGTGACAAATCAACACGTAAGCCTCATCGTCTCTCGTATTTCTCTATAAAATCCGTTCTTGGAGTTCTTGAAGTATAAATGTATAATCTCTAGTTAAGTTCAATGTCTCTTTCTTCCTCCTTCAGCTTTCAAGCTCAATCATAGACTTCGTTTGCTTCTCCTTCACTTCACTCACAATCACCATTTTAATTTTCTTCATTTCTTCCTTATATTGCAATTCATCCTTCTAAATCGAAGTTTCCTTTCTACATCTTGAGTATTCTGAGTTCCTTTTACATTTGGTATTCTAAAAATGAAAAGACTGTGCAAGAGAGTGAATTCAGGGATGAAGCATGAAGAATAAAGAATTGTTTTACAAAGGATATATACTAGGACACAATTAGTTCGAGTAGTTGTAGGCTTGTAGCATTCATATAAGAATTCAGTTAGTCGGTTAGGATCACACTTATTACATGTGATGCATATGCATTTATTATGTGTAAGGAGATTTTCTCTTATATGAATAAGAATTTGTATGCATCAAGCTTTAAGACTTGGGAGTGCTGCAATAACATAATCCGGCTATTAAATTCTATCTGGTAATCAATAGCTCAAATCGTAATGTTTTTTAATAACGCCATTGATTTATAACATGATTTGAAAAAGAGATTTTTGCATGGAGACTTGATAAAGATTCCAAATAGCAACGAGAGATATAGAACTTTAGGCAAGGGGCATCTTCCATGACAAACTACTTTTCACTCAACTCAAGGCTCTCTATTACTCGAATAAAAAGTTCATGTGTCATCTGTGAGTTTGTTATAGGAAGAATGACTCAAATGTTTAAAGAGATTGACAGTCTCTATATACCTAGGGAGTGGTTCTGAGCATTTCCAGTTTCAACTTGTATATGATCTACTTTCGGATGCTGCACATTATTCGTTGTTGCTGTACACTGGACCTCCTCCTTCTGCTGGTTTGATTACTGTTAGCAACACCTTCCTTATTCATTGTAGTTCACTATCGTTGTTCAATACACTCGTATAAGGCATTGTGATTAGGAATGTTGGGTTAGATAAAACAGCAAAGAGAAGGAAGAAATGTTGAACATTAATTAGGAACTTTTCTAAAGGATATAAAATATATATATATATGCATTGTGTGTTATGAATGATGATTAGTTGTGTCATATATCTTTGGTATTTTTCATCTTTTATTTTCTTCATCTTGGCACCCGCTGTTTCAAAAACCTATCCCATTAAAAAATTAGTAATGCGAGAGTGTTGACGAAGGAAGAATTGCGAAGAAAAATTATAGGAAGGCTTTACCGTAAGTTTGAGGAAGTTGGGAGAAAAAATTTGTCATTGTTGAGTAACGGACACTCTTCGTGAATATTGGAGGAAGGCTTGAATTTTTATAAAAATGGATAATACAAGAAATTAAAATTATTAAATTAAAACAAAAATTTAAAATTTAAAGCTAATGATCAAAGCAAACAAGGAACTCTTGGTTTATGAAAACATATTCTGATTTTATTTTCTGTTTTATTTTTATAAATCAAAATATTATTTTATTTTTAGTTTTTAGTTTTTTAAAGTTTTGAATAGAAAATAATAAAAATAATCTTATTATTTTTATTATTTTATATATAAAAATTTCATAAATAAAATAAAAAATAAGGTGAGATTTTATAAATAAAAAAAAATATTTTTATAGACCAAACAGTTTTTAAAAAATATTTTATCGTTACTTTTAGAAATTTTAAATCTAGCTTTTAAAAAATCTATTATAATTTCTTTTCTGAAAAATTATAATGAGTTCATTTTTTTTTATATCAAACTTGTATAAAGTACTACATAATTGGAATCAAATTATTGTCACACGATGATAGAAAACAATTACTTGAAGATCAAGGACGAGAATAATCTAAACTTGCCCCTTTTAGAGAATGTTTAATCTTTCATGTGCTTAAATAAATCAAAGATATTATGTAAATTTTTCAGTCGTACAGGCACAGTATCGTTTGGGGGCCGGGGTAAAGCGTATAAATTATTTTATTTATAATGTATTTATCTTTTCATTTAGGATAAGTTTCGTATGACATTTTATACAGAGCTACGAACACGTGGAAGATGCCTTCATGGCATTAAAAGATACTGTGTGGGAAGGCAAAGTGATCACAATTTTTTATGAACATTTTATACATGATAAATTAAGTTAAAATAACGAAGTTTAATAAAATATTACTAAATATTTTTATTATTTTATGTTATTTTAATTTTTATTTATATTATTGTATAAAAAAATTAGAAAGAATTTATGTAATTGAAAGAGATATATAATATAATATTATTAGATAAATACAAAAAGTATGAAAAAAAAATATTAAATAAGATTTTATTAATTTTTTTAAAACTAATTAAAATTTATCCTTATATATTTTTAATTGTTCTACTAAAGTGAAAAAGTTAACCTCAAAGTTTTTATTAAAGTGACCTAATTTGTATCCCAACTAAATCATGAATTCGTCTTGGTTTCAAGATCATAAATTACTGGAGCATAGCAGTAACTGGATGCCTAATTCAGACAAAAAAGGCCGTCACAGAATTCCTTTGGGCACAGACTAATTGTATGTTTTCTGGCTTGTCCGTTTCGAACACTATTCCGTACCACCACTTTCACAAGTCTTCTTTATCAAATTATATATATATATATATATATATATATATATATATATTAAAAAATTTAGAATTTACTAGATCCTCAACTTATTTAGTTCATCTTTAATTTTTAATATAATATAAATTAGTTTTTATTTTAAAAATTATATAAATTAATCTGCAAATAATATAAAAACATATTTAAAAACATTAATTAAAAGTTGAATGCTAATATTTAGAAATTTTTTTATAAAAAATTAATTTAAAAAATTAAATAAGTTAAAAATTGAAATGCTAGTAAACTTAAAAATTTATAATGATATTAATTATTTAAAATTAATATAATATTTTAATTTAATAAAAATTAATTATATATTAACTATATCACTTTAAAATTTTAAAATTATAAAAATAAATATGAAAATAAACAATATATATTTATAAAATTTTACAAATAATTTTAGATACTAAGGATTATAATCTTTTTAAATTTTTATAAAAAAATTTAAAAAGTAACATTCTCTACTTTTTCAATAAATAAATGAATCCACTTGTCCAACTTATTTATGAGAGGTGTTATTTATCCTAAAAATATATTATTATAAACATAATAAAAATAAAGGAAAAGAATAAAAAGAAAAATATATGGGATATAATAGATAATATGATAAAAAATAAAAAATAATATATAAATTATTATATGAATCTGTAATACATTATTCATACACTAGATCTCAATATTCATTAATCAGTTAAACTCTCATCCCATGTTGAAAATTGGGTTAGAAACAATAGCTAAGTGGATTTTAGGATGAGGTGGCAAGTTAGTAACTGACTGGCTTAACAATTAAAATTAAAAGCATAATTAAACTCAAAGAAAAAAAAATTAACATAGAACTAGCAATTGATCCGATGGAAGATGTCTTACTCTACGGTACTGATCTCTTAGGATTGAAACAGAGTGCATCTGGGTTTGCTAGAATCATATATATATATCAAGTGATTATAACAGTAATAAAACTAAATCTAATACAGAATATTGTGACAGAACCATAAATTCATAAACAAATGAAATTTCGCACAAGAACGGAAGAAGGTAGCTGCATCCTAAGTTCCTAACTTCCGCAGGTTTTTACATTATATTATCTCCTTCTCGGACAGTGACTTTTTAGATAAGACAACGATATAAATCATATAATCTTGATGACAATGAATAAAAATTTCCTTCCTTGAGTATATTATACATTGCATAGATGGTCACGATTTTATCCGTGAACAAAGCAATTTTTGTCAACGGAAAACATAAGAATCAAGAAGTAAGAGGCAGAAGAAAACTTGAAGTGGTTCATAATTCTGTCTTTTTGTCCGATTTCAGTACATTTCAGTGATGAGAGAAAACCCAAAGTATTAAACCACAAAAGATGAGCACAACAGGTATGAGATGAATGGCTTTCTGTCCCTGTGGCTTACCTTGAAGAGACATTTCTTTCTTGGCAACGTTGGATACAGAGTGATGTATTGGCAAATCATGTGAATCTGCCATTTTAAGAGATGGGGAACCTAAACCTGTGGCTGAAATGTCAACCAGGAACTCACCGTACGCTCTTGAGATACTAGAATTCGAAGATCTATACATTTTTCAGAGGAATGAGACTATGTTAGGGGTTTATGAAAGCCTCCAAGATCTACCTTTGCTTTCAGAGCTTAAAAGGTTTTGTTTTCATTGTTACAATTTATAAATGAAGACTAACTAAAGTCAAATGGGAGAGGTAAGATGTGTTCTATAAGGCAACAATTTACATGTTGAAGCTTGGCCTAAAAGCAGCTTGTAGAGTAATTAAAGGCATTGCATGTGGAAGCACTTGGAAAGACATCAAAGGCCCCTTCCCAAGTCATAAGAGATGTTACGCAATCTTAAATCAGAATATGCCAATATTAGAGTGTCAATCAATTGGGTATAGGACGATGCATTGTATGATTGTAATTAGATAAGTTCATTTTCTTGGTAGGTGACCATAAATAAACCTTGCATCATTGTTTAAACTCAAGCATAAATTTGGTTTTCCAATTTATCATTCTTCAGTCAAGAAAATAAGTTACGGATAATGAAAAGCTAGAAAGCCAAACTAACTTGGAGTTATTAATTGTCTTTTCACTAATTCAAGGAGTTTAACAAATTGATTTCACTTCAGATTTTCAAAAATTCCCTGTAAGCTGTGCATCGCAAGTTCCAGCTCCGAGTGGCGAGTGCAACTTGGAAAATGTTTAATTACTCCCTCCTTGAGTTTGATTAACTTATTTATGAGATATAGATATTTTTTGAAATTTTAGTACAATTAATAAATTTAAAGTGAAATTTGGCTTTAGATAGAAATAAATTTAAAATATTATAATATTTTTTAAAAATTAATACAATGATTAATATTTTCTTACTTTTTATGTTTTAAATAAAAAGGTCTTCTAAATAAAAATGAGGAAATTTTTAAAAGTCAAATTATGGAATTTATCAGAAAAATTTAAAATTCAAATCATGAAACTTATCAGGCAAATATAATGTTGCCGAGGTAGCAATAACAATAATTTAAAATATTTAAGATATTTAAATTAGAAAAACTTCCGTCTTATTTATGTTATAAGTACACATATTTTTTTTAAAAAATTATTAAAATGTTCTTATTAAAAGTATACTCTAAAATTACTTAAAAGTATATTAATAAACCACCTGTAATTTCCTACTTCTAGGAATGTTTGGTAAAATGATTCTTAAACTACCATCTTCATAAATGCTTTTTTAATTATATTTTCTACTAAAATATCATTATGAAAGGAGATATAATCTAAAATTTGTATGAATGTGAAATTTTTTTAACTATATTTATTATAATATTTTCATAAAATCTTTGTTTAGAAATTATAATTTTCTAAACAATTTTCCAGAAACATAGTTTTTAAAATGAAAAAATTCAGTACACCAAATATCCCCTAAATTAATATTCAAATTATCGTGGTGGCTAGTTAAAAAGAACCATTTTTAATACATAAAGATATTATTGGAACAAGATTGATTAATACCCTATTAATATTTTAAAGTGATCAATAATTAAAACAAATGAAAGTGATCAAATGACATAAAATAAAATGGAGGAAGCGGTCTTCTCGGTTGTTTTCATAAAATAATATTTTGAAATTTTATACGGTTCTTATTATAAAATAATTTACAATTTTTATGAAAGATTTATCGATTTTTTTATATTTATATTTAATAAATAGAGGGGATAAAACTTTAAATTTAAATCAATAAAGATAAATATTGATAATAAAGTTAATGTCTATGATATTAAAATATGGTTAAAATTGATAAAGTATAATATTTTTAAAATAAAAAATTAATTATTTTTAATATTTTATTTTATATAATTTAGTTAAAATTGTTTCATAAAAATCAGAAAAAGTATTACTTCCTAGTTTTTTTATATATATTTTTTTGTTTTAATATATATTAAGAATATTACTTAATCAATGACTAATGACTAATTTAAAAGTAGAAGTTACTAAAGCATTTTATCTGTTATTGAAATATATGTTTTAGAATAAATTATATTGATATCTCTTATGTTTTGAAAAAATTTTACACAATATTTTTTATTTATATTTATATTTACACAAATTGAAGTGATATTGTTTGTTTATAACATTAAATTAATTTGCGAACATAAAATTACCCTCAACTTTAAATGTGTTGACATCAACGATTATTTTGTGAGATTAAAAGAATTCATCGCAATAAGTATGAGATGCAGCTAAGTTTAAAACAAAACATGGTGATTAAGCCATGCATTTCTCTGAGCTTGTTCACCTCTCTACAAAAAAAGGATTGTATCAAAATAAGATCCTTCAAATTCAAAGGCCTTAAAGCTGCAATTTCACATGCAACTAACCTTGTAGAAACATTGTAAGCTATGATAGCACATGGACTATACCCTACTAAGAAAACACTAGAGAAATTGCACTTTTTAATCCACCATTCACTCACCTTGTACTGATATAGCATTTGTTGTTTCATTCACATTAAGGCCTTTAACCCATCATCATAAGCCTCCGGGAAAGGGTTCTCCAGCATCAATAGATAGTTCATTGATATAATCAAACATCCCACTTGGCAGATAGCCTAGCAAGAAAATCATGGTAATTTGGAACATAAAAATTGAGCCCACTAGGGTAGGAGAATCAATAATGGTTGTTGTGGATTTTATTTGTTTTATGTTTGAGGCGCCTTTCCTTTTCTCTATCAGTGTCTCAAATTATATTCTTGATCAATTCTAGGTTAATAATCTAATTGTGGGACATCATAAAGATTGAAGATAAAGTATTTTGAAAAGGAAAAATTATTAAATGGTATATACATATCACATGTGTACATTTCTTTTATCTCTACTATTGCGTCAAATCTAAAAAAGTACAAGTGCAGCTAATTCCAAACAGTTAAAGGAACAAAAAAACAAAGGTATCATATAAAACTTCATTAACATATGGAAGATTTCAGTGTAATTTATCATATTTTTTATTAAAATAAAAAAACAAATCATTTTCTTGTTAAATATGTAAGATGATCAAATAAAACTTCATTCAAGATTTAAAATAGGTAAGATCCAAAGGAGGGCTATCCTCTGCCAATTCATCATTTCTCTTTCTCAAAAATGAAAATTGCCCAGAACTAATGCCATGCACCATGAGAATTTTGGACGGCATATGAGGAGGAATGGAGGGGTGGCAGGGCAGAAGAACGGACACATTTATCAATGTAAGGAGTAATCATCCGAAATTTTTTCAATGAAGGTTGCGCTGCTTCCACAACATTGTATTTTTCAATGATATTTTTATTTTATTAAAATATGAATTTTCTTACGAACTGTAATAATCATCCCTCGTTAATTACTTTAAGGATTAAGATTAGGAAGTGCAGCCTGCACTTTAGATGAGGCATTTTCCAAAATTTAGAACTTCTAATCACTTCTAAAAATTCAACAACAATAATAACAAGGCTTATTTATACCTTTAACTTTTGAGCTAAAACTTTTAATTCTGAAAATTAATATTATCTAATATTTTAATTTTTTATAACGTGAAAAACGATAAGGTTAAAATTTAGTATTTTATATAAACTATTTTAATCCTTAATCCTTTTGTATAAAATTAATTTTAATAAATTCAATGTTTTGATCTTTAATATTATGAAAAGTAAACTTATTTTTATGTTAATAACAATAAGGTAATTTAATCCTTAATGCTACAAGAAAAGAAAAAAATTAATCATCAACTCTAGTATTATCACCTGATTTGATCTTTTAATTTGATCCACATACATAAATTTGATCTTTAACTAATGGTTGTCAAATTTAATAGTTAAATTGACTGATTCAATCAGAATATTGAATCGATCAGTAGTATTAATTGTGGGTATTGAATATTGATGGTGGATGTCAAACTAAATTTACTGTTTTAACCTGGGATACCAATTTGACATTCCAAATTGACGTTTCACTCAATGCCATGGGATAAATCATTTGCTCGTCATATTGCGAGAAAGAACAAACAATTCATCCACTCCGAACTCATCCCATAAAAGGGAAATGATGAGTTGAAAAAATAATCGTGAAATGGTTGGGAACAAATATTAATTAATTCATATGCTTTTTTTTTCCTTTTTCATTGTTTTGTTAACCGTAATTTTCAGAAAAAATGAAATGTGGCCCACATCTTATTTATAAAAAGACAAAATTGAGATGCACTATATTAAGAATTTTTCATTAAAATTAAAATTTTATTTCAATAATTAATATTAAAAATTAATATCATTTACTAAAATAAAATTTTAATTTTAAATAAAAAATACCCCATCTTTAAATACTAAGCAGAAACCTAGAGCAGAAAAAAAGTATTAACTGAATAAACCAAGTTTATCAAATGTAAAACAGTCATTATCCAGATCACAGTTTAAAAAAAAATGAAGAGTTTTTTTCCCATAGAACGTTAAAAGGTAAAACCATTTTCATTATACTATGTACCGGCTGAATATTCTAGCATAGCATTGCATCACTTAGGGAATATAGCCAATGACACATTGCGCTGCATGGAAACAGAACCCATCTTGGCTTTTGTACGTCATCACATAGTAAATCTCTAAAAAAATTCAAGAAATGTTGTTTTTGTGATAATATTTTATTTTATTTTTATTTTTAATTATAAAATTATGTTTTTATTTTATTTATTATTTTTAAAATTTTATACAGGTGAAAGTAAAAATAAAAGATGCAAAAATTCTCTGTATAACCAGCATCTGATATATATTTGAATCTTGTAATTTTTACAGCAACAATTATATTGTGTACGTAATATTTTCACTTATCTTCCATTATATTTCCTTTTAACATTTTTTTCTTATTATAGCATAGTAGATATTATATTCTTTATTTTTTATATATACATTTATTCCATTTTCTGCATCCTAAAACTAGGATTATAATAATGATTTTTATTTTTATAATAAAAAATAATGAGTGATACAAAGTTTAAATGAGAAGGAGGACATTCCCATAAGTGTAAATAAGATATTACAATATTTATTGTCCATCCTTGTTAAAGAAAAAAATGTCATTTCACATCTTAATTATACAAATAAAACAATTAAATACCCAATAAGTGATACCCTTTTTACCAACAAACTTGAAGGAAAAATCTCACAATAACACTATGGCATGATTACGAAGACAAAGATATTACATGTCAACATTAGAAAATTAAGATTCTTCAATTTTAAGATGAGTGAGATGAGAAGATTAATTCATTATAATTTATGACTATCAAGTTTTAAAAGTGTAAATGTAATTTTATTTTTCTTTTAAAAAAACTAACATATAAGATTCATGAGAACATGAAACTAATAGGATAGTAAATTATTCATAGTTATATCCATCTCCATATATTTATGTGGGTAAGTAATCATATAATTTAATAATTTTTTATAAAATATAAAAAATTATCAATTTAATCATTAATTTAAATTTTTATCAAATTATCATATTTATAAAAATTTATATAAAATAAAAATTAATATATATTTCACTACATGATTTTATTTTAATATATAATATATTATTTAAATATATATATATATATATATATCAATTATTAAATAATATACTTGCAAATATATAAATTATTTAAAATTTAATTCATATATCATAAATGTAGTATCATATAATTTAATAAATTATATATTTTATAAGAAGTTATTAAATTAGTATGGATATTAAACTTAATATATATATATATATATATATATATATATATAACCTCGTATGGTTAATTTATGTGATGGGTGATAATTAATTACATTTTTCTTTACCATGAGTGATGGTTACTTACTTAATTTGACTCCAATCCAAATACATACTAACTTGCTTTTTATACTAAAGGGCCGCGTTCAAGCTGCCATAGTCACACCCATTTGATGCGAAGAATGACTGTAATTTTAACTGGACCATCCATTTGACATGTTAATAAAATTAAATTTGGAAAATATTAATCATACATGTATTGAAAGAAAAAAAATATATGATACGTAACTTAATGTATTAGAAAAACATAAAAATATATTAAAATAAAAATATTATAAACATATATAATAATTATAATGATATATGTTTTTCTTTCACTATCTCAACTTTCAACTTTCCCTCGAGCATTAATTCCTCTCTCCGGTCTCCGGCCGTTATCACCAACTTGTCCTGGACATGGGGACTATTTAAGCATCTATGCTTCACGTTTTGGTTAAAATTAATACACCTAAACTATTTTTATTTATTTTTTGTTTACAGAAAATATTTTAAAGTTTAGATATTCAAGACCTAATTAGAAAATTTATGTTCGGACTCTATATTTATGTGTCAGCATTACCATTTTTCTTTAGTTCATGTTAGAATTTCCTCCTTTCAAAATTCTACAAATTGTAATCACATTATTTTTTTATGATAAACCATATAATACAGTCATCATAAATCATTAGATTTTTGTACATATTTATCGTAAAAATAAATAACGTGAATTGCCTTGTTTCTTTAAATTGATCTATCGTGAAATAACATTTGAAATTATTTCATCAAAATTGGATGCGCTAGCTTTATGCAATTTTTTATTTATTTATTTTTAAAGCAGAATCCCCACTCATGTAATATGAGAGTGCTTATCCATTTACGTTAAAAGAAAAGACAAAAACTAACAGCAGTGTTTTAAATTGTTTTTTGTTGATTTTCGATCAAAATTAAAATTTAATCTCCCAACTAACGCAATAAAAACAATATAAATGGAATTTCACACTAATTAGCAAGATAAAATATCAATTATAATTAGAAAAACAACACCAAACATATTTATGAAACTACACCTAAATTTTCTTAAAGAGAGTGAGAGAGATGGGTTCCCCTCCGGAATTATGAAGGAAGTTCTTAATTGTTGACCAAATTATAGGTGAAGAAGTTATACTCATTCCCCTTTGTCTCTATATATTGATTGATTGAACATTGGATTTGGAGAACTCAATTGTTGACCAAATCAAAGCCCGCGTTAGACAGAACGATTCTCTCCTCTGAGGACAGCCACTCTTCGGTCTCTGCCCTCAAGTGTGACTTATATTGCTTTTAAATTTCTTGGTTACTTCGAATCTACTTAAATAAATGTTAAAACTACCCAACATCTCAGCTTTTTTGCTGTTTTGAACATTAAAGGAAAAATAATGGTCCCCATCATTAAAATTAATTAAATTTTCAAACGCAAGTTACACCTTTTTTTCCCCTACAAATCATAAACAAAACTAAACTACTCAACCTTGGTTTTGTCAAATTAGAAAGCTAGAAGCATAAAGAGGGTCTTCACTCTTTTGCCTTTTGCTTACTTCTTCATCTAAAAAAACAAGGAAAAAAAATGAAGTTGTGATGGAGGACAGAAAAGCAAACACAATCGCTGTTATATCGGTGCTTACACTGATCATTGTGGTAATCGTTGCACGTGTGTCCTTGAAGCTCTCAAGGGCTTTCTTTCTCATTTGTGGCGCTGCTATTGCAGTGATTCTGGCAGTGTTTTCTTGTGTGCTCATAAGGCATCGTTACCACAAAAGAAGGAGGTTGTTGGAGTTACAGTTGAGGTCAGAAGGAAAAGAGCTTCGAATAGAGTACAGCTTTTTAAGGAAAGTTGCGGGTGTTCCAACCAAATTTCGATTCAAGGAGCTTGAGGAAGCAACGGATGGTTTTCAAGCTTTGATAGGAAGAGGGTCCTCTGCTTGTGTTTTCAAAGGCATTCTAAGTGATGGTACTTCAGTTGCTGTGAAACGAATAGATGGAGAGGAGCGTGGAGAGAAGGAGTTTAGATCAGAAGTTGCAGCTATTGCTAGCGTGCAACATGTGAACCTTGTGCGTTTATTTGGCTATTGCAATGCTCCTACTGCTCCTAGGTACCTTGTTTATGAGTATATTCCAAATGGGTCTTTGGATTGTTGGATCTTTCCTAAAAAGGAAACTAATGGACGCCGTGGTGGGTGTTTGCCTTGGAATTTGAGGTATGGAGTTGCCATTGATGTTGCTAAAGGGTTGTCTTACCTTCACCATGATTGCAGATCAAGGGTTTTACACCTTGATGTGAAGCCAGAGAATATACTTTTGGATGAGGATTATAAAGCGCTTGTTTCAGATTTTGGTTTATCAACACTTGTTGGCAAGGATGTGAGTCAAGTTATGACAACAATAAGGGGAACAAGAGGGTACTTGGCCCCTGAATGGCTCTTGGAAAGAGGGGTTTCGGAGAAAACTGACATCTATAGTTATGGGATGGTTTTATTGGAGATAATTGGAGGGAGAAGAAATGTGTCAAGGGTGGAAGATCCAAGGGACAAGTCTAAGAAAAAATGGGAGTTTTTTCCAAAGATTGTTAACGAGAAAGTGAGGAAAGGGAAATTTATGGAAATTTTGGACCATAGGCTAGTGGAGGGTGGGGGTGTTGATGAGAGTGAGGTGATTAGATTGGTGTATATTGCTTTGTGGTGCATACAAGAGAAGCCAAGGTTGAGGCCTAGCATGGCACAAGTGGTGGATATGCTTGAAGGGCGTGTGAGGGTGGATGAACCCCCTGGGTCAAGAATGATTCTTGTTGATTTATTGTCTGTAGATGAAGACCCTCAAGATCATAATAATCTTGCAAGGTTATTGACCTCTATGTCAAGCCATGTCGATTGTACATCTACCTACTCATTAGGAACCACTGTTCTATCTGGCAGATAGCTCTATTCTTTCTCTTTCTCTTTCTCTTTGGGGATTCAAGGTCCTAAGACAGTTGAATCACCTTCAGACTTCTTCCCTTTACTATTTTTGGTTCTCATTAGTCATTACTTAAGTTTCTTCAATTGTATAAATTGGAACTTAGTTCTAAAACTTTCGGGGAAGAAATTATACATATAGTTTATCTTTTCTTCATTATCATCTTTTATTTTTGGGTCTTCTTCCAAACATCGCCTGCTACTATGAAATGCCATGTTATTCTGTAAATGATTTAGAGGTTCCATTTGACTAAATATTTTGTTGACGTTGTCTTAAATTTTTTATATATATCAGTCTTTTCTAGCAAAGATAATACAGTAGAAATAAGCAGAACCAGTCTTTCTTTGCAAATATAATACAAGTAAAATCAATAAAGAAAAAGGTATACGAATTAAGGAGACATTGTCAAACTTAAGACTTTCGAAAAAAATAATTTAGGTAACGATTGATTTTACAAAATATTTTTTTATTTTTATTTACAAAAATATCATCTTATTTAATTTTAAATTTTTATACTAAAAATAAAAAAATTATTTTACTAGTTTCTGTATAAAATATTAAAAATAGAAAATCTTTTCATAAGCCAAGCATCATCTTAACTATCCAAAAATTTGAACTTTTTTTCTCCAACAATTTTTTAGTTTTAATCTTGGTATATTTTAAATTTTTTAAAGATAATCTCTATATTATTTAATGATAATGTTAAATATCAATAAATATCACATCAACGAGTACTTTAAAATAATATATAATATAATATATCTAATTTCATAACATTATTAGTAGCATTAAAATTTTTTTTTGAAATAATAAAATTTATATAGAATAATCATTTTTAATAGTAAAATTATAAAAAAATATATAAAATTATTTATATTAATTGAATTTCTATTTAAAATAATCAACGGTAAAAATAAAATAAAAAATTAACTAAAAAATAAACTAATAACTTTTAGTCATAAATTTCAAGATTTTGTTTATCTTAAATAGATTATTTTATTTATAAAAATAATTAAAAACAAAAAACTAATTTTTTTATAATTTCCAAACAAAATTTAATAATACCTTTCATAATTTTTTTAAATAATCATCAAAATTCATCATTCTCAATCACATACGGAGTCTGAGCTGAGGCCGTGGACGTTTAATGCTTCGCAAGTATTACTTATCAAAAGTTCAAGGACGTTTCGGCTAAGCAGAGTCAAGGTTTTCTACGAGAGAATAAAGATAATTTCATAACCACTAACTATGCTCTCATGTTTCTTTCAAAGGATGAATAATTTGTCATAACTCACACCGGAAAATAAATTTTCAGGTTGGAGGGGTACTGTATTTTAGACTGCTACATATCAAATGATATTCATCTATTTATGCTCACAGAATGAAATCTACACTGATGTATTTCTTAAACTGTTGCTAGAAACAATGCGAAATAGAGAAGATCCAATCTTGATATGGATTCAATACTTGTGCTATATTTGACTTTCATCATATACACCACCTGATTAAGCAGTATCACAGATTTAGCAACTGGCTCTACCTACGGTCAACTAATGGATAACATGCACCATCAAACTTCAGCTTCCTGGGATACATCCAATAGGATCGGACTAATTTGTATGATTTTAAACCAAATATAATAACTAAAACAAACCATCAATTCACAATGCAATTATTTTCAATCAGAAAAACCCAACAAATAGTAACTTGTTACATTTAAGTTCTTGCGAAAATAATGATCACAAATGATATTCAACTTATTGTAGCACAATTATAGTTTGTGTACCAGTCTGGTCTAATGGTTTGCATTACAATGCTACCATTGTGACTCAGGTTCACGACTGGGGCATTCCTCAATTCAATAACAAAAAAAGGTACCATTATAGGTTCCTAAATATAAAATATCTCACATTTAATTATATCTATAAGCAATAAGTGAATACCATATTGAAATTAGACATCTATCGATTCATATGTTGCAAACATCCTTCAACAGAAAATCATAAGGGCCCAAAAATGCCCACCCGAGTTCCTCATGTCACCTCTTTCCTCCGAAGATTGAGAGGCCATTGCTATTCAGTCCCCACCCTTATAACAGAAATTTCCAGAAAGAATAGAAGTTTTCTGATCCAGTCATGCTTACAGAGGTAATTTCTTTTACTGTTGTGCTGGAAAATAAACTTCATTAAAACAACTTTAAACACTCATCTAGTACAAACTGGAAGATGTTTTTTACATTAAGTCCTCAAACAAACTGGCTTATCTACTCACAGAATAAATTTAATTTCAAACGTGGATGTCTTATGTCATTTACAATTTTACATGACAAAGACTTGTGAGCCCCAGCACTCCCTAAACATCCCACCCCCCTAGAAAAGTACACGCAAACAAACAATCCTCGGGCGAAAACCTTTATACACAAACAAGACAGCACTAGATACAGTTTGGATCTTCGGTTACAATGAATGAACCAAAGAGAAGGCAGAAAACCATGGAAGAATAAGAAAATTTTGGGAAAAAAGAATCACTGCAAATTAAATGGACAAATATTCAAACGAAGATGGCTTGTGCTATCCAAATATCTTCTCACCTCAAAGACACTACATTCATTTTACTTGGGCCTCTTTAACAAAAGTAACATCCTCAGTAGCAGAAGATGGTGAAAGAAGGTGCTTTTCTTGCTCATCATCTAGTTCTGTTGACCCACGGGGTGTGCCAGTGGCAGTTGAAAGAGATTCAACAAATTCATCTTCTGCAAACAATCACCAAAAAAGACAACAAAAAAGATTGCATATTAGTATGCATCTGAATACGCTGATTGGGCAAAAAAAGGAACTAGAAATATACACACCCGAGCATTCATGGTATTCAGGCAGCTGTTTAACACTTGTTACTTGAAGACTTTCAGGAAGTAGACAGCTGCATAAACCTCCTGCAATTTTGACCAAAAGGATGAACTTAGGATTATGCTCATCGTAATTTTACTATAATTATGTCTGCATAGTATGCACGAATAGGGATGATACAACATAAAATGTATAGAGCAAAACTACAAGAGAGAAATAAATGCATTGGATTTGATCCATCAACCAAAATGATGATCATCACATGTGAAGACATTATAAACGAAGTTATCCACCCAAAAACAACTGATGTTTGATATTTTCCAAGAAAGTAATTTTCTTCGCCAAGCCTAAATAAGCTGATGGACAAAACATACTATAAGTTTAAATTTTCTTTGCCAACCAAAATGACTTTAAAGTTTAAACATTGACAAAACATTCTATTTTCAAGACTTCGACAATTAACTTGAACTCAGTTCAAATATTATGTAATTACATACTATAATAATTCTATTTTTGTGATACATAATAGAGCCTATAACTTAATGGTTCAAGAGAAAGCCTTTTCTTTCCTTATATATTTCAAGTATGTTTTCAGAAAAGTTTGAGCCCTACAATGGTCCTAAAATTCATAACAGGTTGGGTAGATAGAAGCTTGATGTTCATAAAGAGATGGAGACAAAGCTGAAAGCAACTATCATCTAGCTCGTAATAAGAATTCAGAAGATAAATATGGAGTAAACATATGCATCACGATGTGAAAAATAAGTTTATAAGAGATTCCATTATATTGTTTTACCTAGCTTAGCAAGCCGATTCACCCAACCTGGGATTTGTTTCCCAGTCAATCTATACGAGACATCATCTGTAAAATGATTGCAGTTCTTAGATATAAGGTGATAGGTATCCCCATGATACTCGGAAGCCATGTTTTCAATAAATGTCCGGAACTCAGAAGGATTCATATTGGTTTGACCCAAAGTGATGGAACATCTAAATATGAATCCAGGGCACTTCCTTGGTTCTACTTCAAAAACTCCACTAGCTGGGAAGTCATGGGCTCCAAATCCATACTCCTTACCGTGCACTATTTGGGAATAAAAGAAACAAAGCAAGAAAGACAACAGTAACACATCAGCATCAATCACAAGAGTAAGACATTTTCTGGAGGCACAGCATCTTCAGAACAATTCTGACAAAATAATAGTTGTTTCCAAACAATAATACAAAAAGTGACATGTTTATCACAACTCAAAAGCCATAAAAATAGTACATGAAATGGGTAAAATTTAATAAGTTTAAATATGCTAATTTTCATTTTTATATATTTTAATTGAATGCTGGTTCTCAATCAATCAGGAAAACCACCTTTAGACGCATGAAACCTCACTCACACACTCAACATATAAAAAGATGGCTTTTGAAGAACCCAAAGGTGTTAAATATGTTATGATTTTGATGATAACAAGGTGTCAGTGTTGCAACTTGCAACTGAAGATATATACATGTCAACTTATGCTTGAAAATGGGATTGTAGATTTTATTGTGATGTAATGCTTGTAGCCAACCTATCTATGTCATGTATTGTTGTATTATAAAGCTAAAAATCCTTCGTAAATGTTATAATACACTTTGGAATAATTGGAGTTGCCTTGTGTAAAGTCTTATAAACACAAAAAAGTGGATTGGGAATTGGGAATTGTGAAAGCCAAACATGAAGAAGATAGCAAAATATAAATGTCAAACCAAAGAGCAAGGAAGTTTGACACTTAGGCAAATATTTTAAGAGGACTGTAAAAAGATCTGTTGGTGGGTTATTTAATGGGATTCTCAGCATTAAATGAGCTCCAACCAACAAACTGGAGGCGTTCTGAATATACAAAAAGCACCACCCACAAGCATGAGATTTAATAAATTGATCTGCATTCAATAGATTTTTAGTTTTATAACTTGTTATCTTCACTTCACCTGTAAAACCGTTCACCTTAATGTGGTTACAACTGTAACCGTTGGAGTGTGAGACACTCAGAATCTTGAACCTATGGTTCTGTTTTTTCACATGAAGATAAGAGCTTCCTTTGGCCTTTGGGTTTTTGTAGCAAAACCAAAGGGTATGTTGTCTATAAGTTAGAATAGGGCTTGAGCACAGTAGCCATTGCTGGCATGTCATAATATTGATTGATTATGATGAAAAAACCACAAGTTTAGTAGGATAGAGGATGCAGGACTATATATCATGGCATCACCTTCTCTACTCCAAACTATTCTGCTGTCTTACTCAAGTGGTTTTATTTTACACTTGTACATGTATATGATGTAATGCCTTTTTTATTTAGTTTACATTCATAGACTTGACAAGTTAATTTTTCCCTCTTTACACAGTTTGCTCTCTGATTCATAAGCCAAACCATTTACAAACTAGCAAGAGTGCGTTTGGCTATTGCTAGCACAAATTCCCAAGCATACAAATGGTAAAATAATACTAGTTGCTTCTAGACAAACATATGCTGAGTTCCAAGTATTGGCATCAAGAATAATTATTATTCAGTAACTCAAGCTTATACACTTGTCTTTCCTCCTGCATAGATTAGGAATCTTCCTAAAGCAATATAATGATGGAAAAAATAAAATAATAATAATGATAATAATAATAATAATAATAATAATAATAAAAAAAAGCTGTACACAGATCGGATCAGGCATAAAAACTAGTTCAAAATGTTGAAGCAATGAAAGAGATAGAAGATGATGGAACCTTCAATGCCGGAGTGAAAGATGCCAAATCCAAACCAATACATGTAATTATTGATAGGGGTGAGATCGTAGACATTCAAGACCACAAGTGTGTTGGTTTTGTTATTGTTGTGTTCGTCGTCGCATTGCGAATGGGAATTGGAGTTAGAGGCTCCCATTATAAAATAGAATTATGGAACAAAAAGAGCAAACTTACAAATGAAATCACCAAAAGAGGAAAGGGAAAAGAGTTTCCATGGACATGGAGGAAGAAATGAGCCTCACACAATACAGATCCATCTCATGTCCATGCCCCACACACAGACACAGACCGCAACCTTAACAAAACCTTTTAGACTTTGAGAATTGAGATTGATTGAGAGAAGGTGTTACTTTTGAGGAGTTAAAACAACGGATTTCGCTCTCTGTTATTTTGCGACAAAGTTTGATTCGAGTTCTACCTCTTTGCCTATTTTTATTCGCTACAAGACAACTTAGCTTCCTGTCCCCAACTACTTTCTGAAAAAAAATAAAAATAAATAAATAATAATAATAACATAATTTAAAATTTTGGACAGAATTTTATTTAACAAGTCATAGTTTAGTCCATAAGGAAAGCTATATATAGCGGACTTACATTCTTTCAATTTGTTTCACAATTATGTGTCAAAGTGAAGTCCATAATCTGGTACGGAATGTGATAGGGTAGGAGTATCCTTGTACTCTCTAATAAAAATTATTTATTTGCAGATAATAAAAATACGGGCTGTGATTTAAACATTAAGGACTTCATTCTGTTATCCACTGCTCTTCCTTTACTTTTTGAAACACCGATCCCAAATTTTAAATAGTTAGAATCTGTTCAATTCTTCACTTTCCTTTTCTTCTTTTCTTCTTTTCCTTTTTTATCTTTAGTCATGAATTCCCCTACCTTTCATTATGATTACATAACATTATAATTGGGATCCCCATCGTGACCAAACAAAATTTGTCATATATATATCAAATAGAATAATTGTAAATTACTTCTTACTCCCTTTGGTTATATTATAAGACACTTCTAATTAATTTATATAATAAAAAATTTAGTTAAGTTTAGTTAATGGTTCAAAAATTATAGTTTCTCTTGTCTTTTTTAAAGATCTTTTTAAAATATTTTCTCATCCTTGATATAAATTTTTTATAAAATTTTAACATTTATTATGCTTTTATATTTTTCCTTCATAATTTCAATAACTTTACAGGGACACTAAAAATAATCAATGTTGTCACATTTTTTTAAGACGAGTGATTTGGTACAAAATATCGTATACGAAAACTGGATGAAGTGTGACTTTTCAACATTTTTCTTATTTAATAATTCAACCATTCTTTTAATTTTCTCTCCACTTAAATTTCTTCCTCCAATTAGAATCGCCACTGCAAATGGAAAAATGAAAAAGAATGTTGACAAATGTAAATTAATTAAATATAATTTATTAAATAAGAGTAAGCTTAAAAAATATTTAATACTTTATTAATTTTTTAAAATAACTTATATTAAGGGATATCAAAAAAATTACAAAATAAGACTTATAATAAAGATGAAAGGGGACTTCGAAATATTTTTCATTTTAGTAAAATATTTTTTTAAAGTGACTGTTATTTTAGAATTTTAATAAAGTATTGATTATTTTATTTTTCAAATCTACCTCTAATTCTTTTTTTAAGAATAACGTTTCTTTTTTCATGGAATAATTAATTAATAAAAATAATTTATTCAATTTATTCAATTATTTAATCTTATTTTTGGATGAATGATTTAAATATTTTTAAAAATTTAAATATTTTTATTTTTAAAATATTTTATTTAGATGAAAATATTTAAACTTTTTATATTTTAACTTTTTTGTTGGATAGATGATTTTGCATTTTTTAAATTTTAAATTTTTATTTAAATTAAGTAATTTAAATTTTATTATATATAAAATTTTATTTTAAATATTTTTAAAAATATAAAAATAATATTAATAAATAAAAAATATTTAAAATAACATAACATAAAGGTAAAGTTTAAAATTTCACCTATTTTGATGGAATTTTAAATTCTTCCATTTTGTCTTATTAAATTTTTTTAAAAAAAATTATAATTTTAAATATTTTATTAAAAATTATCCAAACAAGTTATTTTAAATTTTTAAAAAAATTACATTTCTATTTTAAAATCCTTCTTAAATTATTTATTTTCCAAAGTTATTTTTATAAAGGCTAACTAATTTATAACAACCAATTAAAATAAATAGTTAAAATAATTTAATATTGTTGACTTTAACTTCATTATCAACATTTATTCTTATTAATTCTGATTTAAATCCTCACAACTTCAATTATTAAAAACTAAGAAAAAAAGTAGATGCTTCATAAAAGTTATAGAATACCTTAAAAAACTATTAAAGCCTTTTAAAAACTTATTAAAAAATCAGAAAAAAATAATACATTTCTTAATTCTGCTAAAAGAACTCTTAAACAAAATCATTTTAAAAATAGAGGGAGTAAGCTTTAGGAGCCGTAAATTTTTTTATATATATTTAACACTAAATGAAACTTTACTGACTAAGCTTTAGGAGTCGTGGGATATAAAACGTCCTAGACTACCGCCGTACTAATAATTGACCATATTTTCGTTCCAAGTAATAGTTTATATCTATCGACTGCTACCAGGTTGTTAGACATCAAAATTATAGAAGCATAATACCTAATTTATTTTATTTATCTAAAAAATTAAAAATTGGAATTTTACAAAAATTTTGAACTTTTTTGCAAATAAGTGATAAAAAGAGAAAAAACAATATTTTGATCAAATAAGTAATATAATATAAAGATAGAAAGAGATAGAGAAAAAAAAGTGTCATATAAACTATATAAATATTGTATCTCAAAAACATCCAACATATTTTTTTTATTCTAATTAAAAAACAGACAAACAAACAAACACTTAAATTCCATTCAAATACTCTACCAAGCCACTGAATATTAACATAATCTACCCCTAGCTCAAATTTAATAAGCCAGGCTCTAAATAAAGAAAAGAATGGGCACAACAACGGTAAATTTTATTTCAAGCTCAATTGTTCAGAATCCTGGGGAAATTGAAGCAAAGATGGGGGAAGGCTAAAATGTTAAATATACTGATAATGGGATCCTCAACGAATAACATTTTTCTCATTCTTTGACAATCAGCAATGTAAAACCCAGAACTGTTGGACACTCAATAGGGCAGATTGGAAGATCCAAACCCAACGTCCCCTTTCTCCTTCTGTTCCACCTGTTACCTGTAACAAACACAAGTGCTTAATAATTCTCAACACCTAGTGATTGTCATCTGAAAAGGCAGCCAAGTAGAAAGATGAGAGAGAGCACCCACTTGGGAACATTAACAATAAAGTAAAATTGACACATTTGATTTTCCAAGTCATGGCTGATCTTCAGGTGATATCCGTCTCCGGACTCGCCGCCTTCTACTATCAGACCCTCCGTCTGAAGACTCGTTTGCATCATCTCTAGAAGCAGATCCAGATTCCCCCTCATAGTTTTCCCCCCAGAGTCTAGTTGGTCTCCTTATTCGCATTTGAAGTCTGGTTCCTGTTGTACCCCTAGACACAGATGCAGGTTGAAGAATGAGGAAAAACACAGCCAGCAAACCACCATCATCCATGGGAATGCCATCATCAACCCTGTTTTCCCCAAATGATGTTTGAAGTGTGCTAAGCAGGTCGCCAAGATCCCTCTGCCGCTCCAGCCTCCTCCAGTTACGCTGCCGCTCTGGGTCTACCACAGATGGGCGCTCAAGAGGATGTTCTATCCTTGCATGCTTTCTGAGATCTGTATATGTGCCACTAAAGTTGCAAGTCTCACAAGAACAGCTCCTAGATTTTTCATTCATGAAATGACGAGCAGCCTCCACTACTTTCCACTCTTTTATTTGCCCTCTACATAGAGGGCACACTAGCTTTGATTTTGCTTCATTCTCACAGGATAAGGGTTGCATTGTAACCAATCCCTCACTTCTTTCTTCTTGTATATCGGTGGTACTTTGGACATGAGACAAGTTGGTGTTAGAAATTTGACTTTCTACTTGAGGAACTGTTGATGGAGTTTCTGCAAATGACTTGCAGAACTGATCAAGACAGTTTGAGTGGCGATAGCTAGTGTCGCACATGAAAGGGCGGCACCCCTTCTCATGGGATGAACATATGAGGAGAACTGCATTGTGAGGGTGCTCCATGCAGACTGGACACCTAGCTTCTTCCCATTCTTTAACATTTTCCTCGGACTCTACAGGACTTTTAGGAGCAGATCTTCCAACATGACTAGAGCTGCTTGAATAGGGGGATGCTCTGCTACCATCATGTGACAAGGACCTATCTCTTCTCTCCTTTGGCATTTTGAATTTTCAATACTTTTTAAAGCACGTAAGTTCCAGCACCCAAGGAACAGCTGAAGGAACTGGAAGCTACATACAGAGATAGCATCAACAGGAGATATTCAGCAAAACTGAAGTTGGCATCAATAGGGTAAAGCTGATGTCAAACACATCCCACATCAATGCAAAATATAGACCAGTAATGAGCCATCAAATAGCAAAACAACAGAACCTAAAAGACATTTAGCACGCTGTGCATAATCATTCAACATTAACAAATTTCATTTCCAAAACTCTATGTAATGGCCCAAATTGTCTACATAAATTGTCATGACCCAAATTTGGCATTCATGATCAACTAGAATTAGTACATCTTACTAATTCCAAAGCTTATCATTTCCTCCTAATTTACAAGTTAATTCATTTTCTTTTCCAAAACATGGAAATAATCCTTTATGAATAATAATCTTCCAAAACAAAATGTTATTATCAAAGTTCATAAATATTCAAAATATATGATTTAACAAATCAAATACAATGTTTACAAATGAAGTTAAGAGACGACACAACATTCTTCACATCCATATTTTTTTATATAAAATAATATCTTGACAGCAAAATATTTGTGGGCGTTACTTCCGTTTCGCTTGATCATTTGCTGTAACTAAAGGAATATAGGAAAGGGGTGGGTCTATAAGACCCAATGAGGTCATCACAAATACAGACATACATATACACATGTAAACATTCAAATAATAATTCACTCTCATATTTTCTCATAACACCCATTTCTTTCTTAATTTTTATTGAAGTAAAAGCTCTACAATCTCATTATAACTTGGCCAAAAAAATCCAAAACATCAATAAATCCAGTATTGCATATATTCCAAAACAGGTTATGCAAGAAAAAGAAAAAAAAACTATATAAGTCCAGGCTAGAGATTGATATCAACCCATCAAAGCATAACATGCACATTACAACCCAGGGTTCATTCCCTCAATAATTTCACAAGACCGTCAAAGGGTTTGGTTAACCCAATGTTTTATCAAAAGATCCGCTTATCCATTCATAAGAATGCCAAAGGGTGTTTTCACCCAATAATTTCACAAGAACATCAAAGGATCACTTAACCCAATGTTTTGTCAAAGGATCTGCTCACACATTAATTTTACAAGAATGCCAAAGGGTGTGTTCACCCAATGGTTTTCTAAGGGATCAGTTTACTCATCAATACAAGCATGTCAAAGCATCCATTCACCCAATAGTTGCTAAAGGATATATCCACCCAATAGAGTGAATAAATATATTATCTGCATATAGGTTGTTTATTCTCTTCCCTTCTGAAAAAGCAGATGTTCCAACATAGAACCCATCAAATACTGCATTCAAACAAATCTCAGTTGTAAGAGACCAAGTGCCTAATTACGGGATAAAAGTGTACAAAAGGAAAGGCTCAGGGGTAGGTGAGGAATTCAAGTTAGAGTATTCAAAACAATTATTTTGTTAAGTGGAACATGAAGGAGGCATGAGGTGTGAGCCTTGTGACAGTGAGTGGAAAGGGGTTATTTGTTGGATGTGAGAAGAAAAGGGGTATTGGAATTTGGGCTGATTTTGGAGCATTTGTCAATTTTCTTTTCACAATGCGTATAATTTTCTGTTCTATTCTCATTTCTATTTGTGGTATCTTGCATCAGTCAACCACAAATCAATATCATATTTCAACACTTTCATATATATATTTCTCTGCTCCATTACTACAACCAAAACTTGGCATGCACACCATTCTCAATACAAATTGAATAAAGAACTAAGCTTTTTCCCCATCAAAGATTACATTGTGTGGGTTTTAAAAGGCTGACGAATCAACACATCTTAAGATATGTAAATTTAAGTAATTGCATTAAAACTGAAAGCTCAACTAAACTAATCATCTTTTCTTCAGAACAGGGATTGACTGACAATGAAATAATGTGAGAGATTTTACCACAAGATCTAGACTTTCAATGCATTCCAACAAGCCAAAGAATACATAATCAAAAGTTCCCTTGTCTAAGAGATGATCCTTCAAAGTGGGCTGCACTATAATGAAATTTAGCATAATTATGTTTGCATTTATAAGCACCAGGCGCAATCTATATAGGTAAAAAAAAATTAAGCTTGATAATTTAAAACTAGATTTTATTGTATTTCAAATCCCACTGATTTTACACAAAAACAATTTTCCTAACCCAAGTTATGAGCATTCAAAGTGGATCTGTTTCAGAATACAGTATAAAACAACCAACTTCACAAATTACTGGGAATTCAGTGGGTGACAAGAAATTCTGAATATTTACAGAATTAAACCATCACTTGTGAGCTTTCATAATAAATTAACTCCTCTTCAATCCATTTTGAAAGTCAAGTTGTGCCCCTTTAAAATGGATTGACCAATTAGAACTTATAACAGGACAGCCATATTCTCAAATTTACTGTGAATTTCGTACTTAGGTTTAAGTTCTAATTTTTTCCAGTTTAATACTACCTTAACCAAGCTTTAAAAAAAAAAAATCATTTAATTAAAAACCAGTTTAATACTACTTTAACCTCCTCATTTTATAACAGCTATAGCAAAAGATAGATCAAAAGATGTTTTAACTTCAAATTGATGCATAGGTTTCATTTCATGCAATTTGAAGGTATACAAGACATGGTTATAAAGCTTGCACTGTCTACTATCAAAATCCACTCAAAGTATCTCTTGATTTGAAGGCTGAACTTTATAAAAAACCATGTGTATGAAATTTCCGGCCTTTCTCAAGCATACAAATATTATTTCTCTTTTAAAAACCCTAGTTTATGATAACCAAATTCATAGAAGCAATCCAAAGAATCTAATTCCACGGATTAAGAGAGAGTAGACAATTAGAGTTTTAACTCTGAATCCCTCACCTCGTTGGTCCTATAAGAATGAATGTGCTGGAATCCTCAAATAGTTGGTACCGTTGTGTTGCTCTTGTTGTCCTCTTCAATTTCTTTAACTACCGCCAGTGCAACGGAGGTGACGATCCTCACCTTTTCTTCCTCTTCGTTCTCTTTTTTCCGTCTTCTTCCTATCTTGTCGTTCTTTTATCGTGCACTGGTAACGTGGTAGTCATTGAGATGTTTCTTATATGCTTTTTTTTTTTTGTTTTTTTGTACATGCTTTTATTTTTATCCTATAGCGTAATTGTCCAAATTTCTCACTAATCCTTCTTCATTTTTTTGTTAACCGATTCCTTAACATCTAATGTCATACTTAATATTTATTAGATTTTAAAAATTTATAGATGTTATTTATATATATTTAAATAATATATTAAATATTAAAATAAAATTATATGATAAAATTTATTAATTTTTATTTTATATACATAATTTATTTAATAAAAAAATTTAAATTACTAATTAAATTAATAAATTTTATATTTTATATAAAATTATTAAATTAATATAAATTTTAAAATTTAACATTTAATATTAATATATATATATCAATATCAAAATCTTAAATATTTTGTGTTACAACATTATAATATAATATCTTAAAAAAATCGTTAATTATATCAATAATTTATATTCTTTTAATATATTTTAATTTAATGATATTTAATTTTTTTTAAATATTTTTAGTTACTTTTAAATTTTTTAAATATATATAATAATTTTTAATAAATATACATTAATATAATATATTTTACTTAAATATTATTTTAAATCAAAGATTTACTATTAGATCTAATGTCTAACAACTTGTTTATTAATATATTGAATTTTTTCTATTAAAGATGAATACAATATTTTTACACTAAGATAAACTATCTCTGTCTTAAAAAATAAAATTACATTATCTACACTATCATTTTATTCATTCAACTAATATAATATGATAAACTATCTCTATCTTAAAAAATAAAATTATATTATCTATATTATCATTTCGTTAATTCAACTAATGTAATGTAATAGTTCTTTTAATATATTATTATTTATTATAATAGAATAATTTTTAATAATAATTTTTTTATTTTTAATTTTAATTTAAAATATCTATATAAACCATAAATAATTTAATGGTATCTATATATTTATTTATTAATTTTTTATCTTTTATCTTTAAAAAAATTCATAAATTTGATAAATTCATCTTTAAAACATGTATCATTCCAAGATGTATATGAATATTTATCCATTTGGACGTAGTATATAATGTCTACATATCAACTTTAAAGATTTTTCGTGAGTGAATCATTAAATCAACTTATTAAAAATTAAAAATTAAAAAAGATGTTAAATCTAAAAACTTTTTGTGATGACTTATTTATTAAATCAACTTACCAAAATTTTACGTATAGGAATCAAATTAAAGAAATGTTAAATTTAACAATATAATTAATATTAAAATATTCTTATTTATCTATATATCTACAATTTTAAAATAATAAAATAGTTGAAAGATCTTCTAATAAACGTGGTTCTTGTTAATCTCATATTTTTTTTATTTAAATCAATTTTTTATATAACTTATCTTATTTCTGATTTATTAAAATCCGTGAAAACATGTGTAATGATATTATCCTATTAAATAATGTTGAATTAAGCTATTTTTTCAACTATGACGTTTATCTTTCACTAATTTTTAAATTCTATGCATACTTATCAAAAATAAAATAGAAATAATAATAAAGGTTATACTAAAAAGTTAAAAATAATTTTTAAAAAAATATTAACCATTTTTTTTAATTTCTTTTAAAAATAAGTTAAAAGTAAAGAACTTCTATTAAAAATATTATTGATGCATTTTTTTAAGGAGTTTGATAAGAGTAGATTTATATTTTTATCTTTAGTCATGATAAAAAAAAATATTGTTAAATAGAAACACTCTTATTGTCTTTCTAACTAAAGATAAACAATATTGTGAAATGGAAATGATTGACTATATTTATGGTTAAAGAATTTTATTGTAGGAAATCAGATGAAAACTATGTCATATAATATAATAAAAAAGTATTTAATAATTCTTCAAATAATTAAAATATGTAATAAAATATACTTGATTCAATTCATGTAAAGAAATAGTTATTTCTTATTAAATTTTTTAGAGTTTTTAACGCTAAAAGAATTATTACTTTTATTAAAAACAAGCAATACCAAACAATTATTCGTCAAAGAACGTTGATTCAAATAATATGTGATTGGTTTTCTTTAACAAACATATATAACTTATATATAAGAAAATTATTGTTAAAAATTAACCGCGTCGTTGATATTTTCAATTGAAACAAAATTATGTGAAAAAAATAAAATAAAAATTACCTATTGTCTTGAACAAAGAATGTTCCTTTGGCCTAGCTAAATTATGGTGAAACACATGGTTACGAAGAAGTAAGAAAGTAACGAGAGCATCCACTGTGGGACAAGCTGGCTGCTGTTCAACTTCAAGTTTCAAGTAGGCTGATGTGAAGGCCTGGGACGTGGATAAATTCAGAAGAATAATAGTCACAAAAGTGTATATCACTACACTCAAGTTTAGAAGAATAATAGTCACACAAGTGTATATCACAACAAAACAATCATGTGCGTCCACAACTGTGCATAATTAAAATTATTTTCTATACCCAATAATGAAAAGTCACAGTAATTATACTGACAGGATTTTGGGATCAACAGAATGTTGGGATGTAAACCTGTAAATAAAGATGGTTTCATTTTATCCTTATTAGTGCTGTTATTATACGTGATGTCTTCGCCTGATTCTAGGATTCTAAGGAGAATCAATGCAGACAAAGACTAAGCCGGGAATCATAACCCATTTGGGTCAAAGGTCAATTATGCAAGTATACCAGCCCTTGTGAGCTGGATCCAAGGCAGACATAACATAGGGCAAACGAGGGATTGAAAGCAAAATGATCCTTCTGGTCAACGCTTTCCATGAATAGGCTAAAACTGTCGATAGCTAAGCTCTGCGACACACGAGGATAAGGCGTCTTTCACTTGCATATTGTTGGAGTCCATATTAAGGGCATCTTCATATAGCCTTTTAGCTTGCTGCAGTAACTTCACCTTCTCCTTACTACTTCCTGGTCTTAAGCGAGATCTCTGCTGCAATGCCACTCCCCATCTAAACAAAGCTGCAATTCAACATGCTCAAAAATCAAAGTTTAATATCACAGTAGGGCTTCAGAAAAGCTCCCATCCTAAAAAGGATATATGAAAAAAAAAAAGAGGGGGGGGGAGATGCTGTAGAAGAACAAAATTTGACATCAAGGAGATAATAATTTTCTATGCAAAATTTTCCAAGAGCATTATGCCATCAAACATAGCTAGCACCTTAAGTTAGTTTAAAGAGTGCAGGCATATCTCAGGCTATGATGTTTGTGTATATCCAAAGACCTAGATTCCTATTCTCAGTGTAGTTCTTCATACAAAGGCATCTCTTATAAAATTATTTTGAGCTAGGTGTAGCACTTTATGACCTTACATTCTAACAATCCATGGAAGGCCATATACTTCATGGAAAATCTGTCAGCATAATATTCTCTAGTTGCACTTGTATGTGAAAATTAAAAATGCAAATTCAGGAATATAGACACAATACCATCAGGCGCATAAACATTGCCTTTTAACAGCATAGCATCAAACTTGTCAATTGCAGCCAGGAATACTCTTTCAGCCTCAAAAGCCGCACCCTGTGGTATTTGAAGATAAATCAAACTTCCATATAGAAGTCACAGAAACTTTTATATCAAATTAAACAAATTACTAACTAATTTCTAGAATCAATTTAGCTGCTAACTACATTGTACACATTTCACTGTAGCAACACATAAATGAAAGAAAGCAGCATTCTAACATGTAAACTAATGAGTAGTGACAACACCCTAACAAACTGAATGAGGAACGGGGACATGTAATTTAATGATGTCAAGAATAATGCTTACCGGACCAATATCTGCTATTAATTGGCCACGGAAAGAAAGAGCAAGGCCCCAATTATACAGTGCTCTCACATCATTGGCATCAATTGACAATGCCAGCCTATACTTTCGGCCTGCCTCCACTAGTAGCTCTTCACATTCTTCACAAACATCAATAAGCAAAGGTGCAACTTCTTCAGTACTAGTGATTTTATTCCTCAGTCCCTTCAATATTCTAATACGCTTTCCAGATGATGATTGGATGTTCCCAGAAAGAAGAGCTCTCAATTCACGACTAATCTTCAACTTTAATTCTCCATGAAGAAGATAAGCGTTTCCTAACTGGCCAACAGCCAACAAACTCATAGGCTTCAACTCCACAGCTTTGGACAGTAAGTTTGCGGACCTGTATAACATGATTTCAGCTTGCTCTTCACCATGCCTATCCTTTATAAATTCTTTTGCTTGTTTTAGAAGGTCTGTTGCTTCAGCAAGATACCTATCAAACATCATATCATCTGAAATTTTCGCAGATGAATGGGTATTGAATTCAGTCTCACAGGCAGACAAGTCATCAGCAAGATGGCAAGGGTCATCATAATTCGCTGTTTCATCTTTATACTGAGACCTGTCAGATCCATCTTCCCTCTTGTTATGAGAAGACCTGAAAGTTTCATGACCTTGATTGAGTAACTGCTCACGCAAAAAGGAAGACTCACTTTCCATGTGTTTCATTCTGACTTTAAAGTTTTCAGAATCAAGCAGATTGTCGTGGGATTCCCACATGTCTGTTATGCTGCTGGAATTCATCTTCAAAGAGAAGCTGTGGTTATTTGTGAATCTCAATCCTTTGCTCCAGTAATTATAATCTTTATTGTCAGAGAATTTCTTTGCGCTTCCATGGACATTCCCTAGGCCAAAATTTTCTCCCTCAGGAGTAGTTATTCTTCCATTTTTGTCCATATCCAAAACAGAGTTAGTAGATGAGTGTTGAGAAGACTCCAACCTACGATCTCCTTTATGATCATCAACCAAATTTGAAACATCGTCTTTGACTGGAGGCACATTACCACTCCCTCGAGTTTGATCCAATGCTTTATTCACTACTTCTTGCTTGACTTTGGTGGAATTGTAGCCAAGCAAGTTTTCAACAAACAAATTGCCTATAGACTGTAGCATTTGGTACCCAGCTTCTCCAACTTGTTTTTTTCTTCTACCGGTCTTGTGGTTCTCAACCACAACGCCACCATAGTTCTCCTCATTATCAACTAAAGTCTTGACAATATTCCTAGCATTCAAAGCTGACAATTTTATTTTATCTGTTACATCAACAAAACCATAAAAATCATCCACTTTAATCTTATTATTCCTAATAGCACTTTGTACATCACTCTTCAAGTATTTTATCACAACATCAAGCTCGTCAAAAAATTCCACCAAACTCGTCAATTTCTCTGAAGACAGCTTCATACTCTCCTCCTTCTCCCTCCTCTTACTTCCACTCACCCTCACATCCCCGAACTTTCCATTTTGAAAAAACCCTACAGTGAAACCAACGGCAAAAACCAACGCAGAAGCAGGAAGAACAACGATAGATGAAACTCTAACCCTATAAATCGCCATCGCGCAGACAAGGCCCAAGAAGAACATGAAAACATTCTTCCTATCATCAATTCCAACAGAAACGAGAAAATTGCGCAGCGTGTTGGACTCACCAGACACGTCCGAACTGCCAAGATCGTCCCAACCTCCATAAACGGTTGAGGAAGAAGCACACAAAGCTCTACATGAAGAAAACGAGAACCTGAGGGGTTGGGTGCTGCGGCTTCTCGCACTGTGAAGAAAATTGGGTGCGAGCGAAGGAACACGCAAAAGAACAAGCGAACACGATGACTGAGAGTAGAGAAGATTAACGGGATTTTTCGCAATTACGAATTTCATTTCATCGAAGAAGACGCATTCTTCTTCAATGGCTCTGGATGAGTAGTAGTTGCATTCTATTCGAAACTAATCAAACGACAGGTCGTATTAAAGTGTCAAAAGGTCAGTGAAAACCACTCTATAAAACGCATGTCGTTTTATCAACATGGAACTTTATAACTTGAGAAAACGGTGATTGATTTCGTGACTCGCTCTGTTGTGCTGTGGTGCGAATGAGTTGTTTGAGAAATTGCGTGAGAAGAGAAATAGACACACATCGATATTGGAAAGCATGAATTCAAGGCCATTGCGAACATGGGCTACGGGGACTGCAGTTATCTTGGGTGGAGTAGCAACTCTGAACCTGGCTTCTACTGTTACCCTCAAAACGCTTCAGCTTGTGTCGGAGAAGAAACGGGTAAAGATTAACTGAAGTTCATGGCTTTATCTTATTCTTTTGGGAATTCATTTGGTGGGTTTTGTATGTAGGAAAAAATTGCATTGCCGTGTATGGCTTGTAGAGGGAAGGGGTTCTATATATGCAAACTATGTAATGGGAATGCCACCATAGCTTGGTCCCCGATGTACGACCCTATTGCAATTAACCCCTGTGTTTGTCCTACTTGCGAAGGAAACAGGTTTGGCTTTTTCACTCTTCTTCATGTTATCCCTTGTTTGACATTTGGTGTGAATTTCAAATATTGGGGTATGCTTGTTGAGAAAAATGTAAGACAAGGAAGATCATTTCATTACCGGGGTTGTCTTGAGGTTGATCTTCTTCGAGTTAACTTAAAGCATTGTGAATCTTTGAGTCATTCTAGTTTTTTTTTTTAAATGGTTACTCTTGGTTTTGCAGGGTTCAACGCTGTCTGAATTGTCTGGGAAAAGGCTATGACTGACCTGTTAAGAGGTAAATACCACTGAGTTTGTAATACACTTGTGTACGTGAATTGCTCAATTGTATTTTCAAAATAAAAGTATTCTAACCGAAAGCATTGCATTTAAATTTCTAAGTATTTCAAATTCTTTGGAATGTTAAAATCCTCCGTTGAAACACAATGTGACTGTATTTAAGAGCTTGTGCATCCTTGTCATTTTTTCTTTAGATTGAAATGCCTTCTCTGAATTAGGCATAAGCAATTATTCTGCCATCATAAATCTTGGCTTGCCAAATCCATGGAGGAATATCTCAATCTTTTTTCTTTGGCTGCTGCTGGGATGTCAGTCACCCATAGTGAATGGGGCAATACTCCATTTGGAGATGCTGATGGAGTTAAACTTACTTTACCTATTTAGTTTCATCGGTAATTTTGTCAATATTTGTCAAACATTGAATTAATGGTAATTTTGTCAATATTTTTGCATTAAAACGTGCATGAATAATTGAGTGTTTATTTTGTGTTGAAACCGTGACTTGCGAATGGGTGTTGCAGAGTATGGGAACTGCGAATTCCCCACTGAATACTGACCGGACGGAGATGGAGTGGGTTAAGGTGAAAGCATTGATGGATTTAATTGATAAACACACGCGATGCTTCCACTGCCATTGTTATTGTTTTTTTTTTGTATTTATTTATAGTTTATAATAATTATATATATTCACGAGCATTTTGGAGGATTATTGGTTTCTCTTGACTCATTTGTTTGTAATTATCCCTATTTATTTTTTGATGCAGAAAAATATAGATTACATTTCTTTAAAGACTTTTTGTTTGTGTTTTATCGAAGGCTCTATTTCTTGTATTCTTTTAGAAACATTTATATCTTGTTGCTTTGACGTAGGCAACCACGCAAGCATCTTTAAAATCTGGGACTTTTATTACTTAAACTAGTAGGATCATACACACTTTCATTGGATTATCTAATACATTGTCTAAATTATAAATTACAGTACCACAGTCCCATTATTTACATATGAATAGGGATAGAGATAAGAGGAGCTATTCATCAAAACATATGATAATTTAAGTAAATAATAACAATAATAATTTTATTATTATTATATTAATAATTTTTGAGATTATATATTAAAGGTTTCAGTATGTTGAATTTATATATAAATGTAAACTTATTAACTTATTTAAAACTAAACTTTTGATGCAATTTAAAAATTTTATTATAAAATAAGTTTTTAAATAGATTTATAAACTAGGTTGAGCTTATAAAACAATTAGGTCAAACACGTAACTTAGATCAAACAGACATGTTAAACTTAAACCTTAAATTCAAAAATTGAGCAACACTCAAACTTTACAAAACCTAACTCGATTATCTAATCCATTTCTACCTTGTATATGAACTAGTCACAATTGATAACTTACTTTTGTTTTTCTCAACCGATTCGAGTAACTAAGGTCCAAAAGCTGAAGCCCGAGGCAATACAAAGACGAAGACCGAAGGCCAATGGGCTGGGCTTTCTTTTGGTTTAAGACCTACTGAAACCACTTAACACCAACATCTGTTTTGCGGGAACTTATCAAAACAAATGCGCAAAGTTAAATTGAATAAAATTAAAAACAGAGAATATTTTTGTGAAGGATGTGTTGCGGTGTGAGAAAGTAACAAACCTGGAAGGCTGGAATGTGTTGTTAGGTTGAGGGAGCCCTAGATCGGATGAAATCTGTGGAAAGTGAAAAGTTCAACTTTGAAGATTAAAGTGAATATGAGAGAGGTGTGTTTGATGATTGATGCTGTGGTCGTGAATCATCTCATCAACTAAATATAACTCTAAGGTAAAGTAAATTACTATCATATTCATGTTTTTGTGTTTGTAAGAGCATTCAGCATTTTTTACATTTCATTTAATGCACCTAAAACTCTTAATTCGCTAGTTAAGGTGGCTTGAGAATACTTCAGACTAATTGGTAGAATGGTTTTCTTGAGGAAACCACAAGTGGAATAGTTAATAATTCTAAACGTGATTTAATTTGAATCATGAATTGAGCTTCGTAAAATATCATATCCGGGGAACATGAAAATATATAAGCTTAGTTTCTTCCAGGTGGATATAGAATTTGATTATCTTACGAATATACAATCAATTTCTCGACAACATTGGATGACTCTACGTTTCTTTGTTAGCAGAAGATTGTTTTTAACTTTTTATTTAGCTCCAACGTACTTTATATCACTCTTATATTTTTATCTTGATTATTTTTATTTTCAAGTGAATGTGAAGAGAAAGACAGATTTGCCATTTTTGTCCAATCTGGCGTCAGATTAGTGTTTGCATTAAGGTTTTAGGTTCTATTAATTTGGAACCCAGATGACATCATATTTGTAGAAAATTGAAATGAAATCATAACTATCCAACAAAGTTTTGGGATGTGTGAAACCAAGTTTTAAAAGATGCAAATTGTAATACAAACAACTACTTAAATTTTGTTACTGTTTATAAATTTTTTTTTTCAAAAGAATTGAATGCATTACATAAGGGCAAATAGAATTTAGATAGATGTAATATAGAATTCCCTCTATTTGTACGATGGAAAACACTTTAATATATATATATACACGCACAATCATACACATTCTTTAATAGTCGTCCAATCCTTTTATTTTTTTAAAACGATGAATAATCTTACCAGTTGGATGAATGATATATTTAGATATACTAGATTTACATACTTTTGTATAAATATGTCGGGATATCATGCTTTTTGTATGATAAACATAAGATTTGATATTATAAAATTTTAGTATAAAATTTAATAGATACGAAGAAGGATTAAATTATTATTGGAGTAAATTTATTATGAGTTATTTTTTTAATATTTTTTTAAACATAAATTCAATCACTAAATTAATATTTTATTGTATAAATTATATTTATAAAATTGTATAATATTTTTTAAAAAATTAATACTTTATTATATTAATTTTTTAATATAATTTTTTTTAATTTATTTAATAATGTATTAAATTTTTTAAAATTTTATAATATTTTATAAATATAATTTATATAATAAAATTTTTTAATTTAATTATTTGATTGGTGAAATTCAACTATTTAAAAATATATTAAATAAAATAATTTATTGATCATTTCTCTTTTATGTTATATAGTTATCTTAATCAAGAACAGTATAATTCTTGAAATTGTAAAAATTAAAACTTTTTACAAAAGAGAAAAAAAACTTTACTTAAAAATATAATATTTTATACAAATTTATTGTATTTTATTAATTTTCAAAGAATAGAATCTATAAGCTTTGAAAAAAATAAAAGCCATTACCGCTATTACAAGTTAATAAAAAAATAGGTATGCATATTAAAAATAACAAAATTTTAATGAAAATCTAAATCTAATAGCTATTCATATATTTAAAAGGAAGTATTAAATTACGATAGTTTTTCTAAAAAAAACAATAATCTAAATTTATATTTATATACATGTGCAATAAGTTTAAAAGTAGCTATATTTCCTATTATTTTTCTATTTATGTATTGCTATATAATTCGGTGTCATTTTCTAATTTTATTCTTGTGTTTTAAATAATTTATATGTATAGTTGATTTTAAAAAAATATATTAAACACTTGAACTAGTTGGATTTGTAAATTGTACAATAGAAAAACATGTCACAATTAACTTTAATAAATTGTAATATATATTTTTAATTTAAAATATTTAAATAATAATCCTTATAATATTAGTTTACGTTGACATGTGTCATTCACGTTATTACCACTAAAGAGATATCAATTAGTCATACTTCAGTTGTAACGCAACAACTATCATCTGAGGATGTCAATTCGGACCATACTAATTCATTTGGGCTAGCTCTACAAATATATATATATAAAAGATTAAGTTATTTTAAAAATAATTTTAATTATAATTATTTTAGTTAATAATTTTTATAAATAATTAAATTTTATTAATTTAACTGTTAAATTAATAAATTATATTATATAAATATTTTTATAAAATTTTATTAAATTTAAAAAATATTTAATATTTTATTAAATAAATTTAAATTAATAAATATTATAAAAAGTATATTATTTATTAATTTAAATTTATTTTTAAAAATATCAAATTTTTTAAAATTTTATAAAAATAATTTATATAATATAATTAATTAAATTAATAAAATTTAATTATTTATAAAAATTATTAAACAAAATAATTTTAACTAAAGTTAACTGGAAATAACTTCATCTATATATATATATATAAGCCCACTACGAATGAAGCGTATTTCAAACCAGTAAACTGTTTATATATACCACACTGTTGAACAAAAACAAAGTAAGCGAGTAAACTATTTCGACCAAAATTCGAAAAGACAATAAACTGTTGGATCACAAAAAGGTTGCTAAATTATTAGGTCAGCGTAACCCCTACCATGCTACAAATCCAAAGCTATTTTCCTCACCTGTTGCCTCCTATCTTCTTCACTTTGTTATACAATTGGAGAGTAAAAGTATTGATTTTAAATATTTTATTTTTATTAAAATATTCAAATTAATTTGCATTAAAATTTTAAAATTTTGTTATTATAGAATGGATAAATATTTTTAACCCATTTGAATACATCTTATGGTAAATGATTTAGAAAGTTGAGAAATGCCAGTAACATAATTTTTTAGCACACTTTTAATATGTTCTTTATAATAGTTAATTTTAAAAAAATTAAAATAATTAGGATTTGTTTGTTTTTTATTTTTGAAAAACAAAAATTGTTTGCTAAGTGAACTTTTCAAAATTTGTTTTAAAACATAATACACGTTTTTCAATTTTAAAACTAAAAAACCAAAATAAGTTAAAGTTATTTTGGATTTCTATTTTCAGTTTTCTGTTATTTATATTTTTACACGTACTATTCTATCTTTTTTTCTCTTGCTTCCATTCACTTTTCTTTCAAAAAAAATTTAAAAATTATTTTATTAAATAAGTTTTAAAAATTAGAAAAAAATCAAACAACCTATTAATTTACAGTATAAGTATGTTGAATTTTTAAACAAAATTAAGAAATGTTTTTTAAAAAACTGAATACAAATAATGTGTTAAAAAAGTATGCCGTTACCATTTTCTTAAATAACTTACATAAAATATTATATTCAAATCTCATTATCTTCTTTCTATATAAAAATAAATAAAATTGTAATTAGAAAGTTTTTAAGCAGGCTTATATGTTAAAACCCAATCAAGCTTAATATCATCTGGAAGGTGTGATTATAAATGCGTTGTATAAAATCGACATATTAGTGAGTGCATACCAAATCTTTGTAATTGCATGCCATTTGAAAGCTTTTTTAATTTTGTATCTTTTGTCTGTTTGGGACAGTCTTAGATGTAAGATTTAACAATTTATATTATATTATACTATAAAGAATTGTTATTATGCGAAACAAAAAAACAGGACTTCTATTAAACTCCAAAAGCAACCTCCAAAATTTAAAATTTCTATAAATAAGCTGGATTTATACGAAGTCTTAAATTTAAATTTTATTAATTTTATTATATATAAAATTAGGTTTATATTATTTGTTCTTTAACTGCATATATTTAAAATTAATATAATTATCCACGTTAGGGAGAATGCAATAATTAGAATTTTTCAACATTTGGTATTTAATAAGGACCAATTTCCTTGTTTCACATGATAATATTTTAAAAAAATGGATAAATTATTAAATTTTAGATTATAAGAGTGTCCGAAACACATATATAAATGATAAAAATGCCCTTAAAATAAAGCTACAGAGACACACCCAGTATTTGGATCCTATACAGCGCACGGCTTTTATTAGCCATTTTATTTTATTCTAAAGTAAACTGCCAAAATCATTCTATTTTATAACAATAATTTGTTGAATAAATTTATAAGTTTAGTTTTATTACATTGTTAATATAATTTTTTTAATATTATTAATTAATTAAAAATTAGGATAAATATTACTTTAATAATTATAAAATTAATAATTTTGAAAAAATAATTTAAATTAAATGATAACATAAAAAGTTTTTATACTATCAATACATTTTAATTAAATTCTAAATTTGTTGAATTATCTTAGTATATTGCATTATTTATTCCATGGTAGTTAACATAACATAACATAACTAACAAACTCTGAATGAACTCAAACAGGGAAATGAAAAGAGTTCTATCTGGACCCCATGAACAGAAGCTGCCATGCCCATGATGATATGTCTCAGACAATAACAAATCAAGATCGCATAAGATTGCCACTGCTGTTTTCCCGGCATATGCATCCGTACGTGTCCTTCTACATTTGGTCCACTTTTCACTGAAATTTATGGTTCCCCAATATTATATATGATTATACAATCTTTATAATTAATTTTAGGTGCAAATACTGTGTTTTACTTCTGCTTCATCTTTATATTCAGCTATATGATTCATTATATTGCACGGTTGCCAGATTGGCCACGCTTTTGTTCAGTGTATGCAGCAAATTATTGAAGGAGTGGAACTCTGATACACTGTTCTGATAGATGTTAAAGTTGGTTGTTCTGCGTCCTCTTCGTTTGATGTTATCCTCTTACCATTTCATGTTGCAAAATTAACCACTTTCTGTCAATCCATTATCAATCTATAACTCGACTAAAAGACACGGGTCACCTATATACTAAGTGATATGGATAAGAAAATATGAAATTTTTTTAAAATTACAAAACATGATACCATTACAATTGTAATATAATATATAAAATCAATTTAAATTTACTATAAAAAAAAGTTCAAATTACAAGTGAGAATTTAGGAATTTTTTAATTATAAAATATAATATTTTTTATTTTTAGTTTTAAAAAATTGTATGGAAAATAATGAGAATAATAAATTACTTTTAGTTTTTTTTATAATTTTCAAAAATAAAATAATGATAATTTTATAAATAAAAAATATTTTCACAAAACATATGATCTTTTATGTTTCAAAAATAAATATAATAAAATGTTAAAACCTCTCTAATTATTGTCCTATTCTAATCAATATTAAATTAAAATTTTAAAAATAAAGAAAAATATAAAATATAAAAATGCAACTAAAAATTTTAAATGTCTATACAATATTTAATATGGATATGTATCCCACGATTACAAAATGGCAGGATTGTCAATTAGAAGTGTACATGGTTCTTCCAAAATCTCTAGTAAAAAAAAAGTGATCTTTAGATTTTTCTGGACCTTTCTTTTTCCTTTTATGGCAACGATGAGTTGGTTCCAAATAAATGACATACATTTAACTTTCCTTTTCTTTTTCTTACTTTACTGTTTTTGCCTTTTTTTAATTTTCAATTTCTTTGTGGGTTCCTTTCCTTTTAGCATACAAACAAGTAGACATCATAAATGTGGGTCATTGGAGGGTAGTTGATAGCACTTTTGAAGGTCTGGGGAGAAGAATGTTATGGAGCAAGTGATGGAGCTTCGAGTCTTCCTATATATTTGCCACCCTGCATGAGTGCAAATTTATGCTGTGTCTGCTACCAGAATTGTAACCAAAAGTGTAAGCGACAAGATCTTGTAGATAAAACGAAAGAAATGGAAAACAAAGAAAAGAAATTATATATGTACTTCGTGATACACACATTAAAATGATTAGAATTATTGCCTTATATGAATATCAAGAAGCAAGAGTTCAAAAGGCTATTTTAATTTGTAGAATCACAAATGACAAATGCCATCAAATGGGAAACAAGATCCGCCTTGACATACATATATATATAATATCCCGACATACATTCAATTCAATTCAAATTAACCAATATCCTCACATTTTTGCATGATTAAATTGTGCTTCAATTAATTTCCTCTTGATTGTTAATTTAATTGGGAAAAAGAAAAAGACTCTGTTTATGGGTCCACAGGATCAACATCATGAAATGGGATACGTGACAGCTAGTCTACTAAGGTAAAAAGATGATGGGATAAGTCTTTGTTGACTGATGTATCAAGTTTGAAAAGTTGGGACTATGATGATGCTTTCGTGCCTTCGCAAAATGCAATGAAGTGGGAGTTACTAAGAGATAATGCAATGCAAACATTAGGCTTAATAAGATGGTTCATATGAAATTTTCACTAGAAGAAGAAACATGCATTATTCACATATACAAACGTGGCATTACATTAGCAACAACTTCAAAAACAGGTTCAATTCAAAGCCAAGTTATTAACCAGAGTGTTTTAAGAATCATGATTAAATTTACATAATTGAGTTGTACCAGTATTGAACCACTTTAACCAAAGTATGTATAGATATTTCATATTTCTAAGGTGGGCGCGGGTATGGACCAAAGTAAGTGGCCAATTTCCCTACAAAGGTAATTGGTTCACATGCATGGCAAGGATACCATAAATTAAGATGACTATGCTGTACTGTATGTCTAATAATTACGTATACATTCATACGCTGACACCTATGGTATAATATTAATGTTTTTATTTGCTCACTTCCTATTCCGTTTCAAATTGAGGTGGTGAATTCAATTTGGGGCACGGGTTATATGTGAACCCTCATTCCTCTGTACAATTTCTTTGCAAGGAATAATGAGGAGCAATTTATTGCTCCCTTTTGTTTTTGAGCTTTTTGTTGAATAGCATAACATCACATAAATTACTAATACGAAAGAATACAAATACTTTACTTCAGCTAATCAGCTGATCAGACAAAAAGAACCATCCGTGGCAGAGTTTACGATGTCGTTTGCATGCTGCTTCTGCTTTCTGCTTTCTTATTTGAAAAGATAATAAAAAATAATAATATTCTTGATTTGCGGTTACACAAACTTTAAACACAAAGAACGGTTGCTTTTGACCATCCACTTTCAAGAGGCTCTTTTATTATTATTATTATTATTAAACTGAGATAAAAAAAAAGACATTTTTTTTAAAAGAAATATCCCTGATTCATCTTGTCCCATGCTTTCGACCCCAATATATATATATATATATATATATATATATATATATATATATATATATATATATATATTATAAAATAAAATACTAAGGTTTAAAATTGAGGTTTGGATATAAATGATGGGTAAAAATAGTGAGCCAAAATCATATTGCTAATAAATTTATCTATCAAAACAGCATTAGACCTACCATGGAAGCTTGAACTTGGTAATAAAGGTTAGTTTTTTTATGAAATGATAAATTGTTTCATTTTTATTGGAAGAAATACTCACATTTAGTATTAATAGTTTATTAAGTAGTAGAAAAAAATTATATAAAAAATAATTTCAATCCCTTCACCATTCACCACTCTTTTCCCTTTCAAAAAATACATGCATATTAGACATAATTTTGAAAAAAAAAACTCTTGAAATTAAAAATAACTTTTAATGTCATGAATAAAATTTTAGAAATAAAAAATTATATAAATCAAAACTTTCCACCTTTTAGAAAAAGCATTGAGAATTTGAGTCACCATTACATACCTAAGATGATTTTGCTAATGATTTTCACATAATTAACCAATTAACGTCTGTCGTGCATAATGTGTTTGGTATTATTAAGTTAAAACTATGTTTAAAACCAAATTTATTCTAATCCTTCAAAAAATAAATTTATATTTAAATTTGATTCAAATTATATTTTAAATATTTATGCCTCTGTAATAAGTAAATTGTTTTTTACATGTATATTAATAAAAAATTTATTATTATTACTATTGATATTGTTATCATTATTAATAATAATATTATTATTATATAGTTTTGATATTATTTAACTAAAAAAATAACTTCTTTTAAGTAATTACACACTCAAAATCAAATTTAAGTAATACTATTTAAATAATATTTTTAATATGCAAATAACTATTTAAATAAATATTTGTAAATATAAATCAGTTTACTCAAACATATTAATAGTCGTTCGAAATCAAATTTGTAAACTCTAATTTCTGATTGTCTTTCACTAGTCTTTAGTTTTTAAAGAAAATTGAAAAAAATTATTAGCTTACATACTAATAATATTTACATTCAAATACACTTTATTTTCTTTTTCTATGTCTTTCATCTTGTCACATTTAATTTCTTTTTAATTTTTGTTTCTATCTATCTTATCTTACTATTTTGTACAGTCTAGAATGGAGTGTAAGAATACCAAACCTAAAAAAATATCACACACATATACAAGAATATTCATTGATTAAAAATAAAGTAAAAAGTAAAATATAATGACATTATAAATATATATATATATATATATCAGTTTATTTTTATTTTAAATATTTTTATGAATTTTTTAAAAATCACAAAAAAAATTTAAAACATGTACATAATTATTTATAACATAACTTTTAATACCATCCTTAAAAATTTTATGACTTTCTATATGATCTCTTTTATATTAAAATTTTTTTTACCAATTTGTCTCCATTAATCTTTCGTTAGTTTTCTATAATTTTTTCATTAGAGTCCTCTAAGTATTGCAGGTCTATTTGCTTAATCTATTAATATCATTAGTGCTTCATTTACCTGCTCAAAATAAGAACATAAAATAAAAACTCATAATTTAGAGAGATTGAATAAAAATAAAAATTAACGAAGACCATTTGATAAGAAAAATATATTTTATAATAAACTTATTGAAAAAATTATAAGCATCTAAGGTGAATAATGATCATATATATATATATATATATATATATATATATATATATATATATATATATATATATATATATATATATATATATATATATATATATATATATTAAAATGCTTGAAAAACTCAATTCTTTTTATTCAAAGTCTGAAGTTAGTGATTTCCAACCTGTATTTGACTTCTAAAATTTAGAAGAAAAAAAAACCTCAAAATTTAAGTGCAGTAGTATTTTAATTAGTTTTGTTATTATTATTATTCTATTAAAATGACATTTTCACCTTATCAACACAATAAAAAATAATTTTTTATTTAAACTATAAATATATTTTATAAAAATAATCTTATTTAAACACTTGAAAACATTTAGTTATGATAGGATTTGTTCTTTGAACAATTTTTTATATATAAAATTTAAACTTAAAATCATTTTAAAAAATAAAAAATTAAAGGTAAGTAATAAAAATTTTCATTAATTATTAAGATAAAACTTTAATTTTAATTAAAAATACTTAAAATGTTTATCACAATACTCCCTCCCTCTCCCTATCACAATACTTAAAATGTTTATCACAATGCTTCCGACATGTAAGGTGAGAAAAGTGGAAGAGGAAAATTATTCAACATGAAGTGACTTTTACAGTATACAGTATATCATTTTATTTTCCTTTTATCTGAATAAAAAGTCTTAGATAAAATGAAGATTGATCCATACCCCGCCCCAGCCTTCAAACTTTGGGAGACTCATGTGAGGGTAATTAAGATAGCACAAATTAAGACAAAATAAGATAACGAAACATAATAAAACAGTAGAGTTTATGGGCATATATATTCCTTTTAGAAATAACTTTTGAGAGAACAAAACCTAGTGGGTTCGTCAGCAGATGGCCTGGTGACTGAGCTAACATGCCTCAACAAAAACAACACCAAAAACTTTTTAGTTGCTATGCCTTTTGGTCGTCTCATTTTATACAATCCCACGGCACAAGAACGTGAGGCCGATCCCAAAAATACCTTGATGCCCTCTTCCCACCGTTCCTTCTCAAACAAAATCCATTCAATTTGAAAGAAGAAATTAAATCTAATGACCTACAAAATACTACTACCTCGCATAAAATCTAAAGATTCATTCAATCCCAAACGTAGCCTACCACATAGAATAGAATCTACACTATTCTTCTTTTGACAAATTTTTCTTTCTAGGATCAACATGTTGCCACACTGTAGCCTCTCATTCAGTAAAAGATTCCTTCTCTACATCCATCTCTAATTATATATACAATCTATCAATTTATCTGTCAAAATTTTACAAATTAAAAAAATGGACAAATTAAAAGTGCGACTTTTATCGCTGAAATATAGGCTTTAATGGTTTCATAATTTGATCACGGAATACTAATTTTAATTAATGAACATGGCAGCATTCAAATAATTTAGCAAAAGTAACCCTTTGTAACTTTGTTAATTAGTTATTATTCCACGTCACGCATGTGCTAGCTACCAATGCCCACAAAGCGAGCTTATGCAATATAAAAACCCCCCACTTATATGATCACAAACCCAATGTGAAGCCCACACACTTTCAAAAACTCTCACACGTACGTACATGTTACCTTGCATCAACCACCACCATGTCCATCACCACCACCATCAATCTCATCAGAGACGAACCAGACTACGACAGCAGCTCCTCGTCGATCACCGTGCCGGAGTCAAGCCGGAGCTGGATGACCAACCTGAGCTTCGGCAGCCGCCGACGCCGGAGCTCGGTGTCGGTTTGTTCGTCAAGCACAGAGTCGGCGAAGCCTCACAAGGCGAATCAAGCTGCATGGGAGGCGATGCGGCGTCTCCGGCTTGACAAGGGTCAGGTTGGGCTGGAGCACTTCCGTCTTCTGCGGCGGTTGGGAAGCGGTGACATAGGGAACGTTTATCTTTGTGAGATAAGGAACCCTGTGGTGGGGTTGCCACAGTGTTTGTATGCGATGAAAGTTGTGGACAGAGAAGCAGTTGCTATAAGGAAGAAACTTCAGAGAGCAGAGATGGAGAAAGAGATTCTGGCTATGCTTGATCACCCTTTCTTACCTACTTTGTACACTCACTTTGATGCTTCTCATTACTCTTGTTTGCTTATGGAGTTTTGTCCCGGTGGTGACTTGTATGCTGCTCGCCAACGCCAACCAGGGAAGCGCTTTACCATCACATCCACTAAGTAACCACTTTCTCAACTTTTAATTTCCATAAAAAAAAAAATAATAATGTTTTCATTTTTCATAAACTAACTTAATTTATTCTAATTTTTTTAAGAATTACCCTTTTTCCTATGTTATGTTTCTATTTAGTTATATAACTTTACCCTTGATGGTTAAAATAAATTTTCACTTTAATGTCTGTGAATTGATAAGTTTGTATATGATTAAAGAGAAGCTTTTATTATCACGGTTAAAGTGATATGGAGTTGATTATAATGTTAAGGGTACCTATATATGTAGTTAACTTGTTATTATAATTATATGAAGGTATTAATGTAGGGGTGAATTTTAAAAAATTGCGCAGGTTTTATGCAGCTGAGACACTGTTGGCATTAGAGTATCTTCACATGATGGGTATAGTGTACAGGGATTTGAAGCCAGAGAATGTGCTTGTGAGGGAGGATGGACACATTATGCTTTCGGATTTTGATCTTTCACTCAAATGTGACGTCGTTCCCAAGCTGTTAAGGAGCAAGACCAGATTGGAACGCAGTATAAAGAGTACAAAGAGATCTGCACCTGCCTGCACTGCCCCCATGCAGCCTGTGCTATCCTGTTTCTCAGCCTCAAGTAAGAAAAAGAAAGCAACTGTGACAACAGTCATAAGGGAAAATGTTGAGGTCCAAGAACTTGATCCAGAGTTGGTGGCAGAACCTATTGATGCCAAGTCCAAGTCATTTGTGGGGACACATGAGTACTTGGCACCAGAAGTGATATTGGGGCAAGGACATGGGAGTGCAGTGGATTGGTGGACATTTGGGGTGTTCTTGTATGAGATGTTGTATGGAAGAACACCTTTCAAAGGTGAAAACAATGAGAAAACTCTTGTAAACATTTTGAAGCAGCCTTTGGCATTCCCTAGAATTGCAGTGAGTAGCAGCAAGGAGTTTGAAGAGATGGTGAAAGTTCAAGATCTTATAACTAAGTTGTTAGTGAAGAATCCCAATAAGAGAATTGGAAGCTGCATGGGTTCTGTTGAGATCAAAAGGCATGAGTTCTTCAAAGGTGTAAATTGGGCCTTAATTAGATCAGTGAGACCCCCTGAGGTCCCTAATGATATGAACAAGATTAGGAGTAGGGTTTTGCTACCAAAACTTAGCAAGACAGAAAGGGATCAGCCATATCAGCTTAGTACTCATCATTTTGAATACTTCTAACCGCAAAAAAAAAATGTAAATAGTTTAGGAAGAATAGGTTTTCCGCTAATATATGTGTTTGCCATTAAACATATTAAGGGTTCTTTCCCCCTTGTTTTCTGTTTTTTTTTGTTCGGTACTGATGAGAGAAAGAATTGGAAATTATATGTATGACCAAGTCACTATGCATTGAACTCACTGTTTAGTCACTCATTATAATAATATTGTTATGTCTCTTCCAATAAATTATCAGTAGTAGTTGAGGATTTGTAGGTGTAAAAGGGTGGGATCCCATAATTGTCCTAATGTGATTCTTATGAAAGGTTATGAAGTCATGTGATGACAATAATTACACTTCTTATTGATGAGAAAATTGCAGGAAAGAAAAGGGAAAAATCACTTTATTTTAACAATACTTTATAGCATTGTATACTTTTTTTCTCGTATGGCTATTTTCACATCTGCGCATTCACATGTCCTTTTCACCGAACGAAGAAAAGAAAGAAAAAGGAAATGTTTTATGGGCTCCTTTTCTCTCATTATTTTTGGTAAAACGTAAAATGTACAATGTGGTGATTATCTACTCCACTTTATAATAAATTAAAGTTCTAAAAGCTCAATTGAGTTTTATGATTCGGTTATTCATTTAGGAGGGAGAAATTAATGTATGTAAACATCCCTTTCTCAAATCAGGGGTAATGAATGTTCTGGAATTAGTTAATAATAAAAATTGAGGAGATTTGGGAATGTGTTGCTAACAGTAATGATGAAGTGAGAGGGGAATAAAAAGAGTGCAGACTGTGTGGACCATTTTGCAATGCAGTGAAAAATGACAGCAATAATTTGATCTTAACATCTAAACCAAAGGAAACCAATCAAAATCCAAGAGGAATCCTTTTCTTACCTGAAGTATCAATAAATCAAATATCTACTATGAGTCAGTGCTTATGGATGACAACCCAGAACTCTGGTGCTTTCTTCCATGGCAGCCCAAATAACAATGAACATTCATTAAGTACTCGGAACCCCTTTTTTCTTTCTGCCTCTGTAGTGAAAAAAGAAAAGGGCCTATTTTCCTCTTTTGAGTTAGAGTCTCATTTTTACATTATTAGAACAGAACACATAACAATAAACTTGCATGTTTATCCGTATATAGTGATAATACTATTTGCAATTTTGACTTGTAATTTGTAATATTTTATGTGGAAGGATTCTATGTTACTTTCTAATGAAGATGAGTTGCACAATTAAAGAATATGAGAAGAACTTGTGAAAGAATTTAAAAAAAAAAAAAAAGGAAAAATCACAACATATATATACTAGAACAGAAACATGATGAAAAATGGAAGCAAAGCCCTTTAACTCAAAAATATGTTAGTGACTTTCTCCCTCCAGAAAGGAGAGATTCCTAAGTCGACCACATCCTCTGTCATTTAAGTGGTAACTTTTGTCATATATCTCTAAAAGAAAGACAGCATAAGTCACCATTTAGATTTGCATTGTAATGGAGTACAGCATTATAATGGGCAAGTATCAGCTTTTATCATGTCATTGATTTAGTTCTTTAAACATGAATGAGCTGTAAGATGTCGGTGTCGAAATATAGTCAAGTACTCAAATGACTTTTTCTCTCATTTTCTTTTTGGCTTTTTCTTCTCTTTTAGAGGTTAAATCTTTCGGGTGAAGTGAGGACTGAGGAGTTTAATGTGAGTGTTCAGTGGTTGTTTTAGTGACAGCGGATGCATGGTTGAGTTTCAATCTCGTGACTTTGAAGGTTCTATATAGGTTGTTGGACCCAAAATTGGCTTGGTCAATCTCATTTTTTTTCCTTGTCCTGCGAATTGCTATGATCCTCTTTTTTTAAAAAAAAAAAATTATCAATATCTTTAATTCGTGACAATTTTATTGGATCTATTCGTTTGCCAATAAATATTTAGATTTAATTAAAGCATACTAATAAACAATTTATACCTATTTCAATAAATAAATTTTTTATCTTTTTATAAAATTTTCTAATTATTTTAAAATAATAAATATATAATCTCCGTTTGCCATTGGTAAAACTCTGGACGAAGACCGTACTGTGAGAGATCACATGTCTGTTAACAGATACAGAGCCCCAAGTTACAGACAGTGCCGTCCAATTGCGGACACACATTGTTACTACCCTTCACTTCAGAACAGAACATAACATAACAGAACAGAAAATCTCAAGTTTCAGTACCAAATAATTAGCGAGAGGTAATGATGGTTTTGATGTGTATACAAGTAGTGTTATGCGAAAAAGATTAATTATGTTGGAGGCATTATAGCAATCCATCCCAACTAATATGATTTGATAGTTCTTTTCCTTAGCTGGATGTTCCTCGTTAGTAGTGATATCTCCCAGTGTAGGTGGGTGGGTATCCCTTCTTTTTTGGAACAGACATGTATATCGGCGCACTGAAATTTTTCCTTGTTTTTTCCTGCAAAACTAATGCATACACAGGTCACAATAACTATTTGGTGATGTAAGCATTGGTAAAAAAATTAACTTCTATTCTCAACTACAATTAACTAGAATGAAACTTTCTTAGTGATCAGAATGATCCCGCGCGAGACCTTTTAACACTTTTGTTTGAAAGTGGAGAAATTACAAAGAAAGAAAATGAGTGAAACAAATGAAGAGAATGAAAAAGTAAAAATATATATATTGATTTAGGATAAAAAAATAGAAAAAGTCATTTTTGTTATTTGTTTAAAAAAGAAAAAAATAAAATCCTATTTGAGAACATCCTTTTATAATACCAACTTTATCTAGTTCAAAATTAATATAAAACAATTCATTATTACTATAGAAAAATGATTTTTGATTCCGCTTAACATGATATTGATTGAGGAATAATTGATTATTATAATACTTTTTATACTTAATTATTATTTTAAAACTAATATATAAAAATTTTATTTAAATATAGTATGTGAAATTAGAAATGTTTCATGAGACAAGGTTGGAATGGGTTTATTTTTGTTTTTGTTTAATCCAAAAATTTTTATAAAATTAATTATTTTAACTTAGGCATAATCTGGTCAGATTCAAAAACGTATAAGATAAAATCAAGTCAATTCGATTTGGTGGCAGGGCCGTAGCATATTATTGAATACCTACTTATTTTAGATCATTAAAAAATAATAATAACTATTAGTATATTTTTTATTTTTAGGAACGTTCAAGTCAAAAACAAGAACAGTGTTATGTTCCTTTGAATTTTATTTTAAAAATAACATAAAAATGAAAAATAAAGTAATTTGTAGAAAATTATAAATACCTAATTTTGTATGAGTTGTTAAGAAACATTAAGATATAAAGATAAAAAATAAATGAAGCTTTTTTTAGAAAATAAAAAGAACTTTTGCATTCATAAAAAAAGAATATAAAAGAAAAGAAAATAAAAGAGAAGAGAAAATATTAAGAAGAAAAAAAAATACTTCTCTCTCACAGAAATAGTTGTTTACCACGGCTTATTAAGGATAAAAATGCAAGATAATTGTGCTTGATATCAATATGTATAGAAACTGTCATATAGGTAAATATATTTTTAGGAAATGACTGTGTTATTCTTCTTCTTTAAGCTATGATTTAAGAATACGTGTGAAACCTAATGCATAAGCTTAATTTGTATACATCTTAAAGGAAATGATTTTGAGTTGTTTAATATCCTGATTTAAGAGTGAATTTTAAATTTGATGTAAGAGCCCATTAAAACTAATATTTTATCCATTTTTTAAAGTAAGTCTAAATCATTTTTATTTTTTTAATTTAAATTTTATTATTTATTTTTTGATTTCTTATTTGAATTATTTATATATTTTATATTTTTATTTTCATTTTATCTTTATATTTATATTATCTACTTTACGTATTTGTCTGTATATTTAATTTTAGTTTAACATTGATCTTTTAACGAACCTTTATTTAATATTTAAATAATTTTTTAAATAAAATTTGTATTTCAAATAAAAATATTTAATTTAGATATGACGTTTTATTAATTCTATATTTTGAATATTTCAATTAGGATAGATTTAATAATCCTAATTTTTATTCTTTATTAACAAAATTCAATCTTTTTAAATATACTATTTTATACCTCAATACATTTTTATTTGGAAACAATTTATAATGCCTTAATTTGAAAGTAATGTTTTGTTAAATTTATATTTTTTAAATTAAATTAATTTAAACACCGGTGTATTGACTTTTTTTGGCATAATATAATATATATATATATATATATATATATATAATATCAGATTATTCAATATTTATACTATTTAATAATTTTTATAAAATATAGAATTTTCAATACAACCATTAATTTAAAATTTTTATCTACGGATTAAGATGGCAATGTAGAACTATTCACATATTCACCACCTCTATTTTTTTAGTTAATGTAAAAAAGTCCAACTCTTACACAACTCCAATGTGGTTAAAAAATTGAAGTAAAAAAAAATCTTAAGATAAAGTTAAACTTATGAGCAAATGAGTTGCACAAAAATGTCAAACTCGGTAGGCATTGATGCCTTTCAAAGGACCATAAATAATGAAAGATCCTACGTAGAAGATTATGGGGGTATATGCCCCCACCCAATTTTAGAATATTATTATGATATTAAAATATCATCTAAATATCATTCTTTCTGACTCTGTTTCCACTATTTAAACATTTTTCTTATATAAAGTAATACATATTATTTTTATCTCCATTGCCCAAAGTTTTTAGACTCATCACTTCCACAAACCATGTAGTACCAATAATGAATAATTAGGTAAAGGAAGGAGAAAATGTTGGCCTGGTAAATTAAGACCACAACACAATTTTTTAAAACTTTATTTGATATTTATTGAGAAATCTTATTGTTGACCGTTCATTCTATTTAAATTTAGATTAGTATTAAATTATAGTTGTCTCTAACCCTAGTATAATTGATCGCATTAATTGAAATTTTAATCAGTCAAATCTTAATCGTCATTTTTACAACTTCATGTAATTATTATACTTGATTTTTTAAAAAAACATGTAAGAAATAAAATTAGTTATACATATGGACACGAGTAAGAGTGTGTTCCATAGCATATTTTAACCTGATAAAAAATAATTAGCTAATTTTTTTAAAAGTATTTTTAGTTTTATTTAATATAATAATTGTTTTGATAATTAGATGATATAATTAATATTTTTTAATACTATCCTAACTAATGTTTAAGTTAAATTACTAACTAAAAGTTATTATTCTAATTTTATTTTTATATATTTTGATACTTTTTTGTTTTAATAAAATATTATTATTTTTATTATTTAATATCATAGTATTTAATTATTACAATTTTTATTTAAATTTTGTTAATAAAAAATTTGAAGATAAAATAAATGTTTTTTGTATAGAAATATTATTTAAATTTATTTATGACAATATAAAAATAAACATTTTTAATTTAAAAAAATATTTATATAAAAAAAATTTACCAAAAAATATATTACAAATAATAAATAAATAAAATCATCAAAAAATTTTATAATATAATCATAAAAATGCTATAAAACTATTTATATAATATTTTTAATAAAAATATATATAAATAATAATAAATTAAAAATATTTTTATTTGTTTTTAATATAATAATTTAATTTAAATAATAAAATATTAAAATTTATAATTAATAAAAATTATAATATTTATATTTCAGTCCAATTATCATATTTTTATCAATTAATTTAACGTTCAATTTTATAACTATTTTTATTTTGATCACTAATTTTTTAAGTTTTAATAAAATAAATGTTCAACATCTATATTAAAAATTTCATATTTAATCAAGAGTAAAATTAACTATGAATATAAAATATAAAAATAAACCTGGTGCTACGAACTTTTTTAAATTAGGTTAAATTTAAATTTTAATAAGTATCAAAATTTATCTATATTAAATACACAATTATTATAATAATACAATAGGAATCAATAATTAAAGTGATGAAACATAGTTTTAATAAAAAAATTAGATGCGTTATTTTGTTAAATTTGGTTTTTGTTATTTTTATCGTTCTTAAAATTAATTAATATTGAATATTAAACTTGTATATTTGTATTATTTAATAAAAAGTTTTAAAATGTAAATTTTAGTAATCTAATTATTAAATTAATTTTTATTAAAAAATAAATTAAATTTATAAAATTTCTTATAAATAAAAATATAATATTTTATTATATTATTTTTACTTTAATATACAATATATTGTTTAAAAAAATTGAATATCAAATAGTAATATTATATATATATTATAAATTTTTTCTAAAGTAGTTAGGGTTAAAAAAAGGTTTATTATTCAATTTATTTAAATTCTAGATAAATTTAAATTTATTAAAAAGTTTTTTTAGATAAATAAATTCAGTTTAAGTTTAAAAAAAATTCTTTAATTTATTCAGAATTTATTTATCTTTATATGTTATACATTTATATTTATATAATATTTATTTTAATATATTTTATTTATATAATATTAATATATATATATATATTAAACTTATTTAATAAACTTTTTATCTTATATATTTTTAGTTTGTAAATATTTTTTATTAATTGTTTATATAAATTTTAAATTTATTTATTAATATTTTTAAAATATAAAATTTTAAACAAAAATTCGTAAATATGGTAAGTTTTAGATCAAACTAAATTTTAATAAATAAATTTTTTTTATTAAACTTGATCATTTAAAATTTAATTTATCTCAACCTACTTTTATTCTTAAACACTAATACTCTAAATTAAATATTTTATGATATATCTAATAAATATGGGACAATTAGCTAGATGAAGACCTCATCACATGGCCTCCACCAAAAGAAGGTTCAAACTCATACAAAGGAAAATTACAGGTACAGACAATACCTATTGTCCCTTGTATGATGAACGAGGAAGATTTTCCGCCCCTCGAAAGACGAGACCACAGAACAAGAAAGGTGGTCACCAGACCTTACGTGTAATCCACAGAGGTCACGCCAGAAGGTAGCTCCAAGCCTACTTCCCAGGCAGAAGAAGTATTAAACTGGCAGACAGACAACGCACTTGCCCAAAACACTGTCCTTCAGAGGATAGAAAAGAAAGTGAGCGCCTTTGAAGGACAGCTCACAGGATTTTCTGCAAAAATGATGAAGGCATATGAGGATTTGAAAGGGCAAGTAAGATTGCTTGAAGCTGAGATTGAAAACTCCAAAAAGGCCAGCTTCCATGAAATAGTGACAAGAAACAATGAACTGCAAAGACTTCGACAGAAGATCGAGGAGTTTGAAACACATTTTAAAAGGCCTCACATGTTCCCCGGAGACACACTATCTCCATATGAAATTCCACCAAGAAAAATAGGCCCAACGATGATGTTCAACAAACCCCAGCAGCAACCGCCATCATTATTACCGATGGTCATGCCACACAAGTCAACACTTTTCGGTGAAAGATCCATGGCAGATAAAAGAAAAGTGGAAGAATCTGCTTCACAGACTTTACCAGAAAAAACCCAGAGAAGGACTGACAAACAACCAGAAACCATGATGACAGTCCAGATCGATTCAGAACAAGAGAATTCAAATGATGAACAAGAATTCCTCCAAGAAACTGAAGAAGAAGAATCCATCCAAGAAGAAAGGTATTCAGACCCTTTTGGACCAGAAGAAGAATATGCGGACATCACAAATATACTGATGGCAACCCACACAGGAGAGGCATCTACATCTAGGCTTCACCCAGATGAGTTAGTAACTCCGGTACCTCCATCAAAATCAGTGTACTTCTCACTAGAAGACATTGATCCGCAACAATGGCCAAAAAGGATACTTGAATTTAAAGCATGGATGGACAAGAAACTAGTCAAGGAGATGGACCGTTACAAAGTAATTGAAGAATTCTGTGCCGGGATGGTCGGCATATTAAAAGAATGGTACCAAAGCCTTGTCCAAGTTAACCAAGACCAACTCCATTCTATGGAGTCAACAGACGCAGTCATTACAATTCTCCACAGAGAATTCATTGGAGATGCTGAAGTAGAAGATCAGATCAATCGGCAGAAATTCTATAGCATGAAGTGCTGTTCATTAAAGACAGGAGACCTATCCAGACATTTCTTAAGAATGGGGCAATGTTATTACCGACTGAACGGATTCAATGACGCCAGCCTCAAAAACACATACATCAGCTCTTTACCAGAGCCTATCCAAGACGAAATGTACAGAAGTGCAACTAAAGATGGGATAGACTTCTCTACCAAGACTTTTGGCCAGATCCACCAGTTTGCAATGGGATGTAGAAAAAAGATCTGTGCACAACAGCAAATGCTAAAGAAAATGCTAGAAGGAGAAAAGGATTTCTCAAAAGCATGCAAGCAGAGTTCTCTAGAAATTGGATGCAAGCAAAAGAACTGCGTATGCAAAACTTCAAAGAAGCTCAAAAGGAGAACCACAGGAAGAAAGGAGAAAAGAATGAAGTTCTTCAGAAAGAAGAAGAACAGAGGAAAGACCCGAGGAAAAGACAGATGTTTCATCTGTGGAAGAAAAGGGCATTTTTCCAGAGAATGTCCTGAGAAACAAAACAAAGCAGCTAAGCTAGTCCATAGCTTACAGCTCGCAGAGAATGATGATGTTGAATCCCTGTACACTGAACAGGAAGAATTCAACGAGGAAACCGCGTTTGCACTCGTAATGACAAGTAGCGATGAGGATGATGATCCTCATTTTCCAATACTGACGTTTGAAGAAGTCGACAAAGTAGAAGAACAATCAGCCATATCTTCTTCTCCAACGTTACCAAATATTGAGGTTTCCATCTTACCATCAAAATACGATGTCCCAATCAAGGCAATTGCATATATGGATACAGGGGCACAAAGGACACTCATGAATCCTGCTATCCTCCCATCCTCAGCATGGGAGCAAGAACTCCATCACTTTAAGGCTGCTGATGGCCAAAATTTCACCACAGAACTCATTACCAAGAGAAACATTGGGATTAAGTTCTTCCAGAACTGTGTGATATGGACAAAAGTGATAGGAACAGACCTTCCTGGCAAGGACATAGTAATCGGCATGGATACATATACACAGGCTGATCGATTACAAATCCTTCCAAATGGGGTAAAGTTCAAAAGATTCTTCAAAGAATATGTGCCACTCTTAAGAATCTTTAATCTGGTAGATACACCTCCAGATTTTGAGGAATACCAGAACAAAATCATGAAGTTATGTGCGGATAGCCATGACGTGTTTAAACACCCAAGACCATTATGGAAGAACCAGGAGTTCCATGTTAGACTTCCATTCAAGATGAATGAAGACATCAACCCAACTAAAGCAGTTCATCCCGGCATGTCTCCAGTAGACCGTGCAGCCGCCTATGATGAATGCCAGCAGTTGCTAAAACAAGGGTTGATTGAGCCCACAAAATCAGATTGGGCTTGCCAGGCATTCTATGTTGAAAAGAGATCCGAAAGAGTTCGGGGGAAAAAGAGGCTAGTGATCGATTACAGGCCTCTGAATGATTTCCTGAAGGACGACAAATTCCCATTACCCAACATAAAAACTCTTTATTCCTATATCAGAAATGCCTATATCTTTTCAAAGTTCGATATGAAATCGGGCTTTTGACAACTTGGGCTTGAACCTTCAGAAAGGCCCAAGACTGCATTCTGCATACCCAATGCCCATTACCAGTGGACTGTACTGCCTTTCGGACTGAAAGTGGCGCCATCACTATTCCAAAAGGCTATGACTCGAATCTTCGAGCCCATATTAGATACAGCCCTAATATACATAGATGACGTACTGCTGTTCTCCCCAAGTGTAGAAAAACATAAAGCTCTACTCGACGAGTTTTATGGGATCTGTAACCAGTACGGTATCATGCTTTCCTCAAAGAAGTCTCAGATTGGCATCACGGAGATTGATTTCTTAGGAGCCAAATTCGCCCAAGGAAAGTACATGCCTCAACCTCATCTGGTTGAGAGACTTCCTGAATTCCCCAACAAGAACATGACAAAGAAGGAAATACAACAATTCTTGGGAATTCTCAATTATGTTAGGGACTTCATCCCTAACATTTCAAAGCTGACATCAAAGCTCTCAGTACTGCTCAAAAAGAATGCTCCTGCATGGGGCCCTGAACAAACCGAAGCAGTAAAGAAACTGAGAGAGGCAGCAAGTAATCCTCCACCGCTGAAGATTCCCGGAGAAGGAAAACGAATCTTACAGACGGATGCTAGTGATTATCACTGGGGTGCTGTTCTCATTGAAGAAGTGGAAGGTGAGAAATACTATTGTGGACATGCTAGTGGTCAGTTCAAACCAACAGAACACCAATACCATACCACCTTCAAAGAAACCTTGGCCGTTAAATACGGAATACAAAAGTTTGACTTCCATCTCAGAGCCTACTCGTTTGAAGTTCAACTTGACAATTCTTCATTCCCTGGAATGTTGAATTTTAAGAATCGGGTTCCACCCAATCCACAAGTCCTCAGGCTTAAAGAATGGTTTTCCAGATATAACTTCACTGTCAAACACATAAAAGGAAGCTAGAACCTGATTCCTGATTACCTATCCAGGCCAAAACCAATTACCCTAATTTCTAGTTTCCATGAATGTCCAATCATAATGATGATGCCAGAGACATCTTCATCCAACTCTTCAGATCCATCACCTGGGACAGAAAATTTTCCACCAGAAATAAAAACTCTGCATACACTCACTCCGGAAAATATAAAGCAGTTTGCAAGGTCCCATATGTTTCATTATCTTGCCAGATTACTCCAGGAAAAGAGAGTTATTCCAAAACCGACTTGGTTTGATCCTCAAGCACCATACCTTAACATCTATCATATGTTAATGGATGAATATCCGTTTACAGATATGGATCTGTGTTACCTTTGGTGCGTCACGGCCCTTAACAAATATCCAATTATTTTTCCAACCTTTAAAATGATTGAATATTTAGAAAATAAAACAAACAAAGGGTCTCTGCTTTGGAAGTGTCTAAAATGGTTTTGCCCCATCCATGACTGGATAAAGCATTTATACCATGACCTTCATCCCTACAACATCTGGAAGTTTGATGCAGAACAATACAACATGTTCGTCTCAGTGGTTGTACTTCACAGGCCATACTTCAAACATCCACTCACAGGGTATATCTATTCCCAGGATAATGCCGTTTTTTATGTCACCATACCAGAGTTAAAATTATTCTCTCAAAATGAAGAACCTCCCCGGTACCAGGAGGAATTAGCTCTTTATTTGTTTGAGCTGAATAATCACAAGATCAGCAACAAGGGGACAAAGAATAGTTGTCTAAATGTCAAACATCCTCAGATCATGTGTTTCCCAAACTGGGAGATACCTGAAGAACACCGGCATGAAGGGACAACAAAAGTCATTATACCCAAAATGAATGAACAGATTAGCATGTCAAACTCTGCAAATATGTTATGGCAAGACGCTCAGGATCCGAATGACATCGGAACCCAACTGGAGCAGATTCAACTGGAGGAACAAACAGACGAGCAAGAATATCACATCATGAACATGTCTCCAAGTCATGAGTGCATTCTGACTAAGAATAAAGACTAAAAGCAGAAAATTCTCTGAGAAGAGACAGAGCATCTTAATAATGTTTGCTTTAAGTCACCCTTTGTCTAAAAGTTGTTTGTCTCGATAGAAAGTAAGGATAAGGGATAAGCACTGTAAGTCACCTTTACTTAAAGTCGTTTGTCTTATTAGGTTGTAAAGATAAGGCAAAATCACTTTAGGTTATTTTTTGCTTAAAGTTGTCTGTCCTGTAAGATAGTAAATTAGTGTGCCTGGATTCCCGGTCTACATCCGGTAACCAGTAGATTATTTCTCTGCGCCTATATAAGAGGCATGCCTCTTCAGTTGAAGGTAGAGCGAATGAAAAATAAAAATCCTAGTGTGTTTATACTCAACCATGAGTAACTAAATCTCTCTATCTTTCTCTCTCTCGATCTGAAAGTCTTATTATGTCATTACAACATACTCTGATTTTAGTCTAAGTATGCTCTATGCTTGCCTCCTAGAGGATCCTGCATATCAGAACGGACTTTGTAAAGTTTTGATCCGCGTTTTACGATCTCTTTTGTTGTCATATTATGCATCTGAAAGTAGTCAAGTACTGGGACGAAAAAGTAGTCATGGGGACGAAAAACGAAACCAGTAAGACGAAATTGGGTATATGATATGGTAATGAAGAAAGTAAAACAAACAAAGGGTCTCTGCTTTGGAAGTGTCTAAAATGGTTTTGCCCCATCCATGACTGGATAAAGCATTTATACCATGACCTTCATCCCTACAACATCTGGAAGTTTGATGCAGAACAATGCAACATGTTCGTCTCAGTGGTTGTACTTCACAGGTCATACTTCAAACATCCACTCATAGGGTATATCTATTCCCAGGATAATGCCGCTTTTTATGTCACCATACCAGAGTTAAAATTATTCTCTCAAAATGAAGAACCTCCCCGGTACCAGGAGGAATTAGCTCTTTATTTGTTTGAGCTGAATAATCACAAGATCAGCAACAAGGGGACAAAGAATAGTTGTCTAAATGTCAAACATCCTCAGATCATGTGTTTCCCAAACTGGGAGATACCTGAAGAACACCGGCATGAAGGGACAACAAAAGCCATTATACCCAAAATGAATGAACAGATTAGCATGTCAAACTCTGCAAATATGTTATGGCAAGACGCTCAGGATCCGAATGACATCGGAACCCAACTGGAGCAGATTCAACTGGAGGAACAAACAGACGAGCAAGAATATCACATCATGAACATGTCTCCAAGTCATGAGTGCATTCTGACTAAGAATAAAGACTAAAAGCAGAAAATTCTCTGAGAAGAGACAGAGCATCTTAATAATGTTTGCTTTAAGTCACCCTTTGTCTAAAAGTTGTTTGTCCCGATAGAAAGTAAGGATAAGGGATAAGCACTGTAAGTCACCTTTACTTAAAGTCGTTTGTCTTATTAGGTTGTAAAGATAAGGCAGAATCACTTTAGGTTATTTTTTGCTTAAAGCTGTCTGTCCTGTAAGATAGTAAATTAGTGTGCCTGGATTCCCGGTCTACATCCGGTAACCAGTAGCTTATTTCTCTGCGCCTATATAAGAGGCATGCCTCTTCAGTTGAAGGTAGAGCGAATGAAAAATAAAAATCCTAGTGTGTTCATACTCAACCATGAGTAACTAAATCTCTCTATCTTTCTCTCTCTCTCGATCTGAAAGTCTTATTATGTCATTACAACATACTCTGATTTTAGTCTAAGTATGCTCTATGCTTGCCTCCTAGAGGATCCTGCATATCAGAACGGACTTTGTAACGTTTTGACCCGCGTTTTACGATCTCTTTTGTTGTCATATTATGCATCTGAAAGTAGTCAAGTACTGGGACGAAAAAGTAGTCATGGGGACGAAAAACGAAACCAGTAAGACGAAATTAGGTATATGATATGGTAATGAAGAAAGTAAAACAAACAAAGGGTCTCTGCTTTGGAAGTGTCTAAAATGGTTTTGCCCCATCCATGACTGGATAAAGCATTTATACCATGACCTTCATCCCTACAACATCTGGAAGTTTGATGCAGAACAATGCAACATGTTCGTCTCAGTGGTTGTACTTCACAGGCCATACTTCAAACATCCACTCACATGGTATATCTATTCCCAGGATAATGCCGCTTTTTATGTCACCATACCAGAGTTAAAATTATTCTCTCAAAATGAAGAACCTCCCCGGTACCAGGAGGAATTAGCTCTTTATTTGTTTGAGCTGAATAATCACAAGATCAGCAACAAGGGGACAAAGAATAGTTGTCTAAATGTCAAACATCCTCAGATCATGTGTTTCCCAAACTGGGAGATACCTGAAGAACACCGGCATGAAGGGACAACAAAAGCCATTATACCCAAAATGAATGAACAGATTAGCATGTCAAACTCTGCAAATATGTTATGGCAAGACGCTCAGGATCCGAATGACATCGGAACCCAACTGGAGCAGATTCAACTGGAGGAACAAACAGACGAGCAAGAATATCACATCATGAACATGTCTCCAAGTCATGAGTGCATTCTGACTAAGAATAAAGACTAAAAGCAGAAAATTCTCTGAGAAGAGACAGAGCATCTTAATAATGTTTGCTTTAAGTCACCCTTTGTCTAAAAGTTGTTTGTCCCGATAGAAAGTAAGGATAAGGGATAAGCACTGTAAGTCACCTTTACTTAAAGTCGTTTGTCTTATTAGGTTGTAAAGATAAGGCAGAATCACTTTAGGTTATTTTTTGCTTAAAGCTGTCTGTCCTGTAAGATAGTAAATTAGTGTGCCTGGATTCCCGGTCTACATCCGGTAACCAGTAGCTTATTTCTCTGCGCCTATATAAGAGGCATGCCTCTTCAGTTGAAGGTAGAGCGAATGAAAAATAAAAATCCTAGTGTGTTCATACTCAACCATGAGTAACTAAATCTCTCTATCTTTCTCTCTCTCTCGATCTGAAAGTCTTATTATGTCATTACAACATACTCTGATTTTAGTCTAAGTATGCTCTATGCTTGCCTCCTAGAGGATCCTGCATATCAGAACGGACTTTGTAACGTTTTGACCCGCGTTTTACGATCTCTTTTGTTGTCATATTATGCATCTGAAAGTAGTCAAGTACTGGGACGAAAAAGTAGTCATGGGGACGAAAAACGAAACCAGTAAGACGAAATTAGGTATATGATATGGTAATGAAGAAAGTAAAACAAACAAAGGGTCTCTGCTTTGGAAGTGTCTAAAATGGTTTTGCCCCATCCATGACTGGATAAAGCATTTATACCATGACCTTCATCCCTACAACATCTGGAAGTTTGATGCAGAACAATGCAACATGTTCGTCTCAGTGGTTGTACTTCACAGGCCATACTTCAAACATCCACTCACATGGTATATCTATTCCCAGGATAATGCCGCTTTTTATGTCACCATACCAGAGTTAAAATTATTCTCTCAAAATGAAGAACCTCCCCGGTACCAGGAGGAATTAGCTCTTTATTTGTTTGAGCTGAATAATCACAAGATCAGCAACAAGGGGACAAAGAATAGTTGTCTAAATGTCAAACATCCTCAGATCATGTGTTTCCCAAACTGGGAGATACCTGAAGAACACCGGCATGAAGGGACAACAAAAGCCATTATACCCAAAATGAATGAACAGATTAGCATGTCAAACTCTGCAAATATGTTATGGCAAGACGCTCAGGATCCGAATGACATCGGAACCCAACTGGAGCAGATTCAACTGGAGGAACAAACAGACGAGCAAGAATATCACATCATGAACATGTCTCCAAGTCATGAGTGCATTCTGACTAAGAATAAAGACTAAAAGCAGAAAATTCTCTGAGAAGAGACAGAGCATCTTAATAATGTTTGCTTTAAGTCACCCTTTGTCTAAAAGTTGTTTGTCCCGATAGAAAGTAAGGATAAGGGATAAGCACTGTAAGTCACCTTTACTTAAAGTCGTTTGTCTTATTAGGTTGTAAAGATAAGGCAGAATCACTTTAGGTTATTTTTTGCTTAAAGTTGTCTGTCCTGTAAGATAGTAAATTAGTGTGCCTGGATTCTCGGTCTACATCCGGTAACCAGTAGCTTATTTCTCTGCGCCTATATAAGAGGCATGCCTCTTCAGTTGAAGGTAGAGCGAATGAAAAATAAAAATCCTAGTGTGTTTATACTCAACCATGAGTAACTAAATCTCTCTATCTTTCTCTCTCTCGATCTGAAAGTCTTATTATGTCATTACAACATACTCTGATTTTAGTCTAAGTATGCTCTATGCTTGCTTCCTAGAGGATCCTGCATATCAGAACGGACTTTGTAAAGTTTTGATCCGCGTTTTACGATCTCTTTTGTTGTCATATTATGCATCTGAAAGTAGTCAAGTATTGGGACGAAAAAGTAGTCATGGGGACGAAAAACGAAACCAGTAAAACGAAATTGGGTATATGATATAGTAATGAAGGAGCTCTCGACCCCTAAGTGGATTTTATTTAATTTTAATTATCTAAATAAAATAAAATAAATATTTTTATTACAACTAAATATTTTATAAAATATATTTTCTAAAGAGAGATGGGGAGAGAGAGATTTCTTATAATATATTTATATGGAAATTTATAAATAATAATTTGTTTAAAAAATAAGGTTGTGTTTTCCTCAATATAGAGAAATTTTGCTGTCGTTTTTTTACTTTGGATAGTAAACTTTGAATACAGTCAGGCTTCATTAATATATTATTTTGACTAAGAAAATTTGTTGGGCATATCATAAAGTGTAGCCTCCCTACTCCCTATACTGAATTTCATATCTATGGGCTGTTCTCTATCACCCTATCAGGGGTCGCCGCTATTAAATTTAAAAATAAAATCCGTGAAACGTTACACATATGACACATGCGTAAAAAAGAGGAAAACGGTTTGTATTGAGGTGCAGTTCTTTTTAAGATATTTCTCGCAATAGGACTGAAATAGTGAGTTTGACCTATTATTTATTGCGTTAGCTGTGTAACGTATATTTTTTTTAAAAAAAATTGAAACGAAAATATGTGATAAATTTTAAATTTTAAAATTAAAATTTATTTATAAAATTTTAAATTAAATCAATTAAATTAGTGTAGATAATAAAATTTAATTATTGAAATTGATTCAACTATTATTTTATAAAATTTTAAATTAAATTAAATTATAGTTAAATTTAAATTTTAAATTTATAAATTATTTATAAAATTTTAAATTAAATTAATTAGATTAGTACATATGATAAAATTTAAATAAATTTATGTAATAAAATTATGAATTATATAATTCTTAATTATTTTAAAATATATAATTCATAATATTATAAATCATAAATATAATATATAATATTATATGTTTTATTTATATATAACGTAAAATAGTAAATGTCAGATTTTTATTTTAATTTTTAAACATTTAAAATATAAAAAACATGAATTATAAAATATTATATCGCATAAAAATATGCTTTACATATTGACGTGGTAAAAAATACATAAAAATTATTGTTTTGATTCTGATAAATATTTTAATAATAATATTATTTACGTAAATAAAATTTTTTAAAAATATTTTAAAAAGAATTACAAGTATAAACTGTAATAAATGTTATGATAGAAAGATAATTAATTTTTATAAACCAAAATAAAAAATGGTTAAATAAATAAAAATTAAATGACGTTCCATTATAAGAAAATCGATTAATAGAATCTAATTATATTTGTGCCAAAATTATCTTAAATAAATATAGGAGATACTTTAAAAAAAAATTAAATTTATGGAAGTAATTTATGTTACAATTTTAGTTTATTTTATTAAGCACTGTATATCAAAAAATCTAACAAAATAAGTTTTTGTTAACTAATTAGGTTAACAAAGTTTACAACCAAATATTTAACCTATGAATAAGTTCTTTTCGGATAAGAGTTTATTAAATTAAAAAATGTGTATAACCAAATTGTTTATACAAACATGCCGTCGTTGAAAATTTTAAACACATTGTGATCTTTTAATTTGTTTAGTGGATTTTTCTTTTGTATTACTTAGCTTGATTTAACTATCAAATACATGAATTTAAAATTTTTATATATGCCGTTAAATTAAACATTAAAATAAAAATAACATTCATTATAATTTGATTTGATTTGAGGAAGATTATATTTAATAAAAAAACCATTTATGGTATAGAAAATAAAACTTGATTTTAAAATATTTATTATGAAATCTTTAATTTGGTGAAAAAACTTATCTTTATTTAAAAATGTAGATTGATGAAATATTATTTAAGTAATAATATTAAATTAGGCCGATCCAATGCTAACTTTTCAATTTCTTTATTTACTTCCTTTAAGTCATTTTTTCTTCAACCTGGTTTGTTTGGAAGGGAGGTATCGACTCTCAACGCTCTAATATAAGCTACCAATGTAGTCATAGCGATGTAAAGTTGGGATGCAGATCTTCTACATTTAAATTTTTATTTATTATCTAGTTTAATGAATTGTAATATTTTGATTAATATTAAATGGTTTAAAATTTAAATTAATATTTTAATTATAAAAAATTAAATAATCATAAATCTTTCAATTTTTACTCAATAATTATAATTAATTAAATTATATCATATAACAAAATTAAAATAGAATAGAGAGAATGCATTTCCATAAAATTGTTTGTGTTGCTTGTCCCCTTTCAATTATACCCGACACCTAGAAGCCTACTACTTAATTGGCTTGGCTTGTGTAAGGTGGGAGATTTTTTTGTCTTTTCCCGTTGAATAATCATTATTATACACTTCATTTATTGAGTATCAAAATATATAAAAGAGAGAAAAAATAATATAATAAATGATGTGACGAAATAAAAATAAATATCAGGAGAAAAAAGTAAATATACTATACAAATATTGTTTTTCTAAGATACTTTTAATTAAATTATAAAAATTAATAAAAAAAATAGTTAGTTATTTTATTTTAAAGATATGTATTAAAAAATAAAAATAAAAACTATTATAAATAGCATTAAAATGCATTCAACATTATAATAATTATGCATTAATAATAGTTTTAATAATATTATTTTATAATTTTATTTTTTAAAATTTTCTTAAAATATTTGGTTGATATTTAAAAAAAATAGTATAAATTTAATTTTACTCTATTTAATATCAGTAATTTTTTATATAATATAAAAATTGATGAAATTTGAATTTAAAATTTTCATATAAAACTACTTTAATTTTTAACTCTTTATTATTAAATCAATTATAATAATTTTAGTAACTTTAATTATATTATCAATGTTTACATTTATTATAACTAAGAAAAAAATTATATATTTCATAAAAATTTTAAAATACATATAAAAATAAACCACAAATCTTTCAAAAATACGTGTAAAAAGATTTAAAAGAAGTATATGAACATTTTTTTTATTGTGATTGAAAATATGAACATTTATCTAATCAACTTTTATCTTTTTCTTTGTTCCTCTTTTCATGGAAACCTCACAGTCCTTATCTCATTCAAAAAATGATTTACTTACATATAAAACATAATTTCCATTCAGTTATATCTAGATTAAACTCAATAACTTGCCCTCAAACATAACTAAATGTAATCTACTTTTAATATATAACTCAGCATCCTATCCATTTAAAAAAAATTTAATCCAAGTCCATGGAATTTAATACTAAAAAATAAAAAACCATTTTATTAAATTTTAAAAGTCCTTATACACTAATCATTGCATTAATTATGATTCATCTTAAAGTAAAATTTAATCAGATAATTAAAATTTTATTAAAGACAATAAAATAAGTAAAATTGATAATTGATAATTACTCATATAACCCTCCCTTCGGTTCCTTTTTTACCTTTTTTTTTTCTTTCTTTTTATTTTAATCATTGTAGGCCGGAAAGAGATAGATCTATCTATGACTGTATAGGATCTCTTCAATTTTCCTAAAGTCTCCAACTTTGTTTTTGGCATTTTCAACGCAGAATAAAGATGTATGCGTCGTAGTCTTTGCACAGGATCGGTACCATGGGCAATGACATTGATTGATGTTGAAGAACCAACTCATGAATTATTTTTCTATTTTATTTAATTTTAGACTCATAGGAATTTAACCTAGTAATTCATGAATCATTGGTAGATAGAAATGGCAGTGTATATTTAATTAATTTCGCCATTTGAATTTATACATGTCCATTTCATGTCCGTATACCTATGACCCCAATAGGAAGAGAATTTAGAAAAATTATGTGTTAACTATAACAACAAAAACTTCTCAAACATCTTTGTGGGTAACTAATTGTAATAAAAATTCAAATTGTTAATTGAAGAAACATGATTAGATTTATACTTCCTCTTTTGTTAGAGTTCAAAGAACTTGAAATGTATGTTAGAAAAACTTTACATACACATGATCGATGAGGTGAACACATACAACATATATTACAAAGAAAATGATAGATATAAGATTTATGTAATTTGACATCTATTGTTTACATTTACATTAACATTCCAACAAAACATTCACCATCTCAACATGGTTGTAGATTTTCAAAATGCTTAAAAACCTTCTTAAGTATATATCATCTAATAAATCTACAGATTTCTCCTCTAAAAAAGTTACAAGAGATGATAAACCCTCATTTCATCATAAAAAAAACTCTTCATTATTTTACTGATCTCTCATACTTGTATATCACTTTTCTCCTCGACCTGGATAGTTAAATTCTTTAACTTTTTACATGAAAATCCTTTTACATAGTGATGACATCTTTATACAAAAATAGAGGCAAATATATATTATCAATTTCACATTCTTAAATTTGGGTAGGTCTAGAGTAAAAAAAAAATATATTTTTTTATTAATTGGACAAAAGAAATCACGTGATTACATGTTTTCTTGTAATTAAACTTTTATGTAAATGGGTTAGGATATATCTTATATCCTCTTAATTATTATTTTATTTTGCTGATAATTTTTTTTTTTACATTTTTAAGGCCATTAAAATGTGTTATTTCCTTCTTTTAAAAATGATGGGAATTTCTCTTCATAAAAAATTCTAATAATTTGATAATCATTCATGCACAGAAACCACCAAGTTTGAAGAATCCAACAATTCTCCTCTATTTTATTTAAAAAGTTCTGCTATTATTCCTAACAATGTGCAAGTTTGTTTACAGCCGATCTTACTTTATACTTTTTAATTCAACTTTCATTTATGTGAACACAAGATTGAATTTCTAATCATTGTACGTGTGCAGAAATTTTGATATCATGATTGGATGAACTAATTATTTCAAAAGTTTTACATAAAAATATTTAAACAAAATTGTATATATCGTTAATTCGTATTTTTTATATTATAAAAAAAAACCATCTCCCATTAAACTACATTTTTAATTTATGCTACAGGCTAGGGCTGTAAAAGACATTTTTAACAGCAGAGAATGAAAGAAATATTTTTTTTTTCTTTTTGACGAAAGAGAATGCAAGGGATATATCTTTCTTTCAGCTAGAAGAGAGTCTTCTGCAGTTGAATTTTCAACCGCTAGAATCACACCTATCAAAGGTGATTTTTATACATTAAATGATAAAACAAAAATAAGTAAAAAATAAATTATACCATGTGATTTAAACTGCACAACCTACAATTTTTTTGAACGGCAGGTGATGTTCCCCTGGACCATTCAATTAAAAACTTAAAGAATAACCATTGGACATTATAAAAAAACAATTATTATATATTTTACCAACATTTTTATCCTAATGTATTTTATTTTTTACCTTATTTTATATATATATATATTATCTCTTTTTTTTTCTCACTACATCTAATTTGATATATGCTATCTTAATCTTCCTTACAATAATAACCGCTATTACAATACTACAAAATTAAAACGATTTAAAACAAAGCGCAGTTAAGACTTGAGAAAATCTCATAGAGATTCCAAAGAGACAATTAATTTTATCTTTAAGAAAGTGGGTAGCCCAAACTCAAACTTGTGATTAACTCCTTAAATTTCCCTGTGTTGATTTCTTCGATACGTATTTCGATATTATGATGGGTCACACCTATGAGATAGCTTCCTGTTTCAACTGTTACCTACAAATTTAACTTACGTTGGATGATTTCACTTGGTCCCACGTCCCCACCTATATATTTATTTCTTGTTAGCTTAACTTGGTTTTTAAATTATCACGTTTTGGTTTCTGGATGAGCATTAAAATGTAAAATGACTGTAGAAGTGCATGTGGCTCGTACATGATTGAAAACTTCATCTCAGAAAAGGCAAATGTTAATTAATATATAAAAGAATATTAGTTAAGAACTTAAAAATATAATTTATAAAATATTGTTAATATATTTTTACTGTAATTTATAATATGTTTTAATAAAAATTTATTTATTTATGTATTAACCTTAACAAGAACCTCCAAAAATTTACCCTTACGTTATTACATATGTGATCACATTGGACATGATACACACATCACTATCCAGTAACCGCATATCCAAAGAGACAAAACTAAAACTATTTAAATAAAGAATGTAAATCAATATAACTTTAAGGTATATTCTTAATTAATTTTTTAAAGTTATGTATGTTATTAAATTAGTCATTTAAAATTTTGATAAACAAATCATTTTTTAAAATAAAATAAAATATCATTGTATCAGGTTTCTAAAGATTTTATTATTTAGTCCTTTAAATATTTAGTTTATTATTAAATTAGATTTTAAAAAATTATTTGTATCACCACTTTTATGTCACATAAAGATGTATATGGTGATGTTTTGAATATTTGATTAACTAGTTTAATGATAAAAATTATAAAACTAATATAATAACTATTTTAGTCTTTAAAATATTTATTTGGTTAACCTAAATTTTTAGTTGATTGATTTAGTAACACATTATTTTACAAGGTTAATTTAAAAATTTAACTCTAGTTTTAAAATTAAGATTAAGATGAAACCTTAAGTAAAATATCTAAAATAAAATTATTTTAAATTATTTATAGATGTAGAGTATCAATATAGATATAAAAGGTGCAATTGATATATAGTGAGAGAGAAAACACAGAGAAAAAAGAAATATAACAAGTCATAATACAACTTATAGTTCTATCAGTTATTTGACGTTGATACATCACACAAACAAGTTTATGCATATATGTGCTAGTACAATTCAAAGTACCTGTTTGGTAAACTTGTAGAACTCGGTGTACGATTTTCAATGGGTTTGAATGCAGTTTTTACGTCTAGATAAATTTTCAATGTGTACGAAAAACAAAACAGGTCTAAAATTTTCTAAATAACCTTTGTGTTATGTAATGGAAACTATGGTAACCATGATGGTTGAAGTTTTGACGAAAAAATATGCAACATTGATTGAGTGGGCTAGATCTTCCTGTGTCTTTATAATAATGTTATATGTGAGATAAGAAACTATTTTTAAATTTACTCTAACAATTTGTTTTTCTTTCATCACGTAATATATTTTTTATGTTGTTTTTTGATTACTTTTAAAATTAAACAAAAATAATAATTTATATACTTTACAATCGTTTGCTTTGTAAATTAAACTAAAGTTAACTGAATTTCATTGCTTTAATAAAGTTATACGTTTCAAACTTTTTTTTTAATTTTATTATAAAAAAAGCTGAACCTAACTGAAGAAATATCAGGTATATACTTATTTATATTCGCAAGGAAATATACTTTAAATTTAAACTGTTAGAATTAAATTAATAATGAAGGATGGAAATTAGAATAGTTTAATATAAAAAATATTTAAAATTTAATTTTTATCATTTTATATTCTAAAATAATTATTCTTTAAATTTATCTAAATTTACACATATAATTTACCACTTAAAATCATTGGGTAAGAGATGATTTATCTATCCATCAAATATATATTTAGTTTAATCAATTTTAGGAGTAAAATAAGTTTATGATCAATTAAAAATTTGAAAAAATGAAAAATGCTGAAAATCTAACATATATTAATAAGTCGATTTCTATAGAAAAGATTATGGAATTGTTGATTTGTTAAAATGCATTTTCAGGCGAGTATTTATTAAAGCATTTGGAACGTGACGGTGTAATGAGAATCATGATGTTTTCAGTTGACAGAATCAGAAGTTAAATGCGGAAATAACAGAAGAGAGAGGATGTGAGGTTGGATAAGATGTGGACGCTGAACCTGGCGATTGGTTAGTGGCCACCCACTTCGCCCTAAAACCATGGCCCAACTTTACCACAAGAAATACACCAAACATTTCGTACACTCATTGTTTCTCTGAGTGCGATTGCCTGCACTACTATTGCACGTGTTGAGTTGGACACGTGTCGCAATCTCACCAACGTAACAGATGGTATTGAACAGATCCAACGCACCTCAAGAATAAGGGGCTAACCCACCCCCTTTGATCCATGGTATTATGATATTGACTCCCATGCCAGGTGCTTCCTTTCCGTTCTCTCTTTTATGTTTTGTTTAAGTATTTGGTTATTGGAATCAATGAGTCAGTTCAGATGCCCATGGTTTTTGTTCCATCTTTGGACTAAACCACCAGCTTCTACAGTTGCCATTGCGATAAAAAGATAAAGGACAGTTACTTTGTCTTACTAAAAATGTAGCAAGTAAATAAAGATATAGGATCGGGAGGGGGAACATAGAATATTATTTTTCTTTTATGGATTTTTGTGTCTACATGAGTGGATAACGCAAATACTTTCTTTCCTTCCACCATTATGATAGATCCTGCACATTAGTATGTATAAGTCTATTTTATCTTTATTTTTTAATTAAAATTGGAGATTCATAACGAATGGAAATTAAAAATTGACATTAACTGTTAACATAAATTTTTAATTTTAATTGAAGAATACAATAGAATAAACCTGTCATATAAATATTTCATATATTTAAATATTTTTATACGTTTGTTTGATCATAAAAATGTGGGGAAGGAATTGATTTATTGAAAGGCCCACCAAACTTTAATCCTTTTCAAATAAATAAGAAAGAATTGAAGGAGAAAAGTTTTTTAAAATTTAATATTTAAAATATTAATTTTTAAGAATTACAAATTATTATACTAATAAAAAATGATATAAAAAATAAAAAAAATTAGTTTAAATTAATTTTTTATGCTATTTTTATTTTACTTTCTTATTTCTTTTGTTACTATCTATCATATCATATCCACAAAACATAAATCTAAATTTTCACCTATTAGCATCCCGAGGCACCAAAATTTCTCACATGCTCGAATTTGGATAAACGAACTGCATTTACAACATTAAGAAAAATAAAGTTATTTAGGGAGCAGCAAAAGAATCAACCGACCGAAACAGAAACCCAAGTGAAAACAACTGTCTGAGACGGTGGATTTCAGCTGAAACCATCAAACTTGCTCCCTGCCACAGTGCCACCCTTCTCTTTTTTCGGAAATTAATTTGAAGTTAAATGATTTATTGTGTCATATACTATCAGTATAAATATACCAGCAACTTCAGCAACTCTTCATCCAAAGCAACTCCAGTTATTCATCTGTTTGCTAAGACTAATTCCACTATTAGCTTTTGTCCGATTGAATCTTTGAAAATGGCCAAGAGTAATGTCACTGCAAATTCTCCAATTGAGAGGACTAGCTTGGCTTCTCTGGATCAAAAGTTGGCCATGGCCAAGCGCTGTTCTCATGGTAATGTGTACTTTTCTGATTCTGGGTGTAAAATCTTCTGTTTCTTTTTGTTATTATTGTTATTATTATTTTTAAATTCCGCTCTAAAGCATTTCTCCTCTCGACGGATAAATGTAGTTTCAGAATAATGGTCATTGATGAGATTTGCAAATTTCTCACTATCTGAAAGTTTCCTGATTTTAATTTACATTTTCCATCTCGTCTGTAAACAGAGGGCGTGATGGCAGGAGCTAAGGCAGCTGTTGTTGCTACCATTGCAACTGCCATTCCAACCGTAAGCACTCCTTCCACCTATTCGATTTTCCTTGGTTTATTTAATTCTTTTTGGCAAAAAGTTCTCATGATAAGTTTGCATTTAAAATAACCACTTGTTATATTCTGAAAGAGAGATTTTGTAAATAGCTAACTGGAATTATGCTTGATATGCAGCTGGCTAGTGTAAGGATGCTACCTTGGGCAAGAGCCAACCTCAATCACACTGCTCAAGCTCTCATAATTTCCACAGGTTAACTAATTCATCCATAGTGCTGCAATGATCTACTCATAATCATTACAATCATTGTTGATTTAGCATCTAACTACCAAATTATGTTCACAGTGGCGGGAGCAGCATATTTCATAGTAGCTGACAAGACCGTTTTGGCAACTGCAAGAAAGAACTCCTTCAACCCACCCTCCAGCGCATGAATTCCAAATTGATAACTTGGATACTAGACTCGGCAGCACTACATGGGGCTATCTTAGCTTTAACCCAATCGAGATCTGGTCACATATGTATATGTATTGATAATAAAGAAGGCTTTGCATTTTAATAGTGAGAGAGCACATATGTACCAATCATCAGTTAAAAATACGAATGCAAATCGTTCATCTTTCTTTCTACACAATTGCATTTGTTATATACCATTGAACGGATAGATTAAGATTCACCAGCAATCATTGCATGAGCAAAACCCGTCTTTAAAATGGTGAAAGCGATTTCTATCTCTTGCAATTATTTCCCTATTGAAGATCTTGGATATTAGCTTGGTAGCCGAATGGCAATTTACACAAACACGAAGATTCTTCACGATCCTAATCGTAGTCCCCGACTTTGTGCTTATCAAACCGAAAGCAATGGCCAACTTCTCACTGTGTTGACTCAAAGCCCCTTCCTTCCACTCCTCATCCATATCATAGAGTACCTCAGAAGTATCAGGCACAAACCCAGATTCCTCTAAAAGCTTATCTACCTCATCCAACATTCTATAAATATTTTCAGTCTGGGGGTGGAACTTATCGCCAACAAGGAACTCATGAACTACACCCTCTATCTCTATAGAGGTGCAACCAGGAACTTTCTTCATTCCTTTGTCATTTAACCTGGTTCTTATCCTTGCTACATCATCCCATCTACCAGCTCCTGCGTATATGTTTGACAAAAGCACGTATGCCCCAGGATTTTCTGGCTCTAATTCAAAGAGGCGTTCTGCAACATATTCACCCAACTCAACTTGTCCATGAACCCTACAAGCATTAAGCAAAGAACCCCAAATAGCTCCATCTGGCTCCATTTCCATATTTCTTATCATAATCTTTGCTTCTTCGAACTTCCCAGCTCTAGCCAGGAGATCTATCATGCAACCATAGTGTTGCAATTTCGGTGAGATTCTGTAATCTTGGATCATTGAATTAAAATACTGGTGTCCAAGATCTATCAAACCAGCTTGAGTACAAGCAGATAATACTCCAACAAATGTTATAGCATCGGGTTGGAATCCCTCATTGAACATTTCTGAGAAAAACTCAAGAGCCCTCTCTGCATGTCCGTTCATGGCTAACCCTGATATCATGGCATTCCAAGAAGCCAAACTTCTACAACGCGCACTTCTAAACACTTGTTCCGCCACCTCAATGCAGCCACACTTCGCATACATGTCGATGAGACTAGTCCAAAGGGAAATATTATCCGTACCCTTCAAGTTTTTATCTATATATGCATGAACCCACTTGCCAAAGTCAAGAGCGCCGAGGCAAGCACAAGCTGGAAGAATGGCCAAGAAGGTTACATCAGTAGGCGTTACGTTTGATCTAAGCATGAGTTCAAACAGTGCCAAGGCTTCTTCATAGAGACTCAAGTAAGAATAACCACCAATCATAGTATTCCACGAAATGACATCCTTTTCCTGTATCCCATCGAACAACTCACGAGCCGTATTAATTTCCCCACACTTAGAATACATATCAATGAGTGCATTAGTAAGCTGAAGATTTGGGCCAAGCCCATGGGCTCTAATCCAAGAACTGATCCAGTTCCCCAACTCAAGCGATCCCAAATGACCACAAGCAGAAAGTACACTCACCATTGTACCCTGATTCGGTGACACATCAGCCTCCTGCATGTGTGTGAAGCAAGCCAAAGCTTCTTCAAAGCGACCACTTTGGACATACCCAGCAATCATGGCATTCCATGACACCACATCTTTGGTGGAAATTTCATCAAAGAGACGTCGAGCATGGTCCACATAACCCTCGGAAACATATCCGGTAAGAAGAGCGGTGAAAGAAACGGCATCTCTTAGAGTACTTTTATCAAACACCAACCGTGCATAATCTAATTCACCAACACGAGAGTACATGTTGATAAGGGAAGAGTGGACGTGGGGGTGAGAGTTAAGGGCAAGCTTGAGAGCAAGAGCGTGAAGCTGTTTACCTTCAAAGGTGGCTCCGGCATTGGCGCAAGATTTGAAGAGGAAAGGGAAAGTGTGGGAATTGGGTTGCAGGCCAGAGTGCAACATGCGAGAGAAGAGATGGAGGGAGGAGAGGGGAGAGGAGGTGGAAGAGTGTGCTCGAATGAGGGTGTTCCAGACGAAGTGGTTGGGTTGGGGGATAGAATGGAAGAGAGAGAGAGCGTAAGAGAGGTCAGAGGAGGGGGAAACGGCGCAGAAGTGGATGAGCTTGCTCTGTGCAAAGAGGGTGTTGTGGAGACCGGTCTTGATGATGAGGGAGTGGATTTGTTTGAGGGTGTGGATGTTGTTGCATTTGGCCAGGAGATTCAGACAAGGATGCTCTTCCAGAAGCTTGTATGGAGGGTCGGATGAGGAGGGAAGGAAGTGAAGAATGGAAGGGGATAACGATGACACCATCATCTTCTTGTAAGTGTCTTTCAGTTTCTCTGTTGTGTTGGTTGGTGGTTATTGCCAGAGCCACCACGCGGATAGCGATGAGGTTTCATTCCAAATGAACTTGGAAAATTATACATACTCTGGGAGACTGGGACCGGATAATCAATCATGGTAAAAATAATGTACTAGTCACTAAAACGTGTATACACGCAACTTAGAAAAACTAACGTGAGAATGATAATACATCAATTTTTTTTTACCAGAAAAGGAAAAACTAGCAATTGCCATAGATCCACATTTTAAATTTTCATTTTTTCCTTTCGTCCTCATACTCTGACCATTAACCCTCCTCTTTTACCTCTATTTTCTCTTCTCTACCAAGGAAAACTTGCCTCAGCCGCATAGCTCCAGTTAACTGCAGCCATGTGTCGCTCCAGCCTCATCCCTTTATCCTTTTCTCAGTCAAACCCCAATACATCCTAGCGGCATAGCCACCCACACTCTTTCCCAAATCAAAGAGAGAATGTTACTCTTTCTGGACAGGCCTTAAGTTTTATATGGATGTTTGTTTCTTCCTTACAATTTGGGCAAATTTATGGTTTAGGAGTTAGGGGTAAATAAAAAGATTCCACAAGGTTTATTGTATAACATTGTAACAATGTTTTTTGCCATCATGACGATAATAGAAAAGAGTTTGACCATCCATACACGTAGGTCACATCGGTCTGAGAGCTCTAGGTTTGGGTTGATTATGCTGTTGTTCACTATATCTTGGTACGAAATTTAATGGATCAAATGAGTTTATTCTGTGGAAATTGAAGATGAGGACTATCCTGCTTCATCAAGGATTTGCCGCTATGTTAGACAGAGGATAAAAACCGTGGCTTGAAGGACGAGCAGAAGAAACAGATTTTAAAGATGGCGCAAAGTATAATTATGTTGCAAAAATATTTTCTTACATATGCACAATACCATATCTTTCCGCACATTTGCTAAAAATACTTTGATAATATCCATATAATTGATTACATAATTAATTATTAGCCATTAAAATATAAAAAGATGGTTAATAATTTAATATAAATGGTGAAAAAAATATAATTATAAATAAATTAATAAAATTTATTTATTTGATTAAATAATTACCTATAGATTAATTGATTATATGTAAGTTAATAATATAGAAAAATTGATTAATCAATTAACAATTGTAGTAAATTATTATTGTAAATGTAGAAACGGATTCATTCCGTTATATTAATCGATAAAGTTTCATCATAAAATTGTTAATTTTTATTGTATTTTAGATAAACAAAACTATAGTTTCTCTTGGAAGATAAAGAGGTTAAAGTTTCTAAGAATATTTTAATAATGATGGAATGAAAATTTATATTTTGTTAGATATAATTCAAGTTTAATTATAGGAAAGATGATTATATCCTAAATTTTTGAACAAAATAATACAAAACCATGACATCACATATTAGATCTTATAAGTGAAAAAGGATTTATTATTTACAAACAAAGGTTATTAGGTGATGAAGAGAAAATGAAAAATTAAAGTTGTAGGTTATGAAAAAACAACATAGTCATGTTCAATTCTAATAAACACGTTTACATAAATACTTTTGAGTATATTAATTTTGATTTATGTGATGTAAATATTTTATTATATTTATTGATAATTACTATAAAAAAGTTTAGATGTATTTTTTAAAATTCATGAATGAAACATTTGGTGATTCAATGAATGTTAGATTATGATTTAAAAGTAAATTGAAAAATAGGTTCAAATATTCATAACAATAATTTTAAATTATGCAATATACTATTTGATTATTTTGAAAAGATAAATACAAAGAAAATTTTGGATATGCACAAACTTATTTTTTATTTCTATAATCACGTTGAGTTTGATCAAGAATCTAATCCATAATAAAATATTAAAGTACAATCATAATATTGAAGTTTATTTGAAATGTAATTGAAACTAATAATCATCGTAAACAATCAAACATATTAACTAAAACTTTATCTTTTAAAAAGTTTAAGCATAATTTAAATTTGATGATTATTGTAATAATTTAAAATCTTTAAAATAGAATAAAAGAAGAGTTATTGATTATTTATGTTGTTTAAATTAAGATGGAGAACTGTTAAAATATCTTAAATTTTATATTAATAAACTAATTTTATTTTGTTTTTATCTTATAACTAGACTTTGAGTTAAATTAAAAAAATATTAATGTTCATTAATATAACATTGTATTAAAATAATTTTTCATATTATGTGATAATAATAATAAAAATGTTATAATTTCTAATATAGATATACCATGTTAATTATTTTATTATTTATTTTATCTATGTCATAACACTACTTTAGAAGTCATCAATATCTTATACAAAAGAATCTTATAGTTTTAATTTCAAACTATTTTATGGTTTCTCTAGTTTCTATTGCAAACTAATTTGGGTAAAGAATTTTTCATACAAGCTCAATGACCCATTTGATCACAGTAGAAAGTTCTTATCAGAGTAGGAAAAAAAAACAACTTTAAATTCAAATAATCTTTAATAAAAAATTTTAAGAACTAAAATTTTAAAATAAACATAAAAATAGGTAGACAATATAATTATATAAATTTATAAAATTAAATAAATTTTATTTAAATTTGCTGATCCAGTGTCCACATCTATCATATATAACATCTTGGTTAGAACAAAAGATGGATTGATCTTCTAAAATTGATCATTGTTTCCATATGATAAACTTATTTTAATTCTTCTCATACAATTATGTGAGCAATGTTCTTTTGAGAATATAAATTATTTTGACCTTATTATACATTACTTATCATTTATAGTTTTTTAAAATTTACTTTTTATAATATTTACGAAATAAAAAAACATAATATCAACTATATTTTTATTTATTAATATATATTTTTTTATTTTATTTTATTGTTAGAATCATTTTCAAAAACATTCACTTTTGTGATTTAATCTAATAACTTTTTTATTTTTTAATCAAGATTTAGAGTTGATGGTTTAAAATAACAATGATTTTTTTATGTAAGGTTGATCCTACCTTAATTGACCCTATAAATTATATATATATATAAAAGATTTTTTGGTATGAGTTATTTTAGTCATAACCTATAGAATTAGAAATAAATAAGTAAGGACCAACATATTTGACAACTCTACTTAATTTCATTAAGATATAAGTCCATACAAAATCATCAAAAATATCATATAAAAAAAAATTTATAATCAAATTTTTTAGTATGCAAATATTTTAATATAATTTTATTTGGATCATATAAATTTTTTTATAGAATTTAATGTTCCAAAAACATAATGGTTAAGAAATAAAAAAATTATATTATAATATGTTGAAAATTATAAAAAAAAAGATATATTGTTAATATTTTTAATAAAAAATTATTTTTGTTTTAAATAAATTAAACCATAAATTATTATAATTTTAATGTAAGTTTAAATTTTAAATTTTGATATATAGGATATATGATATCAATAAATATTATATATCATTATTTTAATGATTTATTTTTAAATATTATTCCCAATTTTAAAATTTTATTTCTTTAATTTTTAATTAATATAATATACTATAGTATTTATTATTATTATTAATTTTTAGTAATATTTCATTTATTTTTATTGAAATTTAAAATATTTATGCACGTAATATATTTGTTTGTTAATATAACCAAATCTTAAATCTACAAATAAAGTTATTTAGTCACGCCCAAAAAATTAAACTTAAAATTTTTAATTTTTCTATCTAAAAGATAGTCATAGCTAAAAATCTTATTTAATTTTTTATAGAGTTTATTATATCATTTTATATTGCTTTATACTAATTTTTTATTAATATATAAATTAATTATTAAATTAAAAAATATATTTTTATTTTGTAAATATAAAAAATAATTTTTTTATTTAATAATTAAAATAGTTTATAAAAATAAAATTATGATAATTTAGCATTATTAAATATTTTAATACAAAAAATTTAAAACAAAATATTTTAAAAATTAAAAATTAATTAGAATAATTTAAGTTACATGTATTTTAAATTATTTAATATATTAAAAATTTTCATTCAAGTTAATTTCAAACATCATTTAACTTGTTTTGTTACAAAATAAATCTCTAATTTTAATTAAAAAATAGTACTAAAAATACATATAGGACCGGATCTAAATTTGGTCGGGTAATAAGTTTTTTAATAAATATTTTATTTTTGTCGTTTTCTTAACATATATTTAGAATACTAGTCAATTTTTCCATACAAATGTATTTATCGCATTAGTTGGTTTCTTGTATTCGATGAAGCACAGTTTTAACAAATAACGCTAAGTATTTAAAATTACAGCCATCATTGTAGATAAAAATATATCTTAATATATTTATTCTCTAATACTTACAGCTATCATTGTGCATATACAGTCTCAACCTTTGGTTAGGAATTTGAAATTTTCATTCACATCCTTGGCCTTTTCTTTTCTTTTCTGAGGCCCCTTCCTTACCTCTAATGTGTTCTATTAGAAGCAGAAGAAGGTGAAATAAAATGCTAAAAACGATTTGGGTACTTAAAGTGACGAGACCCGAAAGTGGTGCATACGTGAAGTGGGTTAAGGAGCAATGCAATAATGGTTGTGCTTTAATTGAGAATGCGATAACCGATAATATTCAAAGAGTAATGAAGCAAACTTACCTGACTCCAAGCCTCTTCAGCGTGTGACCAACACGAACGAAACCAAACTCTCCCTCTTGTTCTCTCACTAGTCACCTCCTCTATATATCTATGTTATATTCATGTGTAGCACATAAGAACCAACCTTGAACCTCTCAAACCCGAAACCCCTCTTCTGTATTCTTATTTCTTGTACTTTTCTCTTGTGTGTTTTTTCTTCCCTCCTTCATGCCTGTTGCATTTTTTTCTCCATGCATGCTTTTCCATGCCTGTTTTCTTTCAACAGCTTGGTTGATCTTCCTTTTTAGTGCCAGCCTTCTTAGCTCTTCTTCCTGCTTTTTTCCACATGCAAGATGTTTTTTGTTTGATTCCCATTAATTTTTCTTGGTTGGTCTTGTTTTCACGTGATTAATGCTTCCTTATGACTCATGCTTGCCCTGCATGCTCTTGCACTTGGCATAGAAGAAGCTTATTCGACAAAGGGAGCAGCAATTCTTGACCTGATTTATTGTCTTATTGTCCCTTTCTTTCCATTTTATTTTTAATTTTTTTAATTTGAAAAAAGTAAATAAAATAAATAAACAAGAAAAGGAAATAGAAAGATAAAAAAAAATGGAACAAATATGTACCACATAACGACTACCCCTCATGTAGCTTGCTTTAATTCCCCTGGATATGTTCCTCTCAATAATGCATAGGAATAACATAAAGATGGGCAAAAGACTATGCAAACAACACTTGTGGGTATACATGCACTATTATTATCCACCTTTCCCACCATTTCTAGAATAACAAGAGAAGAAGTACAAATTTTTATCTACATCTTCCAGTAATTTCTACTTTTAGAGTACTGGAAAACGAAAAGTGACATTCATGTCCCCCACAATAGGTCTTACAAGTTACAACCAGTATATAAAGCCCCATTAGACAAGCAACAGACTCCCCATCTTAACTTACAAGCTATTCTTAAGCTACTACTTTAGCTAAAACAAATCATTGCGTGACACTTCTGTTATTCCTAATTCTTCTAGAAAGGTAAAATTCTTGTTTCTATGCTTGTCATTCGCATCTTAAACAATTTCTTATACGCGGATATTGTGTGTAATCTTTCTTTCTTAATGCCAAAAAAATGGTAAACATGCATATGAAATACTGTCATCAATCTACATACATCCTTTTTTTATAAAAAAAAAAAAAAACCGCCCACTTTTTCAGAAAAATCGTCAATTTTTTTTTAAAAGAAAACAGAGTATATCCGAATATGCAACCCTATTTCGTATATACGTTTATCATTTCTCTTCATAATACAGTGCCAATGAAATCCCACGGTTCAATACTAGAAACTCCTATAATTTTAAGAGATTGCTACGCTAGCTAGACAGAGTATTCTGTCACCGAAGACTCTATTTCCCTATGCAAATAAGTTTTACGAAGAAAAAAATGCATGCATTTTTAATTGAAGTTTAGGTCATAAACACTCATATCTCTTAGAATTCAATAAAATTTCACTTGAATTCTTTATACAAACTTCCTCAATTTATATAATAACAAATACTATATATCTTTCTTAATAACATAAATATTTCTTAATTTTTATGCAATTATATGAATTAAGAAGAGTTAAAGCAATGCCAAATAGGAAAGAGAATTGAATATGAATTAAGGTGAGGGGGTGCGATGTAACTTACTCTTAATAAAATTCCATGTGAGTTCTAGGTTGCATGCACAAGGAGTTAAGTCATATAACTCGTCTGGCTGCATTGAGAATTGATGAAAACCACAAATTCTTATTATTTACTACTTAATATATATATAGGACAGGGAAATGAGCTGGTCTGGAGGAGATTGGATGTGTGGTGTTTGCCAGCACATAAATTTCAAGAAGAGGGACATATGCCAAAGTTGTGGATACCTCAAGTATGGGGGCCCTGACCCATCAACCTATAGATGCAACAGGACTGGAACGCTAGCAGGAGACTGGTTTTGCACTGCTATGAACTGTGAAGCTCACAACTATGCCAGCAGGTCAAACTGCTATCGATGTGGATCAAGAAAAGATTATTGCTTTTCAGGATATGGTGAGAACATGGCAGGTTCTGGAGGATATGGATCTGACAATTTCCCCCCAGGATGGAAGATTGGAGATTGGATTTGCCCAAGGTTAGTTCACATTATCTTCATATTTTGAGTACTGATTATAGTCTTTTTTCTGTTGGTGAAATTTTCTCAATTGCATTAGTTCAATAAAGTAATTTGATAATAGGCCTTTAATTGCAACTTGAACTATCATAAAATATGAACAATGCGATTTAACAAGAAGTAACTGATGTAAAGTGCTATCTCTTTTTCTTCCTCCCAAAGAAATAGAGAATTATACTCAGCCTTGCCCATTCACATGTAGATATAGTGACATGACAAGAGCAAAAGGGTAATGTTTTTGTACGCCAGAATCATAAAATAAAGGTTAAGATTGAGAATAAGTACCATGCCAATAATTTAAACATGGATGGTCATTATAAAATTAAAAATTTAGTCAATCTTATCACATACAAGTTTGGTGTAGTTTATTTTTGGCTCCTTTTAAAAAAAAAAAGTTAAGTCAAAAAGACTTAAAAAAAGTTTTTTTAAATACAATTTTTAATTAAATTTTTTTTAAAAGAAAATTGATAGTTGTACTATTAAAACTAAAAAGGTACAATAAAGCTCAACAAAATAAAGAAAATATACGAATATGATAATTGATATGATGAAGAAAAATAGAAAAAAAAAACTTTTCGAATTAGCTTTGCATGCTCTTATCTTTACGTCTTTCCTTATTTTGAATTTAAAAACTCAAGAATGTATAAAAATAACTTACTAAACATATAATTTTGTAGAATTACTGAAATGTGATACTAATATCTGTATCCAGATTCCTTCATAAGTTAAAGTATTGCTCCTTTATTCTTCTTTTTCAAATATAACAGAATCGGCTGTGGAGTGCATAATTATGCTAGCAGGACAGAATGCTTCAAATGCAAAATGTCAAGGGATTCCGGTGAGAGAAACTTAGCTCCTGACGTTTGTCTTTGTTGAAAAATATTATGAAGATGTTCTTAAGCTCAGTTCAATGATACATTATTACCTCTGTTTCTCATGATGCAGACTGAAAGATGAAATTTCGGAAGATCTCAATATCACTGATTTCCCTCAACATCTTTCTTCTCCAAACACCATTCTATCTTGCTTTCTCCATATCCACCTTTAGATAAATCATGGATGTAGGCCCACAGCATTTTTTTTAATTAGGAAGGAATAAGGATATTGTTGTTTCTTGCTAGATGTACCGACAACAAGGTTATGAAGTCCATACCTTTTGTTTTGCATATTCATTACTGAGATATAATTAAGCTTTGGAACCTAAGTTAACCCTTGGCCCACAAGCTTTCCCGTGTTAGCATCCACAATTTAATTATTTGAATAATACGTTAAATTAAATTTTAAAATTACTAATTCGAGCTTGTTTTAATTCTTAAATGATAATTATTTTAATTTTAATTTTAAAATTATAGATATAATAATTGACTACTGATATTAAATAATTTTTAAAATTAAAATGATATTTTTATAATTTTAACGACTAAAACTAATTGATATTCGTTGTAATATAAACTAATCCACGATTATTCAAATCAAGCGAACATGAAATACCTGCCTCTGTATTTGTCGCACGCACGGACACAGAGAGAGTGGAAAGGCTACGCGAGATAAAAAGCGAGATCGTATGTGACGGGGAACATCTGTTTGATTGTGTTGCTTCTGTCACGTGCTTCAAACACTCTACAATTAATATGTAAAAAAATAAATATACATGTATAAATTTTAGTGTAAATTTGTTATAAAAATACTATATTTATTTTAAATAAAAGTATTATATATATATATATTATTTTATTTATATTTTTTTCATATCATCTAAAACGTTAGTCACTTTTTTTTTTATAAAGTAAGTGTCTTTTGGATAGAGATCCACTTCAATAAGGTAGGCAAATGAACATCTTTTAAATAATATTTTAATATAATTTTTATATTTTATTATATTATTTTTCATATCTCTTGCTATTTTTAGAATACATCTATCCTATTTGGATGTATATATATCAAGCTTTATTTTTCACATCCCATACTTATGTGCTTTCATGATATTTATAGGTAAAATTTATTTTAAATAAAATTACTTATATTTGTAGATATTTAAAACTAATGGTGAGTATGAATTAAATTATCCTATAAAATTTATAATATAATTTATTTATATATATATATATATATTATAATATATAATACATAAAAAATATAATATGTGAATACATATTATATTTATATAATATAATATATATTAAATTTATAGATTTTTAATTATTTATATATATAAATTTTAAAATTATTTTTTAATATTTTTATATTATAAATTTTAAAAAAATTGATAAAAAAAATTAATTATTTATACATATAAAATTTAAATTTATTTATTTATTAATTTTTATATTATAAACTTTTAAATAAATTTGTGGATTTAACAAACCTTAAACAGAAACACTAAAATAAATTTATGTAAAATAACAAATCTAATTTTATATCTTAAAATTTTAAATAAATCAAATTTGAATGTGATTTAACTTATTTTTATTTTCGATCACAAATAAAAAATGAATTTTTTATTTTTATTAATAAATAAAATGGAGATAAATAATAAATTATTCATACGTGCTATATAAAATTATTAGATTATTATTATATATATGTGTGTGTAAGTAATTATTTTATTTTATTTTTTCTTTCCTAATGCAGCTACTAGTTTTTATCACGTCTTTCATTTACTTCTTTATTTAATATTTTTTTAAAAGTTATTTTGTAATAAATATTTAAAAATTCATTTAAAACCTTGGGGAGTCGGGACAAACCGACATGGGTAGCAAATGGGGACAGAATAAATTTTGGTCCGCCGATATAAATAGTAGGTATCTACTTCCTATTTCCAGCCCACCCCGTTACGGTTCCTGGACCTTAGTTGTGAGCTCAGTTCCAGATGCTTCTTTTTTCTCAACTAAAGACTTCCATGCCTGAGGTTAAGCGTGGGTGCCAAAGAACAGTATGGAGGTTAGAAGTATCACTACTATATATATATAAACTTTTGTCTAACAGAAATAAAATGACGTCATTAAATTTAATTATTTACTATATTAATTGATTATTTTTATTTAAAAAAGTGATATATAATATCAGAATATCAATGATATATTATACTGTTAAGTATGTATTTACAATATTAATCCTAATAATTTAATTTTCATTAAGTAAAAGATATCAATAGTGATAATTTCAATATTTAATAAGTTTTATTCATAAAGAAATAACATAATTTGTTATCTTCTCACCATTCTAACTATTAAGTGTCTTCTAATATTTCTTCCTAACTGTTTTATTAAGTTATACTTATCTCATATTTGTTTTTTTATTGCCTGGAATTTTTATCTCACCAGGCATAATTAAATTTAAAAGCTTTAAGTCAATTCTAATTAGCAGTGAAACACATTTTGTTGTCTTTTGTGACGTCATGGCGCTGATTCTTAAAAGTTAAAGACGTGGGAAAGTGTAACTGTCACGTGTTTCTGACCGAGTATATATAATAACTCCTAGTCTACTACTGCTTGGTTTCTTCTTATTTTTTTAAAAAATATAATTAATATTATTATTATTTTTTAAAATTATTTATTTTATTTAATAATAAACAAATGTAAATATATAAAATTAATAATTAATTTTTTAAAAAAACTAAAATAAACAAATTAATATAAATAAATTTTTTATTTTTTTCTAAACAAATAAAATGCAACCGAGGAAGAGGAAGCCCAACAAAGTTGCTGCCATGCTGTTAAGGAGCATCTGCACAAGTTTATTAGACTCTACCAGGAATAAAGTGTCTTTATTATATTTAGAGTAAACTGTCACTTTAGTCCATGAGATTGTTATCGAGTTTCATATTAGTCCCTGAGATAATTAAATTAACTATTTAGTCCCTGACTTTTTAAACCGTGATTCACGTTAGTCCCTGGGGTCAACTGCAACTGACGATTTGCTGATGTGTAACGTTAGTTGACGTTAAGTGACAACGTGGCCAGCCAGGTGGACATCCAAACGCTGTCGTTTTATGTGACACATGGATTTAAACGTTGAACAAATCCTTGGAGGGAAAACACAAACTTTGGATTGACAGTTGCATTGTTATATCTGGTTTTGGAAAGGGGGAAAGAAAGCAGTTGCTGGGAACTTGTGAGTTGTTGCTGATATTGTAATCGAAATGGAACAGGTATATGCGCCCATTTGAAGCATGAAATTTTGTGTGTTTTGTTGACATTTTCATGGGGTTTGTGTAGGTTAGGGTTTTTTGGAATGTTGAAAAATTGGGGGTAATTTTTTATGCAAACATTAGGAATGAAATTTTCGATTTTGTTGAAGGATAATGTTTGTTTATTGGAAGAGTGCTTTTCGTGTGGTCCCAATTTCTGTCTTTAATATATGAAATAGATGTGGTCCCTGTCTGTGATTGCTGACTGGTACTGTTACTAAAAAAATGGTTGTGGTCCCAAGTCTGTCTTTTTTTTTTGTGTCTGATTGCAAGAGGTTTAAATATGTATCTGTTTAAAGATGCCCCTAAGTCTCTTATCCTTGGTTGGTACGTGTTTTAAAATGCATTTATTATAGTTGTGGTTCATTGTAGAGTTGATTTATTTATTCTTGGTGCAGTACTTAACTTTATTTATACATCATGGTGGGAACTTTGTTGAGGAAAATGGAATAATGAAGTACAAATGGGGCAGTGTGGATGTTTGGGAGGACTGTGATGAGGACACTTTGGATGTTTTCAGTTTCAAAAAATTTGGTATTTCTCTTGGTTATCATAATGTGAAAAGTGTTTATTGGTTGGATCCTAGTTTGAGTTTTCGTGATGGGATTAAGATTTTAGACCTTGATGTTGATTTATTAGATATGGTAGAAGTAGCCAAGATAAATGGATGCAAAATGGATATCTATTTTGAGCATTCTGTGAATGAACCTCCAGACACAGAAGTTTTGATACAAAGTGGTGAGGAAGTAGGAACTGAAAATTTGGAAACTGGTGATAATGTTAAGGGTGGAGGGTCTTTTGCTGATACTGATGCTGCAGATGGTGGACATGAGCCATTTGTAGGTGGTGAAGAGGAGGGTGGTAGGCCTGTTGGTGAGGGTTTAGTAAATGAAGCAATGCAGGAGGCTGATGTATTAGGAAGAAACCAACATGCTGAAGATGTTGAAGGTGATGATGGGGCACTGCATGTTGACTCAGTTGAGGGTGGTAGGCCTGTTGGTGAGGGTTTAGTCAAAGAAACAATGCAGGGGCTTGTGCAGTTAGAAACAACCGAGCAAGTTGAACATGTTGAAGGTCATGATGAGTATATGCATGTTGAAGCAGTTGAAAGTGGTGTTTTTGAAACTGTGGTGACAAGTCATCATGAGCAGAGAACTTACATGACTAGGGGGCAGATAAAGAAAGGCACAGCAGAAGCAAGGGATGCAAGTGGTAGTGAAGATGTTAGGAAAATAAGAAAGGGAGTGAGGACTGAACAAAAAAGGGCTGAAAAAGTTAAAAGTCCAACGAGAAAAACAAAAAGTCCTGCCAAGGTATTGAGGGAGAAAGAAACAAGATCTGCTGCTGAAAAAAGTCCTGGAAGAAGGACAAGAAGTCCAGGTATAAAAGCAACAGAGAAAGGGAAAAGGACAGAAAAGCAAATAAGTCCCTCAAAAACAGTGGAAAATATAAGAAGAAGTAGTAGGATTTCAGAAAGATTTTCACACAAAGAAAGTGAGAACCTGCAGACTCCTCACAGCAAGTCTGATAGCAACAAGGGAAAGGAAAAAGTTGTGCAGGTTGAAGTTGGTGCTGCTAAAAAATCTCCCAAGAAGAAAGGACAAGAACCAGAACCAATGGTTCAGGTTCAACGTAGTCCTTATAAAAAATCTAATGAAGGGAAAGAGAAAGGAAATCAAAAAGTTGTTGATGAAGATAGTGGTCTTCAAAAAGCTGATAAAGGGAGAGGAAAAGAGAAGGTTATTGATGAAGGTGCTGGTCTTCAAAATGCTGATAAAGGCAGAGGAAAAGAGAAGGTTGTTCATGAAGGTGCTGGTCTGAAAAAACCTGATAAAGGCAGAGGAAAAGAGAAGGTTGTTGATGAAGGTGCTGGTGTTCAAAAACCTGATAAAGGGAAAGGAAAACAGAATGTTGTTGATGAAGATTCTGATTCATGGTCTGATGAAATCTTTGATGATAGTGATGACAATTTTGAAGGTTTAGGGGAGGACGTATCTGATGAGAGTGATTTTGATATTGAGACTATGCTTGAAGATAGAACTGATGATAGTGATGAAGGGTTGTCATGGATATCTGAAGAAATTAAAACTCCTATTAATTCAGACAATGAAGAAATGGATAGGGAGGTAAACCCACAATGGAATGAAGAGTCAACATTTGGGCATATCCAGCTGGAACTTGGAATGGAATTCCCAACTATTCAATCATTCAAGAAAGCTGTGAAGGATTACACAATCCAGCTTGGTAGACAAGTCACATGGGTGAAAAATGACAAGGTACGTGCAAGAGCAAAGTGTAATCAGTCTAGCTGCAGGTGGGAGATTTTCTGCAGTTACAGCAATGCCCTTCATTGTTTTCAAATTAAAACCTTTCAAAATGAACATACTTGTGGAAGAGTGTTTAAGAATAAGCAAGCAGATCAGAAATGGGTAATTGGCAAACTGGTAAAGAAATTGAGAAAGGAGAAAAATATGAATATTGGAGAGACAATTGACTACTTTAAACAAAGGTTTGGAGTCCATATTGATAGGACAAAGATATGGAGATCAGTGAAGAGAGCCAAGTCAATTTTGCAAGGAAGTGAACAAGAACAATATGCTAAACTATGGGACTACTGTAATGAGCTGTTAAAGTGGAATCTTGGGTCCACTGTTAAGATGGAATCAACACCACAACCAGATGGCCCTCCACAATTTCGAAGAATATACATCTGTTTTGATGGCTGCAAAAAAGGGTTTAAAGAGGGTTGCAGACCACTTATAGGGCTTGATGGAGCTTTTTTGAAAGGGTACTATGGTGGTATACTTTTGTCTGCTATTGGGCAAGACTCAAACAACCATATATGGGTCATTGCTTATGCTGTTGTGGATGTTGAGAACAAAGAAAACTGGACCTGGTTCTTGGATCTGTTACATAAAGACTTAGGAGACCACGTGCAATATGGGTGGAATTTTATTTCAGACATGCAGAAGGTATTTTATTTTGCATGCACACTGACTACGTAAATTAAACCAAATGTAAATTGACATTGTAGGGACCCAACGTGAAAATTATTAAATTTCTTAGGGTTTAAATTGAAACTTTTTAAATGTATTAGGGACTAACTTGAGTATTTGCACAGGGTCTGAGACAAGCAATTCAGGATGTTATGCCAGGTGCTCCACACAGGTTCTGTGTTTGGCATTTGTGGCAAAATTTTTCAAAGCATTGGAAGAGTAGGGAGTTGAGAAATCTGTTATGGGTTTGTGCAAGATCAACAGAGGCAAACCAATTCAACAGAAATATGAATACATTGAAGGTCACAAACAAACATGCTCATGACTATTTGGCTGAGAAACCTAAAGAAGCTTGGACGAAGGCATACTTTTCACCATGGCCAAAAGTTGACAATATTTGCAATAACAATTGTGAAGTCTTCAATGCCAAGATCCTAACAGCTAGGGAGAAGTCAATAATCACAATGCTAGAGGAAATTAGGGTGATGATATTCAACACCATCACCACAAACAAGTTGAAATTGGCTAGACACTATGGACACTTACCACCAATACAACAAAGTAGGTTGGAAAAATTGAAAAAAGAATCAAATAAGTGGACAGCAACGTGGTCAGGTAGTATTAGTCCATATTTTATAAGTTATGCTTATGTATGTCATACTTACATTATTGTTTGACATTGTAGGGGATGATGATGGGCACAAGTTTGAAGTTCAATGTTGGCCACATAGGGTTGCTGTTAATGTAGGAATACAAAGTTGTACATGTCGTTTCTGGGAGCTCACAGGTTTATTGGTTAATTAGCTTTTATGTATAAATGCATTTTACAGCCATTGAATGATATCTGATGAAAATCTTAATCTCATTGTACACAGGAATGCCATGTGAACATGCAATAGCTGCCATTTCATATAAAAATGAGAGACCTGAAGACCATTGTCATGCATGGCTCACAATGGCCTCCTATCAAGCAACCTATTCAAATCATATTGAGGCATTGCCTGGACAAGAATATTGGGGCCATACAAATCAAACACCATTGGTTCCACCAACCTTTAAGAAAAGACCAGGAAGGCCTAAAAAACAAAGAAGAAAGGAAGGCAGCGAAACAATTGTCACCCCACATAAACTTAAGAGAAAGTTAAAGGAATTTACATGCAGTGTTTGTGGTCAGTAGAATCACAATAAACAAACATGCCCTGTGACCAAGAGGCAAAGGCAGGAACAAATGCAACATGCTGGGTCAACTGATCATCCACTTGGGGCAGGAGAGGGCTCTGCTGCTGGGCCACCTCAGTTGTCTGCAATTGGGCCATCTGAAGAAACAGTTATTGAGCCAGCTGAAGTATCTGATACTGGCTTAGGTGAAGTTGGTGCTGATGTATCTGGAGACACAAAATTTATCTACCACCAACCTCTTTAGGCCAAAATTGACAATTACGAAGGTTGGTTCATCAAGTGCAATAGGTCCAACACAGGTTCCAAAGGATACAACTGAACCTCATAAAGGCAGTCCACATCCAAATTCTCCAGCACCACATACTGATGCAGCCAACACTGCTGCTAAGTTTATGCCAACACCTACCATCAGGGATCCAAGACATTAGTGATCATAGATTTGTGCACAATTATTTTGTAGGCCACTGATAGGCCATTAATTGACAACTGCTGGAACATATTTTGCTTTCTATTGTGCTTCAACATGTATTCTGTTTTGATGTTCTTTTTCATTATTGATGAAGTTAGTAGGCATAAGCCAACTGTGTTACTTTCTCATCTATTATGTTACAATATGATAATGACATTACTTTTGCAGTGAAGCTTAATATTCAACTGCCCATGTATTAGTCATTCTACTTTCAAAACTTACAAAGACATTTAAACAGGATAAAAAATGCGACATGCTGCTTCTTTGCTGACAACAATTACAAACTTTGAATTAGGTTAAAGGGGATTATTATAGGTTCCACAAGGAGGCATAATATGTTGTGGTGCATTGCCAATCTTTGAGTACCCACCAAGAAGCATTTCTTGTAGCAGGTTTATGATGGGAAAATCAGATGTAGTTAGTCCAATGTCACCATGCCAGGCGCCCACAAACTTTGCAGAACTATTATTCTGCACTGGGAATTCATTTTTATGCACTTTATTTGGTTACAATATCATAATTTGAATGTAAAATCATAATAAAAACCGAACGTGGACAAATTACAGAGTTTTACAGCTTGGTAATGATGTAATAACAGATTAAGAGTCCAAATCCAAGGTCATAAATGAAGGTGGTTTGGATTGCATAAAATATAAAGGAGTGAAGGGTTTCATATGATTATAGTTGCCATCCACATTGCCCATATACAAACTGGAATTGTTTGCTTTTACAAGCATGAATGTCATCAATGTTGTTTCTGTTGGTAACATTACTCATTCACCTAAACCCTGCTACCTTAGTCATTCAACTATAACCTGATAACATTCAAATTTGCTGATAAAATTTGCATAAACCATCAAACATAAACAACTATATTCAACAAAGCCAATAATCTCATTGTTCATTTATACTTCAAATATGTAAACAGAGTTATTATTACATTTAGTCAACTCTCCCATTCATCCCAATCTAGTTCTTCAAAACAAAACCCATAAAAAATGCAACCAAAAAAAACAACAACCCCACCCCTACATTAACTATAACATTTAGTCTTTTAACTTCACGATCTAAGTCATTCAGCTTCCTTGACATGTTCTTCATCCATCTTTCATCAATAGCTTCACCTTCAGCTTCAACATTCTTCACTGATACAGTTTCATTGTCAACACCAACAGTACCATTAAACCACATGAAAAATCCACAACGCTCATTCACCTACATATATCATTCAAGTGTTAAATAAACTCTTTTAAGCATATTAACACCAACGTGGGAAATGAAACCCACTTACCTTTATTTTTGGGCAACCATAGTACAATTTTCCAGGATTCTTTTCAGAACCTGATACCCTTATCACACATCGCAATCTGCAGTGACATTTCAGAACTTCATTTGTGTGTTCTGTTGTATGTGACATTCTTGATTCCATACTTCGTATGCACCTTCTATCATTCACCCCTGACATTCACAATGAATCAATTGAGTGGCTGAAGCTTCAATTTATAGATTACAAATCAATTGCAAAAATTAGGGTTCCAAATAGGGGTTTAGGGTCCTCTCTAAAATCCCAAATCTCATACCATTTCATACGAAGATGGTGTGAACTTCTTAACGTCACATAAAACGACAGCGTTTGGATGTTCACCTGGCACGCCACGTTGTCACTTAACGTCAACTAACGTTACACATCAGCAAATCGTCAGTTGCAGTTGACCCTAGGGACTAACGTGAATCACGGTTTAAAAAGTCAGGGACTAAATAGTTAATTTAATTATCTCAGGGACTAATATGAAACTCGATAACAATTTCAGGAACTAAAGTGGCAGTTTACTCTAATATTTAATGTTATTAATCAGTATGGAATAAAGGATTTATATTTAATACATAGTAGCAACCATCATGTGAGCTTAATTTTGTTAGAATAGTGATATTTCAATATCAATTTTTTAAAAAAAATTACAAAACGTAGTACTGTAGATAGATTAGAAAATTTCGAGATAAGATAAAAAAATATGATGAAGAATATAAAATATATATATTATAAATATTAATATAAAAATAATTATTATGATTTTTAAGATTAGATATATTTTTTTAATTTTTAAAAATAATCAAATTTTAATTTTGTTTTTTAATTTATTTTTTTTTATTTTCTTAAATATCTTTATCATAATTAAAGAATTATAATTAAAATATTTTTAAAAATATTAATTTTTTTAATAATAATTAATTTAACTTAACTTAATTTAATATAAAAATTTATTTATTATTTAAAATTAAAAATTATAATTAAATGTTATTTATTTAAAAAATTAAAAATATTTTTAACCTTTACTTTTATTATTACCGTTATTATATAAGATTTTATAATATTTTTTGTAGTTTGGAATCTCACAGACTCGGTGTTGCTATCTAGCAACTATCAGCAACATATCACAACCACCATGGATAATGCACCCATCTGTAGAAAAGAATAAAATTTAATTTCAAATATTATAGATTTTTTATTTTATTTTATAATTAAAATAAAAACATTAATTTAATAATTCATAAATATTAAAAAATAATATTAATTATCAAGATAAATTTGTAGTTTTAATTAAAAACAGAATAAAATAAACTTTGTCATTGGACTTAAATTTTCTTCTCTAAAAAAATCATATCATTGACAATCATTTTTAACATTTTATATTATATATAAAATATTTTTTATAATAATTTTATAATATTATTATTTTTAAATTTTTTTATTATATAATTATTCTATCATATATTTTTTCTCTTCTCTATTTTAATTTGTTGCATAAGCTTTTTATATATATATATATATATATATATATATATATATATATATATATATATATATATATATATATATATATATATATATAATTCGCCTAGATCGTTAAACTATTGAGATATAAAAGGCTGGAGAGGAGAAAAAATGGAACTTTTAGCTGACGAAATCTTTGATATAATTAAAGTACATTCGCGGTTCTTTAACTGTGAAGGAGTATCCGTGAATTACTCTTCTATACCTCATCCTTAATAAGATCTTTTATAGTTAGTCCGACCTTGTATGGTTTGTTTGGTTAAGAAATAAAAGATACAGAAAGAGAGTTAAAATAAAAAAAATAAATAAATTATTTGAATATGTTGAAATAAAAAGAAAAAAATAAATTTTTATTAGTTAGACGAATGAAAAAAATAATATTAATAATATAAAATTTAATTTAAAAAAATTAATTTTTTTATTAATATATTTTTTATATTTTAATAAATATATAATAATTTTAACAATTTAAAATTAAAAAAATGTAAGTTTTTTGCTTTTCTTTTTGTCATCAATTTAGGAAAAAAATAAAATCTGCAACATGCAAAAATTTGTTACTTTTTTTCTATTTTTCTACACAAACAAACAACAAAAAACCCTTTTATAATCCTATGTCGTTTTTCTCCCTTTTCTTCCTTCTTGTTTTCCTTCCGAACAAACCATTAACTGGAATGTTGATGTAGCTCAATTCAAAACACGTGTTAAGCATTTATATTTGATCCACATCTTTACTAATGAAATTCACAATGTATTTTTTTTTTATTTATAAGGATATTACCTTTCGACTTACTGCATTTATTATTGGGTTACGCTTTTATGAATCAATTAAATTTGAGCAATAATAGCGTTATATTTTTAATATTGGTCATTTTAAAAATAAAGTAATTTTAAGAAAAATGTTAATAAATACTTTTAAATAACTAAAAAGTTTTTATTAAAAACATTATTAATAATATTTTTGTATTTTGAATATATTTTAATATTATATTTATTGAAAAATATTTTTTTAATTTTTTAATCCATGCTTTTAAGACAATTTTTAAAAAATTTATTCTAAAAATAAATCAAATTACAATATAAAGTGTTTTAACTTTAAAAAATTAATCAGTCACAAAAAAACATGTTAAATGTGTGTTAAAAAATATGCTATTGTATTTTTCATTAAAATTAAAAAAATTTAACCAATATCCTAAAATATTAGCTAAGAAACTAAAAATGAAAATTTTCTATTATTAAAAATTTATTATTGATATATAATTATCATGTTTTTTTAAATATATTTTAATATAATTTTTAATCTTTTTTAACTCATGTCTTCAAATTATTTATAAATAAGATCCAAAACATCAATGCATGCATTGAATTTAGAAATAAGGTAATTCCTTCGATTGAAAATGGATTTAATGTCATGAAAAGAGATATCATAAGTACGTACATAGATGTTAGGATGTTTAAATTTGGTACAAGAAGATCTATTTTTAATTAGATATGAGTTGGAATAGAAATTTAAACGAACAAGACAATTTATTTTCAATCATATATAGGTAGGAATAGTACCATTTGATAAAGATTTATGATTAGGTTTATTTAGAGTTTAGTTTTATTTAACTTGTTTAATATATAAATAGGTTTATGTTTGTTAAATTTTTTTTACATAAACAAGTCAGATTTAAGTTTTAAAAAAGCTTGTTTAATTAATTTAAGATTTTATTTATTTTTATATATTATATATTTATTTTTATTTTAATAGATTATATCTGTATAGTATTTATTTTAATATATTATATTTACATAATATTAATATATATATATATATTAAATTTATTTAATAACATTTTTATCTTATATATTTTAAGTTTGTAATTTTTTTAATTAATTATTTATATAAATTTTAAACTTATTTATTAACATTTTTTTAAAATGTAAGGTTTCTAAACAAACTCATTTATATAAGATTTAAGTGTATTTATTGGTATCTTTTTGAAATAAAAAATTCTTAAACAAACTCCTAAAAAATATTTAATAAGTAACATAGACGTAGATTCAAGTTTATAAATTTTTAAACAGATTCGATTTAAATATTCAAAATTTGATTTACTTTAATTTTTACTTTTAAGCATGGATGTAATTAATTTGATAGTTTTTTTTTATGAATATATAGAATTTTTTAATCACAGTTATTAGATTTAATGATAAAAAAATTATGATTCTTTTTTAGTAGTTGCAAGTTTTTAATTTAATTTTGTAAATTAATTTTAAAAATAAAAGTTATTCAATAAAAACAATTTAAATTAATTTTTAACATAATTTTAAAATATATGTTTTAAAATTATTAATTATTAATTTTAAAATATTTTTATTTTTAATTTTATCCAACCTTTACTTATTACTACCATTATTATCTCCAATATTAGAATTACAATAATCACCATAATCATTACCCTCATTATTCTAATTATATCATAACCATAATTATGATAATAAATATAATATAATTTTTATTATTTAAAAATATTTAATTATTTATTAATTTTTAAATATTTACAATAAAATAATTTATACTATTTGATATATAAATATTTCTAATTTATAATATTATAATATATTTTTATATTATATAAATTTTATAATATAATATTATATATTATTTTATATAACTAAAAATTGAATGATATAAAAATTTTATAATAATAATATATAAATTATTTATTAAATAATATCTAAAATATAAATTATATAATTGTATAATATTTATTATGTTATAATAATTATTTTTGTTATTATAAAAATTATCATCATTAAAATAATAATAATAATATAATTTTATTATTTTAAAAATAATTTATGATTATTTATTTATTTTATCTATTTTTATAAATTTAAAATAAAATAAATAGTATTATTTAATATATAAATTATATTTAATTATATTATTATAATATAATTTTATATTATATATATTTTTAAAATTTATTTTTATATATTATTTTATATAAAATAAATATTAAATCATATAAAAATAATTATAATAATATATAAAATTATTTATTTAATTAATATATAAAATATAAAATTTATAATTATATAATATTTTTATATGATCATGATCGTTATTAGAATTATATAATAATAATAATTTTTTTTTAATTTTTATTATAATTTTTAATAAATAAATTTTTTTATTTATTATTATAAAATTATAATAAAATTGATAATATTATTTAATATATAAATTAATTTAATTTATAATATTATAATATAATTTTATATTATAATTATTTATAATTTAATATGTTAATATATATTATTTTATATAATAAACATTAAATAATATAAAAAATTTATAATAATAATGTATAAAATTATTTATCTTATTTATTTATTAACAAATAATATATAAATTATAAAATTTTATAATTATATAGTTATATAATTTTTTTAATTATAATGATTATATCATTATAATTTTTTTATTAATCTTTTAATAACTATTATTTTATTTATCTATTTTATATAAATTTATAAAAAAATAATAAATTAAAATAAATTGATTTATTTTTGTGATAAATTTTTAAAATTAAAAATTTAAACTAATTTTATTTTTTAAAAATTTTAAAACTAAAAATCGAAAACCCTAAACAAAACCTAAATCGTTAATTAATTAAGTAATTATTGTAACCGACACAGAAGAAAAAATGGAAGGAGAAGATCCAAACTCGAATTTAGCGGCTAAAACAACGAGGATATTGGAGCTGAATAAGGTGAGTTTGAGGGCCACTTCTATTCTTTAGTCACTTGGAAAATTAGTTGAAAGATTAATTATTTTTAAAAATTTAATTCAAATCAAGAAATTAAAATAATTTTTTTAAAATATAATATCATAAATATTTTTATATTATTTTAATTAAAATTAAATTTTTATTTTAATAATTGAAATTAAGTTTTAATGTCGTCATTTTAAAAGTAAAACTCTAATTTTGACAAAAAAAATAATATAAAAAATATTTACTATACTACATCTAAATTTTATTTATTAATAATTAGCTCTTAACTACTTTTTAAAAACTTAACCTTAAATTTCATGCCAATGAATTTAATTGACGAGTTCAACAAGAGATACAAAGTATATTAGATAAATTGAATGAAATTATCTATATCCTACCGTCATTTAATTTAAATTTCATACATTTTATCTCTTCTTACACTTTTATTATTTGTCTATCAGTAGTTTAACTTTATTGGTATAGAACTCCCTTTGATCCTCAAATTATCCATTTAAATAGGAGTCAGAGAATAAATTATTAATTCAGAACTCAGATTTGTTAACATTAATTTTAAATATACAAAAATAAAAAAGTTTTTATTAAAAATTATTTTCATAAAAATATGAAAATAAAACTTTTTAATAAAATACTAATATATTTTAATTATTTAAAATTAACTCTAAACATTGTCCTTAAAAATTTTAATACTCACTGAAAATATTATTCATAGTCTTATTTTGCTATTTGTACGATTTGGTATATTTACTGCGGCCACAAATTCTATAATTTGTAGATTTTGATAAAATGATGATACATATTGGTCTGACACAACATTTATATTATTTTTAATGTGTTGATGTGATTGTTTAAAATATTTTTCAGTTGCCAAATAGCCTATTATTTCCGTTTTGAGCATAGAGATGACTATATAAACTATTAAGGTTTAGAAAGGCGTAAACACCTTGGTTATGCTGAGTTTGCGGTGGTGGCTTGTATTATTTAAAATCTAAAGCAACGGCTACATTTCGGAGGTAGTGTGGTTAGGATGTGATTCTACAAGTATTATTGAATAGTGATGGCATGGCTCCCTTTTTAGAAAAGATTCACACGTTGAGAATAAAGAGAGTGGCGGAATGAACTGTCAGTCTAAGGTTTTATTTCATGTCAATTTGATTAAATATGTGAGGAATATTCATCTTGTCTGGTAAAAATTAGTGATTAGGATTCCTCCTTATCAAACCCTGGGTCAACAAGCCAGCAATGGTGCCACCTTTGATTCCACCCATTTAAGCCATGTCAGCAAACCCATGCTGTATGAAACGCAGAAAATATATAATCATATCTTCCAGAGGACGACCCTTTTCTTTTTATAATAGGATAAAAGTAGAGAATTATTTTTAATTTTTTTGTTTGATTAAAAAATAATGAAAGATGCATGGAGGGATGATATTTTAATCAATTCTTTAGTTTGCTTCAAAAGTATGGAGAGTAAGTAACGGAATTAAAAATATTAGATTCTTTCATTTCATTCATCCAATTTTATGTATGTAAGATTAACTTGTTTATAAATGATATGAATTAAATGATATTACTTTAAATTTGTTCAACTTAAACAATGAAAAAATTATAACAAAAATAAATTAAAATTTTGATTATAATAAAAATAAATTAAAATTAAATTTTTTATAATTAAAAAATAAAATATGAAAAAGAACATAAATAAAAAAAGACCACTTTTTTAGTTTTATAAAAAAAATAAAATGATAAATTTGGTGTAAAATTACTATAAAAATATAATTTTTTTTAATAAGAATTAAGTAATAGTTATTTTCAAAAATTCTAAAAGATACATAAATTTTCTTCTACATCTTTGTTAAAAATCAATGTTGTACTTTTTTTTTCATACATTAAATTAAGAATAAATTATCTTAATGAATATATGATTTAAGATTTCTTTGATTTTATTTATTTATAATTTTATTATAAAATTTTAAATTTGTATTGAAGATTTTTTTTATTTCTTTCATTATTTATGATTATTTTTTTTATTCGTATCAACAAGTTTATAATACATATATAAAATTTACACATATTATTATTTTCAACAACTATGTAGAATTTTAAACCTTTTGAAATATAAATATATCCAACAAATTTTTTTTACTTTTTTGTTTTTATTTTCATTTTTTTTAATCTAAACAATTTGTAAACTCTGGTTAAAGAAATTGGTAAATTCTTCTCTTATCTAAGATATGTAAGGGATAGTTTATTTAAAATAATTTTATTTTTAAATTTACAAGTAAATGAATATTTATATTTAAATTAATTAAAAATATATTATAATATATTTTTTAAGGACATGAGCAAATAATAACAATAGCATTGTAAAATAATAATTTTAATATATTTTTACAATAAATTAATTTTATCAGTTCAACTATTGAAGTATTTAATATTATTGTGATGGTCAAAATATAAAATTTTATATAATTTAAAAGTACAGATATAGAATTAAATATAGCTATTTATTTATATTTAAAAGTATACTGTACTTTAAAATAAAATTGAATAATGAAATGAAAATAAATTTTTAATTATGTAAAATGTTGTAACTTAATCTAATTTAAATAAATTAACTTTATGAAAGGTTATATGATATGCAAATATGATTTCTTCCGGGAAATCATGACATTAACCGCTAAACATAGGATTGAGGGAAAGTAAAAATTAAGAAAATGAAATTAACAAAATAATAGAATGTGAGTGATACAAGTTTTACATATGGCTAATGAATAGCAGAGAGTAATCAATCACTAACTAATTACATGATTATGTGTAATTGACTAAGTAATTCACGTAACTCATCAAACCAACCAAAGTATGAGCATAATTTTTTGAAATGCATTAGATCATATAGACATTAAATTTCACCAATCACCTTAATTAAATAAACCTCCATATGGAATTTTAAGTTTAATATTGATTTTTCTAGATCACTTTGGTCCTTGATTTATGTATATGTAAGAGAGAATGTATTTGCAAAAGACATTTAATGTTTTAAGTTAGAAAAACTCTCTATCATCTTCTACTCTTTTCTTTCATGGTCCTGATACCTATCTACGAGAAGAAATAATTGAAGAGAAGTTTATATTCCTATTTGGGGATAAATTTTAAAGTGAAAGTTACACTATAAATTATAAATTGCATAATTATAATCAATTATTTCAATTACAAATTAAGATTATAATAAACTTTAGCTCATCTAAATAAATAAATATATAAATAAGAAAATAAAAAAGCATCCATTAATTTCAATTAAAATATTTAATAATTGTAATTAACTTTAAATTAATAATAAATACATTCTTATTTTCTTGCTTTACTTATTTGTTGATCTTAAAAGAGTCAAGTTTGTTGTTAATTTGTTATTATTATCAGGTCATTGAAACTTCAAAGTTAAGATATTTAGGAAGGGATAAAGCTAGAGTGAACTAGCCACAGAGACGTGGAGAAGGAAAAGATTAAGGTTTATGCTGCTAGATCCGTTTCTACCACTCTTGCATGTAAATTCTAGTTTGGAGGTCCAAAAGACGTTGAATTTGATTCCACTGTAGTACTTTTTTGAAACCAATATAACTAGGTTCACCTGTCCATTCTTCCCAGCGTCGGGACGTCGCATACTTTTCTATAAAAATTTCTTAGTATTTGCCTTTACAATACAGAAATCATAATAATAAATAAAAATAAACAAACTATAGTGATAATAAAAGGTGCTAGCAATCCTAGCTTGTTTGCTCATAACCAATCGTATGCTAACACATTTCAAAGTTCGAGTGTATAAAAATTGAGTTCATGTCAGCGTGAAGTTAATTACACGCGATGTGTATACTGGTAATAAGTAAAGAAGGGAAGCAAATATTGGCATTGGATATGAATCTTGGAATGGCATTTCAATTATTGTTATAAAGCAATTGAAAGAAAGAAAAGAAGAAGTCGGAAATGGATGTGCATGAGGTTGGAATAGATTCCCCATAATTTTTTCACTCTCAGTAGTACCCTTTTAACTGCAGGGACACTATCCAGTGATTTAGGAGTCAGGACTACTGCATAATCGTATCCAGTGAAGGTTTATTTGCAAGTTGGATGAGTAGCAAATAGCAATGTTTACTCATGGATCCGATGAATGTTGGGTCGGATGAGCTCATATTGTTAAACCAAAAGGTGGGGTTCAGGGGATATAGGATTCTATTGCAGATTTGCAACCTATCACATAACAACTACCCCTCATATAGCCTTGCTTCCCCTGGATATGTTCCTCTCAATAATGCATAGGAATCACGTAAAGATGGCCAAAAGGACTAAGATAGAACAAAACGTGTATGCATGCACTATTATTAAGCACCTTCCCCACCATTTCTAAGAATAACATGATAACCAATATGATTTTTTATCTACTTCTTCCAGTAAATTCTACTTTTAGAATCCATATGAAGAAAACCATTTTCAGTACCAGGGAATGAAAACAGACATTCATGTCCCCCACAATAGCTCTTCCAACTAGTATATAAACCCTCGAAACACAGGCAACAAACTCACCATCTTGACTTACAAAGCTATTACTCCAAATATTTGTAAATCATCTTAAAAGGTAAGTTTCTTGTTTCTGTGCTTGTCATTTACATTTTAAATAATTTTCCTATACGTTGATGTTATTTGTAAATGTTTCTTTGTAATTGTAAATGCAGCACCAGTGGAACCCAATGGTTCAATACTCCAAACTCTATTTAATTTGAGTTTGAGTAGAAAAATTGGCAAGATTGCTGTGCTATCTTGACAGAGTATTCTATCACCCCAAGAGTCCAAGAAAGTAGTTCCTTATGAAAAAAATTGTATGGATAAAAATTTGCATGCAATTTAAAAGAAGCTAGGCTCATAACCATAGCGTATAAAAGAAGGATTAATAATATTTCCCATTGGCATGTAAGTTCTAGGTTACATGCACAGGGAACTGATTCACATAACTCATATCTGGCTGCACCTGAGAATCAATGAAACCAAAATTTCTTATAATTTAGCACTTTACATGTATATATTGGACAGGGAAATGAGCTGGTCTGGAGGAGATTGGATGTGTGGTGTTTGCCAGCACATAAATTTCAAGAAGAGGGACATATGCCAAAGCTGTGGATACCCCAAGTATGGGGGTCCTGACCCATCAACTTATAGATATAACAGGACTGAAGCTCTGGCAGGGGACTGGTTTTGCACTGCTATGAACTGTGGAGCTCACAATTATGCCAGCCGATCAAATTGCTATAGATGTGGGGCAATGAAAGATGATTATTCTTCAGGATATAGCGGGAACATGCCTGCCTCCGGAGGATATGGATCTGACAATTTTCCCCCAGGATGGAAGACTGGAGACTGGATTTGCCCAAGGTTAGTTCACATTATCATCATATCTTGAATATTGTAAAAAATAGTATCTGCGTTGTTGGTGTAATTTTCTCAGCTACATTTGTTCAACATAGAGCCTGCCTTTAATTGCAACTTGAAAGACTGGCCATATATCAAACCAGATGTCTGACTATCATAAAATCTGAACAATGTAATTTGATAACAAGTATAATTGATGTGCCTACAAAAGCTGCATTTTCATGCATTAGAGGTGTAACCTCCTTTTCTTATTCTCAGACAGAATTAAACTCAGCCCTTGCACATTGACATATAGTGATGATAAGATCAAAAGCTGCAGTGTTTTCTTAGGCCAAATTCAGAATAAAATGATATGATGGAGAATTAGGACCACGCTAGTAAGTGTAATTACAAAACATGGTGGCCAATGTAAAAGAATTCAGTTAATTTTGTTACACACAAGAAATATGATACAAATATTTATATCCAAATTTCTTCCTAATTTGAAGGATTGCACCTTTATTTCCTTTTTCTATTTACAGAATTGGATGTGGAGTGCATAATTATGCTAGCAGGACAGAATGCTTCAAATGCAAAATGCCAAGGGATTTTGGTGAGAAAAGTTTAGTCTTCTGACGTTTCATCTGTTCTTTATTGAGAAGTATTGTCAATATGTTTCTAAAGTATGCTATTTAACCTCTGTTCCAATGACACATTGCTTCCGTTTCAGGTGGTGCAGATTGAAAGAAGAAATTTCAGAAGACCTGCAATATCACTGATCTTTCCCTTAGCATCTTTCTTCTCCTAACAACACTCTATCTTGCTTTCCCTATGTCAAGCTCTACATAAATTATGGATGAAAGACCTCTGTTAGAATCATAGCAATGTTTTTTTATTAGGAAGGAATAGGATATCCGGCTGCTATTGTTTCTTGCTATATGTACTGACAAGAAGGTTATGAAATCCATATATTTTATTTTCCGCATTTATTATTGAGATAATTAAACTTTGGAATCCATGTTAATCCTTGTTCCTCAAGTCTTTCATTGTATCTTCAACAATTCAAATGCAAGTGCACATGAATACTTGCTTCTGTATTTGTCACACACTGAGAGAAAGTGGATGGGCAGGAGGAGAGATTGTGTGCTGGTGGGAAACATCTATTTTATTGAGTTGCTACAGCTAGGGTGGTCCAAACAATGCTTTGTATAATTCATAGATCAGGAAGAGAATTCAGACCCAAGTCATGGATCACCATGACCAATAGATTCACAACATTAAGGAAATAAAAATGAGTTCACATTCAAAGGATCTATATGGGTAGTTTACTTCAAAATCCAGCCTAATATCTGACCCCTACTAAGCTTATAGTCTCTAATGCACCATATAAAAACAGAGATGTTACAACTAAATTCCAAACAAATCAAAGATAATTGTATCACTAATTAATTTGCTGCTGGGGTATGGGTAGTGTCTTGATTCCTTATTAAACCTGAGCTTTAAAATTAGGAAGGAATTCTAAATTTCATACCATGCATAGAGCTTCATTATGTTTTTGTGACCTTCCTTCATTGACTTAATAGAAACTTTAGAATGTGGATGTTGACTTAAAAAAGCATATATATGTTCTTTCTTTCTCACTGTGCCCTATTACAAAATATTCTGGGCATTTTTAAGCTAGCTTTTTATTTATATGCCTTGAAGATGTTAAGAAAGCACCCCACTTTTAATGAACCAGTTCCCCCAGCATATTGCAGGGATCCAAAGTGATGGACCAGTTATCTGAATACGGTGGATGCTTTTCCTTTCTGGTGTCCTCATCTAGGAAAAAGACGCACCAGATTAAGGAAGTAACACGTTTTAACTGTATCACAAGATTTATAAACAATCACTTTTTCAAGGTTCCTCTATCATGTTCAAAGCACATTCGATGATGCAAAATAATTAAGGGAAGAAAGGGTTGTTTTAAAAAAAGAAATAAACGAATCACTTTCAAGAGGCATCTAAAATCTGCAAATTTACATTCCTTGACTATGTTTTGTATTTTGCAAAAACATAATAATAATGTGAAGGTGAAAAAATGAAAAGGAACAATAGAGTGGGAATTTAACAAAAACACGTCACATGTCATTTACTAAACATGTTAAACAAGAATAAATATTTCCTTCAGGCCAAAATGAAAATAGAGGGGAAGTATTGATGAAAAATGGAAAAGTAAAGTTAGCACGTAAGGCTCCTATTTCAATCACGGACAAAAAAAAAATGGGATATCACTCACAATTGACCTTTTCATTCCTTTGTGAATTTGTTTTGTTATCTCAGTAGTGAGGTCAAACCAAACCATATCAAACTAGAAAGCTACCTTTGGCACACTGGTTTTCATCCCAGGGTGAAAGATCAAGTAGCTACGGATTACAAATTTGCAATTTGTATTTCTTTTAAACAATTCTCTCATTGATAGTTCATACTTGTTTGTTTCCTATGAAATAAAGTTGTCAAGATTTACTTCAACCAAATGGTAATGTGTATCAATAGACTGCTGATAAAGCCTCTTTTCTCTTAGGTTGTGTTTGGATAAAGTAACTTTAAAGTACTGAATAATATATATTTGGATGATAAAGGAAAGAATTTTAAAAAATTGTAAAATTTTAATTGCATACTTTTTATATTAAATAGTTTTTTTTAAAATATTTATTTACAAAAATTTTTAAAATTTACTATTAATTTGATTTTTTTTATATTATCATTCATAACTTTTTATATTTGACTTTCTTTTTTATGACCACGTAATCTTAATCTTACAATTTTTAAATTTTTAATCCAAAAGAGTTATTAGCTTTACAATTTCTTCCTATCTTTCTTCCTGTGGTAGCTTCATTGACTTTCTAGTTTTCTTTTTTGGTCCATGAATATTTTTCATCAATCATTAATCTCTCCCTAATGATCCTTGGAGAATTTACACACGAAATAAGACAACAATCAATTTAAGTGAAAACAACAGTATTTACTGTTCAGAAGTCCCATAAGAACGCTTGCAATTGTCCTAGCACAGCTGCTAATTGCAATCAGCAATTATTAAAAAAAAAAAGGACATGTATGCATGTGCAGTAAATGTTTGATTTATATATACAAACATGCAAGCTTGTTTCCCTTGCTTTTCTAGTTGTAATGAATTCTAGAGTCGCCCAAAACAGTCATGCTCTTCAGACAACTCCTGCATAAAAATGCTAATAACGCTTTGTTTCTTTTACAGTTAGAAAATCAATCTTAATACTTTCCAATAAAAAACACATGTTTAATAAAAATATGTTGAAGTGATTAAAACTGATTTTATGAAAATCAATTATTGAAAAACGAAGAAAGAACTTACCTCATGGCACAATGAAAGCATCAATCTCCCAACAATGGAATGATCAGTTTGTTTTTGTCCATCTTTAGAACATAGTGGTGCAACAACAATTCCCTGGCTCATTTTAGCAAGGTCAGTGTAGAACTGAGATAGCACCCTTTAGCATGAAATAACAGTGTGAAGTGGAATTAGTAGTGACTCAGAGAATTGCATACAGAAGATGGGTATCTGCTTTGGATATGATACATGGAAATTGGAAATTGGAAAGTGGAACTGGAAGGAATGCAAAGAAGAGGAAATGGCCTTGTTCGAGAATGAGTTTTCGATGAAGTGAAGCTATTGGATGCTTTATGTATAGTTAATATGCCTGTGGGCCTGTTCTTCACACTCAGTTTAACTTTTTGGTACAAACAACGGTTAGATAATGTGAAGAAGGAAATGGTTAGCGAGCCAAATCTTGAGATTTCGAAAAGCTCCGTGGACTCAATCCATGAGATTCCACAAACCACACATCAAAAACAAAAACAAAAACAAAAATATTCCGAAATTATTTCATTTTTGAAAATATTTTTTAAATTATAAAACTGTTAATTAATTTAGAAGTTTATATTGAAAAACGATGTAAACAAGAAAAAATATTTAATACAAAATTTTAAAAAAAAATTAAATCCCTTTTTTTTAGACTTTTTATTTTAAATTCTTAAAGTATTATTTTATCTAAATATTTGAAAATTTATGATGAAATTTTATTTTTTTATACAAATTTTAATTAAAATTAGTACAAATTCTTATTATATTTATAACGGTAAATGTTAAATTTTCTCAAAACTATTGATTTTATAAATTTTCTTGACCATCATAATAGAGTTGTATTCTTATTCTCTTAAATTATGAATGCATTCTTATCAATGGACTTTCACTGATTTTTTTTTTCAAATTTGGATTTCATCATTTAAGTTGATGCTGGATTTCTTGTTATGTTTAATAAAAAAATTATTATAACTCACTTAAGTAAAATGGTAAACTAATTATTTAATATTTGAAATATTCATTTAATGTTAATTTAATTATTAAAAATTATGTTATTAAATAAGTTTATAATGATATCAAAATAAATATTTTATTAAGTCATAAATTGGAATAAAAATATCTTTACAAATTTTAATATAAAAATATTAATTTAAAAATTAAAATAATATTAAGTGATTTTAAAAATTAAAACATTTAATTCAATTTATAAAAATTACATGTGTACGTCTTAGGCTGTATAAATAATAAATGGTTATATATATTGGGTGTGCTTAGTAAAACTATTAAATAAGTTAACTAAAATTTAAAATTGAAAAAGATAAATAAAAACTAAAAACTTAGTATAGAAGCTGTAAGATGAAATATTTGTTAGTTAAATTAAAAAATATTTAATAAAATTAATTATTAAATTATTGATAAAAATAAAATAATAAATAAAAACATAATCATTAAACAAAAATTTAAATAATAAATTTTTTAATTATAAATTTAAATATTTTATTATTTAAATAAATTATTATATTAAAAATAAGAATAATAATTTTTTAATTTATTTTTATATATAATTATATAAATAAATTTATAATTATTTTTATGATTATATTTTATATAAAGAAATTTTAATGATTTTATTTATTTATTTTATTATTTGTGATATATTTATCAATAAATAATTTTATGTGTGAAATTAAAAATATTTATTTTTAATTTTATAAATTATTTTTAAATAATTTTTTAAAAAAAGTATTTGATTATCTTAAAATTTTATCATAAAAATTAAATATTTTATTATAAATAATTTAAATAAAATATTTAGTAACTAAACTAAATATTGTAATATTAAATAATAATATAAAAATTAAAATTTTCATAATTAAAAAAATTATCAAAACATATTTATGATAAAAATTGAAGGATAACTATTAGTTGTAAACTAGTTAAAAATGAAAAAATTAGCTAAGAGTTGAAAAATGAAAATAAGTTAATTATAATAAAAAAATTTAATAAAACTAATTTATAAATTAGTGAATAAAAATAAAATAATAAATAAAAATATGATTATTTAATTTAAATACAAATATTATAATTTTTTAATTTATTAATTATAATATATTTATTATTTAAATTAAAATTATTATAATAAAAATAAGTCTTATATTTTTTAGTCTATTCTTATTTATATGTATTGTATTAAAAATATTATATAAATAAATTTATAATTATTTTCATAATCATATATCATAAATAAATAATTTGATGATTTTATTTATTTATTTTATTATTTATAATGTATTTTTAGATTAAATTAAATTTTTAAATAAATATGTTTATTTGAAATTAGAAATGTTTATTTTAAATTTTGTAAATATATTTTAAATAATATTTATTTTATTCTTATAATTTTTAAAATAAAAATTAAATATTTTTATTATAAATACTTAATAATTAAATTAAATATTATAATAATAATTAATAATATAAAAAAAATATTTTTTAATAAACTAAATATTATCGAATATATAAAATAAAAATTAAATAATTACGTTTAACTAGTAGTTGAAATTTTAAAAATTATTAGATGTATTGTTAGAACATATTTTATTTATTTAATATTAAAATAATTAATATGATAAATAGGTTAAAATTATCTAACAAATTTTCAAGTAACTGTTTTATTTTTCATCTAAATAAAATGAGTATCAAACATATTTGAAATCTTGTACATCAATGAAGATAATATTAAAAAAATATTAATTATTTCATCTAATTATCAAAATAATTACTATAATAAATAAAATTAAAATCATTTTAAATGTTTTTAGTTAATTATTTTATTTTTTATTTAGTTAAAATATACTTTTAAATATATTTATCATATATTTAATTTTATGCTACAAAACTATGGATAAGAATAATAATAATAATAATAATAATAACTTTAAAAACATTTTAGTTAATAAACTTTTTGTGCATTGTATAGATAATTTAAAATTAAAACAATAAATATTATTTTTCTTGATAAATATTTATATTAATAATAAAATAAATATATAAAACTCTTAAAAATAAAGATACAATTTAAAAAATATATCAAAATCATAAAACAAAATCTTTATTTATTTGATATATCGATATTTAAATTTACAAATTATATTTAAATTAACATCAATTAAAATTATAATAATTTTAAATTTTAATTTATATAAAATAATAATATAGATTCAAATTTATTATAATATATTAATATTCTAAATTTATTTCAAACTTGTGATTCTTAATAATACTGTCATTAGATTACGAAAGCTCTAACCTATCTCCAAATGTATTAAATTAGAGGCTTTCTAACATTTTGAGGAGTTATTATTTTCCTTTTTAAATTCACATAACACTTTTAGGAGTTATTCATTCTTTTATTAAATCGTGCGATTTATTTTTTTGTTACACATTTTTAAAAATTTTCATTTCTATCAGATACGAACTTAATTTAAAATTTAAATATTAATAAATGATACCAGATTTAAAAATATGCTTATTTGTTAGATAAACAATTTTTCAAGATTATTATAATTTTAATAAATTTAAATTTAATATGTTAAATTAACAAAAAATTATATTATAACTTAATATTTTTTAATTTTATCTTGAATTTTAAAAGTTTTATTTCTCTATTAATATATAACATAACATAGTATTCATTATTATTAATAAAAATATTTATCAATCATAACAAAAATTATTTTATTACATAAATAATATGCTAGTTTAATATATAAAACCAAATGAAAACAAAACTGAAAAGTTAAAACCTGATAAATTTCTATAATTTTTTTGGAATTACAATAAGTTTTAAATTTATATTTAAAACCATATAATCAATTTCATAAAATTTTGTTTATGAAATTATAATATTAATTATATTTGCGTAGGTAATATTTATAAAATTTTATATTAATTCATTTTTTTATTATCTTATTATCGATATAACTCTTTATTATTCCGATATACTTTATAAATTTATTAAAATTTGAATTATTTGAATTAAATAAGATATATTAATTTATAATTTTTTATTTTCAACAAATAATTTATAAATGAGATATTTGATAATATGTATTATTTTTTTACTATATGTGAAAGTTTTTGTATTACTTATCAGAAAATAAAAATAAACATAATAAACTTAAAAATTAATTTAATTTAAATTAAGTTGGATAAGTTTTAATTTTAAAACAAAATTAATTATATTAGAAAATAATAAAATAAATAAGATTAAATCGGATCGATCCAATTTGTTCTCTGAACACAATCTGTTTTGCTCTTCCGTTTTTAGTTTGCATCGTTTGATTTATTCTTTTTGGTGTTAAGCAGTCAATCACGGTTCGATAGGCGGCTAGGGTTTTGACTTTCTTATGCCAACTAAAAGGCTTAAACCTCGCATTTGCCTCTTCTTCCTTTCTCTTCTTCGCTCTTCTTTTAAATACAGGTGATCAATCCGCGAAAAGATACAAACTTTGATTACCCTTCTAGTTTCTCTCCCAAGATTCTCATCTGGGTCTCCCAAATTTCTTAGTTCGATCTTTCCCCCTCTCAGAAATTTGCCTTAGCCCAGAGTTTTTCTTTTCTTTTCTTTTTAGGGTGTTCAGCGTTGATAATTTGATTACATTATCTGATTGAATATCACTGTTTTGAATGTGATTATAATCTTGATTCAGTTCCATATCACTGATCATTCGGGTAGGAACACACAATTGGTTGTAAAAAGTCCATTGAATGTTGATCTGATTGATCATCAAGAATCAAATTCAGAAAAAAAAGAAATCTAAATTCGATAGAATTGGATCAAAATCTGCACATTGACGAATTCGCCATGAGTTTCTCTGACCACATTCCATCCTTTATGATGTCACCGCCGTCATTCGCCACAGATGCCATTGAAGTGAGGCTTCAATTCCCAATGACCAACGAAGCATTGGAGCCACATTCACCACAGGATCAACTCCCTCCGTTCAAGAGGGTAAGGACTTGTGATAGCAGCTACTCCAATGCCCCTCCAAGGATGAATCAGCATCCACAGAACCCCACAGCCAACAAAGGAACGAGCCACATTTTCTTCAAGACCCGAATTTGTGCAAAGTTCAGACTTGGTGCTTGTAGGAATGGTGAGAACTGCAACTTTGCACATGGGGTTGAAGACATGAGGCAGCCACCACCAAATTGGCAAGAGCTTGTTGGGTTACATAATGAAGAACGGCCATCATCGGCGAATTGGGATGATGACCAGAAAATCATACATAAGATGAAGCTGTGCAAGAAGTTTTACAATGGGGAATGCCCCTATGGTGATAAGTGTAGTTTTCTTCATGAAGACCCTGCCAAGTTCAGGGATGATACTGGCAGGTTCAGGGAGAGCACAGCTATAAGCATAGGAACCAATGGTTCCCCTAAGTCCTATGGAGATGGCTCTAATACTAATAATTTGGATAGTAATAGAGCTGTGAACACAAGCTTAAATGTGTCTCGGGGGAATGTGAAATCTACTTATTGGAAGACTAAACTGTGTATCAAGTTTGAGACAACAGGCCACTGCCCCTTCGGGGATGATTGTCACTTTGCTCATGGGCAAACAGGTACTAAAAGCTCATTTGTATGTTGATTTTCCATCACCATTTTTTGGTTCTTCTGTGAATGTTATTGTTTTGGTTTGTTCTGTTCAATCACATGAATGTAGTTTTGTGATTTATCTTGCTGATGCCAGAAGATCATTTTCTCTGATGTTGTTGTACTTGTTTCTGATCTGATTTGCAAAGAAATCATCCGCCAAAACAAGATACAAATTATGTACTTGAATGAATGTCATTTTGGTTGTTGTATGTGAGCATTTGGTATATTTTTGATGCAACAGATGCTGCTTCAGTTTAAAAGCATTTGACACTTTTCTTGTCTAAGGCACAGACCATCTATGAATGAAACTCGGGATCTCCTATAACCCTATTGCTAGAAAAAAAATTGATAGAAATGTCTAGATTTTTCCAAGAATTGAGTAGTTGACCATCTTCATTTTGTAAAGGATTAGTATTGCTATAGTATGATGTTATTGTAGGGCTGCACGATCATTTGTTGCTTGACTTGTTTGAGTGAAGTTCATTGTAACTTGGAGTAATTTGTGAAAAATTTCAGGGCTTAGACCAGCGATTTCCACACACCCAAGTGGCTGGACTAGATATAATGGCCTACTTGTGACTTTTGTCTTTCGATATATGGGAGATATTACCTTTGTGCATGATTCTAATATAATCGATATTATTATATGTTCATCTATCTTAAAATTTTCCTCTTTGGGTTTATGCTAATGGTTGTGTTAGAAATTTGATTCCTCTTTATGCTGAAGATGTTTGGTAACTTATACAATTAAAACTGTTTGGATGTCAAATCAGAGTTACAGATTCCTGGCGGACGCATTGAAGTAGAAACTGTAGCTGCAGGTGCCATTCCATTTTCAGTTAAAGCTACCATTCCTACTGTGCCCAGAGCTACATCAGTTTCTGCTAATGATGCACCTCCTAGCTACAGAACAAGTCTACCTCCAGCAAATGAAGAGGAGCAGAGTAAGAGGTATTTACTGAAGTGGAAAGGACCCAAAAAGATCAATCGAATTTATGGTGATTGGCTTGACGATTTACCTCTTGTTCACAACTTGTCAAGTGGAGTGGAGACCTGAGTTGAAGTTTTTTCTCTTCAAAACACAACAGAATTTTGAGAATGTGGTCATGGATTGATAGTGATCACTTCATAGCTTTATTTGTTATTACTTCTTTCTTTTTTCCTTCTGTTAATTGTTATATCTTTCTAGTTAGAGATGTACAATTGTCAATGTACATCGTGATTTTGATGAATTTAAGAACTAAGCCACATTGGTGATATGGAACCAATTTCTGAGGATGTTGTGTGGGATTCTGGGTTGGGTTCAACAATTGTCAAATTTCTGAATCCAAATCCAGGCCTTAAATAGATAAATTATTTGATATTTGTTGCTTATACAATAGATAAATTATTTGATATTTGTTGCTTATACAATAGATAAATTATTTAATATCTGTTGCTTATATTTTCTGCTTCCACGGTTCCATCACACCATGTACTGTCCTTAGATTTTAATGTTTGATAAAGCTTGTCTTTTTTTTTTTTTTGTTATTACTTGTTATTCTATTTTTATATATTAAATTAGAGTTTCTACTTTTCAACCAGAATGTTTGTAGAACCTATGTGCAGTCTTATTTAACTTTTATGTTAGTCATTTAATTTTTAATTTAAATTTAAATATTGATATATTATAACAAATTCAAAGATATATTTATTTTTAAATAAATAAAAACTTTAAGTTTAATTTTTAATTTGATTATCATAATTTTAATCAATTATGATTTAAATTTAATTTATAAATTGAAAATTTTGATATATTATATTAATAAAAATTATGTGTGAGGATCTTAATAAATTTTTTAATTTTAAGAATTTTAACTCTTTAATTTTGTATTAATATACTATTTATTATTAATAATTATAGAATTTACTATCCTTTTTAATTTTTTAAAAACACCTGTGCAAAATGCTAGTTAATTTTATGTGAGTTCTCATATGAAGGGGATTTTTTTAATCAAAATCATGAATATTATAATAATGAATATTGTATTAAAAGTATGTAAAAAATATGTTCTTACATTTGGGTATGTATGTAAATATCTTCTCACATGTAATAATTATAGAATTACAATGCACGTAGGTGCATGGAAAAGAAGAAAAAATCTTAACACATGTTTTTTTTAGTCTTGTAGCATTATTTTTAATTTAAAAAATGCTAATAACATTTTTATATATACTTTTAACATATTCTTTAATAATAATAAACTTAAATCAATAAAAATTATATTAAATTTACTCAAGAATAAAAAAATGTTGTGACAAAAAATTGAGTTACAAGCACTTTCACTACTCATAAAGTTCTAAGAATCATAAAAACATTTAAAAAAAAAACGAGGGTCTTCAGGTATAAATTTCTCTCAAAAGAAAAAAGAAATAGAATGGATTTCCTATTCTGATATTTTCATGGTTTGGAGTCAGCCAAGTCATAAGTGGGACCCAAAAGGACCAAGATGACACGTGTCGTTAGCACGGACACTCTTTTTTAACCCAATGACCACGTACCTTTTTTGGTCCTCCCTTTTGACCCTTCCCAGTTGCACCCTTCAAAAGTCACCGACACCCCCATGGAAGCAAATGTTGAAGCTTTTCCTCCTTCCTCATACTCTACAATCCCATTCAAAATTCTCCGTATCCCATCAAACCCTTTCGTCTCAACAAAACAAGGTTCCACTCCCCACCATGTCTATAAGATTTCAGTCTCATACCTTCGCCAGTAACCCTCTACTCTCCAATTTCCCAATACCCGCTGAATCCTTTTCACCCTCAGCAGCTCTTGAAGCCCTCAACACAAGACTTCTAAACAACGCTCATTCTTCTCCCTCGTCCCCGATCTTCAAGGTGTTGCCTTTTAGAAATGGGAAGCTCTTAGCCTCATCCACTGCCGGGACCGGCGACTCGCCACCGATTTGGCATATGGGTTGGATCGGCTTGGACGATCTCAGGGGTATTTTCGAAAATTCGAGTACCCAGTTGAGCGTGGATTCATTGGTGTATCTAGGTTCGATTGCAGAGGACGACGCCGTTTACTGGGCAATCGATGTTTCCACTAAGGTACCCGAATTGGGTACCGACATGGGGTTGTGTTTTGTGGAGCTAAGAACGTTGATGGTGGCTACCGACTGGGAGGATTCGCAGGCAATGGGAAACTTGGCTATTGCTGGTCATGTAAGTTCATTTTGTAACATGATCCATCCAAGTAGTTATTGATTGAGTTTGTGTTGCTTTTGAATCTATCAGATCCCTTGATGGTAAATACTAGAGTTTTATACAAGTTTTCTTCAATCAGATAATTATCAGATTTAGGTCGGTGCACTTGATAATGTGAATAAACTCTCAAATGTTTTGTTTGAGATCGTATAGATCGGGTATTTTAGTCTTTAAGACCTTAAGATCCTTTTGTTAGTCTTTCTTAGTGCAAAATGAGAGTGAAAAATAAAGTGGATAAAGATAAAAATAAATGACCTTTAACAAACCGGGGACTGACAAAGAGTTCTTAAAGATTCAGGGACTAAAATATACACAATTTTGAGGACTCACTTCGGAGTTTACTTGATAAAGTGTGGAGTAACAACTTCTTAATTTGTTATACGTGTATAATGTGTTGTATCACAATCTCAACCATTTCAATCAGTGACTATCACTCAGCAAGTGCATAGCTATCTTTGTTTCCTGGCCTTTGTCAAATTATTATATTAGTCGTTAGTGTATGACAATGGTAGGGTGAAGTCAATGCAACTTCCTAATTATTGGGTTTGGCCTGGCCAGGCTAAGGCACTGCTAGAATGGCATAATATTTCACGATTTTGTGGACATTGTGGAGAGAAAACAGTCCCCATGGAAGCTGGGAGACGGAAGCAATGTTCAAATGATTCATGCAAAAAGAGGATATATCCACGTGTTGACCCGGTATGTTGTCTTCTATTCCAAGTGTAGATTTGATAAATGGATGACCATGTGTTTGCTCAACTGTTTTTTTGGTTACATGATCTATGTAGGTGGTCATTATGCTTGTAATTGATAGGAAGAATGACTGTGTTCTTCTGGCTTCACGACGGATGCGTGTATCTCGATTGTATAGCTGCTTATCAGGTTTCACAGAGGTATCTGTCTTGATAATTACCTTTTCATTTTGTAGGGATTTAAAAGGTTTTCTGTTATAAGATGAACTGGCATGACTTATTCCCATTAGCAACCATTACCTGACTAAATAATGAAGAAACACATTTGAATTTATGTTCAATAATAGGCGACAGCCATCATGTATCCTTTTTATAAAATGAACATTTTTTTGCTTGTGTTCCTAAAAAACTCCCATTTATGTGGTCTGAAATTCTTCAACTTCCTTTCGTTCTATTTATTGGTAAGAGTATTGTGGGTGCTGACAGACAACTGTAGATTTTATCTGTGAAAACTTCAACCTTCTCAGAAGGAAAAATGATGCCTGTGAAGCCAGGTTTCATTGGCTTAGGAATTCACCTTTTGCTGGGATAATTTTGTGGTTGTTTTAGTTTTATTCCTTTCTCCATCTATATAAAATATTTGTATCCTATTGTTGCATTTAGCCAGGAGAAAGCTTGGAGGAAGCTGTAAGAAGAGAAACATGGGAAGAGACTGGTATTGAAGTGGGAGAAGTTGTATATCACAGTTCTCAGCCATGGCCTGGTATAAATTATGCTACATCACTTGATGTTAATTTAACATTTACTCTATGCTTCTATAATTTTGTTATTTCTCTGTTGTTTGCATGAGAAGCATTCAGGTTTTTGAGTTTATAACTGTGTGATTTAAAATCTTACTGTCTGTTTGTGCTAATTGAATATGTTAGTACTTGTATAGTATTAACTAGGTGTGAAAACAAATTGAGTAAAGCAAAACATTTCAAGCTCTGGCATTGCTTGTCGAAAAACAAGTTATTTAAGCTTATTCATTTATTTAAACTAGTCAAATTTAAAACTTGATTCTGGTTTGTTAAATAATGTAAAGTTTAAGCTCAACTTATTTATTATGTCTATTACTTGACTATTTTATTCCCTTTATCAAATATCTTCTTGAAGTATCTTTTAAGTTTGATCACTTGTGTGTTTAGTACTCTAATATTTATGATTGAAAATGAAGAAAAAATTGAAATAAAACTTTTGTTTTGTTTTCATAATTCATTATTAAGATAACTTTTGTGATCTTATATAGTTTTTATTTGCTTATTTACATAATGTCTTTTTTTGTCCACGTAAAACTAATTAGTTGCTTGGTATATATGCAGCGTGCTTACTTCTATGAATGCACACACACACAAATATGCAAAGGAACTGTTCATGAGCTTTAATATCAAGCTTATAAAGTCTGAGCTTTACTCATTTATAGTCATGCCTAAATTATCTCTATTTCTAACAAGCCTTCTTACGCAAAAGCCTTTTGGGTTTGAAGCGTAGACAATGGCACAAGCTCACCCACATAATGCTGAAATATAACTTTCTATTAGGAGAATGAGTATGACAAGGGTTGAACTGTAGACTATTTGGTGATAGAAGTTTTGATATCACCAAGAACCAACTATCTGAAAAGCTTAAGCTATTAGGTAAAGGCTTATGAATGGTTTTATATTAGTATCTCTATTAATTTAGTTTAACAAATGAGCTTGATTAAGCATTGTAAGGCTCAAATAATTCACACATAACTCATTTACACCCATGGTATTAACAATTGAACTTGATTCCATCAATTTTTTCCACCTTATGTCATTTTGCTTAGTTGCATGTGGCAATTGGAGAATGTGAATGAATTCTTTTCTCTAAGTTAATCGCTGGTAGATCTGTGGTGGTTTAGTCACATTTAAAGGAACTTAAATCAGATTTAATATCATAAATATGTTTGAAAATTGAAACTCTTAATTTTTCTCACATGTTCAAGAGTATACGTCAACATAATTTTAACATAGTTATGTGTATTTTACTAATTTTCTTACCAAGTTTATAATTATATTCCTTTTTTGTCTACTAATAAAACAAATTCTATTGTTTTTGTTGCTAGTTGGACCAAATAGTATTCCATGCCAGCTGATGGTTGGATTCTTTGCATATGCAAAATCCCTTGAAATAACTGTGGACAAGAAAGAGTTAGAAGGTACATTGACCTCCCTTATATGATTGAATTTATCTCTGCCCTTTATATGCATGACTTAAAATGGTGAGTTAGCATCTAAAAACCTATTTGTGAGACAGACTTAGATACATATGTGTATGTTTGTGGAGTGGCTGAATTCTCAATTGTACAGGTGTCAGACTTCTGTGGCTGAAATCTCAGTTGCACGACATACATGCACATGGTGTATGATTGTATGCAAGTATTTTCCTTGAGTTATAAACTTGCACAAATGATTTTGTTTAATTTTTTTGCATGGTGTTTGCTTCTATATTATGATATGCAGCTAGTTGTGGATCACAACGATCAGATATCATGAAGAATTATGGTATATGATAAATAAAAAATCACTGTTAAGCTTTTGAAACACTGAGAAAGAGTGGGAAGAATAAAAAGTAATAGATGGAGCCTTACAAAAATAAAGACTGATTAGCTCTAGTTTTTGTTTTCTCTCGCTTCTGTATCCTCTTTATTTTTCTTTAAAAGCTAGTTTAAAAGGGGAGGACTACCTTAATCCTATTAGGACTATTTTGCCTATACTCTTAGCCGACCAAGATTGGATATTTGGAGTATAAAATTTATAGGATTAGACATTTGCAGGTAAACCTAATATGAAATTGAATTGGCTATACTACCATATTATAAATAGTTTGGTTCTAACTTAACCCTAAAAGTTATCTCTGAAAGGAGGGTTATTTGAGTTTTATAAAGATTATTTTTCTTATGCAGGAGATCTTAACAATTTTCAAGGCATATTTTCATGAAAAATAAAATTATGAATGATTTAACATCTTAAAGCATTCACTTCTTTCCTCATACTGTGTTCGCCGTTTCTTTTGCTTTTGCTTATTTTATCTGTAACAACTGATTTGGCAACTTGTTTATCTAGATGCTCAGTGGTACAGTAGAGAAGATGTAAGAAAAGCTTTGACGTTTGCTAAATACAAGAAAGCCCAAAGAACTGCAGCAGCAAAGGTGGAACAAATGTGCAAGGGAGTAGAAACGAAACAAAGCTTGGCTGCAGATTTCAAGGTGGAAAGTGATGAACAAGCTCCAATAATTGTTCCTGGGCCCTATGCAATAGCCCATCATCTTATTTCTTCCTGGGCATTTTCAGATCAAAATGAAGTAAATAGTGTTGAATTCAATTCAAAACGACCTGTCAGTTCTATGTCAAATTTGTAAGAGTGGCTGAAATTCTTTTTGAAGGAAACTTTGGAAATAAAATATGTTATTAGTGTTATCTATTCTTTTATCTCCAAGAATGTAGGGGGTTCTGTGCTGCTGATGGAATGTTCCCGTCGGAGTGTTTTGAAGATTCTGCAGTTCTGGAATTGGAGAGCTAGACTATTGATTTTGCATAATTCTTTAGTATACTACTCATTCTATATTATCAATGAACTTGTTAATATTATACAATACCATCAACTTTCGGTTATAGTTACATTTTATTTCTGTTTGTCTTGTAACTGATCTTAATATTGTCTTACCCGAGTTTCTCGGGGTAGTAATGCACTCTTCTAGCACCTAATTACGAGGCCTATTGTAGGCCATGTGATTTCTTTGCTTGTTCAGACGGTTTAGATTATGCAAGGACAGTGTTGAACCTTTGGGTTGTTTCTGTTTTGGAGAGCTCTTGCTGAACTCTGAAATTTTACACCTCTCATTGTTGTATAGGAATGTTCAGACTTGGGAGAGTCATGCATTGCATTTCAACTTTTTCCAGCTTTCTTGCGATTGCCAAATTACAAATTATTTTAGTGTGTTATCCTGCTATATCTAAGAAACATAGAAAAGCATATCCTTCCACCACATGGAATGATTTTTGGACAAACCAAAACTCAAATAGTTGCAAATCAACAGTGTTTTGGTGCATACTAAGCACGCCAAGATCTGCAACATATTCAACAAGGCACTACAGACAAGCTACAACTGCCAAGTTATCACATGTTATTCTCGCAAGTAAAAACCAATTTCCACACCCAACTGCACAACAAATTCTCTTTTTATTCTTGTATCTATCAAAGAAAGGTGCAGTGGCAGAGGAGAAATCTATCTACAAGAAGCCATTTTTTCTTTTTACAGTCCAATCATTATACCAGGCTTTTGGAAGAAAGAAATGCTAAAATTTCTCGTGTACCTTTGCTGTTGTTTCTGCCCAATGTATAGTTGACCTGGCTAAAGCATCCATTGGGTCTATGCATTTCCTGAGAAGAGGATCATTGTGAGGGAGAATCCCCAGCAAATCGTCAGATGCCAGAATCACCACGTTCACTGCCCTTACCAAAAGAACATGGATTGCAATTCTCAATAAATTCCTTGCTCCTTCAATGTCCTTTTTGTACAATGACTCTATTGCAGGAACCAATACATGTTCTTCGGTTGCTTTGTCTAGCAACACCACTTCAAATCCCTGCGGATGATTTTTACCACCATATGCACCAAAAGAACAAAAAATTGAAGCTGGTGCACCAACCAAAATACTGAAAAGCTACCAACAAATTGTATTGAACTTGCGAAGTATTAGAATTACTTCTTATTATTAACATGAAACATCATGAATACCTGACTTTGAAGCTTCTCCTGGTAATAACTAGCTACAAAAATTGAATCTGTAGTCAGCAGGCCAATCCTCACAGTACCTGTAGCATGAATTGGCTTCAACTTGGCATTCTTGAGCTCCATGGCCACGCACTCACCAACATGAAGAAAGTGTAGAGAACTATCCTTAGAAATTTCACTGTGCCATGCATGTGATAGATGACAAGGCATGGCCAACCCACGCGCTCCAGACTGCTGAAGAAAGTTCCTTTTGCACCGCAAATTCTCAATCACCAGCTCCTGATTCAATTTGATATTATCAATTCTGCTCCTTGCAGAAGAAAAGGGACTGCGCAATGAAACCACTTTGCTCAACACAGGATCACTGGAGACAACAAAAGGAGGGCATTCTTTACCATTTCTTGAGCCCCAACAAGCAAGCTTTTCCAAGAAAATTAGAGTTGATAGAACTGATACCCCTCCTATAACACCAACAGTGTTTGGCTGGCTTAGGAGGGAACCAGAATTTTGACATCTCATAAGGGAAGTACCAAGTTCTGCATAGTTTTCACTCTCATCAGAAGATAACTGCAAAGCTGTACTTAAATTTGATCTTGCTCTACACCGAGTCTGTATCCTCTTTCCGAAGGCATCACCAGTCAGAAATGGAAGGTGATTTAGTGTCTGTAAAGACATCAATATGCTTCTCTAAAGCATCTCTAGCAACAAAGTTTCTATAAAGTTTTTTGTCGGGCCCTCTGAATTACAAACATCTATTTATCATTTATAGATGTTGTTTTTTCCACCAATCTTATCATCATCATCAGTGAAAAGTTGACAAGTGCCCATGAAAGTTTTGTCACAGTCACAGCACTAAAATCCAGGCGGGGCTTTCATGGGTTCAGTGTATGGCTAATCTTCAGCAGATTTTAAAGCCAAATCTGCAATGGCACAAGCTGACACCGTTTTCTGTGCCAGATTCCCCAAAACAGGATCTCTGACAAAAGGACAATAATTCTAATATCTCTAAACGATCTTATATATTAAAGTATAATAAGGTTTCACTTATATATATATATATATATATATATATATATATATATATATATATATAAGGATAAGGATGAAGAATGAACTTATTTTATAAATAAATTTAATCTTTAAATTAATAAATTTTATTATATAGATTATATTTATAAAATTTGATAAAATTTAAAAGAGATCTAATATTTTATTAAAAATTAAATTAATATATATTATTATCTGTTAAAATAGAGTGATATAATAAATTATTAATTTTTTTAAGTTGATCTCTATATATATTAATGGAAAATAAAATACGTAAGGTAGGTAACTAACTACTTGACCCTCCAACACTGCCAGTTTCGTACGTATAGCCTATATCAAATTTAAGGTTCTCTAGTGAAAGTGTTTGGGGAATTAACATATAATTGCCATCTTTGTCATTTGGTGGTTGCATAATTGACTACCTTTATTATTTGTATTATATAAATTATTAATTATTAAAAAAATTTCCAAGTACCAAGGCTTCACCTATTGTGTACCGTTCAGAAGATAATTGAATGGGACATAATGGTCGATCCATGAAAACTACCGCGAACTTGTAATCTTCGACTACAAGTGATATGCCATTAGGGCTTGTTTGTCGCACTGAATTATTAGATAGTGTTATTTGTTTTTTCTACAATGGCACAAAAAGCAATGACTGTTTGACGCGCGTACTTTGTGTCCAGTGCTTAATGAAATTGGAGGCACATCAAGTTCATCTACCAATCCTTCCTCAGTTTGTTTCATTTGCGCGAGCCTACGAAATAGTTACTTTTAGTTTTCAATTTTAAAAGGGAACAATTATCTGTCTTATGCTCAATCATTGTCCCACTCTGTATCGCAAATTATTAGATCGCAATCTTCTCTAATATATATCTATGTTTTCAGAATATATATATATATATATATATATATATATATATATATATATATATATCATTAAAAACGAAATTCCTTTTCCTAAAAAAAAATCATTTTAAGATTTAGTTAATTTTAAATTATAGTTATACACGTCGTTCGTGAATGTTATTATTTTGATATAGCATTTATTGCATACTTTGCAGTTGCAAATGGTTTTTCTTTGAACAATTTTTTTTTACTTTTGCAGTTAAAATGCTTCAAAGAAAAGTTTATGTCGAGAAATTAGTCAAATTATACAAAATGAAGTCCTTTGCTTCATTGCGTCTACCAAAGTTCAAGATCCAAATAATGGCATGTGATTTGAGCTTGTACGCTTGATCATTGCTTTGAATAATCAAATTCTATTTGAAGCTTCTAGGAACTAGGATGAAGGATCAACCACTCTCCTTTACGAAAAGGATGTGTACAAATATTGTCAAGGATGAAAAGATATCCAAGTGATCATGACCTAAACACACTGTCTAATGAGTCATTATGTCCCAACTTAAATAGAAATTTATGCAATAATTATCAGGTAATAATTGGGTACCATCTGGAAGATAGTAAACCCAAACTGATCAAATTGACATTATCAGAGTTGAATCGGATCATTGTTATAGATAGTTAAAGGTGAGAATACGGGCGATTTTGCTTCAACATACATTATCTTGCCCTAGTCTAAACTTAAACGGGCCAGTTTACATAAACCTACATTTAAATGAGATTACATTGACTAAGTTTGCATAAATTTATGTGTTAAATAAGTTGGTTCGTGGGTTAGTCTTCTCATATGTATATTTTTCAGTTTTATGTTGTTATTTTTTAGACCTGTATTTTTACTTTCTTCTACTTTAAAATAATTAAATATGTTGAAAAAATATTTTTGAAAAGTAATAAGTTAGATTACAAATACGCGAGTTTAACCTGTGAATCAGCCCACATAGATATACAATTAAATAGATTACTTATTTTTGAGTTATTTTTCATCAATACTTTTTTAAAATTTCAACCTGCAACTAGCTTGTAGGTGGGTCGTGTACTTAAATCTACTCCCACCGTCAAAATTAAGTAACTGCACGTCTCAATAATTTAATGACTCAATTCATCAACTGATCTTGTTTTCTATGATACGGTTTAGATCATGATCACTGTATGCTGAATGTTATTTTTGAAATGAATTCTCTTCATTCAATTTTTTCAATTCTCTTTCTTTATAAACATTGACAAATATTATTTCCATTCACTTTGTTTAGTTGTTTTTATTTTAATGGTTTTAGTATTTTAAAAATTCTAGACTTATTTAATTATTTTCTCCATCTATATTTTTATTTAATGATTATAAATAATTATATCTCTTATCAGTTATTCTATATTATTACCTATTACCTATCATTATCAGGTAAAGTTGTTAAAAATTAAACAGAACAGTTAAGAGATAAATATAGATATTTTAATTAAAATATAATAATATAACATATAAATTATTTTCTTTTTTATTTTTCTGCATAAATTTAAAGCCTTAACAAGAAAATAGAGGCACTGAAAGGAGTAATAAAAAATTTCATCTAGTATAGATGGACATAAATTTATATATTTACACATCAGTCATCATACTAGAATGAAAGACCATCCCTCTCCTTAAATTTTGTATACCCCAAAATAAAAAAAGTCAAGTTGAGAAAAATGAAAGGGATTGAAGTCTTAGAAAAAAATATTTGTGAAGCAAAGGGAACGACTGGTCGTTTAGTGGTGAGAGAAGCGATCAATAATCAGTTGGGGAATGTCGTTGCAGTTAGAGTAGGGGTTGAACACTAACTTGAACCCTCGCTGATCGTTGAATTTGTGCCTTCTTTTTTTTTCCCTCAACATTGAACTCAAATGGCTGCTTTCTTGAGGAGGTTTGCAAGGGTCACTCCGATCCCATCCAACTCCTCTCACACCAATTTCCGTCTACCCTTCACTGCTATCGCCGCCATTTCCGGCGGAGTTTCCTTCTGTTTCCTCTATTCCTCTCCCAACCTGGTAACTATTCATAACCATCTTTATTAACTTCCGTTTCAATTTTCTTATTTTATTTACCATTTTCATTTTTTTAAAAATAATTCATTCTAGATTTTTTATCATTTATAGTAATCGATTGAGTAAACAGTTGTTTTGTCATGGTGATTGTTTGCAGGTTCATTCACAACAACTGGATCAAGAGGAAAGTAAAAATATCGGTGAGTATCCTCCCTGGCTAGGCTTTTGATTTTTCATTTCCTCTCACTTCCAATGCATCATCACCCAGAAGGTTCTCGACCTTTCTTTTTCAGCACTCAACCCAGATAAATGGATCGAATTTAAGTTGCAAGACACTGCCAGGGTTAGTCATAATACCCAGTTATTCAGGTATATCCTGTAGGAATAGGACAGATCATGAATTTGTATACGTTTAAAATAACTCATCATGTCATGTTAATGTAATAATGTGTGCCTCTGTCTTTGTGCAATACTGCCTTTTATTTTGTTTTCTCCTTTAACTTTGTTAACTCATATTTCAAAAAGTTGTTCATGTTAGATTACTCAAACGGAGTGAAATGTGGGTATGTATTTCTCCAGAGAAACAGTTAATTCTAACCCCACATACTAACTTACCCAAGTGGTGTACCACCTACCCTTCTGTGTACCTGAACCCATGATACTCTGTTCCTAACTATAATCAAATTCGATACTCAGTTCTTAAATAAGTAAAGATGTCTGGTGCCTGTTGGAGCTATAGAAGGCTCTCGTTTAGCAGAATCTTTGTTGTCCCCATCTCACCATGGTTAATGCTTAAATCAAATGTTCCTTGAGAGAAACAATTAGGCTATTCTTAAATTTCATGCAAACTCCTTAATTGTAAGTCTAAATTATCTTATCTGATTGATAATTAATAATAAATTCTATTAGTGGTGTTTATATTCTATCTATCAATAATGAAGCTTTGGTTCATGTCACATCCAATTATTTGTAAAAAAATGCTTGTCAAGCTATTAATTGGTATAAAATGCTAGTCAAGAGAACTGAAATGCTATTATTTATGCTCCCAAACTGAAGCATAAGCCGCAAATTTAGAGATCAAAGGGGGCATCTGGAAGAGATTCTATGGAGTTTGCTTGAGCTTATCTTATATAAACATTTAAGCAAGTGTTTGGTTAAGCTTATTATGAAAGTTGCTTGTGGCCTTACTTTAAGCTCTTTTTAGCTTATTTTTTTAAATTTTTACAGTCAAGCTTGTCAAAATAAGATGTAAGTTCTCACCTGGCTTGTGGCCTTCCTTTAAGCTCTTTTTAGCTTATTTTAACAAATTTTAACAGTCAAGCTTGTCAAAATAAGATGTAAGTTCTCACCTGGCTTGTGGCCTTTCTTTAAGCTCTTTTTAGCTTATTTTAACAAATTTTAACAGTCAAGCTTGTCAAAATAAGATGTAAGTTCTCACGTGATAATATCTTAACTAATAAGTGCTTAATTTAACTTTTTACTCAAATGCAACCCAAATCATACAAGAAATGAATTTGTTATCAAATAGCAAAATGAACTCAATATTCCCAATATTATTTTAATTTCATGTCTGCAAATGCATTAACATCTTTTTATCTTGGATTTGTATTACTCTGTCTCTTCCTTTATGACAGGTTTTCGTTTGATCCCACTAAGAAGTTGGGCTTGGATATTGCTTCTTGCATTCTTACAAGGTGTGATATACTGTTGAGAACCCATATGGTTTTGCTATTGGTATCATGTAGTTCTTTTTTGTTTCACTATAATGTGGACTCAAAGGATCTATATATCTGCAGGGCTCCCTTGGGACAAGATGCTGAAGGAAAACCAAAATTTGTCATACGTCCGTAAGTTTTCCTGTTGAGACAATGATTGTACTCCATCTCCAGATCTTTCTTTATTCTGGCTCCTGATCATGTAACCTTCTGGCCGTCTTCACTCTCTGGTCAAAAATCTTAATGATTGTTCTAATATTAAATATTAGTTTCTTAAATTGAAGGTTTCATTTGCTTTTTTACTGCACTTATTTTTCTGTGTGCCAGTGATAGTAATGCTTTTAAGAATGTTTGTTGACATCCCTCTTGACCTTGCATTTTTGTTGATGAATGTCTGTGAAAATCATTTGTATGATGTGCATTTTTTCCACTTATGTTGTTGATCTAAGAAATTTGTTTAACAAAAAATAAGTTAATTGAATTGAGATTGAAGGCTACCATCTACTTTATTTTCTATCTTACAAGACAATTACATTTGCCTTTTCTTGAGTACATTTTCCTTTGCTGTATTTTTCTATCATGTTACTCCTTCGTTTCTTTCCTGTATTTCTGTTTTGGTTTCCTTTGAAATCAGTTGCATTTCTGACCGCATAGGAACTCTTAGTTGGAAGTTGGAACACTAATTGTCTTTGAACAATGTAATGCTCTTCATGCGAAGTTCTCACATTATTGTATCATACTCACTAGTCATCCTTTCTTTTAGCCTTTAGAAGCATAACAAAGCCATCTTGTTCTTGCTAGTTGTTGCAGTGTAGACAATAGAGCTGTAACATATATGCACAATATATCATAGTAACTGGTGAAGGATTTAGTTTATGCCATTGCAGATTATGGTTTCAGTAACATAATTACATTCTTACTTCTAAGAGTAGATGAGATTCTATAAGATCCTTAACTGCTGCAATCCCATCCCTCTGTAGGTCTAGATTTCTTTAGGAAGTTGGTTCTTTAGATCTCAACCTTCAAAAATTTCTGATGACATCCCTGCGAAATCACTAAAACAAAGAAATTTAGAAAAGTGATAATATTGTTTTGTAACAGCCTCTTTGCTTGTGGGATAAGGCTGTGTGCATCCATCTACTCTCCTCAGCTTCAAATAAACTCATTAGCACTATTATTATTATTTACATTTGGTGGAGGGAGAAAGTGTGGTCCTGGGAAGGTCATAAAAGAATAAGGACATAAAATTTTCCACTTAATGTCAAGATCACTTTTAAGATGCTAAACTTGCTTACTTTTTATATTTTGTGGATATTAATTTAGGAGGGTGCTTCTGTCTGAATCTTCAGGTATACTCCTATATCAGACCCCGAATCAAAGGGATATTTTGATTTATTAATCAAGGTACGTTGCCATTATGGGGGCATTACTTATCTTGTAGATCATCTAACGTACCATTTTAAAGAGGCACTTGGGTGATTTACTTTTCAAATTGTTATAGGTGTATCCTGAAGGAAAAATGAGCCAGCATTTTGCAAGCTTGAAACCAGGTGATGTTGTTGAAGTGAAAGGGTATGCCATTTGCAATTACAATTTAAGATAAAAAGAATACTTTCTATATTTAAACCTTCTATAAGAAACCCATTGTTTCTTTCAGGCCCATTGAAAAGCTCAGATATACTCCTAATATGAAGAAGCATATTGGCATGGTAAGCATATAGACCCTGGTGAACATTGACCATAATGGGATCTGGTGTTCATTATCATCATTTCAATTATCCATTAACATATATAAATTGAGCCTATTTGGTAACCAGTAGAGTTGCAAACAAGCCTTTGAAAAAGGAAAAGGAAGAAACTTTTTACTCCTTTTCCTCAAAAGTATGTTTGAATGGCCTACACAGCTATCTCCCAAAAAAATGTACTTCATTATTAGTGTTTACTTTTACTTTAATCAATATGTTTCATCATGTCAACATAATGGTATGAATACATTTAAGTTTGTAAACATATCTCATTTTGCTTTCTGTGCTACACTTGCTTGAGCTCTCTTTTTCTTTTCTTTTTTTATTGCATCACACAGATTGCTGGGGGCACAGGAATTACTCCTATGCTTCAGGTAATTGAAGCTATATTGAAGAATCCTGATGACAAAACTCAGGTAGGTGGTAAACCTCTGCTTCCCCATGTTGTACAGCTTATCTTTCTGTCTCTTAATTATGTTATGGAATAGATGAGTTATAAACATTTTTTGTTTTAATTTACTCCCTCTGGTCTTTTTTATAATGACTGAAAGATAAGTTTACCTTGATCCTTTTTATAAGATTCAATCCATAATGTTTGTCGCATTAATTATTTTGTTGCAAAAATACCCTTAATTAAGTGGAGAAAAATTATTATTAAGTAAAGATACAATAATTAATTATGCATAGAGATTAAAAGAATGTGTTTCATCAATATTAAGGGTAATTCTCTAAAAATCATATAAATTAATGACAAATTTAATGCTACCAGCTAAATTAATTAAATTCCTTAATCTTTGTAAACTAGTTTAAATGGATCTTATATATAGGACCAGAGGGAGTATTAAAACTTTTTTTGGTAGCTTAATTCATATTGCTTGATATGAACTAGGTCATTTTGTTTATGGATATGAAGTTTGTTTAATTTTTTAATTTATTTTATTTCTGGTATACATGAACATCACAGCTTATAGTGGCCTTGTACATATACAGATATCGTTACTTTATGCTAATGTCTCCCCAGATGACATACTGCTTAAACAGAAGCTTGACATTCTAGCAACAAGCCATCCAAACTTAAAGGTAAAAAATCTTGTTTAGCAAAGATAATATTATTAGTCAACCTCTCATTATTACGAATAAATTAATCAAATTTCTTTTATTTCACAAAATGTGCAGATATTCTATACTGTGGATGATCCAACAAAAAACTGGAGAGGAGGTGTAGGTTACATATCAAGGGATATGGTTGTGAAAGGCTTACCCGGTCCAAGTGATGATACTCTAATACTTGTAAGTTTTGCCTTTTCAAGTAAAACCTTAATAGCATTAACAGAAAATTCCTAATATTATCCTACTAATGTACGTAAACAATTTGAACCTCCGGGGAAATTGCAAGATGTTTTTCTTTCTGCTTGTTTTTTTCTTGAGAACATAAAGTATCCATATTGTCAGATGGCTGAAATCACCCATATAGTGATTAGTAACGCCATTCCAGAACCTGGGTAGCTGCACTTAATAAGAACCAACGGTGCAAGAAGTACTATTGAAAGGAATGGCTTCCCTAGAGAAATACTATGTTTAATTCAGGGTTTTTCGGTTACAGAGATCAGGTAATCCCCAAAGGGACCTGGTGCTACTTCACTCGAGGCTCTTGCTATTAAACTCCGAACTTAGATTCAGTACTTTGTTTTTGAAACTTCTTGACATATTACTAGGCTCCTTCCATGGCAGATTATGGTCCATTACATTATATCATCATTCTTCTACTAAAACTTCAGAAGGCTCATGCGAATAATCTTGGTCTGTGTTGAAAGGTTTATGCCAAAATTTTTGCTTTTTATATTATTTGAAGATAATATTTTCAGTTTTTTGCTGGTAAAGTTTATAGGAGATGGACTATGGTGGTGATTGTTGCTAAGTTTTGCTATTATTATTATTCCCTCCCTTCCTTTTGTTTTGTTGTTTAAGGTAATGCACATAAATTAAGAAAGTCTTAATTGATGTATGATTATATTTTAACTAAAATATCCCTATTTATATCCTAACTATTTCATTCGTTTTTCAACTTTCCACGGAGGTGATAGGTAAAAATATAAGATGATCAGTGAGAGATATAATTATCCATAATCATTAAATGATGATATAGGCAGAAAAAATAATTAAATGTCTTGAATTTCTAAAACAATAGAACTTTTAAAAACAAAAAGAAGTTAAAACAACAAAATAAAAGAAATAAAAGAAGTACAGAAGTTCTGCAGTTAATGCCCACCTTTATATCACATGCATTTCAGGTGTGTGGTCCTCCTGGGATGATGAAACATACATCTGGTGAAAAGGCCAAGGACTGGTCGCAAGGAGAGGTAGGTTATTAATTTGTGTGGTGTGTATGATTTTATTTCCTGAATCCATGCAATGATGCACTTTATGGTTGATTTGCTGCAGCTTTCTGGCATACTCAAAGAGGCTGGATACACTGAACAAATGGTTTACAAATTTTGAGAAATTTTGGTTTTTTGCATCTGAAGCTAGCATGTCAGCACTTATCGCTGCTGAAATTGTGTACCAAAATAGTTTTCAGAAGAAAAACAGTTAGCTGCAAATAAATCTAGAACTACAGAGCAAAGAGAATTATTGATTGCGTGTCTTGAATTTTCAAAATATTTAATCATGCGGTTGTCTAGCATGGTTGTCAATAAAGGGTATCTCGGCGAACTGGAGAAATTTCGAGGCTCACTGGGTACACAATATGTATTCTCAGATTGATGGCTATGCCCAGTGGCGGCCTAACAAGCCTGTGAAAATAGTATAAAAGACTTACAAGTACCTCTTGTACTTCCAAAGTAATAAAAGCCACAAATTATCTTTGCTGCTCAATAAAATAAAATAAAATAAAGGGTATCTCGCGGACGTAAACTTATTTCCTAAATAGTAAATTATAGCACCCTAAAGGGTTTATGGTATTTTTTAATTAAAAATTATAATAATTATGTAAGTTTTTGAAAGAAGGTGAAAGTCTAAAATAGAAAACGTTATTATAGTTTTTTCTTAGAATAAAGTTCTAAAAGTGAAATGCTTGAAAAAGTTATTGTAGTTTTTTCGAGCCTTCTTTTGGATTTGGAGCTTGAACACGACGAAGAAGAAGAATGTCATTGTTGGGTAAGACATTCATATGGGTTTTCGATACAACGAAGAATATCAGAAATGAGTAATGATACTTTTATGCAATAAAAGTGGTTTACACTTTTCTACATCCTTAATCTAAGGATATAACGGCTGGACATTTTAAAAAAAAGAAGATGGAAATCACTTTTATTAAATAGGAGAAACGTTTTTATTAGTGCTCCGCACCCAAATATATTCGGGTGTAAGCCCTTACATGTTTTTTTTTTTTTTTCTAATTATCAGCTATCGATGTAGGGGTGGATGTTCTTGTTTGAATGGGGAAGAATCGGCCTCTTACCAAATTCCTCGCGCTAAACCCATCCCACACTTTGAGTTTCAGATTTTTCATATCGTAGCAATCTCATATTTGTTGATTTTGCATTAATATATATATATATTGGTAAATTATATTTGCTTTTATACTGTTTAATAATTATTTATACTTGATATTAACAAAATTATTACACACATTATATTTATAAAATTTTATATTAAATTTAAAATTATTTGATATCATATTTTTGTATCAAAATTAATTTAATATATAATTTTAAAATATATAAAAATTAATTATCTTCAAATTTTTTTAAATTTTATAATATTTGATATAAATAATTAAGATAATATATAATTGTAATTGTAAAATAATTTTATCAACCTAATCATTAAAATATAACTATACATTATTTTTAGCTATATATTATGTTAATTTTTGATGTATATGAATGAAATATCAAATAATATTAGTAATGCAAAGTTTTACCTATATAATTTATATAATAGAAATTATTAATTTAATAGTTAATTTTAGGATAATATTATTAAATAAAAAATTATTGAATAATAAAAGTGAGTGTAATTCATATTGATTTAAACTAATTCCTTCCCTTTCTTTTGTGTGTGCACATTTCTCTTTCATGTAACTTATGCACCATTATTTTATATAATATTTTCATTAAAAATAATAAGAGAACGATTCTAAAATTTACTTTTATATTTATAAATATTTTTAATTATTAAATAATAAATTTTCAATATTTTTAAAATAATAAATACATACACATTTTTATTGAATACTTATTTTATAAAATAGTAAGAGAATTATTAGAATGATAACAAAATTCAACAATGTTATATTTAAAGTTTGTCAATCATTAGATTGATCTCACACATCTTAACATTTAAAAAAGCAAAAGAGATATATATTTGGCCAATCAAACGAGAGGCAAACCAAATTAGAAATATATTTGACCAACAAAACCCAGTTACATCTAGTTCAAAACATAACTGCAAGGGGGTATAGTTCAGATCCAATATTCATGTCATTCCCTGACAAAGTAATATATCCAGTTATAATGCCACGTATTGATTTAATTCTTTTTCCAATTAAACTATAATTAAATAATATAACTAATTTATTATTAAGATATTTCACATTGGTTGAGAATAGAATTGGAATACTCATTATAAAGTTTAAGACAATTTTTTTTTATTTAGCTTTAGTAAGTGATTTCATGGACTAGATATTTTAAATATAAGGAGGTATGTAAAGATATCTCACATTTATTAAGAATAAGCCAAAATACTTTCTATAATCCCATCTTTGGGTTCAATTTTCTAATTATCAAACTATACAAAATTGAACACTGCTTTTTTTTCCTCCGTTGATCATCAATGCTCATACATCAAACTCCACAATCTTATTGTTGCTTCTTTTGATAAAAGTTTGTAGTTCGTACATACTAAAAAAATAAAAATAAAAATTGATCATATAAGTACACGGTGATATACATCTAATTCTATCTCATTTTATGAAACTTTCAGCAAGTAGTTTTTTTATTATACAATATAAAAAATGTGTAAAATGATACTAAAAATTACAAATGTAGATAAATGTACAATATTGTACTATGTTTATTAGCACTTAAAAAAGTTGTAGCTCTTTAATACTTCCAAGTTTTTTATAAAATAATTACAAATATTATGTACAATTGTGGAATTTTTTTTTTCTAATGGCTCATTGAGTTTGTGACCATTAATGGTTCATTCAATATTTATCATTGATTGCATAAAAAAAAATATGGTTTAGAATTATTTTAGTAACTTATAGAATAGGTTATCACATAGAACTTCTTATAAATTGTAAATAAATTCGTACTAAAAACTTTATTAAAATTATACTATTAGAGCATAAAAAAGTAAAACCCCATTCACCATCAAGCCAACCCCATCGAATCAAAATCTCCAACCACCGTTGCTTAAAGTCATCTCCTTCACCAGCAATAGAACCACCACGATGCGATGACCAAGCTGATTTTATAGGTGACAATTTAGGTGTCGAATAAGTTCTCGGGTCGTTAAAAAATGCAAAACTAAATCCATGAGATTCTTAAACCGGTGAATATGATTGTTGGCTCATGACAGTTTGCGGTGCATGGTCGATGAAGTAATCTTTGGCAATTTCAGCAACAGTTTTCTTTTCATCAGCAATCAATGTCAACAACAGTGATCACATTTTGATGCGTCTTAATGAGTTAACTTTGTAAGAAGTAGAGAATGATGTTGATAACATTGGATTTATGGAGTGGTGATGTTGATTACTACAATTGTGATAACGAATGATTCGTTAGCAAATGATGATGATGATGGGGTTCCAAGCAAAGGTTTATGGTGAAAATCGAAAGTGTCATCAGGTAAGGGTTTAAATGTGGATCCAGTTATGGTTGGTGGCAGTTATGGGGTTTGGACGTCGACGTTGAGGTTGTCGTAGAAGGCTGTAATGGTAATGAGCGGCGAGGGGTTGGGAGGGTGGTAAGTAGGAATGATGGTAACTAAGAACGTCCGACGGAGCTTTACCGGGGTTTATTTAAATAAATAAGTGAGAAGTAAGTTTATAAAAAATTATTTAATTTATTTAAGATTTTATTTATATTTATCTTTATTTTAATATATTATATTTATATAATATTTATTTTATATTTTATTTATATAATATATATATATTTTAAACCTATTTAATAGTTTTTTTCATAGATTTTAAATTCGTAAACTATTTTAATCAATTATTTATATAGACTTTAAGTTTATTTATTAATTTTTGTAATGTAAACTTTTACATAAATTTGTAGGTCTTAAATTAGGTTAGATCTGATAAAAAATTTTTTTTATAAGTTTCAAAATTTTTAAACAGATCAAATTTAAACATTTAAAATTTAGCTCAATTTAACCTAATTTTATTTCTATTTTCTAATAATAAACTATATGTATATTTTTAATAAATTACATACCAACTATATTATAGTTTAAATAAAAAAATAAAAAATATAATACTATTATACGTTGTTATAATTATTGAAATAATTTTAAAATAGAAATGTGATAAATATTTATATCTTCAAATTTAATTCATTATACGAATTAGATTCAGTTCCAAGTTATTTTTAAATTTGAGTAAAACATATTTTCTTTATTATAATTAGAACATAATTAAATAAACATCCACAAATTCAAATTTAATTATTCCTATCACGGTGAAGACTAATGTTTGGTGGCACCGTGGTGTACTTGGAGTTTTCTTTTTCGTCTTGGCTTGGAGTTAAATGCAAATAATAGTATTAGTGGTAACTGGAAAACTTCTAAAAAAAATGGTGCAGGACGGTCATAAATCATCGAAAAAAAATTTCTTAATGCGATTTTTTTAAATATCAAACTAACAGGTTTGGGTCATGGGCCTATTTTCAGCCCAAAGCTTTCAAGCCTAACAAACTACGTCATTTGTGTGTTTGTTCCCACTGAAATAAACGAAATCGTTTCTCTTTCTGGGTGCCAATGCTATCATCACATTAACATGGAACGGCAATGTTAGAGCAAAATTGGAACGTGGGTGGAATCTTGATCCCTTCTTCGAGAAAAATCTCTTTTCAGTCTCCGAATATGGATGAAGATTTGGTGAAGCGCAACACCGACTGCGTTTATTTCTTAGCCTCTCCACTCACTTGCAAGAAGGTTCCCTTCAATCTTGCTTCCTTTTTTTGGCTGTTTTTCTTCCTTCGTTTCCTCTATTTTGTTCTCTATTTCTGTTGTGCTGCATGTGTTTTCATTTCCGGTTGCTCATTCGCTCGTCGTTTTGTAATGCCGTTGCTCCAACCCTACCCTCTCTAATCTCCGATTCTCGTAAACCTAGCTTTGTTTTTGTTTCCGATTATATTTCATATCCGTGTTTTCCAGAACAATGCTTGGTATTCTGAAGTGTTTGTACGACTTTTCTTTCGGTAATTATTGATATTTCTTACTTTAGATTTGATATATTTCTCACTTTGTTTTTCCAGGGTGCTGAATGTGAGTATCGGCATAATGAGATTGCGAGGCTTAACCCTAGGGATTGTTGGTACTGGTTATCTGGGCAGTGCCTTAATCCAACGTGTGCTTTTAGACACCCTGTAAGTTCTTATACTTGCGTTTCGTGAATTGGAGCCTTGAATTTTCACGTTTCATTTGCTCTTCAATTTCTCGTGTATGTGGAGTGGAATGCCTGAAACTGTGGTCTTAGTTTTAGCTGGATGGTCTTGTCACCTGTGTGGTTGAGTGGTTGTTTCTGTAGCAAATTCATTTATGTTTACTGTTGCTGAAACTTATTGACTATTTCTCAAATATATACTGAACATAGGATATGTTTATGTTGAACCATTATAAATATCAACGTTACTACATGGCTGAAGCTAGCTTGCAACAGCGGCCAGCCCAAGCATTATGGTTGCTCTCTCAGTAGCTTGTGATGCGAGATCTAAAGTGCAGTGGTGTATTATATAACAGAAAGTATAAAACTTTTGGGTCCTTACCTTTGTAATGTTTCTTAAAATATCAAATTGAATGCCTCCATGTTTGCAAGATTGGGCTATATTTTCTAGTGTCTTGATTCATACCCATAGTTCACCTTAGCATGGGATATAGAGTGGCTTGCTTCATTTGGTTTTGTTTTTCTCTGAAACTATTGTGATGATGTGAGATTGCATATATTTTGTATTATATGTACATATATTATTATTGTCTACAGAATGGTATTCAATTTTTTGGTCCTCTGGCACCTCGTGATGTTTTTTTAAAATGTCAAATTGATAATTTGGGTTCCTTTCTTAGATGAAATTGATTTTACCTGCTTGAATAGATTAGGTGATTAAAAATATCAGGTGTATGAATGGGCTCATTGAATTCACTGCATTCTTAATATACAGTGAAAAATTCTGATGTACTGTTATCTCTTCCACACTCCCCCCCCCCCTGTTTTCCTCCATATTTAATATCCATTTTGTTTTATTTTCTCTTATTTAACAATAACCTGTCCTCTTAGTTGTCATTTTCAACTAATTTTTATCATTTTCTCAGCCATTGGATGGGCATACTGGAGGGCCATCTGAACCTAAACAAAGTTCATTACCTACAAATAAGACAATGGTTCCCTGCTATTTTTTCTTCAATGGATTTTGCAACAAAGGTGACAGATGCTCATTTTTGCATGGGCCTGATGATAGCTATTTTACTGCAAAACCTGTGAAGAATGATAATGGAAGCACTGATGCACTCAAAATAGAGAATAAAACATCATCAGGAAATAGAACAGGTGTAGCATCAACATCAACTGAAACACATTTTGACCAATCTTTAACTGTTCCAAAGGATTTGTCTGATTTTGAACTTCAGCCAAAGGAAGACCATCAGTTATCATTATCCAAAAATGTTAAGCAGCAAGGTAATTGCCTAGAGATATCTGCTTTAGAATATAAAGAAGCTACAGTGACTAGGTCAGACGCTCTGTTTCAAGATGATGGCTTTGTTCATAATATATCCCGTTTATGCACTGAGCAGAGTTCAGAGGAACATGTAAATAGTCACATAGAGCCTGAGGAGCGGTGGGAATCATCCCCTCATTCCCCTGGATTTGATGTTCTTGTTCATGATGAATCAGAGAACTTGGGTTATGAGGAAAATTCTGAATATTTGTCAGTACTTGATAGAGATGACCAAGAATTGAATGAGCAATACTTGGGGTATCAATTTAAAGATCCAGTTGAGTGTGATGCTATGTGTCCAGAAGTTGATATTCTGTATGAACAAGAAACATATGATGGTTACAGATGTTTAGATAAAGATCTTACTCATGCTAATGGCAGAATAGTTCATGCTTATTCCGGAGAGATGATCTTAGACTCTATATTGTCCAGGAAAAGGATCCGGATGTCGGCTGAGATGACTGCTTATGACAAGAATTTAGATCTACGTGACCATCTGAGGAGACGTAGGGAAATTAATGGTCCTTCTGTTACAGGTTTCCTAAGAAGACATGAATCATCTTCTTTGATGGTTAAAAACCAAGAATGGCATCAAAGGCATGGCATTGATCCACAGCTAAGTAGAAGATTGACATCACAATTGGGATTTAGTGCTATAGATTCCATTGGAGAGGTTGAAACTCTTTCAGTTGCTAACAAGCACAGGTTATTCAGGCATTCTCAGCAACATAGGCCAAGGAAGCATTATAAAGAAAAACTAGCGAAACGGCAGTTTCTTCCACCTAAAATATATGGGAAACCAATTTTAAAGCAAAGGAGATTTATTCATGGGTCCACTACATTTTCAGGACCTAAGACTCTTGCAGAAATTAAAGAAGAGAAGAGGAAGGCTGAAGAAAGTTTACACTGTAAAAGCACATCAACTGATTTCCAGGATCCCAAACCTCTGAGTGAAATTCTCAAGGACAAAAGGACAGTGGATCAAGTGAGAGATGGTAATACCTGCAACTTCTGAATTATGAGATTAAAATGACTAATGATTTTAAGAGGCTAGTATCTTTCCCGAAGATAAAGGATAAACAGGGCTGATGGTGGTACTTTCTAGCATCCTTTACTGTGCTAGATATGATGACTGCTGTTGCCATTCGAGTAAGTGGAAGGTTATATGAGGTCCCGAGGCGAAGATATTATATAACCGGTTTTTGACTAGAAAGGTATCTTCTGTAGTTAGTTGAATATGTTGATTTTGGACAATGACGTATTAATCTAGTGAGTGAATTACTGATTTACTTGAGTTTTATGCGTGATATTGGCCTACTTTTTTTTAAAACTTGTACAGGGCTGCTTAGAAACACTCTCGCTACTTTGTCATGGTCAATGCTCTTATATAATAATAAACTGTCCCATCATTTTGGATTTTTGCAATAATTATCGCTACGCATTTAAATATTAGATTTCAAAACTATTGCCCAAAAATATATATTTGTTGTGGTAGGTCCGGTTCCTGATCAGAAATATAACGAAATCATCTTTTCTATTCTTTATCCAATCCCGCTATTAAGAGAGAATTCATTTCTTAAAATATCCTATATATGTAGGCGGGAATAGGGGAAGGGTTCAGATTTATCTTCACGGGAGTAAGTAATAATGATGTTTATAATGTCACAGTAGCCAGTATAGTGAAAAAAGTTATATGAAAAAAAATGAAGATATGATTATAAAGGCTGTATTTGATGAATTATACTTGCATAGTATAATACGTCGGAACAAATTATATGTATATATGAATTTGACTATTGGTGCACTTACGTTTTTTTAAGACATGTAGCAAAACTAATTTTGTATAATGTATTAAGAATGAATAAAAATGAAACATTTTTTTAACTGACCAGTAACTAGGGGTGATTGAATGCTGTAATAGGCCCAATGGCAAAATTTATATACAAAATTAGGCCTTTTATAACAAAAGTATTTTTCAACTGTCAAACTTTTTATAATCAAGTCCTAATATTTTTGGGTCAATTTATTATACATGCATTCCATACAAAATAAAGATAACTAGGAAATTAGAGATTATAAGTTAGAAAAAAAAATTAAGTTTATGCTTAGAAAGAAAATAGTCGCCGGCGCTTATTAAATACATATTTGATAAAAAAAATGGTTGAGAATTTATACCATAGTGAGAATTATAAAATAATAAAAATTTAAATAAATGTGAGAGTTGACATTTAATGGAAATATAATAAAAAATTAAACATTCAATTATAAAAGAAATAACATAGATATTTATTAATTTTAAACATAACTAATTATATTATTAAAAAATTATAGTTCACACCTGAAATTGGAATCTAAAAATCTTAAGCTTTTATTTATTATTAATTTTTAACTAAATTAAAATATAAATTTTGAATCATTCAATTCAACTCAAACTACTTGTAATTAAATTGAATAGATTAATATTATATTTAAATAAATTTAAAGCAAATTATAATATATTTTTCTGGTTAAATTGAACAATTTTTAATTGAAAAAAAATTCAAACCAAACAATTTTTAATTGAAAAAAATTTAAAGCAAACAATTTCTAATTTCATATTCGTGAAATGAGATATAATAATTTTACAGTTTCCATAAGTATTTTAAAAAACAGAATTCCGCTATTCTTCTATTAATTTGGAGAAAATATGCTAAATCAATGACATTAAATGCAAGTTTTGTATTTTTTTCCCACAAAACTCTGTGATACCTGCTCTTTTGGTAAAAAAAATTATAATAATATATTTTAATATTTATCTTTATCTTTTTTGTTATAGTATATATATATTTTTATTTTTTTATTTCTCTCATCACTATCCTTCAATATATCCTATTTTAGAATGTGTAAATATCGAAAGTATTTGTTAAAATAGTCCAGAAGAAAAACGCGCCTTAATGATGGGGCACTGTTCAGTATATTCCATTTTTAAGGCTTCATGTGATGGTGAAGTCTTTATATAAAAAAATAAAAAAAAAATTACTGGGACTTTCGCTCTTGGTTTAGTTAGTTTAATATCGACACCTTACTTCAATGTTCACCTTTGGATAGGTAGATTTTATTTTGAAGAAATAATTTTAAAAAAAATTATTTTTAAAATACACAATTATTTTTCTTAAAAAAGTAATTTCAAACATACACTTATGGCCTTCGTTATTTCCTAAAATCTATATCAATTGAATCAAACATGATATTGCTCCTGCAATAAACACATTCACGATTTTGCTTCCCTTCACCAGATGTTGACATTCCACCAATTAAATCAATTTGTAGTTTTATTTTGTGCTTACCCTCATATTGTTTGAGAAAATGCTAGCATATATTTTGTTTTTTAATTTTAAGTCATATGATACAGCAGTATATGCAACAGAAGTAGAATATACATATAAAAGAAAAAAAAAAGAGAAATCCAACTATAATCAATAATAAAAATGTTATAAATGTAAAGTAATGTGTATCAGCATCTCCATCTAGCATTGCTCACTACATGATGACAAAATCATGGGTGTAATTTAATCGAATTTCAACTCTTACAGTAAACATGTGTACGTTATCCAGTTAAGGCTACAAAATAGGCTATGAGCCGCACCAAAATTAGGAGTTCGAGTTGTAAACTTTAATTTGGAACGAAGCGATAACAAGTATTAAAGTTGATATTACCTTTTTTAAAATAAATAAATATAAAATTTCACAATTAAATTTTAAAGTAATTTTCTAAAACATTAAAAAAAAATTTACTGAGGAGATGGTGTGAGTTGAATCCGAAGATGAAAATTTTGTTTCGTCAAAAATAGTCAGCTGAATACTCTGAACTACCAAGAAGAGAGTTACATGGAATGTCAAAGTTAAAGTGAATAATCCTGTGCTATATGGGAAAAAAAAACACAGAGCGCAATCAAGCTTTTACATGTATGCATGAAATTCTAGTATTGTTTTTCTTTTATAAATGAATGAGGATGTGATTTGAGGAAATATGTTATAAAACTCGATTTAGAGATTGATTCGGTTTAGGATAATGGGTCAGTGAATTATTGATTAAACCGATGAGGTGAATCCTTGATTCAACCGATATAAATTAAAATTTGTAAAATTTATATTTAAAATTTTTAAATACATAAATTAACAATATTTATAAAGTTAAAATAATTTAATTTTAAAAATAAAAATAATTACTGCCATATAAATATCTAATTAAATAATAAAAGTTAAAATTTTGTGACAATATAAATTAAAATGAAAGTTTAAAATATAATTAAATACATATTTTAAAATTTTATCAAAATATAATTAAAATAATGTAAAATTTATATTCAAAGAATAAACATTTAAGTTTTGACATAGAGCTAAATAATAATTAAAATAGAATTTTAATAAATAAAAATTAAAATTTGATAATTGAAATAAGATTATGAAAAAAATTATTATTTAGCTCTTCAATTATATTTTTAATTTTGATCTTCTTTTAATATTAACATCAAATAATATAATTTTATAAAAAAAATTAAAAAAATTCTGATCAACTCAACGAAGTTGATCGATTTATCAATTTATTTAAAAAAAATCGTTGAATTAAACCAAATTAAATAGAATTAATAATACATCACATCTAATGAACTACTTGAAATGGTTAATTGATTGATTTGCGGTTGAATTGACTAGATCGAGTTTGGATAGTGATAAAGGATTAAAGATTAAACTGTAGTAAATATTAAGGTGAAAAAATAAAATCACAGATCTTGTTAGGAAATCCCGTCGATGATAAGATTTGCATCATTATTAGAAAGACAATACCAGGAAAAGTGAAAAAACACATTAGCAGACACAAACCTTGTCCCTACTTACACGGTTTGGTGACACTACAATTTTGAACTCTTGCTGTATATGTTACTCCATTTTAAGTCAAAAAAGTAACATGCAATTAATGTTAAGATTGTCAAAAATTTAACCAATCAACCCAGCAACTAGATTCCCCTAGTGATTTTCTTCTTTATATATTCTTTTATTTGTCATTTTCCCCAAAACCTCATCATCTCTATAATAATCAAAGGTCTAACATCATCATATAACTACTTGGGGCTTAAAATTTTCCCTTCAAAATCAACCATATCACAGAGAGAGAGAGAGAGAGAGAGAGAAAGAGAGATGGCTGAACTGCAGAGGTCAGTAACATCATTCAGAAGACAAGGGTCTTCAGGGTTGGTGTGGGATGACAAATTCGTTGGGGACCAGAATGAAGAAGCAAAGGGTAACCAGAACCAACAACAAAATGAAAGAGTGGAAGTGAGAGGACAAAGGCTAAACCAAAGCGTTGGATCAATTGCCACGTTGGAGCGTAGCAGATCAACGGGAACAAAACCGTATCGGACGGTCACCGTTGCACCACCATCTAAGGACCCACCTTCTCCCAAGCTACCAACCTGTGCTCTTTGTCTCTTTGGGGCTGCCAAATCCAAATCCAAATCCAAAAAACTTAGGTGATCTTTCTTTTTTTTCCTTTCTTATTCTCTCCAACATGTAAAATTTGTGCTTCTTCTTGTTTATCCTTAATTGTTTGCTTCTATTTCAACTTTCAATTTTGTGTTTTTGATTTGAGATTATTATTTGTAAATTCCTTGGATGTATGGATATCTCTCTGTGTGTAATAAGCTTACTCAAATTCTATCTGAACCCCTTTAGAGTCTACAACATAATTCCACAGGCTAACAACTTTTTCTTCCCTATTTCTATCTCATGTGATCATAATCTTTTCCATATTTTAGTACATCTCTTAGAGCATACATGCATATATGCTTGGATGTTGAACAATTGGAGTGTTTTTTTTTTTATTTCTTTTATTCCATTTCTGCAAGAAACGTAGCAGCAGCGTTAAGAATGGTCTCGCTTCATTATTTTATTTATTTTTACTCAACTACATATCTATACTCTTGATAATATTTGATAATATTTTTTATCCACAATATTAATTGTATTGAGATACACAACTTAGGACAAGGGAAAACAACAATATTTGTGTCCTTATATATCAAACTTGGCCCTTCAAATGAATCAAATTGATAGAGTGTTGATTAATCATAATCCGAAGGTATGAACTACTGGGCATAACATTGAAGGAAAAATATACGATTAAAATGGTTTACTTTGAGTAAACATGTAATGTTATACTAATTAGCAGTCAAATCAACCAACTTAGTTTTATTAATTAATAGAATAGTAAAAGTCTGATGGCACTTTAATCGGGCTTTCATCAAATGGCCACTTCGCATATTCTAAGGAATGAGGACTCATTAATCCAATTTTAGCGACTCATTTAAATATTGCAATTAATCATATAGAATATACCAATATAGGTAGTGTGTTTTGTGTCCACTAAAAAACATAAAAGGTTAGTATTTTTTGCACGATGTGTAATTATCATTGTGGCTATCATTTTCTTTGGATTAGGTGTTTGGTTTTTAGTAGCTGCTTGAGTCAAACAAGAAGAGAAGATGAAAACAAAAACTTATAAAAATTTCTTAGACTTGCCTATATTGTTGAATTTCTATCCTTTCTTTGTCTTAAAGTAAGCTAATTGAATTGGTTTAACTTCTAAAAGAATAAAACCAAATAACATTTCGCTATTAACAAGCGTGTCGATAACAACTAATATCCACATGCAACATGACATGTACATTGGAAAGAAAATGAAACGTGACAATCGTCGAAACCACCCCAAAAAAAATAAAAATAAAAGCAAGTTTTTAGTTTCTTCAAACACAACAGGCATATAACCTTTCACACAAAATCAATCAGAATGGATCTAATGGTTTAACGGTGGGAGATTTAGATAATTTAAATTTTATTTTTATTATTATAAAAATCATTTAAATTCTTGAAAAGATTTAAGATTCTTCATTTAAGTTTTAAAAAATAAATTATTTTAGTTATAAAAATAAAAGTGTATCTCAAGTTAATCTTTTTTTACACATTAATTATTTTTTTTGTAAAGTATTAAATATATGAATACTTTTTTAGAAAACAGATTATAATTTATATTTTTTAAATTAATATAATCTACCTTAATTCTTTTAGGTAACGAAATATATGATAACTTACTCATTTAAGTTCAAAGTAAAAAGTCTAAATTCAAAATAAAAATGATAAATGATAAATTCCAGCAATTAAAACATATTGATTATATATAATAAATTAAGAAAATATTGAAAAATACTTTGAGATGACAAATATATATTAATTAATTAAAAAGTATGTTTATTTAAAAACAAATTTGTATTTTAATTTAGACTATAAATATACGTTTATAAAGAATAGTTATATTTAAACTGAAAATATCTATAACAAAAAAGAGTTAAATTTCTAAATATAATATACATCCAAATTTAAAATCTTATTTAATGAAATCATCACTTAAACTCAATCGCCCGTAAGTGAAACAAATTTTTTTAGTAATAGGAGAAATAAGTTCCCTATTCATTGTAATCCACACTAGATAATAAATATCTTGTCCAAGTGACATACAATAGCAGCACGACATTAATGAATTTCTTGATGCCGCTACCACTTTAACATTAGACCAGATGAGATTTGTATTAATTTCCAACCTTTTAGATCAATTCCAGTGCTTTAATTTTTTCTTTAAAATGATTAAATTTAATATTATATACAAAAGAAAATTTTAAAAATATAAAAAACTAAATAATGATACAAATGTAAACATTTCAAGAAGAAAAAAATAACAATTATCAAAAATATTTTTATATTAAAAAATAAGCACTTGTATTTATAATATAGTTGGTTAATATGTCTTTTGTTTCACTATTTTATATTTTTAAAAAATTAAATATAATTTTAAAAGAAGAACTTGAAGATGTATATAAAAATGTAAGAATAATTAATTAATTAATTAATTAATATTTATTATTTTATTTTACAACAAATGATAAATATAAGATAATGTAAAAATATATAAGAAAGACTTGAATTGTATGATAAAATTTTTTAATTTTTTTAAAAATTAGATACCTTTAAAATATTTTATAAAAGTTTTATAAAATAGATATAAAAAAAGTAGATATTATAAATAATTCAGTCAATAATTATTAGTTTAAAGTTTAAAAAAATATCAAAATGTATATTGATTTATTCTTAATAATTGAAAGTTACATTTGATCTTTATTATATTAAATAAAAATTTTATTGAAAGAAATATTTTTATACGATAAATAAACTTTTTTATATATTTTGAAAAGTCTTTCCAACTAAATCTAAGTATTTTTGAATAATTTTTTTATTTTATATGTTATTTGAATGATTTAAAAAATAAAAAAAAATTGAGAGGATAGAAATAAAATAAAAATAAATAAAATAAGAAAAAAAAGGAATTTTTTTATTTAGGTGAATAAAAAAAGAAATAAAAAATATTAGTAATATAATTTTTTATTTATTAAAATTTTTTAAAAAATAAATTTTAATAATTTTAATAATTTAATATAAATAAAAAAATAAAATAAAATTAACTCTTCCTAATTTCTCTCTTTTCAAGGTTGAAAATATTTTTATAGATTTCATAATATTTAATTTATTTCTTTCATATAAAATAAATATAAGCAAATTAAAGTAAAAAAATAAAATTTATACAAATCTTAAAAATAATTTTTTTTAATTTCTCATAATTAAACAATGGTATAGACTCAATTCTATGATTAAAAAAATTGCTATTAACATATAATAAAAAAGATAACAATGATAGAGAACACGTCTTCAATTTTGTAAATAATAACTAAACTAAATATTGTATATGTAAAAATGAATAAATATTTGTATTTGATATAAATAAATATATTTTTTTATTGTTTTTTTTAAATTATATATATATATAGATAAAATAAAATATATAATTATTATGAAATGATTATTATTATAATTATTTTAAAATCAATATAATTTTCAATATCTTTTATTTTTTATTAAATATATTATCTTATTCGTAAGATATAATTGTATTTTTTAAATTTTTTTATATTCAATTTGTGATTGAACATAATATTTGTTTAGGGTTTAGAATTTAGTAAATATATTTTTATAAATGCACGTATTAAGAAAATTACTTAGTTGTACACTTGATTTGTTTATTAAAACTTGTTTGCTTCGATAAAAAAAATTATTATAAATAAGGTTTTATAAATGCTTAAAATATTTTAAACATGAGATATTTAAAAAAATTAAAATATACTTTGAGACTTTATTTAGATAACTTTTTAAATATTTTTTTTAAGTAAAATATTTAAACACTTATTTTTTATTCAATCACATTATATTCTAGAAGTTGAAGAAGTAAAAAAAATATATACATAAAAAGTTTAGAGTATAAAAATTTCAAATGTTTTAAATTTTAATAAAATATTAATTTTAATAATTTAAGTTTGGTAGGTAACTAATATTACCTCTCTAGTTCCTTGATATGGTTACACAATTTTCATTAAAACTGTGCTTACTTTTTTGTTTATTTTGATAAAAATGGAATCGAAAAAAATATTGTGAATGTTAAAACTAAAATAAAAATTAACTGTTTTATTTTTTAAAATATTCCTTTCATATATTTATAATGATTTACATTCATATGTAAATTATTACTTTTTTAAAAAAATTATCAACCATTCAATTAAGATGTAAAAAGATATATATATATTATAAGAGTTTAAAAAATATTTTTTTAATAATAATTATCCTGCATCTAAATAATATACATACATTTTATTACATTTCAATTTAAAAGTTGATAATTTAAAAAAAAAAACATATAAAATCACACACCTTATATCTAAATATATCCGAATATAAACTGTTGTACATATGGAAGTTAAGTTTTCCAATTTTATCTCTGCTAAGAAAGGTTTTGTCCATTCTAACCTTGACTATTGTGTTTATATATAGTTTCTTGTAATTATCAAAAGAATAAAAAAAATTATTTTTTTCTTATTTTATCTATTTAAATAATTATTTATTTATTATAAAATAAACTATTTAAATGATATTTTATCATTATTTATTTTTAATTTTTTGTAAAATAACAAGTGTTAGAAATAAATTCTTTCATATCCCAAACATATTTTTTTTAATAAAATTATTGATGGTCTAATTGTAATAATCCATAAAAAATAAATTTTCAATTTTAAGTTTCTAATTTTAGTGTGATTTTTATGTTTATATTTTACATCATTTTAATTTAGTTTATATATATATATATATATATATATATATATATATATATATATATATATATATATATATTGATCTTCATAAATTTAGTTCTTATAATAAAAATTATATACAATACATGTGGACTATCCCATTTGATATTTGATACTTATACGACACATTTAAACTTTAAATACTTCAATTTATAATTTTAAAAAATAAATAAAAATTATTATATATCATCAAAATAAAAATCTATACTTATATTATAGCCATATTGATAGTATCTTAAATTTTTATTAAAAAGTGTATTATCTCTTCAATTTAGCTAGTTTTATTTATTTTAGTTTTTTCTCTTTAACTTTTTGAACTTCCTACTTTTTTTTTTTTAACAAGACTTTTATATCAAGATTTCAATATTCTCCTTTTTTTACCTTCATGATATATATATATATATATATATATATATATATATATATATATATATATACTTTAAATATTTCCTGAAGTGTAATAAGCCTAATCTATCCAATTCTAATCTACATTTATTTCCTCTATTTAATCTAACACAATATAAAATATCTCTTGAAAAAAAATTATTATTAAATTTTGTAGTTATGAAAAGTTACATAATAAAGGAAGTGAAAAGAGCAAGCTCATGCGTTGCATCTTTAACAATGAAAAATTTTAAAGTATCAAGAATTTTTCTTATTTTTTTATAGAGACCAAATTAAAATTACATAATATATGTAGAAAGTAATATATATTTTTACAGAAAATATACAACGGTCATGTTAACATCTATTAATCACGTTAATAAAAGAAAAATAATACTGTGAAAAATTTAAATATTGAAAACTATTTAATTTTTTTTTTCATCTATAGAAATTAAATTAAACAATTTAGTTATAATAAATAAAATAATATCATATAAAATTTATAAGGACAAAATTTTTTATATATAAAAATTCAAGTTATTGTTAGTTTATAATTTTTGCATCTATAAAAATTAAATTACACTTAATTTTTATTATATATGCAAATTATAAACTTAATTTTTCAAATTTTTGTGTGTGTGAAATAAAATTAAAATCATATACATAAGAAAAAAAAATCTATTTTTAATCAATTGATTAATAATTAGATTCAAATCTATTATATATGAAAAGTATAATTAGATTCATAATTTTGTTTTTATCTAGATATAGTATATAGTATGACTATGAGTCTAGGTATATTCAACATATTTTCTCAATATCCTTCTAAATATATAAAAAGTAACAAATGATTTATTTTATAATATATTAAAAATATGAAATGATATCATAATTATATTTTAGAACATTTTAATTTATTATTATCTTACAAGTTATTTTCTTATTTAACTAGGATTGTTAATAAAATTTAATTAAAATATATTAGTAATATTTATATTATTATTTAAACATAAGTTATTATATAATTAATAAAAATTAAATTTTATAATAATTATTTTAAAAGTTGTATTCAAAATAATTTATAATTGGTTGAAATTATCTAAATTATTATTAGTATAACTAAACTCATAATTTATGATAGATTTGATTCCTTAAAAAATGAGTGAATATATAAATAAAAAACTATTATATTACCATTGAGTTTAGTTAAAATACATGTTAATTTTTTAATTTTTTTAAAATTAATAGATTTATTCACGTATCATAACCTTTATGCTTTATATCATGGTAATATATCATATTACATTAATATAGACCGTAAATAATTTCTATTTTCTCTTTTTTTAGTACCTAAAGCCCTATGATATGATCGCAATATTTTTAATATAAAAATTGAAAATTTTCTATTAACTAAACGACACGAATGTTTTCAATTTTAAGTAAATTTTATAAATCTATAATATCTATGCAATATAATAATAGATACTTTTATTAATAATAATAAACATTCTTTTTAGTAAGTAAGAATAAATTCAAGAAATAAAATTTTAGAAATTTGAAATAATATATAGATAAAATATTTGAATAAAGATATATTATTTCTGTTTATATGATGTTTAAATTTTAAAATTAAAATCAAATAACACTGAATAGGTTGCGCAAACTTTGTAGTTTTCTCTGGTTTTACTAACAAAATCCAATACAGCTGATAAATAATTATATGCTTGAAGCATATTAACAGTAAGAGGACTTCGGATTATATATGTAAAAAAAATTCTATTAAAAAAGGTAAAACTCATTTTAGTAAATTTTTATATCCAGAAGGAATTAACCTCCGGCTATCAACTGGCGATATACACTTGTTAAACATCCTTAATTTGATATAATATATAAAAATTTAAAATTTAAAATTTAAAATATTTTTATAAGTAATTTACGTTGAAATTAATTAAAGTTGAATAATAACATTTAAAAAGAATAGAATTATAAATAAAAATAAAATTAGGTATTCAATTTAGAAAAAGTTACATAATTCAATGTTTTAAAATATAACTTCTAAAAATAATTTTAAAAAAGTAGAATTCAAAATTTTAATACCTAACTCAACTGTTAATTTGGTGGTAATGAAAAGTGCATGCGAGTGTATGATGTCATGATGAAAGTTATTGTTCATAATTAGATACGGACGAAGATATATTACAATCGAATACAAATTCTTCTCATTTTCATTTCTCTATTTTTTTTTTCTTTTCATTTATATAATATATATATATATATATATATATATATATATATATATATATATATATATATATATATATATATATATATATATATATATATATATACCAACATACTGGATTGTACATTCACTTTTTGTGTCAAATTAACCTCTTCATTTAATATCCATGGCCATAATAATCTCTAGCGATAGTCAACTACACCGTACGCTGTAATTGTTATGCATATAATAATGATGCTTACAATATTATATTAGGCATGCTATATTAATCAATTTTTAGTTTTAATGGAGTGAAAAGTAAACGACTTAAAGAAAGATAAAATATACGTGTCTTCAACGTGTGAACTAATGATATAATAGTTGAATGATAAAATAAATAAATTTAAAATTTTAAAATAATTAAATAAATAAATAATCGAATAAACTAATAAAAATTAGAAATGAAAATCAACAAGATTGTTCGGTAAAAAATACGGTTCGATTCGTTTAACAAATAAATAAGTTAAGTTTATTAAAAAATCTTTTTAAATAAATAAGTCAGACCTAAATTTATAAAAAAAAAATTTAAAATTATTCAGAATCTATTTATATTTATATATTATATATCTATATTTATTTTAATATATTATATTTATATAAACAGATTTTAAGATTTTGTAGACTTTAAATCAGTGTAGACTTTAATAGAAAAAAAAAACTTTTAATAATAACAGATTCAAGTTCAGATTTCAAAATTTTTAAACAAATCAAATTTAAACTCTTAAAACCTATCTCGATTTAAGCTATTTCCATCATTAATAAAAATATAAATCCTGTATAAACAAGAAAACAATGATCTATAAAAAAGAGTAATAACTCAAACCTAGTTGTTATTTTAGTGCCGGTAGCCTTAATCAGTCCTTCGTTAATTGGATGAAGTCACCACTAGCTTTTATATGAATTTTCAGGCCCTCTCATCTGTTTTTCATAATCAAAGATGATCCGTATTGATAGGTACGTCTAGGTGTACAAATAAGAAATAACGAAGGATGAAGTAGAAATATATTAATTTAATTAATTTTTATTTTTTATTTTAAATAATATATAATTTGGTTTTTAAATTTTTTAAATCAATTAAAAAAATTTATTTAAAAATTTACATAGTCCTCTCATCAATTTTTTCTGCATAAAATTTTTAAATTATTATTTTATATTCAATTTTTAGGAGCTTGTAATAGAATTGAAACATCAAATAATTTTCGAACTTTAAAAGTGAGAAATTAAGTAGAAGTTGATATTAGAATTTGAAGAGAGAAAATTTAATATTTTGATTAATAAATTTTAAGTAAAAGAGAATTTAATTTATAAAATTTTTGAATGAAAATAAGAATATAATAGTGTTAGGTAAAAAAGAATCAGTAAAAAATTAAATTTTCTAAATATTAAAATTAAATATACATAATTGGTTAAAAAAATTAAAAACTAAAATTATACATAACTCAAATTAAAAAATATATATAATCAATCCTATATATTAACTATTGTTAATGTCTACCTCTAACCTACGACTAATGGCATACACATGACTTGATTAAAATATATTCAATCAAACATGATTTATTGAGAAAATTAAAATTATAAAAGATTGACTAACAACATTTATATAAAAAAAATTCTGTTCTGTTTTCATTCTCCTCCAATCAAATAGATTAGGCAAAGGGAATCTCGATGGAACCAGTACTACCCTAATGCAATGTTTGGGATCGTATTTGGAAGAATACATACCGTGTGAACATTGTTAAAAAAGTTAAGAAAGAAAAGTTAAAAACCTACACATGAATTGTTTGAACTTTGCTCGTTTCTCTTATTACTAGGACTGGATTTGAAAACACCGAATGAGCTGGGATCAGATTCCCGGTCAATGAGAAAATGAAACCCAATTGTATAAGATTCCAAGATTTATGCTGTCACTAATTTGTCAAACTTCGAAAAAAACTGCAAAACTAAAAGAGGACATGAATTTGAATGAATGAAACTTGATTACATTTCAATTTTCATGTACAGACAAGACATCTGAATAGTGAGTACAAATTTCGCCAGCATTAAAAGCTGTAGCTAAATCTTATATATATAAAATATATGTATGTACCTCAATCCAACGCTTTCTTAACTTTCGTCTTGAACAATAGAATATATAAATTTTCCATTGAAAAATAGAGAAAACAGCCTGTTGAATGTGTCACAAATGAACCAAAACTTGAGCCTACAATGCAATGCCAGACCGGACCATACGCTTTATCAAATTCCTGCACATGAACATACCAGGAACATATAGTAAATAACAAATTTGTCAACAATGTTAAAGAAAAAAAGAAAAGAAAAGAGAAAGACACTGTATTTATGAAGTTAATTTCCATATATTATTAATATAAAGTTTATACATTTAAGATGTTTTTTATATCTTTTTACTTAACCTTCCATTATTTTATAAAACAACTATTAAATACTTTTTTATGTATTTATTATCTTAAAAATATTAAAAGTACTTAATATTTTTTACCTAGTAATTCAATATTCTACTTTTAATCATTATAAATTATTATCTTTTAAAATAATTATTATAAATAAACTATTTTTAATTATATGATAATCTATAATTAGATAATAATGTAAAAAAATATATATTATGAACCTATTAAATTCATATTTTATAGATCTTGCTAACGAAATATAAACATAAATTAACAAACTCTGTTCCTGTTGTTCACATGGGGTTGAGACTCTGTATAAGATGAATAAAATTATAAATTAAAATGCACCTTTTTCCTGAGATAAATAGTGCATGATTAGATATAATATTAGGGGTATGAAGGGTTTGACACATGGGGTGTTGGAGAATTCTGTAATTAAGATTTGATCTTGACAAAGGAGACTCAACTAAATCGTGTTAGCTTGTGGACGGTCAAGATGGAAAGATTCGGTCACAGGTGTTGCTAGATCAGTGATCTCCATTGTATTGGACCAGTTTCAAATATTGTATCCAAATAAACAAAGAAGGAAAGAGAGACAGAAAATGTCAACACATGGTTCGTCTAGTCGGTTTTCACCATTAATTCTTCTGTGGGGTTCATTGAATTTGAACAAATCTCAATCATCCCAGAAGCAAGTTCCAAAAAGGAACACCAAATAATAATCTCAATCACTTTTCTGGCTTTTGACAATCCGTTAAACTAACAACTACACTGTCACTACCTATCTCTATGCACCTACAAGACCATAACTAAAAGAATTTTGATGAAATTGAAACGAAATTTGACTAAAATATCTTATTAATTCAGTGGTGATGACTGGAGTGGAGAGGTAAAATTAAAGCATACATACATACCTTCTTTATGTTATGAGCTATGTGTTTAGCGCTAAACTTCTCCAAGCTATCATATGTCCTTCTTGCACAACGAAAGGCATGCACTTGCATGAAGCTTGGCATGTCTGAGACCAAAACCTTAACTTGAAGATATGTAACCACGGAAGACAATGTTTCAATTTGGGACACTGATTTTCTTCCCTCAACTATTCTTCCTGCTGCAAAATTTGTTGTACTTTCAATGTGGGACACTGATTTTCTTCCCTCCTCAACTATGATTCCTTTTGTTGCTGGTGATGCAGCTGCTTCAATGCAAGACACTGATTTTCTTCCCTCAACAAATCCTCCTGGTGATGACCCTAACTCTAAGAAAGATGTTGACTTTCTTGCCTCAACAAATTCTCCTCCTTTTGCTCCAATGTTTAAGTCTCTGTGGCCACCATTCACCACATTAAAAGTTTGAATCCTCGATATCTTGTGCAACCAACTGCGTGAATTGGATTTCTTGTTCTGCTCCACTCCATGCTCTAACTCTTTCTTTCTCTGGTTTCCTATGCCACCTTTGTAAATGTACATGAACCCTCTCTTGTGTTGCTTGTCTTGGTTAGCCATTTCCGAGGCACTCCTCAAAGACTTTGATGTATGAATAATTAGTTGATAGATCCAATTGGGACTAATGAGGCGTCGAGATACGTATACATATAAATGTTTGACAGGGTATGTATTTGGAATCACGAGCATTAGGATGACCAATTATTAGAATAATGGTTATTCGGAAGAAGGTGACATATTTATAAAGGCAAACCCATGTGTTTCTGCCTGTGGTGAAGGATATATAACAAATGGTAATGTTATTATATATTTACCCAAGATTTGATATATATTGGTCTAGTTCTTAAAAATCAAATAATGGCCATTGTGATGTGTGTGACTAATCATTAGTCTCTGGGGCATATTTGTCCCCGAGTGATCTGCTTCTAGACAAGCCAGCATCCATGGACCCCTACCCTTCCCACCGCCTATTTGTTGGGTACCTCCATAAAAAGGTCACTTTCTAGTTTCTGCTACTTGGTAGCTTCAATTTATCCCCCCCCCCCTCTTTATCAACATGCATCAATATTTTGAAGTTATTGGATGGACATCGTTTCAGGATTAAACCAACAATTAATAACGACATGAAACTACATCTGGTTGAACATTTATGAGAAAGGGATTGATAATTTGGTAGCTTGTGGTAAGGTTTTTTGTAAATATACTATAGCACAAGCATATGTATATGTTGTCATTTTGTCATTTCCTTTCGTCTGGCTGGTTCAGGTAGATTCACCCCTTGATATCAATTAAATTATAAGTGTACAGATGCAGCTAAGCTCCCCCAAAAAACAAATATTTGAACAGTATTCAACAGGTATGATTTACAAGTTGTTTAACAATCTAATCAACAATCCCTCTATAAAATAAGTACGAAAAGAAAATGAACTGTTAGTTATAACTGCTGAGGCCCAGCCAACAAAAATATAGGTCTACTTGTGTGACCCTTTGAAAAAGGATTATCATTATTGTAATTAACAACAACATGCGTTCTTTATTCTTCTCTCTTCGCTTTGCCTTTGCTATTAATACGAAAAGACTATTCATACATCAATTCTTATATTTATATATAAAACACTAGTGCTAAAATCAGATGAATCATGTCATGTGAATAGTGAGCTATAATATTGTTCTGGGTCAAATACGTTTATGGTTTAGGTTGATGTCATTGTATATTCAATAGCCACAAGAAGGCAGGGAAATTCAGGACAAAACGTTCCGATTTTGTTATGGATGAAGAATATGTCTATGGTCTACGCGGTTACCCCACAGCTGACTTTGTTAAATGGACCTTTCGATTCGTTGGTCTGGGATGAGTTTTTGCCGGGTACATGATCCATAGGTGAAGCCACCAGCAATGATTTTTTGTGCATTAAATTTGTAGTGAAATATTTGTATCGTTCAACTAATGCGTACTACTAATTGGTTTAGTTCTCCGTATAATCCACTCATATCTTGACAAATTTATGTAAAATTCTATTTATTTAAAATAGAGTAAAAATGGTATATAAGTTTACTCTTGAACCTCTCCAATTAAACTTGTAATTTACTGAGATGCTGTATATAATTAAGTATATTGATCAATGTTATATGCACAAAGAAACTATGCTACAAATATCTTATCTCACAGAACTTTATTCAATGAGCGAATATACCTAAAGCGTGTTTAACTTTTTCTCGCAAGTTTTAGTATGCTAATGACGTGACTCTAGAAAAGAAAAGGTATTGGCATAATTTGAGAATTTATATAATTGTTATTGTGTCAGCGTACATTTTTTTACTAAGCTTTGGCAGTAGCATTATTAAATTAAATATAAAAATAAATTTAAAAAAATCGTTGATCATTTATCCTCCTCTCTTTTGTTTTTGGTGTGACTTCTAAAATTATTGAAATTTTCAACACTTGTGATCAAAGGACTGTGTCTATTGTCAATGGATATTTAATTTGTAACAGAATGGGGTAAAAGCCCTAAGCAAGCGCAAGCGCAACTCTACTCAATCTCAAGGATACAGTTGTCATTATGACCTTTGTTTTTTAAACACCTTTAATAACGAATACTTAGGAGAAATTGCTCCCTTTTGAAATATACTGTAAAAAAACAAGAAGCATTTGGATGAAACATTAAAATAAAAATATCGTTGAGGGGAAGATTTGTTTGTTGAAGACGTTGACTGTTGCTTTTGGCTTTTAGTTGCTTAACCTGGGAATAATTTCGTTACAGTTACTGTAGCTCAGGTTGTTTAATTTGGAAGATGCTCTTATCTAGAGAGAAAACATATGCACAAAAGGACATTGATGATATATACTTAAGTGGGTGAACGAGCCCCACCAACATAGAGAGAGCGAGAGAGGCGCACCACCAACTGTTCGCTTTTAAGATTTAAGCTTGAAGAGTATGAATGTCATACATCTATTTTATTAGAATTTTTATTTTAGTATATATATTTTTTTATATTTTCTATTGTATCTCATTTTACTTATTTTAAAATATGCAACAAGCTCGATAGATGTATTTTTACATTTGACGGTCCCGTTTTTCCAAAATAACAAAACTACCTTTGTAGAATAACTTTTACATTTTCATCTTTTTATCATTTAACGGTTCAACATCTTTTATCTTTCGATAAAATTTCTTAGCCGAGGTACATGTTGATCGTACAAATTTTCCTGCGGATTGTTATATATAAAATCTCCATTCACTTCACGTACTCTTATGTATGTTTTGGTATTCTATGTATGGTTTGGATAAAAAAAATAAGAGTGAGTATTTTTTTAATGTGTTTTAATTTAGTTATTAATTTAAAAAATTAAGTTATTAATTTTTTATATTTTATTTTATATTTTATGTTAGTTATTTATTTTATCTTTTATTAATAATGTGTTGTAATGTAATATTAAATGCAGCGCTAGATAATCAAGTTAAGATTTCCTATTATGTAAAACAATAACTATTTTTTATAAGACTTTGTTAGCAATTTTTTTACTTTCTTTTATATTTTTCTCCCTTATTTTTCTTCTATTAATTTTTTTCTGTCTCATCATCTTTTTCCAATCCATAAATTCTCTGAGAATATTTACACGTTATCATTTTAAACCCCATTTTATTAAACCCTATTTTATCTCTTCTTCAACTATTCACGTATTCAAAGGTTGATCTCGAATCACTCTATAACAGGAACATCATAACATATATTCTCAAACACAGTGTTTCATCCATAATGATTAATAAACTCTCCTCCTCAAAATTTAATCCACTCACTCTCTCACCATCATCTCTCTTCCTTTCACTCCTGTATTTCATACACATTTTTTTCCATCATCCATTAGAAATTTACTTTCGATTTCTCCAACTCATTGCAATCTTTTGATTTTTCCAACCAATTGCAATATTTTCTAGCTGTTCACAAAAAATCTGTACCTAAGATTTAAAACTTCACACACAAAACACAATATTTCTCTTCCAACAAAATACATCTTTATTTTTTGTTTTAAGATGGTAATACAGAAAAGTTTTTGAGATGAAGTTTCAAAAATGATTTAGTAGATGGGATTTAAGGTGAAAAAAATTGTGAAAAAATTTTAAAATTTCAGATTTAGAAGATGTTGGGTTTAAAACTTAAAGATAAACTTAATGACAAAAATGAAACGAAAATTTTCATATAGATAACGTAGGAGATTATTCTCGTATAAAAAAGAAATATCAAAACATATGATTGAAACTTTTGAATAAAAGTGCGATGCGGGGTGATAACGATGAAAGAAGATATAAAGAAAAGAGAAAAAATATATAAAAAAATAAAAAATTATTAAAAAAAAGAACAACAATATTTTATTTCTAAAATAACCGTTAACGTGATATTTAACGTTATATTTCAGTATGCCGTTGATTAAAATATATTAATAAAATAAAAAATTAAAATTACAGTTCATTTAAAAAAAATAATAAAAAAGAATTATGAAAAGAAAAAAATTTAAATTTTTTTATTAATTTATTTTATATTTTTTTTTATAAATCATACTTTTTTTATAAGATGAGAAATGAGAAGAGAACTATTTTTTATTTTAATTATTAATTTTTTAAACTAATAATAATAAATTAAAAAATTATATTTGAATTAATTTTTTAATTTATATAAAACAAATTATTAGTTTATTTTTTCTGATTTTTTACTTATTTAATTAAAATAAAATATATATTTTTAATTTTTTTATCTATCCAAATAATTTATTTTATTTTATATTTTACTATGTCTTCTACTCATTTCTCTTTTTTATTTTTTCATCTCAACAAAATATTATTTTAAGATGAGCAACAATCTCTAGTGGATCAAACCCATCAAAATCGACAAACGATAACATGCACAAACGTAGACGTGGATTGAAAGAATTGCAATAGATAAATATGAAAATTAGCAATGAGTTAATCTGTTAAAGGCGATTTTACAAACCAAAAATGAAACTTTTTATTGAATTTCATAATTTTTTTTCTCAGAACTTCTAAACTCATGTTTGTTCTTCAAAATTCTAATTTTCATCTTATTTTTACTATAATTATATCTTTTTCAAACTTTTTTTAATGGGATTTTATAACTATAATCTAAAAAACTTTAATATTTTTATCCTTTATTTTTAACCAAATTAACCATTCAATTAACCTAACCTCTAATTTTATCTACACCTAACTAACCTGAACAGAGAAAATGAGAGACATTATCACCACTATAATTATTCTCCTTTAGGTTTTAAAGGTGCCAGCACAAAGTCACGAAAACTTGGTTCGAGACCAAAATCCTTCTCATCTTTCTACCCTGACAGTTTTCCCATGAATAATGGTACGTAATAGCCATTGAGCCAGAATGAATGAAGAGTCAAGAGATTATCCTTGCCTGTCCTGTCCTCTCTGTCTCTCCATTCTCTGCTAAATGCTAATTGAGTAAAACACACCCTTTCTTGGTGTTAGACACTTCCATTTTTTATTTTTATTTTTGGGTTTAAGGGTAACTTCCATTAAATATAAGAATAGATTTTAGTTTTAAATAACCCGGTTTAAATATATTATTAAATTTAATTAGATTAAATACAATTTGTATTAGAATGGGCGATTGGATTTTTTTATATTTGATTTATTCTTTGCCTTATTAATGTTATTTACAACAGTAGATTAATGTATAAACACTTTTTATAGCACAGCTTTACTTATGTTTTTTTCCCTTTTAATCTGATTTTTTTTTCAATTTTTTCTCAAAAAATTAATTGATGTATCATTATTATTTTTTTTGCATCACTTAAATATATAAAAGTAAATAATTCTAAGTAATTTAAATTTGTTTATTCTCAAGATCAATTTTAGCTCTTAAAGGCTTGGATTGTATTTAACAATAGTGTAGTGACATTAGTTTGATGATCACATTCATTAACTATAAAAGATGGTCACTTAATTTTACTTAAAGATAAGAAAAGAAAAAGTATAATAATATTAAAACAGATGCTATTGGATTTAATTTTAAAAATAGGAATATCAATTAAATTTAAATAAAAAAACTTGTTTCTAATTTTTGAATTTCCCGGTTAAATAGTACCATCGATTTAGTTTGAAATGACTATGATTGGATTTGATCACCCTATAATCGTGTACAACATAGCCATCGACATATGTTGCGGATTAGATATTTCCTCACACCATTTTTTACTATTTCCTGACTTTTCTAGATTAATATCTCCTTAAAATCGACAAAAGGGGTGAATTCCCAATTGCTCTCTCTTGCAAGTTGCAAGAAAGGCTTCGAATAGCCCAATCAACAATATTTCTCTCTAAGAAGAGAGCTTGTATTTTTTTTTTCTTAAGTAGAAATATTGTTGACTATTTAATGGTGTAATTGTAATTAACATATTGTTTGAAAAATTATAAAAAATTTTAAAAATTTTGAATTTATTTTTACAAAATTTTTATATAAATTTTAAAATAATTTATTTTAAAACATTCTTTACAATACTATTTATGATATAAAATTATTAAATAAGTATTTAATTAAATTATTATCTAAATACATCCTAAATAAAAATTAAGTTGTGATAATCAAATATAATTTTAATATTATATTATTATATTTTTAACAAGATAAAACTATAATAAATAGTCAAATTATTAATAATTTATATATGAATACTTATTTATTTTAAAAATATTTAAAATGAAGAAAACTTAAAAGAAGTTTAGAAAAAAGTAATTCTTTTAAAATAGATGATTTAAACTAATTTTTAGTCATTAATTTTTTACTATTTTAAACCGATTCAATTAATTTTTATCGTATCTGAAAACCATCATTTTTTAAATTAATAAACTAATTACCTCCGATCAAATTGATCCAACCGGTCCTTCCAGTGCAATTCTTAGGATAATGGAAGAGAATGAATGTAGTGCATCAATAATAGATGACATACAAGTTGAAACCAAAACGTGGCCTTGCATTGCCGCACAGGAAAATAGGAATAATCACCACATGGATTATGGAGTTTATTTGTTTCGTAACAGAATGTAGAGCATCCATGTCATGTCAATTTGTTTTGGGATAAAACTTTGATCAACATTTAGATTTTTGTTATCATTTTTTTTAATGTTTTAGTTTTATAAACGAAGAAAGTAATGAAATTTATACACATAATATATACTTTATATTATTTTTAATAAAATATATAATTTATACTATTCTTTAATTAAATAAAAATATGTGTGATTTATATTAAAAACTGGTAATTAAATGAACGCACGTAAGTATTTTTTAATATTAAACAAAATATATTAAACATGTGTTACAAAATTTTAAAAATTATTTACTGTTTTATTTTATTTTAAATAATATTTTAAAAATTAGAATGATTATTAAATTGATAAAGACGTTCGTTTTACTGATTTAAATATAATTAAATTAAAATTATTAAAATTAATTTAATCATAAAAAATTGAGATTATCTTAGTTTATACAAGAATCTAAGTTTTAAATTTTATTATTTTTTATTGTAAAAATAATATAATTAAATTAATAATAATTAAATATATATTTTTATGAACTATTCTCGACAAATATTTTAGCTCTTAAAAGCTTTAATCGCATTTAAGAATAGCATAACTGCATTAATTTGATGATCACATTCATTAACTCTAAAAGATAATCATTTAATTTTAATTAAAGAGAAAAAAAAGTATAATGATATTACAAGAGATGCAGTTGAATTTAATTTTATTTTAATTTCAAAATTAGAAATATCAATTAGATTTAGATAAAAAATTTTATAATTTATTAAGATGTTAATAGTTTAAATGTGATTAAAATCTTGTTTGGATGTAAACTACATAGTATTAGAAGAAAAAAAATCCAACATATTCTTATCCTTATTTCTTCCATTTTTAGAGAATTTTTTTTTTCTTTCATATCCTAACATTTAAAAAGATATTAATATCTCATATTTTATATATATCAATCATACATCGGAAGGATATCAATACTCTCTTAAGTATTAGAAGAGAAAAAAAAAAAAATTTACATGGCAAGAACCCAAGTTCACCTTACTTTTTCCTCCCCTCTCTCTATCTAAGCTTACCTCCTTCGTTCCTCACTTTTCTCCTATCTCGCTTTCCTGCACCTACTCAAATATATTGTTACTTCAAACAGAGAGGGGGAGAGATGGAAAGAGAAATGACAATAATGAATGCTGTAATTTATATTACTTAAAATATAATTTTTTTCTCTTTTTGTTGATGTAAACTTCTGAGAATGTTGTTATTTTTTGTTAGATATACATGATAATATTGTATATTTTCTTGTGTAGATTTGAATATTATATCTCCAAAATAAAAGCGTTAGCATCAAGTCACGAACCGTTCTACAGCTACGCCTATCTAGGCTAGGTGCTACTTTATTACATGGCTAAAATCTCCCTTGAGGAACAAGTAAAGCTTGAATTGTCAAAAAGGAGGCACTTTGTACTTCAGTTATAAATGAGTAATTAATTTCCGTTTGTTATTTTTGGTTACTAGATGCAAGAATTTTAATTGAAAGCTAAAGATTACTCTCTTACCAGCACTCTTGCTCATATGTGTTTTTCAAATTGTGAAAGTTGGAGAAATGGGAGTTCCTTGCAGCCCAAAACAATTCAGCAAGTACTTCATGCTGTTTTGGACTGAAGGGAGCTCCTACTTCTTCTTCACTTTCCTCATAGTATTAAAAGGATTGACACTACCTATCATAAGTATTAATTTGTTGATGCCTTGAAGTTTGAAAAAAAATGTTTCAGATTTTCAATTCTTTGCAAAGTTGGAATCAAAATATTTCATCATTTCCTCCATCCCTTTTTCATGTTGCCATCACAAAGGGCAGTAAACTATCACTCAAAAGATTAACTTTAGAACATTTCTGAAGACTTGTTAACTTTTTACTTCGCAAGGATAGGTAACTGTTTAAACTTTGATTTTACTTTTCTTTAGTTTTATTATTTCATAATCTGATAGATTGCTCTTTTCCTTCCCTTTCCTGAACGTACTTGTATATATGATTTGCATAAACAAACCTTTGAAGCAATTGTTTCTCCACGGCACCCTTCTCATTTCCTTGATTTTCAAGTACAATGCTTGCTAGTTGCTAACTTCACGTTTAAGCAAGTGAAGCATTCTCCAATAGACCATCACGACATATTTCATTTTTGTTCTTTTTTTCCAGGTTTGTATGCGCGAGTTATGTGCCTGGCTCGAAATTCTTAGCTGTTCAAGAACTAAACCACTGTAGGTGTTTCAAGAAATTCAACCATTCTTTATCCACATTGTCAATTCCTTTAAAAATCTACACATTGTGTGCTGTAGCCTATTCTTAGTCATATTTTTCCATTATTATATATAGTTTATTTCTCTCTTGAAATATGGGGCCGAGAAGCTAATGTTAAATTGACCTCCTCCACTCACGAAGGGAAAGCCAACCCAAATATGGTTCATCAATTCATTTGCAGTCTAGAACATTCAAGGTACGTGGGGGTTATACTGGTACTCACCCATTCACCCCAAGTTCCTAGCTCCATAAAAAAAGATAAAAACGATGGAAAAAAAAAGTTTTTTATTTTCATGAGATATTTTTATTACTATTCTAACATACAAGATGGTTTAAATATATGATCATTTTATACAAGAATTAATGGGAAGTGAGGACTGAGATGTATGTGACTGCCACTTGTTACTACATTGGGATCAATTGTTGAATATGGTGCTGCCGGTTTTGAATATTGCAATTGAAGCGCGAGCAAGACCATACTTTGTCCTCTGATAAAGGCACTACAGGGATGTTGTCACAGTTGCATATTTCAATCATGAAGCCATCTGGGTCATGGAAGAATAGCTGATCAACATAGATTCCACTTTCCTCTACTCTGCTATTCACGTACTCTATCTTCATTTGTTGCAGTCTTTCCTCCACAGCTGCTATACTTTCACACTAGCAACAATGCACAATTCCATCCATTCACATAAATAAGGATACAGACATACATATATATGACTATGCTTTTAAAGTTGGAATGATTTACGTAGATAAAGGATGATAGAAAGATACTTGGAAAGAAATGTGGTTGTCCTTAGGATTAATGGGAGCAATCTTGGGCATGCCTTCTGGATCTTCTGATTGGATAAAGTGTATGCCAATTCCATAATTGAATAACCTACCAGGATCGTTATCAAAACAAAAAAAAGTTAACTAGTATTCAATTTGGATAAAAAAAAATAAGGGGTTATTTCTGTCTTTACATGTTTCTTTAAGAGTATGTTAAAATTGACCAAAAATTTGGTCAGATGGGCTTTCAAACTTAGATTCCTATGCTAATTTTAGTGATGAATATACAAATATTTATGAAAACGAAATGATTAAATATACCATGCACCGTTGAAATTTAGCGAACTAGGCCTCTTAATAGGAAAGAACCCAAGAACGTTTATGTAAAAATCAACGGACTTCTCTACTGATGCACACAGCAACGAGATGTGATTGAATGACTTGAGTTGCAGGGGATTGGCCATTCCGTCTTTCACTTTTCTCTTCTGTCAATCAAACAGAACAATGAAGAAGAAGAAAACAAAAAGAGAAGCAGGTACTGAAAGGTATTATGGCGGTGCAATAGGGTGGAGCTTATCAAAGGATGTTATGGATAGAAATGAGAATAAGTGAGGTTAACTTTGTCCCATAGCCTCTATTTATAGGGACTTGGTAAGAATAGTCCGAAAGGTTCTTCTGCATGTGTTAGAAGTTTCATGTTTCAACATTTTGGATTGTTTCTCTTTGGATTCGGACGAGGATTTTGTTACACGTAGATTTCGTGTTGGTGAATCGGGTCATGACAGCCGGCAAACTTATCTTGCTTCTCGACACGTAAGTTTGCGTTCCTCTTGGTGACTTAGTCTATTACTTTTAGCAGCGGACAATAACATGTCACTGCCGAGGAATCAAAATTCATTAGGGATAAGCATTACAATACGTGAATTTGAGATTTGAGACGGAGATGGTTCTTAATACCTCATGCAGAGAAAACTACCAACTAGGATTTTTCTTTCAACTATCATCCTCATTTTGAAGGTTAGCTCATGCAATGTGGTTTAACTTCTTTTTTTTTTTTTTCTTCCTTATCCGATTCTTAAGAACAGAATTTTTTAAGGCTAAAAATTCTTCCATGTCAACGTAACTTCTTTTAATAATTTCTTTTCTATATATATAGTTCAGAATTAAATTTTAATTAATAACTTTTTATAAGGAATAAATATTTTATTTATGCACCAGTTCGTGATTAGTTAATAGGAGATTAATTTAATTTAGCCACTGAATTAAAGTAAGTTGTCTTCTCTAAATAATAAACTTGGATAAAAAATATTTTATTTGTACATCTTATCAATAAAAATAATAATTATTTTCTTTTTAAATTAGGCTCATCAAGCCAATTTTGACAAGTTAAATATAATTTTTTATCTATAAACAAATTGGGTATGCACGGTACTCAATGCTGCTCCATTTCATACGAGAAGCATGTGAAAGAAGCAAACAAATAAACTGTATTCTTAAGTATATATTTACATTGCTTTTAAATTAAAGTATGTATTAATTATATAAAATAAGTTTTAAAAAGAGTAAGTAAAATAATTATTTTAACATCAACATTCTCTGCAAAAAATAATTTCCATTCTTTTGCCACTTATTTTTTCCCCTCATTTTTTGACTTGGGCTTGGACTTTCAAGTTATTCTTGCTCTCTCACGCCGCAGCTCGGACGGCGATTGGGTGTTGTGGAATTTTCCGGGAAAAGTTTCTCAGAAAATGGATCAGGCCATGCACTTGCAAATATCCTTCGAATTTTCCTGGAAAAAGTATTGATAGGACCTAGAAGTAGAACATTGAACTCTAATATTTGTTCGCACTTGTTTCCCGTAACTCCACTCTTCTTTATTTGTTCACGCGTTTATATTTGTGTCGTTGCAGAGATGTCGATCGCGGCGAGAAGCGGCTTTCGCTATTCAGGCGAATTGACTTTACCTCATGGCAATGACAGAGCATGGAGGAGAATTTGCAGATGGTTCATCAGGAGCTCTCTGTCATTATAGATCTCATCAACACTGTGAGGAGTGCTTGTTACTTTATCCATTGAATCACCGTTTTATAGTGATTTTGTCTATATTTTTGGAAGCCTCGTGAAATGTTTGCTTTTCTCTCTGAATATTTGTTTACAACAATGAAACAGCACATTGCTTGAGGCTATTTGGTTTTGGACCTTTGAGAAAATCTCTAGTGAATGCTTCCTTTGCTGCATGCTTTAGAAGAAAATGCTTATGTGTAATGGAGAGTTGAAAGAACTTTTATGAATGTCAACTTATAATGCCAGAGGAACTGACAATCATTGTTTTATCATGACGCATCTTGCCTCATAGAATGTAACAAAACCTTTCCTGCATAACCTAGTTCTTTGCATTGTGGGTGGGAATTACGTTTTGAATATTGTTCAAGATTTTTTTTTCTGATATTTTTGGCATAGTTTATAGTGTAACTGCGTAAGTGATGTGCAGAGACAAAACAGATACGATGCTTAGTTCAAATTATTGTGTATAGGTGGAAGCAATTGATGCAGTAATGGTGCCTAGCTTGACCAGACTGAAACTATTAATGAATAAAGCTTTGTCCAACTTGGCTGTATCTGCAGCCATCAAGTTGCAAAGATTCCGAGTAAATATTTATCTATCTTTTCTTTAAAGAAAATTTGCTCTGTAGTTTATTTGAAGTTTAGTAATATCCATAGTAGTAAGTTAAGATCAGTGCCCTACTTCCCTTTCTTAATAGAGTTTACTTGCTTAAATTAAAAGAATGCAACTCAAAAACTTGGACAACTTGAGTCCCTTATACCTGGTCAATGACAACCACAGTTGATTTAGCTTTTGCTGGAATATGTAATAAAATCTTTGACAAACTTTCTACTCTATGCAGCATGTTGGGAAATATTTCAAGTAATCTGCTATTGCTTTTGAACAGCAGGTTGCTTGGGAAGCTAGGTTTTCCGGTCTTATCAGATGAATTTCCATTTTTAGTTTTTTAATTTTAACACACTTTTTTGGGTCAATGCTAGCAAGAAATTTGAGAAGTTTTGATCTTAAATAACTATGACTCATTGCATTCAAAATCTGCCTCTTTTGTTAACAAATTCCTCTATTAATTCATCAATGAAATAAAGAAACTCATTTAAGGAGAATGCTTGTTTACTAGCTTACATCACTACCTATCACATGTCCGGATAAGTGGACAGGTTGCAACAAAACTGTTAAGTTAAGCGGTGACATCATGCAGCTGTAGTTCCAGCGAATGATGGCTTCACCTTTGATCTCTTTGATAACTCATGATTGTGCAAACCGTTATTCAGTCATTGTCTGTGTCCACTGTTCATGTCAATCATGATGCTGCCGGAATGCTGGCAATAAATATGTCTCCCAATTTATGCCATTCTCTCCAATTTGGTTTTGTTGTTGCACAATCAGATGATACATGGAGGAATCCAATGAAATAAATCCCACTTTTCAGATGAGCATAATTTGAGAAAATCTAGGAAAGAGTCCGTAGGTGATGAAGAGTGTATTAAGAAAACACATTCACTCCTTGTGAAGTACATAAAGCAATTTTCAATGAGCAGGTAGATTTGTTCTTTCATTATTGTTGTTGCTGGCATTCTGTGTCTATTCTGTCCAACTTTCATACTTTGAGCATTTCACTGTTGGTGGTTTGGTGCTTCGGTACTTGTGCTTCCTGGTGTTTGATCTGGTGAATTGTGAAGCATGACACATCTACCGGTGTCAGTGTGACTGGAATACAAGAAAACTATTTACAGTTAAGCTTAGCTCAAGGAACCTCTGTTTACTTATCGCTAGTGTTCTCTGGTCAATATCCTCATACAGTTGAAGGTGAACTTACCAATAATGTAGAAAATGCAATTTTACCTCTGGAATCATCTGATGTAATAAGGCATGATGCCAAACAAAACAGATCTACGTTTAACAGATCCACCCTTAAGAAGAAAGTGAAGCTTTCTAATTCTATCTGCTATGAGATTTACGTTTAACAGATCTTTCATGAACATATATTTGGAAAAGGTAGTGAAAATCCAAATTCCTCTGGTAATCGTTTATCTGGCACACAGGCAAAGGATGGATCCGGTCTGCTAGGTCATTCTTTTTATGTATTTGGCTCACAGGATCTTGTCCAGTATAGTTCTTGCAGAGCTGGAAAATGTGGTATTACTCCTTTTGGACACAACTTTAGGTGCTTGTAAAATGGACATTTGGGAAGTCTTTGATACTTGCAGATATGCCAGCTAATTTTAATCCTACATGGCATTCTCGGGTGTCATCACTCATCATGGAGGTTCCTCCATCTACTCTTTGTGGTTGCCAAAATTCAAAGCGTCAATTTTTGGACTATGGTGATGGTAAACGAAGATTGCACCAATGTTAAAGCTGACGGTTCCCCAAAAATTGAAGATCTGTTCTAGGGAAAATCTGAGGAACCTACTATATATATATATATATGACTGCAACATAGCTGATCTTCCAGTGAATTATTTTACAGCAGGTAAAAGTAAGAAAAAACTGATGTCATTGCAGTGACTTTTGTATTTGGAAAGGGAGAATTGCATAGATGTTGCGACTCACGTGAGTCTTACACGTAATAATAATGCATGCTTATTGGTTATTACTATTTACTGCTATTGAAATCATTCAGGTTGCAGGCCAAATTATTAATTGGCTCTATTAAGAAGCTCTGATGGTAGGGATAAAAGCAAATCGGGACATCTTATGCTTATCTTTTGAACTGGAGCAGGGTGAAACGCTCAGCTTGGTTCCAAATGTTGATCCAGGAGATAGTGAAGGTTATATATCTTTGTGTTGGTCATTGAGGACGGTTTTGCAGAGGAGCAAAGCTTCATATGAATATCACGGATGGTGCATCTGAATATAGTAAATTCCTAGGTCACTTGACTCCTTATTTGTTATAGGCAACACTGATGGACTTGGTTGGCTTGTGCAGTGATGGTGGTGGCCAATGAAGTTATATCCATGTTTTTCTTGCGCTTGTCAAGTGGAAGATCTGAGATCTCTTTAGCAACCGTTGTATGATCATGGCATCTGTGCCTTTTTTATATATTTAATGTACACAACACCTAAATTCTTTTTCTTTGATTAAACTTTTAAATGAGTATTTGAAATCGCATTGGTTGAGCATTTTGGCATGAGATGTTAAAAAACCTTCATCTATTCTCATCTCTACAAAAACAACTTTCATTTCAGTCATTTTTAATGTAAAACGATAAAATAAAATGAAAATAAATTATTTTGTACAATGAGGAATTAATTGAGAATTTTTAAAATTTCATAGATTATAATAATATTCAAATTATATAATTCCAAGGACTATGAACAGAGGTTACTTGTTCTTCTTTGTCTATTTAAGTAAAAAAGAAAACTTTTTTTCTTCTTGCTGGATTTTCTTTTCATTTTTTCTTTAATCTGAAAGAGAACTTTTTCCCCTTGATTTATAGATTTTTCATATTATAATCTGATGTGATCAGTAAAACAGACTATTCAGATTAATTTTAGAAGATAATTTGAATTGTTAGCGGCAATCAGTCGAAGTATATAAAATCAAAAGAAAAGAAACTTCGTTAAACTCAGTTCATTTTCAAAATGGCCTAGGGTATGCTTCCGTTTTTCTAATAAAAAAATATTTTTATAATAAACATTTTTTCAAAACGAGTTTTATGTGTGTGTGTGTGTTATTTAGTATTTTTTAAGCTAAAAAATTCTGATATTTATATATGTTCTACAATTTTACTGGATTGCGAAAATTAATTGGTGAGAAAAATTAAGCCAATATTAACTAATAAGTTCACAAATGAGATGCAATATGACCACAAGTAATATTTAATACATAATCACCTCAGGTCATGCAAGTATGGTGACACCAAATTTTATGTACGTTTTAATTTTAATTAATGTTATAGTTATAAAAATCATACAGGCCTAAGCATAAACAAGCAATGCAAACGTAACTAGTATTGCAGTATGAAGCAAATAATCAAGTTACAAATACTTGAATATGCAAAATCATAGTGGTGCTAATGGTTAAACAGATCAGATCAACCCAACCAATTCAAGTACGTCTGAAAATAAAATGGACGAGTTAATTCATATTTTGGGATTAAATTGGTTTGAAAAATATTGAATCCAATATTTTTGTGTTGAATATTGAGTTATTCATCCTTCAACCCAACTCGACTATTATTATTATTAAATACATACATTTATATATATATATATATATATATATATATATATTATACATATGCATGAATATATGTATAATCGGTTCAAATTGTAAACTTTAAATTAATTAAATTTAATTCAATCTAACTTGTTTCATTTTAATTAATTCGGATATTTTTTTAAAAAGAAAAATGGGGCCCAATCCCTAAACAAAATATCATTATCCAGTAAGCTATTCCTATATAGAAGTGGTGCACTCCCTAATTCACGGAGAGAACTCCTTAGATCATGGACAGATTACAAGCATTAAATAATGGATTCGTTGAAATCTTGCGCTCGGAGGATTTTCTTCGTTGAAATTTTGCGCTATGAGAATTTTCTTCGTTGAAAACATGGTTCTAGTCTTTGTTCATTTTCGCATGCCCTCTTGCAATTGGACACGCTTCTTTAAAGATAGGGATTCATCTTTTTCTATGGACCGTGAATCATTTGTTATAAAGAGAAACTATTTTGTGTTTAGGAATGGATTAAATGAAAATAATTTTTATATGAGAATATAAAAATAAATTTTTTAAATTTTATTATGAATAATTAAAATTAGAATACAAAGGTTGTATAATTTTGTTAAGTAATTATATGACGTACAAAATTTTAATTTTGATTTATATATAATTTAGATTTATTATTTATTATTTTTATATAGAATCAATATTTTCGTTATATACATTCATCTTCTATTTATAATGTTAATATTTAAAGGAACATGAATAATTGATATTAAATATTAAATTTATATTATTTAATAATTTTTAGAAATATAAATTTAGTCTATATAACTGTTGAATTGTTTGATATTGTCCGTATGATATTATAAAAAAATTATATGATTTGAATATTTGTAAATATATATATATATATAATAGTGGAAATTTAATTTTAAAGAATATATTATATAATATATAAAATAATATAATAACATATTAATTAGTTTTTTATTTGTAAGAATTTAAAAATGTAATCTATTTTTAAAAAAAAATTAATTTAATATTTAAATTTATAAAATAAAAAATTATTAAATGATGTAATTTTATGAAGTTATACTTCATATTAATTGATTTTGTTTTATATTAAACAATTCACATGTTTATATTTAAAATTTAGTTTATCTTAATTTTTTAATAAATAGATAAATTTAAATTTATTAAAAAAAATTAAATAAACAAGTTTAAGTTCGTAAAAAATTTTGTTTAATCTATTTAAGGATCTAATTAAATATATAATTTTATTTTGTTGTATGTGTAAATATATTGTATTTATTTTTGGATCACGCTATACCTTAGTAAGGTTAGAAACCAAGTTCACACATGTAGTAAGTAGTTGCTCCATAACCTCTATGTTTTTCATATAAAAAAATATTATCAATTTGTATCAACGGTTTGCAATAGTGAAATGCATCACAACACTTTTTAAATATCTAACAAATTTAAAATAAAATTTTATACTTTCTATCAACTTCGTCACCAATTATAACCTCACTTGTTTCAAGTTTGTAAATCAAAATTGAAGAAAAATTAATCATGTTATGTAATCATCTTAGAAATATTGTGTATAATTCATCTCAATTTTTAAACATATAAATGATTATGTTCTATCTGGCATTCTAAGTTTTTTTATATGATATCTTTTATCTTTATTAACTTCATATTCATTCTTAAATGAATGATATGAACACAAATGCTTCCTAGTTTACCATACCTAAAAATAGTCCTAAAAAATTAAAAATTAAAAATTATCTAAAATCACAATTATGAGAAAAATAAACTTTTACATAACATATAGCTATAATATTAGAATATATAAAATTGAGTCTAATTTATTATAGTTTTATAAGAGAGAAGCAAAATGTGATGATTATTCTATTTTGTTGTGTACCATTTATTGGATCTTTTTAATTTTATTGTTTTCATTTATCATGGACAACTATGAACATAATTCGAACAACATATATATAGAAACATGAGTTTTGATTCAATTACAGTAAAAGTTTAATGTATTTTTATTGAGTAATATTTTATTATTTGCACCTCATCTATACAATCGAATTGTAATATAATAAATAATTTATCATCTATTATTCAATTATGAGAAACATAAATTATAGAAAAAGTTATATTTTTATCACCAATTATTCAATTATGAGATACATTAATTATAGAAAAAGTTATGTTTTCATCTAGATGCTTGTAACAAATATCAATATACTACAAAGAATTACTACAAAATATCATTTTTGAAGCAAAAATAAAAATTAACAATTTAAATAAACAAAGCATTAATTTTCCTATACATGTTAGCATAATTTTGTTATTTCGTTTTATGTTTTCTTCAAAATTATCATCTTCCTTATTACTTTTGTATATTAGTGAAAAATTACAATTTGGATCATCATCATCATATAATAAATTTACACCTTTTAAATAATTTTAAATAAATTTTAAAACAAAATAATGAACATAATTAATTAGTAGTGCAGCAATAAATTAATTTAAATTAAATCTACTAAATATAATATAACTTCAATAATTCAACAAATCAATTAATAAAATTTAATCTTCTTTAATATGACGATTAATACCACCACATTCTATCAATATTGTTGAACTACAACTTATATCAATTTTAACATAAATTTCAAGTATCGATATTAATAACTATTACTTAAAAACATTAATCATACATTTAACATTCCTATCTTTTCTTTTTATTTGAAATTTATTATAATTACTTTTTAATAAAAACTAAAAATTTACCTATTAAAAAAATTACTTAATCTAAGATAAGATTTAATTTTTTAATTGAATATTTGTTCCCTTCAAAAGTAAACACATCATATCTTTAAAAAAATTTATCATTTATAAACACAACATGATAATTTTATTCATAATTAAAAATATTATATATTTATCAAATTATACAACTTCAGAATTAAATGTAGTAAAATTATTTTAAATATTAAATGAAGTACAATTTTTTTTAAATCAAATAATTAATTTTTAAAAAAAGTATAAATAGTTTCAAATGTAGAAGAAAAGTTTTTTGAAAAAATCTTATTGAAATTTTAAAACTAATAATAAACTACCAATGTAATTTTAAATTTCCAACAAAATTTATTTTAACAAATCTCATTCAACTTGAATAAATATAAAATCTGCTAAAAAAAAATTTGTAAAAATTTAACTGTAAAGTTAAATCTACTCAACAAAAATTTCATTAGGGAGGTATATATAAAAGAACTTATAACGATTTTTATGTATACGACCCACCTAATTAGACAAGATAAAACAAGAATTATAATTTGAAGACAAGACAAGATAACACATAGTATTTAGAACAAGGAGATATCAAATGCATGTTGATCATGAGTCGCACCTAGCATATGATGCTTAATCAATATGTGCACTTTGAGTTGCATGTTGATGATGTGTTTTAGCCTACATGTAGCTTTTCTTCATAATATGTTTCATCTTTATCCTTGACAACACATATAACGATTCATTCTCATACATTATAAGTAGAATGAAAATGTGTTTTTCATTAAGTTTTAACAAACACATGTTCATGCACAATAGTATTTACATAGCTTAGAGTTATGTAACATTTACTTTTGCAATTCCCTACTACAAAATATTTTTCAACAACCCAGTACCAAAACCTAACATAAACAAAGAGCAATAAGGTTCCTTACAATTTGATCAAACATGATATTCTCTCACCTCTAACGCATCATAACCTCTTAATCATGTATTTCATCTTTATTTCCAACAATTTATACAACAAGTTCATTCACATGCATTTTACCAACAATGAAAGTGTCTTTCACCATATTTTAACACACATATTTATATATAACTATATTTACTACATACCAGTGAGTCATATAACCTCTTCAATCCAATTAACCAAACTTGATATTTAGATTTATTTTTTCATAACTTAATCTAATGGTCCCTTACCCTTAATTGATCTCATCATTCCATAAATATTTGTTTTAAATAAGATTATCTTCTTATGCATGGGATCTAAGTTATAAGAAAATAATATATAGATTGTTTTAAAGTATTTTATCCTTAGGCTTTCATAAAATCAATAATTTATGAGCTGATTTAAATTATTTTACCTTGTATAGATAATTAGAAAATTTAAAATTTTTCATCAATTTCTTTTCATTTTAAAAATTTTAATATATGTCATTTGAATTATTTTTAATTAAAGCCTTTCATCTTAAAACAATTTAATAATTAAAATTTTATAAATTCCTGTTAATTAATAAATAAAACAAAATAATTTTATATTTAAAAAAATTATTATTTAATTTATATATTAATTAAAATATTTTTAAAAAATATGACATGATATAGTAAAATTTTATAGAAAATTAAATAAAAAATTAGATATAATAAAAAATTTATTTGAATGGAATAATTAAAAAAAATTAGCTTCATGTTTTTATTTTAATTATATAAATTTATTTATAAATTTAAAATTTGGATATATTGACAAGAAAATATATTAAATGTATGTAGTATATGTATTTTTAAAATTAAATAAAATTTAAAAATAAAAAATATTATTATAAATACATTTATTGATAATAGTAATAATATATTATGTTAATAATAAATTGAAAAGATAATTTTTAAAATTAAGGATAAAATTAAAGAAATAAATCAATAAAATTATGACAATATAATGTCACATTAAAATTTTAAAATTAATTAAATTAAAAATTAATTTAAAATAAAATATTTTTAAGATTTATTTTATTTATAAAAATATTTTAGAATTTATTATAATTTAAATTAAACAAAAAGGGTTGTTAGATTTACAAGAATTTTAAAATTTTCATTTATTTAGGTAGAATTATAAATTCTGAGATTCTGATTAATTATAATTTCCTATTTGAGTTTTTAGAATTCTAAATTTTTTTAATTTAAATAAAATATTTAAATTAAAAGTATTTAAATTTTTTACCTTAAATTTTATCCAAATACTTGATTATATTAGTAAATTTTTATTAAAAGGTAAATATTTTATTATAGGTTTATATTTTAATAGATAGAAAATAGTTTACTTTTTTATAACTGATTTATAATTGTTAACTGACTTTTTAAATAGATTTTAAAAATATATTTTTTAAAATACCATTTTTATTTTTATTTATCTATCTAGAAAGATGAGTTCTTTTTACTTCTATTTATATGAAAGTTTAAGATATTATTAATTATTTTATTTTTTATTATATTCTTTTTATTATATAAAAATAAATAAAAAATAATTACAAACAATATTATTAATTAAATAAAAATGGATTGAAAATTAATTTAATAATTATTAAATTTCTTGCTCTGTAATTTTTTTCTCCCTGAACAAATAAATAGAAATAGAAAAAGTACCGGTGATTTTGAAAAATAAACCAAACATGTAATGCAAGACACCAGACCCATGTGCATATCGCCAATAAAATTTAATGTCTTAATGCATTATCAATACATTATTTGTCATAACATTCATTTAATAGAACATTAAATGCTGTGCCAAAATTTTGTTGACTTAATACATTCAAACTAAATAGTCCTTTTATGTCCATCGGTTATACTCTCAGTTGACAATAGATACTTAATTCTTCTGAGATGTAATTTTTTCTTTTGATGACAACTACACGTTAATTTTAAGTGAAAAGTGGTTAATAACTAAAATACGTGATCTTAAAATTTATCTTAAAAATTTGTGTATAATAAAATATTATTTCTTCACATTAACACAATTAAAGTGCCTTGATTCAGAATTTTTTAAGAATTACTTATTATTTTTTTTATGGAACTTGTATTTCTATTATTAAATAAAAATAATAATTGTTGTACATTTTATTTTCGAATAAAGAAAGTGAAAAGAGAGATAAAGGATTGTTTGATTCTTATTTGTAAAAATAGTTTTCTATTTTTAAAATTAAAAAATTAAAAAATTTGTTTGATGAGTGAAATTTTATAAATTATTTTAGAAATTAATATTTATTTTTATATATTAAAAATAAATATTAAAGTAATTTTAAAATATTTTAGTTTTCTAGTTTTTATTTTTATATAATATTTTATTTATTTTTTACTTATTCTCTTTCATTTTTATTTTAAAATATTTGATAAGAGGTAAAATGCCAAAAACAAAAGTAAATGAGAAATAATAATATTATTATCTATCATTTAAATAATAGTCTCTTCCAACGAAATTCTTGACTCTGGAGTGCATCACCAAGACGGGGAAGTAGAGCCTTTGATCTCACTGTCATGAGTTAACATCAAGCATCCACGTGTCTTTTCTTTTCTTTAATACGAAAAACGAGCATGAAATGATTTTGAAATTTCAAAGAATTAAAAAAAAAAAAAAAAAACTAGGAAGAAGATTCGAAGGCTTCCTAAATAGACACACGAAACGAATCTCCCTTGCTTACATCAAATCCATTATTTTTAATGGATGAAGTTGGAAGAGTACCGTAACTCTGATTCCTTTGTCCTCTTTGCCTTTGCTACTCTTTCAGGACAAAATTTGCTTATGCATGTGCGCGCGCCAACTCCGTAACCCTCCCTCCATCACTGCAATCCTATCGCAGATTCAATTTTGCGATCAACTCTAATCAAGATCCTTTCTTTCTTCAAGATTCTCTGTTTTTGGCCCCCTTCTTCAACTGGGTTTCTTCCAATTTCTCGTAATGCCTCTTCAGTTCTGCTAGATTATTGAATTCCCAATTCCCATTTTTTTCCTTTTTTATTTATTATTATTGGAAGATATTTCGTTTCTGACATGGATTTTGGAGGTGCGCGAGGGTCATTGTTGAAATGTCCTTTTCTTTCATCCGTAAGATCATTCGCAGGTTCAGCTTTTGATATGTGACGATGATTTCTATGCCTCGGATTGCTGCGTCTGCCATTGTTTTTTGTGAATTTGCGGATTCGGAATTTCATCCAAAAGGGGATTTCTTGGTGGTGCATAATTGGGATTTGGGATGTGTACTATAGATCACTGCAAAATTCTTTGAGCGATTCAATTTTGTTAGTGGATTTTGGAGAGATCAAAGCTGTTGTTTTATTTGTTAATTTTGCAGAAAATTATTGTTTGTGTTGGCTTTGGGCATAGAAGGGTGAGAATCTTGAGAGATTGTGGTCATCTGTGTTGTTGCTAGTTGGGAGCTGGTTGTGGTGAATGTTGTTTGTATAATCTGTTGCATTGCAATGTCTGGGGGAACACCGGTTGGGGGAGGAGGATTTATGAGGCAGAGGCATAGCCAGGGGTATGCAAGCAGTGGTGATGACCTGGAGGATGATGCATGCTCAAGGCACCGTCCCTTTTCGCCTCCAAGTCCTCCGCCTAGGACATGGTTAGAGATGCTGGAAAATTTTCTTTGGCTTGCTTCAGCTGCTTTCATTCTATACTATGGCGATCAACATTCCAATTTGATATATCTATTGTGGCATGACAATCGAATTAGAAGGTAACAACATTTAAATTGCCGTCTCATGCATAATGTTTTGGATTATTTTTATAAACTGCCCCTGGCACTTTAATCATTTTAAAGTTCATTATTTCTTAGTTGCTAATTTACTTATGATTCATGGATTATTATTGTACCAAAGATGATAGCAGCAAATAGTTTCAAAATCTTGACATGGTTAATTCTCATGGTCAGTTTGGAGGTACCGTTGTTCAGGAATATGTTAAATATGTGAATTATATGGGATTGAATGTATACAGAGCTGCTTGACTCCGAAGAGTTTTCCCTCAATGATCATTAGTTGAAGGTCTTACCAACTATCAAGTTTACCACGCTGTGAGCTATGAATATTTGGGTAGAGATTTATGTGGATGTTTTACTTGGAGAAACTCTAGTATTTGGTTACTTTCCAATTGTGATATTTTTTTCCCTATTCCTTTATTATTTGTCTGCATTGCTATTCCTCTAAATTTGGGTTTCGAACAGCTTATTGATTGATGTCCTATTTGGTTGGAAGTGAATATTATAATTCATAAGACCAAACAATGAGAGGCATCCATGCTAAGATTAAATCATCAGTCCTGAACATAAAAGCAGTCTATAAGACTATATAACCCATGATGTGATCCTGTAATTATGATGTTATTCTTGGCTAATCTTATCGAATCCTAGATATCAATTTGTTTATATTCATGGATATATTAAGTAAACAGTACCTTACAGATATTTGAAAGTGAAATTATCTATATTATGCTATTTGATTGGATCTTGCCTCCCCTCAATTCTGAGGAAAACAAACCTGGTTATACAATGTTTAGCATGAGTATGGTTGTACCTGTTTATAGATATCTATTTGAAATAGTGAAGGAATTTGCAAATTTTATGTTTGCTGTGATTCCGAGATTAGATCCTTGACTTTATATCTGTACTGCAACTTTCTTGATCTCCTTACTTTTATTGCAGACTGCCTTTATATCTTGGGATGATAGGTATTGGTTTGAATGCATTGATTTTCATTTATACTACTATCTTGGCTTGGAGTGCTCGAAGGTTTGATGAAAAATGGGGAACCAAAAAATGGGAAATAACAAGCATCTCTGTGTTGCCATTTGCCACAGTATTTGGAATCATCTCCTTTTGCTTGTAAGGAACAACTGTATCTTCTATTTTTTTTTATTTCATCTGTATGTTATGTCTAAGTCTTTCCTTTCTCGTGCTGATTCTCCATCCCTTGCTTCTCTAGGTTCTCCTTTGCTTTGTGGCCAATATGGAGCTTCTTGACACTTCCTCTACTGGTATATCAACAGTTTTGTTTAATTTTTGTTATGTTATACTACTACCTATCTTCTTGTTTTATGTACCGCCAAAAGGTAACCACCTTATTGTTTTATATTCTGCAGTTTACACTATTTATGGCTTGCATGGTAGTAACCCCTTACCTCATTTTTGGGACACTCCTGCCTCAATACGATGAACTTCGTACAGATTAAGCCTCATGATTCAAGTGAGGAATAGTACTGACTTAGATAAAGAGTTTCTAACACATGTGTCAATGATTGATTGTTAGCAGTTGCTTATGTGTTTTGAAGTTTTGTATCCCAGCAGCATGATGTATTACATATTATGCTTCCCTTCCTAAACGGGTGCTAACAGTGAGAGCTAAAATTCTTTTCATCCTTACAATTGCATTTGGTTAGAGTGATGGTAATGCGGCTTGTCTTTGTTGCTACAGGTAGAGATATAGGACTCGTGGGTAAAAAGGTGTTTTGTTGTATCAATTGGACGCCTTCAGTTAGTGATATTATTACAGCATATCTGCATTTTTGGTTTTGCATGTTTATGGCTTCTTATTTATTTCCTTTACACTTAAAAAGAGGAGTTCATTATTCCTCAATTACCCTCTCCATTATTTCCATTTTGCTCACAACTGCATGTCTGTTTTCAAATTTATTTTTATAGAGAAAACAATGAATTTTAAATATATATATCTAAACTTTGAATGCTTTTAGACTTGCCAGCTTGATTACTCGAGTCTGAAAAATTGAGGAACTTAACATCAGGTGGTGGAATGTAAACGTATACAGTTATAATATTTAATTAAACCAGGCATACACTGTATCATGTCACGTTAAGAAGGGAATGTCCAGTTTCCGTTCTCCTATGGAAGAAACAATTGTTAGATATTGACGTTATGTTATTGGATTCCTTTCCAAAAAATTCTTACGCACTTCGGTTACTTAACTCTCATCCATGACTAGGCAGAGTTAAATTCTATAGAAAAGGCTGAAAATTGTGTCACATGTAATTATAAACAATCGTTTCCTGTGAAAAACAAAATACTTGTTTTTAATCATAGTAAAGTGAGTTCAAACTAAAATTGAACAGAAAAATGAAATGGTTGTATTGATAAAGCAGCTTTAAGGTAGAGTTTAGTTTTTCTTATTTTTTTATTAAAAATAAAAATTCCCTCCAATTGACTTTCCTTGGAGCTTGGTTTTTTATAAAAAAAACAGTATGACATTAAATTGGTCTCGTCACTATCGATTTTTGGCTGGTTGCAGCAGAATTAACAGGGTTCACAAGACCATAGCTCAAAATGAGAGATAAGATGAAGATTTTGATTATGAAAAATTTCTGCAATATTTTTTTATCTTAATATATCTTTTTTTTTATATCATTTTCCTTTTTACAACATTTTTATATGACAATCTTTTTCTTTCTTTCTTTCTTTTCTATTTATCTCTTTTTTTCACTTCATTCTATCTTTTTTTAATGTGCAACAATAATTTTTCTAAGCTAAAAGAAAAACGAACGACCCAAAAATTCACCTTCAAGTAGTAGAGAGAAATATAATATCCGATATTTCTTGTTACTTATAAGCACTTTGTTTCAAAAAGGAAAGGAGAGGGAAGAGGAGAATTTTTAATGGGAGGGAGGGAAAGGGACAAGAGAGTTTTTAATGGAAAAAGAAAAAAGGGTGAGATACCTTATCAGGTTTATAAGAAGAGGGAAAGAAAATAAAATATTTTACTAATATACCTCCATAATATAAACAAATAAAGTTACTAATCTCAACAACACACTCCCTAAATAGTTTGACTTCTCTCCCTTTCTCTTTTATTTTCTTTCAAGTAAACACCAATTCCATATCCCCGAAATAAAAGGAGGGGAAAGGAGGCTTGAGAAATTTAATGGTGAAGGCCGAGCCACGCAGAAGTGACCACTCAACACACAAGGACCTCAACCATGTGTTGTCCCCATGGCTGAGAATGACATCTCTCCACATCAATATCTCCTTCTTCAAAAAGGAAAAGTAGCTTGATATATCCTTCTCATCCTTAGTGCTCAACACATTTGTGCATCCCATTATTGGTATACACTGAATTCTGAAAATTATTAGAAAAAAAAAAAATGGAACTGTTTGTGATAGGGAGGCACCAAAAAAGACTCTACTTTTGCGGAATGGAATGAGAGCAATAGCTAAATATGATTGTGACCTCTTAAGTCCATCTATTGAAACTATGCACCCCATTTCGTTTTGTGACAAGTCTCTATATTTTGTGAAGGGTGATATAGATAGTAGTAGTGACTTTCTTGACAACGATTGGATTGAATTATGCAGCATCTTAAGGGATGCACATGGCCATGCGTTGGCTGTGTTGTTAGATTTCTAACACCACAAGTAGGTTCAAATGAAACGGACAATTAGAGTATATATGTCATGTTTCAGAAAGTGGTTAAGTTTTCTTAATAGGACCCGCCAGTGTTGAATGCTAAAAGATCATAATTTTTCAATTAACCAAGGTAAGCAATATCTTATATGTGATATCTTCTTTCATCATTTTGATGTAGAGCCAAGGAGTATTGGTCAAGGAATTCAGGTAGAGATAAATTGTAATAAGGAATTACTATGCAGTATTGCATATCACACAACATCATGATGAGGAAATTGTTACCGAAAGTGGTGTTTAATCAGTATCATATTCCAGTAGCCGATCTGTCTTAAACTTTTGGTGACTGTGTGCAAAGTTTTTCGCAGAAAGAAAGAGTTTAGTGGGGCCATTTTAGTTACGTCATGTAATTGGAATTATTGCTTCAAATGGGAATATAAAAAAGGACATTGTCTGCTTAATGGTCATGGAGGTTGAAAGATTATACTCCTTATAAGTAGCTAAAGCCTAAAAGAGCTCTAACATGTGATAGGAGTGTCCAGCTGGAAAGGTGTTTCATGTCAAGGATCTTACATGAGGAATGAAATCCCAGTGATGTGGAAAAGTATGGCACACTTGAGAAACGTATCTTTGCAAATAAGATACTGTGCTGCACTCCAATGCCATTTGTTAGAAATAAAAAATCAGGACACTGTTAGAGTAATAGCAGGTTTTGGGAAAACTAGCATACTAAAAGGAAGCACATTGGGAAAATACTTGAACTTTGAAGGGCAAATAGGATTTTTAAGGGCACCCTTTTCTTCACGTTTATTAAAGTAAAAGGTCATCTAGTGTCAGCCCGTAACTTCATTTACAATGGCATTATTTGAAGTGCAGGGATAGAATTAAGATGGTGATGATATTGAGGGGGAAAAGGAAAAGCATATGCGACAGTCCCCTTATTGTCTCCAATGGTAGGACCATAAGTGAATTTGTAATGAGAAACACAACGTGCATGATCACTAAGAAATCATGCTCGTTAATATAAGAATATGAATGCTTAAATTCCATCCATAAGTATCTATTTAGAATCTCATTATTTTAATTGGAAAAACTAATCCATGATTATAAGATAAAACATTTTAACACTGATTGAATTAGATATGCTTGGCTAGATTTTTAATCTTCTTAAGTTTGGTATTTTAATTCTCCTTTAAAAAGTATTGTTTTATAACTTTGGAGCAAGTGAGATTAAGCACTCGTATCAACTTCTTACTGGCCTAACAATATTTCTTATATTGAGGTGACATTCCATTGAAAAACCTTTTTTTACAGACATTCCTCTCATCCGGAGAAAAAAAAAATAGACAATAAACATATAATAACATAACAAGAAAAAAGAGATAAAAAATATAAAATATTAATATTATTGAATTTACAAAAATCATAATTACATTCAATTTAATATCTCATCAATAAAATAGGATTATATATTGATATGTTTTTTAATTTACACCTTAAAGTAATAATGCAATGTTATATTATTACTAAAAGAGTTTAATTTATCAAATAATTGATATTATGATAAGGTAATATATAATTAAATGACAATAATTTTTACATTATGAACAGATAAATTAAACACAAATATTATTATGCTAGTGAAACTAAAATACAGAGTTAAAGGCCCACAAATGGAATTAAACCAAAATTATAGAGCTAGAGAAAAAGAAATCAAAGGTGGAAAAGCGTGTGTGGGTAGGCTAGTTATGATAATCCAATCAGAATCAGAATAATTTTGAGTGCAAGAGGGAGGAAAGTAAGTAAAGTAGTTAGTAACTGAGCGGTAAACCCTCAAAGATGGCCCATTTCTAATCATATGGAAAGGATGATAGGACACCCACCACAAGCAGCAGCAGCAACAGCCAGCGATAAGAACTACCAAATTGCCCTTTGGTGGAGTAGGAATAGCACCGTGATGTGTGTGTATGATCAATGATCATGCCAGATGCAGTACAGTGGGTCAAACAAAACACACACCCCGCAACATCTTAAATTGCATTATTAAAACAAGTAGTTGGTGGGGGGAGTTTTTATTTCTGCAAAGGTGGGCCCATGTTATTTTGTTCTGAATCTTTGTCTGTCACTCTATTCCTATTCCTCCCGCATTTTGCAATCTTCAACTCAACAGTTGTTGTTGTATTGGTATTGGTATTTTGGAGTTTTGACTTTCCCATTCCCAAACCAAAACCCCCCTGACCTAAGTGTCCAAACTCCAAACAAACAAAACAAAAGCTATCTTCCAACCCAACTTGTCAAATGTTCTTCTTTTCTTCAATTCTCCAATGGGCAACCACCAAGGTGTCATCATTTCTTCTCTCTTCCTTTAATGGTTTTGCTTTGCTTTCTTTTTTTCAAAAAAAAAAAAACATTTTTTTTCCTCTTTCTCTCTCTCTCTCTCTCTCTTAAGTCATACCCTCCCTTCTTCTAGTTCTCTTGTTGAACACACTCTTATGCTTGGTAGGTTGTGCCGTTGAGGTGATGGGCCCAAAACTCCACTGAAGTTTGATGGTAAGAACCAACAAAGGGGTCTCTTTACCTCTTTCAGTGCTTCCCCTTTGCCCCCAATTTCGCGCTGTCTCGCATTTTAGGTTTTCCCCCTCTTTTAACTCACAAGATAAGATTTAGGGCATCTGATTTGACTTCATTCTTGGCAATTTTCGACCTGGAGTTTCTCATATTCCACATGGGGCTCCTTCATCATGCTCTCTAATTGGTTCTATTTCGAGGACGTGGTTCAAATTTCCTTCTCAAGTCTCAATTTTCTTGTGAGTTAAATTGAACTGCAAAGAAGAAGAAGAGGAAAAAGAAGGGGTGTATGGGACTGGATTCTCTCGAATTTCGTGTTGGGTATGGCGTTTGAGGGATAAAGACTTGGTTTTTGGTGGTGCTGGTTGCGGTGTTATCTTTGTCGGAAGCGTTGAATTTGAAGCCTGGAAAGATGGACAGAGTTATTCAACCTCCTTTGGTAATTTGCTTATACGATTTTCTCATCCCTTTCTTCTTCTTCTTTTTTTCTCTTTACTAGTTTATATGTCATTTTTCATGTTTAGTTCATGCTATAAACCAATGCTAAGTTGGTTTGGCTTCCCTTGTTGTATGGTCATTTCTTTGGAAGGGATTGGAACTCTTGATGTGTGGACAATCCATGTTACTCTTCCTGATCAAATTATTGACTTTTGCCTTGCCCTTATGTTCTGTTTCCAAAGACCTTAGGGCGTTGTGGGGATGAAGGGAACACTTTAGGACCGATGCTTGAGGATTTTGATTGTTTGAAGAAGTTTGAGATTTAGTTCTATTGAATGCAATGATTCACTCAACATTTCTTCTATACCTTTCCACCTCCTGAAATATGGGCCAACTACAATTTCTGTGTGGCTGTTTCTTTGAATCACTGAAATGTTGCTGTAGGATTTTGGGCCATAATAGACTAGAAATTCTTACTACTGTTAGAATGTGTTATAATTGGGGTGTTTAGACAGGGGAAATATTTTGCATAATCTCACCGCCAAATTCTCAGTAATCTGAGATCACTCGTTCTTTTTCCTAAAAAGTTAGGCACGATCTTCATCCTTAACTTTTGGGATTGTTGGACATAAAACTAGTGGATAGGTTGTCTTCTGACATGGATCAGTAACTTTTGAGGCTTGAGTTCTGTGTACAATGATTATTTCCATGGATTTGGTGCAGGCCTCATTACATAGCACCTTCAAATGCCTTATCATATAGTATATACCAACCTCTGCAGTTCAATATTCATCACAGTGACATAAAGCTGATTTTTGATTTTATTTCTCATGATTTATATATTGGTGATTAGCTGATATGTATTTATGATTATCTGAACTCAGAAATATTATTCTCACTAATGTTTAAGTTATCAGTATTCAAGATGCTCTGCCTGCTGCATCTCAAGAGTTATTTGTATTGTATGTCAAGACATAAATGATGTGTCATGTTGAGTTCATGAATTATAACTACAAAATGTAAATAAAAAGGGGAGGCACTTCCATTTTAATTAAAAATGTAGATAAGTAAATTTTTTGTTTGTGCAGGTTGATACGACTGCATGTTTATGCAGAGTTGATACAGGCCTAAAAACTGTTGCTGGGGCAAAGAAGTATGTCCCTGGAACAAAGCTCTGTCTACGGCCTGACATTAAACCATCCATTCACCCAACAAGAAACAAGCCAGCACGTGGTGACAGAAGCCGCAATCAATCCCCACTACTTCCAGGACTTCCTGATGATCTGGCTATTGCTTGCCTAATCCGAGTCCCACGGGTTGAACACCGTAAACTTCGACTAGTCTGCAAAAGATGGTATCGGCTTTTGGTTGGTAACTTCTTTTACTCTCTCCGCAAGAGTCTTGGAATTGCAGAAGAGTGGATTTATGTCATTAAGAGAGACCGAGATGGGAAAATCTCATGGCATGCTTTTGATCCTGTGTATCAACTATGGCAGCCCCTGCCACCTGTTCCTAAGGAATATTCTGGAGCTCTTGGTTTTGGCTGTGCTGTTCTCAATGGCTGTCACCTGTACTTGTTTGGTGGGAAAGACCCACTAAAGGGATCCATGAGACGTGTCATATTTTATAGTGCTAGAACAAATAAATGGCACCGTGCCCCAGATATGCTTCGTAGGCGGCATTTCTTTGGCTGCTGCGTCATAAACAATTGTCTGTATGTGGCTGGTGGGGAGAACGAGGGTGTGCACCGGTCCCTGCGATCAGCTGAAGTTTATGATCCCAACAAGAATAGATGGTCATTTATTTCAGACATGAGCACAGCAATGGTGCCTTTCATAGGAGTTGTATATGACGGGAAGTGGTTCCTAAAGGGACTTGGTTCTCAACGGCAGGTTCTGAGTGAGGTCTATCAGCCAGAAAATGATAGCTGGTACCCTGTTTATGATGGAATGGTTGCTGGCTGGAGGAACCCTTGTACTACCTTAAATGGAAAGCTCTATGCCTTAGACTGCAAGGATGGCTGCAAAATTAGGGTTTATGATGAAGTTACTGATTCATGGAGTAAGCATATTGACAGTAAAATGCATTTGGGTAACTCACGGGCTTTGGAGGCTGCTGCTCTTGTCCCCCTCAATGGGAAACTCTGCATCATTCGGAATAATATGAGCATTTCTTTGGTTGATGTTTCTAAACTTGAAGATTTGAAAGGATCTTCGGCTGAACAGTTATGGGAAACTATTGCTGGGAAAGGACAGTTCAAGACCTTAGTCACAAATCTGTGGTCTAGCCTTGCTGGAAGAAACCGACTCAAAAGTCACATAGTTCACTGTCAGATTCTTCAGGCTTAGAGATTGTATAGTTTTGAAAAATTGATAATGAACTTTGGTCCATGAGTTACAGTATCTCATCTTGATATATGTTCGTGAGAAACTGGGCCAGATCTTGCCAGAACACCATGGTGCAGTCTATTGCTGCTCTTCATCTCAAACCCTTGGCATCATGCTCTTCACAAGAGGTGATACATAGATGAGATGTTCTGCTAATCATATAGTTCTACAAATATTGATACATAGTTGTTACATTTTGAAAAATTGAGTAGGCCGTTTACCAGGTCACATGATTTATCATTAGCTTGTCTTTTTTGTTGCTGCAACCAATGTATAACATGAAGATGACTGGTGTGTTGGACGGGGGAGAAGAATAATACTTAGTCAGTTGGTATTCTTATAAAATTGAGGGTGAAAAATTCAAGAATTAGTTTTGAATATAATTTTGAATATAAAAACTCATCTATGAATTTTTCACCCTCATTTTCTGTAGTGACACCCAACTGGCTATCAACTCTTAATATATCCAATTCTTCTTAATACTTATTTATATACGAGCACTAGTGGAATCGAGTTTAGGGGTGAAAACATGGTAGAGTTGCCTTGAAGTTTTGTACAATGATCATATGATGAACACAGCTAGCATGTTTGTATTAAAGTTTGCACCCCCTCAAACCTTGCTTGGATTTTGGAGTGTGCAAAAACTCACAAATTCATGTTTGGCAAAATTATTGTTTGGTTGTGTTGGAACGTGATTGAGTTTTAAATGTATAATTTGTGCAGGTAAAAATTGCTTTTTCATTGGATCAAACCATGACTTTATATAAACTATAACCTTAACAGTATATGTTGCGTTACCAAAATAAGAAATCCTTGCTTTAACCGTCAATTCAAGGCTAATTACAGGGGGGGGGGGGGGAGTGGTGGGTGGTTTAACCTAAATTTCCACACGCTCAAACACAGCTGGTGTGAACTAGACTTATATGTGATTTTTTTTTAATGAATTTAATGTTTAGATGAGTCTGGTTTTGGCAATACATTCATTGACAGCAGGACTTGAATTGAGTCCTCGTAGAATATGGATTTAATTCGAACTAATTGGATATCCTAAATTTACTACTTTATGTGATTTCTATGGCAACTGTGCTATAAAATCAGGAATAAAACAAGCCGAAATCACCGAGCCGTTAGATGTGCACAATGATGTATTAGGTTCGGTTCTTAATCACAACAACGTCCTAAGTAACGCACGTGTTATACAGTATCCGTAGTTTTTCGCTAAGAACATCTTACGAATTCTAAGCAGCTCTTGCACGAAGTGAATATGCCTAAGGCATGATATATTTGGGCCTTGATTTGAAAAATTAATAGTTTTCTTTTCTATTAAAAGAGCCAATTTAATTAAATCTAGATAGTAAAAACAAATGGTAATTGATGGATGAGATAATCGTTTTAGAAAACTTTAAACAAGTAAACAGTTTCCAAGAACTCTACAACCTATTATAGATCTAAATTATTTTCCTTTCGCCTTGCCTTTTTTGAAATTTGCCTTTTTAAAAGACTTTTTCTGAGCTTTCAATTTGCTATCTGCTGCCGAAGCCTTCCCTTTATCACTCCTTCGTTTTTTCTCTTTCTTCACATTATGCATAGTGACAGCCTAGAACACACAGAATACAGTTAATAAAACTTGGTAAATTTGAAATGTCTGTCACTTTGATCACTCTACTGTACCTTTTCAACATTGAGTATATCATGAGAATTCTTCGAGATGATCTTGTTCAATATTTTCTGAGTTTGCTCCCTCTCCTGTGATCCCATCCCGGCTCCTTCCACCACTGGCAGGAACTGTATGAAAAACAAAAAAGGAAGCTAATTAGCCAATTTAGTTGAAGATGGGTGCTTCTACCTACCTATATATGGAAAAGAGAAACAGATTTCTGTGAGAGCACAGTGCACAACCTTCCGATATTTTCCTTTATGTTGTGCAGGCTTTTCACCAGGGAATTTCTTGTCAAATTTCCCACCACTAGCTGTTGCACTTGCTGCAATTCCTGCTACATTACCTAGTTCATCCTTTGTAACTTTCTTGGGTGCCGCCTGAGTTCCTGTTATAGGCAAAGCTGTAGCGGCCAACTGAATATGGCTGCATAAGAATTTGTTTAAATCTTGTTACAAGAGAAAAAGACAGCATGAACATGAGCAATGGAGAGAAAAATAATAATGATATATGCTAAAAAAAACAAAAGTACTAGGTCACAACCCTCCAACTAGTAAAAAGTTGAAGCTTCATTTTTCAAGAGGCAGTAGTCCATATATAGTTTGGTGCTCCCAAACTTGGGGACACCACCATATGTGAAAAGGGACAAAGATCAACAATCAAATCTACAAATGAAGTTAAGTTGCCACCAATAGCAAGGATAAGACTGTACATTGCGAATATCAACATACCACCAGTAAGCAAAAGTAATTAGGGTTTCGGGGCATGTAAGGGATAAAAAGCAGTATCATCAATTAACTCAAGATAATAACATAAAAAGAATTCGCAGATCTTGTTTGGATATAGTAAGTTCAGCAGAAGAAACTTAAGCAGACTCAATAAGAAGAGAAAGTAAACAATAGCCCAAGGTGAGATATATAGCTCCGATGACCAAATAAAAGGCCAAGGTCTGACCCCAACTTGGTATAGATTTCAAGAATGCAGCCAATGATTAACAAAATAATTTATACAAAGAGAATTCCCATGCTACAAAAGCTTCAAGGTTAATAGGGAAAAGGTATGTGGAAAACCTTGGTAAAGCACCAAACTTTGCAGCTCCTTTCAAGTTCTGTAACCGATTTTTCTCCTGTTTTTCAACTCTTTTCTTCTTATTTTCTTTTCTTTTGGCAAAAGGATCCTCTTCTGGATCTACAAATGTTACAATATCCATTACTGAAATGTCATACTTATAGCTCTGATCAGTGTACAAAAATACCTTCATAAAAATGCAAATAACAAGTATACACTGATGAAAAGATAGAAATGTTAAAAAGAGAAAAATAATAACAAAAGCATCAAACAGAAGAGGTTTACATAACGTTTATATATGATTTGAAATATAGACATATAAATACAGTCTAAGTCTTAACTTTATCCAGATCATCATGCACAAGAATCTTCATATCCAAAATGCAGAATTTAGTACAAAAATATTAGTATGCCCTAAAAAGATACAAAAATAATGTCTTCCAAATTTTGAAGTCTTAACTGATGAGGATTCAGTTAAATAGATGCTTTATATATTGCTCTCAAAAGCCCACAAGTTTACCCATATGTTATAATTAAGCACCGAGCATGCCTGATATATCTAAATGTTTCCATTTTACAATTTCAATCTTCAAATGGGTCAATGGTGTTCTAACTCAGATTTCTTTTGGCTTGTTTTGTTTGAGGAGACAAGCTTTATGCAGATGCCACAAATTGGCCCATGTTCTAGGTAAAATTTTATCATATTCCTAAAATGTGTAATGGTTCTGTTGGAGTCCAATGTGCCTAAACCTTACACATGGCCATTAAGAGAAACATAGTAGCAGTTCATGAGGGAAGGCATGCAATTATTTACCATCAGTTTCTTTTGCCTCAATAATAGGTATTGCATCTTCGTTGTTCGCACGATCATACCCGTATCTGCGTTTCCAGGTTCCAGATTGTTCATCATATACAATCTTGTCTTTCTTCCTGTTCTGTATGCCTGCAAAATAACCCAGGATAAGGTTCAAGGGTTCTACAGTTAAAAACTAAAAAACAATTCTATGCCAAAACCAGACTAGATAAACAGCACCGAGAAAAGAATCAGCATGAATGGACTAACCTTTCTTTTTGGCAAAACTTTCCCATTTAGTAGGAGGCTTAGGCTTTGGCAGCTGAGAGGATCACAAAAAATTTATAAGCATATAATTTGACTGATTAGACACAAAAAACACAGAACCAAAGGTATAAACAAACATAGAAGAAAGAGGTGTAAATCTAAATGCAAGACACTAGGGTTTAATCTAAATGCCATGCTAATATGTACTTCTTATCAATTAGTTCTCATCCTAATTCTCAGAACTAATGTCTTGTGAAGCTGAATTATGCAAAAGAGATAAAGGTATGGTTTTCAATCAGAATATAGTAACACTGCAAAAAACAATTTTTGGAACTTGACATCATGCAAAAGCCTAATTAGTTTAATGCTTGGCCTGAGTTTTCTGTTTGTTTATGTGTGAAGTTCTATCTTCAAGGAATTAGACATTCTCATGTATACTGCAGTTCAAGATCCCTTATGATGTTGTGACATAGACTTCAGTTTGATCACCAATTAATTGCCAGAGAATTTAACATTGTAATAGTCTGCAGCCAGAGATCCTTTATGCTTTGCCAATATACACTTTATTTTAATCACCATTCCAAGAACCATAATTTTGTAATGCGTGATTATGATATTATAAACAAAAGCAGGAAAAGGAGATTAGAAGTCTTCTTTATTTTGGTATAGAAGAGTGAAAAAAAAGACTAACTCCTAACAAAGATCCTGCCTTATCACTTATCACTAGTGTTTAATCTAAATGCACTGCCAATATATACTCCTTATCAATCAGGGAGTATCATTATTCTCAGAACTAATATCTTGTGAAGCTGAATGTGGAAGAGATGAAGGTATGGTTTTCAATCAAAATATAGTAACACTGCAAAAAACAATTTTGGAACTTGGACATCATGCAAAAGCCTATTAATTTAATACTTGGCCTGAGTTTTCAGTTTGTTTATGTGTGAAGTTCTAACTTCAAGGAATTAGACATTCTAATGGTATGCTGCAGTTCAAGATCCCTTAAGCTTTGCTGACATAGACTTCAGTTTGATCACCAATCAGTTGCCAGAGAATTTAACATTTTTGTAGTCTGCAGCCAGTGATCCTTTATGCTTTGCCAATATACACTTTATTTTAATCACCATTCATAGAGCCATAACTTTCTAATGCATAATTATGTTATTATAAACAAAAGCATGAAAAGGAGATTTGAAGTCTTCTTTATTTTATAGAAGAGTAAAAAAATAGAGACTAACTCCTTACAAAGTTCCTGCCTTATCACTTAGCAGCAATGAAGGCTTTTGGAAAGGCTTTTGAAAGAAAAGGAATGGGATAGCAAATTTTTTATTTCAAATAAACATTTTAATTTGAAATTTTTTCAAAATAAAGGATATAAAATGATAAATTAATATAAATTTAATATAATAACTATTTCCTTATCATCGTGAATAACAATAACCTCTCTTAATCTCTACAATGATAGCAATGATTCATTAGCATCCAAAGTTGCATTGTTGCACAGAATGAAAAGCTTCCTATACATTTTAACATTTCCTTTTTGGTTACAAGGAAGGGTTATGACCGGGATTGAGATAGGTTAATTTTTTATATCAAAATCCAGTCAGTAGTTTTGAGGTAATACATATATCATTTTATGGTTAAGTGTCCGTCTCTCAATCCCTAAATGGCTGGCACTCAGCCAAGGAAAAATACATAAATAAATTTGAACATTTAAAAAATGAACATCTTAAATGACACACAAGGCTACATCGCAGAGGAAAGAAGAAAAAGTTAAGTGTGATTCTGGCTTATGATAAGAAATGGAAACACACGTCCTCTGTTTACTATATTGTCTGTCTAAATAACAAAACCCTTTCAAAAGCTGCCACCAATTCAGTGGCAGGTCTCATTACTATATTTCTTATCATAATGTTTTTATATACTGCATCCCTAAATTTATATACAGTTATACAAGCTTATAACTTCACCCATTGTTTGACGAACACATTTTAACACAAAAACCCGTCAAGATACAAAAATCAGCAAGAATTGATGAAAACTACAGACGAAAACATAGTTCTAATATTACTAGCACGAGGCTTGAAAAATTGCAAATCAAAGCATTACAAAATATTTTCAAAATTTAAAAGAATCAGAAGGGAGCGTGGAGTTACGTGTTTTTCTCTTGGCAACTTAGTGACAGGAGCTGGCAACCTGACGAGTGGTCCATCTACATCTTCTGTGGATGGCAAGGTAAAGAGGGCATCAGCGACAGCTTGAACTAACTGAGTTCCTTTGAGTAAACAATCACCGATAAGATTCTCCCTAGAAAGAGGTGGTTGAGAAGGAAAGGTGATATGAGGATCGAAAACCATTAGGTTACCGAGGTCCACCTCATACTGCTGCGGCTGCTTCTCAACTTCCATCTGCATCAGTTTCAAGTGAATAACAAACAAGACAACACGCACAACACACCTGAACTACGCATTCATAGGTTAAACGAAAAAAAAAATCAAAACTATTAATATTGCAGTAAAATTTGTTTCCTTGTCAATCAATCGAACCTGAATCGAATTAGACTTAGACGGAGGAAAAGAAACGGGAAAAGAGGATACCCTTGTTAGTTCAACTGAGACGGGAAAATAGGGCTAGGGTTTGGGGAAGAGGGCTAGGGTTTACGATAAATAAGCAAGCACGAGACATGGACCTTTATTATTTTCCTTGTTGTATCTTTTATTGAATTGAACCCACTTTTTGAAAGAAAAAAAAAAACAATTCGTCGCAACAAGCCTGGTACAGCTTGACCAGCAACATATTGGGCTTAGAAAAGTTCTTTTCTTATCATAATATTTTTACCTAAACTATAGATATTTTCTTTTTTGAAATAACTTTATATTTCCTCGTATATATATATATATATATATATATATATATATATATATATTTTATATAAAATATAAAATATATTAATCAAACTATTAAATTAATATTTTAAAATTATTAGATATTATAATATAATTTAATAATTAGATTAATAAATATTATATTTTATATAAAATTATTAAATTTGTATAAATATAAAAGTTTAACATTTAAGATTAAAGATCCTTATTATATATTTATATATAAGAATGAATAAAATTATTTTACAAAAAATTTTAGTTAAAATTACTATATTTAATAATTTTTATAAATAATTAAATTTTATCAATTAAATTAATAAATTATATTATATAAATTATTTTTATAAAATTTTAAAAATATTTAATATTTAATTAATTATATTTAAATTAACAGATATTATAAAAGGTATATTATTTATTAATTTTAATTTTTTTTAAATATTAAATATTTTTAAAAAATTTATAAAATATTGTAAAAAAATTTATATAATATAATTTATTAAATTAATAAAATTTAATTATTTATAAAAATTATTAAATTAAATAATTATAATTAAAAGTAATTTGATTATATATATATAAAAGGGTGCAAAAACAAATGCATGTCAAAAGACAAAGTTAGACATGCGGAGCAGTTCAATTGAGCGAATTGATTCCAAGCGAAAAGGACAGAAAGGACTTTCGGGTAGAAGGCTTTTCAGGTATAAGAGAGCTGACCCTTGGTATGTTAATTCTCCGTTGTCTCACTCCCACCCTTCGATAATCGCTCAGTCTATTTTACTCCTCAGCCATGACCGATCCAGTTCCTGACATTCCCAACGAAAGCCCAAACCCTAACAGCACCGAACAATGCCAAGAACCACCACCACCACCGCAACAACAACAACAACTACAAGAAGATGAACAACAAGAGGTAGCACCACCAACCCCACACACCGATCCCCAATCCCCCAAAACCCTAACTCTCCCCGATGAACAACACACCCAAATCCAAACACTTCCCGATTCTGATCCTCATTCCCCAAACCCCAATCAAGACCAAGACACCCTCTTGCAAGATCCCAATCCCTCTCACGCTGTCGATGACGCCGACGCTCCCGCGACCTCCGCCGCCGGTGGCCTTCGCCGCGGGCCGAAACGGAAGAAATTGGGGGCGAAGCGAACTGCGCTGGAGAAGAAGTCCCGCGAGAAGCTTCAGGTTCTTGTCGAAACCCTAAAGCCCATTCCCTTTGTACCTGCTAAATCCCTCGACTTCGAGGGCCACCAGAGCCTCTTGCAGCGCTTGGGGCTCTGGGAATTCGTCCACCTTGAGTTCGATTCGACAATTCGCCACGATCTCCTTGCGCAGCTCATCGCGAGCTACGTTCCCGCCTCGCGGTGCAGTTATGTCAATGGGGTTAGGATCTGTGTGAACCGCGCCGATCTTGGTCGTGCCCTTAAGCTGCCGAAGAAGGCCTCTGCTGGTTCTGGCACCGCAGTGGATGGCACGCAGCTGGACTCTATTGCCTTTGTCGAGGAATTGGTATACAATTGGATGGTCTTGCATGATGATGCATATATCATGACGAGTGATGTTTTGTGGTGTTTGAATTTGATCAAGGAGGGGAATTTCGAGAAGGTTGATTGGGCGGGGCTCATTTGGAACATGGTGGAGAAGGAATTGAAGGCGCCACAGCTGGTGAGTTGTTACTACGCCTCGCATTTACAGCTTTTAATTAGGACGCAGCACAAGGAGTTGCTGGAGAAGGAGGGTGTGGTGGAGGAGGAGGCTGAGGTGAAGGATGAGGGAGAGGAGGAGGAGGAGGAAGAGGAGGAGCTGGCAGGGGACGAGTTGGATGGGAGTGGTGATGTGAAAATGGGTGGGGTTGATGAGGAACAGGTTCGGGAGTTGGAGGAGCACCACATTGAATTGAGTCTGAGGCATGATAATGTTGAGAGAGTTAATGTGGAAAAGGAGGACGGGGGAGGGGAACAACAGATGATGGATTTTGAGCAGACTAAGGAAGAGGAACCTGGGATGTGGCTTTTGGATCAGAAGAACAGTGTGCCGGAGTCCTTTTTGCGGCCTTGTCAAGGTAGTGATGTGAAGGTTGTGGACTGTGGCCAAATGAAAGAGGATGAGGAAGAAGACGGCCAAGGACAAGAGGAGGAGGAGGAAGATGCTGAAGAAGATGAGCACGAGGGTGGTTTCCATCTGTCACCCAAGTGTATTCCTTTGGAGGGGATGACTTCTGGGAATGGAAGTCTCATTCATGCAATGGAAGCTGCGCATATGCCTTTTGGTTCAGGGATTGATCTTCGTGACAACTCAGTAGGAGATTTTCTCTCTTCCAGGGATGAGCATCAGATGATTTCTGGATCATCACTTTTTGGTAATGGTCACAAGAGAGACATTGGCCTTGATAATCATAACTCTCATCATTCTCTTAATGGCAGTAACAAGCGGCTGAGAAGTGATAGCCCATGGAACTCTAAGCAAATTGACTTTGAGACATGCATGGAACAAATGGAACATTGGATGGGGAAAGCTAGAATGATGTATGCAGCAAAAGATCAGGCTTCTGAGGAATCTTCAATGAATCAGCAACTCTTGCTTAATGAGCTACAGAGGCGAGATAACTTGATTGATCATTTGCAGAAAACAAAGATGGAAGAGGCTCAGAAAAAACAGGCCGAGGTATATAGGCTGGAGAAGGAACTTTATATGATGCAAAGCCTTGTTGATGGCTACAGAAAAGCATTGAAAGAAACACAGAAGGCCTTCACTGAATATAGAGCACGTAGTCCACAAGCTGATGAACCACTTTACGAGGATGTTCCTGGGTCTAGTGGCCTTGTTTTGAGTGCGAAGGAAGTGGAAATGGAACGTCTGAAGAAGGAAGAAGAAGAAAGGGCAAAGTTCAGAGATTTTATGAGAGATTTTAAAGAGAAGACTAGAGATTTTGAATCTACTTGGTTTGGTAAATTTCAAGGTCATATGAATAGCGTAGAATCCCTGGGTGAGAGGTTGCTGGTTATGGATGACCAAGTAAAATATTTGAAAGAAGCGAGTGCTAAATGCAAGGTTTCTGATCCTATTGAATGTGCTCCAACAAATGAAGGAGAAACTGCTTAGCAAGGTTTAACTTTTTCAATAGCACTTTATTAAAATCAGTTCTCGCTAAGCTAAGGGCAGGGCTGCAGTTTTTTTATGTTTATAATGTACAGTGCTTTATTTTAAACCGATACGTTAATCTAAAGGTAATTCTTACCTTGAATTGTCTGGAGATCAGGTCAAAATTTATGGTAATTTATTTTCTTTGTTTTGCATCTCTGTGCTGTTCTTATATACTCTTTGGGTTCAATCTAAAATTCTGTTTGATGCCTAGCTTCAGTTGATGTTTCATCATTTTTGACCCAAGTTATATCTTATTGGAAAATTTTGATGAGATAGAAATACTAACATAAAAAATTCATTTGCTATCTTTTATCTGATTAATTATTGGTTTACTGGATAATTTAATTTGGTGCATTGCCAGTTCTCTGTGAAGGTTGTTAGTAGAATTATATAATCCTAAATAGCCACATGGGCTTCAGAATGCTACATTGTTTTATTATCTCTTGCATGGCCACACTCAAGATTCCTATAGCAGAGTTTCGGACAGCATGCTGTTACTTTATTAGGGAAACACTTCAGTTTCTACTGAGGGACAATATTTTTCGATTCCAGCAAATATCAGCATAGTTTACAAGTCTAAAACATCTTAGCCAATTTCCACCAGTTTAGATTTATTAAGTTCTAACTTTTTAAATCAACAGAAAAAACTGTCAAAAGTTGGATAATGGTCGTTTGTTAGAGAACTGACCTTTTCTAGGATATTATCCTTTTTTATCAACTACTCCTTTTCTTCAACCATAAGAAGAGAAACCTAATCCACAGTTACGGGCCTCTGCAAATTTAGTGTCAACTTCAAACTAATGGAAATATTTACCAGTCCTCTTTCCATCAGGGTCAAATTATGTGTAAATTTTTTCACCTTGAATATAGTATTACCATTTACTGAAGTTAGTGAAAAGTTTAAGCCCCCGTGTATATACCTATTAAATCTCGGAATCCTTTTTATCAATAATGGTCAATGGTGTGGATCATCTTAGTACTCAATTCAGTTTTAGTTTAGGGAAGAGATAACCTAGTTGGTGCCAGGTCATGATATGCTTAGAATCGCTAGGCTGAGTGCTACTGGAGGAATGTGTTGAGATCTGTTTGTGTTTTGCTAGTTTGGTGTACGTATGTGTCATTGATCGAGCCTCGCTTCTCACTTATAGCTTGGAGTGGGAGTTTGTAATGAAAAATAAGCTTACTGGCCACGGAATCTTTCATGACCACGGGATTTTGTCAACTTGGATATCAACAGTGGGCTAATTCATTGAATACCACTATATTATTACTTCCATGTATTTAATTCCAAACTCTGAAGGCTGAAATTCCAATGTTATGTGTTAGATATCCAATGGTTAGTTACGATAATTTGTTATTGAATCACAATACTCGAAATTCTGCAGGATTGTGGTTGTATTCGGTGGAGAATTTCCTTACTCGTTCTATTAAGATATCAGGTTGCTCTGTGTGTCCACCGCTCAACTAAATGTTACTTTTGCAAAGATATCGAACCTAAATAGTGATGTTGTTATATAGACCCGTGACTGAATGTTACGAATACTGTCATGCTCTCTCTGGTTCATGTTGCAGAAACGTTGCTGCTAGTCGCGGACTTAATACTATTATAGTTGCGGTGGCCAAGTAGATAATACACCATTGAAGGAAGAGATTTTTTTGGGGAATGAGAATTAAATAACGAAACTACATTCCTGCGAACGAAGAGGATCAACAAGTAACAAAGAACCAATGAAAATTGGAAATTGATTTAATTAAAAAATGTTATATATAAAATAATCCGTCCTTGTTTGTGTGCTGTTCACTCAGCTTTGGTGTGGAGGTTTGCGATGACAATAAACTAAATTGGCAAATGAATTTATTCGGATACATTCGTGTAAAATGTGTGATTTATGAGTGCTGATATTATTTTGTTTCTTTTAATCAAAATTGCTTTTGGACGTTTAATTTACTAAGCTAGTCTTCGGATGCGTTCCACCTGGCCCCACAGATATTACCAAAGCTAATAGAATGCAAGACGGCAGATCCTAGTTTATAAGGCTAGGTGGTGAAGCTATTTAATAAATTTGTTTAATTTTTTATCCAATTTCGTTAATTAACTATTGATTTACTTAATTTTAAGCTAAAGAGTGATTAATTTAATTTAGTTTTATCCATTTTTATTAGTCTATTGAATATTGGATTAAAAATTTACCAAAAGACTAAAATCACAGAATAAAAAATAATTAGAAAACCCAAACATACCAAATTGCAAAATTAAATGACGTAACTTTGACAAGTGTAGAAATTTTTATATTGTTAACATGATGTGTATTTTGAAATATTATTATAAATAAATTTTAAAATGATAATTTATTATTAAATAACAATATTAATAAATTCAATTTAAATTTTATGAAAAATGCTAACAATTATCCTAAGAATATCGGTTAAGAAGCCAAGAATACTTTCTTATTTAAAATTCTTTTATTAATATCTTTAAAACACTGATTATACAACTCAACTTTTATTACATTACTTAAACTAATAAAAAACAATATTTAAGTTTGAATTTAATAATCGAACCATCTAACTCTAACTTTTTTTCAACATTAATAACCACGTATGCACATTAATTATGATCTGTTTATTTATTCAGGTCGAGAATAAATTTTTTTTTATTTGTCTGTTTATTTAAATATTTAGAAAAATATTATTATTTTTAAAGTATACCCCTTAATAATATTTAAGAGAAAAATTAAAAATATATTGAAGAATAAAAAAATAAAAAATAATAGTAATTTAAAATAAATTATCAATATTAATTACAATTTTTAATATATAAGGGTAAAAAGAAAGCGGCGGAGTAATTCTTTTAAAAGATATTAAATTACTAATAACGAAAAATCATCACATCCATAATCGAGCTTATCCATGGTATTGTTGGTTGGGACCCAAAAAAGAGGCTGAGGCAAAAGGAAATTCACCGTGTTTGGAAGTTACAAATATTAACCTATCTATTTCCTATTGAACGTTTCTGTATGGGAAGCATACCCATGTTTTGCACCCCCTATACGGTACGGCTCTACAGCAAAAAGTAGTAAAAAGTAGTAACGAGAGAGGCTGCAAGTCTAATCCCATCCAGTAGCAACAACAGATGTGTAGCCACAAGGTCCATCTTCAAGCTTCCCATTTTCATTAAAATCAGAATTAGCATCACTGTGACCATAGCCGCTCGCAAATGTTGAATCATTGTTGACATCAAAGGAGTCGTCATGATAAGAATCCACACCATAATCTGCATCGCAACGAGTACTGTAATTGTGATTCTCCACCTCAGGTTCAGAGACATTTCTGAAGTCTCGACCACCATAATTGCCACTGCTATACCGCCGAGGAGCCTGGCTACGACCACTAAATGATGAACCCTCCTCAGCATATTGGCTGAGCCAAGACGGAACTTCCTGATTAGCTTCCTGCAAGAGTCCAACAAGCGCCTTTGCAAGAGGGATGTTCTTATTACTGAAGAACGCAGTGGCTAAACCGGATTTACCAGCACGCCCAGTTCTTCCAATCCTATGTACGTAGTTATCTATGTCTCTAGGCAAGTCAAAATTGATAACATGAGCCACATGCGGGACATCCAATCCTCGGGAAACAACATCAGTGGCCACCAAAATCGGAGTCAAACCAGATTTGAAAGATCTTAAAGCTCGTTCCCTCTCCTAAAGATATAACACATGCATGTAATAATATTTTAGAACAGTTGATATTCATATGATTGGAACAATTGTGGGGTCATTTGATTTAGAGTTGAATAAATTTGATTAAACAAAAGTTAATTTTGAAACATGGAGGATAATACAATTACGTGGCATAATTAATTTTATCCATATTTGATTGATTTTTGTAAGGAGTAATGACAAAACAAACAGGCACTGTAGCATGCATTTGAACGCATGAGTTACAAGGAGATCCATAACTGACAAGGCCCAAATTTGGTACAGCATCCAATGCAAATCAACAGAGACAGTACTCACATCATGAACCCTAGAAAGAAATGGAAGAGGTCAAAACAATAAGGCAAAGGTACTGACCATTTGAACTTTATCACCATGTATTGCAATGGCTGGAAACCCATATCTCGACAACCAGTTTTCTAAAGCATCCGCTCCTTTCTTTGTTTCAACAAATACAAGAGTTAGAGCATGCTGCATTGCAAGAAATAATTATATTAAATAAATTATCCATCATGCATCACTTCAAAACAACTAGTATTCGAGATATTACAATAACAGTGGATAAAAGCATCAGCCATCCAAAGAAAATGAATTACATTACAACCTTCCCATTGGATCCATGCGCCTTTTGACCACTGAGAATATCAATAAGATGGTTTCGTTTTTCAGTATCCTGCACAAATTGAATTTTCTGTGCGATCAATTCGGTGCTGGAACCAGCCCTTCCAACAGTGAGGAAAATGTAGTTAGATAGAAAGTCAGATGCGAGCTTCTGCAAAATCATATTGAAAAGGTGGAAACATGAGAAAATAGAGTATGCAAGTTCATAGTAAAGCATGTAAAACATAAAAAAATATAAGAAACCATAGAGACAATATAGTTAATTGACCTGTATATCATTAGGGAAGGTAGCACTAAAAAGCATTGTTTGTCTAACACCGGGTGGGGGCATGTGCATTTGGTCCACAATCTTACGCATTTGATGCTCAAACCCCATGTCCAGCATACGATCTGCTTCATCCAGAGCAAGATATTTTATCTTCTTCAACGAAACCCTTTCCCTCTCAATAATATCCACCAAGCGCCCAGGAGTTGCAACCAAAATGTCAACACCTTTCTCCAAATGCCATAGCTGTTTTGTGTTTTAGACAATGAAATCCAACCAAAACTATTGTACAGATTCATTTACTATCATACAAGAATAAAACACCCACTTTGTAGAGGGGCAAATGTAGTTCAAAGCACACACCTGCTGCGCAATAGAAGCTCCACCATAAGCCACCACCACCTTCACTCCTGTTTGATATGCAAACTTGTCTGCTTCATCACGTATCTAGCAATTTCATTATATATAAGCAAAAAAGATAAAATTATATTTAATACAAAACAAAACTTAACAGCAAAAATCAGAGGAGAGACGGCAAAACGGATAAACCTGGCACGATAACTCTCTGGTAGGGCACAGGATAAGCGCGGTAGGGTATGCAATAATAGAACCACGAGGCATTGATGAAAACCCAGAAGCAGAACGAGTCTTCAAAATTTCAGATATAATGGGAAAACAAAACGCTGCCGTTTTGCCCGACCCAGTCTGTGCACACACCATCAAGTCGCGCCCCGCAACGGCAATGGGTATGGCGTAACGCTGAACCGGCGTGGGTTTCACGTACTTGCATCGCTCTATGTTTTTCTTTAAACCTTCATCCAAGTCCGTTTTGTCGAAGGCATCCACCGGAGGAGGTACATTCTTCCCACTCACCTCCACCGGAACCGACTCGTACGCGTCGAAGTTGATGACATCCCCGTTTTGCACTTCACCGCCAGTCTCATCTTCGACGAAAGGAAACAGGCTGTTCCGGTGGTGAGGGGGTCTTTCCAGGCGAGAAAACCTTTGGACACCGGAACAGTTGAAGGCGTAGCGCGTGGAGTCATCAGAGAATGGGAAGGAAGTTGGAGTGTTGTTAGGGCGGTTTTGGGGAGGCATGTAATGTGAGCGAGAAGAGCGAGTTGAGTTGTGAGTGAACTCAGTAGCAGTATAAGACCAAGGCATAGTGAACGTTAGTAGAAGCGAAGAAGCAGAGAGAAAGAAGAAGTGCAGTATAGTAGTAGTAGTAGTAGTATTGGAACGGAGAAGAGAAATTGATGTCTAAAAAGATGGTTGGCCCTGAAAACGAAGGGTCGTCGGATTAAGAAGAGAGTGTAAAGAGAAAAAGAAAGAGTGGTTACTGGTTGGGGATTAAGGTTTAGCAATTGAAAGTTGTAAGGGGTGAAGAGAGGAAATGTTATGTTTTCCGAAAGTGGAGGAAAAGAGAAGTGGGGTCCATCTGGAAGCAGATCCTTTCTCACGTGAAATATCTTTTCTATGGTGGGACTTCTTGTACACGTGTCCATCTAGGATTTGGCAGAAAGCTGGTACATGGTGGTGGTGGGTGGGTATATTTGCAGAGTGTGAAGACGAATTAAATGTTTGGCGTGGAGTGCTGTACCGTAACCCCCAACCCCAATCAGACTATTTTTCGTAACTATATGTGCCCACTAATGATGTATCCACTTATTTAGTATTCCTAGTTCCTTCAACTATTCCCAAAACACCAATCTCTGTCCTTTCCCTCCAATTCTCTTTCTCAACCACGCAAAACTACCCAATAATAAATTACATTTCCTTCCTTTCTTACATTTTCTTTTTCTCATGCATATAATTTTATTCTCTTAACACACAATTAAGCAGGTAAAGTATTTCATATTTTATGGTGTACTTGGACAAAATTCAAGTGAACTATTACACATGTTTTTATTTTATAATTTTTAAACTATACTAAATGTATTTATTTTCTTACCTGATTCGCCTTTCATGTTTGCCACAAGTGATGCTTTACATTTATAACGTAAAATATTGAAGAAAAATAAAGTTAGGATGAAAAATAGACCATTTTAAGGACTCGGTCTAAAAATACAAGGTGGAGCCCAGATATTATTTTATTAAATGACTTATTTTGATGTGACCAAACAATCATTCACTAATTCCAGACGTATTTGAAGTAACAAACCTTTTGATAAAATATACTTTAATATTGCAAATTTGAGTTCTAATTTTTGAATGAGAGTGATTTTAAAAATTCTATCGATATATATATATTATTAAGTTATATTCATTTTTATTAAATATTTTATTTTATTATTGTAGTTATATATTTATTTAAAATTTAATTTTAAAATATTTAAATTATAATAAGTTATATTGAATTAAAAATATTTTTAGATAAATTAATACTTAAAATTAATCCAACTTAAATTTTTATATATTATATTAATAAAATTAATGTATTTTAGTTTTAGTATTTTTCTTCTTATCTTAAAGGTATTATTCATCAATAGTAGTTAAAATATATATTATTTTTAACTTATTTTATAAATAAAAAATGTTCAAATTTAAAAATATTTATATAATATACAAATATTGAATATAATAAAAATCAACAATATGAACATTAAAAATAATGATCAAATGATGAAGGTGAAAAAAAAATATGATATATATTTGGTAAATTAGCAATAAATTAGCTGAAAGTAAAAATTGAAAATTAAAAGTTACAAAATTAGCTAAAGGTAAAAATTTATAAGTTACCTATTAAATAAAAAATATTTGATAAAATTACTTGTTAAAAAAATTCGTAAATATAAAAATGATAAATAAATATATGGTTAAATAATAAATTAATATATAATAAGTATGTCTTATTTTTTGAACAAGATGTATATTAAAATTTAATTAAATAATTTTTTATTTTAATATAAAAATATATTTTTTATAAATTTTACATAAATAAATTTTAAATAATTTTTGTAAAGTCAAATTTTTTATAATTTTGAATTTTTATTTTCTTTAAAAATAATATAATAATTAAAATAAATAATATATATTAAAAAAATTAAAATATAATATTTTATAATAATATAAAATAAATCTCTCAAAATTAATAATATTATTATAAAATAATTAAATAATTTTTTTATAAAAATAAATAGATAAATATAAAATTAGATTATAAAAATATATTAATGATAAAAATAAACAAAATATTTTAGTTAAATATTGAAAACATCAAATTTATTCAAAAAAAAAAATTTAAAAAGCATACGTAATCGTTTAAAAAAATAATAACTACTAAATAAACTACTTTATTAAATAAAATTAAAATATTTAATAATTCTTTCAACTTGTTTATTTAAATTTTCAGTTAACTAAAATATTTTATCAAACAGCCTCTATGTTGTTCATTTATTATGACGAAATACTTTCTTAAGTATTTATACCAATTCAAAGAAAATAAATATAATTTTATTTTCTTAACCGTTAAGGTAAAAAAAATTATATTATTAATTAATTATTAATGATAGGAATATAATTTTAAAATAATTATAAAAATAAACAATTTTATGTAATACTATAATAAACATATAATGTAAAAATATATTAATGATACACTTTAATTAAATTCATCAAAATAATAAAATGGTGATTAATTAAGTTATTAGAATTGGTTTAATAAAAGAATTATAATAAATAATATAAAATTTCAGGTTTAATTTTTTTGTTTTCATTACACACAAAAAAAAATAAGGATTAATCAATGTAGTACATATTTAACTATTTTAAAGTTAATTTTCAAATTCAATTTTATGTGTTAAAATATTATTTAAAGAGTTAATTCTATAGGTGTCAATTTGCCCATCCAACCCTAATCTACGGGTTAAGGCCAAAATGATCCACAAGTTCATAAAAACTCATATTTATAAAGTTTATAGGGCTAAAAGTCAATTAAACCATAAGGGTTAGGATTAATCTATGAGCTTAATTTATCTCTTCAAAATTTTTCTTTTAATTTTTTTAATCATTTTATATAATTGGTTTCCTCTCTATTTTCTTTCTCTCTGTCAATATAAAAGAGAGATGAAAAAATAAAATTAGTAAGAAAATTTAGAATATGAATGGAAGTGAACAAAGTTGTCACATAACTTGTTTAAAGTCTAGTATAACCGAAAGCGGCAAAGCTTGTTTAAAGTCTAATTTGGTTAGGCTTATTTAATAAATAAATAGGTTTAGACTCATTAACCTATTGAAAAACCTATTTATCTTTATATATTATATATTTATATTTATTATATTTGTTTTAATGTATTATATTTGTAAAGTATTTGTTTTAATATATATATATATTATGTTTATTTAATGACTTTTTAATTTGTAGGTTTTAAACGTCTTTTTAATCAATTATTTATATAGGTTTTAAGCTTGTTTATTGGTCTTTTTTGAAATGTAGGCTTGTAAACAAATTCGTAGGCTTTGTAAGTTTTTACATGCGGCCAAATCTTGAAAAAAAAAGAAGACATTTTTAATAGGTAATAGGCTCAGACCCAAATCTTAAAATTTTTAAACAAGCCAAACTTATATATTAAAAGCTTGACTCAACTCAGCATCCCTAGTTTAGATAAAGGATGAGAAAAATTGGAAGAAAATATAATTTTAGAAATAGAAAGACAAATATATTTATAAAAAATAAAGAAAAATATAAAAATATAAAAATTTTGAAAAAAAATTGAGAGATGAAACAAATTTAGAATGGAATAAAATTATAGAGATAAATGAAAAAATATTTAGAAAAAGATAAAAAATATAAATAAATTAAATAATATTTTAGTACAATTAGAAAAAAAAAAACTAAATATAAGATAGTATCGTAAAAGTTAATTTACACACGTCTTATTTAATTTGAGAATTACGTGCGTGAGTTAAAAGTAAAAAGTTTTATTTGTAAACAAGCTATAAAAATAGATGATAGTTCACACTCATCCACTTAGTTTGAAGGTTACATAAGTTAGGGCTTAAAAGTTTTATTTATAACTTAGCTACAGAATATAAGGTTACAAGATGAATTAGCTCATATTTATTTCAATTAAATTAAGGGTGAATTATATAAATTAAGGTATATAAAAAATCATTTTTAAACAAGTTACAAAACAAATGAGGTAGATAGGGTTATATGAGTTAACTCACTTTCATTTCATTTAATTTAAGGATTCGTGAGTTAAGATTTAAAAATTTTACTTCCAAATAAGTTCAAAGGAGAAGAAAAATAAAATAGTTATATGAGTTAGCACATGGTTAGCCCATGTTAAGCCCCTTAAATTAATGGTTGTGTGGGTTAGGGTTTAAAAAAATTCAACTTCTAAGTAGGTTATATAACATAGGGTCAAAACTCAAGATAAAATAAACAACTCATGGATAAGGACTAATTTGACACCTCCAATTAATTCCATCATATCATATATATTTTGACTTACATAAAATTATATTTCGTTAAAAGTACGTGTAGCACATGGGAACAAAAAGTCCTTCAAAAAAACTAATGCAAGTATTAGAACAAGATTTCTAAGCCCAATATGTTTCTGGGCCTTGAATATATTAGAAAAAACTGTATTAGGTTTGTTGCACAATATTTTTGATAAAAAAAAAAGTGGGCTTCAATTGAATGGAAGATCCAGCAAGGAGCATCAGCCGCCGACATGTATTGACATAAAGTCCATGTCTCATGCTTGCTTGTTTCTCGTAACGGCTCAGTGGTTGATTCTTATTCTGCACGAAAGGAAAAACCCTAGCCCTCCTTTACCGTCTCCATTGAACCAACAATGGTACCTCTTTTCCCTTCTCATTTCCTCTGTCTTAGTCTAATTCGATTCGGGGTTCGATTGATTACAGAATTTTCTTTATTGTGTTTGTGACTTTGTGTGTATGCAAAATGCAGACAGGAGAGGCAGTGAACCCTAAAGCTTACCCTTTGGCCGATGCCCAACTCACAATAACCATAATGGATCTTGTTCAACAAGCTGCCAACTACAAGCAACTCAAAAAGGGTGCTAATGAAGGTGCCTATATCACTTATATATGCCTAATGCTATCTTCATTTTATTACTTTTAACTTCTAACTATTATGCTAAATAAATGTATTTGTTGCATTGCAGCCACTAAGACCTTGAATAGGGGTATTTCTGAGTTCATTGTCATGGCTGCTGATACTGAACCCCTTGAGATTCTTCTCCATCTTCCTCTACTTGCTGAGGATAAGGTATCTTCATTTTCTTATCACATGCATGCTTCCATGTCCATGTACTAGTCTATTTATTACTTAAATTGCATGTTCTATTGTGTGGCAATTGTGTTTTGAGATGTTTCTTTGCGATTGTTTGCTGTAGTTATTCAATCGTTCATACAGTATATGTTATACTCTGCCCTCTTATCCATAAATAAATTTGAGTTATAGGTTTGCCAAGTTTTCTTCATGTCAGAATGTAATATTCTATCCAATTGTTATGCAGCCTAGTGGTACCTAATGCGAAGTCTGATCTTTTATGAGATTTGGTGCTCACACCTAGCCTATCTTCCCCTGCGATCTCACTAGGCCTCAAGTTGTCTATTGTAACCAATCCACAAACCAAAAAAGAATAATATTATAGTGTAATGAAAATGAACCACATCTATACATATGAATGCTCTGAAGAGACATAATATTGGTAAAACTTAGATAGCTTTAAAGTCTTTCTTGCCTGTGTTGCAGATGTGAAAATACAAGGCTTTTTTATCTTGACCATTCCAGCTAATTAGTTCTAATTTGATATTACTCTGATTTTTTGTCTGTGAGCAATGTATAGCTTGTTAATCATGTGAATTATTCATTTGAAATTTGTAGAATGTGCCCTATGTGTTTGTCCCATCAAAACAAGCACTTGGGCGAGCATGTGGGGTCACCCGGCCAGTGATTGCTTGTTCTGTGACAACTAATGAAGGAAGCCAGTTGAAATCCCAAATCCAGCAACTAAAGGTATGCACTGTGCTTTTTCCTTCATGATTTGCCTGTAGCTACCAAGTGCCCAACCATATTATTTATTCACACACATTTTATTGAACATGTATTCTGAATATATGGGTTTGGTTTGCAGGATGCTATTGAGAAGCTGTTAATCTGAAAAATTCATAATCGGTATGATGGGCTTCTTGAGTTGTGGCGGTTGCACCTTCAGAGGCTTTGACTGGACGAGTTGTCATGTTTACCAATAGGCTTTGTGTTAACCTAATTAATTTTCTTTCAACTGTGAAAGGTCATTTGCGAGTGGTATTTTTGTTTTAGTTAGTACGAGTGATGTTTTAAACTGGTACAATGAATTGTTAAATGCATTTTTATGCTGGTTGTTATCAGAGAATTTTAGAGTGCCTGAATACTTTATTTTTTCTTCGACAAGCAAAAACAAATAATAATTATTACAATACTGTGTCAGTCGTACACATTGCCACGCCTACCACCAGCACCTGTGATTCCCCATTTTCTATCATATAGCAAATAATCTTCCTTTTGGTTGAAAGTTGAAACTGGACAAGGATGGTGTTAATATTTGAGCGTGGACCCTTTTTCAAGTTCTTTGCCATTTTGCTTTCTCACGCAGAAGCGCCCCCCCTCCCCCTCCCCCTCCCCAAAAGAGGAAACCTAATTGTAAAAGTAAAGATAAGTGGGGCCAGTATGAGATATTTTTTATATAACTTGATTCTATAGGAGGATTAGTCAATAAGTGGATTCTTATATTGATTTATTGTCTTTGAATAGGATGTTTCAACAGACATTATTTCGAGATTATTTCTTGATTACTGTTGCAGAAAGGGAGACATTGTTCTTATCTCTTGTGATTATTATTGAGTTTCCATTGATTCTTTTTTTGTTTTTCCATCATCACTTAAGCAATGTAAATTGTATGTCATTAATTTTCGCAGTGTTTGATATCATCTAATTGCTTTGATTAATCTTTTGTTTATTAATATTGATATTGGTTAATAGGTTGGCTTTGAAAGTTTCTCGAATCCGAGGGAAATGACATAATTTAAAAATATGTGTGGACCGTACCAGGACAAGCATGCCTTATCAGTAACTCAATTTAAAAATTAAAATTTAAGATGGATTAATGATTATTGCATTTAATTAGAATAAAAAAAATATTTGAAAAACTATTTATTATTTTTTATATTTTTAAAGTTACAATTTTGTTATAATAAAAAAGTTATTCTTTCTATATGTTTAAAGTCAATCTTAGGGTTTAATGTTAACGAAGTGGTTAAAATAAAGTGTAAGAAAACTTTTGAAACTATATGTTTGTCGGATTGTGCAAATCACAAATAAAGAAGCTTGAAAAATTCCTTTTTACTACTAGCTTGCCTAATGTAATAACTGAGATCAAGTTATCAAGTTAATGTTGAAGTAGGAGCAGTATGCATGTGTCCCCTGGCCATTGGGTCAAGAGTTTTTAATGACAGCAATTCCAAATCAGAAATACTTCTTCGTCTTGTGTTTCTTCCAAAGGATGGCTGTTAAACCAATGGATTTCTCTCTCCACATTTATACCATTTCAATTGCTTCTACCTTTCGGCATACATGATATATGATGGTGCTATAACCAATAAACCACACCAACGATTAAATCGGTAAAAATACTGATTCCCAGTTTTAATTATGATTTAAATGAGATTCAACCCATGATAATTAAATATAATTTTTTAAAATTATATAATATCTTAGATAATCAATTAATATAAAATTATAAAAAATAAATTAAACAAAGTTTTAAATTAACAAAAAATATTATATATTCTGCAAGATGAAAAATTATAATAAATAAATAAATAGCATTAATTCATATATATATATATAATGTACAAGTTTTTATTTATTTTAAAATGGTTTTAGAAAAAAATTTAAACAAAATTAAAAAATGAAAACAATGGTTTAACTAGTTTACACTTTCCATTTTTTACTGGTTTTAGACTGATTAGAATGATTTCTTGCCCATTCTAGAACCAACTAATTTTTTGTGCTAAATGGATAGATCACAGACCGGTTCTCAATTGGATTGATTTTGATAACAATAACTAACTTAATCTGAATATTTAAATGATGTATGAAAAAAATGTTAGCAACACTTCAATTCTTGAAAAAAGTTATTCAACTCAATTTAGTTCCTAAAAATTATAAGAGATATTCTGTTTTTTATTTTAATAAAAAAAGGATTAAAATTTTGAAAATATAATTTTTTTAAAAAAATTGATGAATTTTTTCTATGAATTAAATTAATATTAAGAGAAAATTTTTAAAGATTAAATTAGATATTTAACTATTTATTTACGTGCTCGTTCGGAAAGATAACAATAATAGATTAATATAAATTGCACCTTGTTTCCATCAAGTGGGCGTGCCGGAGTGGTTATCGGGCATGACTAGAAATCATGTGGGCTCTGCCCGCGCAGGTTCGAATCCTGCCGCTCACGTCCTTTCTTTCTTTTATGATTTACTGCTCTGTCGGCAATTTTTTAAATGTGTGTCTCCTTCAGGACTGAGGCACCCCTCCCCTTTTTTTATTTTGTCTTTAGCATTCTGTCTGCTCCGAGTGTATTGGTTTGACTTCGTCTCCTATTGTCCACAAAACATGCTTAAAGACCATTCTCTACCCAAAGTCCATTTGGAGATGAATGATTGTTTCACTTTCAACTCGCTTTATGTTCATGCATAGACCCTGTACCACCTTTTATTCCTTGCATAACACATGAGCATAGGTAATACGACAAGGGGTCTTACTCTCACACACACACAAAATTTTCTCTTAGAATACCTTCTATGATGCTGTGATTCAGCATTGTTACAATGTCGATGATCTATTGTTAGTTTTATCATGAACCGAGGTTTATTTTTAATCTTTTTTTTTTTATTTTTCCCGAGGGGCATAAAGCCATAAATTGTTTATAAATTGCGAGGATGGCTTTCCATTCAACAGTGAAAATTCAGGATAAACCATTACTAAATTTTAATAATGACCGATAACGAAAGGATATTCCATGTTACTCTAATCATGCTATTACCATGTGTCTAGAAAATTTATATATTTATTTTCACGTTGCTTTATATATGCCTTTTCGTTTCAAAATTATTATTACTTTTAATGATTTGATTTCTTTCAAATTAAAATAATTATAAATTCCTCCTACAACATATTCTTTCCAATCCTCCTATTTACATATTCACTTTTTAGTGAATATTGAATTTTTTATAAAATATAAATTTAATAAATTTACATATTTTTATATCCTAAAATAATGATTTGAGTAAATATTTATTTACATATTTATTTTTTTATTTATAAAATATTAAGATAAGTATTATGATAATATTGTTAGAGGATTGGAATACAATATTATTCTTTGAATTGTTATTTTTAGGATATTGGTTAAGGAATAAAAATAAAATATTAAAAATTAAGTTGAAATTCATGCACAATCATGGAAGGTATATTTATAATTTATAATATGTATAATTTTAAACCTGGAGCAAATAAACATTGATGGAGTATATGGTATATCTAAGTGGGAATGAAACAAAGAATACAAAAAAGATCAAAATTTCACTAGGAGGCGCAGGAACAGGCACAGGCACAGGCACTGGCTGGCTGTGTCATAGTGTCATCAATTAGACAGAGACGCAAGTCCTGCGGAGGAGAGTGCCACACTTAGCTAATTGAGTCACTCACAGCACTGACTATGGCCTTGTCCGCAACCTTGTTCAATGTATATGTAATTTACTTATATTAATTAACTATTTATTAAACAGTTCACAACAAAATCGACTATAAATTAAAAGTTTTTATCACATTTTATATATATAAATTTTATGATATATATATATATATATATTATTAGATGAAGAGTGAAGACACGTTAATATTAGGTCTTAAATTGTAATATTTATATTATTTAATATTTTTATAAATATATTTATTAATTCAACAATTAAATTATATCATGATATTTATATAATTATATATTAAATTTTTAATAATTTAAATATTTTTAACTATATTCTTTTATAGTTATTATTTATTTATATCTTAATAATATATTATAGAATTAAATATATTTTTAGTATTTTAAAATTCTAATTTTCTATTAATTTTTAATTTTTTAAAAAATTATTTTAAAAAAGGAAATGGCATGGCCAAAACGAGTTATGTCTTAATAAAATTTGAATGGAAATCTTTTTGCGTTTTTTAACGGTGAGGTAAGATTAAAAACTAATTGTTTTAAAACGAAAGATTAAAGTTAAAAAATTAAAAAAATTTAAATTTTAAAAAGATTAAAAATTTAATTTAATTTTTTTATTATAGATTAAAATAAAATTATATGATAAAATTTTTATATTAAATTTATCAACATTACATTCTATAAAATAATTATTAAATAATATAAATATTCTAATATAACATCTATTACCGTATCTGATTCATATATTAATAAATTATAATTTTTTTTTTAAAATGGCTTGTAATATGTTTTCAAACGTTATTTAAAGTAATAATTGAGTTCATTATTTTTTATATTTATGGCTATTTTTATTTATTTTTTCACTATTGTTTTACAGTAGAATGTTAGATGATGTGTTTACCTTGTTTCTTATTATGGGTTAGTACTACTTTTTTAATTTTTACACATTGTATTACTTATTTTAAATTTTAATAAAATTTTATATTTTTATTGATAAAAAATAAAATTCTAAAAAATATAGTTACCTTTTTCAAAGTAATATTTTTTTCGAAATTTTATTCAAAATTAAGAAATAAATATGTACAATTTTAAATAGATATAATTTTATTTAATTAATTTTTGTTGAAATGATAAAAAAATACATCACAAAATATTCAATAAAGAGAAAAAATTTAAAAATACTATCCTAATTTTTAAGACAGTAAATGTTTAAAATAAATTTAAAAAAGTGGTAATTGTAATTGAGTAATTTTTTTTTTGAAGAATATGGTTTAATAATTAAATATTTTTTAAGTCAACTTGTTTAATGTGTTAATTTTTTAAATACCTTTAATTTAAATAGCTAATAACTTTTAAATTTTAGTTAGTTTTATAGTTTTATTTAATATTCTAACTTCTAATTAATTTATCAACTAATTTTGTTAAGTATATTTATTTTAAAAAATTAATAACCTAAATATTCGTTTACATTTAATTAAATATGATATCATTTAAAATATGTATAAAAATGATTAAATTATAATATAAAAATTTCTACCATTTAAATATGATATCAATTACTGTATAAGCAAAATTATGTTTACATAAATCAATAACATTTTACTATTGATTATTTTAAAATCCACCATTCATATTATATGAAACCGTACATTAATTTATGAAAATATTAAATATTATATATATATATATATATATATATATATATATATATACTCGATTATTAATGTTATAGATATAATTTAAATATATATTTGTATAGATAAGAATAAACTTATTCTGTCTTAATATTTTTTAAAAAAATTAAAGTTCCTACTATCAAATTAAAAATTTATATTATAAAGATTAAATCTAAATTTTTTTATTAAAATTTAAAAGTATTTAATATTTTATTAACTGAATTCAGTTTAAGATATAATATACCTATCTTAACATTTATTGAATTAAATTTATTTAATAAAATATAATTTTTTGAAATTCTATAAATTTTATAGATTTAATATGTAAAATATAAATTTTAATTTAATGATTAAATTAATAAAATTTAATTTTTCATTTTAAAAAATCATTCAAACAAAATACTCTTAATAAGAGTTACTTCAGAAACAAATTCTCATTCTATTTTTATATATTTTTAACATTAATAATAACATACATTCATGAAATATTAAGAATTATGATAATAAAATTTTTTATTATATTTTTATTTTTGTTTAACTTTATAAGATTGATATAAACAAGGAATTTAATTACAGCCCAATGATAGTGTGAATTTTTTTTATATTTTTATTTAATCATGAATTATCATATCATTAAAAATATTCTTTTATAATAATTATTTTAAAATTTATATTTATCATAATTTTTAATTAATTGATGATATGAAAATATGTACACTGATAATATATTAAAATTAAATTTACAAATAATTATGATAATAGATAATTATATTATATTTTTTTGAAAAGCAGATAATTATATTGTAATAATTAAATTGATAAAGATTTATTTCATAAAAATATTAAATAATATAAAATTATTCAATCTTACACCAATTTAATCTGAACCTTGCATATATATATATATATATATTTGTGTGTGTGAAAAGAATTATTCGGATTTAATCAGGAATAAAGTTATACATCATATCGTATTAGTTGTGAATATGTTTTGGTTGATCCGTAATCATCATGAACTATATAAAATTGCAGCATCGGCCAGATCTTCTATTTCAAAATAATCGTTTATGCTATCGAAGACCCGTGTTTTGTTTTTCAATCTACAAAAGGAAATATTAGCGGCTCTGAAAATGTTCTTTTAGAGAAAATAATTATGTTTTAAAAGCGTTTTGGGACGTTAATTTTTTTATTTAAATTAAGATCTAAATATTACTTTATTTAATTTTAAAAGATATTAAAAATTAATTTCAAAGTTGATGATAAAAGATTCAACTTATATTTGAAAATAGTTTAAAAGTTAATTTAAAATTCATTTTTTTAGATATGATATTTTTTAATTTTTAAAAAAAAATTTAATTATCCATTCCCTTTCTTACGGATGAGATATTACATCTTTGGAATCTACAGTAAAATTACATTTATGCTAAAGAACTAGTTAAGTGCAAACAATATAGAAAATATCTCACGTTTTACTTTATCTATGATTTGAGACACCTCATCCTAAAATTTTCATTACAAATAATAATAATAATAACATAATGAAACTAAAAATTTCTGCTGTAGTGTGAGCCTAAATTGAAATTTCAACCACAAATACTTCTATCAACCAAGACGAACAAAACATCATTAGTGAGATAAATGTGAACGTGAACGTTTTTGAAGATGGATAAACGTAAACAATGAATTTTAAAATACACAAAAACTGAACGTTCTTTGATGTTTCTGAAACAATTTAAGAGTTACTAATTTCAAAATTATTGAATAAAGACTCCTTAGTGGAAATAAAATAATATTATATACATATATGATACACCATTAGTGCACACTTCACTAATTCTAGTCATTATGCTAATGACATGCGACAAAACCAGGTCATTATCATCAGGTTTATTCAAACCAACTAACCTTCTCTTTTTATCGATTCAAATTGCAGGTTTCTTGACACCATCCCCAGTTGCACATGTTCTGCATTAGCGCCAGTTGTTTTTCCATCACGGGGAGGCTTATCACATTAGAAAACAATTTATTTACATGCCACTAAGGAGAAGCAAATCACAACAATAACATTGTGACCCTCATTGATTGGAACTTTGAACCCTTTTTAAAATCACTGTTTGGGATGTGAAAACTTGTAAGTTGTACGCAACACTAAATTGAATTCTGATTTTTGTTTATCGTAGCCACTTTACACATGTATAGGAAGCAGAAGAGATACGCTTTAATCAACACTTGTATTCAATCAAGCACATTATCATAAATTGCTAGCATGTGTTTGTTTACAACATTTTGTTGCCACTCATGCTTTGGTTTTGTAACAACAACATTAATAAATCCAAGGTTTGCCATTCCAAAGTGATTGGAAAAAAAAAATTGTCAATAAGACCAACATATCAAGATATACATTACCTAGATAAATGCATGCATGTTGGAGAATAAGTAAAGATTTGGAGGATATTCTCTTGTAATATTTTATGGAACATCTGAAATAATGCTTCTATATTTTTTGTTGAAATAGTGCTTCTACAGACATTAAAATAGTGCTCTGAAATAGTGCGTCTACAACAGTGCAAAACAATCATAAGGTATACACATATTAATATTGACAAATGGAAAGTCTGATGAAATTGAAGAAATATGATCAGACAACTATGCCAACTTGCTAAGTAGGCTTCGATAACAAGAAAAAGATGAATCTTTCTTATAACAACTTGGAGATGATTGGTTTCTTTTGCACAAATCTATTTCACAATTGAAATGCCCATCTACATTTTTATTTTCATTCTCGAAGTTTTAAAATTTTTCTTCATCACAATTCACTGCTTTAAATAATTCAGATGTTATTCAACAAATTAGAATGAATTGTTTTTTTCAAAAGAACAAAAACAAGAGGCTGAAAATTGATAATTGGTTGACCTTGACAATGATCTTATCTAGGAAATAAAACTTCACTATCATCATATCAAAGTTCAGAAGACAGAGTACTCTGCAAGCTTTGAATTATGTGGAAACATAATGATAGGCAAAACCCACAAGCACAGGTGTGGCTTAGTTGGCAAACTATAAATTCACAATTGGTCCGATTTTACCTGAAGTGGAGGATTTAAGAATCTACTAGAAATACCTCCAAGTCAACATTCTTCCACAAAAAAGAGATAGAGAACCCACATAACTTTAGGATAGTAAACAAATAGAAATGAAAAAAAAAATAGTGCATAAATTAAAAAAAAATATATATTGAGCTTAGCACTTGGAAGCTTCATACTGGGATATGGCCTGGGTCGTGAATCATGATATGGCATGATAATAAAGTAGATATGGATGTTGTGAAATGGGATTGTTATAAAAGTAATGAACAAAATTGTTGGCAGCTGCTACACATAACTTTTTGTTTGTTAGTCTCATATTTTTGGCCATCACACATTACTTACTAGTTTTGAGTGGTTGGAAGAAGGTGCAGGGAATGGCGATCCACAAAGGGATTTTGCGTGTTTGATTGAGCACTCTCAATCTGACACACAGTGGATTGCGACTTTTCCATGTTGCATGTTGGTCTAATGGTTGGACGGCATAATTATCTATGTGCTGTCTGTTGGTACGTGTGGCAGTGCCTCACACGTGAATTACCCCCCACATGGATCTTGTGAAGGGTAATGAAATGAAATGCTTTTGCACATTATTGAGTTTAGTTGAGATCGATGTTCCGCATCCGCATGTAACGGTATCAGAGATAGAGATGATTCTTTGTCAACTCTATGGACCCACTCAGTATCAATTATTTGAGTCAACACCAATTTTCACGTTGTTTATCTGATTATGTATTTGAATACAATAAAAGTTTTGTCCTGCTGTTGAATCGCCAATATTATCATTCAGTGAAACAAAATCACATATTAACCAAACAATTGTTTTCCAACCTTCATAGCTTTTGGCAGCAAGAGCAGAAAGGTGTCACAGGAATCCTCATTAATTAACTAAAGTTTAAACAATATATAGCATGATTCAAAGAATAATAGGAAAACAACTCCACGCAATTTCTTGCATTTAATACATTCCTATGAGACATCCGCAAGGAATAAAACAGACAGAGAATTAAAATTAAGGTTTTTGACAAACCAGAATCATTTGCAGTTATTAATTTAACTGCATAACATCCTATTTATTTAATATTTTTTATATATAAACAATTTATTATAATATAAATAGTTGAATGATTGGATGAAAAACTGTATCATACAATTACTGAAAAGGCTTTTTATTCATTTTTAACCCAGAAAAGGAGAGAGAAGACTTCTAAAATCATTAACCACTTTTTAATCTGCATTATTTAATTTTTAAATTTAAATTTAAAAATAAGATAAAAATAGGATTAGAATTTTTTTAATTAGATGTTAATATATATAAGAATTTGGTATAATTTTTGAAAGACCAACAAAATAAAATTTAAAATCTTTAATAATAATGATGAGAGCTATTATTTCATCGAAAGTCGCAACTAAAAGATAAATGCTTTTATATAAAGGTTCGTCATCCTACGTTGCAGTGACAAGTATGCCTTTACAACCACAGATTTAGTTTAGGCCTTTGAATAATAGCGCTCAAATGTTTATTTGGTGGTGGTGGCTTAAAAAAGTTTGTATAAATTAATTGAGTTTAAGTCTACACTCTTAAGAACTCTAGGTTCAGGCTAAGTGGGACATCCTACAATAATACAATTTTTTTTAAAGAGAAATTGTTGCACATCCGAATATAAATAAAATGAAATGAATAGAAAAGAAGATAGAGATAGAAAGAAAAAAAAAGAAAGATATAATATAAAATTTGATGTGATAGAAAAATATATATATATATAAAAAAAAAGAGATGTAATGAAGAATAACTAAGTTGGGATGTATGATAATATCACATCCCTTTCTGTCAAAATAAAATACCGCAATTTCTTAAGTGGTACATAGAGTTCCGTTTGGCACAAAATTTATACTTTTGAATTTTGTGATAATAGAAAAATAAGAAATCAGCCAACCTGAAGTTTGAAATGTTAAACCAAGAAAAAGTTGAGGGGCACACCAGAAAAAGGATTTCAGATGTTGAGTGTATATGGTTGTCAATTTACAAGTTGGTCCTCCATATAACAATAAATAATTGTTTATCCCTCATGGTTGTAAAGTTGGGTAAGAGCTGCATGTTATAGTAAAAGCCATAATAATTAATGTTAATTGAACACATCAATTTTAAGGTTTTCAATTCATAAGAGTCTTACACATTGAGCGGCTAACTACTTATCGTGCCCATTTCTACCTACACAAAAAAAACTAAAGGTTGAGAGAGATCCTTTTCAAGTGTGGGGTAGCAAAAGCACTTCAAAGAGTTGGCCAAAGTTGGAGTGGCTCACAGCCTTCATAACTCAAATCAATCTATTGTACCATAAAAGAGACGAGATTGCAATACTGCTACGGTTGCATGTTCTAGATTCCACACATTATTCCCTCCAATTCTCTCCTGGTCAATCAATCAACATTACCTTTATATTTCCTTAATTAATAATATTATTAATCTAAATAAATATCTGATCAGAAAACGAGTTTGATTCTAGCCTAAAACCTTCCACTAAAAATTGCCACAAACCTAATCCATACCTTTACGAAAATAACAAGCAGTGATCTGTCTCAAATGAATAGTGGTAGGTCGCTTTTTGGTTCTCATTGGTAGTTGTTGAGTCCACTTTGCCTATAAATGGGGAACCTCTCCACACAATCCTAAGTTGTGAGTTGAAGTTTAGAACAACAAAGCTTCCTAGCTTTCTACTTTAGCACTCCAAGTTTTTCCCTTAGTGGAACTCTTGAAAATGGTTAGTACAGTGTTTGAGATATGTTTGTGAACAGTTTTAAGTCCATGGTAGCATGTAACTTGGAATTGTTACCTGCTTTTAAAAAAAAATATTTTGTCCCCATTTTTCAGGATGGAAAGATGAGTTTGACAGTTGCAGATACTGTTGACTACAAAGGCTTCCCTGCTGATAGGTCCAAAACTGGCGGTTGGGTGCCTGCAGCTCTTATTTTAGGTTTGTAATACTGATAGACTAATATTACCCTTTTAAGTAGTCACCTCTATATTTCATGTTCTTTTTTATTATGCAACTTGCTCAACATCCATCCAATTAATAATACATCATCAGGCCTAAAATTATAATCTCCTTGTGAGAAGTAATAGATAGTAATGTTTACATGGCCAGAGACATTTGCTTTTTATTTTTGGTTACTAAGTTGGATATTCACACATTTCAGAGGTGAAAGAGAAATTGAGTGGTTCACCAAATAATGATGTAGAACAGATGAGATGTCAAATATAAGCAAGTTTTGTTATAAAGTTGTCAATACGAAAGAAAAATAGAGCTGTATTAGGAAGAGATGGCGCGGCATATTAAAAAACCAAACTCAGGCATACATGTATAAATTTAAAGTGAGAGAAAATTATACAAATCTTTCATTATAAACAAAAAGATGTTAACACACATCCTCATAGCAACAGTAGCTTGAAGCATGGACAACGATTTAACGCTGACACACGTCAACTCCTTAGAAATTTAAGGAGTTAGTTTGAGGCCAAAGATGATTTTACATGCCAACTTTCCCTAATAATACATTTGACTCGATGTAATGATTTTGGGGTGGTGATTGCAGCAGAGGAAGGAGACAACCCAAGTGGAATGCTAACCAAAAGCATGTGCATGCTTCTGATTGATGATATAATTCATTTGTCATTTTCTGTTTGGACTTGGAGGAAAAGAGCATAATATTGCATCTTACAAGCTCTATGATGTGAATGAATATTACCACATATTCCATTCCGTCCTAACTTTTTCATATTACTTTATCACCTCACTTTCTAAAAGTTGAGTTTTACTTTATCCATTCATTTTCGGCTTTTTTCTATATATTAGGTTTCACTTTTCCCTTACAGCCTCTAAAAACGAACACAGATAGTTTACTTTATTCTATTTTCATTTTACACATGGGCTAATCACCCTGCTTCTCAACCCTTTTCAGTCTTTTACTTTTCTTTGTGTTTAATAAATTAGATACATGAATCCTAAAAGTAGAAAGTAATTCTCAAAATTGATACAGGGATCGAAATCGTAGAGAGGCTGTCCACCATGGGGATTGCAGTAAACTTGGTGACATACATGATTGGAATCATGCATCAACCAAGCTCCACTGCAGCCAATACTGTGACTGACTTTATGGGCACATCATTTCTCCTGTGTTTGCTAGGAGGTTTTCTAGCAGATTCCTTCCTTGGCAGATACAAAACAATTGGAATCTTTGCTTCAATACAAACACTGGTTAGTCACATGACCACTGATTTTAAGCCAATAAGCCACTTTTCTCTAAAAACATCAACCTTATTTTAACACATATTCATTTATATAAAGTGGAAAGTTTTTCTAAGTAAAGCCAAGCCTTATTCTCGAGAAATTATTACCTGGCTCGGAACTACCACGTGTCGATATTTAAGATTTTCTACTTATTAGAAAGAGATAATAAAAACTTGATTACATGTCGTATAAAGATTGGCCTTGACTACAAAAAATGGTGGTCCAGATTATACAATAATTTAATTTAGCCTAGTTTAATTTGGAGAGAGTGATGATTTCAGGGTACTGCTACATTAGCAATCTCAACAACATTGCCACAGCTACGTCCACCACCTTGCCATGGTAACGGTGAAAGTTGCATACCAGCCAACGGATTCCAAATGGGAATCCTATACTTGGCTCTATACCTTATTGCACTAGGAACTGGTGGCCTAAAGTCAAGTGTTTCAGGATTTGGGTCTGACCAATTCGATGAGAAAGATGAGAAGGAGAAATCCCAAATGGCCTATTTCTTCAACAGGTTTTTCATGTTCATTAGTTTTGGAACTCTGGCAGCTGTCACACTACTTGTGTACATGCAAGATGAAGTGAATCGCAGTTGGGCGTATGGAGTATGTTCTGTTTGTATGGTCCTAGCTATTTTGTTGTTCTTATCAGGAACTAAAAGATACAGATACAAGAAGAGTTTGGGAAGCCCCATTGTCCATATTTTTCAAGTTATAATGGCAGCAACAAAGAAAAGGAAGATGCAACTCCCATACAATGTAGCCTCTTTGTATGAGGACACTCCTGAGGCTTCAAGAATACAGCACACTGATCAGTTCCGGTAAGCTAGTCTATATCTAACCTTGTCAGAGTTAACCAATCCTTTTGTGGGATTTAATTAAACTGTGATATGTCTAGATAATTTTGTCCTAATCTTATTTTTTCTTTATTTGAATTATGTAGTTTCTTAGAGAAAGCAGCCATTATGGCAGAAAGTGATTTTGAGACAAATTTGTATGGTTCTGCTCCAAACCCATGGAAATTATGCTCATTGACAAGGGTAGAGGAGGTGAAAATGATGATGAGACTTCTACCAGTGTGGGCCACAACCATCATATTTTGGACCACATACGCACAAATGATCACCTTTTCAGTTGAGCAAGCCGCCACCATGCACAGGAAGATTGGCAGTTTCCAAATCCCAGCAGGTTCTCTCACAGTCTTCTTTGTGGCTGCAATATTAATCACTCTGGCTGTTTATGACCGACTCATCATGCCCCTTTGGAAAAAGTGGAACGGTAAACCAGGTACACAATACAGGATGCAATATTAGATTTAGTTATTTCAAATATTAACATTCAATCAAAAGGCCATACCCTAACTAAACCTTGTCACTCAGATTTAATTATTGATATCATATTCTGTGTGAAATTATTTTGTCATGATTAAGATGATCGTTATATTATTATTATTGTTATATATACAAAAGAAAGTAGCATGTGAAGCCCATGATTATAACATGCGTGTTGGTATCCTTGTCACAAAAAATTAAATGTCTGTATGTATATAATATATAGTCAACTGAATACCAAAACTTTGATACAAATAATTTACCTAAATATTAAAACCAAACTTTGAAATGAAAGCAACCGTGTTAATTATGAAATGAATTAAAAACATGTACATTGTTTTTCTCCGTGTGTCACAGGTTTCAGCAGCCTACAAAGAATTGCAATTGGACTTGTATTTTCCATTTTCGGAATGGCTGCTGCTTCTATATGCGAGAGGAAACGTTTATCCGTGGCAAAAGGTGCAACTGGGAACCAGGCAACAGTGCCTATGAGCGTGTTCTACTTAATCCCACAGTTCTTCCTGGTGGGTGCTGGGGAAGCATTCATATACACTGGACAACTTGATTTCTTCATAACACAATCCCCAAAAGGAATGAAAACAATGAGCACGGGTCTATTTCTCACAACTTTATCTCTTGGTTTCTTTGTCAGCAGTTTCCTTGTGTCAGTTATAAAGAAAGTTACTGGCACAAGAGATGGACAGGGATGGCTAGCTGATAATATAAACCATGGAAGACTTGATTTGTTCTATGCACTGCTTACCATACTTAGTTTCATCAATTTTGTGGCATTTGTAGCATGTGCTCTTTGGTACAAGCCTAAGAAACCTAAACAAACTCTTCAAATGGGTCCAGTTAATGCTGAGGACAAGTGTTGAATACTGAATAGTTTTTTTAGGATTGGGGATTATACCTTTTATTGTTATCTTTGTTTTGTTAACTTTGTAGATACGCTGTAATGTGCATGCATCCGAAGAATGGGTTGATGGCTTTGGGTTTTTCTTCGTGATATTATAGGAATAATGCTTCGGTTTGCTTCTATTTTCGTTCAACATGTAACATATTTTCTGGTCTTTAATTTCAAGCCTCTGTTACATTTTTCTCAATCTCCCTTGCTTTCTATTCTTCCTTTCGCTTTCTTTTTGCTGCTATATATACATTAAAGTATAATTTAATTCATAAATTACAAATGTCTCGTGCTTGTATATGATATGTGTACACCATTTAATAATTAAATGAAATTTAAGTAATCATAGATCGTTGGTATATGATGATTGGGAAGAGGTTTTATTAACCTCTCTGGTGCTTGATAAAAGCATACACTTTTTGAAAAAAGTTATCGTATATATATTTTGTACTTTTTTTTAAAAAAACATTTCTTTCATCTTAGTTATTTTTTTAGTTTTTCTTATTTTTATTATATTTGTACAAATAATTGTATACAAGTTTTTTATTTCTTAATATAAAAAAAATAATAAAATTTTTAATATGTCTTTACTTATTAAGGATTTCCTTTTAAAAATTTTCACAAAAAATAAAGTATAATTAAAAAAGAAAAATACCACCGATTCATAGTTTAAAAAATTTATTTTATTACGAGGTTTACTAACCAAAGCATTCATTTTCATTATGCAAACAAAGGTTTGTGCATTTTAATTTCATAATATATGCATGAAAATTATATGTGATCAACATTCTTATTCAATCTTTGAATGTTGAATATGTTCAGGACAGACCAATATTTATACAGGGTTAAAATGAATTTTTAAGATGATATTTTTTAAAATTAATAATAATTTCTATTGAAATTATTATAATTTTTTTTAAAATTATCTTTCAAACTTTTTAAAATATAAAATTTCTTATTAAATTATTTTAATTTTTAATAAATAATAAAATAAATTTATTTAATTTTCTTGAAATATTGTTGGTTTAAGGTAAGCTTTTATTATTATTTATTTAAAAAATAATTAATTAATGATATATAATAATATGATTGAATTGATCACTATATAATTTACTTTCCTTCAATCATTAGTTTTAATATTGAATATTTTTTTCAGGTTGTCATATATATTAAATTTGTAATTCAATGCTTATTATTTTAAGAACATAGTAAGATAGAAAAATAAAGAATATTATTAATTTCTTTGTTTTAACATAATTACACGTACATAATCATAGTATGAATTACTTAAAAAAGATGTTGTAAAATGCTGTTAGAAATTTGAAAATGAAACTCTAAAAAAGGATTTACTTTTTTGACTCTATTTCATAAATAATAATATAAAAAACACTTTTAAATAAAACTAAAAAATTGTAAAGAAAACAGCTTGACAAATTAGGTGTGCATACAACCCAAATGAAATAAATGAAAAAATGACTGTTATGTTCCTTTTAGCCTTTTCCTTTTCGAAAAAGTTAAAGAGATTAGAAATTATTCTTAACATTATTTTGTAAAATGAGAAATTTATTTTATTGATTAAGCGGGAAGGGAAGGGTGGGATGGCCCATATTAGATTGAAAGACTTTCCCACAAGGTAGCGGGAGGATATCATATATTGGATTTATTTTTTGTTTTTATAATTTTTAATATTTAATAATAATTTATAATAATATAAAATATTAAAATATTTTTTAATTTTAAAATTTATTAAAATAATATTTTATCATTTAAAAAATTGTATAATATCTTTTATAATTTTCATTCATTTAAATAAAGAAAGAAAATATTATTATTTCTTATATATTATTTTTAGCTATTTATATAACATATTTTTATTTTAATTTAATTTTTATTTATTTATTTATTTCATCTTTCATCCAAAATTCAAACGACGTATTAATTTTAATTTTAACCATAAATTTCTTTTAGCAATAATTATAACAAATCATTTTAAAAGAGAAAAATTATAAAATGAGATTTTTTTTTTGTTAAAAATACTATTTAATCACATACGAACAATTATGATTACTTACTAAATAATTATTAATAATTAAATTAATATTGACCTACCTAAAAGGAGGACTTTATTTGTCCCATCTCATGGCCAGTCCTGAATATACTCAATCCTATATATATGATACTTCATAATTTACTATGTTTTTAATCCCATAACCTGATAAGGATACAAAACAGTTACAAACTTAAGTAAATTAAGTAAGCCAAAAACGTAAAATTTTAAATTTTAAATTTAATTTTTGGTAATGAAATAATAATTCTATTAAGGTGATATTTGGTACGAAGAATGTTTTATTTTTAATTAAATTACTTTTGTGATAATAAGATTTTAAAAAAATTATTATAAAAAAATTTATAAAATATATTTTATTATTATTGTTATAATGTAAAAAATGTTAAAATTCAAATTTAAGAACTCTCATGTAAAATTATTTTAATATTTAATCTTTTATCATTAAATTAATTTTAATTGCTTAGTTTAGTAACTTTATATTTAATTATTTCAATAAAATCTTATTAATTTCTACATATAAATATAAAAAAAATTCGTTTATTTATAAACTAATATTTTTAAAAATATTCCCTATATCAAACATCACTTAAAAGAAGATTATCTTTAAACTATTAAGATTTATTTAATAATAAAAATTTGAATATTTTTTATAATATATATATATATATTATACAATAGAAAATCTTTACAAAGGGAGAAACAATGTTCCTAATTTCTGTTAAAGTGATATTCATATTTAATGTTTATAAATGGCAAACAAGACTACGTAAAGTTGTTCTTTATAAAGGGTACATGTAAAAAACTAAAAAAAACAAATCATATCTTTTACCCTTTACTTTTTTCTACTTTTTTAAAAAGGCACATTAAAAAATAATTATCAAACCTATCCAAACAAAAAGACGATAATTTATGTAATGTTCTAAATTTAAATTGGACTTGAAAGATAGGACATTCTCATTTAAAATGAATTTTCAGAACTTTACTCACTTACCTTTTATATATATATATATATATATATATATATGATTTACAAAGTGAAAATATATATCCAGAAAAAAATGGTGCTGACAAAGTGAAAACAAGTATTCCAATTCTTGTTGAGATAATCACAATTAATGTTTGATCATAATTAAAATCAATATTATTTTCTAAAACATATATTTCATTTTAGAAGAGTTAGATTCCAAAAAATTTCAATACCACATCTTACCAGCAATGGGTTAATATTAGATTTCGCAACTTTTTTAATTCTATTTTTGAAAATTAAACACATTTTCTTCTTTTTTTTTTTAATGATGACTATGAACTTTTTTATATGAATAAGATGTTCATATTTTTTTCAAAAAAAAAAAAATCTACGTGACTCGGTGTCCTTTCATTGGTTTACATCATTTATCTTTTTGAAAAATTTAAAGGAAAGATTCGCTTCTAATTTATTTCTTTGGCGGTTTGATATTTTAATTTATAACAATTAGTTTACTGAGAAAACTTTTTATTTTTTTCAAGACAGTCGCAATGGCAAATGACTGTGATTGATAAACCAATGTAAGTATAACATACAAACGCAGTCGACAATTTTATTTTATTTTTATCGGCCAAAGAAATTTTACTAATATGAGTACAAGCTGCAATCTTAATTATATTGAAACATTGGAAAATATTATAATAAACTGAAACACCATCTTTAACAAATAATTATATTTCTTACGCATCTTAATTAAGATTTAATTTATAATGTGTATGGAAAAAATTACTTGTTGAATATTTATATTTATCTTAAAATAAATAATTTCTACCTCTCAAGGAAAGAAATTTTTAATATATATTAACTTTAACCTTTTTTATCATATTAAAATCTCATATAAATTATCATAATTTATTGTTACTAGATCAGTTTTTCATAAATTTTAACTTTTCTTTTATAAATAATTTTAAATATTTAAAATAATAATTTTTATTATAAAAAAATATTACATCTAAACTATAATAAAAAAATGATTAAAATGAACTTAATTTTTTTTACCGTTCAACTAAAATTAGTGCCAAAGGAGTAATGCTCCTCGATTCCCTTGGGGACATCAATCTTATATTAAAAATTATATATGTAGCTTTTTATTAATAAAATATAATATTTATTATTAAAAAATAAAGTTTATTATTTTTTTAATTTAATTTATAAATTTTATGTAAATTTTAAAATATCCTTGCAATATACATACGAACAATATAATAATTTTAATAATATGTATATCTGTGTCATCTTAAGTTCAATTTCAACTTTGTTACTTTTTCATTTTAGTATGAATTTGGGATGACAACTTGATCCGATCCGAATTTCAACTTTGTTACTTTCTCATTTTAGTATGAATTAGGGATGACAACTTGATCCGATTCGAGATGTCAGGGATGGAGGCGGAAATGGAGATGAGTACGAGGTGTCGGGGATGGAGAATGTGAAACCCGCCCCAACCCACCTGTTGCCATGTCTAAATATGGATGGAAGCAAATATTACATCATAAAATTTGCCATAACTTGTTTTATCTCCCTTAACAACCAAAATAATTTTCATATGATTTAAACGTATAAAATTAGATAAATAAAAATATAACACATCTTTTACATAATTAATTATACAATTTAAAGAACTAAATTTAAATTATTTTTAATCAATTTTAAATCAAGTGTCATCTGTCTAATTATTGCAATGTTTGCCAATAAAAAACGAATGCAATATTTATTTCTAGTTATTTGATAATTATCTTAATTTATTACTCAATCGTAATTTAACTTTATATAATAAAATAGAAATTTTATTTTTGAGAATAAGATAATATTTTTATATAATTTTTTTTTCATTAAATTAATAAAATTATTGGATAAATTATTTGAAGGATAAAAGATTAATTAAAAATTAAGAAGATAAGTAGAAATTGAAAAACCAACTAGATATTGAAAAATTGAAAAATTGTTAATTAAAGGAAAAAGTTTGATAAAACTAATTGTTAATAATGATATAATAAAAAATAAGAATATTATTTTATTATAGTTTAAATATTATAATTTTTATTAATTAAAAATTGTAATATGTTAATATTTAAATTAAATTATTATATTAAAATAAAAATAATATTTTTCAATTTATTCTTAGGTATATATTTATATTAAAAACTTATAAATAAATTTATGATGATTTTAATTATCATATATTATAAAAATAAATTTTGATAATTTATTTATTTTATTATCTATGTATACTTTTTAACAAATATTTATTGTTTAAAATTAAAAATATATTTTTAAATTTAATAAATAAATTTAAATAATATAATAAAATATGTTTTATTTTATCTTAAAAATTGTATAAACAAAAATAAAATATTATATTATCAATAATTTAAATAAAATATTTAATAATTAAATTAAATATTATAAAATTAAATAATAATAAATAATTATCTGATATATTAAAAATAAAAGTAAAATAATAATATTAAGTTAGTAGTTGAAATTTTTAAATATAAAAAATATTAACGTTAAAAAATATTAAAATTTATTAAAATAAGTATGGTACTAAATAGAATTAAAATTTTCCTAAAAATATTAGTTATTTCATCATTCGTTTCATTTAATTAAAATATATTATTAAAGATATTCATGAAAATTTTATTTTATTAAAATTTTATGTTCTTTAATATATATTTTTTATTTTTTAAAATATAATCAGTTAAAATATTTTATATTATTAATTAATTAAAATTTATTTTAAATATAATTTTAAAATAATTATTATAAAGTTAATAGTTTTTAATTATATAAAAATATATTACTAAAAAATTATTATTTCGAACAAGTTAATATTAAATTAATTATTATTAGTAATTTTTTAACTAAAATTAAATTATTAGTAAAAATATTATGAATTAATGTTGATAGTACTCGATTTTATACTAATAAATTAATAAAAATATTAATAATTATTAGTGATATATCAAATACTAATATAATATATTATTCAGCACAAGAAGTTATTAGTTATGTTAATAATTTAATTTTTGTTATACAAAATTATAAAAATAAAGATTATCCTAATATTTATTTTTTAATAAAAATAAGTTTTTAATGTATAGTTAGATGATGGTAAATAAATTTTTTTGTACTATCAGTGTATTTATTTAATCTTGACTTGCTTTTCTTTTGTTTCTTAATTATCGGTACAAATAAAATCTACTCGGACAATTAATGAATTTTCTTAATCAATTCCCTTCTTATGTTTCGTTTTTGTTTCTTTTTCTATCATTCCCTGCTCATGCGTCTGTTCTCCACTATCTGCTCAATTAAATATTTAAATTTTCATAACTATGATTTAGCATATATTAGTAATATTTGTATGGTTTTATGGTTACATACTTTCAAGTACTCAATGTTTATACATTGAATTAAAATGCATTCTTATAAAACTAAGAATATTTTACGTACAGTTTTATTTCTTTTAAAATGATATATGTTATTCATAAATTCTATTTTTTTAACTTAAAATTCAGATTGTATTAAACAAATTTTAAAAATTTTATTTATAATAATTTAATATCAAATTAGCTCTTATTAATATAAGGATTTTAACAAAAATAAAATTTTAATATAAAACTATATATACTAATATTTAAGATGTCTCATGCTAAAAAATAATTTTATTAATATAAAATATTAATATATACTATTCATACAATAAGTATAAATATAATATATTATTTGTTAATATAAATTTTTAAAATTTATACTAACAATTAAATTAACAAAATTTATACTAATAAAGATTATCTAAATATTTGACAGATTTTTATGTGTTAGTTAATTTTGTTAGTGATTGTATATATTATTTACAATTTGAAAATTTATTTTAACTTACAAATTTAATTTTTTAGATTAATATACATTTTGAATAATTTAAACATTACAAAAATATTTAAAATTTATTTATCCATTACGTGACACATTGAATAGTATAAATTATGATAACAACTGTTGTGATATGATGTAAATAGTGACAGTAAATAGTTTTGGAATGTGCCAATGCAATCAAAGGAAAAACAAAAAACAAAAAACAAAACGGAGATTTGGATGAAACTCTATCTAATGATGGCAAACTCTCCAATCCATTAGCGGATAATCCTGTCCTTCAACTAGTTCTGTTACAATGATAATTTTAAAAAATATAATGATTTGAATGATTGGTTGTAACAGTGGAGGATTTGCATCCTTCCATGGATATAAAGCACCGAGAAACTCGAACCACCAGTTCTTATTCCACTTTAGTTCGCTGATTCAACTACAACAATTTAAGTCAGAGGGAATCCATAGATGCAAAGTTGACAGGGTATATATATCCGAAAAATTATTATTATTCATATAAATAATATTTATATTTAAATATATTTTATTTTTTATATTTTTTTATTATATCATATATTATTTTTAATTTTTAATTTCTTTATAATTTTTACCTCTCTGCACATTTTAAAATAATAGGACATAAGAGTATAAAAATATTATATACCCTAAATATTTTCGCTGTCTTATCAGCACCTATAAGGATTATATGAAATTCCTCACCGTTCACATCATCCAAATTTTCTTCTCTTAAATTTGGGAGCTGTAATATAAATCACTAAATCAGTCATCAACCTTTGAAGAACTATATAAAAATAAGACCATTTCTTTAAAAACCCATATAAGGAATCTTTCTTCTTTTTCCGTCTAGTCAACAGTGGAACGAATATGCAAACACTAGTTGTATATTGCAACACCCATATTAGGCTTTATTATAACTGGACTTAGCCATCTTTGGTTCAGCCCGAAGAGGAATGTTAATTGTTAAAGTCCAATAAAAAATCTTCGGTCACATTAACTTTATTCATTAATAGGTCAATAATATTCTTCTGTGCCTCTTCCTTCCCATTAGAGTTCAACCAATTGATTTATTCGTCTATCTATAATTCATATGCATATTCAAAGTTGCAGAATGATTAAAATTGCCCACAAATGGCAATTATTGCTTGGAATTGTTGGCACCGATAAATTGAAACCACAAATTCGAAAGCTAAATGTTATTGAACCGATCAACTAGAGTCGCATAGGCTAGGCCACTGAAACACATGATTAGGGTCTATTTTTGTCAGGACCTTTATAAAATTTTAATTATATATGCATTGAAAATTTAAAAAGTTAATTTCAGTTTTAAAATAAATATTTTTAAAAATTGTAAATATAAAGATCAAATTACCACTTCAAATATTAAACTAAAATAAATAAATTTACTTTCAATTTACATAACATTATTAATTGTTTATAGAATTGTAACTTCAATGGAAAGAAAATTTTCAAAATCAAAACTAATAAAAATGTATTTGCATTTAAATATATCTAAAAAAGATCAATTTACCTATTTTGTTAATTGAAGATAATTTAATTTCAGAGCTTTGTAATACAATTTGATAACTAATTTTACATCATAAAAAAAAATTTAAATTCTATATTCTATACTGTTAAAAGGCTCTAATCAATGTACGAATAATAATTAAGCCTAGCGGAAGGAGCTAGTTTCCTACAAAGTAACGAATAATTATTCAAAACCTTGCAATAGCATTTCTAATCAAGAATATTGTGGGAAAGCAAAAAAGGCCCTGTATAATTGTTGCCTTCCTCAAATAATTAAAAATATAATATATGATATGATTAAAAAGAGATATAAAAATTAAATACTGTTAAAATATACTTTTATCATTTCTCTATTAGACACCCAATAATAATAAAAAATTATTATGATTTTGAACAGCAGACCAATAAAAAGTGTTACTATTAAAAAAATAAACAACCAAACACATTAAAAGATGAGATCAAGAGTTTTATATACTAAGGAAATATTGATAATTTTAAAATTATAAAAATAAAAAATTTTAAATTCTATCACATATAATTCCTAAATTAGGAAAGAAAATAATAAGAAAGGAGACTTTGTATTTGGATGGAACGGAATAAAATCCATTCCACCAAATATTATTCCATTATATTGGTATTTTGTAAGTCAAACAATGAAGCTTCTTAAATGTTGCTTTATTCCACTTTACTTCAGTATTAACATCAATCTAAATATAACCTGATTGTTTAGATTGAATATTTAGGATGTAAACTTTACAAAAATAAACATTAATAGACTGTAAGTAGATCAACATATCAAAAGAAATGGACTATTATCTGATATTAATTATAACTAAATTAACAAGGCCTAACTTGTTAACTTAACCCAAAAGTTACTTGTAAACATAGGGAATCTTATCAAAGTTTTCACTAGAATCTTAACAAACATTTTCATTATTGGATTCATGTTGATTATGAGCCATTGCTTTGGCATCTCGCAAATGTGGGGAGGAAAAACTGGCTCTTGTTGAAGAAAGTCAAGTATAGGTTCAAATATAATAAATTTAGTTAGAATGACATAAAAAGCATAACATTCCAAAAACACCCGAACATATAATTGAATCCAATTTTGGTATCTCGCTATATATGAGCCAACCACTAATTTTATATAAAAGTTGTTCATTATATGCATGTTTTTTATCTATGAAGGTTATCTCCTTAATAAAAGTTAAATTTATATTTGATAAAAATAAGCTCAAATATATCAATATACAAATTTAGTTGATTAATAATTTGCAAGTATTTTTATAAATATTTTAAAATTTTAAAATACATTCTGATTGAAATAAGTTTTTAGAACTTAACTCATTTAACTTTTATATTATATTATATATATACTAAAAAATATACTTTTTAATAATATTTTTAAATAATAAATAATGACAGTTTTAATTTCTATAAATTTTTATAAATTTTTATTTATCAAAAATTATTTGTTGAAAAATAATTTAACAAATATGATATAATTAATCACTTAACTTTTATATTATATTATATTATATTTTATTATATATATATACTAAAAAATATACTTTTAGTAACATTTTAAAATAATGAACAATGACATTTTTAATTTTTATAAATTTTTATTTATAAAAATTATTCATCAAAATTTAATATATTTTTATATAGATTTATATAATCGTCATAAAATATTTATAAATTTTTTTAATGATATATATTCAAAATTTACAAAACAATAAGTAAAATCTGCTATCAAGAGATATATTAAATATATATTTTTTTTTAATACATTATTAAATGTTAGGACTTAGGAGATTAATAAGATCTTGTAAAAAAATGCATTACTACTGTTTCATATACGAGGACGGAGACAATTAGAAAAAAAAATTAATTTAGTATAATCATAATGTCTTTAGATTAAACAAGTTAAACTCGCAAACACATTAATAAAATGTTTTACAAATATTGTATAAAAATGTAATCTTCCCAATATTTATAAGATGTTACCACAACTATATGTTTTAAGTTTATTAGTCGATGTATATTTCATTCACGTAAAACTTTTCGTTTTAAAAAAAAAAATTGTAATTTCAAATCTTATTTTAAAGTGGACTTTGATCTTGGAGTACTAATGAAATTTGAAGGTCATATTAAATCTCAACTAATTAAAGTTGAACGCATTTAGTTAAGGTGACAACTTTGATTGTATTTTTTTAATGATAAAAATTAGATTTAAGATTTTATTTTAAAAAAAATAAGTTGTTCATCTTTTTAATTGATAGGCGTTAATACATTTTTAAAGTGGAGCATTAAAAGAAAAATAATTTCTTGAATTTTGTCTTGAAATTAAGAAACCTACAAATATTGGAGATAAGATAGCTAGTACACCCATCATAGGTCATAATTCCATTGGATAATATTGTCAGCTAGGTCTTTCATACTCCAAATTGATGGGACGAAGTGTTGAATTTATCATGTACATATAAAATATTAAAAAAAAACTATCATAAAAAATCACACACAAAAAAAATACAAATAAAACCATTACATGATCTATGAAAAAAATAAAAAATATTTTTATTTTGACAAAAAATTAAAAAATAATAATTTAAACATTTTATTTTTTATAAAATTATATTTTTATTTTGTCTTTCTAAAATTCAAAATAGATTATTTATTTAATTCTTATTATTAACCTAATATTAAAATATTAAATTTAATTCACTTACAAGAATTAGTTGAAAAGAGAGAAAAGAATCGTCACAAGCTTTATAATATATATTCCAACTATTATTAACTAATTTAAAATATTTTAATACATTAACTTTACGTTTAAAGTAAACATTTAGTTTATAAATTTATAAGATTAAATATTTATGAATAATTTCATATTAAAATTAAATAAATTTTAATATCATATTAAAAAATTAATTTAATTTACTCTAAAAAATTACCACAAATTTTATAAAATATAATCTAACTCTTTTCGTGATCAATGCAAAATATCTTACCACCCCTGGCTGTGTTCAATGTTGACAAGACAAACAAAGAAGAACGTTAGTTGTGCCATATGCCAAAGGGAGAATCGTATTGCTATGCGGCATGTTTTTAAATTTCTTTTACAAAAATTTAAAATAAATTATGCTATATTTTTATGATAGATGGAGAGAAAACTTTCTCTATTTTTATGGTACGGTTAGATGAAAAGTAAAATATGAAAAAAAAAAATATATATATATATAAATATATTATTTGAATAAATAAAAATAAAATAAAAGAGTGCATTGCTTGTATACCAAAGAGAAAGGAATGATGGGGAAGACAGAATTTTTAATGTGAATAATAAAAAAGAGTAGTTAAAAATATTTTCTTTAATATTACGTTATTGCAACCGTGTTTTCAATGTTTCCATGAAAACATTAAAAATGCAGATTTTTTTTATTTCCAATATTTGGGCCTGAAACATTTTCTTTGAAAATGTTTTCAAAAATCTAACCAGTCATATTTTTTACTATGTTTTACAGTTTCATTGAAAATGAAAAAAAAAAATAGACAAACCAAATAATAACTAAGTAGGTTTATATATTTTTTGAAAGAAGAAAAATAGAAAAAAATTTATTTAGTTAAATGAAAAGATAAAAAATAATTAATGTAATATCCTTTTTATCCTTATAAATTTAGAAACATCTCAACTTGAGTCTCACTCTAGACTTGAGAGAAAAATAGATTGATAAATTCGAAAAGAACAAAATATTTCATCAAAATTCATATTTTTCTTTTCAACAAAATTTTACATTGCAGCACAATTTAAAAATTATGACATAAAAAATTTCACTCTTTCTTTCACAATTATGCTTGAACTTCTCCCACGAAAATATAACCAATTAATTAAGCTTCTTTGTAACACCTAAGGAAAATGTTCAATTAGTGAACTATTAACTATATTGAAAGAGGAAAGGGGAATCATATATAGGAGATAGGGAAGGTGCATTGGTACACGGTGGCTCGATAAGGATAAATGAAACAAAAATGCAAGCAAAGAAAAGAAATGTATCCAGCAGACTGATGAAACATGAATAATGTAATGGAAGATTGCCCAAGGATTAAAACCTGAATACCAAATATATTTTAGTCTCTTCCAATTTCAATGTGTTTGGTGGCATGGTGTGTCCTTCTAAATCAATTCTAATAAATAGAAGTTACAAAACATAGCTTTTGCTCTACGATGCTTTGGATTTTGTTCTTACCATGGAACAGACTCTATGTTATCTGGTAATATGTGTAATTTATCACAAGTAATGGTCGTGCCATGCTTAATGTTGAGCATGCTGGCTAGTGCAGTGGTTTATATATATTTTTCGGCACAACAGGTTAATGGTTTTTTCTGGTTCAAGTGGGTTAGTGGTTCCTTATTTATATTAAGTTTGCCTGATTCAATGGACCAGATCCTGTTCGCTACATGATCCATCGGGTTAATACGTATTAACATGGGCAAGTTGTCTTTGTGACAATCGAGTTTAGGTTTAGTTTTTAAAATAATGAACAACATAAAAGTGGTTTTGGGCTTTAGTAATCATTCATCTGTCTAATAAAAATGAAGAGGAAGTAAAACAAAGAAAGGTGAGACGGATTGGTAATAGTTTTACATTAATGTTTTAACATGTGCAATGCAAGGTTAAATGTTTTTTAAATCATCAACTAATTGAAAATATTATCTAACACAATAATACTACATAATTTACTAAACTTAATCTTGAATAGTAAAAATAATTCATAAATAGGTAATAAAATATTCTAATATCAACACTATTTACATTATAATATTTTAAATATCAATAATTTAATTTTAATATATACAAAAGTTTTCTACTATCAATCAATAAATTATTATAAATATAATTTTTAAAATAATTAATACAGAAGTCAATAATTTTCAATTATATCAATATATAATTGAATAATAGAATAAAAATTACATAGATACTATTCCCTATATTATTAAAAAAAAACTTCAATACATTAATACATATTAATACATAATAAATTTATCCAGATATTTAACAAATGTCAATCTTTTTGTGATTTTTTCTATCTATTTTGCTTTTATTTTTCTATTTACATTAAAACATTACCCTACTTTGTTGATTCCTTTTTTATACATTGGAAAAAGAGTACATATCTCCCATAAATTTTAACCCGTTTGTAGATAGATACTTTTGATTCATCTTAATAGATCCTTAAATTACGGGTGTTATTTAAATAATTTTTTTAATTAATTATTAAAATTTTTTATTGTATCATATATTATTAAATTTTTTATTATTAAAAATAAAAATAAATAAATTTATTTGACAAAAATATACCGTTTAATTTGTTTAATAAATAGATAAATTTAAATTTGTTAAAAAAGATTTAGATAAATAAGTTAAACTTAAACTTATTAAAAAATTTGTTTAACCTACTTAAAAGCTTATTTATCTTTATATATTTATATTTATTATATTTATTTTAATATATTATATTTATATAATATTAATATATTTATATATTTTGTTAAAAATTAAAATTTTAAACATTTATTTTTAAACAAAAATAATTTTATATTTATAATTTTTTTTAATATAGTTACGTATGTTAATTTATTTTTAAAATAAATATATTATATAATTTTTGTATATGTCATTGTACTTGTATATATTTAGTGTTTAATATATATGTTCTAAAATTATATAGTTAAGTTTACAAACCTTTTATCTTATTATTTAAAAATTTAAAATTTTTTAATTAATCATTTAGGTAGACTTTAAACCTAATTATTAAACTTTTTTATATCATAAGTTTGTAAGTTTTTAATTAAATTTATAAATTTTATAAACTTTAAACAAACCAGATCTTAGCATTAAAACAACATATAATAAATAACATGAATTCAGATATCAAAATTTTTAAAAAAATTTAAATAAATTAAACTTAAACATTCAAAATTTAACTTATCTTAATTAATTTTCATCTCTTTTTATCACGGACATAAATATATTTTTTTATTAAAATTAATGATGAACAGTTATATGATTTTTAAATAATTTATTTGTAAATTTTTTTAATAATTCCTTTTTTAGTTGTTGTTAACTTTTATAATTGAACATTATTATCTATAGTTCTATAGATGGGTCCATCAATTCTCTTCCAATAACATGGTTTTAGGGCTCATCCTTCTTGACCGAAGTCAAAAAAAAGACATCCTTTTTTGAAACCGACAAATTTTTGTTTAATAAAAAAAAATTCTCATAGTTGGTGAATAATATAATTTTATTTTTTCCTTTCCAATTTCACTTGAGAATCATGGTCTGTCTCTAAACAGGTTAATCATTGCCACTTTATGACCTGTAAATTTTAGTCACTAGCTACAAGATTAAATACATTATAATATTTGTTTCTATTTAATATGAATTTTCTATATGAAAAGAGACATATTAAAAAAATCATGGGAAAAAACATTTTAGAAAATTTAATGTTAATAAGATATTAGTTTTATATTAATATATAATTTTTTATTTCTAAAATTGATTCATAAATTTGAATGTCAATCATCTTCGGCCTAAGTATTGTAACAACAATTGTTAAAACGATAGGAAATAATTATAAATTCTATGTTTTCAATGGTTCGTAAAATGTTTGGAATAAGTATTTAAATAAATAAAAATAATTAAACATATAAAAGTAATTGAGTATAAAATATTTTTATCAAGTGGAAATTGTTAATGCCGGCACTGATTGGTGATGGAAAATGCCGTCTCTAATCAATGAACGAAACATTGTATTACAATTTTTTTCAAAATATTTTATATATGTGCGCACCCTATTTATATTTTTTATCCGATCTTGTGTAGCCAAACCATCTGAGGTTCTTATTTTTTTTAATATTTGAGAGAAGACATTGAATTCGATGGAGAACCACTTTCGCTGTTTCATGCGCTGCACAATTCTTTCAAAATGGCATGGGCTACCGCTAACAAAGCAGAAACAAAAATGTATGCAACCAATTTAAACCACCTGAGACGAGTGGCCGACTTGATACATCTTCCGGAGTCAAAGACTACAACAGCTACCAGAGAAGGAAATCCTTTGGAATATTTGTTTTCTTCTCGTAGTTGAGTTTTCAACTAACGGTAATGATTATTGTACATGTAAATATCATCATCCATTCATCTTAGATAATACTTTTTAAAATAAATTTAACCACTTACAGTTATATATAAATAGATATATGTTACTATTTATATATATAAAAAAAGTTTTTACGTTAGAATTAAAATGGAATGCCACCTTTCTTTACTTCACATGAACAAACTGATTCATGACTAAACAGGGTTAGGCCCAAGATTGAGTAGGATACTTTAATTCCTGAAATTTAAAACTCATTTATTCCATGATTTTATAAAAAAATTATTTTAATATTTTAATATTATTTTTTATTGTCATTTTAGATTAGAAACTAAAATAAATATTTTTTTACAAAATGAAGAACTAAAAAATATTTTTTAATATTTTAAGTACTTAAATGTATAATCTATATAATTTTAAGAACCAATATGAAGATTTACACGGAGAAAACGCCAATGCAGCTTAAAGTATGGCCCAAAAAAGGACAATTTCATTTGGAAGAAAGCAAATCCACGTTCTAACCATTGCTGCTAGATTTTTTGTTTTGTATAATATAAAAAGTAAGTATGGCCCAAAAAAGGACAATTTCACTTGGAAGAAAGTAAATCCACATTCTAACCATTACTGCTGGATTTTTTGTTTTGTATAATGTAAAAAGTAATTGAAATAGTCTAATATAAAATTATTTTAATCTCTTATCTTTTATTATTAGATGAATTTTAGTAGTTTGCAAGAATTTAATCCGATAGAATAATTTTATTGGATGAACATGATTTAAAATTTGAATTTTTTCTATTCACATCCTTTCCTTTTATTTATTTAAAATTTATCCTTTCGCACAGGAATAATTTTTTAAAATTTTAATTTTCACAAATATTTTTCTACATCTTTAAAAGTGTATTTTTATATTTCTAAAAGTTAAATTTTGGAAGCATTACACTTTCGGAAATCAATTTCTACAAGGAGTGAAGTGATAAATTTGTTTATGATTACTTTATGCAAACGAGTTCCTAACTTAAAGAAACTTAAAAAAAAAAATTTAACTTTTTACTTTCATTCAAATTCATCCTTCCACTAATTATATGTTAAGTAGTTACTGATGTGGAATGTTGTGTCACATGAATGACCTTGTTGGATCCAAAATGACATCAATTTCGGGAATATATCATGAAATTCCTTACTTAGACCTAAAAAAATATCATTTTTATGTGAAAATAGGTTTGGATATTTAATTATTCAATACAATGTTGTTTTGATTATCTTCATCATTCATCTTTTTCATCCTTTTGGGTTAGTCAGTAATAGTTAATTAAATTTGATTAAACAACAGTCTTATTAGAAGGAAAATTATAATTTATTTGTGTGAAATATTAACTCTTTACTTGCTTGAAGGTAAGGTATTACAATGATAATTTTCAATCTATTGTAGCTAAATTAAATTTTAGGACTAATTTTCAATTTTAAGTAATGTATACATTGTAATTGGAAATTTCTCCTACAATTTCCTAAAATTTAAAGATCAAGACATTGCAATAGAAATTTTCAGTTTCTAATAGCTAAATTAAATTGTAGTATTAACTTTTAATTTAAGATAATGTATACATCACAATTAAAAATTGCTGCTACAATTATATAGTGTTTGCAGGTCACTCAATGAGTTTGAAGGTATTTTTTTTGAAAGATTACTATAAAGAACAACTACTATCAGCAGTTTAAACAAGATAATAATAAAATTTTATCTTAGATGCACAAAAGGTACTGTGAGAATGAATTTGAAGATGATAAATTTATTTTCCTTTTAGAATTTTAACATACTTTTATAAAAGATCATATCTGGTGCACAGATTTTATACGTGACACAAATAACATAATTTTTCAAATTAATGAAAGTATAAAAAGTTGAAAAACTTACTATAAGAATATACTAAATTAACTACTCCAAATGAATTCAGTAGGAATAAATAATCATTAATTGTAGAATGCTTAGATATGTGGTTAAAATATAAAAGTTGAACCATAAATTATCACACGTAAAAAAATTAACGGCATCTTATTGAATAATAAGTTACCTAAATTTATTTTCACATTTAATCAACATTATTTTGATTCTAAACAAAACTTACATAACATGTTACATATTTTGGATTCAATGATTATTTTGGATTCAATGAAACATCATGACACTTAACATTACATATTAGTAATCACTTGACAAAAAATGGATAGAAGAATAAATTTAAAGTACAAAGTAATAAATTTTAAAAAAATAATTCTTTTAAATAAAAAATTGATTTTCAAAAAAAAATAAATTAAGAATGAATTAACCCATTTATTTTTTCTAAAAGTATATTTTTACATTTCTAAAGCTAAATTTCAAAAGTATAAACCCTAAAAATATACTTCCAAAACGATTCCTTCTCGTGGGAAGTTTCCGAAGTCAAAAAATTAAAGGAGATGCAGAAGCACTTTAGCTTCGCAAGATTGCAGAAAAGTAATACCCTAAAATTCGGGAGAACCAATGTTTTACTACTATAGAGGATGTTACTGTGATGGTTGTTTTGGGCTTTTGCTCCAACCAAAACCAGGATAGTACCAGTATGTGCGTACATCTACGCAAGGATTTTCATTCAATATGAGGCATCCCTCCTTCAATTCAGATTTTCCAAACAATATAAAAAAGCCGATCCCTCGCATCAAAGATGAAAAAACTAGGCAATCAATGTAAGGGCACCAGTGAACTTGGGTTATCTCTTGTACATTTCAGCTCTAGTATCTACTTTCAACTATTTCAGCTCTAGCATCTACTTTCAACTATTCAGTTTTTTCAACTGTTAGATCGAACATTCATAATAAATTTAATATTCATAATAAAACAGAAAAGAAAAGGATAGGTTGTGACAAGACACCGGAGACTAAATGTACAGAAGACTCCATTTCCAGCACCTGGTAACCATTATTATAGACTAATCTCGTTGGATAATGATGGTTTCTATTTTAATTACCTAAATCTCACTAGTTGTAATTCAATAGTTGAATATTTCCAATATGCCAACAAAAGATACAAAATCAATATTTTTGGGTAATTCTGATTGAATGATTCATATAAGCGATCAAGAAACACTGTATATTTCGAAGTTAAATTCTGATTGAACTTTTGATATGGTCATTTATTGTCTTTCTTTTTTATTAAACAATGATCATGAAAGACAAGGTTCCACCAGACAGATTTCCCTTCAGGCAAATCCCAAGAACTAACTCGTACTCCTAGAAGCAATATATAGAGATCTATACAACAAAGCAATGAGAGGCAGTAACCGCTACCATCCAAAAGTGGTAGCTAGAAATGCGTGGGCAAATTAATGAGGTAATTTTCCGTATGTGGCGATTAATCACTAGCGACAAGTACAGAGCAAAAATAATGGATAACGTGTAAGTATTAATTTCACGCAAGTCCACTAACAGTTTGAAACTTTGAATAACCAAAGCAAATCCAACAAAACAGAGTATAGAAAACATGGAAAAACAAACAGCTATGAAAAAAGCAAGTCCATCCTCCAGTTTTTAGAGGCGGAGAAGGGGTGTTTAAAACTTAAGATGACAATTCGATAGGAAATAATGTAAACAGTGGCTCAAAAAGAATAGACTGGTGGTCATGCAGAAAGAAGAACCGAAAGTAAAGGCATGCAATGTAGTGGTTTTGGGGATGGACACGCTAAAATTTATGTACTGTTAATAATGAATTTTTGGTTCAAGAAAAAAAGGCATTGCAGGGGAGTGGAGTTGAAACAGAGGAATCGGTCAATATTACAAACAAACGGTATATCATAGGTATCTTTACTTTCTCAAAAAAACAATGACAAGGACAAATAGTATCACAATCAAATGCTATTCGAATGATAGAACAACCAGATCCCAACAGAAGAAAAAGGCAAAGAAAGGTAGAAGCATAAATGCCAACTTGGAAATAATAACCATCAACTTTGCTACTCGAAATAGAATTAACTTGGGAAATATCCGTAAAGCTTAATTTCATTCTCTAGTCACAAACACGAATAACTGAATCAGCAATATAAGGGACAAATGAGAATCTCAGCCCCCAATACACAGCTAATATAAACGAAAAAAGGGTAACAAAATTTAACATAATGATGATGATAATAATTACCTAATAGCAGTACAGTACAGCACATACCCAAAAACAAAACCTGCCTCATCGAACATGAAGAGTGAGAAATGTATCTAAAAATAAGATCAGTTCTGGTTCTCGTTCTTCCTTCCAGTCCCTTCCCCGTCTCTCTGTTCCAACAACCTTCCAGCCTCTTCATCAGCCTGCTGAGCCTTCTTCTGCGCCTCGGAAGCCTTGAGAGCCTGCAACTTGGAATGATTATAGTAGGCAACCCCCAAAAATGCCAACCCATAACCAATCAAATTAACAGGCGTGACCGTGTCCTTTATCACAGACCAAGAGAAAGCAATCAAGAGCCAATCCTTCACCACCCCAGCAACATTCATTGTCAAAGCCGAAGTCTTCCCAACCAGCAAAAACACAGCAAGGTTCAACGCAAAAGCACAGGCAGAATTAGTTCCAAAAATAGCAAAATCTAAATGGAAGCTTGAGTTATCCCTCAACGAAGGGTATTCCATGATAATCCAAGGGATAGACAAGAACACCAAACAACAGGGAGCAATGTAATAAAGCGAGGTAATAGGGTTCAGCGAAATCCCCTTGGAATTAAGCAAAATCTGGATCAAAACCAAACGAGTAGCCTCAAACGCAACCGCCAAAAGCTGCAAGGTGACACCCCACGCATCGAATTTGGCTTCACCGTAAGCAGCAATGCCAACACCAAGCGAAATAGAAACCATGTTCGCCATGGTTTCATTCTTGAAGACCTCCTTCTTGAACAAAACCCCAATCGAGTAAACAGCTACAGGCATAAGAGCCTTAAGCATCTGAATGAAGGAAACAGAGAGGTATATATATGCGGAATTGGAGAACCAAAGCGAAAGGGAATAGAGAGCACCGATTGGAACCACGGATTTCAGGTAGAGATCGCGAGACATGGAAACAGGTTCCACCAGCTTCAAGACGCGAACGAGAACGTACGCGAGGGAGGAACAGAAGGCCATGTGGATCATGGTGAGCGAGATCGGGTACGGCCAGTTATACATCTTCCGATCTAGAATGTACTTGTTGTACACAATCACCGTGAAGCTCAGGAAGATCCATATTGCCACGTAGGTGTAAGAGAGGATGATCTTCTTCACCACGCCGTCGGAGACCGCCATTTTCTTCTTCTACAAACCCCAACCCTAACCCTAACCCTAGCGGTGATGCTATGATTCGATTCGGTTTTTCAAGAGCGTGCAAGAGAGAGATCTGGCGGAATTTCAGGTGATCAGCATTCAATGTAATTGGATCTCCTCCAAATCTGAAACAAAGGGATGACACTGAAATTCAATACCCAACAAATAATCACAATTTTCGCTATTTTTATATTTCAGAGTTTCACTTTGAGTGGAGAGTAATCCATGGTTTAATATGCGATAATATTATGTGTCACTTTCTCACAGACTTGGGCTGTTTAACTTTTGATGGGCTTTCCTTGTCTTATATCCAACCCTAACTCCGTTTGATACGACTCGTTCGATTTAGGTGACGTTTGGTGCTGTAATTTCCATTTTTGGGGGTTTACTTGCAAAAATAATAATGTATAAACGCCACTTCTTTTTAACTTTTCTTTTTTTGTGTTTTTCTTCTAATTCAGATGCCAATGAATTGGTTTAGAAACACTAAATTTAAGAATGAATATTAATGGTAATGTTTGGATGGGAAATATTGAGAAGAAGGAATTATAGGAGTAGGAAACAAATTGGATTAATTTATTTTATATAAAAAGAAAAAAATTAATTGTTATAGATCCTGCGTAATCTTCTTATATTAAGAAAAAATTAAAAGAAAATTTTGTTTGTTAGACTTTAGTATTTTAATTATTATTTTTTAGAAAAGTTAAATAAAAGATTACAATATTAGGAAAGAATACTTTATTAATTTATATAAAATAAAAATTATATTATTAATGTATTTTTTATTCTCTTTTTATTTATTTAAATAAAAGTACAAAAAATTGTTTATTTTTTAATTTTCTTTATCTAAATAACTATTTTTATTTTTCAGAATCATCCAAATAAAATATAAAGGTGACACCGATTTTGGCATTCAAATTGGGCCTTCAAAAGAAATGTAATGTAGGCACAACAAATAGCTGTCATGGAAAGCCGGTTGATTCATCTTAATGGTAAAATCAGGTTAGCAATTGCGGTAAGCGAGTAGGGAAGAGTAGACAAATTTAACAAGTGGTATATTCAAACAGATGGCATGTCACGTGGCAGAGTTAAGTTTGAAATTTTGGAATGGAAGCATACTCCGAACTTTGGCGTGTTTGACGATTTGTTTCACATGGGATAGCTGACTTTAAGGGCTCTTGTGACCTATACGAGGACTAATAAAGTTTAAGGATTCACAACAATCACGAGCCCTTGCCCTTTGCTTAAATTGCACTCTTTAAGAGTATACCCAAACTTTACCCAAAAAAGGAGTATGCCCAAACAAAGAATTTGCTGAGAAAAGTGTAAGAAATTCATTCTTTAACATGTTTCATAGTATTTTAAAGATCTAAGAAAATTTTATAATAATTTTTTTTAAAAAAAATAAATAGATGTAATTTAAAATTTTTTCTATTTAACATAAAAAATTAAATTAAATTGTATAATATTTCAAAAAAATTATCATTTAAATGTATAAAATCTACTAATTTTAAATTATTCGATCTAAATATAAAGATATTAATTCTCACTTACAATATTCTAATAACAACCAACATTATAAATAAAATAAATACTTTTATATTATCTAAAATAACTTTATATGGATAGTTTATCAAACTGTGACTACAAGTTTGTGTCGATAAATTTTTGAAGTTATGGACAAAAACTTTCTCAAATTACAAGCTAAATTAAAAATAAGATTTCGATTACATTTAACTCAAGTTTGTATAATTTTGTTATCTATATAATCTCTCTTTATTTTTTTACACTTGATATTTTTTGTAATTAATTTTTTTACCATACAAAAAAAAAGTGAAATTTAAACTTAAAATCTTATATAAGTTATTCTAATTAAATATTAGATTGATTTTAATATTTCTGTAATCAAATTCTTAATTACAAATGTAATAAAATTATTTAAATTTAAATTTTTAACTGTAAAATCATGTATATACAATTTAAATACTTCCAAAATTATAAGTTGATATTTTCTGTACTACTATCACAATTATCTTAATCAACCTGCTCTATTGTATATTTTTTGAATTCTACTCTTGAATATAAAATACTTAGTAAATTTCAGGCAATGTTACGTTTCCTTTTTGGGTGAATACGTATTATCTCTCTTAATATTATAGTTATATTTTCACATCCAGCAATGAGAAAGATATACTTTTCTGTCTTTTCTTTTAAAGTGATATTATGATTTTATTATGGAATATTCTTTCAATCGTTTACTTATGATGGTTTATTTGTTTAAATGGAAGCAAATATAAATAAAAAAACAAAAAATATTATTTTTTCTGTTTATTTAAATTAAAATTTTAAAATAAATCCTACAGTAAAAAAATTTTCTCACCCCTTCTTGAGAATTTAGAAGGATGAGAATTTTTTAATTTAAAATTTATATTAGGTGTTTTTATATACATAAAAAATAAAAAAGTATATTAATAAAAATTATTTTTTAATTTTATTTAACTTATTTTTAATATAATAATTATTTATTATTTATTTATTTTATTTTTTAATTATCTAAAATTATATTTTTATTTATTTTTTCATATTAAAAAAGAAAATAAAATCTCAAATTTATTAATAATTAAATTTTTATTTGTATTTTTTATTTTTTAAAGATTATCTTTATTTTTTTAACTATGTTTCTATTTTAATTATTATTCACAAACAACGTTTTTTTTGGAAATCAATTAATCAAAAATTTTTTTACTAACTTTTGCATTATCTTTATAGGATGATGTTTGAGTTTTAAGTACTTTTTTATTAACTTTGATAAATGTATTTATTCAAAATAAAAAAATTTACCACAACAGTTTTTAAACTTAAAAGTTATATATATATATATATATATATATATATATATATATATATATATATAATAAGAGATCAATTTTTTTTTACAAATGATTTATATTAAAAGTTATTTTCTTTAATATTTTCTTAAAAAGTTATATTTATTAATTTAACTGCTGAATTAATATATTTTAGGATTTAATATTTACTATGTAAATTATGTTTACAATATTTAAAAAAAAAATTAAAAATTTTATATTTTTATTATATAACTTTATTTTAATGGATAATATATATTTTCTACTATATATATCAGTATGAATTTATTTAATAAAATATTAATTTTTAATTTTATAAAAAAATTATAAACATAAATTAAACAATAAAATTTATTAATTTAAATTATAAATTTTAACGGTTAAAAAAGTTGTTAAATAAAACAACTTGATCTCCTTTTTCATATACGTAAGTTATACATATTCTTTTTTAATATAATATATTGAACAACTTTTTTTTTATTATACTTAATTTATCTTTAACTTGTGATGTTTTGTATTATTTTTTATAATTTAAAAAATTTAATTTTTTTTTATTAATTATCATTAAATAATTTCAAACTCCAAATCATCATTAATTTATATATTGAATGTTTATTTTTTATTCAAGTTGAATAGTAGTTAATATTAGATTAATTATTTATGATATTTTGAGCTTAATTTATCATGGATTAATTATAATTAATAATAATAGATATGGATAAAAATATATTATAGTTAATAGGTTTTAGATGTTCACATATGATCTGTTAAAAAATTATTAAATTTAAATTTGGATATATTACATGTCATAATTTTTTTATTCAAATTTAACTTATTTTAAGATCAATTAAATATACAAATTAGCTTTAAAATATATTATATACAAAAATCAATAAATAAATATAAAATTATATATATATATATATATATATATATATATATATAATCTGAGTCAACTTAAAAACTTACAATTAAAAAATATTAATAATTATATTATATAATTAATATATTAAAATAAATACAATATATAAATATAAATATATAATATATTAAAATATATTATAAAAATTAATAATAATATTAAATAAATATTTAAATAATATTTTTTAATAATTTTAAATTTATTAAAAAATTTAAGTCAAGTTAAACTATATTTTTAATATGTTAAATTTAAATTTTTGTTAAATGGTCTAACTTATTTTTATTTATAATCATAAATAAAATAAAAATAAATAAATTTTAAAAATTTAAATCAATAGAAACAATATATGATTAAAAGGTTGATAATAAATAGAAAATTAGGTTCGTTATTTAATTAATAATTAACTTATTAAATTTAATTTGTGAATTAAATAAGTTAAATTTTAATCGAGAAATAAATGTTAAATAAACAAGTTAATTTTAAATTATATATAATTTAACTTGTTATATTCATATTATAGTTTATTGTACATATAAATTAGGTTTATATAATTAATCTTATTTTTACAAAATAAAAAAATATATAAAGCTATATTTTTTATTTAATCAATTTTTTAGTTTTAAAATTTAAAATAAAATATGAATTTTAAAAAATTCATCATACAATAACAAAATATAAATTTAAAATATTTAACACAAACTAGAATTTTTATTTATTGGTGAATAATAATAATAATAATATAAATATCTTTTTATATAAATTATAATTATACTTATATTTTTTAATTAAACATTTATTTTATCTATAAACTATTAATAAATAGATTTTAAATATCCAATATTTAAATTATTTTAACTTTTAAATTAATTTATGTAATTTAATTTAACAAATTGAACCAAAACATTTACTTAAATTAAGTTAAATCTAATTGGACTGAATTCGACTTAATTTCAATAATAAAAATTTGTAATAAAATATGCATCATAATATATTTATAATAATTCAAATCAATTTAAAATCTCTCCATATAAATTAAAGTCTTTATTATTCAACAAGAAAATTTTTAGGAATTAATATATTTTTTATTAAATCATATGACCTTTTTTACATTATTTTTTAAAATATTGTTTTTAAATAATATTTTGATTTAAATTTTAATAATTAATATATATATAAAATTTGAAAATTTTTCTCTTGTTATAAATAAAATAAATCTTTAATTATTTTAATTTCAATCAATTTCATGTTAATTTTAATTTATAAATTTTAAATTTTTACATATCAAATCAATCAAAATTTTATGCTGTTTTTAATAATTTATTTAATTTATTTTATCTTTTATTCTAAGAGATTTATCCTTTCAATTTAATATTAATTATTAAGAATATTTACTATTTTATAAATTATTTTTTGTTATAATTTTTTTGTTTGTTTCATGCAACTCTATCGTTTGTGAAGGATTCAAATATTTATGTCTGTAACTAATATTGTAATTTGTTATATTAAATTGTACATATACGTAATCTTATACAATAATATAAATCAATTCTTTATTCGTGCAGGTAAAATATATTAGACATGTTTTTTATATAATTTTTAGTAAACAAATTATTCTTAATCATTGAAATATTTTAAAATTTACCTTATAAAATGTAGCTAAAAAATACACATTACAATTCAAACACACCACTCCCTATATATTGCACGGATACATGACTAGTAAAACTAAAATTAGTGTAGCCAGTAAGGAGACGAGAGTCACCATTGATAAGTCCTCAGAGTCCAAGCTTACAAAAATGATAGTTGCATAACACACAATTATTCTCGCATGATTCATACGCAGGAAATTAACCAATGATGTAATCATCTTAATCGGCAATACATTTATATATAATCGCAGATTAAATTCATTTTTCTGTTAAACCCTTTTTTATCCGATGAAATGTATGCACATGGATTTGCCGTTGAAGAAAACCAGAGAAATCAAATTGGATTAGTGGTTTAAACTCTATTTTTTTTTATCAACGGTGACAATAATAGTGGTTGAAACTTGAGTTTGGAATTTGAACACATTTGTGACTCTTGAACCAAATCCACAGAAAGGAACGATAAACTACCACATGTTGGTGGCTAACTATGGCGCCTACACCTTACATTTACGTATCTTTTTCAGAAGTTTGGGGCCCATTTTCTAGAAATGACATTATACCCATACAGTGTCATTTATCTTCTTATCTTATGTTAACGATTGGATGGATGGAATTTTTTTTTAAAAAAATCAAACGCCTTACACTAATGTTTCGTTTGAATGTAATAAAAAATAGAAATAGAAGAATTATAAAAGACTAAAATTAGAGTGAAAATAAAACAAAAAAATAAGTTATTTTGTTAAAATAAAAAAGATAGTAAAAAAGTAATATTAATAGTATAATTTTTTATTTATATAAATTTTTTTAAAATAAATTTTAATTTTAAAAAAATTAATTTTGTTACTATAATTTTTTATTGATGTAGTATTTATTTTTTAAAATTTTAAAAAATTATTTAATAATTTAAAATAAATAAAAATAAAAAAATTAATCCCTCTTCACTTTCTTTTGAAGGAAAATAATTTTTGCAAATTTTATAAAAATTAATTTTTTCCTTTTATATAAAACGAATACACAGCAAATAGAGATAGAAAAATAAAATTTATATAAATTTTGAAAATAAATCCTTTTTTTTCTATTTTTTTTACCAAACAAAGTATAAAACAAGTTATTTTCGTTTTGTTTTTCTTGCCTATGTATGTGAGAAAATAAGAGCATTTTACTATGATTAAAGCTATGAGAAATAAAGGGAATATAAGAAGAGGTATACTAGATTGGGCTCTAAGGAAGCCCATTGTGGGTGGATCTATCAGCAAATTTTTATTTGGGTTAGGCTTGGCTTTGTAGGTTCCCGCCATATGCATTCACAAACTCAATGTTTTAAGTCCCAACAATGAAAGAGAATAAGTCTGTTCAAGTAGGCTTCATGACCAACAAAAAGAAAAAAGACAAAATAATTTTTTTTTAACATAATCATTATACATCTCAGATTTAACTTTTCTACACTTAAAAAATGTATAAAGTTTTAAGAAAGTAAAAAGATATTTATTATTAATTTTAAATTATTTTTTAAAAGTTTAACTAATTTTAAATTAGTAGTAAATTTATTCATTTTATCGTTTTGTATATAATTTGTTTAAACTTAAAAAAGAGCCAAATCTAACACATTTTACGTATTAGTATCTAATTTTAAATTTATTTCATTGTATAAATTTATCATTTATATTTATATATGATTGCATTTGGATATAGTTTTTTTTTTCAACTTCTAGCTCCAGTTATATAACTCTGTTAGTGTGATCAGTACGGTTGACACTTAAGTATTATGATAAACAGTAAAATATTAAAATTTGAATTGAATCGTCTGATTAACTAAATGCACAACTCAAACAATTTTTATGTCTTACTCGTGAATATCATCAGATATGCCTTATCCATGTGTGGGATTGCATTCTTCACTTCTTTCTACATATGCTTGTTTTTATTTTTTATTTTTGCAAGTTACTATTTAGTACATTTAACTGGACATCAAATTGTTATTACATGATATATAGCACTTCCAGAAATAACAAATTGATAACGAGTTACTGTGGAAAAAATCGATACAAATAACCATTATAACATCATTCTCTAACAAATACTCCAGCATGTTTTTATCACAAAATTTAATATAATCTTACTCTATGTTTCAATAACTTGTTTTACTTATTGATTTGTTTATCAATCTCTTTTAGATAACCGCTAATAGAACTTATTGATGTTACTAGAAAATTGTATTTATAGGCTTGGCAGATAAAAAATTCCAAATCATTGAGCAATTATGTAATGGCACAAAAATTTCGTAGCTGCAGATGCTAGTCCAATGCGAGTGAGGTGCCCTTTACCTAATGATGAGTTGAGTGGGTGTAAAAATGGTTGAGTGAGCTTGCACTCGCTGCCTATTACCGACACTTGTTTGGTTCACCGGTCATGTCTATGCATTGCTTTTGTTGGGATTCAAATCCACATCGCCACGTCCCCTCAACATTTAACTTATTCCCCTCACTTAATATAACACGTGTACTGTTATTATTTTTCATAAAAACCAAGCTTAATAATTTTTAATCATAACAATAAAAAATCGATTCTATTACAGGTTGACACCTTTCAAATTATCACATACATTTTCTTTTTTACAATTTTTAAAAAACTATCAAGTTATTTTTTTAAAAGAATTTTACATTATTTATTTATATATTGTTCAGTTTCCATGCAACGTTTAGATTAAAGTTCAACTGCATCATGTTATGTAAATGTTCATCTGCATTGCAATAACTTATATTACACTATACTAGCTCAGCTTTCTACTTATCATTTGCAACGTCAACGGTTTTTCTTCCATTGTACTCTTATGTTTTGCACTTTATGAAATTTATCTCGATCTCAAAATAACTATTGATACTTTACCAAAATGAAAATTAACTATTACTAGTGGGACGAGTTTTCAAAGTTTAAAAGATATTAAATTTTCTTAAATCACGATTTAAAATTTCACGAACGAGAAAACAAATATGCTAATGTGTTTTTTCATTGATACAGTTGAAACCATCGAATGTTGTGATTTGAGGATTCAGTAAGGAAAATTATATTTTTGCAAAAAATATTTTTATCTACGAATGAAAAAAAAATATAAAAATAAGATGAGTATAAATAAAAAATTATAAATTTTTTATAATGGGAATATATAATCTCATTCAATAATCTTAAAAAAGAAGCTACAGAGGGTAATCATAATTTTATATTATAAATTTTATTTAAAAACTAAAAATATAAAAATTACAAAATTAATGCTACTCATTCTCAAACTACAGTAACATTTCTTCTATTATTTTTTATTTATCTAGATAAAAAGTAAAAAATAATTATATATATATATATCTATTTATTTACTTTTTTTAAATATTAATTATTACTTTTATATTATTATTAATAAATAAGAAAAGGTAAAATTAAACTTTATTGTGAATGATTAAAAATAAAGAACGTTTAAAAATTAATAATATTAATTATGTTTATTTATTACAAAAACGGAAGGAGTAATAAAGACAGGTGATTTTAATAATATTAATCATAGTTTGTGGGTGACTTGATGGGATACGTGTTAAGAAAAGATAATATAAAAGTGGAAGGAAGCGAATAATAAGAAATTCAAAGGTGTGGACTTCGAGAATAGAAAATTTTGTTTGGTGCAGTAAATTGAAAGAAAGGTGGGTGAAGGAAGGAGAAGAAGAAAAAAAGAAAAGAAAGGGAAGCATAATTAATGACTTGTGAAGTGAATTAGGGATGTTGTAGAATGACAAGTACAAAAACAAAAAACATGGTCATAACTACATAACTAATATATGGTGTTAACAGTAATTAGAGCATTATGGCACCTCTCTGTGTGTTCTTGAGACAGAAACAGTAAAACCCCGACCAAGTGATCTGTAACAGTAACAATAAGAAAGGTTGGCATATGAGGGTGTGAACCTCAAAACCTGTCTCAGGGGAATTGAACATCTGTCTTTCTTCTATGGAAACCAACAACAAACAGCAGAAGAAGAAGTGGTTTGTGCCGCTGGTGTTTTCCTTACTCTTGTCGACCTTGCTCATACTGTTTTCCATTTTCGTTTCCTCCGATTCATCTTCCCTGCTGTACCTGTACCGTACACGTGGCAGAAGCGATGAGGGTCATTTCGTGGAGTCAAAGCTGAGGGTGTGTTCTACATCACCGACCAAGTCGGTTCCCAGGATCGCGTACTTGATCTCTGGGTCAATGGGTGATGGGGAAAGTTTGAAGAGGACCCTGAAGGCTCTTTACCATCCAAGAAACCAGTACGCTGTGCACTTGGACCTTGAGGCTTCTCCTAAGGAAAGATTGGACCTTGCAAACTTCGTTAGGAATGAACCTCTCTTTGCTAAATTGGGCAATGTTAGGATGGTCGTTAAGGCTAATTTGGTCACTTACAGAGGACCCACTATGGTCACTAATACCCTTCACGCTGCTTCCATTTTGTTAAAGGAAGGTGGCAAGTGGGATTGGTTCATCAATCTCAGCGCTTCTGATTACCCCTTGGTCACCCAAGATGGTACCTTTTCTCTTCCCCTCCCTCTCCACTTTGTCTGTGTCTTCATCAGTATCATTATGCTGTGTTTTTGTTGGTTTTGTGTTTTTGTGTGTGTGTGTGCGCTTTTTATGGAAATTTTGTTGATTTGTTATCTTTGAAACGAGGCCGGGCTATTATTTGTTTTCTTGGCTGTTCTCTGATTTTCTATTTTCGTGTTAATTGATTTAAATGCTGTTGTATCTTGTTCCTTGCTGGATTTTGCTCCCGGATGAATATAGAGGACTTTCTGAATTTTAAATTACCTTGATCTGGTCCCAATCTGTGTTCAAATTGTTCAATCTTGTTGCTTTGCCTATCAATGAGTTCTTTGTTTTAGTCAGCAGCCTGGTTCGTTCCTCTCTCTCTCTCTCTCTCTCTCTTGTAGTTCTGGGTGGTGGGGGAGGAGGAATACCAGGTTTCAGATAAAAGTGAAATTGCTTATAACTCCACCGGTTTCGCATTGATGTTTAAGTTTTGAAGAGTGACCACTACACCGTGCTAATGTGGTAATTTAATTTTTGATGGTTTGCTAGTTAAATCTGTTGTTAATTTGTTGGAACTTACAAGAGAATGAGAGCTGTGAACGTGAACTATGTTATCCTGTTTTCACAGTCATCCACCGAGTGCTGACACTTTTGATTTACTTACTGCATCTTTGTGCAACAGATCTACTTCATACACTGTCATCTATTCCAAGACACCTTAACTTCATTGAGCACACCAGTGATATTGGCTGGAAGGAGTATGTTGCTAATCCTTTCATCCCTTCTCTTAATTACATGGTTTACTTCGTTCCCTTCGAAAGTAACATGCAATTTTGTTAAATATCAAATGTACCTATTCTTTTCAAGTAAATTCTTAACCATTTTTTGTTTTTTCAACAGAGATCAGAGAGCCAAGCCTGTTATAATTGATCCTGCTCTTTATAGTGTCAATAAATCTGATTTATTTTGGGTGACAGAGAAAAGAAATGTTCCCACAGCATATAAGCTGTTTACAGGTACGAAACTTTGTATCCAGTGCCTCTTATTTTAACTCAATCTCTATTTTATTTTTCTCATGCCACCTTTGTTGTTCTGCTCTTTCAAATTTGTACAATGTTTAGGTAGGATGAGAAGTGTAACCCTTGAAAAAGTTTAAGATATTACAAAAACCAAAAAGAGCTGTGGAAAAAAAAAATCTGAAGTCAAACAGTCATGATGGGGTGGGGGTTATAGTGTTGTGAATCCAATTTATAAAATGAATTCAGTAGTCTGTGGCTTTGAGTATGATTACTCAGGATTACAGTACCTTTTCACTTTTCTCCAATCTTTTTTCTTTTTCTCTGTTATTTGCTTCAGTTTTCCATATCTGTCTGAACTTAATATCCCATGTCTCTGAGGTACTGATTGGTAATCCTAATACCTTTGGCAAACATTCAATCTTGAGCCTCTATTCCCTTGCACATAAATTCATCTCATTCATACAAATACAATAGGTCTAATTTACATATGCTTATTCTTTTATCCTTTTTCTTTATTTTAAGTTATTTGCTAAGAAATGCCTAAGGAGATTGGTTAATGGAACAAAAGAAGAAAGTATTATTGAAAGAGAAATAATTTATTATATTGAAAACACAAAAATTATATAACGATGAATTTTTAAAGTAATTATAAGTATTTAATAAGGTGTATGAAATGCACCTTAATCAGTGCCATTACGGACTTGCTAACAAGATCCTTCTAGATTTGTTTTGACATGAAGCCTTCTTCAGATAAACTACCGCGTGAGCTCACCTAGTTTACTTGAATCTAGAGATACAGCACCTTATTATCAATCATGTTATTTCAATAGTCATCTGTAATTGAAAGACTTAGAATGTGGAGAAAGAAATTTAATTAGAATCCAGCTCTATGCTGAGTTTTATTTTGCTACTTGATTTTGCTCAGGTTCTGCATGGATGATGCTCTCTCGCCAATTTGTTGAATACTGTTTATGGGGATGGGATAACTTGCCTAGAATAGTCTTGATGTATTATGCCAACTTTCTATCCTCCCCTGAAGGGTATTTTCACACTGTCATCTGCAATGCTGAGGAGTTCCGAAACACTACTGTGAACCATGACCTCCATTTCATATCATGGGACAACCCTCCAAAACAACATCCACACTTCCTTACAATGAATAACTACCAGAGAATGGTGGACAGCAATGCTCCTTTTGCTCGGAAATTCGGCAGGAACGAACCACTCTTGGATAAGATTGATACTGAACTATTGGGACGAAACGCCGATGGTTATGTGCCTGGCAAGTGGTTTGTCCAAGCAAATCCAAACATCACCAAACCATTTTCTGCCATAAGAAATATCACCGATCTTAAACCTGGCCCCGGGGCAGAAAGGCTTAAACGCCTTATCAATGGTTTATTATCATCAGAAGATTTTAAGACGAAGCAGTGTTCTTGACACAATGGTTTCAACACTGCTGCTATGCACATTGCTGTTTTACCATATCACCAAACAGCTACAAAGCAAACAATTGAGATGTCCAGTTGACACACGAGGTTGCTTCGAGACAAAAACAGGAAAAAGCAGAATACATAAGGCATCATTTCTTGAAAATTACACTTTACCTTCGACTTCTATTTTTACACAAATTTTAACGTGACCACACATTTGTAGTCAATATGTATCCATTGGTTCACCTGATTTATTAAATTTTAGTGAATGACATTGACAAGTCATCAATGCAATTGTTGTACTGTGTAGAATGCTTTATAGTTTATTGTAAACTAGAGATTCAATTATATAATACGTGACACGGGCTGGATGCCTGTTAGGTTGGAAGTGTGACAAACACGTGAAAACTAAATAGTACTCTCAGTCTTTTACACAAGGACCTGCTCAAGTAGCTGCTACTTATTCAATCTCTTCTTTTCTCTCTCTCTCTCTTTATATATATATATATATATAATTTTTGTTTTCATGGATGTAGGCTCTTGCAAATATGTGAAACGACAGTGCTCAAGCATATGAAATCATTTACTATTGGACCCATTGGATGTCCTCTAAATTTACCATAATGATAAAAGAATAAAGCAGCTTGCACATTTTTGTGCCTGTGCATGAGAGGGATCACCTTCAGGAAACTCATCTGCTACATTGTCCCACCTCTCATTCTTTTTCTTTACTGTTTCTAATATCCTACTTTTGGCTGTTTCCCTTCACCTTGTTATACATGTATATACATGTACTTAATCACATTTTCAAAATTCAACCTCCCCTAAAAAAGAAAAAAAAAATGTTACATGCTGAAAGTTGGATTTGGAACCTTCTTTGCACGTTTAGGATAGCCACAAGGCCCACGATGTGTTGTCCCAATGGGCTTAGTCCCATAATTCTAGAGATATTGTTGCTTCACTATTCAAGGGCAAAACCTTCTTGCTCCCATGCTCCAGCATCATTACAATGAATGTAATTAACCATTCAGCATATCCGCATTTTGAAAACATAAAGTTTTATTCAGTTTATTTTTTAAAGGTAATTTATTTTTACAATTTTTCTGTTTTCTTTTTTAAATCTAAGTGCACTAAATGATATCAATGGATTGAGGTTGGCTCGGAGATGGGATATAAATACATAATCAGTGAGTGTGATGCTCTAGAAATTGTTGAAACCGTGAAATATGATAGTTACTTTTTGAAAAATTTGATTTCGATCACATTAATTTTTGAAAGATAAAGTTTTCGTTTTTATATTTTAAAAAAGAAAAATATTAATTACTTTAATTCTTAAAAATAAATAAATTAAATTTTTTATAAAAAATGATAATTTTTATTTTTTAGAATTGATATGATTTTTAATTTTTTTTAAAGATTAAAATGATAGTTTCGTTCTATGTAACGTTGCAACTTTTAAAATAAACTTCTCAATCTTATAATATTACGGCTTCAAAAGAAATTATTGGTTATACATAAAAATGTAAAAACAATATCATAAATGTGAAAAATATTGTAAGACAATAGATTGAATTAACAGCGAGAAACTTGAGTAATTTGCATGAAAGTATATATTCAAATTGCACAAATACTACTATTTTTTTTTTTGAAAGTAATTCTCAAGTAAAAGGAAAGAATTTTATTCATATAATAATTTAGAACTGTAGTTACATTTAATTATATATATATATATATATATATATATATATGTGTGTGAGAGAAAAAAAAGTAATTATAGTTATCTATATACACTTTAATTATTCTATTTTTTTTAGAAGTAATATTTCTTTTACAAAGATTTGAGACAAAATTTCTTACAATACAAAATTTCTTATTTTTTAATTCCATGTATAAAAAAATTAAAGCTACGTAAGAAATAAAAGGTAAGTATGTGGTTAAATTTAATGTTAAAAAATAGGATTAGTTATAATTGTAATTTAGGAGTAAATATTTTCTGAATTGAGAAATATTTTATATTTTAAACTTGTATATCCATTCCATATACTTTTCATATTATTTTTAAATATAACATTTTTATAGCTTTAAAAAGAAAGTGTGGTAATGTTTTTAGAGTTTAATTTATAAGAGTCCGGAAGGTGTGGCAGATCGAAATCTGGAATTGAAATTGAAGTTCGTGGTTGAAGGCCAGTGTTCTTTTCCATGGCGAATGCCTGGAAAAGAGATAGACCCACGGGACTACTCTCCCCAAGGTCACTCTTTTTACTCTTCTCTTCCACTCTCCTTCTTTTCTTCTCCTTCGCATTCTTCACCTCTCGCCCTCCAATCCCAAATCCTTCATTCACCACCGCCTTCAACACGTGTCTCTCTTTCAATGCAATTTCCCCTTTCGATTGCGTCAAATCCCCACAGGCTCACCCGGTGATTGCAAGCATCGTCGAAGGCGTTCGTTACCCCTTTCTCTTCTCCCTGTCCGATTTTGGAACCCTACCCGACAGACCCCACAAAAACATTGTCAGGATTCTCAAAGGGAAACCTTTTAGGAAACCTGACATCTCCGTCACCATTCAGGAGGTTCTGGAAAAAGCCAAGAGTGAGGGAAGAGATGGGTTTGTTGTGGATGTTGGTGCCAATGTGGGTATGGCCTCCTTTGCTGCCTCCGCTATGGGGTTTCGGGTTTTGGCATTTGAACCTGTTTTTGAGAATTTGCAGAAGATCTGTGAAGGGATTTACTTCAATCGAGTTGCGGATTTGGTCACTGTCTTCGAGGCCGCAGCATCAGATCACCGTGGTAACATTACCGTTCACAAGGTCATATTTCTCCTTTTTTATTATTTTATTTATTTTTCATTTATCAAAATGGAGGAGATTGCAGTTGATGGTAAAAAAAGGGGAAAAAAATTACTGATTTTTTATTTTTTATAAAGTACAGGGTTGGATTGTGAAAATTAGAAGTTGAAAACCCACTTCATTGAATTTCTTTCTTGGGTGGTTTTCCATTTAGACTTGGTTCTCTTAAAGGTGAAGGTGATTCAGCTTGAAGTGCTGGTTGGACATTCAAAATTTATGGGATAATTTAATGAAAAACTTGCATTTTGATCCTACTTTGCAAGATTGACCATGGACTGCCAGTCTGCCCTACGTAAATATAATTAACCAAGATTGTTCTTGGAGTTGGTTGTAGTTTAAGTATAGGAAGCAATTCATGGTATTTCTATTCTAGTCCCTTTAGTTTATAAGTAGGGTTTAGGGTTACAGAATAAGGTAATATATAAATCAGTCGAAGCATATTTTATAGGCTTCTCTTGAAATTATTAATATGTAAATAAGGCAGATTAGCATGCATTTTGAAAGACCTGAGGTGACTATAAGATTTTGAATGACCTGATTTGCCAACTGGTTGGGTTAGATGGAAATTTAAATAAGGTCCAGGTTCTGGTAATGGACTTCCCTATTTGCCACAAAAAATACCTTTATCAACAAAACATTTGGGCAGGGAAGTTCTGGTACTTGCCGTATTTTAAACAATGAATCAATGATCCATTAAAAACTTGTTTAAAGAGCCAGCTTGTCTGCTTGGGTTGGATAGACCTGGATGAATGTCACAAGTTTCAATTCTCCTTGAGATTGCAGCTTGAAATGTGGTCACCAAAAAGTTCAATTAACAATAGTTGGTTCCTATGGCATCTTAAAAAAATGCACAAGCTGGAGTGGGCATCATGGTCTAAAAGTGTTTTGTTCATTTAAATTTAATGTTAATTATTATTGTAACAAAATTTTGTGTTACTATTGTAGATTTAAGATTGCTTTATTTTATGTAATTGATTTTTTTTAAAATTATGACTTGATATAAAAATATTCTAAATTATATTATTTTTAGTATTTTTTTATTTTCTTACTAATATTTGCGGATATCTATAAATTCATATGAAACCCATTGAATGGATACCCATGTGTGTATAGGATGGATTTTTTTTCCACTGATATGGGTAGTGGGTATCTATAATCCGTGTCTGTTGTGTTCTAGTGACATCTGCACCTTCAACTTAGAGGTGAGAGTTAGGACCTTGAGGCTAAGGCCTGGTTGTTGAGGACATGAAGAATAGAAGGGCTAGTAGATAAACTAATTTATTTACGATGCAACTTGTGTCTTTTTTTTTCTTCATGTACTGATCCATTCAACTTTTTTTTTACTTAATTTACCAGTTGGTTGGTAGGCTGGACAACAGTGCGGTTTCTGCCGCAGGTGCAAGGTTGGCATTTAAGTCCAATGAAGAAATAGCTTTTCAAGTAAAGACTGTTCCTCTTGATGAAGTGATTACGAAATCTGAGCGTGTGCTTCTGCTTAAAATAGATGTTCAGGGCTGGGAATATCATGTTCTTAAAGGAGCATTTAATTTACTCTCAAGGAAAGGAAGCCAAGCTCCTTATCTCATATACGAAGAAGATGAGCGTTTGTTACAGGCCAGTAATAGCAGCGCTAAAGAGATTCGAGACTTCCTCCATAGTGTGGGATATCATGATTGCACCCAACGTGGCACTGATGCACACTGCACCAAGAAGGATTGATCATCATTTTGGTTTTCAGTTTTGCTGGCCCTGGACGGAAAACCAAGTCATTGCTTGTTTCTGTATATCACCATGTGCCACCTCATTCTTAACACGGCCAAATTAGTTGATTACCGATGGTGATGGAAACACTGCACGGTTAATAGTGATCATGCCGAAGTTGGAAAGACGTGTTCCTACATTCGCATTACGTTCAATATATTCCGTGCTAGACTTGTTTGGATTTAGGTTTTGCTTACGAGCCTTCAATTGTAGGCGTTCGTTAAATGCACTCGGGTTTCCAATTGTATTGAGACCAATTCATAGAATATTTGTGTAGCAGACAAAATATAAAGCTTCTAATGTTTGAGATATTATAACCAAATCAAGACCTGATTTATATGGGGAACTGCATCTACGAGTACCGTCAAATTTTACATCTTCCAAATTGAAGTAAAATCCCCTGGCCAACAATTAAATGAAATTGGATGTACGAAATTTGTGTTATATGCTAACAAGACTTTGAAAATACATATCAATTCCAAGTTGATGGGCCTCTTTCAGGGGGATCCAGGATTCTATGGTTCACAAGATACCCCAATTCGCAAAACAGGTGGATTCAAGATGTATAGTGATCAAATAACGAATTCTGTGGTCACTGACGCTACAAATACAAATTATCTGTTAAATAACACGTCATACATTACGCAAGGGCCAAATAACTTGTGGCACATGAGGAGAAATTCAGTACAGCTTCTCTACTTCTCTCACCAAATTTTCCATAGACCTACTTATTTAAATTGCAAGCACGAAGATTAAGGGGAGTAGCCACAAGTCCCGCAACTTCTGACCTACGGAAGGACCTCAGAAGACAATAGAAATTTTAGTATATCTTGGAACAAAACAAAGATTTTGATTCAGGCGAGGGGTTGATACCTGAGCCTTTAACCTCACAGCTCAGTCCTTATGATTCTTTTGGTCCACTATTTTGTGAAGGGCCAGCTCTTTCCACCATAACATCATAAAGCTGCTTCCCATTCTGTTTGTCAAAATAAATCAGCAAGAAACAATAACGAAAAATGTTAAAGCTTGGGCTCAGCAATTAAAGTAAGGATAAAATTTTATTTCTAAACTATTTCATCATATATGTATATTGGCTATACTTGCTTCCAAACGACTTACAAAGATTACTGGGAAGAAATGAATTTGTCCCTCGGGCTTTGTTTGCGTCTCCTTGAAGTAAATCAAGATAGGGAAGTTTGGCCACCAGAATTCCCAATTGACAAATGCTGAATATCTGCAGCATATCAAAGATGTTTTTGTCCTACTGTGGCAAAATTCTAGTCAGAGTAGACATGAAGTTGGGTACTTACTTCCAGCGGTTTTTTCCTCCTACAAAAACATTCTCACCTGATTCCTTGAGCTGCTCCCCTATCCTTACCTCCTGAACCACAAATTTTGCGTATAACTCCAATATGAATAACTAAAAAGATAGCAGAATAAAAACATCCTGGAGTGATAACTATACATTTACAGAAGTCATGCAGATTCAAATAATATGCTAATGAAGTTATGTACTTGTATGTAACTGAAACTGGATTACGGTTTGACATTAATACTGACCAACTATAAAATAATAACTGGTTAAGCTGCGATTTAATAAGAAACTCATGCCATAGTTGATGGTCAGAAATCGGGGGGGGGGGGGGGGGAATTCTTTATTTGAGGTTATTATGACCAGAACGGCTACTTGCTTTGTAAAGGGGAAAAACGATGGATTCAGTTATATAATGGCATGACATTTTCTACTTTTAAAATTTTAAAATTGATTAAAAAACCTTCAAAAAAGCAAAAGGTATTTAAATTTCAAAAATTCCTTACCAGTGAGAATGTGTGTAAGTTGTGGGTTTTGCAGTTAATTTGAATTAACAATTTTCAACTCACTTTTCAGCTACAATAAATCAAAATATTAAGGATTTTAGGAAAGTAAATAATGGAGACCTAGTGCTTGGAAAGTAAAAAAGAGTATACATAAACCACAAAATTCTTGGAGAGGTAAGAAGGGAACAAACCAGAGCCTCGTCATCAAAGACAAATTTTACTCTAGTAGTCTGAGGAAACAAAGGCAAATAAAAAGAGAAAAAATCAGTTTCATAAAATGGAATGGAAAAAATATAATACAGCTTGTAGCAGAGTGTGAAAAGTCATCAGACAAAATAATGTTATAGCCTCTTTGATAAAAAAAAAAAGTTACTAGGATCATCATGCTAGTTTGCACCATTGTTGATTACACTGTCTTTCACTAATAATCACCTGGAATAACAGAAGCAATCCAAGTAGACCTACAGGCACCGCAGGTACCAGATTATCCGTGTAAACCAACCCACCAGCTAAACCTGATAGCACAATTTGAAGCCAAATAATAATTTAGGACATTTGTGAATCTGCTTATATAAGGAAAGGCAAAAAAAAGACTGGAGTTAACAACACCCGCAGGTTGTCAAAAGTGTTAGCTAATTACATTCCTCAAGATTTTGATTAGAGTTTCAAAGAACCCAAAACTAAGGCAACAGATAGCCATCAAGTGTACTTAAACCAAACTTAGTCCTTCATAAGATTGTAATATAAAGGGAAAGGCCATCAAATTCTGTAGTTTTAGATAGATTATTCAGGACAATCCACTGCCACATATTATACAAGCAAGCACTATGAAGTATGGCCTGCCATTTTGCGAACACAATCCTCTCAAATATGTAGGGGGCAATACCATGTGAATCTCCATGATTACAGATACAGTAAGCGTTATCACTCACTTGAAAGCCTAGAATTATGTGGTAAGACACATACAAATAAAGAGAGAATCAGTAACCACCGAGTAGCACAATTGGAATCCTATAATCTGGTTCAGGAATAACTGTCTCTCTGCCCTTAATAACCTTCCTTCCAAGCTGTCAATAGAGAAATTCGAATCCACAGTTAGAACTCATATTAACTACACGCAAAAAGACTTCATATATATATATATATATATATATATATATATATATATATATATATATGTGAACCATAATTCTAAGCAACGATAAATAAACTGACACAAAGCCACAAAAGGGTGAAATATTAACCACTGAGCTAACAACAAGACGGTTTCCATGGCTTCTAGAGTTTTGTCTCCCACAGAAACTTGGATTCCGCATAACTTGTCCACAAAATGAAGTTCTGAAAGCACTCAAGTTTCCGATCTTTTCCCTCCCTGAAGCGAACGCGTATCATTAAAAACTAAAAACCCACACCTAATATCAAACCTTTCCATGATTTTGAAAAGGGAAACGAAAATTTGACTAAAACTGACATAGATCACCGATGAATAGTAGAAAGAAGATGAATTGCATGTAATTAAGCTTACTTTGGGAGGGAAGAAAGTGGTGTATGGACAGCAGAGTGCTCGTCATTTGTTTGTGCTATCAGAAAATCCACGTCCTCTTTTGTTATTTTAATATGGGTGGAGCTAGAAGAATGATTTTACGGTTATGCCCACGATTTTGTAATGTCACAGTTGTCGTATTCCAAGGTCATTGAAGAATATCCCAAGGGCAATGAAGTAACAAAGCGCGAACTTTACCCACAAATTCGAGGGCCTTATCTGTTCCAACCCGTATTCGTTGAGAACTGAAAATAGCTCACTCCTTCAGTTTAGTTTGGTTTGGTTCAGACTGAAGTTGGCTACCCCGTTTGATATTTCGGAGAAACTGTGATTGAGAATGACGCACTCTCTTGGTTTTGCTCCTATGTGTTCCTTGATATCCTCAAACAGACCTGGTATTAATTATTCTGTTTCTGCTTTCTTGTCTTTGTTGACTTTTGTGTTTTGTAAGTAACTTTTGTAATTGAATGAGAATTTGTGTCAATTTAACTAGGGGTCGTTATCGGTAATTCGGTTACCCAAAAGGCTTTTGGGATGAAAGAAGCATGTCAGAATTCTAAAGTTCGAAACTTCCAGTCTTTGGAGGTGAAGGTGAGATTGATTTTGGTATCCCATTTATCAAATAAAATGCTTTGTGTTAATTTTTTTAATGTAAAAAATGCTAGCATGAGGATATCGGTTAGGTGTATTGTCAGTCTAGTAGTTTATGGTTTTATGGTTTGTGATATGTGGTTCACAGACAAAAGTTTTGTCTAGCAACATTTGGAAGATTGTGTACTAAGAATGAATTGAGTTCTATGAAAGGATTTGGTGCCTCTTGCTATCTTAAACTGACGCTTAAGGACTTGAGAAGATCATTGGCCAATTCAATTTTTCTTTTAAGAAATAGAATGTGGTACATGTAACTTGAAAATGTGTTAAATGTAACTAGTTTCTATTATCGTGTTGGACGATGCATAATTGCATATATCTTGAATCACTCTCTGATTTTGATTTAATACAGGCTGCAGGGGATAATAGTCAAACCACAAAAACTAAGAGCATTGTTTGTTCTGATTGTGATGGAAATGGTAAGTGAAAATGTAGATTTTAATTTCTTTTTTTATTACGATCCTTTGTATTTTTCTTACTCTTCATTCAAAGGCAGTTTAAATTAGTAAGTACCTTCATGTGATGTCATACAAAAATTGCTAGTTTTCTACAAAAATTTGAGCAGAAAAATCATGGACTGCATTAAAATTTAGATGGTTTAGTACTTTCTTGTCTTGTTGAGAAATTTTATACCTTTTCCTAACAAATTGTTGTGCCAATAGTGAAGGCAATGTCTTTAAAGTCTATTATTAACCTTTAAATCTTATTAACCTGATTGCTTCCTATTTGGGTTAAAGATATTTCACCAAGTATTGATATCACCTTAAAAAACTAGTCACAAAGTCCCGCTGGTTCCAGAGGGAGTGTAATATATTTTTTAATGGTCATTCTTCATAAATAAGCCAAATGTTAGTCTGACAAGATATGTTTGCACTTAAACTTATCAGTTACCTATTGGTGATTATGGTTCTCTACTGTGCATTTACATTCAGAATGTCAACAATTCTTGATGATGGATGAGCCAGGATTTTTTTCAATGCAAATTTGAGACCTACTCCTTTTGCTTTATGAATAAAACAGACACAGCCAATTTCTTCGAGAACTAGCTGATATTTTTAAGTTTTTTCTCCCCTTCCTTTAGAAAAATCAGCCATTCAAGTGACTGGGTTATAATCTTTTTGCTCAACTACCAGGTGCAATATTATGTACTCAATGCAAAGGTACTGGAGTTAATTCTGTAGATCACTTCAATGGACAATTTAAAGCCGGTGGATTATGTTGGCTATGCAGGTAACTGCATCACACCACCCTCCTGCCTCTCCCTTTGCCCTCTATTTTATCCTGTGAGCATGTGTGACCACGCTTTTATGTATTTGTATGCTGTATATATAAGTATTCGCTTATATGCATCAATTACTAATGCTGTTACCATAGTATGCTTGTCATCAAGGAGTAAACAAAGAATAAACAAAGAGTCTATTTAAGTAATAAAGATCAAGACTGAAGTTTCTGCAGACCTTTTAGTATTAGCATAGGCAGAATATGTAAAAATTTTAGAGTTCAAAGTTTGATAGAGGATACTACACAATTGATTGCAGTCAACAACTAAACTATAGTGCCTGGATAGAATGAATAGATAAACAAACGAGTCTCATTTCTTACAAAATGCATAGAATAAGACTAAATGATTGTCCCATAAGACTAAACTCGTTGTCCCACCATCATGATTCATGTCCAAATGGGTTATGGAATTTCTTTTTTCTTCTTTCCCTTGAAGCTAATTGACTGGCTGTTAGAATAATAACAAGTCCAGGGGCAACTATGGGGCTTGCAGGCTTCTGGCTGCATTTGATCTGAGAGTAGAAGGATGAAAAATTTAATATTCTTTTGTTCCTTCTGTGTTTATATTGTTTACATCATGTACTTAAGGCTAGACTATCATTTGTGTGGAAAAGCTCAGTCTGTTTCTCCAGAAGTAGCCAACGAGGATCTCGGATCATTTTTGCTTGATATGTAGTTCAATTCTTCATCTGTAATTGTTGGTATGCATTTCTTGCATGCCTTATTATTTTATTGCATCCCCTGATCACAAATAGGCATGACAGCCTTCAGATTGTAATTGCCTGTGTCTTCTTGGCTTAGCTTCTATCTTGTCCTATTCACCATATATGTTCCTTGCAGGGGTAAAAGGGATATTTTGTGTGGAACTTGTAATGGGGCTGGCTTTCTTGGTGGATTCATGAGCACATTTGATGATTAGAAGATATGCTAGATTGAATCCAAAGATTCCTCATAGCTAAACAAAAGAGAAAAGGAAGTAGGAATCTGCTTGTTCCTTTGTTGGTCTTTTTGCAATGTGTATTCAATAATGTATTCTGCAGTTGTGGCAATAAGATTTTGTCTTAATTCATGATTATGCCGTGGTTGAGTGGTGACCCGCCAGATAGCATTTAGTTGGATTTAGCAATGATAAAAGTTCAATTAATAATCAGGGCAACAAAAATAATAGCACCAGAAGCTAATGAACAAATCGACACCGTTTAGTTGTTTTAATAATGCCTATTTTGAGCATTTGCTTTTAGTAGATTAAACTAATACCCAGTTGCTGATTTGTTCATGTGGATATTTGATATTAAGAGTTTTCGTAATCAAACAATATCTTAGTTGGTTGAATGATTGGCACACACAAATTTCATACAAAGTAAACGCCTACATGAAGAGCATGGTTCACAGTAAAAAAACAGCCATAAGCCTTTATGCATGACTCTTGCATGAGACCCTTCTTTTGTTCATTATATTTTACCTTGTATTTTTTTTCCAGGACTATTAATAAAATCTCGTTGAAATAAGCCTAATAATTCAATCATATCTTTCTTCGATTGAATTATATAACTCAGTCATATTTTTCTTGTGTTAAAACTCTCTTTTTAGGTAGTATTTGATCCTAATTGTTTAAAATTTTCTTCTCCTAACATAAATTCTTCTATTCAACAGTTAAAAAAATTATTTTTTAGATTTGATTTATTATTAAAAGTTACTTTTATTTAAATTTTTGTTTTTTAATGATAATACAAATATAAGAAAATAGTATAAACCTTTTTTAGATGTATAATAAAAATAATAATATTTAAATTTAAAATTTCTAACAAATTATCCAACTTCTATTGTTAAATCAATTTTAATGAATTAAAAAAAATAGATTAGATATTACCTTAACTAATGAATATAAGAAATGGTTTTTTAAATTTTACTTACAAGATAATTTTTTAAAAAATAAAGTATCTTTTTTTAGAGTAAAATATATTTCTAATTATTTTAATATAGTTGTATTGTTATTTAATAATTTTTATTATTTAATTTAATTATATTATGTCACCTAAAAAATAATTACTGTATATCATGCCGCTCTTAAGTAATGGTTTCAAGAATTGAAATTGATGAAGGTTTTTAAAGGTTAAAATTAAAAATATATCTACTTTATTTATTTTAAGATGTACTATTAAAAGTATATTGATGATCTATCGTTTGTTTAGTCGATATTAATTTTATTATTTTATTTTATGAGCAATATAATTCTTATTCTTATTTAAATTAATATAAAACATATTTAATTAAAATAAATTGATAATATAAAAAATTTTATTATCATCTAATTAAAATTATTAATTTTTATAATAAATATTTTAAAAATTATACCAGCCATGTATTCTAATCGATTAATAGTGTAAAAAATTTTACACTCACCATATGTCAAAACTGAATTTATATGCAATTCATTATAACTTTATACAATTAAATCATTTTATAAAAATATAAGTTATTACAAATTCTTTTTATAAAATATCTTGTACTTTAAAAGGATTTGGAGAACACGTTAACCAGAGTGTCTGTTTTAAAATATTCCAATTCAGTTTTAACAGTTGAAACCAAGAATTTAAAGCTGAAATGTTAATTTGAGATTTTATTATCAGCGTTGGAAAACATATTATAAAGTTTATTATATTTACTCCGAGTTATAGACATCAAGTCGCTTTGGCCGAGTGGTTAAGGCGTGTGCCTGCTAAGTACATGGGGTTTCCCCGCGAGAGTTCGAATCTCTCAGGCGACGAAGCTATTTTTTGTTATCATTTTGAATACATAGTCTCATTTGGTTTTATTTTGGCTCTATTATTTGCAGTCAAACTGCCAAATCAACCATTGCTACATCAATTAAATTTTGAACACAATTTTCTAATCTCTCCATCAATACCCGTCTTCACCTCTATACTGCTCAACTTAATCATGGCCTTTGGAAATTCAAAATCAAATCTTAACCCCAGCAAACCTCTAACACTCCCAGCATAGTTTTGGACCACATTTTGTGTAACAGAATCTTCCCACAATCGCTGATCAGACTCTAGAACCCCATTACCATCTCGTACATTTTTGAAGAAACTGACATCAAATTTTGCTGGACTATCTTTGTCTAAAGCCACCCTTCTCAAGCCATCTCCACCTTTTGGACAAAGTGCTTGAAGTTGGGCTAAGAAAGCTACATTTATAGTGGGGTCAGCACTGCCAGAGGTTGTGAAATTGTATAGACGATAACTGAAGAATCTACAATCTGTCTGCCCTATGGTATGTGCACCTGAACATAATACACAAATAGGACATGCATAATTCCATTTACTAGTAGCATAAATATGTGACTCATACATTTACATTAAATTAATATTGTGAAAGAAAACATACCAACTAATGTGACAAGGTCATGATCATCTAGACCTTTGGCAGCAAATTTTTGTCTTTGGACTGAAACTGGATCAAGTGGAGAAGGCAAATTCGAGGCTTGAGATGATAAAGAAACCCTCCCATCTCTTCTTCCTGTGGGTACTGTCCAACTTGGGCCATTACTCTACCATTTTTCACTAGTGTTAGTTTTATTTATTCCCTCAAAAAGGCCATTTGTATGTGCTAAATTGTGTTTCTGAAAGTTTATAGAGTTTATTTTATTTTCTTAAGTTCTTTTTATAAGATTTTTCTTACCAAATCATATATTAAAAAAGGAATAATAATGATATTAATTTATATTCATTTTTTAAAAATTGGACATTATTTTAAATTTATTCATATCTTTTGTATCATATATATTAATTGTATCATTTTAAAATTATTAAAATTATGAAAGATAAATATAAAAAATAATCCTATATATGTTTCTGAAACTTTTTACAAAGAATCTTATATTAAAAACCTACAATTTTGTTTAAAGAATGTTATAAAAAAAATCAAAAGAAATAATACCAAATCAACAGCATCACTGGCTGCTAATGCTAAGATGTCAGCACATGAGACAACTCCAGGACATATGGCCTCTATCTGTGATTTTGCATCATCAATCACTTCAAAACCTCTTAGTCCAATGTTTGGCAATGCATTCCTCTCTGCTGAAGAGTCTGCAATCAAAATTGAACCATCGCAACCCTGTGGGAGTATGGTCAGATGACTTGTTAATTTGTGTGTTAAAATATATTTTTAAGAATAGAAGAAACTAAGTTTGGACTACTATGCAGTCATGAAGTGAAATTAAATTGTTCATATTTATAATTTATTATACATATATGTATGTTATCACAATCTTAATTATTGATACTCCATATTTATTAATTCAAAACAGTACATTTTTTTCACCTTAGAAGAGTCAAGTTGTTTATGTGACTGAAGGATGAGGTTGACTGGTTGAGGTAGCTTACCTGGACAAAGCAATCATGAAAATGGAGCCTGAGCAAACCAGGAGCAATGGTTGGATCTTTGTTGAAGTGGGACACAACGGTGGATCGTACGATTGCCTCAACACTTGGACATGAAGTAGAATAAAACCCAGTTTTAAGTTGGGCTTTCACTGTCCAAGTCATCACCAAAATCATCAGGGAGCCCAACATGGCATCCATTTGGCACCAATAACTCAAACTATTATCCAACCAACTTCAAACTTGGTATTTAATGGTTCTCTCCCTCCCTTGCTTGCAGCATTTATACCACTCATTGTTACTTATATAATGGTTTCTCTCGTGCCAAAAGTGGCTCTTACAAGATATGATTGATATTTTCTTAATTATTAATTTTTTTCTGACAGTTAACAAGGTTTTGGCTTATGTGTCATTGACGTTTTGATAAAGAGGAGACATGCGTAGACATTAAAATATGGTTTCCCATTTCATGTTTCTTAAGTTCATACTCCATACTATGTACAGAACCGAAGGTTGATTTCACAGTTTGGATAGCATAATGGAGAGGCCTTTCCATCACTCTCTTCTTATCTTTGATGCCTCTACTTTATTCCTCAACGCGTTTCTGCCTTTTCTCTCTCTTTTTTTACTTTAGTTGTTTAATTGTCTTCGTTTTTGTTCACATTAGCTTTGGTTCATGAATTTTTGATGAAAAATATTCGGATCAATTTAGTGAAAGCATTGAAAATAAGTACCAAATTAAAGTTGATTGGCAAGCACTACATGAAAATAATAAAGTTGAATAGCAAGCGGATAGTGACTACTACCTAAGTAAAACATTTAAGCAGTATTTCATAAATCTAAGGTCACTTGGTGATAGAACACTGAAATATATCAGTCTGTTGGAAATTTTTATTTCAAAGTACGTTTTTATTATGATCTAAATTCTCATCTATGTTAAGTTGCATCAGAAGGTCTTGTTAGAGGAAACAGGCACATCTATTTTGAATATAACCAGCACATTTATTATGATTTTCAAATGAAATTAGTTGAATTAAATATACATCATCCATTTTTTTAATGCGTTTGATTCAGTATTTCTTTTGTAATCTATAATCATGTTGTCTATCAGAAGACTATATTAGACGTAAAGTTGACCCCAAAATATGCGAAAATAAAGAAATGAAGAATAGCTTCAGAAAAGTCTTGGTGGTGGTTATGTGGTACCAACAATGACTTACATCTACATCTGGACACAAACTCTTAGAATTTTTTTTTAAAAATATCCAGCTGTTAGATTATGATGTAATGTATTTTTTATGTGTAAGTTAATCATGATTTTTTAAGTTGCTAATTTGATAATCGAATGTTGTGTTAAATTTTTATATTTGATATGAATATTTTAAAAAATATTGTTAAAAAAATTGATATTTTTGGTAATATTTTCATTATATGTTTTAATAAACCATTTTTATAAGAGGGAAAAAATTAAAATTTTAATAAAGATAAAAAAAAAATGTTAACTATACTTATTTAATGTTTTTATATTTTTAATTTTATCAAATTATTTATAATATTCTTAATAATTGTTTTTAAGAAAATGTGATTTTTTTAAAACAAGATTTCCAAAAAAAAAGTATATTATGTATTAAACATCTAAGTTGCTAATTTGAAAAGGTCTTCATTTCATCAACTGCCATGCAACTCAACCATGAATCCGCCAATAATTCTTAAGCTATCAATTTTCTGGTGCTTGTCTTACCATTTTGGGGTTTCTATCTTGACTACTGTAGTACTTAGTGGGTGAGAAAATAAATTTATGTTAACTTTACACTTAAATAGAGCCTGACAAATTCAACAAGAAAATTTATAGAGGCGATGATAGATCTTCCTTAGTTGATGAGTTCAAAATGGCTGTTTAGACACCTATTGCATGCATATAAATCTTGTGGAACATTTGCTATTCTGAATAGCTTTTTGTGATTATGCTTTAAAAAGTATTAAATCCACATATCAATGACTCTGGAGTCTTGGACTCTTGATCAATTTACGTAGTGATGTGTTTGATAATCATGAAGTACTTAAGATATGAAAAACACAATTCTTATCAAATGAAAAGAGGAAGTAAAAATGATATATTATTTTCCTTTTTGTTTCAAAGAACAAAACCAAAGACAAGTCACTTTGAATCACAAACATCGTCCAAACTGCATTACAGCCTTTATTTTTATTTTATTTTTTTGTTTGGGGGGTTCCAATTTAGTCATTAACTTGTTAAATCGGAACTTCAATTGAAATTAAGAATTTTCTATTCAAATCAATTGAAGTTGGGATTTTGACGCGCAACCGAAAGAGATAAGTAAGTGAATAAATTAATTCTGGACTTTTGTTTTGATTTTAATTTTTTATTAACTTAACATTTTAAAATTAATATATTTATTGTTTAGTTTCCAAACTTATGGTTTATGTCATTAATGATGTGACACTACATCATTTATTGATGATTTATTTTAGAATAAGTTGATGATATATCAATTATATTTTTCCTTTTATTTAATTTATATTTTTAATTAGTTTATAATATAGAAATAAATTTAGACCAGAGTAACTAACAATAACTTTTTACATTAAAAAATTAATTATAAGTATTATCCAAAAAAAAACTTCACAAAGACCGGTATAAAACAACCTAGCCAATTACAATTTCACACTCAAATAACTAGTGATGGTGAGAAAATAAGAACTGACATATATAACTGATAAAATCACAAAATGAAACTTTGGTAATTGGTTCTCCTAAACTAATCATAAATGCATACAATTAAACAACAACTGATCCACAAGCATACCTTCATGACTTCACAAAGATGGTAAGATAGGCAAAATTTTGTTGGCAGTTGGCACAAACCATCAGGACTGTGGTACATGGAATCGCAGACATCTGCCTATCACAAGCCATTAACAGGGTAATGTTATTTTCAGAGACATGTTATTTTGATATATGGTAAGTGATATACTTCTTTCAACTCTTTTTATAAGAACTAAAATAAGCTTGTTTTATTATTCTTTTTATAAGACTTCATTTATAATATCTTCTGCGTTATTTTTTTTTATGAAAATATCCTTAATCAATGAAAAAATATTAAGTTAAAATATAATAATTAATTAAATAAAAAATATTAAAATTCGTTTATTAATATTACGAATAATTTTAAAAAATAACATAAATTGATTACAGATTTAATAATATTAACTAAATTTCTCAAATTATATGAATTAGTAAAATAAGGAAAACCGGAGGAAGTATGATTTAAAAACATTAGCTAGTGGATGCCAAATGAATGTAAAAAAAAAAAAAGTAAATAGTAGTTGAAAAAAATTCCCAAAAACATTGGATCATTTAAATAAAATTTTTATAAAGCCAAAAAATTAAAATAAATAATATTTACAATCATAAAAAACAAAATGAGAGTTTATTCAGAAAGAGGTTTGATAATCGTCCTATCAGAATACAGTTGGCTCTTTTTTTCTAATAAAACCATTTTTGTGAAATTGGATTTTTTTTTCAAAGTATAAAAATAATAAACATATATATATATATATATATATATATATATATATATATGTATGTATCAACATATCTTATATATATATACTCTCTCTATTACATCATTAACTATATTCTATTTTTTTTCTTTTTTTTATATTTTTCTTTTTTTATCATCTCATACCTACATCCTAAACTAATAAGATGCATCTTAAAATTTTTCTAAAAAATAACTTGTGACTCACTATAGATGAAATGAAGGGAAGTTTATAGATGAAAATATTTTTTTTTATTATAAAAAAACTAAGGAGGAAAAAATAAGTTTCATATATCTTATTTGGAAGTGTACAGTGTAGTAAAAATAAAAGAGATAATAAGAAAAGAAAAAATAAAATAAATTAGATGGGATAAGATTAAAAAAAAAAGTATATGATGAAAAAATTATATATCTAACCGAGTTCCATCCCAAGCTTCACATCACCATAATTGTTTCCTTATCTCAACGTGATTGTAGGACCTTTTACTTTTCTTACGCAATATCTCAAATCAACATCATACGATAAAAGAAAACGTTGGGTTTCATTCCATTGGGATGAATTTAACATAAGAAAATGGGCTAGCGAGGGAGGAATTGGAATATGTTTCAATCCTTGGAAAATGAAGATGAAAATGTTGATTGAAGGAGGAGGAAGAGGTGGGTCATCTACTCGTCTTGGACATACCGCAACTCCACCTTCACCATTCTTTCCAAAATCTCCATCATCATCTTTAACAAGCTGGGAAGAAGTATATAATCTTAGTTGAAGAAACACTCGTATCCCCGGTGGCTTTAATACCCTTGCCAATCCAAAATCGTATATTTGGAGGCTTTATATTGCAATGGATGGTACGGATTCCAACTCTTCATGTAGATACAACACGCCTCTACTCACATCCAATGCGATTTTTAATTGATTAGTTCTCATGAATTGCTATGAGTCCTTCACCAAAGAAAGTAGCACTCAGACAATGCTAGAGTCTAGATTTCCACACACCATTCAATAGCAAGTGGTCCACATGCTGTGGGAAAAAAAAACAAGACGGTTACAAAATTATAATATGAAAATAAAATTTCATACTGAATAAAAATTTCAAGTTTTTTTTTATCTGAATAAAATTTACCAAACTCAAGTTGCAAAACGCGTGTATTTTGCATTGCCTTGTTTTTATATTTGATATTTAAGTCACTCAATAATCAAGACCAATTCAATGTTTAATTTTCTATCACTTCTTTTTTCTTTTTCCATTTTGCATGTTTAAGATGCATTCACTTCTCTTTGGGGTTTTAAGATAGAACTTGAGCAGGAATTTTGGGCTTGGTTATAATCTTTTGAGCCCAGCCTAACTTAGACTATCAATCGTTTGAATACCCAATCCAACACTAACCTTCTGCTTTACTTTTTCTGGATTTAAACCTTGTTCCTCTTTATAATAGTGCAATTCGCTTACTATCACTTTAAACCGTTATTAGCAATGTAAACCCTTTCTATGATAGCATTCCAGTCGACTAAAACAAAAGGCTTAAACGGAATGTACGGTTACATCTCTCCAGCAACAATTTAAGGCCAATGGAAAAATTCAACACCGACATGAATAGTTCGGTATGAGTACATTACGAATAGTCCACAGACCATCTTGACGGCTACATCTAAGATGACAGCATGAGAAAAATCAAGACAAGTCTACCTGAGGCGCAGTGTATATAGAGAAATTAACTTCACGCTTCATGAAAGCGTTGGCAAAGAACAGTTTACCTGAGGCGCAGAGCTAAATCACATTTAGTTATCGGTTCTTTTCTGGGAAAGTAGCTCGCTCAGTTGGGTTCTTTTTCAGTCTAAACCACATGTCCACATTCAATAGCAAAAAGCTGAAACTAAGTATTAGTGACCGCAGGATGTTTAGATAAAAATTATTGCATTGGCCAGAACCAGATTACAAACTTTAGGGACGATAATTACTAAAACCGATTGTTTTTGTTTAACAACACGAGCAACAGAAATTGAAGACCCATCAAAAGTACGCAACCATAAATCGTGCATTGCATTTTAAAATTTGTCTTCCCTTCTCCAAGACCTGAGGCTCGAAAACGCAAACATGAAAGTTAAATCATGTAATAGTTAAATGAACCATTAAACAATTATATCCTGTGACCGCTTATGGGAACTGTGTTTTATGACCCAACCTAAACTAGCATTACAAGTTTCTCCTTCCTAAGAGATGTTCAATCGACCAAGTCTGTCTGTGATTGTGTAAACGGGAGATTATCTTGCTCATTGCATCCTCGGACTCTATAGACCAAACTGATTTTATAACTGAATCTAGCATGGTTTGCTAAAACTAGTGCAGCTTTTAAACTTCTACATGTTTTCCACCATAGATATTCACCAACATTTCATGATCACATGAAGAAAAAAAAAAGATTAATTCTGGCAAGGTCTTTTTCAGCATATCCCGCCTCCTGTGAAGTTACCATCAATCCTGCCACTACCATCATTGAACTTCCTATGACGCCAACTTTTGAGTGCTGCTTTGCGTGTGCTCTACTATTGTCAAATAGAAAAACTGGAAGAAGAACAGGGTATTTATATATATGATCTCCAAATGCATCCTTATAACATTGTAGTATGAAGCAGACACAGAATATATAATTACATTACATACCGAATACGTGTGTCAGCAAAATGTCAAAACATAACTTCTGTAAATTCTAAAGGTTTTTATTATATAGAACCCTATAATTCTATAAAATTAATTCCATCTTTACATTTAGCATCTTACATGTGTTAGTATCTAAGCCGTGCATAACAGAAGCATCCGATTTAAAAGAAAAAAGAATGGGAAAATAGCCATCCCTCTTCATTGTCTCATTGTAACCGAGCAGGTTACTTGGCTGCTTGTTCCAGAACTGGGATTTTCTTCCATGTTTCTTCTGAACCACTTATCTTCAATGGTGGTAATGAAAACATGCTAACTGTTGAGCTTCCACTTCTAATTTCCTGCAAAACATGCAAAGCTGATACGGTACCCTTCATATAAAGGCTCTCCATGTACTCAATCTCAGCTAATTCCCTAGGAATCAGCAAACCATCACTCTCGGTAGTGGTTGAAGTTGAAGGATCACAGCCTTCAGCTTGAGGAGTTGTCTCACCAGAAACTGGAGGTTCATTCACAGGGAAAAGGCGGTCCAGCATTGTTTCACACTCCTTCACAAGCTTGTAGAGCAGGTCAGTAGTAAAGAAAGGCTGTTGCAAGACCTTCTGAATGAAGGGCAAGCGAATAAGAGCACCAGTTCTCTTGTCATACTTCTTCAGTATTTTCACTAGCCCTGTGGAAAGAAAATTGAGTAACAATGGCAGAGTAAAGAAACAACAATCAAGGCAAATCTGTCAGAAAACCACATTATTTATATTTCACATGCTTCTGTAGCTTTTTCAAACCAGAATCACTTTCGCATGGCAAATAAAAAAAGTGAAACTCCTTCGTTTGATTTAAGCTTTAAGCACTTTGCAACTGGAATATTTACAAAGATCGGCATCATATTTAATTCAAACATTGAGGACATCCTATTCTTGAATTGGTTAGCTTACCGAGTAGATAGACGAATAAGAAGCCAATATAGAGGTATCAAAGGGGATAGATGTTCAATTTCAGAAATATGAACATGCTCAGAGCAGATTCGCTATTCCAATAAAAGTATATGCTTTGTCCAACCAACTTGTCTTGAAGAATTTTCAGGAAAAATGGACAACTTGTATTGGAAAAGAATCCTATTCCACCTTATTACTTGACTTTTCCATTGTATTTAGAAGGCTGTAATTCTAAAAAGGACTCGGGCAAAGTTTTAAAATGTAAAGAATGCAAATTCTGCTGTTTCAATATCAATAAAGAAAAATAAATCAATCTATAATATATATATATATATATATATATATGAAAATTGAAAGTACCTGTGTAATTAAGGGCGCTGTAATTTTCCAGCAAGACCATCTCTCCGTGGAAATCCACAATTTCCTTGCGGATTTTCATCATCTCTTCACTATAATCCTTTACTTTTGCCACCCTATCTTGTAACTCCTGTATATTTCAACCATAAGAAACATTTCAGCTTCCCGTAATCCAACTGTTTTATAAATATAAATAACCGCCCAACCTAAAGAAAAATAAATAAATTATACTTAACACAATTAAACTGTGGTTATCCGTAAATAATCGAATGGCTTTAAAAGAACCAGTGATAATCTTCTGGAGAATTAAAACAACACAAATTGGCATTGCCAAAGGATCTCTACTTTAGCAATATTACCAAGTGAAACCCGGTCATCTTGTTTAACCACATCAAAATTCGTCATTCATGTACATGATTTGTTAATCCGCCATTTATTTATTTTGCTATTAAAACTAAATTCCATAACAACATAACTATTTGATATCTTTATTTTAAATTCTAGTAACTTTTGCGAGAATTATCAATATTTGATAAAGACAATTGGACAGATTAAAATAGCAGAAATCACTTATTTATTTAAAAGTTAATAATGATGTCCAACTATCCACGCAAAAATTTTTAAAAAAAATGGAATCCTAACAGTTTAGTATTTACTATTGAATTGGAGAAAACCTAAAATCTAAATGAAACCAGATCTTCCATGAAATGAAACAAAGGAACGAGGAATTGACGAGAGTACCTTGAGTCTGATAATGTACTCTTCCTCCTTCTCGACGAAGAAGGTGTTGAATTTATCGAGTTCATTCTCCAACAGGTTCCTGAAATCGGTCTCCTCCTTGGACATGTCGGCGGCGTAGGAGGCAGAATCGCCGTTGCCGGCTTCAAGTTTGAGACGTTTGCCGGGGCGGTCATCGGAAGTCGGAGGGTCGAATTGTTTGAGCTTCTTCTTGAGCTCCTTGTAGGAGAGGAACTTGTCGCGCCATTCCGGCAGGGTTTTCTCGATCTGACTGCTCAGGCTCTTCCCGAACTTCATGGCTTTCCGTTACCAAGAAAAAGAAACGATACAAAAAAAATAAATAGATAATAATTTATTTTTGGTATGTGAGAAAAAAATAAGAGAAGAGAAGAATGTGTTTGTGACTTTGTGTTTGAGTTTGTGAGGAAGAAAAACAGAGGAGGAAAAGAGAGAGAAAGAGCTGGGGTGATATAACGGTTAGAGGGAGGGAATATTCGGGGGTATTGTTGGAATATCCGGAAAAGAGTATATTTTGGGTTTTATTCCTCTCTCTCTACTACTGTATGTGCACTTTGTGACTTGTCTGAGCTAAGGAGAGAGGTGTGGTTGTTGTGAGTTATGTTGTGCTGTGAAATTCAAAATAATATTTTATAAAATTTACAAAATATATATTTTGTAAAGTTATATTGTTGAGCCGACGACATAGACGCAATCCCTCCATCTTTTGTATATTTTTATTATTGTCAAGTTAGTATTCTTATAATGTAAAAATAAATAAATATACAAATTTATTAGAGAAGTGTAGCATTAATATTTTTAATAATTATTTAATTTTTTATTTGAATAAAATTTTTAAATTATTAGATTACATATATTTAAATAATAAAAATAATTTTAAACATTATATAAACTTTTAGTTGAATAATTTTTATAAAAAGTAAAAAATTTTAAAAAAAATTAAATAATTGTTATTCTTAATTTTACACATTTACTTGTTTTTATTAAATCTGCATCTTTAAGATCTAATTCATTTGTATCTTTTATCATGAAATGATAAATATTAATAAATTGTCTGGTTTGTACTTCACCTAACTAAACACCTTTTAAAGAGAAAATCAACTATTAATTGAGATAATCACAAATCTTAATGCATGTTAAACATAATAAATATTTTTCATTTCCACTATCCACTGTGGATGACATATAAACAAGTCATAGGGTTTATAGCTATGTATTGTGGATATTACGATTTTAAACAATAGTTTCATTTTAAAAAAAAAAAAAAACTACACTGTTTTAGTGTTTTAGAATTAAACCACATCTTAATTGTCTTCATATATGTGATAATTAAGGAAAGATATATACATAACGGTTTTGTAATTATTATGCAAGGGCAGATCAATCAATTTAAAAAAGGGAGGGATTGGAAGTTAAATAAATGTTAACATATATGAATATATTCTTCATATGTTCTGTAAATAATTTTAAATTTAGATAAAAGATAAAATTTTCAATTATGATAAAAAATATTATTGTTAAATAATTAAGGAAGAATAAGATATATTTATGTTATTAGGAATGAATATTTGTTTTAATACGTAAAAGAAATTAAAGATGCAATAATTTTTATTTGAAGAGTTAATAGTACGACAGCTGTACATTGCATTCGTATTTGCAAATTTAAATAAAAATAATAAATAAAATAGTAAATATTTTTATTATCAAGAATAAAAATCATATCAAATATAAATTAAATGAATAAATTTATCAAATTAAGAGTAAAATTAAAAAAATATATTAAAATCATGGCACGATTTTTATTGATATGCTATATTAATATTTAAAATCTTAAAATCAAAATGAAATTAAGATTATATTAATTTTAATATTTAAGTTATGTAAAAAAAATTGAATTTATTATAATGTACTATTTTAAAAATTAAAACTTAAAATAGTATTTAAATGGATAAAAAATTGTAAATAAAATTTAAAATTAATTATTTATTATATGAACATTTATGTGACTTAATAAAAAGTAAAGCAGATTTTAAAAATACTTTTATTAAAAAAATTCCATTTAAATATATAGAGATAGAATTAAAAACAAATTGAATAAAATTATTGATTTGATATAGTTGTTAAAATTCAAATTTTGTAAATTGCAAATCTATATGAATACAAAGTTTTGATACTGACTACTCAATGAATAAAAAAATGATTAAATTTAAATTAATTTTAAAAAATTATAACATAAAACATAAGCTGCTTGATTTATAATAAACTTCGATCATGATACATTAAATATAAATAATAAATAAATAAATATAAATAAATCCTTTGACAGTTAAAAAACAAACACGATTTTAATACATAAAATTTAATAATTAAATTAATAAACAATAAACATATTATGTATGCAGGAATTTTTAAGGGAATTTGACTACTCTTACTCTTACCCCTTACATCTGTCCCTATCATTCTGTAACAAATCATAAAATGTACGAAGAATTACAAATATAATTAATCGTATGCTTTGTTTATTTGGCGGTTCTTAGTTTTACAGAAACTTTTATATTTAGAAAATTTTATTAATTTATTGTATAATGTTTTGTTCGTAGCTATCAAGGTTAATAATACAAGTTAGGATTTAGGTCGAATTTGGAAAGAAAATTGTTGGGTATTTAAATTTAAATTTTAGATTATTTTTTTTACAATATTCAATTCTAATTAACTTAAAAGTGTTTATAACCACGCTTTTACTAATTTTTTATATAAAGTTTGAATCTGAAATTATTTAAAGAAAATTAAGCATACACTACTTAGATCAATCAATCATTAATAAGAGCTGCCATATTTAATTAAATAATAATTAATCTTGGGTTAAATTTGATCAATTTTAGTAATTTTTAACTAAATTAAACTTATTATGCCATATAGGTATTATTATTTTATTATTAAATTGAATTATTTATGTAAGAAACTTTTTTTTTGAAGAAATTTATACTTATTAAATTATGTAATTACAAAAATAAAATAATAATCATATTTTTATTTAATTTTATTCAAATGAGATTTTGTATTTCAATATATTAATATTTAATGATGAACTTTTATTTAATTATAAATTTAATCATTTTTAAGTTATGATATATCCTCTAGGTATGTTATCTTATTCATATTTTTTCATAATTAAATAATATTAAAAGTATCTCATATATTTTATATTTTAAAAATAAATAAATGATCAAATAATATAAATTATTTAAGCTATAAAGAAAAATGTATAATTAATTAAGATATAAACTAACATTATAATTTATAAAATTATTTTGATAAAAAAATTAAATTAAACTTATCAAATATAATTTTTTTTGTTTTTTAAAAATATAACTTATGCAACAATGTATAATTCGACAAAAAAATAAATAAAATTATTTTAAACAGTCTGCAAAGATAGCTGAAAAAATAGGTAATATAAGCTTGCAAATTAAGTTCTTTACAGAAAATTGTATTATCTTTAAAAATTGTTTCAAAATTAAAAAAAAAATGATTATCTAAAACGAAGAGGAGAGGTTTGCTAGTTTATGAAGCATGGTATAATTCGAAGGCATTTGGAATATCCGAACATTGACGCATTGGTATGGGATATTATTTTATTGGACGAGTGCCACTTGACACTTGTGAGTTCTGTCTTCTCCAAAATCACCATTTCAAATTAAATTAAAGGTATATATCCCCGCCCTCTTTCCAGTTGCTTCCAACATCCTCGCTACGTGTCCTTTTCCTACTCGCTATCTCTTTAAAGCTCGCATCTTTCAATGGATATTCCTTAAGTGTGTTTGGATAAAAAATGTGGCTCTTCAAAACGCATTAAAAATCATTTACTTCTACTTTAAAACTACGTCAGGTTTAGTTTGTATTTGAAAATTAATTATTTTTTAAAAGTTAGTAAAATATGTTAAATTAAATATTCATTCTATAACAATAAAAATAGATATTTTTATAAGGATTTTTAGAGAAAAAGTAAAACTCAAAGTGCGGTTGATTTTGGTTTTTTATTTTCTGTTTTTAAAAATAATTTAGAAACTATTTTATGAGAAGAATGAAATATAATAAGTGGGATAATAATTTTAATTTATTTTTTATATACTATTATGTAAAAAAAATTATTCAATCAATCAATAAAAAGTTATGACTCGTATAAATTTTAAAATAATTATGATAAAAATTAAAAAAAAATGTTATGACAATTTATAACTCGATAATCTCTAAAATATTTTTATAGTTCGTTTTAATTTAATTAAATATTTTTTACCATTCTCTATTATGTGAAAAGGAATAAATGAAGAGAAAAAAAATAAAAAATATTTTAAATGATATTATTTAATTTTAAAACAACTAAAAAATAAATAATATTTTTATGTTATTTATTTGAAAATTTTGGAAAAAAAGTAATTTAATTTCAATAGACATTAATTTTATTTAGGTGTGTATGAAAACCAAACTTCCAAACATATTATAATAATAATAATAATAATAATAATAATAATACATTGCAATAATGGAGTATATATGTGAAGAACTTTTTGAAAAACTTAAACTTAACCTTTTTATTTAAATTGAGTTAAACTTAAATTAATATAAACTACATGTTTGATCCGCATTGATAAGGATATGAGTTTAGCATATGCCTTAATTGAGAGTAAAAGAATGAGCATGAGTTGGGCATATTCCTTTCCAACTCCCTTTATTCCCGTTGGGACTCTGCCAACGGTTCAATTAAAGGTTGTGTAGTCCACTGCCACTCTTCCCATATCCTGTCCTTTTTCTACACATTAATTAATTCCCACATGATCGATGCATCCCCTCCTCTATTTGCTTTCTTCCCTCATTCCTTCCTCCTATTTTTTTTTTTATTTTTTTTCATTACTTTTAAGCGTCATAGATATCATTATTTCACCTCTCTTTGATATATTTGACCAATTTAGGCAACTGTGTGTCTCTCTCCCAAATTTTTGCATGAAAAATTATCATATGGATATAATGGTTATAAAAACCAGTAAATAAAAGTTCAAAATATCAAACGTAACAATTAAATATATTGCGAAAAATTGGGTTGAAATTATCTTGAACCTTTGATCAATCATGCTTAATAAGTACTATATTAAACCTACGTATTATTCTGCAATGACACTTTACCAAAAAAAAAAACCACTTTACTAAATAATTTAATCAATAAATTTTTATTAAATAAAAAATTTATACCATACATTTAACTTTGATTTTTTGAAATATGATAATTTATTTTAACAAGGATAATAAAATATTATTAAAAGAAATTTAAAATTTTTTATGAAAATTATAAGTTATTTATATATAAAAATAATTCTTTTCTTTTTTCACAAATAAAAAGAAAGGAAAAAGATTATTTTTCTTCTTTTATCCTTTCTTGTACTCTCATTAAAATATCTTCTTTTTATTCTCCTCCAAATTAAAAAATGTACTAAATTTATCAAGAAGTAGCAATTTTTATCTTGTAAAAGTTTTAATTTTGATGTAACATGGGTATAATATTTTTTTTTACATCATCAATCAATTAAAATTACAATGAAGATAATTTTTAAAATATGTATTATGAAAGTCAATAATTTTTTTTATATGACAATCAATTATTAGATAACAGTGTAAAAAAAAGTAAGCTATTAATTTATTTAACTGAAATTATATCATAAAATTTAAGAATCTTTAACAGTACATGACTTTTTGATTGGTTAGAAATGCTTTCTAAATAATTCTAAAAAAATCAATTGTCATCCCTAATAAACTACTAGGTTTCATTTCATAATAAAATGTTGAGATAGTTTATATGAATTCTTATATTGGAATCTATCTTTTTTATCTTTGTATACTAAAACAAAAAAAATACCATCCCTAATTACAACTATATTTAATAAAAAAAAAGAGAATAATAATTATATTAGCAAAATTATTTTTTTACTCTGTTTATTCATATGAATTTTTTTTAGATTTTATCATTATTTTATTCATCTAAGGACTAAGTTGTGTTAAAACGATTTCATAACAAAATTTTAATTAAAATATGTTGATAATGTAAAAAATTATATTTTTATTTAATTATTAACTGTCATAAAATTAAAAATTATTCATTTTTTACTCATTATTTTAAAAATTATAATAAATTTACATTGATTTTTATTTAGTTGACAGTGTAAATACTTTACATCTAAATTAAACTACAAAAAATACTGTACAATGAAGGGGTAAGAATGATGTCCCAAGGCATGTTTTATATTTGCTCCTTTTTAGCGTTTGATCTTACCTTATTGTTTTTGAAAAATTAATATTTTAGGTTTCTATATCGTTTCATCAAAGACATTATTCTAATTTTTTCCCAAGTGCATTGATAGTGTTACGTCCAATTTTTTATGGTTCGGGATTTTAATTAAAAAATATAGTAGGATTTTTCAGTATGTAATGTTTTGGGTTTGTTTTTGGGTCAATTTCAGCATGCATCATATGCTGTGGTTGCTGGTCATTTTTTTTGGGTGGGAAGAAGGGGGTAAGTGTTCCTTTTCAATTGGAGTACTTACGGCCACATGTTAATGGAAAAATGGCCCAGGTCTCTATTCTTCTCAGGCATTGGGTATAAAAGCCCAACCTTAGGACCAAGACCCAACCCGAACGAGGATGTCTAAGTCATCAGATGATGTCCGATAAAATTCCTTTCTATTTTTTCTTCTTTATTTTTTTTCTTTATTTTTTGATCATTTTCTCTCTCTCTCTTACATATACAATCTTACCCATATATTTTTTATTTCTAATATGAATATGCGGAGTATTAACCCGACCGATCTTACTAATGTGGCAAAAATGTTCAATCATATTTAAGAAAAAATTGAATTTGAACATAAATTTAATTTATAACAATAGGATTATATTTGAGAATATAAATATTTAATCCACCATCTCAATTTAAATTCAATTAAACAATTATAATAATATTAAATAATGGTATTAGATTTATTTATTTACTTTGTTAAAAATAACATTATATAAAGATGATTTTATTATTAATTTTTTTATGTTTTTATTTTATTTTATATATCACTAATTAAAATATATTTGACATTAATAAAAAGTTGGATCCAACTTAGCTTCAAAGATAGCTTTATAAACAAAATGGAGAATAAGGCTGTGCGGAAAACAAATGAAAGGTAAGGATAAAAATTACTACCAAGTTACTATTTTCTCATCCGTACCAAAGAGATTACATTGGAGAGTGAACACATATTTCTATAATTTTTTGTTACAATATTATATATCAAAAAAAGAGATCAAATGACAAAAGAGGAGAAGGCCATAAAGTTTCTAAAAAAATGAAAAAAAGTATATGGTAAATTTGTTGATGTAATGAAGAAGATTAAAAAAATTATGCTATACAAAAATATATATAAATAATTTATTTTTTTTAAGTTCCACGCATATTAATTTATTACTATACAAATGTGATCATGTGAAGAGTTCTATTTTTTTTTTCTGTTTTCTATTTCACCCCAATTCTAATAAATGTTTGGACATAGTGGAATTTATTTTCTTCCAAATTCTTATATTTCTGAAGAATGTCAAGGATTCTTAGAGAAAAACATGAAGAAGTGTCGAGGGAGAATAACCTATATAGAAATCAGCACCAGTTGTTGTAAATTTATTTATAGAATTTCATTTTAATATATTATTAATGTAAAAAAACATTATTAAATAACTAATTAAAATTAATATAAATAAAATTTTAAAGTAATTATTATAAAATACTTTTAATTATATAATAAATAGTCAATACATAATAATAAATATTTATATTAATAAGTTTTAATTGATTTTTTGTTAATATTAAAAAAATTGGAGCACAAGGTGGTTCAAACGTGCTTGTCTACCATACAAAGGACTTCAATTACTTTAAACTAAACCCAACGACTCGTTTGCTAAAATCCATTCATTAAGCTGTGGACCATCGAAATTAAAGTTTTATTGTGTTTTGGGAAAATTATTTATTTCCATGAAAGTGGGACATGGGAGATGGTAGAATGAACTGACAGTTATATGTAATTTTAATTTTATTTTTTAATAAATTAAGTCTATCTAATTTTTTACTAAAAAATTAGTCTTGTCATTAATTTTTTCCTATATTTTTTAAAATTTTAATTTTTTATCCAAAATAGTTATAAATTTAATTAATTAAATTATTTCAAACCTTGTTCTTCTCAAAACTAATCAACTAAAACATCAAATTATTCTCAAAATAAACAAAATTCTCAATTTTCCTTCCTCAATTAATTTTAATTTTACATCCTATAAAAAAATAAAATTTATTAAATTTTAACTAATTTAGCTTTTAAATTTTAACTAATTTAGCTTTTAAATTTTTAAAATTATTATATCCTTAATGAAACATAGACTAATTTTGAATGTTTAGATAGAATATAATAATTTAAAAGTTTTAGGGAAAAAATGACAAAATCAAATTTTCTTAATGAACTCAATTGAAGAAGGAAATAAAATAAAATTACAATAAATTAAATGTAAGAAAATGAAATTGAAATTAAGCCTAGATGATACACTGGAGTCTAAGTTACCATTTTCCTAAAAACTAATCTTATTGGTAAGGATTTGATTCCTCTAAAGTTTTAATTGTAGTATATTATGCTAAAAAAAATCATTTTTATCTAGTTAATAATTTTTATCTAATTAAAATTTATTAATTTTTATAATAATTATTTTCAAAATATATAAAATATTTTTCAAACTCAATATAATATGTATTTGAAAGGATAAAGTGTGAAATAATAATCATTAACTAGAAAATCTAGCACATTTACAGTTTAATTTCTTTTGTATATAAATAAATCAAAATTATTTCTTAGTGAATTCTATCTAGTTTTTTTATACTTTTGTTAAAAAACCAGATTAAGTTGAATTTTTATATTAGTTTTGTAATTAATAAAGTTTGGAATTAAACACAAATATATCATACTTATTTTTTAAAAGAAAACAAATTAAATGGTAGTACTCATAATATAATTTTTTAAATTTTTTATTCAACACATTCTCATATTGCTTTTTTTTATATTTGTTTTTCCTTTAAAGTTTCGTATTTGCATTGTTTTGATTTTAAAAATTATGTGTGAATATGTTTTCTGATGATTATAAACCATTCATCTTGGAATTATAACATTTTTTTAATAAAGATGATAGCATGCTAGTATAAACATATTTTGATGGATAAAATGTTTGGTAAGAATAAGTTATTCATACATTTAAGTTTGACATTATTCAAGCTCTATTTTTTTAAGCTTTTCTATAATTTTTTCATCTGTTATATTGGATAAGAGGCTGGGTTATTCTATCATACAGGGAGATAACAAATTTATTATTTTATATTATTGGATAGTTGTTGTTGGTAAAGTATATTATTATATTTTTTTATCTTATTGCAAAATGTTATTTTTTGACGGCTGAGATTTTTATTTTCAACCATTACAACCTGGTTGTTGGTTACATCAATATAGTATACAATTTATATATATATATATATATATATATATATATATATATATATATATATATATATATATATGTATGTCAAAGTTCTAAACACTAAGAAATGAAATTTTTTTCCTTCTCTAAATTTTTTATGGACATTTTTTATATGATTTTAGTATAAATAAATTCTAAGTGCATAATTCGATCATTGCGTAGCGTTGTATTAATATCAAGAAGTAAATTTAAAACCATATTACAACTAAAAGTCTACCAAAAATTTATTTTGAATTCAAGACACAAGTTCTTTCACGATGTAGCATTATTCTATTTCTAACATATTTAACCTACATACCAAGCAATGATATTTTTTTCTCCTTGGCCCTCCTAATAGCAAACTATCAGGCTTTCCAGTTGCTTGCTTCGTCCTGGTTTCTGAAACTCTCCCATCCTAAGCTTGTTTTACGTAGACACTAAAGATGCAAGTACTTACTATGTAATTATCAAACACTTACTTTGTAATTTTGGCTAACAACTGAGGCTTTTAGCATAACAATCAATTATTGATTGTGTAAAAATCGATAAAAAAAAAAAAGAAGAAAAATTTCATCATGAGATCATAATAAGATTATGCATCAATTATATAAGCATATCTTGATAAAATAATTCTTACGCGTATTGAGAATTTCTCTCCAAAGTAAATAAGTATATTAACTTTAACTTTTTTTAAAATTCAATGATTTTACCTTTTCGTTTTAAAAATAATTATATTCATTTTAATTAAAAGAATATTTCCCTGTAAAATCAGTCGTGTATACCCTCATATACAACTTAAATTTCTAGGTTGGCTGTTTAAGCTAACTTGTGTCCAAATAGGACTTGACGAGGTTTCCTTTAACCTACCTTTGTCTATATTCAGATAGTGCTAGCAAAATTAACTCGTTACTATTTTTGTTACACTATCATATAAATTTATGTTTGCAAGAAAAGCAAACAAAATTCAAACCAGTAGTTGGTTGATCATCAATGTATTGATTTTCTTTGTATTCTAAAAGCTGTATTCTTTTAATCTATGGCCCTACTATTATCACCAACGTTTCATATTAATTACGCATGAAACAATGTCAAAAGGCTATTCAAAAGTCCAAAAGGACTCCAAGCTCGGACACCTTCTACAGAAGGAATATCTACACTTTTTCCTATGAATTGGCTTTGCATTATATTTTTTTTTTTATTATCTATCAACTTATTAAAAAAATAGACTACTTATTAAAAAAGTAAATAACATTCTGCTATATTAAAAGATACGTTTATTATATTTTTGTTATTTTAATATATATATATATATATATATATTGAATAGAAAAAATAAGATATACTTTTTTATCTTATCCTTACATTTGATGTTCGATACCATAATAAACTAAATAATATGATAATATCTTATCTAACACGATACGAATAGATAATGATAAGATAAATATAAATAATATTAAAATAAAAACTGTAATATTTATCAAAAATAAAATATTTTTAAATTAATTTATAATTTAATTTTTTAAAATAAATATATATAAAATATTATAAAAATTTTAAAAGTATTTTAATGTATAAATAATATTAAAATTTTATACTAAAATATAATATTTTTATTAAAAAAATTATGCAAAAATTAAAAATATTTTTAAATAAATTATAATTAAAAAATTAAATTGAAAAAAATTAAAATACATTTTATAAAATGATTAAAATATGTTTGATAATTTTTATTAAATAAATTTATATAATAAATTATAATAAAAAGTATATTTTATAAATAATTAACTATTTTTATGATATATTCAAATGGGTGTGATATAAAGGATAAGAAGAAAAAAAATAATAAAGTTATCATACTTTGACGAATTTTAACCTAATATCTTTTCTGATAAGAATTTAAATCGTAAGAATAAAATAGGATAAGCTGTGCAAATGCTAAAAATAAAATAGGATAGAATTAATTATCTTATATTATTATATTTATTTTTAAGAAATATTTTATATATTTTTTCTATAAAAATAATTTTTAAAATGATTAACAAATAATTTTAAACATCTATTATCAATTTTTTAATTTTATAACATGAAACAAAGAGTATAAAAAAACTAAAGACAATAATAAAAATATGTAAAATATTATTATACCTTATAAAATACTAAAATAAATATTAATATATTCAAAATTAATTATTGGTAACACTATTAACGATAAAAAGATATATTCCTAGTTATTCATCATGTTTGAGAGATTCGTTTGTATTAAAAATAATTAGATATAGTACATACTATTTTAGAAAATAAAACACATATTTTATAATATTAAAAAATAAAAATTAATTTAAACATTTTTAAATAAAAAGGAACAGTAGTTTACTCTTAAAAAATCATTTCTATTCCTTTGTCTGTTTAGAAATTGAAAATATTCATTAATTAGTATCTTTTTAAATTTGTCTTTATTTTATCTAATTTTTAAATAATTTACACATTTATTGTAAATGAGACAAAAATATAATAAAAATCACATTAGAAAATTAAAAACAATACTAATAGTAATAATTATAACATATTAATTATATATTTAATATATATATATGTATATATTATCCTTCTAAGTCTATAAATAAAACAAACGAAAGGGATAATGAATTGTATACATAGATACAATAAATTATAGTGGCATGCATGAGTTATCAATAAAATTTCCCTGGGATTGTAACAACTGTTCTTCACACGGAATATAACATCTATGTGTAATTTTCCCTAGTTTTACAATAAGTGAAAACATTAACCTTGTTACGTTGAGTGCGTTTAATAAATAGGTTATTAAAATATAATGAAACATGAAATGTGTCTTATTTTATATTTATTGTATTTAAAATTGAAATAAAATAAAAAGGTTAAAAATTATATATATATATATATATATATATATATATATATATATATATATATATATATATATATATATATATCTACTAAAAGCATAACATAAAAAATGTCAAACAGAACAGATTTTTCTGTTTAATTTTATGCACGTTTTAAATACTGCTAACATGAAACAAAGAAGAAGACTAGAATCATGAATATAGGAGGAAGCTATAGCACAATATTAATTAATATATACATGTGATATGTGATGCGATGAAAATAAAAGGTAGAGGTTTATTATAAATCATGTTTGACTTTGCTAAATTAATTTACAGAGACGACTGGCTGGCTGGCTTTTACGTTAAAAATAAAATTTTTTATCTTTTTTTTTTAAGAATAATTTATTTTATTTATATATTTACTTGAACTTTTAAAATAATATTAATGTTATTATTTTTAGTTATTTAATTTAATCTTAATTATTTTATAAAATTATCATAATAATAATATCAAAATAGTAAAAATAATTTTCATATATAACATTAATTATATTTCTTATTTTTATTTTATCCTTCTAACTAAAGAGATTATAGAAAAACGTAATGAATATGAATAATGAGAGTTTGACATGTTTCTACTCTTGTTGTTCGGGTTCTTTTTGTGAAAATAGTATGGTTAGAAATAGGTCAAATTATTTGATGAGGCCTACAATCTAATTATATTAAATTTAGGATAGGTTGGATCAATTTATTAATTAGGATACAATAATTATTTATTTAATAAATTGTTAACTTCGAATCATTTATTCTTTTAGGTTTGATAGACTGGTTTATTTCTTTAATTGTTATTATTATTAATATAATATTTTAAAATTATATATTTATTCAATTTCAAATTTCAAATTTATCAATTTACATATAAGTTTAGATATGTTAGCTTAATTTAAGGTAAATTTTTATTTATTTAATAATTATTTAAATAAGTTAGAAAGTTAAGTCAGACTTTTAAAAAAATTTTACGTATTAAATAAATAGATCAAATTTATATCTTCAATTTTAAAATTAAATTAAATTTAGTCCTTATAAAATATATTTTAGCTTATATGATATTGACCCATAAAATAAATTGGAGTATTAAAATGTAAAATTTAAAATTAATTACCCATATTTGTACATATAAAATAGAGTAGTATTACATGGCTAAATGGTAAAAATTTTCATAGAATTCAGCCAGATTTAAGAAAGATTACTAAATGAAATAAAATATTTATCTATCATTGATTCATCAAAGAGTCAAAAGATGTATCAGTTTATTCTTCTAATTTTCTTGTTAAGTAATTATTCTTTCTATTATTTATTTTTTACTATTTATAAATTTTGTTGTTATTTTAAATTTTTAATATAATTTTTAATATTTTTTCTATTTTACCCTTTTTTATAATGACAATAATTAATTAAAACTTGAGAAATTATTGTCATTATAATGATTAAGTTTTATATAATTTATAATTATTATAATTATAATTTATTGTCAAAACAATTGTGAAATTATTATATTAAATTTTTAATATTATTTTTTTTGTCATTATAATGACAATAATTAATTAAAACTTGAGAAATTAATTAATAAAAATATTAAAAAGGCAATAAAAAATATAACAATTTTAATACAAAAAAAATTAATTAGATTTTTTAATATATAAAATAATTTTAAACAATAAATAAAAAAATTGGCGTATAATTATCTCACAATTGTTTTTATTAAATGCCCTATTTATATAACATTACCTTTCAACAAAATTTGTAAATAATAGTAGTTTGCCCAAATTTAGAGGTTAATTATCAACATTCTCTTTATTAATTATCAAATTTTCTTTTATAGCAATCACTTTTAATTTCACCTGTCCTCAGACAATAAATCATATTTTAAGATCAATATCGGTCTTACAATCATACACGGAAGTCCAAACCGGTCGAAAAGAGCTCTACATGAAAATTATATATATATATATATATATATATATATATATATATATATATATATATATTAGGTAAAAGAGAATTCAAATGCATGACCTTATGATAACATTATTACATATAAATATATTTGGAGTTTGTGCGCTCGTAAATTAAATCTCTATAATTCAAAGGTTGTAATGTTATCACATGTAAGTGTCGACTAAAAGCAACGGAAGGTACTTCCTACCATATTGTAATTTCAAAGCTTATTTAATGAGTTAAATTATTGTCATGTGCGAACAACAAAAATGCGAAAGACCGCAATTATGTACTAGCTATATAGTCTTTTAGCCCACTACTTGATCTCTTCCTCTTTTATTATTGAGTTAGTTATCCAAAATTAAGTAAACATTAATACTTTTAATTTTTTTTGGTCGAATTTCTTTTTCATGATTAAATTGTTTTACACACACCGCACTATTTAAATATGGTCAAATGACAAAAAAGCCTATAAATTTGACTAAAATTTAAACTTCATTTTATGAATTTTTCTAGTTAATACTTTAAAAAAATTATAAAATTTGTTAAAATTAATTAAAAATTATAATGAGGGTATATTAATGATATTTTTAATATAAAATTCTTATTTATTTTAACCAATATTATAAAAATATTTGTTAGCATTTTTCTCATTCTATGTAAGTTCCGTTTTTTAAACCCTTATAATTCTATGCATATTATAATAAAAAGTATATTCAAACATATATAATTTTGTTAATTTTTCTTTTTAAAATCACCATAACTTTTAATATAAAATTTAAAATTTATATATATTTTAAAAAATATTATAATTCTTTTACACCTAATACTTCCTTCATTTATTTTTATCCATCATTTAAAATTATTTTATATAAATTAAAATTTTTAATTATTTTTATTTGTATTAAAATTGTTATATGTATTTTATGTTCTTAATTCTTCTATTTTTTTAATTTACTTTATTGTTTAATATCCTTTCATAAGACAAGAGTATATATATATATATATATATATATATATATATATTAAATTTTGTCTTAAATTTATAAAATAATAAATATAAATAAATAATTTTTAAAGATGATTACCACTAAAAAATATGAAAGGAGTAATATAATGTTTAATACTCTAGAAAAGTTTGAAAAAATTGTAATTAAAATATATTTTTTTCATTTATTTTGCAAAATTGCTATTTAACATAAAGAAATTATGTACTGTAGACATTGTACTCATTCTGATATGTATGCGCGTGATGCTTTGGGAGTTCTTAGCATAAGCATACACGAATCATTTTTATTTTATTTTTTACTTGGGTTAGTCTCATATTCATGATGGATATATGTAAAAATATAAAATAAACTAATAAAACTCATTATTTATTGTATTTTTATAGAAGTGATCGAACTTTTATCTCTATTAAAAAAATACATTCAGCTTAAAAGGTGCAAAATATTCATTGAAAATATATAAAAACTAATAAAATTGGGCATTATGATTCATAAAAAATATAATTAGTGAAAAGCGTAAACGATTTTAAAACTAATATTTCTACACAGAACGATAAAAATGAAAAAAAAAGTTCTCTTTAGAAAATAAATCAAGTTATGGGGATAATCCCCTTCACATAAGCACTTAATTTTTTTTTTCACAACGTAGTAAACGCGTAGACGTGTATAAAATATTATTTTGATTCTTGAAAAATAAAATTATTTGTTGTCATTTGAAATTTATAGACCTTTTAAATTAACAAGGTTGAAAAGTAAATTAATTGAAAATTTTAAAAAATGTAAACTTTTATATCCTTTAAGTTATTGATATGGACGATTTAGCAAATGAAACAAAACCAGAAAAATATATATTTTTATTGACAAAAAGCTACAGTATAATTTATTTATAGGAATAAATAATACACAAAAATTATATCTTTTTTAATGTTATGTGAAAAAGGTTAGCTTAATTTTTTAAGAATCATAAAATTTAGAATATTTTTTTATCAAAAATATATACAAGAATTAAGAATTAATAAAAATAATTATCATAAAAATACTTAATTTACGTTATTATACTATTTGGTTGGAGGAGAATTAAAAGGGAGGGAAAAAATTTAAAATTATTTTTCTTCATTTAACTTTTTTGAAGAGAAAAGAATGGAAGGAGACAAAACTCTTAAATATAATATCTATTGTTAATGTTAAATTTAAATTTTAAAATCTAATTCAACTTACGTTATAAATTAAGAGGTTGTTTTGAAGGTGGCATAGGAGGAAAAGATAGGATAATTTATCCTGTCCTATTCTATTTCCAATCTGTAAGACCTAAAAATATGATAACTTAACTGCTAAGTTATACTATCATGTTTAATAGTATTATTATGTTCAAATTTGTATCCTGAAAATTGTGCTGAAATAAAAATTATTAGTATTGGATATCTTTCTTCTTTCAATTCTTATATGCTGTATCCTACCATCTTGATTACTCTATAAAAATGATTTAACTATTTATAAAATATATTTTTATAAAAATATTGTATAAATTTCTTAATAAAATATTTTATTTATTTTATAGAATATAATTAAACTTTTATAATTTAATTTTATAGTATTATCTGTATATCAAAATAAAATTTTAAATTTATAATAATATTTTTTATATTTTTAATGTTTATGTATATATTTCTATTAAAATTTAATTAAAAATTAATTCAATAAAAAATATTTTTTATTTTAATATATTTCATATTTTATATTCTATATTATTATTATTTATATCAAATATTAAATATATTAATATCATGTTATTTATAATGTATAAAACAATGATAGAATATGATAATATAAAAATTTATTCTATTTTTATGTTACTCTTATATCCAATGTTCTGTTGATCAAACAGATGTTCAACAGATGTTAAATATCAATTATTTTAAATTTAAGATGGATGTATAAGATAACCTTTATTAACTAAAATATCATTTCAATAATTTTTATAAAACTTAAGATACTCATCCTCTTTTAAACAATATTTTTAAAAAGGGAATGAATTTAGTTAATATCCTTTTTGAACCTAGAAACTCCTGGATGTGTCCTTATTTGTAATTTTGTAAAGTATTTCGTCACTTCATCTTTTATCGTCTTTGGGTGTCTAGTTATCCACCATAAGTCTTTTGTCATTAAATCGCACCCTTAACTTTAAGATTACACCCTCCTAAAATGCTGTTAATTGGAAAGATATTGTGATCGTTTATGAATAATAAATTATTAAAAAAAAAATAGATGCTATTATATAGGTTTATATCAGCTATGAGCGTTTAATTAATAGTTACCACATGATGGGACTTAAATATATAACAAATTTTATTATCTTTAATTTTGAAAATTAATTTTAAATATATAAAAATAGTAATCTTTATTAAAAATATTTTTTTTATAATTTTATAATTTTATAATTTTTATGTGATAAATATTTATATTTTTAACAAAATATTATTTTAAATGTTTAAAATCAGTTTTAAAATTGAAGATGATATTTTTTTAAAACAATATACATTAGAGATAGATGAGTAAAAGTTTTAATTTGATGATTGAATATTTTTAAAAATTTATTAAATCAAATAGTTAATGTAAATTACTTTTAAAATAAGTAGATTTATATCTTTAAAAGATGACTAATATATTTGACTAAATAGTTAAATTAAGAATTTATTTAATAAACTTTTATTAAAAAAACATATCATAAACTTAAAAGTAAAATCTATTTAAATAATAAAAAAGATAATAAAAATCATCAGTTATTTTTAAAATTTAAAGATGTTTTGTAAAAAATATTCTAAATACTTCCTAGATCAAAAAATTAAGCAAGTACCCGTTGCTTTTTTATTAATTTGACTTAACTATAGTTTTATTTTTTAAAAAATTATGAATATTTTCATCTCAAAATTTAAAATTAATTAAATCTCTTTATTTTTAAACATAAGAAAAATTGTTCTTTCTATCAACTTTCTTTTATTTATAACCCTCTTCTCATTTTCTATTGTAATATTTGAGTACTTTATGGTGTATTTAATATATGAAACAATTTTAAGATTTTAGAAGTAAAAAAAAAAAACTTGAGGGATTTTTAAAATATAAAATTATGATTTAAAAGTGAAAAATTTATTATTTTTACTTTGAATTAAATTTATTTTTTAGTTAATAAATTTGGAGCATAATAATATTTAAAATAGTATAATAATTTTAATTTGTAAATTTTAAAAAGAGTGGTTTAGAATTTAGATAAAATAAAATCGACATAAAACTTAATTTGCTTAATTTAATAATAAAGAAGCCTACATGTGTCTAAAAGTTTGGAAATCAAAATCACAGATAATTCAAATTTAAATAGTAAAAAATATAATTAAATTTATTATTTTATATTTTAACCATTATATATATATATATAGCATATGGAAAACCATAGTGTTTGCTGTCTAATATAGATTCTTTTAAAAATTTGTTGTCTTAAATCCGTCAAAGTTATTTATTATTATCTATTTTTATTTTTATATACTTGTTACCATTTTAAAAATATTTTATTTTGTAATTAACAATTTAAAAATTTAAGATAATATTTTTTATTTATATTTTTTAAGAATATTAATTATTTAAAAATTAAAAATTTTATAAAAATATATAATAATTTTTATATAAAAAAAATATTAATTATATTTTTTAATTTATATAAAATAAACTTCAACATAATAAAAAACGAAGGGAGTAACTTGTTTTCTAAAAAGTTGTCACCCTCATATAAAGTCTCATATTTAGATTTTGTGTAGTAAAAGCCTGATATAATCGATATAATCATTAAATTGGATTCGTTAAATGATGATCAAACGATTGAAATTCATCCCAATTTTTTTTAATATTATTCAAAACATAAAACTTAAAATACGAACTATCCAGTCTTCGTATAAATGACTCTGATCTGATGATTGTATTAATTATACCAACTTTTGATGCACCGAATGAGTCGTAAAAAGTCATTTAGTACTACGTAAGAAGCAAGTAAGAATAATTTATTAGTAATATTAAACGGAAATAAATTTTAAAAAAGTACTTATTCATCTACTAATTTTAGAAGATTTATCATTGATAACAAAATGTCATGTGGCCTTCAGGAGTCACGATCAACCTGACAGTGTGGTTAATGGAAATAATCCCCCAAAAACGTGGTTGTGAACCAGTGCTGATTACTATATTTAACAATTTAAAATATTAATTTAGAATCAAGAGAAAAAAAATTAAAGGACATTTAAAAATTAAAAATCTATACCCCATTTGAGGTACTTTTTAATTTATTAATTATGTTTCATTTTTAAAGTGTTTAATTTTGTAAATTTGTTAAAAAATTTGTTCGTTGATAGATAAGACCTATATTGTTGAAAGATGACGAGGATTAAGATTGGATGACCAAGGTGTCGGACCAAAGCAATGAAGATAATAATGAAGAAGGTCATGTTAACAACAATGTTAGAACATGTTGAGATGCCTTTGCAACAATTGAAAATACCACAAAACGATATTGATAGAGAAGTGAGAAAAAGTGTCAGTGCAACAGAGGAAGTTGAATTACACCAATAAAATATGTAAGATGGCTACATTAGTGAATAATTTATTCCTTTTTTTCTTGAATAACAATGATGAATAGTATGACTATTAGTGGATAATTTATTTCCTTTTCTCAACTTATTCTCCTAAGTTTCTTATTTTTAATTGAAAATATTAATGATGATAATAATAAAAAATAAATATATAATAATAGCAATAAAAAATAGATATCTGATCATAGTTATGATGGTAAAATGTAATATTAATGAGGAGGAAGGTATAATATTGAGATATTGTTTTAAAATTAAATTAAATTTATTTTAAAATTAAATTTCATAATCATAAATCATTTTTATGGTTTTAATAATTGAGATATTGTTTTAAAATTAAGTTAAAATTATTTCTACCCTATTTTAATAAATATAATTTATTTTAAAATTTTTATTTGAATTTTTTTTACAACCATTACCCTAAACGGAAACTTGGATAACAAAAGTATAGTTTTTGCTTAAATTATACATGTACCATTAACGAATAAGTTACATTATTTATAAATACACACCTTTTACAACATTATTTTATTAATTTTTCTATACTATAATTTTTTTTTCTTATCTCTGTCTTATAAAAAGTATACTAATATACAATATAAATACAATTGCTCTTAACAAATTACGGATAGAAAAGAAAACTACGCTCCACCCTACGAGGTCCCCCACGTGTGGAAGAAATAGAAAATATAAATGTTCAAACAATAAATATATATATTAATTAGTTTTAATTTAGTTAGCATATATAGTATTTGATGGCAGCGGTATCGTACGGGAGATAGCCACCCTAAAGAACGAAACAAATTGAATCTCCGAAAAAAATCAGAATGATAATCGAGCACTTAAGATAAGGAAAAGTGGAAATATATTTAGCATTGATAGTAAATAAATTGTGAAAATTTCAAACAAACAGACGGTGGTGCACTTTGAAAACATTCTGTATACAACTCTCTTATTTTGTTCTTGTGTATAGTTTACCTTGGCGTGCATGTATATGTATCCATATCTACATTTAAAATAATTATAACCTACAAGTATAAATAAATAGTATTAGCATGATATATATGATGATGATATCCACTCATTATTATTATATAATAGCGACTTGCTTTTCTCCGAAATAGAGGTCGTTGTCGAAGATGAAGAGATTAAAGAAGCATGTGAAAGAGGCTTAAAGGAAAAAGGTGTCATGATGATGATGATGATCCCTTTGTTGAATGTTGTTAAATGATGGGGTAGAACAGTTTCTGTCGTTGAGAAGTTCCTCTATCATCTGAAGGGCAATTCTGTCCTCTTCATCAATACCTGATTCTCTAACAAATTCCTGACCTGTCACCGATGGAAACTGTTGGAGGGAAGAATCAGGTGCTACACAAGTATTGCTACTACCACTCTCTTCACCTTCATTGCCACCACTCTTCTTTCCCAGCTGAACCGTCATAACCCAGTTGGAATCAGAACGTCGCCCAGCACGCTTTTGCCACACTCCAATGTGAGAACTCTCTGTGTCAAGCCTCAAACAGGTCATAGAAGGAGAGGGTACCTTCCCACATTTTCGAAGCTTCGCGTGCAGGATTTCTTCTAGATCCTTCGAGGTGGAAGCCGTGGTGTCTTCATTCGTACTGCTCTTTGTCTCACCTTCCGGAGTTTGGGTTATTGGGAAATTTGTTTTTGCATTTCGCCCACTCATCAAAATTGCAGCTTGATCATACGCTCTAGCCGCTTCTTCTGCTGTTTCAAATGTCCCTAACCATACCCTTCTCTTCCTATTTCACCAAATAATAATAATAATCAAATTTGTTAGTGTTTTAGAAACATAATTGAGGTGAAATGTGAGTGGAATTAACTTACAGAAGGGGGTGGCGAATTTCGGATACCCATGAACCCCAATGACGCTGCCTCACCCCTCTGAACTTCTTTGATTGCACCATGATGCAGGTGTAATAGTTCGTTGGGGTTCAGGGACTGTATCTAAGTGATTTTGGACTCAAACAGTGATGGCCAAGTACAGAAGGAACAGAGTATGAATAGATATAGAGGGAGAAAAAGAGGGTTTTTTTTAACCTAATGAAGGCACACTGTCGGCGAAATAAAAGGTTCTCGTACAACAATTAAACTTCTTCACCTAAATGGTTCCCTCTCTCTAATATTCACCCTTCAATAAATGTTTGTGCTTGACTTCGTTGTGCACTTGCTGGACTTCTTCCTTCCCTTTTTCTTTTTCTATATTTCTCTCTCTCTATATATATATATATACACGTGGCACATGGCAATGTACTTGCGGGCCAAATTTCACATATAAATATATAATATACATATGCAATTCTCCCAAGTGTTGAAGGTGACATTCGCTGGAATTCTGTTATCTGCCATTATAAGATGGACTACCCGTGATTCCAAATTAATAATCGATTATTGCTCGGTGGTTATGTGGAGAGGCTAATAAAGTATGGTAATTTGTAATAATTAAACTTTTTGTTTAATTGAGTTATAAATGCGGCTTTTATTTATTTAGCACTATATATGAAAAGGTTGATGGGTGTGGTATATAGATGTGTATCTATTAGCTACAAAGAGAGAGAGAAGAAAAGTATGCGGTAGACGTGGATGAACAAAGAGCGTGAACAGAAAGTTTTAGTTGTTGCAATATTGGCGATGGAACATGTTGCTATAATTGCGATGCCAAGGTGTGGTGACTTGGGTCGGGTACAGGTTGGTCAATGTTAGCATCAAATACAAAACTAATCCTATATCGTTCGTATTCCTTCCCTCGTACTTCGCCAATCCCATTGGATCATTTTCCCAATACCAATTGACTTCTCACGGAATAAAGAAAAAGAAGTTCGTGGTTAATGTTAATATCTAGCTATTATGCATGCATCCTTTATGAGTGTACGTGATCTAGTTAAGTAATTATGAACCACTCCAAATCAAAATATACAAAAATGTGAATCCCTTAATTAAACTCTATTTTCATATCAAACTTTAATTCTCAAAAGACACATAAAAAGATTAGATTAAAAGAAGAATAGCAGTATTCCAACCCATAAAAATAAAACTTCCTTCACATTAAAACTATTTCCTACAAGATTGCCTCATATCGTAAAGAACAATCACACCTTTTAAAAAAAAAAACAAAGTTAATTCTTCCCAACTTTAATCAAAGTTCAATATATACCATGATTTAACTTCTATAAGATCCTAAATGGATCCATTTTCAAAGTTAAAATAACAATATTCCAGTGAATCTAAATATATGAAATGGCAATAAAGTAAGGAACTATTCTTTCCTCACATCTACATGTGATAGTAAAAGAAAATGAGATTTGACATTTGTTAAAAAAATAGCTTCAAATCCCAGCTAAGAGTATATTTTTGCTCAAGAAATTTGTTATATCCTTTTACGAAATTTTCTACTTATCATTTTATTACTTTATAAAGTAAGTATTAAATGAAAATTAATATTTTCATTATTTAAAAAATATAAAAAAAAATTATTTAATTATTATGAGGATTTATAAAATAAAAGGTAAAAAATTTAAACTTATTCTTTCGTTCAAACTAAGAAGTAAACCTGCAATTACTTTTAATAAATAATTATTTATTTTTATCAGTTTTATGAGATAAATTTTAAAAAACAATTATTTATTTTAGAAAAAGTTAATTCAAACATGCACGATTATGATGATCTTAGAGAACTCCTACCAAGGTCTGATGTAATTCTGAAGAGTACTCTTTGATTAAATAAACCCGCTATTAGTTGATTAAAAAAAACCACCATGATGTACTACTCTAGCATAGAACCATGATTAAAGGAATGAACTGTAATGTATAAGATCTATTTGGAAACAAGTTTAGATAATTTGTACCATCGTAGAGCGTACATATCCAGATATATCTATGACACATGGAATGGAACATGAAACGTGATCAGATTTTCTCTGTTTGTCATGCTGAAGATGAACAAACTTTACCAAATCGTCTAGTGAAGTGTGGTCGTTATTGGTATCATAGCTTAGCGTCTGTTCTTGGCTTCCTTTTCGTATTTGTTTTCAACCGGTTGCTGCTTTACTTCTTTTGTTTCTTCAAAATAAAAAAGTAACTTATATCTGTTATGTGCAGGTATAAATTGTAAGATTAGAAGTATAGAAAGGTATAAATTGTTTTTTTATGTAAAAATATCATTGTTGTTCTTTCAATTATTTTCTATCTTATATTTTTTAATCCTTCAACTGACATTAAAAAAATAAATTTTTTAATTAATATTTTATGACAATTATATAAACTTATAAAAAAAATTAAATTAACACAATATATTTTTTCACATTAGTAAAGTCATAAACAATAACATTGTTAAAGATCATACCACTTAACCAAAACAACCACTCCATTGAATGCCAAAGGAAGTGTCATGCCATTTTGACTTTTTTACCTTTTACTAATTCATGGTGCTGTTGATAAACATGACCGGATCTTGAAGAACATACGCTTTAATTTTCAAATAATCAGCGCAATCACCTCCCAAATAATCAGTACTGATGAAGAACATGCATGTCTATTTTAATTTCCAACACCAATCTCTGTCGATCCACATTTCCAATTTCAACGACAAAGTCATTTTGATTGTGAGATGCTACACAATATTTTCAAACCTTCACATCCAATCCAAACGATCATTCCAAAAAAGAACATTATGAGCGAGTGCTTTAGCACGTGGAAGTTATAACCGACTGAAAAGAATAATTTAACTGTACCTTTTGAACTTTGGAATTTTAAAAAATATGAAATCGACAATGAGGATGATTAGAATGGGAGCCAAATATTGTAAATGATAAAGTTAAACATAACTCTACAAATTTTAAATTCACTTTAAAAGATATTATTTAAACTTTTTTTATTTAGCATAATTATATAATTATATAATTTAAATTTTTCAATATTTTAATTTTCTTCTTATCATTCAAATATATGTAACTTAATAATTTAAAATTACTTTATCTAGCATAACCTAAAATATTTTACATATGTGAAGTGTTTAGAAGATTTTGCAATTGCTCTATTCTTCTTATATTGTTATTTCTTAGTTTGTTTGATGTCTTATGAGTTATTAATTTGACTAATCCTCCTATCTTGTCAATGTGCGTCGAAAATGGAAACAAAAAAATGTTCAATATGAACTCTTACGCAATGTTTTCAGCAAAGAGGTTTTACAATACCAAAACCATCAGATGAAGTCAAGTAATTTTGCAGTGTTTTCACTAATTTTGGAAGTTTTTTTATGGTCCTAATGTGGAGGTGAAACAGGTTGAAACCAATAAATTGGAAATGGAAATCTACAGCACCTAAACTTGAAAATCTGTAGTTATTTACCAGTAGATCATGATAAATAAGTTGACGTTCATGTTAACGTCGTTCATTTTTGCTGTTCCCAATTTGTTTCTTCAAACTATAATTTAAATTAAACCATCTTCAATCTTCATCAATAGTCTCAAAGTATAATAATTAAAGTGTTGATCAAAATAATATTTAATAAAAAATTCTTGAAATATAAAGATATAGGGCACTAGTATTCTTGAAATATGTCACAAATAACAACATTGAATAATTAAAAATTGATAATAAACAGCGTTTATATATGATTCAAAACAGTTGACAAAAGATCGATGTCCCCACGGTCTGTGTATGTATATATGAACCAACATTTTTATTTAATTAATTTTTTTATTGAAGAATAACATTTTGTTTAAAGTAATTAAGTTTTTACTCTAAAAGTAAATATGATTTGATTCAAACATTAATTTTTGCAGAACTAGCTTCCTCAATAGAAAGAAAAACTTAATTATACAATTTTTCACACAAATAATTAATTTAAACACAACATGTAAATTAAGTTAATTTTGAATAGTTAATTTTTAGAGTTTAAGTTTAATATACAGTAAATATAACTTTTAAAATAATTAATTATTATAAAAATTAACATTTTTTAATGATATAACAATCTATATATAATTTTATTGTGTGATAAATTTTTACATTTTAACTCAATTTTAATTTCTATACGGATAGTCAAAAGTTTTCTCACATTGTTATTTAATTATAGGCTCATATAATTGTCATTTTGGTTTAGTATGGATTTGGATTGTTCCTCTATGATAAAAGTTGAATGGTCCCAAGTAGGGATCCAACATTATATAAGTTGCATACACTTATTACGGTGCATCCGTCTGCTTTATGCGAAAGTGTGGGGTCTCTTCTATAGCATGCTTATTTAAGATGAAGACAGCTTTGGAAGTTATTTCACATCATTAAATCGATCATGAAGACCCTTTCACTCTCTTCTTTGAATCTGTTCGTGATTAGGTTCTCTCTTATATATATATATATATATATATATATATATATATATATATATATATATATATTGAAATATATTTATATTAATTTAGTTATTTTATATAAAATATAAAATATATTAATTTAATCATTAATTTAAAATTTATTATTAAATAAATTATATATAAAACAAAAATTAATAGATATTTTATTTATAAATTTATTTTAACAGCTTATATATTATTTAAATATATATATATATATAAATATCAATAATTAAATAACATCTTTATATATTTTTAAATTTTTAAAATTTGGTATATAAAATTATAAAAATATTATAATATAATTTAAAATTAAATTAATATATTTTATATTTTATATAAAATTATTAAATTAATGTAAATATTAAAATTTAATATCTATATAATATATATATATATATATGAAAATGGATTAAGTTATTCTAAAAGTAACTTTAGTTAGAATTATTTCGTTTAATAATTTTTATAAATAATTAAATTTTATCAATTTAATCGTTAAATTAATAAAATATATTATATAGATTATTCTTACTAAATTTTATAAAAAAAAATTTAAAAATTATATTTAAAAAATTAAATTCAAATTAATGAATTATATATTTTTTATGATATTCATTAATTTAAATTTATTTAATAATATATTAAAAAAATTTAAATTTTATAAAATTTGATAAAAATATATAAAATTTAATTATTTATAAAATTTATTAAAAAAAATAAATCTAATTAAAGTTACTCTTAAAATAATTTTAAATATTTAATCGGTAATGACATTAAGATAGAAGTTCTTCTTTCAAACTTTAAATGTAACCTATTTAGATCATTGTCCGATAGTTAAAAATAAATGAATAAGTGTTCTCTATTATTTTACTTAAATATGTTTATTTAAATTTTAAATTAACACTTAGTAAAATTAAATTTTTTATTGCATCAAAAGTAAATTTAAAAGATATATATATATATATATATATATATATATATATATATATATTTAAAATTTTTGAAGAAGTAACTTAGATGTTTGATCTTAGAAAATGTTTTATATTTTTATTTTATATTTTTTGTTTTTATTATTTTATAAAAAAATAATAATAACAGAAAAATAATTATTTTTTATTTTATTTTTAAATATAAAAAAATTAAAATAGAAAATAGAATAAAAATAAAATGATATTTTTGTAAATAAAAATAAAAACTAAAAAAATAGAAAATATTTTTTAAAAGTAAACATACTTTTAATTTCTGTTAATAAAAAGAATTAACTCAAAAATACTATATAATTTAAAAGACCTTACGATAATTAATGTTAATCTAGATTAAGGAATAGTTATACATACATTATATTTTAATTAATTAAAAATATAAATATTAAATAATAATATTTACATTTTAAATATAATAAGTATTATTTTATAAAAAAATCCACTTGTGTGAAAATTTCTTAAATGAATTAGTAACTATTTCCATTTTTTTAAAAATAGAACGTTAAAATTTCCTGCCCAACAATATTTGTGCTGCTGGATGTTTCTCTCTCTTTGTTTTAGATACAGTTGATAGGTTTCTATTACAGTGTTTATATCCATACATTTATTTTATTTTCTATCGTGTATTTTTTTTCTTTATTTTTATCATATTATTTATTATATCTCATACTTTCACATTGCAACATTCATTTTTCTTCTCGTTCTTTAATATTTACAAGAAAATGTTCAGTATATACCGACTAAGTATATATATATATATATAATATAAAAGAAAAAAAATAATATAATAATAAAAAATAAATTAAAAATAAAGAAAAATATATTATATAGAGATATAAATACTACGGTTAAATATTACAATGATTATTACTAAATATTACAGTTAATGATTATACTTAATCTAGCAATATTAAAAGATTAAGTTACCATTATTTTAATCGATCAAAAATAGATGACACTTTTTTAACATTTCTTTTTTTTTTCTTTCTTAAAATGTGATGTTAAAATAATTTTTCGTGCACATGATTACAAAATAGATATTTTTTTTTATGTTATTAGGAGGTCAAAATAAAGTTAAATTATTAATAATATTTGATCAACAGTTGTACCTTTTAAGAATATTGATAGAAATTTTAATACTCATTGTTATTGGTTTGTTGCTCGTATACACATATCATAACTTATTCCTCATATTTTAGTTAATTTAAACATTTTATAATATATTTGTAATAAATTAATAATACACAGATGTTATTACAATATTAACAATAACGATGAAAATCAAATAAAAATATTGACTGAAGAATAGTGTATAAATCCATTGAAAAAGTGTTCAAAAGATAATCATGTTCTTAATTATAAAAATTTACAATTAAAATTATTTAATTTAATAAAAAAAATTATATTTTTAAAATAATTATTTATAATTTTCAACCATCTCCGTTTATAATATTTTGTAAAACAATTATTCTTATTTAAAATTAAATTTATTTAATAAATAAATATCTTATTTATTGTGAATGACTTTTATGAATATCTATTAAATATTGATCCAATTATCTTTAATTGAGCACAAATTTTAGATTTTTTGTGTGGTTGAAGTTGGAAATGGATGGAAGTTAATAAGACCGTTTGATAGAAGCGTTCAGCTGGTTTAAAGTTGACTCAGCTCATTTAATAAATAGATAGACTTATGTTTGTTAAAAAAGTCTTTTTAGATAAATAAGTTAAATATAAACTTGTAAAAAAATGTATTTAACCTATTCAGAGGTTTGTTTATATTTATATATATTATATTTGTATAATATTTATTTTATATTTTATTTACGTAATATATATATATATATGTTTTAGATCTATTTAATGGTCTTTTTATCTTATACACTTTAAGTTTACAATTTTTTTAATCAATTATTTCTATAGATTTTAAGTTTATTTATTATTATGTTTGATATATAGACTTTTAGAGTGCTGATTTTGTAGGTTTTAAATCAGGCTAGACATTAAAAAAAAAATTTAACAAGCTCAAACTCGTATCTCAAAATCTTTAAACAAGTTAAACTCAAACATTCATAACCTAACTCCACTGTCAACCTACTTTCATCCCCGGTTGAAGAAAAAATTTATTCCTAATTTTTACCGCTTACCTAAATCATAAAGTTTTTATTTGATTTAAAATATAAAATAGACCTAAATATCACAAAATGAAAGGCAGGAAGTTTGTAATTAACTAATAAGAATGTTTACAAAATCAAATTAAACTGTATAATTGAATAAAAAAAATTAAAATTTTTATATATTATATTTGTTCTTACAGTTTGGTTGAGTTTGTATTTTTTCAAAAAAAAAAAATTGAACCAAACTATATATAATTATAAATGTAGTCTAATTTAATATTATATTTTAAAATAAAATGAATATTAAAATATTAAAATTATTATATTTATTATATATATATATCATTTTATCGACCATAGATATTTTTATTTTTTATTAAAAATTTCACTTTTATTATTATTATAAATACAACATTTTTTTTATTTGAGTATATTTTTGTTGATTTTTGAATAAAAAATAAAATATTGAAATAACATAGTTAGACCAACTTATTAAATATTAATTTAATTTAATTTTATAATATATTTAAATCAGACTAAGTCAAATCATAAATACTTTTTCTAATAAATTTATTTATTTATTTTATAAAATCCAACCACATCTCATCAGCAACATTTCTATATTAACTAGTAATAAAGCAAAAAATGGATATATATATTCTTGGATTATTATCGTGTGTATGAAAAGAATATCTAAATATAGAAAAATTATTTTAATAATTTTCATATCCTAAAAAATTAATTTTTAACTATCAATTAAAAAAATATTTTTGATAAGAAAAGATAGATTAATTTATAAAGTGGAGGATGGGTCGAACCTTAACCCTTTAATTTTTTTTAAATATTTATATTTATTTTTATACAACAATAACAATAAGTACTCTTATAATTTATATGTTGAAGTTTGTTTATTTTTAGTTACTCACATGTTTTGTGAAGTCATATCCATTGGCAAAGCCAACCCATCATAACACCCATTAGCCATACTGAGAAAAAGATGATCATGACCCATTTCTGTAAACCAATATAGGGTTGAGAACAGGAAAAGGATTTCCATCTTCACCATAACACATTTCTGTAAACCAATATTCTAAGCTTATTCTTTTGATAAAGATAAGTTTTTTTGAATTTTTTTTTATCTTACAGTTGATAAAATTTCAATGCTTATAGAACACAGCTAGACAGGATAAGTTAAACATATTCACCCTGGAACTATACAATAATTGGATCTCAGCACACACAGGAAATTGTTCTCTGGTGGAAGGAGAAAATATATTTTGTGGGGCTTCTTGAATATAATGAATCTGTATAACTGAAAAGACAGTAGAGCCTTTTGGAGCTTGCAGTTGATGAATCATGATCTCCCCGTATATAAAGTAGAAGGGAGCCATTGATCACTTTGTCCCATCAAGTGTTTTAATGCCATGTATGAGATTTAATTTCATCCTTTTGGACAATTATAAAAAGACGTGCTATCTTTAATTTTATATAAATATAGACGGCCCACACCCCACCAATTTACTTCTCAAAGATATTTTGCAAAGAGATATTATATTCTTTAACAAAAGAATGAAAGAAAAAGAGATACCACATTTTTTTATTTTTTTATTTGTAAAAAGTATTTTGTAGAAATAATTTTTCTTTCTCGAAGATATAATTTTGCTATATTTATGTATCACCTGCTTTTACTCATCAAAAATATTTTTTTAACTAATTGCTGTAGTTTAAATATTAGTAATTTTTTCTCATAATTGTTTATACTCATTGCGTATGAAAAACAAACTAAAGATTGTCCGGATAAATTCAACGCTGTCACTAATTTGTTGTAAGTTTTACGTTATGAAATATATCTTTTATATTAAAACTTTCATTATAAATATTTTTAAATTAAAAAAATTATTTAATACGCATCGTGAATTATTATACAATAATATTGGAACAAAAAAAAGTCCTATATACTGAATTAATTTACAAATTTTGTTATGCGCATACAAAATATTTTACTATCTTTAAATAATATCACTTCATTTTAAATTGCTATATTATTAAAAAAAATTATCTTCCATCAAATTTCCTTAAAAGTCATATTCTTGTAAGTTACAACATATCAATATATAGTTTAGTGATAATATAAATTACACGTTCCTCAATCGAAATTATTTTCTGTTTCAAAACTATTTTTATAGCTAATCTTATCCTAATTGATTCAGTTTTTCTTTTTTCAAAAAAAAAAAAATCAGCTCTTTTCTGTATGAAAAGGAGAGTAGTAGGTACCCTCAAATGGACAGTGTGTGTATCCTTCATTTAAAAATGTTTAATACCCTTTTTTATGTATTTCAAAAATTTATTTTCGTAACATACGTGTTATTGCTGAAATTACAATTTAGAAGGAAAAATAAATATATTTTTGAAAATTTATTAATGCATTCCAAACATAAATTTTAAAAATTTATTTTCATAATTATATTTTAAATTCTGAAAATATATTTTCAGAATGTAATTGATGTTTTTCAGAAATATATTTGTCGAATTTAAAGTTTGAATTTCGAAAATATATTTTCATAAATATGATTTAAAAAAATGTATTAGTAAAATTACAAAAATAATCTTTTAAAATTTAAAATTTGAGTTTCAAAAATAAAATTTTTGAAATGAAATATATTAGTGATAAAAAAATTTGGTATAAATATATATTTTTTTAAAAAAGGATGTGAATAGCAAAAAGAGGTTGGGAATAGCAAGGCCCTTTTTTATAGGCGTATAAGTGCCAAAGCCCAAAAAGGCCCAATCCAGTTGGCCGAAACATTTCTTGTGTCTAAATGCTGTGGCGCCTATCTACCATTCAACCGTTAACTCCTTCCATAACTACCATTCTTCTTCTTCTCAGTAACTAACTGAGTTTCATATCCGAGTCATGGAGGAGCAGAACCAGAACCAGAACCAGAACCCACTCTTCCTCTCTCGTCCTTCCCAATTCCACTTCCCTTTGTTTCAATTCGGCCGATTCCTCTCTTTAAACTCGGTCTTAACTCACACGCCATGCTCAAAGGCAAGCTCAAGCTTCCAACTCCCGACAAGGCTCGTATGATTTTCCCCGACCGGCTAGGAAGCTTGGCCGCAGGATTCGACGAAAAAGGCTACGAAATCGGAGATTCCGAGTTCGAACTCGAGTCCGGTGAAGAGCTGGAACCGATTCAACCCGGCGAGTTAGGATTTCACAGAGAGAGTGACGATGGTGACAAAGATGACGATAATGAAAAGGACCAAAAAATCCGACAGAGACCGAAAAAAGATTCTGTCAATCCGATTTCTGCATTGAAATCCATTTCGGAGGACGAGAAAAGATCGGATCTCGAATACGAGGTTGGTCGTGATTGGGGAAGAAAAATGGAATTTGCTGTGATGATTTCCTTTAATTTGTGCTCTTCATTGTTCCTCATTTACCTATTTTGTTATCTAGCTTTCTCAATGGGAGATTAATTTGGAAAAGTTGCAAAGAATTGCTAGCACTGGTATTCCCGATGGAGGAGGTTTGCGTGCAACGGCTTGGAAGGTAATTACTCCATCATATTAGCGCTGGCTGATATGGATTTTCAACATTTTGGTGCTCACTTTTTGTATTAGTATGAGAAGAATTATACACCTTAATGCTCATAGATGCGACGAACATAGACTCTGTCTGAATAATGTCTTCAAAAAAAAGTTTTTTATTTTAAAAAATAAGAGAACAAAAAAATTGGTTTGACAGTGCTTTTTTCATTCGAAATTTTAAAAATTTCTGAAAATCTGTTTTTAAAAAACAAGAAAGCTAGAACATGTAAAAGATGTTTTTTTAAGTATTTTTGTGTTTTTTGGTGGCAATTTTGTAGTATAATTTAAATTTCAATCTATTTTTTACTTCTGCCAATGTGGAATAAGGATAGTAGCTACCACCTACTCGAAAGAGATGAGAGTGGGATTTAGTTCTAATAGATGGTACCTTGATATCAGTTCCTATAACGGTTTAAAATTAATAGTAATCAAACAATTTTTTTACGTTTTTTTATTTATAAAACTGTTCTTACAAATAGTTTTAAAGAACAAAAAATTAAACATTTTCAAACAAATACAGGCTAATATCTTATGTTTATGACTTCTATGCATCTTCTACAAATGGAGAATTGGAGATATTAGATAAATATTCCATTTGCAAAAGTATAAAATCCTTTGGTTGTAGTTATGTCTGCATACAAGCAGCTGATTGTCCTGCTGTGATTTCCTCAACCAGCTACTCTTGGGTTACTTACCTTCATCTCATGACCTGTGGGAGAAGCAACTAAAAGAGAATAGACAAAAATATGCTAACCTGAAAGAGGAGCTTCTCCTGAAACGGGTAATATGCTGCCAATTTTTAAGTTTTTACGTAATCAGTTGTATCTTTACAAAACATTTACCTGGCTATGTCTGGTGATTTGTGTTGTAGCTCTTGCTTTCCAGTTTCCACTGATCATATTGTTGAATCTAAGGCAGTCAGAACCTATCTGGAGGGGATATGAAGAAGTAAGTTCCGCTAAGCAGCCTGAGGACAATGATGTTGATGGCCCCCTTAGGCGATGTGAAATTTCTCATGAAGACCACCCTCTGAGCCTCGGTAAGGCGAGTCTTTGGAATCAATATTTTCAGGTAAGTTTCTCCTCCATTTCAAAGTTACTTTTGACTCAATGCCTTTAGGATGATGAGTTTATACTGTATGACCATCTGTCCATCTTCTAGCATACAGAAATAGTAGAACAGATAGATCGAGATCTGAAGCGTACACATCCAGATATCCCATTCTTCTCAGGGGAGTCACCGTTTAGTCTCAAAAATAGGGTATCTAACTGCACCCCAAAAAAAATCTACAAGTTTTCAGTTGGCTTGTTGTGAGTTTGGTTTTCGCTGAGCTGCTTATCAAATGATCCTCAATTTTGTTTTCACTTTTCAGAATAAAGTACTAGATTTTAGGTGGTTTGTCTCTGATTGAACTTTTTATTGGCAGGAAGCAATGAAGAACATCCTTCTCCTTTTTGCAAAGTCAAATCCTGCAATTTGTTATGTGCAAGGCATGAACGAGGTCTTGGCACCAATATACTATGTGTTTAGTACTGACACTGACAAGCAAAATGCTGTAAGCACTATCCCAGCATAACTGCTTATTATGTGATTTGTGCCAGTTCCCATTGTTTTTCTTAGGCTTGGGTAAATACATGTATATATGATCAAAGGAGGGTCACTTTTGTTTTGAAAATTTAAAGTTGAGTGCATATATCTTACCTTCAATATTACTTGTGATGCCACTAGCACCTCCTTTCTCTGCTTTCACCATGATGTGCAGAAGCCTGAAAGTTATACTGCTAGACAATTTGGACATTTTATTTCTTTTTGTTTTAGACATGAACCAACACCAACCAAGCATGATTCTACTTCCTTTATAATATGTTGACTGATATCCATTACACTGAACAGCCATAAATTGTCTAATTTACCAGATGAGTTATTAGACTTGGCCATTTTAAAATTACGTTTGCTGTATAACAATTGTCATCCTCTTGTATCATCCATCACAATTTTGTTCCTTTAGATTGTCGGCATAAGCTGATGTAAAGGGATATAATTTTATCCTTTTCTTTCTATTAGGAAAATGCAGAAGCAGATAGTTTTTCTTGTTTTGTTCGAATCTTGGGCGACTCGGTGGATCATTTCTGTCAACAAATGGATAATAGTTCAAGTGGCATCCTTGCAACTCTCTCTCGCTTGTCAGATTTATTAAAAGTAAATGATGAGCAATTATGGCATCATCTTGAATTAACAACAAAGGTAGAACCTTTAAACCTTTTTTCCTTCAACAGCCTGTACAGTTCCATTCCATTTAAACTGATGCCGTTGAACCCCATGAACAGGTTAAACCACAATTCTATGCATTCCGGTGGATTACTCTGCTACTCACGCAAGAGTTCAAATTGGTGTCTATCTTGAGAATATGGGATACACTTCTGAGTAATCCTTTTGGTGTTCAGGCATCTCTCTCAACCAAACTCCTCGGCAATCTTTCAGGATAAAATGCTCAATTTACAATATTAGTGTGGATTTTAATGCGTTTGGCTGCTTAGAGCTTACTATGTCATTTATGTTAATAAGTTAACTAAAATCTCTTTTGCAGGATATGCTTCTTCGGATCTGTTGTGCAATGCTACTTTGCGTGAAAAGCAGACTGCTAAGTGGTGATTTTGTGGCCAATTTAAAACTTTTACAACACTATCCTGATGATATCAATATAGAATACCTCCTCCAGGTAGCCCAGGACATTAGTCCTGACACATCTTGTTATTGTTCATCCCTTTGATTTGTTACGGTGCACCTTTTTTTGTATTATCTCATCAAATTATCGTGTTCCGAAACTTGAATGCTGAATGATCGACACCTAGCACAAGAAACGTCCATTGCAGATATTAAGGATAGAGTTCATGAGCAGAAAGCTGCACTTATGTCCTGGGAGAAAGAATCTATGGATTTTATATTAAGGATCTAGGCTTGGAAGCGCTGGCTTTGAACTTGATGCTAATTTACCAAATAAAGGAAAATAAGAGCTGGTTAGTTTTGTGAACGACTAGTAGATCGAACCCCAAAATTGGCATAATCTATCCATCTATTTCTCCGACTGAAATCACCTGGCCCTTCTCTCTTTCCTTGTTCCTCGAATTAAAAATTGCACATCCACGTTACTTTTCATTCTTTTCAACACCGTTACCCACATTTCTCTCTTCTTCCACCTGGATTGTCATTTGTCTTTACCAGAAAATTGGGAAGCTGAGAAATTTGCGATTCTGGGAAGAATGATTTGCAGAATGGTGCTTCATTTCTCAAGTTTCTCCTATCACCATCACGCCCTCAAGTCACCCTGCCTCCACTGCCAGCAAGCTCATTTCAAACATTCCCAATTGTGATTCAATCATCTCATTTTTTTCTCTGCACCCCCAGCATCCACAAGTACTTGAGCGTGCTTAACGATTCCCAGTTTTTGAAGCTTATTCAATTTTTTTTATCTGTTTCGTGGAGTTAATTTCCCATTAGTTAGTGATGTCAGACTAAATATCGTATGACCACGGTTTGGGTTTTTTTAGATATTTATTCAGAAATGCTTGGCGTTGCGGGAATTCCACGTAAGCAAACATTTTAACCAAACTTTAGAACTCTACATTAGAATTTTCACATAAGATATTACAAAATACAAAGTAAAAAAACTGGTATATAATCCAAAATGGCACTCTCTTACTCGTGATGGGAAGAGTCTGTCGATGAGTGTAGAACTCGATAGAGGTGCTGGAAAGGTCGAGGTGAACGGAGCGGAGGGAAGCATCAAGCCTGAGCGAGATCGAGACAAAGGAGAGAGCGTCAGAAATGTGTAGAGAGAAAGGGCAGCCAATTTTCATCACTTATTTCCCATGTACTCTTTTGACAGTTTCTACTCTTCATATAACAATTTTTTAGATCAATATAATAAAATAAGGAAAAATTAACTATACACGTCATTATTTTAATAAAAAATATTAAATAATTGTGGAGTGAATTTTTGAGACAAAGGAGATAAGTGATGCACAATGTTAAAAATAGATGATATCCTCCAGTGAAAAAATCTTGAGTTTTTTTTTAATCATTTTATATTATATCCATTTTATCATTTAACTTTACGTGGTGTTTGTTATATAAAATTATAATTTTACATGATTAAAAATTAAAAAATTATATATTTTAATTTTTTAAATTTAAATTATACACTAATAAAAAATATTTTATTTATTTTTTAAATATTAAAATAATATTTTTTATATATGATCAATTTTTGATCAATTCAGCTGATTTACCAAATTTATTAATTTAGTATAAATTTTTTATTAAAATAATTTTGTGGTTTAATTAATTCTAAAAAAAATTTGGTTTCCAATTTTCAATCTAATCCACCGGTTTGATTCGATTCTGAAAAACAATAATACATATAAAAAATGTATCAAATAAAATAACTTTTTCATATAAGAATAAGAATAATAAATTTTAATTATTATTTTTTATTATGAATAGTAAAAATTAAAACACACGTTATAATTTGTTTATAAAGTTGCATGACATTTTTTTAGATGGTCATGTGATTATAAAATGATTTTTTGCCAGAATATATTTATACCTATATATATAATAAGGTAATTTAACTTAATCAATAATTTTAGATACTAATTGTAGATGTATAATTATATTAAAAAATGTAATAATATTATTTATAATAATTTTATTCAATTTAAATAGAATTATTTTTAATGAATGAAATTTAAATATATGGATTAATTGATAGTAAGCCGATTTAGCTTAATCAAGAGTTTTAGACTCCAGTTTTATATATAAAACATTATTAAAAATTTTAAAAATATTATTTATAATAATTTTATTTAATTTAAATATAATTTGTTTTAGTGAATAAAATATGTATTCTATATCGCGTATGTGTGTACAATTTATTTCGTCGATTGGTTGAAGAGCAAGAAGAGTAGAAGACTTTCTAGAAGGTCTTTTTAAATAAAGAAGGCCACAAATTTTGAAGGCCATGTGTTATATAGATTTAGCTTTTTAGAATATTCATATGATATTTAATAGAAGCATGGGTTGCATTTGCTCTTTATTGATGGGGGATAACATTGAGTTGTACATGATTAATCATGCTTCTAAAATCTGTAAGTTAGGATTGGACTCGAGCAAGTTATCATTTTTTAAGGTCCCACTTGGGTGAAATTTTTGAATAACTTTGTAATGACACGACGCAATGATTGCAGACCAATCAGTCTGAATAATTCGTGAAATGTTATCGGTACATTTTCCCCCCTTGCTTTCGGTTTATTCAATTGTCAATTTATCATTGGTTTGGAAAGCGCAAAAATAATACAAACATTTTTCTTATTACATTGAAACAAGTTCTTATTTTTAACCAAAGCAAATTGATCAACTAAATATCATCTATTGATATTTTTTAAAATTTAATTCCTTATTTAATCGGTCAAATTTTTTTTCAAAGTTGGATGGTTAATTTGATTGAAGTAATGGTAATTCAATATTATTTTTTAAATATTTATAATATATTAAATTAAAAATATATAATAATAAAATATATTAATATTATAATTTTATAAATATATATATATATTTACATTTTTAAAATTTAAATTATATATAATTAAATAAATATAATAATTTTTAAATATTAAAAAATACTATTTAATATATAAAATAATTATTTACTATTTTTTATTATTATAAATTTTTAATTAACTTTATCAATTTATTATTAATTTTGTATTAAAATAATTTTATAATTTAATTAATTTAAAAAAATATCAATGTTCAATTCAATCAGTTTATCAATTAATTTAATATATATATATATAAATAAATAAATAAAATTAATTTTAATTTCATTAAGTCTTATATTAGGATTGAACGGATTATATTGATATGTATTACTGAAGGTGAGATGCAATGACGTTCATACGGTAACTTTAGAAAGAAAAAAAAATGCAAGTAAGAGTTGTTGATATTACATTTTAATTAAAAATACTTTATCTTAGTGATCTTTGATTTTATGTTAATATTTAAAATTAATAGCAGTTATTAGAATAAAATGTTGATTTTGATCAAAGAATAATATTTCTACTATTACATGTAAGTTTTGTCCATTTAAAAATGTCCTAGATCCATTAATTACCATTTAAGTTGGAAAAAAAATTATGGAGCTGCGTGTGAGTATTTTTAAGTATAAAACCCGGCCTGATAGACATGTCATGGCTGACAGAAGGTCCATTTATTCTATGCGATTTTACTAATAATATTTCTAGAAGTCGCATGCCCACAAGTCCTTTCTCTCCACCTGTTTACAATATTCATGCTGCTTATTTTCCCATTTCTTTTTCTTTTTCTTTACTCTAATCTCTTTACTTTTCTTTTTTATAAGGATCACTGATGACGTACGTTATTGGCGATCATTTTTTATTTTACAATCACGCTCGTTATCGCTGACACTTTATAATATTATATATATACATATATATATATGTATTTGTTTTAGAAAATATAAACATAGTACCCCTTTGCTACGGGGGGGCCTTCAAAGGTTGGCTCGGGTTTGGTTTTCGCGTAAAAGAATATTAGAATGGACTCTTTTTTTACCATTTACATATATATTCTCTATATTCATCAAATAATATCTAATATTTTTTATTATTTTAATTATATATATAATATCATAAAAAAATTTATAATAGAAAAAGGATACACAATATTATATTTTTATTTAAAAAATTATACTGGATAAAAATAAAAATATATCGAATGCTTGTTTATAGATTTTAGATAATATCAATCTAAATCTTATTTTTTTATATTGAAAATATTCCAGACACTTATGATGCTAAATAAAAAATATTATAATAGTAGATAAGAGATAAATAACAATAAATTAAGTATGCATATCTAAAATTAAATAATTTAACAATCCTAAAATATTAAACATAATAAAATATATAAAATCAGTCTTCTGCACAAAAAACAAACTGTAGAAGAATAATGAATTTGAACTTTATCTTTTTTTAAAAGTTTTTTTCTTTTTAGTATCTTTTAAATTAAAGAGATGATTTTGTTAAAATAAAAAAATAATAATATAATTAGTTTATCCAAAAAAAAATATATTTTTATACACAAAATTTTTAAATGTTAGATATTATTTCGGAGAATTTAGATGTGTACTATCTAAACTAACTTTCAAAGTGCAATAAGGTGCTATATCTTTAGATACAAAGATTAATTATTGTATTAACTAAATACCCAAATGCCAACGAAAAAGGTGCTATAGCTTTAAAATGTATACTATGTAAAGCTTTTGTACAAATTTATTATGATAAAAAATCTCAAAAGCACCAATACAAAATCCCTAAAAAAATCGGCGTTCCTATAAAATACACCCCCAAAAAAAAAACTCAAAATAATAATAACGAATAAACAAATGATGAAACTGCCGACAAAAAAGAGAATGAGAGCTTTTACCTGTATGCTTACGTAAAAAAATGACTCTGCAAGTTGAAAAATAAGGAGAAGAAGTCAGTATGTAATACATCATCAAGTGATAAAGAATAATTAAACTCAAGTACTTATATACACCTCCAATGTTATATTACAAAATTAAAGGTTTAAACTTTGTCAAGATTTCAACAAAATAATAATATATTAATTCCTCTATATTTCGAATGTTTTTAAAATATTTAGTGTGGCAAATTTATCCTATATATTAGGATGGATGAGAATATTATTTTATATAAGAAGAAAATATTAAATTTAAACAGTACAATTATTATGTGTGGTTAAGACTAAAAAATTCAAGTTATATAATTATTTAAAATCATCATTCATTTTAAAAAAATCTGCATAAATTTTATATTTTAATTATAATTATTTATGATAAGGTTTGACATTAAAAGTTTATTATCATATTTTATATAAGAAATATCTTTATTTGATATGTTCATGTATAATAAATAAGATGCATTTTATATTTTAATACCCAAATTTTAAATTTTTTTATGATATAATTTATTTTTTAATTTATATTATGTACAATTTTAATTTCTTAAATATTTTTAGTTAGTTGATTTTTTATTTTAAAAATTTTGCAAGATTGGTCTTATCATAATTCTTTAACTTAAAAAGTTAAAACTCCCGGGGACCTTATTTTTTATAATTTTAATCAATTAAACTATTTTAAATATTATTTTAGTTAAAATCTATTAATTAAAATATTAAATTTTATTAAATTAAAAATAAATTTTTATTTTAAATCTTAATACTACCTTCTATAATTTTTTAAAAATATTAATTTTTAAATATATTTCATATCTCATATTTATTGAAAACTCTTAAATATTTCAATGAAACATAATAATTAGAAGTTTTGAATAAAAAAATAGCAACGTGTCCTAAGTTGCTTAGTTTAAAAGTTAAAAAATTTATTTAAATTTAAACTATCTTAAAAATTAAAATTTCACATAATTTAAATTTTTAAAAATTAAATATATAATTAAATATGTTATTACTAAATCTTTATTAAAATATTAAAAATTTAGATATAGCAAAAATAAAGCATTAAATACGATTCAATCAACCTTAATTAATAATTGTAAGAAAAATAATAGAATGGGATTAAATGTAATATTGTAAAAAAAATTATGAATTTTTTTAAACAATTTTAATGTATGATACTTTGAGATGTTTTAAAATATTTATTAATATAAAAATAAATAAATAAATAAAATATTTATTAAAATTTTTTACTGATTCATCTTTATTATTTTATAGATTGTTCAATTTTTTTATCATTTAACAAATATTTTTATTATTATAAAATATTACAATATTAAAAAAATATAATTTTAATATTTTTTACAAACTTTTATATACTTAATATATCTAATAAATATATATTAAATACTTTTTATTTAACTATTTTAATTTTTAAAACATAATTTAAATATAATGAACAAATATAAAATTTTAATATTTTATAAATAGATAAAATGTTTAAATAAAAAAGATAATTTCAAATTAAATTCATTATATTTTTATTTTTTATTTATAAATTTATAAATTTATTTTTTAATATATAAATGAATAATATAACTATTCAAAGAATAAGATGAGATTCTAATATTTTTTAGATATTTATTAAATGCATAATTTTAATTTAAATGAAAAAAAATTTATATTAAACAAAAGTTGATACTGTATGAATCAAATAAATTTTATTTTTATAAAATAAGTTCATTATTCATTAAATATTTGACAATTATTTTTTTAAATATAAAATCACTTAAACGTTTGAATAGTGTAAAAATTAATTTTATATTAATTTAAATATATAATTTTATATATTTTTTTATCATTAAAATATTAAACATTACTTAAATATTTAATTAAATTATAGATTTTAATGTGAATTTAAAATTTAGATATACATGTTAAATTAAATTTTTTTATCATTTATATTAATTTTTAATTAAAATAAAAATATATGTTCTGATGTAAAAAATATTTGTAGTCTTAAAATAATTAATTATTCATTCCTTAAAAATTAAAACAATAATTTTTTATTTTTAAATTAATATTATGAATCCGTAAGAATAAGACAACTCTTTATTCTTTTTTTTTTTTGTTACCGAGTTTTTAGTTATTAAAAAAGTGATCCGCAAGAATAAAATGACTATTTATTTTAATTTATTTTTTGTTACCGTGGTTTTAGTTATTTGTTAAAGAAGTAGTATTTGGAAAATTGGAAGGGTGTTTTCCTTTACTTAATTTATTTATAAACAAAACAATGTCCGATTTCATTTTATATAATTATATTATATTAATTGTTGCCGGGTGCTGGTGTTCATACCTGACCATTCATTACTCTATAATAATATTACCATTTGTACAGATAAAACTGCTCAGTTCCCACTTCTCCCTAAACTAACCTCACATTCATTACAATCTTTCTTTTCTTCTGTGGGGATCATGTCTTCAATGATAAGCGCACAAGGTGTGGTGTTTGCAACCGCCATGGCCGTCTCCGGCACAGTAATTCTCCTTGCTCTGCGTCTTCAGAGGTCTTTTCCTCTTCACGAAACCCCCTCCTCTCCACCTCCGATTCTGCGATCTTGCATATCCTCCGGTGCGTACTGCGTCTTCCTATGTTTCTCCTTTCACACACATTCACAAAACACACTGTTTCTTGTGCTGACACAGTTGTGCGGTTCTTGAGCAGATGGGAAGAAGAGCAAGAAGAAGAAACGAGTGCACTTTGCAGAGGACGTGGTGGAATCGTGTAGAGATGGAGAAGAGTTCAGGAGGTCTTTCAACTCAAACTCAGAATCGAAGGTTCAAGAAACCAAGATCCAAGGAATGCCTGCTAACAGAGTAGCTTTGTATAATGGAATTCTCAAGGATCGTGTGGCCCAACGATTGGCCTACTCTTATTGATTTGGTTTCTGTGAATATTCCCTCATTATGCTTCTTCTTTTTTTCTTCTTTTTCAACTATAATAGAAATTTGAGGCAGAGGGAGGGTCCACCACAAGCTCTGATAGTTGCGGCATTACCTCTCTCCAACGAGGTCATTGGACGCACAATCCAGTGTCTTGTGAATCGTGAACAGGATTTTCTTTATATTTTAGGATAAGTTTCATCTTCACTCTCTTCCTTCCCTTCTCCTCTTCTCTACTCAAACTATTAACATTCTCTCTATCCAATTTCTCTTCAAATTGTATTTGTAATTGTGATTTGTGACATGTAAATACAAATAATATAATTCCTCAACCAACAAACCAGAGTAACTGCTTCTTCTTCTTCTTCTTTTTTGTCTTTTTAATTCCAGCGTTAAGAGTTTGTTTTTTTTCTTCTTTCATTTATTTATTTATTTATTGTTATGTGTAGTTACAGAAAACCGTTGCTTGGGGGTTAAATTTGGTGAAGCGAAGGTAAAGAAACAACTGTATTCGTTGGGTTAGATTCTGGTTAGATTCTAACATGGATGCCATTCCCAATTACTGTCTGTTTTTCCCGCATATATCTGCCGCGCGTGGGCCAGTTAGTTTACAGTGTTCCGTGCTCTATTCCTTGTAAATATATTGAATATTGATGCCTTCTCAAGTATTTAATTGTAATGTGAACACGGTCATATGCAGCCCATAGTTAAACCAAGAATTGACATTGACCTACCCTCGTCGTAAACATTTCTTCACTAAATTCAAATATTCTTTTCATCCGTCTATTTTTGAAAAAAGTAAAGTTAAAAAATTAAGATAATATTTTTTTATCTAATTTATTAAAATACATTACAAATTTATCATAAATGAGAGAAATAAAATAATAAATATTATCTCAGGATATAATTCTTATACAAATAAAAAGAATATCCATTATTTCCCTAATTTGAAAATAGTTATCAACCAAACTCACAATTCAGTGAATTCACCCCCTTCCTCATAAAAAAAAATGTTCATTTGAGATACCCATTTGGCCCATTCTGAAGTTCCAAGTTCACTCCTTTTTTTTTTCACTTTTATCCTAAACCTTTATCCAGACGCAAGTGAAACTCAACAAGCCTTTCCTTTCTTTCATCTTACCCACGAATATGGATTTGGTTGGATGACCTACAATTCTCATCTCCTCCACTCCCCAAAAAAGGAGGGAAAAAAAAGGTACTGCATCATAACTGTAACATGTTTTGTTGTCTCCTAAACTATCTTAAGTAAGACAATTAGCGATAAGGTGTTGGAGACAAGCAAAAGCAGCAAGGCCTCCAGAGAGCAACATGGGCAACTGAAAAATGTGTTATGTAACTTGGGTTGCATTCATTGTGGAACAGAATCTTTATATCAGCTCCTTTGTCCCATTCTTTCTAACCTTGCATATATTTCAAAGGAAATTTACTAGATAGCATCGTGTGGGGCTCTTACCCAATGTGTGCGTCCCATATTTTCTCTCTCTTTTTTTGTATCTTATTCCATTGAAGTTTAATTTAGCATTAAATTATTCAGTGTTGCTGGCGTGAAAGTAGTTGCATGTTCCAAAATACCAAAGGGTCGGTTACCCAACAAACACATAGTTGAGTGTTTGACTAATCATCGCAACCAATGAGAAACAAGAGTAATTGGAATGGCACCCCCATGTCTACATCCCTCCATCGTCACTCCAACATGCTTCGGCTATCATTGGACACAACCCATGTGAAGTTCTCATAGTACTTGTTGCAACTTGAACTAATCATATTTCATCCCAAAGGAGGCTGCAAAATAAAAAAAGGTAAATTCTTTGAGGTGGGTTTTCTTGTAAATTACCCTGCATTGAGGGGTACCCTATGCAAGTTAGCTTCCGCCACGGAACCAACTTCCTGTGAAGGATGTGAAAGATTGGTTTTTCTCAAAAATGATTATTAGCACTGATTCATTAGTTACTGCTTATTTGGTTTGTTCAAATTGATTTAGTTTGATTAATTTGAACTGTTTTAAATCGTTAATCCTAAATTTGGGATAAAATTAACGTTTAGCAGCGACAAAATTTGGGACAATGTTTTTGCAAAAGACAAAATTATGGATTAAATGTGATAAAAAATTAAAATAGAAATAGTAAGCAGCATGACAGTGTGGCAATCATTCAGTTTGAGTAGAAGGCAACAAAACCATGTGATTTGTGAATATAAAGTATTTTAAAATTGAATTTGGCTTTCCAGAGCTGGAAAAGTTCAGTGTTGTAGTAAAATATTATTATTTCTTGCTTTGTCAGGGCCCTCTGGATTAGACAATGGTTACAGGCAGAGGAAATCCCTGATTCCCTGCAATTATGGAAGTCTCTCACTCTCAATTTCTTTATAATTTTCCTTGATTTTATAAAACAGATAAAAGAAAAATAAATTACCCATTATCCACATTACACACATTTCTAAGAAGAAAAGTTGATGATCAATGGCTAAACGTGAAATCTTATGCTGGAAAAGAATAGCGATACTTTAGTTAATAGATATGGCCTTTGATCGCAAGTAAATGCTTTGATCCTACTTTTTCCACTCTAATTTTATCTTAGTCGTATACTTTTGACAAAAAAAAAAGCTATTGTCAATCAACGTATGAACTATACCTGAATTGACATTTTACCTGTCCGAGATCCCTTATCTGATCATTCTAATGAGGCAAGCATTTACAATCCACAAAGTGCAATAGTTAGATAGGGAGGGAGGGGGGTTCTTCTAAGTAAATCAATAATACCAAAAATTCAACACCGTGCTGGATAATGCATATCATTTGGAATTTGGATGTAGTTTCTATAATCCTAGGAACTTGGAACCATATGTTGGTCATCTTTAGGCTGCTATAATTTGACAACTAGACATAAAAGAGGTCCCTCCAAAATGTAGGTTTTGTTTATGCAAAATGTGCAAAGTGCACCTAACAATATAATATATTATTCAAATCATCTGTGGTCATAGTGACCATCTATTTTTTTTTTTAATGTCAGCAACACATTTTTTTCAATACATTTTTTATTATTAAATAAAATATATATGTTTTATCATTTTGAGAGTAGATCTTACATTCAAAACTGTAAAATCATACCTAATTTAATGGAATTTAAATAAATTTCATCCCATAATAAAAAATATCTTGAAAACAAAATATGTTACCGGCATTTTTCTTAGTTTTTGTATTTTTTTTCTATTTTGTAGGAAACAGGAGGAAAAAAAAATATAAGATAAAAATTAACCCTTCAAACTAGACATGAAAATAGGGAAAGATATTTTCTTTTTTTCTTATTTTAAATTATTATATACTTTTAAAAAATAAAAATAAATATTTTAATAACAAAATAGTTTTAAAAAGTTAATTTTTTTAATAAAAATATTATATAAAATAAATTTATATATTAATATATTTTCTTTCTTTCTTCTTTTATTCTTTGAAATAATTTATTTTTCTTTCTATTTTTATTCCTTCAAACAATGTTTTTTATTTTCTTATTTCTTTTCCTTCGAATTTATCCAATCTTTGAAACAAAGCATTAGAGTCTTAAATGGCAGGAAGTTCTTGAAGGTTGGTGATGTGGGGAGTTTGAGTGGCAGTGATCAAAGCTGAGTTGGTAAAAACCAAATTGGGTGGAGCATGACACACACTCCCATTTACAACGGCAACCATAAAGCAAGATGACATATGCAAATCTCACCGATCCGTATTGGATTCACTTTCCCTGTGACTTCATCAACTTTATGTAGAGAGGAAAAGGAAGTTTCTTGGAAACATAGCGTTCCTTCCCTGTGGACCATACTACGTGTACGTGCCTCTCCACCAGGTGAAAGAAAATGATCCAATGCTTTTTGCTTGAATATAGATATACACTCTCAAACCATCCATTTCTCTTTTTTAATTAACAATGCCCCATCAATAATGCTTTCCCATCTTACATCATTCTTATCTATGGTCATTAAGGTTGTATTATTTACTAAGCAAATTGATTTTCGCTTGATTAAGAGTGGCTAATTTATTATATTACGTTAAAAGTGGCCTCAAATGGCATTTAAGGTTGAGGTGGGTGACTGACAGCGCCTAGCTCCTTGCCATACAAGGCAAGCGGAAAATTTCTTTACCATTATGAATGGTAAACAAGGGCGGCGTGAGATAGGATTTAAAAATAATTTGGAATACTTGTACTTTAATGACATTTGTTGATATATTGCCTATAATATGAGTAGTTGCTATCCACGACCAATAATATAGTAAAAATACATATGGTAGTTGATAATTTCAGTGGCCATTGTTCACTAATGACTAATGGTTTTAAGAGTTGAATAATGCGTTTAGAATACAACTTTTTAATCTTTAAAATATTTTTTGTGATTGTTAATTTCTTTTTTAAATTTTAAATGCCTATTTTGTGAATTAATTTTTTTAAAAACACTTTAATTTTTTATAAAATAGACTAATTGTAGTAAATATATTATTTTTAAAAAATAATAATAAAAAATATATTAAAAAATGTGTTATTAATAATTCCTCTTCAGAGTTTAACAACTTCCTCTTGTTACCAAAGTTTAAAATTAGTAAAAAATATAATTATATTAATAGAAATATCTCCTCTCCCCTCTCTCTCCTCATTTTCTCCACAGTTGTATCTAATTTGTCTCTGTAATTGGATTTATAAAAATTCATAAATGCTCGTAAAGTAGGCTAGCTGGGTAGGAAAAATTGCTTGGATTCAAAGTCTTCTGGTATACAAGGGGGAACGAATCTTGTGTTTATTTTAACATGACAACTACTGAAAGAAAATAAACACAATTTAAACCTGAATTTATTGACCTGTGATATTCCAGTATAAGAGAATCCATTCCCATTACAAGACAATCCGGAAGTTAACTAATTGTGTATTTATCTCTCTGATAAAAATCCTGTTATCCGCATTTATTTTTCACAATATGGTAGAATTCAGACTATACATTATCTTATAAAATGTTTGGATAAGGTGACGAAAGAAGAAAAGAAAAAAAAAATAAAGTAAAAAAAAAAATTATTTATTGTTTGTTTGTGTATAAAAATATGAAATAAAAAAATAAAATTTGCAAAATTTACACAAAAAATTGATCCCCTTCTTAAGCAAAAAGGGAGGGAAAAAGTTTTTATTTATTTATGTTGAATTGTTAACATTTTTATATATTTTAAAAATAAAATTTATATTAATAAATATATGATAAAAAATTAAATTTATATAAAATTAAGTTTTATATTTCTAATTTCGATAAAATAAAATTTATATTACTAGTATATATTTTTTATTCATTCAAATATGTTTTTTTTTCTATTTTAATCTATCTAAATAATGTAATTTTTATTTTTTTATTTTTACTTTTCATTTTCCACCTAATACATACAAAACATAAATCTCCTCAAAGATAATGTGGTCCGAATAATAAGACTTAGACTTGCATAATTTTTATGTCTTCAGAGTAATATCTTAGACTAACTTTAAAATTTTAGTTTGACAGTACAACCTTGTAAATCTATAAATTTTATATTATATTAAGATACGATTAATTATGTATATATAAATTAAATTTTTTATTATACAATTTTATTTTAAAAATAAACTAAATTTATATTCAATTTTGTACAATGTAATAATAAAGATAATATGAAGAAGATCTTTATTTATATATTTATATATGGAGTGAGGTATTGGTTTATTAAATTTTATTAATGTGTTATATATTTGTTTGTTAATTTTTTGTTTTTCAATAAAAAGTATTGATTACAAATTCTTCCATTCATCACATCACACTATAAAGTGTTACGATGTGACATTTATTGATATAAAATTATTTGATAGGCATAAACCGGAATAGTACAATTCCAAGACACGCACAAACGGAGGGAAGGGAGAATGAGTGGAGAAAGTACTAGTAGGATAAGAAAAATATTAAAATGATTTTTTTATCAGTTTATTTTATGCGAAGAAAAAGAATTAATTTTTGCAGGATATATATTTTTATAATATTTTCTCATGAAGTGAGAATTAAAAGGAGGACGTGTTTTTTTATTTTAATGTTTTAATTATTAATTAAAAATAAACAATAAAAATATAAAAATAAAAATAAAATGTTTTAAGTTTAAATTAATTTTTTAATCTCCTTTTTATTTTTTCAAATAAGAGATTTTTTAAAACTTTTTTTCTATTTTTATCCATTCAAATAATTATTTTTCTATTATATTTTAGGTTCATTTCTTACTTTTAATTTTGCTTCCTATCTCTTCCATCGTCCACATAAGACATTATAATTTCATTCCTTTGAGCCAAAATGGTAATTCAAACGGGAGATTGTTTAGTCAGAGGGTACAGAACAGAAGTAGAATCTTCCCCTAAGGATATTAGATAGGTAGAAGTTGTCTATTAAAATAAGTGTAGAGAGTTTGACACGGATGTTGCCAAATTTTGGCGATAATGAGTGAGAGCGTGGGAGAGGGCCCATAGTAGAAAGTTGGCCACCGGTCCTGCCTAGCATAGAACCTTCAATGAGGTGTTCCAAAACCATAGGCTGCTAGAGCTACTGATTATATATTAAGTATTAGTCATTAAACATGTTGAATTTTGCTTTCATAGATGCTCCACACGATAAATGCACGCTCCATGATTAAACATAAGCTTTCCAATAGTTTTTTGCCACATCTCGCATTCCAAATTAATGTAAACTAAAACTGTATAAGTAAAGTTTGCTTGTGCAGCTGGTAGACAATGTTGCTTCTTCGGCCCAGGGTTAAGTTTATGTAAACTTTTTCTACTCTGGAAAAAGCAAGACAGTGTGGACCCCCCTCTCCCCCAAAAAAATTACAAGGACGTAGTGTTTTTTTTTTTATTATTATTATAAAAAATATCCTGTAAAAAAAGTTGTCATTGCTACTAAGGTAGATAACTGGCCGTTCTACCCACGTTCTTTATTTTTTTGACAAATTAAAGTTGAATTTCTTCTTTTATACTTTGGATGATGTGAAAATAAAAAATAAACTTAGAAAAAAAAATCTTCTCTTAATTAAATAAAAAAATAAAATATATTAATAATATACATTTTATTTTATATAAATTTATAAAATAAAATTTAAGTTTTTATTATATATTTTTATTAATATGATATTTATTTTTTATAATAATTAAAAAAGCCTCATTCCCTCACATCTTTCCAGGAAAAAAAGAGGAAATTAAAATTTAAATAGAATCCATGAAAAATATTTCATTTTTTATATTTTTATATATAAATAAAGAATGTTTTTTTTTTCATATCTCTTTTGTCTTTACTCGCTCTTTCCTTTTCTTTTTTTTTTTCATCAAACAAACTATTAAGTAAAATAAAATCTTAGCATTACTTTTTTACTTGCCGCGTCTTTTTTTTTTCCCTGGCTTACTTTCGGTGATTTGATGTATGTTTGGGTCGCCTTTTAATTTTCTTTTGTTTATAGTTGTTTTTTTTTCTTATATTTTGGATCTATTTGATACTTTTTGTTTTTACGGTGGGATCTATTTGATATTCTTAATGATAAAACAAAGATTATAGGTTGTGTTACCTATTTATCAATAAAAAAAATAAAAGTATTTAGTAAACAAAATTGAGATTTATATTAATATTGTGTGTATATTTAAAATTTAAATTATACCAAACTAGATGTCTACGACTAGTGTAATTATTTAACTTAGGGATCATGTACTAATAAATGGATAAGCCTATTTACAATAATTATTGTCCACATTCAATAGTATAAAATCATATATTAAGACTTACGTCACTCGCATAAAAAATTTTAAATATTCAAGAATTAGAAATCACATATTATGGTGGACTTTATCTCATGGGATGCGTTGGCGTTACAACCTATCAGTATTCAACCCTTATATAAAGGTTAGACATAATATTTGAAGTATACAAATGTTCTATATATTGCTATTATGCTAAAATACTTACTGACATGAAATTTTTGCAAATACCCCTACCATTCTTGTTCAAGATTCCAAGAAGATTTCCTTCTTTATCAAATAATAAAAACTTAATTTCTCGAGCCTAATTCACCCGTATGTTCAAATAAATCAATTAGTTTTTGTTTATCACCTTAAATTTAAAAATATAACAGAGTGGATACATGAATTAAGGTGAGAAAATATTTAAGATCCAGTTTGAATAAAATCTTTTATTAATATTTATAGAAGAAAATAAAAAAGTAAAATGAATCAAACTTGTCACATTTTTTTGGATGGATAACTTATCATATATGTTAAAATTAATTTATGCACACCAAATTTTTTCAAAATATTAAATAAAAAACTTTAAAAAATAATTCTCTTAATTTTTTGTTTTACTTTTTAATAAATATTTATGAGAAAGTTTGTTGAAATTAGATTTAAATATTTTACTTCTACTTCGAAAAAGGTCTTAAAAAGACTTTAATTGGTATAAATTGAGCTGTAAGCTCCTTGACGTCAAAATTTATATTTTTTAATAAGTTATTATAATGATTATATATTAATTTATTTATGATTGAAATAATCATATATGAAAGGAATTAGTCATTTCTTTAAAAATAAAAAAACGCTAGTGGGCCTGACCGAGATCCAGGACCCTTACATGCACTCCCACCCAGTCATGCCTAATGGGCCTGATCCAAACTGAAAGCTCACTTGCCCTTGGTGCCCCAAATCCTTGTTTCTGCTTCTCCATCTACAGCTACACTCTGCTCTCCCCTCTGACGACGCCGCTTCTGAAATTTGGGCATACTCTTGCTCTTTACCTCTCAACCACGGTGTGACCACAAGGTTCATATCCTTCGCGTCTTTTCATTTTTAATTCCATTTCTACTTTTCGGTTAAATTATTTCGTGGCCCGAGTATCCATTTTCTTTCGTTCGTTTCAGTTCTTGCAGAATTTGTTATTTATGCATCAGATTAGGAGATGATTTAGAAGGGATGAGTGACTCTATTTACAGCTGGACACACATCTGTTAATTTAAAATCTTTTGCATTATATATCGATTAGGGATTTTTATTAGAAACACACATGATTTGATTTGCTACCACCGGTACGGTTTTCCCTTTCTCACAATTATATTCGAAACTAACATGGATAGGATATTGGCATGCACTGCTACCTATGTACTTCGTTCAATTGCTATGTTTTCATGCGCTGGTTGCTGAATTTTGTATCTATACTTCTATAACCCTTTCAAGGTCCATTTTAGTATCTTTCTGAATGTTTATCTTAGCTTGTTGGTTTTCCCTTCTTCAGAAGTCATGAAGGTGCGGTCATCTGTGAAAAAGATGTGTGAATTTTGCCGGACGGTTAAACGTCGAGGACGTGTCTACGTGTTGTGCTCGGCCAATCCTAAGCACAAGCAGCGACAAGGCATGGCTAGTTTGGCAACAACTGCAAGTGAAGGTGCATCTCATCCGGCGTATGTGTTCCTTTGTCCTTTCTGAATTACCATGTGGTATGGATAAATTGTGGAGCCACACTAACAATTTATTAGTTAGGGATGGCATATTTTAACTTAATCTTAGTTATCATGAAAGAGGAATGCTAGCAACATATTTTTTTAACACTATTTTTGACGTGCTATTTATTGTTGAATGAATTACATGCTGATGATCCCGCCAAATAACCTGGATCTGCACTGTATTTAGTAAGGCCTGCATGCTTTTTAGCCGAAACTATAATGTGTTGCCAGAATTTCCCTTGCATTTTCCCCCCAAATTCCATTTGCCATAGGTACTCACTGGTGCCAATGCTGTTGATGGTCAGCACGAATTTTCTTCTGGTTTGCTGTTCATTGTGTCATGGAGATGACTGATTTATTTTATTGTGCTGTTGTGATTAACTTGTGAATATCCAGATGCTGCTCTGCTCATTTATGTTTCATGCACTCTTAATGCTTATTTAATTCCAGTAACCTGATTGCTAAAATGTGAAATCAATTCAGGTCCTTGGAGATAAGCAGCTCCAAGCAGGTGATTAGGCCTACTCAGAATTTGCAAACAGGTTTGGCTTCTATCATTCCAAAAAGACACAGCTCGTCTATGTTGTATGGATGGAGGGTGGGCCTGGCCTCTATTCTAAATACGAAGTAGGGAAAATATTAGTAAGTAGTAGCCTTAAATCTGAATGTTACAAGAAATAAGTGTGAAGAAATTGATGATCAGCGGTCTGGGTTAAGGCCTCTGGCTCGCTTTCTTCATTCTTTGTATTGGTTGATGAAGTTGCTCACTCTCAAACTTGTTTTTTCTTCGCCATATTTGATGTACCTCAAGGATTTTGTTTCTCCGTCAAGAATATGGTGAACATAATGTATACTAGTGAATCGGTGGCGCACAATTTATACGCGCCCACCTCCTTTAGACCTTTAACCTTATCACTTAAGCCCAAGACGATTTTTTGCATTGAATTGTTATTCACATATTAATCAATTTTCGCTACTAGGTAAATCTCTCTCTCAATCCAATTTAGCTGCATTGTGTTGGTCGTAATAATCTGAATTGTTTAAAATGGGGATATATGGGTTGGAGGCTTGGTGCTGCAAAAGGCAGAAACCGTGAGCAGTGTATTCGAGTGATGATGCTAAGATTGTTTGATGAGCTTGTGATCACGAGCGGAAAATTGAATCTTGGTGTAGCCAATACTTCGCAATCGCAGCAAGTTTGAAACTCATTCTTCTTCATATTCATGTTAGTCTTTAATGTGTTTTTTTTTGGATTTTTTAAAAATAATCTTCCGAATTTCGTATGTAACTATTTTTTTTTTTGGGCTGTCTAGGGTGAGTGACTTCTTAAGTGGTGCTTTAGTAGTTTTTGACCATAGGATGTCTTTATAAATATTAATCAATAGCTGAGGTTGTTTATCTTTACTCAGTAATACACGTTGTTCAAGGACGAAATTAAATATTTAACTTGAAAAGTTAGAAATGTCATATTATTTGATATTTGAATGAAAAATAAAAAAAAGAAGTAGCGTCGGACATGTTTGTAAAAAATCTTATCTATATTCCTTTCATATTTTCAAGGTCTTGAGTTTTGACATATAATATGATATTAATGTGCTTATATAACATTTAAATATGTAAATGAAAATTTGCATGCATGCTATTAGTTAATCGTATCAAATGTGAAATTTTAATAAAAAAGAAAATTGTAAGATAAATAATTATTTGATGTGAAGGTTGGTTATTCAAGGAAATATTTGGGTAAAATAGAATTGAAAGTAAGTGTTAAATTAATTGAAAATAATTTTAAATTTGTAGTTCTTAATTATTATTATTTTGCTTGGAGGAGTATAAGAAGAAAAACAAGTAAATTTTACAGTGAGGATGAGTTATCAATGGTGGTCGTGTGATTGTTGAATAATAGTGAGAAATACTTTCGGATAGAAGGTGACATCTTTTGACGAGTCACAAAGATCTTTAATTTTCTAAATTCTCTTAGAATCTTTGCAATAATATTTTATTTTAATTTTATTTATTTATTTATTTTCATGAAGTTTTTAAACAATTATTTTTTAAAATTGGGCTGTAAAACAAAATAAAAAAGACACTAACTTTATTTCATATATTTTATTGAATTAATAGTTAGGCTTAAAATTTTATTATTGTTTTTGTTATTATAAATTAGTTGGATTGGAACGATACTATCGTAAGTTGAATTTTCATCATATATAACATTTTCAGTCTTCTTCCTTTTTTTAAATTTTTAATTAAATTAATAAAAATAAATAAGATAAAAAAAGTTTTAAGACAAAATTAAATGTTCATAACATTATAACATTCACATTATGTACTGTGTTTCTTAAACTTTTGAATTTGGATAATATAGAATTTGAACCAAAAAAAAAAACTTGATGGAAGGAAGGAATGTATTGAAACTCAGATTTCACCAAACAAAATCACCATAGTCATAAAAAGAAATAATTCATTAATATACTTAATTGCTTCATCTGCGGAAACAATAATATGCATCTAGAACTAACGTCGATGTTAATGATGCGTCCAGAATCAATGTTCATGTTAATGATGATGATGCTTGAAAGTTGAAACCCTCTTCGGCATGCTTTCAATAACTCTTCAAGCACCGTAGAGACCACACTCTTCAGATACTCTTCGCACTCAGAGAACGCAATGATCTGTATTAAGTTATCCAAACAATATTCTAAGAATAGTTGGAGGATGAAAACGTAGTCTTACAAAAAGAAACTGAGTTATTCAATGGCCAGAATACACACGTTCTCCGTTGTATGATTTTCAGACAGAGTATGGTGTGATAAAAAAATGTAGGAGTTATTCATGTTAGCTTTTGGAATAATTATATTATTTTTGCAAGTTTTACAATATATTTACGATCTTTTATTTATTTTTAGAAATTTCAATTTATTCTTGTTAAGCTCCTAATTGCAGGAAGTTAGTAAGTTATTTCAGTAAACTAATGCATATTAAGAATTGATTAGAATTTGACTTTTCCTGGTCACAAATATCCTTCCAAGTCCTTTGTGTTATCTTTTTTTTTTTTGTTACATTGATTAATAAAAAAATGTTATTAGAAATTTTGTTAAATTTAAGGATCGTTTGGTTTAATAGTTTTTTTTTGTTTTTATTTTTTTACTTTTATTTTTATTTATAAAATTGTCACAGATTTTAAATTTATTTTTTATTTCCAAAAGTTTGTACAAAAATAGTAAAAATAAGAAAAAAATTTATATTGATTTTTTATACAAATTTTTAAAAATTAAAAATTAAATGAATATTCATCTATTCTATGAATCCGTTATAGAGTCAGCTTAGAAAATATATTTTTCTAATTTATACATGACTAGACATTGACCCACTTGGAAATATGATACCCATATGTTAGCATTCACTTTGTATGGGAATGAGCTTGTAACATACATTCCTAACAAGTTGAAGAACTTGATCCTAAGCAGATTTGTAGAATTGGAGCATAACAACAAAATGGAATCATTTAGGGAAGTTTTGTCAGTGGAGAGTATTCTTCTAAGGACGTACGTGTCTTTTAAGTTATCAAAATGTAAAATTCGGCACAGCATTAACCTTTTGGGTTTGGAAACTGAAACTTCTTCACATTATTTATTTATTTAGTGTCTTATTTTTCAAGATGCTTTGCCTACAAATAAGATGAAGCTACTCTGAAAGACATCAACTACTACAGACTGAGAGATAGCCCCAAATTCTGGGAGATATGGGACCTGCTTTATTTGCCTAAATTAAGTACTTTGGATGTTGTAGAAGTTTAGGAATGCTAAAATTTTCCATAACAATAAATGGGAAAACAGGATCACATGCTTATAAATCTACATTCTTTGTAAAAGATATTAGAAGAGGTTTTGGTGATGAGGAGGATACTCGAATCATACTTACTGGAAATATGTCTTGGCTTCCTCCTTTGCATGGCCATGTCAAGCTGAATGTTGATGGTAGCTTTTGCGGAACCCAAACAAAGTTGAGTTGGCGTAATGAGGATCCGTGTAGGAGAATGATTGATGGAGAAAGGTTTAAAATCGTATCATGTTATATAGATTATATGATGTTCAAGTACCTTGTCAGTTGTCACAAATACTTTTTTTTTCTCTCTCTTTCATAAATATGATCATATCATCACTAGCATAAGAAAGTTTGTGGATAAAAATGGAACATGACCTTGGAACACACTTTGCGTGAAGCATTCAAGCCAATAGTTGAGCAGATTGTCTTGTGAAAAAAGAATCGTCTAGTTATATAGACACTTTTATCATTTCAGATGTTTTTCATTTATTTCTTGATTACATTCTTCTTTTGGATGTTGTTTCAATAGTTCATTACAGATTTTAGTCGCCTTTTTATCTTTCTTTTAATGTATTTTAATAAAATAAAAATTTGATTTATATATATATATATATATATATGAAAGAGGATGTTAATTATTTCAACTGAATTTTTTTTATTTTATTGTATAATCAATGAAAAATAAGCAAACTGTTTTGTCAAAATTTACATGAATATTTTCGTAACAAACAGCAAACTGTTTTGTCAAAATTTACATGAATATTTTCGTAGCAAACAGCAAACTGAAATAAAAAGAGACTAAAAATAAATAAATTGTATAAAAATATTTATAATAATTATAAAAATTTAATTTAATAGAACAGTTAAACTTTTATTATAATATTTGTAATAAAAATTGTTTATATTTTTTATATTATGTAAATACTATTTTTAAAAAAAAAAAAACCTTCCCCGTCACCGTCCCCTTTCTTTTTTAATTTTAGATGATATTTTTTTTATTCAAGTGGGTTCCATATATTTATCCTTCATCATTTATATTCCATTCAAACAAAGGTAGGATTTTATTTTTTTGTTTTTTCTTCATTCTAAATCTCATTCTAAAATTCATTCATCCAAATAACATGTTAATAAATATTAAAATTATTAAAAATTAGGTATAGTACATTAATAACTTATTCTAATAATTTTTTTAGCTAATGTCTTAAACACATTTATTCATATTCTCCTAACAAATTTGACTAAAGAATCAACAGTACAATTTTTTTAGAAACTATTATGAGTATATATTTTTTTAATTTTTTTTCAGTCACAATTTGAAAAACAAATAATTTTTATTTTGAAATATATTCATTATTTTTCTTCATTTTATTTTTATTTTTTATAAAAATTAAATTAATAAAATAATTTTAAAATATAAATGAATTAATTTTTTAATCTGTATGAAATAATAAATAACAGATTAAAAAAGAACGAAATAAGCATATACATCATAATTTTTAACGCATATGTAGCATAAATTTAAATAAAAAAAGATCTCTATTTATTAATTCTGAAAGTGAATTATATAAACATTAAGAAATGAACTTTCAATTATTTAACGTTAAAATAATGAAAGCGTAGGAAGAAACGGCGGAGAGTATTGATGGGTTAATCGAGGTGGCAGGTGGCAGGTGGCAATATCATGGTCTCAGGTATTTGTCAGAGTAAGAGCCAATAAAGGGCACACTAATAATTGGCATTAGCAACTGCATGGTTTATGTTCATTTGACTACCACTTTCTTGCGTATTGTCATAAACGACGGTTGTGACTTGTGTATCATTTACGAATAAAAAAGAAATAATGAAGAGAGGCAAGTGGTACATAATGGTGCGTTCAGCGTCGTTAAACGACAGACAGTGACAGTAGTGCAGCAGACACGATAAAATAAAAGGTAAGCAACCTCGCACACCCTTTCCATCAGTTTTTTTCACTCCCAAAGCTCTCTTATTCGCTACCTTCTTCCTTGATTTTGCTCTTTGCAGTTTCTTAGCGGTCCTCAAAATCTATGTGGTGTTGGAGATGGTGATGATTACTGCTTGGATCACTGACCTTTTCGCTTGTATGGGGTGAGCCCCTCCATTCCCAATATTGCTTTTTTTCATTTTATTTTTAGTTAGATACATAGATACATCATGAATACATTAATGTTTGCAACCAATTTGCTTGCTTTAATTGAATTCAATAAATTAGTTTCCATTTCTGGCAACATGGCCTTTCTTGTGCAAAACTTACTGCTGAATAACCCAACGTTCTGGGAAATACTGGTCTGGTATCAATTAGGGACTTATTTCCCTTCACCTCTCAATTGTTGTCTTGTATTATGTAAGAAAGGGTTTGGAGGTTTGGGATTTTAGATTAAAGTTGTCATCTTGAGAAGCAAAGTTAGGTGTTTGCAGTTTACTATTCAGAACAATGCAATTAGGTGTAACAAATTGACCAAACAAGCCTTTGTCATGAACCATGAGTATTTTCATTCTTTTTTATGCACGGATTGATGTCTACTGTAAGGAGTTTATAGCCCATGGTTATTTCAAGATATGCTTTACTAGTAGAAAATGGACCAAGATTCCTTAGTGATATAAAATTATTTTATTTCTCAATGAATGATTGAATGGGGCGTGGAAGGAGAGAAAATCCATTTCTTTATTGGCAGGCTGCAGGCTGAGAATCAGACTCCAACATATAGAAGATATTGGAGCTTCAATGATTAGTGGATGTAACTTTTGACTAACATGTTAATGACTTGATATAGAAGAACCGATTTCTACCTATAGCACTCCTTAGCTATATATCTAACTCTAGCTTTGTAGTATTTATTATCACAGTCTGCTAGAGAGCTGTAACAGGAAATCTTGTCTTCCACCTTTGCTCTTTTTCTAAAAAGGTTAATGGAATAACTCTTGGTTCATATCAAGATTGAGGTTCACTTAATCAGAATTTTTTAAAAGAGAATGCCATTGTTAGCATATACATAAAAGTTTCTGATTCAAGATTCTTAAAGAGAGATAATTTCTGTTTTGTACATCATCCATTAATCACTAATTGTCTTGATGAAAAGCATAGGAAAGAGCGTACCTCAATTTACTGCTAAGATGGTAAAGATGAAACATGGGCTTGAATCAGCAGCGGCGGCTATGCTGTCCATGCACTGCAATGTTGTTGTTAAATAATCAACAATATTGATTGTGTAACAATTTCTCCTAGATTTAGATTTTGTTTGGCCCTTATGTGAAAACAATAAAAACTGCTTTTCTGTGTAGAAAAAAGACATTTTTTATTTTTTGAGGTGTTGGTCAGTTGGACCAAAGTATAAAATTCTTTTAAATGACAAAAAAAGTGGAAAATCTGCAATTAAAGAGAAGCTAGAAATTGGTGCTTCTCCTAGTAAGGAATATATGTATGTATATATAGACAGCTTTTTTCTTTCTAATTGTGCTTGTTATAACAGTGCTTCATAAGGAAACAATTCTGAAGAAGAAAAAAAAAATCACAGCAAAGGCAACATGCACCTGTAGACTTTACATTGGCCTATGTTTTGCTGTTATTTAACTTGTTTTATAACAGAACAGTGGTTGTTTTGGATGCTGTATGAAACCCACACCAATTATTGCTGTCGATGAGCCGGCAAAGGGACTAAGAATTCAGGGGCAGACAGTGAGAAAACCAAATATATCAGATGGTTTCTGGAGTTCAAGCACTTGTGATCTGGATAACAGCACCATTCAGTCTCAGAGAAGTATCTCATCTGTCAGTACATTAAATCAAATTCTCTATCAGACCAGTGGAACTTCTACTTCAGGCACCAATCCTGAATTTGTAAACCAAGGCAAGTTCTGTATATAGGTTTTTGTTTTTCTTCCTAATAATCAATATTGGAATTCCATCTATACTATTTAATGTAGCATGAGAGTTTTTTTGTAATATAACAATGCCCCATGGGCCAGTTTGTGGCCAAGGTTTGCTCGACAAAGGTGTTGGCATATATATATGATATATATTACATGGTTTGTGGATACATACATTATTGTAATACCATTTTTGCACTGTGTACTGTTGTATATTGTCTGTAAAATTTACTTTCCTAATTTCCTTCTTAATGGGGATAATAAAGGCTAAGGTTTCATTTCTATCATTCATACATGCTGCTGCTTTTGCAGGTCTTCTTCTCTGGAATGAAAGCAGGCTTCAGTGGATTGGAAGTGGCAGAACTAGGAAGCAAAGCCTACAAAAACGAGAACCCAGACTAAAGTATGTCAACTGCATTACATTTAGCCCAATGAATTAAATTCTCTTTAACAGTATCTAAATACTCTCTTTTCAATTTTTTTTCTCTTAGGAGTAATTAACATCCTAAGTTTTTATTTCCTGGCTCTTGATTAACCTCATTGTTGTAAATCCATATTTAAATTACATCCCGATTCACTGCTAAACTATAACCCTTTACCTTCTACTTGCATATTTCTTTTCTTTTCTTTTCTCTATTTTTCCTTGTCTGTGCAATTTCACAGTATTTTGTTAAAAGCACAAGGCATACCTTAAGCTCTTGAAGCACATAATTATCCAAATCACAATATTGTGTTGATATTTTGTCAGTTTATATGGCTTTATAGAAGCCCAAGTCTCCATCATATTCATCTGTGCTTTCCCTCTGTCTCTCAGTTTCTCCCCTGTAGATGACTAACTTATTAGTCATTGTGTTTGTTGCAGTTGGAATGCAACTTATGAAAGTTTGCTTGGGACTAGACAACCTTTCGCCAAGTCCATACCTTTATCCGTAAGTGCCCTGTGTACTTTTGTAGTTCCTTGCTGGGATTTTTGAGACGAGAATGCAAAATTACTAATTCATAATTTGATTTCCAAAAAATAGGAAATGGTGGAATTCCTGGTGGATGTGTGGGAGCGTGAAGGGATGTATGGTTGACAGTTGAGAGTTTAAAATGCTGAAGCCGCCTTTAAGTTTGTTTATATTTCAATGTTGCATTTAACTCTTGGAAGGCTTTGATGTATAGTTGTGCAGAGAAGATTAAAAGATCAAACACAAGTTTGTTCTCTCATTGTAATTTGAAACGCTAAGGCAATCATTTTGTTTTGCCCTCTTGTAAATGACTATATACCATTTTCAAACTGAAATCTGAATTGCTGAATGCAGTTGCTACTGTTAAGTGTAATTATGCAATTATATATGAGTCAGACTTTTGTGTTGACTCCTTCTGTCACTTCCCCTGGAGGTAATAACACATCTCTTTCTTTTGAAGACGTTTTCACACGGTGTTAAGACTGAAATGAGTCAAATTTTGATGAATGCAAAGTGCTGAACAGAAAGTAAGGGTGAAATACTAACATCAAATAAAATAGTTTTTCTGGTGCAAATATTAATTTATTTGTTTAAAGGATGATACAAATATTAGTTTACATTAGAGTAAGGAAGGTACATTCATTCACATGCCACAAATTCTTTAGTAGTTCTCTAATAATTGGGCAAAGAATTGACCCCGTCCATCGGAGGTCAACTCGAGGTTGCCCAAGCATTGTATTTAAATACAGTTTTCTTTTTTTCTTAAAAAATGAAAGAGTTCTTGGCTTAATTTTACATACTTGTAACTTGGGAACTGTATTGAATGTTAATGATTATGTGGATTATATAGGGTTGTGGTTGGAAGCAATCAATCATTCAAACGATAGAAGATGCAAAACATAGCCAATAAGTTTGGTGTCCGTCAAATTATGATGATTCGGATTCGGCTTTAAAGTGAGGAGGTTGGATTTTAAAGAATACAATTTATTTATAGGTATAGATTAAATTATGATAAAAAAATTAGGTATAACAATAAAAAATTTAATAGCTGATTTTTTAATTAATAATTATTAAAATGTACTTTATCTTTTACATTACAATATTTTTACTTCAGAAAAGTCAAATTCAAATTACGAAGTTTTAATTCATGTGAGTGCAGAATATGTGACCGTGGCCAGGAAAGTCTTGGTGTCTCTAATTTAAAAAGGAAACCAAAATGTTTTTTTATCGCAGGTGAATTTTTTTAATTATTGCAATCAAGCATAATTTTGTTTAGTAAATAGTAATAATAAAAATAGATTAGTGCAGGGTTTTATTTTAAAGAAAAAAAATATTCAACTTCTGTAAACTTTACCCTTATATAACTAAATGTTTTGAAATTTAATTTTATTCTAATTTATCTTTATTTTTATTTTTTTTTGTGAATAGATATCTTAGCTTTAATTACCCCATATAATTGTTAAACTTTACTTTTTTAGGAAATAGATAAATTAAACTTTAATTTTATCTTAATTAATCATAGATTTTTTATTCCTTTTACAAATAGTCTTTCTTTTAGGTTGGGAATAAATTACTAATGGAAAACAAATCCCGACTGCCTTTTTTTCCCTCTTAAATTTAGAATTAAAAATTATTAAAGACTTTTCAATTAATTTTGTATTACTTTCTTCTTTTTTATGTTTGAATATATATATATATATATATATATATATATATATATATATATATATATTGGAAGTGACAATCAATTATGTAATTCATTGAAAATGGAATGGTGTAATTAAAATAATTTTTAATTTTTGATATTATTTTGGACCAATTGAAGATTTAAACTCTCTTACTTACCTTGAGATTGAGTTTTTTAGGTGTTGTTTGTTTAATAGCATTTGTTATTTAGTTTCTTTTAATATTTTTAGTCTTGTTAATAAATTTATGATGTTTTGGTATCTGTTGCTCAGTTTTAGCTAATTTTCTCTCGTTATAATGTAGGTAATTAGCTTTGGAGAAACTACGATGATTTGAGAAGAGGAAAATCCATGAAATCAAGAAAAGAAGCATTTTTGGTGTTTATTTCTCTAGCATCAAAATTTTTGCATATTTTAAAAATGTAACACTTTGGCATCCTATGCTAGAACGACCAAAATAGTCACCATTTAAGCGTGCAAAAATAGAGATTGCTGAAGCATGACATTTCTTTTACATAATTGGATATAACGTACAAAGGAAAATGAAGAATATTGAGTTGTAATAGCATGTATCTTAAAGAGAGGATATTGGAGGATTCAAGCACCATTAGATGGAGAAGAATTCCTTTTTCTTTTCTTTTAATTTTTATTTCTCGTATTTTATGAGAAGTTAAATATTCTTAGTTAGGTATTTATGTGGCTTGGATATGAACTTTATGGATAAATTAATTTAGTTTTTAGTTTTTATTAATGATATGTAGAGTTAATCTCTTATTCTTAATATTCCTTTGATCGGCCACTCCTGGATCGATTTTGTGATTTATATTTTGATTAAAAAATATTATAAAAACTGTGTATTGAATTTTTTAAAAAAAATTATAGTTATTATTTTTATTTCAATTTAAAAATGTTTATAGTTAAATTAAATTTTAAGTTTAAATGTAATTTACAATTTAATTATTACTATTGAGAATTTATTACTATTTTTTTTATTGTTTAGAAATTATTACAATATTATTTCTGAACCTGAGTTGTATCAAGATTTTCGATATATATTGTTATTTTTAGTTTGTTCACTTCTATATTTTTTAGTTTTATTTATTAATTCAATTGAAAAAATTTATAATATCTTAAAAGATCATATTATAAATATATAATCTTTAAAGACAGTGTTATGATATATTTCAATTATAAAATATCTAAATTTTCAACAAAATAGACTCTTAATTTCATTGTCTTAATAATAATATGATGGTCTTCATTAAGTTCAAAGAAATTTATCCTTAAATTTTTTATAAAGGAGTTAAGGAATTAATTATTTGTTCGGATTTTGAAAGCATTATCCAAGTAAAGAATTAATCTCTAATTAATTAAAAAACTAAACGATGAATGTTATGATATTGAACTAAGACCATTTCATTTTATTGAAGTACAATGAAAGATTTAAGTGAACTTAATATCACAACATTCTCATCTATTGTTTCTGTTTCAAAAAATTTGTGATTTTATTTGTTTCTATCTTTTCGCTTGCTTTACAAATTAATTTATTCAGAATTTTTTCAATCCTACATTTTAGATTGTTAAAATAAAATAAAATTAGTGAATTTTGTTTTGAGTTGCAACCCTCGTAGGATGATACTTTACTTACCATCTTGTTATTTGTATAATTTGATATACTTACAAGTAAAGTATCAATAAACTACCATCCTTATTCCTTAAAAGTAAGATCTACATCTGGAACTGAAGTTCAAGAGTTGATTATAGAAAATTTTAACATTTGATATCATTCATTCGTTATCTATTAATTTATTATTATCTTTAAAACTATTTGATTTATTAAAATATATTATTTTTAAAATGATTATTTTATCCATTTTTTTATATATAAAATGTGTGGCTAAATAGTCTTTAGTATGTGGAACAAACTTAATCCCCCTTATAATATATTATTGCACGTTAAAATTTGAAAAATAATTATAAGATATTTTGTAAAATGAAAAAAAGAAAAAAAATTATTTAAAAATAATGACCTTGAACATAAATATAAAATATTAGCTTGCCATAATTATAAGAATATATAAATTTATTTACTTGTATTTTTATTAATAATTTAATTAAGAAATAAATTTTTATTTATAATAATTAAAATTTGATTTGCATGAAAATCTTTTGAAAAAATTGGATTGTTAATGTACTTGACAAAATCTAATAATGATAATTTCAGGATATTAAAAAGAGTTTGATTAATTGATATCTATTTTTTTCAATTTTTTTTTATCAATATGTATTATTAAAAAAATTATTAGAAAAAATTTATTTGATTGACATTCCTAATTTTTCTTAATTTTTTCATAGGTAGCAATGTTTATTTTTATGCCTTTAAGGCGTAATGTGACCTTTGAATTTCAAGGTATATCAACCAAATACGAGATAATAATAGCAAATCAGTATCAAATAAAAAAAAAGTTTTGTTAAAGTTTTTTAAAAATAAGAGACAATAATATCAAATCAGAATCAAATAAAAATATTTTTTTAAAAATTGATTAGCATACGTCAAAGTATTATTCTCATCATTAACTTTGATTATTTCATTTTTCGAGGGTTAAAAATAAATACAAAAATAATAATAATTGATAATACAAACGCAATAACAAAAATGAATTTGCAAAAATATGAAGGACTAAAGAATAAAAAGAAGAACATAACAAAGGCAATGTAGTAAAAAGAACATTGAAAAGTTAACATGATAAAAAAACAAAGAAAAAGAATTTGTCAGTGAAATCATCATGCATAACGTGGGTTATTTAGATGGATTACATATGTCATAAGCCACGATTAGTAGTGTAAATAAAATAAAAATTGGGGAAAGAGAGTATATGTTGGTGCAATTGGATAGTAAAATCAACATGCCCAATTGGATAGTAAAATCAACATGCCCAGTACGATTATTTAGTATATTGTGTAAATATTTTAAATTTCAATAAAATTTATAAATTAAATTAAATTAAATAGAGAATATTTTAACTAAAATATTAAATATTATATTATATTATACTATATTAAATATATTATAATATTATTAAAAGATCATTTAATTTAAATATAGATATGAAAAATTAATTTGTTTAGATTTAAACAAATATATTGATATATGGTTAAATATTTAAATTATAAAGATAATAATTATTTTTAAAATAAAAAATATAATTAAATAATTATAAAAATTTTCACTTTTATAGATTTTATGCGTAAATTCATATTTATGAAAAAAGAAAATATAAAAAGGATATCAATTGAGAAAGGAAAATTTACTAATCACTCACCTCTTCAAACTAACTTTAATGTATATAATAGAAGTTGATTAATAAATTATCTTTTATACAATTATGTATCAAATAATTATTTATTTTAAAAAAAAACTACTAAATCAATCATTGCCTAGATAAGCTAGCGATGGCCAGCATGTGGCTTGTGTATGACCTTAATGTCTATAATGGGCAATGGCTACTTTACAAGATTCTAGACGCTGGCGGTGGAGGGTTTGGTGTCAATGGATTCTTGACACTTTCTTGGTGAAATGTCAACTCACATATCGTCTTCAGAATTTAAAGACCTACATTTCCCAAGATTACCGCTAGAGAATTTAAATTTTCCAATCTTGCTGTCACACCTTTTTCTTTTTTATGTTAATTTTTTTCCCTTGCCCCAAACTAAAGAAGTTAATTATTAGCGGATAAACATGGTCTCGTGTTAGAATTTGTTGAACCTTCCAAAGTTAAGAGAAAGAATATTACATATATATAATACATTTGTATATTTAGATATAAAGAAATGAATAATTTTGTTGGTATGTAAGAATATTTTAAGCGTAAAGTTAATTGGGTGAGGATTCAGATTTAATTACGTAAAACATATTTTGATGGAACAAGTGTATTATTCCTAAGAATAAGACATAAGAATTTGGCTTTTGTACAGGCCAAATCAAATTGTTTGCGTGTCCGTTGAGAACAAGTTATAGGTCCCTTACGTTTTTAAAGACCGTTCCTCAAGGCTTGTGGGGGAAGCGAGAGATCTCTAATCTCTTGCAATCACAACCCTGCTTACAGCATGAAACATGGGGACAGTGTTAGATATGGCTTCTTTTCTTAATTATAATTAAATTTAATTACTCAATTTTATAATCCAAGATTTGCTCACGTGTCAAACCCTTCTTACTTATGTGTGTGCGCGCCTCCAAGAGACGAAGATGCAGAACGCAATTCAAGAAATCAAGCTCACCGAATGAATCTTGACAAAACCCAAAATAATTTTGTCAATGATCACACAAATCAAGTTTTGATTTAATTTGGGATACTCACAATAGCAACCATATTGCATATTATTCTCTTTACATTGTTCCTAGCTATCATTTGAAAAATTGGTCAATAGGTACGATGAATCTTGCATAAAAGCTAATCCTATACAATAAAAATTGTGCGAAAATGATATAGCACCAAATGTGAAACTCTTCTTCCCCATCTTCACAAAACCCAAAATAATTTTATCGATGATCACGCAACTCAATCAGTTTTCATTCGATTTGAGATACTCATGAATAATGTTGTGCTAAAAAGGAAACTGGTCATTGGTCAATTAATGCAATGAATCTTGCGTAAAAGCTAGTCCTTTACAAGAAAAAAAATTGTGACAGCAAGAGATATAAAACACCAAAAGTGAAACTAATATATACTTTGAGAATTGTCACTACAATATGGATTTAGGGTATTATTAACAAAATTTCTCTAAAAAATGTAACTTGAACGCCATGAAACGGAGTTATAGGATGAATACAACCAAGCACTTATTTGATTGAGATGATACCTAAATCGGTAATCTTCCTAATTCCAAGGGTTGCAGCTGTTTGGTAAATGTTACACAAACAACCTTGCTAGCTTACTTTTGATTCTTTATTACTGTAAAGTTTTTACACCATGGCTTAAATTAAATGCATTGTTACATTATTAATATAGTATTACTTTGAGATAATTATTATGATAGTTCATTTTTATTTTTTCATAACGTAAGAATATATACGTTTGTGTGACGGTATCAAAAACTTGGATTTTAATATATCAAAATTAAATCCTAATTAAATTAAATTATCGTTAAAGATGAAGTCAATATCATAAAATATAGATAAGTGTTGTTTTTTTTATATATATAATATGTGGAAAGTGCTAAATGTCATGGAGACTTTTCCTCGTTACAAAATATTAAAAATATTTTTCATAAAATATGTTACTAATAATATTTAGTCGCCCCTAGAAAAAAATTGTTAATGTTCGCATAACTGTAAAAGACATAGAGGGTGATTTTTTAATGCATATGCAGGAAATTAAGACTACAAAAATGCCATATCATTCGTAACATTTTGTGATATTAGTTTTTCTTTTTTTAAATATAAGAGGAATACTCATAAATAATGTGTATACATAATGCTAACCAAAATGATATTTACTAAACTATAAAATTAGTTTAATAGTTAATATTTTCAAATAATTTATTTAAAATTTAAAATTTAAAATTTATTATATTGATTATTTTACATCAAAATAATATTCATTATTAATGTTATATGTGTGAGATTAAATGATATTAGACATTAAATTTAATTTAATTTTTTTTAATCCGATCATTGATTCTATTATGTCGTCATGATTATGTATGAAAATTTTTATGTAATTTATATATTTTTAAATATGCAATTTAATAGTAATAATTTCTTTATATTTTGATAATATATTATATATTAAAATAAAATAGATAGTATAGTATTATTTTATTTTTAAATTATGTAAAAATTTATATAATTAATCTATTAAATAAAAATTTTAAATTTAATAATTAAATTGATAATGTTTTTGATAAAAAAATTATTAAAAAACTGATCGTGATTTATGTTATATACATATATAAATTTTCATGAAAATAAATTTATATATATATATATATTTATATCATTATATATAAAATTAATTTTGACAACTGTTGATATAATTTTTTATATTATCATTAATCTTATATTTAAATTTTATTCAAAAACTTAACTATGTTAATATATATATATATATATATATATATATTGTTAAATTTCTAATGAGATGTATTGGTATAATATTTTTTAAATAATAATTAATTTATATAAAAAATTATCTTATACTTTAAATTTAACAGTCAATATATTTATTTATTTAAAATATTTAAAAAATCATATAAGTATAAATAAATTAAAAATAAAAATAATATTTTTTAATATGTATAACAATTATTTCGTTATTTTGTACACTCACAGCTGCATCAAAACTAAATCATGAAATTAATTTATGTTTAAGTTTGTGCACGGAATCATAATAGATTTTATTGTACAATCATCATACAGTTCATGACTCTCACTTTTTTTAATGTTATTCATATAGTATTATATTCGAGTTTGTGACCATGTAATATTACTTGTGTAATATAAAATTGAGCCATATCTCCTGACAGGTTACGACCGATATTGTTGATGAATTAATAAGCTGGAATAGTTGCCGACAGTTACTTTTTATAAAATTCAACCTATATATGAAACTTTTTAAAGGTGTCTATATATAATGTATAATATATTCATTTTCCATTTTGATTAATTTTCCCATTCAAGTATGCAGATTCAGTCAATAGTACACGCCCCTTCAAATACAACGAACATTACATTCAAGTATACAAAAACATACATGGGATTGTTTATTTGGTAGTAAGTCCAAACAATGCTTGCGTCCATGATGCATTGGTACTTGGTTGGTTCTAGAATCATTATCTGATTTTAAAATGAATTTTATTTACTTTTAAATATATAACAGCATCTCTTTGAATTAACAGTGATATTCATATATTATTTTTATAGTTAAATAAACATCTTTATTCTTTTAAGTAATGTAGGAAAAGATGAAAAGGTCATAATTTTTTTTAAAAGTGGCTATTGACGGAAAATTCACGACGTAATATAGACTACAATGTATCCGGTCTTCTGACTATTCATTAACTGACTCATGTTCTAATTTTTTGATCATTTTCTTAGATCAATCTTTTGAATCTTCTCTTCATTTGTTATCACATAATTAAAACTTATGCCTTCTGGCTTCTCTCGTCAAAAGTCTTGCCTTGCCATGTTACATTTGACTTCTACCATTCATTTCTCTGAAATTTAAGAACTTTTTCTGAATCTTACCTTTGCGACTGGAAATTAATACGAAAACAAATATTTTAATAAAAATTTAATTATAGTGATATTTTTTATCATTATAAAAACTTAACTCTTTTTCATTGGAAAAAATAAATTTTGTCGTACTTTAATCTATTTTAAAATAAATCAATCTCTAAACACTTAATAATAAATTATAATGAGTTTTTCATATACTTTTTCTCTTTACATGCATTGTCTAGAGAAGCCTAAAACATGACTCGTCCCATTACTTTCATTTGATCGCATTCCAAATTAATTTTGATAATTTAGAGTTTTAAAAATTAAATTTGATTATTTTAAAAGTATATTAAATTATATTAAATCATTATAATTGATCTAAAAATAAATAATTAGAATAATTTACATAAATTTTAAATTTAAACATCATTACTTTATTAATGTATATCAATTTATTTTATATTTAAGATCGTAATCTTAATTAGATCCGGTATTTTATTTTGAAAAATATTTTTAATAATTATATATTGATAATAATTTTTCAATTTGATAAATAATATTAATTTTATTTATTTGAAAAAATATAAAATAATTATATCTTAAATTTGTTTAATTTTATTTTTAAAATTTGTATAAGTTAACTATATATAATATTAAGATTGATATATAATATTAATAAATTATTTTAATTGAATCTTATCTCACATATCATTAAATTTTAATTGAATTAAATTGGAATTAAAATAAAACTAACATATCATTCCTTAATTAAAATAAAACTGTTATGAATCCTTAATTTTACACTTTACTTATTGACGTATTATTATAAGTATAACAGTACTATTAATAAATGTATTATTAATAAGTATGTTTTACTATTTATCTCAAAATATTTCTAATCATCTAATATTTTAATTGTATATTTTGTCACTCTTACCTTTTGATGTCTTACCTAATATATCTTTATAAATTTCTATTTCTTGTCGTTTTAATGAATGAATTAAAAAATATTATATTCATTACTTTGAAACCTTAAGTTTCTGTAAATATTTTAATATTTATGGTCTTGATTTAAAATTAAAAATATTAAAAATAACTACAAAAAAATACTATCCATGCTGGTTCAAATGTTTATAAAATATTACTAATCAATCTAATTAAAACTGTTGAAAGAAATTTTGGAATTAAAATTAATTAAATTTTATATATTGAAGTATTTTTATGCTACAGAATAGACAAATAGATTAGTCATACTAATTATTAAAAGTAAAATTTTAAAATTAATTATGAAACCTTAATCAATAACATTGTGGAGTACCTTAGAAAGTCAAACAAATAAACTAAGAGAGAAAATGGTTATAAAAGCATGAATAGTAATGCATTGTTTATTTAATAAAAAATAAAAATGATTGAGTTTGACATAAAAAATAATTTTTTAACTTTTATTTTTATTCAATACAGCATTTTATTTTTTCTATTTTCATTTGACTGTACTAAACGTAGGATAAAGTTTAATAAATTATATTAAATTAAGTTTCAGACGTAATTTTTACTTATATTTTGTTTGAATTAGAATGAAATAGAAATGAAAAAATATATAAAAAATTAAAATTAGAATAAAAAATTAAATTATAAATAAAAAGATAAATTTTTATTTAGATAAATAAAAAATAAATTAATATTATAAATTTTATTTTATATTAATTAAATTTATAAAAAATAACTTTTATTATTATATTATTAATATAACATAAAAAAATAAATTTTTATAAAAGTAATATTAATATAGGAACACAAGACAGCGTAGATACTGCCTCCTGCTCCAGCCAAGACAACACACCCTTCCCCGCCTCAGTTCTAATTGAAAGAAAGAAATATTGATAGATTGATGAAAGGCAAAATTAAAAAAAAAAAAAAAAACGGAAAAGGAAAAGGAAAACGATTAGAAAGAAGGAATAAAGGAGCATTTAGTTACGTTTCGACAAAAGTTCTTTATCAAAATCTTAGACAATTGATGAAATTTGAAGAATAATTTGATCGGAGTATTTAAAAAAGATTTATAATTTTAATTAAAAAAATATAAGTAAAATTATGAATAATTTTAAAATTATATTTTTAAATAAAATTTATTTAATTTTTAAAAACTTAAAATAAATATATAATAATATTTCAAATTTAATTTTAAATATATTTTTATGTTTGATATTGAATTTGACAATCAATAAATATTTATCAAATATATTATTTTATATTTACATTATAAAGTATAATTATATCAAAAATTAATACGATTGCATTAATATTAAATTAGATGAATTTTTTTATTTTAAAAATTTAACATGATTATATAAAAATAAATTTATAGATTTATGAATTAACATGATTGTATTAGAAAAAAAAATAGATGAATTTATTTGTTTTGAATTTATCATGATTATAATAAAAGTTATCACAACTCTATTAAAGTAAAATTGTATAAATTTTAGAATTTTGATTTGATGTAGATACAGTCAAATTTAGTGATCTCATGTCAATAACAAACTTAATATGATTGTAAAGTAATTAAGTATAGCTATGTCAAGAATAAAATGTGTGAATCACTAACGTTCTACTAGAATGGGCATGACCCTCCTTAATAAATGAGTATGATTCTGCTAAATGAATGAGTAAGGTCCTACTAAATGAATAAACATGGTCTTAATAAGTGAATAAGCATGACCACATACATTTTAAATGATATCTTGTTGAATGATAAAGATAGAAAAAAAGCAAGACAAAGAGAAACACAAGCATGTTGGATATTAACACAAATTTATTGAAAATCAACATAAAGACACAAACATGAAAAATACAATTATACATGGAAATTCACCCGGACATGCAAGAATAGGATTATATGGTTGTGTAGAAAACTTGTAGAGCAATGTGATATTGTGTATGAGTTAGATATTGAGTACAAACGTACAACTCATTTGATAACTGAAAATTATGTAGGCTTATATTGAATGAACTAAAAGTCTTAAAACACTACCAATGTGTATTATAGTCAGGTAGATTGAATTGGCGAATAAAAGATAAAGATTTCTTTTAATGCACAAAGATTCTATATTAAATTCTAAAATTTATAAATAAAGTATATATGTGAATTGACTTATATAAAATGAGATAATGAAGGAAGAATTGAGGTCTTGTATGATGTAGTAGCCCTTTGAATTTTGTTTTAAAAAAAATTGAGTAAAACTCACGTGATAGATGAAAAAAGACAATAAGATTCTAAATTTTTATAAAAAGATAGAACCTTCAGTTGTGAATGACAAATGGAATAATTAAATAGATTGGTTGTTATGCATCATATGAATAAGAATATTGTTTTGGAAATCTTTAATAGATAGATAATCTCTAAAACCCTTTAAATGGGGTAGCTAAGTAATTTAAGGATCAATTCATAAATAAATTATAGTTCATGATAAATAGAAATTTTTTAACCTAAATGGTACTTGAAACTATGTTTAAGCCATTCAAATGACCTAAGGTTATTTCGTGTAGTTAAGAATGTTCTGGTTGCCGCAACAAGATTCTAAAAATTATCATTACTAATTAAACACTTTCAAAATTTTGAGAAATGTAAAATAACGATGATGGTGTTGCCAATGACACATTTTGATTTAAGAAATTGGATCTTGATATCCTCATTATTTTGACAAATCAGTGATGCTATTTTAGATTCATATGCATATACATATTATAAGGATTACTAACTTCTTATTAGCAATGATTATTATAATATAAAATATAGTTGATGTCAATATAAATTGAGTTTATTATAAAAAAATTAAAAAATAATAAAATAAATACATACATACATTACATGTAATACATACATTACATGTAATGATAATCTTTATAATAATTATTTAAAATCATTAAAAAACTTATATAATACCATATTTTTATATTAACTTTAACTTAAATAAAATATTTTTCTTTTTTTTACTGTGTTTCTTATATACATTGTATAGTAAAATTATAAAATAAAATTATAAAATAAATCATCCTTTTCATCATATTACGATCACGTTGATATAGAAGTAGGATAGCAAATTTTTCACCTTATAAATCATAAGTTATTATTATGAAGCAAAATTTTAACTTAAAATAAGAAAAATTAAAAAATAAACATAAATAAATCTTTAAAAAATTTACATAAACAATTTAGAAAACTGTTACAATTAATATAGTATTTATTATTTTAGAAATATTTAATTATTAATATTAAAAAATAAATTTTTTTCTTCTATTTCTATTTAAAAATAATAATTTTTTAATAAATTTTAAAAAGAATCACCTATTTTTAAATATTAAAAATATTTTAATATTTTAATTTTTTCTATTTTATTTTTTATTTGTATTCAAACAAATAAAGCATTAAAAAGTTTAAAGCATTTAGGCATGAATCTGGCCTTATTAAAAGCAGGTTACCATCTCCTACTCTGCCTTTATTTATGTAGGTTTGATTGGGGTTGCGATTACTTAGTTGGCGTATGTTATGCAAAGTTCTTAGTGATATTTTAGTTTTCTAATTTTTTTAGATCAATTCTTTGACACTTCATTAAGCTCTCATTTTTAAAAAGTGATATCACTGTTATCACATGTTATATAGTGCGTAAATAGAGGGGCACTTAAAAGTGATGTGACTTAGATATTTTTATTTATTTTTATTGAAATTAGCATTCTGCAACGGCTCATGTTGTTTGACAGGTACCGGCCTAGTTGTCTCAAAAAGGCAATACCCAGGCTCTAATTGATAGAGAATTTAATCAGTCCTGCATAGCAATGATATACTACTTCAAGTTGATCATGATACAGGTAATTAAACTTACGAATTAAACCTCAGTTGGGAAAAATAATTTACAAAAAGAAGAAAATATATTATATATAATTCTGGACCAAATAGTGATGGACTGGCATCTCTACAATTTAAAGGTACCATTAATTTATATATAAAAAAATATTTTATATTTATTTATATTTTAAATTTAATGATACCAATTCTTATTTTAAAAAAATAAAAAATAATATCCTATAATTTTAAATAATATAAAAAAAATATAATAAAATTTTGATATCTATAATAATTATTTTGCCTATTTTTTGCGTTATTTATCTACTATAGCATTTACATTTGTAATAAATAAGTAACCTTATTTATGTCTTTATATAGTTAATGCACGTAATTGGCCTAGTGGTGGGTTACATGCACGAGAACTGGAGTACTTTGATTTGATTGTTGTAAGAAAATATAGAGAATGTACCTGCTGGCAAGTGGGAACGTGGCAAGATGGTTCAATGAGAGAGGTCCAATGTTTCTAGCCACTGCTGCAATCAGATAGTCCGGTACAAGTTATGCCATACCTATTCATAAGGCCCCCATTGTTCATGATGCAAGTCCCCACTCTTCTCATATGCACATTCATCCTATTTTCATTTTTATAATAAATTATACAACGAAAAATACCCTACAATTTGAGAAGGCCAAACATGCATAATCGATAATGAAAACTGACTGGGTATGGACTATAATTGCATCCATTCCATGTATACAATTTCATTTAGGATACACGGCATTATGGCGATTTGGGCTAATTAATGCCAATGATCGCGTATGGTACTTGTTGATAATTGATTATTTTCTTTTAATTTCTTTTCACTCTTGAACCTCTTGTTTCTTTTATCTCTAGCTATCATATAAAGAATAAAACGATGATAATTAACCAAACGAATATAATGAGCTGGAAAATGTTAAGTTGATGAAGTGGAAACATAATGATTTTTCTTTTACCTTTAACTGGAAGGTAAGAGTTTTTTTTAGGCGTAAAGATTATATTATAATGAATTTTGACTCTTACGTCCACAAAGGTTTTTTTTTTTAACTTTTATTGTATATATATATAGCGTCTAAATTCTAATTAATAAGCCTATGAAATTCAATTATTTTTACCTATTATGTCAGAATTTTAATGTGGAAGAGACTAAATTGAGGATAGAATTGAAAACTTGACGCACAGATCAAGAACTAGATTCTCTCCTATTTAGTAAAAGAGGATTCTATTAAAGATCAAATCCACACAAAAAAAGTCGAGTGGACAAAAATGATACCTTGCCATAATACTGGAACTTTAATTACCACTAGTTGCCCGTCACTGATATTGTTAAATAATAAAATAGGATTCTATTAAAGATGAAATTTATGTTTAAATTTTTATTATAATTTTTATGATTTATTTATAAATTTTAAAAAATATTATATATAATGAACTTACTTAATTGATAATTGTGTCAAAAATTTTATATAAAATCTAGTAAATCTAATATATAATGGAAAAAAAATTAAGTTACATATATTTTTTTTATAAAAAAACAAAAATTTCACTTTTAATTTGCCTTTATATATTTTCATTATTTATAGTTTTTTTTAAAGTAAAAATTATGATAAATGAAAAATACATGTGAAAGATTTTATTTGAATACGAAAAAAAACAACGTTTTTAAAGTATTTTTAAAAAATATGTAATTTTTATTAATTTAAATATTTTAAATTCTAATATAAATTCAATTAAAATTTGCTAACAATCCACACAAAGATCAGCCAGAGGGAAATATACTTGACTGTAACTTTGATTACCACTAGTTGCCCATAAAATTAGTGATAGGTGGAACCTGCTTGGCAATAACTTTTCCTTTACTATATATATGATTATAGCGGTAATTTGTTTAGATAAATCTTCTTTTTTTGTTTAAAGGGGAGGGGGGGGGGGGTTTCTCCTTAAAATTTTATTATTTGGTTAGTTTTATGGTAAACCCATACATTATTGAAAGGGAAGTGGCGATTGCTAGAGGATAAGGAGGATATTTGGAGAAAACCACCGGAAGCTAGATAGAGATGGTGAACGTGTTGCACATTCTTAGCATAAATGGGAACGTTCTTTCAAACAATCATCCTCTTTGTGGAAAGATGTATGTTGAGTTAGAGAACATATAGGGTCTTGGTTTCAGTTGGTTTGCGGTAAGCTTAAAAAAAGAATAGGTAATTAATGGAGGTTGGCTCAATCTTGCTTTCGGGCAATGTTTAGGTAAGAGATTAAACTTGAAATAATTGCTGCTTTCGGCCGTCATTAAAAAAGGAAGAATTAATGGTGTTTAAAATGTGTTAATGGATGACGATGTTTGAGTTTAGAATATTGTAGAGCGAAAAATGCAACCCATGGGTTAGGAAAAAGGATTAGACAAAGATTTGTTAAATCTATTAAATGTTGTTTCTATCTAAAAAACAAGAATGATATATTGGTGAATTTAATTGATTATATTATAATGTTGAATGAATCGTTAACAAGTGCAGGTTATTTTTATTTTTGAAGTTGTATATTGTTTTTGTAATTTTTATATCTAAATGTAAGTTGATAATTAATTATCAATTTTAGGAATTAATTATCAACCCTTTTTGAAACAGTAGAAAGATTTAATAATTAATAGTTAAATTCAATTGATAATAAATTATTAACACAGTCTTTTAGGGTTTGAATATTTTAAAAAAAATCAGTTTTTACTATTTTATTTTATTATATAATTGTTAGTTATTTTTTTATTATGTTTTATTTTATTTATTTCAATTTTTATCGTTGAAAATTTAAAATTAAATTATTAAGTTAGTTATTAGTTGCATTAAAATAGTATGCAATATATATTATAGAATAATAACTATTAAATAAAATAAATTTTATTTATTTTTTTAATTATTTTTGTGTGAAACTCATAAGTTATGAATGTATGTTTTTTTTACATGTTATAGTGTTAACATCTTAAAAAGAATTTAGAATCAACTTACATCAATAATTTATTGAATTTTTATTTTAAAAAAATAATTCTTCTACAAAAAAATTGATAAGATATTGTTTATTAACCTTCCATAGATACATATTGATGATGATGTCAATGTTAAGGATGTGAAAAAAATTACCAAAGACCTGAAAACCTATGAGAAATATAATAAATTGGTTAAGCCACCTTCTTAGTTATATGTCTAATAATATGTTTGATCTATCTATGCTAAACAAGTTAGCAAAATCAATCTAGGAAACATGGAAAACAAAGTATGATAGTGATGATGTTGAAAATAAAAAGTATAATACTTGAAACTGATTGCAATTTCAAATGATTAATGATAAACTAGTTATGAAACAGATCTACATGTACAAAAATATGTTTGCTGATATACTCAATAAATGAATGAAAATGTGAAAAATTATCCAAGTCAATGTACTACTCAAAGAATTCTTCTCTCACTCGTAGAGAAATTTTGAAAATAATCTCAAACACAAGAATAAATATTTCAATATATAAGAACTTTTTATTTTCATAACAATCAAAGAGGTAAATTATCTTAAATATAAGTACCCATCTAAATTTGAAATCTTTCCAATACTAATCTAGTTGAGTCTATTGATATTTCTTATTAGAAACAAGTTTCATAGAGAAAAAAGGTTAATGCAAAACAAGTAGTAAGAGAAGAAGCATGACAGCATGCAACATGCTAAAGTTAAAAAAAGTATTATCTTACTATGTTAATGACAAGATTGGACATAAATAATATCAATGTAATTTTTTTAAAAAACTTATAATAGAATTTTGGTTGCTCCACAATCCTCGCTTGATCAAAATATATTTGATGTCATTTCTTTCATTTACATTAGTGAAGATGCTTGGTTGTAAGGACTATGAAGGATTTACCATTATCGATTTAAATTTTTTTCATAATTGATGTAGCAATATTGTCTATGTTAAAATTGATAGTATTTTTTGTTATTTCTTAGTCTTAGTTCAGAGGATGTTGGCCTTTTGTTTAAAATACAATATACAAGGATATAATCAAAAAATTTTATGTTGTACACAACAAAAAATTATTAGAAATATATAATTTTTTTAAAAAATACCTAAAAAATAAATGAAATTAATCAATTAGTTCTAAAATTTTTAAATATAAAAATTACATCTTATTTTAATTATAATCAAAATAACTTTTAAACATTTTTAAACTTAAAATAAACTTATTTAAAAGTTAAAAATAAAAATGAGTTTAATAAGAAGCATAAATAATAGAGATAAAGATAGCATTTTAATAAAAAAAAGTCATATATTTTTTTAAAACTTTAATTTGAAATTATATGTTTTTTCAGGATTTTCATAAATCTACTAATAAAATGCGTATTGTTGACAAATTTTTTTATTATCAAGTTTCAATTTAACAAATACGAATAGATCGAACATGATAACTAGGTAATTTTTTTTTAGGATAGATATAAAGCATCTTGTATAAAAAAAAACTTTATAATGGTAATTAGATTTATCCGTATAAAATGTACAAGAAAAAAAAGAGAAACTTATCTATGCATAAATACACTTAAGAAGGAAAATATCACGTGTACATTAGAAGAATGAAAGTAAAAGATATTAACCAACTTAATTCAATTTTTTTTTTATTTTGATACAAACAAAAAATATTTATATTTATGCTAATCTAATTTTTAATCTTGTATACTATTAAGTTATTATTTAATTAAATTTTATTATCTTTTACTTTGTATCTATTATACATATTAATATTTATCAAATATTTTTTATAATAAAAAATAAAATATATTATTTTATCTATACTATTCAAAATTTCTATCTTTGTCCATCATAATCGTAATTCATCTTACCCGCTTAACTAGTTGCGTAATACTTCTGATACGAACTATATATATTACTATGCAATGTATCTTTTCCTAAGTGGAACCAATCGTTCATTAATTAATGATTTATGTACAATCAACCAATGAACTGATTAGGGAAGAAAATAACTTCTGATTACAAAAATATCATAACTTTTCTTCAGATTTTGGATTCAATTGCCGAAGTCGGCAGCATCAAGTACAATCAAATTAATTAAAAGGAACCATTAATTTAATCATCTTCAAACAAAAGCTAGTGTCATGACTAAACTAGAAAAGCCAAAGTGGGAATGTTATCAACTTGATTATATAGGCAAAGCTAATTGCCTTAAAATAAAAATAGATTCATTGATTTTAACCCACCGTTCGATTTTCTGTTCATCGAACGTTATACACAGTTTTGAATCTATTGGCCCGTTTCATCTTCCACATGTAATGGGCCCCACACAGCTTACATATATGTGACGGCTGAAAATCAAACTCATTGTGCATCTGGACAAACTTGTCCCAAAGGTCAGTACTCAGTACCATCAAAGTTCAATTCCCATTACGTTTATCAATTATATCAGAATATATTTAGTGAAAATATTTTTTTTATAAAAATAATAATAATAAATTTTAAATATATACAATTAAAATTATATGATTAATTTAAAAATTATAACCTTTTAAAATATTATATAATTTTTATATTTTAATTTTGATTATTTATATTCAAATTTACAGGTTAAAATTTATTCTTTGTATTTCTTATATTAAATGAACCTTTTTATATAAAAATGAGATATTAATAAACTTAAACCGTATAACTATATGTAAATGGAAAGAATTAAAAAAAAATCTCCACTTGATGTATGATTATTTAAAAAGATTATACAATTAGAGATTAGAGATGAAAAAAAAATTTATATTCGTTGTATTTCAATTTTGATTAAACAAATTCAAAGTTGACAACAATTGAAAACAAGTAATTTGATTTTGAAACTAGAAAGGATATAAAAGCATTAATATCTACTTTTCCTCCCTCTCTAAATGTGTTTTAATATATAAAATTATTAAAATATTTTTATTGTTATAAAAATATTATATAAAATTATAAAAATAATATAATATATAATAATTGAATAAATTATAAAAAATATAAATATAAAAAATCAGATATTGAAATAGTTTTTCCGCTCCCGTCCTGGTCTTCATCCATATATACAACTTTTAAAATATTTATATAATTTAATCTTGTAATTTTATTTTATTTTCCAGCAGATTCACGAGAGGAAACTTCAATCTGCATTCCGCCAAATTAATTGGCTCCTTCCCACGATTAAGTCTAAGTAGCTGAATTTATTACGTGACAAATTTGAAATAACTACAGGAAATACCATTGTGCTCACAGTTGCTTTGTTTAGATTTTTTTCAAATATTTTGTAATTAGTATTATTTAATTTTTTAGAATAATTTTTAAATTATTAAATCGTATTAATTATAAAAATTAATATTCTGATATTTTAAATTATAATAAAAGTTTTTTAATATGAATGGATCATGATGGGTTAAACTTTATGGGGGGTTTCTGTTCTTACCTAACGGGTTATCAAAGTTGTTTGGCATTACATAGTTTTTAATGTGCAATTGGGAAAAAATCATGGCCAACAGATAAAGGGTAATTTTCTCTCCGTCAATCTCCTACAAGTAATTCACTATTACTCACTTTCCTACGAATTAATTGATGAAAATATTATATGACTTGCATCATTATAAAAATAGAATAAAACTTTTTATTCTAAAAAGTTAGCAACTTTATCCACTAAGATTTTTTTTCCCCCACTACATCGATATTTAGGGCTAAATTAATGAAGACAGTGATTATCACAACTCTCCTATGAAAAATAACTACTAGAATTATCTATTCATTTGAATCTGTTCATACATAGGGTGCTTTTAAGCTGATTTTAAACTGCATTAATAAAAGAAAAATCTACCTTATGAAATTCAGTTTGCCAAAGTCATGTCGCACGATTTGCATAAAACATATGTAAAAATTATCTGTTTGAGAATATTTATTATTATGAAAATAAGAATAATGAATATAAATTATAAAATCTTGTTTATGATTAAAATTTGTGTGTGGATGTTAGGAGTCTTAATATTTTGTTTAAAAATTTTAAATTTTTTTAAACTTTTATATTATAATGGATTTAAAAATAATAGGTTTACAAGTTAAATTTTTAAAATTAAATAATTTATTCTTTATTATTTTTTGGGTAATTATGTTTATGAGGATATACTTAAAAAATAAATTCATATTTATTATTTGTAATAAATAATCATAATCACATATACAAAACATTATTTAATTTTGATTTTAAAATATTAAATACTTTTAGTTTTCAAGTAATACGTTTTTATCTATATTACTTAAAGAAAACACATTCAAAAACCAGATGTCGGGTGTAATTGTAAATGACAGCTAGAAACATCGGGGTTTTCTTTAAAAAAAAACAAAACTTAGTCTATATTTACTTTTGTAGAATTAGCGGGAAAAATAATATTAAACAAAGAAAGAATAGAAATATTTTTAATAATTTGGATGAAAAAATAATGAAATAAAAGAAATAAAACTACACCTAATAATCTTCCCCCTTACTGGTGAAACGGGGGAAGAAAGCGGTTTGTATTATTTAATTTTTTCTATTAAAGTTTAATATAATTTTTAATTGATATATTTTTATATTATTTATTTATTTTATCTTCTATTTGTTTAAATTTTCGAAGATGATTTTTATATTTAAATTTATTAAATAAATTATTTTATTAATTTATTTTTTATTTCATCCTTTATCCAATTAAAAGAAAATTATCTCCACGAGGACAAGTGAAATCCTGGGAGGACTAACTGTGCAGAGTCGTTTACTCATAGAAGAATAGATAATAAAATTATTATTTTCTTTTTGAATTAGGTAACGTTTTAGGAAAAAAAAATTATTTTCATATTAAATAAAATTTTAAGACTTTAAAAAGATAGTAATTTTTTATTTCAGTTATGTTCTAAATAAATGATGAATATAATATTTTTATTATTTTAATTAAATTTTTAATAACTAATATCAAAGATAACTTAATACAATATTTATTGCTTTCCTTAATTTTCAGGAAAAAGCTTAGCCAATTTAAAATACAGGAAGTATTATCGTTTTATTGAAATTACCTTTCTTTGAGTTTGATAAAAGAATTTATAAAATTTGAAAGGTTAGACTTTTGAGTATAAGATTCAAATAAAATTTAAAATTCTTTCTAGACTAACTCATTTTTATCCATTATTCGAGCAATAATGTAGACTGATCCGTAAACGTTCAAGTTGGTTGCATTTTTTTTTTCTAATCCGTAAACGTTCATGCTGTTTGAATTTTAAATCTTTAAATTATTAGAATTAAAAATTAAAATATTTTAATAAAAGATTTTGAGTTCAAAAATCACCATTTTTAATTGTGTAATTTTTTTAAATTATTAATTATTATTATTATTATTTATTTATTTTAATTAGATAGCTTATACTTTCTGTTTTTAATTTTTTTCTTGTATTTAGACAACAACTTTAATTGCTTGATTTGTTTGCATTAATTTCATACATTTTAAATTTTTAAAGAATTTGCTTGATTACTAAAAATTTATATAAAAAACAATTTGTTCTTTTTTATCAAATAATAATCTTAAAAAAAACTAAAATTTGATATTAATGTAAGCGAGTTGCATAAACTCATAGCCTACATAAGATTGGATTTGAGTTGTTGTTTTTAAGGATGAATTTTTAAACCCATTCCGCAAAATTCACTATCCATATTAAAATTTAAAGCAGACTGGTATGAGTCAAAATTTTGAATTTTGACTATTCTATAATTAATTAATATTTTTGGATATATATAATATGAAGTAGATGAGATTAAAAAAATATTAAATCCAATTTCATGGATAATTTATCATATGTGTATGCATTTAAATAATTATAATTTATTTATTAGATTTACTTGTAAAATTAATTTTATCTATTATCATTTTATATATACAACATTTATATAATTTCATTTTTAAGAGTTATATCTTCAATGAATGATAAATATTTTTTTTTAAAAATAATAATAATTATTATTTATATTTTTCAAGGTATCAATTAAATGCTAAATTAATAAATAAAATTTGATTGACAAAATTAACAATAAAAAATAAATATATTAAATTTTCACAAGCTTCAAAATTTTGTAATAAATCATTTTGATGGTCGAAGTTTTAAAATTAATTAATTTTAACTTATAAATTTGATCCATTTAAATAATTAAATTAAAACTGAACATTTTATTTTTTTACAAGTTAAACCTTAATTTTAAATACTCAACTCATTTGCATCCATACTCACATTTATAATAACATTTACTAATTTAATTAATTATAAATTTTCTTTAATTTCTTGTTCTTCTTTGAACTATGTCATGTTTTCCAATATCAAACCTTCCATTATGGGAGATTTTATCCTTTACTGCTTAAGGGGTGGCCATGATCTTTTTCACTTTTGTCTTATTTAATTTCATTTTTCCTCATTTGATGTAAAATAAAATTTTGCTTTAAAATTACCTAATATATTGAGATGAGTTTCAAAAACACGTTTTCATTCTAACAAGTTGGAAACATTTTTGCAACGATGGGAGAAGTTTAATGAGTGGGGACAAAATGTCAATTCAAAATGTGAGTCTAAAATTCCATGCTCAAACACGGAGCCTCAACCCAACTAAAATCTCTCAGTTTCCATTCCTCCCCTGCCCTCACTTTTTTGGTAAAGGACTCCATTCATTTAATCACACCCAAATTGATGCACTTGCACTTCCGCATGTCCTCTTGTTATGTTTTCTTTGAAGTTTCTAGCTGTCATTTACAAGCTACGTACACAAAGTTATTATTGTTATTATTATTGGGTAAGCGCAATCTATGTTTTTGCCAATACGTATTTTAAAATCTCAAACACAAATTTTATCACAATTGATTTTATCGATTTAATTTATTATTTCAATTTTGTATTATCAAATCATTTAATCAAGTGAATATTATGGACGTTTGTTAGTTATCTTATGTATGCCAAATACGATTTAGTTTATTTTAGTAATTTTTTAAAAGGTTAGATCACATTGATAAATTAGAAGGTAGATTAATTTTATGAAAAAGCCCACCTACACTAGACTATGGATATATACTTAGCTTATACCTTAATATATATAAAGCTGACAGCTGCGGCTGGTAAATAATTATCAAATAGACATTTTTGTGAATGAATCTTATAATTTGTTAATTTTTTATATATTTGAAATTTAACCTTGAGTGGTTAAAAGAAATTCCAAGCAATGACGACACTTATATAAATTCTTTTTTTTCTGATACAATATAACTGTCATCCTTTTTTTTTTTTGACGGCATAAAATAAGGTGATCCTCATAAAGGTAGCAATTGTATAAAAATAAAATAAAATATTGTTTTAATGAAAGTAATAATATGTATTAGGGCTAACAGACATAAAAGGTAAGAAAAATGAAAAAGTATTAGCAGGGCAACAGAAATAGGGAAAACACTAAACACCCAATGAGGAATATTAATTTGAATGTAGTGTCGATGGTATCTTCCTCAAAGTTGACGCATCGGTTGATTTAAAGTACACAGGTTGGAGCTTCTTAACCCACCATAGAAAAGGATAAAAGGATAATAATAATTAAATTAAATTAAATTAAAATAGAAAAAGAAGAGAGAGAATGAGAAGGTGTAGCTGGTATTGGTTTCTAGGAAATGGTATTAGTGTATTACAATTTACAAACGCTGAGGTGGTTGGTTTAGTTGGACTAAGAGAGAGAGAGAGAGAGAGAGAGAGAGAGAGTTGTATTGTGTGTGGGGAATACCCGGTTTTGAGGAAGGATTCATTGCATTCTGAAATGTGCAGTAGCAATGCACCTGTACCGTGGTATTGTGTGTGGACGACACCTATATTTTTCTTCCTTTTCCAATATAAGACTGTGCTTGTTCACCATACATATAAACATACATTCCCCCAAACCTAACTTCATCCATTCTAAAGCTTTTTTGCCCTGCTCTGTGGGGTTTCTGCTCTCAAATGCTATTCACCCTTCTCCTTCTAATAATCCTTATTGCTTCTCTCTTTCCCTTCTCTCATCCTAAGGGCTTTCAGCTTTTTTCATTCAGATTCCTTTACCTGTGCTCATGCCTGCCCTTGTCAATTACAGTGGTACGCTTCATGCCTTTTCCTTCAATCCTTCACTCTTACTTTCTCTTGCCTGTAACTCTATTTCAATCTTTTAAGCTTTTCAACTTTGTGATTTTTTATGGATAGGATAATACCAACACAAAATCAAATGTGTTTTTTTTTTTTTTTCTTTTTCATGGATATTGTTGTGTGGTATGCTTAGAAACCGTTTTTTTAGGAGTTGTTGTTGCGATAAGAATCCTTAGCGAAAATGTTTGGATCTGTTACTGATCTTTATAACGGAGAACTTTTTTTTTTTTTTAAGAAGATATGTTTTTCCTTTTCTTTTCTAGGGTAGAATGAACATGCATAAGCAAATCATGTTCTGTTGAAAGTTGAAATCTTGTGTATGTAAGAAGAGATGAAAGTTGAGTTTTGGTTGTGGGATATTATATCATGCTAATGTGGAACGGTGTTGTTGTTTGTGTGGCTGATTTTAGATTTTGTGGATGGGTTTTTCAGGTGATGATGAACTGTATCCTAGGGGTTCTTGTCGCCGTACTATGGGCTCCAATTTGGATGTGTACTATCCTCCTAACAAGCGACCTCGCACCGGTGCTCCATTTATCTTTGAAACTGTTGAGGATGAGCAAGATGAGGATCAAAGTGAAGAGTCTAGTATTCAGGTTCTTCCTGATGAATGCCTCTTTGAGATATTCAGACGGCTTCCTAGTGCCAAAGAGAGAAGCTCATGTGCCTGTGTATCTAAACGGTGGCTTATGCTTATGAGCAGTATCTGCAGAGATGAAATGGAGAGGACCGATGTTAAAATGATTCCTTCAGATGAGAATGATGATATTGTAGGTGATGGCTACCTTACAAGGTGTTTGGAGGGAAAAAAAGCCACTGATGCGAGACTTGCTGCTATTGCAGTTGGGACTAGTGGCCATGGGGGACTAGGGAAGTTGTCTATCAGAGGAAGCAACTCTGTGCGTGGTGTCACAAACCTTGGACTCTCTGCAGTTGCTCATGGTTGTCCTTCTCTAAGATCACTTTCTTTGTGGAATGTATCTTCTATTGGGGATGAGGGTGTGTCTGAGATAGCAAAAGGGTGTCATATGTTGGAGAAGCTTGACCTTTGTCAGTGTTCCTCAATCAGCAACAAGGGTTTGATTGCAATAGCTGAAGGCTGCCCCAACTTGACCACCTTAAGTATTGAATCATGCTCAAAGATTGGAAACGAGGGGTTGCAGGCTATTGCAAGGTTGTGTCCCAAGCTACAGTCAATCTCTATCAAGGATTGCCCTCTTGTTGGAGATCATGGAGTGTCTAGTTTGTTGTCATTGGCTTCTGAGCTGTCAAGGGTAAAGTTTCAGGCCTTGAACATTACAGATTTTTCTCTGGCTGTGATTGGTCATTATGGAAAGGCAATTACAAACCTGGTCCTCTCTGGTCTCCAAAATGTCACCGAAAGAGGGTTCTGGGTCATGGGGGTTTCTCAAGGTCTGCAGAAACTTCTGTCTCTCACCGTTACTTCCTGCAGGGGGGTAACTGATGCAAGCATAGAAGCCATGGGTAAGGGTTGCACCAATCTGAAACAGATGTGCCTTCGCAGGTGTTGCTTTGTATCTGATGGTGGATTGGTAGCATTTGCCAAAGCTGCAGGGTCTCTTGAGAGCTTGCAGTTGGAGGAATGCAATAGCGTCACCCAGGCTGGGATTATTGGTGCCCTTTCAAACATAAAAACAAAGTTGAAATCTCTCACCCTTGTAAAGTGCATTGGAGTTAAAGATATTGATGTGGAAGTATCCATGCTTTCTCCTTGCGGGTCTCTTCGATCTTTAACCATTCAAAACTGCCCTGGTTTTGGTAGTGCTAGCCTGGCCATGATTGGGAAATTGTGTCCCCAACTTCAGCATCTCAATCTGACTGGACTCTATGGCATAACAGATGCTGGCCTTCTCCCACTCTTGGAGAATTGTGAGGCTGGACTTGTGAAGGTGAACCTTAGCGGTTGCTGGAACTTGACAGATAATGTAGTTTCAGCCTTGGCGAGGCTACATGGTGGAACACTTGAATTACTAAATCTTGATGGATGCTGGAAAATCACCGATGCAAGCTTGGTTGCAATTGCTGACAGTTGCCTCCTGCTTAATGATCTAGATGTGTCGAAGTGTGCAATCACCGATGCCGGTATAGCTGTTCTCTCTAGTGCCAGCCAGCTTAGTTTGCAAGTGCTTTCCTTGTCTGGCTGTTCTGATGTATCAAACAAGAGTGTGCCTTTCCTGACAAAATTGGGCCAGACCTTGTTGGGATTGAATCTTCAAAACTGCAGTTCAATTGGCAGCAGCACAATTGAGTTGCTGGTGGAGAAGTTGTGGAGATGTGATATTCTGGTTTAATTATCATAGAATCAAATAAAACTGGCTAAAACAGGGAGAACTCGATGAACTGAATCTGGAATTTTAGGATATACAGTACATGTATCAAGCTATAATATTAAAATCAACAGGTGGTGACATTCAGCATACTTTTTGGGCTGATATTGCTATCAAGGGTGGATTGGTGGGGCGGTTTGTTGACTTGGTTGTTTTCCAGGGAGCTTTGGCTTTGTTCCTTCATGACCAGTTTTTCACAAGCATGAAATGCTTGTTCCAACCCTTTTGGTCTTTTCTTACTGAAGGCCACATATTTCATGGCTACAGATCCCTGAGAATACAGTTACCAAGTCTTGGTTGATGGTTTCTGCTGCTAGATAGTGCATGCTTATGTTAGGTCTTATTCTGTACGGCCGAATGTTCACTACTGTATGTTTTAGCTTCTGTCGCACATTTGCTATGATGTTGCTTAGACTTAAGCTTTAGTTCATGTCTTTTGAAGACTTTCTGCCATTTAGCTTGTTTTCTTTTTGTCTTGTCAGTGTGGTTGTGTAGTTCAATTTTAAGGCTAGGTACCCTCATATTCAAGGGCTTTGGTGGTGGCAGGGCCTTCATTTGGTCTGCCACAGCAACCCATCTATTGGGTTGCTTTTTCTTTTAAATCAAGTCCTTGTTTTTGTAGGCTTCTCTTGCTTGAGAATTGTGCACTCACCACTCCACTTTCGTTATATTCTATAATAAAACTGCAATGTGCATTTTCACCTATTTTGTTATTGGCCTTTTCTCGTGTGAATAATGGAATCATATTCTCGTGAAGTGAACTTGGATGGCAGTGAAGAGAGTAGGGGTTAGGATCCTCATTTGTTACGAATGTTAAAAATAAAATGGGAACGTTCTAGGAAAAAAATAAAAGAGGTGGGGGAACAACACGTTTTATATAAAACGATGTATTAACATTGCTGTACGGATAAGGAAGATATTCGTCTGATTTACTCCTAGTAGGCCTTTTGTGGTTGTCACTTGTCATATTCTCATTTTTTGTTTTTCAAAGTTATCTACGGATATTACATTATTCTCTGAAAAAATTCAGTTATTATTCTTTTACATTTTTAATTATTATTTTAGTTTTTTGAAGATTTTATCAATAAATTATTCTTTTAAAAGATTTGTTGTCATTATTTTAGGATTTTGTTTAATTTAAATTTTGAGAATCAATTTTTTTTCTTAAGAACATTGAGGGAAAAGTAAATTTCTTAAAATAAGTTAAAGTAAATATGCATGTAATTTTAAGAAATTAATTTGTGATAAAAATCTTTCTAAAAAGTTAATTAATTTTTTAAAAAATGAATAAACTGAAGCATCTAACTTTAAAAAATTGCATTGACGGTTTACACTTTACACTTGTCCAAAAACATACTTATTCAGGGTAGAAAATGGAAATCTGGTTTTCAAAGTAACATAATGTGAATGGGAAGATGTCATATACTAGCCGAGTCGATGATGGCTTGGAATCATGGAAATAAAGTCATGTCTGCTTTCTTCATAGACTTATCCTTTATAATTAGGAGTATACATCCTTTGAGGTGAGGTGAACCAGCCTTCATTAACATGACCCTTACCTACCCCCACCTTACTCCCACTTTTTCTATGATGAGAAAAGCATCAGTTATTGGAAGCTGGGAGTGTATGGGTTCTCTTTGGTTCCAAAAAAAGGGTTAAGAATCTCACAACACATTAAAATGGTCTTAATTTGCTTATAACACTACAAAAATAAAAAAAAGGATGTCTCAGCAAATAGCATACAAGAACATAAGGTCTCTTTGGTGGTGTGAGATATAGAATGAGAGGATAAGGAAGGGACTATTGTGGTAGAAAATGTGTGTTTGAGTTTGTTTAGGAGTTGTTAATCTGCTACAACTGGTTACAGTCTTTTGTTGGAATGACAGAACACTTTGTCGTACTCAAAAAAGGTAACAGCAGTGAAGACATGGGACCTGCTGCACCCACAATGGCCTTTTCAGTTTTAGATCACTCTGCCTTCACAGTACAGGGCTACTCTGTTAGAATGATTTTGCCTCTTGTTATGTGGTTCTCATTAACATATATATTTGAATAATATTTTTACTTAATATATTTTCATTATATTATTTTTTTTCTATCTTATTTTACCTATTCTCAATTTTACATATGTAATAATAATTTTCTTTTGTCATGTGACTCCATGCTCACATCTCTTCCCTTCTTTTTACTATAATAGGATAATTTTTTTGTCTTCTAAATAGGAACAAATTTTATTAATTAGGACATTTCGCTTATCGCATACTCCTTCACTTCTTTTTTATTCATCATATGTTTAAGAAAATTAATTATTATTTTTACTTTTATTAAAATTATTACATATTTTTATTTTATTCTTAATTTTTTCATAATTATCTTTCTGTAATTAATTTTATTTTAAAAGATAAAGATATAATAAATAATAAATATTATTTTAAATTTTTAAAATGATAAATAAAAAACTTTTGAATAGTAATAGATATATACAAGTCTTATAAGGTTTTCAACTATCATTAATGAAGACTACTTTTTGAGATATCTTATTAAAATACATTTTACTTCTTTTAATAATTTTTTATGGATGTTATTCAAACTTAAATGTTTACCATGTTTAAAAGATATAATTATCTAATAATTATGATAGAATTTGTTGATCTTCATACCCTGGATGTGGAAGATTATTGTGGACTATAATACAAGAAAAATTTAAACAATATATTTTTTATGTTTTAAATACAATTTTTTATTAAATAAATTTTATACAAAATTTATTAAAAATGATGGAAAAATAAATTAAAGTATAGAAAAAAGCTTATGAATTTCTCTAGATTGTGTGAATTCTCTTCTGGAACCATATGCCCTCTTTGCATCCAACTTAATTTCACGCCTTTTGCATGCAAGATTGCCCGTTGTAGCATGGGCTTTTTTAGGCTTCTGACACCGTTGTTGCTTCATATCCATTCTTTAAGCCTTCATGAAAAAAATAAGCTATTACCAACGGTCATTGCCTGATTCCCATGGATAAACCATTAGCAAATAAGCGAAAAATAAAATAAAATATCGGTAACTTAAGGTGTGTTTAATAAAAATTAACAGATAAATTAATTAAAAGTTAAAAAAATTAGTTAAAAATTAAAAAATGAAATTTAGATAAAAACTAAGAATTAATAAGCAATTGATTAAATTAAAACTATTTGATAAAATTAGCTGATGAATTAGTTAATAAATATAAAATAATAAATTAAAATATAATAAATACGTTAAAAAAGTATATATTAAAAGTGAATTAAATAAAATTTTATTTTTTTAAAATAAAAATATTTATATTTAAAATTTACATAAATAAACTTCAAATAAAAACTATTTAAAAGTAATTATTTTGTATAATTTTAATTTTTTATGAAATGATTTAATATTTTAATAAAATAAAATAAAATAAATATAATAATTTAAATAAAATAACATATATTAAAATATTGATTTAAAATATAATATTTCATGATAATTATTAAAAGTATTAATATTAAATGAAAAATCAAACAATATTAAGTTTATAAAAATAAATAAATAGATAAAAAATTAAATTATGAAAATATATTAAAAATAAAAATAAACAAAATATTTCAGTTAAGAGTTAAAAATATAAAAATCTTGGAAGCTACTAAAATAAATACTTTACCAAATAAAGTTGAATGCGTACATAAATACAAAGCCTAAATTGAATGAAAAATAGTTTATAAATTTAAAATTGACCTTGAAGAGAGTATGAAACCACCGGAGCAATGGTAGGGAATGGTGCCATATTAAGACTAACATATTTTGGAAATGTGATTGAGTGACATTTATAAAGGCTTGAGAAACGAAAAGCCATTTTGCCTGGCCAAAACCTGAAAACAAAAGGAGAAAAAAAGATGAAGTTAATGACACGAGGCAATATATAAATTGTATTAATAAAATAAATAAATAACTATTTGTATTCCATAATAGTATAATACATCCGTATAAGCATGATAGCATGAGAGAACATGGTGCCTCCACCGGTAAGGATAAGAATCATAACGAACCCCAAAAGTGGGGTTAGACCGCACGAGCCACGAGGTAGGTTGCAAATAGGAAAGAACATAACCTCAGCTCAGTTAGTCAAAACAATCTTCTCTGTCATTAGCACCGAAGTTCATCATCCTATTTATCAATCCAATTTGTTCTTATGTTAATTTTCACAGATTTGTTTTTTGAAAAATAAAATCAACGTGTTCTAACTTCTAAGGATATATATACATTTAAGTTTTGAGTACTTTGACCACTTTTAACTTAATTTATTTTTTTCCAATAATTATATATTAATAAAAAGTATTTTATATAATATAACATTATATTTATATTCATATTATTTTTAAAAATATATATTATAAAATATACTATAATTTTAATTTTATAATTTAACTATATATAATTTTAATTTGTAAATTGATTTGATTTGATTTTATATATTATGTAAAATAAAAATAATAAAATTTAAATATAAGATCTTATGTAAACTATATAAACTCTTTTACTATTAGATTGATCATATATTTTATTTTATATATTATCATATCAAATTTAAATTTAAATAATTGATTCTATTAAAATTTTGGATCAAATAAAAAATTTGTTCACAAGCATCCCTAACAATCAATGGCCTCTGGATAGTGTGATATAGCATATACAACATAAAATGAATAATGCAAATATTCTTCGTATTTTGGTTAGTTTATACAGTAAAATTAGGTCAAATTTATTTTCAAGAAAATAATTACTTTCAAAGTTAGTGTTTTTCAAACATACGTAATGTCAATTAATTACTATTTACCCACTTTTGTAAATGAGTTGTTTCCTTATCCTCATCGAGTGGTGTTTAATCATTATGACTTTATGTGACCTCAAAAGTAAAGATTACCCTAAATTATAGGTTTTGGTGACTAGATGAAGCATTGTAAGTTATGAAGTTTTATTGCCATATTTTCTTTATGATTTTTCTTTGTGTCTTCTAATAAATTTTTCAAGCTTTATCCACACAATGAATTCTTTTATGTTTCATAGTTTTTTTTTTTACAAATTTATCGCATGGAATATAAAAAAAAATAGCCTAATACCCAATCCATGTGGATTTAATTTCGATTTAACTGATGAATTCTACATGAGAGAAGGTTTACATACTGAGATTAAGGAATAATAACAGGACAACTGTAAAAGATATGTATCAGATTATGTATTTATAAATTAGTATCACAATTGTATTTAAGAAACTCATCAGATTTTATATGTACGTATTTAAGGAGCATGCTTTAATGAATTATTTTTTGGGAGGTAAAGTAAAAAGCATGAAAAATAAAAAATGGATTTGTTCGAGTAAGAAAGCAAGGTTTACTTGCGTAACTAATCAACGCTCTTGATAACTAAAAAAAATTATCAGCATTAATATTAATTCAGCAGATTTTGTGTAGTATCTTCTGTAAATTGTGGTAATCTTGACACAACTTAACTGCTCTATTGCTTTATTTTTACTCTTCTAAAATAAAGATTTCATATAATCACTTACTCTGCACAACCTTATTTAATTTTTTTTTTTTTCCTTTTCTTTCTTATGAAGCATAGGCTTAATGCAGTCACTTTATGTGGCTGTTAAAATAAAGGGGAGGGAGAAAGATGTTACTTGAGAACATTATATTATTCTTGATAATAAATTACATGTCAAATGTAGCTATCGTCCAATGTCTATAAATTAATAATGCGGGATGATGCTCTTAAGATGAACTACCATTTAGTAGAGACAAGGAATTACAACTAATGAGTTCACTAGATTATTTACCTGATACGGATTTGTTATATATTGGCTTTTAGGTAAGTTGATACCAAAACATAGTTATAAATTTAAAATTTATGATTTGATTTTGTGAGACTTATAATGGTTAAGTTATTTTCTTAATTTTTAATACAAAATTATAACTATAAACATTATACATAATTAATATAGTATATTTTAAGTTTTTTTTATTATATTTCTAGATGTCGTGGGTTGAATATGATTTACAATTTCGAATATTAAGTTGACAATTGGCAATTTAAATTACCATTTGATAACCTCAGACGATCTTTTTCAGTGGTAAGAGCAGGTTGTTCCTAGAATTGGCCAACCAACATTAAAGATTCAAAGTGAAGTAATGGAGTCCACATTAGTAAAAAGAGTTACCCAAATTATACAAGCAGTAACAAGTATGGGAAGCCTTACAGATTTTGGGAGTCTGGCTTTCATTCAATGAAGTGGCCCCTTCTGGAAAGCAAATACTAATAGAATTGACCATAATTTGAATTGATTTCTTGACTCGTGTCTGTCTCTTGTCTAGAGGCAAACACTGTATACTTGTAATGTATAATAGTAGCATTAGTATTATTGAGGAGCAGAGCCAAAGGCAAATGACCAAAAACTCATGGCCACTCCTTATATGGTGACAAGAGAAAGATGGTGTAGTACTTCAATAATTTCAAAAGTTAGCATAGGGTAGTCAATTCAGCCAGCAAAAGATGAAAAGAAACTGTGACTTCAGTCATTCACGCTGAAAACCTTGAGTCAGAACTGCTGTTGCTCTTAAAAAAACTTCAAAGACCAAGCTCTTCTATTTGGGACCCTTAAAAAATTGATGGGATGCATTGTGTCTATGATCAATAGCTAACCCCTTGACATTATCCCTACTATTGCAACAGACATTCATTCATTCATATCTCTTTCTCCCAAAGCCCCAACTTCACACATTTTGCTGATTATTTTTTTTATTAGACTGATGGATTTGCCAAAAATATACCTCAATGGACTAAAAACTTCAGTGACTCTGATTCTCATTATTTCTCTCACGTTATTTCCATCTAATTCAGGTAAAAACAGGTCATCATGAGTGTCCAAATATTTCCATGTTAACAACATGAGATTCTAAGGTTTACCTTAGCGTGTCACTTCACTTGGTCTAACTTGTTTACTTGTCTTGAACAGAAGGGTCACCTTCAATGAAAGATGGCAAGGATCTGAAGCAAAAGAAATTAGTATTGGGGTCAAGGCCTCCAAGGTGTGTTAACAAGTGCTTGAGCTGCAAGCCTTGCATGGCTACTTTAGTTATCTCTCCTCACCACAGGGTTGGTCACATTCAAAATGCAACAGCTCAAAGAGATGAGGGATACTATCTTCTATCATGGAAATGCAAATGCGGTAACAAGTTCTATCAGCCCTGAAAATTGATATGGGTAGATAGTGCCTAGAATATAGTGAGTGGGATACCTATAGTTTATGCTTGAGCAATTTTCAGTGTACCCGGTGTGTAGTATGAACCAAAATTGACAACCTTCTCTTTTTCTTTTTTTTCTTTTTGCAAATGGCAATCAATTACTCTCTAATAAACTTTACTGTAAGTTAATTTCTTAATGCTTTTTTACAAACTCGGTTGATGTGGTTAACTTTGATTGAAGCAGTATATGGGGGTCCCCACGCAAAAAAGTTTAAAATTTCATAGCCACTTAGCTTAAGGAAATCCCTGGCATGCTCAAGGATGTACTAACAGGGAGACCCTCGTGGTCAGTGCTTTAGCAACAAAACAAGATTGGCCCCAGTTCAGAACTTGGCAAGCATTAATTGGATCAAAATAAACCGAAGCTGATTTAGAGAGAAGAAGCAGGACGAAGTAAGGACTAAGGAGTAGTACTTCATAAATGAAAAATAATGTTGGTGAGACTCTCTTACACAATAATATATATTATATTATATTATTGCATAATAACATGTGTATAAAAACTATTGATTTGTGAAAAGTTTTAAAACTGTGAAGATTTTATTTTTTTCAGTTACCAAAAGAGAAGTGATACTTTCTTTAAATATATTTGATTAATTCTTATAAATGTAAACAATTTTTTGTTTTGGTTTCTTTAAAAAATTGTTAGTTTATATTTCATATTGGATAAAAGTGAATGTTTTATCTTTTACTATTAATTCCCTTTAAAGACCAAAATGGGTTTTTCTTTATTAAGTGGGAGATATAAATCTATCAGGAAAATTGATGAGTACTAAAACTGCAGACATTTATATTTATTAGGATTAAAAAATAATTAAGCTTACTATCATTGTTAATGAAAACAAATGGTCTATTAAATGAAAAAAAGTATCCGACAAGTGTGAAACCTTCATAGTGAAGGCTTAAGGAATTGCGACAGACAAGTTTCAAGTTGTTGTCAAAATCATTCTTTTAGGTTTTTTGGGGTAAAAATCTAGAAAGTGCTTTTAATCAAGGAGAGAACAGGATTTTTCTTTATAAAATAAAGGGATAAAGTTGAATAAAATTAAATTTGATAGAATTAATCTAAAATTATCGAATGTAATTAATACGTATTTAAATTAATTGTAACTATGAGATTATGTTAAAATGCGGTTTTTCATAATATTAAAATGTGTCTTACCTGACGTCAACGGAGCACAAATTTATGAGAGAAAAGGTTAATGAATTGGGGAGAAAAAAAAAACTAAAAACATGCTTCAATATAAGTATATAAAATAATTTATTAGAATTAATATAATAATAATGAGTTAAAAATTAGAATAGTTTAATATAAGAATTTAGATTAGATCCTATTTTTTTTATATTGTCCTTAAAAAAATATAAGTATATAAAATCAACATGAAGTTTCATATCAATCATATTAATTTTCAACTATAACTAATTTTATTAAATTCAAAACGAAAAAGTATCTCTTACTTTTTAAACCTTAATGTATTTACTTTTTAAAGATCTTAAATATATTAATCTAAAAGTTATTTATACTATAAATATCAATTAATCATTTACTATATTTATACCAGTTCATTATAATTATAAAGCATAATTTAAAATTTAAAATAAATATTTAATTATAAATTCAATTATATATTTCATTTATAAGTAATAAAATATTTATTTAAAATTTAATTGAAACATATGAACAGTTTTTACACTGTCATTTAATCATAAGTTATTATATCACTATAAATTATTTTTATAATAATTATTTCAAAATTTATTTTTATTGTAATTTTTAATTAGTTGGCAGTATAAAAAAAATTACACTGGTAATGTATCAAAATTAAATGATTATTAAATATTTTTATAAAAATTATTATTATTGTTGGATTTTAAAATTCAAAATTAATACATAATAATGCACTGGTTTAATGATATAACAAAATGAGAAACTCAATTTTTTTTATCTTTAATAAACATCTTTAATGTTGATATATATATATATATATATATATATATATATATAGAGAGAGAGAGAGAGAGAGAGAAATATAAAAATATTAGTTTAAGGATGTGATAAAAATATTGGTAAAAAAGATTTTATTTCTTTGTTTAATTCTACTTTTCACTAACTTAGTAAATTTTGTGATATTGTTAAAGAGATAAAACATCGTAATTTTTTAAAACCCCGTGTATAATCAGCTGATTTTAAGAGATATATATAACAAACTAAAATATTTGACTTTCAAGAAAGTAAATATTTATATGACAAAAATTTTAAAACTAGTACTATTTTAATGTATATTCAAAGACATATAATAATATATATGTATATATATAGTATGCTTTTATTTAAAAATATAGAATTCAATATATTAATCATATTAAAAACTAATTTTTAATAAAAAAAAATTATTGTATATTTTTAAACATATTAAAAAAACATATTATCAATTAGTTATTAATATAAACTTATTCATTATTTCTTTTTTTTTTTTCTTTTCATCACATGTGTTAATTAGTATTAAGCTTGTTGGCTTTTATAAAAGGCCATTCCAAAACATTTCATTAAGTTAGATCAATCTGTCTATTTGAGCTCGGCATTCGATTTTCATTTCGATCTAACTCTGATTAAATCATCAATCACGTGTGGGGATCAGTGGATGTGCTCGGTTATTAATTCCAACTGCTGTTTGTGTAAGTATTAATTCATGTAGACACTAGATAGCGACGCCACGAATGCGTACTAAGGAGACCACTGTCTATGTTTGTAATGCAACAGTGGAAACATCCACATTAATATTTGTACGTACAGTTGCTCCAATAAATGTTTTCTGATTTTCCCGCCACAAGAGAGTTCTGGCCACAAAGTTCTTGTTTTTTTGAGTCATAGTGTTTAAATTTCTTTTAACCCGGCAATTTTTTGTGGTACGAGTCAAAAGGGTCATATGCCGAAGCAACCAAATGCTAAGACCTACTCGCCCTCTGGACGGTGGTATTATTAGAATCATAAAGCATCTCCCTAGAAGGTGACCCAACATTTTTCTTCCGTAACAGTGACCTAAGACCAACTTATTTAAACTTGTTCAAAAAATAAACTAAGACCAAGTAGCTACTTGTTTTAAGAACAAACTAAAATTTATTTTATTGCAACCAAACACGCCTACTTTTATACAAAATCAGTATTTTGTCTCAACAAGTTGAATAGCTCTCCCAAACACGCTCCTTACCAGACAACCGAGGAAGAAAGAAAAGTTCATTCTTTCTATTTATACTTTATACATTTCTGCCCCGAACCAAATAATTAATTTTGTAAACCATTGTGGCGTAGATTCGTTACAGGATGCATTGCAATAGATTTTTTTTTCCTTCCCCTGAGATATCAAGCCGTGTTGTAAGTTGACAGCGAAACCAGGACCCAATACGTTTCATAAAGTGTATGCTGCAATATACAATGGCTAGAAAGCATGCAAGTTCTTAGTATACTCGGGGACCAGCTGAATTTTTCAGTGTTCTTCTATTAAGATTTGCATCCTCCCGCAAGAACTGGATCAGTAAGTCATTTGCCGAAGCAGGTTTGAATTTGGCATGGTCTCTGCCGGTCTCCAAATAATGTTTTCTAGTTTGGCACAAAGATTCTTGTAAAACTGCAATAGTACAAAAACCAGTTACGATCAATTTATTCACAATTGCAAATGCAATTACATATGCAAGTGACACCGTATTTGTTCACTAGTACACACATTAAGAAGTGGATAATAGGATACTACACAACTTATAGCGATAGGATTAAATGTTGAGTGGACAATCGAATTTGTTCCCTGTCTATGCAGCCAAACGTAATAATAAATATAGCCACAGGCTGAGTCTTTATATAACCATTTATGGATGTCAAAGCGAGGATTGGTGTGTGTGTGTGTAAAGGAGGATGCAAAGAATATGAAGTAGAGCAAAGAAACTAATAGGGAAATGCACTAGGAATTGCTGAAGCGTCCATACAAGTCCCAAAGCCAGACTTGCCATCCTGACAACTATTAAAGGACATTTTTCCTCTCTCCTTTGGTTTCTATTCAAATGATTTCCAACTTATCGCCTCCTTAATCCATATCCTCAACCATTTCTCTACCTCAATGCATAAATGTCTTTTCATGTTACATGTCGAAATAGTTTTAGTTTTGGTGGAAATCTGACTATAAGATGGAGAATAATTATCAAATGTAGCATCCCATTATGAACTGAAAGTAAAATTCAAGGTCATAGTATTCTCCCATACTCTGATCTCAGTGCAAAAAGGTCAAGTCAAATCATAAATAATGAGGAAAACAATGACAGAATATCATGCGGCAATAAAATTTAACAAAGCCAGAAAATTTAGAATGATTAGAATAATATTGATTTTACTCATCTCAATTCCATCACTCTTGCACAACAACCTTCAAATCCAATGTAAGACCGGACATGCACTCAATCTACACTATTGGTAACCCACGATCAAATATCTCTCTCCATCTGCAGTATGCCTAAAATAATTATACTCACTGTTGCTATACAAAAGGGTATTTCTTTTGTTGTCGATGACTGGTCAAAGCCAGTAACTGACTACCGGCTATCAGATTAACCTCGGAATTGAAAAAGAAAAAATTTGGATTTGAAGCTGACTTCCAAGAGGGGAAAGAACAAATATCCTGAAGGAATTGTGAAAATTATAGTGTACGGGGTTAATGGTCATTCTGGAATTATTTCCATCTCTCCCCTCTTTTAATAAAAACTTGAATAAGTTAGAATAGGAAAATTGACAAGCAAATACGATTTCACTCTGCATGTTTGTTTGCAGAATTGTGCATAATACTTCTTCCTTAGGCATTAGCTATTTCATTATGGTGATTCTCTTAAGATCTAATTGCAAGGTATGGAACTTGAATCCCACATTGGAGTACGGGGTTCTAGTGTGGGATTTATAAGACCTTGAACTCTTTAATTACAACAGTTAGCTTTTGTGGTATGGTTCTCCCTAGGTTTTTATCAGATTCTCATGACATAGCATGAAAGCATTGAGCCATCAAAATGCAGATATATGTACCTACTGAAGCTAACCTTGTGATAGTCCAGAGTATCCCCAGCTGCCTTCCGAACATCTACCATGAAAAGGGATGGAGCAACTTCAAACACCTTTTGACAAAATACAAGGATGATTTTAATTGGACAATGAATCATGCAGAAATCAAATTTCCATATTAAAAATAGTAAACACAAGAAAAGCAAAATCAAGCTACCTCCAAGACCACTGCAAATTGTCCAATCTTTTTTGCAGAAACACCTTCAAGCCTCATCTGCAAGAAAACTATTTTTAGGGAACAGATAGGAGGGGGGGAGGGGGAATGAAATCCAGATAGGACCATACATTTCCTTTCAGAATCAAGAACAAATTCTCTACCCAGTCTTAAAGGTTAGACCACCCAACAATCATCTCTTTTGAATAGCAATACCTACTTAGGGACAGCATGTGATAAGGCATCGGACTACCCATAGAGATCAATTATTTGGAAAGTCTATTTTAAGAAACGTAGCAGTTCTTATAACTGCTATCCTAGGATTTAGTTTAATAATAACTGCAATTTTAATAACTCCAATGCGACCGTTTCTGTAACAGTTATATATTTTCATTTGGATTGGCATGGTAGGATGAAGGGACACTTTTGCCATGTTTGGTAGTTTTCTGGACAGACATAATCTCTGTAGGAGTTTCTGATCTCTGGACAGCAGGAGATTGCTGTAATTTCTGTAATCTGGTGTGGTTTAATCCTATTACCATTTATTTCAAATTTTGCTATCAGAACCTTATTGAAACACTAAAATTTAAAATGTATGTTGGCTAATATGGCATAATAGACAATGCAAAGTAATTTATCGTTAAATTGGAACAGCAGCAGTCACAAACAACAAAGATCGCATTGACATTGGATGACAATAGGATTAAATGACAGTATCAGTCCACTCTGAATTATGTGAAAAGTTCCTGGTATATCACAACACCAATTACTATCAGCTTAAGCATCGTGAGCCTGTGCATAATTCATCCAACATTTAGTGTAAAGTAGATGTGGAGTGATACCTTGTAATTGCGAGAATGGACCTTAAGACCAATTGACTCTGCAACAGCTTCAATAGATGAAATTATAACTTTTGCTGGTTTACGGGAAACAAAACGAGTTTGCCGCTTTACATAATCCTGTTAAAACAAGGAAAAGAATATCATGTGGCACACTGCACCGGCCACAACCTTGAAAAACACAGAATCTGAACCAACTAGCAAGAAAGCTAAATATTATAGCATATTATGTTCATGTTACGTAACTAAGACTCAAACTTTAACCAGCTTGGTGGGCATTCAAGCAATTTACATGGCAGCCAGAGACAAAGGAACCATGAGATTGTAGGATAAGATGGAATGAAAACAATACCTGATGCCTGTCAAACAGTGGTGAAAGATTCAACCCTTGTGATAAGGCAATCATCTCAAATGCATTCATGATCAAAGGACCCCTGTCTGTAATTTCTGACCGTTCAGCAACATATTGGTCCTGTAAAACAGCAAAAATTGCCAGTCTATCTCAGATCAGCAAATGAGAAGCATGCTACTGGTGAATAACCTGGGCAATACTTTAATTGCTCAAAATGAGAATCAAGGGACCAAAAACAGGTAATTATCAAAGGCACATAAATCTTAAGATCCGGTCAGTAATACATACTAACCACTTGACAAGCACCCATGCATGTCAACTGCAAAGATGCATTTTATATGCTTAAATGTTCTTAAATTTTGCATCGCAGACCTTGTATTTGGACAAGGGTAAGGAAAAAAAATCTAAGAGGTAGTTGATGCATAAAGTGGCAAAAGAACTTTGATAATTGTCCAATCCCTTATGAAGTGAAGAAAGTGAGTTTTCAAAGGTTTTTAAAATTTCACATATTTTATTTGAATAAAAATGTGAATAGAAGTGATGTTCCTTAAGTATTAGTATATATGCCCTTTCCATGCATAACTGGATGTGTATATTTACAATTTTATGTATGAAGGGAAAGAGCTAATTCATTATCCCCAAGCAGTAATTTTAATTTGGGTATATTTTATTATCTTCCACCTGCGACTTAAAACCTACTTCAACAATGTATACATGTTGCCATTTCTTCTAGCCATCTAGTATCAAAACCATAGCCTTAAATGTATTTTTTTATCTGCACATGTCCATGTCCATCACTTGTAAATTCACATATCATATAGTTGTACATACACATTGCATTTGCAGCTATGGAAATGTAAGAAAGGACTGCCACATGCATTTGCAAAAGAAAAAATGTTTGTATAAATTAAACAAGAGAACAAAAACAACAGCTAACCTCAATATCATTAAAAACAGCCTGAACATCATCCAAATTCACTTGCTCATCTTCCCCAAGCTTGACAGGAAAATAGTTTCTCTGGAACCATGGATCTTTCCTTATTTCTTCAATTTTCACTCGCTGCATTTATATAATTATATCAATTAAGAATAATCTATTACATTTGTAAGCATTTTCCAATAAACATGTAAAATTTTCCAAATAAGTGCAAATCCTAATATGACTATAATAAATTCAGGCAGAAGCATGTGTTAGATAAAAATCTATCTACAAGAAAACCTAATTATTTTACTATCAGCATAAGATGTCCTTATAGAAACACAAAAACACCAGAACACTACAAAATGGATCATAACTGACTGTGGCATTCTTTTATAAGAAAATTGATGATTGTCTCAATTTTGACTATTTGCAATTTTTATGTTCCTTGAATAGGAAAAGGAGAAAGGAAAAACAACAATATATATATATATATATGAAAGAAATTGATTATACCTGTCCATAGCACAATACATAGACTTACATCAAGTAGTAGGAACAAACAACTTATAACAATAAAAATGTGTTGAGTTCATCAGTGAGAAACACACTTCATATCACGCCATAATGCGTGTATGTTTGCACTAGAGTCTATAACAAATTAAGTAAAACAAATGAATAATTGAACTCACTGTTTTAGGATAAGGATCCAGAATTTTATGTATCAACGTCTTTGCACCAGCAGAAAACCAGAATGGGCAAACAAATTCTGCAGCATTGATCTGTATGTTTAAATAAAAAGAAAAGTCAACAAGAAGAACAAGAGAAATTACCATCTAGTTAACAATCAACATCACTGAATGCTCCAAAAACAGACATTCAGCAAACTCAGAAAAGGCTCTTCACAGAATATATAAGAAAGGATGATCATTTGAGTTTTGATAGAGAATGAGTAAAAAGAAAGTCAGAGGGATTATTGTCACTGAAATGAGGTCACTACATCAAGACAAAAGAACAAGAAGTTCTGGCTTACCCTTGCAGGGAAAAAAAAAACTATTCTCCAGGCCCAAGCCTCGGCTATAATCCTCAAAAATACAAAACAAAATCCCTACATCAGCCCACTCATTCCCTCTGAAACCTATGCACACTCCTGCTATCTTGCCATAACAATTTTATACATCTAACTAACTTTGTCCCTGCAGAATTTCTTTCTGACATACACCTTCCGCTTTTGATCTAGGCTTATTCCTACTAATTGGGGTCCTAACAAATTTTCACCAACTGAATGTCTCTACTAGATAATAAGCATGAACAAAAGAACAATGCATCTTACCCTTTCATACTATATAATACAGCATGTAAAGAACTCCCAAAGTATGGATGATACAACAAAGAAACATTGTGGTCACCGAAATTTCTTTCTTCCATTTTGGCAATTTACTGTCACCAAACAGAATTTTGTGTTGACTTAGTAGCTCATTTTCATATTATGATATTAATAATTAAGGTTATTTATTTAGGATGTTGTTATTAATATTTTAACTGCCAGATGCGCATTATATCCTTGTTTCATATTATTTTTTAGACTATTACTATATTAGGATTCATTTGGGATAAAAATGTAACGGTGTTCCACTAGCCTTTTTTTCTATCACATTGACTATTTATATTACTCCCTCTTCTTTCCAGTTCTTTTAAGGCTCTACTTCTAGATAATAAGGGAAAGGTAGAACAGAATACCCTTCTGTAAAGTGTTGGAAGGTCTGCCTCCTCAAAAGGAAGATATCCAGCCATTAGAACATATAGGATGACTCCACATGACCAAACATCAGCTGCTGCACCATCATATCCTCGACTGCTGAGCACCTGCAAAAGATCAATTTTAGTAAGAAGCTGTAGCCCATCAAATGAAAAGTGAACATCATTGCACCAAAGGAAAAGAATCAAATTAATAATAACTCACAATTAAATCACTTAGAAGAAACATGCAACTTACTATAAACAAAATTGCAACCTGATGCAGCTATTTTGCTTTATGCATATAAATTGAATATATCAATGTAATGAGAAGAGAAAAGCAAATAATTATTAATTCAAACATTAATTAAATGTATAAATAATGAACTAAGGTAAAGATGACTTTTGTTCCAAGATGAAGGTTCACCGGTAATGACTATCAAGGCATAATATCTACTTCGATACATTGAATTACAGTACTTTAACTTTGAATTGGACAATTTCTTATTTTACTCTCCCTCAAAGAATGACATGTCCTTTTTAGTTTCTCTTTCATAAATTTGGAATTCAAAAATATTTTAATTTAAGGTTTAAAATAAGTCATTAGTCCCCGAAAATATTACAGGTTTTGGTTTAATCCTTATAAAAATTATATTTGGTTTTAGTCCCTACATTTAACAAAAACGTGATTTTAGTCACTCACCAAAGACTAAAACTAGGTGGCTTTTGTAATTTTCAGAGACTAAAATTGAATAATTTTTAATAAATACTAAAACTAAAAACCATGATATTTTCAAGGACCAATAGCTTATTAATTTAATTTGTATATCCTCCTTTTCAGCTTTGAATATCCTTTCATTTAATTTATACTTTTTTTTTATAAAAGAAAGGGCCATAGCCCAACTTTATACATTTTAGATTCAAGTTTTTTTTTGGGCGGGGTACAATGCTGAGGACACTCAATAGCATTCATCCATTTCATTACCAGTGATTTGTCCATAACTAAAATTGATATGGACAAATATATAAAACTGTTAATTTAATCTGAGCCTAGCACCCATAGGAAAAGGAGCAAAAGCTCAAGGTAATAAATTAAGAATGACATTTGTGTATAACCAATTTTACCTCAGGGGCAACATAATTTGGAGTCCCACAAGTGGTGTGAAGAAGGCCAACACCCTATAAGAAAAAAAGATGGAAGACATTAGTTCTGCTGCTTCTGCTATCTCCAAAAATCATTATCCTGACAAAGCAACAATTAGATTCCAGCAGAATGAAAACAATATTTTTTTTTTTCTTAAAAAAAATTGTTGTCATCTCCTTTTTATTAGTAAAGTACATTCTTACCTGCTTGGTCAATGCACTCAATCCAAAGTCAGAAACCTTCAAATTTCCATAAGCATCAAGAAGAAGGTTTTCAGGCTATAAAAGGGAAGAAAACAAATTGATCAAGACAAAGACATAAAATGGTTAAAACATTTACAGTAAGAACATAATTAACACATAATATATTTTATTTCACCTTCAAGTCTCTGTGGTAGACGCCCTTTCTATGACAATGAGCAACAGCATCTATAAGCTGTTGAAAGTAGTGCCTGGATTGATCTTCAGAAAGCTTTCCCTGCTGAACCTACATAATACAGATCCAGAAACAGTGTAAAAACCTAAATAACAAAGTAATTTAATATCTGAACAAAAAACCTAACCAAATCATTAACATTTGTTAGTGTCTCATCAATGCATACTAATTTAAAAGGTCGTACTTGGGAATTATCAAAGTAAGCTAGAAAAATTAACCTCCAACTTATTCCATAATATATAAACATAAAAACTTACAATTTTATCATATAGTTCCCCTCCCATTACAAACTCAAGGATGATATAGATCTTGGTCTGACTGGCCAAAACCTAAAATTTGTAAACAATGTGAGAAACATAATAATAAGATGAGAAAGAAATATGGTGTAACCCCTGATGTATTGGGATATCTATACATACCTCATGTAACCTGACTATATTTGGATGCCTGACAATCTTCATTATGGATATCTCTCTTTTAATCTATAACATAATTCAAGTTAGAAAAGTTAATAGCAAGAGATGGAAAGAATTACAATAAGGGTTGACTACAGATCCAAAATAAGATATAACATAATTCAAGCACATAGAGATAGATGTAGGACTTTGACTACAGATCCAACAGAAGATCGCCAAAAAGGTGACACAATCATGAACATACTTTTCTGATTTGATGGGAGGCAAAGAGACATTAACATTTACACACTAGCATTGCAATGCATACCAATCTATACTGCTGATTTTACTTTTAGATTTTAGCTCCATAAAGAGTTGTAACCATGCAACTATATGTGTAATTGTGTATTGATTTATAACTTCATAAATGCATTAATATTGTAGAGAGCACTCATGATAGCTTGGCATAGATCTCTGGGATCAGTCAAACAGAATCCCATCTTAAACAGAAAAGGAGAACATAAAAGAGTGATTTATTGCTCGACTAAAAATTAATAGAATAATATCTTTCCTCCAAGAATTCCAAGGCAGAACATGCTAAGGTCAGACATGATAGACTCACACAAAAGACACTTTAATCCATGATCAATGATCACCTTCTTCAAAAACACCGAATTCTCCATTTCCTCCCAATAAGAGGTCCGAGAAGTCAAATACAATTTCCCTGAATGATCCCCCAACCCTTATTTCCCCCTATTTATTTATCTAACTAACTCCCTGTGTCCAATTGTTCTTACTATATGAAGTAGCAACCTCGTCTTCCTTTTTATTTTTCCAAGCAAATACCCTTCTGTCCAAACAGATACTGGATAGCATTTCTTGTATCCAGCTCAAGATCAGCATTTTTTCTATCTTCATGGTAATGGCATACAATGCCATATTGCCATCATTTAACTTCATTGTTTTACTTTATCATGATTCTCGAACAAACTATTAGAGCATATTTGATTAGGTGATTGGGAGGGGAATGAGCATTTTTGCAACTGTAGTAATAGGTATTCTGTCCCAAAAGTGATGGAATCCCCATAACAAATAGGCGTGAAAATGGCTAGGCTCGTGGAGTTTTGTTCATCCTCTAAAACCTTTTTTGGCCAAGTTTTATTGTGCCTTTAAAAAACAAATGAAGGCTAAGTTGTGCCTGTTCAACCTAAAAATAACAAACTACTCTAAAACAATCAATTATATTGTGCCAAACACAAAAATAGAATGGAATCATCAATCCATTCTCATCTATACCGAACAAAACATAGGAATGGACATTCCACCCCATTCTCATTCCCTCAAAATCAATCATCCAATCAAACATGATCTAGTTCAGCATGTTTTTATCTCGAACTTTAATTTAGGACAAAACTTCAAGAGAGGTACTCTTGATGCTATTCTCCAAACAAAATTGATATTTCATCTCAGTAATTAAAATCAGTTCGAAATTACCAAGATGAAATGTCAAATTTGATGGGAGAACAACACTAACAAGTTTTGTCCTTCATTTTATTATTATTTTGTGGATTCTATGAAGAATATAAAGAAAGACTCAACCTCAATCACCTCATGCTTGTTATTAGTATGAATTTGCACGAACACCAAGCAAGGATAAATTAAAAGTTCAAACATAAAGATTATTAACAATATCCTTCAAGTTTCATATAGAGTTGTACCTGTTCAACCATTCTGTGCTTGAGAATGGAGGTCTTGGCCATGACCTTAATGGCCACGCTATCCCCTGTCTCGGTGTTCATAGCGAACTTAACCTTGGCGAACGTACCTTCGCCAATAGTTCGACCAACCTCATACTTCCCGATCTTTCTCCTTACCTTCTTCATGGTTTTTCAACACTCCTTCATTTGCAGGTCCTCCTTTCAAATTCCCGAGTCTAATTAACTCCTAAAATCCCAACAAATCCAAGTTGAACACTTCACGAAGAGCGTTACTCTGGAATCCGATCCCCCAAAACCAAACTACGGTTGGTTGCTTGCTGTTTGAGAAGTGACGGAAAGAGAACATAGAAAATGAGAAGATCGAAAAGAGAAAGCGAGAAGAATTGGAATATTCTAGAACTCAAAATAAATGAAGGAGCGGGCACGGAAGCACCCAGCACCAGTTCAAGTTACAGGCGAAAAAATGAAGTTAAATTGCAACGAGAGACAGGAGAGAAAATGAAAGAAAGACAAATAAAATGGTCTCTGTCAAGTTGTCAATGTCTCCGTCGTCCCACGCCTCGTTTTAACGTATCCATACAATATATTTGACCTACGCCTCTGGGTAAGATAAATATTATAACATTAATCAATGTATTAAACTATAAAGTCGTCATGGGTTATTTTCAAACTTAAATAAAACTTATGAATAACAAAAAATAAATAGAATAATAAATGTTTCATTATTAATAATAAATACTGTACTATATTGAATTTAGTATTTTACTATGTATTGATTAAATGTTTTGTACATTAAATTAAAAATATCTTAATATTATGTTATGTAGTTGGTTTTAATTTTAAAAAATATAACTATTTTAAAATAAAACAAAATTATAAAATTATTTGAAAGACATATTTTATGGAAGAAATATAAAAAAAAAATTGTTAATTGAAAAGGTTAAATTTACTAATCACTCCATTCATCAAATAATAACTTTAATTTATATAAAAACTAACTAGTTCGTATAAGTCAATATAATTTCTAAAATTTTTAAAAAATTATCTTTAAAACTATTAAATATAGATTATTTAGTTTTTATTGTTTTAGTTTTAGGAATTAAAATATTTTTATTTTATAAATCCTGAATATTTTTATAGTTTTAAATGACTTGAAATTTTTTTCTTGGATACAATTTATATATTTTGAAATTTTGTTAATTTAATTTCTTCAAATAGCATAAAATATTTAAAAAATAATTAATATTATAACCTAAATTTAGTAAATTCACATTTTAAAAATGGTCAGATGTTATCAATCTAATAATTAAATTACATATTAATATATAAGCGGAGGATATCGTGAATTAGAAGGTTAAATGTGCATCAATAATTAGAAATTTGATCTGTGATAGCATGTTTTAAAAGCTTTAAATTTTACTTTTGAGTCCTTGAAATATTTTAAGTTATCCGGATTCAAAGTTTTATATTTATAAATAAATTCCTAATTGAGAATATAACACGGTTAATACAAGTCTTGTAAAGCTATTGAATATAGGACCAAATGTGTTGCATCCGATTGGACTTTTATTTTTAACTCAATTTAAATTCTAAAATAAAAATATTTCATAATATATTGAGAAATAAATTTAAAAATCCAAATTAATTTAGTAATAGAAATTTTGTTGTTAAATAAAATAAATTTTAATTCAAATGTGAGAATATAATTTTGAAAATTTTTAATTAATTCTATTTTATATCTAATGTTAATCATATTTCATGTTAGGTAATATTACATATTTTGTTAAAATTTATTTTGTTATTTCAAAAAAATTTTACAATTAGAAAAATTAATGGCCTGTGTCTTATCTCTAAATACTTTAAATATTTGAATATTATTTTAATTAATTTATAATTTAAATTTGAAAATTTCCAATTTATATTTTTTAAAATATTAAATTTTACTCTTAATGCTATTGAAATTGTGAATTAATATAATTGATATTATTATTACATCTCTTACCATTGTTAATGCTACTCTTATCATTATTCTTATATAGCTGCTTGTTATTGTCTTTAGTATTTTTAACAATATTCTTACTATTTATTACCACTGTTATAACTAATATTATATTTCATACAAATGTTTTCGAATTGGTTTTATTCATCTCTGACTCTGAGGTTGAGATAAAATTTAAATTAATCAAATTTAAGTTTTGTTTGGAATATTTATAAATTTCAAAGTTTTAATTTTCAAATATAATTTTCAAAGTACTATATGTTTGTTTAGTTTATTTTTAAAAACATCCAATTAAAATCAAACCATCAAAATTAAGATTAAAATTAAATTTGTTTGGTTTCATCTCATTTAGATCATCAATTGAACTAAAAATATTATTATATTTTTTATTTTTATATATTATTCATGAATATAATTTTAAATTAATATTACTTTAAATAAATATCACTTTAAATTAAAAAATTATTCATCAATAATTTCACATAACAATCAAATCAATTATAAACAAAGTTACTAACATTAATTTAATGATAAAAAATTAATCTAAGGAGATAATAATTTTACTTTTTATCTACTTGCATTATTGTAAAAAAAAATTTCAATTCTATGCATTATTTTGTAAAAAAGTAATTCAATCATTAATATTATTGTTAATATGCAGAGAGAGACGTTCTGTATTGTTATAACTTTATACGTCTCATCAACTTTTTTTATCCACGGTATCACAAAAGTACTGGACAATAGCTACTGATAACAAAAGACACTTTTTATTTAGAAAAGTTCTTTTCTAATTTACAAATAATTTTTTATAAACAAACAGTATAAAAATTAATAATGACAAGTTAAAAATAAGACTAATAATAACACTTAATAGTACAACTACCATTAAATATTTTATAATGAATAATTTTTCCTAATTAGCTAATGCCTTATAAACTTGTAAGGGATGATTGGACACATTAATTTTATTCATAAATTAACTTAAATATTATTAATATTTTGAAAAATTGTAATTCAAAAAATGTTTTATTTATTAATGTTACTCTTAAAAATAGTTTTCAAACCATTACTTTACTCCTATTTAAATTTTCATAAATAATTATTATATAATTGAGTATGCAATTAAATATTTTAGTTAATTTAAAAAAAACTTTATCGAATAAGTTTTTTGTTAGAATTTTTTTTTCATAAAATGTATACTGAAATATTAATGATTTCCAATTTTTTTAAACAAAATTAAAATAATATTCTATTGGAGTTTGTACCTTTATTATTCTTCAGGCCACTGGTGATTATGCTCTTGGGAATGTTCTTGAAATAAAATGTTAGGGACATACATAAATGTAGTAGCATAAAACATCAATGTTCATACTTCACACTTTTTAGATTTTACCCTCACAGGCAATTCAAGTGGGTATAACTATATAGTTGGATATTTGATATTTTAAGCCAGAATTTAAATAAAATAAAATATTCGGCGTATCATGTAAAAATTAATTGTAAAAATAATAATTAAAATAGTAAATTAATTTTATATAATTTCATTTCATATCCCTAAATTAAAAGAAAAAATAAACCAAAAATAGGATAAAATAAAAAGAATTATTTTATTTTAAATAAGGTAAATAATATAAAATAAAATTCTAATATGATTCTGTTTTAGTTTACTATCATTCTATTTTTGTAAAAATTTAAGGTAAACGCAACCCACTGTCCTAGTTTTCTTTCTTCCCTTTTCAACTTTTTTATCAACTAGTTGAAATATCAGACTTGTTGGATCAAGTTGAACAGCAAACGGCTGTTGACCCCAAAAAAAGAAGGTGAGAGTTTGGAAAAACAGTTTTACACTGCATTTTTTAATAGAAATTTGCTATATCCTCTTCTAGATATTTTTATTATTTTTTCTATTATCTTATAAAATAATTAATAAATAAAAAAGTAGATATATACACTTGTATAATAAAAAATATATACTTATATCTTAAAAATAAAAAATATATATTCAATATTATTTATTTAACAACAAATGACATTTTTCAATATATATTCAATAATATATAATAAAAATTAATAAATAATAAATTTGTATTATAAATTATGATATTTTAAATATCAGATTTCGGATCATACCAAATGGCATTATAATTATACACCGGAAAGGCATGTATATCTTTTTGCATTATTTATTTTTAAAATGTTTTAGTATTTTAAAGTATTTTTTGTTATTTATCGTTTCGAGAAAAGTGAAAAAAACAAGCTACTTTTGAGATAAAATAGATATTATATCAGTATTTTAATTTAAACATATAAGATAAGAAAAATATAAATCCACACACCTAAGTAATTTTACACCTACTACACTCACGTCATACGGTTAGATTCTTTTAAAACAAAGATTGAACGATATGAATCTGTTCAAGAGAAATTTTACACCTACCACACTCACGTTCTATGATTAGATTTTTCTAAAATAAAGATGAATCATTTACATCTAAATATATTCGAGTGTAAACTACTATACATATCAGCATATTAATTTTTTTCTATAAAAATAACAAATAAAATAATTTTTAAAAATTACATTGCTTAATCTTTCATTTTATATATTAGAAATTAATCGGCCAGTTATCATTTCATCATTTTCCATCCATGATATAAAATAATTTGAACCAATTACACTTATATTTTCTGGGTTTAAACAAAATTTTATCTGAATTTTTTTTAAGACATCTATAAAAAATTCTTAATTTTTGAATTTTAATACACTATGTACTCTGATAACGTTAAACAAACTAATAAAATATGATCATATGACGTGAACATGTTTATTAATAATTTTTATTTAAAAAATATTCTTATTTTTAATCTTAGTTATGTAAAATAATCTTATTCATTGGCAACGTCTTCGAAGACATTCTCCTCAATGCTACCGCTTTTTATCTTCTTTTTTTTTTCTCAGTCCTCATCCACCTAGATCTAGAACAGCCTTTTAAAAGTTCTCCAATGCTCACGTCTATTTTGCAACAATTACAATTTCTTTGATGTCCTTTATAGGATGATTTCTAATGGGATTGTCTAAATTTAAAAAACTCAACCATCAAGAGGAGAAGTAGGTTTCTAATTGAATCAGAATTTAGCAAATTTTTAAGATTAAGACCTACAATTAGATGGGAGCCATTAAAACAATAATTTTTATTTCTTAAATCAAAACACATGCACAACACAACTTAACAACTTGTGTTTTTGTTTACATAAATTCAATAATCAAATTCATTTTAAATTTTTAATATCATAATTAAATGACATTAATTAATAGATAGATTTTATAATGATAAAAAATAAGATATTGAATAAAATTTTGTTAAAATACGATAAATGATAATGTAATTTATTCAAATAATTTTGGCCAAAATATTTAACATTAGAGGTTGAAATTTTTCTTTAAGTTGAAAACAGGTAAAATGTAATTAGATTATTATTATCACATTTTTTCTTAAAATAAAAATATTTACTCATTGGTTTATTTTGATAATGTTTATGATTTTTTTTCTTACACAAGAGAAATAAAGCTGAATAAAAATATCGTATTTGTGAGAATTATAGAATAAAGCAATTTTAATTTGTTATGCATGATTAAAAATATTAAAAATATATAATTCTGTAAATTTTAAAAAAATAATGTGTGTGTGGCTGACATCATGATGGATGCTTGTTCTATCAACCCTTTGCAGTTTAGTTTATTTGATGCGACCCGAGACTCATTCATATTTATTTCTTATTTTGTTTTCTTGTTTTTATATATAAAAAATAATTTTATTTTAATATACCATTTGTGTAAAATATTTTTACACTATTAAACAGTTAGAATACATCCTAACTCTTTGTCTGAATTAGATATTTAGAAGAAGGAAATCCAAGAAAAAAAGAAAAATAAAAAAAATCACTTTCTTCCTTTAAATGAAAAATGAAAGGAACAAAAACTAACTAATCGAATATACTAAAGAAATTTATTCTAAAATAAAAAAAAATAAGAGAAGAAAAAAATATGAAGTCAATGAAATATGTGAATTTTTTTTTTCTAAAATTATTTTGTTATTTATTTTTATTTTAAATAGTATTTTTATTAAAATTTATTAAAAATTAAAAAATTACAATAACATTCTTTAAAATTTATAAAAAAATTTATTCAATATCCATTTTATTTTTATCCTATATAAACTTTTCTAAATTTATATAAAAATATAACATAACATAAATTTTTTAATTATATAATTTTACGCAAAGATTTATCTAATTTTTTATTATATAATATATATAAAAGATTAAAATGATTTAAATAAAATAAATAGATGAATATCTTTCATAAATTTTATGTCTATATATTTTATTTAAAAATTATTAATTATTTTATAATTTTTATAATTTTTATTTATTATCTATCTGAACATGTAAAATATTCACCTTTTTATTTTTACTTTTATCTATTTAAACTATATATTTTTTCATTTTATATTTTTATCCGCATTTTATTCTTCATTCAAACAAAATTTACATATAATTTTTAACATAATTACTATAAAAAATAATTTTTTATATTAATATATGATCGTTTAAATGTACTAATATATTTTAATATAATATATTTGTTTTTTAGAAAAAAAAAATGGAAGGAGTACAAATATTTATGTGAGGGCCATGATATTTATGGTCCTTCTAATTTGGCTAATAATTGAGATTAGGCAACCAAAAAGAATCCCGCTCATCGTCCAATAATAATCAATAACTTGTATGTTGAAAACGTCATAACACACTAATGATATGTACTGTTTCGGCGTTTACGATCTCGTTACTCGGTTCGAGAATTTTGCAGGTTGACATGCGCGAGTGCATTTGGTGCCTCACTTTGATAAGCCTGTAACACGGATTATTTCCACCACACGATAAAGAGATTTTTTTTAAGAGAATATATATTAACATCCATTAAAATTAAAAATATATATTTAAAATTATATAATTGAAAAAAGGTGTACATACATAATGAGAAGAATATATATATATATATATATATATAATATTATATCTTTATATAAATATTTTTTTAAAAATAAAAATATAAAAGTATCGAATGTTTATTTAATGAAAATTAGGAGGTAGGTAACTTTTTTTTTCTTCGATGGACGATTCAAGCCTGCAGCAATGTTGATGGCTTTAAATAGATTCAGACTTTGCGATTGTTTATCCACTACATCTTTATTTTAGTGCGGAGATATTATGGGAGAAAAAAAGAAGAGTAAATAATAAATATTTTTATTTTCTCAAAACAAAGTTAAAATATTGTTAACTATTTTGTTAATATAATGATAAATATCTATGTCAATATGTAAACTTATACTTAATTGTATTTATCATTATAAGTAAAATTAAGTTGAAGAAGTAGTAAATATTACATTGTAAAATTCTATTTAGTTAAATGAATATAAATTAAAGATGCAATATTTTTAAATTAAGAAAAATGCAATAGTATTAAAATGTTTAAATCAAGACATGTTTGCTTCATTGGTAGGATGTGATATGTCAAAATTAAAAACGAAAATTAGATTAAAATTGATTGAGGTTGTAATAACATTAAATTTAATTCATTTGAATAAAATAAAAATATCTTTAATTTTAATAAGTATAGTGTATTAGTATTTTAAATTTAAATTTAAATCAAATTTAACTTAAAATTAAATTTGAATAAAAATATTTACCAAGAATACAAAGAGATGAATAAAAAATAAATAAATACTAAATAATAAATACAATATATGCTACGTAATTCTATAAAAAAAATTTAATTATGATATTTTTATTTAAGAGAGAACTTTAATTTTAATATATTGTAAGTAGATAATTTTTTTTAAGTAATGTAAAAATATGAAGTTTAAATTTAAAATCTTCATGTAAAATTTTTAACTTTTTATTGTTATATTAATTCTAGTAGCTTAATGTATGTAAAAAATTTGAAAAAGCTCAAACTTACATTGAAAACATAAAATAATATCGTAGTTAATAATTGCTATTAATTATATAATTAATAACGTATTAATGATGCATTAATGTCATTTGGTAGTAAAAATCATGCAGTATTTGATATGATGGATGAATAATGATTTAAGTTTAAATATTTTAATTATTGTAGATAAAGTTGTTTGTTTATTAAAAAATTGAGAAAAATAATAAAAATAGATTGTAACTTTAAAAATATTTTAATGTTCAAGCTAATAATTAACTTAGAAATATAACATCGAAAAAAAAATGCTATCTTTTATCACTGTGTAAATTCTTTATATAAAATTGATATGATGTTAATCATATCCGAATGAAAGGAAACTTTTTCGCGATCTTTCTATTTTTAATGAAAAAATTTCATTTCTAATTATTGAATATTCTAAAATTTTTGAACATTGAAGTGTGAATCATTCAAGTTAATTTTTTCTTTATTGTAAAAATGGATGAATCTCGTTTTATTATTTAGGAATATCGTGATAGACTTGTGATTAATGAGATTCATTTATAAGTTATGAAAATATTTTTATTAAAAGAAGAGTAGTATAAGTTGAATCTGACTCAATAAATTCTCTAGCAGAACCATATTAAAAGAAGACCATGCAGCAATTTCTAAATATTGTGTAGCATATTTAGCAAGGATTAAAGAAGACTATATGCAATATATATAAAGATTGGGTAGAAATTCTTAAAACTTCATAATATTATTAAGTACAGCAATGTGAATATATAGATAGTTGTGTAGCGATTGATTTTTCAATTACGATAAACGTAACCTGCATAGTGTTATAAAAAAACCATGTTTAATTAAAATATGATGCGTGGTGTTTAAAATTATATTGTCGTGACATTTTGCACTATTAAGCTGCTTTCACATTATTCACAATTATTAAGATTTTTAAAACTAAAAATAATCAAAATATAAGATAAAAATGTATATTTTAAAATACTACAAGAAAATAAGTTATTTAAACATATCTTAAGAGAAGAAAGTATGTGTTTTAAAATAATAAAAAAGGACAAATTAAGCATGTTTGAAGAAAAAGAAGTATCATCTATTTTATATTAATAATTTATTTTAATATATATACGTTTTTATTAAAAAATATTTAATATTATCAATACATTAAATTATATAATTTTAATAAAAATTAATTATATATAATTTTTCATTAAAAAACCGTATATTAATAACATACAAATTTAATGTTATCTCAAAAATGATTTTCTTACAATATTGTGGAAAGTGGTTGATAAATATTGGGACTTGATTATTTCTCTCCTGGCACAATGGATCAAAGTTTATTGGAAGAGTTATCCATATTGTTGGGATTGGATTCGCCTAATTTGGTGTGATTTAAGGCTGCCCAAAGTGATAAAAAGTAGTAGACAGCCTTACGATTTGAGGGAGTTGTAACAGCCTCTCCTGCCATTGGTCCTATTGGAGAGGGTTTATCAGAAAATGCTAGGTTCTTCTTTTAAAGGCTAATGATATATTTATTTTTTAGGAATAATAATTTTAAATATCTAAAAATAATGAAATATATTTAAAAATTAAAATATTAAATATAATAATAATAATTTTTCAATAATTAGAAAATCCGAATACCGCACTGACCCTGCTGACATCGATGGCCTTACCTGGGAAAGAAAACAAAATATCTCAGAAACAGGAAAGACCCATAATATAAAATGACGGGAATGTCCCCAGTCATCAAGTTGGAGAGTGGGACCCATAACAATCTCCTGCGGCGGTGCTGAACCAAGACTCATAATATACATCCAAAGGCGAGGCCCCGGCGAACGCGACCTCAACGTTTCCCAGCCTAATTAGTCACTCTTGAAAAATCTCCACTCTCTCTCTTCCCCATCGCCACCGTTCAATCCCATCCAACGCTTCCAAATCCAAAACGGGCCCCACATCACGTGACACCCCACGTGTGGGCCCAAATCGAGTGGTCCCATTCGACAAAGAATCGACGGTCGAGATCAATTCCCACGCTCCTCTATAAAATTCCATCGCAACTCGCCGCCTTCTTCTGCTCTCTGCCATGTGAGCCAGCGAGTGTTCTCTTCTCTACCAAGCTCTTGATTCTTAGGGTTTGTTTCAGATCGATGACAACAACAACGGCAATGCTTCTGCGAAGCTCATCCACGCCGCTTCTGAATTCATGTCTTCCCCACTCGAACTCGAAGGATTCTTCCCCTCACGAACCGGAAATCCTTCACCGGATCCCGAGAACTCGTTCCCTCACGCTGTCTGCGTCGTCCAGTTCCTTGTCGCCGGTTGACGCTTCCCCGAACCGAATAACGCGGGCGCTGTCGGAGACAGATCTCTCCGTGCGGCCCAAGCGGAAGCCTCTCAGTCGGCACGTCTTCGACGAAGACGAGGAACAGAGCTTGGCTGGCGCCGTCGGTGCACGTTCGAGAACGACGTCTTTTGGTTCCGCTTTGTTTTCTTTCTCCGAGTTGGACGAGGGCGAGGATAGCGGTGCGAAGGCGCGTGTCTTGGTTGAAGGCGGTGGCGGTGGAGGTGATGGTGGATGGGACAATAATGATGGTGGAGGTTCGGGGTTTTGGGATTCGAATCACGGCAATGATAGCTCGGACATGTATTACCGAACAATGATCGAAGCCAACCCGGGGAATCCTCTCCTACTTAGCAACTACGCTAGGTACTTGAAAGAGGTATGTGAAGGTTTATATTTCCAAGTTTTACTATTTTTTATTAGTTTTTCAAACCTTAAAGCGTGTGAAGGGATGAGAATATGCTTGTTTATTTTTTGTGATGTGTTTTGATGTTGATTTGGTTTTGGAATGATGACAGGTTCGCGGGGACTATGTTAAAGCAGAGGAGTATTGTTGCAGAGCGATTTTAGCGAATCCAAATGATGGGAACGTGCTATCAATGTATGCAGAGTTGATATGGGAGAGCCACAAGGATGCTTCTCGAGCTGAAACCTATTTTGATCAAGCAGTTAAAGCCGCTCCAGATGATTGGTAAGAAACACCAATTCTTAGTTGGTCTCCATCTATGGTGTGTTTGGAAAATCAATTATAATTAGTATCGAATGAAATGATTACGTGGATAGAATACTACAAATCATCAAGTATTACTTGAGTTAAATTCTTCAGATTAATATCATTTCTAACCAACAGTAATCGTCCCAAAAAATTCATACGAAATGGGTTCTTGAATAAAAGGTTAAAAAAAACAGGTATATATACAAGCTGCCAATTTTTGTTCAAGAATTGGGATGCGATGACTGTAGATCGGAATCTCTGTAGTTATAAAAATGCAAATGACATTACAGTAATTATTGTTTAACTCATCCTGTGAATTAATTAAACGATTGCTTCGTTGTTGTAGTTATGTTCTAGCATCCTACGCTCATTTTCTTTGGGATGCCGAGGAGGAAGAAGATGATGATGTGGTACAAGAAGGTTCCTCTGAAAAATCTCCAAGTGTCTTGCATGGAGCTAAGCCGCCGCCACCTCCTACTTTAGCTGCTGCCTCTTAAGCTGCGTCCCCTGGTGTCTACCTTTCATATGACTTTCTAACCTTTGTTTATACTACCTTAACCTTGTAATATTTTTGGCCGATGAAAAAAATAGTTGTAACGGTTGCCATCCAACCTGTCATCAATGTAGATTCATGTAGCAATACAGGAGAATAAAAGATGAGGGGCATTTTCTTTTCCTTTTTCCATTTGATTGATTTGTCAAATCTCTTTACTTTGGCATGCTTGTACTATGTCATTACTTGCACATTTTTGGAGTTATATCATTCACACGTGCAAGCAGGGGGCAGGTTTTGATTTTTTAAAGCAGCTGCATATCATAGAAACAAATCAAAATTCGCCGCTGTATTAGGTGGAATTATGTTTATAATAATGTTTATTAAATGGAACATATGTTAGCTCGTGTGTTATTTTGTGAAACTGCCATGATAGATCAAACCATTGCCATTCAACCTTTAAAATAGTCGGTTTTGGGATGGCTTTTAAATCTTGCTGAGGGGAAGAAGTTGCAAATTTCAAATATTGATGATTAGAATGGCCTGAATCAGTATGTTCTTGCATCTTCCTTCCTGCGAGAGGGAACATACTGTTTCTATTGATACATATCTGAAGGATTTTTTCAGTTTCTATTTTTTGTTTTGTTTTGTTTTTTTTTTTTTTGTATTTTTAGATTTAATTATAAAAATGTGACTCATTTTTTTGTTTTTAAAGTTTTATTTGGGAAGTAGTGATAATAAAAGTTGTTTTACTGTTTTTTTTACCAAATTTTAAAAATAGAAAATAAAGGTGATATTTTTTAAATTAAAACTGAAAAGATGGAGTGAACGGAAACCAAACCGGTCTTAAATTTTTCATTCAGTTTACAGATTCTTACAGTACATTTCGTGCCTAGAAGTTTCCTGATAATCTCCACGTTTCTCATGTTCTGGCATAGTAAGATTTGGCACTTGCAGCATTAGAGAACATATAAAGAAACAACCTAGTTGGGGCAAAGGAACTATGGCTTTTTTGCCTAATGATTTACAATGAATGCTATGATCTTTTGCTCGTTTTATTACAGAAGAGCTATGCCTTCATAAGATCCAGAACCAGCCAAGAACTGAACCACCAACCAAGCCGAAACCAAGGAACACTGTCATTACAATAGCAGCTAACTCTGATTCTGAAAAGGGCACTGTCTTGGGCGCTAGAATCATAAGGACACTGGTGAGGTACCCATTTGTAAATCCTAGCAGAAATGTCAGAACCACCATGGGTACTTCTGTTTTCAGCCATTTGGGCCCATGAAGGCAAACTACAAAAAGTGGATAGAATAGTAGCCTGGCTGTGGCGGCCCATATTGCCTTTATAATAGATTGGGGAACATGGAAGGCAGTTAATGACTTCCCCATCATATCAGCTAAATTGTAAACTGTTATCAGTAAAATAGGATACCAATCCTTAAGAAGCTTAGACTCGAGATCTTCCGCAATAAATCCTGGGAAAATAGACAGAGTCACTATATAGATTATGAAAATTCCAAAAGCTGGCCCCTTAATTTTTCCTGCTACTGCCCAAAATTTTGTCCCTGTGCACAAGGTGTTCTCCTGATGAAGCCTCTGATGATACTGTTGCATGACTGGTAACTTGTGCTGCAAGTTGCTAAAGATAATACAACAGAGGAGGAAAATTGTGGCAACCATGAAGTACAAGTGAGCACTTATTTTGAGGCCTTTTGGGGTTTGCGGGAGGGATGCCTTGGTTATTATCCTCAAGATCGAAATTATAATACCTGCCACCCAGAAAAGAATTGATTAGTTGTATAAGAAGGAACTTTGACAGCACCTTGATTTCAACGTTATAACTGAATTTACTCTATATTGGTTACTGAAATTCAATTTTACTGCAGAAACGGCTTTAGCTGTAACATTTGAAAACTAGAGGCGACCACCAAAGACATCACTTTATCTCGTCATATCATCCATTTTCACTCCTACCAATTACCAGATGGATAGGATTACTTTATAGATTATAGATGGAAGAATATGCTAAATACACAAGAAAAATGTATTAAAAAACATCTTGTCACAGGTAGGATACAGTGCCCGGTTAAAAACCAAGAAACGAGGCTGTGGAATCTACAAATATTTATCCCCCAACCATTAAAAGCTTGTATATCCTTAAAAGAATAAAAGTACATCATGGTAATGTTTAAAACTTCTTTACTTCTGACATGCTTCTTCTTATGCAGAATTATTGTGCTCCTGAGAATTTTTTCAAATATAGAAAGAAAAAACAATCTACCAAAGAGGAAAGTAAATTGAACCTGAGGAAGCAGTTCCAGCAAAAACGGCTTGCATATACTGTTTTGGGAGCTTTCCAGCTGATCCAATCAAGCTTCCACCTACCAAGCCATCTGCTAAACCACATATCACAACTGCTGCAACTGTCAAGCCATAGGCGCCACTAGGCCTCTCTTCTAGCTTTGTGCTGCTGGAGGTCCAGTCAATGACAGGGGCTACCATGAGAGACATAACAAACATGGAGAACCCCAAGTTCATTCTCAACCTCAATGTTGTTTTGCTCCAACTTCCCCAACTCATCATCACAAGAAGCACCAGCACAGATGAAATCATATAAGCCACAGAGAAAACCTTCTCTATGTGTTTGGTTGGGTAGAGGTAAGCAAAGTAATCAACTGCTGTGATCAAAGCATTCCAAGGAAGCAAGTTGCCAGCACCAAGCAAGAAGTGAATTATGTAAGCAACTCTGTAGGTGTCTCTTCTCTCACTTGGTTCATCAGACACTAACTTGACAGCTTCCATCTTTTGCCTTTTTCACCTTCCTTGCATTCGTGCTAAAGTGTATGATATTTGAATAGAGTGAAGAGTCAGAGGGATGAGTCTGAGGTGAGGATTATATGTGGAAATACTTTGGTGTTGGAAAAGAAGTGGTGTTGATACAGGTAGTTTTCTACTTATGCTTGAGCTAGTTTGGGACTAGATGACAGTTTTTGCTAGCTATTCATACGTATATATACACACGCACGCATTTGATTGATGGACTTGGACATGGCATCGATATGCTTAATGTATGAATAAGAAAAATTATGCTCTGTGGGGACAGCAATGAATGGGTGATATTAGATATACCATTTGGTCATACGGTCTCACATGGGTAAGCTGTTTTGCATCTCTAGTACTTGAAACCGAATTAACATAAATTGGATGCTTGATATTCATGATAATGATCCTTTTTAATATAAGCCTTGTCTTGCACTCGAGTTATCCACAAGTTGCAAAAGATCTAATTCAGATCAAGTTAAAAGTAATTAGTGTGAATCTATAATAATATGCCACCAATCAATGGTTGTGTGATAAGAGTGGTCAATGGAGTCATGGAGAGGAGCACAGACAAAGGGCTTGTCAAACTCAAGCGTGACCTTTAGCAAAAGAAAAGGGCCCCTTGAAGCGTGTCACTCGGTTAATTGTCAATTTACCTCAAGAATTTGATACTGCTTCAGAGAATTTATACAGTAAAGAGGTTAATCATCCCCAGCTTGACGTATGTCATGTTGATTATCAGTAGCCGTTATTCTAGGCTTTCTTTCACTTTTTTTTTGTGTGTGTTTTCACATGATGGTAGCTTGTTCACTCCAATCCATGGTGTTCACCAATCAGCCTTAAAGCACAGCATTGGAAAAGAAAGTTTAAGATGAAGTGGTATGTAGCCGAAATCATGAAATAGTAACAAGCAACAATTTTTATTGGTTAATTGTATGAATGACACTATGTGGAGCTTTTCTTTATGTCATCTAGTCAGTGGAGGAGACAAACAAGTACCCGGTGATAGTGATTGGTACGAGACTTAAACCTAACGATGTGTAATACAAACTGGATGGACAGAATTTATCAACTATAAAAGCAGTAGCAATGTGCCCTCCATATTGCAATTATTTAACACAAGTCAAGTTTAACAATTTATTTTGGTTCCCTCGTTTTGACTTTAGTTTTTTTCCAATATGTTTCAAAACCAAATAAAAATTAGAGAGCAATCATTATATGGTCATATTCCTTAAAAATAATGCTGCTTAGACAATGATGTATGTTTTGCACCTAGTCAGATTCACCAACGATCCATTATTCACCCAATTAGGCCATTGCTTGGATTCATGTTAGATGCGGAAATTTCAGCCATCAGTGCGTCCTATTCTCAAATTATGTGCTTTACTTAAATTGAAAAACTTGCCACAATATTTCTCACAGCGAAAAGCAGGACAAAACAACCTAAAGCCTATTCTTAAGTAACTATTGTGCTATATAAATGAGATCTTCGTCACTGATTAGGGACACGTTATGATCCCAAGAGTATTATACCCAAGTATACGGTACAGTGTACACCACTCTCTCTCTCTCTCCCTCTCCACCGCCAGCACTACTATAACAATCTCCAACAACATGCACGGAAGGTGTAGGCTATCAACTCAGAAGTGGAATTGGATCCATGCGAAAGTGACTTATCAATACAGAATAATGGATTATTAACAAACGAAGCACAAATCTAAAGTAGCTGAAGAAAATGATGTGAACCTAAAGGGAAGGTATAATAACATACCATCTCCATATGTTAGGGAACACATCCCCATGCGTGAGAATCACGTGATTCTAGGGCGTTTCCAGACATAAATCTGTTCTCTCGTATCAAATTCTCATTGCCAATCTCTTCCCTCCATTGCTGATTACTTAATAAAGTAAATAAAAAAGTAAGCCAGTAAGTATTGTGAACCTGTTTGTTTTTTTGACCTTGAACACCTTTTCATTTAAAATTGAATATATTTTTGGCTTAATTGTATATTTAATTTTTTAATTTGATCAATGTGTAATTTGTTTTTTAATAATTAAAATCAAATTATTTTTTTTATCTAAATTTTTAAAATGATTTGCAATAGTATTTATAAAATAATTCTATAATTAAAAAATTGTAAATATTTAATATAGTTTGAAACATTTTATAAGATGTAAGATTAAGGTTTGAAAAGAAAATAATTTAATTTTTTTATTTGGATTTGAAATTTAATATTTTAATTTATGAATTTTGAATAAAAAATCATTTAAATAATTTAATTTATACATACTTTGAAGAGAAAATAAAAATTTTAAAGTTTTAAGTAAAAAATTAATTTAAAAATTAAATTTACTAAATTTTAAAACTAGATAGATCAAAATTGTAACAAAAATTTTAAAAATCAAAATTATACATAAATCAAATTATATAAATTAAAAATATAACTAAGTTTATAGTTTTCCTTTTACAAATCCTCCTTAGAGAGTTGTGGAAATCACAATGACAACATTATTTTCACACAAAGAGGCTTAACAAGTTTGCAAAACGAGTAACATATTTTTATATACCAAAAATAGTTTAGACCTTTCTACACTTTAAATCTAATAGAACGTAGGTTTATAAATAATAGCTTTATCATTATTGGATTAGAATAAAGTAACTTCATATATTTTACGAGTTTATCTGTAAAATTAATTTTAAACATAAAAAAATGATATTCTTTTTATTAAAATATTTATTACACTTTCATATTTTAATATAATAAAATTTTATTTTTTTAATAATAACCTATAACCTTTTAATGCTTAAAACAAGTTTAAAGTTTGAGTTTTAAATTTTCCTATTTTTAAGTGCTAAATGCCACGTTTATTATTTTGGAATGGCTTCTATTATTGCATTGGAAACTACTTGTAGTTTGGTTGAAAAAACGACAAAAGTAATCATTCATGGTTGTTCTATCAATTGATTACATAAGAAACAAATAAAAATGATACATAGGTAACTAATAGAAACTAATCAATTCATTTCCGAAAGGGCATTTATCTACGGAGGACAAAGCTTTTGCCCTTTTGTCTCATACTACCAACCATTTAAAACAGTGAAGTAGAGATGAGCTTTCCTACGAAGATTTTGAGGGGCGTGATTTTTGTATGTCCAATGTGAATTTGTGATCGTGACTATGATTGACATGTTAACATTTAATAATGGTTGTCCGCTTCTAAGCCTTTCCAGAAGTATAAGATCTATCACCTAATTTGCACAAAAAAGTAAATGAATGTATTAGTAGTATTTGAAAGAGGAGATAGATACGCATACCATAAGGATAAGCTGTTTATGATTAATTTTAAGAACCATGTACACCAAGGCATGAGTGTAGAAGGGAAAGTTGCACTTGGGTATGTTGTGAAAAGGAAGTTCCTATTGTGCTTTTAAACCCCCAATGATTCTTATCTCATAGTATCACATATATCTGCCAAAACTTCATTGGCCGGTGAATTAGAATATTCTTTAGTACAAACACATTATTGGTAGAGCCAGACTTAGAATGATGTCCCATGTTCGGAGTAAACTCGGTTGCTCTCAAAAGAAGAAAAAGAAATCTGTGTGTACTGGGGAAAGAGTGTAACCAAACACTTCTTACGAATCAATTGCATTTGTGGCTTAACTTTAAGGATACCCACTAATTTATCTGAAAAAGGGATGTCATTTTGTCTGGCTGCTAAAATATTCATCATTTCTTCATATTTCTACAGTATCAAATTCCTGCTTTTCATCATACCACACCTTCCAATGCTTGACACATCTTACAAATGCGAATTTTTATTTTTGAATACACAAGTTTTTGGGTGCATGCCTAATTCACCACCTACTTCCTTAAGTCAAATTAATTGCTAAAGCTTCGCCACTCACCCAATTTAAGTGTTCTCTGTCAACGCTTCCTGTATCAATCTATACTCAGAATCTTGGTTTCTTTGGTTGCTCATCAATCTATACTCCTTACAAGGACCCAGTGTGTTCCCTTGTGCATTTGGGTGGATGAAACTTCACATGTACAATAGTATTAAATCATGTACAGTCATACCAATTTTTTCTTCACACTTGAAACCCTTACAACACTAGGTTAATCAAAAATTGATACATTGATGATATTTCTGTGATAGATAAAAGGCTTTAAATTCTGGGGAGGTTCCGATCATCCTTTTCATGAATATATTAAACAAGTAGGACATATATTAAGTTATCTTTCCAAATTTGATAAATTGATATTTGTTTTTTGACAAAAAAAAATCATCTTTTTTAACTATTTATAGAAATAGGATAAAAAAGGAACAATTTTCAGTTTTGCATACTTTTTATCACGTGAAATGTTTTAATATAAAGTGTATTTTTCCTGTGATGCACATAAAAAAAAAGAAATTATTATTCTATATGAACAGTGATATTCATTTCAATTTATTCAATTTCTTTTTATTTTGTAACGATTTGACCGTTACATATATGTATCAAAACTGCTGCTAATAAATTTTGTTATAATTAAATATTTTATAAAATAAAAAAATTTGTAATATTTTTTAACTACTAAAAATATTTATCAAAATTGATACTATTAAATTTTATCTGTTTAAACCCTTAGAAATAAATAAATAAATAAATAAATAAATAAATAAATAAATAAATAAATAAATAGATAGATAAATAGCGTAATGTACGTACATATGGACGATCAACATTTTCTAAAAGAAAATTGCATGTACCATCCAAGCTTTATAGAGAATTTGGAGAATCTTTGACATTCGTCAGTTTTTGCAGCAACAATATCGTTTAGTGTATAGGCAGTACAATTAATAATAATAATAAAAAAAGAGACTTGAGAATTTCTATCGCTGTTACCTATTGCAGCAAGAATATTATCTAATTTAGAGGCGATATAAATTTTAAAAAAGAAAAATTGCATTTATTGCCCATAAGCCCAACGAGACATGTCAATGTGTTTTGATAAAAATAAAAATAAAAATTTCTTCTTCAAAGCAATTGGTTTAAGAAACCTTCTTTTGGCATGTTCAGAACAGTTACTGCTTCTACAAGGATCACAAAATCCATTATTCTTTATCCTTCAATTTTTTTAGCCCTACCTTAATTCTCATATATATATGGAAAAATTTATTTTAAAAATAAAAATTATGTTTAAGTTATTTTATTTAATATTTTTTAAATAATTAAATTTTATTAATCTAACCGTTAAATTAATAAATTTTATTATATATATCATAAAATTTTAAAAATTTTAAAAAAATATTTAATAAAAATTATATATTAAAAATTTAATTATTGTATTACGATTATTTGATATTTTTATTTAATTGTTTTATTTTTATTCATTTATTTTTTATATAAATAAAAAATATTTAAAAAAGTAAAATTAATATTATTTTAAATTTTAATATAAAATAATAAATAAAAACATTTTTTGCTTCTATTTCTTAATGAAGAAACAGGAACGAAAATGAGGATAAGTGTATAACTGTATTTTTATGTCCCGCCAAACCATAGCCTTCAAATACCACTCCGCTTTTTCTTCACTCTATTTTGTTGTCTTGTTTGCATCTTGCTTTGGGTCACTGTTAACGCAAATTTATTAATGAAAACACGTTACCCATGACGAGACATGTACTTTTTTATTCATATTGATTTTATTTTATTTTTGGTTTTCTATTTGATTTACATATAATTTTAATTTTAAAATTTTTAGATAATTTTAGTTTTTTATTTTTAAATTAAAAATTTTAATTTTATATTAATTTTTATCAGTTTTTTAAAAATAATAAATTATTTTTTGAATTTATTAACTAAACATTAAATTTCATATAAATAAAGGAAATTTTTAAAAAAATTTCTATTAAAATTTTAATCTTTCATCTTATAAAACTATTTATATTTTATTAAAATTTTTATTTTAAACTCTTAAAATTATTTTATATTCTAATATTATTATAAATTTCTTCCAAAAAATTGATAAAATAAGACTTTAAATATAATATAAAAACTATAAATTTAAAAAAAAAATCAAAATTAGTCAAAAAATTAAAAAAAAAACTAAAATTATACTTAGATTAAACTACATATAAATAAAAAGTACAATTAAATCAGTATATTTATATCACCTCTAGATTAGACGATTCTCTTACTGCAAAATTTGGTACATTTTAGAAATTAGACAATACATGTATTTTTTTTAATTTGTACCGTCTATACGCTGAGTGATATTGCTGCTGCAAAGGCCAATAAATGTTAGATATTTCCCAAGTCTCAGATAAAGTTTGGACGATATATATTCTTATTTTATTTTATTTTATGTGTATCACATTATATATGGATGAAATATTTTATATGTATCATATTTATTAAATTTTAATTTATTATTTTATATTTAGCAATTAGTTTTATAATTATTTTACTATAATTCAATTACTATATATCAATTTTTAATTATTTTTTAATTTATCCATTAATTTTATTAAATAATTAAAATATATAATTAATATACAATTTAATTTTTATTTTGTATGAAAACAAGGTAAGTCGTATTCCTTGTATTTTTAAAATTTATATCTACGTCTCACTATTTTTTTTATTTTATATAAAATGGTGGATAGACACAGCAGATACAGGTCTTTTAATTTTATATTTAAAGAAAAAATCGGACTTGTAATGTCTAACCCCTTTCATTTTTTTAATTATCAAAAGGTAAGTTAAAGATAGGATCAATGACTCTCTTTTTTTTTTAATATGTAAGTCGTATGTGGGGTATATGATTTATATATAGGGCCATGTTTGTTAAAATAAAACAAAATTTATACGTAAAAATAAATAAATTGAGAATATTTTTTAAACAAACAGAATCTAAAAGTTATAAACAGTTGGTTAAAAAAATTAAGATGAATTAAAATTATTTTAATGCAATTAGGATTTTATTAAGGCATTAAGAAATTTATGATATTATCAAATATATAATTGACAAAATAAAATTATGAGTTCAAAATTGTTAAGTGTTTATTTTATTTGAATTTATATTAAAATCAAGAACATAAAAAATAATAAATAGCTATGAAAAAATGAGATAGTATGTTTTAAAAAACAGAAAATTAAATTAAAAACAATAGAATGCAAATCACATAACTTTGTTTAAGTTTCATAACAAACTTTCCTTTTCTTACGTTTGATAATTGAATCCTTTTTTTATATCATTTATTGTGTTCAGACACCTATCATCCTTGACCCATCACATATTCGTATTTGTGGTTGGTATGGGTTCAAATTCAATTTTAGGCTCTTCAACAGTTTTATCATTGATATTTCTTTCATTGTTTTATGCACAAAAGCTGCAGTGAAAAACATTCGTGGTGCAGATCTAAAAACTTGTGAAGTGGGAGGAAAATATTTTCAAAGAAAATTTGAGGCAGATAGGATGAACATACAAGTAATTGTACTTCGTAGGATGAAAAGGGTTGAAGTTGGGCTTGAGTTTGAGACAAAAAAAACTTCACAAACTTAAAAATTTAATACTTTTGATGGTATTAGTAGTTGCTTCCTTCGATTTAGATTGCATGTCAATTAAAAAGTTATTGCCAACACTCACACTGCTGCTTTCTATTAAAAGTGCAGAATAATTAGTAATTTCTCAATTATACATATCTCGTAAATTTATAATAGTAATTAGTAAAAAATGAAGATGAAGAACCTTAAATTGAACTTATAGTTTTGTCTTTTTTTTTTTGTTTCAACATCTTTAATGCGAGCTTCATATTTCTATTGTTTTTTCATTAAATTCATTAACATTATTGGATTTATGTTAAGATCTAATAATATGCCAATAAAATTGTGTATGACACCTTAAATTAAAAAAAAATGAAATATTTTTCAAGAAACAATATACAAATTTATATATATATATATATATATATATATATATATATATTTACATGTACACAGTAAAATAATAAAAACAAGTAATTTTTTATTGAAAAAAATTGTAGACAACTGACTTTTGAGAAAAAAATCACAATTAAAAAGAAATGTCACAAAATAAAAAGGGTCTAAAATCCTCTTAAATATGAGAGAGATTATATGAATTAAAATATTTATATATTTCATTACTTTAAAAATAATAAACAACGATAGAATGTAAGTCATATATGAAATCCATGACATTGCAAAAGAGACATATCACTTACATAATTTTTTTTTAGAAAACTAGCATATCCATACTTATGTGTGTATGAGTATTTTTAAATTAAAATAAAATTTATAAATAAAAATTAATTTAAAAATATTTATAATTTTTTATTAATAATAAATATTATGTTAATAGAAATTTTGAAAGATGATTTTCAAAACTTAAAAATAAGATTAAAACAATAACTTATTAAAATTATAACATATAATATTTATTTATATGATACATCAAAATTAAAATTTTAAAATTAAATTTATTAAGATTATAATCTTAAAATTTATTTTTAGTAAAAAAAATTAAATTTATTATAACATATCAAATTTTAAAATTTAATTTAAATTAAAAAATTTAAGAAACAATGTAAAAGAATTATAAAAAAATATATAATTGCAATATAAAAATAAATAAATGTTATAGAATATAAACATGTTTAACAGTACATTTCAGTTAATTGATAAAACTTAAAATGACTAACTGAAAATTTTTGTTAAAATATTTAGCTGTTTGGTAAAGTAATTTTTTTTAGTAAATATTAATATTTTTTCAACCGTTACTGTCAATTTTAAAAAATTAATTTAAATAATTTTAAAATTTTTAGATTTTACTAAAAAAACTTATTTTTAATATATTTCTATAATTCAATTTTTTATTTATCTATTTTAAATAAAATTAACTTTTATTTTTTCTATTTTTTATTGTTATTTCTTTTATTTATTTTTTATGTATGTATTGATAATATTGAGTATTATAATTTTTAAAATAAAATATATATTCTTTTTAATTTTTAAATTTTAATTTTAATATTTCATTTTAAAATGATAAATTTTAGTATTTTATATTTAAAAGAGACTATTCTTATATATGTAATTAATATATGTTATATGATAAATATTAGTTAGATATATTTTTAAAAATTAAAAAATATTATTTAAAAAATAACTGAAACAAAAATTTCATAATTTTAGAAAAAATTAAAAGCCTACTTTATCCTAAGTTTTAATAAAAAATTAGTATTGCAGTAAATGGCGTGTTTTTGTTACACTGAAATACTTTCGTGCTGATACCAGAAATCTCAGTTTTGCCAGAATTGGTTTCTTCAAGGGAAAAAAAGTTGATAATAATAAAATAAATTCTTATGGAATAAAGTTTGGAAAAATGGACTTCAAACTCCAGAGTGTTATCTTTATCCGTAGATATGGCGGTTCAATTCTATCCTTTTGGCTCTTGCGTCGTTTGGTCGCCACAACTCAGTGCCCAGCCGAACCGGTTCAGTTAGACCGGAAGAGAAAGCTGCCGGAGGGTAGGTGACATAACCGCCGGCAATAAATCCGTCGCCATTCTTCTCTTACTGGCTCTAGTTTTGTTCGGCCGCTGAAGATCAAGGTTTGCTCTCACTATCTTTCTCAATTTCAAACTCACATATTGACGTTTAAACCATTTCCACTTTGATTTTATCCCCCCCTTCTTTGTGCTTTGATTCATGAAATAGTTATTTTGTTTGTTTCTGTTTTGATAAATAAACCGAAAGGGTGGAAGGATATACACAACATGGATCCATCCCCTATATATTCGTCTCCATCGCCGAGCGATTGATGTTTTTTTTTAATAATTTTTTTATAACCGATCCGAATATATCCTGATGTATGGCGCTCTGCGAATGTACCATAATCATTTCTCTTTCATAAATATCCTTACTCGGGAAAGGAGAAAACTCCTCTGGACCAATTTCATACCTTGAAATTGACTCTGATTCACAATTCATTTTAAAAGGATTTCTAATTTTACAATGATAACAAAGCTACAGCTGTAACTGCTTGGAACAGGGTTAACCGACATGCAAATCTCTTCATCACTAGCAGCTCAACTAATTTATACACATCAGCATGACGACTTGCCAGCTCAGCTTATTAATCATAATACAAATCCCTTTCCCATAGTGGAGGTTTCCTACTGGCGTTTTTTCTTTTCTCCTTTTAGTCAAACTTTCTTAGTTTGATATGTTTTAATTAATTTCTGTGCACTCCTTTCTCTATCACTTAACTGGTGAACTAGACATGGGTCAAGTCCTTCAATCCAAAAAATCAAAGAATCGGTGAGAGCTGGTAATTTATATCTTGCAAGACATATATTATGATCATTTTATACTAACTTAAAATTTTACCTAACTTGAATCACAGTTTGACAGGTAATATGTATTAGTTATGGTGCCTTTTAGTTTGTAAAACATTGGTATTTCCTTCAACAGAACTGGACCAATATTCAAGATACCTAGCATTATGATTAACTAAATTGTCAACTGCTTTTTACGCATGAATATACATAGGTTAGTCATCATCATCAGTTATAAGTATTCATGCTTTAAGGAATGTTTTTACAGCTGAGCAGTGAGCACATCCGGATGGTTGTTAGGAGCTGTTACTTAAAATTAATTGAAGTAAACTGCCCCATACACATATCTTCTCAATACATGGAAAAGTGGTAAAGCATCCATATTGATTCTTCTGTTGTCAAAAAAGTCTGTGATATTGTAAGTGCATTAATTTCGATACTCTGTTACTGGTCTGGATGATCAAGGAGGGTCAGGTCCGTCAGGATTTTGGTATTTAGAGATTAATGTGCATCATGGCAATCTTAGTGGACAACCAAAATTAATCATTTTAGGTTTGTCTGATAGCACTTGATGTCCTGTGGTTAAATAGAAGTAATGATACGATGGCATAAAAGGATATATTTTTCTTCAGTTCCCCTGTATCTACAATTGTCAGTTTTCCAGGCTTATAATCCTGTCTTGCGCCTATGTTAATGTTCTCTATCCTACTTAATCGGTGACAAATGATCCTGTGCTCTCTATGACACAGGATGGATATGTGTTACTCTTTATGCATGAAGCTTGTACACAAAATGAATGCTCTTTAAGGGTGGAGGAACTTCTGCTTCCCATTCCCATTATATTTTCTGATTCATTTTTTATAATTGGTGGTATACTTGTATTGATAGTCAAACTGTTAGTTGGAAACAGGAAAACAGCTGAACAAGCTTGTCCAGATGTTGGACACATATCTTAGTAATGCTTGTGCTTCATATGAAACTAGGAAAAATTTGTTTCTCCTCAAATTTCACATTGTAGTAGTACTAACTGTATTCTCTGTGCACGTGCCTGTGCTCATGCATATTCATGTGTATATGTTAGTCAAAATTGTGAGTTATCTTGTACACTTGAATGACATTACGTTCCAAAGAAGGAACATTGAGCTCACCCCAAAACTCACTGGTCTAAAATTGCCAAAATTGTGATTTTGATGTGTCAGACAAGAGGGAACAAAACCCCGTCGCCAGAGACTGGAAACATTCATTCTGCAACCATCCAGATTAACAATGTTGACAGCCACTTAGGAATTCATTTCTCCAGCTCATTATGAATGCTCAAAGTCCAAGTTAGCTGTGAACCCATCGACAAGCTCCAAAGTTCTGCCATGACTAATGAACAAACACCAACTTTTCAATCAAATTCCTTCTAAAACGCACCACAACTGTCCGGGATCAAGCCTCCACGAGCAGTCACCCCGTTTTACATCTAAAGGATCCATCCATGTTAAGCTTCATGAAGTCAGTGGGAGGATTCATGCATCAAGAATCACATGTCTACCTCCCTCGAGGAACAGAGGGAGAGGCTTAGAATACAGAAGGAAATAGCATTCAGCAGCTCCAATTTACGGAAAAGGATGAAAGAATTTCTATCTTTCCATAATATCCAAACAGTAACTGCAAGTAAAAGAGATCAATCCACATTTAACCTTTCCAAACGCTTTGTCAGATAGGTTGGGGTGTATCCAAGACTCCTATCCAAGGCTAATGAACCTGCTCCAATAGGCGGGTTTGAGGAATATTGTCCACAGGTCAGCAACCATGTCACAATCTCTGAGAACATGCAATATTGTCTCGGATAATTGGTTGCAACAAGGAGTTGAGTCGTTCAATGTCATGCTATGTCCCTGCGCTCACTATTAATAAAAAGTTTGCCATCTGTTAAATAGAATAAGTAAAATATTTATATTATGCTGTGTTATAATGAATATTTATGAAGCTACTTAACTATGCAAACTCTTATTTAAGTCTATATGTTTAGTATTTGAAGCCTTGGCAAGATCAATGGCAATTTTAAGTTTGACAACTAGTGGATGGGTTAAACTGCACCAAATTAATATAAGAGCTATGCTACATAGCTATTTTTATTCAGTATAATTATAATTGCCAATTGGTAATTTTGGGTCAGGTTTGGGGCCATTGCTGGATGTATATATAGAAAAATTTATGTTATCTGTGGAGGAATGTTTGATTTACTTTATGGATTGAGCTCATCTTGGGTGGGAAATTGTGACATGATCATCTCTTTCTATTTACATTGCTAAACCAAGGGTTTTTAGGTTACATTTTGAGAAACCTGTACCACAATATATTGACGGCTTTTAGTTTTAGGGAAATGCTAACTAATGTTTTTAGAACGTTAGTTGAAGGATTAAAAGAGAAATTTTTTATTAAAAATATAATAAATACACTTTGACAGTAACTTTTTGTACATTTCAACGTAACTTTTAATAAAAGAACTTATTTTTAATTTCTTAATTAGTCCTGTGAATTTCGTTAGCGAGACGTATTTTAAATGGGGGGAATGTGCAGTTGTAGGATTATTGGCCTGGGAGAGGGGAGGAAATGGATTCTCTGGTAAAGAATAAAAGTATGAGCAAGATCAGAGTCATTCTATTACCGATAATGAAAGAACTACAGAAGATGAAACACTTTCAACTCTAGTTTGCAACTTGAGATTTATTCAGATGGCAAGAGTAGAGGAATTGGACTCTCAGACAAAGTGAAACTATGAAGAAGATCAGAGTAATTCTATGGGCAATTATGAAAGAAGTAAAGAACCCAAGCATCTACAACTTTCAAGAGTTTTTTAGGCTAGGTGTAATTTTGTTGAAGGGTTTGTTCAAATTCGACTAGTAGGATAAATTGGAATTTTATCAAGTTCTAGGTATCTGAAGTGAAGAATATTAGGAATTCTTGAAGGCTTACCAAATATTCAATTTTTTTGGAACTTCAATATTCCACCTAGCTGATTCTTTTTATTTTTTATTTTTTAAATGGAGATTACCCTTAAAAAGTAAGTATGCATAATGCTTAAAATTCTTATGTTTCAAAGCTATGGTTTATGATTAAGAGCTTTGCCTGTTTGGGTATTATTGAAATCCTTGTTACGATGGAAAACTGAAGCTACTATGTAGGACATAAAAATCTAAATAACCTTTGGACTCGGAATACATGGGTAAAAAAGAAAACTGTGGTTTACGATAAAAGAATTTCTAAAATAAAATCTTTAACACGTTAATCTGAGTACATTTTCAGACTGCGTGATAAATCAAGGAATATTTATATTCTTGATACATTAATTTCATTGATAATTGTATACTTTCCCCCTTTAGGTTGGTCTAGTTTCAGAATTCTATCATGGCAGTTGCTCATGCTATAGTAGATCAAATTATTTAGGCCTATGGCCTGGAATTTGCTGAAGGGGACCCATAAGTTTGTTATCTAGATATTCACTTTAGATTAACCCCGTTATTATCATGACATGTTCCCCCCTTTTGCGTAGTTGTGCTGATTGCTTTCCTGCTAAAGTGAAAAGTTTTAATTGCTATCATTCTTTATTTTTTTCCTAACTTGGGTGTGAGAATAGCTTCAAGCACAAAATATGTTTCTCCTTTGGATTGCATGAACCTATTGGTTAGCATTGCATTCAGTTGTAGCTCTAAGTTAGTGAAGAAAAACATTTATTGTACGGATGGATAACAGATGCGACCATGTCTAAAATCTTTGATCCCCTCATGTAGAGATGAATTTATTCGTTTACTGGAGTTATTAAATTATATTCATGGGAAATGGTCCTTCCTAATGCTGAACAAGGAAACTAAAATGCAAGCTATACTGCTAGGAAATATCACAATTCACAAGTGGCTTGCTGCCGCACACGGGCTTCCAGAAATATCAAATAAACAAGGCATTGAGAGTTGAAATTGAAATGAGCATATGAGGAAGCTCAACACCTTTTGCTCTGTCGAAGGTGAGTTTTGCAACATATTTTGATGATTGACATTTACTGGTAGGACAAGCTCTTCCTCTTTGTTACAGTGTTAGCAGTAAATTTAAGCTAAATTCGTTTTGAATCAATGGTGTCATTATATCCTTCAAGGCTTTAACTCATCTTATGATTCAAATTTGAATCATACGATTCAATGTGATTCTTCTTGTCGGCAATTCATACCATATGTTGAAATATTTGAATCTTACAATACATGGATGAATCATTATGATTTGATATCACAAATACAGATCACAGGATTCAACAATTCATTTTTTTCTTTTTGTACTTTTCTTTCACCTATTCTCAACAAAGAAATTGGAAAGTCATATAAGCTTATATTGTTAACTGAAGAGGACGCCTATTCTCAACAAAGAAATTAAAAATCCATATAAGCTTTTATTATTAAATGAAGAGGAGTTGACTAAGTACTGTCAAACATTTATTTGATTGTTCCACTATTATTCTTGTCACTCACTCATTCAATGCGTGCTCTCTATATTGCAGTTCCGTTGCTATGAGTTGAGACTTATAACTTATTTTTTAGACTTAAGATTAAGTTGTTTTGCCAATTTTTAATTTAAAATTATTACATTCAGTAGTATATACATCAATCTTTTGCAATACTTGGTAATGATGCAAAGCGGTTTTTGAAAAGAAAACAATATTGTAGTTTAGTCTCTTGAAGAGGTATCAATTGTGACATGTGCATCGAGTTTTTTAAAATTTTGTTCTCCTTATAAATTTGAACAAAGAGGAATGTTAACAATATATTTTTTAGCATACTCTTGATCTTATCTTCGATTAATTTTTTAAAAAGTAATTATATATTTTAATTTTAAAAAAGAAGATCATGTTGCATTCTGAAAGCAGAGTTGTTGCATCGGTAATATGGCCAGTTGAATATTTAATTGGTAATTTATTGATGATTGTAGACATTAAAAGTTTTGATTTTAGTTATAACAGGACTTGCATTTTTGCTTAGATATACTAATTAGAGTGCCAACCAAAATTTTCTTGTGGAATCCCTAAGCAGGTCCTGCAAGATGCAAACTTTTAGAGGATTGGGAGATTTTGGCAAGCTGTTGATTTCATTTTATTCCAACTGCGGGAATGTTCTAAGTTTAGCAAGCTTTCCCTAAGATTTGGGAATTTTTGGTAAGTTGATGTATCCTTTACGTTGAAGAGGATTGGTCATAAGGCATTCAAACCTGAACTCCCCTAGGATACTAAATTAGGCATCAACCTGACAACCTTAGTGCTGTTGTGGGCGTGACCATGTCATAGGTTTCTGACCTCGTTCTCGGCTTGTGGCCAAGGCCGAACAGAGAAATAGATCGATAGATTGTGAACTGCGGAGTTAGAAGCTTGGAAATAAGAAATTATAAAATGGAATAACTGAAAAATGAAATAACTCATTTATATTTCATTCTTCGAGTCTTTGATTTTGACCACGCAGCTTGAACATAAGTTTAAATTTTATTTTATCATTTACCAATCAACAATGAGAAAAAAAAAATTTATGTTATAAATCTAAGTTGGCATTCTTAACTGTGAGGATATTTTCTGTTGTAGTTTTTTCCCCTATGACTTCATTGCACTTAATACTATGTTTTTTAAAAAAAAAATTAAAATATGAAATATTTTTAGTTTTTCTATGTTAAGATTTCTTTTTTCTTTAAATGTCAATTTTATTTATTTTAAAACTTATCTTTTTATATTAATTTTTTAATATATATGATTCAATTCTCTACAATTTATATTTTTAAATTGCTTTTTTTAATTTTTCTCTTTTTCTACAAAAATATTAACTTTTTTTATTTTACCTTATTTATCTTATTATTTAAATATTTTCTTTGATTTATATTTTAAAATTTTAATTAAATTAAAAACACCCGTGCAACCTTGCTAGTATATTTTAAAAATGTTTTATTTGGTACATTTTTGAAATACTGTATAATTTTTTACTTAAAAATATTTTATTTGCTAGTATATTTTAAAAGTTTTATTTGGTACATTTTTGAAATACTGTATAATTTTTAACTTATCTATTTTTATTTTTTATTTTTTAGTTTAGGACCATCGGTATCTGGATATTATATTGAACATTTGACTAATTTAAATTAAACCAAATCTGATTATAATGGATGGAGAAATTTAGTTCATTTTTAACCAGGTATTACTATGAAAATATTAGAATAACTCTAGAATTGGAGGTATTGATCGATTTAGTAAAGTCCATTTAGTGCAAAGACTCAAGGATTGAAACTCATGGTATTGTTGAAAAAAAAAGGTAAACCCACTCATTTATTATATGTAAGGATTGCTTGTAATAACATGGTTACTTAGTAAGATTATTTGCTACGTGGAGCTTTAATAAAACGTCATAAACTTGTATGGAATGTAAACTTATGAAATTTTTATAAATTTTTAAATATGTTTTTAATTTGAATAGTAGTCGGGAAATACATATACATGGACACAAACTAATGCACATTGTTGTGGATGTTGCATACGATATTAAGTTAACCTAGAAATAAACCTTTTAGGCGAGGCAATGCGCGCACATTGAGGTTTGGATGTTGGGATGATGCTGATGCTAAGCATCAGAGTGACAATTTCATGGAGAGGACGGAATGTTACTGTGAATTTATTTGTATTTTGTGGTCCTCACAGACAGCACAGGTTGGAAACAAGATAGAAGCGCCACGCGTTATTGTGGTTATCACAAAACAAAGAATTTGGACTAAAGCAAGCAAGCAATCCTGCGATAGGAACGGGATGCCATACCCTAAAGGAATCACATGTTTCTACCACACAATCAACTCTTTTACCCCTTTAGCTAACTTCCCTTTCCTTCGACCCCACCAAAGATCATCAAATTGCATGAAGAGGGTCCAACCTCTTCATAAATACTTCAAAGTGCACACATTCATTCCCTTTTATACAATGCTCTTTTGTGGTTTTAAAGCATAGTATAAATGATAACTTGCATTGCTTGCTATGTCGGTATTTCGTAAGTCTAAAATTCATCGGAGGAACATAAGCTTACTACAAATTATTTCATTTGTCTCAAATCATCCATCTTTTTTGAAGTAATACACACTAACTATATGTTTCTTTGACTAAAATATTTCCATTATTAAATAATTAATATTTATGTAAGGTAATAATAAATAAAAGTATTATTAGACAAGGACAATTAGTATATTTTCTAATATTCTTAAAACATAAATATTTTAGACAAATTAAAAACTTTCAAAGTGATGAATAATTGGAGATAGAGGAAGCGCCTTGATGGTAAAACAAAGTTGTACTGTGAAGGACGGACTAGAACCATGTAAATCAAAATAGTAAAGAAAACTCTTCAGGACACAAGAATTAATGCATTAATAAAGCCTAACAGTACTTGCAAATCGAACCCAAAAAAGAAATAATAATTTATACTAAGCTGATTATTTTATATATGTGTGCAGCTTATATCCAACACTAAAAAGTGAAAGAAAGTCGTACTTTTTCGTCCGAAGACTCTAACCATATCTTCTAATAGGGATACAAGTGCTGTAAACTTATGGTTGTTTAATTTTTCCTTTTGAAATGCATTTGAATATAGATCTACTCTACTCATAAGATGGTAGAAATAAAGTGACCACAAAAGACTGGTAGAAACTTTAAAAAATAAGATAAAAATATTACTAGAAAAGTTTATATTATAAAATAAAAATACTTAAAAAGTATAAGTTATCCATACTTTTAAGTTTCATGTTATTTAAATCTCATATCTTCAAGTCGTTATATACTTTTTTTTTCAATTAATAATTTTGGATAATGAGTTAGGATACTAAATAACTAATTAACCCAAACATACGTATTATCGGGTTAGGCTATTATATAAAATTAGTTATTTTTTAATTTTTAATCCATTTTTTATTTTTTAAAATCTGTTTTAAGACTTGCTATATTAGGAGATAAGAAATTTATTATTCTACTTTATTATAAAGCTATTGATCGCACATTTTAATTGTATTTTATTTTATTTTATGACAAAATTATTTTTTACCTTTAAAGTAAGAAACAATACTCGTGAAAATAGGAAAAAGAGGCAAATTTAACATATTAAAGTGAATTATTAAAAACAAAGGCCCAAATATGGAAGGGAAAACAGTTAGAAAATTACTAGAGGAGAAAAACAAACCTACAATTCCAAAGAAATTGGGAAGGAAATGGAATTATGAAGACAAATAACATAAAAAAAACTCTCAACTGTCTCATTGTAAATAAAATATTAAAAAAACAAATTTGAATTAAATTATTAAGGTTAAATTAAATCACCCTACAACCTCCTATAATTCTATTATTTTAAGAAATCCTTAACTTTTTATGTCACTTAATCTCTTCAAATTTTGTTAAATTTTAATAATAAAAAAATAAATATTATTATTATTATTAAATTGATATAATATCTTAATATTATATGTATCTTTCTTTGTAAAATATTAAATATATTAATTTATATAAATTAAAATTTATTATCCTATTTAAAGATAAATATTTTGATACGTTTAAAATATATTATAATAAAAAAATTAAATAAATTCAGTAGCTATTTAAAATTGTCAGATATGCCATATACATTAAAAGGATGTTATTAGAAATTAAATAAGATTTGTATTTTATAAAACGTAATTAAATGTAACTTATATTAAAAAATAGATTTTTACAACAGTTATTTTTTCAGTTGTATAAATTTATATAAAATGTTAAATTTTGATAATTATACTATTTATATTTTGAACTATAACTAAAATATTTTTTTATAGATAATTTTAAATATAAATTTATAAAAGAAACCTAATAAAAATTAAAATCAGTACTACTAGTATTTTAAGATTGTTAATAATTCTTTTAATATTAATTATTTTTTCTAAGAACAATACTAGGCCAAAGTAATGTCCAGAAGCGTATCATTACTACCCAATACCTTACATCTCAGGATTGAAAAGTCATAATAATCTATCTTTATATATTAAATTATATTCATATTCTTAAATGAGAATAAAATATTTTCATCTGTATAAAGCTATATGATTTTTCTTCATTAAATATTTAATTTTGTATTTTTATTTTATAAATATTAAATTAATTTAAATTTTCAATATTAATATATTACAATTTTAAAATAAACCAAATCTTAATATTATTGTAATCCTAACTAATTATAATTTAAATATTTTTAATATATCACCAAATATTATTTGTCAGATTTTTAATAATTTTTTAATTTCATCTTCAATTTTAAAAATTTAATCCTTTTAATTTTTTATTAATATTATATATATAATAAATTAAATTAATTTATTAGTCCTTATAGTTTCACCATACTTTCATTTAAATAAATTTCTATAATTTATAAAATTTTAATTAAAAATATTTAAATGTGAAGAACTTAATTAAATATTTAATAAATTATAAAAACTAACATATTAATTTAACCAATATAATATGTATTATTATTATTAATACAAACATTTATTATATTTTAATTAATATTTTATTGTTTATAAATTAATTTAATTTTAAAATATCGTACGATTTACCTATAATATGGTAGTTAGAAAATAAAAGGATTTGAGTTTTAACATAACTTAAAACTAAGATTAAATTAATTTTGATGAGAAAAAAATTAGTTGGTGGTTTAGATTTGGTTAATTAGTTTCGGTTTTCATAAAATCCAATCTATATCTATCCCTACATATATTACGCCAGTGTAATTTTACTTTATATATATATATATATATATATATATATATATATATATTTATTTTTTTTTTATTATTATTATTTTTATTTATTATTTTTTTTTTCAGTATCACTTAACTCTTTCAACTTTTACTTAACTTTAAATTTATAATTTTTTAATTACCTTTTAACATCATCTATGTACTTTTGTACATTACTCCTTTGTGACTTAACTTTAAAATTTATCCTTATGGAGTTTGTGTATCCTTTACATATTTCCTCCCTAAAAAAATAACTTTAGGGGCAGGTTGAGCAAAAGTTACATATCTTGCTGTTAAACTTAACTGCAAATTTAACATTTTTAACTTGAATCAAAATCGAGATGAGCTAAATAACAAAGAAAAGTTAAGGGTATTTTAAAAATAGTAAAAAACAAAGAATAAGGCAGCTAGCTCGATAACTAAAAAGTTAACCTATTTAACAGTATTAAGTGGACAAAGTGATAAGAAAAAAAAAATGTTGGGAGAAGTTAAATGGGGAGATAAGAAATTAAAGCACTAAGACTAATAGGTTAGATGTTCCCATGCTGGGATTGATGAGAGATATTAACTGATATGCATAATTACGGGACCAACATTTGTTGCGGATGAGACTCATTAAACTTTAGTTCCCATAGTGCCAAGCTCCCTCATAGTGTTGTAGTAAACAAAATAAAGCATTCTATACCCTATTTGCACCCAAAATAATAAAAAATAAATAAAAATCTGACAGTACCCTATCTGTACATTTTATTTTGTATTTTCTGGATCATTTAATACTTCATTCGTTGTTAATCGTGTCAAATTATCCAAATCCAGTAAAATTATAATATATATTAGCATTATTTATTTCATTTTTATTTATTTTTTATCATATTATCTATAACATTTTGTAATTTATTTATTTTTATTTTTATTTTAAAATGTATTCACTTATTATAAATGTATACTATCTATTTTCTTAAATCATACATAACTGAAAATCACATATACCTAAATCATTAAGGTTGCTCTAGTGATAAAGAATAGAAGTAGTTTATATGAAATATTGATTTCAAAATTTTATTATTTTTATTATATATAAAAAAACCTAACTATAAGAAAAAATGTTGCATAACTATTTTAAAATGTAAATAATATTTATAAATAAAAATAAAAGAAATTAAATAATATTTATTATACTAAATTTAATAATATAATCTATTAAATTGAAAAAATATTAATATTATTAATAGGCATGCAAATAAGATATGTAAAGTTAAAATTTTCATTTCGAGGATCAACCTATTTTAAATTTTTAGCTTTTAATCTGATTTTATTATTGTTGTATATTTTTCTTGTCATTAAAATATAATTTATTTTAAAATTTTATTCAATTTACAAACTTGCTTAAAATTTTATAAATTTTAAATATATATGTATATATCAATTTAATGTATTAAAATTAATATAATATATTAAAATAATATATAAATATAATTTATTAAAATAAATTATAAAATTGAAATAAATTTCTATATTAAATAAATTCTTAAATAGATTTAATATTTTTTTATAAATCTAATCTTAACATATCTCTTTAATAAATAGGTGAGAGTGTAAGTCTTTGTAAGATAGTATGAGTCATTATTCATAATTATTAGAAGATAATTTATTTAAAATAAAATTATATTGTATATAATATTAGTGAAATAATTAGTTTGATTTTCAAATAACCTAACCCAGCATAATGTATGCGTATTTTTAAATTAAATTAAATTTATAAATAATTTATTATTAATAATATTATATAAAAATCTTAAAGAAATAAAAACAAAAATTAAAGGAATAGAAATATTAAAATTAAAAATTGAGATTCAAAAGTATACTAAAAATATTGTTTTAATATTGTTGAGGGAGATAGAATGAGAAAGGAATTGAATAAATTCATGTGTCTTTTATTATAAAATAAAACATATATTTATATTATATTTTATAAATATATGGATACCTTATAAGTATAATTACGATAATATATAGATGTCTATAAAAATAATTACAAAAATAAAGGTTACTTTTTTTAGTATATTTACATGTTTTTAAGTTTAAAAATATAAATTATATACATCAAGTTTAACACATATATACCTAAATAAAAAAATATTTAAATGATTTGTTGAAAAAATATATTAATTAATCATTAAAATTGATAAAATTATCTCTTTCGTAAAATGATAATTTATTTTAATATAATTACACAATAAAGAAAATAAAAAGAGCTATTTTAATTATAAAAAATGAGAGTTTTACTTTCTAAATATGAATAAATTATAAATTAAATTATTCAAATTTAACTATATCATTTTCATGGTTATTACTTAGATATAAGCCAATTTTTTTTAAAAAAAAATCATTAATTTAAATAATAATATTTAAAAAATAAATTTATAGAAAAATATAGGAGAAATCATAACATTGATCTTAAAAATGTAGAGGTATCCTCATTATAAAAAATGAGAGTTGTATTTTTTTAGATAAGAATAAAATAATGAGATAAATTTTTGAAATTGAAGAATAAATTATAAAATAAACTATTCAAATTAAAATATATCATTTTCATGAATATTTATTTGATGTAGTAAGTCAGAATTTTTAAAACCATTAAATTTTAACTAATAATATTTAAAAAATTATAAAAATATAGGAGAAATCTTGATCTTAAAAATATTCTTATTTAAAGATAAATATTCCAATTTATGGTATAAAATAAATTAATAAGAAGTTGCGAACTTTGATAATCCAAACCTAATAAAAATAACTTTGATAAAGAAAGCACTCATCTATAAATTGTTTTGTGATGTATTATTGACAATGTTTATTATCATTACATTATTCGATAAATTATAGGGTTTTCGAAATACGATGGATCTATAAAAAAAATAATTGTAATTATTGTGATAAATTTGATTGGAAAGTTTAATGATTTTTTATTTTTTATATGTTATTAAATTATGTAAGGAGGAAATAATCATAAATAAGGGGAAACATGTATGAATTAAAAACTAAAATTATGGCAAAATCTATATAAAAAAGTGTATGTCGTCACGCACATAAATGATAAATTGAAAGAGGAAAATAACATAAGGATACATTAAAAATAATTAGTGACATTTTTATACTATTAAATATTAATTATAAAGTATAAAATTGATCAAATAATATTAAAATTTTAAAATATTATTTTTAATTGTTAACCTTTTAAAGATTAATTCAAAATTATTTATGCATGATTTGACTGTATTTATAATTTTTAATAGAGATAGATATTAAGATCAATCAGAATCCTCTGTGATAGTTAAGTTGGGTTGGATTGATCCACAATGTAAGCAGAATCAGAACAACCATTGACCTATATTTGACAAGCAGGTTAATGGGTTAGTCGAGTTATTTAATTTATTTAACTATTAAAATATTTAAAATTAATAAATTATATTAGAAAAAAAAATAGCACATAGTCCATGGGCCTAAAACAATCAATACACTTAACTAACCGATGAGTTTTTTAATCCATATATCCGGCCATAATTTTTAAAGATTTTTTCTTTTAAATTATAAAAGAAAAACCAACAAAATATAAATGAAATCGAATCGAGTCAAATGAAGTTTTATTCGCTCAATCTTTACTGCTTACGAGCATGTAAAAACTTATACGTACTTAAATTATAAATGTATAAAATATTTTAAAATGAAAATCACTCATATAATTATAATTTTTATAAGAATTTTTTTATTATATCATATTAGATAATAAGTATATTTGTATTAATTCATTTGTTATTAAAAATATTTGATGTTAAAATATTTTATAAATTTGCATTTAAATCTTCCTAACGTAAAAGAAAATTAATTTAATTTGAAGTTACGTGTATTAAATGTTTATATGTTTTGTTAATGCAACTCAGATATACGAGTTTAAATTAATATATATGGACAGTCGTAATATTAATTTATGAAAATGAAGTGAGACAACTCTTGAATATACTAAAAACTAGAATAAATTTTTTAATTATATAATTATATATAAATTTAAAAATAATTAATTATCATATAATCATTCTAAATATTATATATATAGATATATATTTTTGAACCTTAATTATTCAAATAAAATATAATGATTCATATTTATACTCTTTTATTTCTTATTATAATAAAACCTTCTTATAAAATAAATTTTCTCGAAGAAGACGTAAAAATTGATCTTACCCCTCTAAGTACAATTTTTTAACATCAGTCAAACTGTTTAAAATATAAGTTTTTCCGTAAAAAAATTAATTAAAAATAAATATAATAAACAATTTTATCAAGAAAAATCTTCCACTTCTAATTGCTTAACATTAGATTTGAGAATTGAGCTTAACCATAATGATATTTTTAATATATTGATAAACAAATTTAAACATATTTTATTAAATTTTAGTTACTTCAAAATATTTTCAGTGTTTTTTTTTTTCTATTATGAATACATTTCTTTTTAATCATTTTTTATTTTTTCACTAATATTATAAAAATATTTAATATGAATTTATCGTTGATAATAATCTTTATCTAACTTGAATAAAATTGTTTTCAAGAATATATGCTGGTTTATGAAAAAAATATAGTTGTTAACATTTTTATTTCTACTGCTTTCTTTTTCCTTTTATTTTTCTACTTAAGAAAACAACAGAGATATTAAAAAAATATAATTATAATATTTACGTTTGTGTTAAAATTATTTTGAATTTTCCAACATGTCCAACTCTATTATTTTTCACATTTTAAACTATTTATTATGCTCATATCTTTACCATTTAAAAAAAATTGTTTTTAATTTTAGAAATTTAAGACAGTATTTATTATACCTCTACCCTTTATTAATGGATGATGGAAATTAACTACTGAAAGAGACCTTAAGAATATAATAATAAATTATACAATTTTAATACAAATAAAATTATTATTTAATATTTTAATATTATAAAATAATTTTAAATAAATAACAGGAAAGAATGGATGGAGGATATAAAATATCCCCTTTATTCATTTTTTAAAAAAATAAATAACTAAATCATCAATACTAGTGAAAGTAGTTGAAATAATTAAATATTTATTTGAAATGCATTAAAAATGTAAAATTATTAAAATTGTGACTTTTATTAGAATTATTTCAAAAATTGTATCTATTAAAATTTTTAATGGGTGATTACACTAATAAGTATCAAAGCTAAAACCAAAAATTAATATGTTAAAAATTTAAATTTTATTTTTAAAATTTATATAATATTAAATATTTAAATTATTGATATAAAAACTAAATGAGTGTGAAATTAATATAAATTAAGATTATAAAAGAAATGTAACAATTAATATATTTAAATGAGTATAGATTTTAATAATTTAAAAAGTATTTTTTATTTTTATAAAAAATCAAAATTAATGTTAAAAAATTTAATAAAAATAATATAATTAATATTGTTTAAATTTTTTAAATAGACAACAGATTAATACCAAAAAATAGACAATAGATTGAAACAAAACAAGTTGTTTCTAAAACTAGATAAAAGAAAGCCATCAGGGCATTTAATGAAATTAAAAATCATAAATGTAGATTTATCGTGATTAAAAATATTAAAAATATTTAAAAGTTATTAAAGTAATTTATGAGTACTAAATAATTGATACGATGCATTAAATAGAGTTAATTAAGATGGGTTGCGATGTATCATAAGGTGAAGTTGATACGTAGCATTACTGGAAGACAAAAATGGCATTAACTTCAAGGCAAGGGCGAGTGCGAAAAGGAAGGGCTCTGCTTCTGCTGTGGCTCCATAGCAGTAAGTGGTGGGCTTGGAAAGTCAGACATGAAATGACATTCAAAAGAAATCAATGCTTAACAGACATGATTTTGACGTTTCAGATTCTGATTGTCAGAAATGACCAACATAAATATAATACTATCAAAATATAAAAATAACTATATAGTAGAATAGAAGCATACACCGTAATATTCTCATTTCTAAACAACTTCAAACTTCAGAGTGTTTTATTCTCCTCCCATCTACCCCTCTTCTTTTAATTTTACTATCAACGTATTTTGTAATCTATATTTAAAAGTGTACAATAAAAATTATAAACAATCAAGTTTTGTTCTTCCTACAATGTTTTGTTGATTATATATGGGTTGAAGTATTTTTGTATTTTATTTTAATAATATTTAGCCTATAAAAATCATTAAAAATTTTATTATTTAATATATGATCTAACTAAATCAATATCCTATAAATTCTAATTGAAAAAGGTAAAAATAAATTTTTTATTAAAAATTACAGTAATTATACGTTAATAATATTTTTAATAAAAGATTTTATTTTTAACTTTTTAATGGACATTAATTATCATCTTTTTATAATTATTAATAAAAATGCATTATATATGAATTATTATTATTATATAGATACATATTAAAACTTTTTTTTTATAATTATCTTAATTCCAGCACCCGTACACTGAATAAAATAACTCTTCTAAAAGAAACTCTAGTTGTGCACTTTTTCCCAATTTCCCTATAGAATCTATAAGATACTGGGTAGAACTTATCCTATATATACGAAACATGTTTCTTTTGTTCCCGCCATTGGGAGGAATTTGCTTGAACTAATTAACTTTTCACATATATTTTTTTGGGTACAAATTTGGGAGATATGTATACATAAGCCATCAATGGCGGTCTTATTTTGTGATCTGTTTTATCTGTTGTCTGGGAGTAGTCTGTTAATGGGACAACACACAAGCTGGTCAATACTCAATAGTAATAAAAGTTCTAACCAATTTTTTGAAGCAACCTGCAAAAGTAACTGCTTCATTTTTAGTGCTTTCATGGAGATTCCTGTGTGTTGAGATGGGGATGCCATAATGCCAAAATGGTGGTCCATCAATTCCTTTTCGAAAAGGCCTTAGTTAATTTATCAATTCGAGTGTGCTTGGGTACAGGACCAAATCTTGTCTTAGATATTTTACTTTCAAAAGTGAAAAGAAATCCTATTTTCTGTTTTGGTCTTTTCCCTTTCTATTTCATAAAAAAAAATTACATTATATATATAAATTCAAAAAGAGAAAAAAAAAAAAATTCTCTGCATGCTCTATAAGCAAACCCATTCGTTTACAACTAATTATTTGTTTTGGATTTTAATGAGTGTAAACCTGAGAAATTTATCATCCCTAGGCATAGAAAAGGCATTTCGTATATTTCTCTTAACATTAGCGTTCAATAAAACCCAAAACAAATAGATGCTTTGAATGATATTTTAAGCGAGCCTAATTTTTTTTCAAAGATATTCCCATGTATTTTTTTGGGTACAACATCTTTTGATACCGATATTAACCCTCTTTACATGAAAGTCTTAGTTTGTTTATGCTGAAAATTTTGATAATTTGTAAGTTTAAATGTTTGATAATATTATCTTTAAAAATTTGTACGTTTATAATGTAATTTAAGATATAACAATTTTTTTTAATAACTTAGAGGACATAATTAGTAAAAAAATATCAATATCCTAATCTAACAAAAAAAAAGTTATATATACAAAATTTTTGACACAAACAACAATTAAAAATTGAAATTATAATAATAAAAAATAAAGTTATAATAATTTTTTAATAATAATAAAATAAAATTATAATAAATTTCTAACAAACAGATAAATAAATAATTCATAAATGAAAATTAAAATAATTAATAATAAATTTTAAATATTTTAAAATAATTATTATTATAAATTAATTTAAATATTTAAATTTAAAATATTATTATTATTATTAATTATCAAATTTAAAATCTTTTGAAATACTTAATTTTTACAATAGTTTATTGATAACCTACTCTACAATGACCTTTTTCTTTTTTTAACATAATCTTTAATCTTTACAATAACATTGTATTGCTTTGGAAATCCTTCAAAAATTAAAAGAAAGAAATTTTTATGTATGAGCATCTCATTACTGAAACTTTTGTAAATTAATAGGCATTTATAAATTCTATGATTAAGAGAAGCTAATTAAGCATTATTTAGAAATTCCATTAGATTGCCATCATGAAAATTTCAAACTTACCTTTTGGAGTTACCTTTTGTGATATATTAATTATTTAATAGAGGACTTTACTTCAGGGAGAGATTGTAAAGAAAATGTGTCAAGTTATATGAAGCATTGTTTTATATATGGCACATTTTTATTAGTTCCATTCCATGTACCTCGATCTTCCAATTACATCCTCCAGAGGTGTGAAAAAGAAAAGGAATTTTCGCAAAATCATTATATACATACACACACATATGGTATTTGGGTGTTGAAACAGTTAAGTTAATCTTACCAAGCCGGTTCTAGTGCATGCCAATGCGGTTTAGGAAAGAGCCATGAAAGATGATTCCAAAGTCTTTATGGCAATTAAGATATAAAAAAAAAATTCGGAAATCCCACTTTTTGGTGGTTATACAAGTACTGATGCATGTGATATAAGTGCTTAATGATTAGCATTTGATTTTTTGGTCCCATAAATTCCATCATAATCAAAACTTGATGTTCAAATTTTAGATTGATGGTATCAAATGTTTTTTTAATATATGCTTAAGAATATATAATGCTCCTGTCTTTTCTTTTTTTTTTTTGAAAAGGATAAATACAAATGTTAATAAATAAAATTAATGTTATTATTTATTTAAAAAAAAATTTTAACAATTGATTATTTATTTCATTTATTACTTAATAATAACTAGATAGATATTGTTCTATTAATTTAATTACTTTTAATAAAATTTTATTTTATATATATTCTTATTTTGTTTCTTAAGTACATATATATTAAAAAAAATGTTTTCAAGTATTTGACTAATGATGATCCGGACAGACATTATTAATTAGATACCGGTCACTCTCAGGATGTTCAAGGTATTAATGATAGGATTTATTAATCATATGATTAGTTATAATTAGTTAGTATATTTCAACTGTATTTTTAACTAAACAATATCTCGACATATAACTTTCATCAACTTTTTTTTTTCTCATGAGAGAAATAACCTAATATATTTAGCTCCAAAGAAACATCTTTTATAATTTTATATTATAATACTGACTGCACTTCATTCTCGTTAGTATTACCACAAGGAATGTGGATAACTGTTTTTCCTGTTCGAGCTTAAAACAGTAGCAAACATGGTTTATCCATTATCTTAACTATACGTACGAAAGAGCTTATGACAAGCGAAACTAGCATTCTTACTTCAAATTAACTGAAAACATCCATGAACAAGTAGTAAGTAGTAACAAGTACACTAACGAAAAAAAAAAAGAAAAAGAAATGATTGTCCTTAAAACTCATTATAAGTTCAGGACATTGTTTTCTTGATAGACTCAAATTAAACTGAAGTATTGAGAAATGATGAAGATGGCCTTCACTTGTTCAATAGCGCAGCCTTTGACATTAAATGCTTCTCAGAAACCTGAATATAATAATAAAATAGCATCTTATCAGCCAAACATTCATACCAAAGATCCGATAACATATACCAGCTATGCTATGCAATGTATAGTATTATTTAATATAACTTGAAAGTTTTATGCATTTCGGTTTAATAATACATAGCAGCTATTCCCTTTCTTATCCCAGCTGCAACTAAAATATTTATGTTGGTATTAAAAAAAACATTTTTCCTAATTGATATATTTTTTCTTTTTTAAGGTGTTATTTTTAATTTTTAACCAGAAGAACAGGAAAAAGGACAAGAAATGAGAATATATAGGTGATATTCCATTTATAAGATCAAATAAATCTTGACTATGGGGGATCGTAATTATTATCTCTTAATTAATATAAGTAATAAAAAAGAAATAATTGTGCTTAAATACTTACATTCTCCACCATCTTAGCTTGATTGTTGCTCTCCAACATCAGCCCGAAATGAATATGGGGAAAATGTGCCCACTAAAAATGAAAATAAATTCCGGTTATTAATTATATATATATATATTTACGAAACGGATATATATAAATATTTATTTTCTGTTACTAATTTGAATCCGGTGCTTACATTCTTTGCAGCTGTACTAAAGGCTTCTCTGTGACTGATATCAGGATTATTGGCTTTGATCCTCTGAATCTCTTCCCTGCAATAGAACAAAGACGTTTCATAGTTGCTTTATGTTACCAATTGCATAGAATATATAGGCAGTAAAATTATTTGTAAAGCATGAGTTACTTTATAAACTGATTATAAGCAGAAGGTACGCGCTGTCTCTTCTCGGGAGCTGGAAAGAAAATAACAACTCATCAGATCAATAATATGTAGATAACACATACATTATATGGACAATCTTATTTTATTTTATTTTTTAAAACACTAGCTATATGTGTGGTTACGATGATTTTGAAATTGGATATAAATTAGAATATGTGGCAAAAAGATAATATATACTCACGCCGGTTCACAACCCTTTCCTCATGAGTTACATGAGTGGTGGGTGCACGCATTGCAATCCTGTTGTTGCATTTTGAGGTGGAGCCTGTGTCAATCCTATACTCTGGATTGCAGTGACCAGGTGCCTGAAAATTACAAAAGTCATATAACAAGAAGCATTAATTAGCAGTTACTCATGTCCACATATATATATAATGTGGGGTGGAAAGAAACTATAAAGAAACAAATTTATAATAATAAATAAACTGTTTCTTCTTTTATGATGGCTTACCAAGGAATCAGGATAGGGATTAATTCTTCCATTTTTTAATGGTTCAATAGCTTTCTCTATTCTTCTTTTTCATTGATGCCTTGTTCGAACTATATAATAATTTGCATAAAATGAAATAGGCTGATAGCTTTTTTTTTCATTATTATTATTATATTTTTGGAGAGTAATTAAACAGAATAGGTATCTGGCAGGAGCAGGAAGTGTGGGTTTACTGTGATTCAGAGAGAAATGATGCTTTCTCATAGAGAGAAACGAAAGTGCCTTTAAAATCACTGAGCAGTTACACAGGAATGCAACTAATCGGATGAATGAAGTACAGAAAACCCAAATTGACAGTGGTTGAAACGAAGGGCTTAGATTTAGGGATCTACACCAAGATACCTTTTTTTTAAAAATTAAAAAAAGTAAAATAAATTAAATGATAATGTGAGCAGGGGTGGTGTTTGCCTGGAAGAGGACAAGGATCTTGAAAAGAAATCATTAAACCTAGCTAAGAACTAACTATCTTCCTGCACATAATATATACATGTCAATCAAATCAAGGGTGAAGGTAATAGTCTCATGAAAAAGCCTTAAAGATAGATATATTTTTCAGTATATATATATATATGTGATTTGGGATTTTGGGTTTGAGTTAGGACAGGTCCTGACGCCTCTATACCAAAAGTGCAAAAAAGAAAAGGAAATAGGTTTTGCTTATGGCGGCTGCAGGTTGCTAGACACATAGCTAGGGCTCTTACCCAACTACCTCTCAGGTAGAAATAACAGACATGCTTGCTTTGAAATAACACACCACATTGGCTTCGATTTTCTCAAAAGGAATAACTCCCACAAACCCTACCCTAGGAGGAGGATCCAGAAATCAAAGAGCTAGCCTATTTTATATTTATTGCTATAAATATATATATAGTACTTTTATTTATTTATATAGTTGGGTCTATTTATCATAATTAAATTAAGGAGAAAGAAATAAAGAAAATTAGTTGGAAATGTGTGTGTATGTATATGTATAATATATTGCACCTCTCACCTGAACATCTTGCCATGACAGCGACTGAAACGCGGCGGCCATGTTCACGGACCATAGATTGGTGCAGTGCCCACATCGAACGGTCACGATGTCAAACAAGCTACTGCATGGAACACTCACCTGAATATATATACATACATACATGTTATAACAATATATTTTAATAATCCATATTTCTCAGGATTAATTCCATTATTGAGATAAATTTGATTAGAGATTAAGCAATTAAGAAAATAAAAGTAGATCATATAATATAGTTTCATACTTGGGATGACTTGATCTCGTGGAAAAATAAAAGGAGAAAAATAATAAGGATTTGAGGAAGAGGGTGCAGCTTGGTTTATTTATATATGAAAAGGAAAGAAATTAAGGTTATAAAATTGAAGAGTGGTACATGTACATATGATCCAGGGTTTGTTCTTCTGTATATGCTAGAAGAAGGAATCCTCAATAGATTTACATTTTAGTTATCCAATTGAGGTAAAGAAATGAAGTTGAGAAAGGAAGAAGGTAGCTAGATGTATAGTGCAGTGTTTGGGTTTTAGCATAGGGAAATTAGGTCTCAGCTAAGAGATAGAAAATCAGAGGGTGGAGAAGAGTTGTCCTATCAACAGTTTTAACATGTAGTGGTCTTTCTTTTGGCGTTTTCAAGAGGACACCACCATATTTGTCAAAACAGCTAGCTAGCACAGTTGACACGAATAGCCTCACCCACACTTTCTTCTATCTAATCTAACCCTTGCCAAGACAGAGAAAGGGGAAACACCCTATGTGTGTGTATGTAAGAGACCTTGTTGAGGACCTTCAGAATATGACTTTTTCTTTGACTGCAATAGAAGGAAAAAAGAAAAGAAAAGTCCAGAGATGGAGACATGACCGTAACAAAAACTAGGCAGCCCAGAAAGAGAGAATTAACTTATTAACATAACACATCCACTGGTTCACAAAATCACACACACACACACCGTAGCTTCCTTTTCAGGATCTGAATTTTATCCTTTGATGTGTACAGGAGAAAGAAAACAAACAACAAAAGAAACAAGCAAGTAAGCATGTGTGTGTGTGTGCAGTACATTACATAGGTTGGTACTTGAAAACAAGAAGCGCATGCAAGAGTTGAAAAACAGATCTCCCACTAAATTGTAAAAGGGGGTTTGAAATGAAAGATACCGCAAGAACAATATTGCAAAAGTTGCAGGGGATGTAGCAGAGTTGCTCAGGCGCAACATCGATGCTGCAGCTCGACATGTCTGATCTCAAACTGAAACAAGCTAGTAAAAGAAGAAGAAGAGGAAGAGGAAGAGGAAGAAAAGGAGATAGAGATGAATGGATAGATGAAGCTAATTGAATAGCTAGCTCTTCTCTCTTGCAATATCTTAGACACACCAAAGTTGAAGGCAAAAAAGCCTTTTAATTATTCTCTCTCTTTCTTTAAAATCCTCCTCCTTGCTTAGATACCGGGTTGTGTGTGTGTGTGTGTGTGTGTGTGGGTATATATATAATTATATGAGAACAGTAAAACTTGAGGGAAGGGGTTTGTATAAATAGAAAATAAGAGTAGAGAGAGAGAGAGAGAGAGAAAGAAAGAAGTGTTTGGAATCCGAAGGAGAAAGAAGGGAAGAGATGGAGGAGAGGGTGGAGAGTAGGGTAACGCAATGTGATGAAAAAAGTAGTTTTAGTAGTGCCCACGGCAGTCAGGGAATGCTGGGACCGGCAAAGGAAAAATAAAGAAAGTGGTTTTTAGTTCATATTGGAAAACCTCATTCAACTTTCTAATAATTCTTGCAAAAATCATTTTTTCACACCTCTTTCAATTAATATACCTTAAATGGAAATATGCACATCATACAAACACAAAAAAAGATCCTATGTAATAAATGTCATCACTCTTATAATAAGTAAGGAGATAAATAACTCATCAAATGTAAATAAATATACAAATTAACATGTAAATGAAAATTTTGTATTTTAATTTTTGTTTATTTGTTTGAGTTAAAATTAAGGAGTATTTTTTACTTTTTTTTATTTAACTTTATAACTTTTTACGCCTATATAAATAGATCAGTTATATTTTATGGTCATGATGAAATGTGATGAAAATGGGAAAAATGTTATAAAATGTGTATGTAACAATTGATTCATTTGAAAAAAAAATGAATTTATACTAAAATGCATGAATTTTATTGATAAATATTTTAAAAAAATTTAAATATGTTCTGATCTTAATGTTAATAAACTATCGATATTTCACTCACTTACATTTTTCACTACATAAAAAATGAGTGTGAAATAATAGGATTGAAACAAAACTAGTATTATTAAATTTAATTAAATTACAATAATTTTTTTAAAATACTTAAAGATTACTTCCTCGTAGGATTCGGCTAAGCATAACGACTTTCTTGTTTAGGAATAGAAATTCCTATATCCACAGAACAGATTGCAAAAGTGATCAAACAAAAATTTTATAAATATTATTTAGTTAGTCAGTATTGGTTTATGTAAATGAAAAGACCGGAGTATGGTCAGTTACAAATAACTTAAGATATATATAACTTAAAAATAATTATTATAAAAATATTTTTAATTATATGATCATTTTTAAAAAATATTAATATATTTTAATTAAATTCTATAAATTTTACTGGACTACAGTTGTGTCGTGTATCATGCTTTGAAGAAAAGAAAAGAAATCGAATATGGAATATATGTAGTTACAATATAAAACAATTTTCATTTAATAAGGAATTTATGGAAACCACTGCATATATGAAGTGATTTCATGTATTAAAAGTTTCAAAACACAGCAAAGGTTTTGGCTGCATTACCAAATCTGTACAATTGTGTATATAATAAGATATATTAATATCATTATGATGGAATGAGAGTGACCACTCCCATCCCATCCTCAGACAAACCTGCAACTTCCACAGCGGACGAGGGGGGCGAAAATTTAATTGATAGTAGTGGTATGACTTTCTTCCATAACTCCAGAGATTTTAATATATAATACTTCTTTATTTTTTCAAGAAAACTGAACATTTTTCAAGTATATGAAATCTAGTTGCTGAATTTAATTTGAATACATGCATTAGTATGCAAAACAAATACACATAGTTATTATATACTTTGTGTACTTTTTTTTACAAAATTATACTAAATTAATATAAATTTACATAATAATAAAAATTTTAATTTTGACATACTATCATTATACTATTAATTAATTAAAAATAGTTATAAATATAATTTTTAATAAATAATAATCAATAATTAAATGTCAGTAAGTTTTTACATTAATTATCAATATATTTTAATTAAATATTAACCAAAAAACTTCAAATAATATGATTTTTCAAATTTTCCTTACAGACGTCTTAAACCTTATAATTAGAAATCTATCAGCTCAACAAGAAAAATATATAAAATACACGTATAATGATCAAATTTCTGCGAGTATATTCTGTATGGAGTATTGTATGCATTTGCACGTATGTTGGTATTCTACTACAAGTAGAGAAATTATTATATTATTTGACGTTTTTTATATTTTTATAAAAATTAAAAATATTAATAAAATAGATTATATGATAAAAAATTAAGTTGTAGAATATTATTATATAATAAAAAATATAATAGGAATATAAGGCTCTATCCAATTAATGTACAATCCAGTAAATGTTGCTGTCATTTTGGGTGGTAAAAAGTTAGCTAGGGATATCTTTCATTTTCTCCGAATGACTTTTTCTCGCAGCTTTTGTTTCCAAGGGCTAAGCAAATCAATCATAAAACCTCGAAACAGTTACATCAATTACGACACTTGAAACCCTAAGAGCCACTAAAATTGCTTCATATATAAATCATGCTTTTTGCGTTTATTGCTTTTTGGTTTTAATTTTTCTCTTTTTTTTTTGTTAAAAAAATTGAACTGTGAGATTTAGACTTGAGACCTAGCTAAAACCTTTTTCATTTTATAGTTGAATGTCATTGATAAGATAACAAGGGGCTCAAATTTTTTATCCTTGGCTAATCAAATTGATTAGAAGCTGAGATATGTTAATTAGGTAGAAAGTAATTAGATGGGTAAAGTAATTATTTTGCAGACAAAATTATTGTAGAAGACAAACAAGATATATATAAAAAAGAAGACTTGGGAGATATAAAGATAATCCACAACATTATTAGGATCTCTTCTTTGTCGATTTAGCCATTTTAATAGGCAGTACTGTTACATTGCCCACTTAGCTCTAGTCCCTTTCCATGTCTGGGGTAATAAATTCTACATAACTCGCTTTGCTTCATCACCCTCCTTTTGGTATTATTGGTAGATGCTTCCCTATATATTTATTTTTTTAAAAAAAAAATTCTCATTGACTATTGGATCCTCTTGTGTTAACATATGTAGTTTTCATACTTGCTGAATCTTACCATGAGTTCTGTCAGCAAAAGCACCGATTCTTACATATTTTGAAGTTTGATCCAAATTTGAGCGACAATTAAACCCTTTTATTCATATACCTTGGTCAAATTTTCTTTCTAGAAGAACTCATCACTTTCCTCTTGTAATATGTAACTGTAACCAATAACAGAAAAAGAGAAAAAAAAAATAACTCTTCAAGTTTAATTAGTCCAGGTGTTGCGATTGCACCCACTTCATATTTTTCTTTTTCTGGCGTTTAGCTTCTCATAATGTGATCATAATCTTTAGTCTTTTGTCCCATTCCAGGAATGATAAAATTTCGAGTTTTGCCTCGCTTATTACATCGATCGTTCTTCTCTAAAATCTCTCCTTGGTCAAAAGTCAGAAGTTGTTACATCTATCTCCATTAAGTACGCTGATATTGGTTTCAATTTGGTTATGTATGAAAAATATTTTGGCATATGAGATAAAATTTCCATTGTTAATCGCTTTGAAGAGATTAATCATTGATTGTGGGAAAAATATTTTTAGTATATATAGAAAAAAGTTTAATAATACTTTTAATTTTTTAACTTGATTAGTTATATATAATTTTGGTTCTTCAAATTTTTGAATAATTTTATTTTTTTATTTTCAATTTTTGACAAACTTAATTTATTATCATTGTTTTTAAATTAAAATTCTTAAATTGTTATGTTTTATCTAAATATTTTAAAAAGTTTGTAATGGTGTTGAAACATAAGAACATAAGATAATTTTAAAAGTGTACAAATTTAATAAATTTAGTATAATTTTTTAAAATGTCAGATTAAGGATTGAAAAGGAGAAATTTTTTTTGGATAAAACTTAATATTTTAGTTGATGAATTCTAATATAAGATAAATAAATCAAATTAATTTATAGAAATTTTGAGTAAAAAATAAGAATTATAAAATTTTATGTAAAAGAAAATTAGTAGAAGATCAAATTTGCTAATGTTTATAGTAGAGTAACTAAAAATGATTTTAAAAAAAATAAAAAATAAAAGTACAGAAATCAAATTAAAGGAATTAAAAATCTAATTAAATTAATTTTTAATTTTTCACGTGTCTATCATTCTAAAAAATAAGATAGCCGCATACTTATTAGTATTTGTACTGGACATTAAACAAAGTAAAATTTTGGATTTTGTTGTAATTAACAACATTAATATAAAAGTGAAGATAATATTTTTTACGGAATAATGTACACATTTGACATGATTAACGTTTGCTTAAGCTAAAAATATAATTCTATTTATTTTGAGTCTTAATTATTTTTTTCAAAGGCAAATACAGTTTTATTATAAAGTGGATAATACAAGTAATAGACAGAATGTCTTGAGTTTGATACAAACAAATATTTTATATCATTTAAAAAATTCTTGTGTCAAAAATATAAAAATTTCTAAAAAATAATATTTTAAATATTGTAGTGGTAAAGCAATGATCATGAACTACATAACAAGGGCGTTTGGACGAACATAATTATGAAGAATTTATAAAAATAATTTATTATTTTTATAAATGATTTTTAACTTATTTTAATAATTTTTTATATAATTCAATAAAATAAAAATTTTAGTTATGTTATTAAATTTATAACTTCAATTTTCATATTATAAATTATTAAATAAATACTTAAGAAAATTATTTATCTAAACACATCCTAAATTCATCTAGGAGGTAAAGGTCATTTTATATTTGCAACAGTCCATCAATGCATAATGACAAGATTCACATCAACACCTGGGTGATGCTTACCAAAATTATTTCTAAATGTGCCTTTATCAGCTTAAGATCATATGGTGTGATATTCTAGCACGAGTCAATTTTAACTAGTATATGTAGTTCCCTTTTCTTTATTTCCAACTCTTACAACTTTTAATTTAGCATTTCATTCTTTTTTTCAATATATCGATATTGTGACGTATGTGATAGTTTCACTATATAAAATATAGATAATATTTATCATCTATATGAACTTTTTTATTCATCATAGTTTTTAATTTAAATATATTTAATAAAGTTAGTAGATAAATTAACTAAAATTTTAAAAATTACTTGAAAATTAAAATATGAAAAAATAAAAAATAAAAAAGATAATTAAAAAATGAAAATAAATTAAAAGGTGTTTGTTAGAATTAGTAGTTAAATAATTATTAAATTTAAAATAATAATATAATTAATTAATAAATTAAAACTTGATAAGTGTTATATATATTTTTAACCAAAATATATTAAAATTTAATTAAATAATATTTTATATTTTAAAAAAATAGTTATTTTTAAATTTTTATATGAGAAAATTTTAAAATAAGTAATTATTCATAATTTTATTTTTATTAGAAAGTTCAATGTTTTATTTTAAAAATAAAATAAACAATATAACAATTAAATAAATAATATATGTTAAAGATAAATTAAAATATAATATTTTATAATAATATACAAAATAAATATATTAAAATAGTAATATTATTATGAAAAAATTAGATGATATTAAATTTATATTAAATAAATAAATAATAAAAAATCAAAGATAAAAATGAAACGAGAGAGAGAATTAGGAACCTAAAAGCTACTAGAAGTAGCCTTAAGAAAATTGTTAGTAGTTCTCCAAAAACATCAGTAATTACTAAAAAATTTACTTAATAAAATAAAGTTAATGGACAGTGACTGATACTCTTAAATACAATTTACTTTATTGCACAATTTTTAAAAAATTAATAATTCACTAATTAAATAAATTTTTTGAAATGAATCGAGCTCATAAATTTCAATTAAAGATAATTTTTCTATCATTAAATTTATTTAATTTACTTAGTATCCCCACATTTAATATAATAAACTAATATATAAAAGAGCAGTTGAGTATGTAGGTTGTAATGGACAGGATAATTCCTTCTGGCACTAATGTATTACAAAAATTTTCAAGCAAAAGAATAATTAATAATTTTATTATAATATCTTGAAAACAACCCTTTCAACTAGAAGAATAAAAATTATAACTATGTTCATTCCAGCCATTAATCTAGCTGTGATTACAATATATCCTGCATATGCATAGCTATTATGATACACAATATATAGCATGGATTGGTGGAGTATTTTTATTGTGAGCTGCTAGTAGTTAATTGATTTTATATTAAAAATAGGCTTATCCTCTCTCTCTCTCCAACTCAGTAAATCTAACATAAATATTTAGATTTAATATTTATTTTAAACAAATAAATTTTAATAATTAAAACTGATTAAATTAGTATATTATATTATATTATATTATTTTAATAAATATATATATATTAATTTAAATTTATTTAATAAAATATTAATTATTTTTTATATTAATAAAATTTATTAATTTAGTGATTAAATTGATAAAATTTAATTATTTAAAAATATTAAATATAATAATTTAAAATAGGCTAACTCATAAAATAATATATATATATATATATATATATATATATATATATTTATGTATTTATTTATTTAGTGAGAGAGACCGTAAGTTAGCAATCCGTGTAATTTTGGGCTTATCGTACTTTCTTGGACTAATAGGATTGGCAGCAAGGTATAAATGAATATTTGTTCCTGACCGAAAAAAAAGTAGTATTTACTTTTGTTTATTTAAAAAAAAAGATATTTTTAGCATTGATTTGTGAAAGGATTAACAAATATTTATATAAATTTATTTATTTATAGATATATTATCATTATAAAAATATTATATATTAATTAAAAATTATTAAAAATAAATAATGTAAATTTAAATAAAATATATTCATCTCAATAATATAATAATAAACGATAAAATTATAATAGATAATATGTAATAAAAAAAATTAAAAATATGTATGTATTTATTATTATTAAAAAATATATAAATATTAATAGTTGAATAATATATTTATAAATTTTTAAATATTTTAAAATTTAATATATATATATATATATAATTATAATAATATAATCATATAGTTGGATTAATATATTTTATATTTTATATTAAATTTGATATTAAATATTAAATTTTAATATTTATATTATTTAATAATTTTTATAAAATATATAATTTATTAATTTAAAAGTTTATATTAAATAAATCATGCTTATAAAAAATTTATAAAATAAAATTTAATAGATATTTTATTTTATAAATTTATTTTAATATTTAATATATTATTTAAATATATTTTAAATTTTAATAATTAAAAAATATATATTTAAATATTTAAAATTTTGTATATATAATTATAAAAAATATTATAATATAATTTAACAGTTGAATTAATAAATTTTATATTCTATTAAAAAATTATTAAATTTATATAAATATTAAAATTTAACGTCGAATATCAATAAATTATATATATATATCAAATGAGAAGATCTTTTCTATACAGCACGTGCTCGTATACATGTGCTTATTAATTTATATGATGTATCATGCTATTAATGCAAATTGTAATGTCTCTATTAATATACAGATCAATTTTGTTAAATAAATTTATATAAAAAAAAACTCTGCAACTAACATATTGAATCTGCCTCCTTTAAAATAAAGAGGACACTTTACTTCAGTGGAACTGGATCCATATTTATAATATTTTTTTATATATTATAAATTTAAAGATCTACGATAGAAGTTACGTATTTTTTTAAGAGACAGAGAAAAGGTAAAAAAAAGAAAGAAAGACTTATATATGGTCTTTACCAATAAAGAAAAGGCATATGGTTGTGTCAAAAGAATTTTTGTGAAAGATTATGAAAAATAAAGATATTTGCTCTTTATATTTCAATTATATAAGATATATATAATAGGACAATTACAAGTATAAAATTTCCATAATGTAATACTTTTTTATAATGATGTTATTTATTTAGTCTGGTCTTAGATGTGTTTAGCAGCCGACGTATAAAATATTTCTAAATATACGTTGTTTGTAGATGATATAATCCTGATTAAAAATTTGAAAAAATATATTAATTTTATATTTAAATATTGAAAAAAATAGCATAGAATATTTTTTAGTTTATGTATATAGAATCTATTTTTTTAAATGGTAAAATTAACGAAGATATTAAACAAAATATAAGTTAGGTGGTTGAAGTAGCTATTGTTTATGAACAGAAAGTACCTACCTAATTGAAAGAAAAGTTTTATGCAATTGTTATACTAGTTTGACTAATCACAAGAGATGTAGTAAGAGTGAATTGGAAAAGTGAGTTGCTAACATTTCTCTTTTTATTTAGAGGAATGCTTATAATACACTTTTTTTAACATATTCTCAGTGATTAATTAAGTTTTTAAAAAACATCATAAATTTTAAAAAGTGATCAATTTATAAAATATATTTAAAAAATATTCTATTAATATATTTTTTTTTCATTTTTATTTAATGCTTCTTTTATAAAACAGTAAAAGAATTTGTAAATAAATAATAAATAAAAAGATATAAGAAAGTTAATATTTTAATAGAAGGTGGAAATAGGAGTAACGAGTTAGAGGAGGAAGGTGGTAGCATCTCTCTCTATCACGGGAACACAATTCAGAGTACCAAATTACCGATGGATGCATGACTAGCTCTGCCTAATCTGTATCTATTCTATATGCAGAAAAGATCACTGATAACTAGCAGCCAACCTAGCTAGCATGCGCGATGGAGCATCTATCTCTCTGATCCGGTCGCAAGGTAAAGTAAACAAAGTACAAAAAATGTAATCCACCATATGAACATATCTCGGAATTTAAATTTTATTTTTATTTTTCTAGTAATCAAATGTTGTTATAAAATATATTTTATGAGAATATATATATATATAAATGATTAAAATTTTATGATGTTTAAAAAATTAATATAATTTTTAATTTTAATGACTTAAATAAATTTAATTTTTAATATTTTTTATTTTTATGATAACAATATTTTCTTCTAATTTACTATATATATATGTGAGAGAGAGATAGAAAGATACAATTATATATATATATATGTATAATTTTAATTTTAAAATAAAATGTAACAATTTATTGTCCATATTGTTTGCATTAATCAATTATTGTGATCGAAGTAAATTTATATAGATATTGAAAGTAGAAAAGGGTACGGAAGAATTGATACATTAAGGGGGCAATCTGGGGGTCTTGTTTGATTGATTGATAGAAGGGTGGGTAACCAAAATGAGTAACATACATTTTCTCGTATGAAAAATAGCAGCAGTTTTGCTTCAAAAGAAAGAGAAAGGAGCAGAGGGATGTACGTAGGAGATGTTGGGAAATGTGTAGATGTTGTGCGTGTGTATGTAGACATGTACACGTACATATAAACATGAGGGTGAAAGGCCATACATAGCACATAGCAGTAAGCAGTGAATGAGTTGTAGGTGAAGCTGCAACACAAGTGTATTCAATTTGAAGGTATCAGAAACGCATTTAATACCGCCTGCACTGAACGCCTGTCTCTGCCTATTTTTGTTTTGCCCGCGCCTCATTGGGCTTCATCACTTCCCCCAATTCTTATGCCATTCACCTAAATTTTAAATAATTCACTTTTTTTAGCATTTTGCATTCCATTTACACCTCTCCCAGCTACTTACATCTATGCCGAGAAAAGAGATCGGAGGTAAAAAAAAAATGGATAAAATGATAAATGTAACAGTTAATATAATATTCAAGATAAAGAAATGTAAAGTAAGTTTAAAAAATTGATGTGAAAAATTCAAAATTATTGAAAATACTTTTTTTTTCTCAAATAATAATGATACAATAATATACTATAAGCAATTTATAAACGCGCTCTCTCTCATCTGGATTCTTGAAGAAATAATTGTTTGAGGGACATCCACTGCATGATGTTCCAATCCTTGATTATATTTCATTAGTATAATATTTTACTTTCTTACAACAATTAAAGGTGAGATTAATACATTTGCTTCAGTTTTAAAAATAAATAAATTAAGAGGTATGTGTTTGAAAATAATGGTATTATTTTTATAATAAATAAGTAATGGTATATTTTATCTTTTTTTTTCAATTATTATATAAATTATTGTTCAAAATTGTAGCATTTCTCCAAACGAACGCATTAGAGAGAGAGAGAGAGAGAGTGCTCGTTTTTTCATCTTATGAGGTTTAGAAAAGAGTTGCTGTCGTTTTCCAACAGCAAGGCGTACGTGCAAACATGGAGACCACTCTTGAATTTCTCCACCTTTCTAGAGAAGGATACATAGCGGCTTATAACTTCAATTAAACGAGAATTATCAATGAGATTCTCATTCATTTTTTAGAAACTTTATTTCTATAATTTCCCCCCTAAAATTTTACTTTAGATTGTGTAGGATCTGCCGCGAGCTCAAAAAGTAGCTGCTTTAACAACCCGAAGTAGGGATTATAGTTTATATAATGCTAAAAGTTGGAAGGATTTTTTGATATGTCTCAGTCAATTAAGTTGGCCATGCTTGTAATCTGGCTTCTATTTAAGTCATCAACAACATGATTAGATAGATTTTAACCACATTATTGCTGCGTGCTATATATATATATATATATATATATATATATATATATATATATATATATATATATATATAACACTACAAAGTTCTCGTTGTCCGTTTCTTTTGACTTTTTGCTACTCATCCATTATAGTAGCACTAATTGGTTTCATAGATTTGAAACTAAACGTTAAATCATGAAGTCAACCGTACATGGTTTGACTGTTATTATAATGTCTCCAACAAAGTCTGTGACAGAGCAGTTTGAATAAGCAGAAAGAAAATAGAAAAACAAAATGAGTAAGGATGTATATATATTTTTTTAAGAAAGAAAATAAAAAAAAGGATAAAATATGATTTTAAAAGAAATTAATTTTTGTTTTATTTTCTAATTCAAAATTTAAATTATTTTTTTTAATGTGTGTAGATATACAATACAGTAAATTTTTATTAAAAAGTACATGATTCAATATATATTGATAATATAACTTTTATAATTTTAATAAAAATAACAATTTATTAATTTTTTTATTATATGTTCTTGAAATAAATTTCAAAAAATGAAATCTATCAATTGTATAAGAAATAATGGTGATTATTTAGTTTAAAGTTAAATAAATTTGATTTTGATTAAATTGATATTAAAGTATTAAATATATTTTAAATATATACATTAATTAATTTAAACTATATATTTTTATTAATATAGTATATTGAAAAGTGTAAAAATAAATTTTTAATCAGTAAGCTATAAAACTCGTAGCCTCAAATGCAAGTCTGACCAAAATAGTTGCCAACTAGAGAGACTAGAAAGGTAGGAACTAGAATTTACGAATTGGATTCCGATTCAGTTTCTTACCTCTTTACATTTGCCCATTGGGCAAATTAATTTAAAGAAGGAAAGTTCTTGCCCATGATATTATACCTAGCAGTTTGTACCGTCGGGATAAAGATAACTTTCATAGTTAATAATAATATACCTTCACGTACCCATGGTTTGAGAGATGGGCCCTGTCGAAACTCCATTGGTTAGCTGTAATCGTATTTTCTAAAGAGAAATTAGAATGGAACGTAATTTTTTAACAAGTTTTGTCCAAGTAAGGAGTAGGATAAGATAGGTGAAATGAAGTAGAAAATAGAGAAAAAAATAATATAAAAAGTGGTATAGAAAATGTATGTAAAATAATTAGAACTCTTTTGTTTTATTTAAAATGACAAAAACTAACCTAGCTAATTCACAAAAACTAACTTCCAATTTTTCCTATTTTATTTCAATTTTAGTTGGTTAACTGTAATTGTATTTTTCTTAGCTTAAAGGGACATAAACTAAATTGTATGTTATACGAAAACCTTTAAAACTTCTAGGTTTGGAAAATTTGGATGCTTCTTCCTTTTTCATCATTTTTAATGATCAAGATAAACATAAAATTGAGATGAAAGAACTGCCCATCCGTACATTTGGGAATGGGGGAAAACATTTGGAATCATTAGCAAAATAAACTTTTGAATTAAAAAGGTGTTAGTAACATTTTTCAAAACTTCTTTTATTAGATAAATTACATGTAAGTCTCATAAAATAGAATGTGGGTCATGTTGTTTGATGAGATTCACATATTAATTCATCTAACGATCATAAAATGTACATGATAAAAAATATTAAAAAGAGTATGTTATTTTCCTTTCTTGAATAGCTTCGTCTACCTAATTAAATGGATTGAACAATTCTCTGTTCATATTTATATATCTATTTACCATTCACCTTATAATTGTGTCTCCTAGCTAGCTAGTAGATAGGTTTCTTGCATATCATAAAAGTATCTGAATAAAGTATCAATATGGCAAACAAAGCTAGGCACATTATGATATATCTTGCTTTGGAATCTTTATGAACACTAAGATAAATTACAAGGGGAGGAATCAAAGCTAGAAGGAATAGCATTCCTGAAATTATGACCTTTCAAAAAGTGGTTTCTTTTACAAACGTTTGAAGTGTGGACTACCTGAGAGTTGGCTCTTGATGTTTCAAGAGCAAGCATTTGGGATTACTTCAACAGCACGATGAGCACGAATGATTCATCTAAAGTTGTACAAGAGCTTAACAAAAATCACAAACATGGACATAGTATTTTCATAAAAACCACATCAAACACGGATTCTTATTTTCCACCGCGGAGTTAAACATGCAAAACGCAACAAACCAATAAAGGATAGCTAACCAATGCATCTCACACTCTCATCATATGAACTGTGAAACGCGTTCTCTAATCACGGACCTCGTTTTCCTTGCATTCATTCGGACATACATAATGCATGTTCATCTACTAGCTACCTACAATTATGTGTCAATAGTGCATGCAATTTAAAACCGTGTCATGTACTCCAGAAAAAAAAAAAAAAAGGAAAAACGTGTCCATTGCGTAAATACTATCGATGGAGTATAGAGTATATATGTAGAGAGAGAAAGAGAGAGAGGCACGCGCGCGTATATGGAGATTTTTGTCAGCGAAGGATGGTGCGAGTTGATGTATCTTGCCTGGGTACAACTATAGCTGGGTTCTTAAGTTCATGTCTCTTGAAGGGAACAATACTTCATTTTGAGAATAACACGCTTTAATGTACAAACCCGTGGCAACCACAGCTTGAGCATCCGTATAAACTTTGTCAAACTTTCCCCCTTCCACCATCCCATGAGTTATATATGCTAACATGGTGATGCTTTAAAGTGTAGATTTGAAGTCTTTTATGAAATAAATAAAATGAAATACGTACTTTATGGAACATAATTTATGCATAGTATTTTAGGTATCTTTTAAGATTATTTTTTTATTAAAATTAGAATTTTGGCTTGATATATAACTTATACAGTAAAAGTTAATCTAAAAGGTTGTAACATGTTCTTTTCTAGGACAATATTAAACGTTGACGTTAGTTACTAAAATGAAATTTGAATTAGAAGAGTAAAGTGAACAAAAAATATAAAAATATTGTACTTACATTTAGCTCTTAAAATAATGGTTTTCATAAATGTACATTAATTATCTTATTGAAAAATTTATCATGCATTTGTATTTTTTAATTATATATATATATATATATATATATATATATATAATATCAAGTTATTTTACAAATAATTAGTTAAAATCACTTAATTTATATCTTTTTTAAATGATTGAATTTCATTTATCTAACTATTAATTTAATCAATTTTTTAAATGATTAAATTTTATTTATCTAATTATTAAATTAATCAATTTTATTATATATAACATGTTTATAAAATTTAAAATAAATTTAATATTTATTATATAATTTTATTATAATATATAATATTTATTTTTTAACATATATTAATTTAAATTTATTTAATAAAAATATTAATTTTTTTAAATTTTATAAAATTTTATAAATATAATTTATATAATAAAATCTATTAATTTAACGGTTAGATTAATAAAATTTAATTATTTAAAAAATATATAAAAATTAACTTTTAACATAAATTACTTTTTAAATAACTTAATGTTATATATATATATATATATATATATAAGTTAATAATAAATTATATATCTTAAAGAATAATAAAGTATCTTAAAATATATTTTTATTATTATATAATAATAAAAATTTTATTTCATTAGAAAATTAAGAATTTAATTATAATTTATTTATATTATAGAAATTTTAATTTATTATTAAATTATTAATTATTATATAAATAAAATTTATTAATTTTAAAATAAATAATTATTTTAAAAATTATATTTATTGTAAATTTTAATTTATTGATAATATAAAATTTTTTATATTGATAATGTATAAAATTATTATATTATTATATTATTATATTTTTCATTAAATAATTTTGTTTTATTTTTTTAACTAAATAGGATTTGGTCTTATTTTGAAATTTTTTTCTCTATAGAAAAATTTGTGTCAAATGAAAAACTTTTTAAAAATAAATTAAATTTTTTTTTCAATAATCAAGCATAAAAAAATTTTAGATAAGCTAATTTTGGAAACTTCTCTTGTTTTTCCTTCTATTTTCCAAATCTCTTAAGACTAGAACAAATTACTACCCTTTTCCGCTAGCACCGTTCCGAAATGATAGCCTATAATAATTTATTTTGTATTCTCCTTTGTATCGAACAACCACTGCCACATCCTCCACAGCTCACCCTCGTCCACCTTTGTCTTCACCACCTTCAAGTCCCTCTCTCTACCTCAAGAGGCCACGTAGATAAAATCATCCATCCACATGCATCGGTAACGGTTGAGTTTGCCACATTATGCTTTTGTCACCTGCCATGTATTGTGAAGTGTCTGGACAAGAACAAGGAGAAATCCAACACAATTATATAAGGTGTTAGAACCTCCATTGGTATTGCTTAATTAGGTTGATATATATGGCCTCCAAGTCTAATAAAAAAAATGATATTTTTAGATATGTTATACATTTTAAGAAATATAAAATAATAACAATTTTAATAAATATGATAAATAATATTATATGAATATTAATATTTTTATACTAAAAAATTATAATTCTATAAATTAAAATGCTATGGTGATGTGAAAATTGTTTGATGATTGTTTTAAAGTTTTCAGCCTACTCACAATCGTTCTATCGATTTTTTGGGGTCAAATTTAAGTTGCCTTTGTTATCGACAAGGAACAATTGAAATATGAATTCAAAACACATGGACAATTGATCAAAAAAATTTATCGAAAAATTTGCTAAAATTAGAAATTCGGTCAATAAAAGATTTTTCCAAAAAAAATTAAAACTAAAAGCGATTTAAACTAAAAGATATAAAATTATAAACAAAATGTTTAGCTTTCATTTTTAAAATTCCTAAAATTTATATACATAACGCTATCCTAATATCTTAAAAATATTTATTAACATTTTTATGAGTTTTTTTTTTACTATAACATGTTTAAGTTATATATTGATTATCTGTAAGTGTGGTGGGTTGTAAAGTATACCACCATTTTATAAAGTGGGGATCTATATACATATATTTTTGGGTAGAAATAGATTTGGTTAAATTAAATTTTATAAAATCTAAATTTAATCTGATTTTTAAATTTAAGATCTAAATTTAATATATTTATTGAATATCTGCTAATTTTTATACTTAATCTCATCTTTTTAAAAGATAGACTAACTTGAGAATCTATCCTAAAAATTTTTTTTTTTCCTAACTTGAAGCCTGATTTTTAAAATTAAATAATTATTTTATTTGACCTATAATGAATTAATTTGATGTGATTTATAAGGTTTAATCTAAGTTAGGCGATAAATACTCGATAAATAATCTCACCTATTTTGACATCTAACGTGTTATAAGTTTCATTTTTTTAATTGGCTTAAAATTTAACCTTTCTAATTAAATAATAAAAATTATATTAATGTAACCTATTTCATAAATCAGTTTAATTTAATTAAACTTGGTGTATTAAACTGTAAGTCCTCGATGAACGGTCTTTGCCAAATTCATTCCTAACTAGACTTAATATTTGGTAAAATTGTAATGAAGTCCTTTTATTCCTTTCAGTTTCCATTAATCCTATGACATTGAGCTGTGAGAGAGAAAGGTGTGGGGATGGAATTGATGCATATAGTACTTCTTTATATTCCTTTATATCATTCCATAATCTCTAGGACGAGGCACAACCTTATACAACTCTTGTAAAAACTATCATCGACCAGTTGGAAGAGCTTATTCTGATTGTGAGAGGTAGAATGTGCTTCATGAGCAATCTCAAAATACCAAGCATCTCGTCAACAAAGTAGAGTTGCATTTCCAATTAATTGAAGAATCATTTATAGCCTTTAATTGGGGTTTAAACTTCGAACAAGGTTTAAAACATTCCTTGACACTACATCCAAAGAAGACTTGTGAATGACTGAATCAAAGATTATAAAATCTTCAGGTGCTAGAAGATTAGAGGAAACATAAAAAAAAAAGGAAATTAAAAAAATAATGCGTAGGAACTAGCTAATCTGAAAAAATATCACCGCAATTTGGTTAAAAAGTGACGATCTAAGTAATCCTAATGTTTGCTACAAATTAGGTCCAAGTTTTTAAGGACTGAAGGTGAGAGTTGCAACTTTATTAAAATATTGAGCAAAATGATATAATATTTGTTATAACACTTCAAAATTATAATTATGGGATGGAATAAGAAGTAGCTCCCCATGATACATTCAGCATAGGATATAAATGGTGTAATTATGACAACTTTGGACCTTCACAATATATATAAAAACGCATGAAAAGTATATTTTTGTTATACATATGATTTGGATCTTAAACGATTAATTTAAATGTTTAATTGACTATTATTTAATAAAAAGAATATAATGATATAAATTAAGCTTAAATTTATTTATCTAAATTTAAAATAACAAGTAAATAATACAATATTTAAATATTTATTTATCTTTTTTTTTTATCATGAATCGGTTCATTTCTAGTAATATATTAAAAGATATTATTTATCTAATAATTTAGTTAAATATTATCTTATACTTTTTATTTTTTTAGTTATTTATATTTTATTTATATTTTTAATTATTTATATTAATTTTTTAAAAATATTAATTATATTTATATTATAAGTTTATTATAATTTTTATATAACAAGTTGAGAAAAATAAAAAGAGAGAAGATAAAAATACTTAATATGACAAAGTTAAAAAGAACAAATATAATTTATATATATAATTATTTTTCAAACCCTTAACTTTTATTTTTTACATTTTAGTCTAAATTTTTTTAACAACTTCTAACTAGCCAGCACTTTTTCGATAAGCAAATCTTTATGGAAAATAGTAATATTACTTCTTGTGATAAATATATTATATATTTTTTAACATAAATATAATGTATTTTAAAAATATTACTAAAATTAATAGGTAATATTTTTTTATTTTTATAATATTTTGTAACATAAATTAAATGTAATATTTTTTAAAATGTTACTAAAATTAATAAATAATATTTTTTTATATATTTTTTAAATATTACAAAAAATATAATATAACATAATAGAGATATTTATATATTTTTTTCAGTTTAAATCACAAATATTTTTTTATTAAAAACAATAATCATATTTAAATGAGTAGGATCATTATGATTTTTTTTAACATAGTAACATGTACAAATTTTAAACTCTTAAACTCTAAATAAGTTAAATAACCTACCTACTAATTGATTCATATGCTTAATAATAAAGTTGCACATCTCTTTATTTCATTTGTTGCATTAATAAATTTTTTTAGATTTTTATGTTCTATAAATAAAAATGAATTAAAAACTATATACATATGTTTAAGTCTTAAAATTTAGATTTTATGATTTTATTAGGAATTTTTAAAGTAATATTTTAAATTTTAAAAAATATTTTGATATTTTTACATTTTATAAAAAATTGACATAATTATTATAAGTTTTTAAAACCTATTTTAAATCAAAATATTATTTTATAAAACAAAATGGATCTTTAATTATTAAAAAAAATTTGTTCAAATATTAAAAAATAATTACTTTATAAATAAAGTAACCAAATATACACTTTCTCTGTCTGGATGACTCCGTTTTATTCTCTCTAACCTCTATAACTGTTTTTGTTTTTGTTTTTTGGGTCCAAATCTGCATCACTATGCGAGTTCAATTATCCGGCATGGGGATCTTTTCTAGTGATATAATTCTGTGCTCGGTTCGGTCCATTTTTACTAAATAGAAATAAGGGCCACAAATTTTTTGGACCCAGAAAAAATCCACAATTGTTTTTTGTTTTTAATGCCCATTTCTATCACGATCAAAAACCCGATATCATTATTAGATTTTGACTTTGTTAGGGCCCATTAGACGACGTATTAATGTTAGAAATAAACATAAATTTGAACGAGAACTTCTCTTTTGACCAAAAACAAAAGGTTAGTACCTCTCAACATTATAAAAAGTGGTAATTAACTGAGTATTTGAATCTTGGGTTCAAATATTATACAATCAAAACTTTTCCATCTGATTTTATCGGATTTACCCCATCATTTCAAACCAATCTAAACTTTAGTTTAGATTATGCTTTTCTCTCTTTTTTTGTTTCAGCAATACATCCTAACCAACATCCACAGTTTTTATAGACGTTACCTTTTCAACCCACCACAAAAGATTAACTTCTTTAAAGTCCTTTTCATATGCATAATTAAACATCAAATTCTAATTAATATATTTAAAATGTTCAAGTGTCATTTAATTATATCAAAACTTTTATAATATAAACCCGTCTACATTAATGTTCTTTTTGGGATAGTTGACTATTTTATATTTGAAAATTTTAAAAACTAAAATAATTTTAGAGATGGAAAAATTAGTCAGCCCGCTTCTAAAATTCTTTCTATGTCAATTTTAGACCTCTTCCATAAGAGAATTTAGAGAGAAAATAATTTAATTGAATAAAAATATCCTTTTAAGTTTAAAATGATGTTTTAAAATTAAAAATAATAAAGATAAATTTGTTTTACAATTTATCTCCTACCTAACAAAAAAAATTATTTTCCTTCCTTCTCATTCACCAACCAAACATTAAAAAATTATACTTTCATTCCCTTCATTTAAATCTCTTACTTTTTACTTTTTTTTAGGCATATCGAGAATATTCCCCAACTAACAGTTAAAGATTAATTCCTAAGAATGAAGAGATCATCAAAGTGAATTTTATCTCTTTCAATAAGATTTTTTTTATGTATACAATTAAAGTTTAAACTCCTATCATGCTTAAGAAAAATAATTCTATCAACAGTGTCAAATTTTGTTAGTCTCTTATTTCCTCCTGCGGATCAACAAGCTAGTAATTATTTTATTAATCATAAGTACGATTTTTAGCAAAAGTAACTCTTAGAAAAACGTTATTTGTTGATGAATGTAAAGAATATATTAGGTATTAGTGTATAACATTTGTCTAATGAGATCTATAACATTTGCTAACTATGTAACTAACTGCTCCTAACAAGATCTGTAATATTTTATATTAATAATATAAATTTTATTAATAAAGACCATATGAATGAAGCTAATCTAATAACAAATCAGCATTTGTCAATATTTTAATATAAAAAACATGAAATAAATATAAACATGTTTCCAAACATGAATATGCCTTTCAGTACTTGGCTTCTTCCACAAAGGCTATCAATCCTTCAAATGGCTAATTAGCTGAAAAGTTAGATAACTGTTGATTTAGACAAAAAAATTTACATAAATAAAAACTAATTTATGTATTTCAATTTTTTTTGGAAAGTTTTCTTATTTAACTTTTCAATAAATATCCGTAAACGTAGCAAATTTGGTTTATTTCATATTATATTTTTTAGCTTTAACTAATGCAAATTTGATGAGTTTTGAGGATCATTGCAAACAAAACTCAAATTGTATGAGACAATATGCATGACCGAGCAAAAGGTTTTTAGTAGGTCATTCTGATTGCCTAACCCAACAAGAAGGTGGAAAATTTGAGATTAAAATAAGTACGAGCAAATCACAACAATAAATTTATTTTTACACAAATATTTATTAAACGGAGTTTATTTATAAAAAAAATCACAACAAACGAATGAAAATGCCCCCTATTAATGAATAACTGTTGATACTGTGTTGCTATGTCTTTATGAAGACATAGATTTGATTTGTATAAATGATATAGAGTAGTTAATTAACTTAGACTTATCACATCAGATAAATCCGAATGATGTTATTTATATTAAAATACACCCTCTATTATTAATAATCTCATATATAGTTCTTTGAATCACGCACGTAACTTAATTTCATTAACATGATAGATTCGATCAATCAATGAAACGTTGGCTTCTATTCTTCAGAAACCAAAATTATATATAAATGTGTCGCTCAAAAAGTTCATGAGACCCACAAGGGGGGAACAATAATATATATAATTATATATTTTAATCAATTGCAATCCCCACCAGCAATTGATGGTTCTCTTACCTTCGATTTCAATCCACGCGGACTGCAGGGACCCGCAACGTTTTTTACGTGATGTAACTTATTTTGCTTTTGTAGCGATTACATGGATGAAATGTTAGTTGGGTTAGTTTTGAAAAAATAATAATTTTTTTTATTTTTTTCATTTAAAATAAATTATTATTATTTCAAATTTAAACTTTATAAACATGAACTAACTAACAATATTTATCTTTAGTTTTCCCTCAAAAAATTACATGCATTCTGAACCATGAATAAGTTTTTAGTTTATAATAAAAAATTGTCCCTGTAAGATAAAAGTTCTTTTGGTGAGAGTATATCTACAAAGACATTTTGATGTCTCAGTAAATTTCTAAGAGGTGTTTTAAGCAACGAATGGAAGAAGATTTTCCTAAGAAGTAAGCAAAAATTAGACGAGCATGAAGAGTAGTGTTGGATGTGGGTGAGGTGAGGTGAAGATTTCTTGAAACTTAGATTTGTTATCTTTATCATCTCAGGTCCAACTTAATTGCAAATGGGTTCCCCTTCTGCTTCTAAGCCAACAGCTAGTAATGGAGCAAAATATCACTAAGACCATTATTTGGATATTTACCCTGTTGCGATGCTTCCCAATATTAAGCATTTCAAGTTTGAGATATGCACATTCAAATGCTCCTTATCATTGTTTCCCTCACAAAATGAAAGCTACATAACATTAATTTGCATTATTGAATACACATACCTTCAACCCTGTGCCAAGTCAGCCATGTAGAAAGGTGAGAAATTGAGAATGCAAGTTCATCAATTATCATAGATGGCGCTATCAACTATCCTTTAATGAAGGATTAGTTCATCTCCACTCTTTGTTATAGTGTATATATATATATAAAATAAAACTAATATTACCATATTATAAATATTATCGCTCAGGAAAAACTATCTTCTGTGAAAGAGGGTTGCAGGCTTAAACGGAAGAAAATAAAGTTATGCATACCTTACTATTTTAATTTTCCATCAAATCCAAAGTGAATCATTCACTTGCAAAAGTTTTTTTTTTTTAAAAAAAACTTAATTCTAAATAATTAACATGAATAATATCAAAACATATTGCGGTCGCATTTATATTCATCACTTATCTAACCCTTTATATATTACATTAATTATATAATTATTTTATAATCTAACTTTTTGATAGTATCGCTTAATGCATGATAGTACAAAAATATTATAAAAGTACGTTCACACAATTGAAAAAAGTGGAGCAATTAAGTTTGTTGGCTTGATATTATTTTCCGTCCAAACTACAGTTCTCAATACTTTGCAATAGCACTAATTAATGATAGAGTTTTGCAACTAACCGTGTGAGGGATTTTGATTTTATGATACGGAATTGGTATTTTCTCACCTTCGTAAATACGAGGATATGGTAGGTATGTGGTGATATGGCTCAATATATTATGATCCGTTGTTATATTTAGATTTAATAGCATTAGTATGTAATTAATATAGTTAACAATTTTTATTTATTTTAAATATCTTCTAAATTATAATGTATAAACTGACCTGGTAATTATTAATTAATTATAAATTGTATTAATTTTTTAAATTTGATAAGAAAATTTGATGTTTTAAGTTAATATCAATTAATTTGAATTTACAATATATTTTATTTTTTTTTATAAATTTAGTTTAAGGTCAAATATATTTTTATTAATGGTCTTAATTATTTAACATTTAATTTAATATCAATTAATTTAAAATTATTGGTATTAAGAAAGCTATAATATTTTTATGTAAAATAGTTACTATCAACTATTTGAGTTTTATGATATACATAATTTAATATTAAAAAATTTTAAATTTTAAAATGAATTATTTTTAAAATTAACATATCAAAATAAAAAAATATTTAAAATTTTAGTCTCATTTAATAGAGATTATATTGTTAATTATAAATTGAAAATAATAATAATACGGTGTTACTAAAGTAATGATTTTTAAAATATTGATGTAACTTTAAATTTATAAATAATTGCTTATCTAATAATTACAGTTTACAAGTTATAATTTCATAAGACTGTTAACTGCATTAATTAAAAACAAATATATCAAAATAGGTAAGACCGTTGACTACATTAATTATTTTTTAACAATATTAATTATAAGTATGTCACATAATATAAATGTATCGAACTTGTATTTACAAAAACACCGAAAAAATTATCTTCAGAAATTTATGTTACTATTTAATAATGGATAGTTTAAAATTTCAGAGTTAGATTACAAATATTTAATAACTTACTTATTAAATAAAGAAGGTAAAGCAAATTAAGCATCAAAGTGTACTTATATTTTTTATAAGGAAATCAGATTATATTTTTTTTTATTTTACTTATTAAACGAAAAGTATATTTTTTAATATAAGAAAATAAAGTATATTTCTTTATTTATTTAATATGATTTTATAATTGATTATCACATATTAGATATTAGCTTAACTGTATTTTTAGTTATTTTATTATAACGAATGTATTTTTTTTATTCTTAATTATTTTTAAAATAAATATTTATTTTTTATATTTTAATCCCTTGATTACTTTTCATATGTTAAAAAAATTTTAAATTTCGTTTTTATTTAAAATTTATATAAACTAAATTTATCTTTTACTCCAAATACAATAACTAGAATATAAAAAATTATCAAAACAATTTAAAAATATCAAATTTTCACATTCTACAAAAATCTTATAATTTTATTAAAATTTTATAGTTCTTTATGTTTAAATCTTTATAATTATTTCAAACATTTAATCTATCTCATATCCTCGGTAACCTGAATGATTATTTTTAAGGATTTTAGAAAAAAAAATTAATGAGTGGTCTATAGTTATTTAATTTAAAAATAAAAAATTTGAATTATTAAAAAAATATAAAACAAGAATCAAAGAAAGTTTGAATTGAAAAGGCAAAAAATGTATAACCCATTAAAGTTGGCTTACTGGTAGAATGTTTGAATAATTTGGATTTTTAGGTTTCAATTTTATTGTTCAATGGATGTTAGTTCAAGTAATACATGGTTAATTATTATTTTTTTTAAAATGTTTCAATTTTATACCTCAATGAATGTTAGTTCAATAATATATGATTAGTTTTTAAAATAATATCTCAATTTGATTAGCCAATAAATATTAGTTCAATGATATATGATTAATTTTTCTTAAAACAATATTTTCGTTCGATCTTTGTTTATAAAAAATATTAAAAAATAAACTCCACTACAATATAAGTACTTTTTATCCAAATAAAATCATTTTATGTAAAATAATATTTGTAGCATAGAATTAAAAATAATAATACTCAAACCTCTTATTTTTATTGTACACGAAAAGCACAAAAAAGTAATAATTAAACGTAATACTTAATAGTCAAATTCTTGGCATAAACGGATGATCATACTGTGAAAAGGGCAACATCCTGCATATCATATAAGTCTTTGAAAGTTATTTTGTGTCCTCATTCTTAATCTTCAAATATAGAGCAGCTACAGATATGTATAACGTTTTCGTCTTATTAGACATCACTTTTATTTAATTATTCATTTCTTCCATCAACTTTATACCGTTGCCTGCCTCGTGTAAGTTGGCAAAAAAAACAATGTCAAAGCCATTCGTCAAATGGATAATTTGAATATCATTTTGGAAATCTAAAAAAGAAAAGAAAAAGGAAATAAATAATATTTTATAAATAAAAATAATAATAATAAAAATTTTCCGCTACCTAAATTTGGAAACGCAATTGAAAGATTTATTGAACAGCAGAAAAAATAAAAAGAAAATCCTAAAAGGTGGATTTGCGGAACAGGTGGCAAAAGGAGAGAGTGGCTGTGACAATTGGAAGTACCCAACACAAAAATCAAGTTATAAACTTTTTTGTGAGAGAAGCATATTTTTGTGCGATCCCACAACGTGTCGCTTCTGTGCTTTAATTTATTTAATTTCGTTAAATAATAAAATTTACTTGCTTCTCTCTTCTTCTTTGTTCTCCCACCTTACCTTACACAAACTTACACACCCAATTTCTCTCCAGCGCAAGGAAAAATCAAAGACCAAGTATTTTTCTCCTTTCCCTCTCGCTTTTCATTATCTCCATTTAAAATTATCTCGTAGATAAAAATTTTGAAATTTTGTAATTATTATTTTTAAATTTCTGGTAAAGTGGTTTTCTCTTCAGTTCTGTGATTTTTTTATTTTTTTTTTGGGAAATTGGAAGGTGAAAATGGCGAGCTCAGTGGAGAAGGAGGTTGGTGCTGCAGGTGCAGGTACAGTTGCAGAGGAGGAAGCTGTGTCTTTGGAACTCCCTGCTCCACCCGGTTGGAAGAAGAAGGTTCCTCTTCTCATTCCTTCTTCTTTGTTGTCGTTGACTATTCTATTTTGGGGGAATTCCCATGTCTTGTTGTTCCAATTGCTTGGTTTCTCCAATTTTGATGTGGTTTCGTTTATTTTTCTGTGATGTGCGTTGCTTTGATGTCTGCTTGATGGTAATCCCACCTAGGGATTTCATTATCGATACTTCCTGAATTGTGACGCGTTGAACAATTATACTTCAAAATTCACATCAAAGTTTTGGGCTTTTTGTCTTCTGAATTCAGAAAATGATCTTGCTGCTGAGTGTTAAGTCGTCTGTTAGGGTTTTCTAGACGTGCCCTACATTTCCGTGCAAGGAAATGGATTTTGATGGATTCTTACTGTTTGTCATGTAATACTTCTGTTGAAAGGTTTATCACTTTAGTTTTCCGAAATTTTGCAAGTTTTAATTAGAGACTGTTCTGCTGCGTACAACTCTAGATCTGTTTGGAAGGGTTGCATTTATATTTGCTGTATGCCTGCGCTTAGGATGATTTTTATTTGTTTATTTCATGGCTACGAGAAATTATACTTCTTTATAACTAATACTTGTGACTGAAGAAGTTTTCTGCCCATGTAGCACTACAAATTTGTGAATGGAAAATTTTCACTAATACATTGTGGCTTCCTTTGTGGAAATTTCTTACTTTGGTTTTATGTTTTTTTATCATTTGGTAACATGGGTACCATGTTTTATCCTTCCTCTTCTAGGTGTTTGTATTATTGATCTTGTTTTGCATTTGGACATGGAAAGCCCACAATGTATGACTTTTTAGCATATTGGCAGCTCTAGGTGTTTTACTACATGATAATGATTTCTAGTGTTTTTGCCTTGTCAATTGTATTTTTGTGTTTGTTTGAGGGATAATCCTAATATGTGCAGATAGATGAACTTCTAGTATTGCTTTTGAAAATGACAAATCATGGGTCTATTTGAATCACTTGTGAGTAAAGACATCATTCTTCATTTTCCAAGATATTTTACACATATCCGTTCTTGGGTAATCATGATAGTTTTATTTTGTGGCAGAAATCAGATAATTGTCTTCTGTCATTTCTTGTTTGAGTCTAACATAAATTTTCATCCTCAGGATTTTCTCTTAATGTTTTTATGTTGTTCTGCTAGCCTATGATTGTGGACTTATTTTCTGGTTTTTCTTTTTCACAAAAAAATAAAAATTACAGGGCTTCAAATCATTCGATGAATAATTTTTGTTGACTCCAGTATTTTTTTTAATTCATTGCATGTTTCATTATACTCAAGTTATACGCTTTTGTGTTATATTGTAGATGAGGTTGGATTCCTGAATTAAGTAAAGTTATCATTCTACATTTGCCAAGATATCTTTTACAAGTAGCCATTCTTGGGGTAACAAGAATATCTTTTACAAACATATATTGAATAATTTCATGTTTGAGATCCAACACAATTTCTTGTTCAGTTGTTAGTTTTTTCCAGACCTTTCTGTATAGTTTTTAAGGTGTTCAGCTAACTCTGTCCCAGGCTTAAATTGTAACCTAATACTTATTTGAACTGGTGCTTAGCTGTGCTCTGGACATTTCAACACTTGTGGTAAGAAAAGGAGCCATTTAGCTTTATGTAAACAGTAAAGCTTCCGCAACATTGGCCAAGTTTGGTAAACTTCTCATGGGAGTAGAAAATATGAGGTAAATTGAAGCAAATTTCTCCCATAAGTAATAATCAACTTATGCACCTTAGTTTTTGGAGAAGTTGGATGAAAGAACTTCTAAAAAAGTTGAGGTGCACAAGTTGATTTTAATGTATGAAAGAAATTTGATTCATTTTACCTTTAAGTTTTATTGAGATGTTTATCCAAACCATGCCATTGTATTGGTTACAAATAAATCAGCTTAATCAGCACTTGTTTGAACTTTTATATCTCCTCACGACTTTGTGTGCTGCTTAATTGATTAGATAAATTTTCTGGTATATGATGAATAACCTCTCGTAAGAAGCTTCTGTCATGCCTGGCATTTGACATGAAACATTTTATGTCACCATTTCTGGTTAACTTTGAATGGGTATGAAGAAATCCCTGTTAAATATTATATGGTTTGTGATCATCTGAAAAAAAAAATCGTTTTATTTACATTCCTTTGTTCTTACATTCATTTATTACTTTCTTCTTGTGAGTGATTAACTGTTAACGTGGGACTTTCATACACAAAAATAAGAATTAAGGTGTTATCAACTTCATAATTATTTACTGGAAGAAAAACAATCTTGCTTTTTAATATGCAATAACAATCATAATATTATCACTGTCATTTGCATCCATTTATTATAATATTTTGTTAAATTTCTGAAAACTGACTTTGGATCTTTCATTTTACATCATGTTGTAAACTGGAGAAACCCACCATGTAACTGTCGTTATCACATTTCTTGAAGTAAATTACATTAATTTCCTGAGGTTTACAAACCTATGCAATCACCACATGAAAAATATTTTAGAAACACTTGTGACCCCTATGTAAATTTTCCTAAGGCGTGTCTATGAAGAGTTTGAGGCTTTGAGCTATCTAGCTCTACTCTCTTGTCCATTAAATCATCCTAGAGTAGGTGCCTGTATTACATATGATTTTATATAATAACTTATTGCATATCCCTAGGGTGATCAAACAAATATGAGGTGGGGATCTTTAGAGCCCAGGCTCCCTATAGACTCACCTTTTTTCCTAGAAAACATACCCCTTCTGAAAATTAAACTACAAGAGAGGTCTTTGGCCCTTCACTGCATGACATTGTCTATTTATTTTCTATTACTGCAGTTTTAGATTGGTAAATGGTTCATATACAGTCCATATGTGTGCAATTTTGTGTTTTTTGGTCACAGTAAGAGCATCAGGTACTTCTGTTCACATTTTCATCTCTTCCACACCATTCCATGGACTTTCCACCTTTCCCAGGTATAGCCTGAAAGGAAGAATTAAAGAGGGAAAGAAAAGCCTTCTGACTGAACAAGGTTAATTTGGTGCCATACTACTTTTTTCCTGAAGTTTAAAAGTAAAAGTGCTAGCTTTTAACTGCCTACGATGTTTAACTTGGCAGACATATGCTTAAAACTGTGAACTGCAACTTTTAATCAATTTTGAAAAATAGAGAGCAGGAAACATCATTTTTAATTAATTTTTCTTATGGGTTTAATTTGCTATTCAAATCATAAACGTGTTTTAACTTTAAGTCGCATGAGCATGAAAGACAATACTGTAATGCAATTGTGATATGAAAAAAGTAAAGAGAGCTTCAACTTTTCACATTAGGGATTACTTGCCTTAAACCAAAATCTTGTATGTATTAGTCATTATTTTGTTGAATGTTTCTCCATATAAGATCATTCATAAATCATGTTCCCTTGCAGTTCTTTCCAAAAAAGTCTGGAACCCCAAAGAAAAATGAGATTGTGTTCACTGCACCAACTGGAGAGGAGATCCATAACAGAAAGCAGCTGGACCAGTATTTGAAAGCACACCCTGGTGGCCCAGCAGTATCTGAATTTGACTGGGGCACTGGTGAGACCCCAAGAAGATCAGCAAGAATCAGTGAGAAGGCCAAGGTGGCTCCTCCACCAGAAAATGAGCCCCCAAAGAAACGTGGCAAAAAATCATCAGCTTCAAAAAAAGAACCTTCTCAGGAAGAAAAAGAGGAGACAGAAGTGCACATGCAAGAAGCTGATGAAACTAAGGATGATAAGGATTTAGAGCAGGAAAAGGATGTTGTGAAGGAGAGTCAAGATGAGAAGAGTTTAGAGCATGAAAAGAATGTTGTAAAGGAGGATCAAGATGAGAAGAGTTTAGAGCAGGAAAAGAATGTTGTGAAGGAGGATCAAGATGAGAAGAGTTTAGAGCAGGAAAAGAATGTTGTGAAGGAGAATCAAGATGAGAAGAGTTTAGAGCAGGAAAAGAATGTTGTGAAGGAGAATCAAAATGAGAAGAACACAGAGGATACGGGTATCAAAGAATCCGCTCATCCTGGAGAAAATACCCATATACCTAATGATGAGGAAAAATTCAAGACTGCTGATGGGGAGTTACCCGCCCCAAGAGAGAAACTTGATGACAAAGGAATTGAGGATTCTGAAGTGGTTCAGAATAAGGATGAAGAAAAAATTAAACAACCACTGGAGGAGACAAAGAAGGATGGTGGATCTGGGGAGTCAGAGAAATCAGAAACAGCCCCTGCTGCGGCTGAGGAGAAGGCTGAAGTGGAAGGAGAGAATAAAGAGGAACATAACAGAGGCACTGGGGAGTCTGAAGGAGAAACCAAGGAAAAAGAAGGAACAAAAGTGAACGATGAAGAACATTATAAGGTTCATGACATAAACAAGAAAGCTGAATCAGAGTTGACCGAGAATGGAAGTTGAATTGGTTAGGTCAGATCCCCCCAAATAAGGAATCTAATAAACTCATGGGTTCTCTCCTCTCATTCTGACCCCTTTAGATCCGTCCGAGGATGACTGTAGTTTTTGTTGTCATGTTATTTATCTGATTGTTTATTGAAAATATAGACAATTGTAGAGTAGCCCTATCATGTACCATCTATGTATCGGAGAGACATGTAGCTTCTAGTACCCGTCGTAACATTATGTTGTAAGATACTTGTACTGTGATGTGGACCTGTAAACATGTAAGGTCGTGACCCTAAATATTTCATTTCTCCTAAACTAATATCTCAGGTTTTATCAGGAACATGTGTTGTTTACTACTGCCATTTGTCAGGCCCGAAGATCGGAACAATCAAAGTTTCTTTCGAATTTTTATAAAGGCTCTGTGCATTTTAACTCCTTACACTGGAGGTATTTACTTATGTTTTCATTCTTCTGTTAAACAACTACAATAATAATCACTGTGAGCCCTGAATGAGTATTGCTCACGACCCTCTGCGGTTTGTATTTACTTATGTTTTCTTCTGTGGCCAAAGAAAGAGGCTTTCATTGACCAAAATCACAAGTTACTCACCCCACAACAACTTGAAAGTCCTTTCATTTGTGTTGCTTGTTGAACTAAAGAATACAGCTTGTTAAATTCTCGACGACATCAAAATTGCAATTTTGCGTGAGACTATTCACACCCTAGCTCAAACTTCCTGAGCAACGAATGATGAGTTTTTTGGTCTTTTTCTGGTGGTGATAGATAAAGCTGAGATGGGACTGTTCCAAGACACCAGTTAGGTGACCCACAGGGGAAAGTTAATGGAATTCTCTATATTTATGAACGAGTTTTTTTTTTTTTTTCCGGTCGGGGTGAGCAAGCTTTGAGATGAGATAAAATGTCTTGTAGCTTCCTTCCCCTTCCCTGAAAGCCCTTTAAGCTGAACAACCAACCTTGTCAAGGAGGTCCACTTCTTAAATGCACTGGCCGAAGACACAAAGGCAAGCTTGGAGGACTCAACAAAAAAAAGAAAAAAGAAAAGGAATAAGAGTTAGCACAAGGAATCTTCCAGCTGCCATTTTAGTATAGTAGTATACTGACCCTTAATTACGTTAGCAAATTACTTGCACAATTTTATGGGCCAAAAAACAAAACAATTAGATATTAAGGCTTCTGAAAAGTGTCTATCAACAAGGTTGCATATAGGCCATTTTTCTTTTCCGAGTGTGTTTTTCTGTCTTGTATGAAATTTGATTCTTAGTTACATGCAGCACACCTGATGAAACCAATGAAGCTAGTGAGGAATTGAATGTGTCCCACCTCAGTCTTTTCTTCAGGACTGGAACTTAGCTGTTAAAAGGTTACCCCCAGAAACTGTGAGATATCCTTAAGAAGCAGGAAAAGAAAGATTTAATTAAATAAATAAAAGAAAACTTTCTCCAAAAATCCACCACCAAAATTTTCAATCTTTTAAATGGAGATTGAAGAGTATGTTACAACGTTCGTTGTATCTCGTGCACAAAATGATGGATTTGAAATTTGTTCATCCCATAGGCTTTAATCTTTATTCTTTACCACTTGACATTGATAATGAAGGCACCAGTTTTCTCCCATTCTGAAATTTCAGAATCTAATGCAACTAACTTTATGAGAATTTAGATATCAAGGGGAAAAACTACAGCAAATTTAGTGAATGAGAAGGAAATAAGATGATTGATGTTATCGAGGTAGTTAATAACTGACCCATCTTGTCTAATTTTGTTATGAAAGATTTCATAACAAAAGTGTTTATAATGAATGAAATCATTTAAGAAACCAAACTTATCTTATTCAAAGCTATATTAGCTTTTTACAATCAATATCAGAGCCACTCCCAAAGACAGAACCAGCTCTCGGTAGATCATCGTTTTCAATTGCTTGACCAACTTCACTCAGTTTATACACCAGGTCCTGAAGATACCCTGCAAATATTTTTCAATTTTGAGTTGATAAGTCACATAGGAAATTGCCCAGGCTGAATTTGAGAATTTAGTGAAAAAAAAAGAAGGCAGCTTGAAGAATTTATCTTATTCTACCAAAAATACTAGTGTTTTTGGTTTCATGAAGGGAATTTTGAGCAAACAATCACATGAAAGGAATAGGAGTTCATCATGAAAAAGAAACACAAGCTTTATCTCTCATTCTTGAGATTACCGTGGTTGGGATGGGAAAATTGAACTCAGCTAGTGTGACCACTTCAAATCTTAATGCCTATTACTTTATTCCCTAAGCTGACTATATACAAGTTACAATCTTTAAAGAAGCATTGAGCAAATTGCTTTCTTTTGAAATGTATAGTTTTTGTGTTCATTTTCTGATGGTAAAAAATAACCTTTCACAATACAACCTACAAGGGACAGCATCAAATATCAGTAGCATAGAATTATTGCTCATTTGAGATCCTTAAGAAAAGGGCCGTTATAAATTATAATCGTACAGGAGACAACCCTTTGTATATTTCCAAATTTATTAATCCAATCCAATTAAAAATTTATTTGCATTACCGGGAAACAACCGATTCAAATTAATATTTGTGAATTCGTGAAAGAAACAGGTATTGAAATACAATATGAATTTAATTTTAACACCAAGTGGGGGTAAAAAGGTTTTAAACTAATGAAGTGTTGTCACATCATTTAACGAGTTTTGGCACCTCATGTAATTGTTAATATAGTTACACTCATTAAATGAGATATCAATAAAAAACTTAGATGTTACTGTTTTACACTAAACTTTATTAAAATTAAACTCAATACAATATTTGACATAACATACAATAGAATAAGAAGCCAAACTTTGCACTTTATGAAACATTTTTGTTCATTCGACATCCTCAAGAATTGGATTCAATTACTCTACTGTCAGCCTCTGCAGACTCTAAAGTTTATCAATGTAACTTAAAATTTATTTGCATTCCTGAGTGAACAAAGTAAATCAATTCAAGGAAATGAAGAAGAAAATGAATTTCATATTTGGGGAAACACTTAATTGGACAAACTAATAATGTACATTATTGATATTTTTTGGTAGAAAGATGTAAGAGTACATCCACATTCACCCTGTAATGTAGGGAAAAACAAAATATCATTTTTGCATGATCAGACCTGTTTTTTTGATGGATGAATTGATCACACCTTGTCTCTCAAGTCTCTTTCTTTCTGTCTCTCTTTACTTTTTCCAAGAGCTCCTCATCATCATCTGCCTCAAGTATAGCAGCATTAGCATTCTCATCAGCCTATGAAAGCACAAAGCTGGTGAGAAAACTGATGGATAGGCCTCTTCTGATCACACTGGGAGGATGTATTGCTGGCTGATTAACTGCTTTGCAAAGAGTTAATTGCCTTTTCACTCTGCATTTGATAGGATGGTAAACGAATGTTGGTGTTGCTAATGACAAAGAGGATGATGATGGTGATGAACATGGTAGACAGAAGGGGTTTACGGTTGAGAGAACCTTTGTTGCCATTCTTTTTTTTTTCTATTTTTTTTTCCCTCCCCCTCTTATTTTCCTGTATATTGGGCCTGAAAGTCCCTAAGGCATGACAATTTGGAACCTTTTGACTCTTTGAGGATAAGGTTGTTGGGTTCGATAACCTGATCCAGTCATTTTTTAGATCCTAAAGGGAATTGTGGTCATTAAAAAGTACCACTATCCATGGTGGCACAGTGTCTTCCAAGTTCCAATTGATTGAAAGGATGCAAATTGGCCATGGAAAATTGGCCTATTTGTATCCTTGTCCCACCTAACAAAGATTTTCTCCCATCAATTATTAATCTATTACCTTAGCCACGTGTGATCATTCACATATATACCCACCAAACCATTGTAAAAATGATTTAACTTAAAAGCTTAATTAAAATCAATCATAACCAATGAACCACACAAGAACTCACCCTTGGGACAGGTCTGGAAAAGGCCTTTATCTATGCTTGTCATTCTCAAACATCTATAGAAGTTAGTAACTTCCAGGTGAGATGCTGAATCATGGTATTTGGGTTTTTATAATTTTATTTGTATGAACCTTCAAGCCCTTAAGATAAAGCATTACATCACCCGCACACACACAAAAGTGAGCTTGGCTAATTGTTACCACTTTTTGAAATCAACAATGGGAAGACGTAAAAAGCAGATTCTCTTACGTGGGCTTACAACAGTCGTGGAGCCTAAAGCTACTTTTTTTTAACAATTTTGCGTTATTAAACCAAACACTGGACTCACAAGCCAGCTCTAAAGGAACCCATTGTTGATGAGATGATCATACTACCTTTTCACAGTCCTTTGACACTGTCCTTGCTGATTAAGTGTTTAGGAAAGGAAAGGTGAAGCATAACAGTGTAGCACACCGTTAAAGCTCTTTCTCTGGTTCTTTTTAGAACTTAGCTTTTATATTCATTATTGAGTGCATTCCAGTGTTTTAAAGTGCTTCCACCTTCTTAATTAGTCTCAATTTTTCCTCTTAATCTTTTCTATTGGTCGTGCGTAATTATAGTATACTTGTATCTACTTTAGCTTAGTGGTCTACAATGGTTTTTTGTAGCTTTAATCTAAATTGCTAATTTCCTATTGTTAAACTAAATGTAGTTGATCAATTCTTTTTCCAATAAATTGTACAGATACAATGACATACTGAATAGAAATTTAAGACTTCAAACTTTTTAAGTCTTAATTTTCCCAAAAAGCAAAAATACCAATAAAACAAACTTAGAGAACAAAGTATTGGTTAAGTAATTGTTAAGAAAAATTTCTCCAAATTCTTCTGTAGCGTCAGATTTGTGGAAGTAAGAAGAAAATAGAATGCAGAATATTTGCACACACAAATTGATAACGGAGTTCGGCCAATACTGCCTACGTCTCCGGACTGCTGCAGATAATTTGATAGCAGAAAATTGTACACTGTGTTTACAAAAACACTCACAACCTCACACTACCCACAACCCAATTACACCCAAGAATCCTAAATTTTTCTCTCTTAGAAAAATCTCTCTTTCACAATGGTGTGATACATAACTTCCTATGACTATATATAGCAACTTCTCACATGCTATCACTAATTAAGTCAAGCCTTGCATTTATTACGCAATGACTTATAACCACTTCTCACATGCTATCACTAATTAAGTCAAGCCTTGCATTTATTACGCAATGACTTATAACCACTTCTCACATGCTATCACTAATTAAGTCAAGCCTTGCATTTATTACGCAATGACTTATAACCACTTCTCACATGCTATCACTAATTTTGTCAAGATCTTTGACTTTTCAAATCAACAATCTCCCACTTGAAGACTGATTTCAATCTGTCTTCACACTTTGATCACTACAGCAGTCTTTTTTGGTCTGTTATTCTAGCAGGCCGACTGAAGTTGAACACAACTTCAGTTTGTCAATGGTCACCACCTTTGTTAGCATGTCTGCTGGGTTCTTGCTTCCTGTAATCTTTTTCAATGTCAGCACCTCATCCTCAAGCAGAGATCTGATGAAGTGATAACGTATATCAATGTGCTTAGTTCTAGAGTGAAATGCTGAATTCTTTGCCAGATGTATTGCACTCTGACTATCACTGTGTAAAACACTCTTCTCTTGGATGAATCCCATCTCTGTTAACAATCCTTGAAGCCATATCAACTCTTTACTAGCCTCTGTTACTGCTACATACTCAGCCTCTGTAGTGGATAATGTAACGATCTTCTGTATCCGTGACATCCAACTGACAGCTGTAGTGCCAACAGTAAAAATATAACCGGTGGTACTTCTTCGGTGATCAACTTCACCTCCGAAGTCTGCATCTACATAGCCTTGTACTTTTAATTCTCCTTTGCCAAAGTACAGACACCTTTTTATGGTGCCTCGTAGATACCTTAAAATCCATTTGACTGCTTTCCAATGAGCTTTTCCTGGATTTGCCATAAACCTGCTTAAAACTCCCACTGCATGGCCAATGTCTGGTCGAGTACAGACCATTGCATACATCAAACTTCCTATGGCTGAAGCATATGGAATCTTAGCCATAAAGTCTTTTTCTTCCTCCGTCTGAGGGGACTGATCCTTAGATAAGCGAAAATGACTAGCCAAAGGTGTGCTAACTGGTTTGGCCTTGTCCATATTGAATCTTTGCAAGATACGGTTGATGTACTCTGCCTGAGATAACTGCAAAATTCCTCTTTTCTTATCTCTCGTGATTTGCATTCCAAGAATCTTCTTTGCTATACCCAAGTCCTTCATGTCAAATTCTTTTGACAACTGCATCTTGAGATTTTTAATCTCGTTCATATCTGAACCTGCTACTAACATATCATCGACATAAAGTAGCAATATGATATAACAGGACTTATATCTCTTGAAGAAACAACAGTGGTCAGCATTGCACTTCTGGAAGTCCTCCTTGTGCATGAAGCTTTCAAACTTTCTATACCACTGTCTTGGAGCTTGTTTCAGGCCGTACAAGCTCTTCTTTAATCTGCACACCATATTATCCTTTCCTTTTTCTGAGAATCCTTCAGGTTGGTGCATGTAAATCTCTTCCTCTAAATCTCCATGAAGAAACGCCGTCTTCACGTCCAATTGCTCAAGATAGAGCTCTTCACTGGCAACAATACTTAAGACAGACCTGATAGTATTGAGCTTCACAACTGGAGCAAAGATTTCAGTGTAATCAACTCCTTCCTTTTGCTGAAATCCTTTGACAACTAGTCGGGCTTTGTATCTCTTTGAGCCATCATAGTCCTCCTTCACCCGATACACCCATTTGTTGTGAAGTGCCTTCTTTCCCATGGGTAATTCAGCTAATTCCCATGTCTGATTGGAGATCAAAGAATTCATCTCTTCTATCATAGCAAGTTTCCACTTGTTTGCATCTGTGGTCTGACATGCTTCTATGTAATCTTCAGGCTCTCCTCCATCAGTCAACAACATGTAGTTCATGTATCTCCTGTTGGGCACATGAGGTCGAGAAGACCTTCTCAACACGGGAGTTGGAGTAGGAGGCTCTGATGTGTCAAACTGTTGTTCACTGCTTTCTTTAGTTGAATTCTCTGACCGAGGATTCGCAACTATGGGACTTTCTGGGATATCTTCAACTTCTACATATGTTGGCTTAATCTGCTCTGAATTGTTGGCGCTTGTGTTAAGCTTGTCTTTATACATCACTCTTTCATTGAAGATTACATCTCTGCTGCGGATCATCTTTCTGTTTTCATCATCCCAAAGACGATAGTCAAATTCATCTTCACCATAACCGATGAAAGTGTACTTCTTCGATTTGGGATCGAGTTTATTTCTACCTTGATCACTGATGTGCACATATGCTACACAGCCGAAAACTCTAAGATGTGAGAGTTTTATCTCTTTTCCGCTCCATACCTCTTTTGGTATTTTGTGCCCCAATGGTACCGATGGACTTCGGTTGATCAAGTAAGCTGCTGTGTTGACTGCTTCTGCCCAGAACTGCTTCGGTAAGCCTGACTGCACACGCAAGCTTCTGGCTCTTTCAGTCAACGTTCGATTCATACGCTCAGCTACACCATTGTGTTGAGGCGTACGAGGCACGGTCCTCTCCATTCTGATCCCGTGCTCATAGCAGAATTTCTTGAATTTGGTGTCTTCATATTCACCACCATTGTCGGTTCTGAGCTTTTTAATCTTCAACCCTGTTTCATTTTCTACCATAGCTTTCCATATCTTGAAAGCCTCAAATACATCGGACTTATGTTTCAGAAAGTATACCCATACCTTCCTAGAGTGATCATCAATAAAAGTCACGAAGTAATGTTTCCCACCAAGTGATGGGACGGTAGTTGGACCCCAAACATCTGAGTGAACTAGCTCAAGTTTCTCCTTCTTTGGGGGTCTTCCAGCTTTCTGAAAGCTGACTCGTTTCTGCTTTCCAAGTATACAGTCTTCACACATGTCAATTTCTACTGACTGAAGACTTGGTAGCTTGCCGTTTGAGTGCATGATTTTCATCCCTTTCTCACTCATATGGCCTAGCCTCTGGTGCCATAGATTGGAATTTTCATTTGCTGCAACTGCAATCAAATGACATGCTCCTGCTGTTTTGTAAAGAGTGCCACTCTTTTTACCCCGAGCAATTGTCATCGCACCCTTTGAAATCTTCCAATCGTCTCCATGGAAGACAGTTGTGTAGCCATCACTGCTCAACTGGCTTATTGATATTAAGTTCTTTGTCAGGTCGGGAATATGTCTGACATTTTTCAATTCCCATACAGACCCGTTCAACTTAACCTTCACTACACCTTTGCCAACTATCTCACATGATTGGTTGTTACCAAGGTAAACTTTACCAAGGTTTCCGGGAACATAGTTCTCGAAGAATTCCCTTTGTGAAGTGGCATGAAAAGATACTCCAGAATCTAACACCCAAGACTCCTCCTTGCTTTCTAAAGAACATATCAATGCATCATCTCCTTCAGGGGTGGAAGTAACATTTGCCTCGTCCTTGGTCTCCTGATGCTTTCGTGCACTCTTGCACTGATTTTTGTAGTGCCCAGACTTCCCGCAATTCCAACACTCGATATTCTTCTTAGATTGAAAGTGACGATTTTTGGATTTGGACCTCCTGTCCTTTGATTTGCCACGTCCATTTCCTTTAGTTGAGCTTCTTCCTCTTGACTCTGTTTGCAATATCGAAGATGATGAAGATTCACCCGACTCCTTCCGTCGGATCTCTTCGTTGAGAACTAGATCACGAACATCATCACATTTCAATTTTTGGCTTCCCGTTGAGCCACTCACAGCCGTGACAATGGCATTCCAACTTTCTGGTAAGGAAGACAAAATTATTAATGCTCGTACCTCATCATCAAATTCGATTCCAACAGAACTCAACTGGGTTGTGATTAAGCTGAGTTCATTGAGATGTTGTGCTACTGATGCACCTTCTGTCATCCGAGAGTTAAACAACCGCCTCATCAAGTGAACTTTATTTGCGGCTGACGGCTTTTCATACATTCTGGAAAGAGCCGCCATAAGATCTGCTGTGGTCTTTTCTTTTGCAATGTTAAAAGCAACATTACGTGACAACGTCAGACGGATGACTCCAAGGGCTTGCCTGTCAAGAAGAACCCAATCCTCGTCCTTCATTTCAGTTGGCTTTGTACCTGTGAGAGGTTGATACATATTTTTCTGGTACAGATAATCTTCGATCTGCATTTTCCAGAAACCAAAGTCCGCACCATCGAACTTTTCAATTTTCACCTTTCCTTCATCTACAGCCATCACTCCCACTCAAATCTGACTTCTTCTTTGGATCGTTTCGTTTCTAACAATTTTTAAAAAATTGTAGAATTTCAAACCCGCTCTGATACCAGTTGTTAAGAAAAATTTCTCCAAATTCTTCTGTAGCGTCAGATTTGTGGAAGTAAGAAGAAAATAGAATGCAGAATATTTGCACACACAAATTGATAACGGAGTTCGGCCAATACTGCCTACGTCTCCGGACTGCTGCAGATAATTTGATAGCAGAAAATTGTACACTGTGTTTACAAAAACACTCACAACCTCACACTACCCACAACCCAATTACACCCAAGAATCCTAAATTTTTCTCTCTTAGAAAAATCTCTCTTTCACAATGGTGTGATACATAACTTCCTATGACTATATATAGCAACTTCTCACATGCTATCACTAATTAAGTCAAGCCTTGCATTTATTACGCAATGACTTATAACCACTTCTCACATGCTATCACTAATTAAGTCAAGCCTTGCATTTATTACGCAATGACTTATAACCACTTCTCACATGCTATCACTAATTAAGTCAAGCCTTGCATTTATTACGCAATGACTTATAACCACTTCTCACATGCTATCACTAATTTTGTCAAGATCTTTGACTTTTCAAATCAACAGTAGTACTAGTACTCTTGCAGGCTGCTTCTATTTTAAGTTATCACCAATTTGCTTTCTCATCTAGTGTGTAGGTCTATTTTCAAGTAAAGGCAGAGAGGAAAAGGACCACTTTCACTGAATTCTATTTGCAATACTCTTATCTCGCCTTTTGACTCAAGGAAAGAAAGAAGTCATTATTATACACATGTAATTAACATGTATTACTCACACAGTGACACAAAAAAAAAATGTAGTATATTAATATCTTACCATCACACATTCACACTGGTAGCTTTCATATCTTATGATGTCATAATTGAAAAGCAACTTAGAAAATATGCCACAGTGCTTTTAGCTACTGACTATATGCTGGTTTCTTATGGTCCTAACGCGTATCAGCTTATGAGTTATCTATTAAGACAAGCTAGCAGACAATTTCCACCCCTTTTACATGCCAACTCAAGTCAACCGCGTACACATGGCTATGTGCTTTTCTCTGAAGTTGGCTTGCTAGCTAAGTTCTTGAGAATTTTGTAATGTTCAGAACAGTGAAATCGATTCATCTAATACTTCTGAGAATTGATTAGATAAGAAATTTAATTAACCATATATTTAATAAAAAAAATGTACATGAGAAATAAATTTTATGAGCTTAGCAAGAAGTTATTTTTAATTTTTTACTTAAGAGGTTTATATGATAAGATAAACCTAAATAAATAATATGAAAATTCTTTCCAATACTTCCTAAAAAGGTATTTGGAATTAAATTATGGATATTTCAGCATGGGGTTAAATATAATAAAGTGTCAACCTATTCTAAATAGATTAGGGATGAATAAAAGAGCATCATGCCATTAATAAGAAAAATACATAGTTTGTTATAGATTAAACAACAAATACTTCTTAGATTTTTCACAAGATTTTAGTGGCCTTTTTATATGATATTTTATAATTTTTATTAAAATTTACTAATTTTTAGTTGTCTTTAATAAAAATAAATATTGACAATGGAAATAAATTTAATGATGTTAAATAAGAACAAAATTGAGAAAATATAATATATTTTAAAAAATAATAATTAATTTTAACTATTTTTATTGGTCTAATATAATTTAGTTAAATATATCCTATAAAAGTAAAGAAAGTATTGATTTAAAAGTTTTAAATTAATAAAAACTAACTAAAACAAGACAGAACCTTAAATTTTAACTTTCTTTACTTTCTTTCTTCTTGGACATTTCTCTCTTAACCCTTTCTCTTTGACTTTCATTGAAGATATTTGATTAAATAATATATTAAATTAGTCTATAAAATTATAAGTACCGGTTAATTTATTTTTTAAAATTATAAAAAATTGTTTTAATATATTCCTAAAATTTTTAAACGACAACTATTTTTGTCCTAGAAAGAGTTAAGTTTGAAGAATTAAGTTTTGAAGGAAAAGATAAAAAAATTATTATTAAATTAAAAGAGTTATACAATATTTATAAAAGTAAATAGATTACTACATTAAATATTTACCAATCTACCGATTTATTTCTTTTAGTTAACTTTGACTTTTGTAACCCGTTATAAAAAATTAGAATAATAGTTATTTTCTGATAAAATCAAGATCCCTAAAATATAATAGATAGTTAGCTACCCATCATTTCACTACCCATTTAAACTAATTTGTACCTCACGTATTAAGAATATGTATTGTACACAACCAAGAATTATAACTGCTAATGGGAATATTCATTTTGTGCAGCTTCAGGATACCAAATTATTACTGCTATTATTCCATAACTGTCATTAACTGAGTTTTCAGCCAAATCCCCTTTATTTCAACTAATGTTTAGTCCATTACCTTTTTCTATTTTCTTGGTTATTTTTTTATGCAAGCCAATCCCTTTAACCTTCTTTCCTTTTTAAATTACCTTCATTGTCTATTTAGTTATATTTATGACTTTTCTTCTCAACTAATACCAAAACCGACTATCAGCTGCCTAATTGAATTTGAGGAACTCAAATTTTGATTGGTCCTTTTTTTTTTTTTTAATAACGACTAGTTTAATATATTAGCCATACTTAGGTTGTTCTTTCGTTCTTTTACTTTCAAAAAGATGGATATATATTACGTTACCCATTTCATAAATTTTTCTTTCAGGACTTTACCTTGTCATTATTTTGTTATCATAAAAAATGAATTATCTTGTTAATTTCATTTTATTTTATAGGAAATTCATAGACATGATACCGTTAATAATTAGTTTTCAATTGGTTTCAATAACATAGAATTTAGTTCTTAAGTTTATTTTAGTACTGCTACTTTTGTGAACGTGTGCTTCCTTGCTTACACTAAAATAGACGAGGAAATCGAATGTAATTGCTATCCGCTAGTTTCCGCATAAAAGCACTTTAATACGTTTGGTGGAGTGGTACGCAGTGTTTGGTTAGATGAAAGTGACGGAGAAAATTTTATTTCTTTTTTTTTCTTTGTTGTTATTTATCTTATAAAGAAAGATAAAATTAATTTTGATGAGATTCATATAATTTTCTTTTTTGGATAGTCATAAAAATGGGAGGAGGATATTTTTTTTAATTTATTTATTTTAAATTATTAAATATTTTTTTAAAAATTATATTAATAAAAAATCAAATTTTTAGATTAAGTTTTAATTTTAAAAATTTATATAAATCTAAATTTATATTATTAATAATTTTTTTTTACTTTCTTTCTATCCATTCAATCAAAAGAAAAAAAATCTTTTTTTTTCATTATCTTTTATTTTTATAAATTTAAATAATTTATTTTTTATCTTATTTTCATTCCAATTTTTATCTTATTATTTTTTATTTCTATTTCTTTCGATCTATTTTTAAATTATTTAAACAAAACATTAATGTTGACTAAAATAGGAAAAAAAATATCAATAAAAATTATTCATGTTCTAAATGATAACAGTGGCCTGTGTAACATAAAAAATATTTTATTCACTGTTGAATATTTTAGTGTAATATCCCCTAGAAATATAAATTATCTTATAAATTTTATGTAATAATTAAAATTAATGTAAAAAGAATAAACATAAAAAATTAATTAGTTAGTTTTTATAGTTTTAGAAGATTTTTAGTTAAATTTTTACAATTTTAAAATTTTCAATTAATTTGTAAATATAAATGACGTAACATCTTTAATTTTATAACCTATTTTTATCTTTTATTTATTTTTATTATTTTATATTTTTATAATTTTTTAAAAATATTATTTTTATTGGATAAATATCCGACACAGAATTAAGTAATTTTATCCAACATTTTTATATATTTTTTTTCATTTTTGAAATATAAAGAAAACTATAAACTTGATTATCTATCATATCATATATAATTTCATGATCGGTCAAGAAAATTAGTGCAGCAAGTTGTAATTCACATACAACAAAAAAATTTCGAATTGCAGCATCACTTTTGGTGATTATTCCAAAATATTGGTAGAAGTTTTCGGGTTCATCAATTTTTACATAAAGGTTAGATTATGTTTGATACACACAACCATTTCTTTGATATTCAACCAAATTAAAATATAAAATTAGAAATTATCAAGAGAGAAATTCAACTTGTAAAAAAAATAAGGATTAGAGAAGATAATTACAAGATTGTTAGTGTTGATAGTTTTGAAGGATTATCATAGATTACAAGATTTCCATCAAGTTTCTCAATTATATCATGAATACAAATTTTAATTACAAGATATCCAACCTCTTTATTTTGATATATTATATTTTATTATGTAAAAATATTAAATCATTACTATCAATGAATATGATGCTAAATTTAAAATAATTAAAAAAGCTAAAACTGTTAAAAAATTTAATTAAAAATATAACAAAATTATAAAAACTAATCGATTAATTTAACCGTTAATAAACTAGTGCACTTTTAACAATTTTACCAAACTGATGTAAGTTTTGATTTTCTTTTATTTTTTTCATACATAAAATTTATGTGTCGGTGGTAAACCTCTGGCTAAAATATTTGTGGTGGGTAGAAATCATATTTTAAACTGCCAAAAAGTTTTACCTAAGAAAAAAAGTCATTATTTGTAAGTGTTACACGAGTTTGAATAAAATAAACTAGTTTGGCACTTTTGTAAAATCGTCCCCGACGAAAGCAATATGAACTAGAAAGTGATTAGTCTCATCATGTTGCAACAAGAGACGAATTGAGGAGAAGAGAACGAGAATTGATCTTATTCAATTTTTATTTTATTTTATTAATTTAATATTTTTACGTTAATATATTTATTGTTTAGTTTCTAATATAATATATATATATATATATATATATATATATATATATATATATATATATCTTTTATTAAGGGTTTGATGTTCTCTCACTGATCTCTTTTAAAATAAGTTGACACTTTATTATATTTAAACTTTTACGTTGAAATCCGAAATAAAATTTTCTTTCGTCTGACTATGGAACTCACGAAGCCCATGGGACAAAGTTATGGGTTTACTTTTGTTAGGCAAAGTAAAATGTATTAAACGTTTTGGTATATGTAACTAAAAAGTTTTAAGATACTTCTTTTTTCGCTTTTTTTTTTTAAAATAAATAATTATTTTAGTTTATGTAAAATATTACATATTATTTGTATTAAGTTTTAAAAAAATTAAAACCATCATTATCATTTTTAGAAGATAAAAAATAGTTATGTTAATTTACAAAAATAAAAAATGTCATTTTAATTAGAGATTATAATAAAATCTAAATCTATAGATATTTGTTCAATTTTTTATTAAAATTAAAAAAAAAACTGCATCCTATCATATTTGATTTATAAATATAAGGTTAAATTTTAAAAAATATATATAAATGCCTTAAATTTATTATAATAATTATAATATTATTTAAATAAAATTATTAAATTATAATAGTTTAGTTAAAAATTATTTTTATTATTAAATTTTCATTTTTTAAAATTCTTAATATTTATTTTATACATTATTTAAATTAAATATATTTAATATATTATTTATTTATATATATACTTTTTTTAAAAATATAAATTTTTTACAAATTTATCCAAATTCAATACAACTGAAGATAAAATTTTAAAGTTTTATCTCTAATTTTTATTTCCTTTAAATTTGCACTCATACTGATATTTAAAAAATATAACTCATCTTGATCTACATGATTATCATGTTTAATTTTAATAGTTTCATAAAATTTAAAATTATCAATTATTTTAATTTTAAAAAAATAATTTGTATCTTTTATAAATTAATATAATTAAATTTTAATTTTAAATATTAAAATAATTATTTTATTTTTTATCTTTTGGATAAAGATATTTATTACAAGTTGAGATTTGAATTTATTTCTTAATAAAAATTTTTATTTTTTAATTATATATATATATATATATTTATTTTGATATAAATTATTAGATTTATTTTATTTTAAAAATTTTTATTTTAAAATTATTAATTATTAAATAAATAATATAAATAAATAAATAATACTGTTTATATATAAAAAAATTATTACTATTTTTTTCGATAACTAAATTACGTTTTTTTGTGCAACAATAAACTGTTGTCTTATAACGCATTAAAAGGAGGAAATTTTAATTATGAATATAATTATTAAAATAGTAGGAAAGAAGTACTTTTATCTAAGGTTTTATTTGAAACATGATTTTTAAAAGAGAAAAAAATAATATATATATATATATATATATATGATATTCTCTTTTTATATTTAAAATTTTGTAAAAAAATAATGTTAAAAAATTTTAAAATTATTTCTTCAAGTAACAATTTTTAAAATATCCAAATAAAAAATAAAGATTTATCTTTTTTTTTCTCTAGTAAACTTCTCTCTTCTTCTCTCTCAATTCTTTATTTTTCTTTTAAAATTTAAAATAAATCCTATAGGTATATTAGGTAACAATTATGTCTTAATTGTTCAATAATTATCAAACTCATCCAAATGTACATCGAACTGATCAATGCATTCGAAAATTAATAAATTAAATAAATTGGATATATATTTTTATTAAATGGTTATTGATGATCCAAATTTCACAGTAAGGAGAGTACATTTACCTTAAACCGTGAATGTGTGCGTCTGTATGTGATTGCTTGGTGGGAGTTCGGACGTCTTATTCTGGAAACATAATAATGTTACACAAATTGCTCTAATTTATATATTTACGCAACGTTTTTTTTTTCTTAGCCATAAAACTTAATCATCATTTTGTTTTTCGTCCTTTTCTTTCCTTTATCAATGTCTGACAGAATCTTTTTATGGGAATAATCATTCTTCTTAAAACAATTTAAAAAAAAAAACTTTGAATAATTATAGGATTTACCAAACCTGGATGAAGCTGAAGTATCGCGTATGACCACACTACATTTCCTTTTTAAAGATTGGTGAGGGATCAGATTCATTCAAATTGTTGGTCACGTGATTTATTCTGTGTTAAATTGTGGTCACATGTTGTCTCTGACAGATAGAGAAGTGAGTTTATTCCAGACTCAGGAGTGACTCGGACTCGGACTCGGATACAGACACACTAGCCGACGCCGTAACGCGTATGTATTAGTACTTCAAAAATTTCCATCAGTGAAGGTATCACCGTATCACAGATTATAGTCCATGTATACCTAACTTCCACCCGCTTTCTTCCGGTGCATAACACGCGCCTTTTCAAATATCTGTTCCCACTGCTTATTTTTTAAATAATATTCACCTTTTAAGTAGAAAAGAAAGTGAAAGGGTTGAGAATAGAAAAATATTAAATATTAAAAATTAATAAATAAAAAAATTAATATTGTATATATACAATATATAAAATATTATTTTAAAAATAATATTCACCTTTTATGTGAAGAAATATTATTAATCATCTAAATATTATTAACTTATGTTTCCCGTTTAATTTGCAGACTCTATGTTTGACAGGGATGTTTGTAAAATTTGAAGATTCTATATGTTTGATAGGGATGTTTGTAAAATGAATTTTATTTTGATTCAAAATTTTGATGAGATTATTCATTTTAATCAAATAAAAATTTATTAATATATAAGATAAGGTTAGATTAATCATATTTATAAATATGATATATTAATTTTAATATTATGTGTAATTAATTTATTCATTTTAAAATTTAAAATTAAATTAAATTATATGTAATATTATATATTTTTGAATAAATAATATTATATAAAATAATTTATTAAGTAAATATTTTAGGATTAATATAAAATAATATTAAAATATAAAATTTTTATGTCGGTCAATACAATTTGAAATATATTGTTTAATTTTTAAAATTTAAATTCATCAGATTTTTTTAAAAAAAGTTGGAACAAATTAGTAAGATAAGAGATATTATGAACTATCATAACGTCCAGCGGTGGAAATGTATTTCAAATCACTTGTTACTCACATTTCAATCGCAAGAGAAAAGTCGTGTATGGGACCTGTAAACATTATTATTTTTTTTCGTATTTTTTATGCAATTCAAATAAGAAAAAATTAGATAAATTAAAAAAAATTATATAATATTTTAAATATAATTTTTATTATGCATTAAAAACAATAAAAAATTTTAAAATTATACTTTTTCTCTTATTTTTATGCTATATTTTATTATTTATCAAATTATGGTTTTGTTCAAATAATTTTCTGAAGTCTATTAAAATTTTGAGTGTAAAGGAGATACTTTTTTTATATTCTGATCTACTAACGTACTTTATCTTTTTAGATTTTTTCTTATAACAAGTTAAGAAGTTTTTTTTTTTAATGAAGTCAAGCAGTTAATACTTTGTAGGCGATTATTTTGAGTTTTTTAATCATCATTCAAAATATAAATTCAATAGTATTTTCTTTTTGTATTAGATACTTAATTGATTCAAGTCCTATATGATATTTTTTAAAAGTTTCTAAAAAAAGAAATAATAATGTTTGAGTCCATTTTCGATCTGATTAAAAAAATACAACATTTCATAAAATAATTTTTTAAACCTTTTTTAAGAATGTTCTAAAATTAACCAAATATAATATTGAATACGTAAATCAACTCACGAAAGTTAATTTAACTTAATTAAAAATCTTGAGTTCCATCTTTAAATATACAGCCGCATTAAAAAAATTTAAAAATTATTAATAATTCCACAGTTTTATACATGTCAGTTCCAAAAGTATAGTATTGTAAATTACTCAACAAACCCTTAAAAAAATGTCTTGTAAATATACTAACAGAAAAACGGGCACAGCCGTAACTTTTTTTTTTATATATCTATTTTTTAAAAATATTTTATTGATTATAAATAAAAATGTATAATTATATAATTTTTATTATTTATAAGAATTAATGTTTATGTAAAAAATGAGTTCGAAGAGTTATATAATTTTTTTAGTTGTTTATAAAAGTGAGTAAATTATGTATAAAAGTGAATATAAACGATTTGATAAAAAAAAGTTATGAATATAAATATAATAACATTCTTTATTGATATTATAGATAATGCTTATGATCCCACTGCACACACGTGTGTAAGTTTGACAACAATAGAGTTTGGGAAAGTTATTTCTTAAAAAAAAATTCCTAATTTATAGTTGAAAATTTAAACCTAAATTTAACTGAAGTAAATTTTTATTGTCAAATAAGATTTAATAAATGTTCCCAAGTTTGAATCATATTTAGTGACTAAACATGTGGTGAAAAATTACCTAAAAACTGATAAAAATATATATTTTTTACAAGATCACTAGCAGTTTTATTTAATGTATAAAAAATAAAAAATCTTTTTTTAATGAAACAAAGTTAATTCAAAAACAAATGATGTACAATGAAGGGTGGCGGAGACTTTACTATAACACCTCTGAAGAAGTTACCCTTAAATTAATTATGTGAATTATGATAATTTAAATATATTAGTTCATCTAAATAAAATAAAATAAATTATAATGTTAAAAGTACATAACAACTACGAGTTAAATAGTTACAACCAACTAAAATAAACAAAACATCAAACTAAAAATTTAACATTAAATAAACCATAAATATATTTACAAAAATATGAACGTCAGAAAATTAACATCAAGACTAATAAGAAACAAATCAAAGGTGAAATTCAATGATATTAATTTAGACAAATTAACGGCCGACGATAAAAAAAAATTATAAATCAAGATACTTGAAGTATACCTTGAGCAAAGACTAAAAAAACACCAATTTCATAGTAGTTAATCAAAATTAAGTTCACTTTAAAATATAATTAAGACTAATAATTCTGATACAATTTTCTTATAAATTTTTTATATTACAAATTAATTAGATATTAGTAATAATAAATAATCGAGTGATAATAAAAATTGTATTAATACTATAGAAGCAACACTTTATTTACCGAAAAGGACTACTTTTTTTATACCAATAAAATGATTTCCGAATCAAATTGCAGAACAGTGTTACAGAAATATATTCCAATAATGTGGCAGCGTTTTTGTCCCTCGTCGTTTCAGTTGTTATCAAAAGATATTTTGTTCTTTTCTCTTTTTGCAAAAACGATGCTTTTTCAATGTTTTGTTGTCAACGTGTCCAAATTATGCGAAGGGAGCTATTCTCAGATACAAAAGTAGTACATCATAGAAATTAGAAAGTGACTTAAAAGAAGTATATGAGAACACTTTTTTGCTAATATTTTTCTAGCACATAAATACTGAATAAAGATCAAGAATGTACAAGGTAAAAATTATAAAAGGTAGGATTATTCTTTTTCCTTTATGAACATTTTACATTTCAGTTTTATTTTATATTTAAATTTAAATTTAATTTTCAAATTTTACTTGTAATTCTTTTTGCCACTTCAATTTTTTAACATTTAACTAAATTTTATTGTGTGATATTTGTGTAACCAAAATACACCCATATATAATTAAGTGCATTCAAAATTTTATAATGTATATGTATTTTGACACGGTCTTGCAGACATATAGAAAAGATAGATTATCTCTCAAGTGATAAGATTATAATTATATTAGCCGAATATAATTACTTGAGCTAAAACATAAAGGATATATTTTTTATCTCACACGATTGCATTAACGAAGGATCTTTATTTTTGAGAATGAGGTTCTAAGCTATTCCAAAAATATATTTAGTTGCGTAGTGCAGCTAAAAAGTAAACGAAATTGTTTGAAAGTAAAATAAAATAATAAAGTAAAAAATAAATAAATTTCTAAAGGTCAATTTTGATTGATGTGCAAGTCATCGTTAGAATGTTTTGTAGTTGTTATTTATATAAGTAATGGTATATCATAAATCTATCAACTACGTTCTAAATCTACTTAACCCACGATGTTTATGGGTTTGGTTAATAATAATAATAATAATATAAAATTTGTTTAAAATAACTAATTTTTAATTGATTATATCATTTTTTATCATGATTTTAAAATATTCTCATTTAATTATATTTTTATAATTTTAAAATAATTTTATCTTTTAAATTTTTTTATTATATTTCATTTTTATAGTACAAATTATAACGTTAAAGGTAGAAATAATGAATTAATTTTTATTAAGATCACAATCTTTGCAAGATATAAAAACCATTTTTTCAACATTTCTTTGTCAATTTAAATTGTTTTGTGTCGTGTTTATTCTCAAAAATTAAATATTCAAGATTAAAATAGCAACTATATGGATTCATATTAGCCACCATTCTTCCATAACTATTTGTAGGCTAGTTTTCATATCGTACCCTTCTTTCTTGAACTGATGGTTAGTTGAATACTTTGGTTATCGACTACTACTTATTCAAATCCTTAACTTCATCACTCTTTCGGCTGCTTTCTTATTAATTTGGCCTCTTAAGTTTGTTTTCTTCTCAATTTATCCTTTATTGGCTATTTAATTATTTTTTACTTTTTCACCTCAACTAACACTTGAATTGGTTATTAATTATTTCAAAAAATATCAACACACATATTCACGGTAATTTACCCTTCAACATCTCATGATCAACGGATAAAATTTGAAGAAAAGGAAATTACATTCAAATACAACTGAATGTTTGGTATGTAACTTAATCACTATCTTAATTATTTAGTTTGGTTCACTTGATTTTAGACTACTTCCATTTTAATAATAATAATATAAAAAAATTATTAAAAAATAAATTTTATTTTAATAATTTTTATATTTAAAAAATAATAATTTTTTACTATCAACCAAAGATATTTTTATAACATTAAAAAATAAATTATTCTTTAAATTTTTTATTTTTTTCTATCTCTTTTCAAAACAACATTTTTTTTATATTTATTATTTCTTATTCTTTGTTTTATTAGGAAAAAAAGAAAGAAAAAAAAGCAAAAAAAAAATATATAAAAATTTTGCATCATTTGTTTGTTTATGAAAATACAAATAAAAATGGATGATCTAATTTTCATAGGTTCCACAAGATTTTATTTTTTTAAAATTGGTGGAAAAAATACGAGAAGGAGCTTTCATTTTTTTATTATTATTTAAAATTATTATATATTTTAAAATTATAAAAAATAATAATATTATATTAATATAAAATATAATAAAATTTTTAAAATTAAATTTTACTATTAATATATTTTTTCTCTCTTTTTTTTCATCTATCTAAACAAAGAAGTCATTCTTTTCCCTTTTATTTTAATTTATTCAAATAATTTATTTCTCTTTTTTTATTTTTACTCTTTTTTTTTTCACATAATTTAAACAAAGCATTAAAATTTATTTTCAGATAAATTTTTAAAAATGTGTTTGTTTTATTAAAAGTTAAGTGAAACTAATTTTAAATTTAAATATTTTTAAAATACACAAATCAATTATTTTGGACCATTTATTCTTTCTGAAACCTATAATTTAAATTAAAAAGTACAACAATTGATTTTTTATATACTCACATCCATTAACGGCATTTTGACCACGCAAATGTCATATAATAGTGTCTCACAAGGGTTAAAAGGAGGTGATAAAAAAAATAACAACTACAAAATAATAATAAAGGATGAAATAAAATTTACGGTAAATGTAAAAAACATAAATAATTTTACCGACATAAAATTATTTTAAAGTAAGTGTGATATACTTTAAAAATAAGATTTATTTACAATGATTAGTTAAAAATTAATAATTAAAATGTTAACAAATTTATAATTTATCATCCTTATCTATGAACTTAAGTATGTTTATGTAATAATTATGAAGCTTTCTTACAACTCTCAATGCTCTTGAGAGTGTCGGGGGTCAAGTCAAGTTTTGATCTTTACACAATTTTGCTTTTTTACCTCTTTTTAAAGAGAGGTGTATATACGAAATATATTTTGGCCTTTAAGTGAATAAAAAAATTATAGATGTAAAAAGATTACATATGTTTTAACATGTTTTAATCGAATTTAAGAATAAACGCCATCCAATTATAAAAATGTGGTCTATTGAAAGATATAGATATGTCCTTTATTAAATTTATTTTAATAACTATAATAACATATGAGTAATAATATTTAATTTTTATTTAAAAAAATAATTTTATATTATATATTTTAATATTATTTAAATTATAATATATTTATTTTAAATTATATGCATAAATAAATAGAATATAAAAAATTAAAAAAACTACTTTATAAATTTTTATAAATTTAATAGGATTAAATTTTTCTTTTTTTAAAAATTAACATACATCATAAACATTATTATTTTATTTAATTTATCCAATTTTTATGATCCACCTTTTATGATTTATTTAGATAAAAAATAAATAAAAAAGTAAACAAAATTTGTTAGAATAGATAAAAATAAAAATATTATTTTTTATTTAGATAAATAAAAGAAAAAATAAAAATATATAAATAATATAAATTAAAAAAATAAAATATAACTTTAAAAACTTATTTTTTTATTATGGTTTTTTATTAACATAATATTATTTTTAATTTTTAATATTTTTAAAATATATAATAATTTCATAAAAAGATAATTAATTTTTTAATTTTTATGTGTAAATAAATAAATAAAAATTATATTGTTTTTTTTTAGGCATGATAATGGAGTGAGTTGGAGAAACTCCAATCTCCCTTTTTAGGCAGATTTGGAAAAATGCTCCTTATTCTTGGTTTTAAAAAATTAATTCTGACTCCTTTCTTTGTTTGAAGAAACTTGCTCCGCATCTATTCTTATTTTTTTTATATTTATATTTTAATAAATTTATAATTTATTAAGTTATTATATATTTTAAAAATTTACATATTTTGTTATTTTTATAATTTTTTATAATATTTATATAATTTAATATATCAAAATAGGTTTAAAAAAAGGATATGGTAAATATCAATATCTTAATACCCACTTCGTTTTTTAAAATTATATTTTATCGATAATTAACTTAAGTTTTTTTTATTAAAATCAGATTGGATAAAGTAGGTTGGGGTGGGTATAATTTTTTTATTATTTATATTTTTTTAATTCAAACAAATCATTAAAATTTTATATTCATCTAAAAGATACAAACAATTTTTAAAATTATCATAAATAAAAAAATAATTATATATATTTAAACGTATATGTTGTACGATATAACGTTCATTAATTTTTATCCGTACTATTTTTAGATCTTCACATAAATCTATCTTATCATTTTAGAACATTGATGATAATAATAAAATTCGTTCGTAGTCTATCGCATTATCATAATTATTTAAGAGTAATATTTTTTAATAATAATAATTAAAAGTTGATTTTTACTATAAATAATACAAAATTTTTTAAAAATTATTATCCAATTTAAATTTATAATAATTGATTAATTTTATAATTGAAAGAAGATATTAATTTTTTTTATAAATAACAATTTACAATCATTGTATTCTCACCTACTCTAAGAATACAAGTCACTAGACTTATCTCAACAAGTTTCGAAGTTTAAAATTAAAATAGTTTTATATAAAAATTTTGAATAGATTTAAAATTTGTTATTTTTTATATTATAAAAAATATTTGAATAAATTAATTAAGTGTGATGAGGGAGTTTAGAATAGGCTAATGTAAAATGTAAATAGTTGTTGAGTAAGTGATGGAAGGGGGGGCGCGTGTAAGTGAGAAGGGGGATTGAAAGGAAACATAAAAAGCAAAACCTTATTGCAGCACAAAACAAACAAAAACGCTGGATGACGAAGAAGTGCATTGACCAATGAAGGCAAATTTAGTAGAAGCAGCATTCTTCTACTGACTCAATTATAAAAACCCCGCAAATCTCTCTAAATTCCTTCCCTTTTCCCTTCTCTTCCTTCTTCAACTTTCAATCCTTCCCTTCCCCGATCTGCTTCCCCTTTCCACATACACAGACTGCAAGTAATGGAATCGCTCAAGCTCTAGTTCAAAGCTGCAAAACGAAAAGTGCTTCTTCGTCTTATGGCATGCCCGAGGAAGAACAAATACTGCGTTTCAATTTCTCATTTTGACCTCCCCGCCAACCCTCTTTCACTGCTTTCTCTCCCACCACATGACGATTTTTCTCTTCTTCTGCCCTCTCCTTATACTCTTATTCTCTCCAATTGGTACTCTCTTTCTCTTCTTTTTTTTAACTGCTTTCAAACCTTTCATTAATTCACTTACTTTACGGGCTTCGCTTTTCCTCAGTTTCTATCTGTATTTATGATTTTGTATATCATGGCTCGCTGTTTCTGCCTTTGTGCGATTGAGATTAAGTTCTGTTGATATTGCTTCTATTTTTATTTTTATTTTTGTTTCTTTCTTTGTATCCTTCTAATAACATCAACTTTTCTTTCTTTCTTGTCCCCCCTTCTAGGGAGAGGTTTTAAAATTTTTATTTTTTTAAATATACAAATTGCTTTCCTTTTAAGTTATCATTATGATTACATTGATCGGTGTCTTCCTTTGGATATATAATGATTATTCGTATTCTGTCAATTCGTAGTTGTGATTATGGATGGTTTTTAATATTGGGGTTTGTAAAGGTTTTTTTTTTTTGTCCTCTCTCGTGCATCTGCTTGGTATCAATTTTGTTCATCTGACTGTGAATGACCAAATAGTGTTGGGGCTATATAGGTTGGTAGCATGTAGTATTTTTTGTAGGCTACATCATGTTAATGGAGCTCTACTCTCCCCTGTTTGGTTTGCAGCTTCCGTGCAAGCGTTCACAGGAACCTATGGTATAAATTATGGGAGGATTGCAAATAACATCCCCTCACCTGATGAAGTTGTTTCTCTTCTCAGAGCAGCAAAAATAAGGAACGTTAGAATCTACGACGCCGATCAAAGTGTTCTCAAGGCATTCGGTGGAACTGGGCTTGAAATTGTTGTTGGACTTCCCAATGGACAGCTGCAAGACATGAGTTCAAATGCAGACCATGCTTTGAGCTGGGTAAAAGACAACGTGCAGTCATTTCTTCCCGACACCCGCATTCGTGGAATTGCTGTCGGCAATGAAGTTTTGGGTGGGGAAGATTATTCTCTGTGGGGAGTTCTTCTAGGTGCTGTAAAAAATATTTATAATGCTACCAAGAAACTTCATCTGGATGAACTAATTCAGATTTCTACCGCAAACTCGTTTGCAGTTTTTGCCAGTTCCTATCCTCCATCCTCTTGTAAATTTAATGATAATGTTAATCAGTATATGAAGCCACTGCTTGAGTTCTTCCAACAGATTGGCTCTCCCTTCTGTTTGAATGCTTACCCTTTCCTAGCTTATGCGAGTGATCCTGATCATATTGATATAAATTATGCACTTTTTCAACCAACAAAGGGAATTTATGATCCAAAGTATAAGCTTCATTATGATAACATGCTTGATGCTCAGATTGATGCAGCTTATGCTGCTTTGGAGAATGCTGGATTTTACAAAATGGAAGTCATAGTTACTGAGACTGGGTGGGCCTCAAACGGAGATCAAAGTGAAGCTGGAGCAAATGCAAGCAACGCAAGGACATATAATTATAACTTGCGTAAAAGGCTTGCGAAAAGGAAGGGAACCCCGCATAGGCCTAAAAATGTTGTGAAGGCGTACATTTTTGCAATGTTCAACGAGAACTTGAAGCCTGGACATGGCTCTGAGAAAAACTATGGACTGTTCAAGGCTGATGGGAGCATATCATATGACATCGGATTTCATGGACTTAATGCTGGAGATTCATCTCTTTTGTCTCTTAAGGTACCATAAAATCCATTTGATACTGTATAGTTTGTTTAAGCTCATTTAGAAGTTTTCACACACCAAACAAAAAGTATAGACATTGTCAACTTTTACACCACTTACAAGAGACTAACTTATTCAAAACTGATGTATCCTAGTTCCTACATAATAGGATCATATGGGTTTGGAAGTTTGAGATTCTCAACAGTGCATTTATAGAAGGCTAAAATAAAGTTAGTAATGATAAAAGAAACAGAAAATATTGAGAAATTGACCCACAAGTTGGCATTAACAAAAGATTACTTTCCATGTCAAGAATTTGAAATATTGTACTACATTTATACTTTGCATTTTTCTTTCATATTGCCTTTATGATGTTGGAAGAAGGATGTGAATTGTGGAATTAATTTATGGCATTTGTTTTAATGTGATGACTTTGTAGGTTGCGCTAAATGTATTGCTGTGACTTCTGTCCTAATCACACATTGCCATATGTTAGACAACCATGCAAGTTTCCCACGTATTTCTCACTTATTAAAACATTAAAAATATTAATATAGCTCTTTTCATAATTCTATGGCTAGTGGGGAACATAGAAGAGCTATGAAAAAATGTTTTCTTTTATTTTTTGAAATCGATTTGGTTTGACACATAGATAGCTTATGCATCTACGTTCAAGATGTGTTCATCTATCTTGAATTACTCATAAGTAAAGAAAATAGAATTGGAAAATGTTTTTTTCTACTTTTCCACCTTTCTAGCTATAGACTAGCTGCTTAATCAGAACCCATGTTCCATGGTCTTGAGATTTATAAATATTCAAGCTATTTTATGTTCTCATGTGAAACAATCTAAGATATATCAAGTCAATCTTAAGTCTTAACATCATGACGGTTGCTGATTGTTGGTTGTCTAACCATAGGTTGAATCTCTGTCTTTTTCAAAATGCTTTTTGATGGTTTGGAAGCTGCCCTGTTCTCTCTAAGAATAGCCTAACTACCAATCATTAGTAGATACAATTCTAAACCTGTTAATCTCCTTCCTTTTAATTCTATTTTCTGTAATCTTTCATCTCAAAAAAGCTGTCAATCTAAATTAATGAGGCAGCATGAAAACCAATGGTTTTGGGTGCTATGTCAACACTGGTTTAAAGCCTAGACCTTAAGAAATTAGGAACTTCGTAACTTAGAAATGCATTCTCCTTTCTAGATTGTCTCACAGTTTGTGAAGTTCAGTATATTAATCGGTATATACTAAGGTTTAGTTTGGATAAATTTCTCAGCAAGCACTTGTAAGAAAAGAATCAGAGGTAAAATGAATCTAACTTCTCATGTAAGTTAAAATCAAGTTATGTATCTCAGTTTTGAAAGTTATATGAGAGATCTTTTATACAAGTTAAGGTGCATAAGTTAATTTTAATTTATGAAAAAAGTTTGAATTATTTTATCTTTTTATTTTCTTCTCCTATAAGTACTTGCTAAAGGCCAATATCCATACTGAGCTTAACACTTAAATTTAATTGCTGAAAAAGGAGTTTGAAATAAGCTTATGTATTCTGATTATGCAATCTGTTTACAATCTCCCATGTTGGTGTTCATTGGTTAATATTTGATTTCACTTGGCAGAATATCAACACTGAAGGTTTGTCCCGGTCCTATGCCATGGTAATCTCTCTATCTTGTTTGATACTGCTGATTTTCTGGAGTTAGTGATCTGATGATATCAACCTCCATGACAAACCAGTTCCTGGCAATGAAGGGGTTTGGCTTTGCTCCATTTTCATCTCTTCCTGTAGATCAAAATTATACCATTGATTGACATATTTCATAAAGCAATATCTAGAAATTATGATGCTTTTTGCCCCATATGCGTAATTCACCTCATAAAGCATTTTCCCATCTTCGACGAGATCTAGAATTTTTCAGTTTTATCTAAGACATTCTAAATTTTGGACACCGAAGCTTCAATTTTATCACATACACTCTGATTTTATGATTTTTTTTTGTTAATCAAAACACTTAAAAACACTTAAAAACATATAAGCAAATTGGTCCCCAAAAAAAGCAACTGACATAAAAAATCAGGTCAGATGGAGTTATTATTATTATTATTTTGTAACTTATTTATTCGTTTAATGGGTAAAAAGTTTCATTGAGGGACTTAAAAATGCCCAAATAAGCTAAAGATTACAAATTATGGAGATAGCAAAGCTTAGCTAAATCATGAGCTGTTATTATTATTATTATTATTATTATTCGGAATAACATTCCAATAAAGCTGATTTTGGGAGAAATTAACAAGGAGGGGAGGGGCGGTGGTGGCATGTGATAAGAATGACAGTCACCTCTGCCCAACACCGCTATATCCTTTTCTTTTGTTTTCTTTTCTTGGTAAAAAATGCCGCCACATCTCTGAAGCATATATTTCTATCTGCCCTAAGCGGTGACAGCCCATGAGATAAGGCCCAATAAGCTGCTTGTGAGTTCATCATTATATAATTATTTAAAATTATGTATTATTGTTTAAAATCTGAACCATTTAAGTAAAATATAATGGTCAATATTTATTATTCTTATTTTTAAAAATAATTAAGTGTTTTCATATGAGTATTTAGATATATATAGAGAGAGAGAAAGAGAGAGAAGTGCACAAATCTTCCTTTAAAGAGATATGTGGGTCGAAAATTTTCATTCGTTGCTTTGCATGGATAAGAAATGAGTGACCACGAAATTATATTCATTTTTTTAACATAATAATTAAAATAATTATTACTTGTTAGTGTAACTAATCGCTTCTGCAAGTGATTATTTGTTTAAGAAATTATGTACTCAATTTTTTTGTTTCTTCTATTTGGAAAAAGGCATTCTATCTTTCTATTCCTATGGAGTATCTTTCATAATTATCATTAATTTCTGCTAGCTATAGTATAATCGCTGAAATTGAACCAGGACTGTCTGAAGAGATAGAATAATATTTATCTCAATTATGGATTTAGATTCACTCCAATTTACTTGCCTAACAGGAGAGAGTCTCGAAGGGTCAATCATCTAATTTTCGATTTGTACGAAAACATTACCAATATTTGCTTCGCGTTTCCATGAGCATAGAAACATGTGCCAGTACAACTACGTATGCAGCTTTAAGTTTGGTTTAGCATGATTTTAACATGATGGGGAAAAAATCATAATTAAGGTGGTTTAGTGGATCATGTTTCAAGATGTAGTCTCTTAAAGAAGGCATAAATTATACCCCTAAAAAAAAATCTCGTGTACGTTGACACAAGAAGATTTATGGGACCGCTTTGGGAAAGAAGGGATCTTTAAAATCTATGCTTGCCTTCCATTCTTTTCCTCCATAAAATCTATGCATTGTCACATAAATTCGGTGATTTTTCCTCCACAATCTGTTTTACAAAATAGTTTGTCACAATCAGTTCTATTACATTAGTAGCTTTCGGAGAACTACTTGTAGAACACTCTTTAATTGCAAATTTAATTTTATATTTGTATCTAGTTTTATAATTTTGCTTCGCGTTCAACCATTTATTTTAGTCTGTTTTAATTAGAATGGCAATAGTACTGATGCACTACCCACATACCAAGAATCATTGTAAAGGTAGCAAGCTAAATATGATTAGGGTCAAAAAATGATTGCGGCTACAAAGTAATGAATAAAATATACAACTATTTTTTTTATTTATAATTTTGATTCCTTACATCACCAGAAAAATGAGATTAGAAGTTGTTTACCTCTGTAAATATAACTTATTTTTATCTAATAAAATTCAAACTAGTAATATAAACATCTTAATTCTGTACTAATAATATGATGGATCATACTAGTAGACAACTATATTAGTATATAGATGCATATATTATTAGTATATTATATTGTTAACATAATGCTTTGTATGGTTAGTACAGACTCAATGTTTATATTAATAATGTGATTTTTGTTAGATAAAAGCTACATAACTTGACACAAATATAATGCTTGACACTTTATTTGTAGCATGGCATTTTATTATCGTGCATATTTTTTCTGTCATAAATAACTATTTGTTCATTGTGGTTTATTTTATTAATAACCGCATAAAGCTTTTTAATCCTTAGACAGGAAGAGTACGAAAAAAAGGTTAGAATAGGAAAAAGATTAACTTGAAAGTAGTCTTTTGTAACTGGTTTTATCTCAAAATTAGTTTATACGTATAAGAAGCATTTTTAAAAGTTTAGGTACGACTTGTAAGATAGAGGTACCAACATTTTCGGTTGGAACAGAACCCGTCCCTTTGAGCGATAATGCCCGATTATCTGCCATTGACACAACTTTGGTAGTTTAGAGTTATGTGTCAATGTCAAATATTTCACGTTTCTCTCTCATATATTACAATAATAATCTCATAAGCCCTCTAAGTGTTTGTTGTACAAAAAGCCAGAGGATACACTCTAATCAAATAAATATCAAAATAATTTGGTTTATTCATTTCACCGGTCAAATTTTAGTTTTTTATACTATAAACATTATTTACTGAAAATGATCCTATTTAAATCAGATAAGATCATATAAACTGTATTTTTTTAATAAAACTGAGTATCTAGAACTGAAATTTACTTATTAATTTTTTTCCTTTTTTTCATTTGATTTTAAAGTATTTGAAGGTTTATAATTAGTTAGTTATCTCTCTCTCTCTCTAGAAATGTGTAAAAAGATTAAGGTGCCAAAAAACGTAGTGTTAAAGGAAAGATGATGATAGAAAGGAAAGGGGGAGTGATTGATATTAAATGTAGAAGGAGACACGAGTTGCCCTGAAATCTTTGCTACCGTATGTTGAAGTTCACTCAGAAAAGGACATCCCAAGGATAAATTTAACAATTGCATTTCAACACAAACACACACACACTCTTCGCTTCCTTCTCTAATCTCAGACACCTCAAACAGAAGAGGGGCAACCTGAGATATCACACATCCAACAAAACTAATGGCTCAAATAATCAAAGTGGCAACCCTCTTTCTTCTTGTGGCAGAAACATTAATAATGCCATTTCCACAGAGCACAGAAGCTGCAGAGCATGTAGTGAATTGGATTATTCCTCCAAACACTTCCTTCTATCCCTCCTTCGCTGCTAATCAGACATTCACACTTAAGGACATTCTTGGTAAATATATATTTATATTATATAGGTTTTTCTAATAGTGCACAAGAGCATGTATATTGAAAACGTGGAATTTTATAATTTTTAATAAAATCTTCCTATTTATTCATTTCTTCTCTTTACACAAAACCTTAGTATAATATTATTATTCTTTTTTCTCCCTCTGATTGTTGTGATGGAGCACATAATAAGTACTTGTTTGGTTGGTTCATGTGGTTGACCTCTCTCTATATATTTTCAGTGTTCGAATTCAAAACAGGAGCTCACAACGTGGTCACACTTTCAAAGAAAAACTTGGAAGGTTGCAATGTGAATGAGAAAATTGAATCATACGAGACAGGGCCAGCAAGAATCACTCTGAATCGCAGCGGCGAGTTCTATTTCGCCTGCGCCGTTGGAACTCACTGCAGTCTCGGTCAGAAGCTGAGCATTAATGTTACTGCATCCCTTGCACCAGCACAAGCTCCTCCCCCATCCCCAGGTGCACCCATCTCCATTGCTGTCACTATCCATATTCTTCTTATTGCCATAGCCATAAATCTCTTGTTTTAGGGTTAATAAATATTAATTATTTTGCTGTTACTCTAATTTGTGTGGTCCATTTTGGTATAAATCAAATTATGTCCTTCCGTTTTTTATTTTTTTACAGATCACTGTATTAGAGGGTATTATTATGCTCTTTTGTTACTCCTTGTTCATAGTGTTCATCAGGCTCTCTTGCATATTGTTTAATTAATTAAATTATTATTGTTTTTTTGGTTCCAGCTGCACTTGATTTGTATTTTTGTTGTAATATGACAATTGTGGATGAATAGACAAAGATTGAATTGTTCTGGACCAATCATTCTGTAGCCTATCTCTTTTCATTGTTTCCTGTTATCCACAAATAATTGAACCAAATTAAGGTGCGTTTTAGCAATTCTACGGACAAAAAATATCAATGTACATCCCAGTTAGGGGGTATTTATTTAAAAAAAATTAAAAATAATAAAAAAGTAAGATGTGATAAAAAAAATAAAAAAATAATATAATAAGTGGTGCTCATCTATGAAATGTATAAAACAGAATATCTCATGTTCTAATCATCATTTGTTGCATCCAGACTCTGTATCACCATAGCCCCTATGAATCATGGATGCCCATGTTTACGAGCAAATTTTCTTATAAATTTTAAACTATTAAGTAAATAAAATGTAATTGAATGATTATTATATCATATATGTTTACTACGTCTCTTTATATAAAGTACTTTTGACATTAAAGAGTGGATAATACAAATATTTATCTACTTTGTGGTTAAATTTAACTTTACACTAAATAATGAAGGTGACAAAAACAAAAACTCTGGATTAATAGTTACCAAGGTTACGATATCATGTACAATTCAATTATAATTTCTTTTTACTTGGTTTAGCATGTGTACGATAGCGGGTGTTATTGTAACGTTGGTTTTCGATTTTTCTAATTTATATTCAATGAAATCAATAAAAAATAAGTACTTGTTAAAAATTATAATATTTACTATTATTAATACATTAAATCCTGTAATTTTTATTCAAAAATTATTATATATGTTTTTATTATATGCTATATTAAAAAATTGTTTCATATTTTAATATAATATTTTTAATTTACATATTTAAAATTAATCTTATAGGTTGATATTAAAAAATATTTCAAAATTGACTTATTATCAATGAGAGGATTAGGGTACTTATTGCCACATTTTGCTCACAAATGGTATGTTGATCGTTCATTGGCTCTTCATTTTTGCTTTAGTTCATCAACCATATAATTAAAGCAAAAATAATTGCGAAAGGGATAATCTACAGAATTTTTTCTGGTATACTTCATAAATCTAGAAGCTTTACCTGTTATATAAACGTTTTTTGTGGGACCCAAATTTTATCGAACCACAAACTTTTTCTTGAAGTCTTATACAATTTAAAAGTAATAATGTTATATAATTTGATCTATATGAGTTTTTAACGGTTTTAGGGACTTCATGTTAAGGATTAAGGATTAAAGTGAATACATGAACAAAATTTATGATTTAATTTATTTAAAGTTAAATATTTAATTTGTTTAATAAATAAATAAATTTAGTTTATTAAATTTTTTTAGATAAATAAAATAAATTTAGGTTTATAAAAAAATTATTTAATTTATTTAAAAATATATTTATTTTTATATATTATATATTATATTTATATATTTATTTTAGTATATTATATTTATATAATATTAATATATTTACATAATTTATTAAAAATTAAAATTTTAAATTTTAAATAAAGATGATTTTTTATTGTTTACGTTTATCTTTATCTTTATGTGGTTTAACCTTTAATTTTTTCTAATAATACATCGTATGTAATATATCATTTAGTGTAATATTTAAAATAAATAATTGTAAATTTTTTAATATTAGTTGATTTAGTTTTTATAAAAAAAATATTAATAAAAATTAGATTGATAAGTTTTATAATTTAAAAAATATTAAATTATATTTTTATAAAAAATTTTAAGCTTATGAATCTTATAAATAATTTATATATATATATATATATATTAAGTCTATTTAATAATTTTTTTTATTTTATAAATTTTAAGCTTGTAAATTTTTTAATTAATTATTTATAAAAAAATTTAAAAAAAATTATACAAATTTATAATAAATAACAGTTTAACTTGATAAAAAAATAAATATTTTTTTATTTATTAATTTCATCAATAATATTTTAATATTAGTAATCATTAATTTTCTAAATATCAATTTTTAATGATGATGTTAATAAAACTGAAAAATCATTTACGACAACAATCACTAAAAGAAATCTATTAGTAATAAACATAAATTTGTTAGGTGTTATAATAGTATTTATTAGCATAGAGTTAATTTGTTTAACAATTATTAATATAGATTTTAAAAATTTATATTAATAAATAATATATTGTAGTATGTATTATTATTTTATGTTAACAAAATTATTTGTTAATATAAAATATTTTAATGCTACTATAAATTTATAATATTTATATTAATAATTTTTATTAAAAAATTATACTAATAAATGATAATACAACATTATAGTGTTATTAAATAATAATTCTTTTATAATGAATACTAGTTATCAATCACAATTTGAGCTTGCTAGAGTATTAGTCATACACTCATTTAAGTACACATTCTTTATTAATGATCGAAGTTTACGAAAAATTACGAAATTATAAGAAAGATTTATAAATATGTTTAAAAAATCTGTTAGAAACTATATTTTTAGCATTTTTTAAAGACATGTGTCATGAAAATTAAATAAAAACATACAATTAAATGAGAATAAAAATATATAATAATAATAAATAAATAAAAAGGATTAAGAGTGTTTGATTCTCCTTATATAGAATGCACAAATCCTTAGAAAAAAAAAATAACAGATAAAATGTGTAATATGATTGAAAATAAATGTATAAATGCATGTTTAGTGAGAGGTTAATTTTAAAAACAATTATTTATTTTAAAATTCTCTTAAAATAAATTATTTTTAAAAATAAATTAAACCAAACACATACTAAATGTAAAAATTAAATAAATAAAAAGATTAGGTCAAATAAAAAATGGGTTCAGGCCGGTTTTTAATTACATAAGACTCAGTCGATCTACCGGTCCAATCTACTAGGAAGAGTAAACAAGCAAGGGTTGTGACTTGGCTCGAGTTTGAACACATCAATATTGTTCTGTAATGAGGGGGAAAATAAGGCAAATTACATTAATACTTATTGAGTGTCGACCATGATTAGCTTAAGAGTTAAATTAAGCAATAATTATTTTATTAACTCATCTGTGCCAGCTTATATCGTTGAAATTAGTTGGTGTGAATACAATCTACGTAATCATGAATTCCTGGCAGGCCGTTTGAAGCTAGCTCATGTCAACTAATTAACCATAAAAATTTGGCCATAAACTGCAACGATGGAGTTTTAAAATAAAAGGAATGAAGGTGATATTGCCCATAATTTTAAAACCAGGAGCTTAATTTTATTTTATTTTATTTTTGCATAATTTTGAGTGTATTCAACTTGGGGCTGGGGGTATCAAATCGCCGACGTATTGACAGATTATTAATATTAATATATTAGAAAAAATAAAATTTATTTGAAAAACAATTATTATACAAACTATACTAGCGAGAGAATGAGTTCTTTTCCTTCTTGAATTGCTTTCTTTTTGATACATGGCGTTTTGAGTTAACCTATGGTCTACATCATATAATCTTTAGAAAGTGTTTTATGGCATAGTTAAATTGGCAAATGGCCAACATGCTTCTGGCAATTTGAATTAATTAATAGTGGCGTTGAAGGAGTAAAGAACTTAGTAAACTCTTTTAAGCCAGCAGATAAAACTCCTCGACCGATCTATCTGTACACAAACTATATACTATTATGAAGGAGTAAAAGTACTATTTCACATCTGCAATTTAACCAATGCTTGTTGATACAAAAGGGAGTTAATTACTCTCACATACATATAGGTATTTTTTTCAACCAATTGTTTTAGTATTTAGTTTCAAAATTATTTATAAGGAAAGGGGATTACTGGACTAGTTCCATTCATTGACTTCCTCTGCAGGTACTGTTATTTATGATCCAACAATTTTTATTCTTTTACATATATAAAATGTTGAGTCAAACCGTAACCAAGTGAGATGACAGCACAACTATGCAAGGTTTCTTCTATCTCATCTATTAAGTGGGACAGCTTGCCTTCTATATATTCAATAATCAACACAGAAAAAGAATACACTTCCAAACTCTTTCTCTTCTCAGACAAATTGGAGCATAGAAAGAGCCATCAAACAGGAGCCACCTGCTAAACAAGACCAATACATATACACAATGACTCGGTTAAGAAATGTGGCAATTCTTATGGTAGTGATTGCGGCTGCAGTGTTGTTACACAGCACCCAAGCTGCAGAATACAAGGTGGGAGGTGACACAGGTTGGACCAGTTTTCCTCCTGGTGGCGAATCCTTCTATTCCAAATGGGCCGCAAATTTTACTTTCAAAGTAAACGACACTCTAGGTGAATCTCTTCCTGCGTCTTTGCATTAAAATAAATAAATGAAAACCCAAAATTTCAATTCTGTTTCATAATTCTCTTTTCACGTTGCTTTGCTTTTTAGTTATTAGTTTGTTTAGGTTCAATTAACTCTCTCTAGTTTTAAAACTAGAGAGATTAAAATCACATATCAGAAGGAGTAAAAATAAAGATAAGGTATATGTTTATTTGTATGTTGAAGTTGATGTTTATGCTGGCACTTTGCTTTTGCAGTGTTCAACTTTGAATCTGGAAGTCACAGTGTGGCGGAACTTACAAAGGATAACTATGACAAGTGTGAAGTGAATAAGAATATTAAAGTCCATAATACAGGACCAGCTAGAATCAGCCTCACTAGTGCAGGGGAATTCTACTTTTCATGCACCTTCTCAGGCCATTGCAGCAGTGGTCAAAAGCTAAGCATTAAAGTGAGTGGCACTTCTTCTCCTGCGGCAGTGCCAGTGCCAGTGCCAGCACCAGCACCAACACCAAGAAAAGCTCCTGTTAAAGGTCCTTCAGCTTCTTCTCCTCCTCCTTCTGGAACTGGATCAGTTCCAAGTTCACCTTCGAATGAAGGAGCACCATCCTCCTTAACTGAACCAGGTGCTATAGCTCCTCCACCACACGGCTCAGCCACATCTCCAGCTGCTACCTTCTCTCTACTACTCATTACAGTAGCCATCAACTTTTTGTCTCAATTTTAGGACACTTATTGTTATGATATATACTCATTTCTTTCAATCTCAATGTTGGCTTTCCAAATTTTTGGTTTCTCATTTGTAGTTTACTTCAAAAAATTTGTTTCATTTTATTTTACTGCTCCGGTGACGGACTTGATTCAGATGACTATGGATGAATAAACAGCTATCATATTGTGGCTTATCCCAATTCAGTTTCTTTTGTATATAAATTATTATTCCACCAATGTTTTTACTTAGAAAATTTCAAATCCAAGTTGCAATTTATGAATTGGGTTGAAGGTATAAAATGGAACATATGAACTTGTCAAGTTCATGTATGTGTACCCAGTATACGCCCCGAGATCTGTCAACCACGCATAAAATAAAAATAAAATATGCATCCCGATATTTTGACTTTGAGCTTGTTACAACTTATAAACAGCAAATTAGGGTATACACACAGAACGACAGCACACAAAAGATTTGATGTAATTTGGTATGCTAGTGTGCCATGTAAAATTCTGTACATATGTGAAGTTTTTTCGGTGTCAATGGCAATAATTAAAAAAAATTGCAACGTGTATTTTTTTTTTACCAGCTTAACAAAGAAGTGTGTGATAAAATATAAAAAATCTGTAAATATTTTTTAGTTCTTATTCTTGATCTTTTGAAATCTTTGTTTTTGGTTTCTAAACTTTTAGTTAAATATTTGTTTATTTATTTAATATATGTTATGCTAAACTTTATTATATATACCAATTTATTATTTATATATATATATTAAAAAATTAAGTATGCAACTAAATGGTATGAGACATCAAAATAATTTTTTATGTGATCTAATAATAAAAATTATAATTTAAACTTTTGTGCCAAACTTTTTAAATATATATAATATGTTGGTATACACGATATTATTTAGCTGAATATATATATAAAATACAAATTTTGTATAGAAATATTATTATCATCCGGTTAAAAGGGAACCTAAGATCATGTTAATTATCATAATCAATTCAAAATAAAATTTAATATTTTTATCTGAGAAGTTTTTTTTTCTATTTCAGTTTGATTGAAAATTATGAATATTTTTTAGGAATTAACGAAAATATGAAAATATTATCTTTACTATTTTTACATAAAATTTCTAAAGCAAAAAGTAAAGTAACTGAGGAAAACGAAAAATGTTTTCTCAAATGAAGGAGACTTTGTAATTGACACAAATAAATCCTACTCTCCTGCAAATTAACGTATGAACTCTTTTAATTCAGCAATATAAGAAAAGTTATTTAAAACTTGACCTGATTGACCTTGGCCCATGTTATCAGATTGGGCTGTATTAGGCAATTACATCCCATCCCTCTTCAACCTCCTTTGTTTCTTTGACTTGGGCTTTTTGCCTTTAGGGCCTGCTGAAGTATTAAACCATTGACCAAAACAAAATAAAGAGAACTTTTAATTTTTTTTACTTTAGTTTTTGTGGTATTTTACTTAAAGGTTGCTTAGATTTTAGACAAAAAGGAGTGGTAAAAGCATGCTCTCTAACATAATTTTTATTATTGGATAAAAATTAGGAATGGTTAATATGACATTTCTTTCCCTACTTATTAACAATTCATCAAATTGTGTTGAAATAGTGATGACCATATCAGCTTAATTTGGTTGAACCAACTATATATGGAAGGCGCCCAGTTTGGAGGCTAGCTCAACTGCTCAAGTATTTGACTAATGCAATTCTAGCTATGACTGCAACAATGTAGCTTTTGCTGACAAATTATTAGTATTCGTGAGAGTGACTCTTCAAGTAGAGCTCAAAGCACACCCCTCCTGGTTAGGAATAATGTTTTCTAGAGAATCTCTATGTTAATCTACTTCAGTTTTGTTCAAGTAAATAACATTTACAAGTCTCATACCATTTAGCTAATTGTACCTAGTAATTTTTTGAGAAGAGGCCAAGAAATGCGCTTAGTAAGAAGAGTGAAAAATGGGTACAGAAGAAGTGAAATTATTGTGCTATAGTGAAGCGTGCAGGTCCACCTAGCCTATTGGTCTTGGCAATAAGCCAAGTTTCGTCAGATACAACTTCATCTGCACAATTCCTTCTCAGCTGCTCCAAAGGACCAATGCATGTTCCTCCACCAGTGCCAACGATGCTGTGCCTTTGGTTAGTGGTAAAGGTTGCCGTTTGACATGAACTCTTATAAATTAAGCTTAATTTATTAATTAAATCATGATTACTAATAAAATGTCAAATATTCTAGAGCGTTTGTTATACACGTGGAACAATATTAGTTTCCATTAAGACAGGTCCCTGCACCCATTCTCTGTGGATTGAAATGAAACGTCGACGTCGCACCAATCTAACAGAAAATAGCTAATTGAATTCTTTCCTAGAGACACAGAACCTTGTTCTTTTCAGTCTGCAACGTTTTTGGTTGAATTCAGACTATTTTCTTTTACCAGCTAACTGTTTATTATTCTAAATTGAAGTCATAATCCTCATCATCATTAAACGTGTAAGCCCCTTCACCTTCTCCATTAATCCAAACATAGCTTTAGTCCATCTCAAAGTTTGTCTGTGGGACAATTAAGAAGAGAATAGAGTACAGGCGTCAATATCGATGAATGAAATTAAATGGACCACCGATGATTAAGTTGTTTCTTAGTTCATCTTAAATTTGTCAATGGGACAATTAAGAAAAAATTTAGTAAAAGCGTTAACATCAGGGGAAGTTGTAACTAGTCATATCATATCTGGTGATAAAACAACCACAACATATACAGCTAAATTTTCATAGTACATGAAACGCATTAAGGCAGAAAGGGAAGCAAGGAATCTTGGAGTGAAAAAATAAACTGGGTTGTGATTGAAGAATGAGAAAGATATAATAATTATGACTTTAGAGCCAGAGGTATCTTTAGAATTGGCTTCCTAGCTACCAAAATTCCAAATCCTTGATTTACAACGTGCTTCCCATACTCTCCAACAAAAATAATTTTGGACATTTTTTAGTTCCTCCAAATTTCCCTCTCTTCAGCCTGGGAATAAAGCAGCAAAGTAAATGTAGAAGAAATTATGATTGAAACACCAAGAAGACAAATGTCTCTGGACGAACTTTGCCTTTACTTTTTTGTCATAAGATTGTATGAAACAGTCTTAAGATCAATCCAAGCGTTTTGAATTATTAATTAGGTAGTAATTCTAACATTTCACTTTAGAAATTATTTTCACGTATGTTTGAAAAGATGGAAACAGATGAAATGATTTAAAAATAATAATTTATCATCCCATTGTTGATGAATTTATGTAATCATTAATTGTTTAAACATGCGGTTGACAAATTCAAAGATAATCTTTATAGGCTTTAAGTGCTTAATAGTGGAATGATATAAAAATAAATAAATTTAATTTTGATATATTGTAAATATTTTTTAATTATTAATTAATTAAAAATGATAATAGATATAGTTTTTAAAATAACTATTAAAACAAATTTTAATAATAAAATAACAATGTAAAAAATGTTTATTCAAGGTACATTTCAATTAATTTTTTAAAAGATCTAACATTTTCCAACTATCGCTGAAGTGATGAGTTTTTTTTTTCTTATTTCATAAATTAGGGTTTTGTTTGTTGTACAACTAGCAAGTTGTCAAATATTGTTCCGATATCTTTAAATTGAAAATATTTTTTTGAAAATTTAAATAGAATAATAAATATTTTATTATATATTAAATTAATAATTTATTATATTATATGTTAACATTATTGCCAAAAAAAATTAGTTTGAAATAAAAATAATTTCTACATAGATATTATAAATAATTAGTTTAAATTTAAAATAAAAATATTGATATACAGTTAAGTATTTAAATTTAAATTATAAAAATTATGTTAATTAAGAGAGTGAAATTTACTAAGTATCTAATCCTAATTTATATAATAAAGATTGATTGAAAAATTAATTTTCATATTCTCAATAAAAATATAAAATTTAAATTAATTTTTTTATATACCCCAATAATATTTAATAGTTTAAAATTAAATTTATTAAAATCAAATTCTCTTTTTTTAAAAAAAAAAAACACCATACAACACGGATTAACCTTGATTCATTACTCTGTTTTTTGAAGAAAAAAAAAAAAAAGATAGTGTTATTTGGAGGAAGGAAGATAGTTGGAGTTACTGTGTCCTTATAGACATCAAAGTGATCAAAGCATTGCGTTGGGTAAGTTTGAAAGTTTGTGCAATGTCCTTCAAAGATGGTTTGACGGGTTCTTATGTTTAGCTCTCCATGGAAAGTGGAAAAGTGTAAACTCGTCATCTTGGAATTTTCCGCCCAACTTTCTCACGGAAGTGGTCCATAGCGGAATTCTCTTTTCTTTCCAATCTTGGTTGTTATCACTTTATTAAATACAATTAATTTAATTATTTGGTAGCAATAAATTAAAAAGAAAAAAAATTATAAAGAATGTAGAGGTAGAATCCATGATTGACTCCATGGGTCGTGTAAAACAAAAGAGCCCGAGAGCTGTAAATGATAAAAGTCAATTTGATTCGGTGAGATCCAAGTCTCACGCGGCTACCTATCCACACTTCTTCAAGTCTCAAAACTCGGCAGCCTCAACCCACACTAATTTTGTTGACCTATCTCACGCTTCATATTTATTTTTTTTAAATTGTTCTCATTCATATTAAATACAAATAAATAGCTGATATATATTTAAAAAGTAAAAAGGATAAAATTTAAATATAATAGATAAAAAAAAAAAGATATATTAAGATAAAACTACAGTTCGAAGATATGATAGTTGAACTCGATTGAAGAGTTATCACAAGTTTAAATAGGTTAAACAGATAAAAGATACGACGAAAAATAAGGAAAAGATGTGATGTGATAAAATATATATATATATAATAATCAAGATTATTAATTGATGAATCCAAATTTAATTAAGAAAACTTCTTCAATCGTGAATTGATATTACTGTTTTTTATTTGTTATTAAGATAACTCTTTTTGAAGATAATTTTGTATGAATAAGCAACCTGGTAACAATAAGTTAAAATAAAATATAATAACAAATTTTAGTTTTTATCTTTATCTTTTAAACAATATTTCAAAATTTATAAAAGTGATTTTGAATTTATCTTATTAACTCACCATAAACAAGTTAAAACAAAAAATAACAAATTATATTCTATTATAGTAACATGCTTTATCTTTAGTATATATAGAATATAATAACAAATTAGATCTTATCGTCTTAATATGCTTATCTTTACTACATATACAGAGAGAGAATATCGTAACAAATTAGATCCTACCATGTTAATATGCTTATCTTTACTGTACAGATAGATATTATTTGGATGAGGCGGTGTTTAGTTTTAACAAATCTGAATATCCATGTATAAGAAAAAAAAAAAAAAATTGTGAATGTATGTAGAAAAAATGATTGTATCTTGGGTTGTTTGACCGTTTGACGCATAATTGTAATTGAAGATTGTAGTGTGGAATGACGCGTCATGGCACAACCGACTTATCCCTCCTCTCTCTATAAATACAAACTCAAAGCATTGGGATTGGAAGGAAAAAAAGGAAAAGAGAAATTAATAGGGGCGACCTGAAGTGAAAGAGAACACGAAGACATGGCAAGGAACCTGAAAGGTGTTATTGTTGTTGTACTCACAATAGCCACTCTATTCCATGGATCATGGGCACAGACGAGGCATGTGGTGGGTGATTCAATGGGATGGATCATCCCTTCTGGCGGTGCTGCAACTTACGCTACCTGGGCTGCCAACAAAACATTCACCATAGGCGACACTTTGGGTAATTAAATAACTACCAATATAGATAAACAAATCTAGCTATCTTGTAAATATTTGATTAAGAGTAATTAATTAATTATGCAGTGTTCAACTTCACGAATGGGCAACACGACGTGGCGGGAGTGAGGAAATCAGATTTTGACTCATGCAACGGGAGGAGCCCCCTGTTCACGAATATGAATGGTCCTGCCACGGTGACCCTCAACCAGACAGGGGAACAATATTACATTTGCACCTTCGGATCACACTGCTCCTTTGGTCAGAAGCTAGCAATCAACGTTACCGGAGCTTCAAACTCCCCTTCCCCTTCCCCTTCCCCTTCCCCTTCCCCTGCTTCTTCTCCAAAGGTTAGCCCTGTTCCCGCACCAGCACCCAACAGCCCCACTCGTCCACCGACCACCGTTCCAGCACCTGCACCCGCTCCAACCACCGGGCCAGTTACTCACACGGTTGGCAACTCCTTGGGCTGGACCGTTCCTACTTCCGGTGCTTCCGCTTACCAAAACTGGGCTTCTGCCATTTCCTTCAAGGTTGGAGACACCTTAGGTAAGTGCTTTATTTTTTTTGGTTCCGCATTAGTCTCTTGAAAAGCATTATGAGAAAGTTGACAAAAATAAGTTACGATTTGTTTTGTCAGTGTTCAACTACCCATCGAATGCCCATAACGTGGAGGAGGTGACAAAGGAGAATTTCGATTCTTGCAGCTCTAACTCTCCTCTTGCGACTTATAGCACGCCACCTGTCAGAGTTACCCTTAACAAGACAGGTTCTCATTACTACATCTGTGGAATTCCCGGACACTGCTCTGCCGGTCAAAAGCTTGCCATCAACGTCACCGGAACCAGCACCGCCACCCCACCTTCCTCCCCCACCGCTCCTTCACCTTCATCTCCCACCACTCCTTCACCCTCTTCTCCCACCAATCCTTCCACTCCTTCTCCAACAGGTGTCGTCAGCCCTCCTCCCAGTGACTCTGCTGCTGCATCTCTTGAAGCTTTTGGATTCTTTGCCACCCTCCTCTCAATTACCGCGGCTTTTTTTTATTAGAGACATGAGATTGTTCTAGTTAGGATTTGTTTTTGTCATTCATTTTACTTCTCTGATTGTGTTTCATGGATTCAGTTTTTTTGGGGACACTGCACAATAAAGTTTATTACCTTTCCCTTCATCGCCTACACTTTTTTTTTTTCTTTTGTGATGCGTAAAATATGTACTGTGGCAGTGTGAATATACTATTAATTATTAAATACTGTATTTCTTTGGCAGTTGTATTGTTGTCTATATGTTTCAAATTGGAGATAAATGATTGTATTATTTATCATGTACACTGAAATCAACTGATATTTGCAGAGACTGGAGACATTTTTGTAGAAAAAGGTACTCGTATAATTGTTTTTAATATACATAAGTGTTGGGGTGGTGAAGTCACACCTCTCGCAATGAAATTTTGTTGTGTTGTGGAAATATTGCGATCTTTGGGTTTGAATTAGGACGAGGTTGATAACTTACCCTCTTTGAAAATGAACATGATTTGGGAAACCAAAGGTGGGGATGGTGACTCACCATGTACCTTATATTCAACCGAAATGTGTAGTCCCTTGTGGTTGTGGACATCAACCATGGGCTAGTCTTTGCCACATGCACTCCAACGATTCGTTAAAATATAATGTCATTGTCAATGGATGACTTGGAAAGATCTTCTGTATGCGTGTCTAGCCTCGGGAGTTGAGCTGCTCACCTCCCAATGTCTTCTTTACATGATTATAAATTAGAGTAAAACCGGCTTGTTCTTTTTTATTAACACTAAAACCTCCCACTTTAATCTAACTTTTACATATCTGTTTTTTCATTTGGGCATCCTATGCGGGACCACTTTTAAGAAAACCCATATCATATGAAGATGCAGACTTTTATATGTCAATAATAAAGAGAGTAAGTATTCTTTGGATACTTCTGTTACACGTGATAAGATATGCGCAAAACTTGCATACGATATGTAAATTCTGAATTAAACAAACAAATAGGAACCTAAAAAATGAATTAAAATAACATAAAAAAATAATTTATTTGAATGGGTAGAATTAAAAAAATTATTTAAATAGAGTAAAAAATAAATATTAAAATTAAAAATTATAATTTACATAAATTTAAAAAATTAATTTAAAGTTAAATTTTTATTATTATAATTTAAAATTTTATTTTTAAATAAAATAATAATTAAAATATTAAAATTAAAAAAATCCTCTTCAATTCTATCTTAATGTGATAATTAAAAATCTATTCGTTTACTAAATTTTTTTCTTTTATATAAGGTAAATTGATAAAAAAATTATAATTTTTATTTTTCTGTCAATATTTTTTATTTTATTTTTTCCATTTACACATATCATAAAAATGTAAAATTAAGGTAAATTAATAGAAATAAAAAAATTATTTTTATAATTTTTATTTTTTGATTATTTTTTTCTTTTTATTTCTCCCATTCATCCATATCATAAAGATGTGAAATTGGGAAGTAAATAACTATAAATTTAAAAAATGGAATATCAATAAAATGAAATATCATAAAGATGTAAAATTAGGAAGAAAATAAATATAAATTTAAAAATTAAATATAAATAAAATAAAAGTATAAGTTTTTTAAATTGATAAAAAAATTATTTGAATAGATAAAAAAATAAAAATAAAAATATTAATAATTTAAATTTTAATTCATATAAATTTAAAAATTCTAAATTTTCTGTTATATTCTTATTTTGTTAATATTATAAATTTTTATAATTTATTTTTAAAAAATTAATAATTTAAAAAAAACAATTAAAAGTAGTTTACGTATGTTTTTCAACCACGTAATCAAACATACACTTTTGAATTTGACTTAACTTTTTCAAAGTCTAATTAAACTTGTAAGTATATCGAAAGTCAAGTTTATAATAAGATATTTTAAATGATTAAAAAAATTACCTTTAAGAGAGTTTATGAATATAACTTTAGATATAGTAATAAATCAACTTGATAAATTCAAGAAAATAATTTTAAATATTTTAAATATTTTTACAAATTAATCTGACCTATTTAGTAAATAAGTTAAGTTAATTTAAATTTTATGTAAAGTAAGTTAAAAGACTCATCAAGATGCGTAACCATTTCCATTATTAATTATATAGGAAAGGAGAGAAAAAAAAATTAAAAGAAAAACAAAAGAGAAGCATAGGGTGTGAATATTTAGATGTAAAAAAAATGAGACCCTAATACAAATTTGAAATTTGATTGTAAAGATGGACGTACTACCCCTGCTAATCGTCCAAACGGTTACACCAAAGTGAAGGAGATTTGTGGAATGAACATCAAGTAAATTGATTCAATTGAGGAAGGAAGAGTCTCCCTGTTATCATTATCTACTATTTAGTTAATTAGTTGTGATTATCAATATCTTACTATTTAAACTCTATAATATACATTATGAGAATTACATCGTCTTATGGAGAAAAATTAACAGCATGTTTTTTAAAAATTAATTAAGATTTACCAAATTATGATATAGTCATTAATAGAGAGTAAGAGTTATATTATTGAGTTTTAATAAATTTTTGTTTAGAATGTGAAAAAGAAAAATTGTTCACGCAGACCGAAAAATTAAATGTTTTAGAAAATGAACGAGAATTACCTGTGGACATGAATATGCTTATATTTTTGTCAACAAGGTTTGTTTTGTGTCTTGTTCGTAGTCAAAATGAAGCGGCTGTAAGTGGAATTTGGGTGGGTTTGTTCTTCTAGAACTAAAAATGTTCTCTCTCCCCTTATTTTCTTGGGTCAGAGTTAGACGAGTTATTCAGCATGTCACGCGTGTTGCAATTTGCCAATAAATACTGCGTTTCGATATTCAATGCTTTTAAACAGGAATTAAAGTATGTAAGTTAATTAAATATTGAGTATTTAAATTTAATTTTTTTAAAAATTTTAAAGTTTAAGTTATTTTTTTATTAAAATTTGAGCTGATTTAAAATTTATAAAAATTACTAATCTAATTAAAAATTTATAAAATCTATAGAAACATTGAATATAAAAATTTGTAAATTTAAAATCTATAAGATAAAAATATTATTAAATAAATTTAATATATATATATATTATAAATAAAATATAAAATAAATATTATACAAATATAATATATTATAACAAATATAAATATATAATATATAAGGATAAATAAATTTTTTAATAGATTAAATAATTTTTTTTTATAAATTTAAATTTGTTTTATTTATCTAACAAAATTTTAACAAATTTAAATTTAATCGAATCAATTTAAATTTTAAAATAAATTATTTTTATTGAATGAACTTATTTATTTTTATTTTTATTTTTTTAAAAATATAACTTTACTAACCATATTTTTTATTGTGATTTTGAATTTTAAATAAATATATAAAATAAGATTTATTTTTAAAGTTACACCTGAATAAAAATTTAAAATATTTTTAAAAAAATTAAGTTAATAAATATATTCTTATTTAATATAAACATATTGTCTAAAAATAAAAAATATTAAACATTAATTATTTTAGTTCAAATATTTTTAATAAGAATAATTTAAAATATAATTATTTAATATTTAACCAAACACCAACAATTGTTTAGTTTTTTGTTTAAAATCATAAAATCATAGTTTAGTCAAAAGTATAAAGAAAAAGGTACTTATAAATTATAATTTGAAACTTTTCAACTAAAACATGTTATAAATTTCTTATTATGAGTAAAAAAAATTGACATTTTGCTTATATCACAACTTTAGTTTAAACATGAGATTTATTGATAAACCATTTAATTTTTTTTCTAATATTATAACTTTAAATTATTATTCATAGAAGTCAAACAATTATAATCTTGAACTTATTATTTTTATACTGTCTTCGACTTTTATAAAAACATGTCAAATCAAATTTTATCTTCTTCAGTATACTATTCAATAAAAAATCATTTACTTTCGTTGATTTTATTAACTAATGTTTTAAAAAATTATATCAACATTAAACATAATGAAATATTTATAAATTATTCATAAATTAATATTCTATCAATTAAATCAATTTTTTATGTTTTTTAAAATTCAAAATTTTAAACATGTGTATTTTTATTAAAACACTCATAATTTTTTATTATTATTTCCAGTTTCTAATTTTCTAATTTCTAATTTTATTTTTTATTTTGATCATTTTTCTATTTTTTATTTTAATTTATTCTTTCGTGGGCAGCTTATTAATTTCATGGACATAAATAAATTATTACAATGAATAAAAGAAACTATTTAAAACTAAAATAAAAATAAAATAGTAAAAGATTAAATCATAATACAAGACAAAGTTAGAATATCAAAATATTAAATTTGGCCATATTTTCTCTAAACAATTAGCAACCTGCTGCGATTCCTGATTTTATTTTATACTTCCATTATGCGCTTCCTTCTTCTTCTTCTTCTGTTTTTTAAGTCAATCTCATTATGCTCTCTCTTTTCTGTTTTTCTTTTTTCTTTTTCAAATTTTACCCTAATCCCACTATGCTCTTTGAATAACCTCACATGCACTTTGGAGACAGGATTGCACGCGACTAACTAAATTAAGTCCATTAAGTTATAAAAAATTAAAAAAACGAAGCCGAAGAATTAGAATTAGAGTAGTAGAATTAATACACAAGAACAAGCCACGTGAGGCCAGAATTTTGTGCTATATGTTATTGGTATGAACCCTAAACGTGTTTTATTCTTCCCTTAAATGTAATTATGAATTTAGATTTTATATTATATGTCATCATCAGTGGAGACTCGGTGACCCCAAAATTCTGGCGTGAGCTTTTGAGGGATGGGAGGGCACCGACGGGCCATCTCAGAGATTTATTTTATTATTTTTTAAATGATAGTTTATAATGAGGAAAAATACTTTAATCAAAGACCAGAAAAAAGTAAAAGGTGATAATGCATATGTAACCCCCTCCAATATAATAATCTGAGAAAACTTGTGTCGCCTTCCCATTTGACTAACAATTAGGACACTTCAAATCCTCCTATAATATTAATTCCCTAATTTATTATATAATTTTTTCATGTTTTAAAATATCAAATATTTTTTTATTTCATATTTTAAATAAATTTGTAAGCAGATAAGTTGAAAAACATTGTAAGATACTGCATTACTCGTCAAATAAATATGTATAATTTAATTTAATATAAACCACTAAATATAATTTCAAATAGAATTATGTTATAAATTTAATAAGTGAATGAGATAATCATTAAATAATTTTTATTATTTTTAGAATATTTCAAATCAGTTTCTAAATTTTAAAAATAGTAAATAATTTTTGAATCAATTTTTTATTGATTGTATTAATTTTTAATTTTTAATTTTTAATTAACATGATCGATAGACAATTTAAAAACTAATTTAACAAGATCTAAAATTATGATGACTAATTTTAAAGTCTACTCACTTTTTTTACACTAAATGTCATTAACATTGCTTAAATTTATAATGTGAAATTATTGTTATACAGACAAAAAGTATACTACATTCACTTTTTTCATCTTTTTTATATTTAAAAATTATCAATCTTACATTATAGAAATTGGATTTTTCACGTATATTTTTTTTCTTACTATTTATCTTAAATATTAGATCTAATAGTTAAAAGAGTTGAATTGTGTGATGCCTGAAATAAAGACAAGAAAAAAAATGCAAATCCAAATTCAAACTAATCACCCCCTTCCTTTTAATTTTTTATGGATTAAAAAGTCTAAGAAGTCTTGCTCGACCTTGACCCATAAACAGTTACTAATCAAAAACAAAATCAAGACCCAAAATGATCATAATTATGACCCATTTAGTCTATCTATCGACTAGATTTTCCTTTTTCTTTACAGATCTATCAACTACATAAGAAAAAAAAATAGAACAGGGAACCCGTTTGCCATGTAAAAGATCCAATCCAACTTTAATGCAGTAAAAAATTTGACAATTGTACAAATATTTTACAGATTTGTTGACACTTCAGATTATAAAGTTATTTACAGACCCAAAAAAAAAAAAGATAAAGACTTTTTTTAACTCATCTAAAAATAAGAAGATTTACCAAATATTTTCAACATTCACATTCTTTTAACAAAATATTTTAAAACGATTTTAATCATTTTATATTATATTTGAATTAATCTTGAATTTCATTATATTCCATTTTATCATTTATTGATAAACGGATAGTTTATAACAATACGTGCTCATTTTTACATACATCCAAGACATTATCTACCCACTTTTTTAATTTTATCTTTATATCTTCTATAGAGGTTTTTCTATTTTACGAATATATTTTTATTTATTGAACAAATTATTTATCCTTGAGATGGAAGATTTTTTTTCCGACATAAGTGATTTGGAAAATATATAATAGACTGTTTAACTCCTTTAAAGTGAAAAACACACAGGTAGAAAATAAAGTATAATTATAATTATTAAAACTTATAAATTTACAAGTTATCATATATATGCATATATTTAATTAGAATATTAATTATTGATTTGCATATAAACTATATGTTATTTCAATATTTTGTAAAGTCATTCCTTATTTTAGATTAATAAAACCCAAGTTAAAGAACACGTCGGGGCTTGTTTGGGCTGAAAAATGTAGGCAACTTAGCTTACCACTGAAAAAATTGGCAACGAAAAGCAGTTGAATAGAAAGCAAATGTTGACCGAGAAAAAAATAGAAATCGCCTATGACATCAAGTATCATTACTCTGTATTATGACGGCATTTGATTTTTAAAAAATGTTTTTTATTTTTATTTAAAAATACTATTTTTATTTTATTCTTTATTTTTATTATTTATATAAGAAATAGTAAAAATACAATTATTTTTTATTTTTACTGTTCTCGGTATAAAATTTTAAAAATAAAAAAGTAAAATAATACTTTTTAAATAAAAGTAAAAATAAAAAATCAAAATCAATTTTGTAAACCAAATGACACGAAAGATTGAGAATTTTGAGTGCCTTGATTTTCGTTTCTTTTTGTTTTTTCCTTACCTTTTCCCCCATGATCCTGGTGATTTTAACGTACAACAATTAAACCAAATGATGAGCATAATCAACTAAATGTTGGCAAAATGAATAAAACATAGGAGTTATTGATCAAATTAAAAAGAGAGATAAATAAACTATAAACTATTCGTGAATTATTCAAGTCATCGGACTTGTTGATTGTAATAGACTGACAAACTCAACATTAATTTTAAGCTCAATTATATAAATAATCAAAGGCAAAAGGTTTAACATCATTATGCTTGTCAACAATTCATATATATATATATATATATATATATATATATATATAATTATTAAGATAAGAATATCTAAATTTACGAATTTATTTTTAATATAGTATAAGTGTATAAATATTTTTATATTTTCAATCGGTTAAAAATTATTGTAAATATAATTCAAATAATTATTATGAATCAATAATTTTTATAACTAGTATATTTTAATTAAAATTTAATTTTACCTTGAAAATTTATTATATAATTCCTGTTCAGTTTTATATTATACTCTTTTTTATCCTTTTCTCTAATAAAAAATACACATTAAATAATTAATTAATAAGCTTAAAAACTGCTTCAAAAATATATTTGATGAATGAAATAAATTAAAATATAAATGAATTAAATAAATTAAATTCAAGTTTTACAATTTTATACAAGTTAAATTCATATTTTATATTATCTTCATTAAATAAATGAGTCAAAATTGATCTTTGAATACGTTTTTTTCAAGTTAAACTTTGAGTTTTAAATGCTCAACTGATCAGAACTATTTTGAATTTTAATAACTGTGATAAAGAAAAAAAAAATTAAATCGAGTATTGTATTAATATATCAAAAAGAATATTATAATTATATGTAAAATGAAAGTATATTTTGTATTTATAGAATAATAAGAAAGAAATATATTTTTTCGGATCTCATTAAAATTTTGTTTTCCAAGATAAATAGGAGAAAAAAAAGAAGGGAAGAAGCTTATTTATTTATTTATTTAAATTGTGTAAAATTCTTATATAATTAAATAAAATAAAAAAACTATATTAATAAAATTTATACTAAAAATTTAATTTTTTTTAAATTTATACTATTAATATTTTTTTCTTTTCTTCTCCTACTCCCATTTTTATCAATTTAAACAATTTATATTTTTTTTCTATTTTCATTGTTTTTCTTTTTCAATTTTTTCTTTCTTTTCTATTTTTTCTTGATCCAAACAAAATATTAATCTTAATTTTTATTTTCATTAAATTATTAATCTTAATATCATTATTATTTAATTAATCTTAAATAATTAAAAGAAACATTAAAATCATTAAATTATATATACTTCTTATTTTGAATTGCAATTTATTTCTACCATTTTTTAATTTCACATATGCAATAACGGTAATTTTTACCAAAAAATGATAATTATACAAACGTTAGTCTTGCTTATATTTTTTAATTTATATAAAAAATGCAAATTAATCATACAAAATAGTTACACTAATATGATTATTATGTTGCGTCATTCAGACTATATTTCGTTGTTAGCTTGAAATATGACTATCCAATTTGCTTCACAATGTTTACGCAACAAATTTCACAAACCATACCCTTAAAATTAAAAGAAGTAAAGTCTTACAAACATTTTGCTTAGTATGGAAAGAGAAGGAAGAGTAAAACACAGAGCAGAGGAAAGAAAGACATACTTATAATCTACATTTTTCGCTTAGACTTTTATTAACGAACGGTCAAATAATAAAACAATATTAACTTCCATTAGTAACAATAAAACTTGTAGTAAACTATTAAAAGAAATTATATCTAAATGTTGGGGGTACAATAATGGCACTTAAAAATCATTATTCCAATATTTTTATGGAAATGTAAAGAATGAGTCACATAAAAAGGACAAAAATGCTTAATTTGTATATAGCTAAACCAATTAGATTCCATTTTAAAATATGATTTTTAATGTAATTAATGCACTTTTTAATAGTATATTATTTTTTTTATTGATTAGGAGTCCATGTTTTTTAATTAAAATAAAAATATAAATAAAGAAGAAAATTGAGAAAAAGAAAAGAAAAGAAAATACTATTATTGTTACGTAAAAATGAGCTAAGAATATTCGAATAAATATCATTTTATTTTGTTTATTGAAAATGGTATCATAATCAAGCTTAACCAGTCAACGGCCAATTTCATGGTTAGGAAACGACAACGTACCAAATCAACACAGGCATCACAAGTCATTCGATAAAATTAGAAAAGTGATATAATATATCTACGTTAATTTACATATATATTAAATTTAATAATTATAATTTTTTTTAAATATCATAAAAAAAATATATAGATGTAGTGTTCTATATATGTAAAAAATCATTTTCGATAAAATTATTATATTAGCGACGTTTAATGATGGACATAATAAATATACAAAACAATTGAGTTACATTTTATCTTTAAACAAAAATAGGTAGTTTTACCGTTACTTGCATCTATTATTATCTCATTAATCATCTTGTTGATCAGGAAAAGTAAGTGTGCATTGATAAATTTCATTGAAGAAATGAATGCAGAGAAGACTAGGCGGAAGCTCTATGCTTGTCTGGTTCGAATTTGGAGGTGCAAGGTTACATCAATCCTCAGGAAACAAGATCCATCGATATTACTTTGATTGATGTAAATTGTCGTATATGCTCTGTTTTGAGGGTGACTAATGATGACAACCTCATTAAGCAGCGTATAGCAATCAATGCCAGCACCAGAACAGGTACATGAGTTTGCAGAATAACTGAAACGCTCTTCCTGCATGATGTTTGACCAAACTAAATGCTACATACTATCCCCTGCCATTAAAAATTAGCTACAGGGAGATCTCAACTTATTTCATTATAAAATTAAATAATAATAATTATAAATATGATTTTTTGAACTTAAATTGTTGGATCTTATTCGTCTAAATGAGTATGGTCCATTGGAGGAGAACTGATTGTATTATTTATCATGTGCACTAAAATAACTGATATTTGTAAAGATTAGAGACAATTCTATCGTAGAAAAAGGTATTTTAAAAACAACTTTTCCCGTATATACCATTTACATTACAGATTATTGAATCCGTTTTATTTATATTATTTTTTTAAAAAATATTTTTTATTTTTTTAAAAAAATTTATCAATTGTTGAACGAAAACTGCATATGAGTAGATGGAATATGTTATTTTTTGGATTCATAAACTTTTGCCGGCATGAAGCGGTATCCTAGTTTTCTTTTCACGTTGATTTTAAGATTCATAAACTTTTGCCGGCCATGAAGCGGTATTTATCCTCGTTTTCTTTTCATGATTGCTTCATGTTGTCATAACTTTTTCAGGAGGATAAACGACCCTCAAGTATAATTACACTAAAGAAAATTTAGACCCCTACTATTGAGTAATGGAATATAACTACACTAAAGAAAATCACTAATTTTATGAAGTAAAGAACCATTGCTTACATTTGATGAAAGCTTTTTTTTTTTTCTTAAAAAGATTTTTCGTTAACCATTCTTCTCTTTAGCCTCTTTCCAATCTAATAGTTGACAGCGCCTGGCAACTTGTTCCGTAATTGTTCAGTGTTTGTTAAGATTGGTCATTTAGTAACATTCACTAATTTTGACTTCAATTAACAAAAGTCTAAAAACATTAATAAGTCGTGACCACTTGATCAATCGCAAAATAAATTGACCAAACTGTAAATTTGGACAGAGGAAAAGTTTGAAGAGAAAAATTCAAGAGAATCCAGATCGTAATGATGCCCATATCCTATTATTGATTCAATAATATGAAATCAAATCCTTTCATAAAGTAGTCCCCTGACTTTCAAAAAGATTTTTGTTTTCCTTTAGGCTCCTGGCACATCATCTATTAAATTATTATTTGACATGTGCGGGAACACAATTTATCTTAAGTGCATTTTTAGTGACCCCATATGTCCAATAATAAGAGTGATCTTTCTTGAGTTTTGAAGTAGACTACTAATAGGGTCTTAGATGCCCATTTTCCACATGTTAGGACGAAAAGCCCCGTCTTAAATCAGCCGTAGGACAATTTGCCATTCCATCCTAAGAGACATCTCAAAGCCTTGTTATATCCTTTGAACAATGTCTTGAAACTCACACTTCCAATGAACTCCAACAGATAGACTTCAAACTGATTTCTTGTCCACATCCAAGCATGGAGGCTGCTAATGTGGTCCACGGATCAGACAAATTTACAGGATCTTGAGAAAATTTTAGTCCAGTAGTTCAATGGTTGACATGTGTAAAGGCATTCCCAAAAAATGATTGCATTTCTAAAATGATCCACACAGCAGTATTAAGTATTTAATGTTGAAGCGGATTGTCTATGGCAAGCAACAACATCCACCTAAATTTCTCATTGGATCTCTTCATAAAGTTGGAAAAGCTTGTTCTGAGATTAGGTTGAACCTTAATCCCTTCATCTCCTACTAATATCCTAGGACCCCAGCAGATAACGATTTTCTATCCTAGGCCTGGATAGAAAATCATTAATTCACCACTTCACAGCATTTTCATGTCTTCTCAGTTCTCACTTGATTATTTTCTTCTGCTTCCTAGTTCGGCTTTTAAAACTATGTTTCAGATTTAGTTTTATGCAGCTAGAATTTGTTTAGTAATTTAATGTAGCAAACCTTGTTCTACTGTTACTTTTTTCACTGATCACTGGATAATAAAAAAAGTACACCATCGGCTTGATAATTGGCAAAATAGATACCGGTGAAAGCCAGATGCTGGTAGAAGTAGGTTTATGAAGCCTTATCTTGTCTAAGAAAACAGATATTCCAGTTAGCAGATTTAATCTTAGCCACAATGAATCAGGCTAAGTTCAGATAGCAAGCACATCGTTATATATCTATCATATTTTGGCCTTGCATCAAAATTAAATTAGACCACTTCACCTGGGATATGATCCCTTTTAGACTCTCCATTTCAAAAGTTCACATTTCATTCTTTTCTCTTCTGATCTTTTTCAGAACCAAACAGAATTAAATAAAGCAAGCTAAGATTTTATATACAGTTCATATTTGCAGCAATGCAGTTAGTGACTCAACGCCAGCTTCTAAGATTTTTCACAAGCAGAGCTACACATAAAGAGAGAGTCTACATAAAAGGATTAAACAACATTTTGGATCATCTTGAATTGCAAGTGCATATATGAGACAACAGGAAAGACTGTCTACGAACCTGGCCTACCAGTAAAACGATTGGATGGGACCCCTAGATGCCGGCAAAATTGCCCATCCTCCTTGTTGTTACATATAGGTGTTTTAAGCTTCCGAAGAGTTGCGTCTAAGTTCGGATCTTCACCCTCTACATTACATTTAGTAGAAGTGGATTCGATGGTACCATAACCTGTCTCTCTAGGGTAAAAACAGAACTCTCTATTTTTCTGCGAAGGTAGATGGCTAAACTTGTTGCCCTCCCGGGAAACCCCTAAACCAGCATCATCAATTTCATATGCTGAACTACTTTTGCTGCTGGAACAAGGATGCAGACATTGGCCCAACCTCAAAGATAAATCACATTCCCTATCTGGTGGCCCTTCCTGAGTGCCCACTACAGTTTCTTTTGCAACAATTCTGTTTGCAGCATGATGGAATCTACCATAGGAGAAATTTTCCAATAGACCAATTCCAGATGGCTCTGGGACTGGAATGACTGGTCTGCCAACAAAGATTGTGTCAGAAGACGTGCTATCTAGTGCATTCGTCCTTGGTTGAAGTTCTCTGGCTTCATAACCGTAGTACAAGGGGTAAACTGCACCCAAGTTCAATGAGGGTCTAGCTTCCATCGTCAAAGGCTGGTGATGACCGGGAGGGAAACTTTCGGAAAAGGGGTAGTTAGAGGAACCCACCAACTTGCTATTATGGTGGATATGCGGGTTAGTATCTGCTACAGGAATTGGTGAAACAGCAGAAGTTGTGGCTTTGGCATAGGTCAAGGGATTCCCACCAACAGGTTTAGGAGGCATAGGAGGTTGTTGAGCTCTTGGGGAAAGGTAAGTCCTCGGGTTATTGTGCCGGTCACTTCTTGAAGTTCTCACAGGTTTGCAACCCAGGTTAAGTGCGGCTGATCATCATAAATGAATGGACCCAGAAAAGCAAAAACAAAAACACATCATTGGCAGCTCAAAACCACTAATCTTCAGCCAACACTCTATACTATTATTCCCAAATGACACATGAAAATTGGATTTTGCCACAAATTGTTGAAAGTGGATCCATAGAAGAAGAAAAATTGAGTACCTTCAACGCATGGGGGCAAGAGGTCTCCTGTCTCGGTGGTCTCATCTCTCCGAATGATTGTGTTAACGGCATCATTGAGGCGGTCCCAGAGTGTATCGGGATTCAAGTACTCTGCCTAAGCAACCAAATCACAAAAACTTCAGCAAAAGGGGGTTTTATGCAATACAGTGAAAGATCTAAGAATCCACATTCCACGAGCATTAGTAAAACCTCGGAATTTGCTTTGGAGTACATGATTTCCTCGGCTTTGAGAACAACAACGGGGAGCTTCTCTTGCCATTCCTTGTTCTTCTTAGTTGCGGCAGTGTGAGCGTCATTCACGACCCTAATCAAACACATGGTGTGCAATCAAGTCAACAGCATGAAAAACATTGATGAAAAAAAAAAAGGGGTGAAGGAGATGAACCCAGAACCTGAAAATTTGTCGAATGATGGTACCTCTCACGGGTTGGTGGCGCTCGCTGTGCCAAGCTCTCCTCACACACTCATAAGGCCTTGGCCCTGGCCGTGGCATCTTCAAAGTTGAAAGTGTTAAACCGCCCAAGACACTCTTTCTCTCTCTTCCTTTCTCTCTCTCTCTCTCTCCCTCTCTTTCTCTCTCTTCCTCTCTCTCACTGACACGAGAACAATATGGGAAGAAGAAATGGACAGAAATAATTGAGTGTTGTGTCTGTCTGTTGGGAGGAGTTTACATGCTATAATATACACAGTGGCAGTGTTCACTCACTCACTCACTCACTCACTCATTCTACATGGGTTATGTTTGTTGGATGGGTCAATACTTAAAAATACTGAATAGCCTCACTTGTCTCGCTGTTGCCATTGTTCTCATCCCACAATTTGTAATGGGGGTAGTAGCAGCGGAGGAAAGGGTAGCTTTCTTTCTCATTCTTTTGTCTTCCCCAATAATTTAGAGAGTTTATTACCATTACCATGGTCTTTTGTTTGTTTGATATGTTAGTAGTGTTTCAATCTTTTCCTTTGTGTTGTAGGGGTGTGGGGTCTGGTCACACCTCTTGAGAAAAGGAGTGTGGGAGAGTTAGGTTACTATCAAAAAGTACCTGTATAATAAAGTCCATTAAAATTCTCCCCTTCCCAATGCCTATGCCCTCACCCTTATTTAATATTGGGTTGTTACATGCATTATCTATCCCGTATCTATTTTACATAATTGCACATCTATCGCCAATGGTAGCATATTCGTACACACAACCCTTCAACCAGCATGAACACTGCAAGGAAAATGACAAAACATAACTAATATCAACTTCGTTATAAAGTAACACAAGAGAATCCGGTTACATCAGTTTCCCCCCTTATTCTTCCTTAATAAAGCTAGCTAGTCAGATTCTTTTCCTTTTTTCTTAACCCAAAAAAATTAATTCTTTTCACCCTAGGGTTAATTTTTTCGTTTCAAACTAATGCTTTTATTCTGCGGACAGCATTGTTGTGCTAGACCCTTGTGCCACCTAAAATGTGCACATGGGGTTCTGTGAAATTGTTATTTGTAGGTAAAATTTGAAGAAATTTGATGTCTTTGACTATGTAAGTCTATGTGCTACATACATAGTTAACGATGAACAATTGAATCATTGAATAAATAGCATGATCCGTGCCGTGTGTAGCTCTAGCAAGAGCATTTAGTAAATTTATTTATGAATTTATGAATTATGAAGAGATATGCATTGAATGTGCAGTGAACACATTGATGGGTAAATGGGTACATTCTGCACCCTCAGCGCTGTAAATAAGCCCTTTATGTGATGAAAACAGCCTTTGGCATAACACTGACGCTGTATGGGCCTTCCCCACTCCCTCATGTCACGTCCACTCTTGACAACGGCTGTACAAAGCCAAACTCCTTTTCCAGTTTTTATGTAAGCCTCGAGCATCCCACTTCCAACTTCAATCTTTTTTCTTTGGGTACAGTACTTGATAAAAGCCTAATGTTTCAACAGTGCTGTAATCCCCCTCACCTCATACTTCCCTCTTTCCACTTGGTACTTTATCTTCTTAAAACTTCAAAGTACACATTTCAAAACTTACATTACTCCACAAAGATTAAATAAATAAAAGTATGAAACACACGCCCAAGCTATAGCTAATAGCTATCTCAATGCCTCATTGGGATTAGGATATATACCCATAATCATAAGTCATATAATTAAGCCAGTTTTGAAATTTCTTTTTTATTGCTCAATGTATATATGTGCCACATTTTTCAACCATTATGTTTATGTGTCCAGAATTTGTGATTGTTCCAGTTTTTAAGTTATTAAATGCTGATTTTTACTGCGGGAGTGATTAGGACCACAACATTCAAAGTAGCGTTCGGGAGTATATACACAAAAACTATACATCCTTTTACCATATCAGCCAACCACTACTATATTAGCAATAAATAATTGTGATAGGTACCAATTGAAAGGGATACGATCGTATATGGTTAATTAGTATCCACACAGCTTTACCTCGACCCAAATCTACATAGAAGATATATAATATTTTCCTTCTCTTTATTAATTTGTTGGGTGATTTATTTGGCTAGGATGAGAGCAGATGTAATAGATGCATCATGCATGTCATATCAGTCATGGTGTGTGTAGTAGGGATTGTACCAACTTTTGTTGTCTTTCAATTCATTTTGAGGCATTTATGGCGGGGGTATAAGCAAAATAGTACCAAGGCTAAAGACAAATGTGGCGAGGAAAGCAACTTCCCACACTTCTTACCATCACTTGACTACATGCTGAGTAAGGGGAAGATTCTCAACCCAACTTCGGCTAATCAGGTTTTTTTATTTCGTCAATGGACTCCAATTTTTATTTCTATTTTCGTGATTAATAAAGTTGGGAAACGATGTTATCAATTAAAGGGATACTAGATTCTCTAAAAAATAAAGGAACCAAAACCATGCTGGTTGCAAATTGCCACACACACCAACTACGGATATAGATTTGTCTTAAAATATATATATATATATATATATATATATATATATATATATATATATAAATCGGTCAATGGTTCTCTTTGATAATTTTTTTTTTGAAAAATTATTATCAAGATTATTCTAAAATTATTTTGGAATATATATCTCATGTTGCTCCATAAAATATCTAAAGATCTCTCGTAAAACGAGGAAGTGATTTTCATATGTCTATTGTTATTTTTATGCAGGTAATCTTTCTTTAAAATATTTTTATTATTAATTTGATAAAAATAAATAAATAAAAATACTTTGGGTGAAAATTAGTTCAATAGCAAGGACATATACATTCTCATAAACTGTTGTAAATGTCAAAATTCTAAAATTATTGAAACATACTGTATTGATATAATTTTAAGTAAGTGATGATAGTGTTTTAAATTTAAAACAAAATACCCCCTTTTTAACCTCAATTTTAGTGGACTGTGTTTCACTCCAAAGATGTATGGTGTTTTGTTTCTCGTTTGTAGTCTCAAAATTATGACTTGTACAAAAAGTATAAGAGAATAGTTTTTGCCTAAATTATGATATAATACTTTTCAAATTAGAAAGTTAAGGCACATCTTCTTGCTCCTTCTGTAACTGTCAATAATTTCGTCCACGTCTTATTCTACAAGTATTCCTTTTTATTTGTCTATTGTGTGCACAATCGACTTACTAGCTACCATCACCAGCTTCATTCTCCATCCGAGTCCCACTATCAATGCTTTTCATTTTCTTGTGACCCACTGTCACCACTTTCGTTTTCATTAGGTCTACCCCAAATTCATTGTAACGATCTTTCCCCAAAACTATTTTCTCTATTCTTCCTCACTTCAATTCAAACGTATATCCTTAACTCTACAATTTGAGCTAACATATTTACTAACTGCTTCCAAGCTAATTAATATGAGTTTATTAGTATTTTTAGTACATAATATATTTAATTTTTGCAGATGAATCCTTTATTTAAAAAAAATTTCTTTTTAATTTCTAACTTTTATCATCATCTCTCAAGTTTGTTTTTAATATTATTTATAAAGGAATTAATTTATATTTTTAAATAAATAAAAGAATTAATTTACATTATTTAAAAAATTAAAAATAAATTTACAATAAATATATGAAGTGAAAATTTAATTTGTTAATTCTTTTTACCATTAACATAATATTTAGTTACTAAGGTTCAAAAACCCACGGTCTGGTTTGGGGTGGTAACTCATTACCTTAACTTCCAAATTCCAATACTCGGCGTGTGGTAGCTATTCACATGCCGCACTGTGCAATGCTTCACCAGCATTCTCATTTTACATTGCCATAAGTAATGAGTGGATAAACATTCTCCATTCGAGGGAGAATCATTATTCATCCCACATGGTGCTCTGCATCAAGTTCCACCTCAAGTCCGTTTTATATAGCAGAGGTGCCCTTTTCCAACGCATCATGAGTCATGACTATCCCAACCAACTCATCCTTCAACACATAACCGGGTTTTTTTCCCAGCAATTTTTCTTGTACCCACAGATACCTAAGACACATCTCATAATGATTGAGACCGCGAGATACACACATTAAATGAGTGTGCATAATATTAAGTTTTCAATTACAGCTTCACATCAATTTTGTACCATGTTTGGCTCCTTTAACTAATGATAACATTCAAAATACGAATATCAAAACTGTATGTTAACAATCTTTAAAGCATAATTTCAAGTATATTCACATGACAGTATATCATAACGGTTTAACTTGAATTTATTGGAGTGATGTGGGTGGTAATAAAATAATGGAGTGGTAGAGCACACATGATATGGGTAAAGCAGAAATTCTAAACCCCACATTTGGCCCGTACAATCCACAAAACGGGAAACACACACGACGTTACACGGAGAACGGACAAAGATAATTGTTAATCCAAATGCCTCCAATGCCACCTCATGCAGATTGACGTGGATAACCACTTCACATGCATACAGTGGTATTCTGGTTACACGATTTGAAATTTGTTACGGATCGGTTAACTTATTTATATAATTTTTTTTTGAATTTCCAGCTATTTTCTTTTTCGTTAAATATATCTTTTTAAGTTGTACTTATGTTTTTTAATTATCTTAAGTTCTAATTGCTTAAATTACAAAATTGAATCTTAACCTATTAGATCTAATTAATTAAGAGACGTAAAAATTATATGACTGGATTCAAATAATTATTTTTTCTCATGATTGTAAAGCTTTCTCTTTAATTTAATCCCGTCTCATAAACTGGAAAACTAATTACTTTTAAAATATTTTTTCGTCATTATCCTAGAATGATAATCTTTTGATATTTTACATAATTTTAATTTTAATTTATAAATATAAATATAAATGCAATTCATGAAAACATCTGTCTTTAAATATTTATTTTTTTGTTCGAAGTGATTATGAGAACTTTTCTCATCCTCATTATATTATACTCTCTTTCTGCATTAAATATTTAATTTTATTTTTTTATAACTAACATGTCGCTTGTGCCATGCACGATTTTTTAAAATTAAAATAAATTGTAAATGTAAATAAGTTAAAACTTAATAAATATTTTATATTATTATATTAATAAAAAAATTAAAAAAAATTAAATATAAGAAAATAATTATTTCTTATTAAGGTGTGATGGTTTTTTTAAATGTTATTATAGAAGCTGTGATTATAATATATTCTGACCATCCTTATTTCTTCTTAGAGCAACTCCAAGAAAGGTTGCTTAAGTGGATTCTTAAATTAATCAGCAGTTGCTAGTTAGGATGTTGTATTGGAGAGCACTAATATCATATTTTTTTAAACAACGGGTGCTTAATTAAGCAACCGATACTTGTGAAGGAAAGATGGATCTATTTAATAAATTTTAAGGAAAATATTAGATTGAAAAGATAAGGGGTTTAAAATTGTATAAAAAAAAATAATAATAATATATCACGGTGGATCCCAAAAAAGTTAAATTAAATATCTAAGAACTGCTCCCTTGCATATGCTCTAAAGGGGAGATAATTCTTTGGTTAGCTGATTTACTAAGCATTTTAGATTTAAAACATCCTAGCTTTTCCATTATGAGTATTTAGATATTAATTATTCTTGGAATTATCAATCCTACAACAAGATGACAGCTTTCGATTCTATAAAGAACTCTTGTTTTTAATAGGGATAATTTTGGCAATAGCTTTCCTAAATTGAAAGAAGAATTAGTGGTACTTAGAGAAGCTTACCAATGGTTTTTCTTTTTTCTCTGGAGCCTGCAAATTCCTCGGCACAAGTATCAAAATATTTTAAAACAAGAGGAAATTTTGTGATTTTGAAAATCAAGGGAGAAGTTCGTTAGATTTGCAGATAAAAGTACTTCTTCTTCTTTTTTCATACTCGAATCATTATTAGAAGGTGAAAAGAAATAAAATTTATAAACTTCATATTTTTTATAGTTTTTGGTGTACTTAGGAAAATGTTGTAAAAGATAAAATTATTAATTTTAAAAAATACTTTATGAAGGACATAAATATAAATTTCTTTGGTTATGATAATTTATCCTATATTTTAAATTATGCCTAATTTAACTAAACCAATTATTAAAGATGGAATTTTTTTTACTTCCAAAATTATGACAATTCTAGTTAATGACTTGCCGGATGTATTCTTTAAGATTTTCTATGACATTGTGAAAGATGATATCTACTGTTAATGTAAAAAAAAAATAAAGATATCTTTTTAATTTTATTGGTTAAGGTGTTTTTTAAAATTTAGAGTTGGATATATGAATCAAAATTTATGAGATAGTTTATAAATTTGTATATTAAATAAGTTGTGAATTAATAAAAATATTGATTCATTTAAATATAATTTTTTTTTATTTAAATTATAGGTTAAGTGAATTGGATCTATTAGTTAATAGGTTACTTTATAGATTAAATATTTATTTAAAAAATTTATATATTTTTATTTTTAATAAATAATTTTAATTATTTTAATATATTTTAATAATTAAATAAGTTAATCGAATTGATTCACTAACTTACAAATTAAGGTGGATTGAATATAGATTATAACTTTTCTTAATCCAACTATTTTGCAGGCCAATCCGGTCTACCTTATTTATAGCAGGCCTATGCAGATTGAACTCAAACGGATCAATCCGACGCGTTTATCTACCTCTACTAAAATTGATAAACATTTCTATTTTACATATTCTTATCCTATTATTCTTTATAAAAATATTACTGAAATCATTGTTCTTATGTTTAGATATTTTATTATTAATTTCATTAAATTTCTTTAAAGTAATTTCTTTTTAAAAAGAGATGCATTAAATAATTTTATTGTTTTACTCAAAATTATTCACATATGCTTCGTTCTTTTAGGAAAATAAAGATATTGACTTTAAACTATATTTTAAAAAAGCTTATAATAAAGTATATTGGTGCTTTGCAAAAGACACGTTGCAAGGTTTTGATTGGCTATTTTTCATGCTTCTATATAAACTCATAGAGCTTATAAATGAAGGATAACAAACTAAATTACAAAAAATTCATCTACTCTAGTAAGTTCATAATCTACAAACACCTTAATGTCATTTTCTTTGTATTCATATCATATTTGTTTATAACGGAAAAGTTAGATATAAGTACATAGTTGGAAGTCTTGTTTAGATTTAGATTTAAGTTTATAAAAATTTGAACAAAAATACTTAAAAGTGGTTATTTAAAGTTACAAAATAAACATTGTATAGTGGAAATACTTTATTAATGGTTAATAGGAATTGCATATAACCCTTAATTGATAAGGATGGATCACTGTATATCATGTGTGTATTTTTCTCTACCATGTCTTTTATCTTGCAACTTGTTTAGGGTATCAATTTTATTTATTTAAAAAGTTTGTTACACATAATTCAATTATTTTCTATGTATATTTTTGGTTCTACGTATATATTAATTTAATTTTTTATTATAGCACCATGTTGTTGGTATGATGAGGCCAAGGTCCGAGTCATATTTGACCATTGTGGGATTGTTTATTTTGCCCACATATTGTAAATTACGAATAATAGTAACAAACAACCATTGTAAATTTATAAGTTCGCTTGTGTTCATCTCCAGCAACATTAGGAGACAAACAAACTTAGAATGTGCTTAAAGTAGAACAAGAAGAACAAAATATTAGAAAATAGTTCCATGTTAAGGAGTCTAATTCAGTAATGAATCATGCACTTTATATAATGACTCGTATAAAGTTATTTTAAATATTATTTAATTTAGTTACTACTAAATTTTATTTACCAATTTGATTTTAGTTTAGAAGCGAGACAACTTGATATAAAGGTATGAATGGAAAGATATTTCAAGAACTCACACAAAGAAGAAGTTTAGACAACTCATTGATGAACACTTTCATAAAGCTATAGTAAGTCAATTCTAAATAATTTATTTAATTTATATTAATATGAATTATGCAATCAAAATTATTTAATAATAATTATAAACAAAAATTGGCTCAAGATTTTTTTAACTCAATAACTCTTAAGTTAAGCTAAATGATTTATTAACCTATATTGAAAAAGTGGAAGTAAAACATTTTTATGGTGAATGTGAAAAGAAGAATAAGGATCCCATTTATGGGGTTAGTGATCTCTACGGAGCTTGTTATCTGAGGTTGTTAATTTGTTCCAATGATTACATAATCTTTCTTTCTTTTTTAGGACACGTGCGAATGAGACATCTAAAAAGGTTGTTAAGCTTTGTATATCAATTTCAGCAATGATTCTCAAGTATAATTTTGGTAAATCTACTTATCTACACCATATTTTTGCTTGGTAATCAATTTAAAAAAAAAACATTGTGGTTAATAATGTAGAAAATGATAGTTAACTGAGTTACGTATTTAGTTATTAATCAATTGTCACTCTCACATAGTTGATTACTACAATATGTGGTGATTGATTATGATGGAGATGTATTAGCTGCAAAAGTCCGTTGGGCTTATGTGCCAATCAACATGTATAGCTTAAGATTAGATTTATTGTAGTAGGAATAGAAGGTCTTATGTGTATAGGATTTGGGCATATTTTGCATATAATAAGGTGCTGCATAGTGGCTGGAAACATGAATTGTATTTTGGGTCAATCCAAGCCCAATTTTAGGGAATGAAGGAGACTGATTTAAAACCCACATTGATGCAGCTCTTTTTATCTATATATAAATCATATTGTAGTCATTTTGAAACACTTGAAATCACTAATTAAAATCAGAATTTTCAAGGTGAGATTTTTTCTTAAATTTTCTCTCCCTTAGCCTTATGTTGAGGTGAGAACCTCTTTATCCTTGAAACTCCAAGGTGGTGGATCAACCATGACTTATCTCCCTAGAAATGACGCCTAAGATACTCTCTATTTTCGCATCTAATTCAGAATCACTTTAGTCTCCATTGAATCAATTTTTCCTCAACTTTTAAGGTGCTATCAGATTACCACCATTCTTCGTGTCTCGGTTCTTGCATTCATGTTCTTACCATTCATTTCCTTTAGCAACATTGTGAAGAAGTAGTTCCTGCCCATTCTTTTTTATATGGGGCCTGACTTACTGTAAGAGTACTATCACCAAGGATTGAAAATCTTAGTAACCTTTGCTTTATGGGTCTATTCCTTGGTGTTTTACCCATATTGTGCCACTTGTTCAAGGCCTTGTTCTTCCAACCATGTTTGTGATTCAGAGAGTCTTTGTGTTACCTGTGCTCTTTATAACTATATTGAAGATTCTTGTAACAATTTGCGTTCATCTACAATGTTTTTCTGGTCCACTTTGATGTGTTGTATTAAGGCATTTTATTAAACTACTTGTGCACGTATGTGTGCATTCATTCTTTCAACAATTTTGATTTAAATTTTGATTCTCTTTTTACTCTGCAGAGAAGTTTTTTTGTGATTCTTACTTGATACTTCTATTACCCTCAATAATTAGCTTTCTAGTTTGACTACTCAATAACTGGCTTTCTAGTTTTTTTATGTTTTTCATATATGGTTTATTTAGCGAGTTCTATCACATTCCTATTGGTCTTAAGATGCTGCCCTTATTTTCATGAGATCCAAGGACTTTTGTTGATAGTTGATTACATTACATTGTTAACCAGGATATTGTATCTGTAAGAATAAATAAAGTTATGAAATATTATAATCTCATTTTTTTGTATAATTAACACACTTGGGTTGTGGTATATTGATTAGATATTTATTTTCATTTACAAGATATAGTCATTAGTTTTACATTTTCGAATGAATTAGCTAATATTTTATACTTCTCTTTCTTACCTATGACGATTATATTAAATTTTTTAATGGCTATTATTGTTGCTTCTGTTCATTATGGATAGTTGGATGCTTAAATATTGATATTGATATTTTTGCTTTTGTTCTTTATGGTTAAGCCTTAATGGTTTTAATTTATGTTTTAAATGGTTAAACATTTATGATTGTTTCTTCTCGCTTCTCCTAAGTGATTAAACATAAATTATAACTTCTCTTTAAATGATAAAACTTCTCTTATTCTTTATAAATTTATGTATTTTTTATTTTTAATATATTATTTATCTCAAATTATAAGGGTTACAAACTCTTATAATTTGCATAGATATTAAAAATAAAATTAGTTAAAAAATTATTGAATATCATTACCTTTATAAATTACATATTAATTTTTTATAATAATTTTTTATGAATATTTTTTTAATAAAAAAATTATTTTATTTATTTTATTTTATCTTTTTAAACCATGTATATTAACAAAAGTAAATGTATTTTATCTTTTTAAACCATGTATATTAATAAAAGTGAATGTATGTTTAAAGGATGCATTATTTTGTCATTAATAAACGTTGCTTAAGTTCTACTATAAAAATATAGCATACTAAATTGAAAACCAATAATAACTTCAATGAAAATAATAATTTTAATGAAAATAATCACAAGATTATATTAAAAAAATGTCAGACTATATAGAAAACTAAATATTTTAATCTATTAAAACCAGCTAATGTATCATATATAATAAATGTAACTATTTAATTTATGTAAAATTTAAAAAAGTCATATTTAAAAGTAATATATTAAATTTTAAAATATATAAAAGATATTATCAATTATGTAATATTTTATATAAAATATATTTTAAGTAAAATTATAATACATTGCAAACATTTATTAAGTTGGTAATTCCAACAGTCTTTATTTTACAATTGGTGTACGTTGATTGTCAAACCAATAATAATGTCTTATACAATAAAACATAGCTCATTATACTTCCATCTGGAACAAAATTAAAGTACAGAATGTCAGCTATTAACAGCTTGGGAATGTATATGGCTTATATAACTATTATCACGTTTACGTCAAATAATTAATTATGTAATGGAGTTGTGCCGCAACAATTAGTTGATCATTTACTTTGTGATTTTTTTGTGCCAGTTAACCAAGCACGTGGAGTTATTATTTTATATCAAATAGGTATTACAAGGTGATATCGATCGAGATGAAGTATATCAACACTTAGGTTAAGTTATAGATATATTTATAAAGTGCTTGATAATTTAGAATTTAAAAATTTTGATATAATCATAAATCACGGTAATAAAAAAGTTATGGAAAAGGGCATGTTTAGAAGGCATTAATTTTTTGGTGATATAATTTTTTTATAACTTGCAAATGGTAGAAGGCCAACTTAAATTGTGGGCATCCCTAAATTTTTACAATTTATTAAAATTAGATTAAAACTAATTGTAACAATTTTTTTAGTTAATTGTTCGTTCTATTTTTTAATACGGTAAGTGTTAACAATATTTGTAATACAATTTTTGATTGTTCAATTTAAAGATAAAAAATTTCTCTTTAAAAACATCAATTTATAATACAAATATTTTACTTGTTTGAAAATAAATCCGTTAAAAAAAATGTATGTTTAAAGTATATGCTATTCATATTTATCTTTTAACAATTTTATTTATTTATTTATGCATAAAAGGCAACTTTAGGCATAGAAAGAACCAATCAATAAATACATTAAAAAACTTTTTTATTCTCTTGTTGATACTCACGAATAGGTTAAAAAAACATCATTTTTCTTTTTTCTTTTTAATGCTTGTAAGAATTAAATGAGATTTTCTTCACAGTAACATCTTAGTACTTTTTATATACTCTTTTTTTTTTACATTATGACAAAAAAATTATTACTCATTTTGGTACAACAAGTAATTTGTTATATTTATTTGCTAACAGTAACAATATTCTAACATAAAATCCATCATAAATGCTTTAAAATATAACCTTGATAAAAATATCAATTAAATTCAATATATCAACTTTTAGAATATACTCTCTCAAATTCTTTCATGATAATATTTAATATGTCATCCTTATGAACAGTAGTTCATATAAACAACAATCCTCAAAATCACATATTTGAAATGTAATCCATTATATCAACTATTTTTTCAATAACTTCAGCATAGTTAAGAAAATATTAAATACAAATTTGTGAAACATAGAATTATTAGTTTTATGATTCTGAGAATAAAAATGATTTATAACTCCAAAAACATTAAACAAATATAAAAATATAAAATTTATAAAATAAAGGTTTAGTTAGAACTATCAAATGTAAGATAAGATATATTTAAAAATCACAATTAAATACTTAAAAATGGTGAAAAAAAGGTAAAAGATCAAGAATTTATTTCATTGTGATTTAGTTCTACACTTCTTGAAAAGTATTTAATAAATTAATTTTAAAAAAATCTTATAGAAAAAATTAGAATACTTGCTTGATGATTTGTTTTGAAACTTTTTCTAGAGATGAAAAAAAACTTGTTTGATAAATTTGTTTTTAAAATATATTTTGAACCATCAATGTATAGATTACTTTAAATACGTACATTTAATTGAACTAATGATATTCAATTTAATCTAAATAAACAATGAAATTGTTTGACAAATATTTAATTTATTTTTAAATTTTTTAAAATTAGTTTTTCGTAAAATATTTGATTTGTTTTTTTTAATAATCCCATTAAATACCACTATATTTTTATTTAATCATTCATCTGAACGGATTACATGAAAAATGATATATTTATAAAGATTAAATGAGAAATTTATGATATTTAAAAAAATTAACATGTTTTTAAAGTGAAATAAAATTTATAAATAAAAATAAATTAAAAATAGTAGATATTTTTATTATCGATGAAGATATTCATTATTAATAATAAATAATATATTATAAAAATTAAAAAGATAATTTTTTTAAAATTAATTAAAATCAATAGTAAAGTTATAATATAAATATTTATTAATTTGATAAATTAAAAATAAAATTTAAATTGATTAAAATTATAATAATCTTAAATTTAATTTATTTAAAAAGAAATATATTTTTAAATTTGTTATAATATATCAATATTTTAAATTTCTATTAAATTAGCATTTGAAAGAAATAAATATTTTTGTAGAAAATCTAATATAAAAGAAAACATATGACTTAATAAGAAAAAAATGCCTAAAAACACCGTCGTTTAAGAATAATGATTTTAATTTTATATATAAAGATAAATTAATAAAAGAATATTATAATATTTAAATGGATTAAATAAAAAAACTAAAAATAATTAATAAAGGGAAATATTTTACAAAATAACAATTTTTAAAAAATTACAAATGAGTGATTAAATAAAAGAATGAGAAACTTTTAAAGGAATAAAAACTTAATTAAACATAAAAGAAAAATGTGTATTCGAAACAAAAACCAAACATTACAAGAAATTTAATGTGACAGGTATGAGAAACAGAGACAGAAAACATTTTGATTTGCAGTAACGAACCGAAAGCAAAAGAGAGCGATCAAAGGGACAAAAGTTTCCGCGCTACACTGGAGAGGAGTGCCTGGCCCCCATTCCCCTGGATCCAAATCACAGTGAACTGAACTGAACTGAATTGAATTGTTGCGGAGGATGCTGGCGAGTCCGAGAGCACAAACACCAACATCACAACCACAAGAATCATGGGAATCAATGCTCCCAGGCCCACCAAACCGCAACAATTTTGGATCCGCAGATCTGAGCCCTCACGGTCTGATGGCATTCCCTTCCGGGAGCTCCATCTCCATCGTCGACACACGCTCCATGCAATTACTCTCCTCCTTCCCTATCCCTCCCCCACCTTCCTCTGCCGCCCCCTTCGTCACCGCCCTCCGCTGGTCCCCTCTCCCCCTCAGCCGCCACCTCCTCTCCTCCGAACCCTCCTCCTCTCACCTCATCCTCGCCGCCGGCGATCGCCAAGGCCGCATTGCTCTCCTTGATTTCCGCCTCAAGAGCGCCCTCCTCTGGTTCGACACCGACTCCAAACTAGGCATCCAGGATCTCTGTTGGGTCCAAGCCCGGCCTGACTCGTACCTCCTCGCAGCTATTAACGGACCTTCCACTCTTTCCCTCTACAACGCTTCCAGTGGATGCTGCGTTTGGAAGTACGACGCTTCCCCTGAATACTTCTCATGCATTCGCCGCGATCCCTTCGATTCCCGCCGCCTTTGCGCCATAGGCCTCAAGGGTTTCCTCTTGTCCATCATCCTTCTCGGCGATTCCGAGGACTGCGTCGTCACCAAGGAGCTTCAGATTCCGACCGATTCTAACGAGCTGCTTAAGTTCGAGAGAGATGCTGCCGGTGGATCGTCCATGGTGGCGACGTCGGCATCGCCTGCGTCCGCGGCGTTTCCTCTTTACGCCGTGAGGTTTGCCTTTTCCCAGCAGTGGAGGCACATTTTGTTCGTCACTTTTCCGAGGGAGTTGATTGTTTTTGATTTGCAGTATGAGACGGTGATTTTTTCTACAGCGTTGCCTCGTGGCTGCGGCAAGTTTCTTGATGTGTTGCCTGATCCGAATAACGAGTGGATCTACTGTGCTCATCTTGATGGCAAACTCAGCACCTGGAGGAGAAAACCGTAAGCGTTTATTGTCTTTGATTGATTATATGTATTATATTTGGATACTTTTCCTCTCAATTTACACAAGTATATACATGTGCAACCATACAATGGCAATTACAGTGTAGTATAGTTTGTGTTTTAGTGGTTGTAAGAGAGTAATATACAGATGCTTTGACAACCCTTCTATGATGGTCATATACTTGGGTATGCATAGCAGAAACTTGGTTATATGTCGACATTGTTATTGTATTTTTTTTTTCTCAGACTTTTATTGTTGCAACTTGCAACATGCTTGAATGCCTTGTTTTTTAGGCAACTGGATGAAGATGCTGGCATTTGGTGTGAGTCTGTGATACTGTCACCTATTCCCCCTTCCCACGAGAACTGAATCACTTTGAAGTGAGGTAGTCAAATGATCAAGGGATAAGATGATGATGGTGGCTTCCTTTATTGTTGTAGGGAATGATTAAAAAAAGGATCATATAATCCTATTGTTTTTCTGCTTGTAATTTGCTGTCTATATGTTTTCAGTAGGCGTTAGTCATTGATACATGCAACTGTTTGTAATCAACTTTGATTTAGATTTCTATTTTCCTTTTGAGCTGTTTCAGTAACCATATTAGGTTTGTTCCCTCGTATATGAAGAAGTCTATGCTCCACAATTTTTAGAGTTTTTTAAAAAAATTTATGATACAACTTTTTAATCATTTCCCAGATGCTATTTTAGCTTCCAAGATAAGCACTAAAACAATTTTTCTTTTTCTTTTTCATTTTTCATGTTTTTTGGTTCTTTTAATGAAAAAACTTACATAATTATCATAATTTTTTAACATATATTTGAGTTTTAAAAGTGTTTTTCTTAAACAGAAGTGCAAACAAATAGGCCCTTATTGTCATTTGATTTGACCTTTCAAGCGCACTTTTGGACCATGGGTGTATGTAGAGTATTCAATGCCAAAATATATTTGCATCGATTTCAGTAAATGCTACTTACATTTCTTGTCCCTCACACTTTTTTCCCCTCTTCATTTCTGGATATTAATGGTCTTATGACCATTATTGATTTACTTGCTTGTGCTTTTCTGTAACTAAGTTATATTTATCTGCATGTAATCACAGTGGGGAGCAGGTACACATTATGTACTCATTGGAAGAATTAATGCCATCAGTCGGTACCTCCATCCCTTCTCCTTCAATACTTTCTGCACTTTTATGCCAATCAGATTCCACACTTCAGAAAATTGGCAAGAGTTATTCTGATGTACCCAGTTCTCCTTACCTTCGCGAGGATTTTGATAATCCTTTTGATTTTTTTGATGACTCTAATATTGTTTCTAAGATACATTTGATCTCCGTTTCTGATGATGGAAAAATTTGGAACTGGCTCTTGACTGCTGAAGGGCATGCAGAAGCTCAAAAGGATGATAAGAAGTTAGGTTTGGTCAATGATGACCATACGGTATCATTTCCTGGGGCCAACTCTAACACCTTAGCATCTTCTGCTGGTGGACGGGACCTAAATGCAGGCAGGCAACAGGAGCATTTCAATGATAATAAAAGCCACCTGCAGAGCTCAATCTTTGATCAGGAAGAAATTTCAATAAAGGTAAGTCTTTACCCGCAAACTTGCTGTACCTTGTATCATACTGTCCTATGTTGACAGTCAAAAACTTGGAAAAAAACAACTAAAAGAACATGGACATAGAGAATGCAAACTTTAACGGTAATGGCCCATTGATATTAAAATTCAAGCACTACAATGGTTTCCCAACATGTTTTGTATTAGTTTAAGCCCTTGCAAGCATAGACAAAGTGCCATTGTAGATTTAATTCTTTATGTTTATTAACAACTTGATTTGATTTACTGCTTGTAGTCCATGGTCTTAATTTTTCATTTGGCTATTTTTTTTTCTGTCTTGTTTCTGCTTCATATTTTCCACCAATTGGGAAAGTCTGAACAAATAATTAAAGCTAACTTTTTAAGTTGCCCATATCCTTTGTCTCTTTCCCTCTCCTTTTCTTTTTGGGTGATATAATTCTATGAAATTTCAAAATGTTAGTACATCAAATGTCATTTTGATTCTGGGAAAAACTCAAAAGGGCATCAGCCAAAATTTTATGTTGATCCTGGATGTTTTTATGGAAATTTTAAGATAATTTGTAGGTATTTATTAAGTTATATTTTTAGATATATCTGCAGTCCTGTTAAAATTCTATAGGGGTTAGAAAAGTTATGGAAGATTATTACATCTGTCATTTGCCCACTAAATAAAAATATGTCTATAAAAGATTATATCAAAAGAAGAAAGTCTATAAAAGGGATTGCTACGTGAAAAGTGTGAAATGACTGTATTCGAATGTGTTATAACCTGATCCTCGTTGGAGAATAAGAAAAGGAGAAATCAACAAACCCTAATCCCAATAAGCCCAATGCTACTTCGAAGGATTATGCAATGACCTACCCTATTGAATAATTTCTTGATGGGTCAGACCTGGGTCACCCATGTGCCTATAACTAAATACAAGCCATTTCCAATGCAATTATTGCTGAATTAATATCTTTGGGAAAATTCATGTATTTCCTGGATATAGCATTAGCTTTACCACTTTTATGGGATAAAAAATAAGTTTTTTTCGCTTCCCTTTGTTGCTCAACAATGACGTCTTCAAGGGTATATCTCCATATCCGATGGGAGAGGGATTGGATACCCTGCTTACCCTGATGAGATTCTGTCTTTGCCGAGGAGGATAACTTATTCTACTTTCTACATACACCGATCATTTTCACTCTCTAATTTTCCTCATGTCCTGGTAACTTTTGGAGTTTGTATATTCTAGGTCATGTGCACGAACAATACCTATCACCTAGTCCTTGCCATGGCAGGATGTAGAGTCAAATTGGATGGGTGATGGTGTATGATTGAGAATTTATTGCATGCAATACATCCTTTGAAGCAATGAGAATATGTGGGAGTCCATATATAGATTCCAGAAGATGCACACAATCCTTTGGGTATTTTCAAAGGTGGTCTGAAAGATGAAACTGAAGATGGGGAAAATGAAAACCCCTTTGATGACTTTGGACCTGCTTATAAAATGGTATGAGACTGGAGGAAAGAGATGGTATATTTTCTTTTAGGAAATTAATAAATGAAAGCAATGGGGATGATATGTTAGATTAGACATCTCCAGCCTACAATATCTTCCTATATAATATTCTTGGAGGCAGTCAAGCTAACTTCTTGAAGGAAGAAACAATTTTTTATTTTCAAGTTGAATCATATTTACTTCTGGTGGAGCTCGAGAAGTAACTTCTAAGATCTATGATCTTCTGAACATTTTAGATTTGATCTGTTCTACTTAAATTCCATTTAACATTTAATCAAGCAAATCAGTCAAAGATTCATGTCGATGAATCTCACTATGAAGTTTGGGGAACAAGTCAGGAAAGAAATTCCAGTTCTTCAACTATTCCTAGTGCCTTTTATATATGGTCTGGAAGATTTCAGGATCAACTTAAAAGCTCAAGATTGAGTTTTCTTTTCAAGTGGAGGAGAACTAATGCAAGGAAAATGCAGTTCAGTGGCAATTATACATTGATTCTTGAATTTAACATGATTTTCTTTTTGAGAATTTTTTTGGGTTATTTTTGGTAATTTTAATGTGACATACTATGTTATAGTTATGGTCCTATTAGGTGGCAAAATGGCCATTATATGTGCTATGACTTGGATTTTAAAATTTAAGCTCAATCTTATATTTATTCCATTCTCAGCCCAACTTGCCAGTTCTTTTGTTTTTTTTTTAAAAAATAAAAATTCTAAATGTTTGTGCCCTTATTTATTTGGACCGAGTCTTTTATATTGCTTTAGTTCTGGATGTGAAAAGATAATAAACAAAAAAGCTTAAGGGTAGCAGACATTTGTAATGAGCTCTATTAAATTATAAGTGCATGAAAATAAATATCTAATATTGATATGTAAGATGTTAATTGTAAGAGTACGATAATGTATGAGTACGATAGGAAAGATGGTGATAATGTTATATAGATGTTAATTTTTATATTATTGATGTGATTGTAAAGTACTTTTTTTTTTAAAAAAAAGTGAGCCAATGGGCCAGCCAATGAAGGACTGGGCTAGCAAATTGTCAGTCTGCAACTAAATTGGCCTAAGCCAGCCCTACCCGGCCCTAATTGACAACTCCTACTCCATGGGTTAATCAAGTTTTGGAGAAATGTTAAGCTGTTAATCAACTCCTAATGAGAGAGTTTCTATGTGTAAAATGAAGAACAACTCATATTTTCAGTTTTGAATCACATTCTGAGGATATCCTTGTTTTTGGGTTAACCCCAAATATTCTACCTAGTCTATTCTAGGTAATCTACTTTATTGCCACCTACCTAGTTGCTGCTGTCATGCATCAAGTTTGGATGCCAATGGGAGGACATAGGACATATAAATTATAAGAGTTCAAATTAAACACATGTAAACACATGATATAGGCAATTACAGTGAAATCAGTAAATGATGGTCAGTACCTTCAATTTAGCTCCCGTTGAAAGAGCAACCAACTTGTGCATTTTAAGTGGAACATAGTGCACATATTAATTCATCCTCCTCTGTTATGTGTATGCATAATACATAGAACTTATGTGCAATACATGCAAGGATTATGGTGCAGTCTGTATTGTTCTTTATTTTGGTCCTATTTATTTTTCTGTACGAACAAGTCTTGAATAGCCATTCCTTCCCAATGTATTCTGTCTTCCTAGAAAATAACAAAGCTAAAGAAAGATGAACAATTATGAAAAATTATAATATTTGTCAAATTGTAACTAGCTTCTGTCATCATTTATCCTGCACTAAAGTGAACATTCCGGTGGATTGTTTCTCCTAGAGGCAGATATTAAGATCACACATTCCAAACTTGGGGTTAAAGTGCAACTTTTTTTTTACTTATGATCTATGTGATAATCTGAGTGCCGAGTTTTCTTTGCCAAAAAACATCATCTAAATGCTAGATAGCTAGCACCCATTTGGTTTCAAATCGTTGAACTTGACTAATATCTGCAAATGGCTTTGTCTTTTCGTTCTAATGCAGGTTAGTTTAGTTGGACAGCTTCAGCTTCTTTCTTCAACAGTGACTATGCTGGCAATACCAACCCCTTCTCTTACAGCCACTCTGGCCCGTTAGTTTATGTTCCCACCTACTTACATATTTGTTCAAATATAGTATTATAGTTTTATAGAGGTTATTATGCATACCATGTTTTCTGTGTTGATTAATGAAATAATGTTATGTGAAGGTGGAGGAAATTATCCAGCTGCAGCTGTTCCCCTGGTTGCTTTGGGAACACAGAGTGGGACAATAGATGTTGTTGATGTTTCTGCCAATGCTGTTGCATCAAGTTTATCTGTACATAATGGTATAGTTAGGGGACTACGATGGCTAGGAAATTCTAGACTGGTTTCATTTTCTTATACTCAGGTATATAATTTGATACTTATGTTTAAACAGAATTTCTCTATGCTATTTCCCTGCATAGTTTATTTCTGTCTGTTGCATTTTTTTTAAAACTATTGTGTCTTATCTCTCTACAAGATAAGCTTTATGACTCAAGCATGTCACTTAATGCCCTACTTCATTATAATTTCATACTTTTTTAAAGCATTTATGTGTTATTGATTGTGTATGCTTTTGGACTCAGGCCAATGAAAAAACTGGAGGATATATTAACAAGCTAGTTGTGACCTGCCTTCGAAGTGGCCTTAACAAGATGTTCAGAGTTATGCAAAAGCCAGAACGTGCACCAATAAGAGCTTTAAGAACATCTTCATCTGGAAGGTGAATCCCAAAGATATATTTTTGTTATCATTTAATTCATTGTTTAATTTCTGAATCTTCTTTGGTTGCACATTTTTCTATTTCTCTTTCTATACTAATGTGTTAATACAATACTTCTAAGTGCTAATGGCTTAGTGTTATCAACAATTTTGTACCGGCGAGATTGAATGTAGTGATTAATAAATGCTATAGTTTATTAGAATCATACTTTAGGTCAGGCATGTATGTTATGTGTCCAATCCTTGGGATCTTAGTGAATGTTTACATGTTCCCTGCTGTTTATGCAAAAAGGGTGTCCTGTTGAATGTTGTAATCCTTGCAGATGATGGGAGCATTGGAACTCAACCTATTTTTGTTGGTATGAAAGAGTGATGTTTTTCTTGGTGTTACTGACCGTTTTGAGTGTTAAAAAAAATTGAAAAAGAAAAAGATCATTGCTTCATCATATCCTTTTTGTTTTTCTCAGCCACCACTTTGATCACTTGAATCTAGGTTTTGAAGATTTGTTGTCCTCCCAATATTCTAAAAAGTGATGATTGATTGATAGCAAAGGAAACTAGTTTCCCCCCTCTTTTTTGAGATATTGGGGGTGGGTTGGAGTTCTATGGAAGAATAAACCATCTGATTTGATTAAATCTTCTTCTAAATGTTTGTATTTCCTCTCCATCCTGGTCTACCGGAGCTGTTTGCTTTACTTTGACCCTACATTAACAGATAGATTTGTGATTACATGATGGTTTTCAATAGTTTGGTATCTGCAATATTTCAGGTATCTTCTAATTTTGTTTCGTGATGCACCTGTGGAAGTTTGGGCTATGACTAAAAATCCCATCATGGTAAGTTGGTTTATTATTTAAAAGTTGAAAGTTGAAACCCCCACAAATGAAATTTTTATTTTTTAAACAATATTTTCTGCTCTTCAACATGATGTGGTTGCTGGCTTAAGCGTGCATAATATTGAGTGAAATTACTTATGGAGGCTTTGGGTGATACTTTATATCTAGAATTTTTGGTTTTTTTTATTTGATGGGAATGAGATAGGATTCACAGGATATATAGAAATACGGAGTAATATATTGAGAATATGTTGTAATCATGGAAACTGTAGTATTTTGGTGTTAATAAGGGTTTTGTGCAATTTATGGGTGTTTCTGTATTCTAATGACACTTAGACTTGAATTGAAGTTGCATACAAATTCCAGTTCTCTCTCCTTGGTATACCTGTTGTCCTTTTTTCCTCTCTACTTCCCTGCTTTTGTCCTTAGTTTCCCCTTAACTTTCTATGTTTCCATAGCACCTGTTTTTATGGCCTTCTAAAGCAAATGTTTACCTTTTTTAAATATAAACAAAGAATTTATAAAGAAAGAAAAGAGGCGCAAAAGCAAGAGGTAAAAAAATTAAGAACACAAAACATGTAACACAACTTGCTTTATGCCTGTCTCTCTATAGATCTCCAAAAGACACCCGCCTAAAAATACCATTACCAGAATGCGACAAAAAGGCTAAGTGAACCTCTCCATCCCAAATGAACTGGAGAGCAACAATCAACCATAAAAATTCTAGCATTTCTTTCCAGCTACATACACCAAACAATCTGCAAAGTGAGAACAGTGCCAAAGCCTTTTAGCATCTCATATGGCGCCAATCCTCTTTCAAATTATTCTGGAGAAGGGAAACTGCGGAGCAATGCAAAAACAAATGAGAAGTATTTTTCAGAACTTGATCTGCATTATAACCCAATAATCAGGAGACAAAGCATTTAGAGGTCTTTGAATTTGAAGTAAAACATCAGTATTAGTGCAGTTTAGAACAGTAGTTCAAACAACTATTTGACCTTGGAGGGAGCAATTGTTTTCCAAATTGGCTTATCTAAAAGGAAAGAATCATTGTTGGGAGGTGAAGTGAGAAATTGGAAAGATTTGCAAGACAATAAACCTGATGTTTCCAAGAGACGAGATCCCTCTGATCTGGATTAGAAGAGATGGATTGAATCCAGCAAGACCAAAAGAGACTGTAATTCAGGAAATTCCCTATCAAACAAATTTCTTAAAAAGCAAAGTTGCATGCTTCCAGCGAACAGTAGAAATGTAGAATCAGATGAAGAATAAAACTGAATTATAGGAGCAATGTGCAAATTATAAAGCAAATGATTTTAAAGTATTCTTATCTCAGATCACATTTTATGTATTCTTAAAATTGTACAAGGATAAATATTGTCCTCAAAATTGGTGTTACAGTTAAGTGCTTATGCCTTCTTGGAGATCTAGTTTTTGCTCCAAATATTTCATTCGTGATTGCAAGAAGGACTAGGTTATCACAAGCTAATTTCCTGTATTCATGATCAATGTCCGGACTTCTCTTTTTATAGTTTTGAACCCTACATCTTTAGAGTGTTCTTCCTTTTTTTAAGTAGGAAGGTTAATTCTGACTTCTGCAGTATAATTATTATATCTTTTGGTTGACACCATATGTTCTTTGGCTGGATATTTATATTGCTTGCTATCTCTATGTAGCTTAGATCATTAGCTCTTCCATTTACGGTATTGGAATGGACTCTTCCAACAGTTCCGCGCCCTTCTAAAGATCAAACATCTGAGGCATCAGACGAAGCATCAAAATTATTGAACACTTCCACATCAGATTCAAGTAAGTTGTTTGCTTGAAATGCTTAGGTATTATCAGCATAATTACAATGGTTCCTTCCCTTTTTGTGTAAGATTAAAAATAACTTTTGACCGATTAATTTCCTTTAGCAGAGGGTTCAATCCCAGAGGGATCTCATGATGACACATCTGAAAGTTTTGCATTTGCTCTGGTGAATGGGGCGCTTGGAGTTTTTGAAGTACATGGTCGAAGAATTCGAGATTTCAGGTGTTTACTCTTTACTATTGAGAAGAGAGTTATTACTCCATTGTGTTAGTTTTCATGATGTATGGACTACTGAATTTGTATTGATCATTTTGTAATAATTCTGTCTTGGCATGTATAAGTTGTCTTATATTGTCATTGTTTTCTACAGTTATTAATGGCTGATCTCTGAGCTAATACAGTAATATATTAATTTTGTCTTTTATTATTTTTATACTATACATCATTCCTGCAGTTCTTCTTTTATGTTAGCTTCATTCTGATATTAGCATTGTCCACAGACCAAAATGGCCTTCTTCATCATTTATATCATCCGATGGATTGATTACTGCAATGGCCTACCGCCTGCCTCATGTGGTATACATCATTATTTTAGAATCCAAAGTCACTCGAAATTGAAGGATGATTTTCATTAAATTAGTTTTTCAGGTCATGGGAGACAGGATGGGGAACATAAGATGGTGGGATGTGACAACTGGGCATTCTTCCTCGTTCAACACTCACAGAGAAGGAATCCGGCGAATCAAATTCTCACCTTTTGTACCAGGGGACTATAGTCGGGGGCGTATTGCTGTTCTGTTTTATGATAATACATTTTCTGTATTTGATTTGGTAAGATAGGAATTCACTTTTTTTCTGGATCATAGATGCAGTTTTGTTATTTCATTTCATACTTTGCATAAATATTCGAACTGCTCATGCTAAGCATTTTCATAACTTTGATTAGTTCACATCTAACATAGGTTTTTACTGGGGATTTAAGACTGAGAAACTGAATATTATTATGTAAAGAAATAGGTTTGCCAGTTCTCCTATTTCATAGATCTTCTCTAGCAATTTGAGGCAGAAAAAGAAAGGGACAGAAAGGAATCTTCTCTTTGTAAAATGCTGAGAGCACGTCTTGTAATTGTCTGATCATAAATCACATTTTTTTTGCAGGACTCACCTGACCCCTTAGCCAATTCACTCCTGCAACCTCAATTTCCTGGAACCCTTGTACTGGAACTTGATTGGTTGCCCTTACGAACTGATAAGAATGATCCACTGGTACTGTGCATTGCTGGAGCAGATAGTAGTTTTCGCCTGATTGAAACTAATGTGTAAGTCCCACAAATCACCTCGGGAGTAATGAATGATGAGCTTTCATATTATTATCAGGATATGATTGGTGTTCTATATGGTGGTGTAATGGTTTGAACTAGAATGGATGGTGGAAAAGTTTTTTAGCTATTATAAAAACATTTGTCTTGATGGTGAAATGTTCAGATAAAAAATAGGTTTGGCATGGCATGTGATGTCACTCAATTGTTGCATTTAAGCTCCTTCCTTCTATTACTTTCATATCTATATCTATATACATATCACCAATTGATCCACATGCCCCGTAATCCCCCCTTGTGTGTCTTCAATATATATATATATATATATATATATATATATTAATGACACACAAGGGGGGATTATGAGAATGTGGATCAATTGGCGAGGGATTGATCTAGCTTATATAGAGGACTTGGGGCTGGAGTCTTGAATATGCAGTTGTGTTAAAAACCTTGGAGGAAGAGCTTTGTTGGCCATAATAATCTTAGCTGGCTCAAGCATGATGATTTCATTTAGTGGAGGATACCCGTATTCTAAATAAAAAAGAAGTGGGGGGGGGGGGGTGGGGTGGGGGTTGTTAGGAAGGAAACTTTATGGCACATATAGCTGAGATGTAAAAGTGACTAGAAAGTTTGAGCAATTAAAAATATATATATATAGTTTGTGTGAATTTAGTTTTTCATCTTAACACAGTGGAAAATCAATGGATATTTAGTACATTATGTTTGTAACCATTCAGAGTTTGAGTATTCTCTTCAAGGTGAATGAATCCCCAAGTGCTTGTTATCTAGATCATGCATAACAGACAATAATTGTCTGAAAGTTTCAGGGATTTCTAAAATGGACGGACTTTGTAAATGACATTTTTTTTCATTTTCATGCAGAAATGATAAGCGATTCGGTTATGCATCCTATATCAGGAATTCAAAGGAGAGATTCCGAGCAATGCCTATATGTTGTCCAATACTACTTCCTTCTCCACATGCCCTGGTATTATGCCAGCATTTTACTGAACTAGCTAAATTTATATTTTCTTGTTATTATTTCATACCAAAGCTATATGATCAACTCTCGTGGTGAATGTCTGCATTTTTATAGATAAAAGCACATTTAGTAGCAGATTTCTTGTGCAATAATGGATTTAAGAAGTAACTTTAAAATTTTAAATAACGAAACAGAAATGATTTCATAGAGTATGAATTATTTTGAGTTTCTCTTGGTAATAGGATATATGTCTGTTTTCATTTAATCTAGACGCACTTTCTTACTGGGGAAAAAGAAAATTGATTGAATATTCCCCTCTCCTTTGTTATGATTGACAAATCTGATTTAGGTTTTTTTTTTTCTTCTTTAGTTTAAGTTGACCATAATTTGTGTCTATCCTAGGTCATTCAAATTTGGTTTTTCTTTTCTTTTGCCCTTTCTTGAAATACTAGTACTAATTTTACTAGTTTTTTTTTTTTATAAATTATGATTATAGCAATCATCAGCTTTCTGTTATTTATTTATTTTTAGTGCTCCATTGAATATGTACTAATGTTGCTACAGGCATTGCGCATGATTTTGCAATTGGGTGTTAAACCTTCTTGGTTTAATACTTGTAGTACAACCATAGAAAAGAGACCTCACTTAATTCCAGGAACTCCTTCCTCTACAGGGGATCTTCGCACATACATGATTGACATACCACCTCTTGGTGACTCAGTGGTGCCAGAGATGCTTTTAAAAGTATTGGAACCATATAGAAAAGAAGGTCTATATCTTATGCAGAGTTTCAATGATGAAAATTCTTATGTTTGAGATTTTATACTTTTGGTGTTAAAAACACTACCAATATGTCCATTTCTTAAGGTTGTATGCTTGATGATGAGCGAGCGAAGTTGTATGCTAGTATTGTGGATAAAGGTTGTGCCGCAAGATTTGCTTTTTCAGCTACAATATTTGGTGAATCATCAGAAGCTCTATTTTGGCTACAGCTGCCTCATGCACTTAAACATTTGATGAACAAGTTGTTGAAAAAGCCTCCACCAAAATGGCCCACAGCAAATTCTATTTCTAATGTTGATGAGACATCTCTACTGTCTAGGATATCATCAAAGGGAAAACCAACTGAAGAAATGCGAAGAGATGTATTGGTAAGATGTATAGTAGTTTCCTTATCATATGATATATGTTTTAGTGTCCCACATTCCAATTATTTTAAGAGTTGCTGTTAACATTGAGTGTCAAATTCAATTCAGTGACTTTTGCCTTTTGGTTAGCAGAGTCAAGGTCAGCTAAGGTTGATGGCTTTTGACCAAGAAGAGTTGTGGAAAAGTGCCAGTGAACGTATTTCTTGGCATGAAAAATTAGAAGGTGAAGAGGCTATACAGAAACGAGTACATGAGTAAGTAAACTTATCATTTCTTTTATTCTTTTATTGAGAGTATGTGGTTTAGTTTGACTTCTTACGGTCAGAAGGTATTTGCTTGTTGTCTTCATGTCAAACTCTGCCATTTTTGTCCAAATCCAAGAGTTTTTTAGTGCTGCACTATTTGAAATTATAATATGCAAGGCATTGTATTGATGTCTCCTTCTCCACATTTTGATACCTTGTTCCAAAGAGAAACAGTGCTGCTGTGATAGAAACCAGACTGAAATTTCTTTTCCTTTACTACTTTGAGTGGGATCGTTACTCATCTAACTACAATACTCACTTTTCGGTGCTATCAGGCTTGTGTCAGTTGGAAACCTAGAGGTTGCCGTTAGTTTATTGCTTTCTACGCCTCCAGAGAGCTCTTATTTCTATGTCAATGCTCTTCGTGCAGTTGCTCTCTCCTCTGCCGTTTCAAGGTCTCTTCATGAACTTGCAGTGAAGGTGAGTTTAGATGGGGCTTACATGTGTTTTGAGGCATCAAAATACAAATTCCGGTTAGTATACAAGAACATAGTTCATGTCTCCAGTAGTATTTTATAACATCAGATATATTTTTTAGGTTGTTGCAGCCAACATGGTGAGGGCTGACAGGTCGCTCTCTGGCACTCATCTTCTATGTGCAGTTGGAAGATACCAAGAAGCATGTTCTCAGGTTAGTCGGTATTTGTAATAAAATTTTCTGTGTACTCTCCATGCTTTCTAAAATTCTGTATTATAGTACCAATACATTCAAAACAGATGCACACAATTCTTAAGGTCTGTCACCTGGTTATGATTTGCTAAACATAGTAAGTTGTAAAGAAGAGCCTGGTTGCTTGATGGTCTCTTACCTCGGTGATTTTCTAGTTCGAATTATGTCAAGGAATTTTCTTTTCTCCATTTAGGTGAGAATTGGATCCACAATTTAGCATATTTTATCCAACATTAAAACTAAGAACTTGTGGGAACAAGAGTGGCTGCGGAGTTTTTAATGTTATGGAAGTGAAACATCTTATTGGTTAAGGTAGTACTGTTTCTGTATGCTATAAGATCTACCTAGTTCACCAGTCTGAATTTGGTGTCAAATAGTAAGGATTTTTTCTTTCTTTTCTTCAGTTGTGTTAATATTTCAACGTAGTGGACTTCCTTGCTCTACATTCTTTGTTTACTTATATCAACAGTCTCTTGAAAATCAACTAACACTGTTTAAAATATGTTAAGTTGTGGTTTCTCAAAGTAGAGTAGTAGATCACCTTAACAACTGAAATCTGCAGAAGCCAGCCTTTATGGGATCATAATGGCAGAAGCTGCTAGGGATGATTAGACATGTTATTGACTTATGAGTTTTCTATTGTGTGCCTGCAGGCACATGATAAGAAACCAAAAAGAAAATATTTTTAATTAAATAAATTGTTTATTATTTTGAAAACAAAAATGTCAGGGTGTATTTAATGCTTTCACATTATATACTTAAGGGTACGCAATAAAATTCCCCATTGATTAAATGACATGATGGGAAGCTTTTTCTTACCATGTTCCATCAGAAATTGGGCTACACAACGGGAGGTATTGCATCTCCTGTCATAAATTTTACCCTACAAATTTTAACGAATGAAATTGGTGTTTATATTACATGGAGCCCAACGGCTGAGGTACAATTATGGGAAATCACTTTGAGCAGGCACAAATGATTCCTTGGATTGTGGATTCATATATCTCAACATGCCGGATGTTAAGTGGCCTGCCAGCTTGCCTTACTAGTTAGAGTAGAATTTTTGTTTTTCTCAAGGCATGTTTAATTCATGGTTTCCGAAAAATGGATCAAAATTAGTTCTCGAGCACTTCTCTAGTTTTACAAATTTAAAAAATTGACAAACAGGTTATCGATAAATGTGCTTGATTTTCTTAGAGAAATGCATTGTCATATTTTGTGCAGCTACAAGATGCTGGGTGCTGGACAGATGCTGCAACTTTAGCTGCGAGTCACTTAGAGGGATCAGATTATGCAAGGTTCTTATTCTTTCTTGATAACAGATGTTTTTGTCCACATTAATTGGTTGCAATTTTCTTCTGAGTTTTGCTTACCAATGCCTTAAGGGCTTGGGTTAGGAAATCAATATATAAAATTTTATTGAAAATTATGGTAGGAATGCATTAATAAAACTGTTCACTATTGATTATTTAACCAATGTCCTAAGGGCATTGGTTAGCATTTGCCTTTTTTCTTTTTATATATGAACGGGGTTAAACATCACATTCATTGATGTGGTAATCCTAATCTGCCATTTGCAGCCTAACCCTAATCCTCTGGCTGAATGACAAAAAATAAATAAAAATAAAAATTCAGTAGTATTTATGATATTATGCATTCTAACTATCCTGTTATCTAATTTCCTGAAGAATCTGAAATTTTTGTTTTGGTTATTGATGGTAGGCAAGCAAACTATTTTCTAGAACTATTTTGGATTTTACATTATTTTTAACTTACTTTCCAGCATGATTGCAGTCTCTGCATTCGTATCAAAATGTCATTTGAATTGTATGCCATCATGACGATCTTCCCTATACATTTTGTTATTTCTTGCAGAGTATTGCAGAGATGGGCTGGACATGTCCTGCGCACTGAACATAATATCTGGAGGTACTGCTGCTCTTCTTTCTTCAAATTTATCTCTACCAATGCCATTCACTCCATTTGATCTTGAATGACCCAATGCAGGGCTCTGATTTTGTATGTTGCCGCTGGTGCACTGCAAGAGGCATTGGCAGCTCTTCGTGAGGCTCAGCTACCTGACACAGCTGCAATGTTTATCCTTGCATGCCGTGAAATCCATGCAGAAATGGTTTCTAACCTTGGTATTACTAATGATGAATCAAGTTCATCAGTTAAGGATGAGCTACTAAACTTACGAGCTTTAGATCCAACGAATGAAGATGTCGTTACAGTTGATGAATATTTTGGGCAATACCAAAGAAAATTGGTGCATCTATGCATGGATTCGCAGCCATTCTCTGACTAGGTATAGGGATTGATGAAATGGATTCAGATTTCTCATTTATATTCATGGAACTATTGGATTGATAACCCCCGGCATGAATGGAAATGTCGGCTGATTGCCGCTCCAGTATCATTTGGCGACTGCATTTTTGCGTCACATAGAGCGACATGGAGTCTTGGAGATGGCCAGATACCAGGGTCCTCTATGAAACACAATCCTGTTTATTATAGTTAAAATGGTTTACATGAAAGTTGCAATTAAATGGGTTAATTGACCCCTTGTAGCTCTTACATAAAATTTTGTCGGCAACGAATGATAGGATGAAATGATTAAATTGTATTTGTATGTTATTTGATTAATAGGACGCAGAAATGGTTGCATCTACATTCGCATGCAACGTCAGAATGTTGATTCAAATGTGTTAATTAATGATAATATTATCTTTTTGTAGGTGTTGGATAAGTTTACGTGCTTCTCTCGTTTAATGTTTTATCTTACACAATAATTTGATTATACGGTTCTGTTGCTTTGACTGGAGAAAAGAAACGAATAGATTATTCTGTTAAAAGATAAGTATTTTTTAAATAAAAAAAAGGATAAAGCAATTACTTAATATAACAGGAATTGAGTTTTAGGTGACTTAACAAAATAATTTAGTTGTTATAACTACATAACTTTACCAATATGAACAAATCAAAAGCGCTTTGAGCTAGCATTGTTAGTCTTTATTATAATTTAAAGAAAGTAAGCATTTCTTCTTCTTTTTTTCTTTTTAAAAGTTACTTTATAAAATTTAATTATAAACTGTTCTAATCCAAACACAACTACAATCCCATCAAACCAAAATAGAAATAAAAATCCATATAGAGCATTACCGCGCAATCTGCAGGTGGTGGGCCTACCGGAGAGAAATAAAGTCGAGCTTGCCCTTGGAAGTTTGCTCCATAAATTAAGGACCGTAACATAAACAGGGCTAAAAGAACTCAAGTCCTTCAGATAGTAATCCCATTCCCACCACACCCAAGGGCGCTGGATTTATGGGGAGGATGGGGAAGAGGTGGACCCATTTTTCTCGCTGGAACTCTGTCTGGGTTTATCATGTATCTGCCCTCCGTCAACGGTTGTAGTGGGGATTGTAAGATTTAGGTGGAGCCATTTTTGTGAGGCCACCACCATTGTTCAGAACCCACCACCCACCTGGCGATGGATAGGTTTAGCTAGCGATCGTGTGGTATATTATATATATATATATATATATATATATATATATATATATATATATATATATATTAAGAAAAAGACAGATGCACCTGTTACTGGAGGGTCGGAGCTGTCCTTACCGTCCAAGCGATATTTGAAGAAAATCAGTGTTGTGTCAAAATTACAGGGCAGAATAAAGAACGAGAAAAGACAAGGATCTGATATTTCATAGATATTAAATATCTTCGTTTATAACTTGGAAAGTACGAAACTGTTCAAAAATATTTTGAACGTCTATACACATCCGAAACGCAAAGACAGAAAGAGAGAGAGATCCTGGGGACGATTGGAAGGCGATATGGGGAAGAAAAAACAAAGTTGGGTTCAATAATAAGGTGCATGGTAGTAGGGTCCACCATATTGTTGCATTCCATAAGGTTGGGGGGCAGAAGCAGCAGCAAGCCTGGCGAAACCGACTTGGCCTTGCATCCCATCCCTTCCGTATTGCTGCCACAGGTGTTGTTCCTCCACAAGCAAATGCTGCTTCCTCTCCATGTCCGCTATTTGTACATACGAAGGTGGAGGAACCGAAAGCGATGCTGCAAACGGATCTTGTGGCCCCACAGGCTGCACCGTTCCATCCGGAGCAGGCAATGCCAAAACTGGTGTCCCACTCTTACCAGGTCCAGGCATTGCTACACTACTTGCACTTCCACCATTCACCTGTGCTGCGCTCACGTGTTGCCTCACAGCTCCTTGGTCGTACATACCATTCAGTAGCAGCGGATCAAAACCCCCCCCCAAATCAGCTTTCTGCCTCGACAACTTACTACTACACTCCACCAATGCCAATTCCCATCCACATCTCACTTCAGATTCTTCATTTGACCCAAATGCTTCCCATGAACCTTCTGTCTTAACAGTTCCCCCTCCAGAGAACAAAGCCAAAGCTACTTTATTCCCTTGTTCTTCTGCTGAAACTCCTTCATCTCTTAAATTCACCAATTCACCTGTCTCCTGTTCAGTGGGAACTGCCTTAGGTTTTGGAACCGAACGGGTTGCTGGTGGTGGAGGTGTGAAATTCTCAGGTGCTGGAAGAGCCTTTGTTTCATTCATATCAACCGTCACTTCATTTATATCTCCCTCTGCTTCCTTCACTTCAATCTTCTTCTCAGGGCTCTTTGCTCTGTTACTCATCTCCTTCAAGAAACCCTCAAGCGTCCCTAGAAGCTTATCGGTGATTCTCTGCACTTCAGGGTACTCCGATGATCTTGCAATTCCTATGTCCTTACACCAACCGTAGAACCCTGCAAGCTCATCCATCAATTTGGCTGCACCTACATATGAATCAAAGGCCTTAACACAATGTACATACTCCATCTCCGTGAACCTATCCAGCAACACCCCCAACACATCACATATCTCCACATATACCTTGAAACTGTCCCTCACAACCTCGTAAAGTGCAGTCAGCACTAACCTATTGTTTGTTGCAGCACCGATTGGCATACACCCCAATACACGATCAAGAATCCGCAGCAAATGATTCAACCTATCCAAAACCCTTTCAGCTCTCATTTCCCTCACAGGGGTTATCTCGCTGCTTCTCTTACTCTCATTCTCATCACCATATGAACTCGTTCTCCTTTCCATCATCCCATACCCAAACTCATCCCTAAACTCCCAATCCCCAGATTCAACAACGCTCCCTCTCAGTTTCCTCTGATACGCCACAAACTCAACCTTCTCATCAAGATACAATGCATAAAACCTAACGAAACTTGCATGATCCCAGGAACTGGAATGAGACTCGTCTCTGAAATCGGACATATTCAAAATTCTCATCCCTCTGCGAGTGGCATACACAATCTCTTCCTCAAACGCGGGGTGGCCATCAACCAAAAGCCTGTGAACAAGCATGAGTGCCTTAACGGCCACAATCCAATCATGAGTCTTGCTAAGCCTCTTGGAAATGGCGGCCAAAGAAGCGTTGATGTAGCCTCTGGAACATGATGTCAAATTCAGAATTTCTCTAATGTACTTGTCATCAGCAGGGACTTCTTCGTGGCTTGTGGCTTTCACAACCAACACTTCAAGTTCAGGAGCCAAATTCCCAGCCACTTTGGCTATGCTGATGCTCGTTTGGTCCTTCACAACGCCAATCGCCTTGCGGATCGTGCTCGATGTCATTTTAATAATAATAATAAAAAAAAATGGAGGTGTGCTTGTAAGTGGGAATCTGGTTTTAAAGCTTAACTAGGTGGGTGTGAAGAGACGAGAGAGGGAGTGTGATGGATGAGAGAATCTGGCAAGGGCATGGAAGAGAGGTGTTGTTATCAATGATGAATGCTGCGTGCCTATGTTTAAAGTTGTGTGAAACAGAGAGAGAAAAGAGATTAGAAAACCGCGTAATGAACGGAAAATGGATTTTGATTGTTTTTAGATTTTTTTATCTTAACGACGAGAAGAACAAAGTTTGCAAAGATGACGCGGTCGGCGTAACGGGACATGCTGACGTTGTTGCCACTCACAACGGCTCAAAAACTATTTAAAATTCTTTTTTTCCATGTATTTTTTATGCGATCGTTTTATTTAGGATGCGGGTGAAATATTATAATTTTTTTAGAATGTAAAATCAATTTTAAATGTGGAAGTCATAATATTTTTAACTTCGTCATATTTTTAAAATTAAAATTTTCACATTTATTCTTCTAAATAATTCCTTCAGCAATAATTTTTTAAAAATTAATTTTATTGAAATTTAAATCAAATGATGTAATATATTTTGTTTATATTTTAAATATTAAATTATATATTAAAATGAAATATTATGAATTTAATATATTTTATAAAGGTTTTTACTTTAAAATATAAATATGTAAAATAATAAAAAATTAAATATTTAAATTTACCAAAATTTACATTATTAGCACGATGATTTTATTTCATATCTTCCGTTACAAGAAATGTGGACACGCACCAAGCCTTTTCTTTTGATGAAAAGAAAGCTTGGAGATTTTCTTTATCGGGTCTTTTCCTTTTGAAAAAGAATGTTAGACCTATTAGCTGTCACTCATACTGAATTTTTGATGAAAAAATAGATTTATTTTTGTTTATAAATAAAAATGATAAAAGTTAACCCTATTAATTTTATGTAAATTATCTCTTATCATTAAACTATCCTATTAGATAAAACATTGAAGAAAAAATTTTCATATACAATGCATAAACTTACATGCAAAGGTAAGTTGTCCGATATTTTTTTTTTAAATTTGCAGTCGCCAGTACTGTTATAGTACAATATTCTTTTAATATCTTTTTAAAAATACAAAAATTATCAGTTATTAAATATAAAATATAGATAAATGTAAAATATTTATGTATGTAATCCAATTAATTACTATAGATGGAATTAAGCACGCATACTGATTTTTTAAGCCTGAATGAAGATTCTCACGTATTAGTAAACAATTTTAATAATATCAAACAATTAGAGAGAAAAAATTTCAAATTGAATGAATAAATAAATAAATAATATAAATAACAATTGATTTTATTATAATTATTTTATATTTTTCTACGATATAATGTTATGATGGTTTAAAATGTACTTAAATATATATCTTGTTTTCTTAAAAATAATTGTAACATTGTTATTTTTCCAACGTTAATTTTTTTTAAAATTAGTTTGGTTTAAATTTGAATCTAAATAATTTTGAATCATTAAATTTAATTAAAATGTGTATATAATTCAATTTTAGTCGGAAAATTTAAATTAAAATATGTACTCAGTATGAAAAAATAATTGAGTATAAAATAAATGGTCTTTTAAGCATGTGCCGGCACCATTCCACAAATTAATATCTAAAAGATTAGCTTTATCAACTTTCAAATTAATTTTTAATTAACATAATCATGTTATTAGTTACCAAAGTAGTTCCATTTTTAGTTTCTGGTCAAAATTAAAAATTCTTAACAAAGAATCAGCTTAGTAATGAAACATTTCTTGTATATATAATACTTTAAGTTTCAAACGTTAACCTAACAAAATAGTAAATCAAAAAATAATAATTAAAATGTATAGATAATATAAATATTTTTTAAAACTTTTATTTAATCATAGATTGATATATTATTATAAGTTATTAATTTTTTATATAATTATTTCAAAAGTTATACCTATTATATATTTTAATTAATTAATAATATAAATATTTTTACAGTATACCAAAATTAAATTAACTAAAAAACAAACTAACATAGCATATGAAAGCTTAATTTCCTTAACAGTACAAACGTTGGGTAAATCTATTGTTTAAGAGTTGTATTCTTATACTAAAAATTAAATATATTTTAGTTTCTATAATTATAATCAAATTTAATTTTAATCAAAATATTTTTTTATAGTTCTAATCTTTATATTTTTTGAAAATATTTTTATTACTGTTTAGTATGTATCTCATTATATAACATTAATGATTATGCTGATATATTATATGATATGATTTGTTTAAATATTTGATATACTATTAAAAAGTGATAATAAAAATTATTTATTTATTTTTTAATTTTATAAAAAATCAAATCAACACTTTTTATGATTAAAATTAAATTTAAACATATTTATAAAATTAAAAATATATTTAAAATCTATATTAAATTATAACATACAATTTATATAAATTATAATTGAAAAATTATTACTTTAACAATTTTATAAAACATGTTCTCCCAAAACAGCCCTTGTGGTTTTATATCAAAAATAATTTATCAAACACGCAAAAGATAAGAAATTTAAATCTTTTCTTATTAAGCAACACAATATAATTACATGAGAAGACGTAATTTTCATCAATTATATTTGACAAAAATTATGTTATTAAGTTTTTATTGCGATTATATTATCTTGTGGATGTCTTAAATTGAACTATTTTTAATAAAAATACGCAATCTATCCTGGAAGTAATAATAAATTTTTTATTGTATATCCAAAAATATATAATAATAATTAATAAATTATTTAATAAAAATTATACAATTTTAATAAAAAATTATTATTATTCACTTAAAAGAATACATAAAAAAAACAGTAACAATTTCATGTAAATTTTAGCAATGCTAATATTTATTAAATATCTCTTTTTTTATAGGTAATATTATTTATTATATTTATCATATATTTTTTTATCTCTCTTGAAGGTTTTTACCAAAACACTACATTTTTAAAATTATTTGCCAAAACATATTTTTATCATCAATCACTCCAGAATGCAACGCGCAAAGAGGTATTATCCTTGTGAAAACATTATTGGTATGACCTAACTTTAAGATGCATCATATCTATACAACTTATCTCCAAAATGTGACATGCATTGTGTGACTCGTTTTGAAAAAGTATCATAGTGCATACTCTTCGAGTTGCATCACATCATTTGAATCATGCTTGGTGTAACTCAATTTTTTTTACCCTTTTAGGATTAAAATTAAACTAAATACAAAAATGGATGTTTTATAATATTTGTGTCCGAATACTGGGTGTGGTGCAGGTTAAGGGTGCACCACCTTGGTTTACTTTCTGTGTGGTGCATCCTACTCTTGATCTATGATTACGTGACATATTTTCTTCCTAAACAACAATTACTATTTTAACCTCAAGTATGTTTTATATAAAATTTTCTAATTATGTAATTAATTTTAATAATCATCCTAATTGAATAAAATTTGTGTAACTCATCTTAAAGATAGGTCACAATCACGTTTATCTCGATTATATATATATATGGAGCCATGTTGTTGTAGCATCACATGTATGGTTGCATCATAAGAGATACTTTTCTGCATAAGGTGTTGCTTATAGCGGCGATACACCACACATTTCTCAGAGAAATGCGAGCAAGTTCCATTCAAGTCCTGGGATCACTATATAAAAAGGTTTGGTTCCTACCCTTTTCCTTTCATGCATCCGAAAGTGAAAAGTGTTTGTTTGTAACTGAAATAGATATTTTGGTAAGGTTAGTATTAATTTTTAAAAGTTTTATATTTTATAATTTAAGATTATTTACAGATATTTATTATTTGTTTATATGATAGAATATTATTTATTTAATACAGAGTGCAATATTTTTTTTCTAAAATATTACTTTAATGTATTTTTATTATTATTTATAATTGTATGTTATTTTACAAATTACAATTTTATATTAATTTATTTAAAAGTTAATATTTTGTTGTAGAATGCAGTTTTTATTATGGTAGAATATTATTTATTTGGTGTAGAATGTAATTATTTTTCTAAAATATTACTTTTATTTATATATTTATATTATTTATAATTTTATAAATTACAGTTTTATATTAATATTTCTTAAAAGTTATTATTTTTCTCGTAGAGTTTGATTTTTATTATGGTAGAATAAACAAGAATAATTGTCCTCATTTTTAATATAATTTTTTTATTTCTTTCATCACAACAATAACTATTTAAAAATAAAATTTACTAAAGAAAGCTATTTAAAAAATAATAACAACATTTAATTTATATCACCAACTAGATTTTGCCGAAGGGTATAAAATTGTAGACAACAAAATTCTAAATGCAAACTTTTTGCAATAACAAATACAGATTTTTTTGCAATAACTAAATGAAAAACATAGTTACAACTACAATAAAATAGACAAAATTTATAAGAATGAGATAGTAAAGTAAGAGATGCTTATGGTGCATTCTAACCATAAGTCACACCAAACGTGACAATGATAGTACTGGCTCCTATGTGATGCATCTGAATCTAAGCCACTTAGTGTGACACATCTTGTATCACACTAGATGTGTCATAGTCTTAGCACGAGCCACGCACTAGGTGTAGGAGGTAAGTACTAAAGATATACTTTGAAACATCATTTTTTTTATAAATAATTTTAAAAATGACATTATTTTGGTTAAAAAATTTTCTCTTGAAAACATATACACTATTTAGATATTTATGATCATTCTTTTATATATATGACCAATTTATTGAAAAAATAATTATGTTGGAATAATTTTCTTTAATATTTTTTAAAATATTAAATTTCATAAATTTAAGAGCAAAATTAATAGTTTTTACTATATAAATGAAATTTATAAAGTTTCATAAAATTTTAAAAATAATTTAATATTTAATTAAATTATTTTAATTTAATATATAATATATTAAAAATATCTAATAAAATAATATTTTTAAAATTTTATAAAACTTTATCAATTTGATTTAGATAATAAAAATTGTTAATTTAATAATTAAATAAATAGTTTTTAATTTTTAAAAAGTTATTTTTAAAATAATTTAATTCTTATTTACATATATATATTTATAAAGAATTAAATTACTTTAAAAATAACTCTAATCTAAAATTATCTTCATTTATAATTATTTTAAATATTAAATTTTTTAATTTAACTATTAAATTAATATATTTTATTATAGAAATTATGTTTATAATATTTTAAAAAATAATATTTAATTATATAATTTTATTTTTTAATAATATATCTCATCTACTAAAATATTAAATTTTATAAATACAATGTTAGGGTTGAGTTTAACGATAGTTCAACCAATATATATATATATATATAAAGACTGAATAAATATAAAATCTGATGTTACCATTATTATTTGTTTTCACTTTTCACCCCCTCGATTTGTTAAATTTGACAAGTTGGACACAAACCGGTGTTGTGTTCCGGGCGCCATGTTCTTGCTGCGAGTTCACTCGGTAGACGCGGATCATCCTCTGGATCCCCAAACAATCTTCTTCGCTGTTGAATCAGAATCGGAATCGGAATCGAAGAACCCAAAATTGAGCGAACGAAGAGGCGCACTCCACTTGTTCCGAAGTGCTTCTCCGAGCTCTCCTTCCTCTCTCCTTTTCATCCTCGCCGTTCCCAACTACCTCTCCTTCGATGACTTCATTCGATTCTGTGGTCCCCACCTCCACTCTCTCGACCACCTACTCTTCATCAGGCACCTCCTCAATTCCACATCCGAAACCCTAATTCTTCATCTTAACGTTAAGTAACCGTTCATTTTTATTTTCTGAACAGGAACGATGGCACCGAAGATCGGTATAGCGTGTTGATCAATTTTGTTGATCAGTTAACCGCTGATGGATTTTATAGCAATTTCAATGGCAACAAGTTCTCTCCTGGCGAGGTTAATTTCTACGTGCACATCTTTTCTTTTCATTTTGCTTTCTCTTGCTTAATATTTATTTTTATTTTTATTTTTTAAATTTTCAAATGATGATGATCAAAATTTAGGCAGAGGTATGCCACATTTTATATTTGGTATCCGTGGAGTACTCAGAATATGCACAAGTTGCTGGGACTCCTCCTGCAGGTTGTACGGAAATACCGACTTGCCCAGTTTGTCTTGGTGAGTTGCATTTCTCGTGTTTTCTTGGAGATTCTTATTTTTCGCTGTTTAGATTTTGTTCGGAGCTGTGATTATTATCTTGTGAGATGTTGTTTATGATATCTGTCTTTTATTTTACTGTTTCAATGCTAGAGAGATTGGACCCAGATACAAGTGGGATACTCACTACACTTTGTGACCACTCATTTCAATGTCCTTGTGTCTCAAAGTGGACCTACCTATCTTGCCAGGTATGAGGGTTCTTCATTCCTTCAAGTCTTGTTTCCACATTTTAATCCACTTCTGATTTTGGTTGGTTTGGGTGATTCTATTATCTTAACATGTTAGTTCAGCCTATATACTTCTTGGAGCATTGTGGATACCGGGAAGTTGATCTTGATACATGATGCAAAACTTGGTCATTCATGTTACTACATCTGTGTTTTGGAGGTTAAATATTAAATAATTTTGAGGTTAATTTGCATTTAACATAATAATTTTCCTCATATTGGATAGATTCAGAAGCGTTTGAAAGCTTCCCACTTATTGCTGTTCATTTTCTCTGCCAACTTGCAATCCATCCCAGTTGTACCCTGATTGCCAATTGCCTTAACCTCCTGTCATTTATCAAGATTTAAGGACTTAATTGGATATAAATCTATAACTCCATAGTTTCTGATGGATTGTCTTTGAAAGTTGAAAGCATCTTGTAATTTTTCTTAGACATCTTATGATCATGATAATGCATGATTTCATACTTAAAAGCCCCAAATTGATTAGCATAAAGGTGTTAGAAAATTTTTATTGGAAAAATATTTTGATCTTGCATCAGCTGAAATTTGTCTATGAAGTTTAGACTCTTACTACTTCCCAGGTGTTAAAATTCATTGTATTTTTTCCCTAATTATTAATTTTAAGAAGCTGGAATACATGAATCTGTTGTTCATTTTGATTTTTTTTGAAGTAAGGAAGGAAGTCAAGTGGGAGCTATATCACTGCATATATGATTATTGTAGGAATTTTAATGCAAAACTAAAATATTTAATTTGTGGATTTGACTTCTCTAAAGAGAGTATTGTACTTTAGAGAGGAAAATGTGGAATGGGAGCAGATTTCAACAACTTGATAATTTGTTATAGATGTGTGTATATTCTATCTTGATTTTTCAAATAACAATTATAATTTCTCACTTTTCTCTATCAAATATGCTTGTCATCTTAGAAGAGCCCAATCCTTAATTTGTAGTTATATTGTTCTATGTTATATTTATAATGCTGGAATTTCCTGTACCAAAAGCTGTGGTCATGGAAGGATTATTATAGTTATGGAGAATTCTATTGTAAAGAGCTATTGATGTTTATATTATAGGTCTGTCGATTCTGTCAGCAACAGGAAGAGAAGCCAACCTGTTTTGTTTGTGGAACAGTAGATGATCTCTGGGTTTGTATGATTTGTGGATTTGTTGGATGTGGAAGGTAACATATCAGTTATTCAATTTTCCCTGATAAGTTTTGTACAAAATCCCTAATTAATATATTAAACAATCACAATTGATTGTCCTTGACTGGTTATATGCTTTAATTTTGTCCAGGAAGACTTTAATAACTTGATTTTCCATTTTATCTAGATATAAAGAAGGACATGCTATCCAGCATTGGAAAGATACTCAGCACTGTTATTCTCTTGATTTTAAAACACAGCAAATTTGGGACTATGTGGGTGACAGTTATGTCCATAGACTGAATCAGAACCAGTCTAAAATTGATGGAAAGTTGGAGATGAATTTTCAATGTATGTCACTGGAGGGAGATTGTGGTATGTGTGAATGTCCTGAAGATTTAGGATTTAATGGGGCTCTTTTCAACAGCAAAGTTGAAGCGGTATGTTTCTCATAGATAAACTCCTGATTGTCTTTTTATTTTTTGTCAATGCCAAAACTACCTTGGACAGATTAGTCTGAAACAACAACCTAACTACCTTGGACAGATTAGTCTGAAACAACAACCTAACACATCTCTGATATGATTTTGTTTACTATAACAAACACTGGACTCTTTGCATAAAACACTTGGTGCATATTCTGGCTAATAGATATAAGCCCATATGGTTAATTTAAATGAATGGGGATGAAATGTTAAGAAAGCTATCAGACATGAGTTACAACATCATTTCATGGTCCAACGTCAAACATTTGATTGTTGTTTATTATAATGTATTCAATTCTTGCTCCATTGCAGTTAGTACCTTGCTGTAAATTTTTCTTTTCTTTCCCATGCCTGGTCTCTTATTAGTTGTTAAACATGAGAACAGATTGTGGATGAATACAATCGTCTTCTTACATCTCAGTTGGAGACTCAAAGACAGGTGAGTTGACTCTGTTGTCCTTAAATTTTTTTCTCTTTAAGAGATTTGAATAATTCCTTTAAGTACAGGAATCTGTGAATTGGATGTATAGAACTACACACTTTGAATCTTTGGGACAATTGCTATGAAACTCTTCTCACATGTTTATCTTTTGATGCAATAATACTGATGATGTGTTTGTGAAATCTAATTATCTTAATAATTTCTTCTCTTTTTTGTTTTAGTATTATGAAACTTTACTAGGTGAGGCAAAAAGTAAAGCGGAAAGTTCCATATCTGAAGCAGTGGAGCAAGCTGCGACTTCTGAAATGCAGGATATCCAAAATGAACTGGAAAAATGTACAGAAGAAAGAAATGCCATTGCTGAGGTAACTTCTCCCCTGCATTTGGTGTATTGTTTGCTTGAACTCTTGTTATTTAACCATTTCTTTCTGCCCTTAGGTCAATCGGAAACTTATAAAAAATCAAGAGATTTGGAGAAAGAAGGTTAAAGAAGCTGAAGAGAGGTATGTATGCTTTTGTATTTTTCTGATCAGTTTAAATGAGATTTACTATCAGTAAACTAGAAATTATCACATTATTGTAGATAGTTTGAAATTACCACCTCAGACCAACAGTTAATCCTTAGCACCTGTCTAAATATGTGATCATTTAGGGAAGCTGTGTCAATAAAATCGATGAATGTGAGGATACTCGATTTGGAGGAACAGGTATTGCAACTAGCTTGAATAATTCTGTGTGAAAGTTTTCCTAATTTTTTGTTCTATGATGGGTTAAATGATGATACAAGCAGATTAGAGATATCAAGATCTTTCTACAAGCACAAAAAACAATCGGTAAGATGTCAGATTCAAATGGAATCAAGCAAGGAACAGTCTTACCAGTGGCCTATGAGCAATCTTCTCCCGGCAACAGTAAGAGAAACAGGAAATCTGGTCGAAGGCGGAACTAGTTGTAACGTACCAGAACACACATTTGAAGGGAAGGGCACTGCTTCTGAATCACGGATACTTGTTAAGGGCCAAACAATTGTTGATACAGAGGCATATCCAACTCAGGGCCTTCGGTTGCTGTATGCTTGATGCTTGTAAATAGTTAGTTCAACCAATTTTGTGGTCCCAAGCCATTCTCAGGACCCAGTCTGTTAAGCATGTTCATGGTTATAATGGTAATTGAAATGACTGCTATCGTAAAAATTAGCAAAGGCTTACTACTCAACTCCATTGCAACTAGAAAGAATGTTAAGAAAACATTCTCTTAACAATTTTTCGAATTGCACTTTATTGAGATTCCCTGAAATCTATTGAGTCTTCATTATAATTTCCCGTCTCAATAAATTTTAACTATTAATAAAGAAAATAAATTTTAACTATCAATAAAGAATGTAATAAAAAAAAATATTACTAGCATTTCCCTTATAGCTTGTTTGCTGCATGTGAGGTTAGTCTCCCGACTAGGGCTTTCTCAATGATAAATACTAGAGGCAACGAGGGGTGTTGGCCTGTAGCATGAGAATTTATCCCTGTAACTTTGAAAATAACGTTGGATAAAAACAGTAATAATAAAGAGCTTTTGCAAAGAAATTATTAAATATTGTTTATACATTAATTTTTTACACTAATATTTACACGAGAGGCAGAAAAGCTGAAAGGAGTACATTTTTAAAACGCGTATAATATTTACCTTTTTACAGTTAATTCTTTTTTTTGGGGGAAATTTTTATTATTTTTTAATTCCAATAAAAATATTAATTTGGAAAAAAAAAACTATACAAAAGCTAATGTTAACTTTTAGAGGGATGAAAAAAATTTCGAAGAGAAAAATATGAAATGTGTAACTTGAAAGAAAATTGTGTAAATTTATTATATAAAAATCATTTAAATTATTATATTTCTTTTACAGTTATCGTTCATTTAAATATTAAATTTGTTTCTATATGAGCCATGTTATATATATATATATATATATATATATATATATATATGGACAGTGCCGCACACCTATATAATCCACGATCTAATAGTTTAGCATTTTTTTTTAAAACAAGATCCAACAGCTTAGATCAATGTAAAAAAAAATTATTTTTTTTATAAATATTGGATAAATTTTTTGAATCTATTCTTTATTTATTTAAGTTTTTATATTAGAAAAATTATTAATAAAATATATTATTTTGAACTTTTATATATAATTTTTTTTTCAAAATAGATAAATAAAAACGGAAATAAATAGATATATGAGCAGAAATAGTATCATTTATGATAATATTACCTGTCAACTGAATTGAATTCTAAAGACAACCGTTTTTAGAACATTGGAAGATAGAGCATGGAAAATTGAATGTGTTTCGTCAGTTCAGTTGCAAAATGAAATTTACCTTAACAAAATTAGTCTAACTGGATGAACCAATCGACCATCAAATCGTTATTAACAAACATATTTTACACTATCAAAATCATAAATATTTTCGCACTTTTTATTTTGGTACATGTCTAAAAATTACTTCAGACTACATGCCTAATTTTTATTGTCATCCTTGATCACATGCTATTTTTATTTTGGTCAACATGTACCAGCTGTATAAAATGAACAATGCAACACTAGTATTTAGCTGATCCAATTATTACAAAGTAAAATATATAAAAAATGTTTTAACATTATTGTAAAATCAAAGGTTGAATAATGTCAACAATCAATATTCAACGTTAATTCTGATAATTTATGAAGATTCTAAATAAATCAAACGCGGATCTTACGCATCCATTGAAGAAAGCCTCATCGCATGTAACATTTAACACACTCGTCAAGATGGCTCAAAAAGAATCCTTGCATAGAAGGTAAAAATAAAACTGAATATCAGAGTAGCTACCTTTGGCTGCAAAAAAAGAAAAAAACTATAGCGACTAGTTCACTATATATTTAAACAAAAAAAAAACTACACAAATAAAGGTAGGCCCAAATAAAAAAGGCAAACGAAAAAAGTAATAATAACAATGACCCTCCACTCTGCAAAGCCCCAGCCGAATTTACACTATGGTAATAATCCTAGACGAGTAACATACTCTGCCCATCCCATGGAGCAGAAATTGGTTAGGAAGCTACTAACAAGGTGATTGGTTGATTTATCCTAAACCTATGAACACCTACGTTCCGCAGCTTCCCCTTGCAAACCGAATGGAGGCACCAGGGGGCGGGATCATATGCAATCAAACACACACTCGAAGGTCCTTAGAGAAAGTACTACATAATGCGCTGTCATCTTTGGGGTTGCTCTGAAACAGCAGCACCTGAAGTAGTGCTAGGCCCAGCACCGTTCTCGGTTGGCGGCGGAGAACCCCATCTTCCTTCTGATTCTAGTGGTTCAAGCACATGTACTCCACCATCGGTAAGTCCTAATGCAAATTGATTGGGTTCAGAGGGATGTGCAGCAATCACAAGAGGATGCACTCTCAAGCTGTCAAGAAGAATTTCGTTAGATATGATAAAAGAAAATTTCAATGACAGATCTTTCATTACAACTGAACATAAAACGTACCTGGGGTTGGGATGGAGATAAGCAGTTTGATTTATTCTACATCTTAATCTGAGCGTTGAGGCAGTAAGAACGCCAACACTTCCATCTTCAAAGCTTACATATATTGACTGACTATCGCATGAGTAAGTAGCATGTGTAATTGGACCACTAGCTTCCCGAGGCACCCACTAATCATACAAAAAAATGAAATACCATAATATTAAGCTTGAAGGCTGGAATTAGAGATCACATTAAAATGTAGAAGCCAAATGGAGCTAACAATTAAATAAACATGCAATGGGTCCCACCTGATCAAAGCAAACAAATGCATAAATTCAGATTTGTTATTTGTGTATAATTATATAATATAATATGTAAAATATAATTTTTTATAAACTACCTGCTTTAGGCATTCCAACTTTGGTGCCTCATATATGGCTATTTGTGTTTCATGAACGGCCAGTAAATGTGTCTGGTCTAGATGAAATTGGACACGAGTATCAGAAAGGGGTGCTGGTGCTCGTCCACTGGGCATTTGTAGGAATTTACTCGCTTGCTTTTCCCATCCATCTGTGCTCCAAACACACAACTGTTGACATAAAAAGAAAACCAACGAATCCTTTCATGATTTCCACTTAATACAAGGTCTATAACTAATATATTAAATGATTTTCAACATAATACTTCCAAAAGCAGACATTTTAAGAAACCACTCCATCCACTCATGCTGATAGACCTATTTTAGATGTATATACAAGGAGAAATAAGGTGTAATTTTAGGGCTGAGTTGTAAAACAAGAAATAATTCTTGTAACAGTACAGGAGGGAGTAAGAGTTAGCTGGCAGTCGTGGTATAAATAAAATGTGCATGTCCATTGCTTTGAAACTGAATTCTATTGGAGATATTGGGACTCAAAATTCCCAACAGAGTGTAAATACTTGTGTTTCCTGGCCCTAATTCAGCAATTCTGCAGCCTCATTGGTCAAGAATTGGGACACAGGGTTCATTCATTGCAGTAAAGACTGTTTCTTTTGCTGCCTGATACCCAGTTCTCTATCACAAACCTTTTAACAATTCCTGTAAATTAACCCAAAAATAGAAGTTGCAAATGACTCCTCCAATGAAATAGAGCAGATGCATACACAAATGCAGTGAGAGAAACCCCATATGAAATCACAGGTAAATACATTTTATTTTAGCATCAAAACTTCTCTGAACTGTCTCAGCTGAAAAAGGCTATTTTCTTGCTTGAAGGTGACAGTAGCTTTTGGCAACTTAGCAAGAGTTTCAAAATTCCTTACCTGAGAATCTGCTCCGGATGATACAAGCACATTTAGACAATGAGAAAAAGCAAGACCAGTAATTCTCTTCTGGTGACCTCTTAGCTTGGTTTTGACCTTGATGGAAACAAATTGAAGAAAAAAAGGCCAATGTCAACAACTTTAAAACACCAAAAATGTATTTAGGCATTTTGAAAAGAGGGGGGTAAAGTGAATTAAAATATCATTAGTTTATGAAACTTAACCAATAATTCTAGATCTTGCACAAAGTAATACCTCATCCACTCTAACATTATAGATTTGTATGGTAGAATCCTCCATGCCAATAGCAATAATATTGTTGTCTTGAGGATGAAATGCAAGAAATGTGGCAGCTGGTGGTGGCGGCATGAAAGTTGTCATTGTCTGTAGAAAGGACAAAAAAAAATGTGATCACAATATACAATTACAACAAAAAATGAAAAAAAAAAACAAAAAGAGACTGAGTTCTGGAAATACTAAAATAAACTATTAAAAGGACGCTAGGCTGAAGACTTGGTAGATAGCAGACAATCATCTGTAGTGTTGCTTTTTTTTACTAGTGTCTGTCCATTTTGCCATTTGGCCAAAATGCTTAAAGGTCAAAGAGGATAAGAATTATCGAACACCATTATGCTTCCCTCACCCCTTCCCCCCTCTCTCTTACACCAGCACTCACATTCACAATCAGAGAAAGTAGATAGGCTCCAAAATACTTCAGCCAACTGAAGCAGCCAAGTTCTTGACAAATCTGAGGCATTTATAAAAGTTTCATATGGAAGCACTTCTATTGAGGTACGAGCATATGTGATGATAAATCTGAGAACAGGCTATACTTTATACTAGTCTTTGACATCAATGATACTATTATATTGAGTGAGGACCGCTCTCAACAATGTCAACCAAATCCAATATAGTAAATATTAACTACCAGTGAACGCATACAAAATCTATTTAAGCACATTGTGTTTATTATCTTGTCTGTTGAAGTATAAAAAATTAACCAGTAAATTAATTTCTTCAATAACAAAAAAGTTACAAGGCCTACTTCTTAATAGTTCCTCAACTTAGTTCGTACATTAAATATAAAAACATACAAAATGAAATCCATATACCTTGAACGTCATCATATTGAATAGGGAAATTTTCCCCCCTGAAGCAGACATAACATACGAGTCATTCTTTGACAGTGCAAAACATGACACAGCATCCTCTGGGTTAGTATCACTTATATCATTAGTCATCAATATTCCACTGGATGGTTGCCATAGTTGTGGTTGAATATTTGTAGTGGCCTGCATAAGAAATTTTTAACAGTCTTATGAACACTGTAAGTACAACCACATATTATAGAAGCTTCATTACCTTCACTGTAGCGTTCCGATCATTTCTCTGCCATTTCCAAAGCTTGTGAACAGCATTTGCTGCCAAAGCCAAAATTGCAACCCCTTGGTTTGTATAAATTAACCTAGAAACCTGAAACAATATTAAAATGAATAAGTTACATGAATGCAAAAATATTAAGATTAGCTCGGCAGCACCTATAAACATGCTCAATTTCCTTTCTCTAAAACCCAGTATCATGGCGGTATCAGGAGCTTGACCATTTGAAGTGGTTCAAGTTATCAAGTAGACTGGGTGTTGTCAAACCAAAGTTCATTGAAAAAAAAATGTTCCCCATTTTTCTTTTTGCGAGATCATATAGATAGTACTCCTTTTATTCCTATTTACAAGCCCTTCTAACGAACTTTTAATGTTCCTTGATATAAAACTCTGTACAAAGTTTTAGAAGTATTTATTATTCTTTTCATGTTTGCCCTTTGTTAATATTTAACCTCTATTTTCCATGAGTAGAACTAATGACTTAAAAGTAAAGTCTGACTTTAAATAACAGTAAACTTGGAATGCTATAGCAATTTTTTAAGAACCAAGACAACAATAAACATTTTCTTAATCTGTGTTTTGTACAGAAGGATCTTTTAAATATGACCAGAGGGAGTATCTTGAATATACTGTTTCCTTCCCTTGATAATCCTAGTCTACAAAATTTTCCTTCTCTTGGTCCCTTTTGAGCATATATCCTAGTTGAGCAGATGCTAGACAGTTACAATCTCCCCACAATAAGCAGTTATTAAGTGGTTACTCTGCCTAACACAATTGTAAACAGTGCCTCAAATCCGATTCAACGTTGTGACTTGTGTGTATCTCTACTTCTGATTTTCCTAAAAATCCATACTTCTTTAGAAAGGCTAGGAAAGTTTCCAGTACCTACCATTGACATCTGTTAAGAAATAATTGGATACTGTTCCAGTTTGTGTCAACTTCAAAATTCAAATGATTAAAGACAAAAAGAGAAGGAACTGGAAAATTTTGAACACAAGACACGTAACAGAAATATAGGGAAAACATTGTGTGCCATTCACTACATGTACAGTGCAAGCAATATAACATTCATTCATTGAGTAATATATTTTTTTTACTGAAATGTTGTAATTCAACAGGGAAGCAGAATGCATTGATGAGAATAGAATACAAGTTTATGCATCAGCTTGACATGCTAAAAAAATAATGAACATATATGATTTTAACATCTGGCAATACCCTCATTGATGATAAACTATCAGGAAGTTTCAGGGAGCGGCATTGTGATGGTTCATTAATTTCTGTCAGCTTCCATATCCTAGATTTATCCACAGCTTCATCAACAATTCTTGGTTTGACATCAGCTAAACTTCGGGTATCATTATTCTACAAAGGAAGAGCATAGTACAATTAGACACTGCCCACCACAAAGAGAAATGCAATCCCCATTCATTGACAGATTAATTATATATGGAAAAACTCACAATCCCAACTGTTGCTGCTACTGGAGGAGCTCTATCGGCAAGACTTGTTCCAACAGTTACATTGGTAGAAGGAAAAGCTCCAATAGTTGGTGCCTGAATTAATACAACAGAATCAGAAGATGCACTTGCAGTAGATAAAGTAAATTTGAATAGCTTCACCTTCACAACAGCTGCCGAAGCAACTCTAGACGCATCAAATGTCCGATTCTCAACTGTCCGAAGCAGCCTAATTCCTTCTGCATTAGCTAGAATTTTAACTCCATTGTCATTCGTGGAGACAGCCAACAGTATTCCATCCTTGTTAAATCTAATACAGGGAGAAACCTGCAGGTATCATAGACATGTATTACTATGCAATGAAGTTATCATCAGATAAATAAAACACAATGTCAATCCAACAATTACCAGTAATCCACCATCTGCATCAACACTTGTCAACAAGTTTGTATTATCCATGTCCCAGAATTTGATTGTAAACTCATCACCAGCAGCTAAGAACCGATTCTTAGTCGTATCAAATTGTACAACACCTAAAGATCTCTTTCCAAGGCCATGATAAGTGCGTTTCACAGCTCCTTCACTTTCATTCCATTCCACTAGAAATGACTCCCCTTCCTTATTTGTGCCACATGAGAACAATCTATAAACGATAGACAGATAACAAGAAAATAATTAAACGAGTTCATGCATCAGACAGAGAAAGGGGATATTAAAAGAAGCAAGGCGCTTGTCTGAACCTTGTTCCATCAGCACTATAAGCCATTGTGGTAGATGAATGACCGGGTGCATCATAGTCAACCCTAGAACCCATGTTATCATACAACCATGCCTTTATTTTTCCATCAGTTGCAGTTGAGAAGATGAACTGCAGAGCCACATCAGAACATAGTTGGAAGTTGTATAAGAATGTATTCAAATATGTAAACCAAAACAAACTAAAATAATTTTCTTATCAAGGCCAAGGGTATCCAACAATTAGAAAATATGAAAAGCACACAAGCTTCCAGATCTAAAAATATTTGTTCCAGATTGTAAAGCTATTATTGACCAAGTACAACCACTTGCTCATTTGAAAAATAACATATCTCATCAACCTGAACTGAACTTGAAATCATATTTCATACTCATTATTTTGGGTGTAGTAAAGAACACCAGTCTGCCAGCTGGAAAGAAAATATGCATAAAATAGAGAAACATTGATTTAGAAGGGAACTTCTTTAAATTGAATTGCAAACATTGTATTCAAACAGGATTTCCAAAACTATGTTAAAAAAACAAGTTCAAAGACAAAATTATATTTTAGAAACACAAATGTGCACATGTAAAGAACTAACACATTTACTATTCTGCATTTTCGTGTTTATCTCCACTCTGATGGTAACGCCTAAAGAAAGCTTGTGAGTTGTGACTACTCAAACATCATCCTCAATAAATTTGAATGGACATAATTTCAGACAAATAATAGTCAACATGCAAGTCCCCTGAAACTAAAATCTTAATAGATAAAACGCGTAGAAAATATACTGATGTTGAGTAATTATAGGTCACAAGACTATATGTCCTTTGCACATAAAGGCATTTGAGCAAGATTGCTATTTCAAAAAGTAACCACATAATTTCTCTTGTTTTTTAGTACATTTGTAATTTTGTATGACTGCTCCATGCACAAATTTGCTTTCCTTTTATTCCCTTTCTCTATTCGTCTCTGTTTGAACTGATGAACACACACACATACACACATAAAATTATTACCTGAATATTTTCTTTATGATGAGGGCATACAGAATATACAGGTGCTTCATGACCTTCAAAAGTATACTGCTTTGCACCAGTAACTGCATCCCATACCTGCAAAACCTTGAACTCCTAAAAATGTTCTTTTTTTATTGAAATTGATCTGTTACAAAATATATGACAACTAACCTTGATGACCCTATCTTCTCCACAGGTCACAACACAAAGCTGTTTGTTTGGATAAGAAAAAGCAAGATCATTGACACTCCCAGCATGAGCTTCAATCTGAGCCACAAAAACTGAGTAAGTAGCTATATATCAAGCAGATAAAGTGTAGACCTTTTGCTTTCAATGTATAGAAGGATATAAACAGGAATAGCCATTAAATTAATAGAGAAGTGACAAGGTTATAGAAAATCTAATGGACTTTAAAGAGACAAACAAACCTCTAGGTGGTTTCTAAGATCATCCCCACCATGATAGGAATATATGTGCACAATATGTTTAGAATAAGCAACACCTGAAATATGGAGGAGGATAAATCAAATTTTAACTCCTAAATTTGTATTCAAGGAAAATGGCAGAATCATAACAAGACTCATTAGTGAATAAGAGAGTAATACACAAACACACAATCATTAGAACATACTGCAAAGTGTTCCATCAGGACTCCACACCACACGATTCACTGATGCTGAGTATTCATTGGAAAGAGATGCCTATATAAGAATCAGGGAATTAGTAATCACCACATGACAAGCAATTTAAAAAAAAACAATAAAATAAAAATGCAGCATCCCAAATTTTATTGAGAGCCATACCTGTAAAGCCACTGAGCATGCTCCAAGTTCCCAGACTTTAAAATTTCTATGTGCAATCCTTTCACGACTGCCTATATCCCACACCATGACATCGCCCGAGTTTGTTCCAACTAACCATCAACAGAAATAAATAAATCTAATAAATCATAAAGAACAAATAGAATCAGCATAGCATATAACATACAGAAACAGAAAGAATTATTAAGTGCTTGTTCGTTTCCTGTTTTTGAAAACTAACCCCCCCCCCCAAAAAAAACTTGTTTGATGAGTGGAGTTTCTGAAAACTGTTTTCAAAAACAATATCCTTTTCAGTTTTTAAAACTAAAAAACCAAAATAACTTTAAGTTGTTTTGGTTTTCTATTTTCAATTTTGTTATTTATGTTCTATGTATTACTCTGTCTTTTTTCTCCACTTACTCCCTTTCACTTCCCTTTTAAAAGGGGTTTGAGAAATATTTTACAGAATCTTTTTTAATAATAAAAAATCAAAAGCAAATCAAACACCCCCTTAGACATTCCTCACATACACGTCAAAAGAGACTTACCAAGAAGTAGAATTTGCTGAAGTGGATGAAAATCCATACTTTTCACTATTGAACCTTGGTTGAGGGTCATAACAACAGTCTTGGGCAAGTCATCAGAAGAATAGGAGCTCTGACCATGGCTCTGACTAGAATATGCAACGGGAAGCAAATTTACTGGCAGATTATTGACCTGTTAAAATATATATAAACAGGGACCAGTTATATACAATAAGCTATCACTCTAATTGGCCGCTACATTCTACATTTCAAGAGGTAAAGAACAAAAAATTCAGAGAATCTAAAATGGAAAAACAAATTGCATTGGATAACAAGGCAAGTAATATAAATACATTAGTCTGCTCAACATAAATTACATGAATCATCATTGCCCCAACAAAATATACAAGCAAATTTCTATTCTCTACATAGATGCAATGTATTAATCCCACTTGTTATTCAGTTGTGTTCCAAGTTTGCATACAGACTGATATACAGATAGGTCCCCCAAAACACATTTCAAACATAGTCAAATTTGAAAACAAGAAGAAAAAGTTCGTACAATTTTGTTGTAAAAAAGGAGCATATGAAACACAAAACTAAGGACATTTCTAGGCAAATGCTGCTCAAATTTTCTCTTCATAATGCCATAATTGAAGAACCAATATCCAATTACTGGTCAGCTTAGATCAAGCATGCAATGGTAATGGTATATTAAGGTCAGATGCCAAAATGTCATATAGCCTATTAATGATCAGACAATTTGAAATGTCACCTACTCCTGCTTCATAAAAATGTTACACTTAGAAAGCATCAAGCACTAAAAGTCTGAAACAGATACAGATAAGTGCACACACACAAACAACAACTGATGAAAGAAAATATTCTTTAGTATAATAACAACAAAATTTTATTTTTAAATTAAATATAAAAGACAGAACAAATAGAATGCAAGTACTATACTTCATCTGATATTCCAAAAGGTCTTGTTCTCTTCAATACATGATCTGAATCTGCAGTTTGATAGTCCATAGCTGGGTTATTGGTAGGAGGGGTTCTGGGGCGCTTTAAAATAGCTGCTACCATCAGCGAAAGTGGGAAGCCAAAAAGGGAAAAAGAAAATCAGTTTATTTAAATATGAAGTGTGCAATCCAATTTCATTAAATGGTGCAATAAGCTAACCACACAACTAAATCTCTATCAATTTTGTGCCTCTATCAGCTTACGTAAAACTGTTACTGCATATAGGATGTGTTTTCTCCATCATCAGTGATCACACTAATAATCAATAGCAATCATGGATTGCAAGCATGAACTGACCATGGGATATTAGAAACTCTCATAAGTCTAAACAGGTAACATTGATCCTACCTGCATTATTAGCTGCAGCCAAGCCTATGGGTCCCGCAGAGGCAGAAGGGTGCGGAACAGGAGATGGGTTAGCCATCCATCCAGCAAGGGATGTCGGAAGAGCAGCTGGTGTGGGCTGAAATGGCTAAAAAATGCAGAAACAGTCAAGATAAGTATAAAAAACATTACCATTTGAACATTGACGAATGGTATCCTGTTGTTTTACTTACACCATGAGCACTAAGTGGTGGGAAACCTCCAGCCTTTGGGACGGCACCCATTAAGGGATTGGTAACAGGGGATGGAGCCCGTGCACCATTTGGTTGCCCACAACTATGGTCTACAAAAAGGGTCTTTATGTCAGGGTTAGGTCTTGGGTTCTTACAAAGTTGATGCTGCCAATTTAAACTGCAAGCCAATAAATATATAAAGAAGTGAGTAACATCAAACTTATCAAAGAATGGATTATATTAACACAAAAGATAAGATCTTTCTAATAACCTTTGATTAATTAGAGTCCGCAATCTGGAGTTCTTCAAGGTAGGAAACTGAAGTTTGTCACGAAATAGAGGGTTAGCTTCTATTAATTTCTTCAGTTCAGCCAGCATTATGCCTCTGGCAGATTTTGTATCTCCATACTTAGATAGCTGTTCATTATGTCTGCAAATGCATAATAACCCACATTATAAAGGCCAGGAAAAAAATATAAAAAAAAGGCACAGAAACAGAAAATCCAAGGGTACTGTCCAAACCTAAAGTTATCCAAAGTCAACAACTGTGTGATTTCCTTAAAAAGCTCTTCATTAAATGCTGCGAATACTTTCAGGTCCTTCACTAGAATATCCACTGCTTTAGCTCGATCTTGCCTGCGACATTTTTTCTCATTTAATCTCTAAGTAACAAAAAATTAAACGCCCAAGCAATCAGCAAATTAGAAAAGAGTAACTCAGCCAAACACCAAGGATAACCTACTTGTCTAACGCTTCTAGGTACTTTTGCTTCCGTATCTCAAAGAAGATCTTCATGGAGTATCTATTGTCATCCACCTTCGTAAAACCGGACAAGTACTTCTCCACCTCATCCCACTCACCATTCGTCACCATATCCTCAAAATACCTCATGTTAAAGAAAAATCCCGATTCTTGCTCCAACCTCCACGTTCACAAAATCACATACAGAAAAAAAAACAAATTAAACAAAGAAAAAGGTAAATAAAAACCTGAAATAAATTTAAATTCCAAGGAACTAGCGTACTTGTGAACAGTCTCTTTAAATTTCTCTTCATCAAGAAACTGAAGTATAAGAAAAACGAGCTCTCTGCTGAGCGAAGACATGACGGTGCCCTCTATAGCTTAAACAAAACCCGCCCGAGAGATCTAGAACCGAACAGATCAACAATACCTGAGCATCGAAACATAGAATTGAACGGCAGATACATCAAAAACCACAAATTCATCTAAATACGTATATATAAATACATCACAATCACACGGAGCTTTAAATTGGACAGAAAACCGTGCTAGAAAAGGCAGAATGGGAGGGCGAAGGAGCTCTCACCTGACAGAGATTCCTAGGAACAGATCGAGAGGCGTCGGAGCAGAACGAGAATGGCGAGGGAGGGTTTCAGTATTTTCTCGCTCTACTTTCTCTCTCTAGCTTTTCTTGTGTTGGAGCTCTTCTTGTTGAGTATTTATACAAGGAAAGGGGGCTAGGGATTTGAAGAAGAAGGAGAAAGAAAAAACGGGGATAGAGAGAGAAGAATTGTGTTAAGCGACGAAATAATGGTATCAGACAGTTTAAATAGCGTGAGCGAGAACGAGATGAGATGGAATCATGGCTTTGTATTATAAGTAGTTGGATAAGTTGATGTACTTATATAAGCTTCAGATAAGCGCACTGGCTTATAAGGGGTGTGATGTATCTTGGCTTATCAAGAGTCATAAATTTGGCTAGATTTGGATTTATTTTCGGCTGCACTTGCGGGGTTTTCAACCTGCGGTAACACTAATTATTTTCTATATTCTGTTATAACCTAGCATTCATATTTAGATATGTTATTTATTTAATATTAAAAAATAAATCGAGGAATATATTATGGCCTTATTTGACATCCATGAAGTTTTCCTCTATTTGGCTCTGTCTTTCTGTCTAGGTATATCTTTGTGTTCTTATTAGGTAGAAATTTCAACTACTTTCTTATTAAAAGAAATAAAATACTTTTTTATATATTTTTGATTGATTGAAAAGGTGAAATATTTTTTATATTATTATTAGAATATTTGACCTTTTTATCCCTGTTCAACAAGATTATGATGGTATCCCACAACTAAAGTTACTATTATTCTATCCTTGATGGATCCCATGTAATATAATCTATATCTATATGGGTGTTTGTAATAAGGTGTAGCCCTCCCATGACAACCTACTTCACCCACTTGCAAACCATTAGCATGGGATTTATAGCTAATATGTGGCGCGCACATTACACGAATACAGAGAACAAATTATTAAAATCAAAGTGTATTATGTTTATTAGTATAACATATCAAATTAAAAAAATTAATTTATCCGAAAAGATATATTTTAATCTGATATAATATATCAAAAATTATTTTTTAATTAAATTAATATTAAAAATAATATTTGAAAGGTTAAAAATTAAAAATAAAACAAAATATTAAATCCAAAAAATTACATAATTCAGTAAATGTTTATATATATCAATAAATTTTTTAATAAATTAATAATAAAAAATTCAAATCCAAATTTATAATGTAAAATTAGATTGTCAGAATAAAATAAAATAAAAAGTAATGTTATGGCAATATTTTTAAAAATTAATGAAGGCTTGGCAACATTAGATGATTAACTGTTTGATGTTTTCTATGTCAATAATTTCACACTTTCACTTGCTTTTTTTGCGCAAAATGATCATATTTTTTAGGCATACACTTATTTTAAGCGGGAAGACACACTTTAAAAAATAATAGAGAGGCACATTTTAAAAGATAATAGATGTATCGATTTTTTTCAATGTGTATATAAGAACATATATAATAAAAAATAATATAATATATGTTATTAAGAATATATTATTTAATATTATTGATAAAAGTTTATTATCTATTTAATGTGTATCTTAAAATATTTAATAAAAATTATTATAAATACATTTTTATTATATAATTATAAATATGTTAGAAAAATTAAATTTTAAATATATTTCAATTTTATAAATAGAATAAATTTAATTTTTTAACTCATTAATATTAAATTTTAAGGTTGATTTTAAACATATAAAAATGATAAAATGTTATTAAAATAAGTATTTATTATATAAAAATATGAAAGCTAAATAAATATTTATTTTCACAATAAAAATCTATCCAATCTTCTTTTGACAAAAATTTTAAAAATGTAAGTCTTCTAAAAATATTTTCTAAGGACTAATTGAATCTAAAAACTTTTTTTGACAGTTTAATTATTATCTATTTAACAGTATTCTTATCATAATAAAATATTTAATTTTTTACTTTTTCATCCCAATAAATCATAAATGAAAGTACATTTATTTTTCCCCTTTTTCTTATTACACAACACCGTACCTTCAAATTTTTGTTATAAAAAATAAAGAACAGGTGCATTTATAGAGCGTGATTGACGACTAGATACAGTTGCAAGTTATAGTCCTCTTTCATCAAATTTTATATTTTTTATAAAATATTCTCAGGTAGTGAATTAAAAAGGATATATTAAAGTCAAGGAAATATCTAGAAAGAATTGTTGTCTATAATGATCTTCTTCTAATTTAAGAAAAATATTTTTAAAAAATAAATAAAGTTAATATTTGAGGACAAAGAAATATTGACCTGAGAGCAAGTTTAAAGACTGGTCAATAATTTTAAATTTTTAAAAAGTATCTAAGTGCGTGTTAAAATTAATAAAGTTACATGTCACACGAAAAAAAATAATACAATTAATATGTCTTCATATTCAACAACCATAATTCGAAATTCAACAACGATAATTCGAAATTCTAATATGATATTTATTTTTATGTCTTCAATTAAAAAAATAAAGTCTAAATTTAAATAATTATAATTATCTATTCGTATTTGATTAAGATTAATTAATTATAAATACATTAATAATAATTTTTTTAATATTAATTAAAGTGGCAAATTTATTTTTAAAAGTTACATAATATTTTGAAAAAAAAATTAATAACAAATATTTAAAGGACGTGGATTAAAGAATTGAATATAACTTTGTAAAAAATACTTTAAATATACTAAAAATTATGATAATAATATTTTAATAATATTTTTAGTAAAAAATATCTATTTTAATTCCTTATTTATTATTTTAAAAATAATAATTAATTTTTTAATAACATCACATGATTATTATTTTTTAATTATGACTATTTATAATAAATTTGAATAATTAAATTAATTATTTTCATTACCATGTAATAAGAGTTTCTCATTTGATTTACTAAAGTTATTACATCGCATTTTCTAAATTTTTACTTTTTAATTATTTAAATTAATTACTTCATTTAATTTTGTATTTACTTTTAAATTATTTCATATACACGTTTCTTGACTTTTCATGATTATAATATTTCACATTTTAATTTTTAAATCTGTTAGTAATTACTTTTTTCTAAATTTTAAAATATTTAATATCAGTTAAAAATCTATTAATTTCCAATAAACTATAAAAGAACATGATTTGATTATATACATTAATCTTAACTTGAAAAGGTCAAATGTATCCGTATGATACTCGATGGTTATTATTTTTTGGTTATTTGTAAATCCTGTTATCTTTAATATTTCATCTATTATATGCAAATTACACTTTTATTTTTATATAAATTTATTATCAAATTAAAAATTAAATTTTAAGAATAAATTAAATTAAATTACAAATAAAAATTACAAGGATAAAACTAATAAAAAGTTCTGGAATAACTAAAATCAAGTTTAACCAAATTTACAAACATCAAAAACTTGTTGAAGTCTATAAATAGACTATAATTAAAAACATTAAATTAAAAAATTATCATATACACCATTTAACGTAAAGATACAAAAACATACGTATACATATATACCATTTTTTATTCAAAGAAAAACTACAATTGTATTTTATTGTGTTAAATTTACATACAATTTATAGTTAAACAGAAAAATTATATTTATTTTTATTGAAAATATATTTAATATTTTTTTAACTTCTATTATGAATATAATATTATAAAAAAATTAAAAAAAATTATATAAAATTTATAATTTATAGTATAAATTAATGTAAAATTAAATATATATATATATATATAATTTTAATTAATTTTAATAAATATGAATATAATTTACCCTAATTAAATTGTATTTAAATGTGTATAAGAGAGTTTAATATCATTTTGTTCATATCTAAAAATAATATTGGTATAAAAATAAAATTTTGATTTAATATGTTGTTAATATAACTTTTTAATATTTTTAATTAATTATAAAATGATATTATAAATATGATATTTAAAATAATTATTATACAAATTAATATTATGATAATCTATGATTAAATTAATATAAATTTATTTACACACATTCTAATTAAATCTTTTAAAAAATATAAATATATAAAAAAGATCAACTTGAGAATGTTGATAAAAGGAAACATAATGAAATATTGTTTATACTAATAAACATTGTTTGGGTTAAAATAGTAATACAATGGTAACTAACAACTAAACTTTGTCTCATAATTAAGATTTAAAAAGAAATACGCTAAAGCCAATTGTCCCGTACACTGTAAGCAATTGGACGAAAAGGGATAGCTTATTATTCTACATTTTTTACATGTATATAAAAGACAGCTTATGATTGACCATTAAAATTTGTGGTAAACTTTGGCTATGCAAGGAAATGTATCTTGATGAGTGTCGTTACATAACGATCCCTTTATATGGAAACTTATCTTTATTGTTTCCCCATTAACACATGTAAGGCATGCAGTAATCACAATGCATCTCTAGGGTATAGTTATGATACAGAAATTGAAAATTACATTAAAAATTACTATCAGTCTATTTTTTTCCAAATTTTATTATTGTAATTTTTAACTAGTATTTTAATAACATGTTTAATATTCATTAATTTTTTAAAAATTAGTAGTATCAGTTTAACAGTAGAAGATGGAAATAATTTACATAAATTTCTAGATTCAAACCTTATTATTTCACTGTATATATAAAAAAAATCATAAAAGTATATTCATATAATCATAATTGAGTATCCTAAAATTTTTTGATTGCTAAAGGAGTAAATATAAAAATATTTTTAAATTCCTAATTTAGTATATATTTATTATTTCATTTATTCTTTTGTTTTAATAATTATGAGAATCGTATAACATTACTCTCTCCTAAAAATTTATGTAATAATTTTATATGTGCCAGGTTAAGTAATATTCATTGTTTTAGTAAATAATTATACTTATGCGTAAAATATTAAATATTTTATAATTTAAATATATTTTTACATGTTTTTATTTAATTTCTATATTTTGTCTATAGTTTTTGTCTCTGTATTTGTACAATTCAAGAAAATATTTAGTATGTAAATCTTTTATATTATTAAAAACCATATTTCCTTATAATAGTTAAGAACATTATAAAAATGTTTAAGAGAATTTTGGGAATATTATTACAAGATTAAAACTTTCTTCTATTCATATAAAATTTTATATTCTCATCCTGTTTCATACTAATATTTTATAAAAAGAATATTTTAAAAAGAATTTAAAAAAAAATCAAAAATATTTATGCCAAATATAAAAATTTAATAGTTTTAATTGAAACCTTAAAAAAATTTAAAAAAAACTCTTCTATCAAATATTTTCATCTCTCTTAATAACATAATAATTAATATATATATATATATATATTATCACATCATTATTTAATAATTATTAAGAATAAAAAATATTAATTTTAAAAATTAAGAAATATCATAAAGAAATTAACAAATCTAAAATTAATAACTTCTATAAATATATATAAAGAAATTAACAAATTATAAATTATAAATTTGTATAAATATATATATATATATATATATATATATATATATTTAACTCTTTTATGTTGCAGTTGACAGTAAGCGGTTCTTTTAATAAATGTGCATATATTGGATTCTGTGTTTTATTAATTGTTAAAAGGAAAATGAAAAGATTGCCTTATATTTTAAAATATTGAGTAATAATTAAATTTTCAGGTAATTTGCAACGGACTCCCTCATGCATAAAGTAGGTAACAGCAGTACTATACTGTCCCTCTTGGACACCAACGGGTTAGATTGGAGCTGAAGGGTTCTTCTGAAACCTGTATTGAACTTGGAAACTGCCATGTCAGCAACGACTTTGCAGTCAATATTTATTTCATAATTCGTTGGAAGGGTTTTTGGTATTTCATTTGAATGAGTCTGAAACAACAACTTCTCCTTCTCCACTCTCTCCAAACCAGAGGCAGTTTCTTCTACCATGTTCTCTTCCGCTTTGGTTCTGTAATTGTCATTACAACCACAAACATACACGGATGGGTTGCCCAATGTTCAGCGGAGGTTGGAGGCATAGATGGATTTGGTTTGATTCAAAAAATCATTCAAAATAATTATAAAAAAATACTTATAATTTGATTCAATTTAATTGTAATATGTTAGAAAAATCAATCCAAACTAAATCAATATTTTGTTATTTGATTTGGTATAAATTTTTTATTTTATTTAAAAAATATAACAATAAAAATAAGTTAATAAAAAATTTAAAATAATAAATTTTAAATGATTTAAAATTAGTATTAATTAAATATAAAATAATAATAAAATTTATACTCCAACATATTTTAACATAAAATTTAAAATATATTTGATATATCATTTTATTTAAATAAAAGATAAAATAGATAGTTAAAAAATTTTGTAAAACAATTTCAGTTTTGTGATATTATAACTGTTTTGATTCCTACATAAAATAAGTAAATTTGTTAAATGTTACTTTTAATAACTTTGAAATTTTTAACTATTAGTTAAAAATGATTATTTTTTTTTTATATATTTGATAACTTTTCGTTTGTCGTAAAATATTACTTTTTATATTATTAATTGATATTCTAATATTTAATTTAGTAATTAATTATTTTATTTAAATTATTTATAATAAAATATTTAATTTTTGTTTTAAAATTTATAAAGATAAAATAAATATTCTTTTACATAAACATTATTTAAAATAAATATTTTTATTTTCAAATAAAAATTATTTATTTTAAAATATCTTATAAATAATAAAATAAATAAATAAAATTATCAAACTTTTTTATAATATATCATCATCAAAATAATATAAATTTATTTATATAATAATTTTAATAAAATATATATAAATAAGAATAGATTAAAAATATTAAGATTATTTTTATTATAATAATTTAATTAAAATAATATAAATATTAAAATTAATAATTAATATAAATTATAATATTTAAATTCAAATTGAATGATTGTGTCTTTATTAATTATTTTATCTTTATTTGTTATTAAATATTTTTATTTTAATTAATATATTTTTAATTTTTAGCTAATTTTTTAGTTTTCAATTAATTTATTTAAAGTTTTTATCAAATATTTTCTTATAATTTTTATCAAATATTTTTTTAGATAAACATGTGATTTGTATATCAATATTTTTTTTAAAAAATAACAATAAAAAATATCAATAATATATATAAATTTTAAATATTATTTTAAAAAATTTAATCATATTTTGATAAATTTTATTTTAACGGATTAGTATAATAAAAATATATTATAATTTAAAAAAATAAAATAGATAATAAATGTTAAATAAAATAATAATAATCTCACAATATAAATTTAAATACATATAAAATTATATATAGTTGGATTTAGTTTAGTTCAATTGAGTAAAAAAAACTAAATTTCAAATAAAATTGCACAAAAAATGCAAATTTTAAAAGTTTTATTTTTTTTAGTTTAGTTTGATTCAGTTATATAATTTAAATTATATTTTAATTCAACTTCTAATCATTTTTATTATTTAAATATATAAAAAAAATACATCTTCAACAAACTTTATTTATAGTTTATTTATCTATTTTAAGAAAATTATTTAAGTTAAAAAAGGCTAAATTGTTTAAATATAAAAAACGCTAAAACTTGATACAATTTATCTCTAAAAAATATTATAATTTATAAAAAAAAGTATTATCCTATTTTAAAATCACAATATATCATTGGCTTATATAAAAATTTACAATCATCCTTATATCTAACTAATTAATATATCAATATATCATTTAAGACTTTAAGATCAAACTATTTTAAATTTTATTATCTGGTTTTGTATCTTTTCAACTAAACATGGCTTATATTAGAAACTGTAATATTCTCCAAAGAATGAAAACATTACAGGAAAAGGATGTAATATGGCTTCAACGTTAAAGAAGAATCAAAAGATGGAGTATAACACCATGTCAAAAATGGACCCCAGCAAAGAAACGTAGAAACATGTATAAACACCTAGATTCATTATGAATTTCTTCTCCCAACAATAATAAAGACCTTTGGAGTTACCAAAACAGCACGCACGCAGAGGCTCCCAAAAGGGCGAGTATGCATGCTCTAGTACTCGCGCAAGTAGGAATCCCAGACATCAGTTGTTCACATCAATGGGTTTGCGTATTTTATATATTAATACATGCGTGTGACAGACGTCTATTTAAATTGGATAAAGTAGTAGAAGAGCTAAACAAAACAAAGAAAAGTCTCACTCAATTTATCGCCACCTTTTATATCGCGGTATGTTATTGAAGAACCGTCTCAATTTATCTCCCGTCATTGTCTCGTCATGAAACAACCGCAAGTCGATTCACTGTGACGCAAGACATTTTAAACGGTTCCAATCAGGTCGCTTTTGTATTTATCTAGAAAGAAGGGTGCCATTCACATGTAAAGCTCCCCATCATAAATATAAGTGCGACTTTCTCTCCACTTTTTTTTTAAATTGTATATATTATATCAATTTTAATTTATTCAATGCTTTTTTTCATTTTTTTTTAATGAAAATCAATCATGTGTAAATATCTGCTTATATTACTTTGAGAATAATTTTAGAAAAATTTATAATAAATAAATTTAAAAATTATTATTATCATTTTAATGTTGACTCCTCACGTGATTGATGTTAATATGGGTTATAAAGTGCCACTTGTCATTTTTATGAAAACAATTTTCGATTGATGGTATTCTCCTGGATCTGGACAGCATCAAGAGCCAGAATTTATTGTCAAGAAACATGTAAATATTTTTTATACATTCAGCATTGGAAAGATACTTTGAATATTTATTAATTCGATTTGAATCAGATAAAGATTTAAAAATAATTTACTAGTTGACAACACAAAATGTAGTTTATTACAAAGTATTTATTTATTATCTCATTTATGTTATTAATTTAAATTTTTTTAATGATTAAATTTTTATTATATATAAAATTATTTTAAAAATTAAATTTAAATCAGCAAGGTATATGAGATGTTACATGATTACAATTCATACAGAATAATTTTTATGAATTTAAAGTTAAATTATAGTTAAACATTATCTTAACAATTTTTATCAATTTTTTGTTATATACTTTTTATAAGAATATATATGAATGATATATTAAATATTCTAGATTAATTTAAAATTTTACGAACATAATCTATATAAAAGATAATCAAGAATTAGACCAGTTTAATATAAATCAGAACTAGATTAAAAATAAATAAAAAATAAAAAAATTTAAAAATCATATTTTTATACAATTTAATTATTCAATATTGCTATTTATTTTTTTTATTAAATAAAGATTTTATTTATTTAATATAGATTTTATTTATTTTTATACATTTTAAAAATCATATATAAAAGATAATTTTTTATTTATTTAATATAGATTTTATTTATTTATTATTAAAAATAAATAAAATCTATATTAAATAAAGATAATTATATAAATTTTCAATATAAAAATAAAAAATTATTGATAATTTTTTATTTTTGTCTTAAAAAATTAATCAAAATTAATCAAATTATATATAATTTTATATATTTTTAATTTACATTGATGAATTGTTATTTTTTTAATTAATATTTTTTGTTTAATTTTTTCTTTAAATTTCTTTAATTTTTATTATCTACCTATAACATTTTAAATTTACGTACCTTATTAGTATTTTTTATTGTTAATTGTATTTGTTTTTTAATTTTAGCATGTGATATAATATATTTATCTAAATTTTATCTTAAAATATATTAAATATAAATAATATTATTTTTATATTTAATCAATACTATTTTTTTATTTTACCTTTTTTATTAACATATTTTTATTATTAGTTTTTTTAAAAACAAAATGAAAAAACAGATCAAACTGTAAAAATTGGTTTGATTTTTTTCAATATATTCCAACTAAATCAAGATAAATTGTATACTTTTTTTATAATTGATTCAAGTAATTTTTTTATCTAAAATTGAACAAAACCGTACAGAACACATATAGTTTATGTGATTTAACCTTTTATTTTAATAATTAAATTTAAAATAAAAAATATTAAATATAAAAATATTGAATAATATAATATTTAGAATAATTTATATATATTTATTCATTCTAAAAAAATATCTCTACTTTTAATATTATGATTTTTAACCCTACTCGTTTTCTGGAAAAGGTTTAACAACTTTTTATCCATATACTTAATTTTCATAATTATGTTAAAAGAATATGATTTCTTTAAAATGGTATATATTATTATTAAAGATGGAAACAAGTCAAATTATTTGTTGATAATTTATAACTTACACATTAAGTTTATTCCAAAAAAATTTATTTACTAAATAGGTTAGATTGTTTAAAAACAACATTGTTAACATCAAAATGTTAGGTTTTGGATATTCTAAAAAATATTAGAACTAATAATTTAACCTATTTAGATAAATATAAATAATATAACATTAATATCATTCCAACATATATAGATTTTTTATTCTTGAAAATTCAAACAAGATATTAAAAGTGACTCATAATAGATAATTAGGTTAGCCTTTAGTCTTAAACTACTTGTTTTCACTCCAAATTATTATAAATTTTTTCTTTAAATTTTAAAAATTGATATAATCATGTATATCATTATAATTTTAATTTTTTAAAATATATTTACATTATACATTATTCAATTATGCTATCTTATTAATTATGGTTTTTTTTTAAATTTGAACAAAATTTATTAGATTGGAAATTTTAAACTTATCCAATGTAACTAAAGTTTATTAACACAAGTGATCTTAATTTTTAGAAGGAGTATTTTAGTAAGATATTGCTTTAGGTGTAGTTTGAGAAAATTTAACTTAGAACCTGTTAACGTATTTTGTTATACTAATATCCATTTAGAAGAAATATATTAGTAAACTACATTTTTGATGTATGAGTAAATTATTTTAAATATTTATTCATTTTTTAATTTATTACACGACATTTATCATATTTTATAAATGTATTACACCAATATTTTAAATTTTTTTAATTGAAAATAACATCCTTATAATAATTTTTATTATTATAATTTTTTATATTTTAAATACCATACAAACATTTTTTATTTTTAAATATATTAAAATTAAATATAAAAAAATAAAATTATGAAATATTTTAAAGTTAAAATTTAAAATAATATAAAAGACAAGAACAATAAATAATAAGACAAATTATAGTTCATATCTTAAAAATAATTACAAATAATTTTAAAAATGGTAGTAACAATTTAATAAAAATATAGCCATTTAAATTATTAGAGATATAATAAAATTAATTTATTAATATATTTTTATAAAATAAAAAAAATTAAAATTAAAATTATATTATAATAAAATAATCTTATTATGTATTGAAAATTAAATTTTAAAAATAAAAATTAATTTACTAAAAATAATATTAGAATATATTGAAAAGTATAATTAATAGTTGTAATTTTATAATATTTTTAATAAAAAATTTACTTTTAATTCTTTAACTGATGTCTATAAGATACCGATTAACAATTTTCAAAAACTAAAAAATTAGTATATTAGTACAATATATTTATAAAATATTTTTTTATATAAATTAAAAAATATATTTTATGTAACAAATATAAAATAAAACTATTAATATTTTAAGAAAATGATAGTTACATTTATAAAATATTTCCTTTAAAAAAAAGTAAAAGTATATTAAAAAATTCATGTACATATATATTACACAAAAAACTTTTAATAGCTTGTTCTATTTCAGTTTGTTCTTGTTTTTTTCATTTTATAAAAGTAATAGTTTGTGTAAGAAAACGTGACGACTATACGTGCTTTGATTAGGTTATATTCTCAGAATACTAATTAGGTATCAGATTTTGACTTTTTCTGTTTTTATAACAAGGAAAGTAGGAAATAATACCATGGCTTAATTAAAATAGAAATATATAAATAGTGGCAAGGATGTACTTTACTACTTTAGCATCGAAGAAAGCATTTCCTTTGTAAGGGGACCCCATCCTTTGAAAGGTAGCAACGTAATTGATATGCATCTTCACCAACACATGTCGCTTTCTATGAGTTTTCGTGGTTCCTTCATGGACCATGGTGGCAACATCCAACACCACTCTCCCTTCTCACTCTTTTTCAGCTTCTTTTGTCTGCTTTATTTGACAATCCTCTTCAACCAACTTTGTTGGGTTCTTTTAAGTTTTAATATCTATTCAACTCCAAGAATGATATTTTAAGGTATAAATAAATTTATATTTTTAATCCATAACCACATATAAGTTACTATGTAAATTTGTTTTTTCTAAACTTATAGTGGCACAAGGTTTAATTTTTTAAAAGTGATGATTACTTTTATTTTTATTTTATTATAGTTATCAAAATATAAATACTCATTGCAAAATATTAATTTAAAAAGAAAAATAAATATTTATTACAAAAAAATAATTAATCTAAATATTTGATTGACACATTTTCCCATGTTTTTATTTTACAGAAGTCCTAATTTAATGTTGTAAACAATAAATAAAGGTAATTACAAGACAAATAGAAAATGATCTATTTTGATAGCACCTATATTGGTTGAAAACTGTGATGTCATTAAATTCATCTTTGTAATTAACTCAAAATATTTGATCATTGTTTTAATCAGGGATTCAATCATCAAGTCTTTAGTTATGTTCAACTATCAAACTGAAATTGGTTTGAATCCTATTTATATTAATTATACTTATTCAATTATATGTTTAATGTAATAACAACCATACTTTTTCAATATAAAAAATTATTTATTTATATTTTAAATTTTTTATAATTGATTATAAAAAATTATAATTAATATTATATAAAATAATAATTAATTTAATTATATGTATATTTATTAAAAATAATTTAACAATTAATTATTAATTTATTATAATTGATTATTAAAATAAGATAATTTATTATATAATAAATAATAATTGATTAATATTATATATATAATTGAGTTAATTATTATTTTATATATTATTAATTGTAATATTTTTTATAATTAATTATCAGTTTTTTTTAAATAAATTTAAAATAATTTTTTTATATAACAAATAGCTCAACTTTGTTATCTTAGTTATTGATTAAATTAAGAAAAAAACTTAATGTATGTTCTTATATGTATATTTTAATTTATAGTATTTTTAAATTTTATAATGATTTAAATTGTTATAAATATTTTATAAAATTATCATAAATAAAAAAATTATTGAGATGTATCTAAACATAAATACCGTACATTTACATGTTAATCATCATTCTTAAATTAATTGTTAGAGATTTTAATAAGCTTAACAAACTGTAAAGTTAATATATATATATATATTTATTTACTTTAAAAATATTTTATATTAAAAATATTTTACCGAATAACTATTCATAAAAGTTTATTAGTATTTCATCAAATAATATTAATTTAATATATTATTTTTTAAAATACAAGTAAATGTGCCTATAAAATTATATGTGTATGAATTTTAATTTTTTAAATTTAAGTATGCATGTTTATTATATTAATATTATATTATTTAAAAATTAAAAGTTATGTGCATTTTTCTTTTAATCAAGTGTTGTCATCTAATCATATGATATATTTTCTATATACACGTATATATATATATATATATATATATGTGGGGATGTAAAGATATTAAATGAGATAATATATTTTATATAATAATAAAAATAAACATTAACTATTAAATTTTATCATAGTAATTAAAATTAAACTATATAAGCTATGTAAGTTTTTATTAGAAAGTTATCTAACTTTTCAAAATCATCATTTGATTTCATGATCGTTCAATCTTAACCTTTTCTAATAAAATAGTTGTCACTGTTATCAATTTCATGTAAATAAAATAAAATTATTATGTACATATTTTTTATAAAAAAAAATTGATAATATGATCAATCCAAATTTTTCAAAATTTTGAACGTTTGAACTATTATGCGATTAAATCACCTCCCATGAACGTTGATAATGGGTGAACCACGAAAGAAAAAAAATGAGAAGGCTCCACTGCTTCATATGCATTGCTTGCTTGTTGAAGTATTGTTTAGAAAATCATAAAGATAAGTGATAATAAGATGAAATTAACGGAATGAATAGAACAAGTAATGTTGTTGTAAAAATTCGTTAAAAAGTAGGAAACAAAGTTTTCACAAAAAAATGTTAAGTTTTGGAAATACAGTTTTTCCACATTAGAAAATATAATTAACATCTAAATAAGAAAAAAATGATAATTAAAAGATTTATAATGGTAGGTAGTATTAAAAGGAAATTAAGGGAAGAGATACCACTAGATATCACGGAACCTAGATCTTTTAGGAAGTTTTCATTTTAAATTTTGATAAAAAATTATTTTTCTTTCCTTTTTTATAAAAAATGATAATTAAGAGATTTTTAAAAGAACCTAAAACCACTTGCTTTAGGTTGAACCATTGCCCCTGCGGTGGAGACACATGAAAAACATGAAAAAGGACTTATCAAACCACTTAACAAATAGACACAAAAATGAGGGTAAAGGGGCTATATATCCCACCGTTAACAGAATAATCCAAAACACGTGAACTGTGAGGTATTTGTAGATATTTGATTGAGTTTGTTGTCATTGGATTTTGGTGTGAGATTTTATGTCTACAATTCTTGTCGTTTTCTCATTCTAGCAAATTAAACAGGAGTACCATACTTAACTCTTGCAAAAACGAAAGAGTTTACTAAACCCATCATACCATCACTTAATGCTTTGTTTGCATGTGGATGGAATGACCGGTAAAAATAAATAAATGAGAAATAAAATAAAAATATTATATTTTTTAGATAAATAATAGAAATAAAAAAAAACATTTTTACTTATTTAAATAAATAAATTAAATAATAAATATTTATAATAACTATAAAAATATAATTAGTAAAAATAAAAAATGAATATATGTTTTCTTAATAAAAACATATTTTAAAATTTTATATATTTAAAATAAATAAAAAAATAACCTACATCTCCTCCCCCAATTCCTCCCACTTTTGGGAGAATTATTTTTTATTGTAGATATCACATGTTCCTAATTATATGATTTATATCTAAATAAATTATTTAATATATTTAAGATCAGCTTGTTTCCTATTTTTTTAAAATATATTTTTGATATATGTTTTTTAATTTTTAAATTAAAAACATCAAAATAACTTTATGCTATTTTTACTTTTTACTATTTATATTCTTCTATATACTACTTTATTTATTTACTTATTCTCATTCGTCTTCCTTTCAAAAATAACTTTTAAAAATAAATCAAATATTTTCTTAATTTATGTCATTTCTAATTTCTTTTCTTCTTATTCTCTTCCTCTATTTTGATACAATCAAACAAAACGTTAAATTAACCTACAGCACAATCCACGGAGAATGCCAAGTCATGAACTCGAACAGAGGCCACAAAATCATTATTGCTTAATTGACCTTCCTTGACCTAGCTTAATAATTAATAATCTTGATGCATTACCCTCCTCCATCTTCTTACAGTTAAATAATCAACGACCAAAAGTCTCAAAACAGCTAAATATTTTCGGTTGAAAGGGACCAAAGCCAGGCCAGTTTGGTTTATAAACATTTTGTGTTTCATTTTTTTATTTATAGAATTATTGTCTTATTTTTATTATCAAAATTTTATATATAAAATGGTGAAAACAATTTTTTTGTTTTTTTATTTTCTGTACAAAAATAAAACTAAAATAAGAAATATTGAACATTTTATGTAATTAAAATAAAAAATAAATAAATAAATAATATTTTTGCAAATCAACAACATCAAAGTTTGTATATTTTACGGGGATAGCAAAGGAAAATAATACAAAGGAGACTGTCACATGAGTGGCTCATGAGTAAGAAAATCGTTAATTTTAATATTTACACTTAACTATTTCATGACCAACCAAACCTGAAGAAGGTTAGTGTCAGAAAAATAATAGTTAAAGGACTTGATTGCAAATTTCTATCATGTTTGGGTTATTTTGTATCCATCTCTTTATATAATTTTTATTAGCGAACAAAATTTTAGAGAAAAAGGACAGTACTGCAGTTCAATGTAGGAAAAGTTGATATATATATATATATATATATATATATATATATATATATATATATATATATATATATATATATACACACTAGAACTTGTCATCTGTAAAATGCAAAACTCTGTCTTACTCTCTTGGAATTTGTTTCTATGTCTATACTATAAATTGATTTTGATTTTAATATATTATCAATGCAAAAAAATTTGTTATCAATTTACTAAAAGTTATGGCATTTATAAATTATGAAGTAATTAGTATAAAAATTAACAAGTTATAATAATTTAACAATCTATGATTTGACAATCTTTAAAAAAAATTATATTGTAATTAAAGAATGAACATCTTTCTTTATTAAGTTATATAATTTTTTAAACATCAAATATCTTATTTTATTTCTTATACTTTTTATAATTTTTAAATTAATAGTATTAGTTAAATTTAGGCAATATTCCAATTTAAATTTCAATAAAAATTAAAATTTTGATTATTGGTAAAAAATAAAATTGAATTTTGTTTATTTTTTAAGATGTACAATATAAAATAGTTTTTTTTTTTAATTTAAAAGTTGATTTGAGAGATATAAACCCATATATCAATCCTTATACATTAAATTTAAGCACTCACTTTTAAATGATAAGATTTTTAAGACCTGTTTTATTTTTCACTAAGTCATATAATTTCTCTTGCATCAAGTATTTTATATTTTATATTTTTTTAGCAAATATTATTAATTAAATGAATGGATTTAAATTTTTATTTTTACAAACCATATTAAACATATATATCAATTGTGAGTATTAATTTAAATAATTTATTTTTATAATTTTTCTTCAATTCAAAAGTTGTTTGTGTTTTATTTATTTATATTTAATAACATAAAATCATCATTATTAACATTGATGACTTATCTTATATATTATAGTTTTAAAAATCATTTTAGTTTAAAATATTACTTACATTTAAAAATAACTATGAAATACAGAGAACTCGCTAGTTTAATTACATGTTGGTAATTAATCTTTTTGATCTTGTTGAATGAAGAAACGAACCCAAATTTAGAATACCGGTGTGGTGTCACACAAAACGCGTTGTACCACCAACCAGTGTCAATTTGGATGAATTTTAAAAGCACCTACCCAATTTTTTCGTCAGTACTTTAAATGGACATATTTCTACCTAATTTATCTATGCAAATTTGTCATTATGTTATCTACAATTTATGAAGGTCCATATGAGAATGTCTAGTGTGTGTATATATATATATTGGTCAAATATATATACTTTTTGGATAATTGCAAAGTAATTGTTGACTTTGTAGAACTCCATTCTACAATAAATTTGTACCAGAGGAGTTCACTTTGTTATTGCAGAATGAAACGTAATAACTAATATTCTCTTAATTACCCACACATTAAGGAGGTTAAAGTTTTGAGTGATGGTGTTGCTTTTCTTGTAGTTCATTTACTGTTGGGTGTGGGTTCTCGTGTTGGATTATTGGAATTTTTGAAAATTCTACTCTCTACTACTATCCCCCCAAGTCAATGTGAGAATGCTAACTTAAGCTTGATCCATATATCACCAACCACCACTAGCTATTCACTTTTTTCTTCTTTTTTTTTTTCTAATTGTTCTTGGCAGAGAATAGCCAAGTTTATTATTTTTTAGCAAAAAAAAATAAATATGCCAGTAGGCCCGTGTATAAAACTATGGGTACCGATCTTAGACAAAATTTATGTGTGAAATCTAGTTTGATAGAGCCTTTGTCTTTAACATTTTTTATTAGATTATATGGTTGATTCATCTAATGCATGTTTGTATGTTATTGATTTGAAATATAATTTAAGTAATTTTAATTTGGAAAAAACTTCTTTTAACAATAACAAGTATAATATTATGAATGATATTTTATAAGCAATGTAAAATCTTTTTATATATTTTAATACTTTTAATGAAGTATAATTTTCTGGCTCATTTCTATCTATATTTTCAATTTTGAAATCAATTAAGACCATCCATATCGATTGAAGAAATTAGTAAAGGAATGATATATATATATATATAGATATATATATATATATATATATATATATATATATATATATATATAAAAGACAGATATTAATATATTAATTGAATTCTCAAAAGTTGAGTTAATTATGAAAAAGTACTTGATACATTCATCAATGGATAAAATTATTAAAAATGATCGCAATAGCTTAGATATAAAACTAAGAATTAGTAGTAATTATTATGCTGATAATCATTTAATTTAACAATGTTTAATATAACTAACTTATAATATTATTTGTTAACTTAAATTGGTCGTAAGTGAAATTTATTAAAGATATATAAAAACTTTTGGAACCCTGAATGCTGGTTACATATCAATGGATACACTGTGTGTATTTGTTGACCATTAATATTTGTGGTAGTCTGGTAGAGCAACATCACATTCGTGGAAGATATATTAAAAAAATCATATGCTTTTAGAACAATGATAAATATAAATTTATTATTTGTATATCACTTTTCAGTTTTTATTATATTTTTTTATCAATCTTTTAATTTATTTTTTATTTTAAATATTCAAAGAGGTTAAGTGAACCCAAACCCAAAAGAGGCTACGTGAAAGATGTTAGCACCTCCTTAATAAAATCAACCACATTGATGTTATGCGTTGGAGCGTGAACCACTTGCGCGATATTCTTGTTTTATTTTGTGAGAATGATAGTTTGTTGAGATATGTTTGATAATTTTATGAAATAGGATCAAGTGAAATATAATAATTCATGTTTTAATTTTAACTAGCAAGTTTACCGTGTATTGCACCAGTAATTTAAAATTTATTAAATAAATAAATACTAAATATTTCAATTATTAATAATAAGTATTTTACTATCTTAAATAAAGATATCTTAATATTATTTATTTAAATTAAAATTTATTTTGAATATAGATTTTAAAAATAATCAGTTTATATTTAAAATAAATATTAATATATGTTAAATATTTGAATTTAAATTTTGAATTTAATAATATAAAAAATTGAGAAATTATAAAAAAAAATCTCTCACAAATTATATATGAGAGTTATATTCAATAAATGGAAGAAAAATTAGAGAATATGTTAATTTTTTAAAATAACAATTCCAATTTATATATTAAAATCAATTTTTTTAACAATGTCATTTTTTTATTCTTTTTGATTATACTTTTTTGGATAGTTTATGAAACATATACATGGAGCATTTGGGCTTCATTTGTTTTTACTTACCCTTCGATTATTTGGAGTAATTTTTTCTTCCTTTGATCAAAGTACATTGGAATTTGGAAATTGTCCTTTGAGTTTTTAGTTTTGAAATTTTTTAAAGTTTAATTTAATTTTAAAATTATTATAAAAGTAAATTAATTTATTTTAATATAAATTTATAAAAAAATAAAAATATTAAAAAATAACTTCTCTTAAAATAATAAAATATAAATAATAATTTTATAATTATAATAATAATAGTAGTAGTAATAATAATAATAATATTAAAAAATATGATGTGATAGTTATAATATAAAATAAAATATTATGTAATAACAATTTTTTTGTTTTAAGCGTATAGTACAGCCGGCAGTATGCCCCATAATTTAAGAGGAGTTAAATGCTATAGTTTTCAATAAAAATAAACTAAGAATTGCAGCACTTGAACTCCAAGGCAGCTTCCCATCTAAATACAAATAGAGAAAGCATTGACTGCGATTTCAATAGCTATTATTAATATCGCACTCACCATTACACACATATTAGGTTCGACCAATAACTCATTAATTAAATTACTGATTCTTTGACTAATGGTGTCAATTGAATCGACAACTTATCTAAATTTTACAACATTATTTTGGATAGTGTGTAAGACAACAAATCATTTCCTAGTTTATTATGTAATAAATATTTAGTTTTACCATGTATTTCCAATTTTAATAGTTAAACATGAAATGATTACTTTTACGCTATCTAATTCGTTATTTTTTTTTGTTAAATTAAACACATTCTTTTGATTTCTGTCTAACCTGTGAGAAATAGCTATCAAATCAATTCTATGAAAATAATTATTCATTATTATCTCTAAAAGTTCATAAGAAAATCATCATTCTATATATTTTGATTTTTATATATTATTGATATAATTTTTTTTTGTAAAGATTGACATATGCGATTTTGAAAGATATAGAGAATGATGTTAGAGAAAGAGCTTTATCGAAGTCGTGTGTTGAATATCAGCAAAGATTGTTGATTTTTGGAGATTTTCAATGTGAAGTTGATATGGTATTGGAAATCAAAGTGCGTAGAAGATAAAAATGGAAGGCATCAGTAAATAGTCCAAAATTTAGAAGAAGATTTTTAAATAAAATATTTTTTTTGTTTAAAATCAAAAAATATTTTAAAAAATATTTTAAATAATATTTTTATAAAATAAATATTTATTTTATTTTTTAATTTTTATAAATAAATATTTAATATTTTATTATAAATAATTTAAATAAAATATTTAATAACTAAACTAAATAATATAACATTAAAATAATAATAAAATAAATAATATTTCATAATAAATGAAAAATTATTAAATATAATAATGATCAAAACAGATTGATAACATTGAGCTTGTAGCTGAAAACTAAAGTTAGCATAGATAATATTAAAAAAATATCACTTATTTCATTAGTTGTCATATCAAATATTAAATAGAACTGAAATTATTTTTTAAAAAAATTATCTAATTATTTTATCTTTCGTCCAAATAAAATATCCTACTAAGCATAATTTAGAAAAAGAATTTTATCGAAATTATGTGCTAAACATTAGCTAATATTATTAATTGTCGAAGATTTTTAATTTAAAGTTGTCATGATATTAAAAATAAAGTGTGTAGAAGATAAAAAATGGAAAGTGTCACTAAATATTTCAAAATTTAAAAGGTTTTTTTAAGTTTTGATTCAAGTGCTAAATAAGATACTCTAATTTATTGGATGAAATTGAAGTTACATTTTTCAATTTATTAAACATTATTTTCAAATATTTAAAAGTAAGGAATTAATTAACAATTAGTACGTGTTGTATTTTTGTTTATAAATATTAGAGTTTTCTTTGTAATTAACGTAACATTTCCAGCTGAACATTCAAGAAATTCAAAATTCTCAAAGAGTGCAAGAATTTTAAATGAAGTGCACATGAATATTCTTTAATTTTTTTCTTTATTCCTTCAACAAAAATTACTTCTACTTTTACTTCAACCCCTTGCATCTTTGTTATTTTGTTGTCATAAATAATCTTGCATAAAACACTAATTATAAATTAAAGTTTTTGAACAATAATTGATCAAAAGATTTTAAGACTTTAATCTCAAGAAAAATAAATTTCCTCCCTAAACTATTCTTTAAAAATTATATAACTTGCATTTTTATCACCCAAACAATATCAAACCAAGAAAACAGTAATACTGCAAAATAAAGTGGGGAGTTGAAATGTTGGATACACGTAATCAATTTTTGTAGAATCAAAGTAAGGGTAGATATACCTGAGTAACAGTGAATTGAATATAATGATTATTTTTATTTCAGTGTTTGGTTGAGCGGAATCTACTTTAATAATATACAATCCTTAATTTTATCTTTATATTTGATGTGTGTAATTAATATATAATCCATAATAATTATTCTGTGGTTTGTACCATCAATCTTGTGGAATTAAGACTTCCGCAGAACCCTGCATTATATACATAATTATTGTTCTTACGTAGCGAAGACATGATGATTCGGTCCTAAAGCTTAATTCTACTCTCTATTCTGGTTTAAAAAGGTGAATTCATCATTTCAAGTTGAAAAAGTGTATTACGTTCACCTGTGTATTAAATATAAAAGAATAAAACAATATCAAGTTTTATTTTTTTCTTATATCTGAATGGTCTAAGTCAAATATTGAAATAATAATATTATTCTGAGTTTTATTAAATATTAAAAATTTATACTGTTAACCAATTAAAAAATTGTATATAATTTTTAAAATAGTTATCATAGAAAATACTTTAATTATATGGCAATAATTAAATAACAGTATAAAAATTCAACATTGTTCGATTAAATTCATATTCCATTCTAGTATATTTGAATTTCAATATGATTTCTATCTCAAGCAGCAAGAAAAAGTAAATTATCATCACTAAAAACATTGTTTATTACGGTCGGTACTTCTGTCCAAGAGATATTTTTGAGAAAATACCTCGTAACAATTGTTCTTAGAAAGTTAGAATGACACTATGGGAATTATTCATTAAAATCTTGAATATTTTGGATGCAGTTATAATCATACATTTTGTCTCTAGAAAAATTAAATCTTCTCTTAATAAAATATTACTAACCAATGTCTTAAAGACACTCTTTAAAAAAAGAATTTTTTTTATTAAAAAATAGTATTAAATACATTAAAAATTACAATGATTATAGATTTGTAATGTTTTTTTAATAAACACATTATACTTTTAACTCCTTAACCATTCTAGTTAACATTTTCCATCTTAATATTCTGACCAAAAGCTATTTCCAGAAAACTAATGAAAATAAAAAATGCGCATGAGCATTAAAAAGAGAAAGGATAAAATGGGAAGACTTTATTCCCTTTTCACTATTTTAAATTCTTTTAAATCTCTTAAAGAAATAATAATTGGCCGATAAAAGTTATGGTTCCGGTCAAGCAAAGAAATTTCTTCCATCAGGATACACAACACAAGCAAGAACATCTGAAGCGTTATTTTTTAGTTTTACGAAAATCACCACAATTTAAACCTCTACATTCCTGATTCTCTCTTCAGCAACACATTTATTCTAATATTCTGGGCTACAAGAAAGAAAATATATGAAGTGGATGAGTTTTACAGCTACAAAATGTACCGTGAACGTGTTAGCTGCGTCTGTTTTTCCATGCAATCTGCATCTCCTGCTTCATATTGAAGAACAATGATAAAATCACCAAGCTTAATGCTATGCAATATATCTCAACAAAATCTCAAGCTAAAGCCTATGATAGAGACTGAAAAGTGGGGAATCTAAGTAGGCTGTTACAGAAAAATAATGAAAAAGGTGATGTTTATTGTGGTGTTCTTAAGCAACCTCCGGGAAGAAGGAACTTAAATTTATCTGCATTCTGTATGAGGTATGCAGGAAGATGAACCGCAGAAGCCGAACGGGGTATGGACCCCATCTTTTTAATCAACTCTTTGAAAGAGTATTCTTCAGGGAGCATATCATAAAGATCATCTCCCTTGCAAACAATGTCCTGAATTCTTGAATGACTAAGAAAAGATTTCCGTTTCACACGATCGGCATGGCTGTAGGCTGTCATTTTGAACACAAACTCTGAAATATTCCGAAAGCAAAAGCTGCAGTGCCACCCTGAATCTGAGAAGATTACATTTGTCTGGCGAGAGTGCCGGTAGTGTGTTCGGGGACCAAAGATGTGGGCGGTGGCTCGCCAGCTGCTGTAGTCCACAGGGAACTCGAACGAGTACATGTAGTGCCTCAGTTCAAGATGCATTATGGGAGGAATTCCATCACACCACCGAAGCAGTTTCAAAGTGTGAGGGCTTGGAATCTCATCAGTATCTGACATGAGAAGAATATCGCCGTTCACAATCCCTGCATGGCGTAACAATGCATTCATAGCACCGCGTTGTTTTGACTCCAACACAAATGGATCCTCGTGTGATCCACCAACTGCAACTGTGCCAGGATATGTGCTGTGGACAATCTTTTCTTTGGCAAAGGCATACCTTCCTTTGTTTAAGGCAAAAAAGAGAGGTTTTGGAATGCCTGTAAACGTGGTGTTCGACTCTAGGATTACAAATTTTGACACGTAAGGATAAAGTTCGTGCAATCTGATATCCAGCATGTCCAGCTCATGGCTGAAGATGATAGCATCAAAAATGCGGCGAGGTTGGGAGCGAAGGGACCAGCCATGAAGATGGCAAAGGTGGTCCATGGAAACATTTTCTGCATAATAGTGAGGTATGCTTGTGAAGGGGGCAGGGGGATTGTCCCAAAGGGGTCGGAAGAAATAGGAAATCTTTTGGCCATGGATAAAACCTCCAATCACACACATTGGCACCAGTAATACAAATAAGCCGGAAAGAAACATTGGAAATTTTCGTCTAGAAATGAGCCATGGTTGGGGAGCCATGCTTTGAAGGGAAAACCTTGAATATTCTAATTGGTTTCCCCAGTTCAATTATCGGATTCGGTATCGTCATGTTTGCCTGCAGCAGTTTCAACAGAAGGGATCAGAAACAATGATGCAAAGTGAGCATATTCTATGAAAAGTTTTCTCCAGATAAATGAATACTAAAATTGAGAGAAAATGCTGCATAAGTCCTCCCAAAAAAGATAAAAACGCTTGCAAAACTTTACTAAGGAGAGTCAATTTCTTTAGCATGGACCTAGTACATACAAAAGTATCACAAAGCTACTTATGGAATTCCAGGTAAACAAGGGATTTTTGTTAACAGGATATTCCAAAATTTCCAGGCAGTCAAGTATACTTATGGTTGTTAAGTAGTCTCATCGGAAAGCTATTTCAAAATTTTCAATAGACAGTAAGAAAATTTGAACAAAGGATAATTCAGTATACTTTCTTAATAAGAAAAGTGTAGACATTTTCCATTAAAAAAATAAATCTCAGCATGGATATGAAGTCATTTCTGACTTTTAGAAAATAGAGTTCTGAATGGAATGTTTGACAAGAGAGTTATCATAACTAAGTGGCATAAAATTGAAACATATGATGCAACCAATTAGTTCCAAGTCTTACTTCAAGCATTAATGCTAATAAATAATGAATCTAACTTCTAGCATAATATTATGTATAACATAAAATTTACTATAAATTGTAATTGCCTTAACCGGAAAAATCACAAATGCTACAACCAACAAGTTAACATTTTTTTAACTTAATGCAAAGAGTGGAGGTGCCTATATTTGGTTTTGTACAAATCTTTTTTTCCATATTGTTGTTACTCCCGGATTTGGGTTCTCTCATGTTAGCAAGCAACATGACAATGTTATGTTACAACAGAGAAAGACACAAAAATAAAATTAATGAAGCCTGCCCAAGAAACGGTGAATCCTAGTATAATTAATCTATGCCGTTCTCTCTCATAACATGACCAAAACTAACATGAAAATAGGATCCTAATCCTGTTTCTCACATTTTTGCAATACATGTTCCTTTGAAAGACATCAGGGTTTTCTACTTGGTACAACGAGTCTTTTCCAAGATGGTATTTAGATCGATATATTTTATTTAGAAAATACCTTTGTTTCTGCTATATTGTTAGAGTGAAACACCATTTCAATCACACTCTCTGGAAAGAAATTCTGGGAAAAATATGTGTAAGTGATCCCCGTTGACCTTCTTCCTAAATAGGTGAATATGAACTGCAGCACAGCTAAATTTTCCAAGAAAGGAGGATGTTCACAAAGCCATCATGATAAATGACATTAATTAAAACTATAGAGTTGACAGGAGGAAGATAAAGTAAAATCAATTAATTAATTGTGACGGTTAACAAAAATGAAATAATTCGAGAATGATTAACAACTATTCCAACAGAAAATGAGAGGATCCTCAAATTGCGAGTTAGCTTCTTGAAACCTCTTCAACTTTATGATACGAGGAAACAAACAATGTTGTAGCAGTTAAACTTAAATGGCATTCCTTTTCGAGGGCAATGTTCTAAAAAGAAGTTAATAATAAATAATTGGTTCCTAAACTTGACTTTAAAACGTGAAGGAGCGGAATCGGAAATTTGGAATCAAGTTGTTTCAAAAATCAAACACAAAGAATCTCAAAGGAATCATTCGAATCGAGAATCAACTCTCCCCCGACCCACAAAAAAGACAAACGAACCACTGACCCTTCTCAGTTCTCAGAACCTCCACTAAAAGAAAGACCTATATATCTGGCGAAACCTCAAAGTTTCAGAAACAAGAGAAATAAAATAATTGAAAAAAAAAGGAAACGAAAAGAAAAAGAGGAATAGTAGTATAAGTACCTAAGAGAAAGAGCGGAAGAAAAGGGGTAGGTTGGACGAAGTGGATGAGAAAAATCCATCGAAAATCCGGGAAGAGCGATGGAAGAGGAGAGAACAGGCGAGAAGATCGGTGGTGTTAATTAATGTGCTATTCTTATCCTATGTTGGAGAGTGTTGTGTTGAAGTTGGACTCTGGATGGAAAGAACAAAGAACCAAAAAGGATGGGAGGGAGGGAGTAAGTTAAGGTCATTATTATTTATTACAAGTTTACCAAACCCAGGACGACAACATTAGTATAAACAAGATTAACACCATGATATTCTCCACTTTAAGTTATTAACTTATTTTTGCACCACATCAACAGACATGTGCACCTTCACTTCCACCTTTCAAAGCTGTGTCCCTCAAGTCCCCATCTTACAATTTTTTCCCCCTTTTTTTTTGTTGCTCTTCAGTTTTTCTTTTTTTTACTGTGGCCGGCGATGACCAAGGAATCAAGGATGCTGAGTGACTTTGGTAAAGATTCATAAGTTAGTTAAAAAAATTAATGTTTAAAAATTAGTTAAAGGTTAAAAACTATTTAATTAATAATTAAATTAAAAATAGTTGGTAAAATGGACATTTAAATTGATAAATTAAAATTTGATAAGTATGATGGATTTTTTAAAATAAAAAATATATTATATGAAAATAAATTTCAAACAATAATTTTAATATTTTATTTAAATAAATAATATAACAATTAAAATAAATAGTATATATTAAAATAATTATTCAATCTGTAATATTTTATAATGATATAAAAATATATATTAAAATTAATAATATTACTAAAAATTAAATAATATTAAATTTTTTAAAAATAATTGAATTAAAAAAATATATTTTAACTAAGAACTAAAGAATTTAAACATTACTCAAATAACATTTTAAAATACTAATAATTATTCTGAAGATATTAGTAATTATTAAATAAAATAAAAATATTTTAAAAAAAAATTAAATAACAATTTTAATTATCAGCCACCTAAAATTATTTACGACACACCTTTAGATTTTGAACTTGTTGTCTCCCTCCGCGGCTTTTTCTCTGTATGTTTCTCAAAGATATTGCAAAGCGCCGAATGCGGAGGAGTTTCAGGTTTTTTTTTCCAATAAAATTTAAACTTAAGATCCATTTAAATTATCCAATCTCTCACCGCTAACAGAATCCTGATGGATTTGAATTCGGAAGGGTTTCCAATCTGTTTCCTAACTGTTAAAATTATATTGATTTATTATTATATTGTATTTGATGCGACGATGCTGATAAAAGGAATCAAATTCTGGATCCTTGGATCGTACTGCATTTGAATATTAGCAATTTTGATACTATCAATGTATTCCCCGAACAAAAATACTGGTAATTTATAAGGGTATTACATTACTAAGTTGTTTAACTGATAATCGACAAACTCGTTAATTGTCCACACATTATTTTTTAGATGCGATACTTCGCACATTATTATTTGGCTTGATTTTATTAATACATGAAATTGCACATCATTTGGATGAATTATTTTAGGAGAAAAAGGTAATTTAGTAAAGAATTTAAATTTTTAAAATTTAAAATGTTTTATTTAATTTGTGTAAAAGATTAAATTGCAAAATTTAAGAATGAATTTTAATATATTAATTTAAAAAAAATTTAGTAACATTACGTCAAGTTTTAAATAAATATTCAAAAAAATTATATAAAGAAAATTAAATTATTTTATTTAAATAAAATATTTAAAATATAATTAAAAAATTTAAAAATTTTCATCCAAACTAAAAAATTTAATTTTTATTCAAATAGTTAAATTGAAAACATTTAAATTTTTTTTATAAAATTAAAATATTTCATCCAAATATAATTTTAAAATATTTTAAACTATTTTTTATTTGACGATTAAGATAAGAAAAATAGGATAAAATAAATAGTTTTATTATATTTTATTTTATTATTTTAGTAAGTTTATGAAGTTAGATTTGTATTATCAAATTTTTTATACATATGAAATGTAAATATGAAAAAAGAATTATAAATATTGTAATAAAGAACAAAAAAGTAGCGCAAGATGTACATTTTGGTGGATTTAAAAAAATTTAATATGTTATTTTTTCATATTTTAAAATTTTTAAAAAAATTATGATTTTAGTTCTTACACTTTTTATAGTTATAATTTTTAATTTATGGTAACCACTATATGATAACAAGATTAATAAATATATTTTTACAGAATAATTATTTATTTGACTATATTAATTAAGAGGATAAAAAACTATTAAGTTACACAAATATATAAATTAAAATCATAAAAAATTAATGAAATTTTTAGTTTTTTAAATTTTATTATTTTATTTTATAGTTTAGTTACTTATTTTATATAATTTATTTTTAAAGATTATATATTATGTAATTTTAATCTAAAAAATGTCAATGTTTATAATTTGATAGTAATTTAATCATATTTTTAAAAATATAAATAAAACTAACATAATCAAAGATTAAAACATATTAATTAATATTTTTTAAATCAAATAATTTTTGAAATAATTAAGATATGAAAAATTAAATAAATTCAAAAATCAAATTATACACACTAAAATTTTCGAGACCAAAATCAATTTGTTTCGCATATTTAAATTTGTAATAAATTATTTAAAAAAGTATGAAATTTGTTTTAAAAAATACCAGTGTCTTTCATTATTATAAAAAAGATAATGGTAAAAATTGTAATGATGTGAAAAATAACAGTGAAATAAATAACAACAAAATAAAGTTTAAAATGACACAGGTAACTTTTTGGAGGAGGTTATAATGGTGATAAAAAAGAATAACCATGAAGCCAGCAATAAAAATGGGAATGGTGATAACTGTGAAAGCAAGAAAGTAGAAAACAAATAAATACTGATCCAATATTTCAATACCGGAACCCATCAGCTCAATGCTCTTAATTCGGCCCATAAAGAACGTAAAGTCCAGAGGAAGCCAAACTACAAAGTACAAACAACAAAAAGTGAGGTAGTTTATGAGTAACTGTTGAATCTTTATTAAAGTACTTCATATTACAAACATAAGAATCATTTAGGGATCATGTTCAAAGATTTTTTATTCCAAAAATAACTGATCCCGTTTTACAACAAATTACAGGATTGCTATTGAATAATGAATAGGAAAAAAGTTTCCACATGTAACACAAGTTTATTGACAATAGACAAGATAAAATCAACCAGTGCATGGATACCGTGGAATCACCAGTCCCAAAAAAAGAATACAACTATGGTAACAGGATTTCCCTCACCCTGTCTTAATCTCCAAGCTCACTCCCGTTATTATTAAGGATAAAAATTTGAAATTCATTATATTTTCATTAAAGTTGAAAAAAACTTGCCGAAATTTTGCTTCCACTTTACTGTTGCCTCATTTCTTTTTATGCAATATCTTATATTTTATTTAAATAAATCATATATTAAACATATTTCAAATGAAAGATGTATAAAATTTAGCGGTAAACGACAAACAAACAAAAAACTGAACATATTTTTATTATAAATATGTTAAAAGTCTAATTATTATTATTCTTTGAATACTATTATAATTATAAGTTTGGATCGATGTAGGATGGATATCTATATTCTAAACTTGCCTAGCCTTCACTATTTGCATGTTGAAAAGAATTCAGTTGATTCAATCAATATTTATTTGCATGATACAAAATCTATAGTTTTTATCCAATTCTCTTTCACCAATTACAACGAAAGTAAACGAAACTAGGGATGGATCAAAACAAATTTTATATGTATAAGTATATTAATAAATTATAATTTTTAATTAAAAATCATATATATAACTTTCTTTTTTTTCAAACAAATCGAGTATGAAGGAACCGAACTCGTAGTTGCTTCAAATTAAATCCATTTCTAAGCCTTTGTCTAGAAAACTAGGATAAAAAAAATAGAACAAATGAAAATAGAGTGAAATTAAAAAAATAATTCCTTTTTTCAACTGGGAAAAGATACGCAGAAGTAGAGAGACAAAGGTTGAACGGTAAAAAAATTCACCCCTCCCTAGTTAAGATTTGTAGGAGAAAAGATAGTTGGGGAGTCAAAGATTATTTTCTCCTCATTTGAATGAGACAAATTTTTTAAATATAATTTTTATATTTTTTTCATAATCTTACACTAATTTAATGAGTGAATAGATTTTTTTTCACTTATTTAATTTTTTTATATATTTCTATTTTTGAAAATAATAATCTTTTATATTTTATATTTACTCCTCTCTCTCCGAGAATCTCCCTATTTGTTTTGATAATTTTTATTGTATTTCTTTCCCTTTCTATTATTTTCATAAGTTAAAATAAAATATAAATGGAATTCAACTACCTGATACGGGTCAGTAATAAAATGTTGTGGATGCGAAAACCATGCTTTGCAAAGCAATCTGCATTACTCACAGTTTGGCAGGGTTTAAGTTAGCAAAATTTGGATTTGTTTCATTATAATTATTAGTTTTGAATATTTAAATCTGGAATTTAAAAATTTAGAAGTATGAAACTATACCTCCTACTTATTAAAATTTTTCTTTTAATATGATTTAAAACCTATAAAATCTACAAGCTTATTTAAAAATATACGTTACTAAAAAAATTAATAAATAAACTTAAAATCTATATAAATAATTGATTAAAAATATTTATAAATTTAAAAACTTACAAAATAAAAAAATTATTAAATAGACTTAATATATATATATATTAATATTATATAAATAAAATATAAAATAAATATTATATAAATATAATAAATTAAAATAAATATAAAAATAAAATATATAAATATAAATAAATTTTAAATATGTTAAATAGATTTTTTTATATATTTAAACCTGATTTATTTATTTAAAAATATTTTTTAATACATCTCATCTGTCTATTTATTAAATAAGATGAATTAAACTAAATTTTAAACAAATCAAACTATAAACTTTAATAAAACAACTTTATTTATTTTTATCTTTGTCTATAAACTAAATGTTTTATATGTAAATTTATGTATGTTAAAACATTTACTTTATTAAACTAAATAATTGGTAACTAAAGTATAGATATAATTTTCATATTTTGTTTTCTAACTAGCTTTTTAATCATATCCATCCTTAGTACTGTATTGGTTTATATATTGATTGTATAGATATAATTTTCATATTTTGTTTTCTAACTAGCTTTTTAATCATATCCATCCTTAGTACTGGATTGGTTTATATATTGATTGTAATAGGTTAGGATACCCCTATAATTTTTATTAATAAATTTTGCTTATAAAAAAGAAAAAATAAACTTTATATCGCAATTATCTATTTGGGACCAATATGCTGTTTGCACTTGGTACTTGCTAGCAAAGATTAATATGTTGGAGTTCATAATAACACAATACGCCTTGCACACAAACTACTACTAAAATCATACCTATTTAGACCTGTTTATTTGATAAATTTTTTCATCTATCATATAAAAATTTAAAGAATATTAATTATTTTTTTGTTATGAATATCTTTTTATCCATGTAAAAAATAGAGAGAAAATAGAAAAATAATGTAATTAAATAAATAAAAATGAACAAATAATTACAATGCAATAATTGAATCTATTGATTTATATAATTTTTAAAATTAAAAATATAAATAAATGATAATATTATTCAGTGTTATGTTATGAGAGTGACTGTCATGCATTATCTTCATTCTTCAATAATGGTCAGCCGTGATTGCTTGCTTCCACACACATTTTGTATGTATATATACAAAAGTGATCAAGTTCATTTTTGATAAAAAATTTAATTAAAGTTTTTCATTTTATTAAATTTAACATACAGCGTCGCTTGATGTTATCTTATTTTAAATACTTCTATAGTTATTATAAAGAAAAATAATATTCTTATTAATTTTTTATACGATATTTTAAATAAATCTTAATATAAGACTATTTAAAAAATTAAGTATTATTTTTTATATTCATATATATTAACTTTAATAACTTAACTTTATTAATCTGTGTTATTCTTTAAAGTAGATAAATAAATAATAATAATATATTTTATGATTGATCTATTTTTAAAAAAATAATTTTAGAAATAAAAAGTTTATTAAAATAATGTTTTAAAATTTAAAAAATAAAGTTATATAGTAAATAAATTAAAAAACATTTCAAAGGAGTGTATTATTATTATTTTAAAAAATGATTTAATGAGTACTTTGATGATCTACTAATATCTGAGTTTCACTAAAAATGATTAATGCTTATTAACTTTTTAAAACAATAAATATTTTGGAACCAATTAGAACGATCAACTTGACAAATAATGCAAGAATGAGGAGTAAAATATTTAAAATGATAAAAATAAAGAATAATTAAATATTATAATTAATATTGGTCTTACCTTTCAAATAAATAGATAAATAGCAACAGAATTTTCTTCCAAATAATGCAATGAAATAAAAAGTAGCAGAGTGAGTACAAATATAGCTGGGTGAGGGTCATAAACTTGAGTACTATATCGTTATATTAGTCATATTGTTACGAACTAAGGTAAGAAAACATTAATTATATATATGTTTCATACACAAACTACGAGCTGGGAAGTTGTTATACTTCTATGTAAAGCTGGATTTAGATACAGTTAACCCCAAAAAAAGAAAAGAAAAAAGTCATGGGTTTCTAGGGCTGAGACAACAAAGTTGACAAGCTGAAGATTTTGTTGCCATTTATCCGCTGCTCTTCAGCAATTTAAGGCGTCGTGCAGACCGAACGAAACTTCTGCAGAACAGAACCCAATTACACCTGTTAGTTGCTTGGAATATATCTGATATATACATATATATATCCCCATGTTTTTCTATTGCTTTTGCTTGAAAAATAGAATTTTTTTTTATCAAAAAGTAGAATAATGTTTATGATATATTTCATGATTTTAAACGAAATTATTTGATTTATTGTTTGGTCAGACACAGCCTGCAATGAATGGGGAAATCCCTATTGTTATGATGATAGGTGGAATAATTAGATTTAAGAAGCACTTGCCTCCATGGTACATCTTCTGCAAGAAGCCAGTCACCTTCTTTGTCCTGATAAGCCAGTTTGTAGGTGTTTGACAGTTGATGACCTGTTTTCAAAAATAAAAAAGAAAATTAATGAGTTAATGAATCCGATAAGTGACAAATAATTACTAAGCCTCTTAATTTGAAAGCTTGGGATATATATAGGTACATTTTCCAAACATGTCCATCAAGGCATCCTTGAGCGTGTGGAATGATTGATACATGCTAAGATCAACCTTTCGTGCGATCCCCACACCCTCCATCTTCACCTTGACATACAGAGTATTAGATCCTCTGAAGGCATGATGATGATGATGATGATGATGACGACGACGATGAACCCATACCATGTGATCATTGTCCGCAACCTCATCCCCAGAGTGATGAAAACGAGGTTTCTTCCTCGAATAATTTAGTGGCGGCCAACCCACAAGAGCTTCATCATCGTTCCTAAACAAGAATAACAAGAGGAGGTGAATTAAGCAGTTGAGTTTAGAATGAAAGTTGAAATGAAGAGGAAGTATATATAGGAAGAGTACTTGGGGATGTTAGAGGATTGGTGGGTGTGATGAGAAGGTGTTAAAGGGAGAAGAGAAAGAGTGGGAAGGATGGGATTGGTGTGGGTAGTTTCTTGTGCGTGGTGGAAGGTACGTTTCTTGTGGAAAGGAAGGTTATTAGAATTGAGATGGAGATAATTGGTTGGGAGAGGGAGAGCAAGAGCGAGTTGAAGCTCCATCCATGCAATAGTGAAATGTTAAATGGGGGAAAGGATATATATATATATGAGGAGAGGAGTAATTAATAAAGTATATGAATTGAATAGAGAGAGAGGAGAGGGTATGGGACAATGTGTTGGGAAGAAGGGTTAAGGTGTCCGTATCAATGCTTACCTTTTTCCCGACCCAATTCCTTTTCTTTACTTCTTCTTTCTTTTCTCAACTCACGCGCATTTATATTCCACACTCTTTCTTTCTCTTCTTTGACACTGCTTTCACTGCTTTCTTTCTTTCAATCTTACCCTTTCCTTCCTTACGCAAAAATTAAGAAGAAACAATTTGTTTTTCAAAGTTTCATAAATTTTATTTTTTTATATGAAAACATAAACTTATTTTATAAAATTTTAAAAAAATATTTTTTTAGATAAAAAATAAGGAAAGAAGATAGTTTTTATTTTAAATTTTAAAATTTTTAAATATTTTCTAAAAAAATTAAATTCATAAAATATTATATTAATAAAAATATAATAACTTTTTTTTTCAAAATTTAAAATTTATTTTTATAAAATTTATATAAATCAAATTTTATATCATTTATATATTTTTTATTCTTTTAAAACGATAGAGGATAATTTTTTATTTTTATTTACTCAAACAATTAATTTTTTTAATTTTATTTATTCAAGCAAATCATCAATCTTTGTTGTTATAAATAAAAATAAAAATCACTTAACATATTATATATATACATATATTATTAAAAAATATTAATGTATTTGACTAAATAATCAAAATGAGTAATGTATTTTATTTTTTAAACAAACATCATCAAAATAAATTTAATCTTTTTCAACAGTTGTTTTACAAACAGTTAAGCTTTTGAATTTTATCAATATAATTAAACAAATTATTTATCAAATATGTCGAATTGTGTTGGTGTATATCTTACTTTCGATAGTAGTATCATTTTCATTACTGACCGTAGTTGGTTATAATTCTGGGGAGTTTAATTGTAATATTAAAAGTTTTAAAATTTAATGATATTATTAATACTGTAGTAGAACTTTATATAAAGTTTCTTTTATTTCTGTCTTTTAAAATAATTTTTATTTTTTAAAAATTTTGTTTTTAAAAATTTTAAATTAAAAAACTAAAATAATTTTAAGCTGTTTTCATTATCTATTTTTAGTTTTTTATTATGTTTTATTTTTACACATAATATTCTATTATTTATTTATTTATTCTTTTTTATTTAAAAAATCTTAAAATTATTTTATAAAATAATTTTTAATTACTGAAAAATTAAAAAAAAATCCTTAATTAATTCTTATTCAAAGAATAAATATACAATTATGTTCGTCCGAATATATGGGAATTAAAAGATAAAAAATATTTTAATTTATAGATGAAAGGTTATGGAAAAAGTAATAAATAATATGCTGAAACTCGGTTAAAAGAATTAATATGACCTAATTTTTATTATTTATATAATATAAAAAGTGATGATTTTATTAATTATTTACCGAGTTTCGTTTCTTATTGGTGAAAGTCCTATTCAATTTATAATAATAAGTTAAAGAATGTATTTTTAATAGATCCTTTGTATGAAATGAGCCAATGAATATTTATCACATGTAAATGCTATGATAAATATGTACGATTTTATTAAATAACTTCGAATTAATTAAATAAATGTTTGAAGGCTATTAATTGATCTTCGGAAAATTGTTATATCCATCTAGTTGGAGTATATCCTTCCCAAAAAATGATTAAATAAAAAAAGAAAAAATGTAATTAATAACATGATAAAAAAGAAAAAAGAAATGTATAATAATAATTACTCCAACAAATACACAGACTTATTATATAATTAACTTGGGTTTAACGTCCAAATCAATTATTATTGTTTTAGTGGCACAAAACATAGTTTTAGATGTGGACAGAAAACCAATCCATGCATTAGTAGATAATATATTTGCTGCTTCTTTGTTTTATCTTGTAACAATTTAAAACCATAATTGATAGGATTCACGTAAAATGATTAATGATCCAGAAAAAAAAAATATTCTCACATTTTCTGTGGGCATGCACTGGTTCGAATTAATTTGAAACCATCGGTGAACATTCCTTTTATAAAGAGCCTCAAACGTCCAAGGATTAATTGAGTAGCTTTAGGATTAATAAGTAAACTTATTTGGAATTTAAGCTTGTTATATAATCTTCCAAGCTAGGTATCCGTTAGTCCTTCTAAGCACAATATTGGTGTCCTTCCTGGTAGATGTGGAAAGTGCCATTTCCTTCCTATTTTTAATTTTTTTTCAAAAATAAAACTATGATTTAATGGTAATATTTTAATTTGATTTATATGTAAGTTGATTTTTTTTAATTTTTTTTTAAGTAATTTTAGTCTATCTTTTGACATACAAAATTTACAATTCTTTTTATCTATTTAAAAATCCCACAAATTGAATTGATCAAATTATTTTTTATTCAAAATTTATCAATCATAATATTTAATTTTATATAAAATGAAAATTTAATTTTAAAAAAATGTTAATTTTTTATCTTATAAAATTATCTAAATTTTATCAATTTTTTATTTTAATAAAATTATTTTGTTAAAGTTCCAGTAAAAAATTGACAGAAATTATAATTTAAGAATTTCAATCTAAGAAAATTAACAAGTCTAATTTAAATTATTTTGTTCTAAATTGGGCGAAGAGATTCACAAGACAGTTTATACCATTCACACATTCACGATAGGAAGTATTAAATTAACTGAAATGTGAATTCACATCTATTATTAAATTGATTCAACGCTAAACCCAGAACGCAATACCCATTTTAAAAACGTTTTGCATAAAAATGATTGAATGGACAAGTCATCAATTCTTAAAGAAGAGATTAAATTTATTAAATTTTAATAAAACCTAATTTATTTAAAAATATTAAAAATTATTATACATAATTTAAAGTAGAGATAAAATTCTGTAATCAAACCTAAGTATATCTATACATAAATTTCAACTGTAAATATGCTTATCCAGACCTATACATACATCTGCCTAAGTGAATTAATGAGAATGAAAGAGGATTGAATAAAGAAAGAAAGAAAGAGGAGCGTTAAATAGGGTGGGACTAGTGAAAATGGTCTTATCTTTAGGAAGGTGGTTTGGTTGAGGGGCCACTGAGTCACTGAGTCACTGATACTGTCATACAGATTGCAAAACAAAATCTGAAGGTATACTTATTGCTTAAGAACTTGTAGTCAAATAAAAAACTTGGAGCCGCGTGGGTCCACCCCAATTCCGGATTTCCATTCCTCTTCTCATTGTCTTCAACTTTCGTTAGCTTATGAGATTAATTAATTAATATCTATTTTCACTGAAAGCAGAGGATCTTTTTTGTGTTAGCTGTAAGATACTGAGTGATCAGTTTACACATATTGAAATATTATTAAATAAAATTCACCCTGTTTATCATAAAAAATAAAATCAATCTGAGACATTTTATGAGTAAGTTAATTACAAGATCATCAGTAATAATAAAAACAAAAAACATCTTTTAAGAGTTTTTAACATCAAAATTTGGCCCATGAAGACAGCATAGTTTTAGAGGTACGTACTAGATTGATAACTTTATGTAAACATCTTGATATAATCTTAAATATAAATTTTTATTTAAAAAAACAAGAATAGAAAAATGGAAAACAATGGGGGCCTTGATTTGATTTACTAGGTACGTCATTAGTTGGCTGAAAGATTGTTAAAGTACTAATTACATGGACATATATTGCTAATGATTTAGACAATCTGAGTATTACATTCAACGTGACATTCATAGTGCATATCAAAATAAAAGCTAAATAGAGATTCCCAGGAGAAGTTTGATGCTATGGGAATCAAGGTACGACACGCCGTTCGCTGGAAATATCTACTTATTTAATACTTAATTTAATATGGGGGACCGAATCTTAATGTGCAATTACATGACATAATTCTGTTTTCATATCAGAACAGACACGGATGCAGAAATCAATTAAAGACCGACAAAGGGAACAGACAGGGAATTATCCTTCAAAATTTGCCGAATCTATCTCGCAAGGATAAATGAATAAGAAGTACTTAATTAACAAATTTTTGCTTGCATTATACACAGAGACAGAAACTAAACAAAAATGTTTCCCTTCCCTATGTGCTCTACTTTTGTTGTTTTTTGGTTATAGAAGTAATATATATATATATATATATATATATATATATATATATATATATATATATATATATATATATATTCAGTATTCAGATGCTTAATCATGCAACAAATAGGAGAAATTGAATATTGTTGTTTTATGGTCTGTGTTTGGGCCACGCACAAAGGTAAGTCCCAACAATTCAAACTTAGAAACATTGCCCCCTGCACTGGTTTCACAAAGTCACAGTGGCAGTTGCTGTCAGCGATTGCTAGAATAAGGTAGAAGATATTCCACTTGATGCTCCAACATGTACACGAGGTTTTGGGCCGGTGCACCCTCATGGTTTTCCTCCACTCCGCATCAATTACACTAGAATAGCAGAATCAAACAAGGTTACTCTTTCCTTGTCAAAGAAGAAAATAGCATACAATAGAAAATTTAGAATTAAGCCCATGTGTTCCAATGGTCCAACCCAACAAGAAGTGGGAAGAAGGACCACGTTAACCAAATTCTTATTGAATAGGTCAAATTTCAAATGATAAAATTCAAGCTAAGAAGTTACATCTTTTTAGCCAATTAGTCTTAATAATAATAATAATGTGTGAATATGCTTGTTTGTCCTTTGGATTTTGGCCATTTGGGTGGTCTGAAATTGCAGGGAGAAGGTTCATGTGATGGCCTATAAGAGTAGGTTGAGGCGTCCTCTAGAGTGCATAGGGTATGGAGTGGTATTGAGTTATGACGTGAGGTGCAGAAAGAGTGAGAGAGAAAGTTTGTTTGTTTTAATTGGGAGCTTGATGTGTGGTTGGACATGCATTGATGATATTGTTTTGTTTGTGGGCGCGTGGTGTGTCCTTGGATTTGGATTTTAGTGTTAAGTGGTTACCGAACAAGGGAAACACAAACAGGCACATGATATATATTATTATATTATAATAATTTAAACTTAGTTGTAGTGACAGACAGCATGGAATAATTAATTGATTGGGTTGGGTGTTGGGCGGCACTGATTGAAATTTCTGAAGTGGAGAGAGTACAAATCTGTACAACTTAGTGAAGCTACACATTCAGCTCCACCCTCCACCATATCCATGCTGCCATTTTTCGATCCTACTTTACTAATTTTAATTTAAATACTTTTCATTTTCAACATTTTTTTTTGTTTAAAATTACTTTGGAATAATGCAATTTAAGTTTAAGACATTATTTTTTGGTATTTTCACATAATAAATATTTAAATAGTAATGGTTAAAATTATACTATCTTCCGTTATATTTATCTATCTATCTAAATAAAATATTATTATGTTAGAATTAATAAATAATTTTTAAATTTATTATTTATTTATTAAAATTGTAATGTTATTTATTTATTTATTATGTTATATAAATAAATAACAATAATTAATATTATCTTAAATTTCTACAATAAATAGAAAAAATTCTAAATAGCTATATAAAACCGATAGAATGTATTTTTATATTTAGTGATTAGAAAATCAGGATATTTTTATATATTATTGCATTTTTTCCTTTTAAATTTATACTTTGGTTAACAATTAGAATTAATTTTTTTTCAACAAATAAGTATGCATACTAAAAATAACTTACATCCGATTATAGATGCAGACTGTTCTATTATTACTTTAAAAAAAAACCATTGGTAAGAGAATAAATTATGTAATTCTTTAGATCAATTCTTGTTGTTAGTATTACACAAAAAGGATAAATTATAAAATTTTATTACATTTGATAAAATCTTTAATTCTTTATTTTATATTAACTTTTTATTTTAATTATTACCATCCTTTTTTCTTTTTTAATTATATATAATGTATTAATTTTAATTTTGTTATTAAATAATAATGTTAGTTGAATAAATATACAATCAAATCCTTAAATTTGATATTAACTTTATTATATTTTTATTTATTTATTTATATAGATATGAATAGTAGATAAACAAAATTATTACATTCAAGGACACAAATATACAAATTATTATTTTATCAAACTAAATAGATTTTTTTTAAAAATATGAATAAATTAAAAATTAAAATTTAAATTTTATATACTAATATTTTTGAAAATTAAAAATATAGAAAATTTTATTGCTAAAAATTAAAGTCAATAACTTTTATAAAAATAAGAGAATAAAATTAATAAATAGTAAAAATTAAAAGTATATTTAATATAAAATGAATAATTAAAAATTTAATTAAGCTGTTTTTAGAATCTCTATATTTTAAAAATATTTACTCTACATATATGCAAATATAACCATGATATATATATATAATTTTTCTAATTTCAGCCAAAAGAATATGCATATAAAATTTTGATAACAAATTAAGAAAAATCTTGTTCTAAAAATACTAGTTAAAAAATTTATTTTTAATTATAATTAATTTCTTAATTTAAATCATTAAAATTAATCCAATAATAAAAAGTTGATGATTAAAATAATTTTACATCTAGATTTAAACTGTATGACTTTACACACTGTAAAAAGAAAATTCTTAACTAACAATAATGATATGGATCTTAAATAAATATGTTGAACGAGCAAAAACAATAACGTATTTGCAATTATTATGATCTAATTTTATTAGAGGATTCATATGTGAATTTTGTTTACCTTTCTTTCTATTTATTTATCTATGAAAAAATATATATAGACTAATAAGTTGGACCCTTTGTTAAGTTTTCTAATATCCTTTATTTTATTTTATCATATTATACTATCCCTTTATACAAAGATAAAATATTACTAAAAATACAACCCTTCATAAAGATATGTCCAATACTTCTTTTTGATTTTTTATAAAAAATAAATAATTAATATAGCAATATTAATAAAAATAATTAATATATTATAAATTTGTTTTTTTAAGTACCTACAATGAAAACAAGCATCTTTTAAAAAATCTGCCCCTAGCCTACATTAGTTAACAAACACCCCTTTAGATTTTTATTATAAGAAGCAAATAACTAATCAAAGTTAATAAAAAACAGTTAAAATAATAAATATATTATATTTTTTAAAAGTAATTATGATATTAAATGATTAAATTGATGGTATAAAAATGAACGAGTGTTTTATTAGTATAATAAAATTAATTTACTGATTAATATATTTAAAAATAAGTTGATATTTTTATAATTAAAATAAAATAGTAATTACTTCTTATAAAAATAGAGAAGGAAGTATCAAAAATTAAAATAACAAAGTGAACTGAAAAAGTTAAAAACTGTCATCCCAAAGCAATTATTCCTTCATCTTTTTTTTTTTACAAGAAATAATTATCAATGTTTTTTTATTTTAAATACAAAAAAACTAGTACTATTTTTAGTATGTTAAGCGTTAATTATTTTATTTTTATTTTATAGATTAAAATTAATGCCAACAAACTATTTAACTATGTATTGTGTTATTAATGAAAATATTGAATATAATTAAAATTTTAATAATAAGATGAAATTTATAACATATTAATTATTTTAACTATATTTTATTGATTTTAATAAAATATTTATTTTTTATAATTATATTTCAGCATTTTAATTAATTAATCAAACGAATATTATCTCAAATCAAATTAATTTTTTATTGAATACACATAATTAGTAATAAATTTACAGTATACTTGAAACAATTAGAACAAAATTAAACTTAAAAATTAAGATAAAACTAAAGGTCATGTATCTATTTATAAAAAAGGTGAAGTTTAGGAGGATTTAGTACTTTTTTTTCTAAAATAAATTTAAAATTTTGATAAAAGGTTATAAAGTGAAATAAACTTGTAAAAATGATTCAAACTCTTCAGATACTCAAGCACCTCAGATCCAATTTATATGTAATTTTAGTGAACTTAAATCTAAGGAAAATTGCAGGAAGATTGAATAGCTGGAACAACAGGATCTTAGTGAGTAGTTTGTCACGGTCACTTGGAATGGAAATTGTGGTTCCCGGAAGACACGTTAGGAGGTGACATAAAATGGACCATGCACATCGTTATCTTCTTCGCTACGCATTGCGCATTATGAGGTTAGGAGTGAAGTGAACATCGATTCGTAATCCTTCTCTGTTTGTAAATTCATGCTAAATCAGGCAGCATAGGGACTAGAGACCAAACCTATTAACTGCATTTACTCATATCTTTATTATTAACATCTCTGTTCAACTAAAATTATTAATTCCTCCAAATCATAACCATTCGGGGGTTTCTCCTTTGCATATTTCGTATCCATAACTTTTTAACAAGAACCTTTCCTTGGAGAAATATGATTTCACTATTTTATGAAATACACAGACATTTGACTAATTGAAAGTTCAATCGTGATTTGCGACCAAAGTCTAATATGCAATTATATTAATCTCATAAACTTAAATTAAAAACCTCCTTACTAAGTGATGACGATCATCCACTAGTTGATATGTGTGTTTGGTGTGATAAGGACATATTTATATGATCTTTGAATGAAATGGTGATGTAAAAATTAATTTAAAAAAAAAAAAGACAAATAGAAACATTTTGCTAATGTAACTGTTGAGATATTTGTTAAGGATACAAAAGTATTTATAATTATTCTATCAAATTGTTCAAAAAATAAGCATTCTTTTAAGATTACTTTTATTAAATATTATAAATTTTAATGTTAAAAACTATTTAATAAAAAATAAATATTATAAAATTAAGAAAATTTAAATTTATCATTTTAAATTCTTAACAAATACGCTTTTATGTCAATTCTAATTAATTAATACCTTTAAAACACTGATTATTTATTTTCATTTAAAAGAATATTGAAAAACCCAAATTACTATTTCATTTATTAATATTTTTTATTTTATGTACTGAAGATATAAAAATAATAATAATAAATTTAATTATTTAAAACAAAAATATATATCTAAGACGCAGAGTAAATGCATCACCTCATTGGTAATACATAAAATGACCTACAATCACGTCGAGAAAACATAATCCGTAAGGTGGAGGATAAAATGTTTTCTTTTCTTTTCTTTTTTAAGGATCAAATAATGATGATGAAAGGTGGAGCGAAAATAAAAATAAAAATGTAAGGCCCACATGATTTGTGATAGTATGTGTCGCATGAATTTTGGTTGTAATAGACCCTTTTGTTTGTTGGGGAGACAATCCTATGAACAAGTAACACAACACAAGCCCACAAGGCCTAGCGAAAGGTGCAATGTATTTGTGCCCCACCATGTCGCTAACACTACATGGACAAACTATAAACACCTACACCTTCCACACAGCACACAGAAAAAGAAAAGAAAGAGAAAGAGAAAGAGAAAGAAAGAAAACCTTTGCTAACTTTCTTAGACTTTAAAAAAGGAATAAAGCAACAAAATATTGAATTATTTCCGGGGACAGATCCAGAATTCGAATGAGAAGGGTAAAAAATAAATTAATTTTAATATATATGACTATTTTTTTTTAGCATGCACTAAAATATTTTTAGTTAATTATCAACAAAGTTTAACATGATTAGTAAATGTTGTATCTTTTAAATATGTTAGTAGAGATTTAAATTATAATTATGTATATATAACAGTAATTGTTAAAAAAAGGTAGAACTCACTTCCATAATCTCTGTATCTTAACTCTCGAACAAATTATAATCTTTGGCTGAAAACAATCCTTAACACATATACATAAATATTTGTAGTTAATTATTGAAGATTACATTTTTTTTTAAATATATACAATCTAAATAGATACAGTCTCTCCTATCATCGCTGTTATATTAACGCAACCTAACCCTCTATATGGGTCTTATTGATATACACAATTATATTACTAAATTATTATGCGTATATGGTTAAAATTAAATAACATTAAATTTTAATTAATAAAATAATATATTCAATAATCATTTATTAAAAAATAATTTTATCAATTCAACTATTAATTCACATCATATTATCATAATAATTATATATGTAAAATTTTACATAATTTATACATCGATAAATATATAATCATAATAATAATAATTTATTTATATTTTAAATAATATATTTTACATTTAAATAAAGTATAATAGAAATATACAGACTTAACTATAAAGATTTTTATAAAACTTTTAAATAATTATATAATTATTAATTAATTTTTTATTTGGCTAATTTATATTTGCTTTATCTATATATATATATATATATATATATATATATATATATATTGGCGGCAATGCGGAAAAAATTCTAATGCTGTTGTGGGCATAAGGTTACAAGTCAAACGATAAATGGCATGTGAAAGAAAAGAAGGGAATTTGTCGTTTCACCTGAATTTAAGGTTCTTTACTCTGTTTTAAGAGCAAAGATGGTGGAAAACATCAAATGTGATAGTGACCTAAAAACCTAAAATCAGATTAAGGGGAGCAACGATGAATAGTCACCGATTTTTTTGGATCACGGTTTCAATTTTCACTATTTTCTCCTCATGTATTGAAGTAATATACCTTTTTGTCGGCATCAGATCAGTTTTTTTGTTTTTTGTTTTGGTGAAAAAAAGGAAAGTAAGGATATGTTCAGTTCTAGTTTCTGGTGAAAGAATTGACGTTAAATAAATTAATTCTGATATTATATAATATTAAAAATTAAATTATACTTGGAAATAATTTTTAAAAACAAATTAGAAGGATGACAAATGTTGACCAGTTGTTTTAATTGTGATACTGCCTTGAGAACATTAATGATAATGTTAATTGTTTATTACTTTTTTCTTTTAATTACATTTAAAATTATTTATTACATATTAAAAAAATCAATATTATTATTTATATTAAAATTATTATATAATTTTTTCTGGTTAACTTCTTTTATAATTTTTTTATAAAATACTTTTAACTAAGTTACAAAGATCAATAAAAATAGTTAAAAGTAGTTAATTTTTTTTAATAATTTAAAAGTTATGACAAATTGATAATTTTCTTGTTTAATATTATTAATTTGAATTCTACTATCAATATTTATCTTTATTAATTTTGATTTATATTTTCAACTTTAATTATTAAATAATAATAATTTATTTATATTATAAAGTTCCATGTAAAAATGATACTAAAATGTTTTATAATTATCTTATAAAAAAGAACAAATGAAATATCATTGTAAAAGTTAAAGATACAATAGAAAAAAAATTATAAATATATAAATATTATCTTAATTTTTTAAAATATTGACTTCAAAAATAGAAAAATATCATTCAATAATATATATATATATATATATATATATATATATATATATATATATGTATGGTTTAGATCAAATGAGATAATTTATTGATGCTTCTACTAATAAATTTTAATCAACTATCAATTTATGTCATCAAGATGTTTATGTTTAAATAATTTATACAATTTAAATATTCATAAATATGATAATAGTTATTTATTTATATTTTAAAGATCTTGTTAACTAGTATCTTAAAAATATTGTTTAAAAAATTAAAAATAGATATTTTTATTAGAAATCATATAGGATGTATTCAATGTTATGAAAAAAATGTGAACTAATAAATGTTTAAGAATTTTTTATATTTTAACCAATATCATTAAGACGATGGTTAAATTTTTTTATAATTTAAATAATATATTATTTATTAAAATAAAATAGAATTATGAAATATCAATTGACTTTAAATCGTTAATCTAGTATATATATGATAATGAACTTTTAGGATCTTAACAAAATGACCAATGCATGATCTACGCGTCTCTAATTTTAAAAAGTATTATTTAAAATTTAAATAAAAGTAAACAAAATATAATTAAGATTGAATTAGAGTTACTGATAAAATTATAAAAGGAAAGTACAGACTAAAAAATATATGAATCTTTCAGGTCAAAAAATATTATCATAACATGAAAAAATAAATTCAAATGGTATTTTATGCGTTCTATATAGGTTATTTACTCAATTTCCTGTATGTATATATAAACCAAACCAAAGTGTACACGAATATTATAAAAAATAAGCTTTATATAATTATTAAATTTTTAATAATTTTTTTATTATTTTTGTAATATTATAAATATATTTAATTTTTTTTATTTTTAAATGATTTTAAATAAAAGATAATTCACTGTTAGGTATAATAAAAATTTATTTAGTAAAGTAGATATTTTAAGTAAAATGGCTCGTGTAATGCGAGAGGTAAAATAATTTGTGATGTTTTAAAATAATTTACATAAAAGTGTGGTTCGAGAAATATATTTTGTTTATAGTGTAAAATTGATTCACTTATGTATTGTGAATATATTGTTAGTTTTTAAATAAACTAAGGGTGTAATAACCATTCTTTTAACCAAAGTTAGTTATTATACAAATCAATTAAATAAATCATAAATGTAATTTTGGACAAATTATACAAAATCTTAACTACGTAAAATATATATATATGTATATATATATGTATATATATAAGTTTAATTTACTTTAAAAAGTAAATTATGTTATTTTATATTTAATTATTTATTTAAATAATTAAATTTTATCAATTCAATCATTAAATTAATATATTTTAATATATAAATTAAATTTATAAAATTTTATAAAATTTAAAAGAGATTTAATATTGGACTAAATAATTTTAATTTATCATATAATTTACATCTTTTAATAAATATTTTTGTCATAGTTTAGGTACATGTTGCTGTCTGTGCTGGCTGATAGTTATCTTTTTCTACAGGCTTAATTTTTCATTTTTAACCGTGTTTGTTTTCCTCTGTTTTCCCCTTCATTCTACATTTGGACTATTAAATAGTTAAATAGAAAATGATATTGATTTTATATGGCTTTAATTAAAGGTGAACGGAGATTAATCATGACCTTTCTACTACACTCTGTGCTCAGGTCATGGGAAATAACTTTGTCAACGGAGAAGGAAAACGTCTTCGTCAATGGAAAAGGAAAATGCTATTTTATTATTAAACAATAATAATGTTAAATTAATAGAGATTACAACTTTGTGCTCTGAAGTAAAAAATGATAATAATATAAATTAATATTATTTTTACTATAATTATTTTGTTTTTATATTCAAAAATAAAAATAATTTTGTTATTTATTAATATTTAAAGAATCAAACTGCAAATTTAATTTTAAATGAATACTCAAAAACTTATCTACAGTACAAAAGCTTGTTAACATCAATTACATATGATAGCATCATGTTGTACACTTAATTTAAGTTTTGTATCCTTAAATATAAAATTTACTTAGTATTTTAATTTTTGTAAACTAATTTTTTATTTTTAAAAATTATTCTATTTGTCTTTAATATCTATTACTGTCTTTTAAATTTGATTTTAATGTTATTTATGGAGAAATTAATTAATATTTTATTAAATAAATAAAATTAATTTATATAATTTTAAAAAATAAAAAATTAGTTTATATTCTTAAAAATTAAGAATAAATTTATAAAAATTAAATAAATTAAAAAATACTAGAAAACTCTATAAATGTATAAAGATAGGAAGAAAATAATTTTTTAATATATAGCACGAGGATGTCACATTTTCATGCAGACATCTTATTGATGGATTCATTCCATTATAATTACCTTATGGTTGTTTGAATGATACAGAAAATAAGAAGAAACATTAAAAGAAAAACATAGAAAAACAAGAATTGAAATTAAAATAAATAAAAAATAAATTGTTTCAATAGGATGAAAAAAAGATAAAATAAATATTAATAATATAAATTTTTATTTATATAAATTTTAAAAAAATAAATTTTAACTTTAAAATATAAATTTATTATTATATTTTTTATTAACATAATATTTATTTTTTAAAAGTATTTAATAATTTAAAATAAATAAAAAACGAAAAAAATTAATGTCTCATATCGTTTATATATTCACTCACATCATTTTCTTATATATTTTTTTTAATATTTTATTGTAGAAGTACAATTTCTTCATATATCTTTAATGAGTAATGATTGATATATAATTTTTTAACTAAATTTTTTTAAACAAATAATTTCAAAATAAATTATTTTATGCTAACAAAAGTTAATTTAGTAGATAAAAATTAAATTTGTATTTTTTCAAAATTTTGGATTTAAATCTCACTTTAATGCGAGAATCGTGTAAATAGATTATCTCTAAAATTATGTCCTTATTTTAATGAATTTAAGAGACTATCTCATTTAAATTTTTTATACCAAAATAATAATAATAATAATAATAATAATAATAATAATAATAATAATAATAATAATAATAATAATAATAATAATAATAATTCATTTTATACAATCAAATGAAGAAAGATATCACAATTTGTTTAAATAAAAGTGAAGAATTATGTTGAAGGAAAAATATATACTACAAATTGTACTAAAAAAAACAAGTGAAATTTAGTTATTTTTAAATTTAATTTTAAAGAATTATTTAGCATGATTAAAACATATGTCTAACATTATAAATAAATTTTCATAATTTACTTGAAATGTTACTATAATAAAGCAATAATGAATTTACTGATAAATTATTTACAATTACAGGATTAATTAACTATTTATGCAAAAGAAAACGCTGCTAAATTCTTAACTCTAAATTGTTTTATTTAATTGTCTTAATTTATTTAAATGGTTTAATAAATTTAATTTGGATATTTCATACACAATTACAATATCTAAATAATAATTGATTTATAATTGAACGTAATTAAGTTTTGGTTAAAATACTTAATATCGTGGTTGAAGAATCGCAAGCATATTTAAATATTGAAATATATTAATGTAATAAATTATTCATATATATATTTTAAAGACTAACCTTTCAAATTATATAATTTAACATAATATTATAGATTTTATGAATTATAGTAATAATTAAAACTTTAAAAGTATCTTGTAATTGTTTATATCAATTTCGATGGTTAAGTTAAATTATTTCAGGTATTTTATTTTCTAATAAAAAGTGATCATCTTTATCAATTGATATATTATTTATTTTATATTTAATAAAATCATGACATATTTTAGTTGGTTATTTTTAGATTATCAGAGAGCATAATGTTACAAAGAAGAATTTGTAGCACTTTGTTGATAGAGGTTATTTATTAGTGATATTAATTTTTTTTAATTAAAGTTATGTGATATTGAGCCCATTAGAATTAATATATTGATAAAAGGTTAAGATGGTTTATATGAAATTTAAAGTTTAAATTTTATTAATTTTATCGATATATAATAAATAATTTTTTAATATTATAAATGTGGCTCAAGTTCGCATAAAAAAAATTATTAGAAGAAACATAATTCTTTTTAGTTTTGTTTTTCGAGAAATTGAAGAACTTCTTTTCACTTGTCGTTGTCATATATTATATTTTATTTTGTATAAACTATTTTTTTATAATCTTTTCAATAATTATTGTCTATTTATTTTTATCATTTCAATAAATAATTGATAGATTTAATCATTAAATGAGTATTAACAATAACAATGTATCTACTATTTATAAAAAAAATCCAATAACTTCCATAAAAAACAAGAAAGATAGCTTCTTATAAGTTTGTTTTTAGTTCAAATAAGTTTTAAAAATATTAAATAAAAATAAACGGTATCTACATCAATAAAAATAAACGGCATCCCTCAAAATTGTCATTTTAAAGACAGAAGGAAACCCACCCATTTCTCTCTAGCGGTACTATTGCACCGCAAAACCCCGTTTGCGCCCACAACAACCTCAATGGCAAAACACGTTTAAATAGCATACAAATACCTCATAAGAATGTAGTTTGAATGTGAGTGACTCAATCTGTATTGGATTATCTACACACACCATCCTAACAAATATTCTCCAGACTACTTTCAAATAATAATAATGGTAAAATTCAAAGCCCTTCATGATCATCTTGAGTTGGTCGTCTCGATCAGACCAACTAATTGATAGAGATGGATCAAATTTTACCTTTTTTTAGTATTTTGGGGGTGACTTGAGTAGGGTCCACTTTAATTTAGACGTATTTTCTTCAAGCTGTCCAACTTATAATTACATTAACACTTGTGCACGTGCATTTGAAAAATGAAATTTTCCCTAGCCAACAAAACTCTCCTTCCAAATATTCTACTTAAACAAAGTTCGCCCCTAGCGAGAGATACATCTCAACTTAATTTTTAGCACCTTTGTTTTGTAAAATTACTAGCAATTGCAGTTGATAGCACCTTAATTTACATTTCTCCGCACGAGGTTATATAAACTAGGTTTATTGCATTCACCTCTAGCAATAAAACACCCCCTATCTTTCATCAAGAATGCCCGAATGGGTATCATCATCACCCTTGAGGGAGCGAAAAATACATTGGCTAGTGATGCGCTGACTCGAAGGTACAACTATAATTAACAAAATGCATTTAATATGCTAACAACATATTTTAACCAAACCAGGAAATACAGTGAGGTTAATATATTCACGTATCACTAAAGAAATTTATGACAAAAGTGGATCTATTTACAATATTTCATCTTGTTGGGCGTAAAAAGAACCATCATCAACAGGCAACGATGGTGGGGTTCCAGGTGGTATACGAGCAGTACCGTCCTCACCAGCACATATACATAGAGCTTCTGCATCCCTGAGGGTTGCATCAAGGTCAATGTGACCACTTAGCTCATTTATAAACTTCAAAAGGGTGTCAAAATCCATTTCCTCTGCAATTATTTTACTACGATATCGTTTCAATATTGCCACACAAACATACAGGTGCAAATGCTCAGACGGATAATGTGTCCATAATACTTCCCACAAGCGCATTGTTTTGCCGTACTCAAACTCCCTGAAAAGTCAATCAATTTTGTTATTGACTAATGTATATGATAGACTCCTCAATAGAGGGAAACAAAGGCCATAATAAACAGTTAGTTAACTGTTGTAATTGACTTAACTACTGTAACAAATAGTTAGTTAGCTTACTGTAACAGATAGTTAGTCTGACAAACTAAGCCTATGAATAGAAGGTAATAGGATAGACAAAGTGTGTGAATGATTTTGAGAAGAATTTTGTAACTGAAGTATGCTGGGTCTTTCAAAAACTCAGAACTAGTGAGGACTACTGTAAAGTTCTTCACTAAACTCTGCATTTCAGTTCTGATAGGGGCTGGGACAGAATCACAGGGGTTTAGCAATAAAGACTCATTCTTTTTCAATAAAATCTCATTCTTTTTCATTGTTCTTGGATACCGGTCCTATCAGTATAATAGGAAAATGCTTCAGATAAAACACTAACAAGACTAACACTAAGTTGTAATCTCCATCAGAATAAACAAAAAAGTGAAATCAACAAACATGTAATCTCAAACAGAAGTACATAACCAGTTCTACGGAGAGTATAACTTCCCGCAACATTCTCTACATAACTCGAGGAACCTATATATCTAGAGAATAGATATCAGACTTCATAAACCTAATTTGGTCCAACATTAATAACAGGATGAAATTATTGGTCACTCTAATCAGACAGAGGAGATGCGCATTCACTTTAAATTTAATGCCTAAAATGCTCTTCAGTTAAGAGTATAGAATACTTGTGACACATCAGGGGAGAAGAAAAGCATAATCACTTGAAAGTGTCAGCAAACTAAACATCATTCACAACCTGTCTACCACAATTCCCAGCTTAATTTTCAGATATTCTTTTTAGGTAAAGTTCACTAAGCTAATGGGGCAAAATCATCTGCAGCAAGCAGAGAGGATGAACTTGGTGAGGAAGCAGTTTTCTTAAAGAATACAGAGATTCATCAAGGTTCAGTTTTCTCAAAGAAAGCAAGCCAAACATATTCATCAAGGACCACCTAGTTGAATTGAAAGTAGTTATTTGTTCATTGAACTCTATCGACAATTTTTTTCTATTAATTACAGTCAGCAGCTTTGGTATTTATGGTATAGCCAAACTATTTTCAAAAGGTAACGAGAAGATAACTGCATTTAACAACACAGAACCTTAACACTACTAACATGTAACAAAAATTTTTGAACTAAGACAATTACAGCAATTCAGGGAATCTAACCTTTTAAATTGAATCAAAATCCAGCGAAAACAAAAGAAATAGTTCAAGCAGTCATGTTGCTTAAAGTAGTTATGCAGTTGACCATCCAGCAACTCCACCAACTGCAACAATAAATGTATTAGTTAGGAATGGTAAAGGATACTAAAAACAATTCATCTTAGTACCAAATTTCCTACAAAGATGTAGAGACCAGTTACCCAAAAATGCAGCATACAAGGTGAGGATGGTGACAGGCAGACATATCATGTCAATTCAAGCTTCTGCTAGAAAACACAGTGCAAAACTTGATTGCATAAAACTCCTATTTTGCCTTCCAGTTTCATGACACGAAACAAAAAGTTGTTGGGTTTACAAAGACCAACAGATTAAAAGGTGACTAATAGGTCTAATTCATGCATCTCAAGGGCATAGAATTGAATTTGTTGTTCGTGATAAAGACAAAAGAAATTCATCTGCCAGCAGTTAATGGAAAAAAGCTTTGTCGTTGTTGCTGCTGCTTATGTTTATACAATGTACGAATCACTGTAAGCTAGTTACATCGGCAAAGCCAGTCAACCAGCAACACAACCTCTTTATAACTACCAAAATTATCAAAAAACAAAATACCTTCAATTTGTAATCTCTCAAATCTACATCTAAATTATCCAAGCACTTTTCTGGATATGCAGATGCCTTATAAAATAAGATGAAAGCATAATGAGTTTGTACAAAACAGTCAAGCCTTTTTCCACTAGGTTATATACATTTGCTAAAATACTATATATAATGAAAGAAAAAGGCCCCTGAAGGCAACCAAAGTCCAAAGTGCAAAATTAACCAACAAAAACATCAGTCCCATGACAACCTAATCATTACAAATTAATGATGAGGAGTATGTATGTGGCTTGCCAAAGAGAGAGAGAGGAGAAAAACCTTAGATAATGCAAAAAGTTGAGAGTGCATGCCATTTTGGTCACGATTAAAATTAGGTCCAAAACGCTCCATTAGAGCAACAAAACACCAAAACGCCTCTGATTCATCATCCATCACAAACAATATTGGAGATAGCAGATCACTCATGCCCTGTAGAACAGCATATATGTAAGATTCCCTAACCATATGAGATAATAATCTTCAACAACCAGTTTCTCAAATTGGAGAGGGGGAGACAACATATGAAAAAGGCATAACGATTCATGATTTCAAAATATACTTGGTTCAAGAAGACAAATAGATAAAAGCTATTAAGATGCTCCTCCCTGACTGACTGCAGTGAAATTCTTTGCTTAATCAAACAAGCAAACATCCACAGCAACCACATACATACAAGAGGGCTCATAGCTTCCAAAAAGGAAGATCAAAATTTCGGTGTTTAAGATATCTGATATCAACAACAATTAAAATTAAGCCCAAGATCCACGGCACAGTTACCTGGCAATAACCGAGATCAAAGTTGTAGAATGAATATGTCAAAAGGATATCTCGCAGAATATTTACATTGGGATTATCATCCCCTTCATAGAAAGCAAGTGATCTATCAGTTCTCACCTTCAAAAATATAAGAAAGGACAGTGAAAAGTTAAAACTACATATGCATCATTGACTGTTCATTCATAATCATTCAAATATAGAATCAGTATCACTAGTTTCCAGCTTACCACATCTTTCTCAATAAGCCCTTTCCTTTCCCTGAATTTTGTGAATCTTCTAGCCTGTTCCGAGGAGATACTCTGCAGAAAAAAGTACATACCAAATTTATATTTTGCAAAGGCTTAGTCAAGAACATATAGAATTACAGCACAAAAACAATGTCAAAAGAGAAGGCAACATCCTCAATTGGAATTCATAAGTACAAGAATATTAATTCAAATAGAAAACAAATTCAGGCAACAATAAATAGATGAATGAATTCAAAGTTCAGATCATTATGTTTCAGTAACTGGTAGGGTTAGAGTTTGCATTTAATCTTTTTATCAGCTCCATATCTGCTTTGGGGTCAGCCTATGTAAGCCCATTTTCAATGTCGGTAGTAGTAACCAAGGAACATTGATTCAAGCCTGGTTCCAGGTGAGTAAAAAAATTAACCTGATGTGAGTGCAATGGGGTCACAAGTGGTTTGGCAATCTTTGATAAAAATCTAATTCATTTACACCCATATTGGATACTGCATCATCAGTCTTGCATCAGTATACTGAGCAACTGCTGAATGTATAGTCATTCCAGCATGACATTAATTCAAATTTTGACAAACTACAAACTAAAGGTATTGCAGATCACTTCATGAAATGGGGATAAAAAGTATTACAAAGGACACAGACCTCCAAATAATCAGTTTTGCACCAAACTTATGATGTAGAAAACAATTTTCAAGTGAAAAGCAGGAAAGCAGAAAGAGAAGTATGTAAACAAAAAAGAATGCTAAGAGCAAATGAAAACCTGCCACTGGTTCTTTATGTTCTCATACTCTGTCTTCTTAACTGACTTCAGGAATTCTCTCTCAGCATATGTTGATTCATATGAATAATACCCCAAAAGCAAACCCCAAACCTATAGTATATATAAGCTTTTATCAGAGGATCAGCATATTTTAATTTATAATTAAAAGCTTAACCTGAAACTCATCATATATGCAAATACACAAACCTCATTTCGTAATTTGTGGTCAAGTCCACCATAAAATACTCTCTTTCTCAAAGCTTCTGAATCTGTGACTCGCCCTTCAGAATCCAAGAAGGTAATCCACTGCAAATGTTTAACCTCAATAAGCAATTAGCAAACAACATCTGAAAGCTTTCAGGACAGGTTTTTAAAGGCAACAACATGCAAGACATCCCTCAACAATTTTCTCGCAATCAGCATAGCTATAAGAAGCATGCACCCGTTGAATGATTGGAGCCTGAAAATATTTCTTTCCAAGGTTGCATCATGAGCACCACAACTAAATTGATGCATAAGTTGTTGCATCAGCTCCAGAACGCTCCTTTACAGCACAGTATAAAATAACTCAACTGTATGTTTGGGTGTGGGTTTTGTAGGGAAAGGGAAGATAGGGTAGATATTCATTTCAAATAAATATTTTCAAATTTAAGAATTATTTATAATGAAAAGAATAAAATGATAGATAAAACCTTCTAATCCCTTGCTTATTTTTATAAGCACTGTATAACTCTTAATTCAAAAATGAAAACTCTAACCACCTTTCCTTTTCCTTCCAAAACCTTCTAACATGCTCAGGAAGGAATTGACAAGAAGTCTATCCATAATGACACACTAAACATTCAAAATCTATGAAAACAAAAATCAAGACAACATAAAACTGACTGAATTTTCAAGCAAGACAATTGTGATAGTATAAATTCGGCATGCACACTTGACAAATACACTAACATATACATGCAAGCATACCATCATATATTCACATGAATAAAAATGTATCAAAGCTACTTTTTCCCCATTCCTAACTCCATATTTCCAGGGATAAGAACCTCCCTCATGTTTCTGTTTGAATCCTTAAAATTCCTTTCTTTTCCCTTCTAAAACACAATGTTGTTCCACTTCTGCCCCTTGTCTTTACTACAACGCACGATAAAAGTAAATTATTTGGGCAAATTAGTAAATTACAGATAACCCCCTTGATGCTTCAGCCATTTTCAATTTTCATTCATAAAAACACATTTTGGTAGTTAACTTCCATAAAATTTGGGTTAGAATGAATAGCTTAAATTCTATTAGTATAAATGTCCCGGAGGCCATACAAGCAGCAACTGCCTTCAAAAACAGAAGGTTGAGTATCTTGTGAGCTGGGCCCAACTCACTTCTAGTCCTAACTATGGTATGTTGAATCTTATAGAATTTTAATGTTTTTTATTCTAACCCAAACCTGAAGGTTATTTGTATTACCCATATTCTTATTTGTCTCAAATACATCATTTAAGATGATGAAAAAAAAATAAACAAAAGTTTATAACAATAGTTAGTTTCTGATAGGGAATGAAATTAGTGGGTGTATACCATATGGAAGATAGGGAAAAAAAATTACAGAAAAGAGCATCAGTGCTCTCCAAACCAGGATAGTAATCCTTGGTTCCCAATCATTGAAAATAACCTCTACACCCTTCATCTCTTTCCTCCCTCGTTATATATCTCTCTTATTCTGTTTCTACCTTTATTCTCTCTCCATAACCAACTCCCCCACCTTCCTATATGACTCAGCATCACAACATCTACTTAACTAACTTGGGCCTACGAGTGTACACTTGCAATGCATTCTCCTTCTTGAGCTGATTTGGATTCTCAAGTTCATCAATTTCTAAATAGCTATTGAACCATCAAAGATAAAATAAACAACAAAAAACTACCTTCACACAGCATTTTGCTAAACCAATGATCCATGTTCAGTATAACCCAAATAGGAAATACCAAGAGATAAAGTCATGTTTTTTCCCTGATTTGGGGGGGGGGGGGGTTCAAAAGAAGAAATCCAATTTGAAGTTTGTAACAATGAAACCAAACCATGACACTGACTATCTAACTTTTAGTTTCCATAAGAAAAAAAGCTTCTACATTGCATCATTTGTAAAAGCAACAACATAACTTGAATTACAATTTATAGTATCAATGATCATCAAGACAAAAGAGCATTTTTATGAGAAATTCACGCATGTAATCTGACACTAGCAGCCTGTATAAGAAACAATATCTTTATTATTTTTTGTGAACAAAGATGAAAGCAATGAGGTTTAAACCTAAGATCTCATGTAAACTATCCCAACCACTCATCAATAGATCAATCTTAGTGGCTTAGAAACAATATCTTTTAAGAAACATACAGCTCATACCTCTTCAGAGCCTAAAGGGGCCTGCCGTGGTTTTCCCCATACAAGCGATAATTTTTCAAACTGCCAGAAGAGAAACAAAAGAGGATATCATTAATACTATACAGTATAAAAGGGTATGGAAAAAAAGTCCCAATAAAATGTTGCGAATATGAGCAGTATCTTAAATCAATCCATAACATTAGATACCAAATATGATATTTACCTCCACAACAATTAGATTTTCATGACAGCTTTATTACCACAGATTTACAGATGTCACCAAGTTATGGCATGTCAGCATAAAAAAGTGAAGTTACATATCAGACAATTTTTAATATGGTCAGTATGCCCACGAAAAATTCTAGCACCTTAAAATATTATGCACACACTTGGTGCCCACTGTTGCTAACTTGCTGATTGAGATGCTACAGATGGTAAAATACTGTAAGAAACTCTAACAGAATATGAAAAACTGAACACTTCTTGTATTGAATATTGAATGACAACCAAGAAAACGAGATAATTCCCCTCAAAGGGTTTCCCCTTTCTACAACTGAACCATGCCCAATCACAAATTCTAACAAAGATGAACAAAAAACTATGCTTCTTCACTGATCATACTAATTAATCCCTCAAACTAATTATTCCAACTGATCATTCTTCAGATTTTTTTAAAAAAAAAACTAGCTGTCAGCATAGGACTGAGTTTTGTGAATTGACATTTTATTATTTTACTTTTACCATGAAGGCTAATTTGAGTATTAATTTATAAAGTACATTAGTCCAAAATAGTCAAATATATTATTGGTTTCTTCTTTCTTAATATCAAGGCCCTCCTCAATGAAGCCCTTAATAGGTACTTGGGCATGTACTTAGAAACTCCTATTAGCCATAAGATATGTTAACCTACTTCCACAGAAGATATAATGTATAATCCTTTTAACTGTTTATGGAATGAAATGGAGCATTCATATTGTCCTGTCAATTAAAGTAAAATTTTACTTGAAAAGGAATTATTTTAATTCAACCATCTCCTTTCCTTTTTCATTTGTCCATTTCCATTGTTTTATTTTGAATACCAAATAATAACATAATATTTTCCATTTGTCCTTTTTATACTTTTCTTATTGTGTGATTTAGTAATCAATGCATCTTGTCTCAAGGAAGTTAAAACACCCTTGCATTTTATTTGACTATCTAGCTCTCTTCTGCTCTCTGAATATTAATTTTCTACTCCAACATCGACATCTGAAGACCTAGTAGCAAATAAATAACCCAGAAGCTTCATAAGGATCCAACACACATCAGATCTGATATTAGAAGTTTAAACAACCACACTGTCAAACCAAGCAGATGCAATAAAAATGAAGATTAGTATCTCTTAAATTAGGACTGGGCTTAACTCAATCCCAAAAGCTAAGTCATGGAATGAGGATTTTCCAAACCTTTATAAACCCAAATTTGGCCATATATGTAGTTGATGTGGGATCTCAACACCCCTCTTCATGCTCACGACTAAGGAGTGTGGAGATTGTAGGATTAATTTTTTTAATATTGCCCTGGGATAGTCGCAAGGCCAAGTAAATTGCACTAGGAAAGTTGCAGGACCAGGCAGAGTGCCCTAAGAAAGTCAGAGCACTAGGTTGGTTGCACTAAGAAATCCATGGGATCCAGTTAATTTTTTGGCAGTTGAGGGTGACCTAAAATCAAATCTACAATAGGCTCCAATACAATCTCAAATTTGAATTGGATCTAACACAACCCCAAAAGCTAACTTGTGAGATGAAAATTGTCCAAGCCTTTATAAGCTCTAATTTGGCCATATTTGTAGTTGACATGGGATCTCAACAACATGCCCACTGCCTTAACATGAGTTACAGCATATGCAGAGAGAATAGAAGAATACTCAAATGAATGATTCTACATTACAACAACCTAAACAGTTCATGCTGTATGTCCCAGCAGGACTAATTAAAAGGAATGTGAACCTATAAACAAGATATTTTGCTACCTCCTTCCAAATGATAAGCTCAAACATTCCTACACCATTGCAGGTTTTCCACCATGTTCATGTTTCAAACATGAGACACAGTTTATTCATAATATAGGTCCACATCACAAGGTCCAGGAATATAACTTCAAATTACACAAGATTGGCACACACAGCCAGAATTGCATCAAGATTTAAGAGACTAAATTTCTCTTTTAAAACATATTTTATTAGCATAACTTCAGTGGTAGGAATGCTTAAAAGATATAGATCACAAATCATCACACTGGATGCAACTTAAGAAACTTAAACTCCCATTTCACATGCATTGGCCAATACTGTTGAGCCAGGCATGATATAAATCATCTTAAGAACTATCTTTGCATAAAGAAAAACTAACCTTACTATAGACACTACATTTTAACCAAGCTTAAGCTGTCTGGATAATAATGTTCTAAACACTATCAAAATTATTACCAAATGAATAATGGTAAGAGAGTAGTTAATGAAACATAACCAACATATTTAGAGATCCCAACATTTTATTTATAGGATAAAAATACATGAGTTTACATAACCCCAACACTTTGCTTAAAGCAAAAGTTGTCAAAAAATAAAATTAAAATATATACATAAATAAAGATGTATACCAGACATAAATAAACAATTCCTGTGTTAATAAAGATGTATTACCATCATTCCACACAACTACAAACAACAGGAGACCCTTATACATACATATTGATTATACAATGCTGTTCCACTGTTCATCGGAAGTTAGTTATGTCCAGGATAGAAGATATAAACAATGTAAGCGCCAAACATCTCTAATCAAAATAATTTTGCAAATAACCTCACAAAGTTCTCATGTTGACCATAAGCTAACTTATCAATACCAAAGAAAAAGGGGTTACCTCCTGATCCAAGACAACAAGACTTTCATCGGAAATGTCATCTGCAACATTGTCATTGGAAGATTTCTTAGTATGATCAAGCTTAGCCTGGATATGGGTCCTCCTTTCATTGGCACTAAATCCATTACTCTGGTTTTCTCCAAAAAGTTGCGAAGTTGTTTCCCGTGCAAATCTTGTGACAAGAGAGAACTTCTCTAAAACTTGAATAGAGAGGTCTCGAGCAGGGTCATGAACTTTATGTCTTGGTCTCCCATGGTATTGAGTAACACTGAAACTTCCATCATCAGCTCTCTCTTGGTTCTCATTCAAAATGGATTCATCAACTGACATATCTGAAGCTCCACACGCAAGAGGAACAGCCCTGGGCAGCTCCAAGGAAGACAAAGTCCTCTGGAAGTCAATCCAAGCATTAGAAAAATTAGTAGACCGAGTAAAATGAAGTATTATTTATTTATTAATTATATAAATCAAGAGAGACTTCAGAGGCCTAAGGGAATTAAAAATCTATGTATTTTCATTCTTCTCATCTTTCGAGCTAGATGGACAATTTATAAACATTTGGACTGCAAAAATAAAAGAGGGACAAGTTTATCATGATCAACTAGTGATGTAAATTGTCTTCCTTTTATGGAAAATGTTCCTCCACGAAGGAGATTATGAATCAATTACAGTAGCCAAAGCCAAACAAATTCACTTGAATATTGCATCGCACACACCTGCAGTGTATTCTGAAAATCATTCACAAGGAATACGTTGGCATCTTCTGAAGATCTGAAATGCAGCACAGCAAGAAATGAAAAAGAGATATTTAACATATGTCTACAGTTGGCATGTAAAGATGAACAAAACTACCAAGAAAAAATTAAGTAAGAAATGAAAGAAGTGTGCTGTCAATATAATGTTTTTAACATGATGCAATAAAATGACCATGAATTTGGAAGTGTAATGGGTTTTATTGGAGTCATGCCAGCATGAAAAAGTCATCACAAGTTCACAACATCTGTAAATATGGTCAGCAGAAAATATGGGCACAATGATCACCAGCATTTCAAAATCATTGTGCTTACTGCTTATTAGGATGTCATGAATGTGTCACTCAGCTGATCGCTTACTCAAAACTAAGAATGGTTGAGTGTTGCACATAATACATAGTGAAGTCATATAAAAAGCTTTAATGATGACAATCAAACAATGCAAAACTGCAAGTTCATTAACTTCATGTACAGTGGGTCAAAAACATCATTGATAAATAAACGTAAAGAATATTGGCAGCAACACTAGCTACAAGACCAAGCTGAAAAGTAATTAATTTTTTTTTTAAAAAGCTCCTCAGTCTATCTCTCTTACCATGAAAGCATATGCATTGATTCATTAATCAGTTCTTATAATGAATGGAGCCCATGGGTAATGAGAACATATCATATAATCAATACATGAACTCAAATGTAAGATAAATCGGTAAAACAAGAAAATTACCAATGAAATGACCACCAACCATATTGTAAGACATATAAGATAATAGGAAACAACTCTCGATTCAGTTTCTCTGAATGCGAAAGATAAGCATCTCAAAAAGAAACAGGAAAAAAAAAACAGAAAAAGTAAAAAACAGCAGGGAGGAATTCAACATGAGTCTTCTCAAAGAACATAAAACATATTACACATCAACCTTAGCAGGTGAAATCAAATGAAAATATTTGTCCTTGTAAAGGAACTTGTCACACAACGATCTACTTCAAATACGGAGAATAGAAATACCCACTCTTGAAGAAAATTATAAGTGATATAAATTTTATTTATTTTTTGGTCTCTCACCCTATGATTTTGAACCCCATCACTTGAAGGAGGACAAATGCAACCCCTTGCTTGGAACAATGAGCTAATCATTCAATGATTTCAAAACATGAAATCACATAGAGAATAACTGTAAGGCATGTAATTTATCTGATAGTATATATTGAAAAAAAAAAATACATGATTTTAACATTTGTACATTTATCTTCATATAGCAATATTGTTAATTTTTAATTAATTTATAAAATTGTCCCAACTGACCCAGGGTCCTGGACCTGCCTCTGGAAATACCAACAACCACTTCCATTTTTTTCTTATTAAAAGCTACATTTTACTATATCCTGAAACCATGAAAAATACCATATCAAGCTGTATATGAATGAATTATCAAGCTGTATTCAGAGCATCTTCCTATGTGTTAATCATAAACCACAAGAAAGATCACTGCATACAATCAACTAAGAAAAATGTTATCTAAAGCCAGAAGTCATGGTATGATAATAAGAACATTAGTCATTCCATTTCATTTTTTTTTTCCTTTTGCCCCTTTAACATAAAATATTACCATCCCCTTATTCTATTTCTATCTTTTTTATCCTGAACTCTTCAGCACACCTAATCTTATTGATACAATATGACCTAGCAATGGGGAATTAAATAACTCCTGCTGAGTAGGATTGGGCAAAGCCTGAAAACTTTCCCACAGGTTTTCTTAATTCCCAGGTGATTTCAATATTTTATAGAATATCATCAATAAAGTGGTAACTCTGTTATTAATAAGTACAAAAAAATGAAGAAGAAAAAGGCATGAAAAGAAACAAGAAGCTAACCTCACAAGAAGAACATGTTGCTTTATTGTAGCAAGGAATTCTTTGACTCCTCCACTATAGAAGTATAGTGGAGGATAGGCAAGTCCTGCAAAATTTTATTCACACAAGATTGAATTGTAGAAAATAGAATATAGGGTATTGATTGAGCCAATTGTCTAGAGCCACCATAGAAATAAATAGTGTCACCAAACCAACACAAATATCTTATTTATCAAATCACTTTAATCCAATTCCAGAATATTTAAAAATACTACAGCTAAATATATTAAAAAGAGATCACATAGAGAATGAGTCATAACAGACTTTCAAAGAGAAAATACACATCCAGCAATTAAGTGCAGCATCTATGTATGCACTCAATGGATAAATAAGAAAGAGAAACAAAAATTTTTTAGTCAATACATAGATCAAGGGTAGAAACCAGTTCTTGGTAGTCAAGAACATGGCAAAAAATGGAAATCAGTGGCTGACATAAAAGTTAGTCAATAGTTATTGATGTCAGAAGCAAGGATGCAAGAGAACAGGCAAAACCATCTCAGATTGTTTTGAAATGCAACAAAACACACCAACTGTTTAAGAGAACAATTTCAAAATGCATTGAACTTGAAAAAAGCATTAAAAACAGATAAATATACTTGTATTTTCTGAAATGTATTATTAAAAAGGAAAGGTATTTTTTAAAATATTAATTATAACAACAAATTTTAAATACATTAAATTTTATTTTTCAACTATTATATTGCAAGTATCCTGCAGTAGCCTTTTCCAAAACTTCTCAAAAGCTACTTTATTCCTGTATCCATGCATTACAGTTTATCATATGCAGATGTTATTGCATTAATCTATCACCTACTTCAAGAAGCCCTTTTCCATTTATAAAGTTTTTCAGTGCTATATACAGGCTAAAGAGCCCAATAGCTTCAGTTAATTCCGCCCAAAGCAAATGTTCTCAGTTTAGTTTTTCCTACATCAGGTTGGCATGCTTAGGCTGGTTCCTTAAGTTTTTGGTAGGCCTACTTCATGATGGATTCCCCAGGTTAATTCAGAGAACCGTAGTATCAAAATTTAATAAATAAGTTTGAATTCTATGATTGCACATTAAAATCCAAAGGAAATGTGTCCCGTCACATTAGTTACCTTTGCTAACAAAATGCATAAAACAAAAAGGAATTTTAATTTACCCACAGTATGAAAGAATTACTTGGCAATATTTCCTCTACGTTTATGCCCAAAATAAGAAACTAATACCCAATAAAGAAATTGCTAGTATAGAATCAAATCACGTGTATCCCTTGATTGAATACAATATCATACACATAAATAAACACAAATAATAGAAGTACCTGGTCAATAGAAAGCAGGATAGAGAACAAAACAATGGAAAACTAAACAAGAGCCTCAATAAATACAAAATTCATTATATTCATCAACAGAAAACCACCTGATGATAGAACTACAATGATATATTGCCACCCAAGAGCAGGAGTGTGCCTCCGTATGGACCTGATGTCAGTGAAGGGCACCTCTCTTATGGTGTAAAGGCTTCTGTCTAAACAAGAAATGGAACAAACTTCAACATTTAGATCACATTGCACAACTCAGTAAAGTCATCCACCCTACTCTAAATGCAAAGTGCAAACTTACCTTTATCAGACAGCCTGGCATCTGAACTATGCCCTTTGTAAGGTATCCAAGTCTACAAGGAAAAAAGATTGCTAAAACAATAAATTACACGCAACCAAACAGTTAAAAAAAGTGATTACCATTAACAAGGACGAGCTTTGCTTAATCAATTTTAGTCTTCCGCTGATTCTTTCAGAGGCAAATTGAGTCGGATGAATTGTGACATTGTCCTTCAAATATACAATTTCAGCACCGTCCCGTTCACTAGACGGGGAGCTCTGTTTGGAACTGTCACTCCGCAGCATTGTGCTGGCAGATCCCTAATCCGAATCAATCCAAAAAAAACAATCGCAAAGTCAGTTAAATTTGTGATTGAAAGGATAACAAGCAGAGCAATATTGGAATATTCAATTGAATCTTAGAACCCTAATTGAAATGCAATTCGATCGATGGAACGAAGAGGCCAGTGGAAACTGGGAAGTGGAAAAGGGTGATACTCTTACTTGTTGCTGTGACGCAGCGTAATCGGCGTCGTCAGATAAATCGTGAAGCTCTGATTCTAGCATCGACGGTTTCACAGAAAATTGAAAACACGGAGAAAGATAGAGGGAGAGGGAGGGGGAGGTGCCTTCGAAGCGAAGGAAAATCTGCGTTGCGGGAAAATGAACAGAAAGAGGGGACGTGACGTTTGTGTTGTTACTCGTTTGTCTTCCACGCGGGTACGGAACTCGTATCGTGGAATGTACACCGCTGGATTATTAAAGCAGCCGAAACAAACGGCTGAGATCGATGAATTTCTTTCTTTTCTTTTTTTTTTTTTGGTCGACAAATCGATAAATTTCTTTTACTAATACTATTTTTCCTTTGGTTCTTGAATTCTTGGTTCTCGAATTCGCCTTCGCCCTCTATGGTCACCGCCTGGCACCTAGTAAGAAACTTCCATTGCATCTTTTAAGTTAATATTTACCTATCAAAATTTGTTGCATCATGAATAAAATTTTGTGTTTCTATTAATTTAATTTTAGCTAAAGATAGTATTCAATTAAAATTTAATTGAAATATATTAATAATATAAAAAATTAATATCTTATTAAATTAAAAATTATTATATAATAAAAATAATTAATTTTTACAATAATTAATTTTTAAAATATTTATAATATTTTTTAAAATTATTAATAATGTAGAAAATTTTATGTATTAAATTTTTAAAATTTTATTGAGATTCTAAAAGGTGACATTTCTTCCAAAGTTTTTTAAATATTTTGTACTTACGTTAAAGTAAAATAATTTTATACATGAAGTTAAAGCACTTGCAAAATAAATATTGTTATATGTTTAGTAAACATCATGCCTATTTAGTTTATGTGTTAAATTAAGGAATATGCTGATATTAATCTTTGAAGTTAATTTTAAGTAACTAGAAAAATAAGATTTTATTAAAATAATATTTATTTTATATTTTTATGTAATAAATTTTTAATAAATTTATTATTTTTAAATGTTTAAAATCAATTTTAAATAGTAAAATTAATAAAACTGTTGAGTCAATGACGAAACATGCATGTTAAATAATTTAAAACGGTTTTGTGAAAACTATTCTTGATAGAAGTGGAGTGATTTTCATCTAATATCTCTTTTAATCTTAATTAACATTTGTTTATACTAAGAGAGATTTTCTAAAGGTTGTGATAAGAATAGTGGTTAAAAATTCAATAAAGTAAATTATTATTTTTTAAATTTATATTAAAGATATAATAAAAAAAACATTTTACATATTTTTTATTTTTAATTCTTTGATTAGTATGTTGAGGTACTGGTTAATATTTTGTCTTACAGAAATAACAAAATTGCTGTGAGTTCTGTTCGTAACGTTTTTGTTATGTTGTGTCCATACATGTGCCTCGTTTCAACTTTTTTTCTTATATTGTTATGTTGTTAAATGTATTATATTTTCTTATTAATTATTTTTATTGACTAATGTGTGTTTAGTAAATTTAGCTTATAAATTATTTCAAAATTATAAAATTAAATCAAAACTAAAAAGATAAGTAGAAAATGTAAAGTTATTTAGAAGTTAAAAGTGTTTAACAAAATTATCTGTTAAACTAATTAGTAAAAATAAAATAATAAATAAAAATATAATAATTAGATAGAAATTTAAGTATTATAATTTTTTATTAATTATTAATTTTATTATTTAAATTAAATTATTATATTAAAAGTAAACATTTAAATGTATTCTTATTCATATATATTTTTATTAAAAAGATTCTATAAAAAATTTATAATTATTGTAACGACGTATATTATAAAAATAAAATTTGATAGTTTATTTATTTATTTATGATATATTTTTTATAAAAATTATATTTTTAAATAAATAATTTTAAAAATTTTCTATACAAATATTTATTTTATTTTTAAATATTTTAAACAAAAAATTAATTACTATTTAAACATTATAATATTAAATAATGATATAAAAGGTGATATTTTATAATAAATAAAAATATTAAAAAATATTTAGAATAAAAAAAAACGTTTCACTACTGGTTAAAATTATTGAAAATTAATCAAGATAGTATTAAAAAATGCTAATTATTTGATTTAATTATCAAAATATTTTTAAAAAATTTAGTTAATTATCTTATCTTTTGTCTCACTGAATCACACTTTTAGACACATTCTATATTGTAATGTCATGATCTTCCTTTTTCATAAAATTAATCAATAAAACTTTCCTTAAATGTTTACAGTTTTTATTGTTTTTTCTTCGTTATGCACTCAGATTTTTTTTTATTTGGTGATATCTTTATTTTCATTTTTTTATCATATGCTTTACCTGCGCTGTAGATTATTTTACTTTCTCCATTTGGTTATATTGATGTTTACTCATTATTGATAGCTTAATTGGTACTGATTAATATGTCGATATAACATCATTTAGGAGTCTAGTTAAGAGAATCTTACTTATTTTAATGGGAGCCATTTTATTCTCAAATAAAATTAAGGACATTTTTCGGCTGATGTGATTCAAATTTAAAAAAAATAAAAATTGAATAGATCATATTTAATTAATTTTTTTAATTTTTAATAAATTTATATCAAATCAATTCAATTAAGATTAAAATTATTAAATTCAAATCATTGGATTAAAAAATTATTCTTGTATAATATTTTTTTATAAAATTTTATATTACTATAAAATTAAATATCTATATTTTGTAATGATGTTAGATTTTAGATAATAATCAATTTAATTGGTTTAATTTAAGTTACAAGATTCATTGGATCAGTTAAATATAGTAAATATGAGGTTTAATATTAAAGAGTTTGAATAATTTATATTAGATTTTAAATTTAAACTTCTATTTTTTTATTATATAGAAAAGAATCTAATCTAACAAACATTCCAAATAAAGATATAAGATAAGATAATTGACATAGTATAAAATAAATAATTTATTTCACATAATTATAATATTCATGTATCTAAGCTAAAAAAGATAAATTTATTGGTGAGAAGTTGAAAATTTAAGTTCTACAATAAAAAATTAAAAATTAAAATAATTTTACATAAGATACTGAATTTAAATATATTTTTTTCATTTTATATGTACAAAATATTTCTCCATTTTATAATATTATTATTTTTTAAACGATTGCCTTAGATAAGAAAAAATTTAATTTTAAATTTTAATATTATAATAGATTATTAAAAAAAATTAAATAAAACTTTACATAATTACAACTACAATTATCATTATATACGAACTAACATTATGAGCTATGTAATAAAAAAATATATAAAGATTGATTATAATAAAGTCATATATTATTTTTTAGTCAATCTAATATTAAATTGAGTTGTTTCATATTTAAATATTCTTATCGTAAGAATTCAAGAACTTAGATGTGTCATTGATATGTCCCTTTCCTTGACGTGTAGTTGGTCACAAACCACAGATAAGAAAAACATGACTCATCATCTTTAAGATCAAAGTTTTGCGAACAAATCCATTATACTTGCTCTGTTATTACTTAAATTTCATTAAATTCATAATGCTTGCAATACATAGTAGTACTCTTATTAGATCTCTTGAAGCTAACAAATTTTAGCAAGTAAGCATTTTTTTTATCAGCAAAAACAAATGATATTAAATAAGTACAAGGAGTGTCTAAACTTATATACACATGTTAAAATTTAATTACACATAGGTATTGCATATTACCGGTTGTTGTACCCAATCTGAAAAAAAGTAAACCAATCCTTTCACATTGTTTCTAACTCGTACTTATAAATTTGTCTGCTATACACAAAAGAGTATACGTTTAAATCTAATATGGTTTCTATGGATCCAAATACCCCAAACCATTGCAAATCAAATAGCCTTCCACACACAATTTGATTCTTTCCACTATATATATGCCCCAGAAGTTATAGAAAGTGTTATTTTGGGTTGACAATGTATGCAGAAGAAAGTCCTAACCATCTATGAAAGTTTGGCAAACTGAATAGGAGCACATACACCAAAAGAACAAGTGCTAAGAGTCTTCTTCCACTTTCTAGAAAACACACACAAAGAGCCTTATGTGATTCGCTCAAAATATTTATTCTGTGAAGTTCTCGCATGTTGGTAGTCTATGAGGTATTAATCTCCAAGCAAAGACACCCACTTTTGAAGGAACCACTTTGTCCAAAATTTGGTAAACAATCCACCAACATCAGTCCCTAGTACCACACAATTCTGCAGGTTTGAGTATGCAAATTTCAGATAATACTCATTTGTTTTCTCTTCTTTCAAGCTCCAAACGTCTTGTTGATTGTAACTAAGGACCGTTTTGTTTAATATATGGAAAAAGTTATCATAGAAAGGTATCTACCACTCAAATAATTCCTTCACCGCAACTTTCCCACTCTCATATCTCATCATCTCATTTTCCCACCTACTTCAACATTAAACCCTTATTTTTCTAAAATGGTATATAACTGTGGTAATCTATCACACAGTTTCCCATTTTCCTTTCTGTATTCCTATCAAACCACCTACCTCCTAATCCCCACCCACAACATCTATCCAAGTCTCTTCACCCACATGATCCCTTTTGAAATGTTTCTTCCTTCCCAAGTTACACATCTTTCCCGTATTTGGCAATAAGTACCTTACACCATAGGCTTTCCTTCTCATTTAGCATCCTTCATCTCCATTTGTCTATCAATGTCATATTATTATTTTTTTATATTTTTAATTCCTAAGCCCCCTCTCCTTTTGTCTACACATTGTTTCCGAATCTACCTATGCCACCTTTCTTCTTTTACATTACCCCTATAGAAACTTTCTTTGTATAGCCATAATTTGATTACCAATTTCTGTTGAAACTTTACAGAACGATAAATGGTTGAGACGAAGAGAACTCGATATAAAGTTTACGAGGGTTGTGCGTCCACCAAAGAAAATATGTCTGATCTTCTAAAGGAATAATTTTTTACGGTCCCAAATCTCAAATATAAACATAATAAATCGACTCCTACATCCTTCATCTAACGGTTAAAATTTTTTAAAAAAATATATCAGACGATTTACATTCGAATGGTTTTTGAATTTGTTATCAAATTTTTCCGGCAAAGGTTTTAGCTAGACGCCTATGATTGGTACCCACAAATGGAAGAAAGAGAATGGAACTTACAGTGAAGAGAAGCTGCCAGTTCTCCACCACATTTGAGGAGCCATTGATACCACACAATTTACTTTTTAGGAAGATGATATTTAACATGATACTAATTCAAAGCATCTTATCAAACTTTTAATTGTAAATGTATTCGAACGAATCAATTTCCTGACAAAGACTGTGTTATCAGCAAATTGGAGATATCCTTAAATTATAATGTCTATATAGGTAGCCTAAACTTATTGGAGTAACCTCCCAAGATAAAATTAAAACGATTTTATGTGTTGTTGGCTTCCATAACTTACATTAGGCCTACTCTATACATGCTGCATGTTTTTGCATGTCAGGTTAAAGAAGAAGAATTTAATTCAGACTTTTAAAATGTTGTTTAAGTCTATATTTTTATGAAATTATACAAACCAAGTTTAGATTAAATTTAATTAAATTGGGTTAAAAATTTTAGATTTACAATTTACAATTTAAATCGTTTGGATTAATCTATTTTGATAATTTTAAAAGAGTTGGTATTGAAAGAACTGATTTAGAAAGGATTGAGATTAAACATTTTGATTTGTACGTGAAATAGTATTTTAAAAGTGAATTTAGAAGAATTAACTTTATTTAGTAAAAAGTACAGTAAATTTATTTTTAAAGTAGACGTAAAAATATCTTTTATGAATCCTACTCTTAGAATTAATTTTATTTAGCAAAATACTAAAAAAATACGTTTATTAAAATTAATTTTCTCTAGTACAAAAATTATTTGAATACCCAATTGCGCAAATTTTCTGTTGCAAATGGCCGTTTGGGCCTTGGAAAAAACAGGCACTAACTGGTTTTGAGGTACGGTGACTTTCCGCGTAATATTGGTCTCAAGGACACGGGCTGTTACATATTATCTTATTTTTTTAATTTAAAATTTATTTTACAGTTAAAGATAAAAATTGTTAAATTAAAACTAAAATTTTAAACAAGGGTTTTTGAATGATAAATTTAATTTAAAATTAAAATAAAATTATGGATTTTAAATTAAACTTGAATAATTTATAATTTTTTTTCTTTCCCACATTCTTGGTTTTTTTTTTAGATTAAAGATAAAGAAAGTGAAGTTCTCTTAGAATTAACATATCTAAGCTTTTTTATTAAAAATTTAACAATTTATTAATTTTTTAAATTAATTTTGTATCTAATACAACTTCTATTTTTAAGAGAAAATAAACCTAAACACTACATTAAATGGAAATTAACGTCTTGAAATCTGTTGATATATAGATTACAGAGATATATAGATAGATTACAGAGATACCGATAAGTTGAATTAAATTGAACTAACAAATGCTAATAAGATACATTTTAACATATGTTGTAATTGGTTAGTTTTTTTTTTTAAATTAAAATAGTTTAAACTAAAGAAAAGTTGATATATTTTTTTTACAAATAAATTATTAAAAATTTATTATATTTTTCATAAAATAATAATTTTATATAATAAACTTTTATAATTTATTCTTAATTTTAAAAAAAGTTTTAAAAATAGTATATAATATAGAACCATCGTAAAGTTTAACAGGATAATGTCTTCGGATGGTCTATGACACTTGACAGATTGGAAAAGATCATGACTTCATTGCGATTAATTATATCCATTTTCTTCTAAAAGCAAAGATGATTTCAGTTTCAGTATGAGCTTCTGGCTTTCTAATTGATCAGTGTCAGTCCCTGTTCTCCCTATAACTTTTACTTTAGAGAAAGAGAGTATGCTCAAGCTAACAAGCTTATAAGCAAAATAGCTTCTGTGTAAGCTATTAGATACCATATACCCATATCCTTAAACACATAATTTAAGTATGCATATAATCACATATCATGTTTTTCATATGTTGAGAATAGTTTGTTTAGCATGGTTTATTACCTCCAATAATAAAAAAAAAAAAAACTTAATTTAACATAGACACCTTTATGCAACAAAATAAACGTGATTTAAGAAGTTTAATGACAGATGAAATTATGAAAAAAAATTCTGTTTTTATTTATTTATAAAAATATTATCTGATTTTTAATTTTAATTTTTAAAATTTTATATAAAAATAAAAAACTTATAATTATTTCTATCAAAACTTCAAAAATAATAAATAAAATAAGAATAAGATAATATTTTATAAAAAATATAAAAATATAAAACGTTTTTACATAAGAAAAAACTCCTTAATTAATTTTTCTAATGTTAGAAGTGTTCTTACGAATCACTCCATGCTGAAAAGAGCAAGACAAATTGCTGTTATGAGGAAGTAACGTTGTAGCGAGGGTGATAAGGCTGCCCCCATGCGTGTGTGAAATGAACAGAGTCCACACACAAATTATGCATGATAACCGAGAGAGAGAGACAAAGAAGGGGAAGCAACGGTAGCTCGTGTGTATAGAATTGTCTTCATTGTCTTCGCAAACAGACAACTAACCTTGACTTCATTGCCATGCATAACTGAAACATATACCCGTCACATTCCAAACGGTAACTTTATTTTATTTTACCTTTTCTCGATACAATCTTTTGATTCTCTTCCCTCATTCAATGACAATATATTACACCCCAACATCTTCCTCTTTCTATTGGAATTACTTCATTAAGTTCTAGACATTTGATCCAAAGGTTCTGAAAATTACAATTCAGCTACATATGATATGATAAAATCACAAAATAAGTGTCAAGTGTTGTCTACACACACTGTCTGTCTAATTTAAAGTACATCATGCTTTCTTGATGATAGTTTAAAGATGGATTTATTTTATTTGATTATTTTAACCATAAGGTTTCTTTAAAATATATCATTTTTTTTTAAAAGGCAATGAACCTGACTGGCTTATATACCTTGCATCTTTTACATCATGACCAAATCAAGGATAAATATGTTAAAAATAAATTTAACTTTTTAAAAATGAAAAAAATGTGTAAAGTAAGAAAGTAAAATTATGTTCATGATTGAATTAAACAATTTTTTAAACTTATTTCATTACAAATTAATAGTAGATGTACTTTTTCTCTTCTTTTATTTTACACAATTTTTTATCTTATGAAAAATCAAATCCATAAAAAGTGAGGTAAAATCACTTAACTAAATATGTATGGATAACATTATTTTTGTCGTGTAGTAATATTTAGAGAATATATAAAAAAATAACAAATAAAAATAGTCAAAATTTCTAGACAACAAGGTTATAACAAAAATAAAAGTAATTTTGTAAGGTATAGGTATTGAAAGAAAAATGATATTAGACATTCTATGTCTGTATACATACAAAGAAAAAAAAAAGTTAATGTAAACATGAAAATCAATTTTTGTATAAGTAAAAATAAATTATTTTTATTTAATGTGTATAGTAAATTGTACATTTATTTTTTATTATTGATTCTATGATTGTAGCAAAATTCGATCCAATCTTACACCTAACATCCTAGTAATGTAATAGGAAAAAAAGAAAAGAAGAAAAAAGTAGTGTAGAGAGATAGGAAGATGAGAATTGGTGATTGAAATATTGTGTTGGAGAGTAATAGTTGAGGGGCAACATGAGGCGGGGAAGCTTTTAGAAATGTGGGTTATAATAAGAAAATGGGTGTGGTTGTGGAGTGTCCACTTTGGGGGCCCTTTTGATCAAATAGAAAGACTTAAAAGGGCAGCATATTCTTTCTGACCTCTGAGCATTGAGAATTTATGTTTCCCCTGAACTTTTGCTACTTCAACCATGCACGAGGGAAGAATTTTAAGTGGATTTATAAGAAATGAGAGGCCCAAGAGTTGATGAGATAGGTAGCTTTTGACCATTCCTCAGCCTTTAATTAGCCCAAGAAAGAGAAGGAGTTGGAATGGAAAGTCCTAGGATCTGGTGAGGAAAGAAATGAGAAATGGGAATGGTTTAAGGCGTGGGGGAATATGTTTGGGTAGTGGCACGCCAACTTATCGCCACAAATCATGAGAGAGAGAGAGAAAGAGCAGGGGATTCTTTCAAGAATAATGATCATTTGAGATCCCATCCTTGTGGTTTGTGGGTGTTACTAGAGGAGACCTCATGTAACATTTTTTTGGTTATTAAGGGGAGAGGGAGAAGGAATGGAAGAAAAATAAATAAATTTATTATTATATTTTTGGAATGGTTACATTAAGTTATTAAATTAAAAAATATTTTTTAAAATATTTTAATTTTGAAAGGGAGATAAGATTGAGGAGGAGGGAATTTGACTTTTTTTCTATTTATTTTTTATTCTAAATTTTAAATCAATCATAAATTTATTTATTTATTTTTATTTCTATCAAAAAAAATGAGAAAATTGATTAGAAAGAAAAAAATATAATTATGATAAATAATGCAATGTAAAATAAAAAATATATGATAAGTATAGCAATTGATATATAAAAAATCATTCTATCCATACTACCATTTTTTACAGTACTATTTTTTTATTATCCATACAATTAGTTTATCTAATACATTTTATTTTTTCACTTTTGAAATCTGATATTTAGAAAAATAAAATAGAAAGAAGAATTCTGAAAAAAAAAATGTAGAAATGTAATGATAGAAATAGAATTTATCTTTATAAAAGGTTCTTTTACAGTTCCCAAAACCTCAAGGAGGAGCAGAAGAATATATAGAAATGAAAAAAGAAAAGGAAGAATAAGAGGAAGTGGGGAAGAATGGAGAGGGAAAAAGAAAGTTGTAAGCAAAACCCAAGGAGAGTGTCTCCCAGTGCAGGTTCAAGGCAGGCCCGCTTTGGCGCCGGTGTCCCCGCGCGCTTTTGCTTGTTGCCTATTTTTCCTATTTCTTTTCTCTGTCTTTGTGTCAAACATCGCTAACTCCATACGTTCCAAAACTTCTTTCAAGACAAATCCCTTCGCTGACATTCTGCAATCTGTTTCCAATCTATCTATATCTATATCTATATCTATATATATTTATATATTTATATTTATATTTATCTCTCTCTTCCCACCATCACACACATTGACCATTTTACTTTTTATTTTCTAACACTTTCTTGTTAACAACTTCTACTACTTATATTAATCCCTGCACATTACTAAAACTACCATCTTTTTTATTTTGTATGCCAGACACAGGGATTTGCCATGCAAGATTACAATGCATTTTAATCTAATACATTGCAAAATGTGATTTAATTAATTACCAAATGTGATTCAAGAAGATCATGCAAGAGAGGCACATGGGATAATTAGTTTTTTTTTTCTTTTTTAAGAAAAGGAAATGTGAGATTAGTCACACATTGATCAAAGGGTCAAAAAAATAAAATAAAATCCATTAATGCCTTTAAATATGGTGGTGGTCTTAGATGGATGATTTTAGGAAACCATGATTTGTTCCTCCAACGAGGGTACATATAAGCCAACTATCTTATTCTCTCTTACTAAAAGCATAATCAAATGCGAGCATGATCTAAAAAGGGTCCTAGTTAAAAACAATAATTAATGCTAGAAAGAAAGGGTACAATTAAAGGAGTTGTTTGGGATGTGTTTCATTTGTGTGTATGTGTGTGTGTGAAGAATATTTCAGGTGCATGCGCAAAGACAGAAGAGCTTGATTTTATTGAGTGCAAACTAAGCATGACAAACCCTAAAGTAAGTGTTGCTCCCCCTTGACATCATTCCACTCACCTTCTTCACCTTCTCATCCCGAGGCAAAACCTACCAGTATATACATTCTATGCTTCTCCACCCTTTCTATCCTCACTTCTACTTCTACCCTCTCTTCCTCTGTTCATAACACTTAAGTATTTGATGAATTCCTCTCACATTTCATTTTGTTACTCATATTGATCATATGTATCATTCATTACTATACCATTCCTTCTTATTTTGGAAGCCATGAATATATATTATGTTACATATAAATATGTAGTCTATTGAGGCCCCTCTAAACCTAGTTACTAAGTAGTTGCACTCATCCTTGGAAAAGGATCGTCATCAACGTGAGAAGTGATATTGTTATAGTGTGGATACATTACAACCTCAATCAATGTTGAAGCTCCATGTAGGGTATAAAGACAAATTAGCAAAGGCAAAAAAAGCCCATGCCTCTGTCTTTTGTCTATTTCCCAGTTTTTGATTCATGTACCCGTGATTTAGTATGTGGAGAACCCACTTGAGTTTGCTAGGAATATAAATCTATTTATGGGTTTTGTGCTTTCCACTTTATTAGTTTTGATTTAGGCATGCTGCTAGCGCATATATAGTTGCACCTGAATGCATTGATAGTGACTCCCATCAAATGATGAATTTAAATTGTGTGGGTTAGTATAGTGATGTTCCTAAACACACCAACCAACCTTAAAACATATATTCACCGCCCTCTTCCTCCAGCTCCACCATGGTCGCATTTCATATTCATGCTTTACTTACAACATGGACATTCAATAATTGTGATTAGGTGCATCATGGGACCATAGGGGGATATAGTTTAATGTATTCAAACACCTTTTTCTTCCTTTTTGGTGGTAGATAGGCTATTAGAGAGCTAGCCATGAAAACCACTTCAAATTTTCATTAACCCCCACTAATTAATATTCATCTAGTTAATCCAAAACGGATCTTGAACAAGTCATGTCCATGGTCGAAATGGTATTGCTTGGATCAAAATTTTGTTCTGTGGTTTGCATGCTTAATGTTCATCTTACACATATATATACATAGGAGAGAATGATAATGTTTGGGATATGGGAAACAGAGAAAGCGATGTTGGTGAGGTTCAATCCGAAGACGGATTTACATGTGGAAGCAGTACAATACGATCTCAGATTGAGCCGCGCCAATATCACTTTATTATTCATGCTTGCTTTCCTGCTCATCCCAACTCATCAGATTCTCTTGTGGGAATATTTCCAAGATTCATAAATCTTTTCAATTCATAACTTACATTTCCCTCTTTGACCAATCTCCAATTTCAAACTACTTGCTGCTAGCAAATCCAGGGAAGCTCAAGTGTAATAGGAATTGCAATTCTTGCATATATATATATACACAGGTGAGTACTACATATCCCTATTTGCTACTCTCTCTCTCTCTTGGTGCTGGTTTTTCTGGTTTGATTTTGAGTATGAATCACAGCAAAATTTGTTGCATCTGCGCGTGTGTTTTTGTGTATATGTATTCTCCCTTAAGATTGGTTCTCTTTACATTGATTTCAAGGTGATCCAAAAAGTATGAGACGAAAGTTAAATGGGAGATGAAGAGGTCTCAGTACTAGTGTAGCCACCATGCATATGTATACCATGTTCTGATTCATGATCCCAGTTTTTCTTTTCTGACTTATTTTAGTGAAGTATATTCAGACGCTACTCTCCATCTGCATTTTTTATTCTTAAATGTATTAGTAGTAATGTATCGGAATAAAATTAGCAAGAACTCTACATGCATTTTTTGGTTTCATTATTATCTTGTACGTATGCGAACTTTATGACATACTCTAAAATACATTCTCAGTTTCTTCTTTTTCCTTTGTCACCTAAGAATTAGACCATGTATTTACATGTTGTTTTATAATAATCATATTTTACATGTTAAACAACGAGAAATAGATAAAGAAGCTTGTTTCAGTTTGTGAAGGAAGTGTATTTATTAGATAACTGAGAAGCTATTGGAATACAGAAATACGAAATTCCAACCATTTTATAGTAATTTGATGATTGAGCTAGCTGCTGTTTAAGTTGAACTAAACACAGTATTTGCTTTAATTAATAGAGCTCATTTAGGAAAATTAATATGAAAATGAAGAACGGTTGGTTTTGTGGGATCAACAATTACTCTCAATCATAGCAAATATTTTTTGGTTACATAATCATAGCATATTGACTCAATTTAATTTTAAAAAATAATCGTTTATCTTTTCAAAAATTTCTTGTGAAGTTGAAAAGATAAATAATTATTTCTTAAAACAAGTTGAACCAAATTAATATGCACCTCCGAATGCGCTTCAAAGATATGCTTGACAACTAGACATAAATGTTGCGTGTATGTGCACTACAAAGCTCCTCAAACCTACTTGCTGAATGTTAGGCCATAATTTTCAACCTAATGATAAATGATTGATCTTATAAGTGGTATTAAAGCGAAGTTAATTTGCATGTTTGAGTCCCTCAAAGTGTCGCTGGAGGGTTGCTGATTTTGTGGGAGACTAGTAATCATTCATTGACTCAATACGTGTATGGGCAATAGGACACACATTAAAGGTGCTTCATAATCAAAACGCTGCTTTTGTACTATGAAGTCCCTTAATTAAGTTAGGGTTCAAATCAGCCATCTTTGGTTTATGTCTCTTTTTTAATTTGTTTCTTTAAATGAAGAACATCAATGTTTAGGGTGTTTTACACCTTTGGAGAAAGAAGGAGAAAAACAAAAAACTAGGAAAATATCAAGATCAATTTTACATTATCATATCTTTCTTCTTATATGCCGCTATAATAAGAAAATAAAGTTATGTCTCGCTAATAACTATAGCTTCCCACACCATTTAATTATGTCCTAAAACAATTGGAGGGAGGGCTGACAAATTGATAGTTTTTGTAATTTTTTTTTATAAATGATAAACTGAAGAATATCAAGATTCAGAACTCCAAAATCTCCTCCGATCCATATGTTTTAATTGATAACAAAATTCATTCATTTTAAATGAGTCAATTTATAGATAAGAACTTGTTTTTATATAGTTGCAATCAAATCAAATTTGTCGATATGGACCCCAAATAATACTCGCAATTTGTGTAAAAAAATAATGAAGCACCGATCTTAAGTCAACTCATAAACTCATGTAAATTTCTAACAAAAAAAAAAAGGAAAATCTTATAAATTCAAATAATCTTGAATACAAAATGAGTTTACTGGTATGAGAACTCCTTTTTTCAAGATCAAACTTGTACGAACAAAGTGAATTTCAAGCCCTGATATACGCATGGCTTTGGTCCCAAAATACACAAGAATTAGTCGATTTTATTAGGTTATTAATATTTTTCTATTTTTAATATTTTTATTCTATTTTTTCGACAAAATATAGTGAGTTAGAAATTGAAAACTATTTTAGATAAAATTATTCATAAGTAATTATAGGAGAAAATTTAAATTAAACTTTTTCTATAAATTAAAATCAACTTGTATATAAAGTTTTGAACAAGTTAAATGAAAATTTTCTGAAATAAATTAATGTTTATAAGTTGATTTTAACTTATAAAAGATAATTATCTTATATCCTTATTTTTTATTTTCTATAAACGTATTAATTTATCCAAACTGATGTTAAATAATTACTGCTTGCATTTACTATTTCTTTTTATTTTATTAGAGTTAAAATGATAGATATTATATTTTAATAGATTAAATATTTATTTTGATCCCTAAAAAATTAAGAGTTGGTCATGGTCATATTAATTTTTGAAATATGTAAATTACCATTTTATTATTGAAAAATAATTAATTAATTATTTTACTTCTTGAAAGATAAAAAATAAATTAATTACTTTAGTTTCTAAAAATAACTGAAATGATTATTTTTTACTTTTTAGAAATGATAATAGTAATTTTTATCTTTTAGAGATTAACATAATATATTTTTATCTTTTAAAAAATAAAATAAATTTATTTCATTTAATATAAAACTAAATTATGTGTGATTATTATTATAGGTTTTTCAAACAATATTTTCGAAGTACGTAAATACTTCAGGGTTTAAGACTATAATAATAATCACACATAATTTAGAATTAATAATTTTTTTTAGTCTAAAACTACAGACATTTTTCATGAAAATTAAGTAATATATTTCTCAAGCTGTGAACATTTGCAATATGATGGACTAACTATTCGTTAGCAGTATAAAACATAATATTACAACATTTAATAATTTTTATGTATAAAAAAATTTATTAACATAATCGTTAGTTTTAAAAATATTATCAAATAGATCATATTTATAAAATATTAAAAATAAAAATTAATAAATGTTTTATTACATAATTTTGTATTAATTTATAATATATTATTAAAATATAAGCAAATATTATTTATTGAATAATATATCTACAAATATTTAAAATTTAATATAATATTATACATGATACTAGTCGAATTGGAAAATCTTATATTTTATAAAAGAATTATATAATGATGTAAATATTTAAATTTAACGTTAATACTAATGGATCCTAACCTGTTAATATGTTAATAATATTAGCTACTAATATAATATATCATATTAATAGTATTAATTTATAATGTTTATAACGACGGTGGAATTTCTATCTGATAAATTATTGTAACAAGGGAAAGTCTTACAAGTGGTATATGAAATTTTACTATTAGTGAGTGTTTGGTCAATTTTCCCGTCTCTTATGTCTCATCCAATTAATTTTACATTGTATAAATGCATATTTGAATTTTTTATTTTCAAATAATTTAAAAAAAAAATGATTTTATGAAAAATAAGCTGAATTTGGCATTGAGGTGACAAGATTGTTGCGGAAGAGTAATTATTTTTTCTTGTTATTTTCCGTGGGAAGAAAGAAACCGTGGTGGATCATTTTTCTTCTTAGCTGTAGTTTCTCATCATGCTTGTGGGATCTTGGGTCCATTACCAGCCCATTACATTCATGAACTCCTGCTTTTATATGCAACTTGCGCTTCCGCATATAAAGCAATACGACCTTGTCGTTTAAATTTTATTACCAATAACCAAAACTCCTTTTTCTTAAGCGCCGTTGTTCTCAAATATAAAAACAATAAATTTAACTTCTTACTCTTCTTATCTAAGAGCTGAAAACTTTAAAAGAAAAAAAACAACACTTAGATATAACCAAATATAAATTACTGTATCCATGTAAGAATATTTTCTCCCTTTTCTTAACTTTGACCATTGTAAATCCCGACGAAGAAAATAGTGGCTTGTTTTTTAATATAATACCGATATGACTATAGAGAGAGAAGAAAACTAATCTTCATGTGATTGGCGTATTGGGTTAATTCATTCATTCCCGGGAAATTGGGGATTAATATTGAAGTTATTAAAGTTATAATATTTAACCCCAAAATTTTCATTCTTGTGAAGTCACCACAGGATCTGACACACCACAATATTCTGCTACGGGCTTTGGCGTGTGTATAATGACATCTGGAAAGTCAAGGTCATAAATTTGTACTATTACATAAGTACAGGTCCAAAGTTGACGATACAAGGTTGATAACAAATGGCGAAATCGCGGGTAAAATTCTTCTAGTTTGGAGCTTATATACAAGGTTTCTTCAGTCTAAATCGCATCTTTCCCAAGAAACAACTTGCTTGAATTGCAAACATATACATTATGGTGGAACTTTTCTAACAGAATTTTTTTTTAATACAAGATTCAAATGTGAAATTTTATTTAAAGAAAATGAAATATATACCACTTAAACTAATTTCCATTGGTGGAGCTTATAGACAGGATGGTCATCAAGTTTTAGTAGAATAGCAAAGAATTGGCTCAAAATATAATGATTGTTACAAAAGCTCATGCAAGAAGTGTGCCAAAGCCCTATTCAATGTTCAAACCCTAAGAAAGATTATTAAAAAAAGGTGTCCTAGTGCATGAATTTCCCACCAAGAAGAGTCTGAGGAGGGTTCATGACTTACCCTCATAAGCGGAGAGATTGTCTCCAGGATTTGACAACCTTATTCATTATTACACAAAGGCTACCCTTGTCCTGAATATTAATCATCCTAATACATAGATATCATCTTAAAGCCCAAAAATGGTTTAATTATACGTTATGGTGGCCTAGTTTTACTCAATGGAGCAAACTAAATTGACCCAAAACGTGAAGGTAAGCTGCTCCTACCGTAAAAGTTCTTGCAGAAAGTCATATATGCATGGATTTCTAATTTTAGTTCAAAACGATAACTTTAAGATTCCAATGGATTTCCTGGGAATTTAATATCAAGATAGTCTTAAAAAAAACAATAGGGTACCCCTAATACATTTCTGTGGTACGTACTAGAAGATATGGACTATCTTACCAGAATTAATGAATGATGCACTGTTCTGACACTTTATCCTTAAAGGGAGGGGAAAAAAGGAAGAATATTAATAATAGATAAGGAGTTTTGTCATTGAACTATATAACCGAACGCTCATTGTTTCAGAAAAGTAAGGGGGAATCTGGTATCATTATGTTACACTTTTTCCATCGTGTGTTTGATTGCTGTGTTAGGTCTCTTATACTGCTTCCAGGTCCAAACCCCCGTAACTAATTACTGTATAATTTGATGCTTAATTTTTTTTATTTCCCTGGATTGGTAGGCCAAGAGGACACTCTAAAGGACTATGGTGTTAAAAATGGACCGTACAGAGGCTTTTGCTTTATCCTAATAGTGACAAGATAAGGTCAAAACATTAGCCAGATATTTTGTCCAATTGAATCATAATATGCATGCTATGATATATATTAGGTCATGTGTTTTGGTCTTAAACCATGACTACTTCTGATTTGAGTACCCACCAGTTAAATAATTGCCCACTGAATCTTCTTGCCACTATCTTGGATTTTCACATGCTGGTATAATAAGGGGAGAGAAAAAGGTTTTCGTCGCCACCTAAGTAACCACTGAGAAGGCATTATTGCTGGTTTTCTGCCTTTTACTTTTATTGTTGCTTCCTGTCATGATATGGTATTTACTGGGTTTCTTTCTTGCAGGAAATGAATTGGATTTGTATGTGAGTGTAGCTTTAACTACTACAATAAAGATATATCACAGACTTTTGACAGGGCCCAGAAAAGTGATTGGGTTGCAGTGTACTATTCGTTTGTCCCCAGTTAACGAGGATGTTTAGCTGTTTTTCACCAAGCATGCGTCCTGTCCCAGATTACTAATCTAGGTCAGGTAAATATTGTAAGATGTAACATAAAGGATCTAGCTACAAAGTACAGGGTTGAGGAGTACACAGATGTCTCAATTTCTTTTACCAAAAAACAAACATCTCAATGATCCACTTTGTGGTGGACACCATGTTAAGAATAAATATTTATTATTAAAAGGGTCTGCACCTAACAACTTGGATTTGCAAGGAATTTTGTATCAAAAACTTCTTTGATAAACAATAAAAGTTTGATTCTTCCTATCTCCATTCTTTTAATTAAATGAATTAGCACAACGTTTGAAAAAAGGCTAAATTTTTAGTTTTAAGGTAACTTGTTCTTTGAGAAATTTATAATATGTGGTTAAAATTAGATACATATTTATAAACTCAAATCCTATGTCATCCAAGGTGAATTCCTTCCTATTAAGCCTCGAAATTTTTTCTTCAATTTTCTAACTTGAGCATGCATGACCTGCCTGTGACTAAACTAGAGAGAAGGTGGCAACATGACCTATCAAAATATTCTTAACTTGATCGAGACTCCTTTATTATCTATAATGTCAAATCAATAAAAAAAAACTATATCATGTGTCAATAAAATAAAAGCTCAACCTCTCATGCAAGGGATCTTGTCATCTTGAAAAGAAGGAAAGATGTGAGCTTATGAAAGATTACAGCATGATTGATACTAGAAGTGGCATAAGTTTCCATTACTGACGGTAAGCAGATTCTATAAATAATTGTTTTGATATAAAAAGGAAATTTTGTGGCTACTTTTCTTACATAAACGAATAAGTTAAAGCAAATTGAGGTTCCTTCTAACCATTCAAATTATCAAGCACAGATATTAACAGAATATAGTCCACAGACAATTATGCTATGCATAAAGACAAAATATGCTCTCTATGTTGGTATCAGGTATAAATATGCTGATTCGGGTGGAATTTTCTTTTTTTAACATTACCCGATTAGGTTATCTTTATTCAGGGTCTGCTAAACTGGCCTGCAACGAGTATGTGTCTGAACAATTAAGGATACTCAACAACTTAGCATTACTTTGCTACGTGACCTTAATTGTCTAAAGTCTATATAATAGTGATTATTAATATTTAAGATCCAGAAAACTTAGGTAGCAAGCAAATATTTAGTTTACACTAGAAGTAAGATTTGATTTAGTAGATTTATAGAAAGCATAAAAATCTGATCACTAAGGTAGAAAAAAATGTTATTTCCATCGAGAAACGCAATTGATTCGGGCTACTGCAAAAAACTTTGTGAGATGTGAGGCCTTTCATATACATATAGGGGATTTCTCAATTACAGACATTAGCAAATGGCAAGTTTCTTTCCATATTGATGGTTAGCTCTCTAATAAAAGAGCCTAAATAAAATCAATATATCATTACTCTTCCATCATTCTTCTGGCCCTGACATATTTTAAACACCCAAAAATCATGTAAGCTTGAAATGTCCATCTCCACACAACAACAACAATAACAACAACAACAAAGGAGGCATTTCAACCTTGGTTTCAATCAATGATTGAGCCAGCAATAAAGAAGAGGATCACTTCCCGTCATCGATGCTGCTTGCCAGTATTCAAGGGAGAAGCTCTGATGCTCTTTGATTGTGTGTAAGTGATCTGTGGAGTTCCATCTTTCTTCTTTCGTCTCCCTTGTTGAGACAAACGAGAGTGATAAGACAATATTGCAAAATCGTTAAGATCCTGCAATGGAGTAAGAGCCTTCACAACTTCATCCATGTTAGGACGGGATTTGGGGTCTCTACCAAGACAATTATAAGCTAACTGGGAAATTTTCTGCACTCCTTTGAGAGAATAGTTTAATTCCAAGCGAGGATCCACAAGTTGGTACAGTTTTCGCTTGTCAGCTAAATATGGTCTAGCCCATGAAACAAGGTTTTGTTCCCCACTTGGGCGCTTCTTGTCCATTGATCTTCTTCCTGTTAGTATCTCAAGTAACACAACTCCAAAGCTATAAACATCACTTTTAGCTGTCAAGTGTCCTGGTAAAAAATAAGAAACAGAAAATCATACAATTCGTTAATTCTCATAGGTCTTAGAAAGGCCTGTACACCATATTATGGTGCCTGGATAGATAAACGGGGGATAAAATCTATGCGACCTCTTTTTTGTACTTGACACAGGAAATAAGTTTAAAGGTGCAATCAGAGTTGATTATGCCTGCTTGTTAGTAAGTTACTAGACTCAGAGATCACACTGAATTCTAGGATGAGTTGATGATGTCGGGAGCATTGAAGTTAAAAAAGACATGTAAACAGAGAAACAAACAAAATAAACAAATCACAACAATCATGACAACATGATATCCAGGGGATCATCACAATCTTCTCCATAACATTTGCAAATTCATTGTAGTCCGAGCATAGGATTCAAATGCCATGAGCAGCTTTTGCATAATGTTCTGCTTTGTAGCAGAAATTATAAACCATAATACAACTTTTAGCACAAGATATACAGAAGCTCTTGGGGTTGGTCAGAAACTAAAGAGTTTTCTTGTCCTATCAAGCTAGTTACTGCTACATTCTTACCTGTCATGACATATTCTGGAGCAGCGTAACCATAAGTTCCAACAACTCTGGTAGAAACGTGTGTCTTGTCTCCCTGAGGCCCTGCTTTTGCAAGACCAAAATCTGAAAGCTTCGCATTGTACTCCTATAGAACACTACCCATTAATAATTAATCCAAAAAAACAAAATTTTCTGAGGAACTGATATCACTAGCCATGTACCGTATCAAGCAAAATGTTTGATGTTTTGAAGTCTCTATAAATGACTGGTTCTGGACCATTATGGAGGAAGGCCAATCCTTTTGCGGCACCAAGTGCAATCTTAACCCTGTTGGACCATGGAAGAGGTACGGTTCCTGCAAGAAGTAGGCAAAAATCAGCATTTTTATTGTAAGATAAAAGGTTTAAAAGAAAATGGACGAGAACAGAATAACTAATTGTAAGGTGTTCCAGATCTATCATCTTCATGAAGAATATCGAATGGAAGGGATAAGAGGGAAAAGGCAAATTAAGATTGAAAAGGAAAAATTATTAGGATATCTAGAATATGTTTCAGAAAGAGTATGAACTTCAGAAAAGAAGGGGGGAAAAAAGATTCTGCAAATTTCTCAAAGCACCCATTAAATACTGAAACATCTTTTATAGGATACATGAAATTTATTGTTCATTTCCTCATAATACTTAGTATTTCATTTTGTAATTCTACAGAGGATTTCTAATAACCATAGTGTATAAATTCTTAGTTTTACTTCATACAGTCACTGGCTAGGCTATTGCCCATAAAACACTTCATGATATTATATGCTGACAAAGGTCTTAAATGACATCATATTTTGCTAGCTAATTGCAATTTTTTGTCAAAAAGACAGTAATCAGTTGCGAATTCAACAAGCCATCCTTAATTGCTCAAATAAAAAATTCCTATACGGGGAAAAGGCAATACAAAACATATGTCAGTGAAGAAAGAATTCGGCAATGATTGTTGCATAAAGTCACATATTAACCAAACCAGATCACTTTAGAACAATTCATTGGTTTTGGTTTATTCTCAAGCAACAGGAGATGATTTGTTCTATAAACCTAGAAATTGTTACCACATAATCCATAGATATAACACTCCATACAATTCCTATGTAATAACTCAAGGCAGAAACTCACTTCTAAATAGATGGTTTTCTAGACTTCCACGGGTCATAAACTCATAAACAAGAAGCCGCTGATCATCTTCAATGCAGTAACCAATAAGTTTCACAAGGTTAGGGTGGTGAAGCTGTCCAAGAAAGTCCACTTCAGCCTGCATTGATTAAAAAGCCATGTTACAATCTAATCTCCAGCATATCCTAAACAATTCTTTACAATATTGACCTACTAACCCAAAGCAGATATTTTACTAACCACCCATTCTCTATGGCCCTGAAGACCATCTGGTTTCAAGCTTTTGACAGCCACTGTAATCCCTGACCCAGGTTTCGCCGGGGCAGTTCCATCTTCCTCAATCCATCCTTTGAAAACGTAGCCAAAGCCACCCTCTCCCAGAATGCTATCAGGTCTGAAATTTCCAGTAGCAGCTTTTAGTTCTTGAAATGTAAATTGAAGGAGATGGCAAGGAGCCTTATTTTCCTGAGGAGGGCGATCAGGATTATCAGAAGATAATCGTGCTTCATTGGGAGGACACAGTTCTCTATTGCTAGCATTCAGGTATCTTGTCTCAGTTGCTGCGTCAAAACAAAGAAGGTAAAGGCTTTCCTTCTTGAAAATTTAACTACTGTATACATAAAATAGATGACAATTGCATTTATGTTTGGTTTTGGATCTGACAATGCAATTGAAAGCAGCATAACACAACGATTTGAAACTTGAAAAATCTGAAAACTTGTTCACACTCTACTAGAATGAAAAATTGAAATCTTCTGAATTTCACAAGAGGGACCAGTTTCCTCTTTGTACCCCATGTTCCTTCAAAGGTATCATGCAGTTAGCCATGCTTTTAGTGTCTAGAACAAAAGGATGGAGAAAAGGGTTGTGGGAAAGCAAGCATAGCGAGAAAGCTGAAAAAGATCCATCTTTTTAACTACCCACATCATAATTAAACTCCATAAAAATGCCTGCCACAAAAAGTTTTTTTTTTTTTTTTTTTTAAAAAAAGCTTCCCCAGAAAATTCCATGATTTTAAGCAAACCCGGAATCAAAGTGGTGCAGAACCGCACGAAGGTGCTGCAGATTCAGAACGAAGAAGAGACAGAGAGGTTTGATATAGAGAAAGCATAGACAGTATAGAAAGAGAAATGGAAGAGCAATTGTGAGAGGGTGGCATTAGAAGTAGTGGTTTGGATTAAGAATGAAGAAGGAGAAAGCAGAATGAATTCTGGAGGATGGAAAGAGTTGTTATATATACATAATATATATATAAAAATACCTGCATCATAAACGAGACTAGAACGAGGGATAGTGTTAGGAGAGTCTCTGGAAGCTGAAGGTTTGCACGCACCTCTAACACCGCGTTTAAGGACAGCCCAGCAGCCGCAGTTCTTGTTCTGAGTCTCCATGGCGGTGACAACTTTCATGGGGTTGTCCTCGTGAATTTGCATAGCGAGAACAGATTAATCATGGCTGCGAGGGAACAAGAGGAGAGAGTGAGAGTGATGAGAGAGAGAAGAAGAGGAGATGGTGTTTGTGTTTGTGTTGGAGATTGCAGGCATCATCATCGCCATCATCGCAGTGTGTACAAAAAGAACTTTTTTCCCACCACCTTTTGTGTGGGGGATGGGAATGGGACACTCTCTCTGTCTCTCTCTCTCTCTTACCCTGTTTTTACCTGCGTGCTTGAAATTACCAAAACACAACACAAAACCTCATATGCTCTAACAAAGTTTTAGAGTTGTAGCATTTTCGGAGAGGACCTTTCCTTCCTTCCTTCATGCCTTTCACCGCCATCCATCAATCTTTTATTACACCCACCACAATTTTTTAAATACAATGCATACTTTAATCATAAAGATAACACCTTATTTTACTTTATGTTTCTTAAATATTGTCATTTCCACATTTTCCCCCTCATTTACCGTCAATCTTACTTTTTCATTTCCTAATTTACTTCACCCATTTTTTTTTTACTTACCTAATTATCTACTCAATTAAATTTCGAAGTTTTAATATTATATTATCTATATATATCAAACTTAAATTTGTTAACAAAGAATGTTAGGTGTTCACATGGGCAACAAATATTTTTGCTCAACTGCTTAGATGATTAGATATATAATTATAATTTGATAATTAAATTAATAAAAATTATTTTTTATAAAATATTATTAAATAATATAATATTTAATATAGTTGATATATATATAAGTATGTTATATATATATATATTTAAATAGTGATGTAATGTTTTGTTTATTATTTTTAAAATAATATGTATTATTTTTAATTTTTTAATTGAAATTTTAATTTGAAAGAGTTACAAATATTTTATAATTGAAATTATTTTTAAATATTTTAAATTTAAATTTTATATTTTACATTATTTTAAAATTAAAATAACAAAAGTAAACAAATAAATATTTATCCATTTTATTATTATTTTTTAGAGTTTAATAATTTTAGATTAAATATCTATTCAATAATTAAATGAACATTATTTTACAAAGTAAAAAAAATTAAAGCAATCAATAACTATAATTTCAAACAATAAAATGAATTTGATTGATTATTTTATTAATATATTTTTCATAACATGAGATTATCATAATGTTAAGTAACCTTTTATATATAGAGAGGATGACTAACTAGATCGGAAGAAACATGATCATACCTTTTTCTTATGGGATATAACCATAGCTTTCATAGTTTAGACAATGTATTGTAACTGTATCTGGCGAAGAACCAAAATTTTCTGTTTTTTTCTCTTGTAGGTTTAAGAGTTTGATTATATCCATAATTTTATTTTTTTTAAAAGTTGGAATCAATAAATCATTATCAGTTGAATATGGCTCTTTTGAAACGTGTAGATATATTTCAAGAAATAAAATATAAGAATAATTATTAATAAAAAAATATCAGTTGAGTATATGATATAATGTAAATACATTTATAATAAATTATGAAATTATTATAATTCTAATTGTTGATATTCAGATCAAAAATTATATTTAATTTTATACTTTTTTAATATATTTTTCATTTTAGAAGAGTTAAATTTTCTTGTCACATCAGTTAAAGGGTAAAGAAAATATTTTTTTAAAAAAAAACCATCACATGATGTTTTCAGTATTGGTGTTTATAGAATATTTTTATAATTATAATAAAATAAAATTTAAACCAATTATATTTAATTGGATTAATTTTTAAAATAATATTTGTTAGAAATGCTAATTTTACCATATGAGTTATGTGAAGTTTATTTAAGAATATTATGAAATGTATAGATTTATTTAAGAATATTTCTTCCTCGAATAATTTTCTTATAAAACATATGTATGATATAAAAAATTATTATTTTTAAACAAATGCAAATAAAATAAAACTGATTAAAAAATTAAGTTCTTTTGATTTAATTGGATCAAATTACTATTTTTATAGTTTTTATCTTCACGTGTTATTTTATATTCTTACCTTAAAAATTTGTTTGTTCTTTGATAATTTTAAACACCAATTAATAAATTCCAAATATTTATACTATTTTAAATTGATAACTTCACATGACTCATTAATATTTTAATCTGAAATATAATAATAAAAAAGTTAGATGGTAAACACAATGAAAAGCGTATAATAATAAACTAAACGGTTAAAAATAAATAAAGAATGGATAAAACTAAACGAGAGATTTACATACTAAAGTTTAAATTTAAAGTGTTTAATTCTTTTTATAAAAAAATGATCGACTTAGTACGAATTAAAAAGGAAAATTTTGAGAACCAAACTGATTATAATTAATTTAGCTCAAATTTAAAATAAAATAAAATAATTAACAAAACAAATCTAAAATAATTTTATCGATCTAATATACATCATCGGATTTATGCATCGGGACAATTCAATCCAATGAATACTGCTAACTTTCAACATTGAAGATAACAAGAAAATTCACAATTGATTGATTGGTGAAGATTTATGCTGTTCAGAGCGTAAAGATTTATGCTGTTGCGTTGCATCATTCATGACTATTGATTGATTGGTGAAGAGTAGAAAACTCAAACAATGGGTTTATGGTATATCTCACAATTATATTGGACTAATTGTAGTTTCTAGAAGGATGCTTACGGATCGTTATTATTATTATTATTTTCTAATTATAGATCTAGGTGCAAAAGTTCAACGATTCAAAGTTCAATAGAAAATTTTTTCCATAAAAGACAAGGATAGGCATATTATTGGCGCTTGCAATATATACAACATACAACTCCTTATTGGTTACTGAACGAACATAGGCGCTTCCCTACATTGCTTTCACTTTCCTCTTCTTCATCTGTGGAAAGATCAATGTTAGTTGTAAGCAGCATCTTGGCACAAAAGATCCGCAAAAAGTTTGCGATATGTAACCCATCACCAAAAGCTTATAATTAGGCGTCAATTAAGTTACACTAATTAAACAATTTGGAGTCATATTATTGCTTGGTCAAATCTAATAGAAAGATGGTCAAGAGCATATTTGAGTGCAATCCCATCACTCTTTCTCTCTCTAGGCTTCGGAGTGAGATAGATTCCTACATGGATGAGCAATGGTTCTATAATAGGTGGGTTTCTCTTGAAGGGGTATATTTAAGGGAGAAGGGAAAGAGTGAGTGGGGAGGGGGGTTGCTTGGTGAGAGGTCATTTCATCAACCAACTATAAACAAATTTGTATTCTATGATGCTTGGGGCAATGAAAAGCAATTTGAGATCCTATTCTTTTTTTTTTCTTCTACACTGTGCTTGCAACTTGACAAACCTTGTTGGAAAGGAGTGATGCCAATTGCCCCCACTAAGTTTGTGGGTCCTAATCATTGGACCCCACCATATACTCACTAACACATAGAAGAGACACACACAGGATGAGAGAAAGAAGGAGGTTTTGGAATAGTGACCAGTGTAAGGCACTCAATATCATCATATGGGCAAACAAGAATCCCTGTTGTTGGAGGGATAAAGTTAGCAAGCCAAATAATTGGCATGAAAGAAAAAAAATAAAATTGCTTACAAGTATATTTTTGTAGATATAATTTAGCGCACAATAAATGTGCCTGACCTTTAGAGTTGGACTGAGTGCTAACTCCATAGCTATTGGGACATTATCTAGGGCCCAAAAATCCCAACAATATAAATACTATTAGTTTCACAATCAAATACATAAAGTATATTATAATGACTAATTTGTTGTCTGCTTATAAAACCATTGGAAAAACGGTGAACCAATTGAGGTAACATGGTTCCGTGACTTGCGTCCAGTCAAGCATCAACATCATGCATTCGACCAATAGTGTCAGGACTCAGCACGCAAGAGATGCCATTGGTAGTAAAGGCACATAGATAAGATATCTTAAAAGAATATGTCACTTATGTCCAGATGCTTCATGCTTCTTAACTTTTCTCACCATTGTTTCTAAGCCAGATAGAAAGAAAGTGAGGACCAGCACCAGCTCCTAACCTGCTAATATCAATTCTACACGGTGGAATCTGAGCAACATTTTTATTAAGTTCATTTTTAACTAAATTTTGCCACATCAACGGTTAGCATTTTATTTATGTTTATAAACTTAAACATTTTCGCAGTTACAGTAAATAACATCGACCAACGGTTTCAAATGAGCTTATTCTTGTTATATTTTTTATTATGTGTCGTAAGGGAAAGTAGACCACAAAGATCTGGAGTAAGATTTGCCGGAGAGACATGAAGATTCCCATGGTATAACAAATTAACGGACCAAAACTCATGTTCTTTTTCTTCTAAGTTAGCTAATGGCTAGTAAATAATTTGACGTGTGCTAATTTCAGCTTTTGGGTTGATCTTAAATATCCAATTTTTTTTTTTTGAAAATAAAACAATTATTACATTTTTATATCGTTAACGTAATATATTTATTTTTTAATAAAAATCTAACATTTTAAATACTTAAAATTAAATTTAAAAATCAAGGTTAACATTTTGTCATTTTCATATCTCAAAGGATGCAGTCGGCAATCTTTGGAAGGTTCCCGCTACCGTTAAAACATCAACAGGTATGGGTGACAATTCGGTAAATTGATTGTTTTACTCTTGTTAAATCGACAAAAAAAATAGATTAACTAGTAAAATAAATCCAGTTTAATCCTAAATATTTTAAAAAGCATTCCTGATTAAATTTTAACATCATTTTTTTTATAATGCTTTGTAAACATAAACATTGATTTTTACTCCAACTTTACTTTATTTAAATTAAATATATGTTTTATGGGAATTAAAGCGTTTATAATAATTGATACAGTGGATCTATTTTTTTTTCAATCATTTTTCTTCTATATAAAGGTGTCAAATTTAATTTTTATTTAATTTATACACATGAATAAGGAAATGACAAAAATCAATACTAAGGGCGAGAAAAGAATGAATTTTCAATATAAATTTAAACATTAAATTAGAGATTGTCTGTTTAAGTTTTTTTTTTTTTGGTATAAATTCAACTTTTTCGACAAAAATATGTACAAGTTATTTTAAGTTGCTTTTGAATAAGTTTTTCAATAAGAAAAATTTAAAAATAATTCGGTTTTGTTTTTCCAGTTGACAGAACTATATTTTCAAGATACTCATTTGTGGTAGATGAGGACCGAAGAGAAGATAGTAAAAAAGATTAAAAAAACAGTTTTTAAATGAAAAAGTTTTTATTGAATAGAAATATATTTATAAAATAATCATTTGTAAAAAATGAGAGAAAATAAGAAAAAAGTTGTTTATAAATAAAGAAATTTATTGCAATTTAAATATTATAATTATAATTTATAAATATTTTTACAGATATTTATTGTCCTTTATTGTAACATTTTAGGAGAATTTATTTTTACATTTCTACAACCAAACAACTTAAGAATCATTTTTCAAACTAAAATTATTTCGTTTATAATTATAATAAAATATAAAAATTAATTCATATTAAAATTATTCTATTTGATAATTTTTATAAAATATAAATTTAATAATATTAATTATTAAATTATATGATATTAATATAAAAATCATTCACAATAAATTTAAAAAATCAAATTTTATATATATATAATTTTATAATTTATATTTACTGGAATTTTAAAAATATATTATATGTTAAATTAAAATTATTTAATAAATTATCAAATAATTTAAATTTAATAAATTAATCTATATAACAAATTGCTAATTCAACAATCAAAATTTGTATAAAGAATTATCAGTAAATAGATTCCTCCTTAATACAAAATACCTTTTATTTTATGTAAAATATATTCTTTTTTTTGTCTTTGCACATCCTTATATAATATATATATATATATATATATATATTAATTTAAACAAACAAATCCTTAACCTATGGGTTTCTTAACTCTGTTTTTAACCGCGTGCCAAACATAGGGTTAGGTGTCTTGTAGTTAGGGTTTAAAGACAATTTTATGTAGCATATCATATGTAGTAATATTATTTTTGAATGGAAAATATCAAATTCAACTTTTAGGGTTGATTTTAAATATTTAAAATAATAACTTAATAAATATTTTTTATTTATTATAAGATCATTTTATATAAATTAAAAAATAATTCATATTTTTTTTATGTTAAATTTATTATATTTTCTTCTTTCAATTTACCAGGATCATTCTAATAATGGAAGATTAAAAAAATCTGCAAAACATCAAAATCCTACCCGCCGTCTCTAAAACCCTACACTTTATAAAACTTGATAAAATTTAAGAATCAATTAGTATAAAATTAGAATTAAAGGCACCTATTTATAAAAAAATAAATTTAAGAAGGATGAATATTTTTAATATTAAACTAAAACATATTGAAAATCATAACAACAATATTCAGTAGTATTTTTAATAAAAATATTTTACTTTTGAATTTTAGTAATTTTTATGTATTGGATCAGCATCCTTTTATGTTAAAAAAATTATATTAATATTCTAAGATTTATACAAAATATAATATTTTATATATATATATATATATTAATTCATATAAAAATATAACATTTAATATCCTTTTCTATTATACAATTGTATGCAAATTAATAGAGGTTAAAAGAAATCAAGAGATACGGATTTGAAAGAATATCAACGTAATTTGTCCTTTTAGATTTTATATGAGTAATTTTAATTAAAAAACATTATCACATCAGCGGAATCGGATAAGAACTGGAGCATGTCGGTGTTCCAAATACAAAGGTTTGGCACGTGTTTGAGAATGACTAATTTTTCAGAAATGATTTTTTTAAAAATAATTTTTGCAATGTTCATTTAAATTTATTTAACATATGTGGAAATAATTAATTGATATTTTTATTTATATAATTTTTAGTAATATTTTTATTAATTAATATTATTGTAAAGGAAAATATATAATAAAATATAAACTATATTATCTTAAAATTTAAAAATAGTAAACAAAAATATAAATTAAACCAAATATAAATTAAATATTTAAAATTAACAATTTAATTGATTAAAATTAGATACATATGAAAAAAGTAATGTAGTTTGACCTACATAAATATTTCTTTAACGAAAAATCTTTATAAATAGTTTATTTTCTTTTTCGAAAAATACTGTCTTATTTGTTTTTCACCTTTCACTCTTTATTCGGTCCAATAGAGTCTTATCTTTCGGAAGGCTCACACGAACGGTGAAATCCGTTCACTACAATATGAGCTGAAACCCCTAAAAATATAAACAAAAGGTGAAAATAAAATGGTTATGTAATATATTTAATTCTTTTACATTATGTTTTGTTATTACAGAATAAAAAAAAAAGTGGTAAACCAATAATGCGTCTCACAGGAAGCTGCCAGCTGTGTGAAGGGGCTGGTTGCTTGGGATCCCTTACCTTTACCTTACCCCATCGCTTGTTGTTGTTCATGACCATCGTAGTGGTGAAATTAGGGTTTGCACGTAATCGAAGATAAGAGGAGATCGTAGCAATTAAGTGGTGGGTTGCATGAACGGTTGGTGGGTGGGGATTGGAATCGGTGGTGGCGGTGGTGGAGGATCGAACGCACAGTGAGCAGAGGATCAAACCATGTCTGCCATCATAGTGTGTGGGAAGAGATCAGCTATATTCGAAGACCTTCCTGCTAAGAGGATCCGTTGTTCCTCTTCTTCCCCCGTTCGCCTCTCTCCCTCTTCCCTCCTTCCTCACCTCGCTTCCTTTTTCCCTGACATGGATAACCACCTTCTCCAGAAAGCTCTCGAACAATGCGGAAACGACATCGACTCCGCCATCAAAAGCTTAAACGACCTTCGTTTAGGAGCATCTCTTCACAACTCACAACATTCTACCGCTATCGCCTCTGATTCTGCTCAACTTCAATTGCAAGGTATACATAACAATTAACAAGCAACTGTGTCTGTGTTGCTCACGGTTATTTCTTTTTTAAAAGACCTAAACCAAAGTTGTTAGTTAGTTACGTTTTCTTTTTGTTACCTTCAAAGCCTACTAGTGCTGTCTCTGGCTATTTCTGACAGGATGGGGATTTGTTGAATGGATGACATGATCAAGTTTTCTAGGGCTTGTGTTTCCTTTAAGGAAGATTTCTTTTCCGGGTTCAGGTTAATAATAGTCAGTGGTATGGTTCTGTATGTTTGAAGTTCTTATTTTATAGTTTAATTCACTTTGCAGCTTTGATTGAACTCGTGTTCCTATCTTCCCGTGCGATGGTTGGTTGTCTGTTCCTTGGCTTCTATAATTTGGGTCACGTTAACCTGTTTATAAGAGATGTGTAATTTGTACGAAATGATATTATGGTCGGAGTAGGGAAAAGAGATTTTGCAGATTTCATTTTGTTCTTTTCATGAATTTTGCAGTTAGACGAGTTTATAATATAGGCCTAGTTTGGATTAATTTTTCAAAAAATACTTATAGGAGAAGAAAATGAGAAGGGAAAAGGAGTCGAACTTCTCCCATAAATTAAAATCATCTTATGCATGTTAACTTTTCGAACAGTTAGATGAAAAACCTTGCTTCTATAGAAGTTAATGTGTATAGGTTGATTTTAACTTATAAGATTTTATCTTATAAGTATTCATTGAAAAATTTATCGAAACTGGGCCATAACAATATAACATACAGACCTGTAGTTTCAGTTCTTTGCACAACTTATTAGCAATTTTTTGGTCTCTTGACTACCCTGTTACTTCATATTCAAACAAATTGGAAAGAATGTGTGATGATATGGAAATTATTGTCATATTAGGTCGGTTTTGGTACTCTGAACCTTGATTTTATTTATCATCCCATGATATATACTGAACTGTTGGGTATTGATTAGAAGAACTGACTGTTTTGATGTAGGTGAAGTAAAATGCGATACAGATGTTGCAGCTTCTGAGGATCCAGTAGCTGGACAAAATTGTCCAATAAATGGTGCCGAATGGGTAGAGCTTTTTGTTAAAGAGATGATGGATGCTTCAAACATGGATGATGCTAAAGCTCGAGCTTCAAAAGTGCTAGAGGAGTTGGAGAAATCTGTTTGTGCAAGAGCAAGTGCAGAAACAGAGCGAAACTTCCACCAGGTTATTTATTATATAAATGTTTCTTAGCATTGTCGATGTTGACCCAGATACCATGCAAAGACGCACTAACATTCTTCCTTTTAAGAAAGATGCACTAATATAGACATCATAGGGCGTGTATATACTCATCGTTTCATTTTCTTCAGGAAAATGTGATGCTGAAGGAACAAGTGGAAGCTCTTATTCAAGAAAATGTCATTCTGAAGCGTGCTATCTGTATTCAGCATGAACGCCAGAAAGAATATGAAGACCGAAATCAAGAGTTGGAGCAGTTGAAGCAATTAGTATCACAGTACCAGGAGCAGCTAAGAGCTTTAGAGGTGAACAATTATGCGTTGACAATGCACCTAAAGCAGGCTGAACAAAGCAGTTCCATCCCTGGTCGTTTTCATCCAGATGTTTTCTAGTCACCCCCCCTAACAAGTTTTAGTTTGCTGTTTCTTTAGTTTACGTATTCATGAAGAAGAAACGAGGCAATTAATTTCGGAAACTGAACATGCTTGTTCAGCTGAATGCGTAGTTGTCCGTACCTTTATTTATGCTCCACCTCTTAGTTAATGGTGGATAACCAAGATTTATACTATTTAATGATGCGTGGATGCGGCAGAAAAAAACAACACAAAAGATCAGTCCTATCTATATATCATATGCCTATTAATGTAGATATGCACATGATTCATCTCTCTCTCTCTCTCTTTTTTTTTTTTTTTTTTTTTTATGTATGAGTACAGTAACTTCTTCCAAAATGTCTTACTATATATCATATGCCTACTTGTACAGTAACTTCTTCCAAAATGTCTTACTATAATTAGAAGAATGATAGGGGGAACAGAGATATGATAAAATTAAAATCAATGATGTCATAGACAGATATTAAAAGAAATGAGTTATAAAGAAAATGTTTAAAGAATTTGTATTATATCTATAATTGCTTTTTTTTGTTTATTTTTATTTTTGTTTGTCCCAAAAATGAACTTTACTCCCCTGCCTTATTTTCGGTTTGTTGGGAAATTTGATATGGCAGACCTTATGTAAGCCGCCGGACGATCTAAAATTGTGTTTTATTTCTGGCCTGTTCTGGTGCAACTACGTTTTTGTCCAGTTTCTAGTTACTCACAATGCGTAACGATCATGTTTGTGCTGACACAAGAGATGCCTCCTGATGCGAAGGGCGAATCTACCAATTTTGCAGCCATTCCATGATGAATTGCCTTCGTGTATGTTGTTGGATTTTGACTATTTAATGGATAAAGACTGTGCGTGGTTAGATGCTGAGAGAAGGGTAAAGGATGAAAATGATGTTTTAGTTATGCAAGGACAGGTATTGAAACCTCTAGAGTCTAGATAAAGTGCATGGCAACCACGAAATGCAGTAAATGCTTAACTCGGGTTTTTATTGTTTTTCGATATTTCTGAAATGAAAGACACAACACCTAAGAACGCATGTTATGTCAACTTGAATTGTTCTTTGTCTTATTCATGGGAGGTGTGAGACATGTTATGCAACCACAGCAAATGAAAATCTACACGGTTTAAAAGTTATAAAAAAAATACCTGTCAATGACATTAGTCGGAAGGAAATATTTTACAACCTGCTTGTAAGGCTGTTCAAAACGGTAGAATCTATTCGGCCGAAAGTGGGACAAAAATTCATGTCAATGAATGCACCTCGTATTTCATGTTATGTCACATTTCAGTTGCTGATTTATTTATTTTTCAATAATCTGTTTGTGCTGGGTAAAACAAACAAAACTTTATTCCTTTCATCCAATGCCAACAAACACCATTTTATTGGTGGAAGTAGTATGCATGTGTTGATAATTTTTATTGATAGCATAATGATGATAAAAGAAAAGAGAATTGTATTTATATTCTAGTTTTGTATATCTTTTATAGTAAAAAGAAAGATAAAAGAGAAAGGAAATAAATATAAAATAAGATAATACTTTACTTCCATTAAAGTTAATTTTAATTAAGTGAAGTATGACGTTTTTTTTCAAAAGAAAGAAATCAAATCAAGAAGAGTATTATGTAAAACAATTATTTTCAATGCAAAAATACTTTATCATTCTCAACATCTAAAACAAGCACACGTTGAATTAAAAAAATTAAGAAGTTAAAGCATAAATATTACAAGAGCTTTTTATATAAATCATTGAAATTAATCTAACATAATCAAAACTCCACAGTGGAGGTTAAGTCAAAATATTTCCCCATAAGGTCGTAACCGTTTGTTAGTATGCCTGTTCCAGTTCATGGGTCAAGGTGTAATAGTTATTTTAGGATAAAGGAATGTGTTTTATTAGTTATTTTAACTAATTTATAAGCTCGATGAATTAAAATACATTCATTTAATAAATGAGAGATATGAATAACATTTGCAATAACCTTTGAGCTTATATTTTTCATTTTTTATTTAATATTTTAAAAATATTATTTCTGTAATGTTATTTTTATAAAAAAAAAATAGAAAGAGAGATATGAAATAAAATTGTAAGATATAATAGGTAATGTAATAAATAAATATGAATTATCATATAAATTTATAGTAAGAATATCACAACTTTTATGATATATATTTTTTTAGCCATCATCATCAACTTTCATCGCAAACATTTATTTATTATTATATTATTTATTTTAAATATAATAATATTTCTAGCATTATTTAATTTTTAAATTAAGTATATAATCTTTAAATATAAATAATATCAATTTAAAACAAATTCAAAATATAAAACTATAATTATTTTAAAAAATTATTTACAAAATAAAAATTATACATACATTTATATTATTTTGTAATTACTACTTAATTTAACAAATGATTTTATAAAATATTTTTAATTTAATGAGTTAAATTAATTATTTTTAACTATAAATTATATTTTTAAATTTTAATTAACTTGTAAATATTTTTTTAAAAATAAATTTAAAGTATATTGGAATCTTGTTCAACAAACAAGTGTGTTGTGTTTTGTTTGGATAAATTAAAAAATAAAAAATAAAGTAGAAATAAGATGAAAAAAATAAATATTTTTGATAAATAAAAATAAGAGAAAGAAAAAGAAAAATATTTTTTTTGTTTGAATGAATACAAAAAAATAGAAAAAAAATATTAGTAATATAAGTTTTGATTTATATAAAATTTAACTTTAAAAATTAATTTTCATGAACAATATTTATTTATTTTTTAAAATATTTAATAATTTTAAAATAAATAACAAAATAAAAAATATTCCCCTCCATTTTCATGGTAAATGAAGGAAGAAATACTTTCCGTAGAACTCATAAATTTTAATTTCATCGTTCTTTATAAAACAAATAAAAATCATCAAATTTTAAAAAATAAATTCTTTTCTTCTTTATTTTCTTATGTTAGAGTCAACTACATTAATAACCTTTTGTTATGTTTTGTGAATATAAAATTAAAGACTTATTTGTATAAGAAAAAATAATACATACTAACAGAGTAGCAGAAGTATTTAATAAAGAACAAATAAAACAGTCTGTATAACATCACTGAACCTGAATGACGTCTTGATGTTCATACATGCAAAAAAATAAAAAACATATATTTAAGCTACTAACCACTAGTTTCTGGGTGATTTTGTATGTTTTAAACCGTTAACCATAGTCCAATTGCAAAACATCCAATCCACACCTAGTGCAAATACACAACATCACAGTTTAACTGTAAGAAACATAAATACAATCTTTAAAATCATCAATCAAACAATTCACAAAATAATAAAAAATGTCATCCTTACTTTAATCTAATCCAAATTTTAAATTTAATCAAGTCATCTTGTGATAAAAAAAATTTTAAAAGGGAGAAAAAGTGAAAATTTGATTAATTTTAAAAAAATATAACAAAAAATGGACCATGTAAAAGCAAGTGTCATTCTTTATTAATACATAGTACACTTTTGCTTTTTCTAGACGCACTTTGAATAGTTGGAAAACTAACAACCTCACCCACCCTTCTTGAGGAAGCAACTAAGCAAGCATCCTTCTTATTCACGTCTTAAAGAGTTAAAGTTGTTCCAACATTTTATGCATAAGCACTGATTTTCCTCAGCCCCTTTTACGCATGAGGGGATATTTGGTTAACGGTTCATCTAGCTGCTCATTGGATAAAATAAAGTCTGAATGAAATATATTTACTTTATTTCATTTGAGTTCCAAAAAGATCAACAAATTTAAACCAAATCAATTTAATTAGGATTGAATTGATTTGATTTAGATCAAATTATTAGATTAAGATAAAATAAAAATTTATATTTTTGTCAAGTTTTTATCTTTATATAAAATTTTATATTATTATAAGATAAAATATCCCTATTCTTTAATATTTTAGATGTTAGATAATAACTAAATTAATTTCAAACATTGATATTATTTTTAAGTAACATAATTTTTTACAGTTATAATTTTATATATCTTATTAATTTTTTTATCCAAAGTAAAGTTAGACTCAAAGACACATGGTAACAATGAATTAGGAAAGAAAAAGGTATCAAAGACACAAACTAAAATGTTAACAACAAATTGGCAACTCAAACCATGTTACATATAAGGTAAGAAGCATGATTATCTTAGCTAAACAAAGATTGAAATGCACCCTGCTATCAATACAATTGCAAAAACCATTTTAGACATAGTTTTATCTAAATAGAACAATTATGCGGAATTATAGGAACAATATAACTATTACAAAGTTAAACTAGTAATTATAGATGTTAGTCATACTACGTGCATTAATAAGGAAAAACCTCTAACTATTTAAATTAAATCAACACTTATAAATATATTTAGTCATTCACAAGGAAGTATCCTAATTCTTAGCTTAATTTCTGCTAAATTTTTTCTTAAAATTAAGGCATGAGAATATTTCTTAAAAATAATTATAGTGTGTTGGAGCAGCTCATAAAAATATCACCATCAATCCATCATGCAACACTTTTTCAAAAAGTATATCCACAAATCTGAGATTATATTCGAGATGGATCACAGAATTAGTTGCTTCATCCTAGGTTTTAATCAATCCAACATAGTCCCTCTAATAATTAAAGAACTTAATTATAATTTCAATGCCATATTTCCTCGACTACTTGATAAGCTAAACATTTATCCCCTAACTACTTTATTGAAATAAACAGAGTACTAGGATAAAAAAGGAGCTAGATCAGGGTGACAATATTGTAGTTGAAGTTTAAGGATTGACCAAAGGAAAATTTAATGTGAAAAATAGGATTAAAAAAACTAATCACCTTAGTTAGTACTTTACCCCGACTTTTATTTCTTTTACTGAATGACCAAACTTAAAAGAATTTAAAAAAAAAACTTATTTAAAAGGCAAAATACTGGAAATTGTGTTATTTTTTACACTTTATTTGGATACAGGAAGAAAAAAAAATAAGTATAAAACAAAGTTAGAAAAGGGATTAATTTTAAGATGTTTAGATTGGAAGAGAGAAAATAAAAATAGAAGATAAAAAAATAGTGTTCTCTATTATTATTATTTTTTTATAAATACATTTCTTTCTTTTAATTAGAAATATAATTTTATATTCAATGTTTCCAAGAATAAAATAAGTATATCATAATGTGTGTGCTTTCTCTTACTCTTGCAAATTGTAGATTTTATTTTTATGCATGGCTCTACCATTTTTACGAAGTTTGGCTCTTGCAGTAAAATTATGTTATATTTTGTGTAATAAATTATTTATTGGCACATATAAATAAAAAAATCATTCACCATATGACGGAAAATCTGACTAATTGTGTTGTGTTTAGTGTGGTAAAATAAATTTCAAATTAAGATTGAATTCAATGCGGCAAGATGTGCATAATTTTTATATGAGCTAGTAAATGTTCAGTTAGCACATTGAATATTGCACGGATTTATTTCATAAATACCAAACTTATTTTTATAACAATTTTTACAGAAATAAAAAGAAGAAAAGAAAAAAAATTAATCAAGATAATTAATACTGTAAAAAGGGATCAGAAAACAATAAGCATGTAATTTTTTTTATTTTTTCTATTTTTATACAAATTAAAAAATTTAATTATCATCCTCGTTTATATTAAATTTGTTATGTAAGTTTTTATTATATCCTCAATCTCTTTTTATTTTTTTTAATTAATGTTCTTATAAACGGTAAAGATATAATAAAAAATAATAAATATTATCCTAAGTTTTTAAAAGAATAATTAAAAATTATTTTTAAATAACGATAAATGAAAAGAAATCGGAGGGAACATATCATGAAAGTAACAATTTTTTCTTGCTGTTCTCATTTCATCTGTTTTTTTTTATTATTATTAGAGAAAAGATACTAATTTTCATGTTCTTTCTTCATTTTTATTTTCTTTGGCTCTCCAATTCCCAAAGGAGGTTTAGGCTTTGTTTCAAGATCTTCAACCAATAAATATAATTGAAATATATTTAAATTAATCTTAATCACAACTTTTACATTAAAACATATATATATAATAAATAATAATAATTCATAATATAAAATAAGATAGGCCTTAAGCTTATGAGCAGAAATCCTTTTCAATATATAGGCAAAGAAATAATATATATTTTTTAAAAAAAAAGTTTTATCTTAGCTTAAGAAGAGTAATATATATACATATATTACCAAAAAAGGAAATGCATTTAAGTAGAAAAAGTAGCAGGCTAATAAACAAATTAAGGATTGCATCACATGGTTATACCAAATTATATATTAGGAATTAGCCATGGTGAAGATCATTTGAAATAAGGAGAAGCTCATGGTTAAAGGTGTTGAAGAGTTGGAAGAAGGGAGACTTTTCCTGATTGGAATTCAGAATCCCATGCCATTAACTGCTTAAATAGTCTCCCTCGTGGAAATTAAGCTTCATTATTAACCTCGTAATTCTCGTCCTAGCATATGAGACAACCTATTGTTATAAAAATATGAAGTATATATTATCTATAATTTATTTTTCCCAATTTCATGGAGAAAAGAGAAAAGTACTAGAAATCCAAGACTGTTTGTGCGAAACTTTTTGGTTGAATGGTTATGGTTATTGGTAGAATACATCCACACAGACACAAATTAAAGGAAAAAAAAGAAGAAAAATAATTGGTCATGGCTAGCCATAGTCATAGGTCACAGAAATCTGAAAAATTAATTAGGAACTGGCAGTTACTAAATCAGAGCACCACTTCATTTCATGTATCTCTACGAAATGCTAATGATCTGCAATACACATACATATATATATATATATATATGTAAAGATGCTGTGGTCATCAGATATATACACACAATTTGAGTGGTGAGTGTTTAACTTTGGATATTAATTTGGAGTTTTGATTGAAAAAGGAGAAATTTGGCAGAGGGTGAAGAATGGACTATGCAGCAAAGGCAAGCTTCCCTCCTTTCATCATCATTCTCTTGAATTCATTAAAATTGACCATACCATCTCCATCCATATCAACTTTCTTAATCATCTCTTTGCACTCTTCAATCTTCTTACCTTCCCTTAATCCCAAGGAAGTAAGCACCAAAGCTAGCTCCTCCACTGATATAAGCCCATCATTATCTTTATCAAACACATCAAAAGCCTCTTTCAAATTAACCTCTTCTTCTTCTTTACCTTCCTTACCACTAATAATACCCTCTTTCTCTTCTCCTTCATTCCCTCCCATACACTCCCCAACCAACAAGCAAAACTCTTCAAAATCAAGCAACTCATCTCCATTGGAATCAAACTTGACAACAATATCATCAACCTCTTTATCTGTCATGAACACTCTGATGTTCCTCAGTGACTCCCTCAGCTCCTGCTTTGTTATGAATCCATCACCGTTCTTGTCAAAAGTGGAAAACACCTTTCTTAGCTCTTCCTTCCTGTGACCACCCCTCTCCACCTTGGTCGCTGGTGAAGAGGAAACAGTAGCAAAATTGGTTTTGCAAGCATTGTTGGGGAACAAAATTTGACGAATCTTGTTGGTGGGTATGTAAAAGAAAATATTTATAAGGCCTGCAATAAACAACACAGCCAGCAACAGTGTAGCTAGTATCATATTTTGGTCGAATTAGATGTTACCAACAACGGAGAGGGTAGGGATAAGAAAGAAGAGGACCAGAAAGAGGAAGAGGAACAAGTAACTCTGTTTAGAACCTAGGAGCCAAGAGTATACCATACTTTGTCTGCTTTTGAGGTTTTTGTTCTTATAGGGAATAAAAAAAAAGTAAAGTCTTCTATTGCTCTTTAAAATTTTAAGGGCATGTCTTTTATTTTAAGTAATCACGACAAACTAATTTTAATTTTGCTGCATAAAATGTCGTTCACTTTTGTATTTTTACAATAAAAGATATAATTGAAAAGGACCAATAACATTTTATAAAATTATGTATGATGTTATAAGATAGAGGAATAAAGTGATGCATAATTACAATTTCAGCCTTAGAAATTTATTTATAAAAAATAAAGTTCCGAGTGTAAAAGAAGTTACGCGGTTTTGGTGGGTTATGCACTTTTTGATCCCACAAACCGCGTTAACACTGAGGTGGTTAACTATATTTATTACAGCAAAGTTGAGAACATTTTAATTTTTAGGGATACAAATTACAAATACATAGCGAGTAGCAACGTCTTAACATAGAAGAAAGAAACCTAAGTTATATAGTCTTTAGAAATCACAAGCTTAAGTTATGGTCTCTTTTGCTTTAACATTAAGCTATGTATCGATTGTAGTGGCGAGAGTAATAAGATGTGTGAAGAAACAATTGCCACAAATGCTGTGGTGTAAGGAATGATAGATGTCTACTTTGCCCCACCCAATCATGTGCTAAAATAAGAGAATCCATCTATTGCTCTTTCTGACTCCCCACATTCTTGAATCATGGTTATCCAACTGGAATTTCCCCAAGCTTACAATTACCTTTTGCATCTTAATATTTCTGAGTTATTGGTATCCTAATCAGGCCAATAGGTCTTTTAAATTAGATAAAAGCATAACTCTGAGAAAAATTATTTTTAACATCTTAACCAATTGGTAGCGTGTAAATTTTTTTTTAGAAAATGTTGAACTATACTCTTTGTTATATTTAGCTTTTTAAATAGACAATCACACAAGGAATTTGATTCACTACTTTACCCAGAGGTGAAGATATCCTTGTCTCATATGATAGGATAGGAGAATTTTAGTATATTGAATGCATTTGATACGATATTTTATCTAAATAAAAAATAAAATAATTAATTATAATATTTTTAAGATTATTTTAATTTTATTTAATATAATAGTTATTTTAATAATTAAATAAAATAAGTAGATTTTTTTAAACTCTATTTTTAATAATTGTAAGATTTTAACTATCATTTAAAATTAATTATTATTTTTTATATATTTTATAATTTTTTATTTATTATAAAATATTATTTTATTATTAATTAATATTATAAAATTTAATTTAGTTATTTAATATTTTATTTAAATTATTTATAATAAAATATTTATTTTTAAAAATTGTAAAGATATAATAAATATTATTTGATAGAAATATTATTTAAAATATATTTATAAATTTAAAATGAATATTTTTAATTTTAAATAAAATATATTTATTTAAAAATATTATTTTTATTTAAATATATATTTAAAATAATAAAATAAATAAATAAATAAAATTACCAAACTTTTTTATAATATATAATCACTAAAATAAATATAAATTTATTTATATGATATTTTTTAACAAAATATATGAATAAGAATAAATTAAAAAATATTAAATTTATTTTTATTATAAAAATTTTAATTTAGATAATATAAATATTAAAATCAATAATTAATAAAAATTATAATACTTAAATTTAAATTAAATAATTTTAAAATAAACAGATAATAAGAGGGGTGAGTAATAAGAAAATAAAAAGGAAATATAGAAAAAGAAGCAATTATTTTTATTTTTTTAATATTATATTAAATTTCTTATTTATATATTATCAAGTTTTTTAATTAAGTAACAAGTAAATTTTAACACTAAATAATATTAACTAAGAATATCTTATAGGATTATATATTTATGTTCAAAAAAAAAATTTTGTTCTGAAAATTAGAGTGGAATGAGAGAAAAACTTTAAAATAATTGGAGTTCTATTTCATTCTTTTATTAGTATTTGCTACTAAGCAAATGATGATTTCACTGCATTAGTTCTCTTTCCTTTTCCCCAACTATTTTGTTATTGTGTTTCAATGAAAAATAGGCAAGGTGTAAAGTAGCTGATTGAGGAAATTGACAACTTGCAAGATTCTTGAAATAAAGTGGAAATCTAGATGAAACACTACTATCATATCAAGATGCAAGACATTGGCTTAAAAAAAAAAATAGAACAATAACAAGAAGAAATGCAATACATTGTGTACATCTTGTGATACCTCTGCAATACCGATTGTGGTTGAACCCCATCCTGAAATAATTAAACTGTAATATATTTGTAATGAAATGTTATTTTTAATTAATGAGATAAAAATTCAAATAAAAAAAATATTATTCAAGTAAGTTATAAATTATAAATGTATAGAAAAAAGTGTTCACAGACAACTATATTTGAAGAGTAAAAAATCTTTTTAATTTCATTTTCTTTATATGTATATTACTATTTGTAAATAATAATAATATATTTTTACAAATTTGTATTTTTGGCTTTTATTTTTTATGAGGAGTAAATAATGATAATTAAAAAAATATTGAGATAGTCTCTTTTATTTATTTTAAATTTATTAATTATTAAATAATAATAATATTTAAAAGTAATACTAAATCAGCGAATCCCATATTACAGATTACAAACAAAAATTATATGGGGACAAAGTATCAAATTTAAGACACATTACATAATACCTAAATTGATATTATCCCTATTAAGTAGCTTGTTAACTCAATTTACATTTGCAGGGTTTAATTGTAATTTTATATTTTTAATTTGAAGTATACGCGATTTTGATTTATTATTTTTTAATTAATATTTTTAAGCTTTAAAATTAAGTAAACATGATTTACCAATTTTTTTCATTTCAAATTCTTAAATTATTATTTTTATCAAAATATTTAAAATTTATAATAAATTTAGAATATAAATCATTTTAAAAAAAATAAAAATAAATATATTAATATAATTTGAAAATTTTATAAGATATAAGATTCAAATAAGAAGATAATTTTTTTTATATCTTTTATGATACATTATTGTTCTTTTCTTTGTTTGGGCATGATCTGTACATATTTGGTCCAAGCCACTTCTGGCGCTTAACCTTGGATTTGTTCCTACATTGGGCTCATTCTTTTGTTAAACCCAATTTGATGTTCCCTTCCAATATCCAGGTCTCCATGATTCATGTTGCATTTCGTGTCATAATATTTTATCATTTTTTAAATTTTAAATTTTTCATGATTCTACCATTTATTTTATTTATAATTTATTGAATTTTTCAGATAAATATAAATAATTAATTATTTAATAAAAATATTAAATTAACTATAAGTGTCAAGAATTATAAATTTATACCTTGATTAACTATTAATTTAAAACTTTTACATTATTATTCTATTTTTTGTGAAAGGATTAAAATAACACTTGGTATGTTACCACTGTAGTATTCAAACACAAAACAAGAATAAAAAAAATGCGGTTCTATGTTAGATTAACGTTTTGGTAATATATATATATATATATATATATATATATATATATATATATATATATATATATATATATATATATATATATATATATATATATATATATATATATAAAGGAGGATTAAGTTATTTTAAGAGTAAATTTGTTTAATAAATTTTATAAATAATTAAATTTTATCAATTTAATTGTTAAATTAATAAATTATATTATATAAATTATTTTAATTTTTTATATAATTTTAAAAATATTTAATATTTTTAAAAATAAATTTAAATTAACAAGTAATTATAATATCTATTAACTTAAATTTATTTAATAAAATATTAATTTTTAAAATTTTATAAAAAATTAAAATAATTTATATAATATAATTTATTAATTTAACAATTAAGTTGATAAAATTTAATTATTTATAAAAATTATTAAATAGAATAATTTCAAATAAAATTATTCCTAAAATAATTTGTTTCCTATTATATATATATATGTAATAAAAAATAAAACTATCAATAAGGATATTGAAAATTTATACCAACAGTATAATATATTATAATAATTAACAAATAATTTATTAGTACAATATATATATATATATATATATATATATATATTAATATCAACTTTAACAAATTATGCCCATTCTTTTACTGTTCTGTAAATTTTATTTCTAAATTTACCGTTACAAAAATATATGATACTTCCCAAATTTAACTTTTATAAATATAAAAATACACGTTCAAAAGTATAAAAAATACTTCTAAAAATTAATTTTTAAAAATTTATTATACATAATTATTTTCAAAGTTTAATTTATAAAAATATACCTCAAAAATTTAACTTCTAAAATTATACTTTTACATTTATAAAATTATTAAAAATATTTTTCCACTTTCAAAAGTTAAATTTCAAAAATATAAAAATACAGTAGTTCCGGCAAGTTAAAAAATTAAAGGTGGGGTGGAGAAAGTAATGCCCTGCATGAACGAGGTAGCCCAATCCATGAGGGGGTTCAGTCCAAACAATAAGCTTCATTATGAAGTCTGCATAAATATTTCATTCCCTGAGAATGAGATTGGCTCGTAGAAGGACCTCCTAATTTATTCCAAGTCAGTCTCTAATCTTCCATGCTAAAAGATCAAAATTAAATCCATCCATAATTTATCTTTTTCATCATATTAAACACACTAGATTAGATATAGAGAAAACAATTAAAATAATAAATAAATATAATAGTTCCAAATTTTACTATGTTTTTAAATTGTATGTTGAGTTTAATTTGAATATAGTGTTAAGACAAATATTTTTATCAATTAAAAACTATCTTATATATAAATTTTAAAATAGTTATTATAAAAGAATAATTTTTACAGTTCATGTTTGGATAACAGTATAATTCTTTTACATTATTAATATTATTCCCATTAAAATTTTGTATGCTATGCATTTTTTTACTATTTTTAAATGATAGAATTTATTGATTGATTTAAATTTTAATTAAAAATTTTAAATATGTATAAGGAATATTATAAAATGGGTTATATTAATGAATATCTTAAGAGCATTGGTTAAAAAATTACAAAAAAAATTGTTATAAATTATTGTAAAAAATCATTGATGATTTTAAATATTACATTTTATATTTTTCTTTAATTTTTCACTAGTGTCCTTGGATTATATTATTAAAAAAATAAACCTATCTAAGCATCAACCCGGGCCAGGAGTTTAGGAGTCCTAAGAATATAGGCATCGGTTTGAAAAGTGTTATATGAAATTAATCTTTTAGAAAGCCCAAAAAAAATTGAACTCTTGTTGGTCCATTTAATTGCAATTTGTATGGCGCCACAAGTGACCATCCTCAGCACAAAAATAAAATAAAATAAAATAAAAATGATCACCTATGTTGGATGAAAAGAAATTGGAAGAGATGTTTTAGTTTATAATTAAGTATCACTATCAACTTTTGGACGTAACCCAATTGTTAAAAGTAAAATAAAAGGAAACATGCTAGGATGTTATTTAATTATAATTTCACATGACACAAAATTTGAAATTATTTAATAGGGATTTATATTTTTGGAAAGAGTAAAGAGAAGTGAAAATGAAAGAAGAAAGAAAACAGATGAGATTGGTCCACCATTCCGATATATTCGTTCAGTATCACAGGAAAGTATGGGAGGAAGTCCCTGCAGGAGGTTGTGGTAGGAGCCCAAGGACACAAGTGTTTGGGGCTTTATTACTGTTCTTCTTATGCTCCATTTCTGCAGGAGCTATGTCCTCAATACTTTTCAAGTGGTGCCCACAACAGTGATTACACCAATGCTCTCATCACAGCCAAAAAATAAAATAATTTTCCAAAATGCCAACTAAGATTCCTTAATTAATTTTTTCTTGTTTTTTTGGCTATATAAAAATAAAATAATTCAATTTTAATCTGTTATCTTGAATTTTACACGGTGATCATTTTTAATATGTTTGATAATGATTATGAAAATCATTACATTAATTAGATCAAATTTATTAAATAACGTAACAATATCACATATTTAAATAATAACGAATTTTTTTTATAGCTATAATACATTGAAATCAAATTTTTTGAACAAAAATATATTCCAGTTTTATCACACACACAAATGTCACTCTATTTTCTAAAGGTTAAAGACATTGGCTTGTTGTGTGGTTTGTCCTAATTTTATTTTGCCATTTTATGATTTGAAAAAACAAGATAACAAAGAAAACCCACATGATTTGTTTAATACCTATATAATTTTTTCTTATTTTGTATGCATATAAACCTTATCTCAGGAACGACAATATAGATAAAAACTTTATCCAAATACTGCAGAAAGGGATATAAAGTGAGGGATTTAACATTATATATATGAATATTAATCTCGGTGGTATTTTCCATTGACAATGATATTGTATTGAAAGGGTGATTTCCAATAGATATAGATGAAAATAAGTGCTTCGATGCAGCAGTAATATCCTATAAAGAACTCTGACATCAAATTTGTAAAAATAAAAAATAAAATTGACAGAATTTTAACTAATTAAGACACTTATTTAGGAAGAATAAGTTTTTTCTATATAAAAAAAAATTATAGCAATTTATTAAGTAAAAATCTTATTTCTGCTTATATAAGCAATATGATCTGCACCTATAATAAATAGTTAAGCCTGTAACAATTTTACTAGTTTTACAACTGCAAATAGTTATTAGAGAAAATTATATAAAGAGTTGTGGATGTAATTGCGTTAATGACTACATTGATCTCTAATTGTCTATCGAACCTGGATACTTGATTGGGTATAAGTGATGTCATTTTGTCACATCATGTCCAGGTGAGACAGAGAATGGTATGGCCATTTCGATTGAGATGGATATTCCAGCACCAATTGAAGATGTAATAGCGACCGGTTGGAGTGATTCTTTTTATTTTAAGATGTTCTATCTTGGTTTAAGAGGTGTTTATCATATTAATGTTCACAGTTTGTTTTCATTTTAGGGAATAAATTATTAAAATTGATTATAAAAAATACTTATTTGATATGGTTTGATTTCATAATTTTAAATTTTTTATTTTATTTAAAAATTATTATTAAATAAATATAAAATACTATATTCAAAATTATAAAAAATAAAATTTATAATAAAAATTTGTAATTCATAACTAAGAGTTAAATAAAAAATCTTATCATAAACCAAATAATATATATTTACAGTAAACATAACAATTTAAAACATTTTAATATTAATTTTATTTTAAAATATAATGTCAATTTGAAATAATGTGTTGTTACATATGATTTAGTTTAATTTTATATATAAAAATCTAAAAATTAAATTAAATTAAAATTTATAATTTAAAAAAAAATATTTAATTTGTTTCAATTCAATTATACTGATTAAAATAGATTGATTCCTTTTATGAATACTTTTAATCTATCCTACATCATGTATTTTTTTCTGAGAAATCCAGAATAGATTAACTAGGAAACTAAATCAAGTCTCGAAACTATTCAAGGCCACACAATTTCGATTTAAGTTGTCTTAACTTAATGAATTGTTAAGGTGGTGGTTTTTAATTTTTAATTTAAAAATTTTAAAAATTTATATTTGGTTTTATTTTTTAATTTTAAATTTTAATTTAAAAATTTTAAAAATTGTTATAAAAGTTAGTTATTTTATTTTATTAATTTATTAAATATTTAAAAATAAATAAATAAAAATATTAATTCAAAAATTCATAAAAATTAAATCTTTTAAAAATAATAACAAATTAAAAATACTAAAAATATTATTATGTAATAAAAATAATAATGATGATAGTAATATTAATAAAACGATAGTTATAATTTTAACATAAAAAATTGTATGGTTATAAAAATTATTTTTATATATTATTTAATATTTATTTATATAGAATAATATATATATATATATATTAATACTATATTATAAATAATTATATAAATTAAAAATATATTATAAAATTATAAATTTAATTTATATATTAAATAATATTATTTATTTTATTATAAATATAAAAATAGATAAATTAAAAATTATATTTAAAAAATTAAATTAAATGATTTAAAATCAATAAAATTATAATTTAAAAAATAAAAAAAATTAAAATTTATTATTATTAATATGAAGAAGATAATAATAATTTTAAATATGATAGTAATTATGATATAATAATTATAATATAAAAATATTATATAATTAAGTAAATTTTTATTTTATACATTATTATTTATATTATTAAATATTTATTTGATACAAAATAATATAATATGATAATATTAAATTATAAATAAATATGTAATGTAAAATTATATTACAATATTATTAGTTGAATATAATTTATATATTAAATAATATTATGTATTTTATTATAAAAATGTAAAAATAAATTAATAAAAATTAAATTAAATTAAATTAATTTTATTAAAATATTTTAAAATAATTAAATTAAACAATATTAAATTTTAAAAATTTTATTATTTATAATGATGATGATTATATTAAAGGTGATGATGGGATAATTTATTAAAATTAATAATAAAAATATTTTAAAATTAAAAAAATATCAAACCTTTTAATTTAAAAAGTTAAATTAAAATAAATTTAAAAATATATTAAAAAAATAAAATTATTTTTATCAAATAAATTTTGTTTTTAAGAATTTAAAAGTAAAATATTCGCAAACTTCCGATTGAGTATAAGAAATGAGCCTTACATTGATTGTTAAAAAAAAAAAAAAAAAGGTTACGTTGATGCATGTGGAGAGGAAGTCGAACAGGCTGTTAAGCTGAGGCAGTGACCCCATGAGGGCGACTCGATACGGAAACAGACAATCCCACCTCTCCATCTCTCTCTATCAACCCCGTCCCGTTCTAACGTACACCTTTATTCCTCTTTCCCTTTGGGAAATCATCACATGCTCCTGCTTGCACGCTCCTTAGCATGGTCCCACTCCCATCACCATTCACCACGCGCTCCTTCAGCCCCACTATGCTCTAGTTACTTATAGATTAGGTCTGCCACGTGATGAACCTGTTCCACCCCGCTCATACCACGTGATATTAAGTTATTAACAGTGTGTGTCCCTGTGCGCGTGCTTAATTTCCGCTTCCTTCATTTTATTTTTTTTATCTTTAATTTCACACCAATGCTTTGGTAACACGAACCACACATTTGCTGTGTGACTATATCATACCAATAAAATTGTTGAACCCGTAATATATTTCTCCACTCACTAAGAAAATCTTACACGATATGTTTAATTTGTTGTAAACTATTTTTTAAATCTTTAAATATCTTAATTTCCTATTAAGTGTGAGATGCGGAAGGTATAAATAATATGTGTATGCATTTTGGAGAATATATATCTAGCACGAAACTTTATTAATCGTTGTACTTTTAAAAACTGAAGCACAAGCCATATGATATCTTATCTAATTATTGTTATATTTATGTAAAAGAAATTTCAAGTTGCTTGCTTATATTGCCCAGTCACTATCAAGTTTATTTGTTTTCATCTAAAAGCAGTTTTTTTATATATTTTTCCTTTAATTTTAATTTTATTATTATTTATGACAATTTGATAAATTAATATGATTCTTAAATAAATTTAAAGTTGAGTAAATATTCTTAAATAATAGACGCACGAAATACATAAACAATACTTGAATATGCATATTGATGTGTTAAATTTATAAGTGACTATCTTAATAAATGATTAAAGAAATAATATAATTATTAAGTCAGTGTATATTTTAATTATATTTTTATAATGATAATAATAAGATTTATGACTCTATGCAAGCGCCCAAAAAAAACTTTTAATTATACTTTTATAAGTAGGAAGCGTTGCAATGATCGCTTAGGCTAAAGTTACTCTAGCTGCAGAGGAAAGGGATTCACACTTCCAATAAGACAATATTTTATTATGTTTTCTTATGTAGTTTTGATGACCAATATAGTCATACGGCACAATATACATTATAAATATAATGTAATTGAAATGTAATTTTTTATCATTTAACTATTTATTAACATGCTATATTTTTTTTGTTAATTCTAATTAATTTAAAACTACATCTATAATAAATTTTTATTGATTGAGAGAATAAAATTTTATATTAATAATATATAAAATTGAAACTTTATAAATATCATACAAAGTTTTGAGTGATACTAAACACATCCATCTTATCTCGTGTATGAACAAATTTTATTATGAACTTAATTTTTCACCCAAGGTAGCCCTAGGATATATATATATATATATATATATATATATATATATATATATATATATATATATATATATTAAACGTTATCAAAGTTTCATCTTGCGTTCACACAAAACAAATAACAACTTTGGACCTGCTTGTGTAATGTTCGAAATTGATTCTCGAAACATAAAAAAGGCATTGCCGCTGAACGTGTCTAGTAATTCTTACATTTATAATCTCCTACCCTTAATCTTACTTTTCATAATCGATTCTGGTTTCTAAAATGTGCAAACAAACAAGCGAATTATCTTATTTGTAAAAATGCATATGGAGAAAAAGTAGTTGCGCATACTTTTTGAAAAAGTATGAATGTTATAATTAATACTCATCTTAATATGCATGTTTAAGTTTAAGATTTATCAATTTCTATCCATATAGATAATAATTTTGATGTTCATTCCTATATTTTATAAGTATTTAAACATTCAGATCTGTTAAAAACGTTTTAGTTAAATAAAAATTTATTTAACATCTTAATCATAAAGATAAGCAGTTAAATGAATAATCAATAATTCTCGTCAGCCAATAATTTTTATATTAGACAAGAAAAAAATATTATTTATAAAAAGAGTACAAAAGTTATTCAAGCCTATTTCCATCCTAAACCGATAAATTTAAATAACAACCTTACGGCAATAGTGCAACACAATTTCGAAGATAAAGTGAATTTATGTGAAGCTTGTGGGAATAATTTCTAACTCTTTAAAATAATTTTAATCTATTTTAATAATTTTTTATATAACTAATTAAAATATTTCAAAAATTTATTTTAATAAATTTTATGAGCAAAATTATGACTTGAGATCTTGCGTAATAAGCATTTAATGAATAATCATTAAATTAAATAATTTATCAAACGAATTTTAAGGTGTTGAGATAAAACTACAAACTATGAAAATGAAATTTTTAGACCATGAGTAAAATGTTCATTAATTTTTGTTTAAAAATTAATATTAAATAATGTACAAATATGGTCTGAGATTGATGATACTCGTACTCGCACCAATTTTTTATTTTATTATGTTAATTAATATCCATACTTAAACTTATATTTATTTAGTTGACGATTTCCTTTTATATTTTAAGTATTTTTTTGTAAATTATTTTTTTAATCAAAATAATATTTTTTAAAAAAATTTATTTGTTGATAAAGATTGTTTCAATTTGGCATATTTTAGAATAAAATTTACCTACTTGACACAACATATGCAAATGATACCACGTGACAACATTTAATGTATGCATTTTATTCGCATGATCCAATTTAATATACCTATTAGTTTATTAACAAATTAAAAAAATATCTTTTCATTATTTTTGTCAGCATAAATTTAAAATCCACAGTATTTTTTTTGGATCTACCAAGAATTTAAAACAAATAATAACAATAATTTGTTCATTTTAATTCATTGAAAAATTTATAATTTAAAAACATATTTTGATATAAAAATATTTTTTGTAATGAATAAAAACTAGCAAAAAAATAAAATCAGAATTCACCAAAATATATAAAACAAAAACAATGAAATGTGGGAGTAGTACACTAGTTAAAGATATAATATTTGGAAATGAAGTAATAATGTTTGTCTACAGAGTATTGCGTAGAGGAACGAGAATATAAACATGATGTTAATTATGGTCACAATATCCAACACACGAGATGTTATAATGCGATAACAATGATGTGGTGCATCAAGTCAGTCAGCTCAGTCAGCTCCATATACCATAACATATCATATGTTGTAATGTGGTATATATGTAGCATCCATTAACTATACTTTACATACACCATACTAAAATAATTTATTGGTCATTAATTACTTTCCAAGTAATATATATATATATAGATAAATATTATTTTGATAAAAAAGTGTAATATTTGAACGAAAGTAATATGTATCATTAAGCAATTATACTTTACCTATGTAACATCAAACTAAAATAATTTAATGTTAATAATTAAGTTTTAAGTTATTTATATATTTTTTAAATAATATTTTTAAAATTATATTATTTTGATAAAAAAATTTAATATTTGAATGAATTTCAATTTTTTTATTTTATAAAATAACTAATAATAAAAATAGATTGAATCAAACTAAATTTTAAGTATTTAAATTTAATTTATTTTAAAATTTTGAAATTAAAATTTATATTTTAAAAAATTAATAAATAAATTTAAAATTTATATAAACAATTAATTAAAAAATTTATAAATTTAAAATCTATAAAATAAAAAATTATTAAATAAATCTAAAAAATATATATTAATTATATAAATAAAATATATTAAAATAAATATAAATATACAATATATACATATAGATACATCTTTAAATAGATTAAATATATTTTTTATAACTTCAAATATAGATTAATATGATAATTTTAGATTAAGAAAAAAATAATAATAATAAATATTAAATTTTACTATTATATATATATATTCCTAACATGAGAATTCTGTAGTGGCATTAGTCTAAATCTTGAAAAACTTGACACTTGACAGAGGTGAGAAGATGAAAAGCGAGAGCTAAGAGAAAAAGATATACATAAATAAATATATATATATATATATATATATATATTGATACGATAGTAGGGATCCGTACCACTACATATCATTAGATGCCCCCAGTGCTCGTGCACCTGACTTGTCAAGCATAAAAAATTGACAGTGTGTGATTTTCATATTATCGTAAGGACTGCCATCACCCTCTCTTCATTTCCAGGATACCTCCCGTGGGACCTTACTTCCATATCACTTAACAATAACCATTTCCACCCCTTCATACATATACAAAATACCTTTTTAATCAATATTATTAATTATTCAATTAATTTTTAAAATATTTTTTATTATTATTTAATAATACATAATATATCATAATTAAGAATTATGTATAAGATTTCTAGAAACTAAAATTTAACCGTAAATCAAATTTATGTAAATTTGGTGCGTAATATCTATCTCTATCTGTGTGTGGATCTGGTTGTGTGGTTCCCAGTGCTGGCATTTGTCGTGCTCTTATTCAGTGTCTGTGGGTGTGCAGTGAGTGAGCAGTGCTGCCACACGCTTGGGAGTGGATCCACTTCTTCACAGATTCATTCATTCACAGCGTTTACTTCCAAAATCACATCTTATTTTGCACAGTCCTTTACTACAGATTTCATGCGCTCACTACTTGGCACTTCGACCTTATTAGGCTCAGCTCTTTTGCTTTTCCCTTTCCCTTTATCGTTTTTAAGTTATCTCACATTCTCTCACCTATTTCCAAAGTCCTTGTCACAGTACTTTCCATCCCTTTCTCTCTCCCCCACACACACTACACCCAAACCAAACTGCTAAATACAATTCATAACAACTTCCCTCAGTCCCCTTTCTATCCTTTTCTTACTAATATACCAATTAACTCAAGCTCTGTTGTTTCTTATTTATGATTTTGTTTTATTATAAATAATTTTAAGTTTATTCAATATTATTAACAATTTACTTTACATATCGATATTCTTTTAAATAAATCAGCACCCTTAAAAATAAAATGATTATTGGAATGTTAGAATGATTTCCTATTTCAACCTCATGCTCAGGTCACTTAAGCCAATTTATAAAATGGGCTACATCAGTGTTATTTTAAAATATTAAAAAAATTAAACTTTAAATTATCTCAATATTTTTAAACTCAACAGATCAATCTATTTAACTCAATAATACATAACAATTATTATGTTTTGAATTATGTATTTATTTTTATTTTAATACTTAAGTTTATTAATTTAAACTTTATTAATCTATTTAAAATTGTTTATTACAAAATAAAATTTTAAATAAACATATAAACTAAATCAAACCTTTGAAAAGATAAGTCAAATCTTAACATACAGTCTATATCAGGTAAATAGAAATAAATTAGACTTAAAATTTTAAAAATTAAATAAAATTTATATCTCATAAAGTTGTACTTTATCAAACTAATTTTCATTCCTATCATTAACGTAATGTTCCATGCATCTCTATATTTATACACCCTTTTATTTAAAAACTTTAAAGGTGATACTAATATCTAAAATGTTTTACAAGATAATTCAAAATTTCACTAATATTTGACACGTAAAGTATTTTTTTTAAACGAAGGTTAAAAAAATAATATTTTTTAGAATTTTTTTTCTTTATTTTAATTGTGCAAAAATTAAAAAAAAAATTACTTGGCATTGATTGGATTCGAATATATTTTAAAATTTTAATTTTAATTGGAGAAGTAAGATTTTTTTTGGCCTTATTAATTCGGACATTTAACATACTTCTAGTAAGTTTCATTGTTAATATGTTCTAAACATGGAAATTGAATAGTGAATCAAATCAAATCCTCCCCCTTTTTTTAATGATGAGTCGAAACATGCATTTTACAAATGGATATTTCTAACCGTCAAACAATCAAATATCCTCATTAGCTAAATAATTAAAATATCAGGATAAATTTTAAATATTACCCCTTTGATTTTTTTTTAAAAATTATTTCAATTTATCAATTTTATTTTTATTTTTATCATTAATTATAATCTTACTATCAATAGTTTTTTAATTAATTTAAATTTAAACTTTCATCAACTATAATTATTAAGGATAACTAAAAAATTATAAAATACCTTAATAAGAATCATCAAATCATTATACATAATACCTTATAAAAAAAATAAGAGTGAGAGTACTTATTTTGGTTCGTTAATCTCCAATTACAACTAATATCATGAGATCTAATTAATAATGAAAATACCCATTTAAGTAAATTAGACAAATTTTCGTGATCCTAACTATTTATAGAAAGCTTGAGACATTTCCAAAAATGTTTTTGAGAGTGGTTATATGTAGATGTTAAACAATCGTCGTTGTGATGTTATATATTCATTTCGTTTTTTTTATAAGAAATAATTAAATAATTAATTCAAATTAAGAAAAATAAAAATAATTAATTTTTTATAAATTAAAATTTTATTTTAAAATATTTATAATATTTAATGTTTTAATTGGTGGTATGAATAATTAATAAATGTTTCTTTAACATAAATTTAATAAAAGTGCAAAAATATAAAAATATTTTGCAATTAATATATCTAAAAATAATTTTATATTTCTTAATATATATATATATATATATATATATATATATATATACACACACGAGAGGAGCAATAAATTATTTTTAAAATAATTTAAATTAAAATAGATTTTATTTTATAAATTGTGTTTATAAAATTTTATTAAAAATTTATATTTTATTTTATATAAATTTTTTATAAATAATATATTTCACTTAATATTAACAGATTTATTTTTTTTACAATATTAAGAATTGAATTCCATGAACCTCGAATCCGTATGTTAAATTACACTAATTCCAATCTTTTACATGGATCAATTCTGATAATTTACTTAATATTAACAGGTTGGATTAATAAAAACAAATATATATTTTGTTAAATAAATATAAATTAAATATATTAAAAAAAATATTATTTATTAAAATATAATTTTTAAATTTTATAAATATAATATACATAAAAATATATTAAATTTAATAATTAATTATTCTTTAAGTAGTTTATTTATATTATATATATATATATATATATATATTTGTTATTTTCTATAAAAAAAAAGCAGTATAATGCAAGACTAATTTTATTATAGATTAGGTGATGTAATCTTTTAGGTAGAGAAAAATAAAATTGATGATTTAGTAGATAATTTAACTTTTCTGATATTATTATTATTATTATTATTATATTTACAATTTCAAATGTTCTAGTCGGTAAAATAGATCTACAAATTTATTCTTGCATTATTTTTATTTTTATCTAAGTAATCGAAACATTTAAATTTCAAATGCTTTAATTTTATAATTATATTTAAAATAATAATAATTTTTTAATGTATATTTAAGAATACATAATAAAAAGTAATAAATAATATTTGTTATTAAAAATTATAATATTTAATATTATTAATATTTAAAAATATTAAATATAAACTTTTATTATGTAATTTTAGATATATTAAAATAATTATATTTACTGTGTTTAAAATTAGTATATAAAATTACAGTTGGATAAAGATTGAATGTTGACATTGGATTATATATATTAATGAAAAATATATTTTTTATATAGTTGTTATGAATATTTGATGTCATTATTTTGAACGGTATAAAAATAATAATATAAAAAATTACAGTGTGAAGATAAAAATTAAAATAATTTTGTATAAGATTCAAAGAATGTCTATGACAATTGGTTAGAGAACGATATTCGGTGTAATTGGCGAGCGATGCAGATTTGTTAAGCATGGATGCTCCCACTTCTTGTCGCCTTTCATTCTTTGCTAATATTTTTGTGGTGCTCATACCCCGCAACCTGTAGATTTCGCCTTCCTCTTTTGCTCTTCGCCCCTGCGTAACATCCAAAATAATTATCATTGTTTTGTAATTTTTTTTACGAATTGAATTTGTTAAATTATTTTAATTTTTGTTTTTTATTATTTTATTTTTAATAATTTATATTATTTATTTAATCATAACAATATTAATTAAATTATTAAAAAATAATTTTTATGATTTTGAATATTTTAAAATTTATTTTTAATAATTTTTTTGTATTTTATTTTTAATTAATAATTTGAAGATACTTTAATAAATAATATGATAAAATAATATATAAGAGTAGAATAAAAATGTAATAAAAAATAGATTGTTGTATCATACGTTGAATACCTATCACAATAATATAGCAGATAAATATTATCCTATATAATACTTAATAAATAATATTAAAATAAAAAAAAATTGTTTTTATCAAAATTAATATAATTTTTAAAATTACTTTCAGTTTAATTTTTATAACTTTTCAATAAAAATATATAATATTAAAAATTATTTTTTTATGTACAAGTAACATTAAAGAATTAATATTAAAATTATAATATTTTTATTAAATTTATTTTTTACACTTAAAATTTAAATTATTTTGTAATAAATTATTATTAAAAATTAATTATAAAATAAATAAAATATTTTTATTAAAAATTTCATATATTTTTTATAAAATTAAATTTATAAATAATTAAATTATTTTTATAAAATGTGAAAATTTGTTCCATATAAAGTATAAATAATGATGATTTTTAATCCAATATTTTTTAGATAAGAATCTAAATTATAAGGATAGATAATTCAAAAGAATAAATTATTATATTCTATTAATTATAAAAATATTAAAAATATAATAAAATAAAAATAAAAATTATCTTTAGGATACTGATTAATAAAATTCTAATAAAAACTGAAACAGAACATATGTAGTATATTTGTTTATTATTGAGGTTCATTTGGCATCTTTTATGATCATAGTTATTATATATATGGTAGGTAAGTGTGTTGGACTAAGAGCAACTCGATCGAGGAAATCGGGTTGTTCCCATCAGGTCTATCGGCAGAGCTGCCTGTGTAAATTTCAAAACGTGCATTGCTTAATGGAATCTGCAATTAGCTGGATTAAACATGTCACAACAGGATTTAACTTTTATATAAAGGACAAAAATGCGAAATTAATTTGTTAAATAAAAAATACGATAGTAACTTTAATAATTTTATTATTTTTTACACACATATGCATTTAATTATAATTATAATTTTTAATTTGTAATCAAAGATAATAGCTTTATATTTTTCTTTTCAAATGTAAATTTTATCTAATTATTTATTTATTGTGTATATCGAAAGTATTTTTTATTTAACATAATATTATTTCAATCAGATAAAATTATTATGGATGATATTTTTTTCTAAAAATTTATAATACAGCTGTATATCTGAAATTTAAACCTATTTTCTTAATTAAATTTAATTAATCATCACCAATTATCTACATATTTATAATTATATATATATATATATATTATTTTACAGGAATTATATTCTCATATACACGACACACAGATATCGTGGTGGGCATACATTAATTACTGGCCGCCAAACGAATACTATCAATCAAATCTCTCCAAAAATAACACAAGCCGCAATGAATTAATCATACATTTGCCATGGTTAGATCTTTAAAAATTAATTGAAGTGCAATGATACTTAAAATTAGTTAGAACTTGATGGTAAAAAATTATTTAGAGAATTAAAGTGCATATAAAGAAATTATTTATACATAGACATGCCTTTGTAGGGCCTTTTACAGTATGGTTGAGTCAAATTTAGAAGAAAAAAAAAATACTAAACTGATTAGAATGAAATAGATTAGGCTGAATTCAGTTAATTTTGAATTTGCAATCCAAACTAAATTAACCCGACCAATAATGTGTTGGATTAGGTTGGATATTAGGGTCTTAAAAACAAAAAAGGTTTATATTCAAAATTGTTTATTTTAAAATTAAAAAATATAATATGATTTCAATTATTTATTATAAATGTGTGAATGTATTAATTAATTATTTATTTAATAATATTTTGACATATAAAAAAATATGTATGTATGTTTGAATAAAATGAATAAATAACAAAAATAATAATTAAATTTGTCGAGTAAGGTTGGAGAATATAATCTAATATTTGGCCTAAAATATTAAGTCTAACCTTTTTTAAACCATTTTAACCTCATAATTCGAACAAATGCATTCGAATATAATTTAATAGGTTGAGTGAATTAAACAATATCCGATTTATAAACACTCTTACTTGTTTGGACGTATTATTTCTTTACTTATATAAATTTTATACTGTAAGGTATTTTAATGAGCTTCTTAAAAAAGTAAAAAATAAAAATAAATATAAAATATTAAAAATATTAAAAAAATAAATTTTTTATAAATATTATATAACAGTATATACAAAATATATTAAATTTTGATGGTTATACCATTTAAATTGTTGTTAAATTATCGAATAATTTTTTACAAATAAAAATTTATTAGAAAAAATATAATAAAAGTTAAAATTATAACTAAAAGATAAATTTTTTAGTAAAAGAGAAAATTCTTTAATTTTTATTAAAGAACTAGAACATGAAAAAAGCACTTAAAAAATAAAAAATTTAAATATTTTTTTATCTCTATAAATTTAATATTTTTTATTTTGTCCTTTTTTGATTTTATTTTGCTTTTTTTAATCTTTTAAAGTTATAAAAACAGTGTAATTTAAATTCCTATTAAGAATTTATCAATAAACTAAAAATTCACTGCTTTCATTAAATACGGATATAAAAAATGAAAAAAAACATAAATTTAAAATGAAAAAACAATTGTTATAATTTTAAGAACTAAAAAATATATTTACATTTAAGATTCTTATTGGGATTTTTTTTTTTAAAAAATTAAAATTAAATCCAGCTTTAATTTTTAGTTTGTAAAATGTTGTAAAAGTGAGTGAATTCTGTATCCTAGTATTATGATTTAAAATAAATACAAATAAAAAATTTAACCAAAAAATTATACTATTTCAAAATAATAATTTTAAAAATTATAAAATTATAAAATAAATTATTACTATTGTTAGAATAATAGTAATAGTGATGGTAGGTTGATAATGATAATGTTGGTAGTCGTAGTAATGATAATTATTGAGATGAATTTATAATTAAAAATAAAAGGTTTTAAATTAAAATAATAATAAAAATTTACTTTTTAAATTTTAAAGATTGAATTAAAATTATTTTAAGAATATATTACAAATCAATTTAAAACTACTTTAGTAAAATAAATTATGTTTTCAAATTTAATTTAAAAGTTAAAAATTAAAATTTGCGAGCATCCAAAGGAAATCTAAATTTTTCTAGTTGTCCCATAAAACCACTTTTAACCTTTTTTAAGAAATTTAAAAACAAAGTTTAGATGCATATCTAAACAAGCACAAAGTTATTAGTTAGATTATATTGACATGAGGATTATATACATAAAATTGCTTCCTTTGTGTCTTTGTGAGATAGCTAAGAACCTATCTAGTGCATCTGAATTGATGAACCTAACTATTCCATCAAAATGGAGGAAGTAAAGACAAATTTCTTTTAAGTTTTGTCATAATTTTAAAAAAAAACCAGTTTTAGCTTTCTGTAATAAAAAAAAATAGTGTTCCAATATATGAATTCTATTTCCATTTGTGACCATAATAGATTCCAAGTTGATGAGGATTTTATCGTATATCTGACTTTACCACATCTGTATATACGTTGCATCTCTGCAGATCTAAGATGAACCAATTGGATGTGTTATGGAGTATGGACCCCTTGGCATGCTATAGCAAGGGAGAGGGTACAAGTTTGTGACGAAAGAGAATTAGATGAATAGTATGACAATAGGGACATTGCATACATATGGTACCCCTGTTGAATGATTTCTCTGGCCCCTGAGCCCTGAACTATAACATCAACTTGAAATACTAAGCATCTTTATTTATAATCTAATATGCCAAGCAAGTTCAAACATCAAGTATCCATGCATTTTATAGTATTGCTGTAGCAATTGGGCCTCTCTAATTGTCTTCTGCTGATAACATTTACAGCAGTACCAAATATGATGAGTAGTTGAATAGACCTTACATAGCTCAAGGCTGTCTCTGCTTTATACATGTGCAAGCAACCGGACTCTTCATTTTTTCATATTATAATGACATCATCATCATTTAATAATAACAGACTTTAATTTTAATACATTGTTTAAATATATATATATATATATATATTTTTATAGTATTAAGCAAGTAAATAAAATAAACCTTAAATATGAATTTTAAGGTAGTTATATCACAAGAGATAGTATTTCAATTTATGATTGGATGAGAGTGAGTAGAATTCAATAAATTAAACAATGGCATATATAAATCCTGATGATATACCGAAAACATTATAAGATATCCATGAATATGCATTATTTCATGTGGCTTTAACATCTATGATGATGAGGGCTGTATATATTTGCCAGAAAGTTGAACTTAATTTAGAAAAAGAAGTGAATTTATGCAGAAAAGCGAATCTGAAAAGGTAGTGTCTGTTGGAGTGACTGGGAGTGGAAACAAGGTCATTCAATTCAATTCAAAATTCAACCCTAGGTAGCTTGTCCCCAGTCTTAGTCTCAGTGGCAACCCTAAAAGCCTAAGAACTCTCCCTACTTTTAGTCTGTGACAAGCCTCAAGTGCAGAATTTGGTTCCATGCAGATGAACAATAGGACAAGCTCCAGCTGACTGCTGAGTCCAACCATGTCCCCACTCATCAGTTAATTTAAACTACTTCAATTGCATATTTACTGTCCCAAAGTTTAATAATTTCTTTCCAATCCATAACTGCCCTTCTTTTTATTTTTTTATTTTTATTTTCCCTTTCTGATCTGATGTCATTGACATGCATAATTGAGGCCTTGGCAGGCCCCCACGGGGCTCAACAACCTTCTCCAAATTCATGATGAGGGCAAATGATCGAATGTGTGTTTGAGTGTTTTGCATGGATTTTCTTTCCTTTTTTCATGAAAAGATTGGGGTTAGAGAGGTTGCAATTTCCAGGTTTGGATATAAACTAAAAGTCCAAACAAAAATTTACCAGTTATAATATTCTCATGTCTCCTTCTCTTGTATCTATTTTCATTTTTCAATTTTTTTCATCATACCATTTATTATATCGTCTTTTTTTTTTTACCTTTCTTTTATTTTTTTTAATAAGACGTATATACACTTTTTTAAAACAAAATTTAGCATAATATTTATAAACTTCCTATTAACAAATGTCATTAGCCAAAATGTAGTTAACCTAATACCACTTTTTGTTGATAAACCTAGATGGGCGCACAGAATTGTGATCTTTACCTAATAGACAATAATTTAAATAAGATTAATATTATTTTTGGTTTGAAGAATATTATTCTTGTTTGGATGGTAGTCGTTACCATTAAACTTGAGTTTGAGATTTATTTGGGGTAAAAAAAAGTTGGTTATTTGAGGTACATTTGATTTTGTTGCTAAAACACATGTGGGTTAAAGTGAAAAAAAAATGGTATTGAATTAAAAATTTTACACAAGATTTTACCTTTAACTTGTTTTTTTAAGAGAAAGGTTTCTAAAGCTAAATTGTTTTACTTTAAATTTATTTTTAACCAAAATCAATTATACAATATCTAAAGAGTTCAAAGTGAAGTTTATAAATTCTCATCTAAACACACTCAATTGCTACCATAAAATTACAAGGCAGTTACAATTTATATTTAAGCTAGGGTAAGGCCGTACCTAGAAATTTTGTACCTTTCCAAAAGTAAGTACATTTTGTGAAACATGCACCTACTACAGAACCAAGCCCAAAAAATACATATAATTTGAATTTAGTTTTAATTTATTGTAAAAAATGAGTAAAGTAAATTATTTTCTCATTTTACATTTTTATTCCTATTCTACAATCTTCTTTTCCATGGGATAAATATTAATTATGTTTGGGTGTTTTTTAATATAAACAATTTTTTAACAGAGATAAATAATTATAAATATGATTTTTAATCATATTTTTCCACAACTGTCAGCATATCACCAGCTAATTTTAAATATCATATTATTAATTTTAGTATTTTAAAAATATAATAAAGTTATAAATATCTGTATCATCAACTTTAAATATTTGTCCAATTTTTTAATCTTTAAATCATAAAATTGATAGTAAATATTCAAAATTAACTATTATTCATGTTAATAATCATTGTGAAAAAAATTTTATTAAAATAATTATTTACATTAAAATAATTATAAATATAACACATATTCATTATTTTAAAGAGAAAAATATATATTAAAAAAGATAAAGGAGAGAAAGTATAACATTAACATCTTTTAAACAGAAAATTGTAATTCAGTCAAGGATGTTTGAAGCATTAAGTGGTATGGCTAATGAGTAATTAGTGATGGTTAGTTATACCTATGAGCATGATCATAATTAAAGAGGGGACGCTGGTTTTAAATGAGCAACACAAAAGGCCCAATATTCAGGTGGGTTAGCTTGACAATGATTCCCAACATATCACTGATATCAGCAATAATGGTTTTGATTTACTCACTACTACTCCAACAACATATTTTGCTTTACTTGGTTTTGATTATATATATTTTCTTATCATTTCTAATCACGCAATGATTGTCCAATGTTAAACTGGTCTTGAAACCTAAAAAGCAACAAGAAAAAATTAAATGAAGAAGTGTGGTGCGGAGTGCTATGGTGGTGTGCATGATAGAAACTCTACTGACTTCTGCAACATTCAGTGATGATGTCAAATTGTATTTTCCACCACCTGAGACATATATATTATCTTCATTATATCTACCTAAAATATTAGAATAAAAAAACATAACTATGAGAAAGGCGCTCAGTGATATATTTGTAGCAACACTTGATAAGAGATGAAGTATATGCAGTGATATATTTTATGGAGTGTAAATAATGAACACCGGGTCAAAGTTGTGGCTGTGTGGTAGGGTATTGGATTAAGAAACTGACACCTAATACGGAACTCTGGCTAATTAATAAATGCATATAACCGCGAAAAGAGAGTGGAAAACTGGAAAAATACACACTTGTGGGAATCAAGAAGTGAAAGATGTGACTTTGAAAAATTGTCAACTAGTGGCTTGGATTATTCTAGTGGACGTGTCTTGTAAATCCTTTTCTTTTACCTCTGCGAGTGTGTTCGTGTTCTTTCCTCTTCCCATTCTATTTTTGAATTTTTTGCCTGGGATGGTAAATTTTGTGATCGTCCTATAACTTTGCACCACTAAAGCCAGAACAAGAACAAATGATATATATATATATATATATAGAGAGAGAGAGAGAGACAGAGAGAGAGACAGAGAGGCTCGTGGCTCGTGACCAATATTTTCATAATTAATCCTAATGTAAAACAAGTGAAGTTTGTTTAGTATTAGTTAAAATAAGTAATATAAGGATTTTTTGATATATATCCACAACTTCAAAGGATAAATTAAATATTTTCAGCAAAAGTATATGTGGCGAACAAATTAGTGCGAGACTGTATTATATATACTCATTTACAGCTCACAATTATATATTGGGCTTATTTGTTTGAACAAGAGTTAATGGATTAAATTTCATGGTTTATGTGATTTCTTTATTTCAGATGGATTAGTTGGTTATAGGGGTTTTATAATTATTTTGTGTAAAAGAGGTTCTAGAGTCTTTTTCTTTCCAAGGAGAGGGAAAGATGAGTATAGCATCTTAGGATGATTAATTTGGACTAATTTGAAGTTAAGGGAACATTTTAATTGCAATACTTTATTGTTATGAGGTTTTTAAGGCGAGAATTTCAATCTCTATTAACTTTATAGAAAACCAATAGAAAAGTAAGATGAGAAAAAATTTGAACTAGTCAAAGTGCAAAATTTAATTTTAATTTATGGTATAAGTTTAATTGTTTTTTCTGTTGAAAAATTTATATAAACTGGCTCATTTTGAAATTTCTTACGTTTTAAGTCTTTTTTGAAGACTACAAAATAGGAACTTGAATCTCAGAAAGAAATAGATCTGGTAATATATAGAACAAAAAGTGTCTAGTTCTAGCTATTTAGTGTCATGAGCAAATCAGAGACATGTACGTGTTCTGAATTCTTTACTTGGAATGGATGAATGAGAAGTATTTGTGGATCATTAATTACATTCATCCAATATCATGATACGCCATATATACTATATAGCCACTTTTTCTTACTGCATGCACATTATTAAACCATGATCCATAGAGTTTCATAGTAGCCGTTGCCTGTTTTGATCAGGAAGGCAATTTGTGGTTGAAATTAGGATTGTAGAAATTCAGGCGATTCTGATTAGGAAATTCTTAATTCACCACTCTGGGGTTTAAATTTCCACACACCATTACCGCAAAAAATCTGTCTTTTAAAGTAAGTACAAACATAAAGAGTGTGTTTAGAAAAGTTTATAAAAGGTTTATTGAAAAAACTTGACTTTCCTAAGCTTAACTTATTTCAATAACTTATGACTTCAACAGGAAACATATTAGGAGGAAAATAAATTAACCTTTAACATGTAAGATGCAATATAGATATCAAAGCTGATTTTCAAGGATTGATTGAAGTTAAGAATTTGATTAAAATATAATCATTATAATTTTATATTATTATTTAATTATATATTTTCATACTTTTAAAATCATTAATTTTTATAGTAATTATTTTAAATGGTTATATTTTTATTAGTTTCAATTTTTTTATTTTAATTTTTATAAAATTTATTTTTTAAATAATTTCTTAAAAATGATTGTGAGTATGTATGATTAGATACATATAAATATTAATTGGAAGCATTTTTAAAAACGTTATATTTTATGAATATTAAAACTAATAAAAAATTAAATTTAAATTTAACTATATTTATTAGTACTATAAAAATTAAACTATTTTTAGAAGAAAAATAAATGTATTAAAATAAAATACAATAAATACACCAACTAAAAAAATATCTTAAGCTAAAATTCTTTACATTGAGAATATTTTAAAATTAAAGTGTAAATTAAATGTAATAATATATAATAATTGATTGGTTAAAAAGATAAACCAATTTATAATTTGTCAACTTAATCTCATCCCATTTAGAATCATATTCAATTAGAGCCGATCATCATTGAATTTATTCAAGTTTATGATTGAGTTCAAATTTTATAAATCTGATTTGATAAAGAAAATAATCGCTCATAGCAATTTGAATTTTCCTACATTTATTTTATGTCTGTTTTTCTCTTCTTCTTTTTTTATTTCTTTTTTTTCATCTTATCACCATTATATCTTTCTCTCCTTTTCTTCGTCCTTTTTATTTATTATCTTTTATTTTCTTTACTCATTTCACTCTCATATGAAAAAAAATACTTTCTGTCATTTAAAATAAGGATCATTGCATATTTTATTTAATATAAACCACTTCATTTACACTACCACTTGTTACCAATTATAAAATTATAAATATTTGAATATTATTTTTTGTTAAAATTTTATTTAGAATTTTATTCTATTCAATAATATTATAAATTTATTGTATATCCGTGTAATTTTATATAGACCCCTCGTAATATATTAATAATTAAAATTTTTACTTGTACGATGTATAAATTTTAATAACATGAATGTTTTTATCTAATATTATCTATTATTTAAAAAGTATTAATAGTAATATTATATAATTTTTTTATACTAAATAACATTAAAAATTAATTATTATAAATTACATAAAAAATAAATATTGAAATGTGCATTTACTATTTTAAAAAATTTATATTAATTGGAATATTAACAAATTATGATATTAAATAATTTTTTGAACATTAAAATTATCATTCTATTAACATTAAATATATAATATAAAAAATATTTATAAGAAAAATTAATATGTAGTATAAATATTTGATAGGTAAAAAATTTAAAAATTTAAAATCTATTTATAAAATTATTTGTGCATATAATTTTGTTTTTATTATTATGATAATCACTATATATATATAAATTAAATATTAAAATAAAATATATTATAAAATAATTGATTCATTAAATATGATGAGGGTTACTATTAATGTATAGTTTTAAAAATATCAAATATAATATATTTTAAAATTTCAAATTCATATAAAAAATAAAATAGTTTGAAGTTACATTATTTTTATTTTATTCTCTTTTACTCATAAATTTTAAAATTTTAACTAAATAAATATTTATTTAAATTTTTTTGATTTAATAATTATTATAATCAAAATAAATAAATTTTTATGTTTAAATATTTACACTTTTCAACTCATAACTATATAAATATAATATTTAAAAAATTATGTCATCTTATTAAATAAATATGAAAAATTAAATAAAATAAATTTTAGTTTAATATTATTTTTAATACTTAAATCTATATTTAACTAAAAAATTATTAATCAATTAACATATTTATGTATATTTTTATTTTATTAATATAGAGAGATACATACATACATATTTATATATAGAAATATAATAAGATTTTTAAAACTTTTTAATGAAATTTTTTTATTACAAATTATATGTTATATTTCATAAATAAAATTTAAAAGTTAATTATATATATACACATATAAAGAAATAAGTTTAAAAAACCGAAATAAAAAAAATAGATAAATAAAAATAAATGGAAAAAGTTTATTAATCAATAAATACATAAATAAAATGAGTAATAAGGTAATGAAATAATAAAATTTAAAAGATTAAATAAGAAAAAATGTCATGTATAATTTCTTTATATAGTAATTTTCATGGAAGAGCTTTAATATTATACATAAATTAAATGAGATGTAAATGTCATTGAAAGATGACTCATTATGCTAAAATTTAAAATTAATTTATACAAATACTTAATAATAAATTTTTTATTAAACTTTTTTATGATGTTATCCTATTGTATTCTACATCTGTTAGTACCATAAAATTTTCTTGGACAACAATTTTAAAATGAATTTTTATATTTTAATTATAATTTGACATATAATTTTTTATTTTTTATTTTTTATTTATGTATTTATTAAATTTAACTAATTTTTTATAATTTTATTTTAATTTAGATATACCTGTTGAATTATTTTATGTTATTTATTTTTATGTTTTTATATATTTGTTATATTTTATATATTTAAATTTTTAAATTCTATTTTTATAACTTTTACTAGAAACAACATTAAAAAACACATTAACTCTCGATAAATTAAAGTGTATACTTTATTATTACATGTATTTATTATGAAATGATAAAAGTAAGAATATATAATAATATAACACATTAAGCATGATTCTAAAGTAATTTATAAATTCCATTATTTTTAGTTTATGTTTATTCTACAAGCTGTAACAAAAAATATTTGAATAATACTTACTTTGTTTAATCTTGTATATAATTTGGATCAATTGTATATTTATTTTTATACATAAATATGCTAATAGTATAAAAAGTGTCATAGCTTTTGCAAGTATATACAAAATAATAGAAATCTTAGTGTATTACTAACTAATTTTAATGATCCAAATTTTAACAGATGTTGAATTAATAGTTTTTTTTATAGTTTAACACTAAAAAATTGTAATATTAAAATTAATTAAACTAATAGTTATAACTATTTATACACCAAAATAGTTATAGACATTTACGTTCAACTTTTAAAAGTATTCATTAGTTTGAATCTACTTTGAATATAGATAGGTCAATAGATTGTTAAACCAAACCGTATTAGCATTGTTTGAATTAAAGCCATGTGTAAGAGAAGAACTAGTTCTGATTATTTAATTTTATTTGGATAAGAAAAACTATAGTACTAAAAGAATTAGGATTGAGATGATTCTCGACAGCTAACATAAAATTAACCAATAGGATATATATATATATATATATATATATATATATATATAGATCATTCACACCTAAAATCATGATTAACTATTATTTTATGATTATATAGCTAATATTAACTTCTTTAAATCTCACACTCTCACTTACAAATATAATGTTATCTTCAATATGTTTAAAAAATTATTAAATTAATGTAAAATTTTATTGAGTCAAAGATACTTTATATGTATATAAAGTCAAAATGTGCATTTAAAATATTATTACATGTAAATTATAAAAATTAAGTTGTTTTATTATTAATTTTTAAATATGAATATATTTTATAACATTATAAACATGTTCTTATTGATTTATTTAATAAAATTTATTAAACCAAAAATTTTTACTAGAAATAATTGATGATAGTTTCTTAAGTTATTAATTGAAGTAAGTAGTGAATATTTATCAATTAGATAAAAATATTATTATAAACATTACTTTTAAAATTACTTATATGCCTAAATTTAATTATAATTTAAAATATTAAGTTTTAAAAGTATACTTTACTCCATATATAACAGAGGTTCTACCAAGAATCATATTATATGGTGAATCTTAAACTGAATCCATTTTATTTTTTAGAAAGATACGGTATACATGATACATGTTTGAATTAAATTTGGATTTGCAATAAAAATATTAATATAAAGAAAGAAAGTGGGAATAAGCAATGACACGTGAAATTTGGATTAATGTTATTGGATATCCTATCCCTATGATTGGCTTGCACAGATGAAATTACCAGCTAGCTGTTACCTGCCACCAACAAACAGTATGACATGTGGCCGGCAGTGAGTGCAGAAGGGAGCAATGGCGAGCCAGTAGAATATAAAAAAACGTACCTAAATAATATAATTACAAATATTATATGAAAAGTATTAGGTAACAAAATTAAAAAAAAAAATAATTAATTTATAGTTTTAGCATAATCATGGGTGTGAAGTGTATATACAATAGAAAATAGAAAGGTAGGAACACACGCTCAGTCGCACGTACGCACACACCCAGACGGTAAAAACTTTCACTTCCATGCGAACCGAAACAAACCAACCCACTTGCTCCGTACGCTACAAAAGAAAAACAAACTGAATATCAAACTGAAATAACTGGTGTCTGCTGCTCATGAGGTGGACCTTACAATAACACCTCTCATGTTTTCTTCTTTTTCATTTTTTTTATTGTTATTTACATTTTCCCTCTCTCTTGAAGATAGTTTGTTTAATTAAAATATAGATTTATGATATTGAAATAAACATGTGTATACGTGGAGTTGCTGAAGAAGTGAATATAGAGGACCCACTGGAACGGGGAACGTGACCCACATTGCCGCAACCCACCACATTAACATCCAAGCACGCACATGATCATGATGTGATGATAATATCTTATGTTATCCTTTTGTGATTTTTTATGTTATGATACCATAATAATACAACTAACCCAATCGCCATAAACTTTTGTGTGTGTGGCTGGATGCTGTATGAGTGTATGTTATCATGCCCTATCCCACTCATTCATCACCGTCACAAACCATTTTATGGTTTATGCATAGAGGTGTGAGAAAAACCAAGCGCTTGATAAATAAAATTAAAAGAATGTATCAGTTAGATTAATAAAACAAAAAAATATTTTGTTTGAATTGCCCAAGCCAACACAGAATCATCCATATAGAGTCCAAGTTATCCAAGTTTTAAAATATTATAATTAATTAAAATAATATTAAAAATTAAAATTTTACCTAGATATTATTTATAACAATTATTTATATATTCTAAATAAAATTATTTTACATACTTCAAATTACATTAGTTTAAATTTCAATAATTTATTTATATTAATGTTCTTAAATTTTAATTATAAATAAATAAATAATATGCATTAACATGTTAAAATTCAAGATAAAAACGTGTTGAGAATATTTTCTAATAAAAATATTTATTTTTATTATTTAATTAATATCTTCATAGCACTTGTTAATATTTCTTCATAATTTATATTTAACTTATTTTAGAAAATTTTAAATTCAACTCAACTAGGAATGAGTTAATTCAAACGCTTGGTAGGGCGGTTGTAAAGGTCTATTTGTAAGATTGAAAATAGATGGAATTATTTATTTAAAGTTTTATGATTTGTCCTACATTTGTTACAAGTTAGGTTAGATTTATCTATTAAATAGTTTAAATTATTTTTTAAAAAAAAATTTTAGTCTCAAAAGTTAGGTTTCAGTTTATTCGAAAAGAACTTTTAGTCTAATTAACAAGCTAATTATGCATAATGTTTTTAAAATTATGTTCTTTTTAAAGGTTTTAATATATTAATTTATATATTCTTCTTATCAATATTAATTTACATATAATTTTAAGTCTATTAGTCTTTTTCAAAATAAATGTTTAATATAAAATATACTTACAAAGTTAAATTAAAATTTAAAAAAGGTAAAATAAATCATTAAAAATGATTTATATGTAACAAACAAAGTAAACTTAAGTGTTAAAATTGATAGTCAAATTAAGTGTATGTTTATGAAGATTAGTCCATTCAACTTGATTATTTTATCTTTAATTATTATGTTATATTACATTTTTTTTAATATTTTAAAAAATATTAAAAAATATAAAAAAGTTTATTTATTAATTTTAATAATATTTTAAAAACTATTGTATATTTAAAAATATTATAAAAATATAAAAAAATTGTTACCTATTAATTTTAGTAATATTTTTAAAAAATATTACATTTAATATATGTCGTAAAAAATATAACATAATAATAATTATTTATATACTTATTGATAAAAAAAAGAATTGTACTGAAAATTCAATAAAATTACCAAAACTGTCACACATACGTAGGTACTTCCTTCACTTAGCAGAAATACATGTTACTAAATATACTTTCTTACAAATAATTGATTATTTAGATTATTCTATCCTATTAAGAAGATTCAATAGTGCCAAAAAATGTCACGTATGTATGTTATTTATTTTTTATAAAATTTTAAATACAAATTCTTTTGAGATAATTATATACATATTTTTTTCACATTTATAATTGCAATTTCAATATTTCTTTTATATTCTACCTTGATTAATTATGTGTACATTGTCTAAATTTTAATTTTTCTTTAAACTGTTTTTGTTTTATATAAAAATCTAACGAATATTGGTATTAATTGAGTAGGATATGTTTCAAAATTTGAAATCTTATATTTTACCATAATTATAATTTTTTATATGATTTCTACCCCCTTTTAAGGTACATGGTATCTTAAAATCTCTTTTATGTGATTATTTAATCTTAAATGTCTATGAAAATAGGTTAGATTATTCGTTAGAACTTACAATTTAGCTTCTACTAAACCTTGGTTAAGTTCAACTTATTTTTAAATAGATCAAGTCAAAAAATTAAAAAAATTATTTAGATAGAAAGATTAACTTTTCAATCCTAGAAAAGTTTTTTAAAAATATATAGTCTGTCCTATTCAAGTAAACAAATAATAGAATAATTATTATTTTTAACATCATGATTTGTATTTATCTTATTATGACATAATTGAATTTTCTGAGAGAATGTGAAATTTTTTTTCAAAGATTTAATAAGAAGAGTTGAAAAATAATCGAGATACAGGATGAATTAATAGAGAAAAATAAAATGAAAAAAAATTACTTTAACAACAAATTTATGGCTTAAAAGCAACATAAAAATTTCTATTGAATTTATTTTACACATATAATAATAAATAAATGTATAACAATCTTTGAAACAAAAGCTCATTTATTATCTTCTTAGGTGAAAGTTCTACCCTATCAGTGGTTGGAGAAATTTTCATTACATCCGAATCCTGCTTCAAGTCTTCTTCCTTTATAATTCATTCAAAACATATCAATAACATTATTCACTTTCTAACATGTGATTTTCCGTAACCATGGAAGATAAATATTACAGATAAACTATTTTTTAAAAGAAAAAACAACAATTACAATAACAATAAATAAAATGGATAAAAAATATAATTATACCTTAAAAACGAGCAAGAAATAAAATAATAAAATAAAACTTCTTAAAAATTTTAAATCTTATAAATATGTTCATGAGCATCAACTTTTTACTAATCATTTAACTTATAAAAGATAAAATTTTAAATTAATTTTCAAACTTACAATATGTTTAATAAAATAAAATATAGTTCAAATAATAAAAGTATGATAAAGTATTAACAACTATAACTATCAACATATACAAATAAAAAACAATTTAACTTATATATGTATTATATATGTACATAGAATAAGATTTACAAAAAATAACCTAATGTAAGATGTACAATTTTTATCCTAAATAATAAATAATTGTATGTATTTTGAAATCATTAACTTTAACCTTGAATAATTCGTTAATGATCCTTAAATATAAAAAAAATCACACATTTATTCATAATTGTAATCGATTTTCAACCATAAAAGCATGTTAATATAACATTCATTCTCAAGTAGATTATATTTTTTCAAGAAACTTAACTTCTAATAAACAATGAACCAATTCAAAATTCAAAATAATTTATAATATGACTTGTATCATACCATACATCATTGGCAAATTTCCACATGTCATGTACCACATTCCATAAAGTGAATGCTGGATTTGCAGCCAATTTCGTACCGAAAGGGTAGGAATCATCATCATAAATTATCACATTAATAATTTCATCTCAAAAACATAATTCAACAATACTAAATCATAACACATCATCTTATACATGTATAAGTTAAATGACAAGTATACTTTAATGGTGAATCTATAACATTATTTTGCACAATCATATAATAAATAACACATTTTTTATTTTAAAAATTTATGATAAATTAAATTTAAATCCACAAATTACTAATCCTAAAGAAGAAATTTCTAATATTTTAAGTGACACTTTGAATATTTTTACCAGCTACAAAATTTAGATAAAATAAGTGCAATAAAACAGACCACACAATTTATACAAAATTAAACAAAGCACAATATGCAAAAATCTAATTGAGATGAAATTCGAAATTAAGGTTTCCAACATATGATAGACTTACGAACTAGTTTTAATAATTTGAATTCTGTAAAATTAATATAAAACCAAAATAGAACCTACTCTTAGAATGGCTTAATCTAACATTACAACTTTCATGCCTGCATCAAATTAATTATTTAAGTATCCAAATCATAGATTTAACCAACCATACTAATTTTCAATTAAAATAGACATATTGAAGTATCAAAGATAAATGTTTTTATAATTAAAAATATGAGAAACAATACCATAAAACTTTCTCAAAATAGCATAGTCCTTAGTTCATTAAGATTTTCCTTATCTCTTTGATAATACTTAAGACTTATGACTCTTCCAAAAAGCATATCAGTAACCTCTTATCTATCTTATGTCATATGTTATCTTTATGAATTCATTAATCAAAATAGAAACCAGGAATACATGTAAAGTATCTTTCCTACTTCAACTACAAAATTACAACAAACTCATTCATAACATATTTTTACTATCAACTTCAAAGAATATAAATATATTTCCATAATTAAAAACATGAGAAACAATACTGTAAAGTTTCTCAAAGCAACATGGTCCATAACTCATTTAAGTCTTCCTCATCACTTTGATAACATTCAAAACCTTCTACTCTCCCAACAAGCATATCAATCATCTCATATCCATCTTAGATCATATGTTACCTTTATAAAACAATATTCCATGTTTCAAGCACAAAATTGCAACAAACTCATTTATAGCATATTTTTACTATTAAGTTCATATATATATATATATATCAAAATATTTAAACACTAATCAACATAGAAATCAATTACAAGGCTCTTTCACGTTTCAAGTATAAAATTTCAATCTAGTATATTTTTACTATCAACTTAAGAAAACACATATCAAATGATTTAAACAATTATGAAAAAAATAACAAGTTTTCTTCTTCTTAACTCTAATATTAGAATGAAAATAATGGTAGGATCCGTAAATTTAATAAATTTCTCTTATTTTTAATAATTGTAAGCTCTTTGAAATATAGTCAATTTTGACCTCACAAGAATTTGTATATAGCATTTAATACCAAGAAACTCTTTAACAACCATGGTAACTTGTTTTAAAGCTTCTAAAATCACCACATAAGTGTTTTTTTTTCTCTCTCTCTTTATATATATATGATAAATTTTATTAAAAAATTGAGATAAATTAAAAGTTTAAAATTAAAGGATCTAGAATGATTATTGCATATGTAATTATAGTTAAAAATAGAAGTTGAGGGTATATGTAGGAGAATCACTTTATTTTAGTACACATATATATAGTTTTTTATACAATCAAATAGACTCAACAAATTATTAAATATTTTTATTTAAACTTTAATGTATCTAAATTAAAATAAAACTGAAATGTTACATTATTATTATTATTAATATTATTAATGTTATTGAAATACTTAAGTCCATTTATGTATATATAAAATTAAACTCACTAACATATTTAAAGATAAATATTAAAATAAAATAAATTTTTAAATAACCTCACAAATAAAATTAATCTTTTAACAAAATCAGATCATGCCATGAAAATTAGTTCATAAATAAATTTTAAAAAACAGAATAAATTCAAATTTTACAAAACCTATCTTCGCACTTCTTATTTCCTACCCCAATGTAAAAGAAGTTGGTAGACACAACAGTTATTAGATAGAGTCCGAAAAACTAAGCGTAGTGCTGAACAAATAGGAGATGAAGAATTGTTTTCTGATGAGCCAAACTTCTATGCTTAATCGCTGGGGCATTAATAATTAGGTGAAAGGTGGATAATAGGCCAGGTTTTTGAAGAAAAGAATTATATTGGTTAAAAAAATAATAGATCAGTGATATTTTTTTAAGTTAATTTAAAACTTTTTCAAAAATTAAAAGAGTGATTTCAAAAAGTGACTCCAAATAACATTATAATAAATCAGTGTTTTCAGAAATTATTGAAACTCACCCCATTGACTTCTTCCACCCATTGGCCATTGCTGTTTACATGCCATTAAGATTTTTCTTGTTTTCACTTCATGTATAATTTTTATAAAGTTAATTACTTACTAAGTAAATTAAATGTGTGCATAAGCTTTTAGTTCTTATAATTTTCACTCATTTAAATTTTGTTCCTTGTAATTTTTATTTTTAAGTATCAGTCCTTATATTAGATTTTTATCCTTACTATTGAAGCGCTCGGATTTTTATTTTTACCCAATTAGCTTTTAATCCTTAAATGTTTTATTTATAAGGGTATTTGATTTTTTTGAATAGTTGAGATATTGGTTCTTAGGATGAAAGTAATTTATATTAGAAGCTGCATCCATATCTGAAAAAAGTATAGGACTAAAACCTAAATGAATATGGAAATTATAAAAACCAAAATCATATTTCAAACCTATCCTAATTGAAGTAAGCTAGGGGAAACTTTGATATTACAAGAGAAATGTAAAAATATGATAGTATTTTTTTATGTCTTTTATTGAAGAAAACTAGAGCAAAGAGTTTTAACATAAAAAAAAATGCGGAAAATATGAACGTTATTAAATAGCTGAATTAATGGTGGACACACTTTAGACATATTAATTTTTTGATACATCTCAAGTAGCAAAAGTGCAGATAAAAGTGGGCGCATTTTTAATTTTGAGCCAACATTTGGCATTAAAAACACAACCACTTTGTAGTGTAGTACATCTTGATTTGTGTAAGAAGCTAGTTGTAGATGTGTAGCGCATAGCTGGAATAGCTCCAGGATATATACTCATAGAAGTGGAAAAATAGAAAGGCACTCTATATGGAAACAATCTTTAGCTCTACTTCTTTTTATCCTTTTTGTGTAGTTAAGAGTTAAAAAATTGATGCACAATAATAGTGGCTTCATTGGGCAGCCTCATATGGCTCCATATTGTGCATTGTCATAACAGCTCTACAAAAATTATTCTCTCTATTATAAAACATCTGCATTACAGCAAAATGATTGATTATGAGCTAGAAATGCAAATGTGTGGTCTTTATAATTTATTTATAAATGAAAGAAAAACAAAATTAATACGTATACAAAGGGTTGGGGACCATAAACAACCCATACTTTAAATCTACACAAAATGAAAAAGAGATCCTGCTCACATGGTGGCATGTGAGGGGAATGGGAAGGTTTTTCAATTTACAACCTCTCTTCTCTTATTTTAAATTTATTTTGTTTCTCAAAATCTCATTTGGCTGTCAATTACATTTCTTTTCTTGATTTGTCTTTTTTGGGAAGATTATTGTTCTTTACCAATCTGACGTGTTTGTATGTGACCCACTGCGCACTCACCGGGAAAGTAAGCCATTTTGTGGGTAAATTGCACCTTTGTAAGTGAAGTGAACCCTACTCTCTCACCCCCCCAACACCCCTTCACACCCCTCCTCTCTATAAAGCTGGTAGATTGATATTATAAATGGTAGAGTGGTCCACGAGAACTTTGTATGGGCATGGTTATTTCTCACTTCTCACTTCTCACTTCTCACTTCTCACTTCTCACTACTCACTACTCACTTCTCACTTCTCACTTCTCACCCTCCCCTTCCCTTTACTCTCTTATAGCTAAATCCCCCCCTTTTTTTCTCATTATAATTTCATTTCCTTCAACTCAACAACTACTTCCTTATCTTAGATGTGAGATCTGACCTCAATTTTCCTCCCAAGTCCTGGTCATGCTTTTCCACAGCTTTCTTGAACTTCTTATGCATCTTAAAGCTCTCCACTTCCAGGATTTAAAGCCCTAGAAGCTCAAGAAAGCTGTGGGAGAATATGGCAATTCAGGCTTTTGCCTTTGCTTTTCCTACCTACCTCTTCTCTTGCAAGATTCAGAGTACAAGGTGAACCCAACTTCCTCTTCTCTCATCCTTATCTTTTCATTTCAATATCTTCTCATGGTAACTCTCACAACCTTACATTATATATATTATCTATATTACCAGCTGTGTGATCTATATAAATTCAATATCTTCTCTTTAATTTCTCTGAACAATATTCTGTATTATATATATAATAATCTCTTAATCTCCACAATTTATAGCCTTATTATGTATCAGATTCACCAGCTTTACCCGAATTTATAGCCCTGCTACGTAATTCTGTAATTCGATTCGCTCAAATTGTTTTCTCTCTGTTTTCTTTGAGGAAAGAAATTGGAAAATTGTCACTTTACCGAATTTACCAGTCCTGTTTTCTGTGACAAAATTATGGGTAGGTTTCTTTTTCTCTTGGGTCTAGGATGAACAATCACAATGTGGGTTTATTTTATTCCCCCTCCGTTGATAGGGTTGAAAGTTAAAAAAAAACACAGAAAATTATATATTAAATCGGATGGTACACGTTTGAGCCATGCAAGGTGAAGAGCAGTAGAAATTAAAATTGATTTTTTTTAGATAAAAGGAACAAAAATTTAATGTTTCCTAGTTGTCTGTAGAATTAGGTGAACTTTCCCATTAACTAATTTACTCCTAAAAATCTGATTCATTCAATCAAATGGTGAAAAAAAAAGTAATGCTCGCAGAGAAGATTCCCCACCTTTCCTTTTTATCATTAATGATGATAGTTCTTCCTGTTGCCCTTTTAGTTTAGTGAATCCACATCTTCTCCTACATTTCTGTGAAAAAGGTTAACCTTTGTCACTACGTGACATCATTTTTTTAACCACTCCTCTCTCCTGACATCATTTGGCGTATTGATTTTCACCCCTTACCCTCTCTCTCTCTCTCTCTCTCTCTCTCTCTCTCTCTCTCTCTCTCTTTCTCTTTCCCCCTCCTCTGGCTGCCTGTCTCTTTCTCTCTACAAACCCAACTTGGTGCTGAAATCTTGGGTAATTTAATTTATCACACTTGCAGCTGTCACTAGGTTTTCAACCGTATTACAGTTTTACACATTCACATACTCACAAACTTGTCTCGGTCACTCTCTGAATCTAAATAGACCCAATTTAGCATAATCAATTGAATTTTCAAGTTTCTGGGTATAGCAGAATTGGAGCTATGCATGCAATTGTTAGCATAGAGAAAGTTGGAGAGAGGGAATGAGAGGATTAATTATAGTAATTCTATTGTATAAGGGAAGCAAGATAACACCAAAAAGATAGAACCTTTACCAAATATAAGGCTTTGTTTGCATACACTAGGAACGTTTAGCCTAAGGAAATCCAACAAGTTGTGTAAAGAAGTAGGACCACCAAAAATCAGATTAAATCGAGCAGACACAGAGGCATGGCACTTCTGTGCATCTTCGTATAAAAAGGATATTGTTGTTGATAATGAAGAGCTAGTGTTTGGTGTATGGTACTAATTACATACATACGGTAATTATGGTGCCACCATTTATATATATGTATGCTATATATTGCCCCAATTTGATTTATTTTACAGTTTTCAGGGAAATAGTGAAAATTTTGAACACGGCCACACGAAACCCATTGAGTATCCCATGAAACAGCTTTGTGAATTGTGACACGACATCGTGTGAGTTACCAGAGAGACAGAGCTGTAACTGATCATGGATGCAAGCCTTCAATGACATGAACTGAATCCTGAGCCAATTTTCCTAGTACGGAATTATTCCTGCTTTTCACACCACTGTTGAATCCACGCCCTTCTTCTTTTTTTTTTGAAAAAAAAATTATATTTCTTTTAGAATGATGAAAAAGAAATTGTGGCAGTTTATTCTTCTGTCTGAGGCTAAACAGGAACGTGTCAGTTGCCATGCAGTGTAACTTGTTGCTCGTTGTTTCTGTCCAGTGTGAGTGTCCACTCTTAATATGTTTAATGTTAACCTAAATTCTACTTAAGAAAATTTAATTGCACTATCGTGAATGGGCCTCTAGCTTTGATGGCAAGGCTTCCCCACCACCCCCCACCTCAACAAAGGTATATATATGGGAATGTTTGGATTCATGCACCTAAAGGTTTTTATTTTAATCAAAAGCCCCAAATTTTGGTTTTGCTTTATTTATTTATTTAAATTATCCTGTTTATCCAGTGATTTGTCGTTTATGAGAAATTAGAAAGATATTGTGCAAGGCGCAAATAATTAAAAAAGAGTGGAGACTCTCTTTTTTTTTTCTCGAGAAAAAAGAGAGTATACATTCTTATTGATGGTGGTGAGTCACTACAAGTTTACATATATAGGCTATTTCCACAAAAAAGAAAAACAAAGAGAAAAAAAAAAACAGCAATATCATAGTGCAAGATTTCGGGTTGTGGATCCTATCCTTGTCACATGACCAAAATGTTGCAAAGAGATAAAAACAAATTATTTGTATCTTTATTGTTTTAGCCTGAACCTTTTAAAATACAAGGCAATGCAGGTTCACAACTTCTTTTATAATTTAATAATGTGGTAAATCAAATTTGGAAGAATAAAAGCCCTTTTTTCAAAAAAAAAAAATCTCATTACATTTTGTACAAAAGTCTATCCCCACAACCTAATCGCTATTGATTATATTAGAAGCTAAATTGTGGCTTGGACAATTTTTACCAGTAAGATAAATAGCTTTAGCAAAACATTATCTAACTGTCGCCCTCAATTTGAAAGTTAATCTCATTATTATGTTTGTGGAATATTAGTTAATTAAAAATAAAAATTTGAAAAAAAAATCCATCTTACCAAACTTATGAAGAAGTCAACTTTGAAAGGTAAGAATGAGGACACAAATATATTCATTTTTAAGTAGTGAGAATTATTTATTATAAATGACTGATCGATCTAAACAATCTCGTCATTTTATTTTCTCTTCAAAGATGCTTTCGTCTTACCTAGTGAGTAACGTAGAGAATCTAAAGAAAAACTAGAGTACAATGCATATGCTTTTGAAACGGCCGGTTCCATCATAATTCCGAATAAACAAAATAAATTTAAATTAGAAGATTCTTCAGGACATGGATCGAACATATAGAAAGGATTATATATCATTCATACATTTTACAACACTTTTTAAAACATTTCTCTACTTTTCCATCTTTTTATTTCTCTTGTAGTTGTATAAATTTTTGTACAATTTTATAATAAAACAAATAATTTCACATTCATAAAGGCATGGCATCCCTTGAGGATTTGCACTTCAATTTTAAAATGTGCCTAATACTATTTTTCAATTTTAAAATGTGCCTAATACTATTTTTAAAATATTTTTTTACAATAAAAAAAGAGATAAGAAAAAATATGTGAAATGAGAAAACGATGTAATTAATAAAATTATAAAAAATATTTTAAAAAATGCGTTGTGCGAATAACATTACCATGAACCTTAAGAAGAATGGTACTTTAGATATAAAAAATACATTTTGGTGTGTATTTGTACTCCTATCAACATCAAGGTGCTTATATAGGGAGGGGGCGGGGGAGGTAAGACATTTACATAGTTGAACTTGAAATGCAAAAGTAGGAAGCACCAACAAAGGTTAAACTGTGATCTTAAACATTGTCCGTTTCTACTATTTGGAGCAAGAGCACATGAGGGAATTGAGATCCATTTCTCAAGCCATCATCCACTGATAATTAGCACTATGGAACCAAAAAAGGGTAATGTGTGGTTGTGATCAATTGTGAGGGTCATATTGAGTAAAAGGGCATAAAACCGATTCCAATCAAGTATGTATGATAGTCATATTAAGTATAATGTCGGCAGGATCCGTTAGAATTGGCACTGTTTTCATATTACACGCCCCGTGAAAGATGATTGAAGAAAAATGAATAATCTTATTTACAGTGAGTGATCTGAATGAATGAATAATGAATAATGAATAATGAAATGACAACAATAACAATACATATGCCCACCATTCAATGGTAGGGTATGCTATTGACGTAAGTAACTCGGTGATGAACCACCCATACAAATAGAGGACGCCCAATGAAAATAATAACACTTTTCCCCTTTCCAATTTGAAAGTGCCAAAATAACAATAAAAGGAAACTATGTTGACCCATGATGGGAAATTAGAAATCGTACTAATGGACACAACAATCATCATGATTATATTCAAGTATAAGTTTCAACTTGTGTATTATGCTTCAGGCTGTATGTGCATTTAACCTCACATACCAAGAAACTACGCAATTAATTTCTTATATTTTTTTTTCTTTTCGCTAATTTGCTAAGGGACAAAAAGGACTGAAAATATTACCAAAAAAAAAAAGAACTAAAAATTTAATGTGTGAAAGGTGGGTTGAGTGTGAGTGCATACAAGAGAAGAAAAGTATATATACAGTTGGTAAATGGTGGAAACATATAGACATATTTGCACCTTGTATTCATATCACTGAAAAAGAAATATTGGTGAGAAGAATGGATTGATCATAGCATTATTTAGGGGAGGTAGCTCAGAGTGTTATGATTCAATTAATATTGGACGCTTATTATAGATGGCTAGATCGATCAAAGCAATGTGATAAGCTAAAAGCTGATCAAGGGGCTACAATTTTTTTAATAATTTTAAAATGTGATAGTTGGTAACCACAAGACAAAAGTGGCACTGGTAAGACAGCAAGATCAAGAGGATTGTCTACTAATTTATTCCCTCTCTGTCGTTTAACTCTTTTCACCGATCTTCCACTCTTGCACATCACGGAGCACAAGGAAATCCAACTTTTTCAGTTTAATCTTTCTCCAAAGTAAAAACTAGCGAAGTATAATTAAAACAGACAAACAAAACCCACAATCCACATCATTTGACTACAACGCATCAGGTCCATCACAATTGATTAAATTAAAGGAAAGATAAACATGAGGAGCAATGAAAGGCATTTTTTAAGAACACTAGTAGTGGATATAAACAAGTAGTATTATACAGATCCAAACAATCAAAAGCAGGACAACATGTTCAATCAGGTTAAAGGTATTAAACTATCATCCTGATAAAAGAGAAAACAAACAAACAAACAAACAAAGCCATAGAATGAGGAACAAGTAAGAAAATGCATGTTAGATTAGTGGGTTACAGTAGGATTAGGATATTGATCTTGCAAATAAAGTGGCATGCTCATATGACTTTTACATTTAACTTTTAAAAAAGAAAAATAAAGATATGGATGAACTTATAGTGCTCGTGAATGCACCAACTAAAAGTCCTTGTAAAGTTGATGGCGCTGAAGCTCACCATTTTGTCGCCAGACACAAAATGAATGAAAAACAATTCACCTTATGAGATATTGACATTAATATCGGGATCGACCACTTCTTTTTCAAGGCCATGCAAAATCGATTCTTTTCTCTACAAGTTGAAAATGCTTTTACCATTTCTAATTTCAAAATCTTTCTAGAGTAATATAAAGGGACTCTTATTCAAACATATTCTCAGCACTAGGAAACGAGATAAAGAAAGAAAGAGTACTTGCAGGTGGTCTAAAACTCCCATTTCTTGCAGCATGGTTGTCCCTAAATTGGGAAAAAGAAAACCCTAGTTTCCTTCACAAGCTGCTTCTGCATTGCTTTTATGTAACTTTCTTTGTTGTATAGAAAAAATCACCATAATACAATGCTTGAGGGTTATTTTTTGTTAGGATCCTTATGGTTAATATTTTCCATAAAAGCTTCACCTAACCTCTTCCTATGGTCACCAACCAATGGCTTTAAAGCATTCATAAGTTGTTGGAAGTTCCACACGAGAGATAAAGGCATACAGTATGGTCACCTCTCTGTGGTCCATTGTCTAACAATCTGTAACTGAAAATGTTCCTTCTAGTTAGTCCCGTGCACCCAAAACAAAAATTGTTTGTTGTGACTTGCAGATATTTTTTAAAAAAAGAATATCATATCTTGATCTAGCTAGCTAGGATGAATCTAGATATATATATATATATATATATATATATATATATATATATATATATATATATATATATATATATATATATATATATATATATATATACTCTTATTTTTTTTGCAAGTCAAGATAAGAACAGCATAATTGTTCCTAGCTTTCTAATAAAATACAACAATACACAAATTAATTGTGATTAATTAATAGATACAAACTAATGGTTATGCTGAATCTGCAGGCTGGAATATATATATTAAATTAATGAACTATCTGTAACTTTGCCGACTAAAACAGTACAAGTACAAATCAAAGGTTTAATGAATTGAGTGAGACAGGTTCTATATGGAAATCTCAATGATGACCATTGATCCACCGTAAGTTGTAACTTTTGCCTGCATTGGAGGCTACACAAGACACATTTCGAAACAAAGGAAAAAGGCTAATAAGGAGAGCAGAGAGACGAAAACAGCAGAAGAAGCTAACGCTGAAATTATTTCAAATTATTATATTCAGCACAAACAGGACTAGCTAGATAGAGCACAACTAATATTCTCAAATCAAACGGCTACGTTTTGCGATATGAATTATTGTAGATTAATAATGTTCAAGTTTCGAATTTCTGGATAAAATTAAATTAAGAACAAAGTCGCGAATTTAAAGGCAAAAAAATATAACGGACTTCAGACATATTAATTATGAGAGAAGATCTGAAAATTATTAAATTTTGCATCTCTCAAAATCGTGAGCTGAAATTCCCTTGATTTTGGATCGATCGAATCAATACCTGATCGGTTTAGTCCCAGAAGAAGAAGCCAATTGCTTGGGGAATCTTCATCGTCATCATCATAAATCTACCCAATTTGGTTCCAGTTTATTCGCTCATATGACTGCATCTGAAAATTCTGATCAGATATATCTCAAAAGTCAATCCTTAAAATCTGAAAATGATTTAATTTAAGTCAAATAAAAAAAATATCAAAAAAATAGAAAAAAGAAAAAGAAAGAATACATTCCAATAATGTTATCTCTATATAAAATATATACAATTGGATTGTAAGATTTAAAGCAGAATCTGGTGTTTGAGATAAGCTAGTTGGTTGTTGACCCTATCTGTATCTTCCCACAGCTTTATTGAACCGCAAAACAAGGTGTGGAAGCAAGAGTGCCATGGCATGCATGCAAAGGAACTCTATGGATGCAGTTCAAGAAAGCTGTGGAAGAATACAAAGAGGGCCATGATATTGAAGACTCGAGATACCCCACAGGCCCATATATAATTTTTTTTTTTCCTTTTTGAAAAAAAATTAAAAGAGGCATGGAAGGTTCATAACGTAATGAGAACCCTAATGAAGAGAAGAGAAAAGGGGTACAGAATAGGAGAGGCTAAGCTAAGAGAGAGAAAAGCTGTAGGTATAGGGGAGGAGATGGTGTGGTATTTATAGGAGAATTTAGGGATTTTTATAAACTTTTTCATTTTAATTTAATTTTTCTTTTTCCACCAATCCCTAGAAGAATATCTGGCCTATGACTACATATTATTACTGAATCCCCCCTTTCTCGAACCCTAATTAAAAAGCTGACTCGTTTGATCCCATTAGCCATTAGACCCCTAAAATATAATTATAATCAACAAACTTATGAAATCTTTTCCTTTTATTGTCGTAAAATCTCATTTAATTTTTGTGCGGCTATGATGCACCTTTCCGGATCTAACGGTCCCTGTTACATTTGTGGGGGGCACACCGTGGGGCCCACCTTCAGATCTGTCCAGTTGTTCCAAACTCCACGCGCTCCTCGCGCAAGTTCACTTCACTGCTCACCTTCATCAGCCGGCTAAACAAATAATTAAAGCAAATCAATTCTGATTTCATTTTGATCCGTTACACCCTTTATCTCATTTACCAAAAAATTAAATTAAATTAAATGGACAAATGAACATATAAAATCAGAAAAGTGTTTCGGAAAATTTTGTCATCTTAAAAGAGATAGTCAAAACTTAACGATTTTGAAACCAAATTTCGATCTAAAACGTGTTAACAAGAGATTCCACCGGTCTAAATTATCTACTGTTCATTGAAAAAACATAAGCTCAATTTAAAATATTTAATTACATTTTTATCATTTCATTTTAAACTATGTACGATTGTAACTTTTAAAAATATTTAATAATTTTAATTTTTAATTTTAAAATTTAACTAATTTATCATTATAATAATATATTTATTTTGAATACAAACTAATTTTTATTTGATATTTCTTTTAATTTAATAATTTGATTTAAAAATAATACCTTAAATTTTAAGATTAAGAATTCCATTTCAAGATATATATATATATATAATATCGTGAGAAAAGTGTTATATTTCTTATATAATAGTATCATATTTAGCGATAATTATGAATATATTTGAAAGCGGTTAAACGTGTCATAAAAATCTGTTAAAGACAGTTTTAAAAGACAGTTGTGAAGTATTTTTCCGGGTTACTAAAGTTGCCACTGTATTAGAATCTACAATAAAACTATTACAAAAGGTTTGTGAAGTTTAAATTATAACTATTAAATCATATTATATGCTTATGTACAATAAATAAAGAGTTTTGAGATAGTAAATTACTATTAAATTATGTTATATGTTTATGTATAATAAGTAAAGGGTCTAAAGATAGTTGATTATAAAAATGTTGACTTTAGTTATTATTTAGATGATATAAAATTCACATTAAATTATATTTTTTTGTTAGTTTGAGATGCTATCCCATGAAGTTATAATACAAACTCTTGTTGCTTCATTAGCGATGCATAGTAGGATTGATGCGAAATTTTAATATAAGAAATTTCATTTTAAAATAGCATATCAAAGCTTAAAGTTATCGATCTCATTCTAACGTTCATGTGATATATTACGATAAGATTGTTGTAGTCATTATATAATAGTACAACATTTAACGAGAGTTTCGAAACAATTGTAATTTTTTTTTGAAAGATATTTTGCAGCAGTTACTAAAATAATATATATATATATATATATAATTTAAATTTTTTATCACAAAATAATGACCTTTTAATTTTATTTACGAAAATTTTGTTTCCTATAAATTCAAATCAAAGGATAAATTTATTTATAAACTAATTCTAGTTGAAATCTACCTTTATATAGTAAATTAGTATCCTTATTTTTGAATAAGAGTGTTTTAAAAATTGAATTTAATTGAATGCACTAATAATCTAAAAAATTTAAACCTTTATTTAATTATAAATTATCATATCATAAAAAATTATTAATTTTTTAATAATTATTTTAAATTTATATTTACAGGAATTTTTATTTGCTTAATAATGTCCAAATTTTTACGCTCATAATGTATCAAAAATAAACTATTTAAAAATTATTTTCATTCTTCCAAGCTCATTTGTTTTTTTTTCATTTAATTTTTTTATTTACATTTTAATTCCTTTCAAATTTTGCTTTAATTTAAATTTTATTTATTTATATACTAAGAAATATTAAAAGATATCTTTTATTTTTAAATAAACTAAGTCTTGATATTATTTTAAATTATTAAATATTAGTTTAAATTTGATATTAAAATTTTGAATTCAAATCAATGATAATTATGTATTATAATTTTAATAATTTATTTTCTTAGTTTTATCTCTAATTTTAAAAATATTATTCCTTTCATATATTATTAATATAATATTTATTATTAATAAAAGTATTTATAATTTTTTTATTTATATTTTTTTATAAATTTTATATAATTTTAAACTTATTCATATAATATACGGATAATATGTCAGTTAAATAAGATTACAAAAATCCTAAAATCTAATATATCTAAAAAAATATTCTTAACTTAATATAATGGAAAAAATTCAAAAAATTTAATTTATGTATTTTTAACAGTTAAATCAAATTTTTTTGTTTAATAGATCATTTAATTAAGTTTTTTTACTTTTAAAATTTTTAATTTATTTTTGAATTTACTTTTTAGTAATAAATATAATCATGTGTTTAAGTTTCTTAAACAAAATAAATTTTTATAAACCATACTATTTTTAGTTTTTTTTTTCAAAATTTGAATTCTAAATTACTATATTATAAAAAGTATTATTTACTAATACTTCATTTTTTGTAGATTATATTTTTTTAAAACAACAAAATTATTTTTTAATAAAAATTATTATATAAACAAATTTAAAAAATATTAAAACTATTGACATCAATAAAAACATCTTTATTACTATTTTATATCTATTTACATCTTATGACACTCTTTCAACACTTATTACTTATTAATGGTTTAAACAAACACATGATTTGTATATTCAGTTTACCATACTTGTATGTGTTATGATAATTGAATCTGTACTAATTTTTTTATGTTAAAATAATTTCTTATTTTTTTTCCATCATATGTTTTATAATGTCATAAACTAAATCATCACCTATAATTATCTTTTTTTATGTAAAAATATATCATTGATAAACTTGTTATTATCCTCATTATTTTTTAATTTTTATTATAATCAAACATTCTTAGATTACATATTTTAACTTTAATGAAACTCCTACTATTGATTTCATAAATTTATAATACAGGTATAGTAATTTAAAATATTAAAATATTATCTTTTACTATCAATTAATATATTACGCTAATATAATATATTTATGTTAATATAGACCTTTAAAGACTATGTTAACAACTTAACTTTTATTATACAATACTTAAAAGTTTAATATGTTAGCAAATGGTCAATTGTATGCATTGATGCCCTTTTATATTTTAATTTATATTTTGATAGTAATAAGTAAAATCTATCAATTAAATCAACATCTTTTTCGATATTTTTTATTTACATATTTCAAATATTTTCACGCTATTTTACAAGTACATATATAGATATTTGTTAATTAAAAAAATTAGTGATGCAATATGGCTCTTTAAAAACGGTATGATCCATTTTTATTTTAAAATCAATTATATTGATATTTTTACATTTTTTTTACATGTGTCATTTATTGTTTGGAGAAATATAGGTCTACCAAAATGAAGAATGGTGACAATTTTTTTCTTAAAAATAAAATATTTATGCTACACAATTGATTTTCTTAAACAAAAGTAAGAAAAATAAAATATATGTGTGTGCATGTATTAAACCAAACTAAGATATTGGTATCAATAAACAAGGTAACATATTTTTTATATGTCAAATTTAAATTCACGCTTCAACGGTTTGATAAGATATGGACAAATGAGTGAAAGTGATATACAGTTACATATTTGACAATATTTATATAATATTGAAAGGATCAACAGTATAGAAACAATTTAATTGATTGATATTTTATTTCTTATTCTACCAAATTCTAAAACCACTGGTCATATTTAAAAAAATTGATTGTTTATATACAACTCTTTACTTTTGATTTGATCACTTAAAGGAATAACAATGATAAAATAACGTATGAAATAAACATTTATTAAAAGCATTATAAACCTTCATGCATACATTTAGCCAACTTAAAGAAATTCATCCAATATCTTAAAATGTCAAAAGGCCATCGAGAGAGTCGATTTTTAATATTTTTCATAACGCATTAGTCAATTATTAAAAGGCAATCATATATTAGTGTGTTTATTTATGGTTTTAATGGTCATGGCACACACGACCGAGATAGAAAAGAAATTGCTGACTCTGAGATATGAGATATGCTGTAGCATGAATATGGAAGGAATTTTTTATCGTTTTCTTTAACGTATTTTTTGGTTTAAAAATAAGGAAGGGAAGAAAATGAAAGGGATTTTCATGGAAGTAATGGATCCCTCATTGTTATAAATAACGGAATGATAAGAGAAAGGAAAATAATAAACAAAATTACTGTGATGTATTCAAAATGATTAAAGTTATTAAATTAAAGATAATTTTTTAACTAAGGAAAATTTTTCAATTTAAAGGAACATGAAAATTAAAAAAAAAAAAATTATCCTTTCAATTTTATTTTCAGAACTTTTAATTAAATATAAAAATTTATATGATTTTTTCTCTCATTCCTTTCAATCAAACATTACATAAATATTTATTGATGTATGTGAAAAGAGAATAAAATTGATAATTGATTTTAACAATAATTTTTACTTTTTTACATAAATTCACACAAAATATCCCTCAGCATGAGAAATTGAGGGGAAAATGCTTCACCATGTTCCATACACTAAAAAACAGAAATATATATATATATATATATATATATATATAATTATGTTATTTAAAATTTTAAAATTTATTTAATATTATATTAATAATATTTAAAAATTTAAACTAAATTTAGCTATATTTATAAAATAAAATAAAAATTTATATTGACTGAATATTGAATATCAAAAGTTTATAAAAAATATTTTAATTATATTTTTAATTAATGATAAATATTTTAATACACTTTTCCATGTTTAACATTAAAATAGAATCATATTTTTTATTGAATTAAAAAATTAGATCTTATTCATTTGTAAAAATTAATAAAAATAATTAAACCTTATCAAAAATATTTTAATCATATTTTGATTTACTATGATATATCTTAATATTTTGTATTGCCATAAGATGATATTCAGTGACTATAGGATTACAAAGTTTTAAAAATCGTAATAATCATTAAATCGAGTATGATACTAGCTCATGATATAACGATTTAATCATAATTAAATATATTTTTAAAAATATTTATAATATATAATATATTAAAAATATAAAACTATATATAAAAATATAATATATAAATACCATAAATTTATATTTTTAAAAATTAAAATGTATACATTACTTTATATTTTAAATTTTAATTAATATATATAAAAGTAAATAAAACATATTATATTTTTAATTTTTATATTTTAAAAAATATTATTATTATATATAAATTTTTTACCAGATTTTATGAATTTATTATTTTTTATCAATTTTATTAATTTACTATTAATTTTTTACCAAAATAATTTTATAATTAAATAATTTAAAATATTAAATTTCTGATTCATTCGAGCAATTCAATCTATTTTTTATAAGTACGATAAAATGTAGCAAATAACAGTATTTCTTACAGTACACCGTAGTATTGATATTGTTGGAGCTTGAACTTATGACGATAAACCTAAACGAACTTACCCACCCATAAATGAACTGCTTCGGCTTTTACTAGATGCTAAAATAATTAGAGAATTGGTACTCTATTTTAATATATATTTTTTTTCAAAAGCACCACACAAAATGTGTTATTTTGTTGGCTTACTTTTAGTATCAATTGACGAACTTATCCACCAATAAATGAACTGCTTAGGGTTTACTAGATGCTAAAATGATGAGAATTGGTATTATTTTGTTAAAAAATTAACTTATATGCAATTTTTGTCTCTGACTTTTTAAAATAATTTTAATCTTGTTTTAAAAATTTTATCCTTGATTAATTTGTATAAAATTGAATTTTTTAATTTATTATTTTTTATCAACATTTTTTTTGAAGAATTTATAATAGCATTGACAAATGAAATTATTTTAAATATATAGATATAAAATAGTTTGTTGAAGTTAAATAAAATTCAAAAAAAATTATAAAATTAAAAATTACATTTTTAAAATAAAAAATTAATATTTATTATTAGTAGTAAAATTTAATATTTTGGTAAATAAATTTTAATTATAAAATAATTTTATTTTAACTTTATAAAAAATGAGATTATAAAATTTTTAAATAAAAAATTAACAATAGATCAAATTTGATAAATTTTAAAAGTAGAACGATTAAAATTCCTAAAAGCATTGGAAGGTTAAAATTATCTGTTAATTAAATTAAAGAAATTAAAAATGTGATTCACTCTATTTTGTTTTATGATTGTCCTTTTTTTTTGGTAAATCGAAGGGGCGAGGCCCATGTTCTTAATTTTTTTAGCGATCACTTCTTACATAAGAAGTCCACAAGATTTAAAATTTTAAATTCTATGGTTGTTATCCTGCTCTTTTTCTTTTCTAATTTTTTAATATTTTTATTTTAAAAAAGTCCACTCATTTATTTAACGAAAAAGTTTTATTATACTACGATACATAGAGGAGGATACAAAAATTTGGAAATGGGTAGAAGGAAAGTGGAATAAGTATGTATTTGGGGAATTTTCTAACTTAATAGAAAATTTTTTATGTGAAGAATCAAGACGAAAAAAAAATAAAAATCACTTCCTCTGGTTCCAAGGCCAATAAAATTGTAGTGATATATATATATATATATATATATATATATATATATATATATATATATATTATAAGTTTATTTTGTTCAGTTGCAATCGACTATATAATAAGTAAAGAATATTGAGAAACAATGGAAATGGTTGAGTGATTAAATTTATAGAAAATTCATGTAATTGTTAATCTCATAAAACTTTTACACGTGTTCACTTAGCAAACGACGTCACACCAGTTATCAGATTTATTAAAATGACAAATTTCTCATATCTAACAATCATTTCCAAAAAGTTACTTTATGTAATTTTTATTTTTCATCCCTTAATTAAAAAATATTTATATTTATAATATATTTTTATAATTTTATTTTATTTATTTTTATAAATTTAATATTATTTAATTTTTACAATAATATTATTTTTAAATAAATTTATTATTATATTATTTATTTTATTTAATGAAAATCCAATTATTTAATAAAGATTAAAATTTTAAAATTAATTATTTTTAAATAAAATTAGGAATTTATTTATATACAAAATTTAAGAATATATTTTTATTTAAAAAATAAAATTTCAATTAATTAATTTTCAATATATTTTTTATTAGTAAAAAATATATCATGCTTATAATTTTTAATTTATTATTTAATTACATTTTTATTTATCATTTGGTTTAAGATTTCGTTTTATCAATATTATTTTTAATTTAATTGATAATTTATTAATTTTTCTTAATTACCATAATCATTCTGATATTTATTATTTTTGTCACAATCACATTTATCTATCTTAATTTCATTTTTATAATTTTTTTATGATTATTATTTTATGATTAATACTATTTTTACTATTTTTTATAACATACATTTAATTACTGATATTATCATTATTTTTTATTTAAATTATCATAATTATTATTGTTATAATTAATCATAACTGTTATTTTTATTTTTATTGTCATTATCATCAATATTATTAATTTTTATAAAAAAATATTTAATTATCTATTAATTATAATTTTGTATATCAAATATTAGATAGATAAAGGTTTATTATATTTATATTTTTTCTATATTTTATACTATAATTTTATTATTTTGTTTTATATCTTATATTGACCATCAAATAAATCTTAAAAGCAAGAGAAAAACTTCTCTAATTTTTTGTTATACATCCGAATCCAACTTAGTGCACATATTTAGGATCTTTTGCCTAGAAATTTTATTCTTATAGCACATAATGTTCGGGCCGTCAGAATGAAATCAGCTCATGAACTGGACCATTTTCGCTCTAAATAGAGTTGAATTTCTTCAGATAAATAAACTGAGTTTATTTATTTAAAATGGTTTTCTTTTTTACAACAAGAAAAGAGATTAGATTTAAATCGAAATTTTATGTAAATTAATCTAACTTTAAATCCTTTATTACTAGACTAATTTTAATGATTTTTAAAAATTGGTTGGTGAAATGATTTTAAGTTTTAAAATGTTATTGTTTAGGATATATATTTAAAATGTTGAAATTGATAAGGCGCGTGGAAAACATGTGAAGGTGGTGCGGGTGAGGGTGGGGAGAAGCAGTTATAAAGAATTGGAAAAGGGAAGGAAATAAGGCCGGAAACGAGGAACAGAAATTTCGGGATCACATGGCGGCACATGGGATATAACCCCACTGCAGTGCGCGTGTGTGTTCCCCTGCAGCTCCACGACTGAGTCTGACTCGGTCTAAACTCGAAACAACTACCAAAACAAAAGGGAGAATTAAAAGACAAGGAGTGCGTTCAGTTCAGCGTATGTTGGGACCAAAATCAACGTTCCACTTCATCCCTTTCTCATTTCGTACCACTCTCCACTTTTCCCGCCCCGGAGCTCCCTTTCTTCTTCCCCTCTCTCTCTCTCTCTCTCTATTACAATTATTCATACGTGGCAACCCAGCATGGATTTTGGGGGATAATAACTGTCTAAAGAGATCATCCAAACATGTGTAACTATTCTCTATGGGAATTATTAAGAATGCTTGTGTCAAGACAGATTCAAAACGTAATTTACTTACCACTTTAATATAATCTTAATAGTGTAATTTACTCTTCTTTTATGGAAAATAAATAAATTTGTCAATTTCAGTTTTTAAAATAAAATTTAATTTTGATATCTTATCTATATAAAAAATTTAACATGTTTAATTCATTAAAAAATTATAAAATTTAATAATTTAAATTATATAATACAAGTGGAGTCGTTTATTAAAGTTTAAACAATATTAGACATATTTTTTTACCAAAAATAAAAAAGTAATTATTTAAACTTTTATTTTGTAATAAAAAACTAAAGTTAATGTCAATAAATAAAGATTCAATTAATAAGGATTGAATACGGATTCAAATTCTATTACTAATAATGAAGATTTCAGTAATAAATGATCAATAATTATTTTTATAAATACTTTTAAATTTTTAAGACATATTCTTGTTTTTATAATTTTTGAGATCCAATGGATGGCCTAAGGCTTTAACATAAAAATAAAAAAATAAAAAATCTAGCATTGGTACTAACTTTCTTTAAATTACAAAATTTTTATCAATTTTTATATAAAAATACATTGATATTAGCTTTTATTAATTGAGTGACTATAGTAATGTCATAATTGATGTGTCTTTAAATGACCAAAATTAACATTTACTCTTCACATAATGATACATTGATGTCAAGCTTTAATTGCACAGGACAAATTAATGTTTCGGGAAATTAAAATGAATGTTTTGTGGACTAAAAAAATGAATGTTTACCTCATATCACAATAATATATAATCATGATGTCTGATTCTGTTGGAAATTTGTATAGCAGCCAATTAAGTTGACCCAAATAAAATTGCTGAAATGTACGTATGGGTTGAGATTTTTTTTAAAAAGAGAAAAAGCCATATCCGAGTTTTCTTATCTCGGCCCAGAATTTGGTGAATGCGCAAAATCTAATTTATTTTTTAGCATATAGGATATGACATAAGCATGCATTTTTTAATTTAAATAATTTGAGTGTGCCAGGAAAATGAATTAATTGGCATCCTAATTTTTGTAAATGGAGAAATAAATACTGGAATAGCTTTAATTACTTCGTTAAATTAATTAGTTCAACTAAAATTCAGTAGGGGCCCAATATAGTTTCTGGACATTAATGATTGTAGACAATTAAAAAATGAACTAACTCCATAATTCTTTTGCCATTTCCTCATGATTAAGTAGCTCCAAAATCTTATTTTTACTAATTTTTTTATATAATATTTATTACATTTAAAAAAGTCAGCAAGCATCCACACCAGGCTACAAAAAGTTGATCCAAAATATCATGCAAAACTTAGCCTGGTACGAATCGAAGCGATACAACTCCAACAAGTTGACCTAGCTTAATTTTTTAGTCTTTGATAAAGTTTTTCTACATGTAAAATAATGAGATTTTCTCGAATCTGAAATAGTATTTGGACAAAACATTTAAGATTCGAATATTTAAAATTGCAAATAAAGATCGCTTAGTCTGCCTTTTTGTTTTTCTTTTTCTTTTTTGGGTACATTTGCATACCTTGTTTTTAGTATGAAGATGCAGATAAATGGATAAGCTTTAATTGTAGTGCACCTATCAGAAACTCAACCGAACTCCTTGCGGAGACTATGTAGACGATTTACTAATTAACATTTTTACTATTGCTGTTTAGTCTTCTGTTTTGACTCAACCTTCATTGACTTATATAATTGAATAAATTTAAATTAATATAAATATAATTTTTTTTTAAAAAAATTTAAATGAGTTAGATTTCAAGAGTTTATCAAGTTAATTAAATACTTACATAGTATCCACTAACAAAATTTTTATATTGATAACGGAATTTAAATTTATGATTGAGTGAATCATAAATTAATGGAACGAGACCGATCTTTGTTAGTTATTCTTATATTGTTATATTTTATAATGCATACATGTATATATCTAGCTAGCGATTGGGAAGGTAAACTAGGAAGATATTATGGACCTACACACCAAAAAAAGGGAGAGGGGGCGGAGAGATTCAGGCCCACTTAATCCCGAAACTTTTTTCTATTATTATGATGGTAATTTGTCATGCTTAACCCACTAATGTCTGTCACACTTTGCTCTTATTACGTCCATGAATAAGTAATTTTAATCATTATTATTTTCACGTGAAGAAAAAGATATTGAACATTCGACCATGACTATAAACCTACTACTACTATTATTATTATTATTATTATTATTATTATTATTATTATTATTATTATTATTATAATAAAACACTAGCCTCTTAATAAATAACCGAACCTCTACCCTCAAAATTAACTTGGAGCTATTTTTGATAAATCTTTCAATAAACATAATAAATTAAAAATAAAATAAATCAATTTATTTATAAATTAATTGTATGCTTGGATGAAATATTTAAAGAAGGAAATTTATTTTATAAAATAATTTATATTATATATTAAAACATTTAAAATTTTAAGAATTCAAATAAAAAAAATTATAATTAATTGAAATTTAAAATTTTAAAATTTCACCTAAATAAATAAAATTGTCAAAAATCTCGAGTAAATTTTAGCAAGGTTTTTATATCTTTTCTATGTGGTAATAAATTTGAATATATATATATTTTAAAATAAATAAATTTTTAAAATTATTATAATATTAAATTTTGATGTATAATATCTATAAAAATTATATATATATATATATATATATATATATATATATATATTTCACTTTCTTTAAATCCACCATCAAGTTCAAACGTTTTATCCCTTTAATTTATACTAACATAATATAATATTTTATTACTAATAATAAAAATATTTATATAATATTTAATTTACTTTTATTTGTAAATGCTGATAAAAAATAAAAATATAAGTGCAACACATGTGTAATATATTGGTTTATTAATATACCTAAGTTTAAGTCCGTAAAAAAATTACCTTAGACATAACTATAAATTTAAAATATAAGAATTTTCAATCCAAATATATATATATATATATATATATATATATATAATATTTAAAATTTTCTGTATAAATAAAATATTTTAAAAATAAAATAAATATAATATAAATTTTATATATTCTATTTTTTGAAAATATTATAATTTTTCATCCAAACATATAATAAATATAATTTTTATATATACCTTCAAAATATCAATATATATATATATATATATATATATATATATAAATGTTACGAACAATTCTTAATTGTTAATACTTATTATAAATAAATAATATCAAGACTTAAAAGTCATGTAAAATTTTTAAATATCACCCTTTTTAATTTATCATTTAACTTGAAAAAAAAAATTAATCTTTGTCATCTATAATACAAATTTATTTTTATCATTCTCATATAAGAATGTCTTTTTCATAAGATATATGTTCCATAAGAACACATAATTACAACGAAAGATGACAACAATCAATCTAAATTATTAGATTCTTTTTAAATGGTCAAAATTTAAAATAAACTACACATAATATTTTAAAATACACATAATAATAAAATAAAATAATTATCATACAACAACCAATATAATATGCGTGTTGATCAATAAATGTAAAGTTTCTATGTTTTTAAAATTAATAACATATGTGGTTTCACTTTTCCATCACCACATGTGTGTGTATTTATATTATTAGTGTGCACAGTACTAAACTACAGAGAACACAGTAGCAAAGTATACCAAAACGGACACTATGTATAAAGAGAACAAATGCATGTTAGTGGTGTCCTATCTCTCAGTTCCACGTTGCAATTTTGAGTTTGAGTTCCAACCCATTGTGGTTGGCAGTGGCAGTGAGGGAGGGTGAGATTGTGATTAGAATTACAGATTTCAAAATGAGAGTGGTTAGTGTGGTGGGTTCCGCTTGTTTGCTTAAGTACACGTAATTAGCTGGCACTCACTCATTTTGCCCAATCTTACTTTCAATCACTTTTCCTTTCCCTTCCTTTGATCACATATGATAAGATTTGATTTGATATATTATGCAATTATTTCTCTTCTCTTATTATTACTTCACGCTAGTTAGTAGGTTTTTAGCTTTCCTTGAATTATTATGCAGATTGTTACGCACAGTTTTTTTTTCCTAAAAATATAAAGGATGTGTTTTAAAAATAAAATAAAAAGTATAGTTACTGATTAAAAATAAATTAATTAAATCTTAATAATGTATGATTAAGCATATATCTATTTTTGTATGATAATTTAAGTCTTTTACTCTTAAATATGAAGATTTGTTATGTTTTTCATTTTCGTATAATACATAACTTTACTATTGTTTGTCACTTATTTAAATTATAAGATAATTAATTAGTTCAAAAAACATGGTATTAATTTTTTTTGAAATCTTAAGTTTTATTTTTTTAATTCAAATGTGTACCTGGTAATTGTATCTAAATTGCGTGGTGCACGTTCATTATCGAATATATGAATCTACCGATAAAAAATTAATCTAGTTTAATTAAAGGTTTAAGGTGTAGTATTAAAATTAAAAAATCAGTATTTATAATAATTTTATATTATTCAATTATAATGATTCTTAATAAAAAAAATATTTAAAATTATGTTCACATGATGCCACACCTATGATACCACGTAACATAGATGTTTCATGTAATAACCTAAATACTATTTTGTTGGGCTAGTGTTTATAAATTATTTGAGTAATTTAGTTCAAATTGTTAAAGTTTGTAAAGAATTGACGAAACTTTTAATTTAAGTCCACATCTTGTAATTTTGTAAAAGTTACTCTAATTTTTATTTTGCATACATTTTGTTTTTTTATTCTTTCTTATTTTTCACAGTCAAATGAGAAAATCATTATTTTATTTTCATTTCACTCAACTTTTTACATTTCCATTTTTATAGTTACGTATCATTTTCATTTCCAGTAGATATTGCAGTGAATTGCGTTAGTTCATCTTATTGGGTAGTTTTTGTATACACACCACATTCTCTTGTTGATTGAAATGCAATTTGAAACTCCAACTCTTTTAATGTTTTTGAACGTAGTTGCGCTAGCTCGAGCGTTTGTTGACCTCTTAGTATGATTGTTGGGTTATCTTACCGATTGCAATGCAATTAACTGGAGCCTTAATTTCTTCCGAGACATTGAATGCTTTGAAGACAATATACACAACTGATTAGGTGTCTTTATCATCCGTTTTATCTTATTAATTCAGGTTAATTAATTTGATGTTAAATTTAATAAATTTAGGTTTTAAAAATCATATTCAATTTGTTTTAAAGATGATTTTAGATTAAACTTCAAATAATTTTAATTTAAAATTTAGAACTCTAATTTATAATATACAGTTAGATATACAGAAGTGAAAATTAAAAATTTACCTTAATTTAGATAATTGCCTCAATTTTCTTAACTATATTTGTCTTAAGTCCCTTGAATCTCATTTATGAAATTCAATATTCAAATTAAAAAACTTGAAATATCATATAATTGATTTTTGGAAAACTATTAGAAATCACATGCAATATACGAAATTTATATAATTTTTTAAATTGATTTGTGTAAATTAAATTTAAATATACTAATGATGATAAAATAAATAAATTAAATAAGTATTCATTTTTTTAAAAAATAAAATTTTACCATCCGCTTCTGTTAATTTTATTTTTATAAAAATAAAAGAAGTATTACTAATGAAGTAATGAAATGTACAATAAATATTAAATAAAATATTGTTCAAATTTATTTTTACTAGGATTTATCAGGAAAAGTATATAACTAAATAAAATAAATAGTATTGAATGAGCGTAATTTTAACATAATTTCTATGTAATAATTTTATAATTTATTAGAATTACTGTATTTTTATATTTTTAAAATCAATTATAAAAATATTAAAAGGTTAAAAATACAAAATTTAATAAAATACATAAATAAAATAAATAATTTAATAAAAATATAAGTAAGAAATTAAAATAATATAAAAAATTTAGAATTTTAAAAACAGCATATGAAAGTTTTAATCAAATAACTTTTGTTTACCAACATAATATTGGTAGTATATGCTTGATTTATTTTAGTAAAATCTCAAGTTCTTATGTATGGAAATTATCTCTGTTGGAAGAGCTAATCTCACCATGGTATAGATGTTCCTAAATCATAATTCAAGTAAAATTGTATTCAGTGATGGATACTTGTTATTTAAAAAAAAATTAATATTATAGAAGCCACTTTTATTTTTAAAGTTGATTATGACAAAGTGTATGATTAATTCAATCTCTTGGAAATTCTTTCCAAATGCATGATGACACGATTAGGATTTTGTTCTAAATGGTGTACTTGGATAAAAGGAAGCTTGGAGTCTCCCATGTTGTCTACGTCGGTTAACGAAAGCCTATCAAAAATGGTCTACGTAAAGGGGATATTCTCACCCCCTTTTTTAAATTATTTGAGGAGATTCTAGTGTATATGGATAATTAAGGTGGGGGTGTCTTTTTTGCAATTTACGGATGATACAATTATTTTTGAAAAAATGACTTTTGAAAATGTCCAAACAATTAAGAATGTACCTGGCTTCTGAGCGTAATTTTAAAAGTCAATTGGCAATTTATCTTTTTCAAAAAAGGATGAGAGCTTTTTGGGAAGAATCCTAAATTGTAAAGTTATAAAGGCTCCTTTCACTTATTTAGGGATTCTTATGGGGGCTAATCCATGGAAGAGACTCAACCTGGAATCCAGTCCTAGCCAGATAAACTTCGAAAGAAAATGTCACTGTGGAAGCATAAACAGTTTTCCATTGGAGAGCGAATTTGTCTCTTTAATTTAGTAGTCACATTTCTCCCTCACTTTTATTTATCTTTTTTCAAGATCAGTAAAAATGACTGCAATGGTGTTATTAGTTTGCAAAGAAGATTCTTTTGGAAGACGGATGAAAAGAAAAAAAAAGTAGCATGGGTTAGCTGAGAAAAAATATTCAAGCCTAAATCTATGGGAGGGATGGGGGTAAATATTATACTGAAAAGTTTAACTATATACTATTGGGAAAGTAGAGGTGGAGATTATTAGTGTGTGAAAAAAATAAAAGTTACAAATGCAGGGTACTTTAATCAAAATATGCCATGTTTGTGAGGATGGAAGTTTTCAGTTTTGGGTCTCCATGGTGGATGGATAGTGGGAAAATGGGTTGGTGGAACGAGGGTAGAAGCTGGCTAGAAGATAACATTAAAAGAAAATAAGCAATGAGAGTGCTAAAAGAACCTTTCAATAGGCTATATCACATAATAAAAATACAGTAATTAAAGATATTGGGGAGTAGTGAGAGAGGGTTTAGAGTGGAACTTTATCTTAGAGAATGAGGAGGTTTTTCAAATGGGAAAAGTATTCCTTGACTAATCTTTTGCATGTTATAAGCTATATATGCATCTTTCTCAAAATATGGATGATGGATGGGTTTGTTGAAGGACAAGTCAGGATTGTGTTTTGTTAAATCTGCGAATTGGACTCTTCAAGATGAAGTAGTGGAACCTATAAACTTTGTCTTCTTCAACAATTTATGGTTTAACTTGGTTCCACCAAAGGTTGGGGCCCTAACATGGAGGATTTGGTTGGACAAGATCCCTACTAGAACGAACCTCAGAAGTATAGGAATATTAAGCATTGAGTAGGATATATATTAAATGTGTTTTCTATGACGCTAAGTTTGAGTATGTTGATCACCCTTTCGTCCCGTGAAATCTTGTATAATCTCTATGCATAAATGCAATGCTATGGTTGGCTTGGGGTTAACTTTGTGCTTCCCCCTTGACTGTAAAATTCATTTTATGCAACATGGAGAAACCTTGCAAGGTATAAAGACCCACAAAAAAATATGGTTGGATCGCGTGGTATTGTGGGTACATAGGAATAACATTATTTTTCCGAGTGAAAGTTATATTTTCCTTCTATTATGTATATGATTAAGTTAAGACATTGGTTGTGGATGAGATTTAAGGTAAAAGTATTCTATTAATTTTTTTAAGTGAGAAGAACATAAGTTGTATGTAATGAATTTGTAATGATTTGACTCTTTGTATATTTAAATAGGTCCTCTGTATTTAGGGGAGGGAATAAGTTGCGCTACTCGACAGATGGCTTTAGTTTAATCTTTTTATTGCTTGGTATGGACTACTTTGTTTATTAGAAAGGTAGTTTCAGATTTTTTTTTGAAAAATCTTTTTAAATAGATATAAGATAGATTTAGGTTTATGAAATATTTTGTTTAATTTATTAAAAAATTATTTATATATTAATTTTTATAATTTTATAATTTATTTTAATAAAAGTTTAAATCTAGTAATTTTTTATTATTTATATATAATTTTTAAATTTATTTATTTATTATATATATATATATATATATATATATATATATATATATATATATGCTTTGTAACAAGCTAAATCCTGTAAAAAAAATTAATAAATAATACAGATTAAAATTCTAAAGTAAGTTAAATTTAAGAATATAAAATCTGATTTAACTTCACATATTTTTATCTTTACTTATATTTTTTTATATTTCTTTTTTTATTGTTGATGAAAAAAGTTTTAATAATATATGATATTTTAAGTGGAGAAAAAACTTATCCAACTAATAATATTATTCTTTTTCTATTTTTCTGTGAAAAAATATTTTATTTATCTACTTATATAAAAATGTAAAATAATATTAATTGCTATTTTTTATTAATATCCTTTTCATGTATATAAAATAATAAGTAAAGAAATAAAATTAATAAAATAAAATAAAGATAAATTCAAAAGTTGACCAAATAATTTTAACAAAATAACTTTTTTAATTTACTTTTTTGAATTAATAAATAATAGTACGGGTATTATTTGCATTGCACTAGTTATAATAACTAACGTCAACTTGCAAGTTTAATTATCTTATCTACAGCAAAAACTAATTTTCAGATACAATTATTATGAAGATAATATTTTTTTAATATGCGATCTTATCAGAAGATTACAAATAAAAAAAAAATCTACTAAGGATCCTAAACATTTATACATGCTTATATTATTACCTAGTCATCGGAATATTCTTTTAGATAACACTTCCTTATATCATCAGTGAATGAACGTGATTAAAACACAAAGATATTGTGCATGTTGTCTAGATCCTGCTAGAATAAGTGATAACACTATCAACATGTGTTCATTTTACATGTTTTATGGCTAGGGTGATTCAAAACGCAAAAAAGATAAAATAGAAAAAAAATTAATGTGTGTTTATTTTTTGGGTACAAAATTAATGTGTGTTTAAGTACATATTATAAGAACCTGTTATAGTAAAGTGGAAAATACTAAGAAGTGCTTAAGGATATTAGTTAGAAAATATAAAATAATTTTTTATTAAAAATATTATTAATGTATTTTTTTTTTTATAATTCTCAGCGCATCCTGTGTAGTTTCTACTAAAACGTTTCCGTTTCTTATTTCTTAACCAATACTCTTAAAATATTGATAAATTTAAATATTACTATCTCTTATTCATAATAACAGTCATTTTAGCAAAAAAGTTGTTTCAATTTATTTCATTTTACAAATTTGTTTGTCATTCTTTTACTTTTTCTTTGTCTTAAATTATTTGTCACTTTAAATACCAACTAGACAATGATTTTTTTTACTATATCCTTATTTATTAAGAGTAACTTTATCAACTAACTACCACAATAACTCTAGTATAATATTAATTTTAAATAAAAATTTGTTTTTTTATTATTTTAAAATGTGTGTGGTTGGTTAGTATATTTTAATAATTTTAATGGAAGTATTTTAATGAATTCAATCTATTTTATTACTGTGTCAAACTAATCATTTTTTATTATGTGCGTGTTAGTATTAAGTAATATTCAAATAAAATAAAAAAAGTTATTAATTTTTTATTGTATTATATATATATATATATATTAAAAAGTCCTAAAAAAAATTTCCCTCCAATTTAAAATAATAGTCATTTTAAATTATGACAAAAGATTAATAAATATAGTCTTTCCATTATTTTTGGTTTTGAACATTTAAGGTTATACAAAAAAATGTTTAAAAAATTTATTGGTATGGTAATTTAAAAAAAAAATTACTGAATTTTCTATCAAATTATTTATCTCATCAATTATTCAATATTTTTTTAATAAAATACATATTACTTGTTTAGAGTAAAACTAAAAGAAAGAAATTAATTATTTATTATCTTATGAAATGATAATTAAAAATAAAAAATAAAATTCCAATATGTAAAAAATAATAACTTATACTCTTGTTTTTATCAAATTTATTATAGATTTTTTATTATATCTTTAAAATATTTTATAATTAATTTTTTTTATATCTTATTTTCTTACTTTAATTTTTGTTTTTTTATATGATAGTTATTTAAGAATAAAATTAAAATTAAAAATTTTCATTGAAATTATAAAATAAAAACTAGTAAAACGATTATCATGATTATTATTATTATTATAATAATGATAGTAAAATGGTAATCATTATCTTAAGATCACCGGTGAACGACTGAAAAAGTTATTAAAAGTATTATTAACATAATTTTTAATAAAAAAATATTATTATTAATTTTAATATATATATTAGAAATCGTATAATTAATTATCTGTAACTAACAGCTTGTGCTAACAGTGAAGCACATAGCATATGTGAATGTGAAAAGGAATACATAGACAACATCAAATTACTTGTTCTTGGTTGGAATTTGGAAACACCATTCTGGGTTTTGTTTTGTCCAGCACTGGAGAAGTGTCAGGACTGAGAGGCGTGTAATGCACGTGTACAAGTTTGGCGACAATTGCATGGAAATGCATGTACTCTTTTGTCAGTGTATCACTGACACCATCTACCATACCCACATGCCCGACACGATGAAAGAAAGTTTGTCCATTTGATTTAACCCACGACTCTGTCTTTCCCATTTTCCAATTACCCAATCAACCTTCTTTCTTCGTATACGTTATGTTACTGCTGCCAGTACTATCAATTACAATAAAATTTTCATTCAAAAATCGTTTTATAATCTCTCGCATAACGAAGTCCTTTGATCAGCCAGCTTAGGATGGGAATTTCTAACATAATGAGATTTAAATTTTAATTTTTTTTTAAAATTTTTATCTTTTATTATTAATTTAATACTAATAACTTAAGATAAAATTTTAACAAATTATATAAATTTTTAAATTTAAGTTTTATTATTTTATAATAATAAATATTTTTAAACTAATAAATAGTACTACATTAAGGAACAATTGATTAATAATAGTGGTAATTTAAATTTAATAAATTTTATGAAAAATGTCATTTTATCTTATTTTCTTGAAAAAATTAATTTAATAATCTAAATTTTAAATATATTTAATAATAAAATTATAAATTTTTATATAATCTCCATCGTTTATTTTATATGTTAAATTATAACTCTTATTTTTAAATTACAAACTTTTAAAAATTATTCATTTCTTGTTCAGTTATGTTACTTTTTCTTTCTTAACTTTTTAATTTTTTTTCTGTTACTAAATTTTTTAATATGGTTAAAAATTAATATATTATAATAAATTTAAATATATTTTTAATTAAAGTAAAATATAAGAATATTATAATTTAAATTTTAAAATTTGATATATTAAATAAATACAAATTATATATTATGATTTTTAAAAAATTATTTTCCTTAATTTATATTTAAATTTAATAATTTTATCTATTTACTTTTTTATATAATATAATATTTATTATTGGTAATAAAATATTTACATTTATTTTAATTTAACAATAATAATAAATTAAATTAAATTTTAAAAATATTTATATAATACATTCACGTTATACTAATTTATAAATATTTTAATGTGTTACTTTATAAATAGAAAAATCATAAGTATAATTAAAGATAGAAATAAGTGAGTTTGTTAAATAGAATTTACGATTTACTTTTGTTTAAATTTTAATTTGATTTGATTTTTTAATAAATAAATATATTTATATTTATTTAAATAAATTATTAAATAAATTAATTAAATTTAAATTTATAAATTTTTTGTTATTTTTATATTTATTATATTTATATAATATTAAAAATAAAATTCTTAATTCTTAATTTTAAATAAAAAAAAAATTATATAATTTTTTTTATTCTTAAAATATAACCTTTTTTTTCATTTATTAATCGTTTAAGATCTATACTTTACATATTTTTAATTTTAATAAAATACAATTTAGATCTTTATTTAACCTTAACTTTTTAACATAATATATCAAAATAAATAATTGTAAATTTTTTTAATATTTATTATATATATTATTTGAATTTTAAAATAATTATTATATATTTTATTTGAATTTTTATATATATCCATACTTATATATACATACACCTTATGCTAAATTTTTATAAATTTTGTTGTGATGTTATAAATAATTCAATAATATAATATTTTTTATATTTTTATTCTGTATATTATAATTTATTATATTTATGATGTAAATTATAGTATTATTTAAATTTAAAAATAATATATAATTTATTATTTATTAAATAATTTTTATTTATTTTTTATAAATACTACTAGTAAATAAATTTGTAAATTTTTAAATAATATATATATATATATGAATTTTAAATTTATTTTAAAAAAATATTTTATAAATTTTAGACATAAATTATTTTATCATTTATTTATATATTTTAAAATTTTATTTATTAATTTTTATTATAAAAAAATTTAATAAAACTTAAATTTTAATTACAAAATTTTTAAATACTTAAAATTTAACTAAATTCAACCTATTTATATTGATGACTGAAATCTTAAAGAGCCAACCTAAAACATTTAGAGCAAAAATATATGTGTAGTAAAATTTTATATTATTATTTGGATAGAAACGTTTAAAATAGTAATAATTTTAGATTTAACTATCCTAATTATTAAATAAAATATATTAATTAATTTTTATATTTTGAAACTATCAATACATGTAATTTTTTATTTAATATTTATTTTATAAATTAATAGAAATTATAATCAAATTTAAAAAATATTAATTTAAATAGGAAAATATTACATAATATTTAAAGATATTATTTATCAAAATAAAATATAAAGTTATATTAAAATTATTATAAACAGATAATTACCATAAATTTTAATATATGCTAGCATTATTTTTTATAAAAATATCTTTACCCTTTTAAAAAAGTGTTTAAAAAATATTGGTTAAAGAAAATATAAATAAAACAGCCAAGTTTCTGTTTAAGAAAATAAAAATACAAAGCTTTAATAAAAATATTATAAATATACAATTATCATAATTTTTAATATATTTTAACGTTATTTTAAAAAAAATTACTTTTATTTTCGAAAAAATGGCTAATTATCAAGAAATGTAGCAGAGCAACCTGTGACTCCTTCAATCAATATACGTTTACAATTGGAGTTACAAGGATAATTTGTTTACATACAAACAGGTTGACAGTTCTTGTCGAACATTTAACTTTTTAAAATAAAAATAAAAAAATAAATTAGATTTAATAATTTATAACTAAATATATATATATATATATATATGTGTGAAAAGTGTTTTTTTTAAGCTGTTCCCAAAGACATACTGTTGCGCATAATTGTATGGTAACAAAAATATTCAGTTAGAAGCAGAAAAAGATGATGAGGGAAAATTTTATAAATATACTTAGGATTTTTTTGTGCGTGTGGGGTTAAAGGTAATAAAAGTTTATATATAGTATTTTTTTAATTAAAAACTATAAAATTTAGTATAATGATAATATTAAATTTTACAAACTGTAATAAAATTTAAAATTTATTTATTTTTATTATATATTTTAAAATTGTATTAAAATTTGAATAGCTTTGTTTCAGAAAATTGATTTTTTCTTCTTTTAATGTTAAAAGATTTAAAAATAATGATAACTTAAAATTATTTATCATGCAATAAATTATCCTTGTTAATTAAATTAAATACTTAATTTTTTTTATTTTTCTACCCCGAAGCTAAAATAATAAGTTGGTTTATTTTCCTCTCCTCGTTTTAAATGAAACAATGATTTAGTTTTTTTTTTTCAAATGACAGATGATAAATTAGCATCTTAATTTTAAATAAATAAAAATTATATTAAAAATATCAAACGTTATTTATAAATGATTAGATATATTAAGAGGCTGCTGTCTAGAATATTTGTTACGAAAACTTTCCTCAAATTTAAATTTATATGATTGATTTTATTTTTATTTTATCTAGCAGGATCGATTCAATATCTATGTAAGCCTAGATGTTAATTGTTGTGGTAGTTTATCAAATTAAAATATTTTTTCGTGTATGTTATTTAATATGTAACATTATGAAGAAGGAGATAATCTATATTTGATTTAATTTTTTGGAGTGAAACTTTTGTCTTTAATTGAAACTACAAATAAGAAATTTAAATTTAAATATAAATATAATTGATAATTGATAATTTTTTTTATTTTTAGCTTAAACATTACTTTAAGTTAAAATCTATAAAGTAATGCATTCTTATATTTTAAAATCTGTAACAATGAATAAGGAAAAGAAGTAAATCCTCCTAAAATTAGTTTACAGAAACTTTTTCTTCAATAAATTTCTTTTATATAAAAAAATCCGTTATATTTAAAAAAATAATAATAAATAAATAAATATTTGGAATCCATAAAAAAGGTATATCTATTTAAAATTGATAATCCTTTGAAATCAAAATATGGAATAGAGTAAATTAAGTATAAATGACTTGTTTAGAAATTATATCCTCTTGGATGAAATAATAAATAAAGTATTATATATATATAGATATAGATATATAGAAAGAAAGAAAAAAAAATTAAATTATTTTTAAAATAATTTTAATTATAATTATATCATTTAATAATTTTTATAAATAATTAAATTTTATCAATCTAATTATTAAATTAATAAATTATATTATATAAATCATTTTTATAAAATTTTAAAAAATTAAATATTTTATTAAATAAATCTAAATTAATGAATAATATATTTTTATAATATTTATTAATTTAAAATTATTTAATAAAATTTCTAAAAATAATTTATATAATATAATTTATTATTTTAACAGTTAGATTGATAAAATATAATATTTTACAAAATTTATTAAATAAAATAATTTTAACTAAAGTTATTTCAGTGATTTAATTCTTCTTATATATATATATATATTAAAAGAAAAAATGATTGATTAACTTAATTTAGAAATAATTTTGTTAGTGTTATTTATATAATATTTTTTAAACTGTTAAATTTATTAGTTTAAATATTAAATTAAATTTTTTTATTAGGTAGATTAATTTTATAAAATTTTAAAAAATTAATATTTTATTATTTTAATTTAATGTATAATATATATTTAATTAAAATTATTTAATAAATTATTAAAAAAATTTATAAATTTTATAAATTTGATCAACATAATAAAAAATATAATTTAATGATTAAATTACTGAAATTAAATATATTAAAAAAATTATTTAACAAAAACAACTTAACATAAATTACCTATAAAATTAATTAATCCTTCTTTAATATTCTTTAATATATATGTCCTTTAATATATAATGGATAAATTTAGATTTATAAAAAATTTTGTTTAAACGATTTAAATATAGAAATTTATTTTGATATGTATATTATAATATGTATGATTATAATATATAAAAAATATAATATATAATAATATATATTATATTTATTTTAATATATTAAATCATTTATATGCGTAAGTTTTATGTTTATTTTTTTTATATTTTAAAATTTTAAAAATATTCATAGATTTATAAATCTTAAATAAATAAAATTTTAATAGGTAATAAATTCAAGTTATTTTAAACTTTAAAAATTTTAAATAAATTATTTTTAAACACATAAAACCTGTCATGAATTTGAACTAATTTATTTTTACCTCCAGTACAAAATTTATATAATCAAATTTTATTAAATAAGTGTTTAATTAAACTATTACTCAAACACATCTAAATATATCTTGTTATTTTTTAAAATTATTTAAAATGTAAGAATATATTAATTTCTGCTCATATTTTTAATGTAATAAGTGTTAAATAAGTGTCTATAAACTTTAGTTGAGAAACTTTAAATACATATTTACGATTTTTGTGTTTTTCGTATAATTATTATTTTTTCAATATTTTTTCTAGTTTCAATTTTGATCATTGACACTAATTAAAATGTTACAAAATAAAAGTTTTTATTTTAAATGAAATTTTTAAAAATTGATGCCAATAAACATATTTAAGTAAATTAAATTTTTTTTAAGTTGATTATGTTAAGTTGAGAATTAAGGTTAAAAATGATTTAAACAAATTAAAATTAATATTTTTATATTTCCAAAATAAAAAGATAAAAAATAGAAAAGATCATAGAAAATGTTATATCCTTAATTTTATAAACAATAATAATAATAATAAATTTGATGAATTTCTGATAAAATTCAAGTAATGATTTATTTTAAGAATTTTGAGAGACACAACTTTAATTTTATTATCAACAAAGTTATTCTTTAAAAAATATGCATAAATATTTATAATTAAACTGAAATTTTGTAATATTTAATAATTTTTATGATAAATCCTTTAACATAATAAAAGAAAAATAAATAAATTATAAAAAATTTGATAATAGTATAATCAAATTTGTTGATATAATAAAATAAACTTAACTAATTATTAAACTAATATAAAGTTCAGATTCAATATATAAATAAAGTAAGAATTAGACTAAAATAAATTAAAATTTATCATATTTTTTAAAATCTTTATATTGAACATAACAAACAAGGTCTATATCATTATAAACATATTTATTATTTTTTTTACAACATAGAAAACGATAATATTTTATAATTTTATATAAAATTATTCTAATTTTTAATTTTTTATTATTAAATTTTATGTAAAATATAACTATAATTATTTGATTTAAAGTTTATATAATTTTTTTATTTTTTAATTTATTATAACAATTTTAAATCTTTATATAAAATCATTCATTTTGTTTTTTTTATTATGTATATTTTTGAAATTATATATTTTTTAAGAAAATAAATGAAAGCATATACTAGTCCATTGAATTGAACTCATAACAACCTGGGTTGAATTAGCAAAAATTCAATTTACAACCTGATTAATTTAATGCAGCGTATTGTTTGTTTAAATTAGTTGAAAATTATATTTTAATTATTGAATATATGTTTACAAGTAATTATTTATAAATTATATTAAAAAAGTTTTTTGTTTTGATATGTTTAGTAAAAGGTCAGTTTAAAATAATTTATTTTATTTAAATTATATAAAAAAACAATTTTATGGTAAATTTGAAGTTATTTATAACAATTGATTTTACATTAAAATAAATAATTGTTGAAGTTAAAATTAGAATAATGATATTAACTAAAAATCAAGTTAATAGTTTTTAATTGTAAATTTTAAAATTTTATTTATCTTGAATAAATTATTTTTGTAGAATTAATAATTAAAAACGATAGCTAATTTTTTAACAAATATCAAACAAAATTAAATAGTTTATTTTATAGTTTTTATATAATGAAAAAGATTAATCTTATTCAAACTATAATGGCTCAAACTACTTGTCATGGAGACAAGAGTAGCTTCTCTTGGTTGTCTGTAATAAAAATAATCTTGCAATACTTTTTCGCAATAATTATCTCATCCAAAAACAAATATAATTAATAAATAATCAAAATTAAGGAGATAAAATATTTTTAAATTTTTGTAAGGAAGTAATCTTTTTTATGAAGGGGATACGTTATTCTCTAGTAACCTGGAGATTAAAGTATTTTAAGTGAAACAAGGAGTAATTTTAGCCAGAAACCTGTCATAAAATATAAATTTAAACTTACTCAGAAACAATGATCTCATTCAAGAAAAATTGTAACCAACAAATAACTATAATTAAGAAGATAATAAAACACCTTTTCTAATCCTAAATTTTTACCTTCTAAACATTCTTACTAATTTAGAGTTTGAAATGTTTTATATTTTTGACCGCGTCACCGTAACGAAAATAATAAAACATTATCTTCGTTATATATGAATTCTATTATATCCATGTACAACAATTTTAAATTATCTTTGTATTTGTTATTTTATCGTTAAAGTCTAAAAGTTGGTTTTTAAATAAGAAAATAATAAAGGACAATTTTTATTTTTAATTAATCAATATTTCATAATTATATATATCAAATAAAAAATTTAATGTATTGTTTTTTTATAAACATTATGTACGAAAATTTCTTAATTTAAAAATATAATATTATCCTTTTATTTCTTATAAAATCCAATTTCTAAATATATCCTTAAAGATGTACCTCTTCCTTACATTGATATATTTTAAAAACTTAGTTCGAAGTTGAATGATCAATCACACATAACTTGTAAACACTCACTGTATTTGACACGATAAATGTATTTGTGATAACAAAATTTATAACTAATAAATATCTACAACTAAGGAAATTATAAAATACTTTTCTAATTTCCTACAAAGGTAATCTCTACTATAAAAGGAATTGATGTACCTTTTAACTAACATTTTTCTTAATCATACTTATTAACTGTTAAATATTCTTACTAACTTAGATATTAAAATGTTTTGTAGACATCCTTAATAATGTCCTTGTTGACTGAAATAAGAAGATATTTTATTAATTTAATATATATTTTTATATACATGTAACAATAATTTTAGATTATATTTATATTTTTTATTATAATTTTAAAGTCTAGAGGTTGGATTTTAAATAAGAATGGAGCAAATGATAAATTTTGTATTTTTAATAAATATTTTATTATTATATATATATATTTGTTGGAGTAAAAAAAAGTGACGTTACTTATTATTTTTTTCTAAATAATATATATATAATTTTTTTAATATAAAAAATTATTTATCTTATTTTCTCTTCTAAATTTCAACCCTTAAATATATTACATTTTATCCTTAAATTAATGCATTTAAAAAATTATTAGGTACTAATGTTTTAACTTGAATGATCAAATCAGGCATCACACATACATAACTTTTAAATTTTTATTCAATGATAAATATAATCGGGATAAAAAATAAATAAAAATAAAACCTATAATATAAACGAGATAAATACATTTATCATATTTTATTATATTTTATTTAATTTAAAATATTTTTAATAACAAAAATTAATTTTATTCTACATAATTTCTTCGTTTTAATCACATATTTTTATATGTATAACCTTCAAAAATAATTTTTGAATTTGAATTCATCAATTTCACAACATATTTTAATATTTTAAAAATACTTATAGCAATATTTATATATTATTTATTAAAGTTCTTGTATTAGTCTATGATCTTTAAGATCATAAATTTAATTTTCACTATTTAAATCAATTTTTATTGACATTCATATGCAATATTAAAGGATCATTTGTAATAGATTTTAATAATAATAATAATAATAATAATAATAATAATAATAAATAAATAAATAAATAAATAAATAATGAATGAGATAATATGTTCAACTTATTGAATACTTGATCAAAATTATTTATTTTGCTAAACAAATAACTTCAGATTTAATTTTAGTTCCATTTAAAAAAAAATCAAAGCAAAACTTTATAAGTTTGACTAAAAAATAATAAATAATTTGTGCATATGTATAAGAATAAAAAGGTTAATTTTTTTTTATTAAACAATAGGAGAGTATATTTAGTAAATCGTAATTGTATCTAAACATTTATATTTATCTAATTTTTATGTTAAAAATTAATTTATTCTCATTTTTTTGTTTTTATTCATATTTAATATATATTTTTATTATATACTAAAATAATAAACTTAAAATATTTCAAGAATAAATTTTTGATATAAAATAAAAATAAGCAACTTTCAAATAAATTAAATAAAGTTTAAATTTTAAATTTATCTCATGTAAATTATATAACGAGTTTAATCAGGAGCATAATATCTTTTTTTAACCAAGAACTTTATATATTTAAGTAGATTTAGTTTGTTTAATGTCTAATATTGACTTATTTAAATCCAAGAGTTTTATATATATAACAACACAATAATACATTTAAATACAAAAACCAAACTACAAACTGAAAAAATAAAAGAGAATGAAAAGAGTTTTTATTATTTAAACAATATCTTGTAAATATTTTAAAAAAATAGAAAAAAAAGAGGTGATATGAAAATATGAACAATAAAAAATTAAAATTAAATATAAAGAACAGTAACTTATTATTCATATTATTAATTATTCTTTATAAAATTTCTATGTTTTACTTCTGATATAATATTATTTATAAATTAAAAATCACTTAAATTACATTTATCATAAGGATACAAATTTTTAAAATAGATTTGGTGATCAATTAGGATTATAACTAAATCTTTTAAAATGGAAGTTGGATCGATATTTCTTAAACATGATTTAAAATATTTATAATATATAAAATATCATAAAAATATAAAATATAATAACATAATTTTATAATTTAAAACTTACAATTACATATCATTTTAATGTTTTAAAATTTAAATCACAGGTGTAAGATTAAATAAAATATAATAATTTATTTTTTTAAAATTATTTATGTAGACTAATTTTTTTACCGATGTATCTTAATTTATCGATTTTTGTCTGTTATTTCAATTTTGTACCTAATTCATTTTATATTTCAAAGGACAACAAAAAAAACTAATTCTGGATTCTACAGAGAAATTGGGTCGAATTTCCAAAACATTAACAAACAGGAAATTAAAATGGTTATAACATTCCATGTGAAAGCTTGAAAAGAATTATTTATTCAAAAATAATAAATGGTTATAATTATCAATACTCTCTATACTTAGGTGGAAATTATATTTTTAGTCACAAGAGTGATTTACGTCTCTATATAACAGTTGGATTTTATTTTTTTAAAATTAATTTTACTATACAACATATAAAAAAAAACTTTTTATATATATAAATATTAGTACACATCCATTTATTTATTTTAATGTAAACTGTTAAATCTATTTTTTATTTATTTCAAGGATTAACTGTTAAATAAAAAATATAAATAAATTGATCTTACAGTTTGAATATGAAAACTACATTACTTATACAAGATACCTCAGCGTCTTAGCCCACACCGTTCCTTCCGGAAGCGCATTAAGTTTTTTTCTTTTTAATCTGAGTTGAAAGTTATTTCCAAACATGTTTTAGTTTGCGTTGATCACATCCATAATTTAGGAAATAGGATGATGGCATTGCCACTACATCTGGTAACCAAATTGCAAGGCCCATCTCCCCTTTTTTAACATTCTAACATTCTAAAAGGCTGAAACCAATGCCACAGCCGAAAACGTACATACTAAAACTTCACCATCATCTTCTTCACCTATTTATTTGTTGTTTTAACCCATAACCTGACATACGAAACCCAATTCAAGTTATTGCTCCTCCATAATTTTTCTTTTTATTAGAATTTTTTTAATCTAAAACTATAGAAATCCTTCATATAAGGTAATCTTATTTGGATAAAAAATTACATTACGGTAAATTATATTTTTTCAGTGAGTTTTTTCTATACACAACTCGAATTTAACATTTTACTTAGAATCATGTAGTATTTAAATTAAACGCCCGTTAAAATAATTACTTGGAACTAAAAAATATGAAAGGAGCAATAGAATTCTAAACCCAAGAAATAATTCGAAATTAGTGTCAAGAAGAAAAGAGGGTAAGGCTGAAGAAAAAGGATGCAATCCTAGTCAGATTGAATAAGTGGGAGAAGGTAGTTGGATTAGATTGAATTGGTAAGATGCTTGGGATGAAGCATCGAGAAAACGTGTACATATGATTGGGCTAAAAATTCTACAAGAAAAGGAACCAAACTAAGGGGGGGCCCTCACCTGATTAATAGTCCACTTCATTCGGTGGGCTATTCACTCGCACGTCCTACACGTACGGTCCTAACCTCAATGACCAAGTAAAAAACCATTTTTCTCTTGTTCATTAGGGGGGTGGGCTATGAGTTTAGCCGAGGCATTGTGGTCCGTTCCCATAGGGAAAGTTTATGGAAAAAGGGTGACAAAGGAAAAAAGAATCTTCAAACCAAAAAAAAAAAGAAAGAAAAACCAATAAATTGAATTGAATAAATAATAATAATGGACCTCAAGAGTCCAAATTCGAAATCCAAAAGAATTGCCCTATTTTAAATCTTTTCAGAAATCTTATCTCCCGAACCAGTACGAACCACATGCCATATACCAGAAACCCTTGAACTCGAAGGTCCAATTAGCCTTCTCGGGTTCGTTCCCAGGCCCAATCTCCATCTCCCTCCGGTGAGCCCTCGTTCTCTCTCTCTCTCCTCTGCAAAACCCTAGATCTCACTCCGGTGAGTCGTGAAGCTCCGTTTCCGCTTCGGATCCGGCGTTTTCACCTTCAGACTTTGTATCCCTGGTAGGTCACAAACCTGGTAGTTCAGACTTTGTATATATTTGCCAGAAAGTTGAACTTAATTTAGAAAAAGAAGTGAATTTATGCAGAAAAGCGAATCTGAAAAGGTAGTGTCTGTTGGAGTGACTGGGAGTGGAAACAAGGTCATTCAATTCAATTCAAAATTCAACCCTAGGTAGCTTGTCCCCAGTCTTAGTCTCAGTGGCAACCCTAAAAGCCTAAGAACTCTCCCTACTTTTAGTCTGTGACAAGCCTCAAGTGCAGAATTTGGTTCCATGCAGATGAACAATAGGACAAGCTCCAGCTGACTGCTGAGTCCAACCATGTCCCCACTCATCAGTTAATTTAAACTACTTCAATTGCATATTTACTGTCCCAAAGTTTAATAATTTCTTTCCAATCCATAACTGCCCTTCTTTTTATTTTTTTATTTTTATTTTCCCTTTCTGATCTGATGTCATTGACATGCATAATTGAGGCCTTGGCAGGCCCCCACGGGGCTCAACAACCTTCTCCAAATTCATGATGAGGGCAAATGATCGAATGTGTGTTTGAGTGTTTTGCATGGATTTTCTTTCCTTTTTTCATGAAAAGATTGGGGTTAGAGAGGTTGCAATTTCCAGGTTTGGATATAAACTAAAAGTCCAAACAAAAATTTACCAGTTATAATATTCTCATGTCTCCTTCTCTTGTATCTATTTTCATTTTTCAATTTTTTTCATCATACCATTTATTATATCGTCTTTTTTTTTTTACCTTTCTTTTATTTTTTTTAATAAGACGTATATACACTTTTTTAAAACAAAATTTAGCATAATATTTATAAACTTCCTATTAACAAATGTCATTAGCCAAAATGTAGTTAACCTAATACCACTTTTTGTTGATAAACCTAGATGGGCGCACAGAATTGTGATCTTTACCTAATAGACAATAATTTAAATAAGATTAATATTATTTTTGGTTTGAAGAATATTATTCTTGTTTGGATGGTAGTCGTTACCATTAAACTTGAGTTTGAGATTTATTTGGGGTAAAAAAAAGTTGGTTATTTGAGGTACATTTGATTTTGTTGCTAAAACACATGTGGGTTAAAGTGAAAAAAAAATGGTATTGAATTAAAAATTTTACACAAGATTTTACCTTTAACTTGTTTTTTTAAGAGAAAGGTTTCTAAAGCTAAATTGTTTTACTTTAAATTTATTTTTAACCAAAATCAATTATACAATATCTAAAGAGTTCAAAGTGAAGTTTATAAATTCTCATCTAAACACACTCAATTGCTACCATAAAATTACAAGGCAGTTACAATTTATATTTAAGCTAGGGTAAGGCCGTACCTAGAAATTTTGTACCTTTCCAAAAGTAAGTACATTTTGTGAAACATGCACCTACTACAGAACCAAGCCCAAAAAATACATATAATTTGAATTTAGTTTTAATTTATTGTAAAAAATGAGTAAAGTAAATTATTTTCTCATTTTACATTTTTATTCCTATTCTACAATCTTCTTTTCCATGGGATAAATATTAATTATGTTTGGGTGTTTTTTAATATAAACAATTTTTTAACAGAGATAAATAATTATAAATATGATTTTTAATCATATTTTTCCACAACTGTCAGCATATCACCAGCTAATTTTAAATATCATATTATTAATTTTAGTATTTTAAAAATATAATAAAGTTATAAATATCTGTATCATCAACTTTAAATATTTGTCCAATTTTTTAATCTTTAAATCATAAAATTGATAGTAAATATTCAAAATTAACTATTATTCATGTTAATAATCATTGTGAAAAAAATTTTATTAAAATAATTATTTACATTAAAATAATTATAAATATAACACATATTCATTATTTTAAAGAGAAAAATATATATTAAAAAAGATAAAGGAGAGAAAGTATAACATTAACATCTTTTAAACAGAAAATTGTAATTCAGTCAAGGATGTTTGAAGCATTAAGTGGTATGGCTAATGAGTAATTAGTGATGGTTAGTTATACCTATGAGCATGATCATAATTAAAGAGGGGACGCTGGTTTTAAATGAGCAACACAAAAGGCCCAATATTCAGGTGGGTTAGCTTGACAATGATTCCCAACATATCACTGATATCAGCAATAATGGTTTTGATTTACTCACTACTACTCCAACAACATATTTTGCTTTACTTGGTTTTGATTATATATATTTTCTTATCATTTCTAATCACGCAATGATTGTCCAATGTTAAACTGGTCTTGAAACCTAAAAAGCAACAAGAAAAAATTAAATGAAGAAGTGTGGTGCGGAGTGCTATGGTGGTGTGCATGATAGAAACTCTACTGACTTCTGCAACATTCAGTGATGATGTCAAATTGTATTTTCCACCACCTGAGACATATATATTATCTTCATTATATCTACCTAAAATATTAGAATAAAAAAACATAACTATGAGAAAGGCGCTCAGTGATATATTTGTAGCAACACTTGATAAGAGATGAAGTATATGCAGTGATATATTTTATGGAGTGTAAATAATGAACACCGGGTCAAAGTTGTGGCTGTGTGGTAGGGTATTGGATTAAGAAACTGACACCTAATACGGAACTCTGGCTAATTAATAAATGCATATAACCGCGAAAAGAGAGTGGAAAACTGGAAAAATACACACTTGTGGGAATCAAGAAGTGAAAGATGTGACTTTGAAAAATTGTCAACTAGTGGCTTGGATTATTCTAGTGGACGTGTCTTGTAAATCCTTTTCTTTTACCTCTGCGAGTGTGTTCGTGTTCTTTCCTCTTCCCATTCTATTTTTGAATTTTTTGCCTGGGATGGTAAATTTTGTGATCGTCCTATAACTTTGCACCACTAAAGCCAGAACAAGAACAAATGATATATATATATATATATATAGAGAGAGAGAGAGAGACAGAGAGAGAGACAGAGAGGCTCGTGGCTCGTGACCAATATTTTCATAATTAATCCTAATGTAAAACAAGTGAAGTTTGTTTAGTATTAGTTAAAATAAGTAATATAAGGATTTTTTGATATATATCCACAACTTCAAAGGATAAATTAAATATTTTCAGCAAAAGTATATGTGGCGAACAAATTAGTGCGAGACTGTATTATATATACTCATTTACAGCTCACAATTATATATTGGGCTTATTTGTTTGAACAAGAGTTAATGGATTAAATTTCATGGTTTATGTGATTTCTTTATTTCAGATGGATTAGTTGGTTATAGGGGTTTTATAATTATTTTGTGTAAAAGAGGTTCTAGAGTCTTTTTCTTTCCAAGGAGAGGGAAAGATGAGTATAGCATCTTAGGATGATTAATTTGGACTAATTTGAAGTTAAGGGAACATTTTAATTGCAATACTTTATTGTTATGAGGTTTTTAAGGCGAGAATTTCAATCTCTATTAACTTTATAGAAAACCAATAGAAAAGTAAGATGAGAAAAAATTTGAACTAGTCAAAGTGCAAAATTTAATTTTAATTTATGGTATAAGTTTAATTGTTTTTTCTGTTGAAAAATTTATATAAACTGGCTCATTTTGAAATTTCTTACGTTTTAAGTCTTTTTTGAAGACTACAAAATAGGAACTTGAATCTCAGAAAGAAATAGATCTGGTAATATATAGAACAAAAAGTGTCTAGTTCTAGCTATTTAGTGTCATGAGCAAATCAGAGACATGTACGTGTTCTGAATTCTTTACTTGGAATGGATGAATGAGAAGTATTTGTGGATCATTAATTACATTCATCCAATATCATGATACGCCATATATACTATATAGCCACTTTTTCTTACTGCATGCACATTATTAAACCATGATCCATAGAGTTTCATAGTAGCCGTTGCCTGTTTTGATCAGGAAGGCAATTTGTGGTTGAAATTAGGATTGTAGAAATTCAGGCGATTCTGATTAGGAAATTCTTAATTCACCACTCTGGGGTTTAAATTTCCACACACCATTACCGCAAAAAATCTGTCTTTTAAAGTAAGTACAAACATAAAGAGTGTGTTTAGAAAAGTTTATAAAAGGTTTATTGAAAAAACTTGACTTTCCTAAGCTTAACTTATTTCAATAACTTATGACTTCAACAGGAAACATATTAGGAGGAAAATAAATTAACCTTTAACATGTAAGATGCAATATAGATATCAAAGCTGATTTTCAAGGATTGATTGAAGTTAAGAATTTGATTAAAATATAATCATTATAATTTTATATTATTATTTAATTATATATTTTCATACTTTTAAAATCATTAATTTTTATAGTAATTATTTTAAATGGTTATATTTTTATTAGTTTCAATTTTTTTATTTTAATTTTTATAAAATTTATTTTTTAAATAATTTCTTAAAAATGATTGTGAGTATGTATGATTAGATACATATAAATATTAATTGGAAGCATTTTTAAAAACGTTATATTTTATGAATATTAAAACTAATAAAAAATTAAATTTAAATTTAACTATATTTATTAGTACTATAAAAATTAAACTATTTTTAGAAGAAAAATAAATGTATTAAAATAAAATACAATAAATACACCAACTAAAAAAATATCTTAAGCTAAAATTCTTTACATTGAGAATATTTTAAAATTAAAGTGTAAATTAAATGTAATAATATATAATAATTGATTGGTTAAAAAGATAAACCAATTTATAATTTGTCAACTTAATCTCATCCCATTTAGAATCATATTCAATTAGAGCCGATCATCATTGAATTTATTCAAGTTTATGATTGAGTTCAAATTTTATAAATCTGATTTGATAAAGAAAATAATCGCTCATAGCAATTTGAATTTTCCTACATTTATTTTATGTCTGTTTTTCTCTTCTTCTTTTTTTATTTCTTTTTTTTCATCTTATCACCATTATATCTTTCTCTCCTTTTCTTCGTCCTTTTTATTTATTATCTTTTATTTTCTTTACTCATTTCACTCTCATATGAAAAAAAATACTTTCTGTCATTTAAAATAAGGATCATTGCATATTTTATTTAATATAAACCACTTCATTTACACTACCACTTGTTACCAATTATAAAATTATAAATATTTGAATATTATTTTTTGTTAAAATTTTATTTAGAATTTTATTCTATTCAATAATATTATAAATTTATTGTATATCCGTGTAATTTTATATAGACCCCTCGTAATATATTAATAATTAAAATTTTTACTTGTACGATGTATAAATTTTAATAACATGAATGTTTTTATCTAATATTATCTATTATTTAAAAAGTATTAATAGTAATATTATATAATTTTTTTATACTAAATAACATTAAAAATTAATTATTATAAATTACATAAAAAATAAATATTGAAATGTGCATTTACTATTTTAAAAAATTTATATTAATTGGAATATTAACAAATTATGATATTAAATAATTTTTTGAACATTAAAATTATCATTCTATTAACATTAAATATATAATATAAAAAATATTTATAAGAAAAATTAATATGTAGTATAAATATTTGATAGGTAAAAAATTTAAAAATTTAAAATCTATTTATAAAATTATTTGTGCATATAATTTTGTTTTTATTATTATGATAATCACTATATATATATAAATTAAATATTAAAATAAAATATATTATAAAATAATTGATTCATTAAATATGATGAGGGTTACTATTAATGTATAGTTTTAAAAATATCAAATATAATATATTTTAAAATTTCAAATTCATATAAAAAATAAAATAGTTTGAAGTTACATTATTTTTATTTTATTCTCTTTTACTCATAAATTTTAAAATTTTAACTAAATAAATATTTATTTAAATTTTTTTGATTTAATAATTATTATAATCAAAATAAATAAATTTTTATGTTTAAATATTTACACTTTTCAACTCATAACTATATAAATATAATATTTAAAAAATTATGTCATCTTATTAAATAAATATGAAAAATTAAATAAAATAAATTTTAGTTTAATATTATTTTTAATACTTAAATCTATATTTAACTAAAAAATTATTAATCAATTAACATATTTATGTATATTTTTATTTTATTAATATAGAGAGATACATACATACATATTTATATATAGAAATATAATAAGATTTTTAAAACTTTTTAATGAAATTTTTTTATTACAAATTATATGTTATATTTCATAAATAAAATTTAAAAGTTAATTATATATATACACATATAAAGAAATAAGTTTAAAAAACCGAAATAAAAAAAATAGATAAATAAAAATAAATGGAAAAAGTTTATTAATCAATAAATACATAAATAAAATGAGTAATAAGGTAATGAAATAATAAAATTTAAAAGATTAAATAAGAAAAAATGTCATGTATAATTTCTTTATATAGTAATTTTCATGGAAGAGCTTTAATATTATACATAAATTAAATGAGATGTAAATGTCATTGAAAGATGACTCATTATGCTAAAATTTAAAATTAATTTATACAAATACTTAATAATAAATTTTTTATTAAACTTTTTTATGATGTTATCCTATTGTATTCTACATCTGTTAGTACCATAAAATTTTCTTGGACAACAATTTTAAAATGAATTTTTATATTTTAATTATAATTTGACATATAATTTTTTATTTTTTATTTTTTATTTATGTATTTATTAAATTTAACTAATTTTTTATAATTTTATTTTAATTTAGATATACCTGTTGAATTATTTTATGTTATTTATTTTTATGTTTTTATATATTTGTTATATTTTATATATTTAAATTTTTAAATTCTATTTTTATAACTTTTACTAGAAACAACATTAAAAAACACATTAACTCTCGATAAATTAAAGTGTATACTTTATTATTACATGTATTTATTATGAAATGATAAAAGTAAGAATATATAATAATATAACACATTAAGCATGATTCTAAAGTAATTTATAAATTCCATTATTTTTAGTTTATGTTTATTCTACAAGCTGTAACAAAAAATATTTGAATAATACTTACTTTGTTTAATCTTGTATATAATTTGGATCAATTGTATATTTATTTTTATACATAAATATGCTAATAGTATAAAAAGTGTCATAGCTTTTGCAAGTATATACAAAATAATAGAAATCTTAGTGTATTACTAACTAATTTTAATGATCCAAATTTTAACAGATGTTGAATTAATAGTTTTTTTTATAGTTTAACACTAAAAAATTGTAATATTAAAATTAATTAAACTAATAGTTATAACTATTTATACACCAAAATAGTTATAGACATTTACGTTCAACTTTTAAAAGTATTCATTAGTTTGAATCTACTTTGAATATAGATAGGTCAATAGATTGTTAAACCAAACCGTATTAGCATTGTTTGAATTAAAGCCATGTGTAAGAGAAGAACTAGTTCTGATTATTTAATTTTATTTGGATAAGAAAAACTATAGTACTAAAAGAATTAGGATTGAGATGATTCTCGACAGCTAACATAAAATTAACCAATAGGATATATATATATATATATATATATATATATATATATAGATCATTCACACCTAAAATCATGATTAACTATTATTTTATGATTATATAGCTAATATTAACTTCTTTAAATCTCACACTCTCACTTACAAATATAATGTTATCTTCAATATGTTTAAAAAATTATTAAATTAATGTAAAATTTTATTGAGTCAAAGATACTTTATATGTATATAAAGTCAAAATGTGCATTTAAAATATTATTACATGTAAATTATAAAAATTAAGTTGTTTTATTATTAATTTTTAAATATGAATATATTTTATAACATTATAAACATGTTCTTATTGATTTATTTAATAAAATTTATTAAACCAAAAATTTTTACTAGAAATAATTGATGATAGTTTCTTAAGTTATTAATTGAAGTAAGTAGTGAATATTTATCAATTAGATAAAAATATTATTATAAACATTACTTTTAAAATTACTTATATGCCTAAATTTAATTATAATTTAAAATATTAAGTTTTAAAAGTATACTTTACTCCATATATAACAGAGGTTCTACCAAGAATCATATTATATGGTGAATCTTAAACTGAATCCATTTTATTTTTTAGAAAGATACGGTATACATGATACATGTTTGAATTAAATTTGGATTTGCAATAAAAATATTAATATAAAGAAAGAAAGTGGGAATAAGCAATGACACGTGAAATTTGGATTAATGTTATTGGATATCCTATCCCTATGATTGGCTTGCACAGATGAAATTACCAGCTAGCTGTTACCTGCCACCAACAAACAGTATGACATGTGGCCGGCAGTGAGTGCAGAAGGGAGCAATGGCGAGCCAGTAGAATATAAAAAAACGTACCTAAATAATATAATTACAAATATTATATGAAAAGTATTAGGTAACAAAATTAAAAAAAAAAATAATTAATTTATAGTTTTAGCATAATCATGGGTGTGAAGTGTATATACAATAGAAAATAGAAAGGTAGGAACACACGCTCAGTCGCACGTACGCACACACCCAGACGGTAAAAACTTTCACTTCCATGCGAACCGAAACAAACCAACCCACTTGCTCCGTACGCTACAAAAGAAAAACAAACTGAATATCAAACTGAAATAACTGGTGTCTGCTGCTCATGAGGTGGACCTTACAATAACACCTCTCATGTTTTCTTCTTTTTCATTTTTTTTATTGTTATTTACATTTTCCCTCTCTCTTGAAGATAGTTTGTTTAATTAAAATATAGATTTATGATATTGAAATAAACATGTGTATACGTGGAGTTGCTGAAGAAGTGAATATAGAGGACCCACTGGAACGGGGAACGTGACCCACATTGCCGCAACCCACCACATTAACATCCAAGCACGCACATGATCATGATGTGATGATAATATCTTATGTTATCCTTTTGTGATTTTTTATGTTATGATACCATAATAATACAACTAACCCAATCGCCATAAACTTTTGTGTGTGTGGCTGGATGCTGTATGAGTGTATGTTATCATGCCCTATCCCACTCATTCATCACCGTCACAAACCATTTTATGGTTTATGCATAGAGGTGTGAGAAAAACCAAGCGCTTGATAAATAAAATTAAAAGAATGTATCAGTTAGATTAATAAAACAAAAAAATATTTTGTTTGAATTGCCCAAGCCAACACAGAATCATCCATATAGAGTCCAAGTTATCCAAGTTTTAAAATATTATAATTAATTAAAATAATATTAAAAATTAAAATTTTACCTAGATATTATTTATAACAATTATTTATATATTCTAAATAAAATTATTTTACATACTTCAAATTACATTAGTTTAAATTTCAATAATTTATTTATATTAATGTTCTTAAATTTTAATTATAAATAAATAAATAATATGCATTAACATGTTAAAATTCAAGATAAAAACGTGTTGAGAATATTTTCTAATAAAAATATTTATTTTTATTATTTAATTAATATCTTCATAGCACTTGTTAATATTTCTTCATAATTTATATTTAACTTATTTTAGAAAATTTTAAATTCAACTCAACTAGGAATGAGTTAATTCAAACGCTTGGTAGGGCGGTTGTAAAGGTCTATTTGTAAGATTGAAAATAGATGGAATTATTTATTTAAAGTTTTATGATTTGTCCTACATTTGTTACAAGTTAGGTTAGATTTATCTATTAAATAGTTTAAATTATTTTTTAAAAAAAAATTTTAGTCTCAAAAGTTAGGTTTCAGTTTATTCGAAAAGAACTTTTAGTCTAATTAACAAGCTAATTATGCATAATGTTTTTAAAATTATGTTCTTTTTAAAGGTTTTAATATATTAATTTATATATTCTTCTTATCAATATTAATTTACATATAATTTTAAGTCTATTAGTCTTTTTCAAAATAAATGTTTAATATAAAATATACTTACAAAGTTAAATTAAAATTTAAAAAAGGTAAAATAAATCATTAAAAATGATTTATATGTAACAAACAAAGTAAACTTAAGTGTTAAAATTGATAGTCAAATTAAGTGTATGTTTATGAAGATTAGTCCATTCAACTTGATTATTTTATCTTTAATTATTATGTTATATTACATTTTTTTTAATATTTTAAAAAATATTAAAAAATATAAAAAAGTTTATTTATTAATTTTAATAATATTTTAAAAACTATTGTATATTTAAAAATATTATAAAAATATAAAAAAATTGTTACCTATTAATTTTAGTAATATTTTTAAAAAATATTACATTTAATATATGTCGTAAAAAATATAACATAATAATAATTATTTATATACTTATTGATAAAAAAAAGAATTGTACTGAAAATTCAATAAAATTACCAAAACTGTCACACATACGTAGGTACTTCCTTCACTTAGCAGAAATACATGTTACTAAATATACTTTCTTACAAATAATTGATTATTTAGATTATTCTATCCTATTAAGAAGATTCAATAGTGCCAAAAAATGTCACGTATGTATGTTATTTATTTTTTATAAAATTTTAAATACAAATTCTTTTGAGATAATTATATACATATTTTTTTCACATTTATAATTGCAATTTCAATATTTCTTTTATATTCTACCTTGATTAATTATGTGTACATTGTCTAAATTTTAATTTTTCTTTAAACTGTTTTTGTTTTATATAAAAATCTAACGAATATTGGTATTAATTGAGTAGGATATGTTTCAAAATTTGAAATCTTATATTTTACCATAATTATAATTTTTTATATGATTTCTACCCCCTTTTAAGGTACATGGTATCTTAAAATCTCTTTTATGTGATTATTTAATCTTAAATGTCTATGAAAATAGGTTAGATTATTCGTTAGAACTTACAATTTAGCTTCTACTAAACCTTGGTTAAGTTCAACTTATTTTTAAATAGATCAAGTCAAAAAATTAAAAAAATTATTTAGATAGAAAGATTAACTTTTCAATCCTAGAAAAGTTTTTTAAAAATATATAGTCTGTCCTATTCAAGTAAACAAATAATAGAATAATTATTATTTTTAACATCATGATTTGTATTTATCTTATTATGACATAATTGAATTTTCTGAGAGAATGTGAAATTTTTTTTCAAAGATTTAATAAGAAGAGTTGAAAAATAATCGAGATACAGGATGAATTAATAGAGAAAAATAAAATGAAAAAAAATTACTTTAACAACAAATTTATGGCTTAAAAGCAACATAAAAATTTCTATTGAATTTATTTTACACATATAATAATAAATAAATGTATAACAATCTTTGAAACAAAAGCTCATTTATTATCTTCTTAGGTGAAAGTTCTACCCTATCAGTGGTTGGAGAAATTTTCATTACATCCGAATCCTGCTTCAAGTCTTCTTCCTTTATAATTCATTCAAAACATATCAATAACATTATTCACTTTCTAACATGTGATTTTCCGTAACCATGGAAGATAAATATTACAGATAAACTATTTTTTAAAAGAAAAAACAACAATTACAATAACAATAAATAAAATGGATAAAAAATATAATTATACCTTAAAAACGAGCAAGAAATAAAATAATAAAATAAAACTTCTTAAAAATTTTAAATCTTATAAATATGTTCATGAGCATCAACTTTTTACTAATCATTTAACTTATAAAAGATAAAATTTTAAATTAATTTTCAAACTTACAATATGTTTAATAAAATAAAATATAGTTCAAATAATAAAAGTATGATAAAGTATTAACAACTATAACTATCAACATATACAAATAAAAAACAATTTAACTTATATATGTATTATATATGTACATAGAATAAGATTTACAAAAAATAACCTAATGTAAGATGTACAATTTTTATCCTAAATAATAAATAATTGTATGTATTTTGAAATCATTAACTTTAACCTTGAATAATTCGTTAATGATCCTTAAATATAAAAAAAATCACACATTTATTCATAATTGTAATCGATTTTCAACCATAAAAGCATGTTAATATAACATTCATTCTCAAGTAGATTATATTTTTTCAAGAAACTTAACTTCTAATAAACAATGAACCAATTCAAAATTCAAAATAATTTATAATATGACTTGTATCATACCATACATCATTGGCAAATTTCCACATGTCATGTACCACATTCCATAAAGTGAATGCTGGATTTGCAGCCAATTTCGTACCGAAAGGGTAGGAATCATCATCATAAATTATCACATTAATAATTTCATCTCAAAAACATAATTCAACAATACTAAATCATAACACATCATCTTATACATGTATAAGTTAAATGACAAGTATACTTTAATGGTGAATCTATAACATTATTTTGCACAATCATATAATAAATAACACATTTTTTATTTTAAAAATTTATGATAAATTAAATTTAAATCCACAAATTACTAATCCTAAAGAAGAAATTTCTAATATTTTAAGTGACACTTTGAATATTTTTACCAGCTACAAAATTTAGATAAAATAAGTGCAATAAAACAGACCACACAATTTATACAAAATTAAACAAAGCACAATATGCAAAAATCTAATTGAGATGAAATTCGAAATTAAGGTTTCCAACATATGATAGACTTACGAACTAGTTTTAATAATTTGAATTCTGTAAAATTAATATAAAACCAAAATAGAACCTACTCTTAGAATGGCTTAATCTAACATTACAACTTTCATGCCTGCATCAAATTAATTATTTAAGTATCCAAATCATAGATTTAACCAACCATACTAATTTTCAATTAAAATAGACATATTGAAGTATCAAAGATAAATGTTTTTATAATTAAAAATATGAGAAACAATACCATAAAACTTTCTCAAAATAGCATAGTCCTTAGTTCATTAAGATTTTCCTTATCTCTTTGATAATACTTAAGACTTATGACTCTTCCAAAAAGCATATCAGTAACCTCTTATCTATCTTATGTCATATGTTATCTTTATGAATTCATTAATCAAAATAGAAACCAGGAATACATGTAAAGTATCTTTCCTACTTCAACTACAAAATTACAACAAACTCATTCATAACATATTTTTACTATCAACTTCAAAGAATATAAATATATTTCCATAATTAAAAACATGAGAAACAATACTGTAAAGTTTCTCAAAGCAACATGGTCCATAACTCATTTAAGTCTTCCTCATCACTTTGATAACATTCAAAACCTTCTACTCTCCCAACAAGCATATCAATCATCTCATATCCATCTTAGATCATATGTTACCTTTATAAAACAATATTCCATGTTTCAAGCACAAAATTGCAACAAACTCATTTATAGCATATTTTTACTATTAAGTTCATATATATATATATATATCAAAATATTTAAACACTAATCAACATAGAAATCAATTACAAGGCTCTTTCACGTTTCAAGTATAAAATTTCAATCTAGTATATTTTTACTATCAACTTAAGAAAACACATATCAAATGATTTAAACAATTATGAAAAAAATAACAAGTTTTCTTCTTCTTAACTCTAATATTAGAATGAAAATAATGGTAGGATCCGTAAATTTAATAAATTTCTCTTATTTTTAATAATTGTAAGCTCTTTGAAATATAGTCAATTTTGACCTCACAAGAATTTGTATATAGCATTTAATACCAAGAAACTCTTTAACAACCATGGTAACTTGTTTTAAAGCTTCTAAAATCACCACATAAGTGTTTTTTTTTCTCTCTCTCTTTATATATATATGATAAATTTTATTAAAAAATTGAGATAAATTAAAAGTTTAAAATTAAAGGATCTAGAATGATTATTGCATATGTAATTATAGTTAAAAATAGAAGTTGAGGGTATATGTAGGAGAATCACTTTATTTTAGTACACATATATATAGTTTTTTATACAATCAAATAGACTCAACAAATTATTAAATATTTTTATTTAAACTTTAATGTATCTAAATTAAAATAAAACTGAAATGTTACATTATTATTATTATTAATATTATTAATGTTATTGAAATACTTAAGTCCATTTATGTATATATAAAATTAAACTCACTAACATATTTAAAGATAAATATTAAAATAAAATAAATTTTTAAATAACCTCACAAATAAAATTAATCTTTTAACAAAATCAGATCATGCCATGAAAATTAGTTCATAAATAAATTTTAAAAAACAGAATAAATTCAAATTTTACAAAACCTATCTTCGCACTTCTTATTTCCTACCCCAATGTAAAAGAAGTTGGTAGACACAACAGTTATTAGATAGAGTCCGAAAAACTAAGCGTAGTGCTGAACAAATAGGAGATGAAGAATTGTTTTCTGATGAGCCAAACTTCTATGCTTAATCGCTGGGGCATTAATAATTAGGTGAAAGGTGGATAATAGGCCAGGTTTTTGAAGAAAAGAATTATATTGGTTAAAAAAATAATAGATCAGTGATATTTTTTTAAGTTAATTTAAAACTTTTTCAAAAATTAAAAGAGTGATTTCAAAAAGTGACTCCAAATAACATTATAATAAATCAGTGTTTTCAGAAATTATTGAAACTCACCCCATTGACTTCTTCCACCCATTGGCCATTGCTGTTTACATGCCATTAAGATTTTTCTTGTTTTCACTTCATGTATAATTTTTATAAAGTTAATTACTTACTAAGTAAATTAAATGTGTGCATAAGCTTTTAGTTCTTATAATTTTCACTCATTTAAATTTTGTTCCTTGTAATTTTTATTTTTAAGTATCAGTCCTTATATTAGATTTTTATCCTTACTATTGAAGCGCTCGGATTTTTATTTTTACCCAATTAGCTTTTAATCCTTAAATGTTTTATTTATAAGGGTATTTGATTTTTTTGAATAGTTGAGATATTGGTTCTTAGGATGAAAGTAATTTATATTAGAAGCTGCATCCATATCTGAAAAAAGTATAGGACTAAAACCTAAATGAATATGGAAATTATAAAAACCAAAATCATATTTCAAACCTATCCTAATTGAAGTAAGCTAGGGGAAACTTTGATATTACAAGAGAAATGTAAAAATATGATAGTATTTTTTTATGTCTTTTATTGAAGAAAACTAGAGCAAAGAGTTTTAACATAAAAAAAAATGCGGAAAATATGAACGTTATTAAATAGCTGAATTAATGGTGGACACACTTTAGACATATTAATTTTTTGATACATCTCAAGTAGCAAAAGTGCAGATAAAAGTGGGCGCATTTTTAATTTTGAGCCAACATTTGGCATTAAAAACACAACCACTTTGTAGTGTAGTACATCTTGATTTGTGTAAGAAGCTAGTTGTAGATGTGTAGCGCATAGCTGGAATAGCTCCAGGATATATACTCATAGAAGTGGAAAAATAGAAAGGCACTCTATATGGAAACAATCTTTAGCTCTACTTCTTTTTATCCTTTTTGTGTAGTTAAGAGTTAAAAAATTGATGCACAATAATAGTGGCTTCATTGGGCAGCCTCATATGGCTCCATATTGTGCATTGTCATAACAGCTCTACAAAAATTATTCTCTCTATTATAAAACATCTGCATTACAGCAAAATGATTGATTATGAGCTAGAAATGCAAATGTGTGGTCTTTATAATTTATTTATAAATGAAAGAAAAACAAAATTAATACGTATACAAAGGGTTGGGGACCATAAACAACCCATACTTTAAATCTACACAAAATGAAAAAGAGATCCTGCTCACATGGTGGCATGTGAGGGGAATGGGAAGGTTTTTCAATTTACAACCTCTCTTCTCTTATTTTAAATTTATTTTGTTTCTCAAAATCTCATTTGGCTGTCAATTACATTTCTTTTCTTGATTTGTCTTTTTTGGGAAGATTATTGTTCTTTACCAATCTGACGTGTTTGTATGTGACCCACTGCGCACTCACCGGGAAAGTAAGCCATTTTGTGGGTAAATTGCACCTTTGTAAGTGAAGTGAACCCTACTCTCTCACCCCCCCAACACCCCTTCACACCCCTCCTCTCTATAAAGCTGGTAGATTGATATTATAAATGGTAGAGTGGTCCACGAGAACTTTGTATGGGCATGGTTATTTCTCACTTCTCACTTCTCACTTCTCACTTCTCACTTCTCACTACTCACTACTCACTTCTCACTTCTCACTTCTCACCCTCCCCTTCCCTTTACTCTCTTATAGCTAAATCCCCCCCTTTTTTTCTCATTATAATTTCATTTCCTTCAACTCAACAACTACTTCCTTATCTTAGATGTGAGATCTGACCTCAATTTTCCTCCCAAGTCCTGGTCATGCTTTTCCACAGCTTTCTTGAACTTCTTATGCATCTTAAAGCTCTCCACTTCCAGGATTTAAAGCCCTAGAAGCTCAAGAAAGCTGTGGGAGAATATGGCAATTCAGGCTTTTGCCTTTGCTTTTCCTACCTACCTCTTCTCTTGCAAGATTCAGAGTACAAGGTGAACCCAACTTCCTCTTCTCTCATCCTTATCTTTTCATTTCAATATCTTCTCATGGTAACTCTCACAACCTTACATTATATATATTATCTATATTACCAGCTGTGTGATCTATATAAATTCAATATCTTCTCTTTAATTTCTCTGAACAATATTCTGTATTATATATATAATAATCTCTTAATCTCCACAATTTATAGCCTTATTATGTATCAGATTCACCAGCTTTACCCGAATTTATAGCCCTGCTACGTAATTCTGTAATTCGATTCGCTCAAATTGTTTTCTCTCTGTTTTCTTTGAGGAAAGAAATTGGAAAATTGTCACTTTACCGAATTTACCAGTCCTGTTTTCTGTGACAAAATTATGGGTAGGTTTCTTTTTCTCTTGGGTCTAGGATGAACAATCACAATGTGGGTTTATTTTATTCCCCCTCCGTTGATAGGGTTGAAAGTTAAAAAAAAACACAGAAAATTATATATTAAATCGGATGGTACACGTTTGAGCCATGCAAGGTGAAGAGCAGTAGAAATTAAAATTGATTTTTTTTAGATAAAAGGAACAAAAATTTAATGTTTCCTAGTTGTCTGTAGAATTAGGTGAACTTTCCCATTAACTAATTTACTCCTAAAAATCTGATTCATTCAATCAAATGGTGAAAAAAAAAGTAATGCTCGCAGAGAAGATTCCCCACCTTTCCTTTTTATCATTAATGATGATAGTTCTTCCTGTTGCCCTTTTAGTTTAGTGAATCCACATCTTCTCCTACATTTCTGTGAAAAAGGTTAACCTTTGTCACTACGTGACATCATTTTTTTAACCACTCCTCTCTCCTGACATCATTTGGCGTATTGATTTTCACCCCTTACCCTCTCTCTCTCTCTCTCTCTCTCTCTCTCTCTCTCTCTCTCTCTCTTTCTCTTTCCCCCTCCTCTGGCTGCCTGTCTCTTTCTCTCTACAAACCCAACTTGGTGCTGAAATCTTGGGTAATTTAATTTATCACACTTGCAGCTGTCACTAGGTTTTCAACCGTATTACAGTTTTACACATTCACATACTCACAAACTTGTCTCGGTCACTCTCTGAATCTAAATAGACCCAATTTAGCATAATCAATTGAATTTTCAAGTTTCTGGGTATAGCAGAATTGGAGCTATGCATGCAATTGTTAGCATAGAGAAAGTTGGAGAGAGGGAATGAGAGGATTAATTATAGTAATTCTATTGTATAAGGGAAGCAAGATAACACCAAAAAGATAGAACCTTTACCAAATATAAGGCTTTGTTTGCATACACTAGGAACGTTTAGCCTAAGGAAATCCAACAAGTTGTGTAAAGAAGTAGGACCACCAAAAATCAGATTAAATCGAGCAGACACAGAGGCATGGCACTTCTGTGCATCTTCGTATAAAAAGGATATTGTTGTTGATAATGAAGAGCTAGTGTTTGGTGTATGGTACTAATTACATACATACGGTAATTATGGTGCCACCATTTATATATATGTATGCTATATATTGCCCCAATTTGATTTATTTTACAGTTTTCAGGGAAATAGTGAAAATTTTGAACACGGCCACACGAAACCCATTGAGTATCCCATGAAACAGCTTTGTGAATTGTGACACGACATCGTGTGAGTTACCAGAGAGACAGAGCTGTAACTGATCATGGATGCAAGCCTTCAATGACATGAACTGAATCCTGAGCCAATTTTCCTAGTACGGAATTATTCCTGCTTTTCACACCACTGTTGAATCCACGCCCTTCTTCTTTTTTTTTTGAAAAAAAAATTATATTTCTTTTAGAATGATGAAAAAGAAATTGTGGCAGTTTATTCTTCTGTCTGAGGCTAAACAGGAACGTGTCAGTTGCCATGCAGTGTAACTTGTTGCTCGTTGTTTCTGTCCAGTGTGAGTGTCCACTCTTAATATGTTTAATGTTAACCTAAATTCTACTTAAGAAAATTTAATTGCACTATCGTGAATGGGCCTCTAGCTTTGATGGCAAGGCTTCCCCACCACCCCCCACCTCAACAAAGGTATATATATGGGAATGTTTGGATTCATGCACCTAAAGGTTTTTATTTTAATCAAAAGCCCCAAATTTTGGTTTTGCTTTATTTATTTATTTAAATTATCCTGTTTATCCAGTGATTTGTCGTTTATGAGAAATTAGAAAGATATTGTGCAAGGCGCAAATAATTAAAAAAGAGTGGAGACTCTCTTTTTTTTTTCTCGAGAAAAAAGAGAGTATACATTCTTATTGATGGTGGTGAGTCACTACAAGTTTACATATATAGGCTATTTCCACAAAAAAGAAAAACAAAGAGAAAAAAAAAAACAGCAATATCATAGTGCAAGATTTCGGGTTGTGGATCCTATCCTTGTCACATGACCAAAATGTTGCAAAGAGATAAAAACAAATTATTTGTATCTTTATTGTTTTAGCCTGAACCTTTTAAAATACAAGGCAATGCAGGTTCACAACTTCTTTTATAATTTAATAATGTGGTAAATCAAATTTGGAAGAATAAAAGCCCTTTTTTCAAAAAAAAAAAATCTCATTACATTTTGTACAAAAGTCTATCCCCACAACCTAATCGCTATTGATTATATTAGAAGCTAAATTGTGGCTTGGACAATTTTTACCAGTAAGATAAATAGCTTTAGCAAAACATTATCTAACTGTCGCCCTCAATTTGAAAGTTAATCTCATTATTATGTTTGTGGAATATTAGTTAATTAAAAATAAAAATTTGAAAAAAAAATCCATCTTACCAAACTTATGAAGAAGTCAACTTTGAAAGGTAAGAATGAGGACACAAATATATTCATTTTTAAGTAGTGAGAATTATTTATTATAAATGACTGATCGATCTAAACAATCTCGTCATTTTATTTTCTCTTCAAAGATGCTTTCGTCTTACCTAGTGAGTAACGTAGAGAATCTAAAGAAAAACTAGAGTACAATGCATATGCTTTTGAAACGGCCGGTTCCATCATAATTCCGAATAAACAAAATAAATTTAAATTAGAAGATTCTTCAGGACATGGATCGAACATATAGAAAGGATTATATATCATTCATACATTTTACAACACTTTTTAAAACATTTCTCTACTTTTCCATCTTTTTATTTCTCTTGTAGTTGTATAAATTTTTGTACAATTTTATAATAAAACAAATAATTTCACATTCATAAAGGCATGGCATCCCTTGAGGATTTGCACTTCAATTTTAAAATGTGCCTAATACTATTTTTCAATTTTAAAATGTGCCTAATACTATTTTTAAAATATTTTTTTACAATAAAAAAAGAGATAAGAAAAAATATGTGAAATGAGAAAACGATGTAATTAATAAAATTATAAAAAATATTTTAAAAAATGCGTTGTGCGAATAACATTACCATGAACCTTAAGAAGAATGGTACTTTAGATATAAAAAATACATTTTGGTGTGTATTTGTACTCCTATCAACATCAAGGTGCTTATATAGGGAGGGGGCGGGGGAGGTAAGACATTTACATAGTTGAACTTGAAATGCAAAAGTAGGAAGCACCAACAAAGGTTAAACTGTGATCTTAAACATTGTCCGTTTCTACTATTTGGAGCAAGAGCACATGAGGGAATTGAGATCCATTTCTCAAGCCATCATCCACTGATAATTAGCACTATGGAACCAAAAAAGGGTAATGTGTGGTTGTGATCAATTGTGAGGGTCATATTGAGTAAAAGGGCATAAAACCGATTCCAATCAAGTATGTATGATAGTCATATTAAGTATAATGTCGGCAGGATCCGTTAGAATTGGCACTGTTTTCATATTACACGCCCCGTGAAAGATGATTGAAGAAAAATGAATAATCTTATTTACAGTGAGTGATCTGAATGAATGAATAATGAATAATGAATAATGAAATGACAACAATAACAATACATATGCCCACCATTCAATGGTAGGGTATGCTATTGACGTAAGTAACTCGGTGATGAACCACCCATACAAATAGAGGACGCCCAATGAAAATAATAACACTTTTCCCCTTTCCAATTTGAAAGTGCCAAAATAACAATAAAAGGAAACTATGTTGACCCATGATGGGAAATTAGAAATCGTACTAATGGACACAACAATCATCATGATTATATTCAAGTATAAGTTTCAACTTGTGTATTATGCTTCAGGCTGTATGTGCATTTAACCTCACATACCAAGAAACTACGCAATTAATTTCTTATATTTTTTTTTCTTTTCGCTAATTTGCTAAGGGACAAAAAGGACTGAAAATATTACCAAAAAAAAAAAGAACTAAAAATTTAATGTGTGAAAGGTGGGTTGAGTGTGAGTGCATACAAGAGAAGAAAAGTATATATACAGTTGGTAAATGGTGGAAACATATAGACATATTTGCACCTTGTATTCATATCACTGAAAAAGAAATATTGGTGAGAAGAATGGATTGATCATAGCATTATTTAGGGGAGGTAGCTCAGAGTGTTATGATTCAATTAATATTGGACGCTTATTATAGATGGCTAGATCGATCAAAGCAATGTGATAAGCTAAAAGCTGATCAAGGGGCTACAATTTTTTTAATAATTTTAAAATGTGATAGTTGGTAACCACAAGACAAAAGTGGCACTGGTAAGACAGCAAGATCAAGAGGATTGTCTACTAATTTATTCCCTCTCTGTCGTTTAACTCTTTTCACCGATCTTCCACTCTTGCACATCACGGAGCACAAGGAAATCCAACTTTTTCAGTTTAATCTTTCTCCAAAGTAAAAACTAGCGAAGTATAATTAAAACAGACAAACAAAACCCACAATCCACATCATTTGACTACAACGCATCAGGTCCATCACAATTGATTAAATTAAAGGAAAGATAAACATGAGGAGCAATGAAAGGCATTTTTTAAGAACACTAGTAGTGGATATAAACAAGTAGTATTATACAGATCCAAACAATCAAAAGCAGGACAACATGTTCAATCAGGTTAAAGGTATTAAACTATCATCCTGATAAAAGAGAAAACAAACAAACAAACAAACAAAGCCATAGAATGAGGAACAAGTAAGAAAATGCATGTTAGATTAGTGGGTTACAGTAGGATTAGGATATTGATCTTGCAAATAAAGTGGCATGCTCATATGACTTTTACATTTAACTTTTAAAAAAGAAAAATAAAGATATGGATGAACTTATAGTGCTCGTGAATGCACCAACTAAAAGTCCTTGTAAAGTTGATGGCGCTGAAGCTCACCATTTTGTCGCCAGACACAAAATGAATGAAAAACAATTCACCTTATGAGATATTGACATTAATATCGGGATCGACCACTTCTTTTTCAAGGCCATGCAAAATCGATTCTTTTCTCTACAAGTTGAAAATGCTTTTACCATTTCTAATTTCAAAATCTTTCTAGAGTAATATAAAGGGACTCTTATTCAAACATATTCTCAGCACTAGGAAACGAGATAAAGAAAGAAAGAGTACTTGCAGGTGGTCTAAAACTCCCATTTCTTGCAGCATGGTTGTCCCTAAATTGGGAAAAAGAAAACCCTAGTTTCCTTCACAAGCTGCTTCTGCATTGCTTTTATGTAACTTTCTTTGTTGTATAGAAAAAATCACCATAATACAATGCTTGAGGGTTATTTTTTGTTAGGATCCTTATGGTTAATATTTTCCATAAAAGCTTCACCTAACCTCTTCCTATGGTCACCAACCAATGGCTTTAAAGCATTCATAAGTTGTTGGAAGTTCCACACGAGAGATAAAGGCATACAGTATGGTCACCTCTCTGTGGTCCATTGTCTAACAATCTGTAACTGAAAATGTTCCTTCTAGTTAGTCCCGTGCACCCAAAACAAAAATTGTTTGTTGTGACTTGCAGATATTTTTTAAAAAAAGAATATCATATCTTGATCTAGCTAGCTAGGATGAATCTAGATATATATATATATATATATATATATATATATATATATATATATATATATATATATATATATATATATATATATATATATATATATACTCTTATTTTTTTTGCAAGTCAAGATAAGAACAGCATAATTGTTCCTAGCTTTCTAATAAAATACAACAATACACAAATTAATTGTGATTAATTAATAGATACAAACTAATGGTTATGCTGAATCTGCAGGCTGGAATATATATATTAAATTAATGAACTATCTGTAACTTTGCCGACTAAAACAGTACAAGTACAAATCAAAGGTTTAATGAATTGAGTGAGACAGGTTCTATATGGAAATCTCAATGATGACCATTGATCCACCGTAAGTTGTAACTTTTGCCTGCATTGGAGGCTACACAAGACACATTTCGAAACAAAGGAAAAAGGCTAATAAGGAGAGCAGAGAGACGAAAACAGCAGAAGAAGCTAACGCTGAAATTATTTCAAATTATTATATTCAGCACAAACAGGACTAGCTAGATAGAGCACAACTAATATTCTCAAATCAAACGGCTACGTTTTGCGATATGAATTATTGTAGATTAATAATGTTCAAGTTTCGAATTTCTGGATAAAATTAAATTAAGAACAAAGTCGCGAATTTAAAGGCAAAAAAATATAACGGACTTCAGACATATTAATTATGAGAGAAGATCTGAAAATTATTAAATTTTGCATCTCTCAAAATCGTGAGCTGAAATTCCCTTGATTTTGGATCGATCGAATCAATACCTGATCGGTTTAGTCCCAGAAGAAGAAGCCAATTGCTTGGGGAATCTTCATCGTCATCATCATAAATCTACCCAATTTGGTTCCAGTTTATTCGCTCATATGACTGCATCTGAAAATTCTGATCAGATATATCTCAAAAGTCAATCCTTAAAATCTGAAAATGATTTAATTTAAGTCAAATAAAAAAAATATCAAAAAAATAGAAAAAAGAAAAAGAAAGAATACATTCCAATAATGTTATCTCTATATAAAATATATACAATTGGATTGTAAGATTTAAAGCAGAATCTGGTGTTTGAGATAAGCTAGTTGGTTGTTGACCCTATCTGTATCTTCCCACAGCTTTATTGAACCGCAAAACAAGGTGTGGAAGCAAGAGTGCCATGGCATGCATGCAAAGGAACTCTATGGATGCAGTTCAAGAAAGCTGTGGAAGAATACAAAGAGGGCCATGATATTGAAGACTCGAGATACCCCACAGGCCCATATATAATTTTTTTTTTTCCTTTTTGAAAAAAAATTAAAAGAGGCATGGAAGGTTCATAACGTAATGAGAACCCTAATGAAGAGAAGAGAAAAGGGGTACAGAATAGGAGAGGCTAAGCTAAGAGAGAGAAAAGCTGTAGGTATAGGGGAGGAGATGGTGTGGTATTTATAGGAGAATTTAGGGATTTTTATAAACTTTTTCATTTTAATTTAATTTTTCTTTTTCCACCAATCCCTAGAAGAATATCTGGCCTATGACTACATATTATTACTGAATCCCCCCTTTCTCGAACCCTAATTAAAAAGCTGACTCGTTTGATCCCATTAGCCATTAGACCCCTAAAATATAATTATAATCAACAAACTTATGAAATCTTTTCCTTTTATTGTCGTAAAATCTCATTTAATTTTTGTGCGGCTATGATGCACCTTTCCGGATCTAACGGTCCCTGTTACATTTGTGGGGGGCACACCGTGGGGCCCACCTTCAGATCTGTCCAGTTGTTCCAAACTCCACGCGCTCCTCGCGCAAGTTCACTTCACTGCTCACCTTCATCAGCCGGCTAAACAAATAATTAAAGCAAATCAATTCTGATTTCATTTTGATCCGTTACACCCTTTATCTCATTTACCAAAAAATTAAATTAAATTAAATGGACAAATGAACATATAAAATCAGAAAAGTGTTTCGGAAAATTTTGTCATCTTAAAAGAGATAGTCAAAACTTAACGATTTTGAAACCAAATTTCGATCTAAAACGTGTTAACAAGAGATTCCACCGGTCTAAATTATCTACTGTTCATTGAAAAAACATAAGCTCAATTTAAAATATTTAATTACATTTTTATCATTTCATTTTAAACTATGTACGATTGTAACTTTTAAAAATATTTAATAATTTTAATTTTTAATTTTAAAATTTAACTAATTTATCATTATAATAATATATTTATTTTGAATACAAACTAATTTTTATTTGATATTTCTTTTAATTTAATAATTTGATTTAAAAATAATACCTTAAATTTTAAGATTAAGAATTCCATTTCAAGATATATATATATATATAATATCGTGAGAAAAGTGTTATATTTCTTATATAATAGTATCATATTTAGCGATAATTATGAATATATTTGAAAGCGGTTAAACGTGTCATAAAAATCTGTTAAAGACAGTTTTAAAAGACAGTTGTGAAGTATTTTTCCGGGTTACTAAAGTTGCCACTGTATTAGAATCTACAATAAAACTATTACAAAAGGTTTGTGAAGTTTAAATTATAACTATTAAATCATATTATATGCTTATGTACAATAAATAAAGAGTTTTGAGATAGTAAATTACTATTAAATTATGTTATATGTTTATGTATAATAAGTAAAGGGTCTAAAGATAGTTGATTATAAAAATGTTGACTTTAGTTATTATTTAGATGATATAAAATTCACATTAAATTATATTTTTTTGTTAGTTTGAGATGCTATCCCATGAAGTTATAATACAAACTCTTGTTGCTTCATTAGCGATGCATAGTAGGATTGATGCGAAATTTTAATATAAGAAATTTCATTTTAAAATAGCATATCAAAGCTTAAAGTTATCGATCTCATTCTAACGTTCATGTGATATATTACGATAAGATTGTTGTAGTCATTATATAATAGTACAACATTTAACGAGAGTTTCGAAACAATTGTAATTTTTTTTTGAAAGATATTTTGCAGCAGTTACTAAAATAATATATATATATATATATATAATTTAAATTTTTTATCACAAAATAATGACCTTTTAATTTTATTTACGAAAATTTTGTTTCCTATAAATTCAAATCAAAGGATAAATTTATTTATAAACTAATTCTAGTTGAAATCTACCTTTATATAGTAAATTAGTATCCTTATTTTTGAATAAGAGTGTTTTAAAAATTGAATTTAATTGAATGCACTAATAATCTAAAAAATTTAAACCTTTATTTAATTATAAATTATCATATCATAAAAAATTATTAATTTTTTAATAATTATTTTAAATTTATATTTACAGGAATTTTTATTTGCTTAATAATGTCCAAATTTTTACGCTCATAATGTATCAAAAATAAACTATTTAAAAATTATTTTCATTCTTCCAAGCTCATTTGTTTTTTTTTCATTTAATTTTTTTATTTACATTTTAATTCCTTTCAAATTTTGCTTTAATTTAAATTTTATTTATTTATATACTAAGAAATATTAAAAGATATCTTTTATTTTTAAATAAACTAAGTCTTGATATTATTTTAAATTATTAAATATTAGTTTAAATTTGATATTAAAATTTTGAATTCAAATCAATGATAATTATGTATTATAATTTTAATAATTTATTTTCTTAGTTTTATCTCTAATTTTAAAAATATTATTCCTTTCATATATTATTAATATAATATTTATTATTAATAAAAGTATTTATAATTTTTTTATTTATATTTTTTTATAAATTTTATATAATTTTAAACTTATTCATATAATATACGGATAATATGTCAGTTAAATAAGATTACAAAAATCCTAAAATCTAATATATCTAAAAAAATATTCTTAACTTAATATAATGGAAAAAATTCAAAAAATTTAATTTATGTATTTTTAACAGTTAAATCAAATTTTTTTGTTTAATAGATCATTTAATTAAGTTTTTTTACTTTTAAAATTTTTAATTTATTTTTGAATTTACTTTTTAGTAATAAATATAATCATGTGTTTAAGTTTCTTAAACAAAATAAATTTTTATAAACCATACTATTTTTAGTTTTTTTTTTCAAAATTTGAATTCTAAATTACTATATTATAAAAAGTATTATTTACTAATACTTCATTTTTTGTAGATTATATTTTTTTAAAACAACAAAATTATTTTTTAATAAAAATTATTATATAAACAAATTTAAAAAATATTAAAACTATTGACATCAATAAAAACATCTTTATTACTATTTTATATCTATTTACATCTTATGACACTCTTTCAACACTTATTACTTATTAATGGTTTAAACAAACACATGATTTGTATATTCAGTTTACCATACTTGTATGTGTTATGATAATTGAATCTGTACTAATTTTTTTATGTTAAAATAATTTCTTATTTTTTTTCCATCATATGTTTTATAATGTCATAAACTAAATCATCACCTATAATTATCTTTTTTTATGTAAAAATATATCATTGATAAACTTGTTATTATCCTCATTATTTTTTAATTTTTATTATAATCAAACATTCTTAGATTACATATTTTAACTTTAATGAAACTCCTACTATTGATTTCATAAATTTATAATACAGGTATAGTAATTTAAAATATTAAAATATTATCTTTTACTATCAATTAATATATTACGCTAATATAATATATTTATGTTAATATAGACCTTTAAAGACTATGTTAACAACTTAACTTTTATTATACAATACTTAAAAGTTTAATATGTTAGCAAATGGTCAATTGTATGCATTGATGCCCTTTTATATTTTAATTTATATTTTGATAGTAATAAGTAAAATCTATCAATTAAATCAACATCTTTTTCGATATTTTTTATTTACATATTTCAAATATTTTCACGCTATTTTACAAGTACATATATAGATATTTGTTAATTAAAAAAATTAGTGATGCAATATGGCTCTTTAAAAACGGTATGATCCATTTTTATTTTAAAATCAATTATATTGATATTTTTACATTTTTTTTACATGTGTCATTTATTGTTTGGAGAAATATAGGTCTACCAAAATGAAGAATGGTGACAATTTTTTTCTTAAAAATAAAATATTTATGCTACACAATTGATTTTCTTAAACAAAAGTAAGAAAAATAAAATATATGTGTGTGCATGTATTAAACCAAACTAAGATATTGGTATCAATAAACAAGGTAACATATTTTTTATATGTCAAATTTAAATTCACGCTTCAACGGTTTGATAAGATATGGACAAATGAGTGAAAGTGATATACAGTTACATATTTGACAATATTTATATAATATTGAAAGGATCAACAGTATAGAAACAATTTAATTGATTGATATTTTATTTCTTATTCTACCAAATTCTAAAACCACTGGTCATATTTAAAAAAATTGATTGTTTATATACAACTCTTTACTTTTGATTTGATCACTTAAAGGAATAACAATGATAAAATAACGTATGAAATAAACATTTATTAAAAGCATTATAAACCTTCATGCATACATTTAGCCAACTTAAAGAAATTCATCCAATATCTTAAAATGTCAAAAGGCCATCGAGAGAGTCGATTTTTAATATTTTTCATAACGCATTAGTCAATTATTAAAAGGCAATCATATATTAGTGTGTTTATTTATGGTTTTAATGGTCATGGCACACACGACCGAGATAGAAAAGAAATTGCTGACTCTGAGATATGAGATATGCTGTAGCATGAATATGGAAGGAATTTTTTATCGTTTTCTTTAACGTATTTTTTGGTTTAAAAATAAGGAAGGGAAGAAAATGAAAGGGATTTTCATGGAAGTAATGGATCCCTCATTGTTATAAATAACGGAATGATAAGAGAAAGGAAAATAATAAACAAAATTACTGTGATGTATTCAAAATGATTAAAGTTATTAAATTAAAGATAATTTTTTAACTAAGGAAAATTTTTCAATTTAAAGGAACATGAAAATTAAAAAAAAAAAAATTATCCTTTCAATTTTATTTTCAGAACTTTTAATTAAATATAAAAATTTATATGATTTTTTCTCTCATTCCTTTCAATCAAACATTACATAAATATTTATTGATGTATGTGAAAAGAGAATAAAATTGATAATTGATTTTAACAATAATTTTTACTTTTTTACATAAATTCACACAAAATATCCCTCAGCATGAGAAATTGAGGGGAAAATGCTTCACCATGTTCCATACACTAAAAAACAGAAATATATATATATATATATATATATATATATAATTATGTTATTTAAAATTTTAAAATTTATTTAATATTATATTAATAATATTTAAAAATTTAAACTAAATTTAGCTATATTTATAAAATAAAATAAAAATTTATATTGACTGAATATTGAATATCAAAAGTTTATAAAAAATATTTTAATTATATTTTTAATTAATGATAAATATTTTAATACACTTTTCCATGTTTAACATTAAAATAGAATCATATTTTTTATTGAATTAAAAAATTAGATCTTATTCATTTGTAAAAATTAATAAAAATAATTAAACCTTATCAAAAATATTTTAATCATATTTTGATTTACTATGATATATCTTAATATTTTGTATTGCCATAAGATGATATTCAGTGACTATAGGATTACAAAGTTTTAAAAATCGTAATAATCATTAAATCGAGTATGATACTAGCTCATGATATAACGATTTAATCATAATTAAATATATTTTTAAAAATATTTATAATATATAATATATTAAAAATATAAAACTATATATAAAAATATAATATATAAATACCATAAATTTATATTTTTAAAAATTAAAATGTATACATTACTTTATATTTTAAATTTTAATTAATATATATAAAAGTAAATAAAACATATTATATTTTTAATTTTTATATTTTAAAAAATATTATTATTATATATAAATTTTTTACCAGATTTTATGAATTTATTATTTTTTATCAATTTTATTAATTTACTATTAATTTTTTACCAAAATAATTTTATAATTAAATAATTTAAAATATTAAATTTCTGATTCATTCGAGCAATTCAATCTATTTTTTATAAGTACGATAAAATGTAGCAAATAACAGTATTTCTTACAGTACACCGTAGTATTGATATTGTTGGAGCTTGAACTTATGACGATAAACCTAAACGAACTTACCCACCCATAAATGAACTGCTTCGGCTTTTACTAGATGCTAAAATAATTAGAGAATTGGTACTCTATTTTAATATATATTTTTTTTCAAAAGCACCACACAAAATGTGTTATTTTGTTGGCTTACTTTTAGTATCAATTGACGAACTTATCCACCAATAAATGAACTGCTTAGGGTTTACTAGATGCTAAAATGATGAGAATTGGTATTATTTTGTTAAAAAATTAACTTATATGCAATTTTTGTCTCTGACTTTTTAAAATAATTTTAATCTTGTTTTAAAAATTTTATCCTTGATTAATTTGTATAAAATTGAATTTTTTAATTTATTATTTTTTATCAACATTTTTTTTGAAGAATTTATAATAGCATTGACAAATGAAATTATTTTAAATATATAGATATAAAATAGTTTGTTGAAGTTAAATAAAATTCAAAAAAAATTATAAAATTAAAAATTACATTTTTAAAATAAAAAATTAATATTTATTATTAGTAGTAAAATTTAATATTTTGGTAAATAAATTTTAATTATAAAATAATTTTATTTTAACTTTATAAAAAATGAGATTATAAAATTTTTAAATAAAAAATTAACAATAGATCAAATTTGATAAATTTTAAAAGTAGAACGATTAAAATTCCTAAAAGCATTGGAAGGTTAAAATTATCTGTTAATTAAATTAAAGAAATTAAAAATGTGATTCACTCTATTTTGTTTTATGATTGTCCTTTTTTTTTGGTAAATCGAAGGGGCGAGGCCCATGTTCTTAATTTTTTTAGCGATCACTTCTTACATAAGAAGTCCACAAGATTTAAAATTTTAAATTCTATGGTTGTTATCCTGCTCTTTTTCTTTTCTAATTTTTTAATATTTTTATTTTAAAAAAGTCCACTCATTTATTTAACGAAAAAGTTTTATTATACTACGATACATAGAGGAGGATACAAAAATTTGGAAATGGGTAGAAGGAAAGTGGAATAAGTATGTATTTGGGGAATTTTCTAACTTAATAGAAAATTTTTTATGTGAAGAATCAAGACGAAAAAAAAATAAAAATCACTTCCTCTGGTTCCAAGGCCAATAAAATTGTAGTGATATATATATATATATATATATATATATATATATATATATATATATATATTATAAGTTTATTTTGTTCAGTTGCAATCGACTATATAATAAGTAAAGAATATTGAGAAACAATGGAAATGGTTGAGTGATTAAATTTATAGAAAATTCATGTAATTGTTAATCTCATAAAACTTTTACACGTGTTCACTTAGCAAACGACGTCACACCAGTTATCAGATTTATTAAAATGACAAATTTCTCATATCTAACAATCATTTCCAAAAAGTTACTTTATGTAATTTTTATTTTTCATCCCTTAATTAAAAAATATTTATATTTATAATATATTTTTATAATTTTATTTTATTTATTTTTATAAATTTAATATTATTTAATTTTTACAATAATATTATTTTTAAATAAATTTATTATTATATTATTTATTTTATTTAATGAAAATCCAATTATTTAATAAAGATTAAAATTTTAAAATTAATTATTTTTAAATAAAATTAGGAATTTATTTATATACAAAATTTAAGAATATATTTTTATTTAAAAAATAAAATTTCAATTAATTAATTTTCAATATATTTTTTATTAGTAAAAAATATATCATGCTTATAATTTTTAATTTATTATTTAATTACATTTTTATTTATCATTTGGTTTAAGATTTCGTTTTATCAATATTATTTTTAATTTAATTGATAATTTATTAATTTTTCTTAATTACCATAATCATTCTGATATTTATTATTTTTGTCACAATCACATTTATCTATCTTAATTTCATTTTTATAATTTTTTTATGATTATTATTTTATGATTAATACTATTTTTACTATTTTTTATAACATACATTTAATTACTGATATTATCATTATTTTTTATTTAAATTATCATAATTATTATTGTTATAATTAATCATAACTGTTATTTTTATTTTTATTGTCATTATCATCAATATTATTAATTTTTATAAAAAAATATTTAATTATCTATTAATTATAATTTTGTATATCAAATATTAGATAGATAAAGGTTTATTATATTTATATTTTTTCTATATTTTATACTATAATTTTATTATTTTGTTTTATATCTTATATTGACCATCAAATAAATCTTAAAAGCAAGAGAAAAACTTCTCTAATTTTTTGTTATACATCCGAATCCAACTTAGTGCACATATTTAGGATCTTTTGCCTAGAAATTTTATTCTTATAGCACATAATGTTCGGGCCGTCAGAATGAAATCAGCTCATGAACTGGACCATTTTCGCTCTAAATAGAGTTGAATTTCTTCAGATAAATAAACTGAGTTTATTTATTTAAAATGGTTTTCTTTTTTACAACAAGAAAAGAGATTAGATTTAAATCGAAATTTTATGTAAATTAATCTAACTTTAAATCCTTTATTACTAGACTAATTTTAATGATTTTTAAAAATTGGTTGGTGAAATGATTTTAAGTTTTAAAATGTTATTGTTTAGGATATATATTTAAAATGTTGAAATTGATAAGGCGCGTGGAAAACATGTGAAGGTGGTGCGGGTGAGGGTGGGGAGAAGCAGTTATAAAGAATTGGAAAAGGGAAGGAAATAAGGCCGGAAACGAGGAACAGAAATTTCGGGATCACATGGCGGCACATGGGATATAACCCCACTGCAGTGCGCGTGTGTGTTCCCCTGCAGCTCCACGACTGAGTCTGACTCGGTCTAAACTCGAAACAACTACCAAAACAAAAGGGAGAATTAAAAGACAAGGAGTGCGTTCAGTTCAGCGTATGTTGGGACCAAAATCAACGTTCCACTTCATCCCTTTCTCATTTCGTACCACTCTCCACTTTTCCCGCCCCGGAGCTCCCTTTCTTCTTCCCCTCTCTCTCTCTCTCTCTCTATTACAATTATTCATACGTGGCAACCCAGCATGGATTTTGGGGGATAATAACTGTCTAAAGAGATCATCCAAACATGTGTAACTATTCTCTATGGGAATTATTAAGAATGCTTGTGTCAAGACAGATTCAAAACGTAATTTACTTACCACTTTAATATAATCTTAATAGTGTAATTTACTCTTCTTTTATGGAAAATAAATAAATTTGTCAATTTCAGTTTTTAAAATAAAATTTAATTTTGATATCTTATCTATATAAAAAATTTAACATGTTTAATTCATTAAAAAATTATAAAATTTAATAATTTAAATTATATAATACAAGTGGAGTCGTTTATTAAAGTTTAAACAATATTAGACATATTTTTTTACCAAAAATAAAAAAGTAATTATTTAAACTTTTATTTTGTAATAAAAAACTAAAGTTAATGTCAATAAATAAAGATTCAATTAATAAGGATTGAATACGGATTCAAATTCTATTACTAATAATGAAGATTTCAGTAATAAATGATCAATAATTATTTTTATAAATACTTTTAAATTTTTAAGACATATTCTTGTTTTTATAATTTTTGAGATCCAATGGATGGCCTAAGGCTTTAACATAAAAATAAAAAAATAAAAAATCTAGCATTGGTACTAACTTTCTTTAAATTACAAAATTTTTATCAATTTTTATATAAAAATACATTGATATTAGCTTTTATTAATTGAGTGACTATAGTAATGTCATAATTGATGTGTCTTTAAATGACCAAAATTAACATTTACTCTTCACATAATGATACATTGATGTCAAGCTTTAATTGCACAGGACAAATTAATGTTTCGGGAAATTAAAATGAATGTTTTGTGGACTAAAAAAATGAATGTTTACCTCATATCACAATAATATATAATCATGATGTCTGATTCTGTTGGAAATTTGTATAGCAGCCAATTAAGTTGACCCAAATAAAATTGCTGAAATGTACGTATGGGTTGAGATTTTTTTTAAAAAGAGAAAAAGCCATATCCGAGTTTTCTTATCTCGGCCCAGAATTTGGTGAATGCGCAAAATCTAATTTATTTTTTAGCATATAGGATATGACATAAGCATGCATTTTTTAATTTAAATAATTTGAGTGTGCCAGGAAAATGAATTAATTGGCATCCTAATTTTTGTAAATGGAGAAATAAATACTGGAATAGCTTTAATTACTTCGTTAAATTAATTAGTTCAACTAAAATTCAGTAGGGGCCCAATATAGTTTCTGGACATTAATGATTGTAGACAATTAAAAAATGAACTAACTCCATAATTCTTTTGCCATTTCCTCATGATTAAGTAGCTCCAAAATCTTATTTTTACTAATTTTTTTATATAATATTTATTACATTTAAAAAAGTCAGCAAGCATCCACACCAGGCTACAAAAAGTTGATCCAAAATATCATGCAAAACTTAGCCTGGTACGAATCGAAGCGATACAACTCCAACAAGTTGACCTAGCTTAATTTTTTAGTCTTTGATAAAGTTTTTCTACATGTAAAATAATGAGATTTTCTCGAATCTGAAATAGTATTTGGACAAAACATTTAAGATTCGAATATTTAAAATTGCAAATAAAGATCGCTTAGTCTGCCTTTTTGTTTTTCTTTTTCTTTTTTGGGTACATTTGCATACCTTGTTTTTAGTATGAAGATGCAGATAAATGGATAAGCTTTAATTGTAGTGCACCTATCAGAAACTCAACCGAACTCCTTGCGGAGACTATGTAGACGATTTACTAATTAACATTTTTACTATTGCTGTTTAGTCTTCTGTTTTGACTCAACCTTCATTGACTTATATAATTGAATAAATTTAAATTAATATAAATATAATTTTTTTTTAAAAAAATTTAAATGAGTTAGATTTCAAGAGTTTATCAAGTTAATTAAATACTTACATAGTATCCACTAACAAAATTTTTATATTGATAACGGAATTTAAATTTATGATTGAGTGAATCATAAATTAATGGAACGAGACCGATCTTTGTTAGTTATTCTTATATTGTTATATTTTATAATGCATACATGTATATATCTAGCTAGCGATTGGGAAGGTAAACTAGGAAGATATTATGGACCTACACACCAAAAAAAGGGAGAGGGGGCGGAGAGATTCAGGCCCACTTAATCCCGAAACTTTTTTCTATTATTATGATGGTAATTTGTCATGCTTAACCCACTAATGTCTGTCACACTTTGCTCTTATTACGTCCATGAATAAGTAATTTTAATCATTATTATTTTCACGTGAAGAAAAAGATATTGAACATTCGACCATGACTATAAACCTACTACTACTATTATTATTATTATTATTATTATTATTATTATTATTATTATTATTATTATTATAATAAAACACTAGCCTCTTAATAAATAACCGAACCTCTACCCTCAAAATTAACTTGGAGCTATTTTTGATAAATCTTTCAATAAACATAATAAATTAAAAATAAAATAAATCAATTTATTTATAAATTAATTGTATGCTTGGATGAAATATTTAAAGAAGGAAATTTATTTTATAAAATAATTTATATTATATATTAAAACATTTAAAATTTTAAGAATTCAAATAAAAAAAATTATAATTAATTGAAATTTAAAATTTTAAAATTTCACCTAAATAAATAAAATTGTCAAAAATCTCGAGTAAATTTTAGCAAGGTTTTTATATCTTTTCTATGTGGTAATAAATTTGAATATATATATATTTTAAAATAAATAAATTTTTAAAATTATTATAATATTAAATTTTGATGTATAATATCTATAAAAATTATATATATATATATATATATATATATATATATATATATTTCACTTTCTTTAAATCCACCATCAAGTTCAAACGTTTTATCCCTTTAATTTATACTAACATAATATAATATTTTATTACTAATAATAAAAATATTTATATAATATTTAATTTACTTTTATTTGTAAATGCTGATAAAAAATAAAAATATAAGTGCAACACATGTGTAATATATTGGTTTATTAATATACCTAAGTTTAAGTCCGTAAAAAAATTACCTTAGACATAACTATAAATTTAAAATATAAGAATTTTCAATCCAAATATATATATATATATATATATATATATATATAATATTTAAAATTTTCTGTATAAATAAAATATTTTAAAAATAAAATAAATATAATATAAATTTTATATATTCTATTTTTTGAAAATATTATAATTTTTCATCCAAACATATAATAAATATAATTTTTATATATACCTTCAAAATATCAATATATATATATATATATATATATATATATATAAATGTTACGAACAATTCTTAATTGTTAATACTTATTATAAATAAATAATATCAAGACTTAAAAGTCATGTAAAATTTTTAAATATCACCCTTTTTAATTTATCATTTAACTTGAAAAAAAAAATTAATCTTTGTCATCTATAATACAAATTTATTTTTATCATTCTCATATAAGAATGTCTTTTTCATAAGATATATGTTCCATAAGAACACATAATTACAACGAAAGATGACAACAATCAATCTAAATTATTAGATTCTTTTTAAATGGTCAAAATTTAAAATAAACTACACATAATATTTTAAAATACACATAATAATAAAATAAAATAATTATCATACAACAACCAATATAATATGCGTGTTGATCAATAAATGTAAAGTTTCTATGTTTTTAAAATTAATAACATATGTGGTTTCACTTTTCCATCACCACATGTGTGTGTATTTATATTATTAGTGTGCACAGTACTAAACTACAGAGAACACAGTAGCAAAGTATACCAAAACGGACACTATGTATAAAGAGAACAAATGCATGTTAGTGGTGTCCTATCTCTCAGTTCCACGTTGCAATTTTGAGTTTGAGTTCCAACCCATTGTGGTTGGCAGTGGCAGTGAGGGAGGGTGAGATTGTGATTAGAATTACAGATTTCAAAATGAGAGTGGTTAGTGTGGTGGGTTCCGCTTGTTTGCTTAAGTACACGTAATTAGCTGGCACTCACTCATTTTGCCCAATCTTACTTTCAATCACTTTTCCTTTCCCTTCCTTTGATCACATATGATAAGATTTGATTTGATATATTATGCAATTATTTCTCTTCTCTTATTATTACTTCACGCTAGTTAGTAGGTTTTTAGCTTTCCTTGAATTATTATGCAGATTGTTACGCACAGTTTTTTTTTCCTAAAAATATAAAGGATGTGTTTTAAAAATAAAATAAAAAGTATAGTTACTGATTAAAAATAAATTAATTAAATCTTAATAATGTATGATTAAGCATATATCTATTTTTGTATGATAATTTAAGTCTTTTACTCTTAAATATGAAGATTTGTTATGTTTTTCATTTTCGTATAATACATAACTTTACTATTGTTTGTCACTTATTTAAATTATAAGATAATTAATTAGTTCAAAAAACATGGTATTAATTTTTTTTGAAATCTTAAGTTTTATTTTTTTAATTCAAATGTGTACCTGGTAATTGTATCTAAATTGCGTGGTGCACGTTCATTATCGAATATATGAATCTACCGATAAAAAATTAATCTAGTTTAATTAAAGGTTTAAGGTGTAGTATTAAAATTAAAAAATCAGTATTTATAATAATTTTATATTATTCAATTATAATGATTCTTAATAAAAAAAATATTTAAAATTATGTTCACATGATGCCACACCTATGATACCACGTAACATAGATGTTTCATGTAATAACCTAAATACTATTTTGTTGGGCTAGTGTTTATAAATTATTTGAGTAATTTAGTTCAAATTGTTAAAGTTTGTAAAGAATTGACGAAACTTTTAATTTAAGTCCACATCTTGTAATTTTGTAAAAGTTACTCTAATTTTTATTTTGCATACATTTTGTTTTTTTATTCTTTCTTATTTTTCACAGTCAAATGAGAAAATCATTATTTTATTTTCATTTCACTCAACTTTTTACATTTCCATTTTTATAGTTACGTATCATTTTCATTTCCAGTAGATATTGCAGTGAATTGCGTTAGTTCATCTTATTGGGTAGTTTTTGTATACACACCACATTCTCTTGTTGATTGAAATGCAATTTGAAACTCCAACTCTTTTAATGTTTTTGAACGTAGTTGCGCTAGCTCGAGCGTTTGTTGACCTCTTAGTATGATTGTTGGGTTATCTTACCGATTGCAATGCAATTAACTGGAGCCTTAATTTCTTCCGAGACATTGAATGCTTTGAAGACAATATACACAACTGATTAGGTGTCTTTATCATCCGTTTTATCTTATTAATTCAGGTTAATTAATTTGATGTTAAATTTAATAAATTTAGGTTTTAAAAATCATATTCAATTTGTTTTAAAGATGATTTTAGATTAAACTTCAAATAATTTTAATTTAAAATTTAGAACTCTAATTTATAATATACAGTTAGATATACAGAAGTGAAAATTAAAAATTTACCTTAATTTAGATAATTGCCTCAATTTTCTTAACTATATTTGTCTTAAGTCCCTTGAATCTCATTTATGAAATTCAATATTCAAATTAAAAAACTTGAAATATCATATAATTGATTTTTGGAAAACTATTAGAAATCACATGCAATATACGAAATTTATATAATTTTTTAAATTGATTTGTGTAAATTAAATTTAAATATACTAATGATGATAAAATAAATAAATTAAATAAGTATTCATTTTTTTAAAAAATAAAATTTTACCATCCGCTTCTGTTAATTTTATTTTTATAAAAATAAAAGAAGTATTACTAATGAAGTAATGAAATGTACAATAAATATTAAATAAAATATTGTTCAAATTTATTTTTACTAGGATTTATCAGGAAAAGTATATAACTAAATAAAATAAATAGTATTGAATGAGCGTAATTTTAACATAATTTCTATGTAATAATTTTATAATTTATTAGAATTACTGTATTTTTATATTTTTAAAATCAATTATAAAAATATTAAAAGGTTAAAAATACAAAATTTAATAAAATACATAAATAAAATAAATAATTTAATAAAAATATAAGTAAGAAATTAAAATAATATAAAAAATTTAGAATTTTAAAAACAGCATATGAAAGTTTTAATCAAATAACTTTTGTTTACCAACATAATATTGGTAGTATATGCTTGATTTATTTTAGTAAAATCTCAAGTTCTTATGTATGGAAATTATCTCTGTTGGAAGAGCTAATCTCACCATGGTATAGATGTTCCTAAATCATAATTCAAGTAAAATTGTATTCAGTGATGGATACTTGTTATTTAAAAAAAAATTAATATTATAGAAGCCACTTTTATTTTTAAAGTTGATTATGACAAAGTGTATGATTAATTCAATCTCTTGGAAATTCTTTCCAAATGCATGATGACACGATTAGGATTTTGTTCTAAATGGTGTACTTGGATAAAAGGAAGCTTGGAGTCTCCCATGTTGTCTACGTCGGTTAACGAAAGCCTATCAAAAATGGTCTACGTAAAGGGGATATTCTCACCCCCTTTTTTAAATTATTTGAGGAGATTCTAGTGTATATGGATAATTAAGGTGGGGGTGTCTTTTTTGCAATTTACGGATGATACAATTATTTTTGAAAAAATGACTTTTGAAAATGTCCAAACAATTAAGAATGTACCTGGCTTCTGAGCGTAATTTTAAAAGTCAATTGGCAATTTATCTTTTTCAAAAAAGGATGAGAGCTTTTTGGGAAGAATCCTAAATTGTAAAGTTATAAAGGCTCCTTTCACTTATTTAGGGATTCTTATGGGGGCTAATCCATGGAAGAGACTCAACCTGGAATCCAGTCCTAGCCAGATAAACTTCGAAAGAAAATGTCACTGTGGAAGCATAAACAGTTTTCCATTGGAGAGCGAATTTGTCTCTTTAATTTAGTAGTCACATTTCTCCCTCACTTTTATTTATCTTTTTTCAAGATCAGTAAAAATGACTGCAATGGTGTTATTAGTTTGCAAAGAAGATTCTTTTGGAAGACGGATGAAAAGAAAAAAAAAGTAGCATGGGTTAGCTGAGAAAAAATATTCAAGCCTAAATCTATGGGAGGGATGGGGGTAAATATTATACTGAAAAGTTTAACTATATACTATTGGGAAAGTAGAGGTGGAGATTATTAGTGTGTGAAAAAAATAAAAGTTACAAATGCAGGGTACTTTAATCAAAATATGCCATGTTTGTGAGGATGGAAGTTTTCAGTTTTGGGTCTCCATGGTGGATGGATAGTGGGAAAATGGGTTGGTGGAACGAGGGTAGAAGCTGGCTAGAAGATAACATTAAAAGAAAATAAGCAATGAGAGTGCTAAAAGAACCTTTCAATAGGCTATATCACATAATAAAAATACAGTAATTAAAGATATTGGGGAGTAGTGAGAGAGGGTTTAGAGTGGAACTTTATCTTAGAGAATGAGGAGGTTTTTCAAATGGGAAAAGTATTCCTTGACTAATCTTTTGCATGTTATAAGCTATATATGCATCTTTCTCAAAATATGGATGATGGATGGGTTTGTTGAAGGACAAGTCAGGATTGTGTTTTGTTAAATCTGCGAATTGGACTCTTCAAGATGAAGTAGTGGAACCTATAAACTTTGTCTTCTTCAACAATTTATGGTTTAACTTGGTTCCACCAAAGGTTGGGGCCCTAACATGGAGGATTTGGTTGGACAAGATCCCTACTAGAACGAACCTCAGAAGTATAGGAATATTAAGCATTGAGTAGGATATATATTAAATGTGTTTTCTATGACGCTAAGTTTGAGTATGTTGATCACCCTTTCGTCCCGTGAAATCTTGTATAATCTCTATGCATAAATGCAATGCTATGGTTGGCTTGGGGTTAACTTTGTGCTTCCCCCTTGACTGTAAAATTCATTTTATGCAACATGGAGAAACCTTGCAAGGTATAAAGACCCACAAAAAAATATGGTTGGATCGCGTGGTATTGTGGGTACATAGGAATAACATTATTTTTCCGAGTGAAAGTTATATTTTCCTTCTATTATGTATATGATTAAGTTAAGACATTGGTTGTGGATGAGATTTAAGGTAAAAGTATTCTATTAATTTTTTTAAGTGAGAAGAACATAAGTTGTATGTAATGAATTTGTAATGATTTGACTCTTTGTATATTTAAATAGGTCCTCTGTATTTAGGGGAGGGAATAAGTTGCGCTACTCGACAGATGGCTTTAGTTTAATCTTTTTATTGCTTGGTATGGACTACTTTGTTTATTAGAAAGGTAGTTTCAGATTTTTTTTTGAAAAATCTTTTTAAATAGATATAAGATAGATTTAGGTTTATGAAATATTTTGTTTAATTTATTAAAAAATTATTTATATATTAATTTTTATAATTTTATAATTTATTTTAATAAAAGTTTAAATCTAGTAATTTTTTATTATTTATATATAATTTTTAAATTTATTTATTTATTATATATATATATATATATATATATATATATATATATATATATATGCTTTGTAACAAGCTAAATCCTGTAAAAAAAATTAATAAATAATACAGATTAAAATTCTAAAGTAAGTTAAATTTAAGAATATAAAATCTGATTTAACTTCACATATTTTTATCTTTACTTATATTTTTTTATATTTCTTTTTTTATTGTTGATGAAAAAAGTTTTAATAATATATGATATTTTAAGTGGAGAAAAAACTTATCCAACTAATAATATTATTCTTTTTCTATTTTTCTGTGAAAAAATATTTTATTTATCTACTTATATAAAAATGTAAAATAATATTAATTGCTATTTTTTATTAATATCCTTTTCATGTATATAAAATAATAAGTAAAGAAATAAAATTAATAAAATAAAATAAAGATAAATTCAAAAGTTGACCAAATAATTTTAACAAAATAACTTTTTTAATTTACTTTTTTGAATTAATAAATAATAGTACGGGTATTATTTGCATTGCACTAGTTATAATAACTAACGTCAACTTGCAAGTTTAATTATCTTATCTACAGCAAAAACTAATTTTCAGATACAATTATTATGAAGATAATATTTTTTTAATATGCGATCTTATCAGAAGATTACAAATAAAAAAAAAATCTACTAAGGATCCTAAACATTTATACATGCTTATATTATTACCTAGTCATCGGAATATTCTTTTAGATAACACTTCCTTATATCATCAGTGAATGAACGTGATTAAAACACAAAGATATTGTGCATGTTGTCTAGATCCTGCTAGAATAAGTGATAACACTATCAACATGTGTTCATTTTACATGTTTTATGGCTAGGGTGATTCAAAACGCAAAAAAGATAAAATAGAAAAAAAATTAATGTGTGTTTATTTTTTGGGTACAAAATTAATGTGTGTTTAAGTACATATTATAAGAACCTGTTATAGTAAAGTGGAAAATACTAAGAAGTGCTTAAGGATATTAGTTAGAAAATATAAAATAATTTTTTATTAAAAATATTATTAATGTATTTTTTTTTTTATAATTCTCAGCGCATCCTGTGTAGTTTCTACTAAAACGTTTCCGTTTCTTATTTCTTAACCAATACTCTTAAAATATTGATAAATTTAAATATTACTATCTCTTATTCATAATAACAGTCATTTTAGCAAAAAAGTTGTTTCAATTTATTTCATTTTACAAATTTGTTTGTCATTCTTTTACTTTTTCTTTGTCTTAAATTATTTGTCACTTTAAATACCAACTAGACAATGATTTTTTTTACTATATCCTTATTTATTAAGAGTAACTTTATCAACTAACTACCACAATAACTCTAGTATAATATTAATTTTAAATAAAAATTTGTTTTTTTATTATTTTAAAATGTGTGTGGTTGGTTAGTATATTTTAATAATTTTAATGGAAGTATTTTAATGAATTCAATCTATTTTATTACTGTGTCAAACTAATCATTTTTTATTATGTGCGTGTTAGTATTAAGTAATATTCAAATAAAATAAAAAAAGTTATTAATTTTTTATTGTATTATATATATATATATATATTAAAAAGTCCTAAAAAAAATTTCCCTCCAATTTAAAATAATAGTCATTTTAAATTATGACAAAAGATTAATAAATATAGTCTTTCCATTATTTTTGGTTTTGAACATTTAAGGTTATACAAAAAAATGTTTAAAAAATTTATTGGTATGGTAATTTAAAAAAAAAATTACTGAATTTTCTATCAAATTATTTATCTCATCAATTATTCAATATTTTTTTAATAAAATACATATTACTTGTTTAGAGTAAAACTAAAAGAAAGAAATTAATTATTTATTATCTTATGAAATGATAATTAAAAATAAAAAATAAAATTCCAATATGTAAAAAATAATAACTTATACTCTTGTTTTTATCAAATTTATTATAGATTTTTTATTATATCTTTAAAATATTTTATAATTAATTTTTTTTATATCTTATTTTCTTACTTTAATTTTTGTTTTTTTATATGATAGTTATTTAAGAATAAAATTAAAATTAAAAATTTTCATTGAAATTATAAAATAAAAACTAGTAAAACGATTATCATGATTATTATTATTATTATAATAATGATAGTAAAATGGTAATCATTATCTTAAGATCACCGGTGAACGACTGAAAAAGTTATTAAAAGTATTATTAACATAATTTTTAATAAAAAAATATTATTATTAATTTTAATATATATATTAGAAATCGTATAATTAATTATCTGTAACTAACAGCTTGTGCTAACAGTGAAGCACATAGCATATGTGAATGTGAAAAGGAATACATAGACAACATCAAATTACTTGTTCTTGGTTGGAATTTGGAAACACCATTCTGGGTTTTGTTTTGTCCAGCACTGGAGAAGTGTCAGGACTGAGAGGCGTGTAATGCACGTGTACAAGTTTGGCGACAATTGCATGGAAATGCATGTACTCTTTTGTCAGTGTATCACTGACACCATCTACCATACCCACATGCCCGACACGATGAAAGAAAGTTTGTCCATTTGATTTAACCCACGACTCTGTCTTTCCCATTTTCCAATTACCCAATCAACCTTCTTTCTTCGTATACGTTATGTTACTGCTGCCAGTACTATCAATTACAATAAAATTTTCATTCAAAAATCGTTTTATAATCTCTCGCATAACGAAGTCCTTTGATCAGCCAGCTTAGGATGGGAATTTCTAACATAATGAGATTTAAATTTTAATTTTTTTTTAAAATTTTTATCTTTTATTATTAATTTAATACTAATAACTTAAGATAAAATTTTAACAAATTATATAAATTTTTAAATTTAAGTTTTATTATTTTATAATAATAAATATTTTTAAACTAATAAATAGTACTACATTAAGGAACAATTGATTAATAATAGTGGTAATTTAAATTTAATAAATTTTATGAAAAATGTCATTTTATCTTATTTTCTTGAAAAAATTAATTTAATAATCTAAATTTTAAATATATTTAATAATAAAATTATAAATTTTTATATAATCTCCATCGTTTATTTTATATGTTAAATTATAACTCTTATTTTTAAATTACAAACTTTTAAAAATTATTCATTTCTTGTTCAGTTATGTTACTTTTTCTTTCTTAACTTTTTAATTTTTTTTCTGTTACTAAATTTTTTAATATGGTTAAAAATTAATATATTATAATAAATTTAAATATATTTTTAATTAAAGTAAAATATAAGAATATTATAATTTAAATTTTAAAATTTGATATATTAAATAAATACAAATTATATATTATGATTTTTAAAAAATTATTTTCCTTAATTTATATTTAAATTTAATAATTTTATCTATTTACTTTTTTATATAATATAATATTTATTATTGGTAATAAAATATTTACATTTATTTTAATTTAACAATAATAATAAATTAAATTAAATTTTAAAAATATTTATATAATACATTCACGTTATACTAATTTATAAATATTTTAATGTGTTACTTTATAAATAGAAAAATCATAAGTATAATTAAAGATAGAAATAAGTGAGTTTGTTAAATAGAATTTACGATTTACTTTTGTTTAAATTTTAATTTGATTTGATTTTTTAATAAATAAATATATTTATATTTATTTAAATAAATTATTAAATAAATTAATTAAATTTAAATTTATAAATTTTTTGTTATTTTTATATTTATTATATTTATATAATATTAAAAATAAAATTCTTAATTCTTAATTTTAAATAAAAAAAAAATTATATAATTTTTTTTATTCTTAAAATATAACCTTTTTTTTCATTTATTAATCGTTTAAGATCTATACTTTACATATTTTTAATTTTAATAAAATACAATTTAGATCTTTATTTAACCTTAACTTTTTAACATAATATATCAAAATAAATAATTGTAAATTTTTTTAATATTTATTATATATATTATTTGAATTTTAAAATAATTATTATATATTTTATTTGAATTTTTATATATATCCATACTTATATATACATACACCTTATGCTAAATTTTTATAAATTTTGTTGTGATGTTATAAATAATTCAATAATATAATATTTTTTATATTTTTATTCTGTATATTATAATTTATTATATTTATGATGTAAATTATAGTATTATTTAAATTTAAAAATAATATATAATTTATTATTTATTAAATAATTTTTATTTATTTTTTATAAATACTACTAGTAAATAAATTTGTAAATTTTTAAATAATATATATATATATATGAATTTTAAATTTATTTTAAAAAAATATTTTATAAATTTTAGACATAAATTATTTTATCATTTATTTATATATTTTAAAATTTTATTTATTAATTTTTATTATAAAAAAATTTAATAAAACTTAAATTTTAATTACAAAATTTTTAAATACTTAAAATTTAACTAAATTCAACCTATTTATATTGATGACTGAAATCTTAAAGAGCCAACCTAAAACATTTAGAGCAAAAATATATGTGTAGTAAAATTTTATATTATTATTTGGATAGAAACGTTTAAAATAGTAATAATTTTAGATTTAACTATCCTAATTATTAAATAAAATATATTAATTAATTTTTATATTTTGAAACTATCAATACATGTAATTTTTTATTTAATATTTATTTTATAAATTAATAGAAATTATAATCAAATTTAAAAAATATTAATTTAAATAGGAAAATATTACATAATATTTAAAGATATTATTTATCAAAATAAAATATAAAGTTATATTAAAATTATTATAAACAGATAATTACCATAAATTTTAATATATGCTAGCATTATTTTTTATAAAAATATCTTTACCCTTTTAAAAAAGTGTTTAAAAAATATTGGTTAAAGAAAATATAAATAAAACAGCCAAGTTTCTGTTTAAGAAAATAAAAATACAAAGCTTTAATAAAAATATTATAAATATACAATTATCATAATTTTTAATATATTTTAACGTTATTTTAAAAAAAATTACTTTTATTTTCGAAAAAATGGCTAATTATCAAGAAATGTAGCAGAGCAACCTGTGACTCCTTCAATCAATATACGTTTACAATTGGAGTTACAAGGATAATTTGTTTACATACAAACAGGTTGACAGTTCTTGTCGAACATTTAACTTTTTAAAATAAAAATAAAAAAATAAATTAGATTTAATAATTTATAACTAAATATATATATATATATATATATGTGTGAAAAGTGTTTTTTTTAAGCTGTTCCCAAAGACATACTGTTGCGCATAATTGTATGGTAACAAAAATATTCAGTTAGAAGCAGAAAAAGATGATGAGGGAAAATTTTATAAATATACTTAGGATTTTTTTGTGCGTGTGGGGTTAAAGGTAATAAAAGTTTATATATAGTATTTTTTTAATTAAAAACTATAAAATTTAGTATAATGATAATATTAAATTTTACAAACTGTAATAAAATTTAAAATTTATTTATTTTTATTATATATTTTAAAATTGTATTAAAATTTGAATAGCTTTGTTTCAGAAAATTGATTTTTTCTTCTTTTAATGTTAAAAGATTTAAAAATAATGATAACTTAAAATTATTTATCATGCAATAAATTATCCTTGTTAATTAAATTAAATACTTAATTTTTTTTATTTTTCTACCCCGAAGCTAAAATAATAAGTTGGTTTATTTTCCTCTCCTCGTTTTAAATGAAACAATGATTTAGTTTTTTTTTTTCAAATGACAGATGATAAATTAGCATCTTAATTTTAAATAAATAAAAATTATATTAAAAATATCAAACGTTATTTATAAATGATTAGATATATTAAGAGGCTGCTGTCTAGAATATTTGTTACGAAAACTTTCCTCAAATTTAAATTTATATGATTGATTTTATTTTTATTTTATCTAGCAGGATCGATTCAATATCTATGTAAGCCTAGATGTTAATTGTTGTGGTAGTTTATCAAATTAAAATATTTTTTCGTGTATGTTATTTAATATGTAACATTATGAAGAAGGAGATAATCTATATTTGATTTAATTTTTTGGAGTGAAACTTTTGTCTTTAATTGAAACTACAAATAAGAAATTTAAATTTAAATATAAATATAATTGATAATTGATAATTTTTTTTATTTTTAGCTTAAACATTACTTTAAGTTAAAATCTATAAAGTAATGCATTCTTATATTTTAAAATCTGTAACAATGAATAAGGAAAAGAAGTAAATCCTCCTAAAATTAGTTTACAGAAACTTTTTCTTCAATAAATTTCTTTTATATAAAAAAATCCGTTATATTTAAAAAAATAATAATAAATAAATAAATATTTGGAATCCATAAAAAAGGTATATCTATTTAAAATTGATAATCCTTTGAAATCAAAATATGGAATAGAGTAAATTAAGTATAAATGACTTGTTTAGAAATTATATCCTCTTGGATGAAATAATAAATAAAGTATTATATATATATAGATATAGATATATAGAAAGAAAGAAAAAAAAATTAAATTATTTTTAAAATAATTTTAATTATAATTATATCATTTAATAATTTTTATAAATAATTAAATTTTATCAATCTAATTATTAAATTAATAAATTATATTATATAAATCATTTTTATAAAATTTTAAAAAATTAAATATTTTATTAAATAAATCTAAATTAATGAATAATATATTTTTATAATATTTATTAATTTAAAATTATTTAATAAAATTTCTAAAAATAATTTATATAATATAATTTATTATTTTAACAGTTAGATTGATAAAATATAATATTTTACAAAATTTATTAAATAAAATAATTTTAACTAAAGTTATTTCAGTGATTTAATTCTTCTTATATATATATATATATTAAAAGAAAAAATGATTGATTAACTTAATTTAGAAATAATTTTGTTAGTGTTATTTATATAATATTTTTTAAACTGTTAAATTTATTAGTTTAAATATTAAATTAAATTTTTTTATTAGGTAGATTAATTTTATAAAATTTTAAAAAATTAATATTTTATTATTTTAATTTAATGTATAATATATATTTAATTAAAATTATTTAATAAATTATTAAAAAAATTTATAAATTTTATAAATTTGATCAACATAATAAAAAATATAATTTAATGATTAAATTACTGAAATTAAATATATTAAAAAAATTATTTAACAAAAACAACTTAACATAAATTACCTATAAAATTAATTAATCCTTCTTTAATATTCTTTAATATATATGTCCTTTAATATATAATGGATAAATTTAGATTTATAAAAAATTTTGTTTAAACGATTTAAATATAGAAATTTATTTTGATATGTATATTATAATATGTATGATTATAATATATAAAAAATATAATATATAATAATATATATTATATTTATTTTAATATATTAAATCATTTATATGCGTAAGTTTTATGTTTATTTTTTTTATATTTTAAAATTTTAAAAATATTCATAGATTTATAAATCTTAAATAAATAAAATTTTAATAGGTAATAAATTCAAGTTATTTTAAACTTTAAAAATTTTAAATAAATTATTTTTAAACACATAAAACCTGTCATGAATTTGAACTAATTTATTTTTACCTCCAGTACAAAATTTATATAATCAAATTTTATTAAATAAGTGTTTAATTAAACTATTACTCAAACACATCTAAATATATCTTGTTATTTTTTAAAATTATTTAAAATGTAAGAATATATTAATTTCTGCTCATATTTTTAATGTAATAAGTGTTAAATAAGTGTCTATAAACTTTAGTTGAGAAACTTTAAATACATATTTACGATTTTTGTGTTTTTCGTATAATTATTATTTTTTCAATATTTTTTCTAGTTTCAATTTTGATCATTGACACTAATTAAAATGTTACAAAATAAAAGTTTTTATTTTAAATGAAATTTTTAAAAATTGATGCCAATAAACATATTTAAGTAAATTAAATTTTTTTTAAGTTGATTATGTTAAGTTGAGAATTAAGGTTAAAAATGATTTAAACAAATTAAAATTAATATTTTTATATTTCCAAAATAAAAAGATAAAAAATAGAAAAGATCATAGAAAATGTTATATCCTTAATTTTATAAACAATAATAATAATAATAAATTTGATGAATTTCTGATAAAATTCAAGTAATGATTTATTTTAAGAATTTTGAGAGACACAACTTTAATTTTATTATCAACAAAGTTATTCTTTAAAAAATATGCATAAATATTTATAATTAAACTGAAATTTTGTAATATTTAATAATTTTTATGATAAATCCTTTAACATAATAAAAGAAAAATAAATAAATTATAAAAAATTTGATAATAGTATAATCAAATTTGTTGATATAATAAAATAAACTTAACTAATTATTAAACTAATATAAAGTTCAGATTCAATATATAAATAAAGTAAGAATTAGACTAAAATAAATTAAAATTTATCATATTTTTTAAAATCTTTATATTGAACATAACAAACAAGGTCTATATCATTATAAACATATTTATTATTTTTTTTACAACATAGAAAACGATAATATTTTATAATTTTATATAAAATTATTCTAATTTTTAATTTTTTATTATTAAATTTTATGTAAAATATAACTATAATTATTTGATTTAAAGTTTATATAATTTTTTTATTTTTTAATTTATTATAACAATTTTAAATCTTTATATAAAATCATTCATTTTGTTTTTTTTATTATGTATATTTTTGAAATTATATATTTTTTAAGAAAATAAATGAAAGCATATACTAGTCCATTGAATTGAACTCATAACAACCTGGGTTGAATTAGCAAAAATTCAATTTACAACCTGATTAATTTAATGCAGCGTATTGTTTGTTTAAATTAGTTGAAAATTATATTTTAATTATTGAATATATGTTTACAAGTAATTATTTATAAATTATATTAAAAAAGTTTTTTGTTTTGATATGTTTAGTAAAAGGTCAGTTTAAAATAATTTATTTTATTTAAATTATATAAAAAAACAATTTTATGGTAAATTTGAAGTTATTTATAACAATTGATTTTACATTAAAATAAATAATTGTTGAAGTTAAAATTAGAATAATGATATTAACTAAAAATCAAGTTAATAGTTTTTAATTGTAAATTTTAAAATTTTATTTATCTTGAATAAATTATTTTTGTAGAATTAATAATTAAAAACGATAGCTAATTTTTTAACAAATATCAAACAAAATTAAATAGTTTATTTTATAGTTTTTATATAATGAAAAAGATTAATCTTATTCAAACTATAATGGCTCAAACTACTTGTCATGGAGACAAGAGTAGCTTCTCTTGGTTGTCTGTAATAAAAATAATCTTGCAATACTTTTTCGCAATAATTATCTCATCCAAAAACAAATATAATTAATAAATAATCAAAATTAAGGAGATAAAATATTTTTAAATTTTTGTAAGGAAGTAATCTTTTTTATGAAGGGGATACGTTATTCTCTAGTAACCTGGAGATTAAAGTATTTTAAGTGAAACAAGGAGTAATTTTAGCCAGAAACCTGTCATAAAATATAAATTTAAACTTACTCAGAAACAATGATCTCATTCAAGAAAAATTGTAACCAACAAATAACTATAATTAAGAAGATAATAAAACACCTTTTCTAATCCTAAATTTTTACCTTCTAAACATTCTTACTAATTTAGAGTTTGAAATGTTTTATATTTTTGACCGCGTCACCGTAACGAAAATAATAAAACATTATCTTCGTTATATATGAATTCTATTATATCCATGTACAACAATTTTAAATTATCTTTGTATTTGTTATTTTATCGTTAAAGTCTAAAAGTTGGTTTTTAAATAAGAAAATAATAAAGGACAATTTTTATTTTTAATTAATCAATATTTCATAATTATATATATCAAATAAAAAATTTAATGTATTGTTTTTTTATAAACATTATGTACGAAAATTTCTTAATTTAAAAATATAATATTATCCTTTTATTTCTTATAAAATCCAATTTCTAAATATATCCTTAAAGATGTACCTCTTCCTTACATTGATATATTTTAAAAACTTAGTTCGAAGTTGAATGATCAATCACACATAACTTGTAAACACTCACTGTATTTGACACGATAAATGTATTTGTGATAACAAAATTTATAACTAATAAATATCTACAACTAAGGAAATTATAAAATACTTTTCTAATTTCCTACAAAGGTAATCTCTACTATAAAAGGAATTGATGTACCTTTTAACTAACATTTTTCTTAATCATACTTATTAACTGTTAAATATTCTTACTAACTTAGATATTAAAATGTTTTGTAGACATCCTTAATAATGTCCTTGTTGACTGAAATAAGAAGATATTTTATTAATTTAATATATATTTTTATATACATGTAACAATAATTTTAGATTATATTTATATTTTTTATTATAATTTTAAAGTCTAGAGGTTGGATTTTAAATAAGAATGGAGCAAATGATAAATTTTGTATTTTTAATAAATATTTTATTATTATATATATATATTTGTTGGAGTAAAAAAAAGTGACGTTACTTATTATTTTTTTCTAAATAATATATATATAATTTTTTTAATATAAAAAATTATTTATCTTATTTTCTCTTCTAAATTTCAACCCTTAAATATATTACATTTTATCCTTAAATTAATGCATTTAAAAAATTATTAGGTACTAATGTTTTAACTTGAATGATCAAATCAGGCATCACACATACATAACTTTTAAATTTTTATTCAATGATAAATATAATCGGGATAAAAAATAAATAAAAATAAAACCTATAATATAAACGAGATAAATACATTTATCATATTTTATTATATTTTATTTAATTTAAAATATTTTTAATAACAAAAATTAATTTTATTCTACATAATTTCTTCGTTTTAATCACATATTTTTATATGTATAACCTTCAAAAATAATTTTTGAATTTGAATTCATCAATTTCACAACATATTTTAATATTTTAAAAATACTTATAGCAATATTTATATATTATTTATTAAAGTTCTTGTATTAGTCTATGATCTTTAAGATCATAAATTTAATTTTCACTATTTAAATCAATTTTTATTGACATTCATATGCAATATTAAAGGATCATTTGTAATAGATTTTAATAATAATAATAATAATAATAATAATAATAATAATAAATAAATAAATAAATAAATAAATAATGAATGAGATAATATGTTCAACTTATTGAATACTTGATCAAAATTATTTATTTTGCTAAACAAATAACTTCAGATTTAATTTTAGTTCCATTTAAAAAAAAATCAAAGCAAAACTTTATAAGTTTGACTAAAAAATAATAAATAATTTGTGCATATGTATAAGAATAAAAAGGTTAATTTTTTTTTATTAAACAATAGGAGAGTATATTTAGTAAATCGTAATTGTATCTAAACATTTATATTTATCTAATTTTTATGTTAAAAATTAATTTATTCTCATTTTTTTGTTTTTATTCATATTTAATATATATTTTTATTATATACTAAAATAATAAACTTAAAATATTTCAAGAATAAATTTTTGATATAAAATAAAAATAAGCAACTTTCAAATAAATTAAATAAAGTTTAAATTTTAAATTTATCTCATGTAAATTATATAACGAGTTTAATCAGGAGCATAATATCTTTTTTTAACCAAGAACTTTATATATTTAAGTAGATTTAGTTTGTTTAATGTCTAATATTGACTTATTTAAATCCAAGAGTTTTATATATATAACAACACAATAATACATTTAAATACAAAAACCAAACTACAAACTGAAAAAATAAAAGAGAATGAAAAGAGTTTTTATTATTTAAACAATATCTTGTAAATATTTTAAAAAAATAGAAAAAAAAGAGGTGATATGAAAATATGAACAATAAAAAATTAAAATTAAATATAAAGAACAGTAACTTATTATTCATATTATTAATTATTCTTTATAAAATTTCTATGTTTTACTTCTGATATAATATTATTTATAAATTAAAAATCACTTAAATTACATTTATCATAAGGATACAAATTTTTAAAATAGATTTGGTGATCAATTAGGATTATAACTAAATCTTTTAAAATGGAAGTTGGATCGATATTTCTTAAACATGATTTAAAATATTTATAATATATAAAATATCATAAAAATATAAAATATAATAACATAATTTTATAATTTAAAACTTACAATTACATATCATTTTAATGTTTTAAAATTTAAATCACAGGTGTAAGATTAAATAAAATATAATAATTTATTTTTTTAAAATTATTTATGTAGACTAATTTTTTTACCGATGTATCTTAATTTATCGATTTTTGTCTGTTATTTCAATTTTGTACCTAATTCATTTTATATTTCAAAGGACAACAAAAAAAACTAATTCTGGATTCTACAGAGAAATTGGGTCGAATTTCCAAAACATTAACAAACAGGAAATTAAAATGGTTATAACATTCCATGTGAAAGCTTGAAAAGAATTATTTATTCAAAAATAATAAATGGTTATAATTATCAATACTCTCTATACTTAGGTGGAAATTATATTTTTAGTCACAAGAGTGATTTACGTCTCTATATAACAGTTGGATTTTATTTTTTTAAAATTAATTTTACTATACAACATATAAAAAAAAACTTTTTATATATATAAATATTAGTACACATCCATTTATTTATTTTAATGTAAACTGTTAAATCTATTTTTTATTTATTTCAAGGATTAACTGTTAAATAAAAAATATAAATAAATTGATCTTACAGTTTGAATATGAAAACTACATTACTTATACAAGATACCTCAGCGTCTTAGCCCACACCGTTCCTTCCGGAAGCGCATTAAGTTTTTTTCTTTTTAATCTGAGTTGAAAGTTATTTCCAAACATGTTTTAGTTTGCGTTGATCACATCCATAATTTAGGAAATAGGATGATGGCATTGCCACTACATCTGGTAACCAAATTGCAAGGCCCATCTCCCCTTTTTTAACATTCTAACATTCTAAAAGGCTGAAACCAATGCCACAGCCGAAAACGTACATACTAAAACTTCACCATCATCTTCTTCACCTATTTATTTGTTGTTTTAACCCATAACCTGACATACGAAACCCAATTCAAGTTATTGCTCCTCCATAATTTTTCTTTTTATTAGAATTTTTTTAATCTAAAACTATAGAAATCCTTCATATAAGGTAATCTTATTTGGATAAAAAATTACATTACGGTAAATTATATTTTTTCAGTGAGTTTTTTCTATACACAACTCGAATTTAACATTTTACTTAGAATCATGTAGTATTTAAATTAAACGCCCGTTAAAATAATTACTTGGAACTAAAAAATATGAAAGGAGCAATAGAATTCTAAACCCAAGAAATAATTCGAAATTAGTGTCAAGAAGAAAAGAGGGTAAGGCTGAAGAAAAAGGATGCAATCCTAGTCAGATTGAATAAGTGGGAGAAGGTAGTTGGATTAGATTGAATTGGTAAGATGCTTGGGATGAAGCATCGAGAAAACGTGTACATATGATTGGGCTAAAAATTCTACAAGAAAAGGAACCAAACTAAGGGGGGGCCCTCACCTGATTAATAGTCCACTTCATTCGGTGGGCTATTCACTCGCACGTCCTACACGTACGGTCCTAACCTCAATGACCAAGTAAAAAACCATTTTTCTCTTGTTCATTAGGGGGGTGGGCTATGAGTTTAGCCGAGGCATTGTGGTCCGTTCCCATAGGGAAAGTTTATGGAAAAAGGGTGACAAAGGAAAAAAGAATCTTCAAACCAAAAAAAAAAAGAAAGAAAAACCAATAAATTGAATTGAATAAATAATAATAATGGACCTCAAGAGTCCAAATTCGAAATCCAAAAGAATTGCCCTATTTTAAATCTTTTCAGAAATCTTATCTCCCGAACCAGTACGAACCACATGCCATATACCAGAAACCCTTGAACTCGAAGGTCCAATTAGCCTTCTCGGGTTCGTTCCCAGGCCCAATCTCCATCTCCCTCCGGTGAGCCCTCGTTCTCTCTCTCTCTCCTCTGCAAAACCCTAGATCTCACTCCGGTGAGTCGTGAAGCTCCGTTTCCGCTTCGGATCCGGCGTTTTCACCTTCAGACTTTGTATCCCTGGTAGGTCACAAACCTGACTTTCCGATTTGTCGATTTTTCAAGTTTTTCCCGGCCGAAGCCTCTGTTAATCCTGGGTTTAAGATGAATCGGTCGTTTGTTCTGCTAATTAAACTTCCATTCTAGTGTTTTAAGCTTTGGTTTGTCGAAATCGTAACATGGTTCGATCGTTCTGCAGTTTCTTGTCGTTGGATTCGTTTATTTCTGGAATGAAATACTTGATCTGAGCTACTCGTCAAAACTAGTTAGATCGATCCTTTTTTTTTTGTATTGTATATTATTGTTATTATCAGTTTCTACAGTAATAGTTCATTCAAGATCTGATATTCCAGTTTTGACTTTTGAGTTTGACCGCGTCCATGGTTTATGTGGGCTGTGAGAGTAGTGCCTGATCGAGAATCTGCTATGGAGATCTTCCACTGATGAGTTCTGTTTTCTTCATATTGTTATTTTATAGTTCTTTTTTATGATTGAGCTGGGCCGACCCGATCCAACTGTGGGCCCATGTCTTCTTTGGGTTCATAGACTGGTCGATTTCACTGTTTGTAAGGCCTAAAGGCTCATCGAACATGTTAAACGGAGATGTAGTTAGTTAGAAAGACTTGTATCACGATCAAAAAGAAAAAAGATAGACCTGTATCTAGGACGACCTTGGACACTGCCCGTTGGGCTTTTATTCTTAACGAACTCTTAAACGATGTCAGCAAAGTAAGGATGCCAAGTGCAATACTGATGTGCTGGTTTATCTATTTTGATATCATTAGCACAAGTGTACAAGTACTATCTCTTTTTCAAACTTCGTTGGCTGTCCTGTCTGCAAGCATGGTTTATATTTCCTTTGAAATTTAGTTGTATATACCATGTCTTGTATTCTTAAAATTGTGGTTATAAACAGAATAACGTTTGTGCTCATTCCAAAGGATGGAATTAATGTTAAACATTTGTTCATTCCTTTTTTATTTTTAGAGTGGGTCCATACCTTGTGCAACATTTGTGTTAATCGTCACTCTGCTAAAAATATCTTTCAAAAATTCTGTACAGATTAAAATTTAGCCTTTACCTCTCACTTACATAACTGTGCTATATGTGAACGCATGCTTTATTTCAATTAATAGATTTAAGGTTTCTGATTGTTTTGTGATTATTATTCATTTATTTGTTTTTTAATGCCTTTGTTTCCTTGAAGGTTACAATCAATGAATTTGACTTTCCAATATGTCACATATTCATGTGGAGAAGTGCAATGTATGCTTATGTTGATTTAAATCTTGTATATTTTGCATGGGAGTGTTGGTTTCTTATAGGCTAGTGATCTCATGTTTTTCTCAATATCTGTAGTACTGTATAAATAACTATCTGAAAATGTTTCCTGGTTGGAATTCACCATTAATTAGCAATTGCTATTTCTGGGTACAGCCGGAAGATACATATCAACTATCAAGATAAGATGGTTACTGTTGAAGAAGACAAAGTGGTTGCAACCCCTGATGTGAAAAATGCACCAATCAGTACTGATTTTCAACCCAGCAATGATTTGGCGAATTCTGAAAATCAGTCTGACAGAAATGTAGAAAATTCTGAGTCTCAGCCCAGCAAGGATCTCTCCAATTCCAAAGCAGAACCTGATGGTCTTCCTGCATCTGAAATCCAGGCTTCTAGTGGTGATGCCAATGAAGGGACATTACCCAACCGGGACTTGGATAACATCAAACAACCTCCTAAAAGTGAACCGGAGAATTCTGAGTCACTACCCAACAACCAGTCAAGCAGTGCTGAGGTCACACACGACAATCAGCCCATTGATTCTGAGGCACCACTCAAGAATCTATCAGCCAACTCTGAAACTCCCGCTGATGATCAGCTTGTTAGTTCCGAAGATACTCCTCCTGACCAGAAGCCTGCATCAGAGCCGGTACTCAGCCACCAGCTTGTCAATTCTGAGACACTTCCAAATAATGGTGTGGTAAATTCTGAACAACAAACCAGCAATGATGTGGTCGTATCTGAAACACAACATAGCAGTGTGGTGATTTTATCTGAAACACAGCAAAGCAACGAGGTAGTTTTATCTGAAACACAGCAAAGCAACGAGGTGGTTTTATCTGAAACACAGCAAAGCAACGAGGTGGTTTTATCTGAAACACAGCAAAGCAATGAGATGGTTTTATCCGAAACACAGCAAAGCAATGAGGTGGTTTTATCTGAAATGCAGCAAAGCACTGAGTTGGTTTTAGCTGAAACACAACCGAACAATGAGGTGGATATGTCTGAAACACAACCGAACAATGAGGTGGATATGTCTGAAACACAACCAAACAATGATGTAGTCATGTCAGACACACAGCCCATCAGTGAGGGAGTCATGTCTGAGACACATCCCAGCAGTGAGATAGTCATGCCTGAGACACAGCCCAACAGTGAGATAGCCGTGCCTGAAACACAGCCCAGCAATGAGACTGTCATGCCCGAGACACAACTCAGCAATGAGACTGTCATGCCTGAGACACAACCCAGCAATGAGACTGTCATACATGAGGCACAGACTAGCAATGATGTGGTCATGTCTGAAGCTCTGCCTGATAATGAGTTGGCAAATTCCACAACAGCCAACGATCAGCTCTCTCATCCAGAAACTCTTTCTCATGATCATCAGTTTACTAATCTCCATATGATTCCTGAAGATCAGCTGCCTCAACCTGAATCACTGCCCAATTCTGATCCACTGCCTAGTTCTGAACCACTACCAGACAGTCATCTCACAGATGTCAAACCAATACCTCATAATCATCTGGCTCAGTATGATACACTGCCCAACAATCATATGGACCATGCTGAGGCAATGCCCAACCATCAGCTAACTCATTCTGATGCATTATCCCATGAACAGCTAGCCAATTCCCAAATGTTACCTCACTATGAGCTGGAACATAGTGAAACAATGCACAACAATCAACTAGTCAGTTCTCAACCACACTATGAGATAGTCAATGCCACCAACATACCCAGCTATGAGATAGTAAATGCGGAGACTCCATTGAACAGTGAGGAACCTACCCCAGAAACTCAGCCTAACAAGAGGAGGAAAAAGAAGTCTATAGTTTGGGAACACTTCACCATAGAAACAGTCAGTGCTGGATGTAGAAGAGCATGCTGCAAGCAATGCAAGCAAAGTTTTGCCTACAGTACCGGTTCAAAAGTTGCTGGTACTAGCCACCTTAAACGCCACATTGCCAAGGGTACTTGCCCAGCTCTTCTGCGCAACCAAGACCCAAATCAGTTGACCCCATATACTCCACGTTCAAGGGGAAGTGGTGTTGGCAATGCTAGCAATACACCAAAGCGACGGTATAGATCCCCCAGTACTCCTTACATCATTTTTGATCAAGATCGTTGCCGCCATGAGATTGCTAGGATGATCATTATGCATGATTACCCCCTTCACATGGTTGAGCATCCAGGATTTGTTGCATTTGTCCAAAATCTGCAGCCCCAGTTCAATATGGTGACATTTAACACCGTACAAGGAGACTGTGTTGCAACTTACCTGATGGAAAAGCAAAACCTTATGAAGTATTTTGAGGGATTACCTGGACGTGTTTGTCTGACACTGGATGTCTGGACCTCTAGCCAATCTGTAGGGTATGTATTTATCACTGGACATTTTGTCGATAGTGATTGGAAGCTGCAGAGGAGAATTCTCAATGTTGTGATGGAACCGTATCCAAATTCTGATTCTGCTCTCAGCCATGCTGTAGCTGTTTGCCTTTCTGATTGGAATTTGGAGGGCAGACTGTTTTCCATAACCTGTAATCAGACACTGAGTGAAGTTGCTCTTGGAAATCTCAGACCATTACTCTCTGTCAAGAATCCACTTATACTCAATGGTCAGTTGCTTGTTGCAAATTGTATTGCACGAACTTTAAGCAATGTTGCAAATGATTTGTTGAGCTCAGTGCACGGCATTGTAAAGAAAATCCGGGATAGTGTAAAATATGTGAAGACTTCAGAATCACATGAGGAAAAATTCCTGGAGCTCAAGCAGCAACTTCAGGTCCCCAGTGAAAGGAATCTTTTTATCGATGACCAAACCCAATGGAGTACAACATATCAAATGCTGGTAGCAGCTTCTGAGCTAAGGGAAGTGTTTTCTTGTTTGGACACTTCCGATCCTGATTACAAAGGAGCCCCATCTATGCAAGATTGGAAGCTGGTTGAGACCCTTTGCACATACATGAAGCCCCTTTTTGATGCAGCTAACATTCTTACCACAACGATGCATCCCACTGCTATTACTTTCTTTCATGAAGTTTGGAAATTGCAGTTGGATCTGGCTCGTGCTGTTGTGAATGAGGATCCCTTCATTAGCAACCTTACTAAACCTATGCATGAAAAGATTGATAAGTACTGGAAAGATTGTAGTCTGGTTTTGGCAATTGCTGTAGTTATGGATCCTCGTTTCAAGATGAAACTTGTTGAGTTCAGTTTCACAAAAATCTATGGCGAGGAGGCCCATGTATATGTCAAGATTGTTGATGATGGAATTCATGAGCTGTTTCATGAGTATGTGACCCTTCCCCTGCCACTAACTCCGGCTTATGCAGAAGAAGGAAGTGCTGGAAGTCACATGAAGACAGAGGGATCTCCAGGTGGAACTCTGTTGTTGGATAATGGACTAACAGATTTTGATGTTTACATTATGGAAACTACCAGCCAACAGATGAAGTCTGAGTTGGACCAGTATCTGGAAGAGTCACTGTTGCCACGTGTTCCAGACTTCGATGTATTAGGTTGGTGGAAGCTAAACAAACTCAAGTACCCTACTCTATCCAAGATGGCCCGGGATATATTGTCTGTTCCAGTTTCGAGTGTTCCTCCTGATTGTGTCTTTGATACAAAAGCCAAAGAGATGGATCAGTATCGAAGTTCCTTGCGACCAGAGACAGTGGAGGCTCTTGTATGTGCCAAAGACTGGATGCAATATGGAGCTACTGAAGCTTCCAATGCGCTCGTGAAAATGGAATTCTAAATTTTAATGTTTAATTTTGGTTTAGGGGAGGATGGGAAAAGCCCAAGGGAGACCCCTCACGCGTAAAAGATGGGGATGAAGAAAGACAGCATCATGCATTGCGATGTTTTATGAATGCACATCCTCTTTTAGGTGGTTGTACTCTTTATGATGGTAGGTTCTTGTATTTTACTTGGTAGTTCCTTTTTATCCATTAGGTTATATTCGAGACATTAAATGTGGAGATTTGGATGATTGGACGTGAATAGTTGAATTGTAGTGTACTTTTGGAATAGATGTAAGAACAATGATGCGTCAATGTAACAATTCTAGCCCTTAGTGTGCAAATGTCGGAATTCAGGAGGTGCAGAGTATTGGATTGCGTTGGTTTCGCCCCATCGGGAATCCGCATAATTTTGGGGCGTATGGCGTATCCACTCAGGAGTATATTTCTACCGAATTGGATATGCTTCCCAGATAGACCCCGAAACAGAAAAATTGCTTCCCAGTTTCTGGGACTGCGTAGAAATTACCACGTTCTTTTTACTTTGGTCTCTGAAACACGATTCCGTCCAAGTGTTATTGAACAGTGGGGCTGCTTTTATATTTTTTGGTTTATTTCTTATTTTCAGTTTTAAACATAAATATCAAATAAAAGAATATAGTAATAGAGAACTGAGAACATAACATGTAGTTCTTCTCCAGTTACTAATTATGGCTTTGAAACCTACTAGGTGCCTGGATGTCATCAGGACTAATTTGATTTAAGAAAATGTTTAATATTTAACTTATGCACGTATTTAAAGTATTGATTATACTCAATCTTGATTTGGATGAAGACAATTAATATCTCCTGCAGAATAAGTAAGTTCAAAAAGTATTGTTAAATTTAGTAAATTTTTCCCTCTCCCATGAGAGTTACTATCTTCAGTGTAGGAATTTTCGTTTCTTTCTTTTGAGTTTCATTTCAGTTATTTCCCTCAACCTCTACCGTTGTCACTTCCACTGCATGCTTGCATGCGCAGCCACGACAACTGATGGGCCTTCTCTCGTTGTGAACGGCACAATATTCTTCTGCCATGATGCTTCCAAGATCGTAAAGGAAGGTTAAATACTATTCCTTGTTGAGTAATAGGTACTGAAATATTGTTGATAAAAAAAAGCAAGATATAGTACGTGTTCTATTTGAAGAAATTCGAGTTTGTGTGGTGATTTCAAGTTGTAGGCTGTGGGTTTTCTTTTGGATTGGTTAGAATGTTAGTTTGAAAATATTAAAGCAAGCATGCTTTGTATTTTAGTAACTATCAGTTTGATAAATTGCTAAAAATCCTCATGATTTAACAGCTCTTTGAGCTTTAGTCCAAACTTTGTTGACCAAAAAAAAGGATTGGACTGATCCATTTCGATTGACGAACCCCCGAACCAATCAACTGAATCATGTAACAAGTTAAGGTTTTTTTTTTTTTTTTTTTTTTTTTTAATGATATGTAATAAGTTATTGGATTGGATATGTAACTATACTAGTGAAAAATTATGTGACTCGATTAAGTTTTCATATATTTGTTGACTTGATGCCTATTCGATTACCTTCAAAGTCAAAGTCACTTAAGGAGGTACTAAAATTAAATTTTCCACTAGATGAAATTAATTTTAAAATTTGTAATTTTTTAAACTTTTTAAAAATTGAATAAAGTTGTTTTAAATACGATACTTACGAGTTATATCTTATACTTTAAAATGAAATTATTTTACTAACTAAAAAAAATTAATTTTAATTTGTTTCCCAAATATCATACCTATTCTTTTAAACAATCCTTATAGTCAATTCTTTCAACATGAATCTACCCATATATTATAAATTCAAGTTATCATTCTTGAATCTAAGCTAAACAATCCTTAAGTCACATAACTTTTCTTATATTGGGCATTTAATTTTTTATTTATTTATAATTTTTTGTTTCTTTCAATCATTAATTTGAATTTTAGAACTTTATCACATCGTATCAATAAAAATAATGTGTTATGATTCAAATAAATTTCTTCTTAACTTTTAAACGTTTGTTGCATTAATTAACTATATTTAATATAAAAATTTAATAATTAATAAAATATTTATTATTTAAACTTTATTTTTATTATAATTTTTATTTTTTGGTCGAATTATAAGTTTTACTTAAATCCAAAAATATGGACATAATTCAATATGAGCTTAAACTGAGGAGATAGCCCAATCCAACTCAACCTTAATTTTATACCCTTTGACCCTGGATAACTTAAATAATGAAAGAATTTTTTTTAGTGTAAGATTGTTTTTCATTGATGAAGTTTAACTTACTTTAAATAATTTAATTTTTTAAATTATTTTTATAAATAACTATTGTTATATATAAGCAATATCTCTATTTAAACAGCTCCATGAAAAGATATTGTATGACCCCATTCTAAATTATTTGGGTTAGAAAAAACCCAAATAAGTCCAGCATGCACAAGAAAAAACCCAAATAAGTCCAGCATGCACAAGAAAAAACCCATTCCGTCATTCTTCTTTTAGATGATACCACCTCACACTCTCCCGCTCTTATGTTATAATTTTTTTCCTAATTTCCCAATCTGTGGATCCTAATCCTAATTCGCACTACAAATCTAATTGGTGTTCGCAATTGAAACCAACAGTGTTCATCGTAGTCACTGCTCCCTCTACGCAGGGTCGTGGTGTTCTTCGCACCCATTTTCGTTCGCAATTCCCTGTTGGACGAACATCATACCTGTTTGTGTGAGGTATTATATCCTCTCTCTCTTACCTTATCATTGAAGTTTTCTGCGGTTGTGTCTTTTTTGTTTTTTTTTTTTGTAATCCGTGGTTGTGCCTTTTGTAGCTGAACTTGTGATGGAAAATTTACTGTTTGGTGAATATTGTTTCATGCTTTACAACTGATGGGTTCTCATTCCATAGGAGTCATATATTTTCTTCTTTTTTTTTTTTTTTTTTCTAAATTTTGTTTTGAAACGGTGTAATTTTGATGCTTAAAATGGAATAAGAAAAAAAGCCAGATTAGGATATCTTCCCCTTGCATGTTCTCTTTCTCAGTTTTTTAGATGGACAGGGCCGTCAATCACTGTTAAGTCGTGAGCTGTTCGTGAAAGCTGCCTGAGTTCTTTCTCCATCTTCTGCCAGAGGCTGGTTCTTTCTGTCTCCCGATTCAGATTTGTTGCCTTTAGGTTTAGTACATTTTCCAAGTTGAAGCAAATCAAAATTGAATCTGGAAATTGGAATAGTTGGCTGCAACATCATTGTCTGTTTTCTTTTTTCTTTCCAGCAATTTTCGAAGAATTCAAGAGTATATTTGTATTTTGTACTCTTCATACTTAATAATATTACATTAAAACTTTATTTTGCTACTGGTATATATCTAAGGTGTAAATACAGCGGTGATTTTTTATGTTTACCCAAGTGATGAAAAATGTGATTGACAGTAGTTACTTGTTAGTAGACCTCAAGCTCAATTATTTGTAACTCTCCTCTTTTCTCCTTGTCTCAATTTACTATGGTTTATAAATTACTTGCATTTGTGAATTGAAAAAGGTTCAAGATGGAGAGTGGAGATTTTATAAACAATAAAATTATGCGAGGGAGAAAAAAAATGTGTATTTGAGTTTGAAGTGAGCTTCTGAAGTTCATTTTAGGAGTCATGAAAAATTTGGTATTGTTGTGAAATTATTTGGTTTGTAATTTTTTGTGTTGATAGTTTTGGTACTTGTTAGCCTGTGGTATACCCTTTCTTAAATCTTGAATATGTACTATGGAGTATGGAGACATTAAACTGTGTTAGGTATATGTATATCCAGTCCAATTGGTTTTGACCGTGAGTCACTAATTGAACTAGTGCCTTGGTTGAGTCAATGGTCAGGCTGAGTCTCCCTTCTGTCCCGTCATTTTTTTTTTCCAACTTCACGGTACATAAATACAACCTTTTATTCTTTTGTCTATGTTTCTCTCTAATCCTCTCTGAAATTTTAGGATCATGCATACACTCCATCTCCTTGCTCTGTGATTATCATTGAGGGAAGTTCCATAATTTCAGTAGGGTGAAACGTATTCAGACACAAAAAAAAGAAAATAGTATGGGCTTGTTTATTTAATGTGTTAATGATGTAGGTGTAACCACTGGAAAAAAAAAACTTGTTTGAGGAATCTTGAATTATGCGTTTGAATTAATGTTCATGTTCTTGTTTCTTTTGGGGATTTTTGTGTTGTTTGTCACTCCTAATGATGCCAAACAAATTTCAATCTTTTTTGATAACTTGCTGGTACAGATATCTCAGGCCCAAGCTAAGGTTCTTAATCATGAATATTGATTATTTCAAGCAGGACATTGATGAACTCATCGGTGAATTCACTCAGGTATTATTAACATTGATGAACTATGCTTTTCCTCATTCTCTCTCTCTCTCTCTCTCTCTCTCTTGGGTAAATTCAAGGAGGATGTTTCCCATTATTGGATTATTAAAAATCATTATTTACCGTTCAATTTTGGTGAGTGACAGGATGAGTCAACAACTCTGGCTGATATGAAAAGAGTATGGCTTTCTAAGAAGTTCTCCTACATTTATGAAGCTTGTCCATCTACCAACCTGGCCTTCTTTATGCAATCACTGTATGCTCATTGTATAGGTATGGCTGGTATATGCAATTGCTATCGTTACACTCCTATTTTTATTTCGATAAATGGTAAATGGAAACTAGTCAATTGAATTTAGAATTTTTCTGGGTGATCTGCTTGTTGAGTGGTTTATTTTATGCTGGAAAAATATCTCAAATAAAAACCAGCGAGCCAAACTAATTAAAATTCATAATATATTTGTGAAAATTTACCATTATCCATAGATTATGTGATATGTCATTTTAAGTATAGAAGTTTTATTTTATTAGCTTCATATATTTTAATTTCAGTATGGAAATTCCTTTCTGTTCCTATGCAGGTTACATGGTTGGTACTGCTTCTTTATCACACAGATTAGGTGGCCTTTATTGCCTCTACTGTCTTTACGAGACCCAACCATTTAAACCTCCTTTTAAGGTCTATCTATCCCTTGGTATGACCATTTTTCACTTGAAAAAACAACTATGTTTATAATATTGCATTTTCATTGTACAAACAGTATGGGATGTGTATGAAGGAATGAGATTATTTGATTTATTCATAATAGCTTCAACTTTGTTGTGTTGACTCGTTTTGTCCTTTTAGACCTAAACCTGTATCTTTCTGTTTGTGTGTGCACTTTCATAGGTTCATTAATTTGAGTTTCATACTCACAATCATAGTGTGTCATAGAATGAACATAGTTTGGTCTACTCTTTGTAGTTAGGATGGTAGAATGGTATACACATGTTTTCATCTTGCATTGCCTCCATAGGGAAACATTCTGCATTATACAGAATCTTGCCATTCCAATTTAGAGCATTCATGTCTCCACAGTGTTGTGATTTAGTGACAGACCCAATTTTTTTTTTTCTGTCAACTTCATTGTTTGGCATGTGCTGATGCTTTCTAATGTGGATGACCAGTGAAATTATATATCGGTCAAATGTCTCTACAGTTATTACTAGTGTTTGATGCCAGATACGCTTATGATAGGGATAATGACTTTTTAGGTGGTAGTTATTTATGATTATGGACAGAATAAAACTTTTAACTTTCCTAATTCATTCTGCAGGGTCCCTATTGGACCATGCTTCATAGTGTTAGCTAGGGCTGGAAATAAGTTGAGTCGAGTTAGGTTCAACTCAACTCAACTCGATAAGAATTATCTGGCTCAAAACTTGACCCGAGTTTGATATAAATTCTTTTTTTCAACTCGACTCGACTCGATTTGATTCAAGCTTGTAAATGACTCAGTTTGCCTTGCTAGCTCGTTAACTCAGGTCATATAAATCATAAGTTAAAATAAATTAAATCCAAAACATTTAAAACTTGTAAGTTACTAATATATTTTTGACAAAATGATTGTCTAAATGAAAAATATAAATATAATTATAGTTTATATAAAATAAATAAATATTTATATTTAAATTATTACTAATAATTAATAAATCAAATAACAAATTTGTACTTTGGACATTTTAAATTTATATTTTGTTACTAATTTTAAAACTACAAAAATTTCTAATCATGTAACTTATAATAATATATATATATATATAAAATATTTATGTTACATATTTTATCTATTTTATATACAAATAAAATAGTTATATGAATTTAGTTTATATATATAACGAGTTAGTTCATGAACCAAACGAGTCGAGCTATACATAACTTAGGTTCAGCCGTTTAGTTAATGAGTTTAATTTTCAGTTCAAGTTCGGCTCATGAACCAAGTTCATCGAGTTAATTATCGAGTCAAGTCTTGAACTAATTTTGAGTTGGTTAAGTTTATTGCCAGCCCTAGTGTTAGCATTCAGCAGAGTGGTCTGCTGCTGAAAAGTTCCTTCTTTATTTTTAATATTCTATGCTTCCCATCTTCAGTGCTTCATTTTGCTTCTGATTTGTCCAAATCTAATGACTTTTTTTTGTGAAAAACCTAATTTTGTGTGTTTATACAGGAGAGTTAAAGAAACTTAGAATCCTTGTCGTTGATGCAAAAACAAATAATATTGAAGTGGTACCTGCTTTGGTGAAAAGAATGCTGGAAAGAAACATGTTCCTTTTTGGCTCTGTTGACTTGACAGAATGTTCTGTCACAGAGACAGTAAACCAACTCCAACAATTACAGAATGCCCGTATTCAAGTTGCATATGAAAAGTAAATCACCATGTTACACTTATATCCAAGATTCTTCTTTCTTTGTTATGTTATGGTGATGATGTAGTCATCTCAACAACTTATTGTTTTCATCTGTTAAATGTGGATTACAGGTTATTTGACAGCACTTCAATCGATAACTACGTCCATATGGACCTTGTAAGCATCTCAATGTTTTTGTGACTTACAAAGGGATTTAATTTTCTTAATATCACTGGTTAGCAGTCATATTTTTTAATGATAAGTTTATGTGAATCTTATATCAAGTTATCAATCTTCTCCATCTAGTTTTGTCATATGGCATGGAGGCATTTACAAGGTCTGATGGTATTATACAACATGAAATACTGTTGTGTAAATTATAACAAGCCTTCCGAACCAACTAATGACTCCAACTTGAGCTGAGGCTTCCGGCATTAAAATGAAAGTATGTAAAAGATATTTTTTTAAAAAAACATACCTGTTACTCAATTTTATGTTTCTAGTTAACGTATTATGCTTTTTTTTGGGGGGGGGGGGGGTATTTGCGTTTAGGGTTTGAAATTTGATGAGTTACAGGTACTTGATTTTAGCATAGTATTTGAAATTTGAAGGAATGGTCGTAAGATCCATACAATTTTTGTGGAGATATTTGGTTTTCTGCTGCATATGTGTGATAACAAGTTTCCTATTTCTTCCACGTCTCTATTCTCACACAACCTGATGGTATTCAAGGGAAGTTGGACAGAAAGCTGGTGTAATATTGATCAAAATATGGGAAAAAGATTTGTGCTAGAAATGCCACTTAATCCTTGCTTTCATCTGGGTCGGCAGATTTTTATAATCTCTGCATTAGTTTGAATGTGATTGCAATTAACTTCTTTTCTCCTTCGACATGCTAGGGCTTGGAAGTTGACTTCAATTTGCGTCTAATTGAACTTGATGGGTTATAGGTACTTGATTTTAGCATATAAACCTATTTGAAATTTGAAGGAATGGTTGTAAGATCCATACAACTTTTGAGGAGATATTTGATTTTCTGCTGCATATGTGTGATAATGAGTTTTCTATTTCTTGTCTCCATTCCCACACAACGTGATTGTATTCAAGGGAAATTGGACAGAAAGCTGGTGTAATATTGATCAAAATATGGGAACAAGATTTGTGCTAGAAATGCCATTCAGTCTCTATTCCCACACAACGTGATTTTATGCAAGGGAAATTGGAGAGAAAGCTGGTGTAATATTGATCAAAATATGGGAACAAGATTTCTGCTAGAAATGGCACTCAATCCTTGCTTTTTCATCTGGGTCACGGCAGATTTTTATAATCTCTGCATTAGTTTGAATGTGATTGCATTTAACTTCTTTTCTCCTTTCAAAATGCTAGGGTTTGGAAGTTGACCTCAATTTGCTCAAGAAAAAGTCATCTGACTATGCTAAGGCCAAGAATGTCGCTATTAAAGGTATTTATTTGTTTCCAATTTTACATCATGAGGTGTCTGGGAGTAGTTGCTTAGTGTGAAGCCTAGTTTTTTTCTTATCCTGAAAAGCCAATGCAGGCAACCATGACACTTATCGCAAGTTTTTTTTCTCTTTTTCCGGGTCTTGTCCCTGGGAAGCTGCTTTATGAAACTAGCTTTCAATTCCTGGTAGGCATACCACTGCAGATCATCATTTTATTTTTTAATTTGTTTGAGTCCAAACTTGTGATTTTTCTGAGTTTTAAAACCATTAGAAGTCCCACATTGGCTAGAGGTAAGATCATCCATAGATATATAAAGTGAAGACAAACCTCATCTTATAATCTAGCTTTTGAGTTGAGTTAAACCTAGTCCAATTCCTATTAAAAACTTTTATAAGTGATGGAATGCCTATTTTTAATGTCATAGTTTTTTTCTTTGAAGAATGACACAACTTATGGCATCGGGGTTGATGGTTCTCCAGATTGTATTGCTACATTTATAAAAAACACTTGAAATTTTTTCCCTTTTCTTTTTCGGGGCTTGTTTTGGATGTTCTTTCTGGCCGTTGCAATTTGCCTAACTCCTGATACATTAATTTTGTCAATTATCTAATCGTACTTGTCTTCTTTTTTCCTTATAGAGGCAAGCAAAATTGTAGACGTTGGAAACATAAAGCACATATCAGAAAATAAGGAACTGATAGGAGATGCTGTGGGGAAGATCGCTGATGAGTGGCATGTCCAGAAGCAAACATTCTATAGACAAACAGGATTGGGGGATGATGAAGGATATGAGCAGGAACTGGAGCAATTGCTTCTAGAGCAACATCAAGATGATGGGGAGTCTAACCAGGATTAAAGACGAAACTTGTAGAAATATTATATTCCATTTTATTCAATATTTCTATTTTTCTTTTATTTTAACTTGGTAGTATGGGAAAACGAATTTGTTGATTTCTAATCTTTTGATTTCCCTCTCTTTTCCAATTATTACACAATTTACTCTGTTATATTATAAATGATTTTTTAATGTGTTTAAAGGTATATAATAAAAATATATCGTAAATTTTTAGTAATAATTTATCATATATGATAATATTAAATATTATGATTTTAAACCGTTTTGAATATGTATTAAAAAGATTGTATTGCAAAATATTTTAACTATAAACCGTACATGTACGGTTTATGCCATTTTATCTTATTTGTTATTATGCCATTTTATCTTATTTGTTATTAAATATCCGAATATTGCCGCTGGACGGTGGCTAGAGACTAGAGTGGAGGTGCTGGGCTTGGTTTTGGCATAAAAGTTATGAAATTTGTATTATAAATTTATATTATAATTTTATATAAAATATTAAATGTTTTCCTGTTTTTATTATTTTTGTTGCATTTAATTACTTTGAAAATAGAATTTCTCTTGGCGTAATGAGCTTTTAGAGGAAAATTGAGTTAAATTTATTTAACGGTGGCAAGTGTATTACGCTTCGTTTTAAATCATCGATAACTTAAAAATACTTGCGCAAACGTTAAACAAAAAAGGTTATTGATTGATTCGCTTTTGGCATTTGTGTTGCAATCCATTATTAATATTAATACTAATATTAACATTATTATTTGAGTTGAAACTTGTAAAGGTTATTAATGACTTCATTGCCTACACTATGCAATGAACGTTAGTAGTTATAATATATGATCAGCCAATAATAAGCAACCGAAGATAAAATCATGCTTTGTAGCCCCTGAAACGAAAGGAAACTAGACCAAGAAAAAAATCAAAATGTGAGTGAGAGAGAGAGATGTTTTCATTTCAATATCCATCCAAATTCGAAAATACAGCTGGTACAGTATACTGTAAACTAAACTCAAAAGGGGGAAATTGTCGAAACAAAACCCTCTCCTCCCGTATTCAGTCCAGCATAAGAAATACAAATTCCCCCTTCCTATCTATGATTCAAGTTCAACACATATATAAGCTAAAGCTATAACCTAACTAACATGACCGGACAAACAATGAACTAACTAACTCAGAGCTGAACCTCAACCAGGTGAACCTTGTGTCCCTCACGTGGCAAATGATCTATGTGGAAGCTGAGCAAGCCGGAATCAGTGTCATAGTCGAAATCTACCATACTGGTTCCCAGCAGGCACCTCGTAGGTCTGGCCGATGAATAAGCCCCAAACTTGCCGCACCCTTTGATCTCCAAACGAACCACACCAACCAACCCATCCTCCTTTCCGTTCACCGTGTACACCAGCCCCTCAATGGCACCACCCGCATTGAACATGTTCAGAAGTCCAAAAGGTGCAAAGCTGTATCCGGGACTCAGAACCTTCACAGGCGCAACAGCGAACACCTCGTGTTCCAGCACTTTGAGGGAAACCGGCAGAGCCACATTGTGGGCAAGAACCACCACCTGACCGGAGTGGTGGGCGTAGAGGGCGCAGTCACCGTTCCAATCCCCACCATCGTCCACGACGGCCTCAGAGATGAGGTGGACATCGCGGCCCCTGACGTAGCCGGTGATGGCGGCAGAATCGGTGTGGTGGAAGGCATTCTTCCTTTCGGTGGCACTCCACGCCGCACCTTGGCAATTATACACTCCGAGCACCCCACCGTAATTGTTCATGTTCCATATCTTTAGCAAGCTGACCCCATCGCGGGCCGGGTCCGAGAACAAGCAGTCCTTGGTGGGCCTCCCTGGTAAACGGGTCCGTAGCACCGATCCATCGGGCAACACCATCTTCTTAAGCAAATCAAAGTTATGTTTCCCGGGAGCGTCGCTGACGTAGAGGGGTCCACCGCTGATGGCCCTGGCTGAAGCGTGGTACTCCGCGGCAGGATGGAGGGAGTGGAACATATCCCAATCGGGCAGCATGATCTCTCCGAGGAAGACGCTGTTATAAGCGACGGAGGCAATGTGGATGGTGTGGGACACGGGATCGCGCGGGTAGAAATCATCGGAAGCCCTCACAACGGCGGTTTGTTTAGAACAGTAGAGCGCGTCCGTATTGTGGCTCATGCAGGCGATGCAGCCGTTGTCTGGGAAGTTTCTAGAAATGGAGGCATCGAGAGCCTGGTGGTACTGTCTGGTGAGTTCCACCCTGCCACCTAGACCCGCACCCAGAGTCTCCAATATGCACTGCACGTCCACCTTAACGCCATCTACACCCGCCGACGCCAGATAACTGTGCAACCGGTCATAGAACCCGAACACCTTCTTCGGGTTAACCAGGCCCAAACCCTGAACCGCCAATGCATCCGTTTTCCACGTGGGCTCATTCTCCACCACTCCCGTCGACACGTTCGGGTATTTCATAACAGAACCATACTCTTCCATCTCCTTCACCCCGGGTCGAACCCCGCCCCAGTAACCCGTGATAGCGTGCCACACGTACACGTACTTCAACCCGTGTTTCTGCTTCGCTATGTCCACGATGCTCTTTATCCCCAATTCCGGTTCATCCTTATTCTGAAATTTCGCGTTCTCTTTTATCCCAGTCAGTCTCATCAACGTGTTCGAGTTCGAATTTTCTTTGTTCTCATCGGTCCCCACGGACTGCCACCCGTCATCGATGATGACGAACTTCGGCGGCGTACCGCCGGCAGCGAGGCTTTGAATTCCAGCTTCCACTCCTTCCTGTGTGACCTCCTGGTAGAAGGCGTCCCAGGTGCACCAGCCGAAGTAATCGACGATGCCGGGGAGCTTCTTGTCTTGGCGCAAGCGGAAGGTGTTGAGGTTATTTTTGACGGCGCGGAAGGCGTTGTGAATGGTGGCGAAAGGGTCGGTGCCGGCGCTGATGAAGAGCGCGTGGGAGAAAGACGAGGCTTTGATGTCGGCATCGCCACTCTCGAGGCAGAGCTGGAGTTGGTCGTCAACGTTCCCCTGAAGACAGGCCCTGAAGGAGCCTTCGATGAGAGGGAGAAAAACGGTGTAAACGACCTGGTTTTGGTTGTCGTTTTCTGATTCTTCTTGAAGGTGGGACCCGTCTTTGGTTTCAACCAATAGGAATTGCGTTTCCAAGGGAATGTCGCTTCCTCTATCTCCCATCTTTTGGGCCATCCACCACAGCTTGAACCGGAAGCACGCCATGAAGCGCACGTCTCTTAACGTCCCAAGCGAAACCACGTGCCTGCTATCTTCCTTCTCCAACGCTGCTCCCACGAATACTCCCTCCACAGTTGACGTCTCCACCACGTTATCTGGCATCCCCGTCAGAATCGTCTTCTCCTTCACCACCAATTTCCCTTCCGAAACCCGAACCGCAGGTTTTATCGTCATTTCTTCGACCTCGACCTCCTCTACGCTCCTTCTCTGCACCAGTTCAATCAAACCAATTTCTCATTCATTCATCCATCCATCCATCCAATTAAATCAAATTAGGGATTTACTTTCTATTTACCTGAAATGAGAGTACCTGAAGCGCTCGATTTGAAAACCGTCTGCGAATTCGAAAACATGTAAAATGAAACCAATAGCCGTCAGCAAAATCAAGGATCGATAAGATAATTAAAATTAAAAGAGATAAGATGATGATGACCGATATGTACCAGAAGTTGAGAGGTGCTTGTTGTAAGGTAATGTTGAATGAATGCTTGAAAAGAAAATGTGTGGGTGTGAGGAAGGAAATCGGAGTTTGGTATTTATAGGAAGAGAAGAAGAAGAAGAAGAGCTAAAGGATAGATTGGAAACCATTGTTAACATGTTCCTTCTTATAGCTCTCGTCAAACAAACAACCATCATCCTCTGTTTACAGTGTTATTCACTATCTTAAATAATAAATTAAATTAATTGTCGCTGGTCCAACTCTCTCTTTTTCGATGTTGGATGGGATCGCCACGTCGGATCCACGCCCATACAATTCCACTTTCTTGCCCCCACCCACTTTTTAACAAAATAAATTAAAAAAACCACCGGAAAAGGAGTTGCCACACACGTTTCAAGGAGCTTCTACTTCTATCAGATTCAGCAAATTGTTGGACACCTGTGCGATTTCCGTTGGGTAAAAAAAATGAAAAAGAGTGTTTTTGTTTTTAGGTCTTTTATCTGTTTGTTGCTTGCGCCTACCCGTAGAGTACAGGCTTGTGAAACTCAGATACATACCCTACCGCGTTACTTGCCTTGGGATGTTACTGTTTATGTGTGGGTTAAGTAGGTGAATTATTAGGATTAGCGGTGGAATTTTGAGTCTTGCCTTGTCGTGGTAGCCAAGCTAATGACTAATCAGATTTAATTAATATACTTAAGTTCTCAAATAGTTCCGTGGCTGGTTGAAATTTTGGAAGTGATTGGGGTTAATGAACTCTTATTGGGCCCATTCCCAATAATTGGGGCATACCACGAATTCTGCTTATATGAGATGGCCCACAGATTGTCCATTGATAGATTTATGTATTTGTTATTAAAAAAGTTATTATCAGGATTCCTAACATGTTTTTGCAGTATACAACTGGTAAAATATCTTGGGAATGACAGGAGAAAATGGTCGTGGTCCATCCACTTGGCCAATTGGGTAGTGGCTGCATACCGAATACGGATGCAGTTCGAGGCTGATTGAACGTCGTTTTAGGGCCGGGGCACACGTATTTGATTATTTTATGATAATTTATTATTGAAAACGGGTTTTCAAATTTTTAATGAAATTTACCTCAATTATTGGAATAAAATGATTCACGCATGTTGGGTCATCTTCCAGAGGGGATGAGATTTTGAGGCTTATTGATGAAATAGGTTCAATCAATCTGCGGATTTTTTCTGCTTGAAGAATCCAATTGATGTCAGATGCAATGTGGAAAATAGCACGATGCAAAGCACTGAGGATATTCATTCGTGATCCACTGCCATTTACGAAAATTAGTTGCCAATTCTATAACCGGCCGTCCACAAGATAGTTATTCTGCTGTTGTTTAAATTTTAAATGCTTTTAGCAATTTTTCAACATAAGTCAGCAAGAATTTTTAAAAAAATAAAATAAGGTTAAACATATTTTTAATCTTTTTAAAAATTTTAAAATTTTTATTTTCATTTTTTAAAAAAATTAATTTTAATTTCTTAATTTTTAGAAATATTTTTTTTAAATAACTCATGTTTGACATGTATTATATATAAATATTTAACATGTCAACAATTAAAAATTAAAATTAAATTATTTTAAAATTTAAAAAATTAAATTATTTTAAAAATAAATAACTAAAATTAAAATTTTAAAAATAATTAAAAATATATTTAACTTAAATAATAATAATTCTAAAAAAATTTCATATGTGAGGGCTAAATACATTTTGAGTTTTAGAAGAAAAAAATATTTAAGATGAAAGTATCGTTAAATTAATATTTTAAAATATTAATTTATCATTAAATTTGTCCTTTAATGATATAAAATATCATCATATTAGTTCTTAGAAAAAATTAAAATAGTATAAAAAATTAAAGTTTAATTTAGTTAAAAATTTAATTTTTAACCAAAAAATTCTAAAACTTTACCTAATAAATCCTTAAAAGAAATTAAAATAGTGATGAAACGAAAAGATTAATACAAATATTTTGAGATATTAAATTTTACAAGAATTAATTACTAAGCAATTTTTTTAAAAAAAAAATCTGTAATTATAGCATAAAAAATCTATAATTTTTTATATAATTTTAATCCATAAAAAATGCATCTACCAATGAGCTCACATGCAGTCGTCATTATTTTCAAGGTTCGGCCCATTAATAGCATAAAAACAAAAGGTAATATCCAAACTCTAAATCAGGATAACTATTATATGGTAGTTGTGGTATGCTTTCTTTTTGCGGTTCGCACAAAAGGTTATCACGTGCGTCGGTAAATGTGCTTATATTATTAAAATAGAGAGTAAATCTCCAAGTCACTCTCCGACTTTTATTCCTTGCTGGATGTGAGTAGAAATTAGATTATTGGCAAACATATATACACATTAAAAATATCTCTGTTTATCTTTTACATTGTATCTTAATTAATTGATTAATAAATATATTTAATTGATTATAAAATTATTTATATAATTAAGTTAATTATAATTTTATATAAATATAATTATAATATTTTTAATAAATTATATATTTTTTAATAGATTATTATTCTATTTACAAACAAAATATAATTAATTATGAAAATATATCATAATTATCTGTAAAAAAATATGATTAATTTAATCATATAATAATTTTATAACTAATTACATAATATGATATTATTAATTAATATTTTAAAAGTTTTAATGCACATAGATATAATTACTTAAATATATATATTTAAATATCAAAATCAAGTAGTAATTAATTAGGATTAATAGAAGTATAAATTTATTTAAGTGTAATATTTGTTTATTCGTTTCACCCGTGGCATAATATATCAATTTGAGTTAATTTTGTAAATATATATAATTTTTTATTTTATATATTTTAATTTTTAAATATTTTAATATATTTAAAGTGTGTTTAATAAAATATTTCAACTAATTAAAAATTAGTTAAATATTTTAATTTTATCTAATAACATAATTTATTTAGTAATTACTAATATTTTTCATACAGTTACTAAAATATTTTGTTTAATTTTATTTTAATATATTTTTCTAATTTAATCTTTTATTTATTTATTTATTTTTATAAATTTAATATTATTTAATTTTTTATAATAATGTTAGTGATTTTGATAAAAAATTTATATTATTATAAAATATTATATTTTAAATTATTATTTTAATATATACTGTTTATTTTAATTATTATATTATTTATTTTATTTTATTAAAAATATCAAACAATTTAATAAGAAATTAAAATGATAAAATAAATACTTTTTTAAAAAGTTTTTATTTAAATTATTTTAAAAAATTAAAATAAATATTTTTATTTATAAAAATTATTTATTTAAATTTTAATATATTTTTTAAAACAAATATTATACTTATTATCTTTTAATTTATTATTTAATCATATTTTTATTTATTATTTTACGTTTATTAAATAGTTTAAAAGTTACTTTTACAAAACACTTTTAATTTAAGTGATAAGTTATCTGTTTTCATCTTTTAATAAATTTTTTAACTTTTAAACTATCTTATCTGTTAATTTTACTAAACATATCTTATATGTTTAAACAAGTTAGCTACATAATATGTGAATAAATATTTTTTAAATATATTTATTTTTTCATATTAATTAACTTATTTAATAATTAACATCTTAATTTAAAACATATTTAACATAATATTTCATTTATATGAAAGATAAAATAATTAGCTAAAATTTATTTAAAATAACTTAAACTTTATTTGATATATCAGTTATTTTAATAACTAAATAAAATAAGTTAGATTTTTTATTATTACTTTTACTAACTTTTTAAATTTTAATTCAAAATTTTTATTTAATTTTTGTCATTTCTATATTTGATAATTTTTCATTTATTATAAAATATTATTTTTTAATATTTAAAAAAATTTAAAAATTATTTTTATGGAAATATGATTTAAAATATAGTTATAAAATTTAAAAATATTTTTAATTTTAAACAAAAAACTATTTATTTAAAAATATATCATAAATATTAAATAAATAAATAAAACCATCAAACTTTATATTTTACAATATATAATAATCAAAATAACTATAAATTTATTTATATAATATTTTTAATACAAGTATATTTAAATAAAAAAATTAAAAATATTTTTAATGCAAAAATTTAATTTAAAAATTAAAATAATAAAATTAATAATTAATAAAAATTTATAATACTTAAACTCAAATCTAATTAGCATATCTTTATTTATTTTTTTATTTTTATGAGCTAATTTAACAACTAAATTTAATAAATATTTTTTATTTGAATTAATAAATCTTTCATATTTAAAATTTGAACTAATTTTACAGTTTTTAATTAATTATCCTTTAATTTTAACAAAACATACTCGTTTACCTGCCCACCCACCCATAGACGAGTTTCTCCAGTATAAAAAATAATATACCAGTTTTTAATGCAGACAAAAGTTTCACGTTAGTTATTATAATTTAAAAATGTAATTAGATTAGTTCCTGATGAATGATTAATTTAATAGATTTTTGTATAACGTTAAGCACTATTATTTTTATATATAATAAAACAAATAAATGTTGAAGATAAAATTTTTCTTTTAAAATAAAATATTACAAGAAATCACATGATTTGTTCTTTTGACTCAAGATATGAATAGAAACATTTTGGTCCTAATTTATTGGGAGCCATTAAGCCAATAGTCACTCAATAGAAATGATAAAAGATGTTAGTTTCATTAGATTAATCCAACAAAACGGAATAGATTGAATTTTAATATTAAATTTTTCAACCCATATAACTCATCAAGCTTAATTCGCTCATTAAAATGGGGTAAGATGAGTTAAACTCATCTATTTTTCTTTAACTAATTTAGCAAAAAATACAATATTTTATTAATTTAATTTGATTATTACCAATTGAATTAATCAAATTTAATTATAAAATTTTAATATTTTATTATTTTTTATAAAAAGAGTAATGAAATTTAAATTTATAACCTCATATAAATTATTATAATTTTAGCTCAATTTCAATAATTTTAATATTTTTTATTTTAAATTTTTTAAATATTTATTTTTTAAATTTTTAAATTTTTAAAATTGTTAAAAAGGATAACCTTTCTCTATATTTATACAGGCTGATAATTTTAACTCATTTCAAAGTAAGATGAATTAGTTCATTCTATCGGCTCTAATTTTAGAGTTTGAATAATGATATTTGCGTATCATTTTTATTATACTACTTTTTATGATTTTTTGAATTAGTTTTTAAATAATAAAACAAGTAGAATAAATAAATATTTTAAAATCTAACATAATTGTTGAGATTGTAATACATTTTTTCTTTAATTTTTTTATATTCAAATGTCCTTTCCATGTTGTAGGTTTTTTTTTAAGAAGACACTCATGGTAAAATTTATAAAGAAGAGGACGAGAGGAAATTAAATTCATTAAAATCCTTTAGTCAAAATTCATTAAAATTAAATATAGTGATGTACTGAAAAGTTCTCCTTTAATGATATTAGGGATAATTGTCATATACTGAAAAGTGTAGAAGCATTGGGGGAAGACAAAAAGAATAAAGGGAACAGAAGTATGTATGTGGACGAGTCAGTTTGTGGATGGAGCATGGATTGGTGAGTTTTTTGTACTGTGCTCCAAAGTATTCGTTTAAGACTTGATTACCTTTGAAAATGATGGGTGTGGAATTGTGGATGAGTCTAGAGTCCGGGAATCATCAAGCATGGCCGGGTGATTGTTACACTGCTCCTCCCATGTATTCGTTTAAGACCTTTGAAAACGATTGCAAAAAATAGGTGGACAACCACAAAGGAGACATGATAATGGGCATTAAGTTATCACATTAGTCGTTATTACTTTAATCAATACTGACTCCGTGCATTTTTTTAATTTGAATTTTTAATGTGTATTTAAAAGTATATAGGAAGAAGTTATATATAATAAAACTTTGTTAAAAAAATACAGAATTTAATACATTAATAGTAAATAATATAATTTTCACAAACAATTATTATTTATTTATTTAGATATATATTAAAAAAAATTTGTTTTGTTTGAATTGACTTTAAGTACTTAAAAGTAGTAAGTTAAGTTGTTACTAAAAAAGAAAGCACTTATTATATTATAAATATAAAAAACATAACAAATATTTTTTAGATAAAAACTTTTTAAAAGGTTTGAAATTAACCATATAAATGAATGTTAATATTTAATATAATAAGCATCTTGGAATAATTTTTACGTTAACTTAATTTTTTTTTCTTCACCAATCTTTAAAGCAAACGTTTTATTTTAAATCTGTAAATTTTAAGAAAATTGATCCTTCTAAGTGCTGGGTAGACTACTCCCACACACGTAACATAGTATTTAAATATAAAAGAGCTATTTGAATGTATCAATTTAAATATTGGCAGTTAGTTAATCTACATATATTTTACACCAAACATGCTAAATTAATTATTCATTTTTTTATAATTTAACATCAAATAAGTGCTACAATCTCGAATTAAATTAAACACAATAAGTAATATTGAATACACATATTTTTTAAATATTTTTAATCACAATTACGACTTCTTTAAATTACAACAAACGAGTGAAAAAGCTCCTTTCTGTCATGGATTGATATTACACACAAATGATAGGCCAATTAGATCAAATATAAACTGACTTTAGTTAACTTTTTGCAATTAAGAATTGTTTGTCAAAACAAGTTAAATTAGAAATACCCAGTTTTGGCATTCCTAAGTGTAATGACTAGTGCCATCTATAAGCAGCACTCAAAGCCAGTCAAATAGTTTTGAGCAACATCCGCAATATAGCTTCAGAATCTCTAATTTCCTCCTGGCTTTCTTGCGAATCACCATGCCGTTGTGAAAAATCCGCATTAGTGTAAGTTATAATTCCTGGACCATGTCCCCCACTATCCCTTTCCCTTCCTTGTTGTGCTCGCCTGACTTCCTTTTGATGCTCAGTCAGTTCAAACCTCCTCTTCTTAAAACTTAAAGGAGGCGCTTCTTTCTGTGTATCCAACACTAGTTCCACCCTCTTAGAGGTCCTGTTATGTTTTGCAGTGATCGTGTATCCCTGCCGAGCATCATTTACTTTTTCAAGAGAATGACATTTTTGAAGAGATGGTAGGCTTCTCTTCTGGAGTTTTAATTTTCCATTTCTGGATAGCTTGTCCAAGACACAAAGCAGACTAGAGGGGAAATCCAAAATAATTGGTTGACCAAATGTAGAATTCCAAAAGTTGATGGTTGGTTCTGAGATGGAGGGATATGGGTGATCAAGAGTTTTTTCAAACAGAGGTTCATGAAGTTTTTGTAAAGCTGAACCAAAGTTGATTGGAGGTTGACTTCTTTTTAAGCAGCTGAGAATTTCAGTCCACAAGAGTTGGAGTTGGTTGTTTGTTCTTTCATCCAGCATTTCCATATTTGATAGCCATTGAAGCAGTGGACAGGATACCATCTGCAATTTCAATCAAGTATGAGGAAGAAGATTACATATTAGTTTAACAGAACGAAAACAAGTAATGGAGGTTCTCTGCAAATTAAAATCCACTTCCTCCCAAACCAATAAATAAATACAATGAAGGACAGAAGGGAAAGGAAGTCTAACTCAAAGAAATAAGCTCCACCATGATGGTTCTGATAATTAACAACCCATTAGTTGTCAAATTGGTTTAAGAAAGCATAACTAATGAAAGCCATCCACCAATAAATTCTTTTGAATACATCCATTTTTGTATGGAGGCAAAAAGACTCTTTCATTCTTTAAAATTGACAAAAACATTGTTCTGGACAACATAGAATGAATCTAGCATATAATCCTCATTGATATTTCCTGTTTTTCTAGCCAATTATAATTGAGCCATATATCATGGGAGTAATTAGTAGCGAAGTACTCCATCACCTTTCTAAGTTGCAGCATATATGTATACATGAATTATAGAGGTTGCTTCAATTGAACTATGAAGTAGGAATAGGGGAAACAAACCTCCAGAAGAAGAAGAATATCTTGCTTCCAGTGAAGGCATTTAATAAAGCATGCCAGTGCAGAACATAGCCTGCATAGATATAATAAAGTGAGAGTCAAACAGAGTTACTAATTGACCGACCAATTGACAAGCATGCATCGCAGGAGACAGCTTATATTGACTGACCTTGATGTCCCAACAAAACCAGGCAGTGGATCTCCAACCATCTTTTTCCTCAACAAACTCATATACCTGAGAAAATGCCATGAGAAATCAGCAGAAACTTAATATATGCATCCCTTTGCTTTGTAAATGATTGATGTACCTATAAGGCTATAACAGCTATTGGAGTACGTTCCGTAAAACCCAAAGGTCATGTTAAAATAAAAATAATATTCATACCAACTAAGTAATGCAGCAAAATACAAATCAGGCAGTCTATTACTAGAGTAAGTTGTATTCATAATCTCAACATTCAAATAGCTTAACCCCAGAAAACAGAATAGACACAGATAATTATAAATTAAATAACAAGAAAAGAAAGATATATCGAAATGCAATGACATGCTTTTTACATCTCGAACTCAATACAGGACGAGAACGAATGTCATTGTTATCACTTATCAGGGTATTGAAAATCTAGATTCATGTTGAAGGGACACTTCTGCCATCTTACTTTATTTTGTCGAAGGACATGAAACAGATACCCACACAGTCAGAGAAAGAAAGATGGAGAGATCGTATTAAATAAACAACCAGGGAAGCACATTCTATCTTTATTAGACATGTTCGAACTTACTTGGCAACAAATCTTAAGCAGTTCTTTATAGTTATATGGCAATGTATTTTGCTATCCCAGTCCAATTTAGTTCTGTTCGTTTCAGAAACTAATTCTGAAGTCTGAATCTGTTCAAGAATGCATATCAAGAAATTGCCAGATAAATGAAGGATGCCAAGATCCACATCATTGCATGTTATATCAAAATCAGTGCTACTCTCAACAGTGCCAGTATTTTCATCAAGGGACCTGCTTAACAACATGCACAGGTCCCCAGAGAAATTGGTGGCTGTTGAACGTCCAATGCCTGAAGCACTAAGAGATCCATAAAGTGACTTCCATGTTTGAATAACCATGTCAATCCTCAGGTTTCTTTCAGGTGATACAGGATACTTCTGCAAAGAGGCATTAGCATTTGACAAGGTCGATCTTGGAACTTCGGAGTGTGCCATGATGGGGTAAATTAAAAGATGGCATATGGAAGAATATACAGTGGTATCAGACAAGGCTTCCAGAAGTGACACGCAGTTTGCATCAGCTACACAGTAATTCAGACCTTGAGCTACTGTTATCCACATATTTAAGTAAATTGGCTGAACATGTCTGTACAAGAAGCCAATACAGGTGAATAGAGTTTCCAGGGGATCACTTGAAGAAAATATAAATTTAAAATATTTGCACATCCTTTGTGAAATAGTGTCTGCTTGCTGAGATTTCGTTGTAAACTGAACCATCATTTGGAAGCACAGTGCTATCAAGTAAACCAATGGAGAAACCTTATCCATATAAGAAATACAACTGACACTCAGAAATTTTAGGTTTTTGTTATGATCAACTGATTGCATTTCATTCATGTACTTTAGGTCTAAAGAAAACTTGTACAGAGGAGATCCCAAGATAGAAGGACCTAACTCCTTTGTGATGGCATCTATAAACTGAATGCAAGTACAATACACATCAGAATTTTCTGCAACATCAGAGTATAAGTCTTCACATACTTTCTTTATGAATGCTAGTAATGAGTTCAAGCACTGCATAATACTATCATAGTTGGTGGATGGACTTTCCACATCCAGCTTGACTCCTTTCAGAATATATATAAATAACTTTAAGGCTGTATCATAAACATGACTTCTATGATCACAAGTGATGATTGGCTTAGATGCTTGACAGACGAGATCAAAAATCATACTCAGATAAAAGTCCAATTGACTGATATTCCATGGCATCCATTTAATCACATGTTGCTTCCAAAAACATTTGCCAGCTAGAGAAGGTCTTTTTTCAGAGATTCTGTGGCTTACCGGGCTAGTTGATTGGTAGAGGACATCCCCACACTTCTGTGAAATACTATCACTCAGTAGATCAAGCCCCAGGTTCCATAACCCGATGCTCTTGCTATCAGGTCCATTCTGAAATATTGCTTTAAGTATAGGCTCTAAAACCATTTTTATCATTGATGTCTCATTGATAGAGGTATCAAGCTTATGTAGCAAATAACACCATGTGCTCAAGCAGGATGAATGAACTGATACGTCACACTTACTGGACATGGTACCGATCAGTGGAGTCATTATTAGCTTTATGCTTTTGGAAAAGCCATTTGCTTGATCGTCACAATTGTTCCTTCCTAACGAATGTTGTTTTTGGAGAGAATTCTCCTCGGATGGTGTATTTTTCTCAGAAATTAATATTGGACAGTGAACAAGGGCATCAATAAGACCTTCCCAGGCAACCTGCTCATAGAACACTTGAAAAAGTTACATAAGTAGCTATCAGCAAACATGTCAACAACTAGTGAGTGCTATATACATTAGTCTTTGAATGTTAATTAAATTTCCTATGCATCATGTCAATTTGAATATTGAACAGGTTTACATCCCATACATAGCCCATCCTAGTGAATCATGGATGATATAAAGCAGTGGCTCATATATAGTACCTGCGTAGCAATTTGAACTTGAGGATCAAGATCTGTAAATGTACGCTCAGGAATTTTCAGCATATCATTAACTAAATGCCTGTTCTTTAAAGTGTGGGATCCAAGCATTCGGACAAACCATCCCCATGCTCGAATAGCTTGAATCTTCATACCATTATGTACCAAATCCTTCATTCCATTGAGTAATTTTATCTTCATATCTTTGACGAGAACCTAGGGAGGAAAGAAAAAGTTAGCAGAGACCCACAAGCCATGGACATGATATTAATTTGTTTCTTATTTTCCAATTTGTTATAGCACAAAAAAATTATTTAGAAAACTTGTCCATCACAAAGAGAAATGTAGGCAGCAGGGATTACAAATACCCACTACATTACAAACTTGCCTCGATAAAATATCTTAGTTTGAACTTTGAATCATTTGCACTAGTACGTAACAAACAATAACCTTACAGCTTAAATAGCTATAAGAAAATCATGCCATGCCACTGGAGTACAGAGTCACCTCTTAAAATTGAACATCACATAAGGTTTTGGTACCTTGGAGAGATCCAGAGGAGGAGGAATGACAGTAGATCTGATCTTCAACAGGCACCTTTCTGAAGCATCCCTCTCCCTCTTATCTGTGCTTAGAAGTCTCCTGTATATTGGAGGAGCCCATATATGGGACGAGTCTCTCATTTGCTGACTTAATTGACCAGATAACTTCATTACAGCCTGTCATCCAAAAGGTTAAAAGATGAGTATCAAAAGAAATTGGTATGCCTAGAAAGGACATGGCATGGCAGTAGTAAAAAAAATGAAGATGCCAGTATTACATTAACATTGTTAATAACTTAATATAAAGGACATAGGCGCAGTTTTGCTATCAAGATTACGGTTACAACTGACAAGACATACATTTAGTGATACTGAATAATAAAAAATGAAGATTTTGATCCCTCTTTGTAAGAGGTTTTAAGAAAAAAGCCCTTCAACTTGGTAAGAAAGTGCATTCTATTTTAAAAGGAAAAACTAAATAAGCAATTGGCTAATCTCTAAACCTTTCAAAAAATGACTAGAAGAATGGAGTTCCGTTTATTTTTTAAAAAAATTATTTGACCTCGTAAACACTTCAGATGTTCTTAAGCAGGAAGCGTACCTGGGTAGCTTCAAATGTTGTTGACAAAGAACCCATTGGATTGTCTAGGGCGTGAACAATTGCCCGCAACAGAGAATGGAATTGAGAAACAATAAATGATGCGCCTAACTGTTGGACAGATAAACACCATACCCCTAAATTACAAGCAGACTGCAGGAAAAGTTAAGTTAATGTAAATACAACACATGTAAAGAAGGAAAAGAAAAACTCTCTGGAACAAGTGAAAACACTTATGAAGAGTAAAAAGAATATCAAACTCGCCTTCAATTTTGTGGTCGTAATAAGTTTGGCCAATGTCCCCAATATCAAATTGGCATCATCCACTGCAAAACCAAGAGAAGATTAGCTTTACATGAAATCCAAGTGAATCACGAGGCATAATAGATAGGTTCAAATATAGGGGCGAAACGCCGAAACCGGATACCTTGAAGCGTGGAAACAACCGAGGGATGATAAAGCATGAAGCCCAAACACTTCAACGCTTGTGCAGCTCTAACAGGCAATTGAATAAATTAGTGAACATTATAATTCTGCAAAAAAAAAAAGTAAAAAAAAATTTGAATGGTGAGAGAGTGCTCACATTTCTTCATCGTGTTCCTGGGAGATGTCGGAGAGGATGGAAAAGATTGTGGATTTGGAGGAGTGAGCGAGGGATTGAAGCGAAGAGGGATGGAAGCAAGAATGTTGTTGAAATTGCAAGAGGGTAGAGTAGCCCGTGCATTTGTTCAACTTGTCATCCGAAGAAATCAGATTATGGATTTCATGGATATCTTCTGACATTGCTTTCTTGCAAAGAATTCTCAACGATGAAACCCTTACACAGTTACACTCCCTCGTCACCGGCGAAAGACACCAGAACTAATATTTCGCGCCAAAACCCGGTGTCGTGATTTTATCTTTAGCCGGTACACTAGCACATACGAATAAATCTTTCAAAGATTTAAAAGAAAAAAAATCGACTTTATCTTAATGTAAATTAATGTGCAAATATTTGTTTTTGTATTTTTGTTTAAAAATAAAATCCTGCTGAAAAAATGCTCGAGGCTATACTGTTTAAAAAATATTTTATTAAATTATTATTTTAGTTACACGTTTACCCTCATCTATTAAGTTAAACATAAGATATTCTTATTTAATGTATTTTTATTAAAAATCTCCTGGATTATCTAATACATTATTAATTTTAGCATAGCTAAAAATGTTTTGTATTTAAAATAAAAAAGTCCCGGGAATTAAAATTATTTTACCGTGTAAGTTTACTTTCTTGTTTATTCATTCTCCATTCTATCTTTGTACTTAAAATCTAGGCTTTTTCACAAATTTAGTGTAGGACTTTAAAATTAAAAAAAAAAATATCGATCCAGTGTAAGATTCAGTTTTTTTATGGATTTGGAATACGACTTACATGGTTTATACCATATAAGACTTGCAACTTTTTATTCAAAAAATTGTATGATTTTTTAAATATATACTCGTGGAACACAAAGTTGAATTCGTTTAAAGCAGTATCAATTTTTGCAACATTAGAATAAAGAAAATTCTTCAAAACTCACGTTGAAGAGGTAATTTGATTATTTATTGTCATTATCTTTTATTTTATACATATTTATGTCAAAATGTAATTTTATTTACAATGATGGTAATTTTATTTACAAATAATGTCACATAGAAAAATGTAAAAAAAAATGTCATATAATAACTTTATAATGCGTTGATGGATCTTAATATAATTATAATTATTAGAATGCTGTTAATAAATTTAGTGAAGAAGGAAAATAGTAGGTGTTAAGGCATTGATGGTGTTGAAACAAAACAAATATAAGAAATGAAAATATAAATACAGTTTCCAACTTTTTTTATTTTTTATTAACATCAAAATGCACTAAATACAAATTTTCAATTTTTATTTCTCTAAATTTAGGCAAAAAATAATGGTGAAAATTTTGGTAATCACCTGTTAACTCACATGCAGTTTTTTTTTTCTCTCAATCAGAAAAAAGATTGATATGCAAATGGAATCGAAAAGGCAAACGACTATCTATATAATTAAATAATACCACATTTAACATTTATTGGATTATGTAGCAACAGTTTCTACATCATATATATATATTGATAAGTGTACGAACTACGGTGATAAATGTCAATAAAGGAGCAAGGCATCCTTAAATAAAATATATCACTGATGAGAGATTAAAAAAATTAAGAAGCTCCATAAATATATATGTACAAGAAAATTTTTAAATTGATGCTTGAGATTTTACAAGTCGACCAAAATAATTTTTAAGATTTAAAATTTTTTCTCTGAGATTGCTATATGTCCATTGGTTTAGTTTAATATATCATTTTCACATCAACTCTTTTATAAGTTTTAAACAGGGAATAGAATGATGATCATGGTGATGAGTTTAGGTAGTTTCAATGTTGAGTTTGGAATAAATATGGTGAAAAATTATATATTTAATGTGTTGATTATTAATAAAAAAAATAAAATGATAAAAATAAGAATTTTTTCGTTAAAAATAATAATTTTAAAAATTTCATAAATTAAAAAAAAATTGATTCCTAAATGACATTTTTTTAGTAGTTAAGTTTTAACGTGATATGTCATTATTTTGTTAATAATAAATGTTATGCTAAACTAAATTGATGGACAAACAATAATATTAAAAATTTATGAACAAATTTTAACATTTTAAAATTTAATTTGTCAAATCAATAAAATTTCAATTTATTTTAAAAAATTTACACTTTCTCAATTGTTATTTTTCATACGCAAACAAACATATATTTACTTACACCGTATATATGTTACATGCAATTCATTATTTTTATACATAAAAAAAAAGAATATGCAGGGATTTTTTTATTTTGAAATTTGACTTATTATAAATTATAAAGCAATAAGTTTCACAACAAAATAGGTTATTATATTAAAATGATGAAAAAAACTTAAACATCAATTTATACTCTTTTTTTCATATAAAAATAAACTACGAAAAATTAAAACACCAACAATAAAAAGGTTTTACATCATTTTATAAATAATGTGACATTATTTTGAGTTATTCTCTTTTATAGAATTGATGAATTATTGGCAATTAAAATATAAAATGATTAAACAAAATAATCATATACTTTAAACCTTTGCATTAAAACCTAAGGTATTTCATCTTCTACACTTATAAAAAATTATTTTGACTTTTTATCTGCATAAACCCCCTTAACAAAAATTATTTTAATTTATTTGATCATCATAAATCGTTTACCATTATATTAAACCTTCTATCTTTGAGCATGATAACCTGCATGCATCTTCAACTATAACCCTAAACCTTTTATTTATCATAAGTATTTATTATTTATTTTTTTGGTTGAACTGCAAGTTGTTACACCTCCATAAAAAAATTTCTAAACCTTTTATCTCAATAATACTATACCAATAAAATATACCATAAGACACGTTCATCTTGTTAGTTGGATTTAAAAAATAAAAATTAAGAAAACATGAACAAAAATATTCAACCATATTGTTATTTGTTTAATTTGATTATATATTTCATCTATTTTTTACATAACAATTTAGATTCACACTATATATCTTTTGGATCTTCCTATTTTAAAAAATATTTTATTTTAATATTATTTATTGTTATTATTTCTTAAAGCTTATGATAAAAGTTAGATAATAATTTAAAAATAATATTTAAATTTTTACCTTATAAACATTATGATACATGAAAGTAAGAATTTATACTATTTTGTAAAAACTTTTTCTTTTGATCTTCTGAGAACAAAAGTGTTCTCTAAATATATATAAGCTCATACTTATTAGGAACAATATACATGTTTTAAATACGTAAGTTACTTATAATAATTTATAAATGAAAGTAGATTTAGCAACAACATATGAATCTATGTATCATATTTTTTTTCCTTGTCATACTATATTTTTATATAAATAAAACAAGTATAAAAAAAATAACTAAATGATTAAATTTTAGACAAACTATAATCATATTCCTAAAGTTTTTTTTTTAAAAAAAACTATCTAATATTAATTTTTTTAACGTTATTTTGAGATTCTTTTATTCATATAATAATATAAAAAACAGATGTTATTTGTATAATAAAAAATAATATACAATATTATAAATTAAAATATGTTGGTGTAAAGTTAAACAAAGAATGTTAAAATGTTTCTATCAAATTTTATAGAGTACAAATGTAATTTATTCTTGAATTTATGTATCTTACCTGTCCTAAACTATCATTATTGTTCCGCTTTTCCTCCTTTCATTTTTTTTTATTTCATAGATTTATTAGTACGTCATTTTAAAATTGTATATTTAATTTAAATTAAAAAATTGATAATATTTAAAACTTAAGTTTATTAAATATATATATATAATTTTTATAAAATTGATAGACATAAACAAATTAATTAATAATATATGAATAAATAATATATGAATGAGTAAGGTTAGAGATGATTTTTTTTATAATATCGTAAATATCTTTTATAAAAGTAATTATATTTGAATTATAAAAAAAAACCTCTAAATATTAATATAATTAATACTTCTGATTCAAATTTAAAATTATTAATTAGATTAGATTTATTTCGTACTAACTTACATATACACTATTGGATGTATGGATCTACCGTTATTCATGATAAAAAGTTCTTACAAAAAAAAAAAAAAAACTAGTAAAGATTTGTTATCATTTCAAAATACTATTTAGCAGCAAATCATGCGCCCAGCATATATAACCAATTCTATTAAAATTAACCTTTAAATTAGACGGAGAGGGAGAATTGTAATACATTGGTTAAATGAGGGTGCACTATACTTAATTTAATAAATGAGAATGAAAACTAAAGCTGAAAATTTAATTAAAGGAAATTAGGTATTTTTACCCACATATTTAACACATTTTGTTAAATGTTTTTAATTATTTGACAAGATAAAAAATAAATAAATTTTATATCTGCATAAAAAATATATTTTTAAATATATACTTTCCAACTTTTTTCTTTTGATTATGAATATATTAAATTGAAAAGGTACAATTAACTAATAAAATACTTGCAAGTAAGTGTTTTAATTATTGTATAACAAATAAATAATTTTTATAAACATTTAATAAACGAACTCACTTAATATAAAGGGCTTGAGAATGTTGTATTGAAAATTGAATATTCTGAAAAGATGTGGTGTAGATTGTAACAAGCTTTTTTTAACATTGCTCATCAAACTAATCGTGAGAGCATGAAATAATAATGTCAAATACTTAAGTGGATTAATGCAAAATTTTTATATTAATATGATATTTTATTTATAAATCTAATTAAAATTTGTACTGATTTATTTATAAATGTAGCTGGGAGTTAAAACAGATTTGATTCCGAGTCTTGATTAGGATTTTTTGGTAGGTTTTATTTGCAGTTTTGATTAGGAAATTTTCTAAAAAGATCATTATGAATTTTTTAAAATTCTATTTGCTATTTTTTTTATTTACACGTGTTTTGTAATATAATATTAGTGATTTTACGTGCATTAATGATGATTTAAGTGAACAATGAGAGAAAAATTGAATAGAAAACATTACATGAGGTTAAACTTCTATGGAGAATGTAGGATTAAGAATAAATACATTGGAGAGGAAGATAAGTTAACACCTGCAGTTAAAAAATGGTAAAACATTTTCACAAGTGATTTTGTGTAGGTGTGTGGAGAAGGTTGGTAAAATTTTTATTGAGAAAGATAAATTACAATGAAAAATATCTCATCACTAAAAATAAAAAAATAATTTATACATGATATTATTAAGAAGTAAATAAATTAATCAAACATCTAATTAATATTTTTTTTATTATATGAAATTTATGTTATAAATTTTATTAAATTAACTTAAAAATAAGTTTATTTTGTTAATTTATACAAAAATAATTATTAAAATAAATTTAAAAAAGTTATAAATATTAAAATTTTATATTATCTAAAATATGATCAACCAAATATATGTAAGGTAAGAATAATTTTTATTATATAAATTAATTTTTAAGATTAAGATTAAAACCTATTTTTCAACATAATAGAAAAGTATATCCAAAATTTATCATTAAGATATTTGCAGAAGAATTTATTTTATAAAATTTGGTAAATTTTATATTTATCTTTATTTACTTATATTTGTCTTATAGGAGAAATGAAATTAAATTTTACAATCCATGAAAAATGTTTCTTTCTTGCTTGCTTAAAAATGGAGATTATTTTATAATTTTTAATAGTTAAATTTATTATATTATTTTTAAAAATTTAAAAATGTTATACCAATAAAAATTATAGTAAAAAAATTAAAATTAATTTATTTTTTTAAAAATATATAACCAAAATTTACCTTATCAAAGTTTTTTTTTTACTTTTTTTATCCATTAAAACAACAAAAAATAATATTATTTTTTTTCTCTTACATTTTCATTTATCTAAATATTTTATTTTTTCATCTTAATTTCATTCTATTTTTTATTCTTTTACTTATTTATTTTATATTTTATTTATTTTTTTTTTATTTATTTAAATAAAATATTATATTTTTATATTATCTATAAATATGATTAACCAAATATATAAAAATAATCACTTTATAAACTAATTTTTATAATTCAGTTAGATAATAAAAAACATAAACTATTTTTACAAACTCTTCCGAACATCTTTTTAAAAATAAAAAATTCATCTATAAACATCAACCATAGTAAAAACATTATTGTATAAATATTTTTTTAATTATAAAATTATGCGATATATATTTTAAAGGAATTGACTAAAATAATAAAAAAAACTATCAACACAAATCATCTATTAGGTTAAGAAAGTCAAAATTATTTAATATTCTTATATAATTATTAATAAAATGCATCAAATAAATTTTTTTATTTATTTAAAAATTTATTATATTTTAGTAGATTAATTTTAGTAAACAAGAGTATAAAAATTGTTTTTATTTATCTGTTTATGTTAATTTTTAAGATAATATTAATTATTTTTGTTCTACCTATACTCTTATATATTTTAAGTTACTATGAACTGTAATAAGTAAAAAACAATTATTTTAAAAAGTAATTAAATTTTAGTAAATTAATGATATTAATTATATTTTTTAACATTATTTTTTATTTTATCTTTTGGTATAATATAAAAATCTGCGAGATTTAAACTTAGAATCTTACCATTAGATTAATTATAATAATAATTTTCAAATAAATAAAAACTAAAAAATAAAAATTATTATGAATAACAAAGATATGTTATATCAAATATTTTATCTTTTTAAAGGTATAAAATATTAAATAAAGTATATCAAAGGCCTCTTAATTAATATTTGTATTCTATTCATCAACAAACAATAAAATGATGGCCAAATCTCTCATTTTTATCGTTATTTTAGTTATTGCATCATTTAAGATTTAAGATGTTTTATAAATTTTTTTAACAGTTTTTCTTTTCTTTTGTTCTTTAAAGAAAAAGAAAAGAAAAAAAAAAAACTGATGATGCGCTCTTTTTTATATGACCGATTTACAAGTTGCAAAAAAAAAAAAAAAATAATGAAAAAAAAAACTCCCACTCTCTTTCTATCTGAACCTCTCCCGATTCGGCGAATAGGTTTTCATTTCATTCTCGCACTCTTTCTGTCTCTCACTGGAAAACCAGATACCATCCAGGCAAGCAAAGCAAAGTTCGAAGGGTGTTTTTCTTCCAATTTGTTAACCATATATTTCTCTTAACTTCGATTTTAAATGTAATTTAGATTCATTTCACTTCGCGTCTCCTCACTCAATTTTAGGGCTTTTCTTATCTCTTTCTCTTCCCCAAACCCCCCTTCACAATACGATTTGCAATCTGATTACTCGATCTCACCATGGAAGCTCGAGATTTACCATCTTCGTCCCCCTCGTCAACCGCCAACCGCGATGCTTCCTCCGGTACCGACGGCGACGACGGCGTTTTCACAGTTGCCGTTGCCCTCGCCAAAGACGCCGCGTCGCATTTCCAGTCAGGGAAGTTCGCTGAATGTGTCGAGGTCTTGAACCAGCTTTTGCAGAAGAAACAAGACGATCCTAAGGTAATAGTTTCTCTTTACCATTTCCCGCCGATACCGATCTCACCGACGTCGTGTCTTGCTATCTTTGTTGTTCCATGCTTCTACTTCTTGATTTATGATCGTTCTGTCGTTCTTTACTTTTTCTTGCTTCTTAGCTTGGTGCTGGTTTTTATATGCCAACTACCGTACTTCAGGTGATTGATCTGTTTGTTCGGTTTTTTCTTTTGAGAGATGAATTTCAATTTTGCTCTTCCTTGATGGAACTATAGCTAGTAAACACTTGCAGATGCAGTATAGCGTCTGTGGCTATAGATGCAAATGTTATTGGTTGAGCTGGTTTTGATGAACTTCATCGGGTAGAAAGTGAATGAACTGTGCATGTGCGCTGTTGTGATGTAAGTAACTAGTAAGACCGTTGAACGTAAGGAGCGTCTTTGAGTGGATGCTTATACTAATGCACATGCGCCATGTTATGTAAGTAACTAGTAGGAACATTCAACGTAAGGAGAAACTTGTTAGACTTGTAGAAGAAACAGTTGCGGTGGATCCATCGTGGAAAGTTTGAATCACAAGAAGGATATCTAGCTCATTTTCTGGATAAGGACAGTCTTTATAATTTGGATTCGTTTGTCTGTTTGTTAGTTTTGATTCTTGATGCTAACGCGATTCGCGGGTATAATTATGTGTGTAGGATAGTTACTGGTTGCATGTGCAATGCTATGTTAATGTAGTAAATTGAGTAATGATGCTTGCACGAACTTGCACTCACGCACTACTAGCATACTGCCATTCAAGTCATGGATAATACCTTGGTTGCACTATAACATTTTACTGAATAGTCCTTGTTGTGGCACATTCCTCACGTGGTTTGTGCAAGTATACTTTCCCTAATAAATTATCTATCTTTGTTTTTTTCCTTCCATGGAATTACAAATGTTTTGCCCCTGACCCCTAATTTACACTCCTTCCTTACACCTTCATGCATTCTCATAATTGATTAGGTACACTATTTTATGAATAAACTCAAATAATTGAAAGGACCTTGGAGTAAGTATCACTGTGAAATTGATTTTGATGAAATAAAATGGACTTTTATCATCATTTTGTATGTATGTGTGTTTTATAAAGCATGGATACGGTGTTTGTGCTCTCTACATATCAAGTATCCTGTACAAATATACAATTAAAAATTCTGAATATTCAATTAGTGATTTATTTTGTGGATTGAATTTGAGACAGCAATTATAAATGTAGAACAATAAAATTCTACTGTCATCCATATAGCTGTTGTGAGAAAAGGAGGATGGAGGACAGTGATTTTAATGGGTTCATGATTTAATAACTTAATATAACCCACTAAATTTTGCCTTATGTTTATGCTGTTTACTATTGGATTATCTGATGCTGTCTAAGACAAACCTTTTTCTAAATCATAGTTTTAAAGGTTTTAAATCCTAATATTTCAGGTCCTTCATAATATTGCAATTGCGGAATTCTTCCGAGATGGGTGTTCAGATCCTAAAAAGTTGCTTGAAGTAATTAATGGCATCAAGGTATGCTATTTTAAACACAATCTTATTTTGAATTTCTGCAAAGTGGTAGCTTTTGTTTTTCATAGTTGGTATTTGGGTGAAGCCATTTTCATTTTTATTTTCATTTTTATCTTTATGGTTAGAAAACTGGAATAGTGGAATTGCATGACACTCACCAATTGAGAATATGATGACGATATTAAAATGAAGATAGACCTAGGTCATTTTTTGGTCTCTTAAATTTACATTCTGAACCTTTATACTGATTCATGTATATTTTTGGGTTCAATAAAATGCTAAGTTGGAACACTGCTTGAGCCAGTGGAATGAGTGTTTAAGATTGTAGAAGGCCATTCTGATTCTGACAATTTCTCATGATTTTTATATGACTCAGTTTGGTTTCCTTCATTGGAATAGGGATGCAGATAAGATTTAATTGCTTGTAGGACTTGATACACTATAGTTGATGATAATTTTGTTTCCCAAATTCTTTCTTCTGGGTATCATTTATGATATTTTTAAAGAAGGAAACCATACATGCACATCACTGGTTCAATGATAATATTCCAAGTTAGGAAACAGTGGTGAAGAAGAGTTGAACAGGTTTTCCTCATTAAATACTCCTCTATCAAATATAATTCTCTGCAGAAAATAGGAAATCTTGTTTTAGATTTCAGCATGTAGGCTTTAAGTTTTCATTTCTCTCATATTTTGCCCCTCAATGGAATGGTCAAGTGGGGATCACATTGAAACGCAAGGTTTTAAATTTTAAAATTGTCTTGTGCTGTGTTGGGTCATTTGAATTGCACTTGAAGATCTGATTTCTGTTTGTTTATAATTTTGTACTTATCCCTTTTTGGATGGAGTTGTCTCAGAGAAGAAATGACGAGCTTGCTCTGGCTTCTGGAGAACAAGGAGAGTCAGTTAACAATGTTGGAAATAAAGTTGTTTTGGGATCGAAAGGAAATAATGCTTCAGCACATCAGTTTTCTAGCAACACCATCATGTATACAGATGAATTTGACTCTTCTGTGGCAATGCTAAATATTGTATGTTTATATTGCTCCTCATATTAATTTCATTTATTATTCACTGGTTGCTTTGATTGTATTTGTGATTTGATTATTTTTGCTAATGTGTTTTGGTTATTTCAATCTCTCCAGGCCATTATTTGGTTCCATCTTCATGACTATGCAAAGACATTGTCAGTTTTGGAACCCCTCTTTCAAAATATTGAACCCATAGATGAGGTATGTGATATATTATTTGATATTATTTTGTTTTAAAATTTTCACTGATATGTTAATGGCTTTGTTTTGTGCCTTTTTTATGTTTTCTCTTTTCCACAACAGACAACAGCTCTACATATTTGCCTTCTGCTGCTTGATGCTAGCCTTGCTTGCCATGATGCATCAAAATCAGCTGTAAGTTCTATTTGGTAATTTGATTTATTGGTTTACTTTTTAACTAATGCAACTCTTGTTGCTTAATGTGTTTCCGTCAATTATGATGCTCATATCTCATGAATGCACTATTCATTTTAACTTCTTATCAGTGTATCTCCTTGTTATTTCTTAAATGAATATGTAAATATTGATGTTAAATAATTTATACTTATTTTAAATTTGAATTTACCTTAGCTAGTTGAACCATGAGCCTTTCTTTTCTCACATGATAATTAAAATCTTTCTTCCCAAGCCATTTTTGGGCATGCCAGCTGCATTTTTTGAATGGTGATTTGTCTAGTTGATCTGTTTCAAGTTCAACCCTTCATTTGTAGCTGTTTGAGTCTTCTTTGTTTGTACAAATTTATGGATTATAAACCCGTCACTTTAGGTTTTGGGGGGGGGGGGCATGACATTGGGTTCATATGCAGGAAATGTGGTTCCCAGTAAACTGTGTATTTTAACTATTTGTCTCGACAAGGTTATGTTGGGAGCTAAAATGAGTGATTCTGTTTTGAAGACTACTACATTACCTATATAAACTTAGTAAAACTGAAAGTTTAGGTGTGTAGTTTACTTGATTTTGATTGTTTTCTCTGGTAAAATATAGTGTAAAACTTTCTTGGCATAAATTCTCTCACTCTTGTTTGATATCTCTCTATCATAAATAGTTTGTTGAGTTTATGGTTTAATTTTTTTTAGTTTCTCTAATTGTACAAATGCACTGTTCTGAGATGGAATCTTTTTATTTAGGATGTGTTGACTTATCTGGAAAAGGCATTTGGTGTTAGTAGTGTCAATCAAGGTGATAATGGGAACACAGCACAACAACAAGCTGCAAATCTAATTACAAAGTCTGCACCTGTTGCCATTAGTGCATCAGCAGCTGATGCATCCAGTTCTGATTTAGGGTCAAGTGCTAATGCATCTGAAAATCATCTATCCAGAGCTTTATCTGAAGATACACTTGATTATGAAGCCATGATTTTGGATATGGGTGGACAAAATTTAGCAAGGCCAATGGGCCCATCTTCAAATGATCTTTCGAGGGCTTTGGCTGACAAGTTTTCTACTGTTGATTTAAAGCTTAAGCTGCAACTTTACAAGGTTAGGTTTCTCCTTGTTACCAGGAACCTGAAGCTAGCAAAGCGAGAGGTCAAACTGGCTATGAACATTGCACGTGGAAGGGATTCGTCAATGGCGCTTCTTTTGAAATCTCAGCTAGAATATGCTCGTGGTAACCACCGGAAAGCTATAAAGCTATTGATGGCATCAAGTAATCGGACAGACACAGCATTTTCAAGCATTTTCAACAACAATCTTGGGTGCATTTATTATCAGCTTGGGAAATATCAGACATCTTCATTATTCTTCTCAAAGGCATTAGCCAATTGTTCATCCCTGCGTAAGGAGCAATCCTTAAAGCTGGCCACTTTCTCACAGGATAATTCTCTCCTTATAATTTATAATTGTGGTGTGCAGTACCTGGCTTGTGGGAAGCCAATACTTGCTGCTCGATGTTTTCAAAAGGCAAGTTTGGTTTTCTACAAACAGCCCCTGTTGTGGCTCCGACTCTCAGAATGCTGTTTGATGGCTTTGGAAAAGGGCCTAATCAAATCAAGTCAGGTTCCTTCAGAGAAGTTGGAGGTTGGAGTTTGTGTTGTTGGGATGGGAAAATGGAGGCAACTTGTTGTGGAAGATCAGATTCCTGGAAATGGGCATGTGGACTCATCTGAAGGGGATGATTGTTGTCCAACTGAAGATGGACGGCTGAAGTTATCTATGTCACTTGCCCAACAGTGCCTATTGAATGCTCTACACTTGCTGGACTCCAACAATGCAAATTGTTTAAAGTCTGGTTTGCCCTCCAATTCTTCTGTGGAGGAAAATGATACAAGTGAAGTGTCACCTTCAAAGAGTTCAAATCTTAAAAACTTGCATGGGATTGATTCAAAGGCATTTTCAGTTGCAGTAGGTTTAGGCCAGGTTAATGCAAATGGGGACACAAAAGAGCAAAAGGGAGGAACTAGTCAGGAACTTGTTCAGAACTCTCTCTCCTATTATGAAAATGTCCGTAAGAGAGAAAATCAATTGATTAAGCAAGCTGTTCTTGCTAATTTAGCATATGTGGAGCTGGAATTGGATAATCCTGTGAAGGCACTATCAGTTGCAAAATCCCTCTTAGAAATTCCAGAATGTTCCAGAGTTTATATCTTTCTAGGCCATGTTTATGCAGCAGAGGCTCTCTGCTTGCTGAATAGACCAAAGGAAGCTGCTGAGCACTTGTCATTTTATTTGTCTGGGGGAAACAATGTGGAATTGCCTTTCAGCCTAGAGGACTGTGAGAAATGGCAACCGGAGAGGACTGCTGAGTTTGAAGAGGTGAATGGAGGATCCACAGTGGCCAAGAATTCTTCTCTTGAAGGTACTCAGCGTATTGTTTTCCTCAAGCCAGAGGAGGCACGAGCAACAATTTATGCAAATTTTGCAGCTATGTCTGCAATGCAGGGTGAATTTGAGAAAGCCAATATATTGGTTACACAGGCATTGTCCATATTACCTAACAGTCCAGAAGCCACACTTACTGCTGTTTATGTGGATCTCTTGCTTGGTAAGCCACAGGAAGCTCTGGCCAAATTAAAACGTTGTAGCCGTATTAGGTTCCGTCCTAGTGGAATAACATTGAATAAATCTTCTTGAGTGTTGTATGCTTGGGTTTTATCATTGTGCCTGGCCCACATCTCAGCGTTAGTTAGCAGGTAGCTTAAATCCTTCCATAGCATTTGTAACATATATAAGTTCAATTCAGAGAATAATTTTTTATGATTCGTTTTCCTTATAATTCTCGAATTTAGGGTTCACTTATAGGTGGTGGCTTTGTTTTGGTTAGTGCTGGTGCCCACCTTTGAAATTTGAGGTGTAGATCTGATTCGGATTGTGTTTTTACTTTTTAGAGGCTAATTTAGTTTATATTCAAAAATAGAGGTCATGTCAGAAAACTGAAAAGTTGATAGTTATTTTGGAATTCCATTTTGAATCCGACGGAGTTCGCTCTTTCTAATTCTCACTCCCCGAGACTGCCATTATCCAGATGAATATGATCTCTCGTCTTATGCCTTTTCCCGGTTGCTGTTATTGCTATTATATGTTATGCACGGGCATATGCTCGTAACGAGATAGATATCCTGGTTCTTTTTTATTTTTGCTGTTTTCTGGAAAAATAGAAGAAGTACTGTTTGGTTCTTCACTGTTGCGATGAAGCTCATCAGGCGGCAAAAACTGCGAGGATGGAGAATCTTGACCAGGTATGAGTTAAACATGGATTATTTAATTGGTGGTTATAACACATAAGCATGCTAAAACATTCCCTTTTTATCACTTGGATAGGAAATGCGTTTTTACTGAATCTAAGCCTTTCAACAACTCGGGACCAGAGAAAAGAAGTCTTTAAACAAATAAGCCCGATTTAGAAACCTGTTGTGAATACTAAATGATGATGGTTCATGGAGTTACGAATACGTGGTGCATGGTTAGAATCGATCACTAGGTTCGTATGAACTTTTAAGCAACATTTAGGCGATTAGTCTACCTTGTATTTTAACATAACCATTATAAGTATAAAATGATAGTACAATCAAGTTTACAAATTCCGAGTGGATAATAGATAGCCGCTTGATTGATGTGGTTAGTGTGCAATAAGTTTAATTAAAACAATTAATTCAATCGCTTTATATTTTATTAACAGTTTTCACAATTTAATCTCTGCGTCTAGCTACGCTGATATTAGTCATGATAGAGAAGACGGGTAATAGCAGATGGAGCAAGGAGCACGAGGAACGGTACATATCTAGTAGTCGTTGTTGTGAAATATACATTTTACATTTTATTTATTTTTAAATTTTGGAAAGCGATTAAAACTAGCATTTTACAAAATAAATTCTTTCAAGATTGAGTCTATACAGCAGAATTTTTAAAAAAGTGCTCTATTTATACAATAACTATGATGATTATTATAAACTGCAATTGAACTTGGAATGTTATTTGTAATATTATTTTAATTTTGCAAATATTATAAATTGTTGAAAACTTTTGTAAATTCAACATTAAAGTTTATTTTAATTGTTTCATTCAAATTTTCATTTTTATTTTAAATTATTAAATACTCATAAGTTTCTGTAATATATGGATATATTGAATTTATTAGTATTTTAATCTGAATTATTTAATTTTAGTAAATTAGTCTTATTTTAAAAAAAATTATGTTAATCTTTAACTTTTGTCATTGTCTTTTAAATTTGTTTTTGGTGATATTTGTGGAAGGATTACTTTACATTATTTTTAATAAATAAGTGAAATGATTAATTTGTATGATTTTTGAAGTGAGAGATTAATTTGCATTATGTTAAAAATTAGGAATAAATTTATAAAAATAAAATAAATTAGATTAAAATATTAATAAACTAGTTATCTATTTTTTTTAGTAAGAATCATAAATAAATAGTTGAATGCCTGAGGCAACTCGGTTTTTCCGGGCTTTAGTTCATTGGTACGAGACTACTGGCCTACATGTTGAATTGAATTAGCTGGTGGATACATTGGAGGTTGGCCTGGGAGGCTGGCATCAGGAATCTCATTTGCCATTGTGACTCAATCTTAGGCTTTGTTTGGGTGTTACGATGGCGTTCGATATGGCCATATTCATGCAGGCGTCAATAGGCTTTTATTGACTTGGTAGTGGTTAGTCAAACTTAAACACACTTTCCGAGAAGGGAATATGGGCATACTGACTTGCAAAATCGCGACCTAAGCAAGATTTTAGACAAAACTATGTTTGTTTTAAAGTTGGACAATGAGAAAATGGAAAATCAACAATAAATATGTTAAGATGAATAACCAGATCCGTTGAGCCATAGGAGATGTTTTTAGCCGTCACCAGAGTCGATTTTCTCATTTATAGAAACAGGTACCAAGTGTCTGGCTGTTGACCCCTTCCAATATCGGAGGATGTCTGCTGTATATGATAGGTTTTAGTTGTTGCTGTTTCTGTACCAAAAAAGAATACTCCTAGTAGCGGTGGGCGAACAAACATTAATCACATACGCATCATGAATTGATAGTTTAAAAAATAGATCAATCACAAGATATGTTAAAAAAAAGATGTTGCTAACTTTTTCAATACAAATAATCTCCACGTTTAGTCACAAGGTATAGCACTGAATCAATAGAAATTTAAAAATATTAGATGAAAAAAAACTGAAATGAAGTTTATTTGGCTGCGCTCTCCAACTAGAACGAGCAATTTTTGAAGTGTTACTGTCTCCAACTTTGTATCAGCTCAAGTAGATATCAATGACAAGCTTTTTAAGTATCAATTTGTAGAAAAGACTCATAATGAACGGGAACCATTTCATGTACAATAGACAGTTTTAAAAAAAGAATTAAATGAAATGAAAATGGTAACCAAACTCGAGAAAAGAACGCTCAAATCATTTTATTATATTATTCAATATTCCTTCTATGCCTAACCAATAGTATAATCGTACAAGCCATCTCAACTTAAAACAACTTTGATAAATTGAGGAAAAAGAATCGCAAAGCATTTTCACACTCACCTAAGCAAAATGGACCGACCACAAGCCATCAACTGCTATAGCAAAATAGTTAACATTTAACCATGAACCAGTGAGACAGGCCTAGACCAAAATCTCTTCCTACTTTGGATAACGTAAAACACACTAATCTCACTCATAGATAGCTCACAAAATTGAACAAATTTACATCAGCACAGTCATACGAATGAAGTCACTTCCCCATAAAGTCATAATCTCCAAGCTGATCTAACTACCAAAAACAAATTCCTGCCAGCATTCAGACTTTTCTGCCTTCATCACCATGAATCATGATGTTAGTTAAGATACCAAGTTAAAATCACAGGTATTTAACCCATGTCACAGCCCTGGAATGGAACTCTTGTTTCTTTTCTTGGATGCTGGCTTGCTTCCCTCATCTTTTGATGCAATCTTACGTCCATTTCTTTCAGACATCTTGCGTTCTTTACTCTGCTTAGATTTTTTCTTTCTTTCACTACCATCCAGTATATGTTCTTTGTTTCTAGAAGATTTTTTTCTTTTCAAAGGTGAAACATCAACTTTGTTATCTATGATCTCAGTCGGAGTTTGTTGCTTGCATGGTAGCAAATCTGTTCCACAGAGGATATATTATTAAATTAGAGGTGTGGAATAAGTAGCAGTACTGGACTTCAATCACCAAAGACATCATGGTAATAATAATAAAAATATATAAAATGTTAAGGTACATTATTCAGGACCAAAAAATATAAAGAAATAAGAGAAAATTGTAAGCCTGACATTTTGGGGAAGGAGCATGACATCCATCAGCTCACATTGCTCAACATTAACCCTTTAGGTACCTTTAAATTACGATTGAAGGCATGAATCAGTCTTTTTATCTGTGTATTTCATTGCAACGGATATCAGTGTATTCCAGCCAAAAGTTCTTTTATCTGCATTTTATTTTGCAGAACATCACAGAGAATTTCTTTATGCAATTTTTGTGCTATATTGTAGAATAAGAGGTCAGTCTATGGGGTAGTTTTAAGATTCAAATAGCCAATCACTGCTCGTAGGAATATTCAGAGTTGTAAATAGAAAAATCATATTAATAAAAAGACTCTAGGTGGTACACAACTTGTATTCCAGCATAGTAGCAGATCTGATCTTAAAATCTGATCAATGAGGGCTCATCGGGATTGACTGTTTTATTATGCCAATTTTTTGCCTTTTACTTCCACCTAAGGGCCACTGACAATGCAGTGTCAGTGTAGTCCACTAATTTCTTCTCCCTACACTAACAAATTTTAGACAATATTCATTTTTCATACTCTCCTAAACATAAAGTTGTGTAATTCATATGTTTAACACCCCATATATATATATATATATATATATATATATATATATATATATCTGTGTGTGTGTGAATCAGGATTCATTAACACTAGATGTCAAACTTGACACTTACATCACTTAACAACATTTTATAAAATGTGAGATTCCCTACTCCAACTATTGGTTTTTATTAAGTAGACCATATTTATAAAATTGCATACAAAACAAAAATTAATAGATATTTCATCACATGATTTTATTTTAATAAATAATATGCTATTAAAATACAACATAAATATTACTTATTAAATAACATACCTACAAATGCTCAAATTATTTGAAATTTAATATAAATAATCATAAAGATATTATTACATAATTCAATGGTTATATTAGTAAATCTTGTAGTTTACAAAAAGTTATTAAATAATGTAAGTATTCAAGTTTGATACCTAGTGTGTTAAGAGATCTAGACCCATATATATTCCAAATTTAAAAGCAAAGTTACCATCTTCAGACCCTTTCACATGGTAAAAAGAAAGTATTTAAACTATAACTGTTTTTAATATCCAACAACAAATCCATTTTAGCCCCTTACTAAATTCTACAGATTTCTCTTATGAAGTTGATAATTTTAATATAGCAGAATCACTGTTTGTTTCACACCCCAGATTTTTCTGTTCATCAAACTAATGCTGAAGGTATGACACTAATGGACTAGTCCAGGCATCAAGACCAGTGACACTATAATCTTCCATGGCCTCTTATTTTTTTTTTCTTTTTAAAGATCTAAAATTACTATATTGAAAAAGAAGGAAAAACTAACCTTCAACAATGAAGCTGGAGTCAAAAAGAACATGCATAATATGTTGCTTAAGGAAAACCTGCAACCGATAAAAAATATATAAATGATTTTGACATCAAGTCTACAAGAGTACAGAATAATATAAAAAAAAAAACTAACTTTATAGATACCTACAACTATAAGCCGAAAATAACTACAAACAATTCTGACAGTCATTGGGGACCCTGGCTAGTTCAAGTTTAGAAAGGTTTATGTCAAAGCCATAAAAAAATGTGTTTCTTCACAATATACCATCTTTTCCTTAGTCCTCACAACTATTATCAGTGTAAGAAGAAAAGTAAAAACAGAGAAAAGAGTCCCTCTCAGAATATGGGTTTATTCTTAACACAGTTTATAGTTCATAGGTTCTATAACATGGTCACCTTATTTGATATTCCAATAAATAGGTTAAAAATTATAATGGACAAATATTGAATCATTTTAGTTTCCTGGTCTACATATCCCAACAAGAACTACATAGCATGCATGCTGCCATGAACAAATAAACAAGGGATAAAACCTACAGCAGAAAGAAGCTGCCTTGTCTTTGTATCCCAAAGGCGCAAATAGCTGTCCAGTCCTGAAAAGAAAGATCATCATGTGAGGATCAGGGCAGGCATGGCAAACTAAATTGATAACAAGAACTTGTATTTTTGTCAGACAGATAATTAATCACTTTTTATTCAGGAAAAAAAAGTGATCCACTAACTAGACACCCAGTGCTTTTTGGATGAGATTCAAGAGCAATCATGCAAAAGGTAGATAACATTACAAAAGATATAAATTCATTCCTGAAAACAAATACTTTTAGAAACTAAATAAATTTTAGTGATCCAAGGACTGCATCTGAGAACCGTCATCATAATTAAAAGAATATGCAACAAACAAAAGGAAAACACATAGTAGCACTCACCACATGAAGCTATCACAGGTAGCTCGGGGTGCCTAACTATGGATTTGACGCTTCCAGAGCATTTTCCAGAAAAACATCCTAGCATTTTTCCTGCAACAAAATTATTTGTTAAAATAATTTTGAAAAAACTTATTCAAAAAGGTAAACAAAAAGACAACACCAACAATATTTGATCAACCTTTTCCAACTAGGTGGGTTGGCTATATGAATCAAATGACGCTATAATGATTTGTATAAATTACATCTATAGGCAAAATATAGACCTCTAAATCCTTCTTAATTGTTTCATCTAGATTTTCTTAATCTGCCTCTGTCTCTAGCAGTGAGACTTCCCTCTATCAAATCTACTCTTATTTCTTCTTCTAGAGGTCTTCTTCACACATGCCCAAATCATAAGGTGAGTTTCTACCACTTTTTCTCCAATAGGTGCTACCCCAACCAAGACAACAGAGGCGAAATAAAATAAAGTTTGTAACAAATACAAGCAAATCTTAATGCAATTGTACCATTTGACAATCAATTTTCTAAAAAGCAATTAGGCCTGCCAACAAAAAGTCACCAGGACAAATGAAGCTTCCCATCTTAACTATGCTCGCATAGGTATCAATTTTGAGAGAACTGTTAGTACGCAAGTTCTGAAACTTAAAGACTACCCCTCCCTCTCTCATTACTGAAATGACAAATACTATAACTGTTATTAAGCAATAATTATAATCATCTCCTAATAATTATTGATATCTACATAGTAATGCTTGCACAAGCACACACAGCATTCATTGGCAGAGGTTAAAAAGCATAAGAACAACACTTCAGGAGGATAAAGATAAAATCACAAAAATGTAAGCTACATTCCTGAGATAGATAGTATTAAGATGTGCAGCATTGAATAGGAATATGACTGCAATACTCCTTATAAGACTTGGATAATAGGACTTGGACAATCCTCCTCTCCTAAGTTAACTTTTGAACATGAATTAAGGTCCAACTTGCTTCTAATATGGTACCAGAGTCTATCCAGTCTTTATGTTAGGTCACCCGTAGATGTTTAATCTTACAAACTTCACCCACCGAATATCTAATGCTGAGCATGAGGTGGGTGTGTTAAGATGTCTTATATTGACTGAGAATATGACCAAAATACTCCTTTTAAGGCTTGCAAATCCTTCTTGCTTGAGCTAACTTTTGTGAGTGAGATAAACCTAGTCTGTTTCTAGTAGATGCCTCATTATTTTAAGCTTAACCTAAACTAATTCACACAAATTTCACTAAAATTTGTCCTCAATGAAGGTTAAGTACAAACATGATTATATTTTGTTTCATGTAGACAAAAATATGAAATGTTCAACATTTACAAATTTGACTCATTATCCAGATTTTCAAGAAGAGAAAAAGTTGTTCCCTCGAAAATAAAATGATCAAGTCTCAAACATTTGGGGATCACACCTTTCAAGTTTATACCAACAGCTACAAAAGTGCATCTAACTCTCCCACGTGAAGTGCGGGGTGCATTTTTAAGGGACCTGATCCAACTATTGTTGGCAAAAAATAAATTTATAGCATTGTCCAAAAGACAAAAATATTTTATAGAATCAATATTAATATAAGGAATAAACAAGACTTCAATCAAGTAATTAGTGTCCAAAAATCAGTCACAAATAGAAGATAAGGAATATTAAGGGAAAATAGTTTACTGCATATATGGGAGCAACTTAATTAACAATGCTATAATCACTGTTTTTAAATTTATAACAACCTTCCTATGCCTTTGGGGTACCTGTGCGTATATCAACAGAAGCCATGTCACCTGACCCATTCCCTATATAGATTGAGTAGCCATCTAAATCCTCAGCCAGTGCTTTAATTGGTGTCTCACGGAAGTCAAATGAGAGAACAGGCCTCCTCTGAGCAGATATGTCATAAAGGCGAACCTGCTCAGTGGACCAAGGTTGTAAATAAAGATCATGAGAAATTCTATAATTACATAGAGCTGCTAGAGGAAAAAAAAAACAGACAGATATTTTCCCTTTCCAAAATTGAGAAGTTAGGTAAAAAAGAAAATCCGCAGTTTAAAGTCCTATTACACACTATATTTGTTAAAAGATGGGAAAGATCTCATGTGACTTAAAGGTCATGTACTTGATTATTCTTTAAAAAAGAGCCTACTCATAAAATATCTATTAAAAAAACTGGGTCTAATCTACTTTCAAAAGCTAGCTTAAGAGAGGAAGGATTACCTCAAACCTTATAAGGAGTATTTTGATTTTATTTCTAACCAATATGGGACATCTTAACACCTCCCTTATGCCCAAGATTTGACATCTGGTGTGTGGAGATTATAGGACTGACAATCTGCAGATGGCTCAACATTAAGGCTGGATAAACTCTAATACCATGATAGAAAACTTGGCCTAACTCACTCTTGAAAGCTAGCTCAAGAGAAAAGGACTACCTGAAGTCTTATAAGGATTATTTTGACTCTATTCCTAACCAATGTGGTATTAGAAAAGTGGATTTAACTCACTCCTAGAAGATAGCTTAAGAGAGGGGGACTGCCCAAGTCCACAGGGAGTATTCTGATTCTATTCCTAACCAATGTAAGACTTTTAACCCCCCCCCCCCCCCCCTTATGCCCAGAATTAGACATCTAGTGCGTTTACAAGATGTGACATCTACAGGTGGTCCAACATGAAAAATGGATAGACTCATATCATATTCAAAAATTGAGTTTAACTCACTTCCAAAAGCTAATTTAAGGAAGGAGGATTGCCTTAAGCTCCATAAAGAATATTATGGCTCTACTTCGAGCCAATGAGACATTTAACACACCTCCTCATACCTAGGACTGATCATTTGATGCATGAAGTTTGCAAAACTAGACATTTGCAGGCAAGCTAACATTAAGCCTGAATAGGTTCTAATACCATATTTAAGAAAATTGGGCCTAACTCACTCTCAAAAGTTAACTCAAGAAAGGAGAATTACCCAAGTTCTATAAGAAATATTTCAACTTTATTCCTAACCAATGTGAAATATATTAACAATATCATTCCTATTTCTCTGGAATTCTAGAATAAGAACAAATTATTAATCCTTCTCTCAAGAGTCTGCAGTACATCTTGTTCAAGGATATCAAAGAGGAACATTTCATGTGTTATTAGACAAAAAATGGTTGTTCATTTATTTTAGAATTTAAGAATAAACTAATAAAATTTACCTGATGGTGGTTGGTGCCAGCAACAAATTTTCGATGGTCATCTTTCTTAAGAAATGTGGCAGATGTGAACCAAGTAGGTGTAAATATACCAAGACTATCCTTAGGAGGCTACATAGATTAAAACAATTTGTATAATAAAAAAAGTTAAGCGCACTGATAAAAGATAAAATAGGGGAAGATAAATTAACAGTTAATAACAAATAAAAGTAGGGAGTTGAAGTAAAGACTCACAGGTTTGGAATTCCAGATCTTAGTGAAGTTGTCAAGATCCCAAGTATTAATTTCAACACCTTTACTACAAGATAAATTACATATTCATTATTTCTCAACTTAAAATATTTATAGCTAATAGTTATATGTTGGTGACAGCTAGTTTAGATTCTCAAGGTTTGTGGTAACAGGAGCCCATTTTCATGTTGTTTACATTGGCTATCATATGCTTTAAGTTGTGGCATGATCTATTAATTCATGTTTTTGCACCAAGGAAGGTCCCGTATTTCTTTCAAGTTTTTCACTTATGAACCTTCTGTGTAATGGAGTGTCATTGGAGATTCTTTGGCTTCCTCAAACTCATGAAACAATCCAATTCCATATAAATTAAAGTAATTGGGTTGTGCAGGCCATCTCTGATGCCACATGAAATTAGCATCCACCAAACAAATAGTGATCAAGCTATCAAAGTTTTCATGCCCAAGCATCCGGATAGCCCCTAGTACTTAGTTGCATTGGCATGAATAAGCAGCAGGGATGACAGAGGCCACATAAGGTTTTATTTTCAAATATTACACATCTTAGAAGCTTCAAACTCAAGGTAATGATTATTAGATTTTACAGTTTGGTTGAGTCAAGTGTATCTATTAAGAGGAACTTGCCCAGAATTTATTACATGAAGCAGGCAGGTTCAGCCCCCAAAGTTGGCAATAGTTTCTGCAGATTTATTATAGGGTTCTTGAGTATAGCAATGCAGACTATAGGCTGAAGCCCAATGATGGAATTGTCATGAAGTTTGTGCCACTGCGTAGAAGAGAACAGCTTTTCAAAAAAGACATTTCTTTGCTAAACATTATTTAAGGAACTACTTCTGACTGATCTCCAGAGAAGTACAATCCACTATTTCAATGTCTTTTTCTCTTTTTGGTTCCCATTTTCAACCATGCTAGGTTACTTGTCTTATATTTTGTTCATCTCTTTTGTATTCATAAAATGTTCCATAATCAAAGTAGAATAAATAATTTATTCAAACTGTTCAATACTCATTTGCATTCAACAAAAGTTTCAAGTTTCTGTGCCACACTTATGCAAATTGTAAACACTCACCCTCCAAATAAAGCAAACTTCTCACTTCCATCCACTTTGCAACACAATATGTTACCACCAGAACATACATTCCATGTCTTTGAAGAATCAATACAGGAAGATCTTGTAGATGAATCAGCAACAATGGTCCTTAGGCTTGCATTTCCTTTGGTTGTGCATGTAAGTAAAGTAAAATACCTAAAAACAATCACCACATCCGAATGATAAGGAAGTATGCAAACCCAAAATCAAGTAGCTGCTAAAACAAAGTCGCATACACAAGAATGCAAACATACATACATACATAAGAACATAATGCAAGCAATTAATGCACTTATTGAACGTGAATGCCCGACTGCATGCACACTAAGCAGAAGAAATACTTCTATGTAAATACTAATAGATACAAGTTTAGAATAGAGTTTAACACAAAGAGATGAAATTTGTTTTGGGTACCCTCCTCCAACTTTGTATCAATGAGTATCCAGCCTCAAGAAGAGCACAAGAGCAAGACTGTATTTCCCAAGAATTGAAGAGCTTGATTTCCCCAACCTAGAACTAATTGACCAACTAACTAACTCATTAGTTCCCTGCATTTATTACAGCAACCTAACCAATTAATTGACTCTAACAGCTTCACTAACAAAGTCTAATCTAAACTAACAAGACCTAACTAACAGGGGCTGGCCCAATTGATTGCATAGTTTTCAGTCCCAGATAGTGGCGCCAAACAGCCAACCCCAAAACAGCTACCATGAAGGGTTAAACATGAAACCTAAACCGAAAAGCAATCTAAACATATCATGGAAGTCGCATGTACGCCCTGTTGCATTTACCCAGGTTTCATCAGACAAGGTCAAAACAACTCAATAATTCATCAAGAAAATGCACTGTTGTTATTGGTTTTCAAGACTTAAATAAATTAAGCACAGAATCAGAATATAGCAAGAAGAACAATAAAAGACAAACTTAAATTAAACTGTCAAACAGCAGCTATTTATATACCTGGAAGCTAACTCCAAATTTTGCTTTGCAAATAAATGCAAACCAACAATATTATTCTCTTCAGACTGCAGATCTAAATCATTGGCATTTGAAACTGAAGCCCAAATATCTCCATTTACAGGGCTCAAAACCTCAATCTGTAGAATGAATAGATATAGAGTTAAGCGCAAAATGTTTAATAACAAATGTTGAAAACCAAACCTTTTCGAATGGACAATAAAACCATGAAGTAACTTACCTGGCTATTTTTCCTTGCTACAGCTAATAACTGCAATACCAGAAATGATAGAAAATAATGAGAATCCTATTTTTCTGTTCCATTTTTTATGGTAAAACTAAACGGAAAGATCTACAGAATAGATAGAAGACAAACAATAGTCTATGGTAGTGAATGCAGGGCAATTAATTGTAGTAAAGATGAGAATGCTGAAGCATATGAGTTGGCAGTTGACAAACAAAAATGATAGCATTAAGAATGAATGTATTTCAGAGAAAGTTTAAGAGCACCTACAAAGGAGAGGATGATCACTCACATAAAGTTATTAGGTAGAATAGTAGAGACTCCAGAGAGTAAGGTGGATCAGAAGGAAGGAACATAGTTAGATTAAATGGGACCAAGTAATACCTAAAAAAACATTATAAGAAATCATTAAAAAAACCTAATTCTAAATGGTTTTATTTTACATTTGGTTTTTAGTAGAACCCAATGTCATGAACTGGGCTGTGTAACCAATTCAACATAATGGAATAAGGTATTTACTATTCTGGATTTAGGAAGTAGCACCCATTTACCTTTTGCCAGGAAATAGTCCCTACTTAGTCTATTAGAAGTCTACAAATGTAGATGTTCTGTATAACCTAAGTATTACTCATTCAAGCAATATCAACCAAGTTATTCCATCCTATCTCCCTCTCTCTATTTCCCTCTAATTCAACAGTTAAGGAGTGCATAAATCTTTATAATTACATTCAGACAAAAATTGCAAAAAAAAAATCTCATATATATTTTATTTCTATACCATTACAATCCAAACCTTGTCTAAATCAGATTTAAAACACACACAAAAAATATATTCTAGAGTTCTGGTCTTGATGAAACACGCATAGCCACACAAAATGCTAGATCAAGTATGCACCTTAATAACCAACCATCCCTAAGGCTTTATTTGAGAGATGGTTTAGGAGGAGGAGGGAAAGGGGGAAAAGGTTTATGACCCTCTCTCCCCATGTTTGAGAGATTTTAAAAATTATGAAAAGGTTTTGAGGTATTTTTAAAAACCTCCAAACCCCTTTCCAAAGTCATTTTTTGAGTTCCTCCAAATTGGAGGATCTTTAGACATCCAAACCAGGAAAAGGTTTACCTCCTTCTCCTCCTAAACCTTTCCCTCCCTCCCCCCCTCCTCAAACCCTTCCCCTCCAAATTCTCAAACAAAGCCTAAAGAACAAATTTTCAAGGTATTCAAACAACAGTTGGTAAACTAAATTAGGTTATCATACATATATCTAGCTTGCTTTGATTTATCACTTCATGAGGTAACACTTCATATCCCAAGTTTTTATATTCAAGGGAGATGCCATCTCGGATCTGCAAAGGGACGGTATCTTGAGGATATATTATCCTCATCTCATTCTAGTTCTTCTCTTTTTATAAGATAACTTTTTTTATACACACAGATAGAGGTTTACTTTTGAAGACAAAATCCAAGTAATGCGAACATTTTGAATCATATTGTAAGGCACAATCAAGGCCCATAAATTGCTTCCACGGCAATGCCAACCAACCTGTTCTCAAGAGTAACTCAGCAAAAATACAAAACATTTCACTAACGCTGACAGCAGATAGATTTATAACTCAGACTCTTGACATGATGGATCAAAATGCACAATTATGTATAGCTATTTTTGTGTCCACCATATACCTATGCTCTTCGAGATGTTCATAATCCACCATACATTTTCATACAGGCAAGGCCACCCCAGTGCCATAAGGTCTAACTTAGCCAGTACAGCAAAGGGCAATATTCCATAACTCAAATACAAATTGAAAATCATACAAGTTAACCATATTCTCAATGTTCATCTCTCTAAGGGTTGAAGAAAAGAGAGTCACAAGACAGAAAAAGAAGAGAAGCATACAGGGTTTGAGTTGCGGTCAATCATTGAAACAGCCATCACGCATTTGGATGATTGAGGGTGGCCCCACCTCTCTACCACCTGGGGAACTCCTCGTTGCTTATCGCGGCCTTCCACGACTAAAATCACAAACCAACCCCCGAAAGATAAGAAATATAATGTGAATGAGATAGATAAAGTATGAATAGGGTATGCATAACATAAGAGTCATCCATCACCTTTAATGAGACCAAGTGCGTCAAAAGTTAGAGCACGAATCGGAGGGCAACCGGGGCACTCCACGGTGGTTGTACGAGGCATGTTTCCCGGTGGCAGAGTAAGTGAACGAGGGAAGAAAAAGGTGACGTTGAAGAGAGCTTAGTGAAACAAACACATGCGGCGCCTTTTGAGCAAACACTGTATACTCAGTACTCACTCCTCTCATAACTACACTTTTGTGATGGTGTGCATATACAGCAGCTAGTTGCCATATTCTTATTTTAGAGTTAATTTAGGTCATTATATATTTATCAAATAAAAATATAATGTTTTATAATAAAATGAATTCAATTATGTATTTAATATTATAAATATTTATTTAACATTAATTTTATATTTTAAAGGTTTGTGAAGTTAAATAATTTATGTAGAAATTAAAACTAATTACCATGGTATCATTTAATATTTAAAAATTTTATTTAACATAAATGATCATGATAATAATAATAATATACTGTTTTATGATTTATTTATAATTTTATATAATAAATTGATGTTATTGGTTTTGTTTTTCAAATAATAAAATTTACAATCACTTCAGGATTTTAAATTACTTCGTTTGTATTTTTTCTTTTACAACAATATAAATTAATTTGTTATTTATTTTATTTGGTATAATATTTTGATTTGTTGTTTCATTTTTATATAATATTTAATTTTTAATTTTTACTATCATAATAACTGTTAATTATTTTTGCTTATTCGGTCCTCCTTAAACATGAAGAGGATTGCTTAAATGAAAGGTAAATTCTCCATCACTCATTCTTTATGGATTGTAAGCTTATTCTTAAGATTTTCACGAGTAATACTTCTAAAGATTACAGTTTATTATACATTAACTTTAAGAGGTTTTTTGGGAGGGAAATTTTTGGAATACAAAAGAAGGATATACATTCTTTATTTTAAAATTATAAGAGTGTTTAATATAAAGGATATTTTCCATTTTTTAGAAATTGTTTTTCAGAAATTTATGTTTTCTAACAATTATAATTGATGCAAAGATTATAATGTGTTTGGTATGTTTAACATTTATTTAAAAATAATATAAAAAATATAGTTAAAACTTTTTAATATAATTATTTTAAAAAATATAGTTAAAATATTTTTAAAAATATGTTTTTTAAATAATTATATTAGTATTAATTAAATTTTAATCTTAATCATTCACATTATTCTATATAATCAAGATTTATTATCCTCACATTTTAAAATTAAGCATTATTCTCATTATATATACTTTTGACATATACAATTACTAAAAATTGTTTCCCTTCCTAGGATAGGATTTTTTTATAATATCCTCATATATTTCTTAAAGTTGTTCACAAAAAAATTTATTTATTTAGGAATAGTTTTATCAATTTAAACTATTTATTATTTTTCTTTCTATCAAGTTTATTATAGAAACTTCACCTTCTTTAGATACCAAAATAATGATCATCACAAAGATTGTTCTCTTTTCGCTGAGAATATTTTGCCGTAATATCATTAGCATGATGCCATTTCATCGAAATTTACCTAGTACTTTAATGATTAATTTTAGCTGCTAACATACAATTTGAAGTTGTAATATAATATATTACATGTTGAATTTATGTATTAAACTTTTATCTTGTCCTCTCAAAAAAAATTCTTTCGAAGCTCCACCACTAGATAGAAGCTATCTGTGAAGGCTTTTATAAGCCTGTAAAAGTATCATTTGGTTCAAGACTATATATCACTTAGGAAAAAAGAATTACAAACAAACAATTTTTTTAAGTAATGACAGTTACAAATAAACTTTACTCACATACTCTTTGGCCACTCACTAATTTGTCTCGCTGCAACTTTTTACTTGGAGAATCCAAGTTAATCGCATAATTTTATTTGCGAGACTTATGAGATAGAGAGGAGAGAGGACTGAGGGTGTATTGAGGGAAGAGTAATGCTAATTTTGTATCACATACAACTTGAAGATATAAAAATACTGCAGCAGTAAAAATGAAAGTTCTAGTCTGTCAAATCGCTTCTGCGTCTAAGAATCTCAACGCCTAAGTAATCAACTGGACCCCGAACTGCCACATGAGGCTTTCCAACCTTCACACGAACAGCAGATATCTGTTGAAGATTTTTCAGAGTAGTGATTGCAATTTTTTGGGCCACTGACTCCAGAAGGTTGTGAGGTGACCCTTCAAGAACTTCCTTAGCTATACTGCATCACCAATTATTGTCATGTTAATTAGATTAAAGCTACTAAATTAGTAATTTAGCACTAATAAAAGTTTATGCAATTAAATGATGAAAGTAGAACAATGATGTGCAGGATTTGTTGATCACTCACCGGTATATGTCAGTGTAACTAACTGTGTCTGATAAGTCATCAGATTTGCCAGCAACTTTGAGATCCATCCAAGCATCTACATCTACTAAGAACTTCTGGCCCAGTTTCCTTTCTTCGGGCTTTGCTCCATGAAAACCATGGAATAACAATCCCCTCAGTACCAGTTTGTCTCCCCACATCAGTGCATCAGATTCCATTTTTGCTGAAATCAATAGCAAATAGAAATCCAAAGGCGTGTTTAGTTTTAAAAAAAAATCAAACATAACAATTAACAAGGGTTCTTTGTTATATATACCCACCTTCCAAAACTCTAAAAATAAAACTCTGAATCACAAAGGGAACAACTTGATTTATTAAACATCTCATGTTGATTCATATAACAAACAAATGCAAAAACAAATAGAGAACAATACACGGCTAGGCAGTAAATCAAAGCAAGCATGATTTCCAGCTACAAATCAATTAATGCCCTGAAGAATATGCTTAGCAGATAATCATGAAGGGAAAACATCGAACCATGGTTTGGTAATATCATACACAAGCACACACCATGCACATTTGAGTCCAGAATGTATTCTGTAAACTATACAACTGCAGTTTATTGGTGAATTTAAAGTTATCATAATGCAGATCAAATCTGCCAAGTTTTACACAATTTAAACACTAATTGATACTTCATCACCCACTGTATTCTAACATACGATATGATATTTAACATATGAGTAAATAGATAGTACTAGTAGTAGATGATATATCTAGGAATGTCTGTGTATACATATAAAAAAATATATACATCATCGGACGACACATTCCAAAACTCATCCCATTTAGCACCTTGGGTATTAGTTGAATCACAGGTTCAATTCTTACAGCTTCAGTTTTATATGACTACATCCCAAACAATCAAACAGAGAAAACCATGATTCTCCATCTCTGAGCGCAACAGAAACAGCAATTAAAAAAGAAAAAGAAGATATAATTCCTTCCTGAGATTCAATCAGATCCACTACCAGTCAAACCAAAATTCCAAAATTTCACACGCCAAATGCACAAATGCTAAAAGGTATACATTTATTTTGTAATAATTAAATCAAAATCCATACAGATAACTACATATCATTACTGTGACTAAAGAAGAAAGGCATCTTTGTGGGAATTGCGACCTTTAACTCCATACTTGTTTCAAAGGATGTTATGACGGCTTGAAGAAGCACAAAGTAAATTGTTGATATGGATAAATAATATTTCAAACCGGAAAAAGAAGAGATCATGGGAGATATAAAGACAGTCCAGGCGCAATTACGACTATTACTAACTTCTCTATGCTTGTAAGGACATAATAGGCTGAAATCACTAGCCATGCAATCACTACCCATTCCAACACAAAATGATGAATAAATAGACATAGGCAAATAGAAAGATGATACACCTAGAAAGAATAAGATGATGACCTCTGGAACACGTTGGGGAGAAGCAATAACAGACTCTTGATATCAGCGTAGGACTGTGGAATGCAGCATCCAAAAGCAAAAGACCCAAATAATTTTTAATTTTTAGCATGCACAGTTTTTTATTACTTTCAAAAACATCAATGCTTGGCAGTACAACGAAAATTTTAACCCAAAACTGCAGCTAGCCCAAGCTCAAAAAACTGAACTCATTTCTTCCCCGTTTTTTCTTTCAGCCCAGCCATTTATTATTTTTATTTTTATTAGAATAGATAAAGAAAATAATAAAAGAGAGAGGAACACAAGTGTGAGCTAGAATGTTCCAAAACTCATAAACAATGGGGGGCTGAGCCGCTCCAATCTGTGGCTGAGTGATGGTTGAGAGGCGGTGTGGGAGAGAGGTGGCGGCGGTGAGGTGAGTGAGAGGCTCAGTTGGTGACTCAGGCATTTTGGTCAGAGATAAAATTTCTTATTTCGATTACACTTGATTCTGTACTTCAATTCACTGGGATTCTTTGGGACTCTACTTATCCGGCATTGTTGAGTTTCATGGTTCTGGTGTTCTGTTATTGAGTGTGTGCGTGTGTTTCGAAGTGAACTAACCATATAATACATGAGGTTAAAGGAAATAAACGTTTGCTTACTTGAATTCGAGAGTTTGAACTTCGTCCCCTGTTCCTTGCCTGCGTCTTCTTCTCCTTCTTTCAATTTTCCCAATTTTATCAGAATTTGAGGTGCTCTCTCTATGTGTTTATATTCCCCTTCCCTCGATATGAATTCTTGAATTGCTCAACAATATCACAAATTAACAGCTGATGTCAGGGCTCACAAGTAAAATAATTTCTTATAGCAGGCTTTTTAATTTTTTATATTTATTCCTTTTTACATTTTACAATGAAAATGGGCCAATTTTAGGTGTACCTGTACGCACAGCTTTCGGCAACTATATATGATTGAGATTAGTATTTTACAACGAAAGAGGCCCACCTTAACGTCTACTTGTACAGCAATTAAATATAATAATAAAAAATTATATGGTTGAGAGATAAGTATTTTTATAAAAAAAAAATTGACTCAAATATATATTTGTTCATATTTAGTATAAATTATTGAATTTATTTTTCATTTTTAAAAAATTGTTAAATGTTAGATAAAAAATAAATAAATATTATTATTTATATATAAAAATATCTGAATTAATTTTACAATCAAGATATCCACTCTAAGATGTACTTGAATTATGTATAACAAAAAAAATTATATGAATGAGATTAGTATTTTACAATAAAAGTGGACCAATTCTAAGGCATATGTGTATAGCATAACTTTTGGCAATTAGATAGAATAAAAAAAATATGATTGAGATTAGTTAGTATAAATAAATTCAATAAATATTTTGAATTTACAAATTTATCTCTAATTTTTGTCAAAATTTTCATTGAAGTTTAAACGAATTCCTTCGTATGCATTTTGGTTTTTCCTTGGTGCAAAATCAGATAATCTTTAGCAATCCACTAATTAACCTCCAAGCATCGTGCAAAAAGGCTTCTTCGTCAGTATTTCATGAACAAGCCTATTACTCCATGGAAGCATGGCCAGTTTTTGTTAATGGCTACCTTTTCCATGCTTTTCACTTCCTGCCGCTAGCCTCTTTCAACACTTCACCTCTTGTAACGACAACAAGTCTTGATATTTTCCGTCACAGCCCAGAACCTCAACCCTTAATAATCATCATAACTTGTTGCCTTTAACCACCGTAAAAATTTCCACACGTTGACGAATCTAAATAATTTCCGCCGTTGTCTCACTCAAAGCAACAAAATATTAATCCCAATTGTACCAATTTCATCTCTCAAATCTTAGCCATAATAATTGGACTTAAAAACTAAATTTGTTTGTTTCACTCAGTAACAGAAGAACGGAATCAATTCCGAAGAAAAAAAAAAATTAGATCAAGTGAAAAACGTTGCTCAGAGTCACCCATAACAGATTGATGTAAACAAAAATAAATCATCGAATGGTAATTAACATGATTTGGTATTATCGATGGAGAAATTTCTATTATTAACACAGAAATTGTCATTACAAAAAGTTTAGCTACAATGTCATACATCAACGCTAAAAAAATTCTTTTGTTTTATCTTAACTTGCAACCTATATACCAACTTAAATTATATGGTCAAAATTAAATTAGGTCTAACCATTAATATAAAATTTAAGGAATCTCAACAACTCTTGTTATCTTTGTTAGAATTTTTTCTGATCACCAAAAACTGATAACAACTCTTCTACTATCATATCCTGAAAGATCTCAAGTTATACGAACAGTTACTAAATTCAACTTATGTTTGAATTTTTCAGAAGTCAAATGTTTAATCAAAATATCTAATGGGTTGTGGCGTATCTTCTTTGTGGTGTACAGTTTAATTAGTCACATATTATATGGATCTTAATTTGACCAATGGAATTTGATTTTTCAAGGTAGATTGAAATTATTGGCTAAACTTGATACATTCTTATTATCACGGTAAATGATAGATTTATATATATCCAACCCTAAATTATCAAAAATATCATGCATCCTTATGGTCTTGTTAGCCCCTTCTGTCAATAATATGTACTTTGCTTCTATGTTAGACAAATCATTTATAGAATTGTTACCTTTTGATTAATAGCACATCCATAAAAGATGAAGATATAAGATCTCATCTTTTTTTCCCAATATCTCATTCATAGTTAGAATTGCATAACTAACAACATCATTCTTAAAATATTGTATAAATCATCTTATTTCCTTTTAGTGTAGGATTTGTCAAATAATAAAATGTTTTAGTCTTATGGGATTGTGTAATTAATTACCAATCAATTATTTAAAGATAAATAAAAAATACCAATTAAAAGATATAATAAAAAATAAATAAGAACATTATGAACAAATAAAATGATATTATAAAAACTAATAATTAAGATATGTCTAGTTAAATAATTATCGTATTTAAAAATAGAACCAATCTAACTTAAAATATACAACTGAATTGAAAAACTAAAATTTTTAAAAATCATATTTTTTTATACAGTGCAATTTGGTTTGCATTTTCTTTTTAAATTAAAACAAACCAAACCATACATAATTATGTGTATTTTCAATTTTTCTCAACTTATTAACTACTAATATTGTATGTTTATGCTTCATTCATGTTTTATTTAATAAAATATTTGAATAGAATTACATATAAGTTACACCGTTTGTCAATCTCTTATTGGATATATAATAAGATCAATTATTCTTTCTTTTATATACTTTTTTGTGTAGGTAAATATTAATAAAAAATAACTTATTATTTTTTTTAAAAAAAAAAGTTGAACATGATTAATGGTTTAAGAATCTTGTATTACAATGGTATTTAAAATAAAATAAATTCATATTGTAAAAATTAACATATTAAACTATGTGAAGATATATAATCTGAAAAAATTATTATTTTATATTTTTATTGATTATTTTTAATTTTTGTTGTTAAATTAAAAAAATTAAAAAACAATTAAAAAATCAAACTAAACTACTAAAAATTAGTTTAATTTTTATAATTTATTTTAACTGGATTAAATTAAATTACAAATATTTTTTATAATTGGTTCAAATAAATTTTTACTTTAAAATCAAACTAAACTACATCAGGAACATCTATATTTTATTATCGTTATTTGAATAATAATAATAATAATAATAATAATAATGACTAATTCACATTGGAAACAAAATTAATGAAGTAATCAATGCATATCAAGACATCTTAGATTTGTCCAAAAGAACGAAAATCCCACTACATTATGAGGCAGAAAAGTTATGCAACTTGAAAAACTGCAATTAGAGTTGGGCTAAGATGTTGCTTTTGAAGGCGGCATAGCTATTACGTTGATTTAGACCAACAAGTTAATAATATGCTATATTTAATACTATTAATGAGCAAAAATTATTCATAGTTAAAAACAATGTTATAGTATAGTATTGAATTCTTTTAGGCATCAATTTTATTAATTAAATTTAAAAATACCAGATAAAGAATTAAAATAATGTTTTTAAAAAATCACATTAAAATATATTAAAATTGAGAAAAATATATTAATATTTTTTTAACTTTTATGTTTTTATCTAAATTTTGATATATAACCATCAAAATGTAATATCACACAATCTAATTATTAGATTTTATAAATCCTTATTTAAAATATTAATAAAGTAAGAATTCAAGAATTATTTTTAAAGTTAGTGAATTCCTTTTCCATTACTTACATATATATTTAGGTGGGATTTGGGAATAGAAAAAAACGAGTTTCTAAATAATATGTTATGTTTAATTATTTTAAATTTTATTTTACAATGAATATAAATGAATTTTAGAAAGGTAAAAATTTCTTTATTTATGAGTAAAATTGATTTTAGACATGATACTTAAAAAAAAGTATATATATATACTTTATGAGTGAAGAAAAATATTTTGAATTCACCTGTGAACTTTTTAAATAAAAGTATTTTCTAAAACTAGTTCGTTTAAATGCAATTAATACGAGCTAAATAAAATCCAAATCTCCAAATGAAACTAGATAGAATATCCCAAATAAAAGTTGCACAGATTTTTCATCAAACTCCATGTAAGTATGATTGTTTTTTACAAGGTTCAGGGTAGAATTTTTAAGTTGATGGGTAGCTTATAGTTGATCCTGTTTGATCAAAATAGACTAACTTGATAAAAGAACTTTTTCTAAAATAATTTCAATTTACAAGTTATTAATTCTTTTATATTTTCTATCTTATTTTTATGAAATAAAAATATTTAAAATGAGAAAAAAATTTAACATATTATCTTAATTTGTAAGATGATAAATTATTTAAAATAAATTAAAATATAAAATGATATTTTAATAAATATAATATAAAATTTAAAGTCATGATTAAGTCTTTAAATATTTCATTTAAAGTTATTTTATATTAATCAATTAATTTAAAAAATTAGTTGAATATAAAGAAATTATAAAAAATTGAATTTTATAAAATCATTTTAAATTATTTCAATAGCTTTTATGTAATTTCTTAATCTATTTATAATTTTTAATAAATTTGTATGTTATCAATTCTCGTATAATACGAGTTTATTCAATAAATATTTAATTAATATACTTATTTATATTTAATTGTAATTTAATTAATTAATTTGTTTGATTTTTAATATTTAACTTTTATATTTTTAATTAATTTTTATTTTACATCTTGTCAAATAATTTCACTCGAAACAAGGAGAGTGTCTACACTGGAAGGCGGCGGGAAGTTTACAAGAGATATGCAGTTGATTAGGATACTGATTAAGTTATCGTTTAGGATAGTGTGACAAGGTGCAGCGGATTTTGTGAAGAATAATGTTTTATAATAGGCTGTAAAATGAATAAAAAAATGTCATAAATAATAAAATAATAATAATTTTTTATTTTTATTTTTTAAAATTATAATTTCTCCATATACATAATAATTACACATATATTATCTCTTTGAAGTGAAACTCTCTGTTTAATTGAGACCTTCGTAAAAAAAAGGTAAAATTAAAAATAAGTTAAAATGAAATGTTATTTAATTAACATTTGATTTTAGAAAAATTTTTATTTTTATTTATAAAATATTATATATATATATATATTTTTAAAAATTGTACTTAAAAAATAAAATAAAAAATCATTATTTTTTATTTTTATTATAAAATATTAAAAAAAAAACTATTTTCTCCAAATTTCGCTTTAACTATTTTGTAATTTCAGATGGTTTCCCTGATATGATATGCCTGATTGGACACTGTTATTTTCGTGAATTTTGTGGTGGCTCGCTGCCATTGTTTGTTTATTTTGTTAAAATTTTTAAAAAATTTATAAAACATATAAATAATAATACATATTTAAATATATAATTAAATTTGAATAAATATATTTAAATATAAATCGTTAAATATAGATAAAAAATATAAATGGATGAATAGTATATACAAAAATCATTATTAAAAAAAGTTATGACATTATCCATACACCGTTCTAATAAATTTCGAGACACATTTGATTATTTGAAAATATGACAATGCTCACAGTGTTAACGTAGTTTAATTGAATGTTTTGAATTTAATTTTTAGATACATGTTGAGTTAAAAAAAAATTAAAAAATTATTTATAATAATTTTATTTAATTTAAATAAAATTATTTTAATTAAAAATATTTATAGTTTACATAGAAATATGATAATTGAAATTTGATTCTTAAGTATATATAAAAATATTAAAAAGGGTAAGAGTTACTTAAAAAATATAATTTAAAGTTGAATTTTTTTTAATATATATAAATTATACTTTTATACAATTTTTTTATAAAAATGGGAAAGATAAAAATACTCATAAATTAAATAATTAATAAAAAAAATGTGTAATAAGTATTAAGGATGTTTTTTACGTAGTTTTAATTTATTTTTTAAAAAAATATTCAAATCAATGAAAAATAATTTACGATTTCGTTATTTAATTATTTAAATTTTTTATATTGCTTATAACATTTATTGTAATAAAAATAAATTAATAAAAAATATATATTTAAAAAAATTATAAAACTACACGCTGAGTAATCTTGATTTTTTTAAGTGTCTCAACTCTTTTTAATTAATATTGATAATTTTATCTGAACTTACCAACAAAAAAAATTACATAATAAACTAAATTGAACCATATAAAAATTATATTTTTTATTTTAAAACTTTTAATTTAATTATACAATTTAGGGCTGTCTTTAAAAAATATTATTAGTCTCTATTGAAACACATAGATCAGTACCTCTTTTCGGAGGCAGATGATTAGATTTTATTTTATTTTAAAAAATTAAAAATCTAGATATTTGTTGGTCTGCGTATATTTGTTTGTATTTTTTAAAATATTATGTCTCAAAGGAAAAAAAAAGTAACATTATTTATTGTATTAAAGGTGGAAAGTTTCACATCACAGCCCATTGAAAACCAAAACCAGGGTTTCTTTGCACTTTCTCTCTCCGTAGGGTGGAATCACACGTCATTTTATGTCTCACATTAGTCCACACATTGATTTAGGAAAAACTTATGAAGCGGCGAAAATCACATGATATCTCCGTACCTTTTCCCGACAAATAGCCAATAGGTCAAATTAAGCTGATCAAGTCCTGAGGAATCTAAGCATGTATTTGCTGTTTTCTTTCCTTTCAAAAATTCGTTTATTTTTAAATTATTTTGTAAAATTAATAAAATAAACAACAATTTCTTAAAATAAATTAAACTTAACACACTTCAAGTTATTCAGTTCCATTATTATTTTAACTTCCACAAGCACATTTTATGGCCGATATAGGTATTGTTTCTTCCAAATGGAAACATTGTTAAAGTATACTTTTTTCAATAAAATAAATTTTTTACTTATATGATCGGAAATTAAATATTGACCACCACACTTAAACAATTCAGGTATTTATTAATTGTGTTAAATTTTATTAATAATTTATTCTAGCCTTAAATAAGTTAATGATCTCTGCAAAATGTTATATCTTTTAGCTTTCATATTTATAATTTTTTTATTTAACTTTGATTTTTGAAAATTACCAAAAATACATAATTTCTGTTCTTGAGGAGAAATTAAAAACATATCATTTTTTTAAAATATAGAAATTAAAATGGAATTAAATCTTTATATAAACTAAAATAAAAAATGATATTTTTAGCAACTAATAGTTTATTTAAATTACACTTTAATCACTAAAAAATACTATAAAATAATAAATTGATGTTATATAAGCATGCGTTGATAATATTTGTTTTTAAAAAATTATAAACATATATAAACATTGTATATCTATAAAACTGTCATGTACTAATACTATATTCAATATTAAATATTAATATGATATATTTCATTATTAGGAAAAATAATAATATTTACACTAATAAATTAATTTTTATTAAAAAATGTTATATCAATAGAAACAATTCATAACATAATATATTTTTTGGTTTATTAATAAACGATATTGTTTAAAATTGAATATAATCATCTTTATGGTCAAGAGAAGTTCTTTTTCGATGCTCGGACTGAAATCCTTTGCCATTGTTAAAAAATTTACTGAAATATAGCTGTTATATTTTTTTTGGATCTTAAACATGGAAATTTTTACATTACCAGAATAATATAAATACTATTTTTTTCTTTAAAAATTATCATTTGGTATGCATGGCTATTTTTATTTAAATTTTCAAATTAAAATAAAAACAAATTGTTAAATATGGAAAGGAAATTGTAAAATAAAAAAATAGATACTAGAAGCATAAAAAATTAACTTCTTAAGTACAAGTATTATTTTAAAAAACTTATTAACTTTTATTTTTATTATTTTTACAAATCTATATTTATTAAAAAATATTTTTATGATAGTTTATATGATAATTGACAGAATCAAATATAATTTTTATTAATTTAATATTTTTATGTCAATTTATAAAATTATTAAAAATATTTATTATATATATTAAATTAGAAACACTCAAATTATAGATGTAGAACTATTTTTTTCAATATTTTTTATATATAAAATTTGAACTCAAAATCTTATTAAATAAATAAATATATATTATTTGAACCAGCTCCATTACTAGAGGAGTTGTGAATCTCAGTTGAATTTTGAATGATAAATTTGTTATTAATATTCTACATTACAATACAACCTTTTTAGGGATCTACTATATATATATATAATATAAAAATTCTTTCACCATACCTATCATACGTAATATTTTAATTTTTTTAAATGCGTTCTTAATTTTTTTACTTATATCATTCTTGAATTTTAATATTCATCACCTTTCAATTTTTTCTACCGTTATTTTTAAATATAAATATAAATTATATTATAGTAATAAATAGAATGCATACTTTTACTATATATTGATCTTAAACTGAAGGAATCAAAATATAAATTAATAAAATACAAACACTTATCAATATAATACATTTATAAATTTATCTTTTAATTCATTCTTTCAAATTATAGGGGAAAATATTTAAACATTTATTTAATTTGATTTTGCATGTTTAATTAATAGCATGCTTCAACTTTATTTACACTATTATAAATGATGTCAAAGTTTTTATGATTATATACAAGTGAAATGAGATGGGTTAGGTTTTAGATTTTTTAAAGTTTTATTAATTTATTTAATATAGATTTATTTTTAATATTAATTTTTTTTTAAAAAATTGATATGATTTAAAAGATTAATTAAAAATTTACTTTGTAATATATTTTTTAAATAAATTAATTAAAAAACCTCTAAAAAGAATAATAAGTTTAAATTTTTACGTATGTTAATGGGTTTAAACCTTTAAATAAATCAATAAATCTGTAAAGTATCATAGTTTAATATAATAATTTTTATTTAGTTAACAGACTAATTTATTCGATCTAAAAAACTCAGTATAAAGCCTGGGTTCTTAATCAAGTATGCTTTTAAAGACTTTAAACGTTATTAGTTAATAGGTGTGACATGTCTTAAACCTAACATAGGTTTGGCCAATGCCATAAGATCTTCACAAGTAGTTTGACCTATTTTCTTTGTTTACAATGGATTTAAATTTCAATAAGACGTATAAAGTTAGAATTCAATAAAATATAGCACTGATTTAATAACAAAGATAATACTCAAACAAAATATAATTAAAGGATTGATCTAAAAAAAAATTAGAGAACAAAAGTATGTTCTTTTTCTAACAAGTTTTAATTTAAACTTTACGAATAAATGTTATCAAAATATAATATTGGATAGAAAACTATATTAAAAGAGATAAAGAGTAGTGATTTTGAATTTTTTATGCCATAAAGAATTGATTTAATCTGAAAAATAAATATAATAATTGACGTACATAAGACAAAAAAAAACTGTAGTTAAATATGATTACAAATAAATCACACAAAATTAATTCATATTATTATTAATTTTAAAATGAATATTTTTTTTTATACTTCATAAGTTAGTTTATATTGATTTATACTAAAATTTGTTTAATCAGATATTGTCTTTTATATATTTTGATTATGTTTTGAAAGCTATAATTGAATTTATTAAATAAGTATTATTATAAATATTGAATTTTAAAAAATGTACAATATTATGTCAAATTCATTGAGATGTTATTTAACGGTTAATTATAATTATTTAACTAATTTTCATGTTTGTAATTTAAATTATGGAATTATTTATATACTTAATTTTGAGTATAATTAAAAACATTAAACAAAAATCATAGTTTATATCATGTATAAAAAATGATTTGACATTAAAAAACAATACAGGTATAAAAACTAGTTTAAAAAAATAATATATACATTCATATACACTCCTATCACTGCTTTCTCTCCATAAAATACGCTGGACGGGGACAAATAACTAGTATAAAATAAGTGTAAGAAATAATAGTGTGAAATTATTGGAAATAAAATAAACACTCCATTTACCTTTTAAATTATAAGTTTTATATAAAATATTATAAAATAATTACGAACTCATAAAATAAAAAAATTTTCTTTTAAAAAACGAATATCAAAGGGAGCCCCCACATTAAATATTTTTAGTTTCTCTAAAAATACAAATGATCTGTTCCAAATTTCAATGCCCACATATATATGGTTAAGATATTATTTTTCCTACATAGAATTTCGATATTGAGCAGCGGATCCCCAAATGAAAAAATATGTGATACAATAATAGAAAACGAAGGTGATATAGAACAAAGCGCAAATCATATAAATATTTGAAAATGTCACAGCTGAGAAGCATATTTGCAGCTAGAGCTAGTTGCCTAGGATTAAAACATACATGCAACAATCTCAATGAAAAACAAATGGTTTTACAAATAATAGTAAAACAAACACCAGCAATTCCAATCAAAAAAGAGAGATAGAATGGCTCGACATCCTCTCATGTCGATTTTGACCATATATTAATTCCTCAATCCATGCACCTGCAAAGCATAGGCCGTGACATCCAATGAGACAAAGACCAAGTTCACGGGTATATAACACAAAATAGGACGATATGACCGATACCAAATAGAAATTAAAATCACGCATCCATAACTCCATGTCATTACATGGTGTGCCTCATGGTGTGCCTGACAGTATTCATAATCATATATAGAAAGCATCTTCAAGAAAAAAGGAAGAGACAAAGAGTCGAAAAATGGTAAATTTTAAAAATGATATAAATTCATAAAAAACTTTACATTATTTTTTACTTCAGAATTTTGGAGGAAAGAAATTGTCGAAATGTATAATTTTTATAGAATAAAAATAATATATAACTTTCATTTGGAAAGATTGCTGTTCAGCTTTAACAACAATTTTTATTATTGTTTGTTTGGACAGATTTTCCAACTTGTCACTTAGTCGAGTAATATCTAATCTTTTTCAAAACCCTATCCTATCATGATTATGATTTCAATAATAATAATAATAACATTCACTTTATTCGTTTCAAGCTTAATAAAATGTACGGGGTCACAATTAGCTTTCCAAAAAGTAGTTTTTTTTCTTTCTCTTTTATATATATATATATATATATATATATATATATATATATATATATATATATATATATATATAAAAGTAGAAGACAAAGTAGATAACCATGCATGGTATTAGAGCTACTAGCAAAAGAAATAAACTCTAGAGAATGATTCAATATCAGATACTTCAATTTCAAAGTGAAGATGCAAAACTCATCAGAAAAAAAGAATAGCATATAGAAGAAAATATTATTTTGAAGAAATTTGGTGTTTTGTGATGTGCATATATAGCTATGAGGAAACTTAACTGGTTTAGAGGGAGCAGGTGTAACCAGGAGGAGGAGTCTTTCCACAAGCCACAAGGAGTTGAAGAGCAAGTGGGACATAAATGTTGAGGTTCAGAAGTTTGATCTTAAGAGTAGTGCAAAGACACACTGCAGCTTCAAGTTCAACAAGTCCTTGAAGCACAGGGCAACACTGGTTTGCAACTGGGTCTCCAAGACCAATGTGAACCAACCCACCAAGCAGATCCACACAAGCCCCCAATTTTAGGGTATCAATGGGGCATGTAGCAGATTTTGGAGGTGCACATGGACTATTCCCTCCCTTCCCTGGTGTACTTGGTGGGTTAAGCACCGGAGGGAGTGTGATGGGAGGAATCGTCACCGGTGGTTTTCCAATGATTGGAGGTACTGTGACCGGAGGAACCGTCACCGGTGGCTTCACAACGGGAGGGAGTGTGATGGGAGGAACCGTCACCGGTGGTTTCCCAATGATGGGTGGTAGTGTAATAGGTGAGGGTGTTTTGGGTTTTTTACCAGGCTTGTGCTTCTTAGGGGGTTTTCCACAATAGCCACAACCAAGAATGGGGGTAACAGAGGAGATGCAGAGCATGCAAAGGAAGAGGTAAGCATAGATCTTTGAAGACTCCATGCTTTTCTTCTAGCGACAAAGGGAGAGAAAGAGAAAGAGAGAGAGAAGAAGAAGAAGAAGTAGTAGTAGTAGCAGTAGTAGAAGAAGAAGAAGAAGAGTATAGTGAAGAGTGTCAAGGAAAATGGAGTGATATATAGGAATAGTAACGAGGAGAAGCAAACAAAAGGGGTTTGGAGCAGATCACGTGAAGATGGGGCTAACTACACTCAAAAGGCAGTGCCAAGTTGTGCAAGCTGGCAAACCTTACAAGTGTACATGATCAAATATTATGAATCCATTCCTATATGCACCAATGTTTTACACCATATCTCATGTTTTGTGTGAGGGTGCTATCTTATTATCTTCACTGGTTATGCAGCTAGTAGCTGCCAATGCTTCTGCACTTGGGTTCTTGTTGAGGGAAAAGGATACCTTGTGAAAGTACTGGCTTAACCACCCAAAACAGTATACCCATAATATCATCTTTGTTTGGTATCTGTTATGTGAGTGTAGATAAAATTTTGCAACTTTTTAACGTGTCACTGTTTTTTATTGTTGAATTATGTTAGTCCATACCGTACACCAATGTTGTAAATCGAATCTCTCCTATTTCAGTTAATGAACGGTGATTTTAGAGAATCTACTTCTGTGATGGGGTAACATCGCATGCATGGTCCACATTTACTTTATGGACACCACTTTCGTATAATTTCATTCACTAATTTTTTTGGGGGGCAAAAAATATATTTAATGTACACGCTGCTAAAGTATATCACTTATTATTGAATAAAAAGTATTGAGCATTAAGAATTTTGATTATCTTTGTTTAGTATATTTTTTAATGAAAAATTCAATTATTACTTTAGATGGGTTTATATAATTATTATAATAAATTAATATTTATTATATTGATAATACATTAATTTATTATATGAATCAAAGTATCCATTAATGTAGTATATTGATACTAGTTATACTTGCACAAACTAATTCAATGTCAAAACATTAATATATGACCTTTTCTGTAGTGATATGCAGTACATATAGATGTATAAGACTTTGAATCATCTGTAACTTCATACTTGAGGTTTTTATCCATTAATGATTAAAATATTAAATTCAGAGGTTTGGTTAAAAATAACAGAAAGGAAGAGGAGAATTTTAATAAAAGAAAAGGGGAGAGGACTGAGGAGGATTTTAATAAAAGCAAAAGGAAGGAGAGATTTTAATAAAAGGAACCTTATTTTAATTTATAAGAAAGGGAAATATAAATAAGTTTATTACTCCTTTTTGTCTTTTTTATATAAAAATAAAAAATTAATTCATCTATATTAATGAAAATAATTAATATTATAAATTGAAATTTTATTTTTAAAATATTTATAGTATTCCCTTCAATTTTTTATAAGACTTCTTTAATAATTTTATGGTGGCTCTTAATATAGTTAAGATCTTTTATAAAATTTTAGAAATATTTATTATCTTTTATATAGTTTTTTTAACTTTAATAATTTTAAAATAATATAGTATATAATAAAAATATTTTTTAAATAAGATAAATTTGAAATTTTATTTTAATTATTTAAAAATAATGTATTAGTTAATATTATTATATGTTTTCTTAATATGTGCGGTTTGATAATTAACATGTGAAAAAATATAGGAAATATCAAATAGTTGCATTGGTGGTATAAAAAATAAGTTAATATTTTGTTAACATAAATCTTACATTAAAATAAGGATGTAAAAAATTTAATAATTAATATATTTGAAAATGGGTATTTCAACCCAAATAATATTATAATTAAAACTGTTATATAAAAAATATTGTAAAATAAATTATCACAAAAAGTATAAAATTAAGTTTTGTAAATAATTTTAATAGGATGCAACACATCAAATGTTGCCATATAATATGTGATGCTCCCTAATAACAAGTTACATAAAAAAATTAAAAAAATAAATGTCATATATTATCATCTAAGATGTGATATTTCATGATACAAGTTATAAAATCAGAAAAGTAGGTACCACGTATCATCACGAAATAATTTGTGGTGTCTATGATAATAAGGTACACAAATAATATTAAAAATGTGGATGTAAACAAATTTAAATAAGATAATATATTAATAAAAATATAACGTTAAGAAACAAATATCAAGAAAAAATAATATTATAAAAATAAAAAATACTAATAAAATATCTCAGAGTTGAAAAGTAACATAATTAAACAAAATTTATGTAGCGAAACTTTAAGATATTTAATTGTTTTCATAATTTTATTAGTTTTTTTTGTTTGTATAGTCCTTTTCTTTTACTATTATATTTTGGTTTTCATATTATCTTATTTAACTTCTTTGGCATATAAATTTTTTTAGTATATTTTATAATCATGAAATCTCACGTATCAAATAATGATATATGAATTTATTTTTTAACTTTTTAATGTGTGACTTGTTATCACGAGATACTACATATTAGATAGCGGCATATATAGCGTATTCTAATGTCTGACCTTATTAAAATGTTTTGCATCATATAATTTAATACTTTCTACTCTGCACAGATTTTTTGTTTTAAAGCAATACTTTTTGTTAAATAATTCTAATTATAGCATTATCGGGATCGAAATGCATTGAAAATGAGTCTACAGGTCTTACATCAAAATTTTTCATATGTATCCATAAACACAAACTTTTTCTATTAAAATTATAATATTTAATATTATAAATATATTAAAATATATGATATTTAATAAAAAAATTTAAATTTTGAAACCTTTTTTTCTTTTCAGTAGACAAGAGGCTAGAAGGCCTAAGAAAAGAAAAACTACAAAATAGCTATTAACACTTGAGGCAAGACAATATCAAAAGTATAAAAAAGTTCTTAAACCTTCAGGAGTTTTATAAGAAAAAGGAGTATAGAGTGGTCTTGAATTGAAAGTGAAATTTCAACTGGTAATTTAGGAAGCCACACATGGATTGCTTACATATATATATATATGTGTGTTTTGTATGGTCATCTTCCAATCTACTCTAATGACGTAACTTATTGTATCAAACAAACTTGTCCTAATGCATGATATCATTTTTTTCTTAGAAAAGCATCCTATGAAGGATGAATGAATGGATGCTATAAAGTCACCAATGAGACATGGCTTGTGAATCCTGAGCTTGGGAAAAACTTTAGATTCCTGGTGACATTCTGTAGAGAAGCATAGGTTCATCGGAAGTTTGTGATGCATATTCAATATTAATTTTACTAATCCTGTACCAATTAATTAGTCTCCCTCAATTTCCGATGCGTCAATGTTACGAGTGAAGTGCTGTACAAGGGTCAATTTGCATATATCCTCATTGTTTTGTTTTTGTTTTTAATCTTTTAGAAATTAAATTACAACTTGTTCGACTACTACTAGCTAGTTGCATCAACAAAAATGTATAATTACTGGGAGATAGGCTTGTTCACTTTTAAATGATAACAATTGAATCACGATAAGATATCAAACGAGGGTATAGGAAGCACATAATTTGTGTTGTGACTTTTCCTCCCATTCCCTTTTGGTAGATTAATAGTTTAATTGGGATTCACGGTTTACTTTAGAACTTTTTAAGATAAAAAATCTTTCAATTCAATTATTAACGAAACTTGCAGTTCGGTTTAAATTCATTTGATAATAATATAAAACTCAAGGCTTTGTTGGAAATGGATTTTAGTTTTAAATTTAAAATTAAATATAGTTTTAATTTTAAATTTTAAATCTTAGTTTTTAATTTTTAAAAAGTTATTGTAAAAATAATTTAACTTATTATAAGTTATTACTTCATTATAATTTTATAAAAAATAGATAAACAAAAATTTATTAATAAAAAATTAAATTGTTATAAAATAATAATATTATTATTATTTTTATTATTGTAATGAGATGATAATATTATAGTTTAATAAAATTGAAATAAATATATTTTAAAAATAAAAAATAATAATTAATATTTTTTATTTTAAAAAGTAAAATAAAATTATTTTAAAAATATGTTAAAATTTTATTTAAAAATATTTTAATTAAATATATTTTTACTTTAAAAAATAATTTAAAGATTAAAAATTAAAAACTTGCCGCTACTTTTAACTAGGGATGGAAATAAATTAAACTGAGTTAAACTTTGAAAACCTGATTTATTTAAAAATTTTGAGATCTGGGTAAGTCTGTTACACTTTCTTCTGTCAAAATCTAACTTGATTTAAAGCTTACAAAATCTAAAAACCTATTTAAAAGTCTACATAAAAAAAATTAATAAATAGATTTAAAATTTATATAAATAATTGATTAAAAAAACTTGCAAACTTAAACGTACAAGATAAAATAGTTATTAAATAGATCTAAAACATATATATTAATATTATGTAAATAAAATATAAAATAAATATTATACAAATATAATATATTAAGATAAATATAAATATAAATAAACCTTTTTATAAGTCAAGATCTAACTTGTTTATCTAATTTTTTTTAACAAACTTAAACTTATATATTTATTAAACGATCTGAGTCAAAATATATTTTGAATGAGTAGATCCCTGTCACTTCCATCCCTACTTTTAATAATAAATTATTTTTTTATTTAATATTTTGTAATTTAAATTAGATTAATTATTTTAATTTTTAACTTTATATTTTTCTTTAAGAAATAATGTTATCTTATTATTTTATCAACAAACAAATAAAATTTATTAACTAAATTTTAAATAAATGAACGAATTATGCTAATGATTCATTCTTTATTTTAAAGGTAATATTTATTAAATCAAAAAATTTAAATATATAATAAATACAAAATTTTATTCAAAATTTAAATCTTATCTTAAATGAAAATTTGGTCTAAATTACCAACGACATGTCGATCGAATAAATTTAAATTTTCTAAAATTGTAAATACATATTTATAATAAATCAAATAATACAATAGCTTTAAAGTCATACTTTATTTAAGGATAGAATAATAAATAATACAAATTAATTATGTTTCCATTTCGACTTAATTTTAAATATAATAATTAAAATTTAAACTAAAATGTATAAAAGTTATTTTTTGTTGTTTTTGATTTGTTTAACTTTTAAAATTGATTTAATCGCTGAGAACAATTTAGATAAGTTTTTAAACACAAGACAAACCAGCTTGCAAAGTTTATACCATCAACTAAGCCTGTGTTTGCAACCCTTCCTGTCGAAGGAAAAGGAAAAATATACATGGTAAGTACTCAATATAGTTGTATTTATGAAATTTTGATAAAATAATTGCAATTATTATGGTTTAAAAGTTTTTAAATTGAAGATAAAATTACTTTGTATTTATAAAAATTTGGTTATCTGGATAAAGTGTTTATAGCTTATTTACAATTTGATTTATATAAATTCTTGTATTTTTCATTCCATGCAATGCATAATTTATGGTAAAGTGTCTTGTTAATATTTTGATGAAAGTAAACAATCTATTTATCTATTATTCTTTCAATAGATTTCTAAATTCTGTTTGACTAGAATTATTTAAGAGGCTTTCATCCACGTTCAAAATAAAAGTATTTTCTTCAGTTGGATGCCATGTTATAAGTAGTCATTTAAATGATAAAATTTTAAAAGTTTCTTACATGTCATGAGTTATATTGGTGAATACATGAGTCTTTAGATCCAATCAAATTTATCATAATCCTGCAATAAAAATATATTCATATATTTTTACAAAATTTATGATCCAGTAACTTAAAGTAGTAATATGGAAGAAGACAGAAACTTGACTCATCCCTAGGCAATTCAAAATCTTTTATGCATAAGAACAATCATGAAGACAATGCTAGATATCTTTGTTCTGCCTACTATTTCAAAATTTTTGAAATTAAACCTTATATATATAATTATGTTAAATTTTTAAAATGTAAAAATTTATTATTTATAATAGTTTTAATTAACTCCGATAAAGTTATTTTCTATAAAAAATATCTATTATATCATAATTTTTTTTCTTAAATTACCTATGATAAAGAAGAAAAAGAAAAATACAAATATAAACATGAATTAAGTTAAAATACTATCAACATAACTATTTTTATAATAATTTTAAATTCTTCTATATTTTATTTTCATAGATTATCTTAACTATTAAATAAAAAAATATTAAATATTTTTTATATTATCAATATATTAAATATGCTAAATCTTTTATTTGTATTTATTTTAAAGATGGTAAAATAATAAATATAAAGATATAACAAAGTTCATATTTTTAAATTAATATTAAAAATTATTTTTTTTAATTATATAATAGTTAATAATTGAGTAATAATATTAAAAACCTTTATATTCTCACCATTTATTAAATTCAATTAAATTCTATAAACACATGATCAAATTCACATATACCTATATATTTAATTTGATTTTTTTTAATTTTAACAGTTATATCATTTTTTTATAAAGTTATGTGTTTTTTTTTATATTTTGAGATGTGTTTCAAACATCTCTATATACATATGATCAGATTCATATTTATGTATTAAATTTAAAAATTCATTTTTAATTTTCATAAAATTACATCATATCTATACAGATCTTTCTTATATTTTGAGATGTGTTACGAACTTATACATTAAATCAATCTATAAATTTTAATTAATTATTAAAAAAATATTTTTTATAGCAAATATTTGTAATTATTTATCCAAATTTTATTTTGCAATTAGATGTGTTACGAGTTTTTATATCATATGTTTTTAACATGTATCACTAAAATAATTATTTATCAATTAAATTAATTTATATAATATTTTTAATATATATATATATATATATTAAATATATCTTGTATTTAATAGGATAGTTACTAGTTACTAGTTTTAAAATAGGATTAAATATGTTTTTAATCCTTAAAAAATATTTAAATTTTAATTTTGATCCCTTAATTTTAAATTTTTTAATTTAGATCCTTTATTTTTTAAAATATCATGATTATAATCCTTGATATTAATTTAAATTATATTAAATCAAGTTAGATCAATTATTATTAAAATTTTTTTTAATCATTTTATGAAATATCTTGATTATGATCCTCTATTCATAATTAATATATTTTAATTTAATATAAATTAAGTTAATATAGGAATTATAATCAATGTATTTTAAAAAATAAGAGAACTAAATCAAAGGTTTTAAATGTGAGAGATCAAAATCAAAATTTAAACATTTTAAAAGAACTAAAAATATATTTAACCCTTTAAAATATATGATTTAACCCTTTAAAATATATGAAAAGAATTCCTAATCACTGTAAATTTGATTACCTACAGACTATCCTTTTTTGGAATAACATTTTCTGTTCCGTATAAACTATTTTTATACCAAATATAACAAAATTGAAATTAACTAATCAAGTTTGTGGTTTACTTCATTGCTAAAAGAGAAAAAAACATTGTTCTCCACTAATCACGTTAATTTGACAACATATGTAGTACGATATTCATGTTGACGCTTTGAAAGATTTTCCTAATTATAAAAAACATTATAAATTTTTTAAGTAAAAATAGTAAGTCTCTTTAAAACATGCTTGTGTGTTTGCCCAATCATTGCATATCGAGAAGTTTCTTTTTAGCATGTAAAAATCATCATCATTGTCTGGTTTTCTTTTATTTCATTCCATTTTTTTTTCTCTAATTACAAAACAATATTCCATCAATATAAGCAAATATTTAGAGACAAAAGTATTCATATTATAAAAGAAACAATTAAATAAATTATCATTTTTAATTAAAAAACAGTTAAAGAAGGGTGGTTGTTTTGAAGGGAGAAAAGTAGAAAAATAACAAGAAGCATGCTAGAATCTGATAAATTAATCATAACACTACAATTTTCATTATTATACATATATTTTTTTAACTTTTTTTATTATGTTATATTTTTTCACATTTAATTTATTTCTAGATGTTTATTCATAATATTATATCATAAGTACCACACAGTGCTTAGAGAATAAAATAGAAGGGCAGATGAATGTACCTTGGGAAAGTGGGAATAGGAAACAGTACAGCTTGGCAGGCATGTGAGAATGGTAGTGAAAGGATTGAGAAAGAAAATGATTATTCAGAGAGAGAGAGAGAGAGAGTGTGTGAAATAGCAGTATGTCTGTGATAGGGATGTGTGATATTGGTCTTTGCCTGTCCGTGATGGGATACATTACACCTTCTTCAAGCCTTTTAGTTTTTGTAAGTTTGTAGATCCGTGAATCCCCTTTTCCTTCCTCTGATGTGATATCTCTCTCACTTACCTTCCCTCTATTATTTTTCTTTCTATCTATTTCTGTGCTATACTGAACACTAGAGTATATGTGTACTATATACTATATACAACTTGAGACTTAATCATATTCATTCTATACAAATGATTAGCACAACCAATATAATTATAAGGGCATTTATAACAACTTGGGAGTAATGATTGATAACATTAATTTTCATGTCTTCTTTAAACTTTTTGTAGTTGCAACAAATAATCCATTAATTGTTGGATTAAGTAGTTAATATGACATAATTAAGTTTTATGTAAAAAGCTTTTTTGTTGAAAAAGTTGTATGTTAAGCTTTTGAGAAAAGTATTGGAAAGTTAAGCAGATACAGAGAGTGAAGATTTTCTGAAAACGAAAAGTTAGATGTTAAAAGTTGTTCAGTACTCATCCACCTAAGTTTTCCGACCACAGAATGCAAAAGACATAGAAGCTATTAATTGGTATTTGTCGTCTGTGTTATATTCAAACAGATGCTTGGTTTTGCAGCAAAAACTAATGGCTGTGGTTTTTTCCTTGATGCTAATGGTTTTCCAGTGAACGTACTGATATGTACACAGTGTGACCTGATTTAGCTATGAGCATGCAGTTGGATATAGTACTGCCATAATTTTTTTTTTGGAGACTGGGTGAAGTTGATTTGCTGGATATAAAATTTCCTTATAACAAGATATATGAGTACACACACATGGGGTGCAAGTGGGCATATAGATAAATGATAAATATAATAAATTTTCTGATGAAAATTATTGATCTGCTATCTGTCATATGACAATACATTATAGTAGTAGGGTAGATCATGTACAAATCTCTACAATGAGATATGGGCCGGGTATACATATTTGGCATATATGTGTATTATATTATATGATTCGAGTAAGGGTAAGTATCTCTTCCCCTTTGGGACAACCATAGTGTATGATCTGATCCTTGTCATATGAAATAAACTATTAAAGGGGCAGTGAAACTATACATGAAAAATTCACACACACACTTGATACTTTTAAGAATTATTAAGCTTAGAATGTTAATTTGTTTTTTTATCTTTCTTTTCCTCTATTAGATTCAACTAATTAACCTATACTTACATATAAATAAAATTACTTCTTTCTCTTCTTAATAGTAACATATTAACCTATGTCAACATAAAATCATATGTTTCTTCAAAAGTAAAAAGCATTTTTTTTTTCTAATTTATAAGATTAAATAAATAAAATTAAGTCTGCATGATTTAAAAATAATAATAGTGATATTTTTAATAGTTAATGGATTTGAATAATATATATAAATTATTTAAAAAGGCCGAATATTTTTTTGTAATATCTTAATATTTAAATGAAAGTATGAATATATATATATATATATATATATATATATATATATATATATATATATAAATTTTATGATTAAGTATATAACATGGAAAAATTATATCAAATTATAATATTGCTATTTAAATCATATAAATAAATATTTACATATAAAACCATATTGGTATACAAATCATATGAATGCATATTTACATGAAGGCATATCTTATATACAGGGGAGTGCTAATATACTTTGATTAGCTTTTAAAAAGAAGTGCATTAGCATTATACATTTTTTTTATTTAAACAAAAGTTTTCACCTCCTTTTTTGAAAAAATAATATAAAATTACAGGTATTTATGTAATTTTATTTGTGTATTTTAGTAAATTACAATTTTCCGAATTCCTAATTTGTCACAATGTTTCTCACGGACCCTCTGTTTTTCCCGCGCACAGTGTAATTAATCTGGCATGCATGAAGGTTCTGTCTATTTCTCCATAAATTACACATAGCCAAATTATTTTTTAAATAATATTGCACTGTAAAAATATATAAAAATGTAAATAATAATAATAATAATAATATTATAGAATATAATAAAAAAGAATAAACTTTCTTTCAAAGGTAACCAGCATTAAACCATCTTCTTCTTTAACACGCACCTTCAAAGATCTAGTATGGTTTGTAATTATACACACTTCTTATCTCCCTTAATTTACGCTCTTTCATCGAATTAAATATACAAGATATGTTACAAAATTGTTGTTGACTTTTTTGTTTGGAAGTTATGCAATTATAAGGACGTCTTAAATTAACTTTTCCCTTAATCAACACAAACTAAATTTCTTTTATGAATCTTATGGGCACACTAACAATAACTGACTTTTTTGTTTGGAAGTTAATGTCTTAAATTAACTTTTCCCTCAATCAACACAAATTAAATTTCTTTGATCAATCTTACGGGCACACTAACAATAACCGACATCATGCGAATTAATTTACTATATCTATTGTAATGTGGGAACCGCCAAGTAAATAATTTACTATTATCTAAGTTCGTGATATAAATTCAATAAATGAATAAATTAATCATTCTTATTCTATACTTAATTTAGGAAATAACAAATACTTAATTTTCACTCATTTATTTAAATAATTGAATTTAAAATTTATGTTTAACCTGCTTTAAAATATAAAATTTAAACTTGATTTGTTTAGTTTATTTTCTAAAAATATTATTTTTATCAAATAAATTTTTAAGTATTTTAAGTTTGTTAGTTTAATAGTTAGTAAATTTTTTTATGTTAGAAGACGAAGTAAAAATAAGAAAATAAATAAATAAATTTAAACATTGAATTTTTAAAAATTACAAATATGAAGAATAAAAATTGTAAATTATTATTGTTAACTTAAACTCGTATTTAAACTTATTTATTTAGAAAAGTAAACGGACTTAAAAGAAAATTTGACAAGTGAAATCCATGGAATCTACTTTCTTCCTGATTTTCTTCATTTAACACATTGTAACTTTCTTCCCTTTGAGAATTGAAAGCAGCACAGCTAAGACTTAGGTGTTTCAGTTGTAGCAAATGAAATGAGCTCCATTGTGATGCCAACTAAGAAGTTAGTCATTCTGGATATCTATATCAAGTTATCAACATCAATGGACCTCACTATTTTCACCGTTATAATTACCAAAAATCCATATATATATAAAACCATGATGTTGATGCTTTGATAAAATATTCTGCACTAACTTGATTTTATTGAAAGGGAGGCTCATAATAAATTATACTTATACACATAGGAGGGAAAGAGTTACATTAATAAAATGTGTGCACTTGTAATTCATATTTTGCAACTTAATCAATCCAGTAAAGTTGGAGTAACATTTTAGTTTTAGTACTAACTCTATTCAACATTTACTACTGTTTATGTAAAAAAGAGATTTTCAACTCGATTGAGAATCTTATAGACACAATCGATTTTCAAACTCTTTATTAATTTTACATATTTATTAAAAAACTATTAAATGTTGGATAATTATTCTCAAATTGTGACTTTATAATAAAGTCAAAAATACTAAATTTAAAATAGTAATAAAACAATAAAAAAATATACACGCAAAGCTATTCGTACTTACAAGGATCTTTTTCGGTAATTTTCGATTCAACTTATTAGATGTAAGATTGATAGTAAAAAATAATCAGACGAGTGTAAAATAATTAGAGAAGTGTAAAATAATTTCAACAAATGCATCAATTGCTTTTCACATTTTTATAAAATAAAGTCCAACATATTTATAGATTTTATTTACAATGAAATTGTCCCGACATATCTTTTTCCTATGTTAAACACCTAATAAGAAACACCTATAAAATACAAAAACTATATTTATCTTTATACTCATATAATTTACTTCCATTTTAAATTGACTCATCGTAACTATGTTGAAAAAAAAAACATCAAATAATATCAAGATACATCAAATCAATTAAAAATCACTTTATGTTTTTTTTTAAATATTTATCCAAAAAAAAAATTTCTTCCTCAAATGATCCATCTTTAATTTGTAAAAAATTATTCTTATTTATCAACATATCTTTGTTAATATTGAAGTTCGAATTATCTATCTCAAAATTGAATCAAATTATCTTGAATAACAACAAAGTAGTAAAAATTTCCGTCATTTTAGCTTTGTAATTAATTTTATAACAAACAATTATTGTTATTTATCAGTCAATAATAACTATACATTTTCTAGACGATAAATATTATTTACAAATCAGAAGATCATAAATCTAACTCTTCAAATAGAAATTCTTTAGATACACAAAATTAAAACCGCGTAAACCCTTGCTCAAAATGCGAATTTTCAAATTAAGAGCTTATAGATAATTAGCGTAAAATTAGATTATCTCCCATCCAATGAATATTAATATAATATATTTTGGGCAGTAGAGTTGGCGTGGGCCAGGGGGTACTACAAAAATATTGATATATATATATATATATATATATATATATATATATATATATATTTAAAAATAGATAAAATAAAATAAAATAAAAATAAAAATATAGTATATGATATAATAGAAAGAAATATATATTAAAGTAAAAATAATCAGAATTGAGGAAACCTTTCTAAGGCCTAATGATCTGGAGGATGGAGATGTACTGAAATGGGTACCCTACTTACTGTCCCTAAATGCTAAATGCTAATCATACACTCTTTCAAGAACCAACCTGTATGCGTCCTCTCTTCCCTTTCTCTTTCTCCTTACTCCTCCAATCCATCATATTCATCTTCCTTTATTTATTATTATTTGTCAATAAAGAAACCCAGAACTATCTTCCATTTTATATTACAATTTTGGTCATCGTTATCATTGTTTTGAAATTCAGATCCAATCGATGGTGGGTCGGAGCATTAGATTCAAAATTGATTTTTTGATTAATTAAATTATAAAATTATTTTAATAAAAATTTGATAGGTAAAATCCATTAATAACTAATTTATATAAAATAATTTTATTTTAAATTTTTAAAAAATAAATAATTTTTTTATTTTATTTTAATTATATAATTTAAATTTCAAAAATTAAAATATATATAAAAGTATAATTTTGATATGTTTATTATTATTATATATATATGTTATATTTTAATATAATATATATTATATATTTTTTAAAAATAACATGTAATTAATAATAATTGAACTACTATTTAATTACAATTTAATCATAATTAAATTATTGAATTTTAAATTTATTTTTATCAGTTCAATAATCGATCTAATTTTTAAAATTTTGATCATTGTAATTAAAAAAACATATTTATATATTTGTATATTATAAATATATTCGGATATATTTTATATTTTAATTATTAGATTCAAAATAATTTCAATCATTAAATAAAAAGATATATATATATATATATATATATATATTTATTTATTTCCTTTCCACTTAAGTTTACCTATTTTTACATGTACAGTAATATCTCTTTGCTATATATATTATAATTCTAAAAATTGGATTGAACATACCTAGATAAAAGATTTAGTAACACAGCTCCTGAATTGCCTTTTAGTTAAGAGCCAAAACTTTAATAGAATATATTTTTTTTGTTTTTTAATAAATTTTATTTCTTACCCTTTTATTTTTATTTTATTATAGAAAAAAATACATGACATGATACAATGATGGTGTGCTTAGAAGTTAGAAGCATGTATGAGCCATCCCTTTGACGTAGGATCTGAGTTGCATATTTTGCGCCAATTTTGGTGGCAGGGAAAACGCCATGGTACAAATAAAAAAGGGTAGAGGTAGAGCTTCCTTTTCAATTTCCAGAGTGTCCTTTACCCCCATTTTTGGACACCAAAACCAAATCAAAATGGACACTTCGGTTTCCCTTCATCCTCGTGTTGGTGTTGGTGTTGTTGCACCTTCTCCAAAACCAAATCTGTTACACTGTTCTTCTAACCACCCAAAACAACTGCCATTGCTCATATTGATTAAAATTTCTCAAAGTTTTCACCTTTCGCTCCAATGGGGATATTGTATGGAATGGTGGCAAGGGGGCAGGTGGTTTTGTCTGAGTTCAGCGCCACCCAGAGTAATGCTAATGTCATTGCCAAACAGATACTAAGCAAGATCAATGAAGGGAGTAATTACAACAACGATAGCAATGTTTCCTTTTCCCATGATCGCTATGTTTTTCATGTCAAGAGAACAGATGGCCTCACTGTTCTTTGCATGGCTGATGATGCTTTTGGAAGTAAGCAAGCTTCATTCTTCTCATTCATTCATTATTGGTTAAAACAAATAGATATTCTTTTTTTGTTGTTTGGCTTTGTGAATGAATGAATCTAATAACAATTTTGATCCAAATGCTTTACTTTTTTGTTTTGGGGTGGTACTAATGAATTGATTCACCTATTGCTTTTATGGATTTTGTGCTTTTTATTTCATTCAATTGTTGAATTATAGATGCTGTCAAACTGCCAGGGAAAGGAATTTTGTCTGACATAGGTGGTTGGTTGATTCAGAATTTGAATATTTCCTTTTGGTGGGAAAGGTTAGGAAATTATGAGTATACATGTTAGGCAATCTTAGGTGTTTGTGTTTGAGTAAACCTTTCTCTTTTCTTGAAATTGTGTATATGGTTATTCCAAAATTACAGTTTTGTCATGAGACTGTATATGACATGAGGCTTAAAAATGTCCAATCAAGAATGTGATATGCAAAAGCCAATAAAGTAGAAAACTGTTAGCACTTAGCACCAATATTCACTTGTATGGGACCAATTTTGCTTATGTTCCCTTTCCCTGCCCTCCCCCTTTTTGGGGAAGGACAAGGGAATATTTTACTTTTTATGATCACAAGAATTTTTATTGCAGATTTTTTCGACTTTATTTGCTGGTAACTTTATTTATAAAACATAAAAGGGAAGACATTGATCGCTTTATCTTTGATAATTTAAAGCTGATGTGCTTGGTGCTTTGACTAATTATTGATATGTTTAAGGACTGATTTTTATAGCATGCATCTCACGGATCAAGTTGCTCAATTTAATTACATTCATTATTTTTATTCTACCTTGGACGTGCTAGTTTTATTGCCCTATGAATGGGGGTACTCACTCCTGTGCATCATAAACATGTAACTTATTTGGAATGAAGTAAAAAAGAATATAATATTAGAGTTTTTAGACTTTCAATACACAGTATGATATCAGTTATTTTTAAAACCGGTGAAAGCTTTTATTGCAATTGACAATCCGTAGTTACTATTATGATATGACACACTTCTTTGTTTACTGATAATGTGAAATGTTTTACAAAGACAACTAAATCACAATTAAACTCATTGAAAAATGGGGTCAAGTTGGTGAAACTGAAAAAAAAATGTAATATGAGACGATGCATGGCAACATGCATGACTGGACAGTTGAAATCATTTCTGTGACATGTTTATGGGGAAATCAAAATAAATTACTACAAAATTTTGGTTCAAATTGTTCAATGTAAAAAATATTCCTGCTTGATTTATTGTACACTAGAGCTTGCAATTCCTAAATGAGCCATAATGAATCTCCTATTTCACTCACTGCAGGAATGGTCCCTTTTGCATTTCTTGAAGATATTCATAAAAAATTTGTTAAGACATATGGGCGTGCAATTCTTTCAGCTCCAGCCTATTCAATGAACGATGAATTCTCAAGGATCTTGAGCCAACAGATGGACTATTTCTCCAATGATCCAAATGCTGATAGATTGAACCGTCTCAAAGGTGAAATGACTCAGGCAAGTTCAAAATATACACATTTAAATATATCAAACTAGGAATTGCATAGTTTTTAGTTAAGTGTCCTATTAATATGTAATATACAACGGATACTGTTTTCCATGTTAATATTATTAACATCTTAAGACAATATGCTTTAAGTTTAACATTGATGGTGTGATCATGACAGGTGAGAACGGTGATGATTGACAACATTGAAAAAGTGTTGGAGAGAGGTGGACGCTTGGAACTGCTGGTTGAGAAGACTTCAGCAATGAATAGCAACTCAATTCGTTTCAAAAGAAATTCCCGTCGTTATAAAAATAACCTGTGGTGGAGTAACATTAGGCTAAGGTAAGTAAGTATATATAATAATGCCATCCACATTTGCATAATTCATTTCATGTTTTAGTTAAGTTTTTGCATTTTGAGAACTAAAGAGGAAATATGTCATGAATTAGTATTGGTATACTATTTCTTTTTTTTCTTTCTTTCTTTAAGTTCCCTGTCCCTCCCACTAAACAAAAAGTTTAAGCATCACATTATAAGGGTATCTCATTATGTGCTTTTCTCATGAATCCAGACTCTGCCCAACTTAATTTGAATTTGATTTTTAACATACTATATGTTTTAGTTCAAATAATTTATTGCCTTAATTTTTTAATTTTTAAAATATTATTATGTATTTGATTTATCCTGCTTCTCTTTTTCCTGTAGGGTGGTACTTATTATAATTTTCATGGTTGTGGCTTACATTATTCTCGCCTTTATCTGCCATGGTCCCTTGTTGGCTTCATGCTGGAGATAAGCTGTGAAGCTACCTGTCACTTAATTTTGCTCTACTTTTTGACCAGAGATCAATGTACTTCTTATTAAGTTCTTAAGAATATAATGTATCGGGATGCAATCATTTATCAGATGTCACCAATCTAGGCTTGGTCATATTTTAGAAAGTAACAAAGCATTGTGGATGACTCTGCAAGCTACCATGTTGAGTATTGACAATTCTGAAGGATCACTTTGTGATTTCCTTTTCGTATTTCATTTGCTATAAAAATATTTGAAATGTGTCAATTCCATTTTTCCTTTATAATATTTTAGTTCCATTGTTATATCAAGCATTAAAGGCGTTACAGAATGTAATTTAGTTCTAAATAAGCATGTCTAAGGCACAGGCTGCAAACACACATGCAAAGGCCAATCCCATCTCTGCCTTGAGACCATGTAGGACCCAGGCTCATTGCACATGCTTTGATTAATTGCTTCCAATGCTAAGCTTTTATTCAATATCCAACTCATTTTTCACCTTTGATTCATTCAAGAGAAGAAAATATATTAACAAATTAACTTTCTTTCAAAAGTCAGCAAATTGTTCAAGTCTTATAAGTAGTATTTTGATGATAGTTCTACCAATATCAAATATTTTTGACAAAATATTCAACTAGTTCAAATAAAAAACTGTGTGTCTAAGAAAAAAAGAGTAGAAATAGAAGCTCTTCATCCTAAATTAGCCGGTGTTGGAAGGGAAAATGGTAGCTGTTGGCCGCAGCTACTGAATGCTAGATGCCGGTTACTATGAAACTCATCATCGTGTAACATATGTATTACTTAATTACAAGCCAATCCATGCAAAACGTAATGAACCTCACTTCTCCAAATTTTGTGTCCCCTTTACAGGTATTTTATTTTTCCTTAATGCACTTCATGTTTATGGAGTTTTGTTATAATGACATGAAGCAGGAACACCTCTCTTGTTATAATTATATCTTTTTCGAGATATAATTTCAGCTTCATGTTTTGAGGTATTTTATAAAAAATCAGGTGTTTACATAGTAAAATAATATTTCTTAATTTTTGAGGTTTATTATATATATGTATAATGTTCAGGTATCTTATATTTTAGACATTAGCTGTATCAAAATATCTTTGTCAGTATTGGATCCAATGTCTGTATCAAAATCTTCAATAAAATACAAAAACAGAAACTTACCTAGTTCTAAAATCCAACCAATAAAGTAGTAGTCAGGGGATCATGATATTTCACCTAGTCTCCAAACCAGCCTAATTTTACTTCCCTTTCTTTTTTTAATTTTCCCTCTACTCATAGCAACAAAAAAGATCACTCTTAGCCAATTTAAGAGACTTAACAGTGTATTATTTTAATCATTTTCTCAATGTTATTGTATTTTTCACTAAAGTTCAATTCCTTTGTTCTTGGATTAACAATGGTATCGGATGCGCTTGATGCTTGAGGTCTCTTCATGGATGATTGAATCAGCAGTGCATTTTCTTATTAGCAGGATTTAAGTTCCTTTATATTCAGTATGTGCCATTTCTCTGGTTATGTTTGGATTAAAGGAAATAAATGCAACAACCTTAAGTTGTATTATTTGAATGGTTTAAAATGAAATAGAATGTCATTGGACCGAAGGTGTTTCATTCCATTCAATACTTCTCCTTTAAATGGGGAAATGACATTGAACCTGTTTTTTTTAATTTTCCATTCCATCGTAAAAACAATGGAATGATAACTTTATTGCATTCTCTTCTACCCTGCTTCATTTTATTCATTCACCTATTCTAACCTCACTTTAATGGTATAACTGTTATAGGAGTTTCATTATTTGTCATCATAGACTGCTTTCATGAATCATTGTAGAGTAAATTGTTGATAAATAGCTACCAAGTGAAATTCTTATTCTTAAAAGTTTTATGTTGTTCAAAACACACTCTTTTTAAATTTTTGTGTACCATTTTTTTTAATTATCTTAAATAAAGGGTTCAAATGTGAGTTGTCTACCGAACCCAAATGTGTAAACCATTGGATTGGGCTATCATTAAAATCACCTGAATCCAGCTCATGTAATCCTGAATGCAGGGTTCTTGTGTGTGGTGTTAATTTTAAATAGCAAACTCGGATTCAAATCACGCATCTTTCTTCTCCAACGTAAATTACATTCTGATCATGAAAGTTTTAGAGCTAGTTATATTAGTTTCTAAAATATAAAAATTATCATTGTTATTTTTTAAAGAAAAATCATTTTAATTATTAACATAAAAAAATATTATTTCAATTTTTTACATGAATTAAAATAAATTATTAGAAAAATAAAATGATCAACTATTATCTTTCAAAGATTAAAATAATTTTTTTATCATTCAAAAATTAATATAATCCATCTTAAATTTTTTGAGTAACAAAAAATAATTTACTCATCAGTGTCATATAAAGGCTTACTTGTGACGGAATCAGGTCACTGTACCCTTTAAATGTTAGCTCGCTGTTCTCTCAATTGAAAACTAACACTTTTGTAAAATAAATAAGTAAAAACTATTAAAACAGAAAACGTTATTGATTAAAAGGAAAAATAATAGTAACGTGTCCTTTTTTAATAAAAGATATACAAAATGAAACAAATAAAGGGATAGGAATCCCTCTACAATATTGCATAACACATAAATTTTGCTACTTTAAAATAAATCAATCTAATTAATAGTGATTACACTAATAAGCTTTTTTTTCTAAAATTACAATTGAGTATTAAATCACAGAAAAAAAATTGAGAATAATAGTGCAAAATATTAAACTACTTTAATAGAATATAATTTTTACACCATTCACTGTGTTAATTAGACTTGTACAAGCAATTCTTCAGATATAAAAAATATACCGATTGTGCAAGATTTTATATATATATATATATATATATACACATACTTTTCCCTTAACCGTAAAACTTCTGTAATGATCTAAATCAAATAATCAAAATGATCGTGTAAAAATCAATCAAAAAATTTTATATGCATCGAACCAGATATGAGATATGAGTATTTTTCAAGGAAAACATTAACTTGAGCGATTTGTTTTCTATAATAATTATGCAAAGATAAACTGGACTTGTTCATTTGTCATTCCTTATCTTTGTCCATCACTATTTTCATGTTTCAAAAAACTTGTTGCCCAACTAGCTTGAGCATAAATGTTTAAAACATGGGTGTAATGTTAACATCGAAAATTTGATTGTGAGAAATGTTAACAATAACCTCTTTAATCCTACTAAATTATACGGATATCACCCCATTTAATGACACTCATTGTTTATTTAGTGTCAAGCCTTGGTTTTCGCAATCATTCAGGTTTAAGTCCATTCTAACCTAACCAAACCCCCCCTTTTTTTGTTTCCATGTGCATAGATATGAAGTTCAGTTCTGTATATCCTTCATTCCTCTTACAAATATATATATATATATATATATATATATATATATATATATATATATATATATATATATATATATAATTGTTATTTTATAAAGTAAATATTAAATAAAGAAGTACATATATTTAGTATCTTAAAATATATAAAAATTAGAAATTTAAAATTCTTCGTACCATTGCTTGTGTACGTACGTAACATGATTTTGAATTGAAAAACATAGGTCCTACTTCGAAATTTATACATTAACTGAAAAACAGAAAATAAAATACAGATTGAATAAAAAAATTAATTTGTGAGAAGGTTAGATTTGTGTCTATAAACAGACTAAAGTAGTTTTTATTTTTTCCGTTTTCGCATAAAGCATCTTCACAGAAGTGTGAAATTATTCATTCGTTTAAATACCTCAGGTTAATAATGCATAAGAATACAAAATACATCATAGTTGACACATTCTTTAACATTTTATTGTTGAATAGGTTTTTATGCAAGTTTCAATAAATATCCTAAATTTATTCTCTTTTAGTAAAGCCAGCATACAATTTTACTTGATAATAACAATGGATTTTAAAAAATATATAAAAAATATCACTGAATATTTCTTATTATACAAACATTTTCGGTTTTTTATTTTATATTATAAAAATATCATTTTTTTTATTTTTTTTAAATTTTATACTGAAAAAAATACACTATTTTTACATACCTACAATTTTACAAATAAAAATAAAAATAAATATTTTTGTAAACTACCCCAACCCGTTCAAATATGGTTCACTTTAATCTACCGTCGCTAAACTTTTTTACTGGATTACAAAATCATACGTTATTAAATTTGATTTTTTTAAAATAATAATAATTAAACTCTATCACGAGACAATATTAAAAAAAAAACTAGTACACTCATCAAAGTTAAATCCAAAAGGTGTTTAATTTTGAATATACCATAAAGTATGTTATCACTTTGACATCTGCATTGTGTGTTACTGATCAACAAACAAAAACTTGCAAATTACAATTTTGTTAGTATTGTACACTTCCAATAAATGAATGATGTTTACCTAATGCCCAAGTCCCAACAATAGCCTTGTACAAACAAGAAACATGTACGTGTGAATATGAAAATAAATACATTAATTTATATATGATTTTGTATTCGCTAAATACAGAACCATCCAAAAGGGGGAAATGTTGAACCTTTACAGCTTGGCGAATCAAGGAAAGCCTAGCTAATTAAAATCATCAACAGTGAGCCAATCATTTGACTCATCTTCTGAATCCTTACCTCTTAAACGGATAGCCTTCTGCCGGCCACCTCTCTCAGAACTTTCTTGCAGCCGAACCCAATCACTAGAACCTTCAGGTGATGAACCCCTGATATCTTGTGCCTCCCTATAACCTGATAATTTATCAGAGCTATAACTCCCATCATCCTCTAGGTCACTGAATGAGACGTCCTCTTCCTGTTGAAGTTTTGTACAAGAAGTTAATGAAGTAGCATCGATATCTGTATCTTCCCATTTTTCAGTACTAATCGTGTCATCAACTTCTAAACCCGTTGTTGCATTTGTAACCTCAGTCAAAGTCTTGTTATGCTCATATGAGATATTTTCTCTTCCTCTGTCCTCCCTACCGTCTTGATATGTATCCACAGTCCTAGTTTTTTCACATTCTTCAGCTTGCAATTTTTTCCTCTCTCCAAGTTTCAAAAGAAGCACTTCTCTTGCTTCAACAATCTAACAAAATGGGAAACGCATATGCATGATATTGCAGACATTTAGAGAATGTTGCCACCCAAACATGTAAACATAGAGTAGAAGAGATAATTGTTTATAAATTTATCTCCAGTCGCATAATTGTTGTAATTGTTGGGTGTAATAGATCAAACAATCTGAAAATCTTTACTACAACCAAAACATTTGGAGAGAATGCTATAAAATAAACAAGGACAAACACTGACATTACGGAAGAAACTTCTGGCCATGATCTATGATATCTCATAAAAAAGATACAAAGACCATGCAGAGACAGGCAAGAGATACTTGGCTGCTATTGGCTCATGTACCATACACAACACAAGCTACATTAGAGAAGAAAAAAAAAATAGAGGTTCGCATCAAGTAAGCATATGGAAATAGAATAAACTATGACTTCTCACCTAAAGCATATTACAAAGGTTATATGATATCACAATGCTCTGTTAATAGTGCTTTGCATTCTCTTGGCTAGCTAGAAAATTTTTTGCTATAGATCAGTACCACGCATGTTCAGCATGCAATACTTGGTGGTTTAGGTCAAATACAATGAAAACTGCAAATAACATGTTTCACATTGTACGATGACTGAATCTGACTAGCATGCATGAGAAAAAATCACATATATACAAGATCCAATGATGATTTCAATAAGCTAATCAACTGCATAAACATCAAAGGAACTTAACACTTCTTGGCCTTGCTATTCAAGTGAATCAATTGAAAATAAGACAACATTGGACAAACATGGCTTGCCTTGGGGGTTGACAGGTGCTCAAAGTCATGCTGATTAAGTCTTGGAAGTATTAACAAAAAGTAGATCATCCAAAACTTTTCCACATTCATGTAACTGCAAAGCTTCAGCCTAAGTGCAACAAATTCAGGTACCAGTCTTTCTATAGCCAATGCATGTTCTCTCTGAGGATTGGACATGCTGAAATCTGTTGCAACAAGTCAAATTCCATATTTATGTCTGCCAATCTCAACACAAACTCAAGTAGAATAAAAACAAACAAAATGGGTGTCATTTTGGTTTCTTGGGCTAATGCTATCTAAAAATACGATTCAAACCACTTTTATTCAAAGAACAGTTGCACGAGAGTTAAACAAAACACATATTCAGAAGAACACAAGCACTTAGGACGGAAACAACTCTTTGCACTTTATATTGAAAGGGAGTGTGAAGTAGCTTCCCTACAGGATTAATTCCTTTGAAATCAGCACTGCCAAAAGGAGCATTGGAGCAGCTGATTATAGAACCTTCTCCCAACAAAATTCTAAGAGGTTAATTCCTAAGAATTACAATATTGGAAGCTAAACGACATGCATCTCAGATGGCAGACCTCTAATATTTGCAGAATAAAACTGCATTTTGTTCTATAGCAGCAAGCCAGCAACATCATTAAAGTAAATTCAGTTATACCACCCAAAATACGTAAACAAGCAACAGTTAGAATTTTCCATGATATACGATGGAATAAGAGAGATGAAGCTTCAATACTTTCTAGAAAAAAACAATTTAACTCGTTACAAAGGCAGTTATAGGCTTAAAAAAGCAGCCATCAAGCGCTTGAAAACTATCAAAAGTCATGAGATCTAGTCAATTAGGCAGAGAGAGATATAGAGAGGCACCGGCGTAAAAACTGCATGTATGGGAATAGGGTTGAAGTTAAACTAAGAGGAAAAGAACACAATAAACTAACAAAGCAATCGCAAACTCCATCATAATCAGATATTATACAGATTCAATAAAGAAAAAACTGAATCATAATCAGAATAATTTAATAAATGATAAAATAATATATATTACACATTGAAACAACTTCAAATACCATTATTATGGAGTGGTAAGGGGAATTCGGTCCAACACTCAGGCCGCGTAGAAATTTCCTTCACGAAACGAACAACATCATCCGTTGTCCCTGGCACCGCGTCATCGTTACTTTGCCGTTGATCGGGTTCCAACTGCAACAGATGAGAAGCAAACTTGGAGATTCCGGTGACGGCTTTGTTGGTGGAAAGAAGTGACAGAGAGCTCTTGAAGCTTCCGCCGATCTCCACGAGATCGTTCCGGATTCCGGTCAGAGTTTGCGAAGACGAGGAATCGCCGGCGGAAGAAGAAGAAGAAGGCGGTGGAGCAAGGAAGTTCGCCACGCCGCGGAAAATAAGCGACAAGTCATCCTTGACACCGTGACGTTCGGCGGCGGAGGGCGGCGAAACGGTGCGGTGGATGTGAGAAGATTCCGGGTCAGGGTGGTTGGACTTGAAGAGCCACGACATTCTCTCTCTCTCTCAAATTACTATTATATATATTTTTGGATTAAATTATTTATGCTGCTAATTGTGAGAAGCAGCTTTGAGGATTTGAAGGAAGTAGTTGAGTGGAACTCTGAAAGGGTTTATAGCTTAGGAAGAAGAGGACATGGCCACGCTCCCTGGCAGAGAGAGATAAACGCTTTCACCTTTCTTAGCTTTCTGTGTAAGTGTGTTTTATCTTCGGGTCAAAAATTATATATTAAATTAAATTTTAAATAGGAGAAGATTTTCACCCAAACTAAATTAAAACAAACTCCGTGGATATACATATAAAAAACCTAACACATATGAGAGAATTTGACTTAAAGTTGAACAATTCTAATAAAAGATAACGAGACAATGGATCATGATGAAAATAGCGAATCAAAATTACTACTAGTATGTTTTTATAATTATTAGACTTGTTATGTAATTACTATGATCATGAAACTTATTCAATAATGTGATATAAAAGATGTTTTTGGGAACGATCCTTTTTTTTTTGTGAATAAAAGGGATTCGAATTTATTTTGCGAAATGATTAAAAAATTATAAATTAAAAGTAAAGTTACATGGGTGGGTTAATTGTGAAGCAGTTGACATGGGAAATTGAAATAATGATCGAAACAGTAAATCTGAGTACACGTATGCGTATGAGGCAAATGTCTCTCGTATTGACCGCACAACTACGCTTTCTTGATCGTGTTTGTTTGACCTAAAGTGTAACCTTCACCCTTATGTCAAACGCCATTTTTATTTTTAATTAATTTGGGAGAGAGGGCACGCACCATTATTGAGATTTTATAGCAATCGCAATCACTTACATCAAAAGTGTTTTTCATAAGACTTTACTTGAAAAATACACAATGTATTTTTTCGCTACACTTCAAACCCATGTAATTAATATCTTTTACTAATTTCTAATTGTTTAGAAACTCTAAATATTTACTTTTAATGTCAAAAAAAGAGTAATATTATTGCCATGTAAATCTACATCTTCGATTAGTGATCGGCAAAAAAAATTTTAATACGCATAAATTTTAATTAATTATTTTGTATCAAATTTAATACGGATTATACGATCATACAACCTAAGTATTGGTGCACAAAAAAAAAAAACGCAACCTAGTAATGAAAAAAATTATTAAAAAGTTCTCGTCATAGTAAGTTTGTCCTATTTAAAATTTCCTTTATTCGAAACAAATTTAAAAAAAGTCAGCTTACGAGATTAAGAGAACATTCAGAAAAAATTTCTAAGAAGTTTGTGAAAAAAATTATAACATATAAATTCTTTCTAACTTCAATATTTTTCTAGGGTAACATATGAAAATAAAGTCTTTTTTAACTTATGTAAATAAATTTTATAATCAAATTTTCAACATAAAGGCTTATATAGTAAACATTTAATTAAACAATTTTTAAATGCATCCTAATTTGGCCCATATTTCGCACATAAAACAAAAATACAGCAAGCTTGAAAAGCCAATTCATTGATAATTCTCTTTTTGTCGCATTACGTCAATATTTCAGAATAAATAATTGGGCCCCCTTTATTCGATTTTTTCGGTTTCTACAGAGACTACTTTTTTTAGTAAGATGGAGAAAACTGATATAATAACCACACAAAAAAAAGATAAATACCAAAATAAAAGAGATTATATATGACAAGTAATACAGATTTTTTTTCTCCCCAAAACACATCGATTTTGTGTAATACTGATTGTTTCTAAACTACAAGAAATTCAAATGACCAAATCTTCAATTAATTATCTAAAAAATTGATTAGCATTGTTAAAATGTAAGATAAGAATTGAAATGGGAGATTGAATTTTATATATATATATATATATATATATATATATATATGATGAAATTATTTTATAAGTAACTTTATTTATTAATCTTTTATAAATAATTAAATTAATAAATTATATTATATAGATTATTTTTATAAAATTTTAAAAATATTTAATATTTTATTAAATAAATTTAAATTAACAGATATTATAAAAGGTATATTATTCATTAATTTGAATTTATTTTTTTAAAGTATTAATTTTTTTTAAAATTTTATAAAAATAATCTATATAATATAATTTATTAATTTAACAGTTAAATTAATAAAATTTAATTATTTATAAAAATTATTGAACAAAATAATTTTAAGTAAAATTATTCTGAAATAACTTAATCTATTCTTTTATATATATATATATATATATATATTATAATAATAATAAAATTTAAATTTAAATTTCAAGTTTTATATACATTATTTTAAATCTCTTAATATCATATCAAACAATTTAAATTAGTTGAATTTGGCTTTTTGAACACCAAAAATATTTTATTAAATAAATATCAAATTTTTATATCAGAAAGTCACAACTCTTGCTATCCTATTATACCTCCTTGTTTATTATTCTAAAAAACACTTATAGGTAAGTAGCATTTTGTTTTTTCAAAGTTTGTCAACTTGTAACCTGTAAGTGATATAAATTGTGAATTAATTATTTTTTATTTAGATAATAAATATTTTTTTCGGAAGATAATTTTATTTGATTTAAAAATATTCACATTATGGTATAACTAACTTTTTAATAAGATTATACACCTAATTCAAATAAAAAATCTTATTAAAAAAATATCAAATATCTATCATTTAAACTAACCACTTATTGATAATTGCAATTAATTATTGCTATTCCCTTTCAAATTTGTTGCCATTTAAAAGTAGTGTATAAATTTTTTTAAAAATCATTATTATTAAAATGATCATTGTATAAAAAATATTTAAGGGTCACCTACAGTTAATTCATGATAATAAATAAAAGTTAGGTAACCCTAATTTGGATTAGCTTATTGCACTCAGACTATGAAAAAACAATTACCAAGATTAATCACCTGCCCTTCCTTCAAGAGGAGTACATATGTGGTACTCTTATAGCATTTAGTCATTTACTCCTTTACTGTTTTTTTTTTAATCGAGCATTTATTTTAATAAAATTTCTCTTCAATGTTACAATATTTATTTTAAATATTACGCTGTTTATATTGTTTAATTTTAATCTTTTTATAAAATATTTTATTTTTAAAAAAAGATAAAAATTTAAAATTAACTAAAAACAAACTTAAAACTATAATTCACTAAAAAAATAATTGTCTACAAAAAGAATTTAAAAAATCATATAAAAATATTTATTTTATTTAATTTTCATCAATTAAATAATAAATAATTTTATTAAATACGTATATAACTTTTTTGATACAACGTAAAAGACACATGAAACTCGAACCTTTGTATTAAACTATTTTAAATTATAATAGCTTACTAAACATGATCTTTGTATTCACATTTAACATCACTTTTCAGTAATTAAAAAAATTAAATTTAACTAATAATTTATTTAAAACCAATATATTAATTAAATTAAACAAATGTAATGTTTAGTTAAGCAGAAATAATGTATCTAGAATTATTCAATCCAAAAGAAAATCTGCTTCCTAAGCCTACGTGTAACTTATTCCTTATCATCAGCGGTGGTTAATTTTCAGAAGAACGTGAAAAAAATAGAGGAACAAATCCGTTTTGTTGGTACCAGAGAAATTATTTTATTATTTTTTTTATCGATTCATTAACAAATGCACCATTTGATTCGCAGAGTTTGAACTATGGACCCAAGTGCTATCAGCTAGATATAGTCATATGCAGCATTAAGCGTGTGGTGGAACAGCACCGAAAAACAATAGAGCTGCCTAATCAATAGAGACCTTATCAAGAAACATTAAGCTGCCAAGACTTGAAGACTACCCTACGGTAACGCACCGGAAAAGATTACGAGTGTAACCGTTTCATAATTATGTGACACCATTGGTAGTTTTTTTTTTTTTCTCTATTGTCCGTACATTATTTTTTTTCTCTATTGTCCGTACATTATTTTTGCAATAGCAATTCTCAAGACTTGAACATCCAACAAATTAGTTGAAAAGAAAAAAATGGGGCACACAAACCTGAAACTTCATACGACCTATCATGTGTTACTGGCACTGGAATATTCTCGGCTCCTACTCTCTTGCTTACAAAAAGATGAAATTTATCAAAGAAACACAGGTTATGCCTTAATTAAGGTTTAAATATATTTTTTATTTTTTTAAACATAACTACATTTTATTTCAATTGTTATTTCACTACTATAGGTTTTTAATTCACCCTTCGAGAAGAAGAAAAAAATGAGAATAAATTAATATTAATAGAAACATCTTAGAGAATAACATGTAGCACATAGCAATGAAGAATAACTGTATCTCACACCAAAAGGACTCCTTTATCAGACTTGACGTATTTTCATTGAACAAATTGAATAACAATCACATAATGAATATAGCCCCCACCATATACAGAAAATGGCAACTGAAAACAATATAGTCGAATTTATCAAGAACAAATTTCCTGTTAAAGCGTTAACAGTAATCAATCGGGAATAAAGAAACTCTAAGCAGCATTCAATTACCTTGTACATAAAAAATCATATAATCAAAACCCTCCCTCCGCTAATTATTCAAAAAGAATTTCACTCTAGCTATCTATGGCACACACACAACGTATGATACAGGTTTGTCTACTCTTTAAGTTTCCCAATCTCCGAACTGAAAGCTGAGTATCCATGTTTCTTTTTTCCTTGAGCTTAGTAAGGATTTGTTTTCCACAGGAAATGTTTATATGAGGCCTGTATATGGATTGTATGATTGAACAGGCATACCTGAGCCATAGGGGTGGACAGCAGCTCCATAAGGATTTCCAAAAGGATTTCCAGATTGTTGAGGGGGCATCATCGTCATTTGCTGCTGCTGCTGAAACATGAAAGCTTGCTGCTGGTTGGACATAGACGCCATCTGAACAGGAGGAGGAGCAGCCACTGCATTAGAGGCAAAAAATGGATCATGCATTGATGGTTGCATCATAGATCCCATTGGTGCTGGCTCCCATGGATTATAGCTGACATTTTGGTTGTTTCTCCTTAGCGCATCATCATATAGGCTGTCTAGTGTAAGCTTGTCCAAACCTCCAGCCTGATTAACAAACAGGTGATCACTCATTATCAGAAAATAACAAAAAGCAGAGCTTTAGACTGTGTTTATACAGAGGTGCATATGCATGTTGAGAGACACATTTATATTCACTAATCATGTGAGTTAACAGAATGGTCATTTATTGTAGAAGAATGCATACCAGTTTGCTAGCTCCCGTGGCACTCTCATTTGAACTAGGAGCTGTCACAAGTGCCAACTCCCATCCTGTAGTTCCATTTGCATGATTTGAAACAGCAGAAGGTTGTTGATCAGCTGAAACCACCATTAACAAGACATCATATAGGTTGTCGCCAAGACCTATATATGCTTACGTCTATTCTAAATAGTAAATATCAAATGAAGCATTCTAGTGTCAACAGCCACTAACATGTGGAGGTTTAGTCCTAATAATGTGAAACGTCACTCTTCTTGAAAAGTGGAGATCAACTTCTAGGAACCGATTATTATTTATAATTATTTTTAGAGGTTCACAAGTGGAGATCAACAAGCTTTTATTCAATGTAATAAACAAAATGGAGGAAAAGGAAAAACAAACCAACAACGGGAACAATGGCTAAAGCCAAGGCATTCTTTTCATCCAACTCTGAAGCAGCTGGAGCAGGATCCTCCAAATTCTGATTAGTAAGTCAAAAGAAGAGAAATTAGTGCAGCTAAAGCAACGTTGTTATTGGTAAAGCATTACTAAGACAACTAGTCAGCAGTTTGATTTATACCAAAAACAGGGCTAGCACACACGTGCATGCACATACTCAAAATATATAGACTAATTACCAACAGATCAGGTGGTGGTTGTACTGGTGGTGCTTCCACTTTCACAGGTTCTGCTGGAGGTGGAGGGGGTGAGGGTGAGGGTGAGGGTGGACGCTCCTCCTGCACTTCTGTTGTCTTTTTGTATTCAATAGCTAAAACTTCTTTTGGGGAGGCAATTTTGTTGTCAGCAGCCTGCTTTTAATTAATATGAAAGCACTCAGTAAAGTACATTTTTTGCCACATATTAATATTGCATTTTATTCAGATAGAAGAAACACTCTAAAGTTAAAGGATCACAACAACACATGAATTCCTAAAACAAATGAAAGGAGAAATAGTATTTGGATGACAACCATGAGCAGCTAAAATACTAATATTACTGTCTCCACAAATATATGAAAGTTCTTGTTGAAACGACAGGAGTATTGATATCATAAAAACAGCATGTAAAATCACCACGGAATGTTCCTTAAGGTAATGGAAGAGATTCCAAAAAATGTTTTGATGGGCCAAATAACAAAACTCCTCAAAGAACTTGATAGAAACAAGTATATACGGATGCAAAAATGCTTCAACCGCCTTTTTCTTTTTCAAGAAAATGCAATCTTTAGTAGCAAATATATCATTGTTTATAACTAGTAGATAACCAACAGGGTATTTCCCCAGTTCCATTTCTACCTACAATGTCAACTAGGAGTGTATTCAATAATACACTAGCTCTTCATGATTGCATACATATCATAAAGCCACAAGGACTACCTTAACATAAAAGAGTTCCTCAATGTTCACCCATACCTGATCCTTACGAACTATTGGTCCCTGGGGAGCATCTTTGACATACTCTTCCATGGCTTGCAGAAATGATGAAGGGGGCTTCATGTCATCAGCTAATTAACTTAGTATATATTTCAATAAAACTAATGGAAAACCAAGCTAAAATGTCATTGGCATAAGCAAGTACGATATAAGATCCAACTGACCTGCTCCACTTTAATAAACTTCTCTCCACGTCCAATATCAAGATTACGGCATATTTCATAGAACTCTGACAGTCTCTCAGCCTGGATTTATATAAAGAATCTTTAACATAACTTCCTGGATAGATAAAGTTAAGAATAGAAACAGGAAATTTTCCCATAAGAGATACCTGCTGCCCAACCCTCCTGTATATATCAAGAGCTTTCATAGCATCATGGCGTTGCATCTCAAAAAACTGTCACAATAGTCTCATAAATACATAGAAAGTTGAACATCAAGCTTCAAATCCATGAAGATAACCATATTTACCTTATCAACCATATTGGCTGTGCCATCACTAATAGCTTGATAAATTTTAATGCTCTCAGAAGCAACCTATTTGCAATATAAAACATGTTAAGAAAGATGGGGAAGCAATAAATTACTAAAGAATATAGAACAGTTAAATAATTGATCTACCATTGAGAGTGCTAACTGAATGACAAAATTATTTACAGCTGCCCCTTGAGGCTGCACCACAAAAAAGTTAAAATAAAGTTATAATGCTGCTGGCATTGTAAAATTTGTTAAATAAAATCAAACCCACCATTTGAGAAATTTTTGTGTCAAAATTCCATCTATTTTGAACTATTTGGATCAAAAGCTTACCTGGCAACCAATAACTCGAAAGAGAAGTTGTTGTAAAGCTGGCAACTGCTCAAGCAATTCAGCAGTATCCAAATCTTTGGTCCTCTGACAAATTAGAAGTATGCAAGTGCGTCATGAGATAGGAATGACAGGTGAAGCCTTCTTGTATCATATTATTACTAAAAATATTGAATCATTTTCCTTAATAAATAACATTCAAATAATTCAACCACTTATGTTGAAGTAAATAATCTGAATTCTTAAACAGTGGGTTTATAAAAATGGTTATTAAAGAAATTACATACAGGGCGGTCTGCCTCAATATCATACTTCAACACACGAAAACATTCCAGCCTTTCCTCCAAAAATAAAGCATAAGTGCGGACCCATGCAGAATAATCCCATGCTGAGCAATAAAACAACGAACTACAAAGTCAACAGACATAATAATGAGAAAAAATGATAGCAGAATCAATGATGGAGAGAAAGACAGAGGCACCGTTTGGACTGGAATCATCTTTAAAATGAGCCATGTTGAGCATATGACTTCTACTTCTGCCATAATTAATGAGTTCTTCATGAAATGTAGGATCCACTTCCCTCAGAGCACGGTGGATAACAATTAAAGTTTTCAATGCAACCTAAAGATAAACCACTTGTCAATCGACCAAATAGACGTGGCATAAATGGATGCACACACATATGCTCAGTGGTCATTTTCACAAGAACTACAAAAATTGCAAAGACAACTGAGGAATTAAAGAGAACTGCAAAAATTGCCTTGCAAATATAGCATGCACACATATTCTAGCCTCAAAACTAGATGAAATGATTTCACTTTTCAATGATACTGTTAGCCATGAAAAACATTATCAGTGGGCTTCTGTAAATACTGTTATCCAGATATTCCTTCTTGTTCCACTTTTATTTGACCATAAGGTCACATGCCATAATCATGACACAATCTCCAGATGTGAGAACGCATAGTAGCAATTTATGAGTATGACTTATGAATGTACTGGCAACAAAGAATATAAACAAACAGATAATAAATTCATAAAAGCTGCATCACACATTCCCGCTCCTTGAGCAAATATACCAAAAAAAATTTCTTTTCCATATAAAAAAGATAAGATGAAATCGGATCACGAAGATAATCGGCCATATTTTGCAAAGATCTAAGACATGATGCACGTACCGCCCAGTTATGTGTCTTTGATAATCGCCTTGCAAGAGCATGGATGCAATAAGCAACATCAGCCCTAGGTCTTGTAGCTGAGATAGCTGAAAATATAGCTGAAAAAGAGAGCACAAAAACACTTGAAGTCAAACCCTAAATTATCCAGCAATTGTTCCTCCTACAATCTACAAACATGTAACAAACACATAGCAGAAACGTAAACTAAGTAGTAGACTCCCCACAGTAACTATTTCTGTACAAACAACGATAAAGAGACGAAGAGAACAAAATAAACCTCTTATATGCTTTTCCTTTGCTGGACGTTCAACATGATTGGTGGCTCTAACTATAGCAATGTCCAATTCCTGGAATAAAAAAATAAACCCAATGAAAACAAACACAAAAATACCCGATCCCATCCAACAGAGTCTATGTGAAAAGCATTCTACCTTGTAATCACTGTTGACCTTAGCCAACGAGACTGTTGTGGTGTCCTTAAGGGCTCCAAGTGCTTTTCTCAGACTTTTCTGCGTTCCACCAGACATTCTCTCCCTCGCTCAATCACAAAACACTGCAATAACTTAAAAAATAAGATCTCGATCATTCTCAAACCCCACACCTTCCATTCTAAAACCAACTAAACCGACATCAAACAGTCTTTTTTCTTTAATATAATAATTAACTAGTCTAAGTAATGAATATTTCTTAAATTAAACTCCACAACGCAGTTGTGATATTACCGTATACAGATCCAACTAAAGAAACAACCCTCACCGACAACAATAAAACCCCCCAGGTAGCGAACAAAATATAGAATCAGACTTCAAAATTGACTATTATAATTGAAAAGACTTATAAATTAAACCAGAAAGAAGAAGAAGAAGTGAGACATAGCAACCAAACAGGGCCATATAATTATTTAAAAAAATATAAAAATAAAAAGTAGCGCATTGTTCAGAAACGGTGAGCTCACAGAATTTTGCAGCAAGCGAATCGAATCAAAATGAAGAAACAGAACCGCAAGTAGAGACTCGGCTTCACGAACACAAAAGCAAAAGCACGATCTACGGTAAGGACTGTATTTACCTGAAGCTGAAGCTGAATCAAGAGAGAGAGAGAGAGAGAGAGAGAGAGAGAGAGAGAGAGAGAGAGAGAGAGACAGAGAGAGTAGCGTTGTGTGCCTGAGACCAAAGAAAGAGAGAAAAGTCGACAGACAATATGAGCTTGGTTTGGTTGGTCGTCGGCGTCTCTGACGCTATTTTAATTTTATTATTTTATTAATTATTATTATTATTATTGCTGTTGTTGGAACAAAGAAAAACAAACCCAAAAATATTGAAATTAAAATTAATAGTTAGCACATTTTTCGCCTAATCTATGTGTCAGAAATACGGTATTGGAAGAAGTTGTACTGCTCCGTGGTTAAATTGGGATTTGATCCCCTGCTTTTGTCTCTACCTTCTCTATTCTTGGTCTCTTCTGCCACCTCACCCGCTTTCAACCATGGTCCCACTCTTTTTACAGTTTTTGTTGAAGAATTAAGATATTGTATTCTATTAGTAGAATAGAGTGTATCGAGTATTTAATTTAATAGCTAAATTAGGAATTATCGATACTTGATTTTTTTAATTAATTTTTTTAAAACAATTCCTTTTTGTATAAATGCATGCACATACCTGATTAAAAAATTAAAAAATAGTGATCACATTCCTAAGTAAACATCCCAACAATATGTTGGATTATTAGAAAAATATCCTTAATTTTGGAGGATGAATGGTTGCCTATCAATGAGGTTTCAAACTATAGAGACAGTGGTCTAGTTTGGATCCAAAAACAGGAATTTTATGCATTATTGCTTTTTGATAACAAAACTTGATATCTAGTTGAAGCTATACTTTTCAACTTTTTGGAACCTTTCAACTACCATTTTTTTACTTTTTTTTTTTTGAGTTCTGACTTCTAATTGAAAGATAAAATTATAATGTAATAATCCTTTAATTTTAATTCTAATTTTGTAGAATTGGAATTCACTAGTAATTTAATTTTTAAATTGAGGTATGAAATTTGCTGGTAATTAAAGAATAGCGAAAACGAGAATGACCAGAGGATGTGGCAAAGACATGAAGTGGAGGATACCAATGAAAAGAGTGATCAAAGAATGCTAGCTAGCAACAAAGAGAATGATTAAGGAGGATGCTGGCGATTGACAATGGTAATAAGAGAACATCAATAAAGATATGCATAATGAATTGGCAAAACTTGCTAACCTGAAGTGGTTATGTGGACATTGAAAATTCCCATACAAAACACATGACTTCATTTTGTGAGCCCTTTATAAAGCTATCATAATCCTCAAGCAGCTCTCTAACCAAGGTATGTTGCTTAACTTTGTACCCCTTGTGTATGTAAAAAAGTGGAGAACCTTATCTAGCTATGTGCAAAGAGAAAATGGGTCAAATTAAATTGGTGTAGTTTGTGACTCTATCATCTCATAGCTGAGATGATGAGACAATGCAGTTCTTACTCGTGCTTTTCTCTATAGAATATGGTTGGAGGCAAACATATATATGTGTTTCTAAAACAAATCCTAGTGAATAATCTCTTAATTGGAAAGGAACTGAAAATAATATGAACAAGTTAAAATATGGAGGTGGCATGATTGATAAAATCTCCTAACCAACCACCCAGTACAATCAAACCTCACGTCACAGCCAACCTCCCATTATGGGGACAGTTAAACTCATTTGTGATGGCATGGATTAACAAGATGGATGGTGCGGTGCAGACATAGTATTGATGGGGACATTGATGAACTAATTTTGGCAATAGCAACTTGGATTAATTCTTCCTCATTTATGCGTTGCATGAGCCTTAACCTTGCTTGACTTATGTTTCGGAGAATTAATTGGTATTCGAAGAGGTAATGGCTTAAGGTATATAAACTACTGACAATTACTTTCTGGGCTTAATTATATTTGGTAATTATATTATTCTATTGGATATACTTTTATGCAGGTGTTGTACCTTTTTCCATGTTAGAAGGGATGGGAACAAAGTGACCCGTGAGCTAGCTAAATTTACAACTATCGAATCACGGCAAAAATAATAGTTTTTTTTTTACTGATATTTATTTACAGTTATATAAATTCATATATAATATATATTAAATTTTATCAGTTGCAAAACTATTAATAAAATAATTTTTAATATATATAAATTTATTAAAAAATAAATTAAAATTACTATTATTTATTTTTTAAATCACTAATTTTTTTAATAAATTTATGTTTGTATGAAACATTTGATATATATATATATATATATATATATATATAATATCTAATATCAACACTACATTTAAATCTTGGACTGTTCTAAAATTGATTTCATCTATTTATAAATGTTTTTATTCAAATATTATAAAATATAAGTTAATATTTAATTTTCCTATTTTAATTGCAAAAAAAATTATACTTACCATCAAACAGTAAATTAGTTGATAAAAATTAAATTAATTTAATTAATAAATTTGAGTTTAACTTTTAAATATGTAATTACATTAATGTTGCGGGGGAGAGAGAAAATTTTGTCAATTGTTGATTTGTTGTGTATAATAATTTTATCTTATTTAAATAAAAATATTTATAGTTTTATATATAAAAGTTATTCAAATTTATTATAATTTTAACATCAATTTGATATACTTAGTCGTTATATATATAATGAGAAAGAATTAAATTAATTTAGAAGTAATTTTATTTAAAATTATTTTATTTAATAATTTTTATAAATAATTAAATTTTATCAATTCAACTGTTAAATTAATAAATTATTTTTATAAAATTTAAAAAATATTTAATATTTAAAAAATAAATTTAAATTAACGGATAATATATCTTTTATAATATCCGTTAATTTAAATTTATGTAATAAAATATTAAAAATTTTAAAAATTTTATACAAATAATTTATATAATATAATTTATTAATTTAATAGTCAAAATGATGAAATTTAATTATTTATAATAGTTATTAAATAAAATAATTCTATAAAAAATCATTTTTAAAATAATTTGATCTCTTTTTATAGATTTTTTATAATTTAAAATTTATTTTAAATTTTAAATTTTAAATTTAAAAGTAAGAAGTTTAAAATTAAAGTTAACATAATTTTATATATTTTTAAATTTAAAACTTAATTTTAACTTCAAATTTTATAAATAATGTATTTTTGTTTGGACAGATTCTCCTTTTAAAAGATAAAAGAAACCAAAATAAATTGAGTCAAATAATTAAGTACGGTATTGATATAAGGTAATCCAAATCCCATTATTTTATACAGATTTCCACACAAAATTGTTCAATGGTCCTATTCTGGTTGATGATCTTGTTGATTTTTCTTTCAACTATCCTAGTGTAGCCGGGGATTGACCTTTCGTTGTAGAAAAGAAAAGCACTTCTCAAATTTTATTTTTTTTAAAAAAATTATGAATTGAACCTGTTAAACCAGAATTTGAGGGCGTTAAGTGAAAAAATAATGAAAGAGCTTAAATATAATAAGTGAAAAATAAAAAATAAATTTAAAAAAATATATTGTTGAAAGATCAAAATTATACATAATAAAAAATAAAAATATAGTTAAACCATTAAATTAAGTAAGAGTGTCCGGTAATATTAACCCATAAAAATTTAAGGATGGATAAACCTTTAAGGTATGTTTAAGAGCAAGATTTTAGAAGAGAAAAAAAAAAAGGATAGACAAAAATTAAATTTATTTTTAATAGATACTTTCAAACATTCCAAATTTTTAAATTTAAAAATAATAAATTAATATAAACTTTATATGTTATTTTTACAAATATCTTAAATTAAAAATAAATTTTTTTATCTTATCATCCCCTTTCTTCTCTAAAATTCAACTACTATACTATACAAATATATTTAAGTTCCTCCTTACAACCAAGTTTACTTTAAACTAGCTTTTTCCTACACGTTTATTCCCATTTCCCCAATTGTTGAATTTAACATTAGTTTTGTGTAAGTGAGTGATCCAAATCAAGTGGCTGTAAAAAACGCTCCCGTTTTGTGCGAACTGTGATTACCTTGAATTAAATATTAATCGTTGCAAATGGATGGTAGTGAAAGGGATATAATTTGAGAGAAGACAGGGAAGTTTTGAATGGGTATAAGTGGCTTTAAGAGTACTCTATGGTGACAAAAAAAATAGAGATGAAAGATAAGTTGCTTGGAAACAGGAAAACCTCACAATATATAGAGTGGCAGCTAGCTAATTGAGCCCAAAGAGTGAGTTATACACTAATCTAATATACTGTATCCTCAATTTAATTGACTACACCTTATGCAAAGGACGTTGACAAAGTAAAATAATAATAATAATAATAATAATAAGTTAGGTGGTGGGAAGGACCCTCCGCACGCACTCGGTCAATGATTGCCACCATGCATGCATTAAGATTTATAATTTTTTAACATTAAAATAAAATAAAATAAATTGGACCAAGCTTGTTGGGGTTTCTAAATTCCAAACTTGAGCACGGTTGAACTGCTTTAGACACTCACGCTAAACCAATGACAGAGACACATCCTCTTAGTTTAAAATTTCAGTTTAACAAATCATAAACATTCAACTGAATCCAACGAAATATGATGATTTAGATCTTTTATTATTAAAAATATTAACTTATAATTTATATTATTTAATGTTAATTTAATGATTATAATTATTTTAACCGATAGAGTAAAAAATTTTAACTGCATGATCTGAATCCACCCATAGCCTATTTGGTTTATAAAAATGTTTTTAATTTTATTTATTTATAAAATATTACTATATTTTTAATTTTTAATTTAATGTGAGAATAATAAAAATATTATTATTTTTATTAATTTTATACAAAATTTTTAAAATATAATAAATAAAAATTAAAATATTTTCACAATCTACATGAAGTATAATTTTTTTTGTTATCACTTTGGCGTTTCCCCATGAGAATCCTAACTTAAGAGATATGTCATGATGCAAAATTATTTTAAAAAATTAAATATTATTTTAATATAAATAATTTGTTGAAATATTATTTATTCAAATTTCATTTCTAACAATTTTAAAAGAAAAAATTTTAATTTATATAAATTTTCTCATAACCAAGTTAAACTTTTTTTTTAAGTATTCTTAAAAATAAATAATATGTAAGATTTTTAATATTTTTTTATTTTTCAGGGATATTTTTCGCTAATAACATAATTTTGTAGATTTTAATCAATTTTATTAAAAATTTATAAATAATAATAAAAATTAAATATATTTTATCTTTCATATATTGAATATATTTATATTTTTAAATTTATTAAACAAATAATAGAATAATTAAAAATATTTTTAGAAAAGTAACCTTATGACCGATGCCACTGTTTGAATTAGTTACAATACTTAAGTTATCTAGTGTTAGGTTAACATAAAATATTATTTTTTCATATAAATTCAAATGACCGTATTATTAAAAAAGTAAAACAATTAAATAAACACTAAGCTTCAATATAGTCATCAATCCTTTTTATATTATCCGCAAATACTAATTAAAGAAAAAACAGTTATATAAATTACATGAACCAATCTATAATCCAAATTATTTTAAGGATAGTTACAATATAAGATCAAAGTATTAAGTGTATCTTCAAATTAGATGTGAAAAAACAGTTTATTTTAATAGTTGATTATATTTATAATATTATACGAAATAAGTTTTGTATTTTAATATGTTAGGTGAAAGTTATTTTTAAAATAATTCATTTCACTCGAATTGTTAAAAAATTATTTCCATAGTAAAATAAAAAAAATAAGTTATTTATAATAGTTAATTTTGTATTTAAATTAATCAATTATTAAAAATAAACTAAAAATAAAAATTAGACAAAAAAAAACTGTTAGGTTTTAATTATAATTTTCAAAAATTTATTTTATTAATATAAATGAATATTACAATCAAATTAACAAACGCATTTAAACAGAAAAATTAACAATATTTCCATGAGACATGTGTTGTAATCTTAATTTTAAAAAGAATATAATCCAAACATACTCTCGACGATTTACACAATAATATATGAAAGCGTACATATGTAAATTGGTATGTATATTGTTATAAAAACTGTTAGCAACAATTTTTTTTCTAAACATACTTTTTAATATAATTTTTATGAATAATTTTTTTAATGAGTCAATGTATATGTCCTTTTTTATAAGTAAAAAAGGCAAAATATTCATTTTGTAAAATGATTATTTTTAAAAATAAATAATATCTAAAAAATATTTTGTTAAAGATCCATTATTAATATTTATTGTATTATTAATTTTAAAGAAACTATTTTTTGGAAAAAAATGAAAGCTGAAGCCATACTTTAAAAAGAAAAAGTTATATGGAGGCGCACTCTTTAGAAATAGAAACCTTTTGTTTTTTTATTGAAATGAGACTATGAAATCATATACTTCAAAAATTGTAGCCACACCTTTTGCTTTTAACGAAAAAGTGGCTTTGGCAAAAACTTTTAAATTCGGAAAACTCATTTTTTGAATTTAACAATTTCCTGTATTATTGTGTTTATGTATTTTGCATGTATTAAATGAGATTATCATGTGTATAAGTTATAAAATTCCTAGAAAGGAGAAATGGATTTTAAAATTAAAAAATATTAATAAATTAGTAAATAAAAACCAAACAAATATCGATGATATATATAGGGAGAGCTTTATTAATATAAGATAAAAGAAAGTAAATCACTAACATTACACTGATACTAAGCTAACACAAATGCATGCCTTTTTGCTGAATCAAAACAATGCACGTGGGTGATAGCTGATTTTAATTTTAAAAAAAGAGTATTCAAATTATGTGCACATGTGAAAATTAAAATTTGTAGTGAAATTTATATGTTCTTAATTAAGGGATTAAGAGAATTGTAGAAAATAAAAAATAAATAGAAATTATCTATTTAAAGATTTTATGAATTTGAATAAAAATAATTTAAAATCTTCTCTTTAATTTAGTTGGTACTGTTAAAAAATATTAGGTTGATAATTTTGGAAACCTGTACTACGGTATTGGTTGTGAGAATTGAAAATTATCTATATAAAATTATTTCAGATGATATAAAAATATTTTAAAAATGGCACTAAAATATTTATAAAATAAATTAATAGATTTTAATTACTGATGAAATTATATATATATTTTTTTTAGTTGTTAAAAATGAAAAAAATTCACTAAAAATTCTGAAAAAAGAATAAATTTTAATCTAAAATATAAGCACATTTTTTCAACAAGAAAACAAGTTCTACACACAATTTTACTTTTCAAAATATTGACTAAAAAAATATACAATAGATATAGATTTTATTTTGCAGGATTTATTATCTCTCCAAGTTGGCAATTATGGAAGAATGGGTAGGACCCCACTAATGTGTGTTTGTATATTATATTTGTTATGATATTCCTTTCAACCCATTGACTTGTGATTTCTGAACATCCAACCACAATGTTCTGTTAATAGACAATAACACACATCTACATCTACACCCTCTTCCTGCACATCACATGCAATATTTAAGATTCCTTTCTCTATTTTAAAAGGGGAAAAAAACAAAAGTCCAATTAAAAGCCATAGCTCTAGTGGTCTATCTATATTTAGTATATAACATACCGCAACAATCTATTTATTCGTTTTTGAAATGATTATTATAATTCATTACATCTTTTTTAATTTTAAAATTACAAATAAATTTGGTTAATTATTGTTTTTATTTTATGAATTTTATTTTTTATTATTTGAGATACTGAAAAATGAGAATAATGTTAAACAATTAGTATTCTCTAGTTTTTAAAATGAGACATAATTTAAATCAGATTAGAATCAAAATGAGGAATATTTTAAAATACACATATGAAGTTAAGATGATAATAATAACAAGTATATTAACGATATTAAATGAATAATACAGTTTTTTAAGTCTTAATATAGTAAATTTTTTGCATTTTATTACATAGATAATTACCATTTTTTATTTTAACAAGTGTTGTTGATTAGAACATCTGTTAATGAGGTTTTTTTAAGGAAAAACGGTGATAATCAATAACTTTTAAAGAGATATTTAAAAGGTAAACATGATGAATTTAGGTTCTTTTGTGTTAATCTATGAAATATACTGTTTTATCTTTTTTTCTTCTTCTTCTAAGATGACATTTTTTATATTAATTAACAAATAGGGTTTAAATCCAATTCTATTTTGAAATTTTGAGTAGTCTATAAATACATGACAGGTTTTATTTGAGTGTTTGTGAATAACATTTTTTTATATTCAGCATTTTTAGTATTTCTAAATCTTATTATAGCATTCTTTTTAACTTAAGACAACAAATGTTATAAGGAAACTTATTAAGGAAATAAATAAGAATGAATATATTCAATAAGAGCATAATATTTAATAGATTAAAAATATAAATTAATTTTACTTGATATATTTAAATTTTAAATTATTAACAGGTATACTAAAAGCATTTATTATGTGCTAAAAATAATTCGCAAAAAAATTTATTATTTTAATAAATTATAGCAATAATGCTAAATTTAATTTTTAACATTTGGAGCACATGAAACTTTTTAATGAAATTACAAACCTAACAAATTTGAAAGGATTCAATGCGCACATGGTTCTTTTCACATCATTTTCCTTTTATTACCATATATCTGTTAAGCATATATATATATATATAACATGAAACCTCTATCCCTTTTAATCCTGCACAATTACTTTTTACCTCTATTGATTTCTGCTTACTGCACTGTTTATCTGATTATATATATATATTCTCAACTTGTATGCCTAAATCAGCAAAGAAAATAAAAAAAGATATCAAGGCCATAAATCGCACTCTAAAAATATTAAAGAAACCCGAAAACTTAGATTTAGTTGTTATAAGGAGATTAGAAGAGTTATTAGAATATTTAAAAGAATTAAAATGAATAATCTAAAACAAATTGAACCTAGGATATATGGAATTAAAGAAAAGGAATTACCGCATAATTCATTCATAGAATATAATACCACTGAAGAATTAGATTGTCTATTTACACCTTTTATACTAGGAGGAGAAGGAGATAATTCATTTAATCAATTAAATTGGGTAAACATGTTTTTACTAAAACAGTTTGGCTGTTATATAGATAAAAATATAAAAGAAAAATTAGCTCATCGAAATATAGCCGATGTAATAAAAGAACTCCCAAAGGAATTAGAAGAAATAATTGAAAACGAGCCACAGAAAACAAAAATTAAACGCCTAACAGAGTTCTCTAAACCATTTGAACAAAAGATTTATGAGTTAAAGACTGATATAAAGAATAATAACAAAGATTTACAAGTAATTAAAGAAGATTTAAGATTAATTAAAGAAGTATTAGGAGTAAGTTGCTTAGAACCTATAACTACTAGACCAACTATAAACATGATAAAAATTTTAGAAGAAGTTGAAATAAACGAAAAAAGAATAAGAGAACAGACTATGGATGAGAATGTGAAACAAAATAGAAAAATAATTGAGGAAATAAAGAAAGGACAAGAAGTTATAAATAAAAATTTATGGACAATCTTTGAAGAAATAGAAAAAATAGAAAAGGTTAGGTACGAAGATAAGTATGGAAAAATAAAAGAAAAAGAAACCATTGAAAATGAACAGATAGAAAATAGTAAGGCTGCTGAGTTAGTTTGTAATATAGGATCAGAAATAGACATTTTACTAGAAATAATAAAACCTAAGGAAGACAAATCTATAAATATGATGAGCGTAAATGAAGATTACGAAGAGATAGAAGAATTAATGGGAAAGGAAGAAGAAGAGTTAGAAAATATAAAAAAAGAATTTGGCGATAAATTAAAAATTCAAGAATATAATTATGGTAAAATAAACATGGACTTTGTAAAAGATGAACCAAAAAATAAAGGAGTAGAAGGAACCAGTGGAACAAAAGATGGAACGGTAGTAGAAGAAGAAATACTAGATTATTATCACAAGGAACCTTTAAAAAACTTTAAACCAAAATACGGAGTAAATTTTAAAAAAATACCAACTCCTATGGAACAATTCGAAACAAGGAGTATACCTAACACTGGAATCTGGTTAGAAATTGACTGCAATACAAATTTAGAAAAAAGAATTGAAGAATGGAGTAAAAGCCAACTAATAGCGTTAATAAGTAAAGAAATGGAAGTTAGCGTCTCAAGTATGTTAGTTGAAGCTAGTTTTACTGGAAATGTTCAAAACTGGTGGAAAAGTAAAACGAATGAATTTAGGGAAAATGTTAGACAAGTGGAAGAACCTTATAATACTAGGAAAGAATTCTATGCACTTCTAATTAGAAGATATGAAGCAAGATTCGAAGACTATAACATTCAGAAGTTTTATTTAGAAATGTTTTATAGAAAATTACCAAAACTTATATCAGAAACCATTTTACTAGATTATAATAAAGCTTTCGGAGATAAACCTGAACTAATGCAATACTTAGATACAATGGGAAGAAGAGAATACTATTTAAGAGAATATTTATCTGAAAGATGTAAACAAGCTTGGAGAAATATAAAATTTTATAAAACAAATAAAACAGTTTTAAGATGTGGAGAATTTGAAAAACCTACTAAATGGGGATGTAATTCTAGAGAAATAAAAAGAAAACCAAAATTTAAATTTAAAAAATATTCAAAGAAAAAATACTTTAAAAAATATAAACCGAGAAAATTCTTCCAGAAAGGAAAAAGAAACATGAACTATAAAAAATATCCCAAACAATGTAAATGTTATAATTGTGGAAAAATTGGACATATAAGCACTGAATGTAGAGAAAAGAAAAATACAAAAAGAATAAACATACTAGAAATAGCCTATAAAAATGATTTAGAACCTATAGAATTAGAAAATCCCGAATTTAGTGACCTAGAAGACGATAAGATAGAAATTTATAAAATTCAAGAAATATCAGAAGATGAGGAAGAAAACTATGAGGAAGACGACGATGAGGAATACTTAAAAGAAGGAATTTATATGAATATGATGCAAAGAATAGAGGAACCTTCAAATAATGAGGAATATGAAGAATACGAAGAATTTAGGAATACAAACGAAGGAATAGTTCAAAGACGAATAACTTTTAATGAAAAACAATATAATAAAATAAAAGGAATAAAACTAAATCTAAAACCTAATGAAATAGAAAATAAAGGATTTATGGAAAAAGTGAGTAAACTATTAAAATCAAAAAAACAAACTAAAAGCGCATGTGTCGTTTTAGAAAGAAAACACCCAATAGAATCATCTTTAACTGAAGGCATATTAAGAATACCTTTAATTAGTAAAAATGTTATAGAAAGAGAAATCGAAAAATTAGCCTTTAAAGACGAAGTGACAGAAATTTATATAGCAGGAATACAATTATTAGTTAAAGCTTATTTTAAAGAAGGAATAGATTCACCAATAGAATTACTTATAACAGATGGTAGAATAATAAGCTCTGTAAATGATAGCATTCTAGGAATGTTAGCTGGAAACTTAATATATCAGAAACTAAAATTTACTTTAAATACCAATTTCGCAATTTCTAGAACCGATGAACATATAGATCAATCAATTTTGGTATATCACAAATTAGGAGGAATAAAAATGTTAGAAAAGACTAAAACAATCAGCATAACAGCAATGATAGGACTTGTTTTTACTAACGAGCATAATATATATAAAAAAGCCCAAGGAAGAATTACAATAGAAAAGCATTTTAGTCCCATACTAAAAGAAATAGCTCTAGAACAAAAAAATATTACAATACCGGAACAATTAAAAATAGAATTAGACAGAACAATGAATTACAGAACAATAATGGAGCCAAAAAGAATAATTACAAATGATGAAATAGGACAAAGATCAATAAGAGTAAATACACCATCTGTAAATATTAATATAGCACCAAGACGAAGCTTTGACTATAGAACCTCCATAAGTAGAACCAGATCTTTTAACGCAACAGAAAGGAGAAACCTGTTAGCAGAAATTCCAATAAACTCAAATCTAACAACTATTAAAACAGATAGATATCAAGAAAAAATTTTAATAAAATTAGAAGTAAAAAAAGAAGCCATATGGAAAGAAATATTAGCCTCAATAAACCCCGAATTAACAAGAAGTTATATAGAGGAAGATTTAACCGAAAATAATCTAGAAATAAAAGAAGAAGGAGTAAGAACAAACTCTGTAATAAGATTTAATAAAAGAGATGTAAAAGAAATAAGTCTCTGGATAGAAGAAAACACCGAAAAAGAAGAAAAAATAATAATAGGAAATGATACATTAGAATTATTAAAGCCTTATAGAATTCATAAAGATAGAATAATGATAACCATAAATTATCAAGCCCTAATAATCCCAAGATATCAATGAGTTCACAACTGTATTATATATTAGTGAAATTTAACTATCAAAAATATAGAGCAAGAAAATACCATGCTTTAGTAGATACTGGAGCAAATATAAGTGTAGCAAAATATAATGTTTTACCACCAGAACTATGGAAGAAAAAAGAAAAAGCTTTAAAAATGGAAAGCGTAGGAAAGGAAATACACATAATAGAACAAGAATCAAAAAATGTAAAAATACAAATAGGAGACTATGAACTAAATATAAAAGAGCTAAATTTATACAATGAATCTTCTTGTGATATAATCTTAGGAATAGAATTTTTAAGCCAGTACTATCCTATACATTTTATTGAAAGAGCATTAATACTAACAACCCCGTGTAAGCATGAGGCTTGGGGAGTAAGAATAACAAACCCATATAGAAGGAAAGATGTAAAATTTCAAAAAAAGGAAAATGATAATAACAGAGAAGTTCAATTTTTACCCAATAATAAACCTATAGAAATAAAACAAATTATGGCAGTACTAAATATACAAAATAAAATAACAAAAACAATTGAAGAAAGAATACAAGAAAATTATAGTGAAAATCCTTTAGTGCACTGGGAAAAATCAAAACCCTTAGCAAAAATTGAACTAAAAGATTATAATAAAGAAATAAACTGTAAACCCTATCCTTGGACGGGAGAAAATAGGAAAGATTTTGAAAAACATATAAAAGAAATGAAAATGTACAATTTAATTAGAGAAAGTCAATCAAGTTACTCTTCACCAGCTATGATTGTAATGAATCATAATGAAGAAAAAAGAGAAAAATCCAGATTAGTTATAAATTATAAAAAATTAAATGACTTAGCCATAAGAAATAGATACCCAATACCTAAAATGGATCTATTATTTAATCTAATAAAAGGAAAAACTATATTCAGTAAATTTGATTGTAAATCAGGATTTTTTCAAATAAAATTAGAAGAAGAAAGTAAAAAATACACAGCTTTTAGTACATCGGAAGGACTATATGAATGGAATGTTCTGCCAATGGGATTTCATAATAGTCCTAGCATATTCCAGGAATATGTATCAAAGATGTTAATATCAATAAGAAATTTTGCAGTAATATATATTGACGATATATTAATATTTTCAAATAATAGAACCGAACACGAATATCATTTAGAACAGTTCGTTAATATCATTGAACGAAAAGGTTTAAACATATCACCAAAAAAGATGGAATTAAGGCAAGAAAAAATAGGTTTTTTAGGCCAAACCATTACCCCCAATGGAATAGAACTACAGGAACATATAAGTAAAAAGGTCTTAGAATTTAAGAAACTAAAAAACAAAAAAGATCTTCAATCATTTTTAGGATTAGTAAATCAAGCCAGAAATTACATTCCACATTTATCTAAACTAACTTCAAAAATCTCAAAATTAGCTGGAGAATCAACTAAATGGGAATGGAATAATGAAAATGATAAAATAGTAGAAAATATAAAATTATTATGCCAAGATTTACCAAAACTTAATATCCCATCTGAAAACGAACAATGGATAATTTATACTGATGCCTCTGAAAATTACTGGGGAGCGGCACTATATTATAAAGATAAAGAAAAAAATGAACTTATAACAAGATATGCAAGTGGGAAATTTAATGAATCTCAAAGTAGATACCACTTAAACTGGAAGGAATTTTTAGCCATAATTAAGGCAGTAGAAAAATTTGAATTATTTATAGTAGGAACAAAATTTGTAATAAAGACCGATAATACTCAAGTAAAAACTTGGTTAAGTAAAGGAATAAGAAATCAAAAATTATCAAATAAAATGTTAATAAAATGGAAAACTGACATGTTTTATTATGATTATGATATTGAATTCATTAAAGGCAAAAATAACTTAGTTGCTGATTTTTTAAGCAGATGGAAGCAGATAGCTCTGTAAACCAGCCAAGTAATGTTTCGAAAGAAACAAGTTATGAGACAAGTAATTCCTATCTGGAACAGGTTGGAATGAAATTCCAACTAATTGAACTAAACATGAATTTATGGACCAAACAGGTTACTGAGAACTTTAACAGAATATTTAACCAGTTAGAAGTTCTCCAAGGAAGAATTGAAAAACTAGAGTTATTAACAAAAGAAAAAACCAATTTTTCTGAATTAGAACCAGTATCAAAAGAAAAAACAACTTTTTCTGAAATCATAAAAAATCAAGAAAAGGAAAAGGGAAAAGAGATTATGGAAAAAGAGCCTATTTCAAAAAAAGAAGATCAATTTAAAATTATAGATAATTTTAAGTATTTTGGAAAATTAATTAACAACCTTAATCAGTGTAATTTTAATGTAGAAACTATAAATTATATTTCACATTTTGCAATTAATAAAGCCATAATTTATCCAGGAACTCCACCTAAACTAGTAAAAACACTTTTTCAATTCGGATTAATTCAGTCGATTTATCCCTCTAATAGCATGGAGGAAATTTCCGAATTACCAGAACCACTAAAAAAGACTGTAAAAACATATTTTGGTATAATTAAACAACACAATGTTTTTATAAGATGTTACTCCACCATAGCACAAGTTAACCCTGAAAAATTTTATCATCCCATTAATTTAATTAGATTAGGAACAACAAAAAAACCTTTCGAGTATGAAACTGAATTGAAAGAAAAATTAATCGAGGAAGAAGATCTTCTTCGAACCATTTCAAGAATTAGGGCTCAAGACTATAATATTATATTTCAAGAAATGAATCGTATAATAGCAAACTCCGAGGAAACAACTTGGGTTTACTTCACAAGCTCAAATACTTTAATTTACTCCTCTGGAAGAACTCCAAGGAATTACAATCAATTTAATCAATTTTATGAGAAGATAAAGAACAACAAAATGGAAAATCCTCCAAATACAAGGAAAAGGATTTGCCAAGTGTTATCCGAATTCCCTGTACATCAATGTAACCAATGTGAGGAAAATAAAGCGGAGAAATCGGCTTTTGAAGATTCAAATATTGAATTGATTGAAGACCTGTAAGGATAAAAGCAAGCAAGGACCTGTAAGCTGACAAAGCCCGCAAAAGAAGAAAAGAAAAAGAATCTTATCCTTAATGGCAGACAAAGAAGGACGATAGAACAATAATAGCTGACCATGAAGGACAAAGAATCTTATCTTCTAGCAATAATGTAATCTTATCTTTTTACTGTACAATTAAGTGTATTGTAAAGGTCATTGAGTTCCGACCATTATATAAGCGAACTCACCCTCTTCACATAAACACATCTCTTTTATCACACATATCTCTCTTACTACTCTCTGCTCTCGGCTGATACATTCATTACTGACGGAGTTTGAGGTGCGAGTACGAGCACACATTATATGTAAGTTTTATGCATTTAATCATGAGTAGCTAATTCTAAAAAAAGGATAGAGGCGGAGTGATAACTAAATAAAAAGCAACGATGGCAAAGCTTTAGTTTATTTATTTGCAATTTCTTATTTGCATTATGATACGCCTCCGGTAGGAAACGATGGAAGGCTGTGTTGAATACAGCTGAAGGGGAAGTGAATAACTGTTTTAATACAGTATGTTACCTATGCATGAAAAATGGCATAGCATTACTTCCAAGACCCGGTTGTATTTCGATCAAAAACATAATGAAAATAAGGGAATGCAATGATCTTAAAGAATCCTAAAGAATGGTGCCGCACCCCAGTAATTTTCAGAGGCATCAGTATAAATTATCCATTGTTTATATATATATATATATATATATATATATATATATATATATATATATATTTCATTCTGATGGGTTTTGATGTCAAGATAAGATAAAGTTTTAAAGTTTGTTCTAACACAAATCAAGACAATTATACCAAAAGCCACAGAAGGGATTACTTGGCGAAGTATGGTTTAATAAATATAATTCTCGTGCATTTCTTAGTGGAGCAGTCCAAGGCTATCCTATTAACAATAATATTCAAAATTGGTGCGAAAGTTATTATTCACTTAAAGAATAATAATTTACTTAGAATATGTCAAATAAAAATTTACTTAAATGAATGGATTTTATCTTTATTAAAGAAAGTTTAAAAAATAGAAATAATTCACACCAGAAATCTTGAAAAATAAAACTGTAATCACTCAATTATTATTGTGACGGAGCCTAAAAAAAAGAAGAAATTCCTATGAATATTATTTTTTTCCTCTTAAACTGAATTATCACCAAAATTTTTTATGCAGAATTACAACTCACATAATTGTAAAATTAATTTTTAAAAATGTATAGATCAAATATTTTAATTCTTAAATTTTTTAAAATAATTTTCTAATTTACATTTTTGTAAAAAATTATTTACTTTATTTATTTTCACCTTATTTTTATTAAAATAAAATAAAATGAAATAATATCATTTTGTTAAAACAGAAACTAAAAAATTAATTTTTCAAAAATTAAATACTTAATTCATATGATCTCAAAAATTAATAAATGTTATAGCTTGGTGGAGTCGGTGGGAGCTAATATGTGTTGGATGCAAGAAGGGTAATGGGTTGTTCAAGAGTCAACAATTAACAACACAAACATGGACAATGAATTTAACCAACTAAAATGGACTTCTAACCCTTGTCCCCGTCAATTCAAACTTTAATTATATTTTATACATTTAATTTTATATTTTATATGTTGACGCTACCCACAAAATATATTGTCTTGTTTACTCCAAAATCTTGGCATGCCGAAAGATCACTATATTCCTTATGTTGAAAAAAAAAAATGTACAATAAACTTTCTGCAACCCTCAAATTCATTCATGTCATTTGGAAGAAGCTATAAAAGGAGAACAGTTTGTCTTTTTCTGGAATTCACTTGTCATGTAAGGTCTTCCAATAAGGATGAAAATACATCGACTACTCGTTAATGGTTTATGGCTTAAATTTTTTTATAATAAAAATAACAACATATAAATCTAAAATTTTATGTAAATTATCTTAATTTTTTATTATTAGGTCAATTCAAATAAATTAGTTTATGTCGACCACTTGTTAATGATTTATGATTTAGAATTTTTTAATAATAAAAATAATCACATAAATCTAAAATTTTATGTAAATTATCTTAATTTTTTATTATTAGGTCAATTCAAATAAATTAGTTTATGTTAGGTGCTGCTTATGAGGAATTTATTTGTTAAATAAGTAAATTTAAAATATTTTTAAAAGTTTATTTAATTATTTAATTTAACTTTTTTAAAAAGGTTTTTATACTTATCAAATTAACCTATTTAAATAAATATAATAAGATAATGTTAATAATATTATTGCTATTATTATTATTATTATTATGTTGAATATTTACTATAATATTTTGAGACGTTAATATAATTTGTAGATTTCTGAACTTTTACATTATTTTTTTAATTGGGTTTCTACTCTTACTTTCGTCAAAATTCTATTAAGTATATGGACTTAATTAAAAATAAATAAAATATTAAAAAAGCTTATTGGATAGTTAAATTAGCGACCTGATACTTGAACATTTAAAAAAAAAATGATTAGATTTTTCCTATTGATAGAATCCTAACAGGAGGACTTATAAAAAGATAATGAATACGTGAACTAATTTTGGTAGTTAATCTAATAGTTTGCGTATGTTAGGTCTGATACAATCCAGACAAGCGCTTGATCATCAAATATTTAAAACGGGAAATGATTTTTGTACAACTTTGGAAGATGACTTTTAATTTATTATTTCTTTTAATTTTGGATGTATATTTTTTTTATATATGTACATATCAAAAGATAAAAAAAAAAATTTAATTATCACTAAAGTTAACTGTATTTTTATTTTAATATATCTTTTTTTATTACATCATATTATTTTTTTTCTTATTTTTTTTCACTTCAATACTTGTTACATGGGATTTACGTTCATCTTTTTCCTAAAACATGGTCCTAAAAAAGGTTTTTTGCTTGTCAATTTATTTATTGGGTTACATATGCAAACAAAGATTAAAACCTAGACGCAACAATATCCAAACACTCCACTGCCTTCGATTATGTTTATGTTTATATCAATGAAAAGGAATAATGGGGTATGAATTGTTTAAAATAAGATTAATAATGACAACCAAAATGAATGAATTTTATTCCCTTTAAAATAGGAACATAAGATAAAATTATTCTTTTCCCATTCATAAATATATCCAAATAATAATTTTGTTTCATTTCATTCTTCTCATCATTAGATATTCAATGTAACTTCAATTAAGTTTTTGATTAGCTACAAGACTGGCCAAGTGATGGAACTGACCAACATCACTGGAAAGTGGAAACCCCATGAATAGCTTCTTCGTGGAAAACGATGCTGCCAAGCTGAGCTCTATGGCCTCTTTGGATAGCCCATGAACTGAACGAACAAGTTACAAGCTATACCTATGTAACATGACAATTGACAATCCAAGAATCCATGAACCATCATCACATCTTAGTACACGTCATGCCCTAGCCTGCTGAAGGATGGAGCCACTACCATCCACATTAACCTTCATTATGCAACACCTAGTGCGTTGCCAATTTTCAAGGTACAGCTTGTAGGGATAGAGTAAGTTTTAAAAATTCTAAGAAATTATTTAATTATTATATAATATACAAAAAATTAGATATTTTAAAGGTGAGAGAGGGTCATTTTGAACATAATTAAATACTATAATATATCTAATTGTGGTGACATTTTCATCTATATATTTATCTAGTTATTGTGATATTTTCATCTATACTAGTATAGAAGTTAAAAATATATATAAAAATGCAGTTAAAATATGCAAAACACAGGCAGGGCTACTATTTTAGCGTTTGCTTCCTTGTTTTCATGGTTTCTTCGATCAAGAAGCATATTTTGCAGTCATCCACAGTTTGAAGCATCTTCGTGATGGTCTCAAAATCCATCATCAAGGTCCAACTTAAGATAGCTTTGTGCTTTGTAACCCAAAGCCAATTATAGCAGAAAGAAACAGAAAGTTGGGTTCTCTGACAGCATAGAAACTAGAAAGAGACGCATTGCTTGGGAATTGGGATCCTGATTTTGGAAATCAGGCTGTTTGGTATAACCTGGTATACTCCAAATTCTCATACACAGTCATCAGTCTCGTTGTTTAGAATGATCACTGTACTGTGATCAGTTAAGACACCCGGGGTGGGAGAGAAGTGAATGGAATCTGAAAGTTTTGATAACAGAAACGTTTATGTAAATTATTTTACAAATGTAGGAATATCACTTCTCTTATAAAAACCTCCTTAGTTAGACCCAAACAAATCAGATTTGGAGATTCTTTAATAATCAATTTAACTTGGACAACCCATCTCCCATGTTTAAGGTGTTGGGCACATTTACAGGTTAAAGAATAAGAAGCAAGAAAATAGAAAAAAATAGAGGATATAGAAATACTTTTTGCATAAGAGGCATGAAAATACTTTCCCAGATCCCACCTGAAATACATATTATTTTTATTTTAAATATTAAAATTATTAATATTTTTTTAAAAAAGTCATATTAAAAAAATAATAAAAAAATTAATTTTTTAAAGCTAGATTTTATTTTTAAATTTATATTATTTATTTATTTATTCTCTTTTCTCAAAAAAAAAATTTCTCTTACTTATATTTATACAAAAAATTTATATTTTTTTTTCAATTTTTAATTTATTTTTTTACCTTATTTCTTTCTTCTCTTTTTTTTTCTTTCTTTTGCACATCATCTAAACAAAACGCATTAAAAATTAGGCTCAAATGCTTTGTGAAAATATATTACTTATTAAATATATCAAATGTTTTTTTTAATACCATTTTTTTATTTTTTACATTTTTAATAAAAATATCAAAATTACCTTTTATTTCTATTATTTAAAATAGATTTAATGAATTGAATTTCTAAAAATATTTTTTTAGAATAAATTTAATAAATTTTTGAAAATATTTATCTAAAAAATAATTAAATTCATTTCAAAAAATATCTTTAAAATATATATTTCTAAAAATTCATTCAAAACATTTTTTCAAAACATATATTTACATTTTAAAACATCAAACGATCCTTATTTTGAATATACCTTTCTAAATATAATAAATCCTGTAAAATTTATTTTTCGAATATACATTTTCAAAACGAAAATCAAATCTTCCATTATCTATCTATAGAGGTAATACGTTTTTGGTGGGAAAAACAAAATAGAAAGGGTGAGAAAAGCAACAGTCCAAATATATACTAGGAAGCATGGACCCTTCAAAACGGTAATCATATCATTTACGAATCGTGTCAGACTTGTATTTATGTTAAACACTTGGCAGATACTTCTTATATTTTACAATTTTTCTTAAAAAATATTTATTTTTCTTAAAAAAACACTCATAAAACTTTTCTTTCCAAAAACAAACTTAAACACATTCTAAAGATAAGACCGGTTCCTATCAGTCCAAGACCCCAAGTAGCAAGGAGCTCGGTTCTTGGTAGAAATCTTTATTCCTTTACATGGATCAATATAACTCAAACTAATAACAACCCAACGTAACTTCCTAATTGAGAGTTTTAGACCCAAAAAAGAAAAAAATCTAAATATAATGCTTCGGTAGTGCATGATAAGCTCTAACAAATTACAAGTGAAGCAAATAGGAAGCAATGCCATTTCAGCTAAAACAAGTAGCCCCCAAGTGTCAAGGCATTTAAAATGTTTTCTGCTTTTTGAGCGCTGCTATGGAGGGAAATTAGTATACTTTATTATTTCTTTCTCGTAAAAAAATTACAATTTCAATCTAATATATGAACCACAAAATTTGTTTGAATAAATACTAGTGTTACAATTGCAAATGCCACAACTGATTTGCTCCTAACACCCTATAAGATATTTCAAAATTGGTTGAATCTGCTATCAGGTTCTCTTCACAATAGCAGTAGCAAAGAAGGGATGATGGCAGAATGTAAAAGAAATCTTCAACTTAGGGTCAAGGGCTCCTACCCGGCAAACATTAAAGGCAATGTTGTTGCGCTCTGCCACTTGCTCTACTCTGCACAGCTCAGCCATGGTGTCAGGGTCATTGGCAAAACTACTTTTCACCTCTTTTGCAATCCTCTGAGCTTCCTTGAAGTACTCACATATAGCTAGGGTCTGAAGGAGAAACAAACAAGTAAAAGCCTGTCTCTAAAGGCAACACCTAATGGTTTCAAAAGAATACTCACAGAGAAGTTAGCGGGGATAGTAGACTCCTTGAATGTCGTATAAGAGATGCGATCAGGAACGCAAGCTTTCAATAAAAGATCGAATTGCTGAATAAATATCTGGAAAAAATTCTATACGTTAATTAAGTTGCAAAAGAAAAGCTTGATTTAAAAAAAAAAGGTACTTCCGTAGTGCCCATTTTAACTTGACTTATTGGGAGTTAACCATACACAAATTCGTCTTCTTAAGTCACTAATACATGTTATTGTTAAGTACCACCAAAGATTCAGTTTACTATATCGGGGGATCTTTTAGATGCTTGTTTCACGAAATGTACCTGGATACCATAGAAGAACCTCTACAAGCACTTTAGATAATTCATTGAGCGTTTTTCCTTAATATATCCTAAATCATCTCTTCTTACCAACATGACAAGATTGCAAGTGTATTCAAGCAACAAATTAATTAATTATCCATAAGATATATTTGCTTCATTCCAGCCACTGCGATGTAATCTTGGGGACCATGAAACCATAATTTAGTATTGGATGTTTGGTAAATACTTCGTTGCTGGTTCCAAAAGATAAAACGAGGATCGGATTCCATTTGAAAACTTCATCATTGGAATTAATTTAGCATGGTCTGATTAATACATGGCAAAGTTGAAAATTAGTGAAAAACTGCTGAAAACAATCAGTTAATTGAAATCGTTCCCATTAGCATAATCTAATTTATTATATTAAATATTAACAGTTTGAATGTAATTTTAGTACTTACACCAAATAAATAAATTCAGTGCTGCATTTTAGTTTTTACCGAAGAGACCCTTAGCAATGGTTTAACTAAGCTTTTGAAAATCATGCCGCAAATCAGAAAACCATACCTCGTGTTCTGTATTAAAAGGGCTTTGGAGTGGGGCAATTCTGCACTCATTCCTCAAAGCAGCAAACATCTATAAAAATAATTGGATTGCTGCAGACAGTTAGTCCACTAAATTGAATAAAATAAAAAAGAAAAATACAGAGTAAAAGTAAATTGTCATATGCATGTAGTCAATATCACCGAGTTACTTTAGAAAGAAAAGACTTCTCAATTTAGCAAAATAGGGTTCTCAGTTTTCACTTGCAGACTATTAAATTCTAGAACCTACAGATCTGGAAGGGAAAATTTCAAGCCATTCATGTCTCAAATCTCAATTCCGAAAATAAATGGTTAAAGAGATCATCATTGAGAAAACATGAGCAGTATTACCATGCTGAGCCCTTCAGCTAGATACATTTGGCTCTGAAGAAACAAGACAGCTGCCGGGATCTGATAATCCCTTTCTGCATCCTTAAAAGAATCCTTTTTTTTCTTTGCCCTTTTTTTAGCTGATCAACAGGAAGCAAAGGTACACATCGAAGTCAGAGGGACAGAGCCAGCACAACTTTTTTTTGCATCCAATTAAATGCATTATTATAAAACCACTTAATCATACTGTAGCAGAAGTCATCAAATAGTTAGCAAACATAAAGCAGAGCATTCCTCTCACACAAATAAATCACTTGCCTAATGATGAATTAGTGTCAAACATACCAGCATCCCTGCTAATTGCCATCCGGAGATGTTTCTTTTCCACAAGCTTGATCAACACAACATAAATATACCAGTATACCATGCAATAATCATGGACAGAATAGAGGTCCAACTCAAATCCCAAACTGAGAAATCGAAAAGCTATCCAATATGTTTGCTCTTCCACCCACAAAAGAATGTGCTGGTATATTTTGAAACATATTTCCTGCTAGAACAGAGCAATATTATAAATTAGCGGGCAAATTATAGTTCAGTGACTCAGGTAACAACTAATAGAAAATCAACAAATTTATGCCAACAAAAAGCCCGAGTGCCGCAACACTTGGGAGAAAACTCCCTTCATTTGAACTTAATCAAAGACATGTGAAAATTAATTTTTTAAGGAGCACCAGTCCGGCGAGACAATTGGTAAACTCGGAAGTAACAAACCTTATTGTGTGAAGTTTTTGGGGCTTCTTCAATCTCCTTTTTAAAAGCCATCTCCAGCTGTAGAGTAATGCGAGATTAGATTAACAGATTGGCTTTAAAGGAATAAGATAATGCCAATTCTCCCAAAAAAAAAAAGATTATATATCTTCAAAATTATAATTTCAGACATCTGTACCAAAGAAGGATAGGAATTAAGCATTCATGAGAATCTTACTAAAATCTATCTCATTCTTAAAAATACAAGGTATGTTATATGTAACTGAATGTGGCAAAAAAGTTTAAGAGTGGGACTTGTTAATAGATGTATTTATTTCTCATTCATTTGTGTCTTGTACAATTGTACTAAAGACTATATGATACGAACCAAAACGAGATAATCATAAAGAATGAAGGAGATAAAGAGGAGAATCTCCTACAAAGGCTTGGAACTCATTTGACGAGGTCAAAAACAAAGAAAGTCAAAGAAACCTTAAATAAGATAATCATAACTATGTTTAAGGCAACCCAAGACATGGAAGAAAAGAGCACATGGCTAGTCCATTACGTTCAAAATGAAGATTTAGAAGAAGAAAACCAAGTTTAACTTATTTTAGCCCAATCCTTGTTTCATTTGTATTTTGGGTTAGAACTTTATTTTTACTATAGTAATTATAAGAAAAAGAGATTTTATGAATGTGTTGTGTGTCTAAAGTAGATCACGCTCATAGTATTTATAGAGTCTTTAGAATGATTACATGTGATTACACATAATTACAAATAATGATAATTAAGAAACCGTTATGTTCTTTGATATTCTATGGTAATTAACAGTAATAACGTAGGTTTAGTATATTATGTTAATAGAGTTGGCCATAATAGTTATTAGGCATTTTTAAGATTTGTTTACTTTTATTTTATTATGTTAGTGGATCGGACCCTAATGACTACTAAACTTTTAGGATTTTAATTTTATTAAAAATACTCATGTAACTTTCTTTAAGGAAACAATTTTGATGATAATAAGAATTGAGGTTTTACCTCTTAAGAGAACTTGTGTGCCCTTAGGGTTCTTGGTAAAAAACCATTGCTTGGATCTTATCAAGGGTTTCTAATACTTTTATGGCGATTCTACACCAAGCTTATCACTCTCCTTTCTCTGTAGAATTGAGGATTTGATGCTTTCCCTCATTCCTTCTCTCTTCCATCTTTTATTCTTGCACCTATTCAAATCCTAATTTTGATTTGTTTCTGTTATAATCCTAATTTTTTATCTAAGTGATCACCTCAAAAAAGATCCATTTAATTCAAATCACTAAATATGATTCACTAAAAAGAGGAAAATGTAACACTTCAAATTTAAAAGCATAATAAACATACTCAAGCAGATTTTACAGCATAGGAAAGAACAAGGGGGAGGGGAAGTTTGTAGTATAATCCAGAAAACAAGCAAAGGACACACCTGTACATAGGTAACACGCCAGTCTTGTAACATTTTCCCAAGCTTACGCCTTTGCCATGCAGCATTTGTACAGAGAATTTTGAGTAAATTTATCACCAACTGCAGCATAATATTTTTGTACAGATTATACAAAGTCCCCAAGTCAACAAATCATGAGTAGTACAATCCTTGATTATGGGAAAAGAATTCATATTTAATGAAACAGTCCTTGAGTCAGAAAATCTAGGTTGATAATAAAAATTAAACAATAGATGGTAATTGGGCCATGATAATTTCAGTTAACTCAAAAGGATGATGATAATCATATAAAGCATGCATGTCTATACTATTTCAGGAACACACACAAAAGAATGAAAGGAGTTATGTGGACTGCTAGTATGACATACCAGATGACTAATTGCATTACCTGTCCTAGTTGCACCATAAATTCATTTTTTTTAATGTCATGATTCTCTGTAACTTCAGGTAATCCAGCGGCTCTAGTGATCATAGAAAACATAGGTTCCCGGCCATAGAGTTTCCCCTCCTGGACCAGCAGTAGCTGATAACAAATTTAAGTGTTTGAGGTTGGATAACATGGTTCAAAACAACAATAGTAAGTAAAATTCTACTACATGTACATCTAGCATTCCTTTACAGGCAAGAATATAGAGAAACAATGAACTAATAGCACAAAGACACACATCAACATTCCAATCAGAAGCATGAATACATAATATTTGGCATCTCTAGCATCCTATAACAATTCTTTCCAAAGTGAAAGTGTCAAGTGTTACAAGAAATCTGGTGCTTATCCATGAATAATAGTTTCTTTAATATTTTCCTTAATAGATGCAAGCTTTCTAGTGATGTTGCTTGTATTTTTTATGAAATGATAAAAACAGTGATCATATGTGCTTCTCTAAACCAGCACAAAAATCACATATTAAAAAGGGCAGTATAATGCTATAAAGTTCCCACTCTGGGTGGGGTCCAGGGAAGGGTTGGATCCACAGGGTCTATAGTAGGCTGCCTGTTGGAACCTAACTATCTAACAAGGTCCTTTGATCTCAAAAATTTTAATGATGATAAAAGTATTATTTATAAAAATACACAAATATCAGTTCTACCTGAATTATTAGAGACGGGATATCTTTTAAAAGACAGACAAAACATTGTCTATGAAGAGCTAGTGAGGTCAAGATCAAGTACTGCATAACAATGCTTAGACGATATATTGTCTAAGACTATTCAACGTTCCGGCTAAAAAAGTTGTACTGACCATTATCTGTCTACAAAGCCTCGACTGCAGTGTCCCTCTCTTTCTCTATTGAAAAGTCAACATTTCTATTATACACTCCATGCCATACAAAAGGAACTATCAACATTTATGTAGTTGAGACTTATACACACAAAAAAGAGGAATGCCTGCTGCAAGTACACCGAATAAAGCTCAGCTATCAGAGTACATTATCTTTTATCGATAAAGCAACTATTGCTCACTTAATCTAAGGTCAAGCATTCAATAAAAGAACAGAAAATGTTGTAGTCTCCAGTTATCTCACAATGACTCTTTTGTCTTCTATATAAGTGAAGCAACTGATGTGTACGATAACAAGAATACCACTTCATCTCTCATATCTAAAAATTGAGACTTCTTGTATATGTGCGAAAATTACTTAAGTTCTTAAAGCTTCATTTAATACTTTGTATTAACTTTCATTTGTATTGAGAAAGAGTCTAAAAAGGTTTGTCTGTATAAAGAATAGTTAGGTTGAAGCTTAGAAAGACTTGTACAAAAATACTTGGTAAAACTTTGCTTTCAATGTAAGTATACTGTGATTAGTGGACCTTCTGTTTATGTTTGAAAAGGAACTGGACATAACTTTTGGTTGGTAAGAGTGAATCAGTATATATTCTCCGTGCAATTCTCTTTTCCCATAACTACTGTCATTTTCTTTACTCTTGAGTAGACGATTTGCTTTAATCGTCTATTGTCTGAAAAAGTTAACATACTATTCAACCCTCCCTTTTTGTGTGTTGTCTATGTTCCTACACAACCATTTCAAGAGGTCGATTTCTCAACACGTAAAGTATAAAACAAATTTATAATTTGATAAATTAAGAGACAGCAAATGAAAAAATATAAATCTAATTGACTAATAATTAATTAAATAGCCAATCTATATAGAAAATTCATTGAATACATAATAAGAAGATAAGAGAACACTTATCAAATCAAGTAGAATCAAGGAACATTAGAAGATCCACCTGAAGATGGGCTCTAGAAACCAAATCAGGTTGAGATTTCTGGAATTTAATCACAAAGAGTAAAGCAGCCTCCAAAGATGGGTCCAATGAGTAAGAACATATGATGTCTAGATCTTGAAGGAGTTTCATAAAATATTCAAGAGCCTGGAAGAGATAAACTGGAAACATTATAATAATGAGATTAAGTTTCATGCATCAAAAGTAACCCTCTAAACACTTACCTTTTGCCAACAAAGAAATTCAATTGCCCGTGGTGGTGTACAGTTTAAACTACCATCAAAGCCAATTGGTTGACAACCAGATGCAGTCGTACTGACTACGTTTTCCTCGGACATCCCATGACAACTTGCTCTAATAAATTCTGAAGATTTTCGAATGTGATCAATCTCTGAAATGCATGAAGCTATGTGTTTTCTTGCTAACTCCAAACCTCTCCCTAGGGGCCGTTTCATAGACATCAAAAGATGGTAAAAATGCTGAAAGAAAATCAATGTGGAGAAATTTCAGTCAAAGAAAGCATGCTTAGTTGACAACAAAGAATAGCAATTGAAATGAGCGCTGAGTTGTCACAAGATAGATGCACATATTTACTAAATAAACAACTAATAAAATAAAAGTACTGTTAGGGAAAGCCACTAGGATTAGGGTAATTGCGAGGGGTTTGGGTAGACAGGATACAAAAGGTTCCAGGTATGGGTACCCAAGTGTTAAAGCCAGATGCATCACACAGTGGCATATTGGCATTAGGAGTAGGACATCCTCAACTTCCTTTATCAAACTACGGGCCCATTTGTTTAAGCTTTTACAAAATATTGATTTTAAAATGATTAACTTTGTAGAGATTTTATGTAAAGCAGAAGCTATTTTTCATTTCATGCAATTATAAAAAGTATTTTTCATTTTGAAAGTTAGATATAATTTTAGCTTTTTTTTAGTAGCTTCTCAAAATAAAAAATAATAATAATTTATTTATTTTAAAATTTATCAAAAGTTTAAACAAACACTAGGAATTTTTTTAAGTGATTTTTTTTCAAGATAAAAGTGATTTTCTCATAAAAAAAAGTTAAAACCTTACAACTTCATCATGTTATCTTTGACATGTGTGGATCGGTTAAATATATTGCAAAAAGTATATTTATAAATAGACACAGCTTATGTTTAATGCATAAATTATGCATGAGTGTAATTCCATATTATTGGCATAACTTAGAAGGGAATAAACATAGGATAAAACCTTACGAAAACGTAATCGACATAGCAGTGCTTTGCAATAGCCTTCCTCCAGATCAGGATTGTTTTGAAGTGGTTCAATGTCTGCAACCAAATAGCTCACAATTAAAAGCAATAAGTATATGTTGCACTCCTTTTGTGATTGGGGGTAAAAGCGGGATGATTTGAGTGTGACATGGTGAAACTTAAGAGATTGTAGTAGCATCAAGCATTAAGAATAATAATGGAACTCATCACTGTCAATGCTGACGAAATCAAAACTTCTTATTTCTATTTTCATTTTTTTATTTCACTGTATGCATACAGCAAAACAAATTTATAAGAGAAACATAAAAAAATGGCCTAATATTAAAACAATGCACATGTCCCAAATATACTAGATGGTATAAAAAGTTAAGACAACAACATAAGCCTTATCCCATTAGGTGAAGTCAGCTACATGGATCACATGACGTCATTGGATTTGGTATAAAAAGTTGATCAAGAATATAAAACTATTCAAGAATGGCACAAAGTGGCACCCTCATCTCTATTCAACAGGTACTCTGAACATTTTCAAACATAAGAATATTAACATTCTTCAAGGGTTATTAACTAAATTTAATCATTTCCTCTAGAACAATATTACAAAGTGACGCCCTCACTCCCTTCCACAGAACTATTTGAACCTCACAATATTTTGATATGAGACCACAGTCACCACACCAACAAAATAAAAAGTAATGTTTAAGTTTCAACAAGCAATTACCTTCTGAAACTCTTCTTTTAGATGATGAAGCCTTACAAGCACGCAGTTGACGAGATATTGTTTCTTCAACAGCATTTAACATTGATAAACACTTTTCATCTCCATCTCCATTCAGCGGAAGGCCATATGCCATGGTAAATAGATCCTCTTCCTGACACAAATAAATACAAGCTTTTTTTAATATAAAAAAAAAATCCCTTCAAGAATATGATCTCAAAATAGAAAGAAAAATAAATATGGCCATATGCTCACAGAAATTTACAGCTTATAAAAATGTACAAACAGAGCATGTGCAAGGAAATCAAACAACTACAGATCCTATATGCACCCACTTAGAGGAAGGCTACATGCCAGTGTTAATCAGTAATCTTCATGTGACAAATAAATATCACAGTTTTGTCCATAAAGTGAGATCCATATATATAAATAAACAATTGACAAATATGCTGATAAAAGAATGATAAATGACCAATATAAAGGATCCTGAGTCCAAACATTCTATTCCACTCTTTTCTTCCTAAAGTAATTTAATGAGTCACTACAAGGCAATAAATAATACATTCTTACCAAAGAAGAAAAACAATATTTTTTTTTACTCAATAGAAGAATTTAAATATTTCAGAAAAACAATGGCCCCAAAAAAAAAAAGTTTCACAATAATAGAGATTAAAAAAAAGAGCTGTTGGAATACTTTACTTCATGTGTTCGTGCATCTGAGACAACTGAAAGAACTGCTTTGCAGGTTGCACGTATGACTTTACAGTAAGAGTACAACAGGGCATGTGATGATATCCTTTCAGGTCGTAGGAGATAGAGACAAGAATAGACAGTTTGTGCCAGTGAATGACCCTTGTGCCATGTTGCCTGCAACGTAAAGTGGCATTTAAGATAAAGAGAAGAAAAATATATAATTAAGACCTGTTTCACACAGACAAAGCTCTTGAGCACAAACAAATATTATGATTTTACTACTTGTGTATCTCTAAAAATTAAGTTTATACAAATTATAATGTTCGGTTTGACTAACGACGATCATCCCATGATTGCACATTTTTTAGTCACATGCATAATGAAAATGCATAAGTTGATGTTTCTGTATGTTTAAGAGGGAGACAGAAAGAGGAACTTTTGAGCCCCCTCTGAAAATAATTCAATAAAACTAAAGCTACGCTTGTCCAATACAAGGTAAACCATATGGAAGGCAGATACAACATAGTGTACCTCGCAAGCCAGTAAATGGTCCATGATGTCAATTGTGCATCGAACATCAGTGGTTTTATCAGCACTAATAGGAACCGGAGCAGCACCATTCTCAATGGCATCCTCAACAGAGTAGTATGTACAAGCCATACCCGAATCCATCTTTGGGTCCATTATCTGAAAAATAGAAAATTAAAAAACAATTTGAAGTTAAGGATACAAAAGACAGATGCAAAACAGAATATGGCTTCCCTGCATACACCTCTAGATATTTCTTATTCATCAGTAAGCTAAGCTCATTGTCTTATTTCAAATCATATAGAATACCTCCAAAGCAGACATGGCAGCAAATAGATTGAAGTTATCTCCGTGAATGAGTTCGCCCTCTTGAAGATCTGGCAATCCAACAAGGAAACTTAGTTCAAAAACCAACTCTAATTGCAAAACACACCATAATAATATCCCCTTTGATAGTATCTAATTAATAGTTATAAAGCAAAACTCTACTAAGCAAGATACTAAAGAATGAACGAGCAACTTTGACACCAGTATTTTATTTATTCATTTAAAAGAGGGCGTTAATGTATATGATGCGATCAAGTTTTTAAAAAAAAGAAAAAAAAACGAAGCAGAGCATGTTCGTAAACGGTAATCAGTAGTGAGCAGCATTACATAGTAAGGAAGAAAATTAAAAAAAGCATGAGGCATTGTGATCAAAACCCTTAAAGTAAGAAAAAAGGACCTTCTGAAGCGGCTTGGAGGAGGGGAGACACATCGGCCCAAACGGAGTTATCACCGGAGGGAATGGAAGCGCGTGGAGGTAGTACGGTGGCGGCTTCATCGTTGCGACTGCGATCCTCGGCCATCCCTTGAACCAAGCTTAGCTAATGGTATGTGACGATAGTAAAAGGAGGAACTGAACAAGTGTCTTCAATTTAAGGAGTTAACTAAGCTAGGTTCTCCTTTATCCATGTGAAGTAAAATAACTCTCTAGGCTTCAGCGCTCTCTCTCTCTCCCTCCCTGCCTGTGTTTGTTTGGGTTTCGCGAAACCACATAAACATGACGGGAGAGTGTGCGCTTAATGGAGGGTTTAGGGTATGGTGTGGTGTGGAATATCAAATATGGATCCAATTAAATGTATTTGCACTTTCTTTTCCTTCCTATTCTCATTCACATACATCTTATTTTTAAATAAATTGGATAGTAAATAAAAAATATATAATGTGATGTATAATATAATAAAAATATATATTAAAATATAAATACTGACAAGATATATACATACATATTATTTATATTTTTATCCTTTTCTTTTTATTTGTTGTTGAATTTGATTTTATAAAAATAAATTATAACTTATTTTAATTTGTAGAAATAATTATTTATTTTAAAAATTATATTTTTAATTAATTTTTTTTGAAATTATATCATCCCTTCAATATTATTTTTAAGAATATTTTTTCAGTTTCTCTTAAATAATTTTTTTATTAAATTTCAAAGTCAAAAAATTAATTTTTTAAGATAAATCTTGGTAAGACTTAATTTAAGGTGATTTTTAGTTTTAAATTTTTTAAAAATAAAATTTAATTTAAAATTTAAAAATAATTATAAAAATAAGTTAACTCATTTTATTTTAACTTTTTTATTCTAAATTTATTAAAAATAAATTATAAGTTTATTAATTAAAAAATAAATAAAATATTTGTTTAAAAATAATAAAAATTTAATAAAATAATAATAAAAATTGTTGTTTTCATTGTATTTTATTTTATTTTTATTTAAAATTTAATAATAATAATGATTAGATAATAATTCTTACAATTATAATAATTATGGTGATATAATAACGATAGTATTGTATTTTAAAAAATAAATTAATAGTTAAAAATAAAATTAAAATTAAAATTAAAAATAACTATTAATAAATTATTTTTAATTTTAAAAATTAATTTAAAATTAATTTAAAATTTTTTTTAGCTAAATATGTTTGGTTTTTAAATTTAATTTAAAAATTAAAATTTATTATCATCTTAAACTAAGTCTGAATTAAATTTCTTTCTATTCTTTTTATTGCATATTTAATAAGAATCGCATTGTACCTAATATAATTTGTTACTCATCATTGCAAGAATATTATCGAGGATAATAAAAAAATATATTTGATGTAATATAAATGTATTAAATTTGTAGATATAATGATTCATATTTTTAAAAATCAAATCCTTACAAATAAAATAATATATGATATTATTTCAAAGTTATTTATATTATTTCTAACATTTATATGATTTGCTTGAGAATGATTTAACATATCTTTTTATATAACTTTTAAGGAAATGTAATTTTTTACTAAAATTTAGAAACGTTTAATTCTAATAAATTATTGGTGATTTGGTGTTAAGAAAATGCTCTGAGAAAAGAGAAAAAAAAAATAGAATAAATTTTCTATTATGACTTATTTTTAATGTTTGTTTAATTAATAATATATGATAATTCTATTTTATTTAGTGTAATTTTTATGTTTTGAAAAGTTGAAAAAGTAAATGATAGAATATAATAATATTTTTTTATTATTATTATTATAATATTTATATTATTATTATTATTATTATTATTATCTTATTTATTTATTTTTATATTTTATTTATTAGCAAGTGTTTCTTACTTATGTCTTTTTACTTTTCTAAGATTTTTTTTTATAAATAGAAGTGAGCATAGTAAATTTTAAAAAAAATTAATAAAGTATTTATTTATGATGAAAAAGGATCAATAATAAATTTAAAACAAATTTAATAAAATTATATATAATTTTAAAAAATATAAAGAATTATTATTTAAATATAATATACTATATTATATTATTATTTAATTTATTCTAAATATAGAATAAACTAACATAATATAATCAAAATTTTTATTTTGATATACAATAAACATGCAAAAAATATATCATATTTATGTTATATCTTATTTTTATCACATCCTAATATCTTTTCATATCCTATTTATCAAACAATCATACCTTTCTTCTTTCTTTGATTTATTGTTAGCTTTGTACGTATTTGTTTGATATTTTCTTTTATAGCCAAAACAATATCAAATATTTTTAATTTTGTATTTATTTCTCATATTTGAAAAAAAATTGTCATATCTTCTTATAACTCCTAGTATTACTTTATAAAACAAGTATTAAAATATATATGTTTAGAATTTAACTAAAACATATTATTAATATACATTTTTTATGCTATTATTTAATCATAAACTATTATGTCATTAAAAATTGTTAAATTTTATAATAATTAAACTCAACAGAAGTTAGTGTCTATTTGGAAAAAAATTAAGCCAACAAAACATGAATAATTTTAGTCTTTTTATTTTTAAATTTTAATAATTTTATTATCTATTATTTTTTAAATTAAAAATGTTAACAACATATTATTTAATGCATTCCTTGTAATTATTTAATTTCTTAAAAAATTCAAATAATTTATAAAAAATGATTTAAATATTTCTATTTTAAAAAAATTACCAATTATAAAAAGCGTGTTGAAGAGTATCTTCTAAATTAAAACCCTCAATTTTTGTATCTAATTTTTCACATGAATTACAGTAGTATTGAAATATGAAAAATTTTCTAAAGTTTAAAAATAAAAATTTGGTAGAAAATTGATAGAATTTGAAGATTGTGTAAGATGTTAGATTATGATTTGAAGGAGAATAAATTTGAGTTTTTTTTTTATTTTGAATAAAAATATTTTAATTGATGAGTTTTAAAAACTATTTCAATTAATTTAATTGGTAGAGATTTTGAGTAGAAAATAAGAATTATAAATTTTTGAATAAAAAATTGTCAGAGATTAAACTAGATAAATTTTAACATAAAACAATTCAAACAAAAATTATGCATAAATAAATTTAAAGAAACAAAAAATATTATTAATTCAAATAATAAAACTGAATAATTCACATGAATGATATAGCACTTAATAATTGGTAAGGAGTACGAATTTATTTTTCCCTCTAGATTGTCTCGTTGGCCTGGAGTATATGGTACAGAAAGTTCTCATACAATCTTGTAACAAATCAACCTGGTATAATGTTGTTGGTTAAATAATAAGTTTAAATTATTAATATACACATAATAAATTTATATTAATAATAAAATATATACTTATAAATACTTTTATTAATACAAATATTAGTATATATTATCAATGAATTTAATATTAGTATAATATATTATCCGTTATAATCTATACTAATAATTAAGTTTTTGTACAAACATTATTCTAATACTTTAACAATTTTTTATTTGTTTCTATTTTTTTTACTTAAAAAGAGCTGTGACATAACTAAAGAATTGGGCAGAGACAGCAATATAAAGTAAAAACTAGTCAGCATAAATGATAAAACATTTTCATCAGTTAGTAAGATCTTCAAAATTGATGGAATTAAACTTAATCCAGAGTGAATATACTTTGCAATTTGTACAATATATATTTCATTAACTTCTACTCATATTGATGAGCGATCAAATTATACATATCAATGAGGTAGCCTGATATTGAGCCTTCTAAGCCATATGGAATGAAGAATCATATGAATCACATCAAACGGTTTAGCCGGTCTATTCAGCTCAAAATGTCTTTGAACTTGAATCACTCTCTTCTGCAATTTCAAGTATTTGGCATGTGGAACACTTTTTAGTATTGTCTTGATTTCAGGTATCCTTTCAGGTGGAACATGCAATGAGAATTTGCTCCAATCAAGAACATCACTGAAAGGAAGTTGATAGTAATCTGAAACAATTACAGGGACACACCCTGCATTGATGGATTCCACAAGTCTAGGACTTGCCACTTCATAACCACTTGGACACAAGCAAAACTTGCTTTGTTCCATGAGGTGGTTATAGTTAAGGCCTTTAGGAAGATACTCATGCACTTGAACTTCTTCATCTTTGTTCTTCCAATGTTTTAGTAGTATCTTCCTAATCTTGCCATGAGCCCCTCCGGCAAAGAAAGCAAGTATAGAACGATGATTGGGGTCTTCGCCAGGAATTGATGAGCTTAATGCATAACTCATCAAATTCATTTCAGGTATTGACACGTCTCTATTAGGCCTAAACCCTTCTGAAGTGTTGGCATTACATAACACTCTTATTATGTTCTTGAAAAGCTTTTTGCCTAATTCATGGTTTGAGATATCCGGTGCCTGCAATAAGCATCATTTGAATCAAAATTCTTTTATTGCATACATCTTTGTGCACAAGCATGCATTATTCTCAAAGATAAGAACATTAGAGGAATAATTTTCTTGAAGCATATGGTATGAAAATTATTACCCAGTCATGACAAGAGGCTAAGAAATGATCTGCTCCTTTGCTCCTGTTCCAATATGGGTACCTTTGGGCTATGGTGTTGGTATAATCAACGGTGACCAGCATCAACTGTTCCCGAGAGTAGGTTGTAAGAGGTTGGTATAGGTACCGTACGATTTGGGTCACACTTACGGGTAGCATTAAGACATGGGCTTCATCTGGATGACGGGCCGAGAATGGGCTTGCCCCGTTATCGATTTCAGCCATGAAGTGTCCATCAATGCTATAAATTGAACTCAAGGGCCCATCGTGTACCAAGGGTGGTTCACCTTCTTTGTAAGTCCACACTTTGAATCTCTTCAACATTTCTATGTGACTTCTGCACAATTTCAAGAACGTGAGATGAACGTTATGACTATGACCAAAATGAGGAAAAACAATGAAAATGCCCAGTGGTCCATCAATTTGGGGGTGGGGGAATCATGTCAAGAAGAAACATCAATGCCTTTCTTTCACTTCGTATTCAAAGGAGAAACATTCGGAAAAAAACAAATTGTATTTGTACTGCATATATATATATATTATATAATAAAAAGGATTAAAAATGTAAATTAAGATAGCTAATGTAATAAAGAGAAATAAAAAAATAATATTGTATAGATTATGGTTAAAAAAATACTATATAAATTACATGAGTCTAAAAATGATGAAGACTGGAGACTTGCATATCCAAATGTTTAACTGATAAAGAAATTTTAGGACTATAAATCTGACGTGTCAATTAGGCAGCGAAATTTCAGAACAGAGTTTCAATGTTTTGCAAAGGAGAGAGAAGGTAACCATTGTGCACGGAATGGCACAAGGAGGAAAAAGATGGGCCTCAAGTCATCAATAAATTCTGCATGATTGAGGCAAGTGACTAATACGGCCCTTACGGAAATATGTTTTCTCACTGAAAATAATTTAGAAATTCTATGCCGCTTAAATGTTAATAACTCCCCGTCTTAATTATTATTAATTGTTTAGTTGTTTTGCATTTATAGGAATAGAAAATATGAAGTTCTTATAATAAAAAAGGTGTTTTTTTCATATGTTTTATGACTTTATGGAGATATTGATATTTTTTTATTAATTTAACAACACATTATTATTACTTTATATTTTAAGATAATAATATTAAAAAATTATATTTAAAAAATTATCATTTACAATCCATTTGATATTTTAAAATTTTGAATGATTTTTTAGTAAAAATTATAAATTTTTTAATAGAAACATTTAAAACAAAATATAAGTATTGAAAATTTTCTTTTGCTTAAAAGTTATTCAAAATTTTAAAATGTTAAAATTATCTCAAAGAATAAAATTTATAATTTTGAATATCGTTTTAAAAATACAAATATAAAAATAATTGATAAAAAAATTTGAAACATAAAAATATATACATTTCATTTTTTACTAAAAAATCATAATAAATATAATTTTAAAGTTACTATTATAAAAAATTATGACATAAAAATATATAATTGATAATCGTGCAAAAAACCTTTATATTATTAAATTTACAGAACAAATCAACTTCTCCCAAATTAAAATCAATTTATGGAAAAGATAAATGTAAAGACTTGTAAAAAAAAGGTTAAATATTTGATTTGATATATCATCAATGTAACATTCAATTACAAATTAATTTAGGTATTATTTTTGAGTAATTATTATAAAATTAATCATTTTTAATGATAATGTAAAAAAAACTAATATTCCATTACATTTTAATATCAATAAGTTAATTTTAATTTATAAAAATTAATTTATTTATCTTATTTTCTTCTCTTACAAATGCTAGATAGATGTTACATTTCCACCTACAACAATGTAATAATGTAATATATATATATATATATATTACCTCATTTTTGCCATATACCGTGACTAAATTTACATGAAAGCATTCTATCAAGAATAAATAAATAAACGTAATATTTATGCCTAAAAGCTTACACATTTGAGTTACAATTCATTATTGGTAAGTTGATTATTAGTTACTAGGGTTATTTATGCATATAGTTGTCGTTTATTGTTAAGAAAACATTTATTGTTAACCTGTGAAGTATACTAAAAACTAATTAACAAGGTCATTTCCACCGGCAAAAAAAAACTGATAACAAAAAATATCACAAAACTCTTGTCTCGTGTATATATAACCTTCCATCTAATTTATACTTTCTCCCCATTGTAACCAAACAATAATGAATAGCAAAAAGAAATCATGGAGACACATGAATACGTTAAATCGATTAGGCTGTATTTCCAGAAATACCCTTAATTTTATATTAGATAGATGACACTCTCAGAACACACTAACAGCATGAATATAGAACTGATCATTCCCTCAATCTCGGGTATGTAATCGCGTGTGTGTGCAACAAGGCACCATGCATGAAAATAGAAAATAAGTCACAAATAATGAAACATATGCATAAATGCAAAAAGGCTATATATCCTTTTTTAAAAATTTTTTTGGTATATAGCTGTGGCATTTATCTGCCACCTACTATCAAAGCAAATTTTACTTCTCGTAATAAAGTATTTTTCATATATTACAACTAGGATGCAAACATGATTAGTAAATAAGTTATTAAAATTGATTAAATTATTAAAGATTGAAATAAATTATATGAGATTATAGCTTCAAATGTCACTATTTTCCTTGTGAACATATGAAAAAACCTTGGTTAGCATACTCAAAAAACACATTTATCTCTTATGTATAACACGTTGGTTGACTATATATATATATATATATATATGTTTAATTAAAAGTGTAAGAGTGATAGTTATCAACTATGCCGAAATTTGTTGATTGAATATAATTTCATTAAGTGTAAGAGTGATTGCTACTTAACTGATGAAAAGCATAAGCGTTTCTGTAAACGCATCCTCTGGGGACAAAAATCTCTTCCTTCTCTGATGTGAAGTTCTTCCATCGTATCGCTCTATGAATAGCCTTTCTTGCTTCAGCCAACTCTTTTTCAATTCTCACTAAACTGCTATTCCTATTCCTCTTTGGCTGTTACAAGCAAAAATCACAAATATAAAGGCAATTAAATAATCAATTCAACACATATATTTTTTGATATCATGACATGAATGGAATTAATATATAAATCAAATTTTAATTTTCATTTAATGAAAGAAAGAAAGACACACTTTGTTGTGAATAGCGATGGTAACATTTTCATCACCGGATAAGAAAGAAGGCTTCAATGGTAAGGTATGTTGTTCCTCTGCGGCATCAAGAGTTTTGAGATCGTTTCTTGATGGAAGGAGGTTGACGGTAGGCAAAAGGAGAACTACGTGGTTTCGGTTATATGTAAAGAGAGCGAGGAGGATAAGGAAGAGAAACGTTACGGAGAACAGAAGGCATGAGTTCGGTATGAAGGTTGATGCCATGGCTATTGTGTCAGTTTCTTGAGTTGGTGATCGATGGTTGAGTTATTTCTACTGTGTTCTCTCTCTTGTTCTCTGTGTGTGTTCCCTATAAGCTAGCTAAGGTATGTGGATTGGTACAAAGAAAGGGATGGGAAGAGAGACACAGCATGAGGAGGATTGTTGAAAAAAATTGACTAACTATTATGGCATTTTAGAGACGACAGACTCACCTCATGGTTGGTTCAAATAGTTGGTCAAGATTTAATGGAAACTTTTTTGAATGGGATGAACCAAAGCACTTAATTAAGGATAGGAATCACATCTCCAATGTACAATTATAATACTAGATTCCACAAATTTGAATATATATACTAATATAATGCGCATAGAATAATGTTGATATTGGAAAGTTATGGCTTAAATGTGAATTGCGCCTGGAAAAAAAAATAACCATTGTCAAGTGTGAATTTGTGATTTATTATTCATAACTTACCGATTTTTGGGGGTTTAGAAAGAGAATAAATAAAGTTTCCAGTAATTAGAGATGGAAAATGTCTTATATTTATTACGTATCCGCAAAGAATGTTTACAATGACTATATAGAATAAATTTTTTTTAATGAATTTAAATATAAATATAGATAAATATCTGAAAAATTTATGAAAATGGATATAATTATTATTATATATACATCTAAATATGTTTTTATTTTTAAAAAGTTAAAATTTTTAATTTTAGTCTCTTATTTTTAAAATTTTTAATTAAATTTTTTTATATTTTTAAATAAACTAATTTTAATTCCTAGAATAACTCATATTTAAAACATAACATATATTTAAAATTTGTAAGGAATCAAAATCTTATTTAACCTCTCTGTATATGTATATAACGTGCGCGTAGAATAATGTTGATATAGGAAGGTTTTGATTAAAATGTGAATTGCCCTTGGGGAAAATAAAGGCAATTAATTGTGAATGAGATTTATTATTCATAACTTTCCGATTTGGGGATTAAAAAAGGAAGAATGAACAACAAAATCTAATCCTATTCAGGGATAATAACTAGCTTAATATCCATTATCTAAAAAAATTAATAGTATATATATATATGGTAAATATTTTTTGAAGAATTTGGATATAAATATGGATAAATATTAAAAAAGAATGTAATATGAATCTGATTACTATGATGCTTTTATCCACTTACCCTTATATTATATTATATTATAATATATATATATATATATATATATATATATATAATGCATAGAAAATAATGATATTGAAATGATACAAATTTAGTTATGTTTATATTTTTAAGATAATTTTAAGGCACATTATCAGGTTGGGAAGCTATCAAATATTAAGATACTTTTATATTTTATTTTAAAAAATTAACACGTTAGTATAATTTTTAAAAATATACGTTAACAAATAATGTTTTACAATAATATTTATTAATATATGTTAATATTATCTACTCCAAAATTATTTATTAATTAGTAGTATAATAAATTATACTATTGATATAAACTTATGGTCAATGTTTATGTTAATAATATAATTTTGTTAAAAAATTATAATTTTGAAAACTAATTTAATTTAAAAATTAAAAAAAGCTTGAAGTGCGTATTAACTTAATTTAGTGAACACGACTTCTATTTAAAGCACAACCAAATCAAGAAACTTTATTAAGAAATTGTATAAGAGGTAATCCAACCCATGTGCATGAATATATCACTAGGACATGGCTTATTTTTGATAAAATTAATGAAAAAAGTTAAAAGTTGAAATATAAAAATTAAAAATTGAAAAATTAGTTTAAATTTAAAAATTGATAAATTATTAATTAAATTAAAAATATTTAATTAATTTAATTCTTAAACTAATTGATAAACATAAAATAATAAATAAAGATATATTTAAATAATAAATTAAAATTTAATAGACATGATATATTTTTAATATATGTATATATATATATTAAAATTTAATTAAATAAAATTTATTTTAATTTTTAAAATATAATTATTTTATTTTAATTTTTTATCAAATAGTTTAATATTTTATTTATTACAATAAAATAAATATATAATAATTAAAATAAAATATATATATTAAAATAATAATTTAAAATATAATATTTATAATGATATAAAAATAAATCTATTAAAATTATTAATATTATCATAAAATAATTAAATAATATTAAATTTATAAAATAAAAGATAAGATTATAAAAATATATTAAAGATAACAAAAATATTTTAACAAAAAATAAAAGTTATTTAAAATAATTTTTTAAAAATATAATTAACTATTAAAGTAAATTACTTTATTAAATAAAATTAAAATATTTTAACAAATTTTTAAATTAATAATTGCTACTTTCAATTAGATAAAATATTTTACAACTTTACGTGTAATGTGCGATCATATGTTTGTGTGGAACCATGATCTACCATATTTGTACCAAAATCTGGTTCCACACTTTATTTTGGGATTTTTTTTCTATAAATGACTTACTTTTGGTCAATTGATTTTTTTAAGAAATAAATATATTAAAAAGATATTAAAAATGTTCATAAGTTTACAAAAAGCACACAAATTACTCCTTAGAATGAGATTTAAAAAAAGAAAAAGAAAAACATCTATTATAATAAATTAAAGAAAAAAAATTAACAACTAAATCCCATAATTGAATTTTAAAATTCAGTTATCAAAACAAGAGTTATAATTTAACAATAAAATCGATAAATAAAATTGTTGTTTGATCTATTTTTAAGATTTAATTTTTATTAATTTTAAAATATTACTTTCAAAGTTTATTTTATTGTTAAACGTGTTATAACCGGTGATTATCAATAAAGATCATATAATAGTAAATCAGATTATCAATAAAGATCATATAATAGTAAATCAGATAACAATCCATCTATTTCTAATTTTTTTAAGATTCTATTAGTAAACCAATAAATTATCAAGAATGATATCTAATAATGCTATGTTAAACATCTCATCCATTTTAAACATAATCTTTAAATATAAATAACTATGCTACATCACATAAAGATATTTTTAATTTAGATAGTATAAAGTAGTATAAACATTGTTATTTTTAATCAATAATACTCCTTTTGATATAATTTTATTTTAAACTACTTATCCAATAAAAATGTTCAACTTAAATCGTATATTTGTAATTTAAAAATATTTAAAAATTTGATCATAAAATTTTTGATCCTATTATATTATCAAATTGTATGTCGATTTCACGCTATACCACATTTGAAAATGGTGGTTAATTTCGTATTAAAAAAAATTCTCTCATTCAATTTCCATTCCGCTTGCATTTCCCCTCCCTCTCATCATCATATATGCAATAGTTGATTTCTTAAAATTAAATATATTATATAGTCTTATAAAAACATCTTGCAAAGTTTCTTTTCGGGTACACACCTTCTCCCAAAAAAATATAAGATTTTTCTGTATAATATTTATAATATATAAACATTTTTTGTACGTCATGAATTTTTTTATCACTTTGTATATCGCATGCAAAATGTTACGAATCGATGTTCAAATAATTTACCACAAATTAATATCATTCGACATTTATATTCACACATAATGCATTATATTAATACCTATTTACATATCCTATATATTTTTAAATTATTATAATACTATAATTTAAAAATACAAACATACTTGTACAGTGGACCAGTTTTTCAAATTTAAATAGCATTTAATATTACAAAATTTTAACATAATAAAAATATTTTTATTAATAATAGTAATTATTATATTTTTATGTTAAGCCTGTCTTGAAACTATTAGAAGATGATTCGTGTAAAGTAAAGTTTAACTTTGGACGTATAAATTACAAAATAATTGACTTTTATTTTAAATAAATATTTGAAATTTAATTTTCAACTTAATACTTAAAAATTAAATAACCATGAATTAAAAAATTCCATTATCATAGACCTTATTAATGAAATTCACCTTACATAAAAACGTAGAAAAATATCCTAATCGACAAAGTAAATTTCATTAATTACGTCATTCTCTTAACTCTTTATATATAATATAGGTGGATTATTAATATAAAATAGAATCTATAAATATAATGTCTTAAAATTTTTGTTAAGATTATATAAATAAAAGTTTGAAAACAATTAATTAATTCCGAGAATACTTATATTTTAGGAATCTTAAAAAAATAAATATATATTTTATGTTTTCAATAATACTTAAACGATAAACTATCCGGAATATGTTTGAATTCAAAATATCATTGAATCAAATGTGATAAATAGTGGTAACTTTATCAATAACAAATAATTACTAAATTGTTATATTCTGTTTCATTAAATTCTACGTATTTCAAGGAAACAAAAACGTTCGATCTGTTTTATCATATATCCTATTCCTTTTTAAAAAAAAAAAATGCATTATTTTGTCCCGTTTGTACCTATAACAAAAATATTATATACTATATCAGAATTATTTGTTACTATAAAAAATTAGGATGTCTATATTAGTACATTAAATATATTAATAAATAATTATTTCAACATTAAAATTATCACAGTAATTTACCATTAAACTCTTTCGTTTCAGTAAATAAAAAAGGGAAAATATTTTTTTCTTGACCAATCAGAAACCCACAATCATGCACCATCAATATCCCCAATAAATTGGAATCAACGAATAAGCTTGTGATTAATCACACCTACCTAAAACAAATTCACATGCTAATAACAGTAATACTTAACATTATTAAATTCCACCAAGATCAAATCTTAAAATAAATTTCTAATGGAGCATGTTTGCAAATTCTTAAAAATTATAAGACCATGTCCACATGAATCTGATCCAGTATATTTTGGAATAAATTTCTTTTACATCTAATAGTATTTATACTTTAATACATTACATATTTTTTTATATTTCTCTTCTTATTACATTATATATTATATAGTATTTTTTTCTTTTCTTTTTTATCTTTCTCTTCCTTACCACTCGTTAATTCCTTGACACACTTTGTAGTTTTGATTTCTGGTATTTTCTCCACTGGAATCTCTACTGAGAATTGACTCCAATTCAACACATCACTGAAGGGTAGAGAGTAACTGTTACAAATTATAACAGGCACACACCCTGCAATTGCTTCCACCACTCTAGGACTTGCAACCTCATACCCACTGGGACACAAGCAGAACATGCTTTTACCCATTAATTTGGTGTAATTTTGTCCCTTTGGAGAAGATATTCATGAACTTGGACTTCATTGTCTTTCGAATTTCACCATGGACTCTACCAGCAAAAAAAGCCAATATGGGACGATTCATTGGGCGTTGGCCTAAGCTGGGTGGACCTAGTTTTCCAACTGGCAAGTACACTTCAGGAATTGACACGTGCTCTGATGAAGCTTTTGAAGAGTTTAAGGTTGTCATATGAAACTTTAGGACCCTAATTCATCCAATCCAACATGTGATTCTAATTTTTTAAAGTTAAAAAACGTAGTATTCATGCAATGCTTTTATTCAATTAGAAAACAACAAATTGAGCATATTTAAATATAAAAGTATTATTCAAGTATTTTTTTTTAAAAATAGATCACTAAATAATTTTTTTAAAAATTTTAATTCTTATTATGTTAATCCTTTAAATATTTTTATCATGACATTATTTTTCAAAGATTCAATTTATCGTTTATCCCTAATTTAGTCCTTCAAAATTATTAAAGGGACTAAGCAGAAAGAAATTTTAAGAGTTCAATTATTGAAAAATAAAATTTTTGAGAGAAAATATCTAACGTTTGATCAAATTAATCCTTATACAATATTAAAGAGGTAAAAGATATATATTTGAAGTCAAAACTTTGAAGGATTAATATGATAAAAAAAAATTCAAATTTTGAAGTATTAATTCGAGATTTGAATATTGATGTTTGAATTTATGTTGATAATATAATGTATTATATGTTGATAATATAATTTGATTTTGTTATTTTTTGAAAATATTTATTTTTGTTTCATTTTTAAACAGTTGTACTCTAAGTGAATATATAAATAAATTGAGTCTTTCTTAAATTATTTAAACTCACTTCATTAAATATTCAATCAAACTCAGTAGTTTCAATAAACTCAGTAGTTTCAATTATTCAACTAAACTAAATTCAAGTTCGTAAGCTCAATGCCATTATGAAAAAGAAAATAATTAACATCGTATTATGTAATACTATATAATATAACCATATGTTCTTAACTAAGAAAGCTATAAAAAAAATTATCTCAATTTAAAATTGAAAAAATATAAAAATATATAACATTAATAAAAATATATATTTTATAAATAAACAAATATTTATAAAATCATCGAATGTATAATTAATTAGAAGATTGATCTAGTTTAACAAAAAAAATATGAATTATAATCCAACATATGCTATTATATTAAAATTTTGAAAAAAATTATCACTTATGATCATAAGTGTGTTTTGCAGTATATTTTAATTAAACAAAAGATAAAGTAACTAATTAAATAATTTTAAGATGATTTTAACATGTAGTTGTTTTAATAATTAGATGAAATAATTAATTTTTTTAACATTATCCCTACTTAATTTTAAAAATTTTAACTATTAGCTAAAATTTATTTTTTTAATTTTTATCCTTACTATATATGATAATTCTTCATTTATTATGAAATATTAATCTTTGAAATTATTATTTAATGTTATAGTAATATAATAAAATATTTAATTTTTATTGATAAAAAATAAAAAATACTATTTTTATACAAATATTATTTAAATTTTATTTATTAAAATTAAAAATAAATATTTTTAGTTTCAAAAACCATTTTGTAAAAAATATAATTTTTATTAAAAATATATTATATATAATAAAATCATCAGTTTTATTTTTATAACTATAAATTTTAATATATAATTTTTTAATATAAATATATAAAGAAGAATAAATTAAGATAGTATCCTTATTTTTAATTAAAATATTAATTTAAACAATAAACTTTATAATTAATAAAAATCCTAATATAATGATAATATTTTTATTTATTATTTTATTTTGATTAATTAATTTAATAGTTAAGTTTATCAAATAGTTTTTACTTTAATCAACAAATTTTTTACTATTTTTACCAAATATATGGAATATCTAACTAAACAAAATTGAAAAAATAAATATATAATACTCATACATATTCATTAAATATTTTTCACTCACCTCATCTTGAATAATTTTAACCCTTACTTTGCGGACAAATATTTTTATTATTTTTAACTAATATCTAAAACAAATTTCAATTATATATTTTTTATCTCCTAATTTACACTTGCGAGCCATACGTCTTAAATTTCACGTAGTGAGTTACAATTTTAGTTGAAAAATTTTAAAAGTTAATTTTAATATATTAGTAATGTAAGTATTTTTATAATATTAATCAATTAAAAATATAGTTTTTAAAATAAATATTATAAAAGTGAATAATTTTTAATTAATCATTAATTAATAATAGGAAATTTTTATTATTAATATATTTAATTAAATTTAAAATAAAATAAACACAATAAACCAAGTGTTACATATTGAAGCTTGTTATAGTATCACCTTGATGATAATTATATATAAAAAATAAAATAAAATAAAAAATTATTACTTTTAATTAAAATAAAATATTAAGATCAAATCACGAGATAAATCATTGCTTAGGATTCTATTTCATCAAGATATGTAATTTTGATGAGAATCATATTATTCAATTCATACGTAAATTGATGTTAACCTAAAATATATTACATCTTAATTATAGAATTATGTTGACATGAGAGCATTTTTCTTAATATTATTATTTATCTTTTTTAAATAAAAAACATCCTTCAAATGATAATAACAAACTAATCTTCTTCATTTTTTAAATTTTATTAAAATAAGTTTCACATCTTTTAATAAAATATTTTGATGTTAATTATACTTTTAATCGTTTTAAAATATTAATTTTAGTCACTAATTTTTTAAAATAAATTATCCATAATTTTTAAAATAACCATGTTTAATATGTAAAATATATAAATATTTAACATATCAATAATAAAATGTTAAAAATAACTCGTTTTAAAAATAAAATATTAAAACTAATCATTTTAATAATAAAAAGTTAAAATTAAGATTTTAGATAATTAAAAATATATCTAACCTAATATTTTTTTTACATAAATATTTGTTAACACGTTTAAATCTGTCAAACTTTATTGATTATTATATTTCTTTCTTATGACACGTATTATTAAATTATTTTAGAAAAGTCAAATTAATTGTTTTCAATTTTTAAATAAAAAATTATTTTTAAACTCCCTTACGCATTAATTTTTTACATTATTAAACCTTAATTTTAATTATTTTTTATATAAAAATTTACTGTCTATTTCAAATTTACACAATTATATTTTGATTTTTTTATTTTTTCATTTATTTTTTCTTAAATCCAATCTATATTTTGTACACCATTTAAAAAAACATCATAGAATAAATAGACACTAACTAGTATTTGATATGAGTAAATCTTTAAGTCAATCTTTAAAAATATATAAATTGAATATTTTTATTGAAATTTTAAAAAAATTATTATTTTTAATTTATCTTTTAATTTTATTTCATACAAAGATGTTTGTGCATGGAATGAGTTAGCACAAATTTATCTTTATTCTTATCTAACTATAAGTTGTGATAAATTTGATTATTTAAACATAAATTCTATCTAATTAAGATCTAATAATGTATGAAATTAGTATAATATATCAATCGATGTTAATATTATGTATAGATAAATTATAAATTAAAAAATATAGAATAAAAACTAAGATATATGTTGCAGTATATATTTTAAAATAAATAATATAAATATAAATATAATATTATACCAGATAAAATATTTTTTACAAATAAAAAAGTTGTTATTAATATATAATTGTTAAAAAATATATAAAATTTTTAAAAGAATATATAATACTAGATATCTTAATGTGACTTATTCCAAAAATATATTAGGTTTATTTTTTCAATTCATCAAAATTAATTTTAAATTGGATTAGATCTGTAACTAAAGCGGCAAGTTTTGGGCATCCTTAGTTTTATATTAAAAAAACATTAAAACGAAATGATGTTTTGTACAAAAGCAAACAATTTTTACTTATCATTTTAAAAATAAGATATTCAACCTACATAATTTTAGAAACTAATTTAAAGTTTTCTTTATTTATGATAATTTATAAAAAATAATAATTATATAAAATATATTTAAAAAATTATTTCACCTAATTGAAAACTAAAATTATTAAATAAAAGTCTGTTGATATATTTTAGTTTTGTTTGATAAAGTAATTTAATTTAGTAATTATTAATTTTGTATATACAGTTACTAATTTGTTTAAAAAATTTACTTTAAGTATTTTTAAAAAAAATTTAAATGAAATATATATTTTTAATTTTATTATATTTTTATAATATAATATTTTATTTATCTATTTATTTTATAAATTTAATATTATTTTATTTTTTTATAATAATGTTAATAATTTTAATTAATATTTTATATTATCACAAAATATTATAATTTAAATTATTATATTATTTATTTTATTTATTAAAAAATATTAAACCGTTTGATAAAAAATAAAATTATAAAGATAATTACTTTTTAAAAATTTTATGTAAAATATTTTAGTAAAAATTAAAAATAATATTTTTATTTAATTAATTTTAATATATTTATTTAAAAATATATATATAATTAATTATGCTTTAATCTATTATTTAATTATATTTTTATTTATTATTTTATATTTATTAATTTTATTAAAAAAAATTAGTTTTCATCTTTTAACTTTTAACTAATTTTTTAACTTTCAATTAATTTTAAAAAACTCACATATACTTTACTCCAAATCCTAATGCCATTCATTGTATCTTAATTCGACATTTATAGAAGCACTTTACTTCCAAATCCTAATGCATTTGTTGCATCTTAATTTGACGTAAAAACGGTAATAATAGTGATAATATAAATTTTAATATAATGTTTTTTAATATATTTTTTAATTGATTAAATTTTAAAAAATTAAAAACATTTAATATTTTTTAAAAGTTGATCAGATTAAAAATATATTTTTAACATTTGTGATGAGAATAGTATTAAAATGATTCCCTTAAAATTTTGTTATCCAAAAAATATTAAGTAATGATAAGTTATTGAAGCATTAATCCAGTTAAAGTGGAGAGAGTATGATAATAAAATTATAGACTCAAATTTTGTTATTTTTTTATTAAAAAAAAAAACAGAAGAATACATGTCCCATGTATAAAACATACACTCACCAATTCAAAATTACTCATCATAATCTGGTGGATAGTTTTACTATTTTATTACATGTATGCATTATTATGAGTGAACAGAATGGTATTAAGATTATTTAATGGAAGAGAGTAGAATAGATAGGTACGTATCATTATTGAATATGAAAATTCCAAATTATGTATGCTGCTGCTGAATATGGAAGTATTCCCTGTATTTTTGTATTTTTTGAACAATGGTTTTTTCATTACCCATCACGGCTCCATTCGATACCACGGGACTCATGCATGCGGGTGTCCCTGTTGTTAAGGATTATTCAATTAAAGGATAAAATGATTTTTTTTATTTGTTTGTTGATTTTTAAAAAAAAAATTCATTTTTTAATTTGAATCAAGTGTAAGGTTAGGTGCTGGTTTTGCCTAATTCTAACCTTAGAGCTTTATCATATAAATTCATTTATAATGAAGAATGAAGTACCAAGAATATTTAAGAATTTGTTGAGTTTTATCTTGAAATGAGAAAGTTTAAGATGATATTTTAATCATAAGATTTTTTTTATCTAATGAAATAGTTTTTGGGATAACTTTATTTTTTTCTTAACTTAACTTTGTTTTAGCTGAGAATTGAGTTAAATTTAATAAAGATATTTAAGAAATAAACCAATTCATTTTAAACTAAAAAAAAGTTAACTAATAACCAATTATGCTAACAGTACCATATTTTGTATCTCCATAACATTAATTAAAAAATAAAAATAAAATATACTTTAATTTGTGTAAAACAATAATAAAAAAATAATTATAAAAATATTGTAGTTTACAGTGTTAAATTTTTTATCACTTAAAATTATAAATTTATGATTTTTTAAAATTATATTACTAGACATTTTAAATTTTATAAAATTTAAATTATGATTATTAAAATTATTCCTTCTAACAAGTTAATTACATATAACATGAATAAACATGGCTTAATTTGATCTTAGAATGATTTAGAAAATAATCAATTAACATTTGATTTGATTAAGTGTTAAGTTTTATGAAATTATCATTTTAATTAAAGTTATCAAATTAGTATTTACCTTATATTTATCTATTCATCTATAACATATTCATAATCTTTACATACGTATGAATTAATTTATTTGGATCAAAAATTGGAACTTATCAATGTTTTTGTTGCGTTCACAATAAAAAATAAAGTTCATATTCTATTAAAAGATTTAAATAAGCCTAATGTTTTAGGGCAATACAAGTCAACGTTTAATTTTTTTTTTTAAATTTTTTTATTATAATATTAATAATATTTTATAAAAAATTAGTTTTAATATTAATTTTTTATTATATAAAATATTAATTTTAATTGATTAACTTAATTATATATATATATTTCAAATTTTTAAATAAAGATATGTTTTAATCTTTTTATAAAATTAATTTTTATATTTTTCAATATTTTATAAATATATCTATAGAAAATTATTAGTTCTTATTCATTTAAAAATTAAAATGAATAAAAATAAAAAATAACTATAAAGAATATATGTCAAATATAATATTAAATTGAAAATAAAATTTTTATCATTGATTGATTAAATTAACAAAATTATAATATGGATGAAAATAAGTTCATTACTTTAGTTTATTAAAAAAAAATATAACTATGTGACATCAATTAAAAAAAGTTAAATATACTTTGATTTCAATAAATAATAATAATAATGATTATAAAATATAGTTTAATTTAGACTGTGTCTTTATTAAATAATATTTTGTAGTAAACAATTTTTTAAGTGAAGATGTATTTTAATATTTTTATAAGGTTAATTTTTGTATTTTTTGATGTATAGATGTATTTAAATAAAAAAATAATTTTTATTTATGTGAAGATTAAAATAAATAACTATAAAAATTATATATTAATTAAAATATTAAATTAACTATTAAATGATTAAACTATAAACATTATAGCATGGATAAAGATAAGATCATTAATTTAGTATAATAAAAAAAATATAACATATACTGAAAATTGAAAAACAAAATATACTTTTATTTGTATCAAATAATAATAAAAATAGATCATAAAAAGTATTTTAGTTTAGATTATTCAATTTTTCATACCTTAAATTATAGATTTATAATTTCTTAAAATTATATTTGTTTAACATTCTAAAATATATTTTATTAAAAATATGATTGTTATAAATATTTATTAATTAAGTTAATTATGTATATATTTAAAAATTTTAAATAAAAATGTGTTTTAATATTTTTATAAAATTAATTTTTGTCCTTTCCAATACTGTATAAATATATATCAAGTAAAATATTAAATTAACAATGAAAAAAATTAACTATAAATATTAAAATCAGACAAAGAAAAAATCATAATCTTATTATAATTTAAAAAACTAATAATATTAATTAAAAATAGAAAAATAAAATATACTTTGATTTGTACAAAATAATAATAAAAATATATTTTAGTTTAAATTTTTAAAATTTTCATGTCTTACATTATAGATTTATAATTTTTTAAAAATTATATTAATTAATATTATAAAATATATAGAATTTAAAAGATGATTGTCACAAATATTTTTTATTAATTTAATTATGTATATATTTAAAAATTTTAAATGAAGATGTGTTTTAATCTTTTTATAAAGTTAATTTTTATATTTTGCAATATTGTATAAACATACCTAAAAGGAAAAATATTAGTCTAAAAATAACTATAAAAATTATATGTGAAATAAAATATTAAATTAAAAATAAAAAAATTTCTATTAACTCATCAAACTAACAATACTATATTATGCATATGTATGGAGACAATTTCATTATTTTAGTGTATTGCAAAACAAAAAAACTACTTAACATCAATTAAAAAAAACTAAATATATTTTCATTTGTAAAAATATAATAAAAAATGATTATAGGAGATATTTTAATTTAAATTGTGTATATTAATTTAATTATATATATATATTAAATAATATTTTTTAATGAATATCTATTTAACAAAGACATGTTTTAATTTTTTATAAAGTTAATTTTTATATTTTTTAATGTTGTATAAATATATTTAAAGAAAAAATATTAATCATTGTTTATATGAAAATTAAAATAAATTAAAATAATTATAAAAATTATATATAAATATTAAATAAAAATAAAAATTTTCTATGAACTCGTCAAATAAACAATACTATATTATGCATGTGTATGGAGACAAAAAGAAATATTTTACTTAACATCAACTAAAAAGAAAAAATAAATATATTTTAATTTGTAAAAAATAAAAAAATATTATAGGAGATACTGTAATTTAGATTGTATGTATGTTAAGTTAATTATACATATATTAAATAATTATTTTTCAGTGAATATCTATTTAATGAATATGTGTCTTAATTTTTATAAAGTTAATTTATATATATTTTTAATGTTGTATAAATATATTGAAATAAAAAAATATTAATCCTTATTTATAAGAATATTAAAATAAATAAAAATAAAAAATAATTATAAAAATTATATATCAAATAACATATTAAATTGATAATAAAAAAATAAATATTAATTAATTAAATTATAAATATTACAGCATAAATAAAGATAAATTAATCATTTTATTACAATATAAAAAAAATTGCATAACATCGATTGAAAATAAAATATACTTTAATTTATATAAATTAATAGTTTAAAATATTATAAAAAAATTTAGTTTAAAATGTTAAATTTTTTATATCATAAATTACAGATTTATAATTTCTTAAAATTATATCAATTAACATTTTAAAATAAATAAAATTTAAAAGATAATTATAATAAATATTTTTTATTAAGTTAATTATATATATTTAAAATTTTTAAATAAAGATATGTTTTAATTTTTTTATAAAGTTAATTTTAGTATTCTTTAATACTGTATAAATATATCCGAATAGAAAAATATTAATTCTTATTTATATGAAAATTAAAATAAATAAAAATAATAATAATTATAAAAATTAATATCAGGTAAAATTTTAAATTAATTTTTTTCCCTATTAACTCATTAAACTAACAATACTACAGTGTGGATGAAGATAAATTCATTACTTTAGTATATTGAAAAAATAAATTACTTAACATTAATTAAAAAAAATATACTTTGAATTGTATAAAATAATAATTAAAAATTATTATAAAAAATATTTTAGTTTAGATTATGTGCATGTTAAATTAATTATGTATATATTAAATAATATTTTTAGTGAATATCTATTTAATGAAGATGTAGTTTAATTTTTTTATAAAGTTAATTTTTATATTCTCCAATGTTGTATAAATATATTTAAATAAAAAATATTAATCCTTATTTATATGAAGATTAAAATAAATAAAATTAAAAAATAACTTTAAAAATTATATATCAAATAAAATATTAAATTAACAATAAATAATTAACTATTAATTGATTAAATTATAAATATTACAATGTGGATAAAATAAATTAATTATCTTGGTATAATTTAAAAAATTACAAAACATCGATTGAAAAAAAAGAGTAAAATATACTCTAATTTGCATAAAATAATAATAAAAAATTATAAAAATATTTTAATTTAAAATGTTAAAATTTTCATACCTTAAATTATAGATTTATAATTTCTTAAAATTATATTAATTAACATTCTAAAATATATATTAAATTTAAAAGATAATTGAAATAAATATTTTTTATTAAGTTAATTATGTATATACTTAAAAATTTTAAAATAAAATATGTTTTAATTTTTCTATAAAATTAATTTTTCTACTTTTCAATGATGTATAAATATATCTAAATACAAAATTATTAATTTTTATTCATGTGAAAATTAAAATAAATAAATAAAAAAGAACTATAAAGATTATATGCCACTAAAATATTAAATTGAAAATAAAAAAAATTGACTATTGATTGATTAAACTACCAAGACTATAATATGAATGATAATAAGATCATTGCTTTGATATATTGCAATAAAAAAATTATATAAAATCAATTAAAAAAGAAAAAATAAATATATTTTAATTTGTATAAAATAATAATAATAAATAATTATAAAATATATTTTAGTTTAGATTGTTAAATTTTTTATATCTTAAATTATAGATTTATAAATTTTTAAAGTTATATTAATTAACATTCTAAAATATATAGAATTTAAGTTATAATTATTGAATGAATTTAAGTTAAAATATATAGAATTTAAAAGATGACTGTCATAAATATTTTTTATCAAACTAATTATGCATATCATATATTGAATGATATTTTTTAATAAATATTTTTTTAAATGATATGTTTTAATCTTTCTATAAATAATAATAATTGGTATATATCATTCAAATTTTAGATTAATTTTCTCATATCAATTGTGAAATAAATATGTATTTTTCTTTATTTATTAAGATGAAACAATGAAATATAACTACTGCGCCATAATTGTATATATAGCAAGAATGGATAAGATTTGCATGAATGATTCATCCAATATAAATGATTGATTCCTTTCACGTTAAAACTAAATAAGAGTTGAATAGTCAGCCTAGGTTAATAGGTTAAATGGAATATTTGAAAATTATCATAAAAATAGTTTATATTATTATAAATTATTAAGATTGTGTATTTGGTTGATGATTATACTCATCATACTAACCTTTGTCTCATTCCACCGGAAATGCCTACCATACATTGTTACATTTTTTCTTAATATCTTGTTACATTTTTGTTGATGTTTTGGATGATCGTAAGAAAAAATATCTTTACGAATTATTGAAAATAATATCTTTTAAATAAATCATAACACTACAACATTATTATTGAATATGTTCAAAAACTGTAATAATCATTATTAAAAATATCTTTTTAAAATTGAATTAAATCAAAATTTAACTATATTTAATTAATGTGCAACTTATGATGATCAAAGTAAAATCATGAAATACACATAAAACTAAACATCTTCAATATAATTTTTTTTAATAAAATAAAAATTTATAATTTACTAATTATCGAAAGATATAATCAAGATCCTAGAGCAACCCTGAAATCTGCTCCACCGTTAGTTGATAATTTGTTTTAATATAAAACATTAATAAGTAATTCCATAAGATCATATATATTCTCATTAAAATATAGTTCTATTTAAATTGAGTTAAATTATTATAAATTTTTCTCTAAATGTTTAATATAGTTATATATTTAGAACTCCCTCTTTATACAAGAATAATGAGGTGAAATAACTTATACATGCTGCAAATCTACGGTAATTGGAGTGAGATTGCATAATATTTGATTATGGCTTAATTTTGTGGCGTTTGCCGCGAAATCCAGATTATTTGAATCGCACAAGAAAATAATTTTGAAAAGATTCTTTCACAATGAATATACAGAGTAAGCAGATAATTTTCATGAAGAATTGAGTGAAGTGCATACAAGAAAATATTAAAGTTGAACCTTGGATGAGTGTGCAAATCATCACAGCCATTTCCTTTCCATCATCACAGCATGCACCTTTTCTGCCCTATCTTCGTGTTTGCATGGATTGGCATAAACTCAAATAAAAATGCATTGAACAAATCGAACACGTCAAACTGTTAAACCTTAAGAATGCCTAATGAAATGGTCAAACACTCATAGTCACATACAAGTACAATTGAGAACTGACAAGATGCCAATACATAAAAAAAGAAAACAAACTCAAATATCATCATTATTTATTTTCAGAACAATGATAATTGAAAAAACAAGATTTGCACATTTCAGATCTTCAAGACACCAATCCATCAGGACCAACATATTTCCAATACCAAATTATATATTTACATCAATAAAAAAAATAGCGTCATTATCATTGATTCTACTATTTTACTTGGACGGAGCAAGCACAGAAGATGGAGGAGGCAAAAGACATGTTCGAATCATGAAGTTGATGTGATTTTTTTTTGTTGAGTTGAATAAATTTGATGTAATAAAGATAAACAGTTAACAGCGGGTTAATGTGATTGGAGACAGATTTTGCAATCATTATCCACCGGAAACCTAGCCCCATCATTCGTCGGATTTCTTAAGCTTTTCGCCGAAATCAATGCTCGATTTTATTGTTTCTTCCTTTGAAAATTTTCAAACTCATACCTTTTCTCTATATCCTGACCTTCATCTTCGTTTTCACCAAGACCACATATATTTGAAAGCTTGCTCTCGTCAGATTCCATGGCTGTCGTCGCGAGTAGTCAGAATCTGAAAAATTTTACCTTCATCTCCACCCTTTCAACCGCCGTTACTCACCTGACCAAACCGAGCCCCGAGTTTACCAGTATCCGACGAGTAATTCGACTACATCAACGCACAGAATCGGATGAGATATCAAGTTCAATTTTATGCGAAGTGAACTTTTTCTGATTCAGAACCGTTCGTCCAATTCAAATCCCGTCAAAAAATTAGAATTTTAAAAAATAGATATAAACTCAAATTTATTAAAATTAAAAAATTAATTAATTGAAAAGATTAAAAATTTAAATTGTATAATTCAAATTAAAAAATTATAAAGTAATTATATTTAACTTTTATTTTAACTTAATTGTAATAACATTTTAAAAAATAGATTGATTAATATAAAGTAATATTAATTTTTTACATCTAATTTATTCTAATGTATTTATTTTTATTTTTTATAAATTGATAAAAAGTAATAATTATTCAATTATCTTACAATAATTTTTGAAATAAAAATATATATTAAATTTATTTTCATCATGTGTGAATTAGTTTTTAAAATTTGATGTGTGTAAATCAAAATTTAATATTTATAATAAATAATGTAAAATTAATATTTTAAAAATTAAATTAAAGCTAATTTAATAAATTAAATTATAACTAATTAAATAATCATTAAAAATAATTTATAAAATATTCATCCTTATATATTTTAGATTAGAAAAATTAAATCAAATTATTTATAAGCTACCACGTATTAAAATGTAACAAATGTTATATTTTAGTGTAATATTATAAAAAATAATAAAAGTTACGTTAAAATATTATTGATAAACGTTAAACATTATAACTTTTTTATTTCAGATAAATAACAAAAACTAAACATGATTATTATTATTAAATAAATTTATATGTCTAAATTAATATTTTTAAAAAAATTAATAAAATATTAAATAATATAATTAATAAAATTAAATTAATTACTGATTATACATTTTTAAATTTTATTATTTATTTTTTTGAATTTATTTATACAATAAAAAAATAAATTTAAACAAAAAATTTTACTTAAATTATTTAAATTTACAATATCTTATTATTAAATCAATTAATAATCAATCCTAATAACTTTTCAGAGTTTGAGTTAATTTAATTAAAAAATTCATTCCATCTCTTATTAAATAAATATTTTTTATTAAAAATTTTGATTTATTTATAATATAATGTAATTACTGATAGTTTGAAGTAATGATAGATTTCCAGCACATAATTTACCAAATAGATTTTGTATTTATGTACTGGACATGCATGTAAATTTTAACTTTTTTATATTGATTCATTAATCATTAATTTTATTCTTTTAAAGATTTATGATAAAAAAATTACTTTTGTATCATAATATTTGAGATATTTATACAAGTTTTTATTGTATATCTAAATACATATAATAAAAATTAATAAATAGTAATTTTTTATTAAAATTATAATATTTATATTATTAATGTATTAAATGTTGTAAATTTTAATAAATATTCATTTATATAGTTTTTTTTTTTCATATTCTGCTAGACATACATTAAAAAATTAATATTTATGATTAACCAATATTTCAACCCAAAAAAATTTTAAGTTTAAATTATTCCTTGTTTTGACTATATTATAATATGATACAAAATTAGGATGAATAGCATGAAATGTTAAAAATAAATAATATTTACTTAATTTTTAGAAAAGGCTGATTTACATAAAATAAGATTATCATTTTTTGTTTTCATAATGATATTTTATCATTTATTATACTATTTATTAAATTTAATTTGAATGAATGTTAATTATTTTCAATAATATTTATTATTTTTTCTTATTTTATTAGTATCTTTAATTTTATATGAACACTATTATGTAATTATTTTACTATAGTTTTTAATTTTGCATGCATTTTTGTTATTTTAGATTATTCTAATAATGTACATATTTTTAATATCTATTTTAAAATTTTAATATATCATTATCTTTAAATTCAAATAAAATAAATTATTTTAACAAATTTAAATACAAAATTTTAAATTTGAAAGATTTACAAAAAATTGAAAAATATTTGAATTATATATAAAGATAATAATATACCAATAATAATAATATTTTTATTTTTAAAGGCAAATTTATACATTTCATCTTCTAAATTTAGGTTAAATTTTTAATTTTACCCTCCAAATTTCTTCCTTATGTTAAGTTAATCTTTTTTGTCATAACAATGTTAAATTTTGTCAAATATTTAAAAAAGTGAATTAAATCATCTTAATCTATTTAATTTTCTATGAATAAAAGATGAAACACTACAAAATTTTAAAATAAAAATTGCATGTTAATGTCAAACTTTACAAATTTTCTATAAAAGGATTTCATTTTTAAAGAAAAATATAAATTCAAACAAAATTTAATGTTATTACATTGTAAAAATCAACTTAAAACCAAAAAGAAACTTGAAAGACTAATTTGAATACAAAAATCGAAAGACAAAATTAAAATGTAACTTAAACTTAGATGATAAAAAATATAATTTACCCAATTTTAAAAATAACTACAGAATCTCCATAGATCTAACTATACAAGTGAAAAATAATTCAATATGTAGATAAATACTTTAATATTTAATTATAAATATATACATTTAAAACCATATTTGATATATAAATATAATTAAAAGATAATTATTTTTAATATAAATTTAAAACATTAATAATTATGAATATGTAAAATTATAAAAAAAGATATAAATAAATTTGAATAATGAACCAATTATTTTTAACATTAATATAGGATATATATATATATATATATATATATATATATATATATATATATATTGAATTATGATACAAGATGTATGATATAAAAAGCTAAAATAAACAAAGAAGAATACATAATTTCTTTTAAAAAAAGAGAGGTAATTTTGAAATAAAAATAACTAAAAAATTTGGAGAGTAGAACAGAAAAGTGCTAAAAGCAATGCCTCTTGTAGTATCCAACTGAGCTTAACATGCTAGTTGAAATTATATCAAATATATTCACTATTCAGAATTAGCAAATCCAAAAATAAATAGAAATAAGTACTATAATAAATTGACGATCAAAGAATGTTTACCATCCACATCCATTGCATTGGCTATCAAGTAAGCATATCCTAGATGATGCACGAAGTTCATATTAACAAGTGATTCAAAATCCCAATGAACATTATAATTCAAATGGAGCAGGGGATTCAAATATCAAATGACCACTGATAGTACACAAATATCAAACTTAAATTGGTCTGAAATTTTGCATTAAGAAATATTTTTTCCAATTCTTATCTAGCAGGAGAAACCAATAACATATTCTAAATAGAGCCCACGGTCAAAGCCAACATCATTATGATCTAATCAGATGTTCTCTGATATATCGAGTCTCATCAAAATCCATACAGAACAAGTCAAAAAGATAATAATCTAATAGTTAGGAGAATGACGTAATAAAAACCTCAAGTCAGAGATGTAATAAAAACCTTAACTATACACATGTCACTCATCATCCTTGTATGGATACTCTTCTGGAACTTGTTTGAGAAGTTTTACCTGCAGCTCAAACACATCATCATCACCCATACGCACGTCACAGGTCCAAGTTACCTCAGTCTTCATTAACACTTGTATGTATGAAAATTATGTCATGTAGACAATGAAAAGAAGGAAACGTATAAAGTGCAGGAAATAAAACACTGCATGCCATGCCTCATTTCCCTCCAGGACAAATAACTATCACAAAGTTGTTTACCAATTTAGTTAGATTAAGTGATAAGGGTTGGACAAGTTAAACTTGCCCAAAATATGGAACTTTTCAAGTGTAACATTGACTTCTCTTTTTACATCCCCACAAACGGGATTGAGCAAAACAATTGCGTTCATAAAATACTCAATGATTTCTAAAGTAGACAAATGACAACTCTGAAGAAAAAAATTGATAAAATCTTTGCCCTCTGCTTGTACGGTTATGCTGTGTGAATTAACATACGAGTAATCTATATATGTTTGAGAAAAATACTCAAATTTAAGAAGACCATAGCAGAAGACTGCAGCAATGAGACTTACATTTTCTTGGCATCCCAAGAGTTAAAATTGAAAACAAAAACTGATAAAAATTAACATTGATATTTGATAAATTGAAATTCTATGAAGTAAAAGTAATAAGTAATTACATCGAATGAAGTAAGAAAAAGAACAGAACTTACCATATCTAGGGCTCCTCTAATGACTCCGCTTAAGATGTTGCACTAATACAAACCTTGGCAGTTGTCAGGAACCTCAACAAAATCTACCAAAGGATTATCCTCCAAAACAACACAACATGTCCCTTCGGCATCCCAATTAGTCACAGATGCAGTGTATACATTTATTAAGAGAAAAAAGGTAAAAAAAAATAAAAATAGAATGTGATATATAAAAAAGTAAATGTACATGTAATTTTTCAAAAGACAGAGTGATCATAATGGAACAGGTAGCTTAGATTGTAAGCACTTTTTACCTTTGCTTTTTACATGTTAAAAGTCTTATTTTAAATTTTAAATTTTATAAAAGAAATTTCTTCTATTTTTTTTACGGGTCTAAAAAAAATTTGTTATTATTTATTTTAATTTTTAAGAGATATTTTTATCTTTTTTTTTACAATAAAAAGTGATGATATAAATTCTATTTAATTATAATTAATTGTAATAAATGAAGAAAGATAAAAATAAATAGTAAATTAAAAAATATATTTTTAAAAAATCAATAATATTTCCTAATATTTATACATTTTTTATATAGGTAAAAAGATACGGAACAGTGTTTTAAATTTTAAAATATTAAAAATTTATAAGTAAATTTTACTATATTTTATAAAGGAAAAATTTTAGAAAATTAAAAAGAAAAGTAAAATACAGTTATAATTTCGAGATGAGAGAAATGATTTATTGAATCAAAATGGTTGTTTATGTTCTTAGTTACACGAGATCAGTGCCCAGTGTCCATATTTGAGGTGATCATGATTGGGAATGTTTATAGGGTCTTTTGTTTCAGTCGGTCACTGACGATAACATCAAGTAATATGTGTTAGAAAGTGATGGTATGAGACATGTAGCGGTACTATCTTCAAAGATATTTGCGTCTTGGAGCGTATTTCTTAGGATTTAACAGAACTACAAATGAAAAGTAGGAATAGAATTGGCAAAGAGACAAGTAACCCAACAGTAGAAAATAGAAAAGTATTGATAATGTGTTATCGAAAAGGTAAGTTGAGTCTCCTTTATATAGGAGTGAAAGTTTAGGTCGAATAAAATGGTCGAGTAAATGGTAATAAAATCCATTTAAAGGCATAATTAAATCAATTAAAATTTGATTTTGAATATGAAATTTCAAACGGAAATTAATTCTCATTAAACCAAAATAATCATATCAAAACTGGAAATTAGCATAACAGCCGACAATTTTAAAATCAGACAATTAAAGGAAATAACTCACAACGATGCATGATTAATGATCGGTTAAAAAACAATTAAGATCAATAAAGCGCGATCAGTGGCAACTTAAAATTGAAACTTATAAATATAAGACTTTTCAGATAAGCAAAGGTTCAAGTTTTCGAAAAAGAATTTTAAATCCAAAAACATCGTGGTCCCTATTTATCATGTGCAGGGGGGAATTTTCTGATTTTGAACTAAATCGGTTCAAGTTCATGTGCGCGAGGGCACATCTCTTTCTTACTTGTTTACAACCCCAAGGTAAGTCCAACTATATAAGGACCTCAATGGTCCTTAGTCTAATCCATGTGGGACTCTTTCCTTTTGAAATATTGACAACAATCCCCCACATATTTCAAAAGGGTCAAAAGGTTTTTTTGAAAAGAAGAAGAAGAAGAAGAAACAAAATAAAATAAAATAAATAAATAAAAAATTTTGCTGGGTTTTCTTTGAGTTATCATGCATAAAGTTTGGCTTGCTGTGTTTTGGTGAAGCAGAGATTCTATGAATCAACGTCAAATTGATGCAAGCTAGAGGCTTGTCTATCACATTATACCCTCATAATTCTTTGTCGCTTTCACTGGATTTGCGCTAATAGGTCATGCACCTACCTGGTAGTTCATGAATGCTCTAGAGATGGAGCCCCAATCTCATACAAGTGGTCTCACTTGACATTCATATAAGTGACCTCATCAAGTGTATTCTGCATTTAATACACTACCTATAAGGGATATGAGTGTCATTAAAACCATTAAGGTTTTACCTCTCAACTAATGCAGCCTAGCACTTCTCTCATCATAGGAATGGGAAAATTAATTAGTGCTAGAGGGACCAACAATGACTTGTTATTACCCATATGAACCTTCTTCATGGGGTCTCCAATCACAAAGGTTGAGTTCCTATCATTGTTGATTTAATTATTAGCTCAAGTCTCATTCCCCTCGATGTTTCATAAATCATTTTTCTTCCTAATGGTTTGGTCAGAGGATCGGCCAAATTTACCTCTGACTTCACATAATCAATGGAAATAATTCCATTCTTTAGCAGCTACTTTATCACATCATGTCTTAGACGAATGTGTCGATTCTTACCATTGTAAGAGTTATTTTTTGCAATTGCTATTACAGACTTATTGTCACAATGCATAGACACTGAGAGTGTAGGTTTGATTCCTAAGGGAATATTTGCTAAGAATTTTCTTAGTCATTCAGCATCGTTTCCAGCTAGTTCCAGAGCAATAAACTCTGACTCCATAGTGGACTTTGCAATAATAGTTTGTTTAGATGATCTCCATGATATTACACCACCTCCCAGTGTGAATACATAACAACTAGTGGATTTTGTCTCATCTGAATCTGAGATCCAGTTTACATCGCAGTATCCTTCCAATACAACAGGAAATCCACCATATGAAATACCATAATTAATGGTACCTCTTAAGTATTTCATTAGTATGACTAATGCAGTCCAATGCTCATTATTGGAGGTTTTTTGTATATCTACTTAATCTTCCCACAGCACAGGCTCTGTCTGGTCGAGAGTAATTCATTAAGTGCAACAGACTCCCAATAATTTGTGCATATTTTGTCTGTGAGATGGGTTCTCCCAAATTATTCTTTAAGTGATAACTTCCATCATAAGGAGTACTCACGAGTTTTGCGTCATAATGACCAAACTTCTTAAGAAGTTTCTCAATATAATGTTCTTGAGATAGTATTATACTATCTCCTTTCCTTATAATCTTAACACCCAAAATCACATTTGCTTCACCCATATCTTTCATGTCAAATTTAGAAGAAAGAAATGCCTTAATACTATTCACAACATCAATACAAGTGTCAAAGATAAGCATATCATCAACATAAAGGCATATAATCATACATTTATTATTTTCTATTTTAGTATAAACACACTTGTCACTTTCATTAAATGAAAACCCATGACTTACAAGAATGTTATCAAATTTTTCATGCCATTGTTTAGGTACTTGTTTTAGTCCATATAAAGATTTATGAAGTTTACATACTTTTTTTTCTTAATTGGTAATCACACTACCTTTTGGTTGGACCATATAGTTTTTCTCTTCTAAATCTCCATTTAAAAAGGTTTTTTTAACATCCATTTTGTGAATAATTAATTTATACATAGATGCTAATGTAATCAAAACTCTAATGGAGGAAATTCTAGTTACAGGAGCAAAAGTGTCAAAGTAATCTACGTTATGTTTTTGGGTAAACCCTTTTGCTACTAAGCGAGTTTTATATTTTTCAACAGAACAATCAGGATTATATTTCCTTTTAAAGATCCACTTGCAACCTATTGGTCTAGCCCCTAAGGGTAAGTCTACTATAGTCCATGTGTTACATTTTCTAATAGATTCAAGCTCACTTTTAATTGTATTTTTCCAAAAAAGAGCATTTGAAGAAGAGATAGCTTCATTATAAGTTAATGGATCATTTCCCATAAGATATAAATAAAGATCATTGCCTAAGGAGGTTTCTTTTCTTTGTCTCTTACTTCTTCTTAACTCTTCATGTGAAGGTTCATTATCTTCATGTGAAAGTTCATTATTGTATAGATTAGGTTCTTTAGGCATACTTTTGATTTTCAAAGGGAAAATGTTTTCTATAAATTCAGCATTCTTCGTCTCTATTATAGAATTTTTGTCAAGCATGTCACTTTTTAAGACTAGAAATCTATAAGCTGCACTATGTTGAACATATCCTATGAACAAACAATCAGAAGTTTTAGAGTCTATCTTTCTCTTTTTAGGATCAGACAACATAACTTTAGTTAGACACCCTCACACTTTAAAGTAATTTAAATTAGGTTTATGACCCTTCCACAATTCATAAGGAGTTTTTCCAGTTTTCTTATAGGGAATTCTATTTTGTATATGACATGAGGATAATAAAGCTTCACCCCAAAAGTTATCAGGTGCATTAGAGCTAATGAGCATGACATTCATCATTTCTTTTAGTATCCTATTTTTCCTTTCTGCTACACCATTTGATTTGGGTGAGTAAGGGAGAGTTGTTTCATGTATTATACATTCCTTTTCACAAAACTCATTAAAGGTTATATATTCACCACCCCTATCGAATCTAATTCTTTTAATCTTCGTATTAAGTTGGTTTTCTACTTCTGCTTTGTATGATAAGAACATGTTAAAAGCCTTATCTTTGTTCCTAATTAGATATAATTTGGTATACCTAGAGCAATCATCTATAAAGGTTACATAATATTTCTTACCTCCTCTGGTCATTGTTTGTTTTAAGTCTCCTAGGTCTGTATGAATTAAGTTAAGCAATTCTGTTTCTCGTTTTACTACAAAGCATGTCTTTTTAGTTGATTTTGATTCTATGCAAATCTCACATTTATTTAGGTTTTCATCCTTAATTCCAGAAATTAGACCACTGCTTTGTAACTTTTTAATATAGAAAGAATTTATGTATCCTAATCTAGCATGTCACAAATCATACAACGCAATCATATAAGCAGAAGAAGATGAAGGATTCTCATTAATAATTTCAGAAACATTCAATACAAATAATCCTTAGTCACAATACCCCTTCCCACAAACATATCATTTTTGGTCATCACAATTTTATCTGACTCAAAAGAAACCTTAACCCCACTTTTTTCCAAAAAAGTCATAGAGATCAGGTTGAGAGAAGAACTTTTCCCTTCCCGAGCACGGGTGTATCAACGTACCTTATTTGCATTGGTCCAGTTTTCAGCATATTTGGGATCAAGAGGTTTGTCATTAGCGAGTGCATATGTAACTCCATGCATGTCTATGATGGAGTGGATCCTTTCTTGCCAGTGACGAGGGCACATCTCTTCCTTCCTTGTTTACAACCCAAAGGTAAGTCTAAATATATAAGGATCTCAATGGTCCCTAATCTAATCCATATGAGATTCTTTTCTTTTGAAATATTGACAATAATATATAATTTAAGAAAGATCACACTCTAATTAACCATATTGTCTAGTAATATATAAAAATGTAATAATAATAATAAAACAATAATCTGTTATAACATATGAAATAACCATAGATAATTTTGATAAGAACGTTGATTCTTATTCACAATATAGTATAAATTCATATACATATAACATATGGAATGATCATAAACAATTTTGATAAGAACGTTGATTCTTACACAATATAGTATACATTCATATACATTTAAATTAGACTGTTAAAAATTTTAAAAATAAAAATCAAATGACTTGGTGTGCCTATGAGTGTATACACATAACATTTTCATTTTTATAATTAGAGTTAATGCGACCTATGATGGTGTCTCCGTTATCAAACTCAGTGGAGCACCACTTGTGAGGTCAATATTGTAACGATTGTGCTCTCACTATCACTGTATGTTTATTTGTCTTGGGGCCCCTTCATGTAATCATGTTCTTGATAAAGCAAGGACAATAATGACTTTTCCCGTGACTGCTATAAAGGCCAATGAAAGTGAGGAAAACATGCGAATATTGCCGCTGAAGAAGCCAATTTTGACGGTGGAGGAAAACTTGATCCACATAGATCTTCATAAAACTATATGAATGTTTTTATGTTTAAATAAGATTTATGAATAAAAATAAAGGCGAAAAAAATTATTTTATATTATCCTAATAAGAAATTAAAATGATAAAACTTTTAAAATTAAGAATAAAACTCAAAAATATAAATTACTAATATTGTGATATATGATATATAAAAATCTAAAATTTAGAACAAAATTTAAAATAAAATAAATTAAAATTTTAAAAATAAAAAATATTTATATAAAAGATTCTATGTGATTTAATTCAAGAAAATATATGTAAGGAAATTTTAATTTCAAAATAAAGAATTAAATTTAATATATAAACAAGAATTATGATTAAAAAAATATTTCTGAAAAAAATATGTAAGATCGTTTTATATATTTAACATGAAAAGATAGGATAAAAAAAAGAAATATAATGGTAAATAAAACAAATCAAAACGAAGAAAATAAAAATAAAATTTAAAAAGTTGTAATATTTAAATGGGATGAAATGAAAATTAAATAATTTTAATTTTTCTTTATTTTTTTAACTGAGTGAAAATATATAAAAAAAGAGTATAGGAATAGAAAAAAATATTTTAGTAAGTGAAATTATTTATTATTTTATATTTATTTATTAGTTTTACAACTAGTTTTTATAAAAAAATTCAATTTATTTGTTAATTTTTTAATTTTAATTTTTAATTTTTAATTTTTAATTAATTTTTTTAACTTTTAGTTAGTTTATTTATTAATTTTATCAAACATATTTTTATAATATTAAATAAAAAATAAAAAATGATAATTTATTTTAAAATGCATTAATAAATAAATGCTTATAGAATGCACCATAATATTACAATGTTTTGTTTACTTTTATTAACATTAAGATTTATTAGATAAAAATAAAAATGATCATAGAAAGTAAGAGATTATTTGATTTATGAAGATATTTTATTTTTATTTTATATTTTTATTTATAAGAATACTATTTTATTTTTATTTAAACTTTTTATTTTTACTACTTATTTTAACTTTTTTTTTAAAAAAAAATGATATTTTATAAATTAAAATTAAAAAAACCATTCTCGCAAACTAAATGACCTTAAAATTTCATGATGAATGATAGATTATACGTGTCACAAAATTAACAAAAACATTAAGTTAATTTATTAAATTATAAAAATTTCATAAAATTATTTATTTAACTAAATGATTAATGTATAAAATGATTAAATGACTTAAGAAGATGTTGATATAATATTTTATCTAACTCTATATTTGATTTTTAGACAAAAATAATTCATTAAGGGTCACATATTTCATCAGAAATTAAAAGGAGATAGTCAATTTTAAGAAACTATTATAACAAATAGTATAAAATTAAATGAGATGGTAAATGAGAAATTTTATTAAGGGTGATGAGCTCACTTACAAAAGATGTAGTATATATATCTCAACTTTGTTAAGATAATTATTAATTACAAAAAAGTCAAGTAGCTTAAATTTAGCCATGGAAATGTAAAGGACACCAAATTATGTAAAATAGCTCATTGTTCTGAAGCAATCAGCTTAAAATTTAGCCTTCTGAGCCAAATTGAGTGAAGTATCATATGCATCATATCAAACGGCTTTGCTGGCCGATTAATCATAAAATGTCTTCGAACTCTCATGACGTTCATGTACAATCTTGAATACTTATTTTTTGACACACTTTGTAATATAACCTTAATTTTTGGAATTTTCTCCACCGGAATATCAATCGAGAATTGATTCCAATGCAACACATCACTAAATGGTAAAGAGTAATTAGAAGAGATTGTAACAGGCACACATCCTGCATGAATTGCTTCCACCACTCTAGGACTAGCAACTTCATGTCCACTAGGACACAAGCAAAACTTGCTTTGTCCCATTAATTTATTGTAGTTTTGACCCTTTGGAAGATACTCATGAACTTGTACTTCCTCGTCTTTGTCCTTCCAATATTTTAGCAATATTTTTCGAATTTCACCATGGACCCCACCTGCGAAAAAGGCCAATATAGTGCGACTGTTTGGGTGTAGGCCCAAGTTTGGTGGGCCTAATTTTCCTTTGGGCAAGTATACTTCAGGTATGGACACATCTCTACCAGGTTCGAATCCTTCCGAGATGTTCGCATTGCAGAGTGCCCTAATGAAGCTTTGAAAGAGTTTACGATTGCCATACGAAACTTTCGGACCCTATTTCATCAAGTAAAACATTTGTTTCTAATGATCCTATTTCATTAAAACAAAATTAATAATGACAACCATATTAAAATATATATCTCATTTACTAAACCAAAATGGAAGCAATATGGAAAAAAAATAATAGAAATCAGCAAAGTACTAGGAGATAGAATCATTAAAAAGATGTTAATCATTAGACTTCCCCTTAATAAAATTTATTTAACAAAAATTATTAGCATAAACATTTTTCTAATAGTACCATTTATGTGAATACCATTTATGTGTTATAAGTTATATGATACATTTTTTTTTACAAAATCTTAATAAGCAAAGCATTTGTGTGTTTTATAATTAAACAAATTACGTGATAAGCTAAATATATAATTAAGAGCTTAGCTTACCCAATCGTGACATGAAAGGAGAAAATGGTCAGCACCTTGGCTTCTATTCCAATAAGGATACTTATGTGAAATAACAGCAATATAATCTTCCACTAATCGCTGAAGCCGAATAGGTTCATAGTCAGATTTCTTTTGAATGGGTTTATAAACATAGTGAACGACGTTGGCCACACTAAAGGGAAGGAGAAAAACGTGTGCCTCCTCAGCACGTGTGGCCCTGAACTTGCTCCATTTATCATCATTGTCAATTTCATCAATGAATTGACCTTCGATCGAGTATATGTCGTTTACTGGCCCATCATGCACTAAAGGTTGCTCCCCATCCTTGTACACCCACACCTTCAATCTCTTCAACATCTCTATGTGGCTCCTGTTCTCAATATTTTCAAAATCAAAGATGTCTCAATTATATTATATATAGGGTCATTATTTTGACATTAAATGTCAAATTTATATTCTTGCAGCATTTAATTTTTTTATATAAAATTTATTAATCTAAGCGTGTTGAGTCATGTAATAATATTATTGGAATCATACATATCAACATTTAAAATAATTTAGCAAATATGTTATTTAATAATTGGTATTTATTTTTATTTTCATAATATATTATCTAGTAAAATAAAATTATATGATAAAGTATTTATTATTTTTATATTTTATAAAAAAGTATTAAATAATATAAATACTAAAATTTAATTTCTAATGTTAAATATTGATATATATATATATATATATATATATATTAAACTGTATAATATATTTGCAGTAAAAATAATTTTTTAAAGAATTACTAATTAGTCTGAAAACCCGCTAAGTAAGTTTTTCTTCTTAAAGCACATTTTAATTTCCAGCAAAAGCCAAAACTAGCTAGATACCGGTGGAATTAATAGCCATTAGCCTATTAAGAAGTGGGAGAAGATCAATGGATAAATTTTTTACATAAGAAAATAAAAATAAAATATATCAATCTTGTATAAATTAAAATCAATTTATAAACAAATATTTTTAGATGTTTTTCCATCTAATTTTCCAAAATATGATAAAAATATAACAAAAAAATTCATTTTATTTTTTTATTTTCTTATCTTTTAAACACATTGAAAAATTTATCTAAACTAAACCTACGACACGTGTAAAGTGTGGAGTCATGACCTTCTAATTAAGAAGATAAAAAAGATTTAGAAAATTTCAAGCTTAACTGGTGAAAAGCATGAGGATTCCAGTAAATGGATCCTTTGGGGACAAAAACTTCTCTCTTTGCTGAAGTATAATTCCTTGACAGGATTGCTTCCTTAATTGAGGCACGTGCTTGTGCTAAACCTTCTTCTATTTTCTCCAAATTAGTCAGTTTCCTCTGTAATGAAAACCGAAAATGGAAGACAACCAAAATAAGTAAGAAAGAAGAATATTAATGATAAGTGATAACATTCTCTTAGTATCTCAAACGTTAGTTAAATTTTGATAAACTTTTCACCAATTGCTTACACAAAAGAAAAAAAAACACATCAAACTTTTTTCATAAATTAAAATTAATTTATAATTAAACAATATTTTTTTAAAGAAGTTTATTCAAATTAAACCATTATAAGATTGCATACCTTGATGACTCTACTTTGAATTTGAACGGGGTTATTGTAGCTTTCATTTGCAGGGGTATAGTTGAAGACAAGTTCAAGCGGGGGCAACGGTGGTGGTGAGGGGGAGGTTATGTTGGGGTGGTGGTTTTCGATAGTGGAAAGTGCGAAAGAAGAAGAAAATTGGATAGCGTAGTTTTGTTCCTTCAAGGGATAGAAGAAGATGAAGGAAAAGAGCACAAAGAAAAACACAGGAAATAGGAAAACATAAGTGGGGTATCTGAAACATTCCATGGCCTCTAAACTTGACAGCTTTGGCCTTATACTTTCCATGGTGTAGATATATATAGTTGAGAGATGTTCGGAACAAGTGATACTCTAGATAGATCAAAGGAATCTTTACAGAAGTCCTTTTCACAATGTTAAAAAAATTGAATTAGGAATGACAAATTTTGATGTTATTTTTTGTGACATGTGTTTGATGATACTTGATATGATAAACTCTAAATATAATTAAATTTATAAATATAATAAAAATATTAATGAATATTTTTAACATTTTTAATGAATAATATATAATATTTATAAATATATTTAACATACTTAAATGTTTAAAATAAAAATAAATTAAATAAAAAATTTATTATAATTATAAAAATATATTACTTATACATTGTACGACTGATTTTAAATTTAAATAAAATTTATAAATATAATAATAATTTGTTTTCATTTTAATAAATAATATAGAAATTAATAAATATATTTAATATATTTACATATTTAAAATGAAAAAAATAAAACAAAAAACAAATCATTACAACAATAAAAAAAAAGATAAATACCGTATGGTTAATTAAACAGTACGTTGAAAGTGAACTAAATAGATTTATTAAAAATATTTTAAAAATTAAAATTTCATAAAATATTACTACAAAATTTTATTAGTAAAAAATATAAATAAAAATTTAGTGTTGTCAATATTGAATATATTCAGATATATGACATAAAAATAATTATTAAAGTTTATTATCTCTAATTTAAAAAGATAAAAAAAAACTTAAAAAAACTGTAGACATCTCAAATTTTAACTACTTGAAAGAAATACTAGAATCGGATAGCATACCGTCGGTGAAATTTTGATTTTTTATAAAAAAATTAAATAAATAAACTAATTAATGAGGTACAATTTATGGGAAGTTAAAAATAGTAATGTAGTCCATCAGCGATGGAATTAACGTTTTTACATATTGTTTCTTCTATATTAATTTGTTAGAATCTGGGAGAATGGGCTGAATCCAGTAATTAAAATGACATTACCGAAAAAGCCATTAGAATTTATGAGAGATTAGGGATGAAAATATATGAGTTTCAAATTCCAAGTTTATTCACTCATGACTTTTCACTAGTATAAAGAATAGTATTGCATAAAACAGTTGGGGCAGCATATGATGAGTAATAACTTGGGGCACCATATGGGGTGAATCAATGGACCACTACATTTGCCGTGAGAATCAAATTCATTACCTTTGTTACACGGTTTTTGTAAGGAGTGTGTATATGAGAAACTATTAATAAATAGTAAATTTTTATTAAAAGTTATAATGTTAATGTTATTAATACCGGCCAACCTCATAGGACTAGTTTTGCCATGGGAAGAAGTCATGGCTATTGCAAAAGAGAACCTAACAACCTTCTAACTTACGAGTGACTTATGTCAATGGGACCCGTGGCAGCGTCGAAGTTGACATGGTTTTGGACAATTCAGCTCATTTTTTGTTTTTTGTGGATATAATAATTTACCCCTAATATGTAAGAATGCAGTAAATAGTAATCAAGAATAGAATAAGTTTTTATTAGAGGTGCAAATGTGCAATCATCAATTATGTGGTAGATGGCTCAATGGACCACTTTTCTCAACATGTGAAGCAGATAACGACCCATCATGCCCACTGCTTGGAGTGTGGTTGATTACCGGCTACATTATTGTGTTCTCTGTATATTCCTTTATCTATTCTTCTTAGAACTCACTTCATGTCCTTGACAAAGACAAGGATGCTATGATGCTAACTCTGCTGGTGGCTGTTAATGTTGATTAGGATTTTGGTCACAAAATTCAACGGTATACCATCAAAATGTCCATTGTAAATTGCAGTTTGAGTTGTGTCCTAACTTAAATGTTGGAGAATGCATCCTCTTTTACCGTATATGTTTCTATATATTTTCATACGTCGGTCTCTACACAATAACTCATCCTCATCTTTCTAATCAACATGTTTCATCATGCCGTGGATTCTTTGCTTTCTTCAAAGTAGACCACAGCCTAGCTTTCTTTGTTTTAAATTGGATAGGTAGTAACTTGGCATTCCTCGGTTTCCACCTTTGGGTGTCACATGTAAGATCACATCAGACGAAAATTACTCACACCAGCACTTGGTTAGCCACATTAACAGAAAATTGATGTTATTATAATTGAGATGAATGTTGACAGCTTATTTGCTAGTGCTTTAATTTATAGATGACTCAAAAAAGAATAGAGAAAACATTGATTTCATTGTAGATCATTAATGTCTTTAACGACAAATCATCGACTAATAAGAAATTTTGGTCACATGGGAGGCATAATTGACTGCATTCATGCTACTTGATTATTACATGCAGCAATGTTTACACCGTGCGTTTGTTTAGTAAGATGATCACTATTATATAAATTACTCCCGTGTTTGTTATCTTTGTAACTTAAAATTTCTGGAATCTTTATGGTTGTTGAAATTAATTTACATAGAAAAAAAAATACGAAATAAAATAAAAATGAGTATAGAAAATTGTATTTCCGCATTATTCATTTTCATCATAAGGTCAACAAACCCTAGCAAAATTTAGCATCTTCCGATGGAAAATGAAAAAGGAGTTTATGATTTATGAATAATCCTTTATTGTAAAGCTGTTAGCCAGAAATCTAGCCTTCTGAGCCAGAGTGAGTGAAGTATCATATGAATCAAATCAAATGGTTTTGCTGGCCTGTTTATCACAAAATGCCTTCGAACCCTCCTCACATTTGAATACAATTCCATGTACTTATCTTTGGAAACATTTTGTAAAATAGACTTAATTTCCGGTATTCTGTTAACTGGAATTTCCATGGAGAATTGATTCCAATTAAGCACATCACTGAAGGGTAAAGAGTAATTGTCAGAAATTATCACAGGGATACATCCGGCATAAATGGCTTCCACCACCCTAGGACTTGCCACTTCATGCCCACTAGGGCACAGGCAGAACTTGCTTAGGCCCATCAACTTTGTATAGTCTTGACCCTTTGGAAGGTACTCATGAACCTGAACTTCTTTATCCTTGTCCTTCCATAGCTTGAGTATTTTTTTCCGAATATTTCCATGGGCTCCACCGGAAAAAAAGGCCAATATTGTGCGGTTAGTAGGGTGTTGGGCCATATTAGGTGGCCCAAGCTTGCCAACTGGTAAATATACTTCTGGAATGGACACGTCCCTATTGGGCCGAAATCCTTCTGAAGTGTTGGCATTGCAAAGTACCCTGATGAAGTACTTGAAGAGTTCAGGATTGGCATATGAAACTTTAGGACCCTGAATCATCAAATAAAGCACGTGTCCTTATAATTTGAATTTATAAAGAAATGATTAACAGCATTGAAATGTAACATAAGCCCAAAACCGAAAGGAACATAATAAAACACAAAAGACAAGGGTATATGGACCTACCCAATCATGGCATGAAACAAGAAAATGGTCAGCACCTTTGCTTCTGTTCCAAAAAGGATATTTATTTGCAACAATGTGAATATAATCCTCCACCAAGTGTTTTAAGCGTTCAGGATCATAATCGGATCTGGATCTTCTGGGTTTGTAAACATAGTGAATGACCTTAGCTACGCTGAAAGGGAGTAAGAAGAGATGGGCCTGTTCAGGATGGCTAGCCTTGAATGGGCTCTTGTTACTTGTATCCATTTCGTCCATGAATTGACCTTCAATGGCGTATTTGTTGTTTACAGGTCCATCATGCATCAATGGCTGCTCCCCTTCCTTGTATACCCATACTTTGAATCTCTTCATCATCTCCATGTGGCTCCTGTTGTACAAGATATAATTATTCAAGTCCATTTATTTCTGCTAAAACTGAATTGCTGCTGTATTTTATCTTCTATTTTCAGTACTAACTGATTTATTACACAACGGTAAACTATGCTCATTTGTTTTAGGGAAAATAACTTTTGTATTAGTAAATAAACGATTTCACTAAAATTCATTCAGTTGTAGCTTTCGTTCAAGTTTTGATCATATTTGAATTTAAAACTGACTGACCTGTCAATTTCAGATGGGGCCATAATTAAAGTAAGGTCACTTTTATCTATCTATTGCCCACACATTTAATTAATTTTTTCTTTTTTTTTAGATCAAATTAATAATAAAAGAAAGACTACTTACATAAAAGTGATAATAGATACATAAGAAATGCTAGGTACATATCTTTCAATACACTTCTATAAGTTTATTTTTTTAAAAAGAGATTAATTTATAAAACAAGTAATTTATTTATTTATTTGGAAATGAGTTAATTAAAAAATATGTTCAAAAAAGTATATCATTAGTATTTTTTATAGACACATAAGAATGAAAATAAACACCCCTTTAAAGTGCACGAGTGTATAACTACAAATTGTGAAGCAATCTCAATTTTATACGGTTGTGGGGAAAAATAGAACTTCATGGAGGTATTGTGAAATATGCATATTCTTTTGTGAAAAATATTGTATAAGTTGTTTCAATAATTTGATATAACTGCCCATAATTATGCATTATCCATTTACGCAGCAAAGCACACAAAAACAGTGATCTGTGAACAAAAAAGTTACTTTAAAATCATAAATTTTGAATCTGATCTCAAGATTATCTTTGTAAAGAGTTCTTGTTTATGAGACTTATCGTGACATCATACTACATAAAATCAAACTAAACAAAACAAAACAAAAAACAAAAAGGTAAATCAGATCAGATCAGATCGGAATCATTCAAGCTTAACTGGTGAAAAGAGTGTGGATTCCGGTAAATGGACGCTTTTGGGAGAAAACTCTTCTTCATGGCAGTTTTGTAGTTGTGGGATCGAATTGCTTCCTGGATCAATTTTCGTGCACGTGCTAAACTTTCTTCAATCCTCTCCAAACTAGTCATATTCTTCGTGCCATGTTCAAACTGAAAAGACCAAATGACAAAAACGCATCTAAGAACGAAGACAATACCCTTTTCAAAAATTAAGAAGGTTGAATACCTAAATCCATATACGAACCGAATTGTTGTGACTGTTATCTGCAGAAGTCGAGAGAAGCTTATGAGGCAGTTTCCCTTGCTGGGAGATCCTAATATTTACATGGTTGCCTTTGATATTGGAAAGTGTGGAAGGAGAATCTGAGTGGATAGGAATTCTAAAATCTTCATTGGATGGAGTGTAAAAAACAAGAAAAAAATTGAGGAAGAACATTAGAAAGACTAAGGAAGATAGTGGTGAGTTGAAAATTTTCATTAATTCTTTTTGAACTTGAAAAATCCGTCCCAAGATGGCTCAGCCTTGCCACCATTAGGTAAAGTAAGTTTAATTACAAATAATTGACCCCTCAATAGCTCACGCCACATAAATAATTCATCCTTATCCCAAAGCAACCCAATGCTCCTTTTTATTTGTTTTATTTTGAGCACAGAAATCAATACTGACTATTCTTGATGTTTGTAGCTTAATGTTCAGCTAGCATACAATGTAACGAACAAATGCTGTCATCAGCTATGGCCCACCTACAAAGATGGTCATGTGAACAGGTGTAAAGTTGAATACTTAATTTATTTTAGAATTTAAAATTTATTAAATTTTGACAAAGACATTATTTTTCTTTTTCTTTTTCTTTTTTTGATCTAAATGACAAATATCCTTTGTTAGAAACATTTTACTCAAGCTGAATAGAATTATCAAAAGCAAAAACCTTCATTAAATATTTAATATAATTATATATTTAGGATTTGAATTTAAAATCAAGAGTTAAACTGGATGCATGCATTAGCAAAGACATCAATTGATGATATCAAAAAGGTTAGCTAAAATCAGAAGTGTTTAATTCATACTCAATGATAGCTGAGCACCGCCAAAAAGGTGAAGTAGAACAGTGGAATTATATTTTTACATACTTCTTTTGGAGCTTTGCGGCCATGATTAACTTAATCATCATTGCTTGTCTACCTAACTATTAATTCCAGCTGAATCTATAATGTTTACAGGACATAGTCACTTGAAATAGCTCAGATAAATAAAAAATTGTTACTCTAGTTACTTAAAACAAAGAGTTTATATAAGCACTTATGAGTTAGTACCTAAGCGAGCCTAAAAATGTGAAAAAGCAAGCAGTGCCTTTATATGCAGAAGCAGCCCTTTATTGTGAAGCTATCAGCCTGAAGTTCAGCCTTCTGAGCCAAACTGAGTGAAGTATCATGTGCATCACATCAAATGGCTTAGCCGGCCTATTCATCATAAAATGCCTGCGAACTCTCCTCACATTCATGTGCAATTTCTTGTACTTCCTTTCAGGAATATTTTGTAATATACTCTTAATCTCTGGTATATTCTCCACCGGAATTTCTATAGAGAATTGACTCCAATTCAGCACATCACTGAAGGGCAAAGAATAGTTCTGAGAAATGATGACAGGGACACAGCCAGCATTAATTGCTTCCACAACTCTGGGACTAGCCACTTCATACCCACTGGGGCACAAGCAGAACTTGCTTAGTCCCATTAATTCAGTATAGTTTTGGCCATTTGGAAGGTACTCATGAACTTGAACTTGGCTATCCTTGTCCTTCCAATGCTTCAGTAACAGCTTCCTAATGTCTCCATGGGCTCCACCAGAAAAGAAGGCTAATATGGTACGGTTTATTGGGTGTTGGGCCAGATTAAGTGGGCCTAGCTTTCCAGAAGGCAAGTACATTTCAGGGATAGAAACGTCCCTCTTGGGCTGGAATCCTTCTGATGTGTTGGCATTGCATAAGACTCTGATAAAGTTTTTGAAGAGTTCTGGATTGCCATTTGAGATTTCTGGTGCCTGAATCATCACGTAAAGTAAAAGCACTTTATTTCAACTCAGGTTGCATATTAAAAGCACTTTGTTATAATAATAAAATATTTCTTTTCTGTCAGCACCAAAATAAACTCCACAGTGTAAAGCAGTGCATGAAACATGAATCCCCAAGTAAAGTATTTGTTCTACAGGCTTATTTGTTTAGTATTTGAATTCACTGTTCAATTAAATTTTGGTGGACACTTTACACATGCATAGCTACGAAAAATTATTAACCTCGACATGTTGAAGTTAATTTCTAGTAAAAGAAGTGGCAGAAAGAAACAATTTTAAGAAATGGTACCCAATCGTGACAGGAAAGGAGAAAATGGTCTGCACCATTGCTTTTGTTCCAATGAGGATACTTATCTGCCACCACACCAATATAATCTTCCACCAAATGTTGCAGGCGGTCACGGCTGTATTCATTTTGGGACATGATGGGCTTGTAAACATAACGAATCACGTTAACCAAACTGAGGGGAAGGAAAAAAGCGTGTGCCTCATCAGGGTGCCTAGCCCTGAAGGGGCTACTCTGACTATTGTCCATTTCATCAATGAATTGACCTTCAATGGCATATATATCATTTACTGGCCCATCATGCGCTAACGGTTGCTCTCCTTCCTTGTAAACCCACACCTTGAATCTCTTCAACATCTCCATGTGGCTCCTGTTTTCAATTTATTAAAAGAAAATGACTTTTCAGTAATAGTACTATGATGGTGACCTGTAACCTTTAATAAATTGTAATTATGTACAAAGAAGATTGAAGTAAATCAGAATTTTGGGAGCTTAACTGGTAAAAAGAATATGGATTTCGGTAAATGGATCCTCTTGGCACAAAGTTTTGTTTTTTCCATGAATTACTGTGATTCCTGGACAGAATTGCTTCCCGGATTGATGCTCGAGCTTGTGCCAAACCTTCCTCAACCATATCCAAGCTGGTCATTTCCTGCATGCAACAAATTTAAAAAGAAAATTTTGTTAGAAAAATGGATAGTGTCATGTATTATATATATATATATATATATATATATATATATACTATAAGAAATCTTTGTGCTTAATGTTTGCTGACCTTAATTCTACTGCTTGCTCTATGCTCAAAGCTTTTATATGCAGAGTTAGCCAGAAACTGAGCATGAGGTTGTATCTGTGTTGTGATGCTGTCCTTTGTGGTGGAAATGGAGAAAGGAAAAATGGAGAGAAGGCTTCCTTTGAGGGGTGCCAAGGGAATGAAGAGAAGAATGGAGAAAAACAAAGGGAGTAACAGAGAGGTTGTGAAGCGTCGAAACGCCATTGTTCGAGTATTTTGATTGAATGAACATTTGCCTTCATCAAACGCCATGCTAGTTGTACAATTTATATTCAATGCTGTATTTTAATGTTGCGGATGCAATTAGGGTTACAAACGGTGATTCAAAACACTGATTAAACCAGTAATCTCAAATCATGTGAACATGCGTGAGAAGTTGGAAAGCTGGGTTATTCTCTGCATTTTTTTTCTTTTACAAAACAACCGTCACAAAACTCAATGCAACACAAGAATTCCAGATCTACGCCGAAAACACAACTCGATCAAAAGAAAGAACGCATTGCATTACAAGTGCTCTGCTTGTGATCTGTCATCCAATATTCAAAAACCACTCGACACAAACACAATCAATACGGTGGTTCAAACCTGGCTCCAAATATTGACACAAGAGGCTAACATCTACGCACAAAGCAACAACTGTATTGGGGCTAAAATCTACGCACAACGCAACAACTGTATTGCTAGCACAACATGTCATCCACCTGAAAAGTAGCGCATAGTATTCACAACCTTGGATATTGATTATCATAACATTTATTCGAGTGCATGGCTGTTCAAAAGGAAATTGCATGGTTACAACGTGCATTCACTTACACATTACACAGAGAGGGAAGATCGTTGATGGAGAAATAGCTCAACCCTAATCAGTCGTCGTTCAAGAGGGAGTTTTAATTTTACGTGAAAGGGTAATGTATCGGCAGGAGTATCCAGTCAAAGCAACAAAATATCTTGCGGTTTCTCAAACACAAAACTTGAATGTCACTAGTTTACAAGGATTTCACTACTTTTATGGAAATATTTATCTTTTATCTATATATTTTTATCTTTAATTATATCTATAATTATATAAAAAAAACTATTTTTAGTAAAAGAATATTGTTAATAAATTTTTATTAAAAAAAATATCTGTTGTTTTTTTTTTCTATCAAAGTTTAATCTAATTTAGAATTTACAAATTTTTTTAAATATATTCAAAAATTTACATTTTAAAAAATTAATAAAATAACTATAAAAGTTATATAAATAATTAATTAAAAAATTTTACAAATTTAAAATTAAAAAATTAAAAAATCATTGAATAAGTTTAAAATATATATAATATAAATAAAATATATTAAAATAAATATTATATAAATATATTATATTATAATAAATATAAATATATAATATATAAAAATAAATAGATTCTTAAATAAATTTTTTTATTAATTTAAATTTTTTTTAACATGTATAAATTTATCTTATTAAATAAAACAAACCATAAATTTCTATTGATCGATTCTATTTATTTTTATTTCTATAATCAATTCATATTTTATTATCACAATAATTATATATAATTTAAATATTTATAAACATATAATTTATTGTTAATTATTTTATAGTAGACATTATTAGATATATTATTTTACTAAATTTAACATTTAATATTTAATATTTAATATCATTTAATTTTAATATATATATATAAATAAATAAGTGAAATAAACTATTTATATATATAAGTAAAATTTATTATAAAATAATAATAAATACTTAATTTTTTGGTAATTTTTAAATTCCATTCTATATATAAATAAAATTCACTGTAAAATAACATTAACTACGCTTTCTTTGTAACTTTTAAATATTTTATTTATTAAAAATGATACATCATTAATTTAAATAATATAATTAAATGTTAAAATAATTAAATATATTATCTTAATTTGATATATATATATATATATATATATTAATTGAATGTGTCAATGATATTTTTTTAATATGAGAATAATAAAAATCATTAATTTTGAAGTAAAACATAAAGTCATCCAAATTTTAAAAGATCACAATATTTTTAATTGATCATATAACTTTTAGTATTTTTTTAATTTTAAATCTCTAATTATAGTTGTATATTTCAAATTTATTATTATAATTTTCATATAAAAATACTATTTTTACTAAATATATCGTGTATAAATATATATATATATATATATTATGGAATATAAATTTTAACCATTAAATATTACAACAAATTATCAAAATTAAAACTTAAAAGTTAAATAAATTTTTGGAAAGTTCATATAACTTTTTATACTATTCATGTTACTTTTAAAATTTTTCAACCTTGATATTGTTAATAATTATTACTATTGAATTTCCATTAAATATGAATGATGTAATCATTTTTATTTAATAACTTTTTTTCATCAATAATTATTAGATTTTAATAATATTTATATATTTTTTCATACATATTTTTCTTTAAATTTTTAAATTATATTTTTACAAGTGATTCATTAATAGTGAACTTCTTCTGTAAGAAATTGTCATAAAATTTTTATTATTTTCATTTCTCCTTTGTTGCAAACTTATTTAATTGTCATAAAAATCCAGTGAAGTTATAAGAATTCTGTAAATTAATTTAACTTATTTAATTATATTAAGATTAAGTTAAATTTTTAAAAACAATTAATTAAAAAATAAAAAACAATATATATTAGATATGTTTGATAAAACTAAGTATATAAGCTAATACAATACTAAAAAATTAATTGAAAGTTTAAAAATAAAAATTACAACTAAAAAATTAGTAGATTGAATTGAATTTTTTTAAAAGTGGTATTAAATTAACTAATACAAAATAACACATACAGATATAATAATTAGTGGTTTAAAATTTGATAAATGTAATGTAATTTTATTTTTATTTTTGTACACTAAAAGATATAAAATTTTTAATTAAATAAACTTTTATTTCTTTAAAAGTAAAATATACTTTTTTGAATTTTTAAATAAATAAGAAATTAAATAATATTTTTAAAATATATTTATTTGTATAATTTAATTTTGTATCAATAAAGACCAAATAATTTAGGGCAATGATAAATAAAATGAAATAACCAGTGTAACATTAAAAAATTAAAAAATAATATTTTATAATAATATAAAAAGTATATATCATTTAATATTTTACAATTAATAATATTACTAGAAAGAACGCAAGAATATTAAACTTATGAAAATTAATAAATAAGTTATAAAAATATATTAAAAATAAAAATAAATTTTTTTGTTAAACGATAAAAATATTGGATGCTATTTAACATAACATTTCAGAAAATGTTACTAGTAACTATTTAAAAAAGCAATAAAATTTATTAAATAATTTATATATTAAATAAATTAAGTGCAATTATTTTATATATAAATAGAATTACGAAATTAAAAATATTTACGAATCTTATATGATTATAACACTAAAATTATTTTTAATAATGATATATTTTATACGAATGATTTAAGTGGTATAATCATTAAAATTTAATATATTTTGTATAAGTTTATATAACTATCATAAAATATTTATTAATAAAATTTATTTTTTAATATAAAATAATAAAATTTAATATTATTATAATATAAATTTAATTCTTTTAGATAAGTTTTAAAATGATTTTTTAAAAACTGTTATGATTTAAATAAATAATATATACATGTTTTTTAAATTTATAATATTAATAAACATTTATATAATTCAATAGGCTTATTTTTTTAAAAATATATTTTTGTAATTTTTCTTTTGAAAATAATTAATTTTCAAAGTTTTTGATAGAAGATTATTTTATTTTAATAAAATAACTCCTAAAAATATTTAGTGTGGTTATTTAAATTTTTTTAGAACCCATTTTTTTATTATTTTCAAAAGTTGTTTTGAATATCTTCTAAAAAATTGTAAATACAACTATTTTAATAAAATTCACATATTAAATTTGTGTTAAATTTTCATTGATAAAAAAATTTATACCATCAAATAATTATAAAGCACCATATATATATATATATATTTAATTATTATAAAAATAAATAATATTTTAACTACATAGTAATATATTATTTAATAATAAAAACAGATGAATGTATTTCCAAAATAAAGTAAATCTATCATAAATTAATCTGTTTAATATTTTTTTAAATGATTGAATTTTATGTTTATATAGTTTTAAAAAATTTATATTTTATTAAATAAATTTAAATTAATATATATTAAAATAAATATACTATTTATTAACATAAAGTAATATAATTAGGCTGAATATTTTTAAATCAATTTAACTTAAAAACTCTAATTAACCTATCTGTTCAAGTTGATCCGATTAGTTAGGTTTACTTGATACATAAAGATCCCTAGTTTAAATATGTAGCTAATTTACTTTTTATAACCACCATTGTATAATTTTTTTCATTAATTGGAAATAATGATGAAATGTTTGTTCTATTAATTTATTAAAAATAAATTCACGTTGATTGATATTTCTTAGAAAATGAATAATTAAAAGGTTTAAATTTTAAAATTAGAATAAAAAGTCAAGGTTCAAAACTTATAAAAATCAAAATATAGGAAGAATGTAACAAATATAAGATGATATATTTTTTTTACATTCCATATTAATTTTTAATGGAAAAATTTTGTAACACCTTTTTAGTTTGAAAATTTTAAGTATTCGAGAGTCATTTCAAATTTTAATTGATCGGAATTAAGCTAAGACATTTATTCATTTGTAAAATTTAAGAGTTTAAATTTAGATCAGTTACATTAATAGATGTTACCTAAATTTTACAATACTTCTGAATACTTGTCATCAACATGTTTGACATAGAATTTCAAAGAAAGATTCATATTCATCTTAAAAGTCATATAGAAAAAAATTAAACAAAGGAAAGAGGAAATCCCGCTAAAAAGTTAATAAGAACTTATAACTATTAGTAAGAAAAAAGAAGGTAAGTTATAAAAAAACATATCACTCTTAAAGAAGATTTAACAGTAATAATCATTAAGATTTAAATTACAAAGTTGTTAAAGTTTAACAATTTAATATAAAAATTTAAAATTTAAAATATACTGAAATTATAAGAACTAATAAATTAATTCAACTTATTTAATTATATTAAACTTAAATTAAATTTTTTAAAACAATATATTAAAAATTAAAATTATATATATTAGATATGTTTGTTAAAATTAGTATATAAAATAACTCAATACTAAAAAATTAGTTCAAAGTTTAAAGATAAAAATTTTACATTAAAAAACTAGTAGATTGAAAGCTTTTTATTCAAAAGTGGTTATTAAATTAACTAATACAAAAGAACACATATAGACATAATAATTAGAGGTTTAGAATTCGATAAATGTAATGTATTTTTGTTTTTCTTTGTATAATAAAAGATACAAAGTTTTTAATTAAATACACATTTATTTCTTTAAGAGTAAAAATATATTTTTTAATTTTTAAGTAAATATAAATTAAATAATATTTTTAAAATGTATGTATTTTTATTTTATTTTTATAAAAAATAATAATTTATTAGAATAATATAAAACATAAAATAACTAGTGTAATATTAAAAAATAAAAATTAATATTTGATAGCAATAGGAAATATATATATATATATATATATATATATCATTTAAGATTTCACAATTAATAATATTATTATAAAAAAATATAATAATGTTATACTTATGAAATAAATAAATAATTAATTAATTAAATTATAAAAATATATCAAAGATAAAAATAAAAAAAATCTGTCAAGCAATAAAAATAGATGCTATTTAAAATAACATTTTAGAAAATGTTACTGGTAACTATTTAAAAAGCGATAATATTTATTAAAAAAATTATACATTAAATAAATTAAGTGCAATTATTTTATATATATATATATATATATATATATAATAGAACTACGACATTAAAAATATTTAATTTACAAATCTTACGTGATTATAAAATTATAAAATTTAATGTTATTGTATTATGAATTTAACTTTTATATATAGGAGTTTTAAAATATATTTTTTAAAACTTTCTTTTATTTGAATAAATAATATATACATGCTTTCATTGTATATCTATTATCTCATGATAATTTTTTTCTTATTACGTATATTGCAACTACTACTTAGAGAAGATTCCAAATATCAACAGATTTTGTTTTAAAAAAATTATATAATTAAATAAACATTTATATGATTCATCAGGCTTATTTTGAAAAAAAGTTGTAATTTTCTTTTGAAAATAATTATTTTTCAAAGCTTCTCAGAAAATTACTTTTATTTTAAAGAAAATAACTTCTACAAAAAATTATTGTGGTTGTCTAAATTTTTATAAAAACTCAGTCTAAAAACCATATTTTTATTATTTTCAAAAGTTGCTTTGAACATCTTCTAAAAAATTGTAAATATAACTATTTTAAAATAAATAAATTTTTAATTATATAGTAATATATTACTTAATAATGAGGAGAGACAACATTTCATAAATTTTTAAAAAAAAATATACTTTATTAAATAAATTTAAATTAACATATATTAATAGAGATATAGTGTTTAATAAAATAAAATAATATAATTGAGTTGAATATTTTTAAATCAATTTAACTTAAAAACTCAAATTAACGTATCTATTCAAGTTGGTTGGATTAGTTTGGTTGACTTGATGTATAAAGATTCCTAGTTTAAATAATATGTAGCTAAGTTACTTTTCTACAACCACTACTGTATACTTTTTTCATTAATTGAAGATAACAATGAAATATTTGTTCTTTTAATTTATCAAAAATAATTTCACTTTGATTGATATTTCCTAAAAAATGAATAATTTCACTTTGATAGGAAAAATGTAACGAATGTAAGATCGTATATATTTTTAACTTTCTATTGACTTTTAATGGCAAAAATTTTATAACACCTTTTTAGTTTGAAAAATTGAAAAATTTAATCATTCGAAATTCATTTGAAATTTTAATTGATCAGAATTAAGCTAAGATATTTCTTCATTGGTAAAACTTAACATCAGTTGCATTAATAGATGTTGGCTAAATTTTACAGCAATTTTGAATACTTGTCATCAACATGTTTTCAGAGAAAGATTCATATTCATCTTAAAAGCCATATATAAAACAATTAAACAAAGGAAAGAGGAAACCCCGCTAAATAAATTCTAGGTACAAAGTACAATAATACATTGAATGACAAATTCAAAAAGGAGGAAAAAAAAAAGAATGGCACTCAGCTGAGAGAAAGAAGACAAATATTAGCTAATATTCGGATGAATGACTTCTAAAACCTTAGCCTCTTTGGACTTTGTAATCAATTATATCACACTTGTTTGAAATCCAACGATGATCCTTACCACTGCACAAATAACAAAAGCTTGCGCTACTACAATATTTCATCCATCTTATGGTTGCATATATGTTGTGAAAAATACTTAATTTCTTGGAACGGTGTCACACCCATAAGAGTCACGCCAATCTAGCATTTGAAGAGTGGCTGCATAATGTGCCAATGCCCCAACCACCACCAGAACATGAAATATTTGATGGCTATGGCCTGCCAAGTCAAACCACCCAGGCTTCCACCTTTCTGGTATCCGAGTCACATAGAATAAAGTCCCTGTCAAATAAGACAAGGCCATGACACTTTCATATGCCAATGTAATATTGCGTCTAGGATTGCTCCAATTCACAAAACATGCATGGATTGCAGGTACAATGCCGAATAGTCCCATTGAACAGAACAACATGGCCCGAAATGCACGGTATTTTCCAGTTGAAAGTGTTGGTGAAAGCATTGTCCCAATGGTGAATAGTCCCATGGCTGTGATTCCAGCAAGGTAGATGATTTGCCAATGAGGTTGACATAGGAAAACATAGTAAATCTGAGGGAAAAATGAGGTGATGATCATGACTACGATTCCTACATAGTCCATTCGCCACAGAAACAGGTTTAAGTCGTGGGAATGACAACAAAAGAGGTGGCACATGCTGCTAGAGAGGAGGCAGAACATAGAGCCAGCTAAGAAAACGAAGAATGGCCACCTTGCTACAACCAGTGTTGTGGATTCAAGTTGGATTGTCAAAGGCACCTGATTTTTTAAATCAAAGAGTAATGCTGTTCCCTGCAAGTTCTCACCATGTTAGTCTTAAAAGTTAAAACTACTAAATAATATAAGTTATTAGGTAATTATATAAATGTGGAAACAGGGTGTTTTTTTATCTGTTTTTAATGTGATCATGAGATGAAATCACTTACCAGAAACAAATCTTTGATGTTATGAGAAACATTCTTTTCCGCACCTGAAGAAAAAGACCTACAAAGATTATGTGCAAATTTAGTTGACAATCTTGGCAAAAGCTACCATACTATTAGCCACCAGTTCACCTAATATAAATCCCTATCCACAATGACCGAAAAAAAAAAAGAAGGTAGAAGCCGATTCCAAGTCAGGGATTTGATGTTGGACAAAGCAAATTCCTCTCCTCCCTTCCTCTAGTTAGCTTACCAATCTACCACAAATTGCATAAAAACTTTATACGTCAACTGCACGGTTAGTTTGGCTTAAATTTAATAAAATGTTAGAATTAGTATCAATTTTGAGTTTCTTAAGACCAAAGTATAAGATTTTATTAAAAAATATTTATTACATCGAAAATATAAAGGTGTAATACATATTTCTTTCTAATTCACTGTTAGAAGTTTAAAATCAATCTGAAAACTAATATTAACAAAGCCGTAGATTTAAACCAATTCTCGAAGCTGTAGTTGTTAATTATTTATTTGTTAACAAATAAACCATTTCCATCGGATTCATGCTTTGTGTGTGAGACAACTCCAAGGGCTGGTACGAGCTCTGCTCCAATTTTTTTAGTTCTCACTTCTCAGAGTTTCGATTACATTTCATAAGATAAAGCAAGCATATTCCATTATATGTTTGTTCATTCTAAATTTCTAGACACAGTAAGTGCTTGCAAAATGCTGACATGAGGAACGGGATTGGTTCTCTCATCCTCTAACGGTAAGTCCGTCATCACACACAAGAGAAGGAAAAGAAAAAAAGAAACAGAAAGAAAAGGTTGTAGAAAAACCTGGAGAAGAGTTGTAAGAGATCCACAACATGAGGCTTCATCAAATTCGCGAGGGTTAATCCAAGAAACAGAAAAAAGCCAATTAAATGGCTGAAAAAGAGAGAGAGAGAGAGAGAGAGAGAGAGAGAGAGAGAAATTAGGCATATGAAATCAAATAAAATAAGATTTAAGAGAGGATGGATTAATAAACTTACGTCCAAACGTTTAATGTTTCATTATGCCAACGAAAGAGGCTGAAGAGAGCTTGTTTGAGAGGCCAATTGGCTCTGTAATAACGTAGAATGTATTCATTGTCCTTCATGTAGTCGGGAAGCTCCCAAAACGACAAGAAAGGGTAGCGTTTGGGTGTGTTGCGGTGGTGTTGAGACATATTGGTAGAGATGTGTGTAAAACACAATGTTTGATCGGTTTCTATGCATTTCCGCTTGACAACGCCTCTTGTCTGAATATAATTCATCGCCCTCTGCCGCAAGAAATGGTTCTAGAAAGAGGGTTGTAAGCAATGTAATGTTATGTAATTATCGGAATGTAAATGCTAGATAGAGAGCATTTATCTCTCTCGCTCTCTGACTTTCTCTCGCTTTTTGTGGTTGCGTGGCTAATTGTTGATGCAGTAATGGAGGCTGCACAACTGCACCAACTGCAGCATTTAAGGACCCTCTCCGTATGCTTTGCCACTATTCTGTGGGGGTTTGTCAAAACGCACACTTCATTCAATTCTCATAGCTGGAATAACTGCTTTCGCTTCCTCACTCTATAATCATTTTTCATTTCTCTAAGTCAATATCTATAATTGGAAATTTAGGTCACTTATAAAGCTACCAACTTCTATCGTGGAGTGTGGACTACACCTTTCCTTTCTTCTTGTTTAATTATCACTATAAATCATAAATAATATTTAAGAACTTACAAAATATATATATATATATATATATATATATATATATATATATATATATGAGGAAGGAAGGAAGGAAAGAGAGAGAGTGAGACAACCTTTTCTTGCATTACTTTTTCTATATAGTTAGTTATTAGTTATGCATGTCTCACATTCTTGTAATTTTTTTTTAAATAGTATGAAATTTTCTTATTAGTGCTTCATGAACTTCAATTTATTTGCATCCTTCCCACTTAGGATATACTTAGAAAAAAAAAAAGGATAAATTAACTGAATAAATAGGTAGAAGTTTTAAGTTAAATATTAATAAGATGATTGATTGGATGTAAGTGTTTAGTAAAATTGGTTGTTAAATTAAATAATATAAATATAAAATAGCATAAAATATAAAAAAATGAATTATGATAAGATTATGAAAATAATATGAACAAAAAATAAATTAAAAGCTTATAAATCTAAAATGTTATTTGAAGTGGAATTTCAAAAATAAATGCTACCAAAATAAAATGTTTATTGTCAGCCAAGTTTAGTTTGGTCAAATAAATTTTTAATTAATAAAAAAAAATATCCATAAACTTTTTTAGGGACCGTTTGTTAAAGATTATTTCATGAGAAAAAATTTTTATAAAAAAAATTACGTCTTAGGTTTTTTAGTTATCTATTTAAGCTTTTAAAAAAAATCATAATCTGAAAAAAAATTCTAATAATTTTAAAAAAATATTTTAAGATAAAAAATGCTTTTCATAATTATAAATAAATACAATAAAACTTCTACCTTTTAATAAAAATTTTAAAAAATTATTTTTTATATATTTTCATAATAATTTTTTTAAAGTTTAAACAAACAAATCGTTAATATAGAAGGGAAGAATTTTTCATAACAAAACAAAGGATAATAGTTAAAATTTTAAATATGTTTTTCATCTTTTCATTTATAAAATAAGTTCTTAGTTTTAATTCTCCCAAAAAAAAAATATATGCTTAATGAAGTGACTAAAAATGAAATTACTACGTGTTGATTATTTGTGTGATCATGTCATTAAGAAACACTTCAGTTTTACAAATATAAAAATCAAAATCAAAGAAAAAAAATAAAGGATCTAAAATTAAAATTGAAATCACGAAAATGTAGGGATTAAAAATATATTTAAGTGTATTGAATTTTTTATTATTTTTTTTGAAATCTCTTCTCTCATTTGCTAGTACTAAATAGTAAAAGAAAGAGGAAAAAAAATTGTAGGACCCACATTTTTTATTTCTTCTCCATCTAACCAAGGAAATGGTTTATTCAAATAGTATATTGTGGACAAAAGAATATCATGACTTGAAAAGAATTGTTTCTTATAAAATATATTTGTGATTTGGATAATAAAAAAAAGACAAGTATTAATATATTGTTCCATTTGATTATATTTCATTTTATTAATCAAATACTATCAAATTTTATTAAATAATAAAAAATTGATATTAACTGTTATTGTCAGTAAAAAAAAAAAAAAGTGTTTATCAGAATGAGATTACTCGTTGGATTGGAATCCCATCCTTTTTTTCCCTAATATTTTCTAACCTAAAAAAGAATGGGGTTATTGGTTCTTTGTATGTAGTATTGGTGAGATTGTTATATTGGTTCTAGACAAACCTTTTAGCACAACTTTGTGTAGTCATGGTTTGTGGAACAATCATGACTCAGGACTCATAAAATATAAGATGTATTTTTAAGTTACCGAAGGTTTCATTGGTGTTAGATGTAAGTAAATTAGAAAAATATATTAAATTTTTAAAAATATATTTTAAAAGATAGAATTAAATATGTTTTTTTTTAATTTTGATATTTTAATTTTAATCTTTTATTTTTTAAACGTTTAATTTGATTATTTATTTTTTACATAAATTATTTTAAATTTTTAAAATAATTTATATTTAACATGCGATGATATACACGATGCTTGATTTCAATGATAAAGAATTAAAAATAATTTATTTTAAAAGATAAGATATAAAAAACAATCTTTTAAAAAATGGACTAACTTAAAACTTTAAAATTTTAGAAAGATTAAAAAATATATTTAACCCAAAAAGATAAGTTGATAAATGATAATAAATGAATTACTCAGTAATACAATCGAATAATAATTTAAGTAACTCGTGAATTATTTATTAGTTCCTTTCAAATTTAATATTTTCGCTTCATTCTCACTTTAAAATTCATTTCTGGTGTCGAAGAATAAACCCGGATATTCTTTCTCGCATACAAGGAGAAACAGAAGAAGAAGAAGAAAGACGGTTGGTCCACCTACTAATTACGGTCTCCAAGTCATTATCTGTCCCAAATTCCCAATTGTGATAATGCCCAGGACGTAAGAAGATAAATTATATTTATATAATAATTTTGTACAATTTGTATACAATAGAGAAAGGGGATATGAAAAAAAAATGTATAATTAAAAATTAATGAACCAACTTAAAATAACATGGAATTTTGACCATAACAAGATGTTTAAAATTTAATAAGTTAATGATACTAAAAGTTGTATAGAGAAAAAAATATTCTTAGAAGCCTCCTATATAATTACTTGTTACTGTTGAAATTGTTTAAAGTGTAATACAGTTTAAATGTTAGGAGAAAAAAATATAATATGTTAAACTAAAACACTATAATTTAAACATTTCTCACAATAAACTAAATTTTAAATAACATTTTTTTGCAGTAAGCTTTATCAAAAGGGACAGACCAATTCGGTTATTAGTACGACACGGCTAAATTAACCAAGACATGATCCTAAGTATTGAATTATAACCTAAGCAAGCTTCTTAGTCGTACCGCTCATGGAGAACACATTCATTATACAAACACATGTAATTGCGACTTCAGATGAGGACGGTTATGAATTATACAGCCACTGGGAAATAAAGTAATGTGTGTACTGGAAAGAAATTTGTCGGCTTTGTTAGATTCGTAGCTCAACCATACTTCAGCTATAAATAAGAAGAAGCAGAAACTTCTTGATTTAAAGATGGTCCGGGAAATGCACCCGGCAACGACCTCCAAGGACAGGGAAAATGGAATGCATTGAAAAAGAATTTAAACTTGTTTGTCTTTTTTAATGTCCCAAATTCTACTAATTCGGTTGCTTCAAGGAACTAAATAATATTATACCTCAAGAGAACTTCACGAACCTACCTCATAAAAATAATTATATATATGTTAATTAAGAACGTTATATTATGGATGAGGAATCCCTGTATAATTAAAAGTTGTTTGACGTTAGTTGGTGGAGGCTCAGCTGCTATCGCATTAATTGAGTGATGAGCGGGCTAACAGAACAATTAGGCGACAGGTGGCTAACTCTGACTCTCAAGACACTTTAAGAAATTGCGCACGCGACCATAATTTATTTTTGCCCTTCGTTTTAGACAAAAGACAAATTGTGGAGATGTTAAATAAATTACAAATCCTACTCAACAATTATAAAGAGCTGTTCAATGCCCCAGTCTCTTTCTTGCCAAAAACTTGTCAGTTTTACTAACATGTGTTTGCAAACCAATAAATAATTTTTTTATTAAAAATATAATATTTAATATTATTAATATATTAAATAATGTAATTTTTAATAAAAATTAATTTTATATATATTGATTCTTAGTATGTATTCGAAAAAATCGAGAACCTATTTACGAAACAAGCTGATCCAATACACTTGACCAAAAATTAACGTCCTCCTGTTTAATTACGAACACAACAATTTAGGACTATTGAATGAACCAACTTAAAAATAACATAGAATTTTGACAACAACAAAAAACCATGGAATAATTCATGGTTATTTTATATTTTTATTCTAAAATATGGAGAACAACTTCAGCGTTTCCTTTTTCAATAGCTCAAATTAGAGAAATTGAGTCATTTGTAATAGTAAAAAAAGAAAAAGAAAGAAAGTAAGAAAAATAGAAAATTTGTTTGGATAAATAAAAAGGAAAATGAAGAAAAAAGTTATTTTTTTGTTTGAATAAATGAAAAAAAATATTAATAGTATAAATTTTTATTTTATATAAATTTTAAAAAATAAAATTTAACTTTTGATTTTTTTGATATTTTTACTATATATTTTTTATTAATATAATTTTATTTTTTTGAAAAAAAGAAAGAATAAGAACAAAAATAAAAAAAAAATAATTTATTTGAATAAATAAAAATAGAAAAAAAAATTATCTTCTTCTATTTGGATGAATGAAAAAATTATATATTAATAATATAAATTTTAAAAGTAAAATTTAACTTTATTTTTTTATATTTTTATTAATATAATTTTATTTTTTATTTTTAAAAATATATCAAAATTTTAACAATTTAAAATAATAATAATAATAACCTCTCCCCACTCACTTTCTCTTCTAAGAAGAGAGATTAATTTTTTTAGGATCCAAGGATTCTATTTCCATTCCCTTGTATAAAATAAATTACACCAAATAAAGAAAGAAGAATAATTCTCACCTCTTCAAATCCTCCTATTTTTTTTCATCTCCTTTCCCATCCCCATCTAAACACACCTTAAAAGAATTGCACTTGGAAAGGATCCGTAGATGTGTTTGGTGACCGATTCAATTCTCCGTATGGCACTGGCGCATCACCTTACTGCCGCTCCAAAAGATCACTGTACGAACAAATACACCAAGTAATTTACTTTGCTTTTAATAACTTCTCATCAACCATCGGAGAACTTCAATACTGAGAAGTGAGAACATACAAATACAATTTAATTGCAAATGAATGGAGCTAACAATAACAGATAAAATTATATCAAATTAGATTTCTCACATCAAACGAAATAGTATGGCCACTTATATTAGGAACTAAGAATGCCACAAGAAGACAAAACAAAAATGTCTTCACTCAAGGCATAATACTTTGTTCGAGTAGAAACCATCTGGTTTCTTTATGATTTACAAAGCTCTAGCACAATGATCACTACTGACCTGAGCCGAATCTCCTATATTCTTGGTTCTGGAATCTTCTTGATTTTCAACCTCGTAATCTTTTTTTTAATAGATTTGTGTGTACCCCTATAATGGCATAACTGAAAGGGGTGAAGGAAGAGTATGTTGAGTACAAGAGAATGTTTGGCTTCCAGTGATATTGTGATCACGAGAGGCCGGGATAATATCGACAAAAAGAAACAAGACACGCGGACATAGATGAGAAGTAACATTTTATTAGAACTGTAATATGTAGATACAAAACCAACGAGTAGATAAGTGGAACAAGAGGAAATATGTTTCACGCGGCAAGGTTTTGACGAAGAGACTGATTATAGAAGTTACAGAGGAGAGAGGAGGAAGAAAGCATTATGAACATTGTGGATAAAAATGTCAGATTATCATGTTGGCTCAGAAAGTAGGTTTCACTTTCACAGAACATAAGAGGCGTATAGCTAAGATGACTTTCATCCAGTGAGATATCCCACTTTTTCAATCAAAGTCTGGATATCAGCACCACTACTCCCCTCAGTTGCCTCAACGATGTTGGGGCTGTCCAATGGCATGACATCTGAAAGAGGGTAGTTTCTGTTATTGTGGAGTTGACTGATTGCACTGCTTCCTACTCCCTTCAATATCACACTTCTGTGTAAGCCACCAAGCAGCCCTTCGTAATCAGTGTCACCACATTCTCCAACGAACACCACCATCTTTGACAGTTCAAAGCCCCATCGAACATATAGGTATCTAAAGGAAAAGCACATAAGTCATCAGATGTCACAATAAACTAAAGTAAAAAGTCAATAACATTGTCAAGAATCACAACAGCCCAACAGAGGAAATCATGTAAGAGAAAAGAAAAATAGTTCCTTTAGGTGTACAAGAGCACGGGCTATAACTTGCTTCTGTCCTAGCACACTTGCACAGGCGTTGCATAATTTCATACCAGCATGTCGGAAAGAAATGCAGTAACTGTCCACCTCCTCACCCCTCCATCCCAAAGAGGAGAGCAAAGGCGATGCAAATCTATACAATACTAACTTTCGGCATAATAGAATTTTTGGAATGATGATTCAACAATACCTGAGAGCTTGGGACCGAGATGCCAGCACAGGAATTACATTCAGCCTTGTCCCATTTTGACAATATATAGGATGGCAACGAAGAGCTTGGATCCTTAATAACTTACGAAGCTCCCTTATAGGGGGAGCCTGCAAAAATAAGATAAAACAATAAAATACAGTGAATCTGGAAAAAAATTAAAAAAAACCTGCACAAAAATTTCCATGCAGAATCTTAATAACTAAAAATGGTTCTTTACAAAATCATAAACAACTGGGATGAAAATTACCATTCCTGGCTTTCGCACTTTGAAAGCATAACAGTAGTCAGTAGAAAGCTGTTCAGCAGGGCTCACAATTTGTTCCCCTTTCTCACCCTTCTTATCAGTGATGGAATCTGCCCAACGCACCAGAGTCTTCCTCAACCCTTCTCCCCCCCAACGGTATTCAATGTGTGAGTGGTAATACAAGTCACCCACAAATGGGCGATCTTCAGGATTGAGAGATGGATAGTAGAGATCACTGCCACTGTTGCAAATATAAGCATCAAAATCATTGGGACCCAAACCACCTGAGATTAGAAATGACTGTATCTCAGATATTGTTAATGATGTTGACAATATGAAGCCTATAGAGCCTTCAGCTCTCTCCTTTTCAGCAGACTCAAAAATGGCTTTAGTGGTTTCAAGAAGACCTGAAGTGGTATCACAATCCACAGCAATGACAAATAGATATTTCCTTCTCCTTAATGGAGGAAATTTACCGGCATTTGGATTTTGATCTGATTTTTCTGTAGCCCCACCCCTGCGAATGTCCTTAGAGATGCCCTTTGACCATGACAAAACAGCATTCTCTAGTTTTGTTCTTCTATCAGCAGCATTTCCATCAGAATCCAAAGAATTATCATTTCCACTACCCCCACTCTTCTCTCCATCCAATGAAAACTTCAGGTTTAGAGATAAGTCCTGTATATCTCTCAAGGAATCACCAGGTGATTCTGATTCTGAACTTTCACCTCCATCCTCACTCCGCTGCCATTGTGGATGCCTTGGTTTGCAAGTGGCTATTTTAGACAGGTAAGTCTTACAGTGCTCAGGCCATGAAAATAGATGAATATTCTTCAATCCATTCTGTCTACATTTTGCCCAAAGTTGCTTGTTGCTAACAAGCTTCAAAAGGGCATCTGCAATAGACTGCTGATCATGGGGATCTACAAGCAGACCATTGTCAAGTACCTGTATTAATAACCAATTAGCATGGAAGTTTCCAAGGGAAGCTTTTTCAATCAATACATACACGCTAATCAGTCAGCATACCCTATGAATATCAACAGGACCTCCATTTTTGGTAGCAACAATTGGCAAACCATGAGCAGCTGCCTGTTCAACAAACACGCAAATTTATGTTTACATCTCCAAGAAGAAATTAACCAATAAGAAATAATTCAAGATTGAGAAGATCACCTCAATTAAGGTAAGACCAAATGGCTCAATGAAAGCTGGATTAATGAAAACACCCTGCATAGACATCGGATCTGAATGAAATGTAAAATGACAACAGTTTCCATGGGAAAGAGAATTAAACAAGATATGATGAAAACAAATATAGGCTCACACAAGTGGAGTGTATTCACACCAGACTTGTATCAGTGAGAAAGATATACATGAGGATGTATTCACACATGACTAGCATGTCATGACTCATCAGAAATATATAGAAGAGGATGCATTCACACAAGACACCATGACTGTCTCAGATGAACTAAAGAGGGAAAACTGGAAAGGGGATCCATGCAGGCTGTACCTCAAAGGATATCACTTCAAAGCATGGTTTTTAGAGTTGCACATTTCGTGATTCAAATTATATGATTCGATACAATTTGCAAAGCCAGCAATGTGTATCATGTGCTGAATTGCAAGTAGTTTTGAATCACGAGATAATATACACATGAATTGGTGTGATTTCATATAATTTATACAAATCATACAATATTTTGATTTGATTAAGTTATTCATAGATATTTTTTCTTTTGCTCTCCTTTCACCAAATTTAATCAGAGAAATTAAAAGGTCAATGATGCTTAAATTTTTTATGAAAAGGAACTGGGAGCATTGCTGAAAGCACCCAGTTTGCCTGTTCCTTTGCTTCGTTTTCATTCTTCTAAAATATGGGCCTCATAATCATCCACTTACTCTACGAAGTAGTACCAGTACACACCCTACATCTGAAACATAAGCTTCATGCAGCTACTTTACATGGATCCTAAGTATAAGAAGGGAAAGATGTTATGTAAGAACATCTTGTTATTCTTGACCATAGAATATAGATTACATGTTAAATGTAGTTATCATCCAATGTCCACAGACATGTGGTGTAATGTACTTTGGATGAACTACCATTTAGGAGAAACACATAAAAGAATTATGATTTACGAGTTCACTCATGAGTTTTGGCTTATGATGGCAATATGGTATTATTGGACTATACTTTTCCCTGGTGATAGGTGAGATTTTAAGTATGTATTTGGGACTTTTTAATATTTTCTTAATGATTTATTTTAGGTGTAGAATAATGTATCTTAACTTTCTCATTAATGTGTTTCTAATTGTATGATCTGCCCCAATTCAACAATTGAGCTTAAGAGAAGTAAACAATTATATCAATTTTCTTGGAATCCATTTTATGTCTAACTTGACACATCATCGTGTATTCCTATTAAATAGATAAAGTTACCTTTGTCTTCGCTGCTAGACGATATATGTCAGGAACTTCAGATTGTTTGTGGTGTTTAGGATATGCCACTTGCCCATACAGATCATGCTTGTCAATCAGCTTAAGTACTGAGAGAAGAACAGCAGCATTTGTGCTTGACATTTCATCAATTCCATCTCGGTTACCCATAATTAATGTCTGAAAAGCCAAAGACGGGAAAAATAATTCATAAGCCAAGCAAACCAAGTTAATGACCCAAAAATCAAGAACAAATGATACTCAAAAACGGCAGACTGATCATTCATAGTTTCATACAAGGTTGGCAAGCTCTCGTAGAGGACGACATTCTCCAAATGCTTTCACCAAAGTTGTGATGTTCTTTTTAGGGTCTGGTCTTGCAAGGGCAAGTATCATAGGCTTGCGAGGGTTGGTAAAGAAGCGCATTATCTAGTAATCACAAATAAATTGGCATTAAATTCCATTTTAGTATTAGATTACAAAACTAGCTAGCCAATAGACATCTAATCTAATCAATTATAAAATAAAAGCATTGAACAGGGCAATTTTCCAGGAACAATAAAAGAAATGAAGTATATTTTCAACCTCGGACCAAATAGGAGGATCTTGGGGGGCAGGATGATCCAAATTCCCTTCTGGTTCACCTTCTATATCACCATCTTGTGGAACAATATGATGGAACTCCATTCCAGGAGGAATTGTCTGCAATATGCAATGAGATCATAACATCTAATTTTACATGATATACTGCTTGCAATGAAATATTACTAAAATAAATAAAATCTTCCATCTGGAACAAGATTCCACAACAACAGCTGTTGTCAAGAAGTACTATGCACAAGCTGTGCTGATGGTCTTTCAAACCCAACACATCATAAGAAAGCTAGATACTCCATGTCCAAGTTTGTTGTCATGTACACAAAATAAAGGTTTTACTTTCCCGGACAAAGCAATAAGCCATACAAGTAGCAAAGAACATGGAAAATAAACCATGTCTCATCCCAGGTTAACATCAGAAATCAAATAACAAGAAAAATAGAGAATATGCTCGTATATGACCCATCTAGTACAAATTAAGCAAGCCACAATATGTTTTGCTTTAGCTATCAGGTTAAACAGGAAAGCTAAAGATCAGTCATCAAGTAGGAAGATGAACTTGCTATATCTCAATGCATAGGTATATAAACTTAATTTTAACTCTAGACACCTGAAATCAATGACTCGAAATAATGCTCCACGAGAATGGGCATTAAAATGTAGATAGTAAGTTTAATTGTGATCCAGTACTTACTGCCATGCGAGGCATGAATCTCCCATAGCAGCTCACATTACGCCTGATCCTTGCCCGTACTTTACGCTCCAATACTGGATCAAAACCATCATACAGGCGCCATTGTTCTTCTATTTCCTGTTTGGTGCTTGTTATGACTATTTCAGAAGCATCAAGGGATAATTCCTCAGCTTCTATCCTACGCATAATCTTATAAGTGGTGTTTATTTCATCCCTTGATAGTCGACCTTGCTTTAGAAGTTGTTCCAACTTATCTCGACCAAGCGAGTGGCCAGTAAAAAGCATTGGAACATTTAAAGCACCCGATAGAAGAGCAGCAGAGTCACCCGCATCTGCATAATGCCCGTGGATGGCAACCGGCCAGACAGCATGCCCACTGCCAATCTGTTCCCCAAGAGCTTTGGACATCTGAATAATGTGGTTAAGTGCTCCATCAACAAATTCAGGAATGTAAGGCCAGAGAAGCTCCTTTGGAATATATTTATCCCTCGGACCAAAGGGAATACGAATGATATAAGAACCACTGCTCTCTCCCATGTCATCTCCAATATCATCAGTATTTCTTGGAGTCAACATTTCTGTTGGCTCCCCATAGCTCCAATCTACATCCGGTGCTGCCACCTGTCTGGTTAGCAAATCAACCCGATAAACTCCCGGCATTGACCCCAAGGCCCTCGCAAGTTCCACAACATACTTTACCTATTCAGCAGAGAGAGACAGACATGCAGAAAGGTTATAGTGTCCCCCATGAGCGGAACCAGTGCAGTATCATGCAACTGGCAGAGGCACAAGCGAAGAGAATCTTAACACAAAATGATAAAATGAAAATATTACCTGACCACCCGTATCAGAATCACGGCCTAGCTCCATATTCTCGCCTCGTATTAGACCATGAATACTGCACGTGTACTCGATGTTAAAATCAAGAGTAATGAAATCAAACGCACTAGAGATATTAGTGAGATTACATAAAGAGCACTCTGCACAGTAAAATCACGAAATAAACAGACTGATCACAACTTTAATCACAGCAGAGCTTGATTCAATTACGCATTCATTTCTTTTCATCAAAAAGCGAATCAGCTGAACGATACCTTATGAGTACAATGTAGAGTTTCTTCCCTTTCTGACTGTTTGCCCAAGTCTCCATGGCATCGGCAGAACTGATTCTCGGCAACCTGGTTCTGCCGGCGTCACCGTGAGCCGAAACGTCACTCACCGGATCTCCCTTCTCTCCTTCGGACAAGTCCTCGGACATGTCCGCGGTGGCTTCCCTGCGTCCTCTCTCACGCTCGAGCCGTCTCTTGTTCACTCTCTGCGCAGCCTCACTCTCCAGCTACTCAAATCCAACACATCATCATCAACCAAAGAAAAGGAATCGTAAAAGAATAAGAAGATGGATAATGAATTCATAATTGAATTGAACCTGCTTCTTCTGTCGAGCGAGGTTCCAAATCCGCCAGCACATGTTCTCCAACCTGGTGTTCCTCTCTTGAGGACTCCTGGTAGAGGAAGCCTAGCATATGAAAGAGTGAAAATGAGTGGAATCGAGAGAATGAGAGGAAGTAGAGAGAGGAAGAGAGCGAGAGAGTACCCGAACCCAAGAGCGATAGAGATCGGTCTCATCGAAGCCAATAACCTCTTCGACGAAGTAGCGAGTGGGACTGAACCTACCTCTTTCTCTGAGAAGCAGAGAGGACTTGGCATCGTCAAGGCCAGGCCCAACGTCCAGTATCGCCTCCAGGTAGCTGTTCAGCCAATCGTTTCCTGCCATCTATCCTCTAACTGTTGCTGCTACTCTTTCGTGATGCTTATTATTGTCTGTGCTTTTTCAATATTTGAAGAGAGAGTTCAACAAGGGTATCAATCAAGAGGTGAGCTGAGGGGAAGTCACCAGCAATAAAAAAAATTTGAAGAGAGAGAGAGAGAGAGAGAAGAATATTCCGAGAGAGAACTCTGGATATTGAGTGTGAGAGACAGAGAAGTGTGTTTGCGGGAGCGTTCTGGCCTTTAAGCGGTTAAAAGCGTTCTTTTCCTTTTCTGATTTTGGTTTCGGTCCTAACAAGTCATGGCATCGGATGGATGAATGGGATGAGATGGGACCCAGGAGCATTCCTTGACACTTGTCAGCTAGGATTGCTGTGGTTAGCAAATCTCTTATTAATTTTTTATCTTTCTTTTAATATTAGTTTGGCAAAAAAATTAATGTATTATGTTATTTTTATTTTTTATCAAATATATTTTTCATTTTTATAAATTTTACTACTTTTGTTTAAATTCTAGATTTTTCTAGATCAAAAGAACATTCTTTTTTAAATTATAATTTATACATAAAAACTTTAATTAAATTAGATCAGCCTTACATTAATTAATTTATATGTTTGATGATAAAAACATTAACTGTAATTTTTATAATTTAATTTTTAAATAAATATATTATTATTTATTGATAGCATGATATGTATTTAGATATATCAATCTCGTTTATCATTTTAAGTTATAAAGTAACATAATTAAATATATCAATGTCATTTATATTCTTTAAAATGATAATTGAGTTTTAAAATTTGTAATATTTATGAGAATTAAAAATTAAAATTAATGTAATAATATTAATGAAAAATTATTTAAATCTTTACTTTTTTTAATTTACTACCTTCTTGTTGGTGTTAATTTACCATAGTACGTTTTATACGTGGATCGCGTTCGCAATAGCAAGCAAAGTCTTCATTATACGCTGTCCGGTACTTCTTTTTTTATTTATTTTATTGTTAAATTCAACTTTTTTTTATAAAGGATATTCCAATACATTTAATTTAGTAAAACCACCAAAAGTTAAATATGTATGTTTGTTGGGATGACATAAAAAATTAGAAGAAAGTAAAGTGAAAATAAAAAAAATATATGTAGTTTGTATTGATTGAAATATAAGAATGAAAGAATGATTTTATTTATTTAGATAAATAAAAAAGTATAAAATAAATATTAAAATATAAATTTTATTTTATATAAATTTATAAAAATAAAATTTAACTTTATAAAAGTTTAATTTTTTATTATAAATTTTTTAAAAAATTTTAAAAATATAAATAAAAAATTTCTTCCACCAGACAATATCAATTTTTGTATGTAAAAACTTTTATATACTTTTTATTTTTCTTCTTTTTTTCTTTATCAAATTCAAACATACCATTAATAAAATAATTTTTTTTTATCAAATTCAAACATATCATTAATATAATAAAATTATAATATAATACACACGAAAAATAATTATTTAACATTTTTCAAATATAATGGTAAACATCAAGCTTATTAGAGAATTTAGAAATAGATTACTACTAGACTTAGTATATTTTTAATACATGTGAATATAATAACGTTTTGTTTTAAGTTTTTTTTTATTTCTTATTTTTATTTTAAACTTTTTACTTTTCTTTATCATTAACTTTTTATTGAGTAATTGTCAACTTGACAAATAAATCTCTAATTAAATCCTACAGCAATATCAAGTTAGTTGATGTTATATTAAAGAATATACGCAAACAGTCTAAAATATAACTTTTATTAATCATATCAAATGTTTATTTATTTTTGTTAAATCGGCTGCACTATGTGATTTTTTTATTTCTTATTTTTAAACTTTTTACTTTTCTTTATCATTAACTTTTTATTGAATAATTGTCAACTTGACAAATAGATCTCTAATTAAATCCTACTACAATATCAAGTTAATTAATGTTATGTTAAAGAATATACGCAAACAGTCTAAAATATAACTTTTATTAAACATATCAAATGTTTTTTTTTTTTAAATGAGCTGCACTATGTGATTTTTTCTTAATATGTATAATAAATTAATTAGAATGTTACATAAAATTAAAATTAAAATTTTAAAAAATAAGAAAAAAATTTATTTTTATTTTTATATAAACTAGAAAATATATTTAAATCTTAATATATTAAAACACTTTTATTAAATTTAAAATTAATTTTATAAAACTCCTAAAAATGGATTATGAATTAAAGTAGTTTAATTGAGTTTAAATTTTATCATCAATTGTAAAAAAAATCAATTTCTATAACAATAAATATGAAGAATCCTTTTTTATTGGACGAGCATGTATTTTATTTTATTTTTTAAATAAATATTATAAATATTTTGATATATATAAATAATACATGCAAGTTATTGATATGAGATTTTGAAATATAATTTAAAAAAATGTAAAATAAATGTAATAATATATATATATAAAGAAAAAGAGATAAAATTATTATAGAAGTAATTATATTTAAAATTATTTCAGTTAATAATTTTTATAAATAATTAAATTTTATCAAATTAACTGTTAAATTAATAAATTAGATTATATAAATTATTTTTATAAAATTAAAAAAATTGATGTGTTATTAAATAAATTTAAATTAATAGATATTATAAGAAATATATTATATGTTAATTTAAATTTATTTTTTAAAATATTGAATTTTTTTAAAATTTTATTTATTTTTTAAATATCAAATATATTTTTAAATTTTATAAAATTTTGTAATGATGATCTAAATAATTAAATTTTATCAACCATTAAATTAATAAATTATATTTTTAAAAAATTTTATAAAATTTATAAAATATTTAATATTTTATTAAATAAATTTAAATTAATAAATATTATGAAAGGTATATTATCCATTAATTTAAATTTTTTAAATATTATCTATATAATATAATTCATTTAAAGGTTGAATTAATAAAATTTAATTGTTTATAAGGATTATTATACTTAATAATTCTCATAAAAAATTAACTTTTATCTGTTAAATTAATAAATTATATTATATAATATATTTTTATAAAAATTTATAAAAAATTAATATTTTATTAAATAAATTTAAATTAATAAATATTATGAAAGGTATATTATCCATTAATTTAAATTTTTTAAATATTAAACTTTTTATATTTTATAAAATTTTATAAATATTATCTATATAATATAATGTATTAATTTAACGGTTGAATTAATAAAATTTAATTATTTATAAAAATTATTAAGCAAATAACTTTAATTAAAGTTATCATTGAAATAATTTGATATATATATATATATATATAATTTATAGTAAAAATTATTTTATTTAATATTTTTTAAAATAGTTGAATTTTATTTATTAAATTATTAAATTTTATTATATAAATTATATTTAAAAAATTATAAAGTTTTAAATAATTGTCACTTTAATATATAAATTTATTTTAATAAATAATATTTTTTAATATATATTAATTTTAATTTATTAATAAATTATTAAATTCATTTTAAATTATATAAAAAATTGAAAAGATAATTTATATAATAAAATTTATTAATTTAATAATTATATTAAAAATTAATAAACAAATAAATTTAAAACATAAAATCTCAGTTACTCAATTTTGATCACATTTTATTTGAATTAATACAAAAAAATTGAAAAATATATACTAATTTATTGTTAATGTAATACATTCATATTTTAATAATTTAAATGAATAAGCTAAATGCGTAGAAGTTGAATTTTTTTATCATTTATTGAATAAACCAAATTTAAAAACTTTATTTATTTGTTTTAGTAGTCTGTGAGCGAACTTTAACACGTAACAGGATATCCAATGACTTGTCTTTTTTTTTTCCTTTTTTTTCAGATGAACATCTTTTGTTTTCTATATAATTTTATCTTTTTGAATAAACGTTAAATGTTTAATCAATTAAAAAATTGTTTTTATTAAACTTAAATCAACATATTTTAATTTTATTAAATTTTTGAAATTTAACTACTTTATTTGTTTTCATATAAAAAAATTAAGTTCAAAATCTTAAAAATCTGGTTACATCAATTCTTAATTTTTTATTTATAATAATATTACTTAATTAAATTAAAATTAAATATTTTTATATTGATGATTTTTAAAAAAAAAATCATATTTTTTAATAAATATTTTTATAAATATTAGATATATTTATTGAACTTCATTCATTAAGTTTATTAAATGTTAAAAAGTAAAATAACTTATGAATTAAAATTTGAAAATTAATTTTGATGTAATATTAGTGTACAAATTGTATTATAAACCAATTAAAAATCATGATAGCTATGATTTTAATACTTCAAAAGCTAGTCTTTATACTATTTAAAATATATTTATATTATTAATTGTTTTAATTAAAATTTAAAAAATTTATCCAACTTCAATCAACGATTAAGAGTATCTATTACCCATTAATTTTAGAAGGTTGCTTAAACTATAATTTTAATAATTTTTTTGAAGGTTATATACATATATATATATATATATTATTTTTTCAATTTTTATGATTTAAATAACTTTATACTTCAATAACTGTTAAATGAATCCTATAAATTATTTTTTATATTTTAATTTTAAAAATTATTTAATATTTAATTCTAAGATTTAGTTGCTTATTTAAGCAACTCTTGCAAAAATAAAAACCTCTTAATGATAACAAAGTTGCTTAATAAATTTCTTAACTATCAAATCTTTATAAGCATCTTGCATGGAGACAGTCTTATAAATTAAGAATTGAATCAAAGTTCAATCAATAAAATTAACTATTATTTTTCTTTAAAATAGTAATTTAATTTGTTTATCCAGCTGAGTTTGATTTTTCACTCAATTACATCGTAACCTAATTGTTGAAGTAAAATATTAGATAATAAAAAAATGTTGATCCAAAGTGATGTAATAATAATAACAATGTTTTTTTGTCAGAAAGAGAGACGATGTGGTAATAATTTATGAGTTAAATTTATAAATTTTAATTTAATTTTAACACATTAAATCAAAATTTTGATATTATAATTTTAATAATTTATTTCTTTATCTTTTTTATAATTCTAAGATTTTTCTTCTTTTAATCATTTTCTTATTAATATATCGTGGTGTGAAATTAATAAAGTTTTTTATATTGTTATTCTAATTTTTATTTTCTATTTTAAAGAAATTAAATTATATCCTTTTAATTAATTTTTTATTAATATAATATTTACTATTAATAATAAACAATATTTATTAATAATTTTTAATAATTTTTTTATTTTAATATTTTATTTTATTTAAAAATAGTTGTGCAATGTACGAGAAATGTATAAGTGTATATATACAATAAAAAATAAAATAATATTAAATATTAAATTTAATAAAATAATATTTTAAATTAAATATTTTTACAATTTTATAAAAATAATTTAATTTAATTTATTTATTTTTATCTATTTTAATGCTCATAAGATTTAATTTAAAAAAAAATCATATTTATTATCACTTTTTATGACTTATCCAGCATTTACACTACATGTTACATTCAAACTCAGCATAATTCTTATATTAAATGAATAGATGCATCACAAGTAGTAATAGTGACATTTTAAAAATTTTTAAAATTTATAAAGATTGAAATAAAAAAATAGATAACTACAAGTAAATTTAATTATATTTACTATGATTAAAAATATATTTTAAGCTCAATATTTTTTATTAAAAAAAATTATCAACTTAACTCTTAAATTTAAAATTTTCATAAAATACATCAAATTTATAAAATTTACACAATCTAAAAAATTAATTTATATTATATTGTTTTACCTGTGACAAAAAGTTATTAAATATAACATTTACTAAATTTATTTCGTATACGATTAAGCTTATTAAATCTTATATTTAATGTCAAATTATTAAATGTGTTGTTTTAATATATATATATATATATATATATATATATATATAGGGTCACATCCATTAGGAATTTAGGGTTTTATTATTTAAACATTTAAACTTTTATATTAAAAACTACAAATCCTTAAATTAACCCTTTTCATATTATGGATATATTTCATATGAGGCCTACACAAAACTATATGTTAATTTCAAAACGGATAGTCATTTTTATGTTAATTCCTAACATGGTTAAGCAGTTAACATTTCAGGGATTATATTATTATGAAGAAAATAGCCGGAAGGAAGGATGGAAACGCATGCCATGCTTTTAAGCTGCAAATGCATTTTGAAATAATAATAATAATAATAAAAGATTAATGTACTGTTTTGAAAATATTCTTTTTGTTCTGTCAGACAGTTTGAAAATACTTAAGTACCCTGGCACTGAACGGCTGAAATCGTTTTTGGAGTTTGGACGTATACTTCACGGGTCTTTGGTGTATGGGTATGATCTCAATTATTAGAGTTCCGCTTAATCAAACAATCATAATTGAGCACTTCATCAAACCAATATGCCTAACATTAGATAATATTTGTAAAAAAAGTGCGTTCTTTTAGCCAGGTATGTTAGGTTAGTAGCAGATTCTTTCTTTTGGGTATGTTTAGAAGAATATAGGATATCACAATTTAAATAAATTACTTGTTTGGATTCCTTTTTCCCCTTTATCTTATATTGTGTGATTTTAATTTTTCCTTTTTTCTGATCTATAAGTCTATTTAATTATAACATAAGTAAATTTAGTTTTGTTGTTAATTTTTATTTACTTAATTGTTCATATTATTATTTTCTATATAAACACTTCAGATAAATTTAAGACATATTTTAGATGTGGACTAATTATAGGAGTCAGAAAATTGATAAAATGTAAAAAAAAAAATTAATGTAATATTAGGATCTAACCAAGATAAATGAATTTGAAGATATGAAAAATGAATAATGAGACCAAATATTCTTACTTTAAAGATATGAAAAGTTAACTTACTCAAAAAAATAAAAATGAATGATAACATACAATTCAAATTAAAGGAAATATACTTAAATATTTAAAAAATAAAATTGTATTTTTCATACAATTCAAATATTTTAAGATTTTAAAAATGTTCATAAACGTATACAAGGTAAAATTTTGAAATATCATATCATAATACAATTTTTTATTTTTTATATTTATCTATATAAGTAAATGATATCTAAAATTTCCTTCTTTTTATCTTTGTTTTTTTTTTAATTAAATAACATGTTTAGTTAATTTTTTGAAAAAATAATTTTAGTGAGGAGGCAAAGTTAAATTGCGTTCAAATATCAAACATAATATTTGGTTTAAAAGAATACAGAAAAAAGAATGTTTCATTAAAAAAAATAGAGAGAATTAAGTTTATTTATTAAATTTGCAGATAAAAAATGGGAATTTTAAAAATATTTTATTATTATCCTTAGTTTAATTTATTTAAAAAAATTAAATTAACACATTGGGTTCAAAATATTTAAAAATATATATTTAGTTCTACTCAAATATATATATATATATAAGTTATTTTAAAAATATTTTTAACTAAAATTTTTACAAATAATTAAATTTTATCAATCTAATTATTAAATTAATAAATTATATTATATAAATATTTTTACAAAATTTTATAAAATTTAAAAAAGGATTGATATAAAAAAATTAGGCTGATAAAATGAACAAATTATAATATTTTTTACGCTAATAAAATGAAAAATTTATAAAATCCTACATTAAACAAAAAAAATGAAAAAAAAATCATTAAAACTAAAATTTATTTTTCATCAATGGTGAAAAAAGTTTTATATAAATATCATAATCATATATTTTTTATTATTTTTTTACGAATTTTCTTATTTTTATTTCTTTTAAATAAATTAAGTGCGCATAAGTTTAACAGAATTTTTTTATAAAAATCATATTTATTCTGAAAAAAATTACTTTAAAAAATAAAAAATAAAGATACTTTATTAAAAACATACTGCTATTAGACAGAAAATCCCATAAAGAATAGTTTGAAAACTTATGAGCAGATGGAACCAAATGATGACTATATACACTTTGTTCTCTTGTAATACATTCAAAAGAAATTGAATGAAATCTAGTAGCTAAGTTTTCAAAGTCCTAGAGAATAGGTACCAGACTTGGATGATGATTACCCCATCATGGCTTTATAAACTACTGCAAAATTTGTGGACATCCAAGAAACCTCATTCATAAGCAAGTTACAAATCACATCTTACATTAAGTCAAAGAAGCCTTAATTTTATATTGTATATAAAAGTTACCAGCAACTAAAGGCACATTTGACTTCCTTCTTATTAAAGCACCAAATGCAGGACTAAATTTTTAGGTCCAACCAACATCTATGCATAGAATCAATCTTCCATCTAAATTTTGGGAGCAGCATTGGTAAGATTTAACCATATTACTTGATTTTTTTTAAGCAAAATTTCATTTATTCAACATATCATTAAAAGTTATAGCGAAAATTTGACTTGCTTGTTTAGTTTTATTATTAAATCGAGAATTTAACTTGATTGTTTAGTTTTATTATTAAATCGAATGTCCATGCAACTAGGAATGGAAGTGAATAAATAGATAGGTTAAACTTAGCTCGTTTAATAAATAGATAGGTTCAGGTTTATTAAAAAAACCTTTTTAGATAAATAAATCAAACTTAAACTTATAAAAAAAATCTATTTAACCTATTTATATTTATTTTAATAAATTATATTTATATAATATTTATTTTATATTTTATTTACATAATATTAATATATATATTAAATTATTTTATCTTGTAGATTTTAAGTTTACAAACTTTTTTAATTAATTATTTATACATGTTTTAAGTTTATTTATTGATTTTTTTTGTAATGTAGGCTTTTAAACAGGTCTGTAGACTTTAAACTAGGTTAGACTTTGACAAAATAAAAAATAAAAAAAAAATTTAACAGATAATAGACCTAGGTTCAAAGTCTAACTTGACTCGCCCTACTTTCATCCCTATCTATAGTATATCCACAAAGTTCACAACCTCATTATAATCTTCCGCAAATCAAAATTCAAAGTCTTATTAATTATCTCAGAAAGAACATAAATATAAATGCCTTTTTGAATTAAGTAATGAAACCAGAATATTGCTACATCAAAAAAAATAATAATAAATGATCACATAATTTTAAAATATTTTTCTTACAAAACATACAACAATCTAATCTAAATCTTTCTATTCAACAAATTAACCTAGTTAACTTTATTATGTATTTGTTTAATTTTTTTAAATAAAAATTGAAGAGTGAAACACAATTTTTACTATTTAAAAAGTTTATTGTAAGTAATTTTTTAAAATAAAAATTATTATTTTTTATAAAATTGCATAAATTTTATTAAATTTATACAGAAAATACTTCTAAATATTTGAAATTATTTTATATTTTAATATAATTACAAATTCCTAAAAAATATGAATAAAAATAATGTTTAAAGATTTTAATTTAAAAAGTAATTAAATTTGTTAAAATTAAAAAATAAAAACTGTAAAATTACTTAAAAATAATTAAATAATACAAATTACATATAAACTAGATTTAAGAGATAAAATATAATTAAATAGAAAAAGAAAGGCAAAATGTGAATGAGAACAAATGTGGATTAAAAAAATTAAAAATAAATTTAGATTTAGATCTTCCTAAAAAACTGAAGATTGAAAATTAAAAGTAAAATAAAAAATTTTATTTTATCATTCACAACATGTGCCTGTTTGCAAACTTGTTCATTGCAGAAGAATTAATTCGTCAAAATCTTAAAAATTTTAAGATTGAAAATTAAAAGTAAAATAAAAAATTTATTTTATTATTTTCGTGTCTGTTTGCAAACTTATTCATTGTAGGAGAATTAATTTACCAAAATTTTAAAAAATTGAAGATTGAAAATTAAAAGTAAAATAAAAAATCTATTTTATCATTCATAACTCGTGTCTGTTTGCAAATTTATTCATTGCAAAAGAATCAATTCACCAAAATCTTAAAAAATTAAAAATTAAATAAAAAAATTATTTTATTATTTATAACTCGTGTCTGTTTGCAAACGTGTACATTGCAGGAGAATCAATTCACCAAAATAAAATTAAAAAAAACAATCAAAATTATCAAACATGTCTTTTATTTTGTGTTAAATTATACTTTTACTATTATTTATTTTTTATTTATTTAAATAAAAACCTTGTGACAACATAAATACAAACACTCATAAATCATGAAGTTTTAGTTACGAAAATTTATGAATTATAAGAGAATAGTATTATAGATTAAATTGTAAAATTTATGAAATACAATATTTCACTTAAAACAAATAACAGATTAAATTGCTTTAACAAGTCTAATTGTCCATTTTTCTAAATAAATATCCATAATAGAAAATTAAAAAACATTCTACGGTATTTTCCTGTGCTACCATGAAATTATCTATTCTATATAAAAAATTACGATTTATGCATGCTTAAATAACACACACAAAAAAATACACTAATGTTATCACTAATTCAATATTTTTTTATTTTCTTCTATTATATTATCTCATCTAACATGTCTATTATTTTTATTATTATTTTTCGCTTGAAATATCTGCATGTACACCGTTGTTTATTCTTTGTATAAAATATGGAATACAATTATCGTTATATTCAAATTTTTTTCTTCTAAAGCCTAATATTCATAAGCACCCAATTTATTTTCAGTGCTCAAAGAATAAAGTAGATAAGGAAAACGGAATTCGAATCTGTTTCCGCCGGTCGGTGTCACATACTCACATGAGTCACATCACAAGCACAGACACAAGCACAACCTTTTTAGTCTATGACTTGATGGATAGAAATAATGGAATAAGATTGAAACAACAAAATGATATTAATATGTATTAATTAAATCATTCAAAATAAAATAAAGTGATGAGTATTTTTAAAATATATTTATTTTATTTTATTCATATTTAATAACAATACAATTTCTTTTATCATATATATATTTATTATATTTTTTAGTATAAATTATTAAATTTGTTTTTTTAAATATGTCATTAAATCAGAAATATAAATAAATACATTACTTGATTGGGAGAAGAATCATTTGTTAAATAAAAAACATGAATTTGTACTCATTTTTGCTTTATTTTCCATCTTCAAGCAAAGAGGTGTGAGGTGTCCACCAAAAGGGTAGGCTCATAAAGCTCAATCTTAACATAACACGTGTAGGGTTGTCCTACTGCTGCATGTGATGTGAGAGCACGTTGCTATTAATCTTCTAGCTTAAACCTTAACATGTGATGTGGTCAACTGATACACGAGTTGCTAGAACCTCCTATATTTGTCAGACACATGACATTATACATAACCAAACTTTAGTTTATACAACAAAATGGATTCCCCTGGTAAAAGAAATTTAAATATATTGCATATTTTTGTTAAGACCGATACAAAAAGTTTTGTTACATATTTTTGTTATGGCCGGTATAAAAAGTTTTGTTGTTAAGCCGTTGAGCATTTCGAGGTTAGGTTCGGGTTAGGTTGGTTAGCCACCACAACCGGATGGACGCAACGGATTTTGTTGTTTTGGTTTTGCGATAAAACGGAGCAGAATTGGATCTGAATTTAGAAAATGCAGTGATGAAAATAAGTAATTGTAATTTTATTAAATTCAGATAAATTTGTAAAAATATATATATTCTATTTTAATTTTTCTATAAATTATATTTATATATATATATATAAAGTAAAACTTATGTTAAATTATTTAAAAATTTAAAATATATAAAATAATATAAAGAGTTTTTAAAAAATTTAATAATAAAATATAATTTAAAAAATATAAAAATTTAATATTACGCCTTAAATGTTATTTATTTATTGAGACATGTTCAAAGCATATCGAATTTTTCTACGTTACAAAATCTAACCTTATCTTTAATAATTAAATTTTGGGCCAGATATAGATAAAAGTAAATCTACTATGTCATAGTTGAGTCAGATAAATATACATATATTTAAATTTAACTATTATATCGAGCTATGAGTTATATTTTATCTCGTATTTGAATTTAAATTTTAAATACATGTTTTTAAAACTCAGTTATTTTTAATCTCGAAGACAAATATTGTGATATATAGATTTAATCAAAATAATGTTTAAGTACAATAGAATTCAGTTGACTTTTCTTTAAATATTTAATAGTAATAGTAGTGATATATATAACCCATCAACCTCAACATAGTTCCAAGAGCGCCAACCCTTTTGGTTTAAGTTGTTTAAAACTTTCCAATTAAAGAAAAAATCTATGATCACCAACAATTTCCTGATTTTTTTACCATGATAAATTTTCTCCTCAACAATATCATAATACTTTGATAAAATTCTTCAACATCACTGGGACGTAAACTTCATCAAGATGTCTAAGCATGCTTTTTCAATGCTAGTATTTTTATATAAGAGTTTATTGTAAATATAATAATTATTTTGATGAATCAAATTATTAAAGTTATTTCAGAACTCTTTACTTTATATCTTTTATTCAAAAAATTTATTCTGCACTTTCAGTTCTTAATACCTTTAATTTAAACTAATATCTTCTAACACTTTTATGCTAAATTAATTCATATATTCTGTTAATAAACTTATCAAAACTATTTTCTAAAAAATACACTAATATGACTATTTTAAATTAATTTTTAAAGATTTATTTAAATTATGTGTGTTGACATTAACTTCAGGAGATTTATTCTTTATTAAAGCCTAATCAAAATGAATATCTCAATTTAACAATTTATTTATTATCTTTAAATAATGAACCTGTTCTTTCATATGTTATATATATATTATCAGATTAATTTTAATGTATATATCACTAGTGCAAAAATACGATATTATAACAGGATTTTACATCGATTTTTTAAAAATCGATGTAAAAACGCGGTGGCATTTTTGTAAATAAATGTAAACTTTTTACATCGGTTCTTTTCCCAACCGATGTAGAAAGTGAGTTTTTTTTCAAACTTTCTACATCGGTTACGAAACAAGCGATGTTGAAAGTACTTTCTACATCGGTTGTTCTGGAACCGATGTAGAAAGTGAATTTTTTTAAAACTTTCTACATCGGTTATTTTCTCAACCGATGTAGAAAGTACTTTCTACATCGGTTCTGAGAAACAACCGATGTAGAATGTCTTCCCCTGTCACTTATTTTTCGACGCTGTTCGTGTTTAACCTCATTTTTCAAAACTCCAGTTTCTCGTTTCGGCTTGTTCTCTCTATTTTCGTTTAAGTCTTAGCCATTGTCGACATCTTTATTGTTCGTGGTTTCATTCCGTGCTTACGTTCGTGGTCGTCGTCGCCGTTGGAACGATTTCGTTCGTTCGAAGTCGTTGTCGCGCACCGTAAGGTTCGAAGTCGTCTTTGTTGTTATTTATGCATCTCATTCTATTATTATGGTTGAAATATACATTTATTTTGGTTGTATTCTTTAATTTTTAAGCTTCTTATTTGGCTATACCGTGTTGTGTCGTCGTTCAACCACCGTTGTGCCTCCATTTGGACACCGTTTGGCCACCGCTCAACCATTTTGTGTTGACTGTGAGGTATGTTCTATGCACCTCTACTTTGTGATTGCAGATGTGAAAGTTTGTTTAGGGTTTATGTATGTTATAGTCTTGATTTTGAATTTAAATATGTTGGTTTGTTTTCTTGAGTTCAAATATGAGCATACCTTTAGTTTCCCGTTCAAGGTTGAATATAATGAGTATATTACTAAATAAGTAAATCATTCATTATATTAAATCTTGAATTGTCCAAGTTGGACAGTTTGGGACTAAAGTTTTTTATTCAGTGGTTAACAATTTCTTCATAAATCTTGTAAATTGTACTTGATTAAATTTTGGTTTAGTTCATTTTGCATTGTCTCTGGGTACATGCTTCATTATGGTAAATAAAACCATAATGAAGTTATGTACTTGGAGACTGATGCGAAATGCTGCCGAAATTTCACCAAGTATGATATTCAAGATTTTAGAAGTATGTTAATCGATGAATAAAAAACTTTTTTCTCGAATGGGATAGGGTCTTACCAATAGTGAGGATAATAAATTAACAACAATGAGTGACAAGATTAATCCTAAATCTTGTGTTGATGATTCTTGTATAGTATGGATCGTAGTTGGATAAATGCTAAACGAACGAGCGATGAGTACGAGAATGAGGTCGAAGAGTTTTTGAATTTTGCGCAGACAAATCTACCTGAGAGTAATGGACAATTTTACTGTCCGTGTGTTAATTGTCTAAATGAGAGACGTTTGGGTGTTGGTCAAATTAGAGAGCATATTCTTTGTGATGGATTTTGCAAAAGTTATACAAAATGGACATGGCATGGTGAGTTATTAGGCATGCCAAGTGTGTCACAGACGGTGAAGGTTGATATAAATATGGAAGATTGGGTAGAGGATATGATTCGTGATGTAGGGCATGCGTAATTTGAGCGGGCAAATATGTATGGTAACTTATCTACTGATTCAGAGAAACCTTTGTATCCGAGATGTACTACCTTTACACGATTGTCAGCAGTGTTAAGATTATTCACTCTGAAGGCAAGGAATGGGTGGAGTGATAAAAGTTTCACCGAATTACTTGAACTGTTGGTAGAGATGTTTCCGGAAGGTAACACATTACCAAAGCGTAATTATGAGGCGAAGAAGGTGTTGTGTCCGATGGGTATGCAGTATAAGAAAATACATGCCTGCCCCAATGATTGCATACTATACAGAAATGAGTTTGAAGGATTACATGAATGCCCTGTGTGTCAAGTTTCATGTTATAAACTGAAGGATGGTGATTCTATTTGCAATGACAGCACAAAGCGGCCTCCAGCCAAAGTGTTATGGTATCTTCCAATAATTCCAAGGTTCAACGATTGTTTTGTAATAAAGATGAAGCAAAGAACCTTAGATGGCATGTAGATGAAAGACTGATTGATGGAAAACTTCGTCACCCAGCTGATGGTTTGCAATGGAATATGGTTGATCAACTATATCCCGATTTTGGGAATGAGCCAAGAAACCTAAGGCTTGGACTTGCAACAGATGGAATGAATCCCTACGGTAATTTAAGTAGTAAACATAGTTCGTGGCCTGTACTTTTGACAATTTACAACCTTTCTCCGGAGTTATGCATGAAACGTAAATACATCATGTTGTCCATGATGATTTCAGGTCCACAACAACCTGGAAATGACATAGACGTTTATCTTGCTCCTTTAATTGAAGACTTGCAAAATCTATGGGAAGAAGGTGTGGACGTGTTTGATGCATATGGTAATGAAAATTTCAAGATGCGGGCAATGCTTTTTTGCACTATTAATGACTTTCCAGCATATGGAAATTTATGTGGATACAGCGTTAAGGGGCACAAAGCATGTCCCATATGTGAAGAAGGCACAAGTTACCATCAACTGCATCATGGAAGGAAGACAGTGTATCTTGGTCATCGAAAATTTCTCAGGACTAATCACCCTTATCGTAGATTAAGGAAAGCTTTTAATGGGTTGCCAGAAAATGATGTTGCTCCAAAAGCCTTAACTGGACAACAAGTCTACGACCGGGTTAAAAACATCAAAACTGTTTTTGGAAAGACTCAGAAAAAGGTCACGGAGACAAGGATATGGAAGAAAAGATCAATATTTTTTGATCTTCCATATTGGTGCAAACTTGATGTTAGACATTGTATTGATGTGATGCATGTGGAAAAAAATGTGTGTGATAGCATCATTGGAACACTTCTCAATATACAGGGCAAGACTAAAGATGGAGTCAATTCTCGACTGGATTTGGTTCACATGGGTATACGACATCAGTTAGCTCCACAGTCTGTAGGAAAGCGAACATATTTGCCCCCGGCATGTCATACGTTGTCAAAAGAAGAGAAAATTTCTTTTTGTGAGTGCCTACGTGGGGTTAAAGTGCCACAAGGGTATTCTTCAAATTTTAAAAGACTTGTCTCGATGAAAGATTTAAAGTTAGTTGGGTTAAAGTCTCATGATTGTCATGTGTTGATGCAACAACTACTTCCAGTGGTTATTCGTGACATTTTACCTAAAAAAGTTAGACATACAATAAGTAGGTTATGCTTATTTTTCAATAAAATATGTAGCAAAACCATTGACCCTCTAAAATTGGATGAGTTGGAAAATGAAGCTTTCACTATCTTATGCCAATTGGAGATGTATTTTCCTCCATCATTTTTTGACATTATGGTTCACTTGGTTGTTCATATAGTGAGAGAGATCAGATTATGTGGTCCAGTTTATTTGAGGTGGATGTATCCAATAGAACGATACATGAAAATATTAAAAGGGTATGTGAAGAATCCACACCGTCCCGAGGCATCTATGATTGAAAGATACATTGCAGAAGAGGCCATTGAGTTTTGTACAGAGTATTTGTCAGAGGTGGAACCCATAGGAGTTCCTAAGTCTCGTCATGAGGGAAGACACGGAGGTAAAGGTACACGAGGCATAACTGTGAAAAGCATGGGTCGTGCAGAAGTCCTTCAAGCACATTTGTATATTTTGAATAATACCGATGAGGTTCAACCTTACTTATCTACTCACAAAACTATGATAAGGGAGGAGAATGTTCGAATGAACGAGAAATGATTGATGAATGAGCATAACAAAACGTTCTTAAACTGGTTTGATGAAACAATTAAGAAGGATCATGGTGCCTCTGATACATTGAAGTGGCTAGCAAATGACCCAAACTTTGATGTCATATGTTGGACTGGGTACGATATTAATCATTTTTCATTTTATACAAAGTCTCAGGATGATAAAAGTACCATGCAAAATAGTGGGGTTATGGTGGTGGCAGAGTCGATGCATTTTGCAAGTTCTAAAGATAAAAATCCTGTAAAGGCTTCCATATCTTACTTTGGAGTGATTGAAGAGATTTGGAAGATTGATTACACAAAATTTAGAGTGCCTGTTTTCAAATGCAGATGGGTTGATAGTAACAGTGGTGTGCAAGTCGATGAATTGGGATTTACATTGGTTGACCTTCAAAAAGTAGCTTACAAGGATGACCCTTTTCTCATGGCCCACCAAGCAAAACAAGTGTTTTATGTCCAAGATCCTTGCTCCAAAAGATGGTCAGTTGTTCTTCAAGGAAAGACAACAATCGCTAGTGATGACACCAATGATCTTTCAAATATTGATATTTCTCAAACTCCCTTATCATCAAGGATATCTAGTATCAATGAAGAAACTGAAATAGATGATGTACATGCTATTCGAGATGATCATCATGAAGGAATATGGGAAAATGTTACTACATGATACAAGTTAGTTATTTATTTAATTATTTCATCATTGTATGTTTATTTTTAACTTATTTTAAAATTTTTATTACGTTTTTTATGTTTAGTAGAGTTTCTAACATCTTTTCTCTTTACTTTCAACAGGTACATGGCTGATTATTACATTTCTTTTCAACTTTCAATACTTATTTGATGTAATTTTAAGTTATTTCATTTGTAAATTAAAGTTTGATAATAAATAATGATGTATTTAGTTTAAATATATAGATTATGTGAATTCTGTATTGGCTGTCTGGTGCTTCTCTATTGTCTGCCTGGATTCTGTGTGTATATGTAGGTATGTGAATAAATAATACGGTAGTATACCTAAACAAAATGAACATTAAAAAAAAAAAGGACTTTCTATCTCGGTTACGACCATAACCGATGTAGAAAGTACACTTTTTACATCGGTTTCGGGCAGAACCGATGTAAAAAGTATGACTTTTTATATCGGTTAAAGCTATAACCGATGTAGAAAGTATACTTTTTACATCGGTTCTGCCCGCAACCGATGTAAAAAGTGTACTTTCTACATCGGTTATTTGCCCAACCGATGTAGAAAGTCATACTTTTTACGTCGGTTACAGAACCGATGTAAAAAGTCTTATTTTCTATATCGTCCGCTTCAACACCGCCTGAATAACCGATGTAAAATGTGCTTAACAACCGATGTAAAAAGCTTATTTTCCACTAGTGTATATAAATACTACTTCAAATATTTTTAAATGGATCAATTACACGATTATGATTAATTTTTTTTGTATTTTAAAAAAATACATTACATTGATTTTGATATCAATGAAAACAATATTAAATACTCTTGGATTAGCCTAAAATCATGTTGCAAGACATGATTGATAATATATGAACCGGTGTAACATTTTTTCTTTTTTATATACACTTTTTTCATAACAATTTTGAGTAAAAAAATATTAAGAGCATATTTTAAAATATATTAATAATTAATCAAATTTTTAAAAACAAATTATGTTTATTTTAAAAAATAATTAACCATAAAAAAATATCTAACAGGATATGATAGCATTTATCAAGTTGAGTTTTTAATTCCAATTCTGCAATTTTGGTACGACGTGCGTATATAACGAACAGAAGCACAAATATTTTTGCTGCTATCATCTAGTATACGGAGACAAAATTAGCTGTCATTTTAAAGAAAAAGAAAAGTGCAATTTCTTAGGGTTTATAATTTATTTGCTACTCATAAAAACTATAGAATATAAAAAATCGTAACTTTTATGAAAACACCAGAGAACGTAAACATGTATTGCCTTTGCCTTAGTTTGTTAATATTTAACATAAACTAAAAGAAAAATAATAAGATGAGTAGCCCTTATTTTATAGTCGAGTATACGATGAGTACCTAACTATGGCCCACAATTGAATATGATATTTTCATACAAAATTGGTTTTTTCTGAACCTTAATACCCAGCCTCACACGAAACCGCTATCAGCACTATTGGATAAGCCCAACTAGCAGTGAAGCCATGATTTTTGGCGTTTAAGGTTAGAATGTCATCCTCATCGTTTTTTATATTATAAAAAATATATTTAATTATTTAAACTTTATTCTTTATATAAATAGGTTCCAAAAATTTGTTTCACCTTAATTATTTTTTATAATTAAATATTGTAAACTTTAATTTTATCATAATTAATTCATAAACTTTATCAATTTTATAAATAAATATTTTAAACTTTAATTTACTTTCAATAAATTTTCAAATTTTATCCTTTTTACTTATAACTTTTTCTATAAATTGAATCAGAGTTAAGTTACCGTTGAAAAAAACATTTATCTATTTTAAATTTCAACTGTTCATTAATTTGTTGTTACTCTTCTTTTTTTTGTAAACACTGAATCAAAATAAAAATGAATTTTGGGAAACATACAACTTTCTTTTAGAAGGTATTTATTTGAACTACATCGTTGTTTAATAGTTTTGTTTATAAATAAAAATAAAAATAAACAAAATTTGTAAAATGATGGACTAAAATTATAAGAAATAATATGGATTAAAACAAAAATAAAAATAAATAAAACATAAAAAACTATTAAACCTATTATTTAATAAAGACAAATGGTAGCCAATATTTTCAGAGTAATGGTTAAAAAGTCAAGAGTAAAAGGATTTAATTAAGATATTATTTTAAATCCTCTTGCTTGTTATTTTTCAATTTTCTTAATTATTAAATGTGAATTAATATTTTGTATTTTAAAATAATAAATCCTTGCAAATTTTCATTAATATCCACCTTATAGAGTAATAAGCGAGTATTTAGGAGAATGTGAGATTTTATATAAAATATTCTTAATGAATAACTACCATAATATTCAATACATTCTATTGTAATTTATAATAAAACATTTTTTAGTTTTATTTTTTAACCAATATTCTTAACAAAGGCCTGTAATAACATTCAAAATAAATTTAAATATTTATGAATATTTTAAAAATGTATTAAGATTTTTTTTTATCATAAGTATCTTTTAATAGAAGTAATCATGTTCAAATCATGTAAATCATTATGGATGGTTAAGCTATTCTTCGAAATCTTAATGCAATTGCATATTCAAGTTCTGGATCCAAAATGAAAGATATAATTTAAATAATTAAATAAAAAACATTAAATAAATAATAACATTCAATACATTAAAAACGATAGTTTAATGTTTTCAAGTAATTAATATGATTCAATAAATAATAACAAGAATTTCATAACTTGTATCATAAGGTCAGACATTTATGAAATTCACATGTAAAAGTATAACTACATAATAAAAAAATTAAAATAATTTTTTGGTACATTTAATTTCATAAGGAAATGTGATGCCCCATTTTAAATCAGGAAAAATTTTCCGACTCAATCAATATTTACAAAAAATTCACATTTAACAACCTCAAAGAGGGAAATGAGCATGATATAGTTAGAACTGGATGAATAGTACATTTTACATGTTAATTCGAAACAAGTCTAAAAAAGAAAACAATACGAATAACATGAAGAATCATTTTTGACCTTGAATTGCAGCTTGGATCACGATAGTCACTCCAATATTGAATGATGAATCGTAAATATGAGTTGCATTGCGTGTTTCTTCAATGATTTTAGATTGCACCCAAAAATTGATTGGATTACGCAAACTATCTCGCAAAGAAAAAGAAAAAAAGTTTTTTTTTTTTCGCTTTTTCTTTATAAAACTAGAGGGGAAGTGATGAAATTTCCCCCTCCTATGACTCTAAAGTCAGATTATCAATGAAGAAAGACATATGTCAAATTTATCCAGTTCGAGTGCAAAGGGCATGCCATGGGTCTGTGTTTGTGTTTGTATTTGTAGGTACCATTGTATCTCTCTTGGACTTGGGCCAAAGTGATTTTTTGGTACTTTGGTAACTAGAACATAATGAAAAAATAATAATAATTATGATTAGTAATTTTTAAAAGCTAGGATACAAAAAAAAGTGTATGTTAAAAATATTAAATATGGTACTTTTAGTCATTGATAATGAATCTTACAATTCAAAAAATAGGATTTTCCCTTTTACCATACAAATCTCCATTCAATATGAGAACTTAAATTTATGGTTTGACAGATGCGAGACCCAATCTTACTTCATTCAATCAGTCCCTTGGATTTTAATTTAACTCTTCAGTTTTTAAATTATTATAATCAAGTATTTCTGTTAATTTATCTTCATCTAAATTTTAAACCTTTTAAATTCTTATTTCAAATAATTAGATATTAATAATTTTTTGGTAATGAGACATTATTTGATTGGTTTTTAAGATTAAGAAATTTGACAAATATTTGATGAAATTCAACGACTTTTTTAAACATAATTTGTTTTGTCACAAATTCGGGCATGGACTGTCAGCCCTTTATATTTTTGGAACTGTTTGACTAAAAAAAAGTTTGGATCTCCACATCATGTATCTTTTGGGCCTTGAAATTAAGCCTATTGTTAACGTTTAACTCCGTGTTTCCTCTCTCCTCAACTTGTTGCATTGTTTAAGCAGACAAATTTGATATTCTTGCATTTTATTTTGAAATGTATAAAATAATAAATATGAGAGAGATAAAAATAAATAAATTAATTAATTAAAATAGTGTGAAAAAAAATATAATATAAAAAAATATATAGCATGTATAATGATTTTTTTAATAAATGAGCTCTCTTGACATCTTTCTTAAAAAAAGGAAGCAAATGATGTTATTTATATATTATAATTAGAATTCAACCATCATATCAATTCAGGAATGATATTTTTCTTTAGAAAGTTATCTTGAGCCTTTTTTTAATATGAGACTAAAGGTAATTTTACATAAAAATAATATTATTTAAATTAAATAAAATTATTATGAATTTTTTTATAATTATGTACTTCGAGTTTCTAACACAAACTGACAAATTTCAATCAAAAGCTGTTCTAACATGATTTTCTTTCCCTTTATTTAACTTGTCATAAATAGAATTTAACAATATGAGGATTTGAACATCAGCTTCAAGCTGAGGTTACTTAACTAAATTACCATTTTCAATCACACGTGAAAACCCTTTTCAGACTGAAAAAGTTAAAACTCAAGATCTCATCATCAGTGATGCATTTTCAGGTGAATGACAGAAATGCCCTGCAGATGCAGATACTTTCCCAGCAATTCCAACTGTTTTCCACGCCCAACTTCTAAGCCCTACGGTCAACCACGGCATCTTCCCATTTTCTCCAACAAAGTTAAAAATATATATATAACAATTACAAATACAATAACGCAAGCAAAATTTTTGGGTGTTAAGTACAACACAATATATTAATAGAATAATTATAATTATATAAAGACTAAAACAAAAAAATAAATACAATTATATTAATTACGTAGAGACGGCAATAGTTGTACGTCAGAGTCCACCATTGCTTCTATTCTTGTCTCTTTCTCTCTCTTCTCTCTCTTTATATGCAAACTATGCTTGATCTCAATGAATAATGTTGATTCTTATCTGCCAGTTTGCTACTACAAAGGACAATTGTGAAGTGTAAAGCTGGGTTTGCTTTTGTTTATTGTTATTATTATTATTATTATTATTAATTTTTCCATAGCCGCCTCTAGTGTTTCTTAGTTCTTTCACCTCCTAGCCTCATCTTTAGGGCGCCCCAGGTTCCAAAATACTACCTTTCCTTGATTCTCAGTGGAAAGTTTTGTTCTTTTGTCTTTTCTTCTGTTTGGGTGAATTAGTAATCGGAATTTCGACGACCCTGTAGTTCCATGGTTTTGATTCGCAACCAGCTGGCTCCTTAGATTTCTTGTCTGATTGGGGTGTTCGAGGTTTTGGAGAAATTAAGGAAACACTACACAACTGTAACTCACCCAAGGCAACTCCTCTTTTACGTTGATCTTTTGTTCAGAAATTGTACTTGCCCTTTTTTGCTGAAATTCGATTCATGGTTGCCCAATTTGGTGAATTGGGCAAACGCCTTTGATTGATTGTTGGGGATATTTCAGAGAAGTTTTTTTTTTTGGAAAAAAAAAACCTCTCTTTTGTCAATCGTTTGGAACTGTGAAGATTTGTGTTTTAGGCTAAAATATGATGCTTGATCAGGACGCTGCTGGTTTTGTTTGGTAATTTTATACACTAGGTTGCTTCTGGGTTACAACAAGGAAATGCTTTCCTATTGGACTACGCTATTTAGTTAAGAATGGCTATCACCACGTTATTCTTGGTGCTGTTACTACAATTGTCAAGAATTTTTGGCTCTGCAATTGTCTTGCAGTCAAAGGATTGTGGCACTGATAGGGTAGCACATTCATATTCTAATCATGGTCAGGAACTGTTCTACATAAACCGGAATGTAGTAAACAAGGTTGCTTTCTGTGAGGCACTCCAATTGTATATTGCAAACGGTTGTGATGTGAAGGACTATTTTGGAAGTATCAACTGTGTGCTGGATGGTATGGTCCCATAGGATGCTAATTTGAGTATGGTTTGCCAAATATAGTAATGCACATTCTTGTAGATTTCCACTTGTGCTAACCTCTGTATTGGCTTTTATTGTTTGCAGTGAATTTACCTTCAAAGGCAGGGAGGAAACTGCTGCAGAAGGATTTAAGCAATAAATCCACATCACAAGGAGATTCTGAGCCTTTGTCAACCCACCAAGTTGGCATTTATGCAGGTGGGGCTTTATTGGTATGCTGTGCCATTCTTTGTCCTTGTATCTATGGGAAGAGACGGAAAGCAACTTCTCATGCTGTTCTGGCTAAGGATCCAAATTCAAGTGAGTTGATTATTATCTTAATTTTTAGCATCTTTCTTTGGACTTTGTTTAGATAACTTCCGTGCTAGAAATGTCAAATGTGCATTCATGTTATGGTTTTTAAAAATAATGTTATTATATTTACCTTAAATTTTCAGTTTCCATTGTTATTATATGCATTCTTTTTTTTTTCTTTCTTTCTTTTAAATATTATGCTTCCCATTACGGTTGAATAAGGAGTAATGAACAGTTTTGCTCTTGTAGTGGATTCAGCTTCCTCCTTTGAAGCTTCCGTTACTGATAAAATTCCAGCCAGTCCACTTCGGGTGCCACCTAGTCCCTCAAGATTCTCAACGTCTCCAAAACTCAGTAGACTTCAATCACTACATCTCAACCTAAGTCAGGTTGCAAGAGCTACCCGTAATTTCTCAGACACATTACAAATAGGAGAAGGGGGTTTTGGAACTGTCTACAAGGCTAAGTTAGAAGATGGCCTGGTTGTGGCTGTCAAACGTGCAAAAAGGGTAAGAAGTACTACATCTGGTCCTATTTATAAGACCCTTTTAAAAATATTTGTTGGTCCTTGATATAAGATCCTTTGCAAAGTTTTAGAAACATTTATTACATTTTCTCATGTTTGCTCTTCATAATATTAAACCTTTTTAACTTCCCACAATTATTATATAATATAGTTTGATTTTAAATAGGGATAAACTTGGAATATTATAATAAAATTTTCAAGAAACTGTACTTAATTAATTTTAACAGCTTTCCTTTATCTGCATAATTTAGTTCAAAGGGTTTCTTATAACTAGGACCAAAGGGAGTAACTCTTAATATGGAGTTTAAAAACTGGCAGCTATCTTTTAGAGTACTCAAGTTCTGGATTATGTTTTGTTGGGAGAATTACGCATCAATATTGTATAATTAACTGCTTTGATTTGACTATTGTGTCAATGAAAATGGTAGAAGTACTTATTCTCTATGCTGACATGGCTAAATCATCTAGGAACATTTTGAAAGTTTGAGAACAGAATTCAGCAGTGAAGTTGAACTTTTGGCCAAAATTGATCATCGGAACCTGGTGAAGCTACTAGGTTTTATTGATAAAGGAAATGAACGCCTTCTTATTACAGAGTATGTGCCAAATGGCACTCTTCGAGAACATTTAGATGGTAAGACTACAACAGTATGACTGTTATTTGCCAATGTCTGTGTTTAAATATTGAATCTAACATGGAATGTCATATCCATATTATTGGCAGGTCAGCGTGGAAAAATCCTAGACTTCAATCAGCGCCTTGAGATTGCAATTGATGTTGCTCATGGCTTGACCTATCTGCATTTGTATGCAGGTCTGTGATTACTCTGTTCTGCATATTCTGTTCAGCTTCAGTTTCTTTTACATCCAAGCCAACTGTAAGATTGTTGCACAGTAAATCTTACATAATTAGAGTATAAATAGATGTTGTGTAGAGTTTTAAGAAAACTACTTTAAATAGAGTTATATGCTGTTTACCGTCTATTGACGGGACATTATGCTCAAGCAGTGATCCTTGGTAACCTTTCAGCATAATTCTATGGAATTGACCTTCTGTGCAAGCTGAAAATATCCATATCTAGACTTCTATGCAAGCTCTCACAACAGATAGATATTTTGTTGCCTTGACAATGTGGCCACTGTCGGGCTTTCAATTTTAAACTTATTTTAGCATGTCTATGCAGCATAACTTCCCTATAGTTTGATAACCTTTATAGACCTGCCAATTGATGCCTAACCTTCGTCTTATATTGGAACAGAAAAGCAAATTATCCATCGAGATGTGAAATCATCCAACATTCTTTTGACAGAAAGCATGCGAGCTAAAGTTGCTGATTTTGGATTTGCAAAGCTGGGTCCAGTGAACACTGATCAAACACACATTTCCACCAAAGTGAAGGGAACAGTTGGTTATTTGGACCCTGAGTATATGAAAACATACCAACTCACTCCCAAAAGTGATGTTTACTCATTTGGAATTTTGCTTCTAGAAATTGTGACAGGCCGTCGTCCTGTGGAGTTGAAAAAAACTGTTGAGGAGCGGGTTACACTTAGATGGGTAAGCTCATAATTTGTTTTCATTCAGATGATTTTTTTTTCATTTTTTTTTACTAGTGTTAATTGTCCATTTAATTTTTGGCATGCTTAGAAAAGATGATACAACGTTTAAAGCATGCATCCAGCACTGATTCTGTCAGTTAGGGAATTCTTGATAAGAAAACTTCTGCTGTCATTCCAGAACAATCTGATAGATACCAAAAAAATAGCAGCAGAACAGATGGGTTGGACTGATTAATACTCTATTATTACTGATTTCAAGCCTATATCAAGGTGATATAGTGCCTGAGGTAGAAGAAGAAAATACAAAGCAGCAAGGAAATAACAGAACTCTAGAGAATTTGAGAGTGTCCAGTCTCTCCCAAAGTTCAATTCACTAATTCCAGCCTATCCCTTTCTCTCTCCCCACCCACCACATATAACCCTCCTAAGAGAATCTTACGTCCCCCTCTCCCGATATACTCCACAGAGTTAGTTACACATCTCCTCATTACCCTTTGGTTATTTTGGGCTTATCTATTTTGGGCCTAACCAATTCAGGGGTCCTATCACAATATAACTGCATGTTGTTGGGGAATTGAGGATATCTGATGCAGTTTGCAGACTTCACTGCTAAGAGATTTGTATCAATGGATGAAAAAAAAAATCTTAAGCATGGGATGCGTTGTATAGGCTTATGCTGCTCCAAGAATAATCTGGAATCTTTTGTGGGTTTTCTTTAGTAGACCAGATTTCAACATTAGAAAAAATCATAACCTTGTAGTTCTTGATCCTATATTACTGTCACCATGAAACTGAGCATGCTATTATGTCCCCATTGGGCGCAAAATTTTGTAGTTTGATTAAACTGACCATGGTCTCCCCTTGAAGAACTCTAGTGGTACCTTTACTTTTTGAACTTGTTTATAGGCTGAGGCATGGGCAAGACTACATGTAATACTGCAAAGCATTATGAATGCTAGATTGTCAAGTGAACTTGAAATCATGTAGTCCCAATCTTTTCTTCTGCTTAGCCAAAAATGAGTTTGTAGTTTTCTTCTTGGTCAATATTTATGTACGGTTGAAAACTTTGCTGTCTTTTTCCGTATTTTAAGCACTCAAACTATATGTTCTGATCTTTTTGCAGGCCTTCAGGAAGTACAATGAAGGAAGTGTTGTGGAACTGGTGGATCCTTTAATGGAAGAAGCTGTAAATGCAGATGTTCTCATGAAGATGTTTGATTTGGCATTTCAATGTGCAGCTCCCATTCGAGCAGATAGACCTGACATGAAATCAGTGGGAGAGCAACTGTGGGCAATAAGGGCAGATTACCTCAAGAGTGCAAGGAGAGAATAAGTTTATGATGATATTGTGAAGTCTGTTTTTTTTTTTTTTTCTCTTTTTTTTAAAGATTTTTCTTTCGTTCTTTATCCTACTTAAAGGTGTCTCAGGCATTGTCAAATGAAGTTGTGTATCATTTGGGTCTTCTTTTAGGTGACTTATTCAAAACAGTAAACTGCATCATGAGTCATTCTAAAGTTTGAATAGGGGAATGTTACATAGCAAGTGGCAATCAATTACAGCTGGCTTATAACAAAAAAAGACTTGAATAGAAGTAACAAATTTGGACAGTGTGTTTATCTCAACCCCTTCCCCTAAGAAAAAAGTAAGTTTGTGAAGAACTTCATGTCATGTTACTGGAATATTTTTCTTTGTCGAATTGACGGTTGATTTTGTAACACATTATGATATTATGATTTTATTAATGAATCACTTTTAGTGAATATATATATATATAAAAGAAAGGGTACCTGAATGGCTGTTAGAACAAAACAAGAGCTTCTTATTATCTATGTTTAAAAAAAATGGCTCAGTTATAGTTTGTAACAACGGGATCATAATATTTTATCATTTATTTTCAACCATATACACAAATGTTTAAATAATTAACAAGGTCTTTAATCCATTAATATTCAAAATTTGGATTTTCAATCTAAATTTTAATGATTTAACATTCAGTAATATTAAAAAACTCTATAATGTTCTCTGAATTCAGTCAGGCTGTTTTTGCTAATGAAGTCCTTCAGAAACCAATACAACTAGCGGCGTGGAGATATAGATGGAGACCGTACTTCATTCTTTTATAACTGAGAAGTGAAGACATCAAATATCATGGAACGAAAGTACAATGCAGGTAAAGAAAAAAGAAAACTCACTTGATCAGAGGCTCAATTTTTGTACAACCTTATGCCATTTGCCAAAGAATAAATTTAGTCTCATTTTTTTTTAACCCGTGTCATTTTTTATTGTTTTAATCCATTGTTTTACAAATATATATATATATATATATATATATATATATATATATTATTTTAATCCCTACTTTTTAAAAATTCATAGTAAGTTATGATGTTATTTAAGTAAATACGTAATTTAATCTTTGAAAATTATATCGTATGTAACTTTTAATTTACAAAAGATTTTAATCCTTTTTTTTTTGCAAATATGTAAATATATGAACAAAATGTATTCAAGAATTAAAATATTTAAATTAACATTTTTTAAACTAAATAATCTCTTAAAAGATTAAAATGTAAGAAAATAAACAAATTTAAAAATTAAATTGTACACATTAACACTTTTGGAATTAAAATTGGAAAAAATTTTAATAGTAGGAACTAAAATCAACAAATTTATAATATAAGAGATCAAACCATAAAAAATGGTAGAAACTAAAATCAAAATTAAATATAAAATAAGAAACTAAAAACTTGATTAAGCCAATAAAGTTTTACAATTATATTCTACGATACAGTTAAATAAAGAGCAATAATTGAAAAGGGCTCGATGTATGATACTTATAATTTTTAACATGTTTGAAGTGGAGACATAAATAGAAAGTATAATATTCTGTATGATCTTATTAAACTAAAAAATGAATAATTTGATAAATAAGTCAGAGAGGTTTATGCAGATACAATGACAGAAATAGAAAAGTCTAGAACCTAACCACCTAACAAGAATGCCTCAGAGCACTGGATTCCAAGATGAAGAAATTGGGAGGAAAAAACATCAGGAGTACTCTGGCTTTCATAAATATGTATGCCTTCAGTAACACAAGAATAACTAAATTTGGTAGCCTTGCTGAGATGCCCAAAAAGACTCACAAGAATGTGTAAGCATTGCTGCTGAAGTTCAAGCCTTGTAGCCTTTGCTCAGATACCAAAAAAATTCTCCTAGACAAGGGTCCTAAAATAATCTTTTCCATCTGTTTCTTACCAGATAAGGACGCAAACCCAATATATGTTCTGGCATGAAATCGTGCCGCGTCAGTATACCCACCACAGGTAATCTCTGCAGTTAGCATGCATAAAACTTAGATGAGTGAATAGCAGAGAAAAATAATGAATTGGCCATGATCAACTAGAAGTAGCATGCAAAGAAGACTACACAAGGCATATATAAGTGACAAATTAGATCAATCAATCCATATATTAATTTACTAAAGATAAAGAAAAATATAGAGCCAGTTAATGACCACCAGGAGGTGAAAAGGACCTAACAGGGTTAAGTGTTAATGTAAGTTGGTATAATTAATAAATATAGACCAAGTTTGGATAAATTTATCAACAAGTACCATTGAAGAAGAAATAAAGAGGCAAAATGAATCAAACTTTTACCAAAAGATAAAATTAAGTTATACATTTCTGCTTTTGGAGAAAAATGAAAGGGCTCCTATAAAAGGTGAGAAGCATAAGTTAATTTTAATTTATAAAAAAAAATTATTTTACCTCTTTATTTTCTCCTTCTACACATATTTATTGAAAAGTTTATCCAAATTAAGTCATAATGGAACTTCATTTTCTAGTGCAAAAAAAGAGGAAACTTGTTAGGACCCAACCCAATGAAAATGGGATTTGGAAAGTTTATGTTAGAAGAGGAAAGAAATAAAAAATAAAAACAGGTAAAGTACAGTTGGGATAGTTAAGTAAATTTGTTAGGCCGTTGATGAGAAATGTAAATAAATAGTAGGCAAGAGGGGGAAAAGGGAAGGAGATTATTCTGAAGATTGTAATTGGAGGAAACCCTTGTAGGTGGCATTAGCCCTTGACTTGTTCATAGTTAGTAAATGACGTTCTTTCTTACATAATTGTGGTTCCTTATAAGCTGTACTTACTGAGTCATGAATAAAAAAATTCTTCCTCAAACAAAATTTTTTCTCCCATGAGAACACATAAAACTTTAATTCATCACTTAATAATAGTAAACACAAAAAGAACGGGGCTGGCACTAAATTTAGAGGGATACTTTTATCAGAGAAAAAAAAAGAAAAGGAAACAGTACATGCAGATAATCCAACTAAATTTAGCACCCTATTTAAGCAACAATACAACAATTAACTTTCACAATGAAAATTGCAACAAGGCATGAGAAAATTACTTACACCGGAGATCTTGGGAATCACTAGCAGGTGCCTCAAACCAAGCTCTCGAAAAAGAGTAAGGGCCTTTGCTAGTGACATTGTCTCCACAACAGTATAAGGAGAAGCATTGGTAAATGGATGCAGATCTACATACATGTCCATCTCTTCCTCCGTTAACTGTATATCCTCTATCTTTAGACCATTGCTTGAACCCTTCTTTAAAAAATCATCAGACGAAAACTTATAGAAGACATTATTACTTAATGGCATAGGTGAGGACAAGAAAGCTTTCTTCTTCAGCACCATGAGAAGATGGTCACGAAGGATTATGCCAAATAAAACAGGAGCTTCTGAAATTGGAGGTTCATCTATAACAGGAAATCCATTATGTCCTGTAGTTCTGAGAATAAACACTATGTTACGAACCTTCTCAACGCCATTAAACATCTGAAGTGGACCAGTGACTACATCTGCTACTGTTAGCTGCCTCATATATGGTTCAGCATGAGTTTCTAAATAAGGCAAACCTTTGCCTTTCACTATAAGATCATATATATTTGCATTGAAAGCATCTGCTACAGTCTTAGATATCAATAGGACCATCATGATCAGGGGTAGCAATAGCAAGTTATTGGTCAGTTCTAGAATAATTACACACAGAGAAACTGTTGTCCTCATGGATCCACCAAGAAAGGAAGCAGCACCAAGTACAGCATAAAGGCCATGGTTAAGATTGGACCATTTGCCAACAAGCATTCCAACAAGGCGTCCATAAGATGCACCGGTCACAATAACTGGGACAAAAAGACCGGATGGAACAACAACTCCATAGCTAAAGATACTTAGAAAGAAGCATGCGATGAAAAAGATGAACATCGAGGTATACTCAAACTCATCATCAGTATTCTTACTAAAAAGATTTCTGATAGCATCATCATTTGTGTTGAAAATGAGGCTTGCAAGATCATTGTAGTGATTACGAGGACAAGTGAATTTCTTGTAGATACCAGACCGACCTATTGTAGGACAAGGCTCGGCTGGATCAGCTGGGCAAGGTAGGCATGGTGTAATCCACGGCAATCCAAAAAGAAGACAGGATGTAAACATGGAGATTAAGCAAGCAAGTAAAATTCTGAAAATGGCGCCTTTCCTGCAAGAGTAAATGGAAGGAAAAATGAGCTTGGCAGACAATATTGTACAATGTTAGAAAAAGTTTAATTTTGTAGTATGCACTAGAAGCTTACTCATTAATAAAATTGTAAAGGCGAAGAACTTTACTCAACAGCAAATTATATATGCTGCCAAGTATCCCCCCTATAACACCAAGCATAAACACGGGAGGGAGATCCACCACATGATATGAAGTACTAGCCGAATAAGCATCAAACATTATCAGTCCACCTTTACCAAATAACCCACATTTACCACTTAAACATACATCAATCATGGCACGAAGCAAAATTGCAACTATTGCTGCCGTGAAGAAAGTTCTCCACATAAGTGCAGTTCTCCACCTGTAGAACAGAAATTAAACATTTGTTACTATTATCATTATTTGAGACACTGAAGGGGAACAAAATTGACTTTTAGATTTTCAGATTGATAAGATAAAACAAAAACAACTCATCCACTATAATTAAAAGAAGTGCAATTCTGACAAATAATAACACAAGCCGTTTCTAGGAAGACAAATATGCAGGAAGCTAGGAAGAAATACAAAAAATTGTGCCAATGCAATCTCCACCTGAAGGCTGAAGGATCTCAATCAACTCTTTTTACACAAATTCTTAGAAACAAGCCTGCTGGACAATAATCAGAGGCCTTCAGTACATCTATATTGCTTATTATATATTATTGGAGTTACTGGAAAGAGAGAGAGAACATGAAACCTGTAGAATAAGGGCACTGCAGTGAGGGCAACAAAGGCCAGATAAGTGGCTGAAGGCCTTATCAGTTCAACAGGTAACCAACCAACCCCTCCCATGCCCCCCAAAAATAACTCCTGAGAATTGCTATATGTTCATTTCTTGACAGATCTTTGTCAACCATGCTTACCTTGATAAGAAAAAGGGTGTGCCATAGTTTCAAAGGTGTTCGGATTAACATGTTGCCATCCATAGTAAAACAAGAGCCAACGCTATTGATAAATTAATGTATATAAAAATATGGTTCAAATAAAATTATATTGAGTAAAGTTCAACCACAAATAAGCAGTTGAAAACCAACAAGAAATAACAAATGTAAATGCATGGTCATATTTTTAAATTTTTCATTAAAATAAACATCAAGGGGAGGAAGAATTAAACACCTTCACAATATCATTGACAAAAACCTTTCATATGACATAAATATGATTCCAATTCTCAAGTAAAGCATCATGGAAAAATTTAGAGTTTACAAGAGAAATTGTAATGCTTAGTAGATAGGCAAACAAACCAAGATGCCATCTCTTCAAGAACAAACAATACACCACCAACAGGGGCACGGAAGGCAGCAGCAATTCCTGCTGCTGATCCACATACTATTAGATCTCGTCGATCTCGGTCATTCTTAAAATAACGTAACCATTTCCATATTAATCCAGGTCGCTTTGACCCACTCTGACCCAACAATGCGGCCACACATGCGCCTGTATGCACCATAGGCCCTGCCTTCCCGATATGAAGAGATGCTGACACTGCTGTAATGCTTCCAATAATCTGTAGATAGAACCAACATGGAAGAAAATCTCTTCTTCAGGAAAAACAACAATTCCTGTCTGACTGAATCTAATAAGTGAATCTTGAGTACTAGTTAAGAGACAATATTACTAATGATATATTATGAGGATGAACTCTATGTTATTGGAGAAAGTTTAATATGGTTTATAGAATTTCTATCAAGAAGACATGTGTTCCATGCATTAAGGAGGGAAAATAAAAATAAGAATACGGATGAGCACCATAGTAGGCATGACGGCAAAGCTACAGAGATATAAGGATTGTCTGTCACGTATGTATAATCTTTAGATAATATTTACATCACAAATACATTTCTGCAAATAGAATATCTTCTCCAATTAGACAAGTAAATATACACCATTAAGATGATATTTCTAGAGATAACAAGAACAGGAAGTAGCCACTAACTTTTTTCTGTGATTTCTGAACTGAGTTATAAAGGAAAATATTATATATTGCTGCTGTACAAAAATTGCAGGAAAAAAGAAAGGAATTTACTAGAGGAAAACAGAAGAAATAAGAAACAATGAAAGATGTGCCCCCATATATCGATCACAAACAAAAGTTGTGTAAATTTTACATTGCTTTGTGGCAGCTGGCAGCTTATAATCTATGTTAATACTTTTGAAATGTCTTGCTAGCCTAACTTTATGCAGAGATGAAAAAGATGTCCAAAAAAAATTTATCAGCATGGAATAACAAGTTAATAACCACCATTAAATGTTGTAAGATTTAAACCACTTTTGTGGTGTGCCATAACAATGTCAATGAGTAATGAAATGAATTATGAACAGGAAGTATATTCTGTCGGGCTAAACTCAAATGACTTCAACAATGTAATAGACAGAATAGTATAAATTGACCAGATATTGATAATCCCTAGTTCCACATTTTGTTACCAACTAGTCCTTATGTCTTTAGGCAAATGCTAATGGCACTTGTAAGAAATTAAAACAATGACAGTATTAAAAATTGTTATCAATGCACTCATAGCATAATTTCCAATGCACCCCAGCTTAATTTTCAATAAAAAAAGTTTCTATTTCTTGATTCCTTAACCAATGCCCCTAACAAGATCCTATATTTTAACAAAAATGCTAACAGCACATTCTCTAACTCACTTTTTACTATTGGTTTAAATTTTTTAGAACTTGTTAAATTACAAGCGATACTTATTAAATTGGGAGAGGGAGCCACAAGATTAGAAAGATCGCATAATAATTTCAATTAATAATAGTGTGTTGAAAAAGTGCAAAGAGTGTGTTGCTAGGATTGCTCTATATTTTAATTGCTTGTGTAACTCCCTGGAAACATGCGTCACAATACCACATCTAACCATAGAAAACATCAAGATCATATGAAACATTTCAATCTTATGAACAAGCTCCCATGCTTGTCTGTGGAAAAATGGGTCACAGTATGAAGGCAAACCCCAACATTAAAATGAGCATTGACTGCATTGTATTAATGCAATCCGTACCTTAACAAACAGAGTTCGTATAGTAAATATTCCTGGTGCATCCACGCCATTTAGGTAAGCCTTCACCTCTGGTATACCTGAACCGGCAGCAGTAGGTGCCATCAAGGCCGTGAGTAAAGAGGCAAAAAGCGTGAGAAACAAATTTGCAGCGAAAAATGTTAGAAAGGCCAGCAGATACCTGCAAGAAATTTTCAAGGTTTACTACTTATCAGCAACTTTACATGTAAAACAATGAAACATATTACAATCCATAAACATAAACTCCAAAAAGTAACCATAAAGTTATTTTGCATATACAATAGGAAATCTCTAAAGTTCATTCGGATTCATCATCCATAAAAACCAACGAATCCGAAAGAAAGAAAAAGAGACAAATTTAAACATCAATGTAACATGAAATGAATTCCTAGTCATTCATTACTTCTTCTCCAACATCATATTGGATGTGATGACAAACTTGATACCAGCGAGATTCTCAACAGCAAGATTGTTGCAAAACCCAATGAGGCCAACAACCAGACCAATTAGAAAGCACAAGAGCCACTTCATAGCCACATACTGCAATATCTGAGCCTTCCCTCTGCTCCTCCAATCCTGCTTGAAGTACTCGTTCTCGAAAATCCTACAGACCCAAATCAAAAAGAGCAAAACTTAAGAACTGGGTCACCAAAAAGATTTCACCTTCGAACCAAACCAAAAGACCCAGATGAAAAAAAAGAAGATAAAACAGACTCATAGTCGAGGCTCTCAATTGGGCAGACATTGGCGCCAACAATTGCAACCTGGGACGTGGAGTTGACAATGGATCTCTGAGAAGATAGCAAAGGTTGGCGAAGGAGGGACTCAGAGTCTCCATTGATTAAGCGGTTTCGGGACATGGCAGGAACTTAGTGGGAAGTGAGGAGTATGTGGCAACTTGACTGGTGAAGTTGTTGCTTTGAGCATGTGATGTGAGTTTTACCTGACCGACCAGTCAGAGAGGGAAGAAGATATCAAAAGAGATGGTTAAAGGAACCGTAGAGCAGTGTCTTGTTCTGCAGCAAAAGGTTAAATTAGGAAATTTTCCACATCAATTTTACTCGGCATGGAATAAGGTGGGACAGATTATGGAGCAGTGGTGTGAGTTTGTGTCCACCTTCCTAGTTTCTCATTGTTCGATGGAATTATGCTGCTAGATGGAATTATGCTCATAGATGAAATTACGTGTACCAGGGATTCCAAATAAAGTTTAGTTTATCAGCATGTGATACCAAAACTATTCTAATTTTAATGCCCTATTTCTTTAAAAACTCCCTTTTGAACTACGTTAATGGCTTGTTTTTAGATAAAAATATATTCATGTCAATGTTTTAGTTTGACTTTACACAATTTAAATAAAAAGCTCATAAAATTGATCTGAGATTCTGGATGAGTATACGTGAATTCTGTATTTAAATTTTATTATTTTTATATTATAAAAATAACTAAAATGATAATTTTATTAAAGAATATTATATAAAATATAACAGTATAATAAATATTTTTAATGAAAATTATATTTAAAATATTTAAAATTTGATGTCGTATTTTAAAGCTTGTGTAAAAATATTTTTTAAAAAATAAATAAATGTTTGTTAAAATTATTAATGTATATTTAATCTATTTTTTTAAATGTTTTTTAAAGATCCGCTATAACAAGTTGAGAAACTGTTAAACAAATGCAAATATCTATTTATTCACTTTTAAATGCCATCTGAAAAGATAATGTAACCAACTCCCCGCAATTATTGTTTTCTTGATATTCCAATCTTCTTGGGTCCCTCCAAGTGTGAGGTTAAACTGTTTGATTAGAAATAAATTAGTATCAAAAGTAATTTTTACAAATAAAAGTTAAGTTGTCGTAAGAGTGAAGACAAATCTATATTCTATGTATTTATATAAATCTTTAAATAATCTATTCAGGAAAATTTTTCGTCCAACTTTTACATCCAGTTTTTTTTTTCTCTCCTTTTCCATAAAAATTAAGAAGAAACAAATCTTGAAATCCCACACCAATCCTGTAGCATTCATGCATACTATACCATTTAATCACAATAAATAACAGTATAAAATAAAAAATAGAATTACTATAAAACAATATCAGTATTAAATTTAAAATGAAAGATTAAGAAAATAATATGTATTTCATATATGGTATCGATATAAATAAAAAGATTATACATAATAAGTAATATTAAATTAATTTTTAAAAAATGAGGTAAAATCATAATTATTTAAAAATAATAATAATAAATAATATTAAAAAGGTACAGAATATAAATAATAACAGAATACTTTTAAAAAATTAAGATATGATTACAAAACATTACTATAAAACATGTTATTATAATAGTAAGAAATCTAAAATATTAATAATTTTCTGAAAGAACCATAATATCATTTTAAGCTTGAATTATTGGTTTAGTTTCTTACCCGGCATATTTTTATTTTTAGTCTATATAAAATATAGAAAAGATTTAATTTTTATAAGTTTTTGTTTTCTTTCTTTTTTTAAAATTATATTTAGTTCTTGTTATAAGTTTGCAATTAAACATTTACTAATTTAACTAACTGATAAAATTTGTTTCGTACATATTTAAAAAACACATAAATAATTATATTTGAATGAGATGTATAAATAATCTTTTATTTTATTTAATAAAAAAATCACAATTTATACTAATTATATAAAAAAATTAATATATACAATAAATTGGTACACGTGATGAAGTTTAAGTAAACTTTGATAAGGCAACAATGAGAAAAATAAAATAAAATATTTTACAAGCATTAAAAATAAAAATTATTTTATAAATATATAAAGATTAAATATATTTAATTTTTTAACTTTTAAATTTTAATAATATTACTTAATTCTCTCAAATATCATGAAAAATTATTACATCCTTATTTAATATTACAAATTTATAAGGAATAAAATTATTGACAAATAAATTGGTATAAAATTTTTTTTACACGTTTTATTTAGTAAAATTAAATGTTGGATAAGGTAAAATTTATTTGTAAAAGATTCGACCATTATATATATATATATATATTAAAAAATTAAAGTAAGTTAGATTTAATAAATTCATTAAAGTTGGAAAATGTTTTAAAATTTTAAAAATATTTATAAATTATTCATTAATAAAGTTTGATAATAGAATTTAAATATGTGTTCTTTCGGAATACAGATTTAATTTTTTTTAATTATCTAATTTCCATTTATTGCTATAATGCATATTTAGTGATGAATGAAATGAAATAATCTACAAAAAAAAAATTATATATTTGTTTTAATAATAAAATTAAGTAATTCAGTTTTAATGTTTAAAAAGTGAATAAAATAATAAACAATAATATAAATAAGAAGTTGATTCTAACTCATACGGTCATACCTTTCAAATCAGGTAGAAGAAAAAAAAAATGCTGGATTGAGATAAAATGAATTACAACACCGTTCATCTGTTATTTTAAAAAATAATATTTTTTATCTGGTTTAAATATTGAAGAGTAATATCTATTTTATTTTGCCGCATTCTATATTATCTTTTGTTCCACCTAACATTTTTTTATTTTCTTAAAGACGCCTTTTTTTTTAATTTTGATATTTTTATTTATTACTTTTTATGTAATGGTTATCATTGATACAAAACAGGAATATAAAATAAAATATAATCTTTTATCAATAAATAACCGTGTAAGACACCAATATTTCTAGTAATACCAATAAAAAGAGATTGTTTTAACGTTTATCCTTGTCTGTTTTATTGTTTTACTGTGTAGGGTATGAACATTTGGTTTTTTACAAGTTTAGTCTACTATAAGTTGGCAAATAATAGATATGCATAAAAGTTAGTCAATAAACTATTGTTACCGTTATATGTTAATATAGGTGGGCAAGATTTAGATTTTGATCATTCCTAAAATTATAAAAAAAAATTATTTTATTGTTAAAAGATGTAAGATTAAACTATTAAAATTATCTAATAAAAAAATTTATTAAAAAATATAAGATTAAGCTATTAAAATTGATCTAATGAAAAAAAATTAAAATTAGAACAATTTACATCAAATTTTAAATTTAAATTTCATTATGTTTTTTGTTATATAAAAAAATACGAATCTTTAGCATTATATAATACATATATATTATATTATATATTTGTGTACAAGTTTATAATAATTATTTATTATTTGTATATTTTGAATAATTTAAATTTAAGAAATTAATTACTATGAAGTATAAAGGCTTGAAATATAAAATTTAAAATAATAATTAATAAAAAAGCAAATGTTTTGAATTATGAAATTTTTCAAAAGATTAATAAATTTTAAGTTATTTATCAAAAATAATGTGTCTAGTTATCTCTTTTATATTTATATGGAAGTCATTAATTAAAACTATTTATTAAATTATTTTATAGTATGAAATATACCATTATTGTTAATCTTACTTGTAATATTTTATTATGAAATAATTATTTATTAATAAAAATGTTTTTAAAATAAAAAGTATCTTTAGTGACATATATTATCAACTATTTTTGTGATATTGTGAGTAAAAAATAATGAGAAGTATGAAATTATAATTGTAGAAAAAATTATATTAATTAATATTAATGTTAGTATTTTTGGTACAAATTAATGTTTGAAATTAATTTAATTATTTAATTATTTAATTATTTAATATTAATATATTAATCAATATAAATTAAAAATATATAATATTAATATCAATGAATATTGATTGATATATAAAATAAAAAATATTAATACATATTTGTGTTTTGTTTTAAAGCTTATTTTTAAAAGTTAAAATTTAAAAATTTGGAATATTTATACATAATTTAAATCTATTTATTTTAATTTTTATTCCACTAAATCAAATCAACCTTCAACATTATGTGTAAGTTATAATAATACAAATTGATGATAAAGATGGTGATATTAAGAATAATAACAATAATATTTATATCAATAATAATAATTGTGATAATAATAGTTATATTATTAAGTATTAATAATGTTTGTAATAAAATTTAATTGAAAAAGAAAAAGTAAGACACATAAAAATAAAGTTTAATTACGTGCTAGAAATATTCAGATATTTTTTGTTTAAGAACAATTTTCACAATAAGTTGAAACTGAACTCCGCTTTTAAACTAATGTTTGAGATACTCATCTTAAAAGGATTTTCAAAGTTTTTATAAAATATATATCACATATAATCTAACCAGTTAAACAAATAAATAAAGAAAGAAAAAGAAACTTTACACATCATAGTGTAATATTTGTTACACAGAATCCAATTAGTTAAACAAATAAATAGATAAAATAGAACTAATTTTGAAATATTAAATATTTTTTTGATTATAAATAAAATTCATTCTATTCACAGATAAATTTTTATCACTAACTTAATTTGGCTTTTTTATAAAAGAATCTAAATATTTTATGATGAATTTAAATTTTAAATTTTAAATTAAACAAAAAAGAAATAAAAGTTAGGTGACATGTTTGGCTTATATACATTAACTGGGTAAAACTTGTATTGGTTGATAAGTGAGAATATAAATTTAATGTGCTATTTTTGATTAAAAATTAATTATAAGTATTAAAGTCTGAGTTCTATTATCTTAAGTTGTTTTTAGTACGCGATAAATCATTTCAATTAACTGAAAAATTGGTTAAAATATTATAATTATGTTTATAAATTAATTTATTTTAACAGTTACAAATATTTTATAGACAATTATTATTTTTTTAAATCACTTTAAATAATATTTATACTTTTAGTTTATAATTAAAATATAATTATTATTTTTATATTTAATATATTTTTTATAATTTAATTTTTTATTTATATGTTTATTTTTATAAATTTAATATTATTAATTTTATCAAACATTTTTAATTTAATTATTAACTTATCATTATTAACTTTTAACTCTCATTTAATTTTTTATAATTAATATTCATTTTTCAATTTTCAACTCACGTATACGTCCTTCGAAAACTTCAAAGTTAAAAATTTTAAAAACTAACTTCAATACATCAATTTTCTCAACTTATGCATATTTTATATGATGCACTAATTAACGTTAGCAACTTCCACATTCATATTTTATATGATCCATTAACTCACGTTAGCAACTTCCACACTTTTTCAATATATAATACACATTAATTTTTCAAAAATATAACAGGGGATGTTCTAATTATATTTTTAATATTTCATTTAAAATTACGATGCTATGTTTAATGCTATTAAAATAAGTCTTCTTTTGAACATTGTTGAAAATTTAAATAAGGGGAAACTTTGTTATTATCCACAATAATTCTATTTATTTGAGAAAACTTATATCTTATAAATTTATATTATTTTTTCACGAGTTATATTATGTAGAAAGTATTTCTTTATAACATTTTTATGATATTAGTTTTTTCACTTTTCTCTCTATTGCATAAATAATTTAATTATATTATTTTCTTCCTTCCATTGCCGGTTGATGGGAAAGGTAACTAAAATATACGTTTTAAGTCTCCTTCTTTTATAAGGCCTTAATTTTTCAGTTAAATGTCACACACACACACACAAAATAATAAGATAATTGCATTAAATCCAAAAGCATTATTAACAGTTAATATTTTATTCTCAAAAAATATTTTCTAAAATAATTATTAGTTAATAAATAGCGATGAAAAGTAAATACTTTTTTTCACTGACTCCTTGTTTTATTACGATTCTCTCTTTTAAAAAACAAATCCTTTATCTTCAAAAAAAGATGTCTTATATTAATCTATTTAAAATTTTTCAACTTCTAACTCCATATACATTAAACTAGTCTTGGTATCCTCTCTCTCTCTATGCCTAAGAAGAAATTGTGCAAATATATATATATTATACAAATATAATTTCTCTTTGTACAATGTTAAGAACTTATGGATCTTTAAAAATTTATTTTAAATTTTCAAAATAATCACACAAGTTAGATATTATTCGTGTTGTATTTTGGGGGGTAGCAGACGGGCTTATTGTGTGTGTTCCCTTTTCTGGTAAGGTGCTTATTTAGCTTGGGCCTTTTGTCCCGTTCTTTATAAATAATGAAGATATTAATATATGTGAAATTGTAAAATCAAGATGCTAAAAAAATGAAATGAAAATAGGCTATTTGATTTCTGAAAAATATCATCTTATTATTATTATTTTTTATTTTTAAAGTTCCGTTAGACGCAAAAGCAATCTTCTTTTATTGTTTTTACTGTTCTCTTGTATAAAAAGCGTGTTTGCAAACTAAATCACACATGAGATGTTAATCTCATATGAAAGTTCCTAATAAAGATAAAAAAAAAATGTAAGGTAGTCACATTTCTTCACGTGTTGCAGCGGCAGCCCCTTCACATTCCCCGTTCCCATACATGGATAAGAAATCTTTCTGTCGATTGATTTTCTTCCCTTTTCCTCTTAATTTCCAGAATATATTTTCCTATTTCGATCATCATCTCTATCTGATAATTTGGCTATTTGATTATCATCTCCATTTTTAATATAATTTAACATAATTGGCATGTATAAGATGAATATAAGCTAGAGGCGGGAATGCGGGTCAAGTTCCTTTTGTTTCTTGCCAGTTATGAGACTGTGAGCACATCAGTGGTTGCATCTCCTTTATACATTCAATTATCCATAACTGGCATAGAGTAAGCTATGTTCTCTGTTGTGCTTTGAGAATGGAAGTTGTGTGTGGCTATATCTCCTCTTTTATATCCAATTTTTTAATTTTGTGGATTATTGCTGCTACCTGCCAATTGGATGAAATTATTCCAAGCAATGATGTGAATGTATCATTTTCAAACTTCTATATTTCTTCTTCACACAGTAGTCCGCTTTGGAGTATAGGATGGTTGAAAAGCACACCTAGTGTTTGTGAAAATATGCTAATAATTGCCTTCTAAGTTCTGATAGACTGTGTTTGGAAATTGAAAAAAATGGCTAGCTAATTAAGATTTCCATTTCTCTTTGTCTATTTTCTGAAATGGCTGTTTGGGAGGAGGCTCACTGGATCCCCAAGATTTCCTTCTCTATGGTTTGATCTTGAAGCTTTACAAGCAAGCATTGAGAATTGATGGTCGAGCCTCTTTTGTTGCCAAAGGTCATTATTCTATCTATTTAACTCATACATTTATCCAAATTAATATTCTTGTTATATTTAGTTTTATAATAACAATGATTCATGATGATATATATTTCTAAAGCGTTGATGATTCATGAGCCGTGAGCCGCCCCATTTTTGGGTTAATGGGATATAAATAATTAGTGCAGAAGCTTTGCCATGTTAAGTGAATAAGTATTTGTGAATTCATGTTCCTGAGAATTCCCATAATTCCTCGTTAGATGAGATAGGTTTACATGTGGACACAAATAAGGATATAAATGTTGATCATCTGTATGACTTTATCTCATTATTACAGTTTCAGGTTGGACCGCAAGAATGTCAATTAATGGTACGTCCTTACTCCTTTTTTTTTTTATTGTTTTTTACACCGAAAATTACATGGTAGTCTTAAGAATGTCTAATTATCCCTTGAAGGAATCAAGAATGATCGTAGAGGAAGGTTAATGTGGCACAAGGAAGATATGATCAGTGCTGCAAAATATATAAACTTTATGGGTTCTATGAAGATGCTCAAGCCCAAAGCAAAGAAGATTAGAATAGTTATACAATACATTTCTGGATTGTCCAAGAAACTATCATCTTTTATAAAATAGACTTTAGACAGTTCTGGCAATCATCTTTTATCTGTCACAGTCAGTGCACCAAGATTTTATGTTTCTTTTTCTTATTTTGAGCTACCATGAGGGTTCTAGATTTCTAAATAGCTACTAACAAGATTGCAACAGGTTGTAAGAAGATGGACCGGAAAGACAGACTACCAAATTCCCTTAGAAACAAAGAACAATTCAAAGGGCTCAAACGCCAACCTAATGGATTTCCTAGGATCAATGAAACAAGAAAATCCAACCTAAAGGGCCAAAAGCTACATCCGAGAGACAGCAATGTGAAAAAGCATAAATGACTTACTAATCTACTACACCCAAGAGACAGTATTGTGATTAACATCTAACTAACATCAAGAGAGGGAATCAAACCCCCATCAAGACACCTCACTACCATCATGAGACAAAATAAGGAAGTCAATAAGGAAGTGAAGTGCAGACAGGATAAATATGTATTTTGCCATTACTTTTTTAGACAAGAATTCGCTAGTTGCCTGAATTGAGATGCGTGAAACAGTGGTACACTGTTAGAGCAATTATCATTTAGCTAGAGTATGCAACAATTCTTTGTTTGTATTGTAAGAATGGGTTAAAGGAACAATATATGATAATTTATTTTTGCTGATATTAATATTACATGGTTATTATTTCTTTGCTTTTTTGTTGTAATCCTTCTTCGCATTTGTGCTGGCAACTGTATATGCTAATAGTGTTGCCAAGTGCCAAAGTAGGATCTATTTCTCCTGCATAGGCATAGATGCAACGTTAGTTACTTACACTAATCATCAATTGAAACTAAGCACAATGGAAAAATATTTTAAAATGTGAAAAAAAAAAGGTTACATTTATATTAATTATTTTTTTATTTCATTTCTTGCAGGTTCTACTATTGTGACCATGCCCCCACACTTATGGTATGATTTCCTTTTGTTTTGACATACGATTTATAATTGATACTTCAAGTCTGCTGTTAAATCTGCAATTCTAAGTCATTTTCTCCCCATCCTTCTTTCTCCTTTTTGTCTGTGATATGTGTGGGTCAGCAATAGTCCATGGCTTTCATAAGAAAATTTGGTTCAAATTGACCTGGCTTGACTCAAATGAGTTATTCCATCTACAATAGTTAAATTCATCTTCATTGCAATAGCTTACTTGCGTGGATCAATTATGAAACAATGAACTTTTACATCTCCTCAAACTCTTCCACAAGATCAACTAATATGCTTGCTTCTTGTTCTACATGCATTCTTTGACGTATTATATTGACTATCAAAATTATTTTCAATATAGTTGATCTCAATATCTTTGTTAGCATCATTAGTCCAACGTTGCAAAATGGAATGATTATGAATTTGAACAAATCTCGTTGTTTGAAAAATTACTAATATATGTTTGTATAGTATATCCATAAATTTATATAATTAGCTGCCACATTTAGCAATCATTAAGTTTAAATCCACATCAACAATGAATGAATCTAGAGCACCAAAACAACTAGACTCTTGGTGATATATCTTGTCTATCTCGTCTAATGTTCATTTTTGCAAATTGGTTGATTTTACTGTATTGATCTTGAAATTTATCAAAAATATTTCTTGATGCAACATGCTCCTCAGGTGTTGATCCTGTGGTCAAAATCTGTGTTTTATGTCTAAATTTATAATCATTATTTTTTTAATCTTTGAAGTTTTCAAACTTTAACATATTCTTACATTGTCATTGTATATTCCAAATGATCAATTAAAGAATTAATGTTTTCACTTCTTTAAATAGTATTCATTGTAGCAAAATAAAAATAAAAATACTTCTATTATAAATTGATATCCAAGATTCTCTAATTTATATAATATCAAAAGTCATTCATTTTTCTTTAAGGTATACTCAGATCATTAAATGCTTCCATTCTTCTTTAAAGCTTTGAATATTGAGTGAATCACAAATGTATCTTTTTAGATTATACTTGAAAATAAATTTTTTGTGATACATGGAAGCAAACTTTTCAAAAAAAAAAATTTCTCTAATTTAAAAAGATTTTTGTCAAAGCAAATCTAATAGCTAAATATTTATCAGTTATAATAAATATAGGTTTTTTTTCATCCCTTACCTTATGCCAAATTTTAAACAATTCTATAAAAGAATTCTAACTCTTGTAATAAAACACAACCAAATAAAATTTATTGAAAGTGATTGTTCAATCTAACAAAAATTATACTATACTTGTTAGCTTTATATATGGTATCAAAAGTTACAATACATCCAAACTATTAGTAAGCTAATCTTGATTTAGCATTTACATAACAAAAGATTATTATCTTTAAGGACTCATCATCATGTTGAATTTGTATACAAGAAGTAGAAATTTTTAACCTGCTTTGTATTGTAAGAATAGAAAACAATTTAAGTATCTTCAACGTCTAAGTTCTTTTTTTTTTAATACAATTTTTAATGCAATTTTAATAATCTCTATTAGAGAAAACTAAATCACCATTATTAAAAATTGTAGCAATATTTCAATAGATATTTTATCTTTCTCAAATTTTTCAATAAAACTTTTTAAGTAACATTCATCTTTTTATGATATTTTATCTAAAACATATTTTTAAAACTAAATTATGATCATTGTTAAAACATTTTATAATTCAATTATTATTTATTATGCCTATTAAAATTGAAGGTGATGTTTAACAATCACTTCAAGAAGTTAACCAATGTTATCTTAAATTTTTTTATCTACATAAATTTTTATTTTGTATCAACCTTCGTTACAACGTAAACTATATTCTATAGTTTACTCGAATGAGCACATTTTAAAACTATTTTTTTGTCAATAAAATTTAATTTTTTTTAATCTTTTTAATATATTTGAATTTAATCCCATCATGAGATTAAATATTTAATCTCTCACATCAATATTTGAAGCAATGCTATGTATTATTTGTTATATCTAAATTTTTTCCAAAACAAAATAAATAAAAGCTAAGAGATTATTAGTAGAACATATTTCATGGTAATAACAAGATCATAAAATTGCTTTAGAAGTCCAGGTTGTCCGCCATTGTCTGACACTTAAATTGAGAATGAAAGCAAATTTTAGTTTTCTTATCTAAGAGTGATGAAGATGTAAATTAGCATATTAAAATTATTTATACCTATAAAGATTATGTTTTTTATGGTATGTGTAATTGCTCTGTTTTAAATTTATGTTGTAATAAATAAGAAAATATGAAAATAATGAAAATTATCATCCGGTGATTAGAAAAGAACCAAGTAACCAGCCATATATAGATTATGAGCGTATGGTTATTGTTCAATTTATATGTGATGGGATGCAATAAATCTTAGCTTGTTTATAAAACCACCAATAATGATCTCTTAATTATTTTAACGTCAAAACTGATGATCAAAGCATGAGATGAGGACACCATTAAAATACTGATAACGATTTAGCAGCCAAATGATAAAAAAAAAAAACAATATAATTAATATAAAGCATAATTAAGAAGAAAATGGAAAAAATAATTTAGAGAAATATTTCTCCTTAACAAAAAATAATGTCGATTTGTTTAAGAGAAGAGAGGGAGAAGGAAAATAAGAAAGGGGCTGTTGCAACTAGGAGCGGCGATGATCTGGGACAAGAAGGGGATTGATGTTGCTGTAACACGGAGAAGACGATCAAACAGAGATGATGATTGAAACAGGAAAATATATTATGGAAATTAAGAGGAAAGGGAAGAAAATCAATTGCGAGAGAGGTTTCTCCTTATCCGGAATATGAGAACAGGGAACGTGAAGGGTCTGCCGCTGCGACATGGGGGAAGAAGATGTGCGTTTAGAAGGAAACGCACGTTTGAGAAAGTGAAAAAATATTAAATTTCTTTTTAAACGTTTGAATATATTATTTCATTAATCCGCTATTATTGAACAGTGAAACCGTCAAATTTGTAGACATGATTTGATTAATTTTAATTTGTCTAAGTTAAAAGGTTGATTCCTGTACTGTTATTAAATTTTTATGATTAAATTTTTAATCATCAATATTATTGAATTTTTTTATTAAAACTATATGATATTTTTTATTTGATAACCTTTTCCTTTCACTAATAATTATTATATTATAATATTTTTTATAAGTATTTTTCTTCAATTTTTTATTTTTTATTACATAATATATTTGATAATGGATTAATATTAATATATAAAATGAAATATATTTTTTTTATAATCAGCAATTTAGACTTGATAAAGACCTATGATAAAGATATTACAATATATATATATATATATATATATATATATATATATATATATATATATATATATATATATATATATAAACACAACACAATATATTAGGCATATATGTTATTGTTGATGGGATAAATTTTCACTAAAAATTATTTTTTCTAATTTTATTATATGCTATTATATTGAATTAAATTTTACAATATACAATATTTTTCTAAAAAAAAAACTGAAAAACACATTAGTCAGAATGATACTAACGAAAAATTAAAATTTTAATGATAGTGTATTTATTGATATTGTAGATTAAAAAGTGCTTTCCCTGTTGATAAATGCTTAAGTTACTCCCATTTTATTTGTATATTAAAATATACTTTATCATCCCTAAAAAAATAAATATGTATTAGCTTCAATCATTTTTAATATAAATAGATTTTTAAGATTTTTTTTTTCTATGTTGAATGAATAGATGATGTGAATGTGGGCATCACGAAAAGGAAAATAGATCATCTCAAATATTATTTATAAGGAATTGAAGGTTCTATGACGCGAAATAGGAACAAACACTTGAAGGTGTCATCAGTTCAAGAAAAAGACTACGTGGATACAAGCCCAATTTCAACATGGGTTAATTTATGTAGTCATATCATTAAAGATATTAAATGATAAAATTTATGATTTGTTATAAATTACATTAGGATATGATATTTATCTAGAAGTTATTTATTTTAAATTGGTTGCATTTCAAATTGCAATCTAATTAGGATTTCTAATTTGTTATCTTTTTTACTAGATTAGGTTCACTATAAGTAGGAGTTAGGGATTCATTGAAAAAGCAGATTTTAAATATTAATCATATTTTCTCTTTGAGAGTTTTTTCATCTCTGTGTGAGTTGATTCCCTTGATTCTTAGTCAAAGAATTACCTTTGATAACGTTGGTTCTTCCGGCAGGTCGCGGTAAGGATCACGTTCCTTTTGATAACTTCGATGCTTTCCGCCAGGTTGCGGTTTGTGTCGGGTTACTTTATTTTATCTTACCTTACCCATCTTATCACATTTTATCTATCTTATCTCATCTTACCTTATCTTATCTCATTTTATCTTATCTTATCCTAATATTATCTTATCTTGTTTTACCTTACCCTGATTCTCAAGACGTTCCATTATCGTTTCCGCATTCCCATTCATTCGCGTAGGGTGAATCATATCATTTAGTATCAGAGCTTCGACTTTTGGAATCAGGTGTCTCTATTGTTTTAATTTCTCATGATAAAGTTGTTATCTAACAAAAAAAAATATTTGTGATAAAAAAAAAGAGAGAAGCAAAAAAAAATTGTGATAGAAATAAAAAAAAAAGAAAATTCAAGACAATTGAAAAAAAAATCCAGTCTTCATTCAATATAATTTTTTTTTTAATTCTTGACCAATATTCCTTACCTTATTCATCTTGTGTATCTGTGACTCTTTCGTTATCTGTGGGAAGATCAACTTGTAAAGTTCTTGGTTCAAGGATTTATAAGGAGAATCGAGAGGTAAAAGACAAGAGTTTGTTAGAGCATTATAGAAAAAACAACTCGAGTGTAAACACGGGTGAAAAGAGTCAATATTGAGGACAAACACTAAGGGAGTGATTGGTGAGGCTTTATTATTCTAATTTATTTATTTTTTTCAATTTGCAGCATTGCCAACATGAATGGTGAACTCCATCAAAATGAAATGGATCTAAAAATATTCATAAAATCAGTTTAAGATCAATTCCAACAGTTGAACAGGAGGTTGGAGGACATGGAGGATTGTTCGAGAAGGAGATCTCGGGTGTCTCGTAGAAGTAGTCCTCAAAGATCACTACACCGCGATGAAGAAACAGATTGGGGGGAGAACTTAGAATCAGACGGCGAATGTTGTAGAGAAAGAAGACGATATCGAGAAGAAAAGGATAACAACTTAGGGAGTATTAAATTATCTTTGCCACCATTCCAAGGAAATAATGAACCTGAAACTTATTTGGAGTGGGAAAGAAAAGTAGAGCATGTGTTTGATTGTCACAATTACTCGGAGGAGAAAAAGGTAAAACTAGTCATTGTATATTTTAATGATTATGCTAATATTTGGTGGGATCAAATTGTCCTTAATAGGAGGAGGTATGGGGAAAGACCTATACGAACGTGGAAAGAGATGAAAGTAGCCATGAGACGAAGATTTATACCAAGTCACTATCATAGTGACTTGTACCGCAAATTGCAAAGTCTTACTCAAGGCACTATGGGTGTTGAAGATTATTATAAGGAAATGGAAATTGTCATGATAAGGGCCAATGTGGAGGAGGATAGGGAAGCCACTATGGCAAGATTCATTGGAGGATTAAAAAGGAAAATAACTGATGTGGTAGAACTACAACATTATGTAGAGATGGAGGAATTGCTTCATAAAGCTATTCAGGTGGAAAGACAACTCAAATATAGGAGCACTCACAAATATGCTTCTAGTTCATCATGGAAGTCCAATTGGTCCAACAAGAAAGAAGGTCCTAAACCAAAGGAGGAATCTCATGGAAAATCCGCAGTACTTATTCCAAAGGTAAATTTGAAACTAAATACTCTAATAAGTCAAGTCACATTTGTTGCTTTAAGTGTCAAGGTCTCGGACATATTTCTTCTCAATGTCCGAACCAGAGGACTATGATCATTCTTGACAACGGCGAAGTGGACAGTGTGAGCTCGGAGGAAGAAGAAATGCCGAAGTTAGAGGATTGTAGTGATGTGGAGATAACAGAACCTGTGCATGGAGAAATCTTGGTCACAAGACGTGCATTGAACATTCAACCAAAGGATGAAGGAGATTCAGAGCAAAGGGAGCATATATTCTATATTCGTTGTCATGTGAACAACAAGGTATGTAGTATGATTATAGACAGCGGCAATTGCACCAACGTTGCTAGTACATTGGTAGTAGAGAAATTAAACTTGCCTACTAAGAAGCATCCTAATCCTTATCGGCTACAATGGATGAATGATTGTGGGGATGTAAGGGTTAGTAAGCAAGTCTTGGTGTCCTTTTCTATTGGCAATTATAAGGATGAGGTGTTGTGTGACGTTGCCCCTATGCATGCTGGGCACTTATTGTTAGGACGTCACTGACAATACGATAAGAAAGTTATGCACGATGAATTTAAAAATAGATATTCTTTTGTAGTGGATAATCGAACAATTGTATTGATTCCATTAAGGCCCGTTGAGGCTTATTCTGACCAAATGAAAATTTCAAAAGAATGTAAAATGAGAGAAAAAAATTAGAAAATCAAGAACAAAAGAAGAAAGAGAAAATTGAGAGTGAAGAAAAAGTAGAAAGTCAAACAAAGAGTGAGAGTGAAAGGAAAGAAAAATCAATAATTAAAGAAAAAGAAAAGAGAGTTTGTGTATTTGCTCACAAAGGGGAGGTTGAGAGTGTTTTGAGGGAAAAGGAACACGTTCTTGTACTCATGTACAAGGATATTTATTTTACTAACAACTATAACTCCTCTTTCCCTAGTGTGGTTGAATATTTGTTGCAGGAATTTAATGATGTATGTCCTAAAGAACCACCAACGGGTTTGCCTCCTATAAGAGGCATTGAACACCAAATTGATTTTATCCCCGGTGCTGCGATTCCAAACCGACCAGCCTATAGAACTAGTCCTGGAGAGACCAAAGAGATTCAAAGGCAAGTAGAGGAGCTGATGCAGAAAGGCTATGTGAGGGAAAGTCTTAGCACGTGTGCGGTTCTTGTTATCTTAGTACCAAAGAATGATGGAACTTGACATATGTGTGTGGACTGTAGGGCTGTCAACAAGATTACGGTAAAGTATCGATATCCTATTCCGAGGTTAGATGATTTACTAGATGAATTGTATGACTCTTGTTTATTCTCTAAAATTGATTTAAAAAGTAGATATCACCAAATTCGTATGAAGGAGGGTGATGAGTGGAAGACTGCTTTTAAAACAAAATATGGGTTATACAAGTGGGTTGTTATGCCATTTGGTCTTTCTAATGCACCGAGTACCTTCATGAGATTAATGCATCATGTCTTGCGAATTTTTATTGGAAAATTTGTTGTTGTTTATTTTGATGATATTTTAATATATAATAAGACAATGTATAAACACTTAGATCACTTACGTGTTGTGTGTACTGTCTTACGAAACCATGAATTGCATGCTAATATTGAAAAATGCACTTTTTGTATGGAATCAGTTGTCTTCTTAGAGTTTATTGTAAGTTCTCAGGGAGTTAGTGTTGATGAAGAAAAGGTTAAGGCAATTAGAGATTGGCCCAGACCTACAAATGCTAATGAGGTAAGGAGTTTCCATGGTTTAACAAGTTTTTATAGGAGATTTGTACAAAATTTTAGTTCTATAACTACCCATTTAAATGAACTTGTTAAAAAGAATGTTAATTTTAAATGGCATAAGAAACATGAACAAGCTTTTAATTTATTAAAGGACAAGTTAACCAATGCCCTTGTATTAAATTTACCCAATTTTGATAAAGCTTTTGAGATTGAATGTGATGCTTCTGGAGTGAGTATAAGAGTTGTTTTAATGCATGATTCTAAACCCCGTGACATATTTTAGTGAGAAACTTAGTGGAGAGGCACTCAACTATCCAACCTATGATAAGGAGCTTTATGCCTTGGTGAGGGCCTTACAAACTTGGCAACATTACCTTTGGTCGAAGGAATTCATCATCCATTCAGATCATCTTAGCTTGAAGTTTTTAAAGTCTCAAGGTAAGCTCAACAAAAGGCATGCCAAATGGCTAGAATTTATTGAAATGTTTCCTTATGTTATCAAGTATAAAAAGGGAAAGGAGAACATTGTAGCCGATGCTCTGTCACGAAGGTATGTATTACTTACGACTCTACAAACTAAATTACTTGGATTTGGATTACTAAAAACCATGTATGCCGATGATGTTGAATTTGGACAATTAAGGGCGGCATGTTCTGATCATGGTATTGAAGACTATTTTAGGTAAGATAGATATTTATTTAAGAAAAATAAATTGTATGTACCTAAGTGTAGCATAAGAGAAATGCTTATTATAGAGGCTCATGGGGGAGGATTAATGGGACACTTTGGCATTCAAAAAACTTATGATGTTTTACATGAACATTTTTTTTGGCCAAAAAATGAAGCATGATGTTAAACTCATTTGTGAAAAATGTATTATTTGCTTACAAGCAAAATCTAAAGTAATGTCTCATGACTTGTATACACCCTTACCTGTTCCTGAATATCCATGGACTGATATTTCTATGAATTTTGTATTAGAGTTGCCTAGGACTTTGAAAGGAAAAGATAGTATTTTTGTCGTTGTAAATAAGTTTAGTAAAATGACACATTTTATTACTTGTTCAAAAACTAATGATGCCACTCATATTGCGGATTTATTTTTCAAAGAGATTGTACGTTTGCATGGCTTACCTAAGACTATTGTAAGTGATCGAGACGTTAAATTTCTTAGTCATTTTTGGAGAACCTTGTGGGGTAAATTAGACACTAAATTATTATTCTCTACTGTGGCTCATCAGCAAACAGATGGACAAACTGAAGTTGTGAATAGAACTTTAGGCACCTTATTACGTACTATAATTCAAAAAAATTTAAAGCATTGAGAGAATTGTTTGCCTCATATTGAATTTGTATATAATAGGGTTGTTCACACATCTACTTCATTTTCACATTTTGAGATTGTATATGGATTTAATCCTTTGTCATCTTTAGATGTTTTACCGTTTCCTACTAATGACTCTCTTAATTTGGATGGAAAGAAAAAAACTGAATTTGTGCAGAAATTCATGCCAAGGTTCGCGCTAATATTGAGAAGAAGAATGAACATTATGCTCGACAGACAAACAAAGGAAGCACCAAGGTGGTTTTTGACCCTGGTGACTGGGTGTAGGTTCACTTGCGAAAGGAGCGGTTTCCAAATCAAAGAAGTTCCAAATTACATCATAGAAGAGATGGTCCATTTCAAGTGGTTGAAAGGATCAACGATAATGCTTATAAAATCGATCTTCCAAGTAGCTATGCTAATGTGAGTGCCACCTTCAATGTTTCTGATTTATCCTTATTTGATGTAGATGACCATTAAAATTCGAGGACGAATCCTCTTGGAGAAGGAGGGAATGATGTGAACGTGGACACCACGATAAGCAAAAGAGATCATCTCGAAGATTATTTACAAGGAATGGAAGGTACTATAACGCGAAATAGGACCAAACATATGGAACAAATACTTGAAGACGTCATCAAAGAAGTTCAAGAAAAAGACTACGTGGATCCAAGCTCAATTCCAACATGGTTAATTTATGTAGTCATATCATTAAAGATCTTAAGTGATAAAATTTATGATTTGTTATAGATTACATTATGATATGATATTTATTTAGAAGTTATTTATTTTAAATTGGTTGCATTTCAAATTGCAATCTAATTAGGATTTCTAATTTGTTATCTTTTTTACTATATTAGGTTCACTGTAAATAGGAGTTAGAGATTAAGTGAAAAGACAAATTTTGAATATTAATCATATTTTCTCTTTGAGAGTTTTTCATCTCTGTGTGAGTTGATTCCATTGGTTCTTGGGTAAAGAACTACCTTTAATAACGTAAGTTCTTCCGGCAGGTCGCGATAAGGGTCACCTTCCTTTTGATAACTTTGGTGCTCTCCGGCAGGTCGCAGTTTGTGTCGGGTTCCTTTATTTTATCTTACCTTACCCATCTTATCACATTTTATCTATCTTATCTTATCTCATCTCATTTTATCCTAATATTACCTTATCTTATCTTACCTTATCCTGATTCTCAAGACGTTCCATTATCGTTTTTGCATTCCCGATTTATTCGCGTAGGGTAAATCATATGAATAAAAGTGTGTATTCAAACCATGTTTTATCTTGTTTACGATTACTCATGTTGTTTAAATTAATCTTAAATATTTTATTATTGATATTAATATTTTAGAAGGTATAATGATATTTGAAATATTTTTATCTTTATTTTTTGTCTATCTTCTTTATTTAAGCTACCAAAATCACAAATTTGATAGTTCATATATAAAATTATACATTAAATATGTTGAAAATTATTGTAATATATTTTTAAAACAAATTATTTATACTTAATAAATTTAAATGAAAAGTTATTAGAATTAGTCTAGAAAAAAATTTGAATATTATAACATTTTTATATGAAAATTTTAGATTGAAACGTAGTTTTTTACGTTGTAAAAAAAATGAACTTAAATGCAATATGTATTATTATTTTAAGAACCAAAAGAGTTTACATTTTAAAATAAAAAATATAATATAAATATTTTTTTAAAGATAAAAATGTAATTTATTTAAAATAAAATAATTTTATGACAAATTATTATCGATTTGTGATTAAATATATCATCCAAAAAATAAATAAAAATTTGAAATAAAATACTTATAAAAAAAATAAAATAAAATTAGGATTTATAGTAAATAAAAATAAATAAATTATCGAATAATAAATATTATGTTATCCATATTTAACAAAAATTTAACCGTATCAATTATTAGAAACTTCATTACAAAACTTTAAAACAATGAAAATTTAATTAAAAATCTAATCAAATTATAGACATAAAATTTATCCCTTTAATTTTGTATTTAGAAATGATTTTAGTACAAGGACCATAATTTATGATGATTTTGTAAAATCATAAAACAACTAACTTAAGTTAATTTCAATTTCTCACCTACACCTAACAATTTAGCTCCTCTTCCTTTCATGGTATAAATGTCTTATTTATTTATGTTATTGCTATTAAATTGTCAGATCCTTTTTTTTTTTTTCTATTACTATTAGTATTAATATAATTGTTATTGATTAACTTCTATCTTTCCGTTGTTTTTATCATTGTTATTGTTTCTGTTTTATTATTAATTATTTATATCATTTTTAACGAATTAAACTTTTTATTTTCAAACCTTATCCTATACATATTATTCCTTAATTAAAAGACATCAAGGTGAGACAGTAGGCTAAACAAAATGAATTATTCCAATTTCTATAAAAAAATTAATTAAGATATATTAATAATATTAAAATTAAACCTCTTAATATGATAATTATGTTATCATAATTATTATTTAATGTTGACATATTAAGAAAAAATTATTAATATTTTTATAATTTTTTTTATTTTCAAAGTTCATATCCTACACATTCATAATATAATTAATATTGAATTTAACATATTTTATGATACAACAAAAGTAATGAAGTTTTAGCATAAAATTTATAAAATCTATCTTTTATGTAAGCTGAGAATGCTCATATATTTTTAATTGATAAATACATCTGTTTTATTATCTTACAAAATAAGATAATTCTTTACATAATTTAAATATAAAATTAATATTTTGAAATCAATTTCAATTTTCTTAAATTTATATTGAAAATTTAAGCTTTAATTCAATTCAAACATCCAAATATATATATATATATATATATATATATATATTGTTAATTTACTAAATCAAACTATATTAAAATGCTATTTCCGTTATTTATATATAAAATAATATAAAACAAAGAAATAAAAAATATAATCAATGATATACATATATATATAACAATAAAAAGGGAAAAATATAAAATATATAATAATCAATGATATAATAGAGATATAAAAAAATAGATTATATAAATTATAGTAAAAAATTATCGCGTATATCAACCATATCATATAAAATATTCTTCCTTTTTAATTTCTCCTTGGTTTTCAAACAAAACATGATTTATTTTCATCAATCAAATTCAAATGAAAGGAATCTTATCCGAAGAAGGAAAACATTGGGTGATATGTGATTGGTGGGACGGCAGAAAAAAGAAAGAAAAAAGAAAGGTCAAGTCAATTGGGAAATTCAATAGTACTAGCTTTATTTACCAAGAACAAGAATTCAACTACAACTCGTGTGACTTGGGGAAATTTTGATAAAACCGCAGCTACTCCGACACCATTTCTGTCTGCCTTAACTTAACAACGAAATCAACTCAGTAATTTAATGGAGTGATTATTATTACCTTCTAATATTATAACTCACCAGGAGGTTCTCTGAAACCCAAGCAAAGGCACAAGTCTCACTCACGCTTTTCACACTTATTGTCTCTACTTTCTTTCTGCCTAGGGAAACAAAAGGATGGGTTTCGTGTTCGGCGTGGTGGTCGGAATAATAGTGGGCCTGGCCATCATTGTGGGCTTCGTCCGCGGCGAGAATGCGCGGTCGGCCCAACGATCGAAGCTGGCCACCACCGTTGCCGCTTTCGCCAGGATGACCGTCGAAGATTCTAGAAAGATCTTGCCTCCTCAGTTCTACCCTTCTTGGGTCGTTTTCTCTTCAAGGCAGAAGTTGAGTTGAGCCTTCTTCTCTTAACCCTCTTTCTTAAGCCTTCTTCCGACTCACGTTCTGCTCTTGTTGTTTTCAGTTAACTTGGCTTAACTCGCATCTCGATAAGATCTGGCCCTATGTTAATGAGGTAACTTCGATTGCGGATTTAGCTGTGGCTTTCGCCGTGGTTCTTTATTTATTTTCTACATCGGTTTTGTTAGGCTGCTTCTGAGCTCATAAAGACATCGGTGGAACCCATTCTTGAACAATATAGACCCATGGTTTTGGCTTCTCTTAAGTTTTCCAAGTTTACTCTTGGCACTGTAGCGCCACAGTTTACAGGTCGGTTCCTTTCATTCGATCCAATTACTTTGGTCCTTTGGTGCAATTGGTTACCGTTTTCAGTAAAAACTTAGATAGTACCTATTTAGAAGTACTTGTCAACAGTGCAAGACTTGTTTGCTTTGGAGTTGGACAGCAGGGGAACTGACTTTTAGTGCAAGCTGGGTGGAAAATGGGAATGAAAATTATTGTTCATCAGTTTAGTGAAACAAAAATGTGGATACGTTGTGGTGAACCAACTTTTCCAGAAGTTTAAGCTGAAGACACATGTAGTTTTGTTCTTCTATAACTTCTATAACTTCTATAACTTCTCTAACTTCTCTAACATAATTTGAAAGTGTAGGGCAACTAGATTTCAATTTTGGCTCTAACTCTACGCTTTTCTGTTTACATCTCTTAACATATTTTTCAGCTTCCCCCAGGAGGCATGTCCTTAAACTCATGACTTGTATAATTGAATTCAGTCATAACTAACAAGTTCATGAATGTGGTTATTTGTTGCTCCCTTGATTCTAGCTTATCTGAGCAGGTTTATGCAAAATTTTTCCGCAAGTGGGTTCTTGTGTGCTAGGAAGGATGTTTCTCACATTTGCTTAAATTTATATTTTGTGCCCCATTTATGCCATCTTGTTATCATGCTACTAATTTACATTTTAAAGATCTCTGCTTGAAGATTTTGCCAATCGATGTCATACATTTCTTTGGAACTTCTAATTTGTTGATTTTCTTCTATAGGAGTGTCTATAATTGAGGATGGGGGGGATGGTGTTACAATGGAGTTAGAAATGCAGTGGGATGGGAATCCGAGTATTATACTTGGTATTAAAACTCTGCTCGGTGTTGCACTACCAGTGCAGGTACTCCTTTCAACTTTTTACTGCTACTACATGTCTGGTTAGTGGTTACTTGTTATCATCAGCAGCTGCTTAGATGCTTTCAAATGGTCCAGCTGCTTAGGTTGTCATATGAATATTCTCCCAGTCGTTATCTTTGAAGGTTCCATGCCAAATCATGCCTTTTCTTTTCACTCAATCAATTGTAAGACCCAAAACCTTCCAATTTAGTCAGAGATCTAATCCATTTTGTTCTGAAACTGAAGGCAATATTAGACCTATTGGTTCTTTTATATTTCATTGATGATATCCCATTGATACAAGGATAGAACACCATTTAACTGGGTGAAGGAAAGATTCTGTTCTTCCTTCCTTTGGAATGATTGTTACATGCGTAAAAAAATTGTTGGAAAGTTTGTGACAGTAAGCTTTCTGATCGTTAGACTTCAGTCATTTGTGTACAAGTAACATATATTAAGGTGGTGAGGTTATTTGTTAAAATAATATAGTTGGTTTTGTGTTCTCATACTCTCTGTTCAGGTAAAAAATATAGGATTTACAGGAGTTTTCAGGTTGATCTTTAAACCACTAGTTGATGAATTTCCTGGCTTTGGAGCTGTTAGCTATTCATTAAGGCAGAAGGTATGATATCTCTTCTTAAGTCCATTCATTTCCCACTTGTTTCAGTGCTCATACATCAGGAATAGGATTTCAATGGATTTGTTCATTTTTATTGTGGTAGAATGGGGCCAAACATCCTCTTGAGGTTCATATTTGATTATGCTAAACTTAGGTTATATGTTTTGCAAGATCTAGCCAACTAATATTAACACAATCGCAACAGTCCCATGGATATATTCCAACTGATTTTAGATTTGTATTTAATTTTGTTGCATAGTGGGTTAGCCTTTGTGCAACAGAAAAGTTGCGACGTTGTGATTTGGTGGTTACAGTTACTGCATGAAAACAGCCCTTCTTTTCAGTGTGCTCTAACACACCCACATGCAATGCCCCTCCTTTCACACATTTTTAATGCATGCCTGCACACTTACCAGGCCATATTTCTACAAAGACATTAATCCTTGTTCCCACACATGTAATATATTTAATCATTTCAAAAAATTTTACCTACAGAAAAAGTTGGATTTTACATTGAAAGTCATTGGTGGCGACATTTCAACAATCCCTGGATTATATGATGCAATTGAGGTTTGTACTACCATTGTCTGTTAATGGTACCCTTTTGCAGCTTTTCATGTTTCTTTTGCAATAGCTTATCAATCTCTCTGACAATTAATATTTCCTGTTAATCATTATAGAACACATCATGTTATTTGAAAGCCTTTCCAGTATTGATGTGGAAACTTGTAACTTTAAGTTGTTATCTTCCTAGTAGACATTGTGCTTTGGTCACACTTTTATCACTATAAAAGTCACAACTCATACATAAAATGCCAATGTTGGTTAACAAATGAATTATATCAGCTTGAGTTCATGTTATTTTATTTTTCTGATTGGTCATTTATTGAAATTGAATAGAAGATTGGTTTTCACTTTTCACCATTCTTTTAAAAAAAATGTTAATAACTGTATTCAGTTTACCTGGTTACAGAAAAGTCAGTTGTTCTCTACTGTAACTTTGTAATTGAGGTTTAGCTTTCCTCATCAGATATCTTTACTATTAAATATTAATGAAGAAAACAAAAGGTAGGTTTTCATCCCCACTTTATGCCAAAAACATTCCAATAGTTCCTTATGCATTAACCTTTTTTTTAAATAAACTGATGAAAGATCAAGAATTATAGTTGTGAATTTGAAATTACAAACAAGTGCATTTTATCAATGTTTTTAAAACTGGACCGATCGTTGAATCGATGAAGCTACCAGTTTAAGGTTCAATGGTTTAATTGTGGTCAAACCGGTATTAATTAAATATTATTTTTAAAATATGTATAATATATATTATATTAAAATATAAAATATAAAATATATAATAATAATAAAATACATCAAAATCATAATTTTAAATAATTAAAAATTGAAAAATTATATATATGTTAATTTTTAAATTAAAATTATACAAATAAAACAAAATAAAATAAATAAAAATTCATTTTAATTTTTTTAAAAAATATTATTTTATATAGAACCGGTTTTTGACAGGTTTGGCCAGTTCACTACCGGTTTTTTACTAAAACGGTTTTATGGTTCAATTAACCTGAAGAGGAAACTGGTTCCCAGTCCGACTGACCGGTGTGGTCTGGTTTTCAAAACATTGCTTTTTATAATTACACCCCTCTTCCTCTCCACTTTTTTCCTGTCATTCCATTTTCTTCATCTCTTCATTTTTTAGTACATGTTATATGTTCAATTTATAGATTTAAGTAAGCAAATCTGTTGATGCAACTGAATATATTTGCAACTTGTGGATTCATTTTTTTTAACTTAATACTTGTGCATTTTTTTGTAATTCTAATTATACCCTCAGTCCCTTCCTCATGAAGTCTCTCAAAATGAACTTTTAAATGTCTGTGTAAACATTAAAATGTTAATCAATCCAAGGAATTTTAATGTAACTGGTTTGATATATAGAAAAAATAAGCGAAGTCATTATTGTGTTCATATCTATGTTTTCAAGTACCTCTGTTACTTTTGGTGTCTTCTAGTGTATCCACATTCTGTAATGCAATGTTTTTCATTTGTAGAATTTATATTTATATTATACACAATTGTAATCTTTCATAAACAGAATAATTAATTGAGCTTATTGTTCTTTTATCTTTCCTCTATCTTTTACTGCTTCTTTTCTTTCCTTTTTTCTTCCTCTAAGATGAATTAGTTAGGTGTGTGAAAAACTCAGATGTTTTAAAATAATTAAGTCTAGCAAATTATTACAGGGGGCAATACGAGATGCTGTTGAAGATTCTATTACATGGCCTGTGAGAAAAGTTGTACCCATTTTGCCTGGAGATTACGGGTAGGTAAATCAATTAAATAGAGTAGGACCACATGGGTACGCTTCAATTTTATCATTGCTGTTTCTTTTTTGGTTATTGCCAGCCTTTAAGTTCTCGGTTTTCCTTTTTCCTTTTCCTTTACCTTTTCTTGGAAGGGGGGCTTAGGCTTCAAGGTTTCTACTACAATTGGGTTAAATATGTTTTATTAGTAATTGAGCAGGTGAGCAAATTAAGAAAGTGAACGGGGGTGATTATGATGAATCTTGCAATTGAAGTTATCTGATTTGAAAGTCACAATTAATGTCTCTGAATGATGAGTTCTTATTTAGAGTCTAACAGAACCCTACGCAACTGAGTTAGTTACAAATGTCTGAGACTGTTATAACGGAATCTAACAATTCTGACAACTGTCAGTCTAATAGAAGGTGACAAAATACATTTAACTAATTGAGACCCAACATAATAAAGCAAGCTGCTTGCATACTCTAATTATACTCTTAACTGTTTACATTTTTAAGAGGAATTGGAATCATTGCAGGATGTAATCTGATAATTATATAAGTAATGTTTGCCAATGGGCTATGAACAAGATTCTGCAACTAGTTTCATGATACAACCTATGATTCTAAGAAATTATCTATGAAATAGTGAGCCATAATACTGAGATCATGTGTAGATGCTAGACTAAGGTGGCCATTAGAAATGGGTATTTCCATGTTGCTTTCTGTCTGCTCCACATGCCTAAATCTGTAGGCCATTAAATCTAGCAGCGCCAATTCATGTGGCTGTATCAATCACAGCATAACTTTAATTTTTCTGGTTCTAATGTTAAAATTAGAGCGTTTAGGCATAGAGGGAGGAAAAAGAATATCCAGAATAGTAAAATTATGCTGATATTTATATGAAGGATGTAATACATATTACATAATACAAAGTACTAACCTCCATTTATTTTAATACTAGATTCCTAATCCTAATTAAATACGGGTAGCCATGAAATTCAATGGAACTTGGAAACACTACTAATAGATCATTTAGTGTACTCTATTCTTAAGATACAATAATGTATTATGAGATATATTCTAAGTATTGCCACAAATTGTTGATCACATGATTACTTTCAGGATGGTCTTGGCTGGTTAAATCACAGTTTTTTTTTTTTTCATTTTGAATCTCATTGTATTTTCTTGTTCAGTGATCTGGAGTTGAAGCCTGTGGGTATATTAGAAGTAAAGCTTGTGCAAGCAAAGGAATTAACAAACAAGGATATCATTGGAAAATCAGATCCATATGCTGTAGTATACATACGGCCTTTACGTGACAGAATGAAGAAAAGCAAGACAATTGTAAGTTAGTTTCTTTTCCTTTCTGTCTCTATCACTCTTTCTAGAACATTTATTGGATTTCAATCCTAGAAGAAATAACTAATTTTGTTTTCTCCCTCCAGAACAATGATTTGAATCCAATTTGGAATGAACACTTTGAATATATTGTTGAAGATGTGTCCACTCAACACTTAACTGTTAAAGTTTATGATGCTGAGGGTTTACAGTCATCCGAATTGATTGGATGTGCTAGCATACAGCTTAGTGAACTTCAACCTGGTAAAGTGAGAGATGTGTGGTTGAAGCTGGTCAAGGATTTGGAGATCCAAAGGGATAACAAGAACAGAGGGCAGGTGAGAAAGACATGTATGGCTTGCTATATTAGAACTATTGATGGCTAGAAGATTCTTGTTATGGTTTAGGTGAAAAGTAATTTGTGACTTTGGAGTTTACCTTTTGAGCAACCACTATAATGCTTAGCTATCCTGTGTTTTCTTAGAATGGGTTAGTATAATCTGATCCTTTTAGATGAATACCTAGAGCTGGATAAAGCTGAAAATGATACACCTATTTGTCATACATCTCCTATTTCAACTGCATTTTGAAATTAGGGTTTCAAGTTGGTTTTGAAACACTTAAATATCAGCTACTTGTCACCAAATATTGATTCATTTCTGTGATGTACAAGGTAGCTATGTGTTGGAAAAAGCAACATTAGGTCACTTCCTAAGGGCCTTTAATCACAGCTTCTTTCTATTCCGTCTTACTTTTATGGACAAAATATATTCAAGTCATCATCATCATCCTATCCTTCATGAATTATCACATGGTCTAAGCATCTTCCTATAGAATTCAAGAAGAAACATTGGCTTGGTTGCTCCATGTACAGATTGATGTATAACAACTATGAACTTGGTTGCTTCATATATGGGAGCATGCATTAGAAATTCATTCTGTGAAAATTTCTTCTTCATTCATGCACACTTGTGAATTGTAAGCTTCTTTGTTCTAGGGATGATAATGATAATTGGACCCAAACCCAATGGGCATCTACAAGAATTACTTGTAAGGGATAGGGTATTTACCCATCAAATGGGTCTGGGTAATACCCTGTTTGTCCTATATTGTTCCTACACACACACACACACACACACACGCATATATATATATATATATATATATATATATATATATATATATATATATATATATATATATATATATATATATATATAACTCAAAGGTATAACATGTTAACATATTCCTTCTATAAAACAAGTGGGTGTATGCTAACGTCTATGGTTGTTAATACATGCCTATTTATTTTTTATGAGTATGTCAGCAATTTCTAACGTTGATTTTTTTGAAATACACTTAAGCGTACTGCACCTTGTTAAAGTACCCTCTTTAAAAAAATTGTTTAATTAATGCCTTTTGTTTTATTAAAATCATATAATTAAATATTTTTAATATTAGTATATAGGTACCCATTGGATATGGGCATGGCACCACAGTTGCTATCCTTGTGATTATGGGTTCGGATCTGATTCTGTTTCTAAAATGTCAAAATAGGGAAAAATACTCTAGTATCATACCCAAACCCTATTCATTGTCGTCTCTAGTATGTCTGTTAGGTGGTATTAAAACCAACTCACAAACCATGAGGTAGGCAACACTTTTCTTTAGAAAAATTGTAATTAAGATTAGTACATGAGCTTAACATGGTTTACATGGTCTGATCTAATTTTAGAGGATGTTTACTATTAGATCCAGAAGCCATGAAGCATAGACATCACATGGGTCACGAGGGAAGGATATATAACATGGATACATCACAGTCCAACATATAAGGCTCAAATCAACGTAGATCATATGCTAGAATAATTATATTGCTGCATAAAAACCTAAGCATGAAACAAACACATGAATGAAAATATGACTAGGATATGTGGAAAGTGTGTTTAAAAGAACGCATGGTTCCTAGTGTCAGTCAAACAATATAAAGATTTGCCATCAAGAGATGGAATAGCCTTGATTTTTGGATTGGCCACTCTTGTCATTCATGCAATTCTGCAGTCTATCAATCGATTGAAATAGTGGTTATTTTTCTTTTTCATACTATAATGTTAAAATTGAATTCCTGCAACTACTGTTCAGAGTTTTAAGTTTTCTGACTGCTGTATTGATTTCCACCCTATGTTTGACACAACACATCATCTCTCTTGAGCTGTAGTTGCATCTTATTTCATAGTTCAAAAGCACTAGTCAATATCAATTTATATTCATTTCTTAGTTCCATTGTATGTATGACATAATAAATACATTTGCTTCTTTGTTAACTGTGTTTGGATTAGTTTAATTTGTGTTCAAAATAACTTATAATCAAAACATTACTAATATATTTTTGAAAATGGGCTATTTCCCTAATAATTAAGCAAAATTAAACATGCTATAATTATTGTTCTTTCTGCTTAGGTACATTTGGAGCTTTTGTACTGTCCTTTTGGCATGGAGAATAGCTTTACCAACCCATTTGCTCCCAACTACTCAATGACATCCTTGGAAAGGGTTCTTAAAACAAATGGAATAGAGTCTAATGAAAAAGAAAATGCAGTTACCCAGAAGAGAAAGGAGGTTATTATTAGAGGAGTCCTTTCTGTTACTGTAATATCTGCTGAAGACTTGCCTGCAACAGATTTCATGGGAAAATCTGATCCTTTTGTTGTGCTTACCTTGAAGAAAGCAGAAACAAAAAACAAAACCAGGGTAAGATTTTGATGGTCCAAGGACCAGAAGTAGCTATACTTCATAACTATTTTAAGAATTGTACAGATGGGTCAACGACCGATATTGTTGATCTTTTTCCTTTATTTTTGGGGTGGGTTAGGCTCGGTATCTATAATGTGCTTGAAAGACAGTTACTGCTTTCCCATCTTGTGGCTTAACTAATTGTCAACATATTTCAAACTTGGCCCTAAAAGTTTGTTAATTTCTTAGGTTGTGAATGACAGCTTGAATCCTGTTTGGAATCAAACATTTGACTTTGTTGTTGAGGATGGATTACATGATATGCTAATTGTTGAAGTTTGGGACCATGACACATTTGGAAAGGTAAGTTTTTTTACATTTTTTGTAGGCAAATAAAAAAATTGATAGGTAAATTTTTTCGCATTATGTTGAATTATTTACTCAGATTGGCTTTTTTTTGTTCTGATGTCTTGATGACTTTTAAGTTCAAAAGCAAACTATGTGGAGTGCCAACTTCATATTAAGTGCCTTGAAACAACTGAATGGAGGTTAGAAATCTAAGGACGTGCCAATTTATGGGCTTGTCATCTATCCTTTGAATTAATGAAACTGTTGGCACTCCTATGTTAGACAATTTGGGAAATAAAAGTAAGGGGTAGAAGAAGGATTTGGGTTGTAGCATGCTTTGTGGCAAGGAGGTGGGAAGGAAAGAGAAATGGTTAGAAGCAAAGATAAGGAGGAAAAGGTATGGGAGAGGACATCATGTCATTGAGTTAGTTTTAGGACCTTTAGGCTGGGATGTGCGGACCCTTTTCTGCCATGTTCTATCTTTTGTTTTCTTGTTTTGTGACTAATTCTGTTTCACTGCAATTGGGATTATCTCTTTTTCTTTGTAATAAAGTACCTGGTACTTGGTAGTTGGTATCATATCTCCTGATTTGGGAGCTTTAGTATTGGATATCGGAATACATTTGGACGTTGGAGGAAGGAGCAAAAAGAATGATGGAGAGGATGGCATATTTCAGAGTTAGAAGGAGAGGAAATGCATTGGTGGTTGGTCAAGATGGAGTTCTTTAGTGAAAGAGATGAAATGTTCATAAATTTTTCCAATCTAATTGAAATTGCAAAATCTCAACCGAGAAAAAAAAAACTGAAAATCAAATAAATTGATTTTGATATAATTAATTTTGAACCATTGGACATAACTGAGATGTGTACCCAAATTAATCCCAATCATAGATTTTAAATTAAAATTTGTATCAGTAGAAACAATTGATTTTGTGTATTTCCCAAACAGACACTTAGCAGATCAAGCCCAACTAAGTGTCAATAGAGAATAGGAGGCTGTTTCCCTCTCGACGATGAAGCTTATCCCCCATTGTCTCACTGGTTGAGCTTGACCCTTGTTATTTTGAGATCATATCTAGTATTCAGAGTTTCGACTCTGACTCTCCCACTCCAGTCGTTGCTTTTCTTTCTGTTACTTCGAAAGTAGCTGCTTCAGCTTCAGCCACTCAAATTTTTTATATTCCTTTTTATTTTTCATCAAACGAATGGCATCTTCTTCTGGAAATCCTAGCTATTCTGTTTTACTAAAACAAAATGTGGAAACAAATTTAGGTCCATACCATGGGCCTTATTCAGGACTTGAGGTCTTGTTTAGGTCCTAGATTCCTAAATTTACTACACAATAGTGCTTGTGAAGACAACAAAATCGGATTTAGTATGTTTTGCTCAACTTATTTTGGAAAAAAATAACTTACTTTTGTTAGCTTAATAAAATAATGTTTGAAAAGTAAGCAACTTTTTCTCCTAAGAGAAACTTTACCAAACACATGCTTAGTCATGTAATTATACTTGTTTTACCGAACAAAATAGTTGTATGGTGGGTAGCTTTTACTCAAGGCACAATAGGGCTACTTCATTATAATGGATGTTTTAGATTGTTGGGCAATTGATTTTTGCATTACTTCACATCCACTATAAAGATGAGGAATGTTGATTGAACACCAATTTGATAAACTGATAAAATATGATATTGAACAAAAAAATCACATTGTCTCAGAGACAAAAGTCTCCTACAGAAAGTATTCTCTGTCCATAAGCTGCAGCTGATAACACCTCCCTAATTACAAACCCTACTATCAAATATACCATTACATAACTGCATCAGTCTTTTAAAAATATTTTAATTATTTTAAAAGGGGTAAAACACTTTTGGACTTGCCTGCTGTCCATTTTGGCTACCTTGCAAATCTTGTAGTTTACAAAAAAATAAATAAATACATAGTAGGTTTATTTAATTGCAAGCTTATGCAGATTAGCTTTTTTAATTGTGGGCTTAAGTGGATTGGTGTAGACTGAGCTGGTGCAGTCTGTGTACCTTATTGACTAGTCAATCAGAGAGGTTAGTCATAAATCTTTGATGGATGATAAATATTCTGGGGAAGTGGATATTGTCCCTCAGAACTTAAGGTAGTGTTTGGTAGGGAATCTATCACTCCCAGCTAAACCACTTTTCTGTGAATCTCATTCCTAAGAACAGGATTTCTGGAAAATTTTACAAAATGTCATTATTCAACATTCCTAAGAATAATATGTTTACTTAATAACTTTACAATCATTACCGTGGGAAAGTTGTATTACCACCTATGAAGATGGGAACGTTTTATTTCTATTTATTCAAATTATATTCTCAGAAATCTTTTATGCTCCAAATATTTATTCTCTTCTATCAAACATGGAAAACTTTTATTCCATGTCACATTTACAGGAACATTAGAACATTCCTTGTAACAAATGCCACCTAGGGGGAATTGCTAGAATTGATAAATGTCTGTAATGTAGAAGGATGATGGATGGGGAATAACAGTTGCAACGCAAGAATTGAGCTAGGCATTGAGATAGATCAGGATTTTTTCTTATTTGATCCAGGTGGAACAAAGTACATTGTAAGTGTGGTTGCGCTGCAATTATGGATTGAAGACAAGCTTTGATTGTTGATGCGACTCCTCATGGTGATGAAGTCAGCTATGCTACTGGGGTTGGAGTAAAATCTCAAATTAGTGGCCAGAATGGCCAAATGTATGTTAGAAAGTTCTAAGATACTGCAGATAGTTTCTTGTTGATTCATGTGATTTGCATTCCACCAATTACTAATGAGTTGTTGGAAGTTGGTGCTATATGTTGCAAGTGACAAGGAGGGGAAATTAGCAGTACCAAAGTGGGTTCCAGTGAACTGGGCCTCAGCTAAGTGGGCTTCAATAAATGGGAACCTTATAGGACACTTATCTAAAGCTTTGCGATGAGGATAGGTGGAATTTTTGGGAAGTCATGAGGACAGCCATGACTTTATTGCATATTTACCTTGGATGGTTTCTTTTGCTCTTCCTATCCTTGTAGCAAATGTTGTTAATAAGGCTAAGTATCTTCCCAGTCAGTGCCCTTTTTTGTTGTCAAAATTGAAGAAGGCTATAGGATATGGTGGAAATTATTATGCTTCATGCATAAGTTGATCTTTATGTTTCAAGCAAATGAGAGTTGGGAGGGAGGTATTTCACTGGCTGTTTTTCAAAACCTTCACCTTGAGGACAAGGTGAATCTTTTTTATTTTAGGAAGCTTAGAAGAGGGATTTGAGTAAAGCCTTGTCTATGTGGCAAGGGGGTAGGAAGGGAAAATGGTTAGAAGCAAAGATAAAAGGGAGGGCAATATAGGAATCTAGTTGATTGTATTTATCTTTAGTATTATTTTCCCATTATTATCAAGATCACCATCAATATTGATGGTGATACTATCAATATTAGTAGTGACTTGTTGTATCCTTGACGTTGCTAACAGGAATCCGTTTGATTGTATTTATCTTTAGGCATTATTTTCCCTTTATTATTAGGATCACTATCAGTATTGGTGATGATGCTATCAATATTTGTGGTGATTTGCTGTCATTGTCCTAGCTAACTTAGGAAACTTGGCGCCAAAATCTGTATGTGTCTAACTTAGGAAAGTTGACACTGAAATCTGTATATATATATTATATTTTTTGGAAACCTGGCTTCAAATTTTATATATATGTAAAACCCCTTTTCTCTGATCAATGAAAGACAATTCTCCCTCAGTTTTATTAGAGGGAAAGGTGGGGTAGAGAACATTCAGTTATTGAGTGAGAGTGTGATGAGGGGCTGAGGGCCCTTAAGTAGGGAGGTGCAAACCCTAGAAATTCTGCAGTATTCTATCTTTTTTTCGTTTGTAGGTAATTTTGTTTTCTATAATTGAGTTTTAAGTCTATTTCTTTGTAAAAAATTTCTGGTTCCTATCAGAAACATATTCCAGCGTGTATATGTGTTATATGCCCAATTTGTTTTGTTTGAATTTTATGTAAAAAGAAATAATAAATTCACACTTTTGATAGATACTCAACAGTTTTAAAGCAATATTATATTTAAAATTAAATTACCCCAACCTTCCCCTTGTTTTGTGTTTGTTTCATGAAATCTTCTCGATTTTTAAATCCAAACAAAATGTCGACAATATTTTATAAATATGATACGCATAAGTTCAACATTCCATAGGGCACTTCACGAAGTTATTAGTCAATAGATAATCATTACTTTTATGGGAAATTTTTTAAAATACCCTTAATAATTGTATATTTTGGCTCATTTTACGAATCATTTTTTTATTTTTAAACCTTACCCAAACTTCGACTCTTTTATAAATGCATTATAGTTAAAACTATTTAGTAAAAATATGAAATTATTAAATATTTCAACTATAAAAATTCTTAAATAACATTAAAGTAATACAAAATAAACAACAAACAAAGTTGTAAAGTATTTCTAAATTGTTGCAATGAATTACGTAATATACTTTTTTCATGCTGCGAATACTAGTAAATCATCTACGACTTATTAAGTTGATAATTTTTGGCATGTTCTGATGGTTCTTTTTGTAACGCATGCAGGATTATATGGGCAGGTGCATATTGACGCTTACAAGGGTAATACTGGAGGGAGAATATAAAGAACGTTTTGAGCTTGATGGTGCCAAATCTGGCTATTTGAATTTACACCTTAAGTGGATGCCGCAACCAATTTACCGTGATTCTTAAGTTCCAATCCACCTTCTTGAGGCTACATACAACTTTATAGAGGGTATAATTGTGCTTGTGGATGTTCCTACCTTAGTCTCCCACATTGGCATAATCCTCTTAATAGCAGTTACAGTTAGCAAATGTACATAATTGTCTCCTCAAACATGGTAAAGTTATACGAAATTTTCTATCGGATTATCCTTTTCCATCTGTCTGCCCCATTATTGATTAGTATTAAACGCCTTAATTGATGTTGAGATATAAAGTTGTCAGCACATGGTTGGATAATTGATTGTCTCTTAGCTGTAGTTTTGATGCACTTATTTGTTGTACGAATAAAATATCTAGCATTTATTAAATGCTAATTGCACAATAAATATTAAAAGTTTATTAAATATATCAAGAAGTCAAATACATGCTTTATGATAGTTATATCATGAAAGGAATATGGGGTAAATGTTATATTACTATGATTGTGTACTATAATTATATATTTAAACTCTACAAGACGCAGTTATTTTGTTCTAATAGCATTCTAAATAATATTTCATAAATCTGTTAATTAAATTATATATTTTTTGAGGTGATTGAACCATGTAACATGAATTTAGAAAAAAGTTATTTTGTGATGCACCTTACACAACTGATGATAATAATTTTGATATATCTTTTGTTGTCACCCAAATGAAAGGCAGAATGTGATGATGTTCAAATGTTTTTGTATTACTTCCACATGCGGTAGGGTTGTTTTGTATTCGAATTATTATTTTTGGATAAAAATTTTCTTTATTTTTATCTCTTTATATATCCGTTGTATCTATCTCTTCCCGACTGGACTTTTCCATTTAGTGGAGAGCATTCGTGGCCATTATTTCTAGGTACATTGGAAAGAGGAAAAGAACAATGAAGCTAAATGACAGTGAGGCAAAAGTCGTCATCTCTTGAGTTCTAATTGAGCTTCAAAAGCGAGTCCTACCTTACTTTGCAGATAATAGCTTCTCTAAATCGATGTTTGGCCATGTAATCTGCGTTACTGCAAAAATGATTAAATTGTAGTCTCCAAGCTCTCTTCAAGATATCATATAGTATTCAATGTTGCAACATGTTGGTACAGATCATGGTTATTCCCTAACGTCAAAGAACTTAACTGCATGTAAGGAATCCGATTCACATCCGATCTCTATAACCATTAACAGGATGTCACCATGGCACAGACCAAGCTTTATGCTAAGAACCCCAAGTGCGAACGTTGAAATTAAACAGATGGCAGTTCTTTATTAATTTGTATGGCACTCCTCGCGACATAACCAACCGTCCACTTCTTTGAACACCTCATTATTTCACCATTTCCATATCCACCATACCATTGCCATGAAAGGGGATGGTTGTTTCCCCATTGCTTTCAGTCACTTACTGACACTATTATGGTAGATGGATGGACCAATCTTAAACCCAACTCCCAATCAAACTTTCTTAGCATGAGAACACAATCTCTCAATAATGAAACTAGTCTTCATTCATCATGGCTCCAGCACCAAGTACATGGAGTTTTCAGTCAACCCTCTACTGTGATGCAAAACACTATGTTGTATTGTATAGAAGATAAGAAATACTTTATCTTCTCCGGTGTGGAACTTGCCAGAGCCAATGCCAAGATTCTTCCCCATGCATCTCTTGATTTCTTTTGATGAACCAAGAATATCTTGTGAGAAAATTTCAAAACATGAAGTTATATTCCGGAAAAGTTATATTATTTTATATTGAAGAGTTGTCTAAATTTATTTAAATTACATTGATTCATTCAATGTGCGCCTACTTGGATCCACTCTTTTAAATGGCCATTGAATTCTCTCCCCCTTTTTTTTCTTTCTAAATAACAGAAAAAATTATAAATGTTACATCTGGGATGTATATGGATGTAAGTTACCCTATATGTGTATGAATATTAATGTTCAATTAAAAAGTTATTTTAATTCAATTCAAGGATTATAATATTTAGTATAAGTTATAATTATGTTAATCAAAAGACATGTTTTTAAAATGAATAGGTATCAAGTTCAATAATGTGCCTATTCATACATAAATAAGTATCCCAGTAAGAATATGATTATTTATGAGCAAAAAATTTGGAATAAAAGTTACTCTTCATATAAGACACCAACTGAATAAGATGATATAAATTGAATGGATGTAACTCTTCACAAATAAATACAATACATACATTTTCCATGTATAATTTCCCTTAAAGTTTCAATAGAACTTCTGCTTCATTGTCACAATTCATTCATAAATTCAATTGGATTTAGTTTTGGTAAACAAAAGATGAAAGTAAAATTATCACTTTACAAACATAATTGTTATGACTTGAGTTTTGGAAGTATAAAATATACTCAAGGACATCCTAAAGAAAATTCACCATCAAATTCAAGTAGCATCCAAATCTTGCTATTAGTGAAGGCAAATAACGTTTTTAAAAAGTGTCTATTTACAGTTGAATACATTCTTCCAATTAAGCAAGCTTATTCTCCTACATAATTACATTTCCACCAAATGAAGTGGTAGATGATCTTATCAATCTCATTTACATATGAATATACTTTAAAGGGGCCAAAATTTTGCATCTTAAATAGGAATGCTGGCAGATCATTTGCTCGCTTTTAAAAGTTTCATCTTTATTAATATCATTCTTTTTTGAATCTATTGCTACATGTATTAATTAAACCTACAAATTGTTGTTGAAAGATTTTTGAAAAGTATAAGATGAATGGAGTGAAAAAAAAAGTGTACGGTATTTTAAATGTAAAAATAAATATTTTTTGTTGGCTTAATTAGCCTTCACCAATAATAAGATGCAACTTGGGGTTTAATATTGAATTTCCTTTAAGATACAATGAAGACCCTTCAGAATTGTCTTGTATTTCTAAAACTCAAGGTTTGGCAACAATGTGGTTACAAAATGATAATTTTGTTTTTATCTGTGTACATCAAAAGTGAAGACAAATGAATTGAAAGAATGAAATAGAAGTACTGGTAAGATTTGGAGTAAACTGTCTATTGAGAATTTTTCTATTTGTAGACACTTTATAGCTACTGGTGAAGTGATATATCTTCTCAATTGATATCATTTCATGAATGGTCATGTGGTTTTAAGGTATCTATTTAATGAAAGATCACACAATTTCATTTGATGTCTCATTGGAAGAATTACTTTAAATTTTTTTTTTATAAATAGTCATATCTTTTCAATTAATACCTATCCATGTATGAATAGTCACATCATTTAATTTGATGTCTAAAAAAAGATTTTTAATTAACATATTTACAATTAACTTGCATGAAACATTATAATGTTTTTTTTTTACAAAAAGTTTAAATAAGTTAGATCTTAACAGGGAAATTTAAATCTATGATCTGCATATCACAAATCTAATCTTTATTAATTGGATCAACCTTAATCTTTATTGATTTATCCTATTGTTTAAAGATTTGAAAGACTAAAAAAATATCTATTAATTTTGATCCATTCTACAAAATAACTAAATTGAACATTTAACTCTTTACATGAGATCAACAATGATTCTTGGAATGCCAAAGTCTTAGTAATTTCTAAAAAAAAAACAGAAATCTGTCATGAGCTTTCTTCAAATAAACCTAAAAAGTCAATAACACATTTCTTCATTTCAAAACTTTATGTATAAAAGGAAAAACTTCTTGAATTAGGATAACATTATTAGATGTCCTTCTGTCGGTATAAAATTACCTTGTAAAGACCATTAAAACCATTAAGGAAAGGTCATCTACGAAGGTTTTATCAATTACTTTGGCAAAGGTTAAAGGGGTGAAAATTTCTCAAATAAGTTGGAATGGGCACATAACACCACTAAAACCATTTTCAATGGTACATAAAAAGAAAATTTTTCACATTTTTGTAGTCCACATCTATCATATGACATGCAAAAATTAATTTTCTCAATTTTTTCTTTCTCGTATGCCATGTATGTGCACATTAACTGTCTTTCACGGAGTACATTTATTATCCCCACTTTGTCGAAAAGTTAAATCCATAAAGCGTGATGTTAGCTAGCTAGTACCCATTAAAAGAGTTCAAAGAATAAAAGCCGATATTGGATCATTCATATCACTGTCGCAAAAGAAAAAAGATCTTTCACATCTGTATCTTCTATTCTCCTCAAGTCCAAAAGTTCTCCTTAAAAAATTAACTAGCATTATCATCCTTTTGCTTTATTTCATTCATTAATGAGCTAAAATATGAATTTTATTGGGAAGCATGCATAGTATAAAAGTATAAAGGTTCTTAACAATAACATTGATTATATCATTAAAAATTGTTTATTTATATTACTTTAATATATACATATATATATATTATAAAATTTAGAGTAATACTGGGATCAGAAAGAAATTATATGCACATGCATAGCGAAAAGGGAGAAAATAATGCTTGCTTCTATTATGTAAAAATTTTTACATTAATAATTTATTAAAATTAAACTTCTAAAATATAAGCTTTATCATCTTCAATTAAAAGAGTTAGTGGTATAAACTAAAACTAATACCTAAAACTAGCAGACTCGCAATAAATGTCCTGCGAAATAGTTAGAACGATTAAATTCAGTAATTCATTACATGTGCTAAAGATGATACTGTTCGTTTAAGGTCTATTCGGTTTAAGTATTTTACTTTTTTTGGATATAGGGACATGTTAGGTCAATTTGTTTTAAAATTTAGTACAATTTATTCCAATAAAATTCATTTTGAATAGTTAAACATAATTAAGATGTGTGTTTAAATTATTCTCAACTACAAATTTCATATTACAATGTCACAGTAGAAAGATTTGATCCCAGAGATTAACCATATGTACGCTATTGGTTGAATTGTAGATGCCTTGATCAGAAACTTGGGAGTGCCATTCATCCAAAAATTTGGAATAATAAAGGAGTAATTCAGTCAATGTAAAAAGATTAAATTCGTAATTTGGGCATTGGTCTCATTTTTTTTTTCTCCAGTTAAAAGTGTTTATTTAGTATGCGTTGTAGAATACAAGCATACAAGCCAAGTACATAGAACCATTTCTGACGATTTGCATATCGCTCACTCGGTGACTATTGAACAGCACAAATCAGGGAGTACATTTTTATTCTTTTCACAACGTCATATATGGGTGCCTCGAGCTGCTCTTTAAATGCTGGCAACTTCATCGATAACTTTCAATAGAAAATGCTCCAGTTTTCTTCTTCTCCGATTGCTTCCCCTGCATTACCAGAACTCAATCATGTCTCAAAAGAATCATTAAAAGAAATTGCATCATTGATTTATATCTCTTAATAAATCAGATTTATGCAAGGTGCAAAACCATGATTGTCAGGGTACTCTTTACTAGGTTCCATGCCTCCGGTCTTTTTATCCCTCACGTTCCAAAGTGATAAGAAAATAAAAAATCTGTGTATTTTATTTTAGAGAAATACTATTTTTTTAACTTCAATTTTTTATAATATTTCTCTGAAAACAATCTATATTAGAGATTGTAATTCACTACACATTAAAACAACAGTATGACGAGTAGATGTGAACGCATATTTTGCACAGAGTATATAGCACATGCTAAGATGTATGGAGTACATATTTTGATTCATTGTCAACCAAAATATATTGAGTGCAAAGTTAGTTATGAATTTGAACACTATCTTGCATGATAAAAAAAAAGTAAAGAAAAACTTAACTTTAAAAACAGGTCGATTGACAAGAAGAAAGATAAAAAAGATCCAAGAAGCAATTAGAATTCATGTAAATACATTTTCCAGAAAAAGAAACACATGAAATTGTTGTTTTATATGCACAGGTCCAAGAAGATTTAGCCTACAACAAGAGCATAAGTTTACAAGAGCATAAGTTTATAGGATGTGAGAAGATCTGATGCTTATTTTATTAAGACTTGAATTGATTTTAGTTTAAAAAATTGATTGATTTTTCAAATTTTCAGAAATTGTTTAGATTTAATTAGAATTTGAATTAAAACTATGCTTAATATTTGATTTATATTATAATAAGATAACATTAGAATTAAAGATTAATAGATTCTATTAAAATTTGGTTATAATTTCCTAATACTAGTCATTATACAAATATATATATATATATATATATATATATATATATATATATATATATATATATATATATATATATATATATATATATATATATATATATATAGCATATTCATGAGAAATGAAAGACTCATTAGAGTTTATATCTTCTTTTACTCTTTGGAGAACTTTATCTTGTTAATCTTTTTTATAAAATTGGTAAAACCAAACCTTATTGTATTTATAGTTGGGACAGGGGTCTAAGTACCATATCACCTACATTTGGTTGGCTATTTGTTTTTGTAAGGTCAATGAACCTTTTATCATATATTTTTTTTTATCATTAGTGTAATCTATCGGTAGAGTTATTCACCTTGTGGTAAACAACTCCAAGTTTTTAACTTCTAAGATTTAAGTCTTCTATTAGCCTCCACGAGATATTTTTTCTGAGTGGTGCTGCAGGTAAGTTAAGGTTCACTATAGTAGAGGTTTCTTTGAACCCTTTCTAGCAGGCAGCAGGCATCTCTATATTTTAGTATTTTGTATCTCACCATTTGTGCAAATGCAGTGACAATTTTCAATCTGATACAACAGCAAGATAATGCATTCCCTGCCACTTGATAGCTATGCCCAAAAAAATGGTTAAGTGAACCTACCAATACTGGTTATGCAATACGAAAGTGTCAGTTGGCACTCTCTTTCCATCATCATTGCGATTCCAGTGGTAGATAGCATGTGTCCTATTTTTTATCTCCAGTGTGGAGTGTCCATAGCTAGCTTCTCGAAATGCAGAATATTCTGGCTGAGGATCCAAAAACCTGCACGACCAAAGATAGAATTAAAACCTATGACACGACATTTTTTATTAATGATAACCATGGATATTAACCTCCTACGAGGATTGAATCGTATTCATAAAGGATTAAATAGAAACCCAAAATAATAATAACAAATATGATTATAATTCTGTTAATAGATAATCTTCTTTAACCTCCTACACATGACAAAGTAATTTGATTAACTTACTTAGCAGCAAGACCTTCTTGATTTCCTCCATCTCCGACTGTGATGTAAACAGGTGCTGCTTTGTTTGGTATTGGAAACCTATGACCGCCTGTTATGTTGTAGTCTATATTGGAGAATCGATACTGAAAACAGGACAGAAATGTTCACCACGTAGAACCCACTTGGCATCAGATGAGTAAAGAATCATATTGCCTAAGCTAGTGATTCCAAGATAAGATGCAGCAGTCTGTTGTGCGAGGACCAAAACAAATGAGCAGAAAGTGAAAACCATACCGATCTTTCATAAGCGTGGACATGGCCAGCAAAGATCACGTCAACTTTGTATTGGATGAACCAGCTCTCAAAAACTGACCGCATGCTTTCACCCTCCATATAGTGAGCTTCATTACTGTTGTAGAGCGGCACGTGCATGAGCACAATGAGCCAAGGTGTCTTCTCCCTATCAACACGCTTCAGCTCTTCTCTAAGCCATATGTATTGAGGTGTGTACTTCACTGTTATGGAAGATCACTATTACGAAAAAATACCATACAAGAAAGCATATAAAATTTTCAAAGAAGACCAAATAAACTTCAACAAAACGTGGCAGTTGACAACTACGCATAATTGGCAGTGACTATACCAACCGAAATAGAAACAGCTCTCAGTGACAATATCTAACATTTTAAGTCCTAGAAACATCAAAATGTTGGTCTCCACCCTTCTTAACTACAAACTTGCACTTGAACCCAAATGCAGCGAATCAATGTCTTCTCTTCATCAATTTTTTTTCTTTTCCCTTTTGGAAAATAATTGTTTGCTGCTTATATTGGTATCCTATTCCAACAGGACAATTTTGCTTTGCATATAGGACACTTCATTTCTGTTTCTTTATTAGTAGTCAGTATTCTATCAGACACTTCTGCCACGAAGGAGGAATAGCATTAGCCATTTATGTTTTACGTCTTGCATAGTTTTGTCTAAAAAGAGAAACAAAGATACTAAGAATATAGCTCCTAACTAAAAATTTGAAGTCAGTGAATGCAAAATTTTTACAGCTATGAAAAAATGAACCTAAAACTAGGTAATAGGATCGATCAACACTATGAACCTGCTAACTATTCGTCCGATTCAACGTGCAAGGAAGATTTATAAGTAGATGAATAGGAAATTAATTACCATATGGTGAATAGCTGGATAGCACTATTATATGAGCAGATGCACGCCGGATTGCATACCAGAGTGGGCTGCTGCTGTTGGAGGCCAAGTAAGGAGTAGTATATCGGTAAAGATAGGACTTGAAAGGAACAACTTCCCCCTGACCATGCAGATTTAATTGAGAATATTAGGGTCAAACTTATAAATAAAACCTTTAAAGCAAAGAGTATGAAGTTTTCAACATAGGCAACAGGAGAAAATTGAAGTCCTAAACTGAAACTTCACAATGGTCAACTTAGGTGACGTTTAGTTTATGAAAACATTTTCTATTTTCATTTCTGCAAGTAAAAGTGAAAACAGAAAACAGAAAATGTTTTTGCAAACCAAACCCCACCTTAGTTTTATAATAAATCTCATGAATATTTACGTCAGCATATGCTATCGATGGGGACTCTCCATTCACCAACATAATAGGAAATGGCTTTTTCTGTATGAAACAGGTATTTATTTGTCACTTGAAATTTGGGATAGCTTTAACTACCTGGTTATAAACAAAATTCTACAGGAATCGTATGGAATCTGCTCCAAAACTAAAGAAATACAAAGGATGACATATAACATACGATATCTTGTCCGAATCATAGTTTGATGGAGCTGATGGTCAGCTAAATCGTATTTGGTAAATGAGCATGTATAATACAAGAAAAAGAACAAACTAGTCCACATGAAGTAGTTAAGAAGAATATAAAGTGCACACTGCACAGCTCTCTCATACTTTCCAATTCCATTAAGGCAAAAAGGAAAGCTGAAACTATGATAGTGGTTTATTATTATTGGGCCAGAAAATAATGGCGCTATTTTATCCTATAAATTTTAGCAAAGAAAAGAATAACAAAGACACATGCTAGATTGAGGTTAGTACTCTACCATGTAGGGCATGTACTCTACTTCATGATTTCCAGCAGACCACATCCATGGCTGATATGCCGCGCTCCTTTCAACAAATCGGCCCCATGTATCCCACCGTAAACCAACATCATTGTACTCGTACCTATCAGCATAAGAAAGATCCCCAACATATAAGACAGCCTGTGCTCCACTCTGTATATAGTGCTCAAGAGTGGAAAGGGAATTAAACGTTTGGCCTAAATCACCTGCAATGTACACACAATTATTCATTTATGAGAACCACAAAATTTAAAATAATGGGAGATCAATGCAAAAGGAAATCCGGATCGACCCTTAATGAAGTAGAAATAGAATGAGTCAGTAATTAAGGATATAAAAATATTTCAAACATGGGAAAACAGACAACTTACCAATGATTCCAAATTTGTAGGGAGTATCTGGGTCAATTTTGGGAGGTGTTTCAAACCAAAATTCTCGAGAAGAATCACCACTTCCAATTCTATAGTAGTATTTAGTCTTATACTGAAATGGGGAAATCACTGAATAAAGTAAATGAACACATTCTACACAGCAAGATGAGAATTATACAATTATATGATTATTTGAAAAATGAAAACATATTGTATGTTCTGCGTTAGTTTTCACTTCTTAATTTATTTTACTTTTGATATTTCAAATATAATGCCGGAGACGGCAATTCTAATCTCCTAATTTGAGCAACAATTACCTCAAGGCCTGCAATAAGACAATGATGTATGTAGCCAGACTTGTATTCATAGAAAGTATAGTTCATAACTGTGCCCTCTGCACTAGCTTGAAATTTATTCTTTGATGTGCCATATTGTACATTGCTGGGCCCTGGTTCATCTGTGGTCACCCATGAGATGATTACCGCTTTTCCATCATAGTCACCTTGGGTGATGTGAACCTACAGTGGAATCAATCAAGCAAATCATACGTTTATAGCATTGACAATATGCCCTTGTTTGAAAAATGATGCACTGTGAAGTCATTGTCAAGCAAGCCATCTCTTTTCATTTCAACCACTTAAATGGTTTTAGAGTTATTATAGGCATCAATACTTCCACCAGTGTATACGTGTTTCTCCGCATGAATATTTTAGTGTAAAAAGGAGGCTTGCATATTCAAAAAGAAAAGTAGTTTTTTGATGAGCTGGTGAATATTTTTTAGTCCTCTGTGGCTCTTTTGAAGAAAAAAAGAGTGAACAAATAAAAGGAATAACTTTAGAATTTAAAACTCCTTCACATGTCCAATTCAATTGCTGAGGGGTGGGAACCTCCTCATCCGAGTTTCATCATATAATATCAGGGAATACATAAAAGATCAGCCTAGTTATTTTCGCAAGACTTACTTGTTGAGGTGCATTATAACCCTTTGGAACTGCAAATGCTTTATGATTGAGAGGGATGTCAACAGATGGCCACTCTGACCGAATGAAGGAGCTAGTGATCCCTGCACTCCCATCTCTGATAGAACTCAAGAAGACAAAAGAAGCAAGAACAAAATTAAGCAACATGGCCTGCATCCCTGTATCAAGCGAGAAGAGTGTTGCCTTCATCAACCTCCAGAGTCCTAATTATCTGCATTCAAGAATCCAAATGAATGTCATTCATACGACACAGTATGATATATGCTGAAGTAATTTGTATCGAAGTGACTTATTTAAAGGTAAGGGACAGGGAATTTGTAATTTAATTCTCCATTGTTCTAACCTAATAATTTATTTTTGGTTACAATTTTACTCTTAAAAAGGGTTCTCACTCTATGTTTAGATTTACTTTGTCCATGAATCAGCAATCACTTGAATCCACTGAAAAAATCAGGTAAAGCTCAATGGGGAATAAATTTAAACAGAAGCTTGCATTTTCCATTAAAATGCCAATCCAAATATAAAACAAAGGAGAAGTTGCAAAAGCCAATTCCATCATCATAACACAACTAGTGTGGTGTAATTTACGAACGAATTTTGGTTAATTAAAATGAAGCACGTCCGTATGTTGATTATTCCATTACAGTAATGAATCGGGGGAGAGAGAGAGGGTTTGCATACCTAGGAATGAAGCATTTGCAGAGACAGCGAAAGGAAGCCAACCGAACCAAAGAAGCGGAAGTGGTGATATGATATGATATGATGAAACAAGAAGTGGATTGAGTGATTATAAAGGCAAACGAAACAGTTAGGTGCGTATGGAGTTAATAATTGTAGTGCAAAACAATGGGCCACACGTGCTGTACTCTGTTAGTCCAGAACCAGAATCTACCACTTTTTATTTGCCCCTTCTCTCTTAATCATTTTTTATCACTTGTCTGTTAATCAATCCAGGAATGATATTATTTATGACTTTTTTGTTTGTTGTTTTCTTTACCTGTCTCTATTTCTCTTCTCATAAAAATATGCGCTTTCATTTCATTCCGTGGTTCTCAATTTGCCATAATGATTTGTTTCTTAAACATGAAGAAAAAAATTAAGAAGAACGGATATTACTTTTATTATGTTTATTTGAAATTAAATTTTAAAAAATTAGATGAATTTTACAGAAAAAAAAATCTCATCCCCCTTTGACCGTAAAATTGGGGGAAGATTTTTTTTTAAATTTTTTTTACATTATTAAATTTTTATATTAAAAACTATAAGTAATTTTATATTGATAAAAATTATTAATATAATAATTTTTTATTATTTACTTATTTTTAATTTAATTTTATATTTATCTAATAAGAAAATTGTTTTTATTTTTATTTCTTTCAAATGATATATCTTTTTATTTCTGTCTTATTCATCATCCAAGCATATTAATGATAAGAAAAAAAAGGAAAGATAAAAAATAAAAATTTTATATTTTTATTTTCAAAATTTATTTTATATTATTTTTAACCAAATAAAAAATATATTCTTATATATTCGTTTCAACAAAAGCTAAACGTTGAGGATAGAAAATATTTATTATTGATGGAAACAATAGTGAAATTTTTCCCTCACTTGAGGTGAGAAGTCTTGTAAGAATAGTGAAAGTGAAAAAAAAAATTTGAGTGGAAAAAAAAATTGGAAGTTTTTTTTAAATATTTATATTTAATAAAATTTATATAAAATAAAAATAAAAATATTATATTAAAAGTTTAACTCTTAAAGAATAACTTTTTATTATTTTATAAATAAATATTTTTTCTTATTTTTTATTCATCTGAATAAGTAGAGACATTTATTTTATTTTTATCTTTTTAAACAACACATTATTTTATTTTATTTTTATTTTATTTCTTACTTTTATCTATTTTTTTATTTTTTATTCCTTCCTTATCAATGAAAAATATACTTAATAAAATTAATGGATAAATTATTTGAAAATTAAAAATATAGATAAAAATTAAAAAAATAGTTAAAAGTTGAAAATAAAAAAAAATACTCATTAAAATAAAAGATATTTGATAAAACTATCTATTAAATTAATTGATAAAAATAAAATCATGATCATTAGATTAAATTTTAAGTATTATAAATTTTTAGTAATTATATTTATATTATTTATTATTTAAATTAAATTATTATATTAAGAATAAAAATAATATTTTTTAATTTATTTTCATTTATAAATAATATTATAAAAAATTATATAGATAAATTTATAGTTATTTTAGCAATTATATATTATAAAAAATAAAATTTTCTTATTTTATTTATTTATTTTATCTTATTAATTATGATATATATTTTTAACTAAATATTTTTTTTAAATTAAAAATATTTATTTATAATTTTTATAAATAAATTTTAAATAATATTTCTATAAAAAGAATGTTTATTTTATCTTTAAAAAGTTTATCAATAAAAATAAAATATTTTATTATAAATAATTTAAATAAAATATTTAATAACTAAATTGAATACTATAACAGTAAAAAATATATAAAATAATAATATTTTATAATATAAAAGAGATTATTAAAATATATTAAAGAAAAATAAAATAATAACTTTCAACTAATATTTAAAGTTTTAAATATTAATATAAATAATTTTAAAATACGTTAAAAATTATTAAAATAGCAATCATGATAAATGGAATTGAAATATTAAAAAAAATTAACTAATTATTTCATCTTTTGTTTAACTAAAATACATTGTTAAACATATTCAAAAGTATTATATTTTATTTATTTTAAAATAAAATTTAATTTCTCTCATTATCTTGTTTTTAATTCTAAACCACAAGTATTTTCTACCAAAAACAATTCTATTTGACTCATCTAAAAATTTATATTTTTACTCTGAGATTTCTTTTCCTCAAGTAAGTCAATCTAAACTTAAGTATAGAATAATTGTTGAATTATTAGTTCATTAATATATAAAAATTTAAGTTGTGCTATGTAAAAACCATCTTTAATCATAGATCGAATTATAAATTTTATTTTGGAAGAATCTATTGTGAATTGTATATGGAACAAGATAAAAAAACAATAAGAATTACTAATTTCACATGGAAATTATACACGTTTTAAAACATTAAAAAAAGTTGTTAAGAATTACCTTGCTTATGTTACATGATAGTAGGAACCCTAGATGTTTACATGAACATGTTCATTATAATATCTTACTTGTTGTTATTAAGATGTTGAGAGAATATGATTATGCATGATAAATTGTTAGGGTTGGAAAAAGTATATTCTATTCATAACCCCAATATTAAAAATATTATTAGTTGAGTATAATTTATTTTATAATAATAATTTATATTGATTAATCCTTTGTTTAGATATTTAATTAGATACAAATTTTAATGTATCATTCTTACATAGTTCAATTTATGTCTTTTAATATTTAAATATATTTTTGATAGATAAATATATCATATTTATTCTTTATGTATAATCATGTATTTTAAAATATAATTTTAAGTAACTTGCACATGTTCTTTTTTTACATGTAAGAAAATTTTCATCTTTATTATTGATATTTTTTTACATAATTCAATTCATATCTAATTATTATTTTTATAATTATTTTTTAAAATAATATTTCATAATATTAAAGTATAATTTTTTTAAGAGTTATAATAATTGTTAGATCTAAAAATTATATACATCATTACTGATAACAATCAATCTAATATTTTCATAATAAATAATTTAATAATTATTATTTTTAATATCTATTCATGTAAAAATGTAATATTTTATATCTATACCATAAACTTTTGATCATCAGTTTAATCACACATTAGCTTTAATATAATTATATATCTAATATTAACATTTGATCATGAATGATTTTAAGAATAGTATTATATAAGATCCTAAAATTAAATCAATGTACTACAAATCGAAATATCTTATTCTAAAAATATTAATATATATTTTTTAAAAAATAAATATTAAACTAAAATATCTTATAAAATTAAATAATAAATATAATATAAAATATATGCTGAAAAGACACAAGTTACTAATTTGAACAGTCTCACTATAGCACCTAGTTTTCACTTTTTTTCTTTTAAATATATTATATGGTCAGCTCTGATTATCATATGGGGAAAGATACTGAGTGGAAGACATCCCTCCTAGAGCTAACCCAATCCTTTCGCTTGATTTAGTAATAGACTCCCTTTAGCATGGTCCTAATTTTGAAATTTGCAAATTAATCCTTTATAACATTATAACTAAAAAAAGTCCTTCTCCTTCATCCCTTGGTAATGATCTTTACCTCTAAAATTATGGTGTTCCAAGAGATATATCTTTCACATCTTAATAAATCTTCAACAAAAAAAGGTGTGTTTCCACTTTCCAATAGAGTAGGAACACTTCTTATCTAGAGTAGTTGGGAATTGTCGAATTAGGAAGTGTGAGAGAAAATAATTTAAATTAATTAACATTATTCTAACTTGTGCAATCGCGTAAGTTCGTGCCAGCCTTTTTTTTATATGTTTAGGGTAAACTTTCTCAAAATTTATCAAATTAGAGTAACTTTAAAATTTTATCGAAATAGTGTAAGTTGTACTTATGAAATACTAATTACTTTTTTTATTTTTTATTTTTTTATGGATGAATTTCGCGATAATTTTTAGTCGGTAGGTCAAAAATTGTATTAAAAACTTCATAAATTTTTAATTTAAAAAACATAAGAAAAAGCAAGCCGTACGTTATCAATTTTTTTCAGGCAATTTTTAAATTTTTTTTGTTGATTGGAAACCGTTAAATTTTTTTTACGCACAAAAATTAAAAAATTAGATAAATCATCTTCTATGAGTATTGCGTACACTATTTGGTGAAAATTTTAAAATTTACAGTAATTTTGTAAATTTTGAGGGAAATTGCCCGAAATTGTAAAACAGTGGTGATAGGTATAATCCCACGCAATGCCTCACGCTACAATTTGCATCCTTATTAAGCTGTCCAAAAGAGGGGGAAAAACAATAGTATACGGACTTCATTACATTTATGATTTACTAGTTGGGCACGGGCAAGATTTTATATTTTATATTTTAGTATTTGAATGATAATTTTGTAAAATAAGTTTAGTGCATATTATTTCCGTTTTAGATAGAAAATATTATATATAAAAAAGAAACAGGATCAATAAATATTCTATTCATAAGTTAACATGAGAATGGGATGGCATATATAAGAATCACCACTTATTAACAGTTAAATCTAATCAAACTTCAGTAAACTAAAGATTATCTTAAAAGGCAAAATACATTTTAAACCCTAAAACATAATAAATGCCAAAAGAATCAAAATATTATTGTTTTTTTTTTTTTAAATTATCATCATCAGTCAAAGCTAGTACTCATTGTCCATCAATTTGCACATGGAGTTTGTCGGGGTTGCCATGGTTTCATAAAACAATGCCATCTCCTTCATTGATGTTCAGTGATTTGCAGAATTCATACCATCCTTCACCAGCATACCTTTCATATCCTTGGTTCTTTATACAATATACGACAGAATTTTTACTCATTGCTCCCCTATGAATAAACGTAAGATGTCGCTGGTGACGACCCATCACATGCCAAATAAAATATGCCGGAATAAACTACAATCATTAAAATACTTCCTCCGATCTTTATAAACTAAAAATATAGTTTGTTTCATTTTTTGTATAAGATTCAATTTTCATTATTTGTTGCATGAATTATCTTTTAATAAAAATATCCTTAGTTAAGTCAAGAGAAATTATTATATAAACATACAGTAATTAATTGATGAAGAGAAATTGAACAAATGTGTTTCATTTATGTTAAGAATAATTTTATAACATTCATATAATTAATAATAAACTTAGTACTAATGACTAAATTAATTACATGTTATAAAAAATCAGAGTAAATATTAGTTAAGATTTACCAAGGAATTTTTGTTATAATTATATATATAGAGAGTTTCTTCAACTATATTTAGATTTTTTAGGTTTAATTGATAAAAAATTAAATTATAAAAATTTGATTGAACAATTCATAATTTAGGTGTTCAACCTAATCCTCTAAAAAAAAGCTTAAATCTTATAAATAAAGAGTTTAATTTGAAAAAAGCGGTGTTGCCAATGTCACGTAATGCCTCACGAAAATTTGCATCCTTAATTCCTTATTGACGTGGCCAAAAGAATAAAAAAGTTCATTACATTTATGAATCACATAAGACAAATGAATAATTTAATTTAAAAAAGATTACGTAGTAGAACCCAATACAATTTTGAAACACTCTTGATTATAAAAGAGTGGTTGTCTTGTTGATTGTGCGAGGCAAAGAGACACCGATGGAAAAAGAAAAAGAAGAGAGTGAGAAGATCCCACAAATAGTACAAGTCCTTGAAGCTCTGAAACAAGCATCTCACGATTTACAAGAACACCACTCCTCGGATTCCCCTGCAGTAAAAGCACTTCTCGAACTTCACACCATTCTCTCTTCCGATCCTAACCATTCAGCTCTCTCCAACCACCTCAACCACCTCAAGACCCTCGTTGACTCTCTCAACCGCTCCAATGGTCTCCGATCCTTCCTCACGCGCCCCCTTTCCACTCACTCACTCGCCCGAGTCGCCGGTTCCATCGAATCAGAAATCCAAGCCTGGATCGATCGTGAAACCCTCGACAACCTTTCTGCTTCCCTCAGAAACCTAACCGTCAACGAGGACGAGTTAATCGCGCTGCTGACTCTGTTCGAGAACCGAGTCTCCGAAGGGTTCAACCGCGAGTTACAAGACCTGGTTCTCAAACTCAAGCTCTTCTCCGCGCTCGAGTCGGCTCTCTTGGACGCCAAGTGTTCCATCCGGGTTCGGGAGCGAACCGGTCTGGCCGTTGCCGCGTTGATTCGGTTCAACAAGGACGTGTTCGTGGGCCAGGTTCTAATGGGCCCCACCGTTCGGGCCTTGGTTTCCATGGGCTCCGCTCTTTCTCTCGAGGTATTGTGCTCCCTCATAAGGTCCATTAGGTCCCCTCTTGTGGACGAGATTGAGTCCAACGGTGAAATTCCCAACATCATTGCGTTGTTGAGTTCCGAGGATCTGCAATTGCGCGTGCTGGGATTGGAATGCGTGCTTGAAATTGGATACTTCGGGCGTAAGGAAGCCATAGATGCTATGCTGAAGGAAGGTATTGTGGAGAAGCTGATGGAGTTGCAGAGATTGGACAAGGGTGAGGATTTGATCGAGTTTGATCGTGCGGGTGAGAAGAGAGAGAGGATTGGTGGGTTTTTGGATAAGCACCCTTTTGCGAGCTGTGTGGCGAGGTTTGCGGTGCAGTTGGAAGTAGGGGAAGGGTTGCGGCAGAGAGAGAAAAGGGCTTTCAAGCCTGAAATTTTAGTTAGGGTTAGAGAGGCCTCGCTTTCCGATGCCGAAGCTGCCACCGCTGTTGCTGAGGTTTTGTGGGGTTCTTCGCCCTAAATTTGTACAAATTGGATTGATTTTAGGAACAAGGAATTGATTCAATTGTTGAATTGTAATGATATATGATAATGTAATTATCGATCGATTCTTTCTTCACTGGCATTTGTGTGAAAATTTTGCCAGTTAAGGAATTGGATTTGTCATTTCAATAATATGTCATCCAGATTGAAGGGTGAGAGCTGAGAAATGCATTATTGCACTTGTTATCGAGATCGAAATTATGGGGAAAATTATTTGGATACAGAATATGCTGAATGTGCATAGGAATCCGGATTCTGAAGGGAATCGTTTATAGCATATGCCATTCTTGTGGTGGGGGTGCAAATAATACGTCAGGGTGCTTGATGAATAATCTGAATAAACAATCAACATTTTGATTGGTTCATCTTATGTTCCACAGGCTCCATGGGGTATGTAGTTATATATTCATGAAAATTGTCCCGAGCATTAAAATGAATTAGAAATGTATTTATTTTATAATTATAAATAAATTTTTATGTTTTTAATAAAAAATTTATATTTAATCAAAATACTTTATTTAAATTAATTCATGTATATATTTTAAATATATTTAATAAATTAAAATTAATTTTTGTTAATTCTAAACCGAACTGACATGGTACAAACTCTCAGATAATAGGTTTAGCTGCTTGTTACAAGTTTACGGCCTGGTTTGATTCAGCCTGGCCTAGGTATCTTTTAAAGGATTTACAGTTTACTTATTTCTATCAGACATACACATTTTCCTCTATAATTGCCATTGCTATTCTTACAGTATGCGCATAAAATAAAGCATATAATGTTAGAATTCAACTCCTTCAACATGTTTCAAGGATTTAGTTATTTATAACTTGTATTGTTTTTCTAGTTAAAGATATTTTTATCAGAGAAGGTAAAAAATATTTTAATAAATTTATATCTTGAAAAATTAATATTTAATGATTAACTAGCTATTGATAAATACTTTTGAAATTTAAAAAAAATAAAACCGGAAGCATAAAATTGCCACATAAAAGAGATTGAGTCGGTTTATTTAAAATTGTTTCACGATTTTTTTTTAAAAAAAACACTTCTTAATTATTTACTTATTTTAGTTGTTTATTTAAAGTTTTAGAAAAATTAGTATCTGAAATAAACAGATTATTTATTATTTTGAAAAGTTATTTTATTTTTTAAAAATAAAATTATAATTCTTTTAAAATAAAAATAATTTTTATAATTGTAAACAAACAAAATACAACGTATATATATTTTTTTATAAATTCTTCAAAATAACTTATTTTTTATAATTTTAAAAATTATTTTTTAAAAGTTTAAACAAAAGGGCTCCATACTAATGACTAATTAATTATACAACTTATATTAACCGTTATTTAAATAACTCATGTGAGTTGTGACCATTCAACTCGATTCAACCATTGTATATATTATGGAAACTTAATCAAGTCATTGGGCAGTTGTTCATTCCCTCGCGTCTATGCGTTCTTATTTGCTACTTCCTCTGACTTGTTTGTTTAAAGAAACGAGTCAAAGCTTCAGAGTTGCGTGCAGAAATTGGCATTATGGAAACCTCTAGGAACCGCTGCTATCGTTTCAAAATTTCATTGTCATGATCACGGAGCACGGAACACGCTTTAATATATGAAGTTCTAATCCCCGTGTTTTCCACGGGTTATTTAAAAGGATTCAGATACTTTCTATATTTTTTTTAAAAAAGATAATCTCTAAGATAAAATATAAAAATTTACAACAATAAAAAATTATAATTCATCTTTCTTCCTTGTTATATTTATTTTTTTTCTATTTATAAATCTAAGTATCAGAAAAAATTCCAATCCTATTTAAACAATGTTTAAATATATATATTTTTGGAATATTTCACAAATAATGTTAAAAACAAATTTATAATAAAAAAGGATCTAAAAAAAATTTAAACCACATTCCTGCATAGAATATAATTTATATAATCATATTAATTAAATAAAAAATAAATAAGTTTATCAATTATAAACAAAAATAATTTATTTTATTATATATATTACAAAATTTATAATTTTTAAAACTGCTACTTTTTTACAGTATGAAAAACAATAAGATCCAAATCTAAAATTTTATGTAAAATATTTTAATCTCTGACCTTTCATCACTTAAAATATTTTGAACTTATTAAAAAAAATACAAATAACACTCACTAATTTATTTATGGACTCATTAGAAATTTTGATTAGTTCCTTTATTTCATATGTTTTGTTGTTTAAGAATTCGTATATAGATTAACAAAGTTTTAATTGATGTACCATATTATCATATTTTTATCAAAATAATTTTATTTATATTCTAATTATTTTATTTTATTTTTTCAACTTTTCACAAGTGATCCAGATAATAATTTCACACCATATGTGATATGTAAAAATATAAAATGATTACTAAAAAGTATAAATTAGGCTTCTGCCTTCTTCTTTAAAAATAGAAGTGAAATCATATAATTAGTATTTTCTTAGTTTTTTATTTGTTTTTAAAAATATACAATATTAAAAACTATAATTAATGTTATTAACTTTTTAAATTTTTTCGTAAACTGTACTCTCTTTTTATTTATTATCATTTTACTTTCTTTCATATAGGAACAATAAAAATATTAGGTGTAAACATTTATTAAAATTAATAATTACATAAATAAAAATAATTAATATTTCTTAAAATTAAAATGAATATATAAATACAAATAACAAATTAAAAATTAACACAGAAAATAGGTTTTTCAGAATAATTTGCGGCATCGGAGGAGTGTGTATGTCTGATCGAATGGCGTTCCTTTCCTTGAGTTCTCATTCGCCATTTCAGCATATGGGATCCAACATATTATAAGGAGATTAATGAATTAAAATATGAAGGAAGCCTCACACCTCACTACAAACGGGGATTAAGATTTTCCGTAGGAAAAACAATTCTTATACGTATAATAAATATATACATCTATCTACGTTTTAAATTTTAGTTGAATAAACGATATTCTAGATAATTAATTATTTATTTAAATATACAATTAATCATAATTTTTATACTATCAACTATTACATTTATTACACCGCGTTGTTTATTAATCGATTAAAAAAACCGTATTTAACAATCAATTATTAAAAATAAAATTTAGAAATATAAATAAATGAATGTTTTTAGCGAGAATAATTATTGATTCTGAAATTCAAAAATAACTGTATCATCATACAGTTTAAATCCAATGATTTATATCTTTACATATAAAGTTTATATGGGGATTACGCCATTGATGACTGGACAAAAGGAGGCGGATTTGGATCCTCCAAAATTAGGGTAAGTAACTGCACCCTGCACCGGTGCAGTTACACAGTTTCGAAAGTTTCAAGAAAATAATACTATATTTAATAGTATTTATTTAAAAAGTTGTACATTGAAAATAAATTATTTGTTTGGAATTAAAAACATTAAATCAGACTGAATGAATTATTTATAGGATGCTATATATTAGAATGTACCAAGTATTACATTTAAAAAAATCATTTTTTTTTAAAAACCGTTACACATCAAAGTGATACATTTTAGTAGGATGTGGTATTCTATTGTAATATAATGTATTTTGATCATATAAATCAATATAATATTAAAAATAAATTATATGATTATAATTAAACAAGATATAAGATCAAATTACCTTAAATAAAAATTTACCTAAAATTAAAATTTATATCTTTCAAATTTAGCAAGTTTTGTTTCTTTTAACAAAATCAAATATAGTAAATTTTATATATGTAAAAATAAAGATGTTAAACATATAATAAATATTTTTAACAATAATTATTAATTAAATTATTCAAAATACATATTATGTGATGTATAGTTCAATAGTAATGGTAGAATTAAGTATTATTCAAACTCTAATAATTAGTAAGTAATAAAATTTTAAAAATTTATAATTAGTAATTATGTTTATAGTTAATTTAATCACATCATATTAATTACATTTATTATTATTTTTTTTAGAATGAAACATTATACATTAAAGTATAATATTTTAATAAATTTTTATATTATTTTATCATGAAGTTGCTTTATATAAGATATGTTTGATAAAATTAATAAATAAACTAATTGAAAAAAAATAGTTAAAAATAAAAAATTTGAAAGTTAATAAACTAACGGTTAAATTAAAAATATTTGATAAAATTAACTGTTAAATTAGTTAATAAATATAAAATAATAAATAAAGATATGATCAAATAATAAATTAAAATATAACAATTATAATATATATTTTTAATAATAAATATATTAAAATTTATTTTTTTATTTTTATATAAATAAATTTTATATTTTTTTAAAATTAATTATTTTTATAATTTTAATTTTCATCAAATGGTCCAATATTTTTAATAAAATAAAATAATAATTAAAATAAATATTATATATTAAAATAATAATTTAAAATATAATATTTTATGATAATATAAAAAAATTATTAAAATTAGTAATATTATTATAAAAAATTAAATAATATTAAACACAAAATAAATAGATAAATAAAAGATTAGATTATAAAAATATATTAATAGTAAAAATAAATAAAATATTTTAATTTAAAGCTGAAAATATAAAAATTACTTAAAATAAATTTTTAAAAAATGATAATAACCATATAAAAATATAATTACTAAAATAAATTTACTTTATCAAACAAAATTCAAACATCTTACCAAACTTTTCATTTAATAATTTAAATTTTTAATTAACTGAAATATCTTATCAACGTATTCATAATTTAATTTAATCCTTCCAATTCTAGATTGATAATTTATTTTTAATATACATTATTTAAATAAATACTTTAAAATATAGCATTTGATTATTATAATAATAAACTAAATAAATAATATTTATTTTTAAATATATTAAATTAAAATAAATTATTTGTTCAGATTATATAAGAAATATTTTATAACACAGTTAAAAAAATAGGTAGTTCTAATAGTTAGTTTAGTATTTGAAATAATCGATTATAAATTTTAAAATTTTACTTATTTTAAATATTTTATTTAATTAATAAAAATTTATAATCAACAACTATTAAATGAAATTAAATAATATCTTTAATAATTTTTTTCTCATAATTAGAAAGAAATAGTTCATTCCAAAACCAGATTCACAGGCACAAGAGGCGAACTGATTAATTACAAAATCCTCCACCTCCAGTTTAGGCTCATCTGGCTAGTTTTCCACCCGAGAAATTCACATGATAAAGTTCCCTAGTTATAGTTAAACAGAACACTTTTTAGAGTGATTCTTACAAGCAAGTAACTCTTATATGAGAATTCAAATTATTAACCCTTTAAAAAATTGTATACCTTCCCTGGATATGAGATGATTCTAAGTAGTGCCCATCATCTTCGAATACACTGTTAAATCATCAAACTAGGAAATTATAAAATAGAATGTTAAACACTTTTGTCCAGATCTATCTACCAGTTTTTGTTGACCACATAATCGATAATGTACTAATCATTACATTTTTTTTTATAACATTTTATATTTCATACTTAAAAAGCAAATGTTTGAATGTTTTATTATTACAATGTTAATTATGAAAGTGACACAGGAACGAAGTTAGGACAAGGTATATTATTAAACTATTAAAAGGCATAAAGGAAAAACTTGTCGCAATATTCTCGATGTTAAGAGTTCAACTGAATACTGAAAATGAATAACACCCAAATTGATTCTGAAAAAAAAAAAATTGTTAGAAACAATTTCGTCCTTAAAAACATAAAGTTACTAAATAATTTTGAAACTTTTATTGTGCGATATTTTAATTTTCATGTTAACAAATTTTCTTTTATCTTACCAGAATTACGGATAAGATTCATTAATTAATTGATATAATGCATGTAATTTTCATCTTGTAAAATGATTTTTTTAAAGCTCACTTTTCTCTTAAAAATAATCATTATTGTTAATATATGAAAATCAAAAATAAAATTAAGTGCTTCTTACTCACCTTTTTTTCGTAAACAATTTACATCAAAATCTTACTAACTTGTTGCCTGCTGTCGAGTCTCCTAAACCAAAAAATCCACAGGAATTCTTGTTTGATGATAGACCCCACATAATAAATTCAAAGCCATAATCGATACATAAATGCAAACCTCAAATTAAAACGAGATGATCAGCAACGATCTGCACAAACAGTTTCCATGGTGCAATAATTCCTGTTGGACTATGATGAGAGGTCATATTCCAACTTATCTGAACAAATCACAGGGAAACAAAAATAACGCCAAACATATCCTGCGCTTTACTGTACAGTTATGGTTTCATTTTACTAGAAATGAATATCAACAGCTGTTGAAGCTCCCTCATAATGATTATTGAACCACAATTTACAGACAAATAGGTTCAAGATGCCAGCCTTACCTAAAGAGACTTCCAAAAACAGGCATCTGAAGTATCATGGAAAATAAAATCCAGCTAACCTCTTTGAAAAAAAAAATATTCTAACTTTGTCTTCCTTTTGCAGGAAAAAAAAAGGTCCAAATCTATGTTTACCATGTAGAATGCTTCACTGCTGTCACATCTTCCTTGAACAAAAAAATACGGGTATCAGTAAACGACCACAACAAACCTCAGTCCACTACTTCTTTCACCATGTTCTTAGTTGCCTTTCTACGCGATAGGGCTTTGAAAACCGAGAAAACTGCAACTAGGGCTATTTGTAAATGCTCAGAGCTACTTGTCTTTATACATATCTGTCCCATTTTACGACTATTTAGATTAGCACTAACAGATGCCTTCAAGCTTCGACCTAACCTTAACTCCGATTGTAAACTACCACTCAACACCATTTCTTTATTGAAAGAGAGGACTGTCATAGTCAAACTTAAATTGTCATTTTTTACAGGATAATCTTCCCCTCGTAAACTAGCACCAAAACTCCCTCCATATGCCGCTTGTCCTGGACCTTCCATGCGGCCAGCATTCAAGACAAATTTTAATCTCTTCCCAACTAACACAGTATCCTCAAGTTTTGCACCCACATAGTACTTCTGAGCAAACGATGTCAAAGAAACACCGCAGTCAGTAATATTGTGCTTTATGTTTTTCAACCTTGTGTTGCTATGAACGGTACATACCATATCTTTACCAGTGGACTGAAAATCAACACCCAAAGAGTAAGTAGGGCCCCATGGATCAAAATAAGCTGCAGCACACTCTGATTGAATACTGAAATCCTGCTTGTTCTTATTCATCTGTCCCACAACTGAGGCATATACATTCTTCTTTACTTCTGCAGCTGTCTCCAAGTTTACACCATCAAAGCTCACATCGTGATCCCATCCTTGGGGATCAAGAACAGGTCTCACAACCCATTGGTCATTAAAAGCAAGGCAACGATATCTATGGATGGGGCAATCTGAGTCAAAACTTGGAGGAATGGCCATATCCGGTAACAGAACAGGTTCCGGAGGAGCCTGATCATCAGGGTTATCATTCTTCAAAATTTCTTGATCTGTTGAGAGTAGTTTCTCTCTGCGCCTGCGATAGTCTTCTTTCAACTGTTTCTTTAAATAAAGTGTCTCCCTGTAATCCATTTCATCCAGATAATCTTTTTTCAGTTGCTTGGGCAACTTCTCAAACTGAGACTTTGTCAAGATTCGTATGGATGGAAGTTGATCATATTCATCTTCTTCTTCCTTATCTGAGAATAAAATTTCCTCAATTTCATCATCAATTCCACTTAGATTGGATACAGGGCATTGGCGTAAAAGGGATGAAAGGAGATGGGGCAGAGAAGGAATGCGGGCACTGTTCGCTGGCCCCAGTTCTACACTGTTCTGAAACTTTAGGAGAGAATTGACATCACCCAAAACTTTGGTACAAATGCAAAATAACAACAGTTGAGATCTCCAAACCTGTCCATTTGGAAGAACTTTCTCTCCCATAATATTTTTCGGGCACCGAGGATGGTTCTCGACCAAAAGTACAGGGTTTTCAAGCCTAGAATCCAACACTGCCTGATGTATATGCTGCTGCATTATATTGGTACACTGAGAAATATATGACTCATAATTAATAGTATACCCATCAGGTCCTTCTGGAATAGACGAGGAAGAATGAGTCATGACTACAATGGTGTTGAACCAAATAGATGCACCAAATACTTCAGTTACAAGCTTCAAAAGTGGGAAGTCACAATAACCAGAATTGATAAGATCAAGCCGTTCAAAGTACAAAACAATATCTGGAGGGGACTTTCTAATGAATCTCTTTACAGAAAGCATGATCTTCTTGTTTCTCTTCATATTGCTGGTAGAGCAAGGCAGGAAACCCGGGGTATCAATAAACGTTATGTTAAGCCCTTTTACAGTTCCCACAACTTCTCGGATGCAATTAGTGGCAGGTTGGAATGCATCGGTGATGGTTTTTGTTTGATCAAATATAGAATTTATAGTAGCACTTTTGCCAACTCCTGTTTTACCAAGGACAAGTACTCTGCAGCAGAAATCCAATTGGGGCATACCAGTAGCCTCCTGTTGGCTTGCTATCACTCGGGCTCTACTGCTACCAAGGTTAACCCTTTTCAGATCTGATTCTTTAGCACGAATCAAAGTTGCCAGGTGCATCCGATAAAGAACCTTAGCAACTAAGAGATTTTCTGGTGATTGGCCAAGGCGTTGGAGCAGGCGGAAGAATTTAACTTGGAGATCCTCAACCTTTGCCAGAGTATCCTTCTGCCTTCCATTGGTCTTACGTTGATACTGACAATTTTCTGTACCTGAAATTTGCTGCAAGGCGGAACTAGGCTGATTACTCGGACTACAATAAGAAGAGTCTGATGTGTCAGAAGGAACAGGTGATGCTGCTGGACTAGCTGAGTGAGCCAAACCTAGCAAAAGGCACATGTATCAGATCTATATAAACAACCCTGATGATATACGTTGCAATGGCAAAAATCATAATTGGAGCAAACGTTGATTAAGAATTGATATTCCAAATGGAATTTACATCGTTCACTTTAGTCAACCTTAACCATGAAAGTGTAAGAAATAAAACCCATAGATCAACATCAGAACACCTCATTTACTTATTGGAGAATCTTGCATTCCTAGAACTGTAGGCAAACATAATCTTTAAATACATTTGTTCACTGGACTAGACATGAAGAAGAAACCTACTTTTCCTACCATCAAAGAACTAAAACAGAAAAAATCCAGTAAATATATCACAGCAAAATTCCTGCAGAAATAAAGGGCAGATATCAGCCCCACAGGGAGACCAGAAGCCGCAGCCACCTTAATATGCAATTTTATGTTCTGGAATAGAATGCTCAAAGAATTTAATTTATAATGAAGGTATGAACAAAAAATTTCTTTTACACCCCAAAAGTAAATTGTTCATTCATAGAAGAGTGATTCACCACTCAAATCCTGATTTGAACCCCACCCTTAGCCTTCTGGCAAGTTAGTATATACCCATGTCTCCAAATACTATATTGTGAAGGCACTCTGTTATCAATTCCAGACATAACTTCTATAGTTTCTCACTTCCTTTATATGCATGGAGGTGAATCATGACACAATTTCCCTGTTGGATCTAAGAATTACGATACCCACAAGCAGTCTCAAATGGTCGCCTACAAAGAGGTATATATGGCATTATATAATTTGAAGAAGGCTATACTTTTTACTGAGTAACTATAACTATTTATCAGCTGAGCTTAACATGCATGAAGTAATAGTGCAAAATGATATCCCCAAACTGTATCATTTTATTTCACCATCCACCATTTTGGGAAGGAGAAGTCTGTTAAGACCTCTTACGAGAAGTTAACTAAGTGCATTTTCAGTGATTCAGCACGAACAATAAAATCAGGATTGTACCTTGCTCATTAAAATTTTCATCCCGATGCTCTTCATAGAAACTATTACCGCCAGATAAAGGTGTGGGCAAGACCAGTGATTTGGACAATATTTGAGAGAAAATCCAATCTCTAACACCCTTCATCCTCCTACAATACATGAAAGCAAAAGTCCATAACTTTATATAACTAAAAAACGATAATTTAAAACGGTGAGCCGAAGAGATATTTCGGTTCTTCTAGAATTGAAAACAACACCTCAAAACATATTTATAAATATCAGTTGAAATATTTATCACATGCAACTAAAAAACCATTTCATTTCTTCGCATGGGATCCTCAATTGTATGCATAAAATAAAGACAAAAAGCACCTAGCCAATTACCAGCCAAATTTGAAAAGGTAAACCCTTTTTTCAAACAATTCACTATTCAAAATCTTCAGCTAATAAGTGTCGGCACAAGTACAACTAAGGAACATGATCCGAAGGCACTTGAGAGGTTGACTGTGATTGGCACACAAACAAACCGAGACATGTAGCAGAGGAAGAACGACGTGTAAACCTATGAAACAGAGATCAGCGAGAGAATTATAGCAATTATTCTAATTCAACAGAAAATAATAATTAAGAAAAGCAATGAAAACGGGAAAAGCAGTTGGCCTAGAAACATGAGATTATTAGAGGCGCTCACTTTGATATTTGAGCATCAAACACAAGGAACCATAATACGAAAAACGAAGGCAGCGGAACAAGTATTGGGATACTCAAATCCCAAGAAGCATTTTAAGGTCCAGTGGCCAAATCATTAAGGAAATCAGATTCTCGAGGGGGTTGTTCGAGAATCAATGAAGGAAGGGGCGTGAGAAAACCCTAATTTCAGAGAAACGGACAAGAATGAGAAAGAGTTGAAAAGAGGATCGGAAATGAAGGAAGGTGAGGTGTGTACGAGTAAGAGAGGAAAGAGGAAGGGAAAATGAAAAATTGAGATTACTAGATAAGACACATAGAGATTACACCCACCTTACCCTTTTTTTAGAAAAATAAAAACAAATGTTTTTGTTTTTAATAACCTGCAGATGGAAACAAAAGTGGCGCTACTACTCAGTGTCCCACTCTCACGGCTCAAGATTAATAGCCAGATGCTCCACCTCCACACCAACCTTCCATTTTAATGACAAATTAAGAAATCTAGTACGATACTTTAAAAATTAAATTAAATAAATATGCTATTATTAATAAATTATTTGAATCAAAATATATTATTATTGATATAAAAATATAAATTGATTATGATAAAACTAATTTTTAAATTCAGTTTATCTAAAAGTATATCTTTAATTTGATATATAATATCAAAATTTAAGATTTAAATCAATAAAATTAATTTAATATTTAAAAATAAAAAATTATATTTAAAATAAGAAAAATGCAGGAGTTAACGAGAAAATAAATAACTTGTAAAAGTACTTTCCATCTAAATTGAAAATTCAGATTTATAAATATAACGATGACTCATAATTTGACCCTCTACATTAAAATTTATTTACTGATTTGATTATTGCAACCAACCAGATGACGGGATGTATCCTTATGACTTATGCCAATTGCTATTGGCAAAATTTATCATTCTGATCACATGGAAAACATGCCTATTTGTAAAATAGTTCATTTTTTCTGAGTCTGCATTTTGGTTGTTAGAGCAAAATGTGAATTGAAATAATTGTTAATTTATGTTAGTGGTTTAAATTTTCGAGTTTTTATTATGGATACTAACCAAAAATTTAAGTTCTATTAATTAAGAGCCTGAAATAATATATGTACAAAAAAAATTATGTGCATATTCTTCGCTGAAGAGAGACAAAAAAAAAATAGAGAAATTGTAATACTTATACTTTGTCAAATTTTGGCAGATTTTTTTTTATCTAATTTCTCTGTTAAATAAAATAACACGTCATGTTAACCACTAAATAATTCAAACTTAGTTATTGAGATATTGAATTATTTGAAAATTAGTTTTACTATTTCCTATATAAAATTTTAAAATAGTCAAAAATAAAAAATTGAATTTTTATGATTAAAAAAATAAAAGACGTTTTTTTTTTCAAATTAAGCAATACCTTGTATCGTTAGGTTGAGAAACAACCAATGATTATATTGCCAATTTTTCAGTTTGTCAAATAATTATTGGATAACTCTAATTACTTTTGCTAATGAATGTGGAATATTTAACACACTTTAGGTTCTGATAGGATTGGTACAGATTGAGAAAGTTAATTTATTTGGAATTAATTGGTGGACAATATGCTATTGCCATGCCATGGTTCTCATTATTTTAGCTGATTCAGTGTGTTCGGAATTGGAACTTTCCCTGGTAAGGTAACAAGATATTTGGATTCAGATGCCGTTGAATATTTATATAAATCCCAGCTTGATTTGAAAATAATAGTGTAATTGTAGTTCTATAGATACGATCAAGGTGACTTATTGCCTTTAATGTCCCAACAATTTGTAATGTCTAATAAAGGTAATCTCCAGATTTATCATCTCCCGTATTTAATTTCTCCCAATTATGTTTCGTTTGATCGGCGTGTCATCTACATCTACTGGTTTTCCAAATCTGCAAAGCCCTCGAAAGCACTGATTTTCAAAGCATCGCCGGGGGGAGGGGGCGGAAGTAGGGAATGAATTCACATCTAATTTAAACAGAAGTAACTGTAGGAAAGGCAGAAGGTAGGGAAATAAAGCATAAGCAACTTTTAAGGAATCCGTTCCCTCAAGTTTACAAAAAGTTGGAGTGCCTAAAAAATTCTGGCCTGTTTCTTGCTCCAACTTGAAAGTATAAATTATCTCTCATCTCTACAAATGATAGATTCGCTAGTTGTGCTGCGAATAAATTATATTTTCCTATGTTTTTGTTTCCTCATGTATAAATGGAAAAGCCATGGCATATCATTGGAATGAAAATTGATATTATCCATGGCATACCAATGATTTGGACCGTCTCTTATGCCAATCATGAGGCGACCTGTTTATCAGTTGCTTTATAGTAAAGCATCTTCTGTACATAGAACATCATGTAACACTGTGCAGCCCTCACAATGTTCTCATCAACTTGAGTAACCCATGCATCATCACACTTGTACCATTGATTGCTTAATCGCAGATAAGTAACATAATGGCCAGCATCTAGCTTACCAGTGTGAGTGACCACCGCAAACAACTCAAACTCTGAACACAACTCATTAGAAGCATCAGGCTCATCCCCGTCAAAAGGAAAGATTCTGTTCCCAAATCGGCTCCTTAAGATCGTTGATGAGAGATAAGGTGACATGTCCAGTGAAAATGGGAACTGCAGGTAGCGGTCCACCTTCCTTGACATCTTTCTTGTTGAAGAATGTTCAAATCTTTTTATATGGAAGCAAGAAACAAGGGGAAGCTTCCTTATGGACATCTGTTTGAGAGTTTCCTGCCTCACCTGACACTGTTGACAGAAAAATTTTTGGTCTGATCCCAATCTCTCTGCTCTTGTAAATCTCTCCAAGCATCCCATCAGGGTAGATGTCCCACAGTTTTGGCTTGAATTCATACAATCAGCCTCACCATTGCAAGAATGATTGGCTGTTGCACTGGCCATCTTGGTAGAACCACCTTGATTGGGTTCCAAGTCCAGTGAGATGTCTATGCAAGGGTCATAAGTAGTCGATGTGAAACCACAGGCCATACACATAACATCTGACCGCAAGATCCCAGAGAATACCTTATGAGCAATACAACAGTCACCATTGCCTGCACCATCAGAGAAAGTATGGTCATACAAAACACTACCTTAATAAGATAATGTATGTTCAAGAGCATACCTTTTATTGAGGATCTTATGCATTTCAGCAATTTCGTTCAAATTCTTCAGCACACAAAGAAGGTAGGACAATTAAAATTATAAAATGCGGTGGGTTCTGATGTTAAAACTGAGATGTTCTAAAGAAAGTGCCAAAACAATTCCTAATTCCACAACCATTGTCCGGATGTATAAATAAACTAGAAATGCACAAAGAGAATCAATTTATTTCCTATGCAATTTTAATTCTTGAGAATGACACAGAAGAGAAAAACGAATACACATAATTAGTTTGGCTATCTTTTTTTTATTTTCAGAATTATGGAAAATAAAAGGTAGAGTTGAGGAACCGTGAGGAACTTTTTCAGTTATGGAAAACAAATACTCCAGTAAGCTTCATTTTCCGGTAACAGTAAGCAACTTTTTCTTTTTGCCTTTTTTTATTGTTTTTTCCTCTTCCATTCCCTGTTTTTCATTTTTCCTTCCCTGCATTCCTCCTCCATTCTAGATTTTTTCACTCAGGTTTTGTTTCAATTTTCCTTCCGTTCTCAGTTTTCCTTCTCAGTCTCTCTTCTGCATTCTTCCTCCACAGCTGCATTTTTTATGGCTTGGTTTCAGCAGCAGTTTTCCTTAACAAGACTGAACAACAAGCTTCATAACATTCTTTCAAGTGCTGCTAATCGGACTGATTATTACAAGACTAGTGATATCTTGTTATGAGATATATGATGCTATTTGATGGTTTTCTATCAATTAGGTTTCTTGTTCTTAGCTTTATGTTTTTTTATTACATTTCGCAGTTATATATATATATATATATATATATATATATATATAGAGGAGATGTCTCTAATGAGAAATGAGAATGTTAATTTTACATGAGAATGAGAATAATAAATCTGGACCATCATACATGGATGGATAAGATTAAAAGTTTTCAAATCATATAATCACTTTAAAAAGTTGTGACTTCTTAAAACATTCACATGACTTTTGAGTTCTAAGCTTGACCATTCATGACAAGATTTAATGGTGAAATTTTTTTCTCACGTTCTCATGTAAAAAAAGCTTTCTTATTTGATACGTTTCCTAAATATTGTGTGTATCCAAGCTGCCATAATTTTATGGCAGTTTTGTTGGCTTTCTGCCACAACCCACCATCCGTCTAAAGGTTCTAAATATTATTATGGATGCAGCATTTGCACCTCACAGATAAAACCAGAAAAATGTTATATCATCCCTAGGCCCTCCTGAATGCAGCAGTCCAATCCAAAACCTCAACAAAGAACTTATTCTTGAACAGACGGCCTCCTAAATTTGAACACCTCTAATTGAGAATAAGAAGGGCATAGAATTTGCATTAAACCCAAGGAAGCATAACTGCAGTTCAAAAGACAGGAAATAAAATGGGGTTTTTTTATGGGGGCATAACTCACGCTGAAGTAGAAAGAACTACATCTTCCAAGGCTAAAATCCTAGCCAAGCTATTGTAAAACTCTCTGACACATTCGTGGTGGCTGGAAAACTAATGCAACTTGCTCCCCAGGGTAGGACAAGCTTTGGTTAATTGGAGCCTAGACATGGCAAAACATGGAGTTAGCATTAGCATCATTTGGTCTAGAACCTCCTATATGATGAAAGGAATAGGCTAAGCAGAAATTGACTTACAGGGACTCACTGGAGTGTAGCAGCTAACACCATCACGACAGCAGGTTGTGGTTGAGAATTAGCCCTAATTGTTTGAGCAATTGTCAACTCCTAGGGCAACAAGCAAGAGACCTAAACCCTCACCCTGCAGTTAGATAATATGGTAACTCTGTTATCTTGAATAGTATTTTGAATCATTTTGAAAGCAAAAAAACATCAAAAGTCATTGAAGACAGCAAAGACAGTGGCATTCTATTGATCATCTTCTACAATAAGTTTGGTCGCAACTATGATTAATCTGAGCTAATTCACTTGTGTCATCTGTTGAAATTAGTAACGGATTAACCTCTTACACCATCTAGATTTGTGTTCTTAATAGTCCAATGCTACTGCCCAATACCATAGAGATCAGCATCCTATTACTCATTACGTTTCAAATTCTCTCATAACAATTAAACCATAGCAAGTTTTCACCTATAAAATGGGATTGAGGTAAGCCAACATAGATTTGGTCATTAAAGAAGTACTCTAGACATGGCAATTAGAGGATAAAAAAACTCACGTTTCAACATTCCCTAGATTAATTTTTAAAAGATGATACCTTAACCCTCTGAACCATGACTTGAATACACTGAAACAAACATGTCTTGCAGATTTGAGTAAAAGACCAAAGAAACAAGAGTTTACACAAAAGCTACAAACAAGGGTTATGCAAGGCAGAACTAGCAGATTTGATTTTATTGAGAAAATAATTTCTTGTATATAACTATATATCAAAAGATTCCAGCAGCACAAGTTCAGAAATTGCAACATATCTCATAAGTTTTAATTTTATTTTGATATTTGGTTTAGATTGAATATTACAAAAGATAATATAATACATGACTGGCTTCATACAAGAAATCCTTTTCATGCCACAAAATTCAAAATAAATCCCCATCTTTCCCAATCAAAAAATATATAATAATAGTAACAATTGCATCGAGTAACAAGCACTTCAAAGAATATGAAAAGAATAAGAGAAATGGCAACAACCGCTCTTTTAAACTTGTCAATACACCTCTTATAATGGTCAGTTTTTAAAAAGTCAAAATACTCATCTAGTAAATTGATCACTTATAAAAAATTGCTTTGACTTAGTAAAAAATGGACCAATCAAAACAGGTGTGTTGAAGAGTGTTAAAAGAGTATGTTGCTAGCATTCCTCCAAGAAAAATTCGGCCACTGTCAGACTACATTACCTTCACTATGTGGTTTACGCCGATCCTTCTCCACCTTTTCATGTATTCCATCGAGCATGGAAATGAAAAATTCATGTGCATCCTGTTGTTCATAACTGGCAAGATTGGCTGCATGTTGCCACCAACTGAAACATAGCAACAATAACTAATCAAATAGATAAACTTTTCACGTGTTTTGAATTGTTTTCTGCAACCGCAATGGCGGTTTGCAGTTGCAATATCAAGGTTTTTATAATTTTTGCAACAACAGCATTGGGACAACAATTGCAGCCATATCAGCAGCATTTATCTGCGATAAGGATAGTGACATGACCACAACCGTAATTTAAAGCACTAAGTAGTTTCCATAACAAAGTGACCTTAATTAAAATGAAAACCCAAATCAGGATTTAACAATCATAATTTCATTTATTCAACTACAACTTACACGCCACCATCATAGACCTGCCCTTCCCCCCAAAAATCTGCACGCACCTGTATAAGAACTTTGCGGGGCTGTAGGGTGCACGATCTCCCGAAAACACCGCAGAGAACATAGCATCCATATCGCAAGCTAAGCATATTCGCCCATTCTTGTTCCCATTGTTGCCGCTACTTTTCTTCCCGGCACTGCCACCATCACCATCACCGCTGTTCCTTTTCTGACAAAAATACCGGTTATGCCTGTCGCTTAAGAAGTAATTTCTTAACGGCGGCGTGTGAAGCAGCGCTTGCAACACCGAGTTCATGAAGCAAGTGTTTCCCAAATTGTTCAGCCCACGCAATCCCCGCGGCAAATCCGTAAAAGGTTCAGCGCCGGGGCCGGTGCGGTCGATCGGGCTAGAGCAGCTACCGATCAGAGTTTGCTCACGCAGATCCGGCGCCCAAGGCCGGTAATCCACCCTGCGCCTCTTCCGAAGATTCTCCGGCGGCGATGGGATCGCCGGCGATCCGCCGCCGCCGAGAGTGGACGCGGTGGTCTGTGCGATCACCACAGCGGCGTCGAAGTCGCGATCATAGACTTGGTCGCGGCACGCGCAGCAGAAGAGCTCGGCACGGTCCACATCGACGGCGATCTGGTGACCGGTCGGCATTGAAGCGGCGTGAGCGGCGGCATGGGAGGGTCCGCCAGCCGCGGATGAGTGACATGAGATGGCGGCGCAGGTGATGCAGGCGTAGAGGCGGGAAGGAGCGGAGAGGCCGCAGGCGCCGCAGCGAGGGACCTCGTCGGGATCGCGACGGAGGGCGGCGCGGCCACCGGGAGGCTTGATCCGGAGGCAGTTGTGGAGAGCAAGAAATGGCTTGGAGGAGTTGCGGCGGAGCTCGGCCAGGTGGGGACAGGGTTGGGGTGAGATCTGAGCGTTGATGTTGGAGGACATGGCGTGGCGGTGATAATGTGGGAACCCTAGATTTCAAGGGCATAGGGATGAGGGAACCAACGGCTGAGATTGTTGAAATGGGAGGTAGAGAACAACAGCATGGAGGTTGATGAGGATTCTTTTTGCTCTGAGGTGTTAGCTGAGCTTAGCTAGACTCAGAATTCCGCTCCGTGTCTCCCGTGTTGTCCTGTTACTGCTTACTTTCTTCTTTCTTCCTCATTTCTCTCGCACTTGTCTTTGTTTAATATTATATTATTATTATATCTATTTTTGCAATGTGTAATGAAAAAATATATTATAAGTTTCCTATGAAAATATAAAGTTGTATATCTTTGTATATTTTTAATTTTAAAATACCAAATTAATTTATGTAATAGATCATTATCTTGATAATAATTTCTAATGTCTGTCATATCTATTGTTAATTTGAAAAAAAATTTATATTAATTTATAAAAAAAATGAGAATCTAATTTTTTCATCAAAAACCTATTTAAAAATGGAATAAAATTAAAATCAACTGATTAAAAAGTACAAAAAGTGAAATAAATAAGGCAAGTTAAATGTTATTTTAATCTATAAAAGTGTTAACATTAATCATTTTATTCTAAAAAAAAATTATATCTTCAAAATGTAATTTGTTAGATATTTTCATTCACATTAATTATTTATCATTGGTATGTGTTGGGTACTTTTATAATTTATCAAGGATGAATTACTTTAAAATGTAATTTTATAATTGATCAAAATACGTAAGATTGATTATTAGGGATGGAAGAGAACAAGGTCGTTCGATAAGGAGCTACGGCTCGGCTTGTTTAAAGCCTAGTCGGCTTGTTTAAAGCCTAGTTAAGCTCGGCTTATTTAATAAATAGACAGGTTTAGGCTTGTTAAAAAGCCTTTTTAGATAAACAAGTCAGGCTCAAGCTTATAAAAAAGCTTATTTAACTTATTCACAGGCCTATTTATATTTATATATTATATATTTATATTTATTTTAATATATTATATTTATATAATATTTATATAATATTTATTTTATATTTTATTTATATGATATTAATATATATATATATATATATATATTAGGCCTATTTAATGGGCCTTTTATCTTGTGGGCTTTAAATTTGTAAGATTTTTTAATTAATTATTTATATAGAGTTTAAGTTTATTTATTAATTTTTTTTTGTTATATAGGCTTTTAAATAGACTTACAGGCCTTGTAGGCTTTAAGTCAGGTTAAGCCTTGACAGAAAAAAAGGTTTTGACAGGTAACAGGTCCAGACTCAAGGCTCAAGCCTCAAAATTTTTAAACATGTCAGACTTGAACACTCAAAGCCTAACTCGACTCGGCCTACTTCCATCCCTATTGGTTACTTTAAATTTTTAAAAAAAAATTGATAAGAATATTTTCTAAATATATTTTGTCAGTATATTAGATCACAATATTAATATTAATTATTTTTTTATCAAAAAATATCACAACATTAACATTAATTACTCGATCAAATTAAGCTAACAAATCTAATTATAAATCATATTAAGTGTTATTTTTCTATTTTTATTAGTTAAAATAGAAAAGTATAAATATTAAAAAATATAATTGATATGGTAATTTTACAAAAATATTATTTATTTTTAATTTATTATTTATCATATTTTTAACTCCTCTTTTTACTATTAAAAATATATAAAAAATTAATTAATATTTTTAATATCTAAATAGATAGATAAATAAGAATAATATATTTTTTATTTAGATAAATAAAAAAATTGTATATAAGATGGTTGTATGGTTATTACTTGAACAACTTTTAAAAAAGGTTAAATGGATAATATATATAAAATTTTTTAATTAAATTCTGCTTTTTTACCCTAATTAAAAATTTATTGAACTAACAAAAATATTTTAAGAAAAAAAAACTTTTTCTCTTTAAGTTGTTTTTTTATTAAAATTAAATAATTAAATAAATAAAAATTACTTTTTTTTTCGTCCCAAGAAAAAGTAATCTAGTTATTAAATTAATCGATCTTTGAATAACCAAAATTGATAATTAATTTTTTTTGGGTTAAATATGTTTTAGTGTTTTTAAAATATTCAAATTTTGGTTTTTGTCCCTCAATTTTAAAATCTTTAATTTAGATTTCTCATTTTTTAAAATACTATGATTGTAGTTTCTGATATTAACTTAAATTACATTAAATCAAGTTAAATTAATCATATAGAAAAAATTTTGATCATTTTATGGAATGTGTTAGTTATAATCATACTTAATCTATTTTGATTTAATACAATTTAAGTTAATATCAAGGATCATAATTGAGGTATTTCAAAAAATGAATGACTTAAATCAAAGAATTTAAAATTAGAGGATTAAAACCAAAATTTAAATATTTTAGAGGGACTAAAAACATATTTAACCTTTTTTTTTAATCAAAATTGCGACTAAATATACAGTTTATCAATTCATGCATAACAATAATTTTTAGTCATACTTAGTGGCAATTTTGATAATGTAGTCGCAATTTTGTGCATACCAATAATTTTTAATAAAAAAATATAAATAAAATAATTTCATATAGATAAGATAAAATATAAATTTAATATATGTAAAAGTCAAATAACTATAAGAGTGAATCGCTAAAAATTTTAAATTTTAAATTTTTCAGAAAATAACATTGTTTATGAACTCTCTCTACCTCTATAAAATATTTGTATAATTATTACTAAACAAAATTCATCTTGCACTCAGCAATCTTTGTTGATATATTTAGATTTGTGTCAAAAACCCAGTATGAAGCAACATTTTAACATGGTAATAATTACATATTCAAAATATTTTCTGCTAAAAGGAAAATTTGTTTGGAAAAGAGAATGTTTATGATTTATGATGTTATGAATCATCAAGTCACTGATTTAAGAACAATAAAATTTGAACATATTCTTAACATTAAATTTTAACATATGCTTATAGACTCGTATACGGATTATCACAGGGATGATCCTAAAGAAAATGAAAACTAGCTTTGTCATGTAAATTAGCCTGGACCCCGCATGATATTTACAAGCACGGTAACTATAAATTTTTTGTAATAAAATAAAAAAAGAACTAATATTGACTGCATATCTTTTATTCTCTTATTGAAATCTATGAAGAATAATTTTGAAACATGTTGTTTGTTAAGAAATTGATGAGGCTTTTATGCTGTATTTACAAATCTTCAATGCCAAGAGATCATGTAGAATATAAAGACTCAAACAAATGATCCAAAATGAATGAATCTCCAAATCAATCTCTGATGTTTTATTTGTTCTGTCGTATAAATTCCTATAAAATAAAAACAACATATCAATCTCTAATATATACAAAATCCAAGTTATCCCTAATTATAGACTAATCTGACAAATATTCTAAAACTAAAGACTAACTTGATTGATAAATTTCCTATATATTGGAGACTGATATGTTATTTTTAACTTCAGAGGAACTCATAGACGGACCAAATAAATCTTAATGACCGATTTGGTGATTCACACTATCGAAAATAGAATTGCTCCAAACTTTAGAGGGTTAAACAAGCAAACAAGCAATGACCCCAATACGAAGGATCATAACAAAGATCATGACTATTGAAAGGAATTAAGACTTCAAAAAAAAATTTATGCGACACTCACAACACTAACTGGCCTGAAGGAAGGAAACGAAGTAGAAACAATGAGAAATATCAATATAATAATTATCATCGGTGACATATAAATAAAGCAAGATAGGTTTACTCAAGAAGATTGCTAATTTATCTGTCCTAACCACTAAACTCAACTCAAATGCATTCCCTGGAAACAATTTCCTACAAATATAATTATCACTTTCTCTTCTTAGATGGTGGTTGTGGAGTCTCCTCCTCTTCATCTTCCTCCTCTTCATCATCATCATCTTCCCCATCATCATCATCTTCATCATCTCCATCATCATCGTCATCTTCATCCCCATCATCACTTCCTCCTGCACCATTAGCCTCAGGATCATCGTCAGGATCTCCTTCCTCGTCGCCTTCATCACCTGAGTACTCTTCATCTTCTCCATCATCATCCTCATCATGTCCATCTTCATCATCATCATCTCCATCTTCATCATCCTCTGTTTCACTAGCATTCTTGTTTTCTAGATAAGCATGTTTCCTCCCAAAAAGTTCTTCAAAAGGAAACCTGACCAGGATTCAAGATAGATTTGACAATAGTTAATAACTGTGTTACATTTTAAATGAGGCATACAAGTCCATCCTTACCTTCCATCCATTGAGGTCAAATTTGGTAACACTGAACTAGTGACATTCGTCAGCAGATACCCAATCTGGGAGGAAAACAAAGAGATACAAATAAAAAATATTTACTGAATTTAATGCAATATATTATAATAAAGGGCAAGGATATTCTAGTTTTAAATTCACTAAATAAACTCCAAAAAAAAACCCACAGAGCATTGTATATATTCAAGAAAGAGACAATATTGCAAGCACATGTTTAGGAAAACTTTTTTCACGAAAAATAACCACATATTTCTTCAAAATATTCATCAGGAAGCTCACAAAAAAATAAGTTATTATTTCTTTAAAATAAGCTAAATCAAACAAGCACTAAAATTATAGCTTTCAAATACAACTCTTAACTTGTCAACAATTTCTCTCAATCCTAAGACAATTGAACCATGAACAGACAGATGCACTACCAGATAGAAACCCAAAAGGATTGATCTTTTTCTAACTTGCAATTCACAGCTACACAAACCCCAGAAAAGAAGGGGAATAATTTGATTGCTGCTCTTTCGAACTGATGCATTCTGTTTTCTTTCTTTACTCTGTTGTTTCTACAAGCACGAGGAGAATTCCTGATCTTGTTCAGTACACTTATTTTCTTAATGAATTACTAGTTTCATCTAAAACAGGGAGAGAAAAAAAGAATCACAAAGCATGCTCCTTTACTAGCCATAAAGGAGTAAAGGAGTGACCCGGCATTTGTCCCACTGCAGCATGCTGACCTAGCATTTGTCCCAATTCCTAAATCTAATGCTTGAACCCTCTATACTTCTTGTCATGGCAATAATTTGTACAAACAAAAAAAAAGCATCTGATCTGATAGCATTTTTACCAATGACAAACAGCAGAATAGATACAGCAAGCACCAAACACACATCATGTAGATGTTGCACAAAAAGCGAAATAAAAAGGAGCTTGAACAGTAAAAGTGGAGCAAACAATTCACTTACAGGGTTACATGACAATCATAAAATTTCCTTATAGCTAATGGGAAAATAAACACTAGAAAATACATTCCATGCTTTGACCCAACTAAGCACGCTGTTCCAATCACGCAAATCAGTGAAAGATAAATCCTATTTCCTCAAAAGCTAACTTAGTGCCAAGCCACATAGTAAAAGCGTGGAAATAAAGAGGGATATGATATGAGAATGATCAAAGGGAGGGTTTTTGAGAGAGGAATACCAAAGCGATAGATTGGGCGGCGGCGAGAAGAGTGTCGGCGGCCACAGCTTGAAGAAGAGAGGGTATCTCCTCGACGACGCTGAGAATTGGAACCTCAACCTCCATTCCCAAAGCAGTATGAAGCTGTGCTGTGAGAGAAGACAAGTCAATGGTCCGAATCTGGTTACTGATTAGAGTAAACCCCACACTCTCCACCGTTTTAGGGTTTTTGTGAACGAACCAAATTGCTATTGTTATTTCTATTGCCACTCCCAATTTCGTTACTTCCACGTCAGATTCTAACCGTTTTTCTTTTGCTGGAAGTGGCTATAACAATTTCGTGACTTCCAAATTCCATTTCTGTCCTTTTATTATCAACTAGTGCTTTTAAATTTTTTATTTCAAGTCCTGGCTTCGGATCTTGTGCTTCTTTGGGCTTCGTCCTTTCTATTATATTTCGGCCATTATTTTGTAAACTTCAAGTATTAATGACCCAAAACAAAAAAGGACTGAAACTATTAATGACCCCTCAAAAACAACTGCGACCATCAGTTCAAGACTTCAAGTAATTAATGACAAAAAAAAATGATTTCAAGTATATTTTTCATTCTGAAAAAGCCCCAATCCAGAGGCAGTTTAAAATAAATTTGATCTCTAAACCAATCAAAACTTTAACTTTTCTACTTGGTATAAAAGTGGAATCATTTCAATTTTTCATCTACATTCATTTTTTAATAAAACTTAAATCAAACTCTTGTCATTTAATTATTAAATTAAAATTCGACATGTAAATTTTTTAATATTAAACAGTCTTTATTAAGAATATGTTCCTAAACACACACCCACATATATATATGTATATATATCTATATATATATATATAAGCTTATAATAAAATATAAAAAATAATATGATTTAACCTTCATTTTATACTATAAAATATTTTAAAACATATCTTTCGTTATAAAAAATTCAACGGAACTTTTAAAATGAACACAAATACCTGGATAATAACATGGCATTATCTATAAAAAATAGAAATAATATATTAAAGCTAGATATACTTAGGTTTAATTCAGATAAATTTTTCCACAAATACTTGTAATAAAAGAAAATAAGTCATTTTTTCTCACAAATTAAAATCAAATTATGAACATCAACTTTTAAAAGCTATTTTCATTTAACTTTTCTAAAAGTTGATATGTATAAATTAATTTTAACTTATGGAGGAAGTTTGATACGTTTTACATATTTATTTATTTATCCTGTAAGTAAGAAATTTATCCAAATTAGGGTATAGTATTTATCTGGAAAAAGAAATACCTGAAAAAAAAGAAGCTTGTAGCTATAATAATGCATATTCATAATACTGATAATAAGGTGGAGCTGACGTGTCATTGATGCAATTTTGCATTACTTAATTGAAAATTGACAATACACAACTAAACATAATCAGCACCACTAGCACAAGCAAGGTTGGGTTCATAGCCTGATTACAATTACTGACTTCTTTATGAGGAGTAAAGTAGGTGTGACCAAACGAATTGAGAAAATGAGTGCTACCTAGCCAGCAGTAGTTGAGCCTATTCAAAATCAAAGATTTAAAATAGACAGCAAACAACATGTCTTTCAAGAATCATTATACATATCTTTTATTGGTAGATCAATAGTATTCTAAGTGTATTTTTCACAGCTCAGTATATGGTTCAAGTATTGCTTGTTCGCCACAACAGTTCAAGGGATGATTATATTCATAAATTTCCTCTTTGCAAATGCCAGCCACCATTTATTTGGAGTGCCATTAGGTCTGTATGCAACACTCAATAACCTCCCACTTGTTTCTTCCCTTATCTGCTTCAAGTAATTTCTGAACAATTCTGCATTGTCGAAATCACAAAGCTTGAAATATAAGAATACATATATGGTCTACAAAAACAAAGTTGGCTAAATTGCAACGTTGCATCAGACAGAGTGAAAACAATAACAATGTAAAGTTAGATTTAGGGTAGTATGCACAGTTTGCACTGTGCAATCTCAGTGTGTACAATTTTCTAATCATCTATTATGAAAAGCAATTGGTTATTGCACCGAGAAACATTTATTACAATCATATTTAATGGAAAACCACAAGCTACAACACACAGGTGCATGACAGTTTATCAGCTTTTTGAAAAATAAGCACAAACCAGCTTGACTAGGTCTTTCAAAAAGGCTTAATGACAAATATATCCGAGGACATACAAAACCTACGTGCACCGGCATAAATACAAGCTGGAAATTCTTCATAAATGCAGAAAGTAATAGAATGGAAGTTTTCATTCTAGGGATTTTTTCACTCATCAAGGAAATTCGTACTGTTATACTCGATTTTAGAAAATATTTATCTTCTTTCTATTTCTTTCAGTTGAGATCCATGCACTGGTGCCCAAGAAACACAGTAAAATTTGGTTTACAACAGCTATATTAAAGTCACCAAATAAGTTAGAGCTTGTCTGTTTGTAAAACGAAGTTAACTCCATTTTGTTGGAATTGAAAAAAAGTTGCGTTGGCTAAAAGATTGCTTTGAGATGTGTGTTTCTCTGTTACAACATGGAAACAAACAAGTCCTTAGTTGTTTAAAATGAACCTCTCTCACAACCGGAAAAATGAAAATAATCTCTCTGAATGAGAGTTTTCCAGACTAGAGTTATCTATTTAGGTCTCCAAAGACCAATGCATCAGCATTTGGTATCACTCCGTTCCATGTTGTATTTTCCAATTATCTTATGAAATAGCCATCTAACCTCATGCCTAGAGTTATGCCCACATCCTTAGTCCTTACTTTCAGAAAACTGATCATGCAAGGAAGATACTAAGAACGGTTTGTCTTTAAGCTAAAGACCTGACATTCCTTGTCGGGCATGTACTCAAAATTCAAAAAGATTAAGCAGTGACACAGTTTATTGTCTTTCAAAACAATGTGTGGTCATGTGAGTTTAAAGTGAGGTAAACCAGAAAATGCAAAGCTCGTATCAAATCTTCAGTAAGAAATTGACCAAAATATAAAATATCACAGTTCTTGGAATGTGTACATCAATGAAAGAACATCTTAGCAAACTAAGACTATTAACATATTGACAATATATATTATATGATTAAACGAAACCATATGCACATAATAGTACAAAAGTAAAGGAATATTGATTGCAGTATTCACCTGTTTCCTTATGTGATTGAGGAAGGGGGAAAAGGCCCGGAAAAGGAAAGCCAGATTCCCCAGGGACAGGGACCTCTTCGAGACCCAAATTGATGATTGCCTTGGTTCCTTCAGCTAGGGTTCTGCAACCTTCAAGTCTCTTGAGAGCAATGTTAATGTAAAAGGTCAAGTATATGAGAAGCTTATCAGCAGGGCTCTTGATGTCAAAGTTTCTGAAGAACACATTGGCTCGAAAGAAGGTGATTGCTTCATCCACAATATCAGTTCTATCTGCACCACACATCACAGTCACAACAACATATCTCTCACATTCTGAAAACGCAAAAAACCAGAACAGAACAAAAGCAATGAATAGAATGGAATAGAAACCTTGATCTGAAACCGGAGCAGGTCCCTTAATGTGGCTCTTGAGAGGAAGAAGAGGGCATCCACAAGCTCTACTCACGCCTTCTTCATCCACAAAACTAGAGTGATAAACCTTCCCGTACACAACAAACATTTTCAATTTGAATCAAAATTTGAGAACAAAATTATGAATTTTGAATAACCATGAATTGAATCGAATCCCCTTACCACCTTACCATGTCGCTTGTGGCGATGATAAAAACGAAGTTTGCTCAGAAGAATTCAATTGCAACCCCAAATGTTTCTGGAAATGATGGGAAAAATCAATCCAGACATATAAGTATGTGATTGCTTGTATAAGGAAAAGAAATTGATAAATGGTATAACAAAATTGCGAAATTTAGAGTAAATACTTTATTGTTAGAAGAGTGAAGGTGAGCGTGAAATGAAGATTGTGAGCAAAGTAACTTGTGGGAATGGGATCTGAGAATAATAATAATACTTTATTACATTTTATTTCTTTTTGGATCGTGAATACTTTATTACATTATTAACACTTATTTAGGGTTAGGGTGGGCTTCAATCATTATCACACTTAAATAAAGTAAAGAAAAGCTTGATGATTTTATTGCGGGCCAGCCTTCAGCAAAGCCTAAACTCATTTTGCCCAGACGAAATTGTAGCATGGCCCAATGAGCTTCTTTACATTAACATTTTCTCTGTTACTGACCCCACTGATCTTGAATATTCCTTAGCCCAATACATTATATAAATTGCTTAATCGTATTAGTTGCTATTGACCTCAGTATGACCATGTAAATTCATAATAAATGTTATTTACTCTAATTGAAAAAATATATCCTACAACATTCCCACACAAAAAGTGAAATTTAAGCCAATTGAGGTAATTGTGTATGTGAAATTCTCATTGGTTAATAGATATATTTTTATAATTATTTAATGGTCCTAAAAAGTAGAAAAAAAATTGATATGTGAATATGAAGAATAGTTTTTTAGTGGACCTTATATATTAAAAAAATGTGATTATAATAAAATAAAGTTCGATACTTTTTTCGGTATTACTTAGCATCTTACCATAATTATTATTTTTGCCTACAATAAAATATACATAACGGCGAATAATTAATGTGGGGTTGAACATTCAACGATTCTGCTTTGTTTATGTAACGGAAAAATAATCATATAATGCACATTCCTTATCAAATATGCGAGGTTGATCAACTTGCTCTTTTCAATTTGTTCTTATGGTCTGAGGTTTCATTGCTGGTATTTTCTGTTTCTTAACCCTGGTATTAGTAATACATCTTCTGTTGTTATCAAATTATAATATATATTATTCACAACTTGGGGTTTATATATAACGAGGAAGACATCACCGATACATTTCTCCCCTGAAAGTACTCAAGATGATTTTATTTTTTTTACGTAAGCTTATAGAATGATAATTTTCCACGCTTTAATTTCAATTTCTAGTAGCAAATTTAAAATATCCCCAGTTTTCTTGCTGGTAGAAGGAAACAATGGTACTGTTGTCCAACCAAATCTAGCAATCCATTTACTCCAATATATTATACATACAAGCAAAAGAAAAATGGTCCACATGCTTGCATATTTGTGTCTCATTGAAGTTAATTTTTAGCTATAGATTTTTATTTTTATTTTTACTTTCCTGGTGAGTAAATTTTAATTTATTTTTTCCCTTTTTTTATTATTAATCAGGTCCTCCTATCATTCATCCAAAAAAAAAATCCTCCAGCTCCTACCTAATTGACTATAATATATGATTTCTCATATAGTCATCTTCAATAACGGTTGAAACTTGAAACCGCATGATGCAAACCTAACAATAGAAGACACGATGAAATGCAAGCGGAAAGTATGGTTGGAAACAACATTGCTGTTTTGTCTGATTGTCTTATAGCCTCATCAGTCATCAATGTCAAGCGCATGTGATTTTTCTCGTGGTCGCATCGCATCATGTGTTTTGGTTTGAGACGATAATAGTGTGTCACCAAGTGCTGACAATAAATACTCAATGTCTTTCTGTATTTTTATCATAATTCACACGAATCACATCCCTGAGTCCACCACCTGTCATTTAACACGTAATCTTAGAGTACAAGGATCCGGTCATATATTAGCGGTTTTCATTGGGGCATAGTCCTTCCTTCCCTTTTCTAAAAGAAAAAATGGCATTGTAAACTTGTTAATATCTTGATTGTGTCAACAACTACTAGTCCTGTGATATGTGATATCTAACGACCATTCAATCTTGCTTGGCATTGTCTATTTTAACGAGAAATTATATTTATACAGTAAATTTGCATTATTTTGTACAGCTAAAAAAAATAAAAAAGGTTAATTGTTCTGAGGAAGGAAAATAAAAAAAGTAATACAAATAATATGACTTGTAATGTAATTGCAAGTCATAATTGAGGGTAGTTTTGCAAATCAATGCTTCAAGTACGAAATGTTTGAACTCAACCCAAACGAGCATGCTTAATAAAGTTGAAAATCTACATCAATAATATATCTTGCTAACATTCAAGGTCAATGTTTATCCTTTCTTTTTCAATTTTCTATTTCCAATTTTTCCAAGTAAACTACAAATTTAAAAATCCGTGCTGAATACGTTGATTTCTTTGCGTATGGAAGGAATTGATCTTGGTCATGCTATCAAGTCCTTGAACTTCGGCTTAGATTATGTGCATCAACTTATGCTTTACTTTGCTCTCTCTATTTTAAGCTCTTATAACAGCAAGCTACTCAAATTTCAAAGGCAAAGAATTTATATGATGTGCTTCTAAAAGAATAACCTTAGACAGAGCCGGCAACAGAGCCTAAATCCGGTTTTCCAAGTGCTAATGTAACCCCAAAGAGAAAAAATTGAAAAAATAAATTAGACTGAAATGCACAGTAGAATGTTACAATCCATCTCCTCACAAACATCTTAAATTCTCATAAAACCAGAGGTTGTTTGCCAGAATTTTGTAGCTTATGATACTTAAAACCAAGCCACTAAGGATAAAGAATGATGTAATTTGAAAATCTAACTGTACATGTCAATTCTAAAGGTAAAAAACTAATGTGAAAGATGCGCAAATAATCAATTAAATTAGGCTAGTAAATGATGAGGTCAACACGTATGGAAAATTCCATGGCTCCCGTTGTTGAGCAAGCTCATGAATGTCCTTCACTATGTCAAACACGGCCTCTGGCTGTGCTAATTTAAGTGCATTCTCGGACATTCTTCTGAGCTCATCTGATTTTGTACTGAACCATTCAGCCACAATTCTTGCTGTTTCCTTAGGACTACGGGTGAAGACACCAGCTCCGTTGTCTACCACATATGGCACATTACCCTTTTCCTGTAGTTACCATGCCAGCTAAGAATCAATATAGGATACAATTTAAAAAGAAAAAAAGAAAAGAAAAGGATTGAATGGCAATGAGGAGAACATTTTAATCACTCACCTGTCCGGGGATATAGTCATTGAGGATTATGGGAAGCCCTCTGATCAATGCTTCGGCAATTGTGCCTGGTCCAGCCTGAAAATTTCATAGAACCAATGAGCCTAAGCTAGTTAACTACCATGTGAATTAGCACACAATCTTGCTAATTGGTATAACTTACTTTTGTAATGATGCAGTCACAGGCTCCCATCCATTTGGCCATCTGAGTCTCGAATCCTCTAACCTATATACAAACCAAGAAATAAGGTTTCAGCGTGTGGAATTCTATTATCTATTATGCTTATCTGTAGTTAACTGCTCACTCATTCGGATATAGTAAATTTAAGGAGACAGAAGCCACTTACCTTCACTGGAATCTTCCATTCAAGAGTCTCAAGGGTAGATGCTAAGCTCTTGTTACGACCACATATGATGATTAACTGCCCAATTGGTTTCTCAGCTTCTTTATCGAAAAGGGATTCTCCTAGAGCCTTTGCAGTTTTCTTGACAGGACCCATTCCTTCACCACCCCCCATCAGCAAAACTGCTGGCAAGTTGGGATTCATTTCGAGTTCTTCTCTTAATTGATCCTATAGTAAAAATCAAAGAAATTTTCATCAAATATTGAAAGCAAAACTACACTTGGTAAAACAAGCTAAGCTGTAAAAATAAGCGATTATATTCTTAGAATAAGCTAAACCAAACACTCATTTATACATTATAAACATACCTTAACAAGAACTGCCCGGGCAAAAGAAGGCCTTATGGGCAAGCCATAAACCCGGATTTGTGATTCCTCAAGGCCATCTTGTGAGGCTCTCTTGGCCACCTCCTGTGAAGGGCAGTAACATCTATTCACCCAAGGATGAAACCTGAAAGCAGAATAAAGGTTAGACTTAGAGCATGTAAACATTAATTAATGGACTTAAAAAGCTACAGTGAACTTACCAAGTAGGATGGCAGGTACTGAGGTCTGTGATCACCGTGGCAAAAATCACTTTCTTTTGCAAACCTTGCCACTTTAGAACCCACAGTGGAATATGCTGCATCAAGGGATGGACACTAATGATGATATCTGGCTTGTATTCCATCAGCCCCGCTTCCACCTCCCTGCAAAATGAGACAATAAAGTACCAATCAGAAAAACACCACTTAATTTCTTAACATACAAAAAAGTGTAGTTTAAAAGTGGAAAAAGGTTATACAGCTACAGAAATGAATAGTTATTGCTATTTTACATAGCAAAAGGGAATGACCATTGTTGCAATTATTGACAAATGAATAATGATTAAAGGCCAAGTTGTCCATAAAGCCATCTTCTCTTTTATCCAAAAAAAGTTATTACATATTTTGATGGCAAACAAAACTAGTGATCAAAGATAATCATAAAAAGAGAATAATTAGAAAATAAATGTACCTGGCATAGTAGGCAGCGATGGCAGCCAAATACACGGAGTGAATCCATCTAGGAGAAGTGCTATGAAACGCAACATTCCATAACTGTACATGCTTAACCATGAATTTATATTGTCCCTCCATGTCATTCAAAGGCCACCCTGTATACTCTTTCCAAACATCTTTAACAAATATCTGAAAATTGAAAAACTTACCCTATCAGCACAGACACATAACGGAACTAACACTTGATATTAGCATGAAATTCTTTTTCCAGAAAAAAACTGTGCAAATAACTCCAGACAAATGAAACATAACGACAAACTCCTCGTGACTCAACACAATACATGACAAAAAGCGTGAGAAGCACACAAAAATATCTCATACCAGGAAATTCTTTAACAAATTTTTCAAAGTAAGAACCAAATAAACAGAATTTATAAATATATATATATATATATATATATGTATATATAAACTTATGTAAGATAATTTAAGGTTGGAAAAATGGAAAAAAAAAAAAAAGTAATAAGGGATGGAGAAGAAAGAAAAGAGGGTGGTTGATTGGATTACCCTGTATTCATCACCGAATTGAATTTGAAAGGCGTCACGGATGGCTTCAGCGGAAGCTCTGTGGCCACCACCAGTATCACTCATGAGAATCAACACGTTCTTAGTTCTTTCAGCTCCAATCTCCATGAGCTCCATGCCTCCATCGCTATCATATTCGCCAGTGCTGTGAGCGTCATTGCCACGCTTCTTGTAATTGTAGTATCCTCCAAATACTTTTTCCGCTATGGACTTTCTCGGAGACGCAACCGAAACCTCCATGTCTCGGAAAGGTTCTCACCTAACGGTCAAACCCCGTTCCCGCCACCAACCGAAACGAGGTTTCACCGGTGGAGAGAGACAGAGAGACAGAGTGGTGGCGGTTGTTTGTATAGAGAGAGAAAGAGAGGGAATGATTGGTTCAGATTTAGCGCAATACGAGGGTGAGAGAGAGGTTAGTAACGCTTCTTTGTTATAATGGTAGAGGTGTTGGAATTATGCCATGGAATTTTTGGAGGTTGAGGGATTCGGTGTATGATAACCGTTGGATATGCTAGTTGTGATAGAATGTTCTGATTGGAAGATTCGAATCTTTGCGTTGTTTGAAACAGTTAACAGTGGAGTTGAGTTGTTCAATCATTCCTGTCTTAGTTTTGCTTTCATGCCCTTTTGCTTTTGTGTATTTGCGTTTGCTCAAGCTCATGGATTTTTATTTTCTGCTGTATTCGGTTGTTGACAACATTTGCTTGGTTTGGTTTGCACTCCCTATTTTAATGCCTCATCATCGCTTATAAGCAAGGGGCTCGTGTCCTTTTGCTTATACGGAAACTCGATCATAACGGATTTTTGAATTTCACTTCAATATAAAATCGGATTTTAAAACTCTACCATATCTTAAATTTAATGAATTGAAATCTTTGTCTATATACAAGGAGTTACTTATTGTCAACTACCACCCTCACAGTTCAGATTATGTTAATTATGTTTTTGTTTTAATTGTATTTTTTTACATCTAATTTCATATATGTACAATCTTAATTTCTTCAATTTTTATAGATAATTTTTTTTAATTTTTTAAATTAAAAATTTTAATTATTATTTTTATTCAACTTTTTAAAAGAATTTTAATAGTATTGAAACATGAAATAGTCTTAGAAATAATTTTTTTAAAAAATTATAAAAATTGAAATATTTTTAAAATGTGAGATTAGAATTTAAGAAGAAAAAATATAATATTTTAATTAATAATTTTTTAATACAAGATAATTAGTTAATTTAATTTATAGAAATTTTGAGTATAAAATAAGAATTATAGAATAATAGTGTAAAAAAATAGGAATCAAATTTGCTAAATTTTAATAGTTACAAAAATTACAGATAAAGCAAACTAATGAAAGAGAAAAATACAAATAATCCTACCTTTTATAAAGATAATTTTTTTAAACCATGAGTTACTATTCCATTTGAAACTCAAATTTTTAGGTTGGCAAAGTTTATTTATATTCTTTATACCAAAAAAAAAATTCTAAAAATTAGTTTTTTTTTTACGCTGGATGGTAAAAAATAAGAGAGGAGATGAAAAATATTTTATTAGGTATCAAATTTTGGTTGTTTTTTTTTTCATGTGTTAACTCTCCATGAATTGGGAACCAATAAGGAATTATAAACTAGTTTTTTAATCTAGGCAATGCAGGGAATTATTTTATTCAATGCTGATTCTTTAACAATATTTTCCTATGCCATATTTTGTAGTGAATCCACCTTATCTGTTGAAGGGTCTGGTTTGATAAGTAAATAACTGGGTCATCTAATTTAAATTGCAAGAAGCCAATTGAGTGCAAAGATTCATGAATGCTGAATCAAATACTCAAATTAGTACATGTTTAATTTTTTAATTTTATTAATTTTCCAAAGAGTTTTTTTTTTTTTAATAAACAGTTATTTTCCTTCAAAATGTTCCAAATATACTATTGTAATATCAGAAATGTTAATAGTTTTACATTTTTCCAATATATTTTTTACCGGACATTTTCCCAATATTTTTAATAAATATTTATGTTTAAAAATCTCATATTAATCTTGTTAATAAATTCAAGTTTTCTTATAAGATAAGTATGATATTTTACTAGTTAATTTTAACAAACATTTAAAACTATCAACCGACATCACTACAAGAAAAATGAAAAATGAAAAATGAAAATATCTAATTGTTATTTGCTAGCATTTAATTAGCAGCCAAAAATATATTAAATTTATGTAGACTAAGCAATCGCTGCTAAAGAAAATGAATTGGCAGCAGTTTATTTATTCTCATTGGCACTTGTTTTAATATTAGTTAGCCCAATCCATGTCCATATCCTAATGGCCCACTGCAAAAAAAACAAATTTAAAAATTTTGAACATTCTTTTATAAAAAATGATAGAAATTAGCTTTTGAAACTTCTAAGGAGAATTCTCATTGTTCTTTTTTTTTTCTATCTCAACAACCAGGTTCTCTGTTCTACTCTTGTTGTCATTTCCTTTCTCTTTTTATGATTTTTCTTTCTCCTATTTTAAATTTCATTCAGGTTTAAAATCGCAATGAGTAAATTTTATCTTTCTGCCATAAACATTACTGTTGATTTAATTTCTACTTCATTCACCATCTGATGCATGCCATTTTTGTGAATATGTAAATGTTCTCTCTCTCACACACACTCACTTACCTTGTGAATGATTTTTGTCTAACTTATAATTTTTTTAGTTAATATCTTCCTATTTATTTTATCTTTAGAGCAATTATTATTATTATTATTATTATTATTATTATTATTATTATTTAAATAATTATGAAAGATTTTTTTGTTATCTAAGTGGGCAGTACTTTTTTTATATTTTAAAAATTTTGAAAAATATTTTAGAATATTAATTTAAGGAAGCAAAATGAGTTAAATAGTGAAAATTAATAATATAAAAATAACGCAGTTTGTGAAGTGACAAAAAGAAAGTACTGTTAAAACTTCTTATGATTATAGTTGTTATCAATATTTAAATTGTGTGCAAAGGTTGGCTTTGTTTTTTCTCACGATTTTAGCCCTCACAGATCATAAATTTTTAGCGGTTATGAATATAATAACAGATATACAGTTAGTTATTTTAAATGTACTAAAATTTCTTGACAAATTACTTTTTGCAAATTAAAATCTTCTAATAAATAAATAAGTTAAAATCTTCATTAATTATATTATAAAATTGCTGTTAATTCCTTTATTTTTTGTAGTTAATACGTTGCCCACGTTTTCTTATGATAATGACCGGTAAGCACATTCTTTACCAAAGAATATTGAGTATAATAGTAGTTTGTTATTAAAAAATTATAATATCAATACGTAATAGAGAATGCAGAATATCCCAGGATTATGCTGAGGTTTTGGGGACAATGTTAAAGGTGTTTTTTTTTATTAAAGAAAAGTATTCTCTTATTAGAATAATATATATCATTCAATAAAAAAGAAATATATAAGATATGATAATATATATATATAATATAATATAAAAATAATATAACTCTTTATTAATTTTCTAAAATACAAACTACTAATACTGGTTTAACGGTGAAAAAATTAAAAAAAAAATATTTTACATAAAATTATGAATTTGAATTTTGTAATTATATATATATATAATCCCCAAAATACATCCATGTTTGTGACAGTAGGGTCCCTTGGCTTAAATTTGAAAGGGACTTGACCAATGGTTTAGTAATATGCCACTCAAACACTTGACCAATGGGTTGTAAAATGTGGACTTAAAAACACAAAATAAATAAATAAATAAATAACAAGTGCACATTAAGGATATCTAAACGAATATTATTCAAAGCAAACAAGAATGATTATCAACATAGAAGGAAAAAGGCTGTGGGGCCTCCACATAACAAGATCATACCACATAAGTAAATGGAGTGCAATGCACATAACTTCATGCAATTGTAATAAATTAGTTGTGATATACAATTTTTAAAAACCACGATTAAAATTATAACAAATATATTTGAATATAATATTATTATAATTTTATAAACTTAATTGTTTAATTAACGAGTATAGTACTCTATTTTTTTTTTTAAATAAAGGTATACTTCAACCTTGTAATGAGTTAAATCCTTATACTAAAAGATACTTCATGATTTTTTTAAAAAACTTTATCAGCTTTTTTTATGAGTTAAATTATTTAATTAGCATGTGAATCGTTATGGATTCACTTTCCATTGTTTAGTCTTTGGATGGCGTAGTGATCGTGTCGGTCTGCCAGGCTGTATTTGCTTTGTGGAAGCAACAAACAAGTTGTGTTCATGAAGAAAGGTGATACAATACATTACAAAATGACAACGATTTCATAGGACATAAATTCTACGTCATAATCGCCTAAAAGAAAAAATATACATGAACTTTTAAGAGTTTTTTATTTAATTCATAATGTGATTTATGGTATTTTACGTATTATAATAGTATTCCTTTTCAACAAATATTTGAGTGAAAAAAAGCTTGCCATATAAACAGGATTATGTTCAAATCATTACGTCAATTACTTATATATTACACCTAGAAAACACTTTTACGATTTTTTTATTTCAACACAGATGACTTGTATATAGTCGAACTAAAGAAATAAAATATTTCGGTTAAATTTGCTAAAAGTGAAGTTTTTATTAGTTTAAGTATTTAATTTTAATATATCGTCAGTCTAATTTTTTTTACTATTAACTAATTAAAAATTATAATAAATATAGCTTTTAAAATAATTATTACAGAAGAACAAATTTTAACAATATAATAATTCATAATTATATGATATTACAATTTTTTTTATATTTTTAATGTATTTTAATTAATTTTTTATTTTAAAATCAATCATTATTTACATTTTTAAAAATATATATATTATATATTAAATTGAAATTAAATAATGAATTATTTAATTTTGAAATGATATAAGAGTTTATAATCTTGATTTGTTCGATAATAACTTTAAAAGTTATTAATCATCTTCAATCTAAAAAAAGATTAAATTGCTAAAAAGTATGTCTATATAAAATATTATCAAACAAAGTATAATTCTTCCTATTATTTCCACGCACATTCGTGTATATATGTAAAGAGACAATTATTTTCATTGTATATGTTCTCATGTATGTGTGTTGTGCGTAAAATTAAAATAGGTAAAAATAATATGTTTGTTCTTTAATCTTTTCTAAGTTCAATTGCTTTTTTTAACTTTTCATTTTTTGTCAACTTCCTTTTATCAAATTCGGATATAGTTGTGTTAGAGTTTAGTTGGAATCTAGGTTACGTCATTGAAATTTGTCACAAACGATTGTTTAAGTGTTGATGCTTGGTTCTTGGTGCAATATTCAAATACTCAAAACCATAAAACAATTACAACAGATTAAGACCCATAAATTTTCACATGATTAGACACAAATCATAAATGTTCTTTTGGTTTTAGTGAGTAATAACATTTGCTAAAAAATTCCGTCATAACAATATTTATACATGAATTGAAACGAAGAAATCAAATTGAATTTTAAATTTGGGCCGGCTTCAAAACCCTAAGTTTAAATAGTAAAAAAAAAAACCCAAATTTTCTTTCATTGTGACATGATTCAATGCAATTTTGGTGTTACGCATGTTTTCTCTTTGCAAGGTATCTCAAAGGTGAGATTCTGATGAGCGAGTCGTTTTAACGCACAGATGAGAATGAGACAGAAAATATCAAGATTCCATTTTTATGTTTGGTTTATTTTTTTAAAGATGGAACAAGATAGGGTATTAAACTAATGAAATGGTACATTTTAGTTATCTGAAAATGAAAGAATAAGAAACAAAGCATTATTATTATTTTAACAAAATTACTTCCAGAAGTAGAGTAATTTATATTTGGATAAAATAATTTTAAATTATTAGATAAATAAGTTGTAAAAAGATCACAAGGTTTTATTTAAATATTTTTTATGTCAAATAAAAAAATTCAACTGATATTTATGCAAAAAAAAAAACTTTTTTAAATCTTTTGTATGTTTGATTTTTTTTAGATTATTATTCATAACTCTTTTTATATTTCACTCTTTTTCAATTATTGCTCCTATTTTATTTAACAATATTTAAAATTCTAAAATTCTTCATACACAAGATAAATTTATTCTTCTATTTTTTTTTCTCCTCATATCCCTTTCTCATTTTCTTATTAGGTGTTACTTTCTTTCCCATCTTCTCCTCCCTCCTATGCACATTACTCTCTCTCCTTTTCTCAGTTCTTTCACGCTTAATTAGTCCCCAGCACAATACATTACAGCAAATATATGTATAACTTACGGAATCCATCCATGGTACCAAGTAAGATTTTTCCGGAAAGTAGACTTCAAAATTTCTTGCATGCTTTATTCATCTATCCATACTTCTTTTCCACCTTTTATATAATAATATAAAAGTATTTAAGATAAAATTAGATCTATAAATTAAGTTTTCAATAAATTATATTATACATATACTTAAATGATAATAATAATCTAATCAAGGATTAAAGGTTTGTGCTTTAAGAAATAAAATGATATAATATCCTTAAAAACTGATTTTAAATATCTAAAAAAACGAGTTTTTTATTCAAAATAAAACTATTTATTATATTTTCATATTTTTATTAGAATAAATATTTTTAATAAAAAGTATCAATTTTAGATATTTAAAATAAGCCTGAAGGATTGATATTAAAATTGGTGTATTAAAAACAATGAGGTGAAATTTTATTTTGTAACATATTTCATTATTTTAAAAAATTAAAATATTAATATAGTGATAAAATTTATTTTGAAAGAATTAAAATTATTACGCAACAACTAAAATAAAATAATATACGTAAAAAAAGGTTTTGCTTTGTTCATTTTTTAGGGTCAATAAAATTTAAATAAAATAGAAAGATATATTCAATTCAACTTAGTGTTTTTTTGTTGTTTAACGAGCACCAAAATAAATATTATAGTCTTGTTTTCCTTTATAGTTATCAAATAAGTATATAGTGCCCATTATTAACTTACTTGATCTTATTTTATTTATTTCTATTTTATTTAATGATCAAGCATGATTGAAATAAACTTTTAAAATCTTAAAAGATCAAATTCAAGAAGAGGTGTTAAAGTCTTGGAAATTTAAATTGGTATACCAGTTTTTTCATCAGATATGGATAGTGTTGGTGTTATTTTAAGAATTAAAGATATTAAAAGTAGAGCTAACAAATTTTTTTTATTATAAGTATTAATTATATCTAGATATTATAAATATTTTTAAAATACAATAATGTTGTCTTGATTTATCCAATTATGTTGTTGTTAGGAATTATGTCATTGTTTGTTCCATTCTAATGTGTTCTTTTGTTGTTACCGTTGATGCAATCTCTCATAATTAATCTTAATCATTGTGGATTCTACTCTTGAAGATAATGTTAAAGGGGGAAGGTACGCTGGTTCCTAGACAATTGGTAAAAATGGTCCCACAGTTATTGCAGTAATTGAAAAAATATAAAAGATTGAAACTTTACTAAAATGGATCATTGCGCTTATCTTGCTGCATATATTTTTGTAAAGAAGATAACCAAAGTATGAGCCTTGAGAGCAATGATAAATGACATTGGTTGCTGAAACAATTGAAATAAGTAGTACTAACTTCACAACATATGACATTTGCTTGATGGGGAAAAAAGAAAAAAAACAATCAATTTTATAGGTAGTTGGGAATACTCATTGTGAGTACAGGTTGGGGATACTTTGTATACTATCTAAAGTAGGTTTTATCAAAAATGTTAAATTAGGTAGTATGATAAAAAAAAAAAAGATAAAAAAAATATAAGAATATGAAATAAAAATAATATTATTATTACCTTTAGTTTATGACAGGTTACTTATATTTCAAGGGTTTTACACAAGCACACTAAAAATTGAAAGGTTTTAGACTTTTCCAGAAATTATTTCTTCCTTCAAAACGGGACTGATGGAATTCAATAAACATTATATATATATATATATATATATATATATATATATATATATATATATATATCAGCTTCTTCTTTTTTCTTAAGACCCTACTTTTTACCTTAAAAATATTTACTTTAATGATCTTTCTTTCCACATGTGTTTTTTTTTTCATTTTTACCTTAAAAATATAATACATATCCTAAGCAAAAAAAATTCTTATGCTTATACCAACATTACTAGAAGCAAGTAAATCTTCAGTATGCAGCAGCACATTGCATATCTTTCATTGAACACCTAAAATGGACAATAAAATTCATTGTAAAAATCGAGATGGACACGTCGAAGTGACATGTAATTTGTGACCCCAGTGGAAAACTTGTGCTACCATTATAGCAAAGGCTTTTTCTTAAGAACAACCTCACAAAGCCTTTCATGTACACTAAAAAAAGATAGTAGGCATGAAGGTCAATGAAGTCGAACAATTATTTCAATTCGTATATCATTAAAGTTTTAAAACATTTACAACCACTAGAATTTCTATGCCAGCACTTAGATAACCAAACCATTTGTGATCGATGATGCTGGTTAAACTCCATTGTTTAATGACTTGGTTAATCACTAGATTTCGAGTAACTTTTTCTTTTGTCCAAAATGTTCAAAAGAAACTATATCCTTAAAAGTTTTTTCTCCAGTACAAAGTATTTTTTTTTTCCGAGGTACTTCACTAGCAAAAGATGGTTTGTATATATACATCATTAGATCAGAGGTTTGGTGAAATTGATTTTATTTCACTTTGGAAAAACTTCAATTTTCATGTCTTGAAATTTGGGAGAGTGGAGTTTTCTCTGGTGCCAATTGAATTTAAAGAGTTAGTATAATTTCCATGAAGTACTTGATTTAAACTTGATCATTTTTATTATAAATAAAAAAAGATAACCAAAACATTAAATTGTTACATATTGCAATCTCCTCTGCTCCTGGTGAAAGAAAAAGCATTAAAGAAATTGCAGATACACACTTCCTATTCCACAAATCCAACAGATAACACAGAGATCCTAGCAATTTACAGTCAAGATCTTTATCCATGCTAGCTACCATCATTTAATAGCAACAAAAAGGCATATATTTCATTTTGTTATATACACAAAACTTTGTCTCTTCACTTGTAGGAACATGAATTTGCAAAATCATCTACAAGGAAACTATTCTTGTCCTTTAGAGTGAATAGGCTGCAAGAGTAAACCTGTACACACGGGGCATGGAGGGTCACGCAGTTCTTCAAGGCTTGTTCTCTGCTCCAAACAATCTGCATGATAAACATGACCGCATACTAAAACTGCCACAATTGAAAGCTCACAACAAGACACCGAACCCCCCAGAAAATTAAATTTCCGTCTCAGTGGCTTTACACAAATCCCACAAAGTGTCTTCACTGCATCCGATGGTACTGCATCCATCCCTAAGGAATTTGATCGAATTCTCTCTGACCTCGAACATGCCTTCTCTCTATATTCTGCAACAAAAAAATAATTGGAAAATACACATGAAAAGCTTCAACAAACAATAATGAATCTTCCAAAGCAGAAACTTTGAGCTAGTGACAAAACTGGTTATCAAATAAATAAATAATTCATGAACCAGATCTACTACTTAGGATTATTGGTTAAAAATTAACTTTAAGATAATTATATTTTGAATTAGTTATTAATTAATTAAAAATCTGAGTTGGTAAATTTTAATTAAATGATTCATAATTTTACATAGTAATTAAATCTGATTCACTCAAAAATTTCATGCCAGAATGCAAATACAAAGCATGTGATTATGGGACAAAGAATGTAAACTAACTTGAACACAAAATTAAAGATTTCAAAATAATTTGTACATGATAAGAATATTAAAGATTAGAGAGACACCTGCATGTTGTTTGGATTGTGAGTAAGGTTGAGAAGCCAACTTGAAAGAAAGTCTATCATCATAGGAAGAAACGCCTTTGCCACGAGAGGAAGATGCATTGGCATGATTGTTGGAGTTGCGTCGAGAATAGTGGTGGCCATAGTAATGTCGTGAACGTTTCAAAAATATTGAACGACCAAGACTCTGATGAGGATTTGACATAGTTGGATGGGAATTTAATAGCTTCGGAGATCCGTCTGTTATATCTAATGCAGGTGCCAGAGGGAGAGCACCAGGGTCGCTTGAATGAGGAGGCTTTTGGAAAGAACCAAAGAAATTAAGAGGACAAATGATAACTCAATATTATCAATTATGTAAAACCGTATCAAAAGGAAGTAATATGTATGCTTGTAAATGTGGATTTTGTATCTTCACAAGTTTTTTCATTCAAGACCTTGTTGATTGGTGATGAAAGGAAAAATGATGAAAGCAGAAGGAATGGGAGAAGAAAGCCAAACCTCATCTGACAATAGCTCCATGTTGGAAGTGCATTGAACTGCTTCTGCAATATTATAACATTACAGTTTATCCGTTACACACGTCAAAGAGTGTACAAACTAAAACAAAAGAGATAAAAGGATCATTTCCTTATTTCTTCTTGATTTTCCAATGCAATCAAAATGTCATTTTCATCTTCACAATTTATTCCATGAAAGATATCTTGTTATTGTAAGAAACTTAACTAACTCCCACGCTAGCTCCAAACACCATACACGTATATTAAGGTTCATCACATCAAATTCAAAATCCTAAACTATAACTTTACTTTTATGACACATATTTTGACTAAGTTATGCACCATTGCTAACATCAATTACGTCTTAATCCTAGTCCATATGTACAAAGCATAACAGAACGCACAATGTGATTAAGGAGTGATGAATTAAGCCATTCTATGATTGATTATTCTAATTTCAAAAGCTGAGTATTCTTTAAAGAGCGGAGAAGGGATAATTTTCTAAGTTAATTGTACAAGGTTAAAGTAAAACACATGAAGATTTGCTTAGAAAATCAAAGAAATTCAAGAAAATAAAAGTAATGTACAAGAATTTATCCCTTATCTTACATTTGAAAAATAACTTTAAATAAAAAAATTTCCTTTTAAATTGAGAATAATTTTATATCCTCTTCCCTAACAACATTTCTTACTAATCCTCCTACTTATTAAAAAGAAGAAAATATTAAATTATTATGCTGTATAGATATTTAAATGTTTTTAATTTTTTCCATTTAATAGTTTCTTTAAGTTGTAGGACGTTACTGTTAAATTTCCAAAAATAATCAAGCATTTCTAACACTTTCAGCTAGGAGAATTAAAATGGCAAGGCACTAAAATTTCTCAAATAAAAAATCAAACCCCAAAAGGTTGTAACTCTTTAGAACCAGGGAGTAAAGGGTGAAGAGAAAGCCAATTGCTTTCCTTGACTTCCTCTTGTCAAAAAGACAAAAAATAAAAATAAAAAAATAGACAAGTGATAGCAAAAATCAAAACCCCACCTAAAAAAAATTGATAGACGCATTACGTTTTCTTATGTGCTCATTAGTGCAACCTTTTCAAGTAGCTGAAAAAGAAAGGATTTTGATTTGTGCACTTCGGTTCCCCATTACGTTGCACTATTACATTAACAACACCTTAAAGCAAAACAATAAAGAAAAACAAGAATAAAAAACAAGAAATAAGAAAGAAAGGGATAAGAAAAACGTACCTGCAAAAGAAGAACAAGAACGAGGATGATGATCCCTCTGAGAGCGGGTATGATAAAAATTTCGCTTCTGTTTCCCCATAGTAATTAATTTTGTTTTACAAAAATAGGAGAATAAAACATAAAGAGGGGGAAATTCTAAATGGAGTTGATGGCTGAGAAATAGCCACCAATTGTGGGAGTATATATAGGAGAGGATTAAAGCTTGTAAAGTGTGTCTATGGTTCTGCGGTGATAAAGAAAAGGGGGAAAAAATTTATGGGATGAATGAATGAACGGTCAAGAAGAGATTTTTACAAAGTGTGTGTGGAGGGGAGAGAAGAGATTCTAGCATTGTTCTAGTAAGAAGAATAAATATTGAAAAGGAAGAGGGGGAGTGGATTGTCATTTTGACAATGAATACGTCATCATAGTTCTTGAAAAGCTTCAATATGGATTATGGATAAACCATCTTAGATTTTTGTTATGGCTTCAAATTCCACAAGTGAGTGAGTAACACTAAGGTGTTGTGTTGTAATGTATCTCTACGTATGTATAGCAACATCATCATAGTCTTGTGGTAACGGAGACTACTCTCTTCTTTTTCCTTTTCCTTCTTCTCATCATATGCTCAACTTGTGACGTTTAACTACCTGCTCCCTTCCTACACCTTTCTAATTTGTTTCTTGGAAAAAAATTAAAAATGTTTTTTTCACATATATTGTTTATGGAAAGAAATGGTCAATCATACTTTTTAGTCTTTTGTTGTGACGCGTAGATGTGATTATTTTATATTTTTAAATTGAAAAAATATATCTTCTTGATAATTACCTGTGTATTTAAAAGTTATTATGCATAATGCTACAAAGCAACATAATAATCCATTAAAGTAGTGATAAATTAGTACAAAAAGCTATATTGTAAATTTAAAGATAGACACAAAATATTTCTATATGGCCCATTCAAAATTTTACTACTCAATATCAAATCCGAAATGGCTACGCTGGAAATAAGTTATAAATAAGTATGCAAGATATTAGCGTAAAACTTTAATCAATTGAAAAAAAATTAAGTAAAAAAATACGAAGAGGTCTAGAATATTTAGCGAAATTTTAATAATATATTTTTTCTTAATATTTTTAATACACCTTTTAAATTATTAGATGAATTGTACATAAGTCTTATTAAACATAATTTGGACTTAATGCATTTAATTTATAGCATGTGTATGAAATTTATATATATATAATATTTTTTTATAAAATATAAGATTGAATAATTTAATCATTAACTTATATTATAATATTTTTATGATTATATAATCAAAATTTAAATGAATGAAATATTATAAATATATTATTTAATTATTAAAAAATATATATTTAAATAATATATTAGACATTAAAATAAAATATTTAATAAGTTTTTTACATAAAATTATATAAATATCATTTATTTAATAAGAATATTCAAAAAAAATTGCTGGATTGATAAATTTGATATTTTATAAAAAAAATTATTAAAATGGTATATATGTAAAGTTTGAACATATGTGAATATCAATAGATTCTGTTTATTTATTTATATGTGTATATAAAAATAAAATTAAAAAACATCAAGTAAAAATCATGACCTATGTAACTGGAACTGCACGTCAAGCCATTATTATTTTTATTACAAACGAATTTGACTGTTTTATCATTATTTTATATCAATAAATTATGGAAAATGTATCCAATTCTAATACATGTAGTTTGTATGTGCCTTTTTATGGCACTCTTCTTGATGATAAGGGGTGTGTTAGTTGTCTATCCAAATTAAGACATCATTACAAGTCAATTAGATTATTTTCCTTCTTTTCGACCTTATAATTTTCACTCATTGTCTATTGTCATATAATTTATAAATTTATAATTATTTTAAAAACACCTCTCGTTACTTTTTTTTCTAATTTTCTCTCTTATTTGACAGTGAGAACAACATGATGGCGAGGATGTCACCATTGACAAAGTCGAAGTACGAAGTCCAATGGGCCACTTACAAAGTTCATTGACCCAACTTGTAATCTTGGGCTTGAGCAACTCTCCTACGTGTTTAAGTTTTCCATAGAATAAACGATTTTGTCAGACGAACATTGTCCTTAACAGACTAAAAAGATTATTAGAATATTATGATAAAATTATATTTTTTATTTATTTATATATTTAAGATAACAAATTTTATCTTACAAAATAATTTAAACTTTTGTTTCTGTTAGCATAATGGATATAAGCAAGAAGTTCAAAATTATTAATAATAATAATTTATTATTTTTATTATTTAAACGTTTATTTTATAAATTTAACCATAAAATTTGAGAAAATAAACCAAGAGAGTTTATTTTAATAAATTTAATCAAGAAACTTATATAAATAGGTTTAAAAAAACTTATAGTGACCATAAATTATTTTCGTAAGCTTTTCGTAAACACATCCTTAATGTATAACTTAAGCCATAAAAAATGACATGTTAAAGGAATTGTTGTGTCCAATCAAACTCATCCTTTATAGAAATTAGTTCAAAAGAACTTATGAAAATTATAAATTATTTTCATAAACTCTTCTAAAAATTCCCTTGATATATAACTTAAGCTTTTAAAATATGACAAGTTAAATCAATTGTCCTGACCAATCAAACTCATATTCAACTCATCAGGTGTATCATTGAAGCATCTTAAGAGTTAAAACCTATTGGTTTCTTTCATTTTCATTGACAACGGCAGTAGAAAAGCATATGTAGCTGGAAAAAGACTTCTTTGCATGTTGGGTTGGTAGGTTAGGTTTTGATAAAAATAAAAAAAATCTTTAATAGATAATAAATTTAGGCTTATAGCTCAAAATTTTTAAAAATATCAAACTTAAACATTCATTTTAATCTACTTTCATCTTACTTGGTTCTAAAAAAGTGAAAAATATTTACGCAAATTAAAACCGGTTAATCACGAGGATGAACTAAGTGGCAAGGCCAAGTTTCTAGGTTCGGGCCAACCTTGATAGCAAACAATATGTTTAACGGAGGAAAGTTATTTTTTTTTTACATCTCTTTTCATTTTTAATAAAATTAAATATTAAAATTAGTTATTTTTTAAAATAAATTTAATAAATTTTTGAAAATTTTAAAATGGACTGAGTCTTCAGAAATAATTTTTTAGAATAAATTTAATAAGTTTTTCAAAATGATTGTCGGAAGAGTAAATAAATTTATTTTAAAAAGATCTTTCGAACATATTTCTGAAAATTCATCACGCAGGGTTATGGAAGTGTTTTTTCAAAATATATATTCACACTCATTCCACCTAACATTTCATAATAACTTATTCGAAATTTACTTTAGTTTTTTTTTTAAAAATAAACATATAAAAATTCATATTTTTATTCTAGATACACACTTTAAAATTTAATAAATACCATATAATTTATTTTTTGAATATATATTTTAGAAAAAAAAATTTAAATCTTTCAAATTTATATTTTTAAAAATTAATTATATACTAAAATAATTTTATTTTTTTACATAATAAAATAAAAGTGTGCAAAAATCAACTCCCATAAAAAAGCTTGTCTTATCTTGGACTACTGAGATGGCTCATATCAAGTCTTCAGGCCTAGGCCCAGCACTTGCAGAAATGCCTTGTTAGATTGCAGACCCTCTTTTAGAAAATACAATCTCTTTGAGTATCAAATGATACACGAAAACGATTCTTTTGCACAGTATTTTTATACTCCACTATAACCGATAAAATAATCTTCTGTCATCACTTAATAATTTTATAATTAACTATGTAATTAATTATTATAAAAAAACATGGTTAATAGTATAGAAAAATATGATTTACTTTGTACGATAAGTAATAAAATGTAATTGTTAATAAATTAATGAAGTATGGCAATCAAATTATTAATTGATTATGTGTATCAAAAAATTGATATTAATAAGTAATCGATTATGGATGTAGTTAAATAATTATGAAAGAAAATTAATGGATTGACAATTGGGACGTGCTTGAATATAATTAGTGTGGATACATGAGAATATCAACGTTGAATGATAAATTCAACATTAAATTTCTTGCCTCACATAGCTTCTGCGCAATTTAGATCCAGATTCAAAGAATATGGCTAACTGATAGTATTGGATAAAAAGGAAGTAAACATCAAAAGTTGCGGAAGAATTTCAATTTTCTTTTGGTATCTTCATAAAACGGATCACAATATAGTCGTACCAGGTTAATGATCATAAAAATGTTAAAGTTTAGGTTATTAAGTAAAAATTAAAACACAAAAATGAGTAACACATGTCACATGATGCTTAATCAAATAAGCAAAACAGTCCCAATGAAGTAGACAAATAGGTGACCCTATAAATTCAGTAGCCTTCATGGTATTCCAGTCCTGATTCAAAGAACAAGTTGATGAAATCAAAAAGTGGAAAGATCCAAAAGGCGCAAAAGAGAATATCCAATTATCCACCTTTGAAGGAAATTTCGTTGTGACGCTGTACACCAATAAAGAGCTACGGTCTTTTCTCCGTGGAATTTATATGAAGAAAGAGGAACATGAACATGCTAGTGTTTTTTTAGTGGCAAATTTCTAGAACCAATTAATATGATAAAATTCAAACAATTCGCTGGCTTTAGCTCAGAACACGGAGACATGGAAAAAAAAAATTAAATAAACTTTCCGTATATAAACTTTGACACGTTTAAAATTAGTATTACTACTCTACAATGTTTTAATCGAAAAAAGATTGTTGTCATCATATAAAAAGAAAGTATCATTAATTCTTTATTTTTCTTTGTCAAACTTTGACTAGAATTAAAAATGTGAGCATTATTCTTGAATGATCTTGGATTAGTTAGAGATTGTTATTTGATAGAAGCAAAGGATTAACTGACGTAAATTGAATCATGTTGAATGGATAAGGGTTAGATGAACATAAAAACTCTAAGCCCTTCGTGTCCACTCCATTTGATCGTCTCGCAACTTACAATGGAGATTACATCAAACGATGTCCACACAAAGTCTTTAAAATCATCACTACCCACTCAATTTGTAACATACTGACAACCCATAACCCTTTCGCAATCGGAACTAAATTATTTACTATTAATCTGTAATAAATTTTTAATTTTCTTATATCTCTATAAGCAGTTTTCTGACGCAAACTGTGTGGTTGGTTATCTGTAAACAGATCTTATCCTAAAACCTCGTTCTGTAGCTACGCAACTTTGGTGCCACCATCTATTTAATTATTATATGTTCATTCTACAAAATAAACATTAATCTTGTATAAAATCTGTTACAATACGATGTGCTTCTTGTATTCCCACGGCTTTTAGTTTCTAAAAGTATATAAATACATCATAGGCTTGCGTGAAAGATATTTCTTCGTTTATTAATACACACAGTATATTTTAAATGGTTTTCACACAAGACGGTTGAGAGATATTTTAGCTGGAATTGACCATCAAATTGGTGCTGTCAATTCTAATTCACATCTTTCATAAGCTCTCTAGGATTATAACGCGTGGAATATATATCGTTTCTAATAAAAAGTGTTACAATATATTAATATATCATTAACCAAGCAATAAAATATCAGTAGTGATGATAAAGCAGGATTCCACATTCTTAATTAACATTATTATGTGGTGGAATTAATCTGATTAACTTTGTGGTGCAAATGACAATCCCATGGATACTCTTTCTAGATCAATCCGGATATTTCCTTTTTAAAATGATTTTTTAATGTATACATAAGAATACATGATAAAAATTATATTTAGTAATATTTTATTAAAAATTATAATATTTAATATATTAATGATATTAAATATTGTAATTTTTAACCAAAATTCCTATTTATTAGTTTTTTATTATATTGTTACATATATTTATTTAAAAAATATTATTTATAAAAAATACAATCATATTACAATAATATTAATATTTTGTAGCATTTTCCCAACTTTTTAAAATAGAATTGGTTATTGAACCACTAAAAATATTAATTCACGGCTCTTTAGTTTAATAGTTGTTGAAATAATAGTAATTAAATATATATTTTTAATACTATATAATATATTAATAAATAAAAATTATACCATTATAAGAAAAAAGTTAGTTAGAATTTTTAATTAGTATAAAAGGATGATAGTATATATCTTATAAGATAAAAAAAATATGATAATTTTTAAATAATAATAATTTATGTGTAGATATTATGTATGAATTTTCATTTATCTAAAAATATTTTACAAAAAATAAAATCGTTATTATAAATATCACGAACCTATAGCATTTTAACTGATATAATAAATTTATTTTAAATACATATTCAACTAATAACTTCAAATATATATATGTTCTAAAAAATAAATTATCTTAATCTTTTATTTAGAGAATATGCGGAATTAATGTTCAGACGTGAGCCTTGCAATGCCGGTAATTTATGTGGAAATTTATAAACTTATACAAATTTAATATACCAATTTCCTCCACACAATTATATTTGCAACATGTTATCAATGTTAAGATTCGACTTTGTTAATAGATTGTTGACTTAAGTGGTACATATTTATCTTTTTTAAAAAAATAAATTTTAATTTGTATATAAAAGTTTTTATTTAAAATATTAATATTATTGTGATATGAATATCATCAACTTAAATAAAACTATTTCATATAAAGAATATATATGGTATAAATAAAAATATTAAAAATAATTTTATGTTCACTTAAAATTTAGTCTCACTAAAGATTTTAGTGATAATATGGAAAAATATGTTAAAATTTATTCAATTTTCTAAGTTTTAATTTACATAAATTATATTTATTGAAATTATATTCATATGACAGGAAGATATATGTTCCTTATATACGACTTAAAGATAGACAATTTACAGTCATAAAATTAGATTATTTACATAAAGTTAATTTAGTGATGCATAAGATATATAATCATCCAATATCTTGGAAATCACAGGCATCAAAGGTGTGCATTGTTAACCACGATTTTCTATTGTTAAATATACAATTTTCATTGCCTATTATGTATCAAATGGTTCCTTTATCATATCTTATAGTTGTGTTGATCATCGTGATCTAATCAAAATGTATTATAGCTAATTTAGATCTAACTGGACAAATCTAGAATAACATATAAAAAGTAAAAATTCTATTAAATTGAACACCAAAATGTTTACAGTGCCAAAAATTAAATGAGTGTTCAGTCTAGTCTAATATCATGTAAAACAAAAAATAAAGATATTTATAATCTTATATTAAAGATGAAAATGAGTAGAAGTCTTCGAAAAGAGTCTAACATATTTAAAGTTCTAACATATTTAATAAATAAATAAATAAATTTAATTTAGATTTATTTTTTAATAAATACTCAAATAAAAAAAAAGATAAAATGAGATAAATCAAACTTTTTGCATAAACTAAAATTAGTCTATGCACATCAAATTTTCTTTGAAGACTTTTTAAGCTAACATTTTAAAAGTTAATATGGATAAGTTATTTTTAATTTATAAAAGTTTTTTATTCATTTTATCCTTTTGTTTTATATTTCATATTTAATTAATATATAATTTGTTGAAAATTAATAAAAATGCAATTTGATTATAAATGTGGTAACTTGGGATTTTAAAAAAGCATGCTTCCATAAATTCATCCTTGGATTGTCAACTTACCAATAAATTTATCTTCCGAAGCATAAAACTTTTATTTTATTTTTTACAAGACTAATTTGTAAAGATAAAAAATTTTAAGAAATAAAATAAGAGTTTAATGTAATATATTAGTATTCATAAATATAAATTTTTTATATTATTAATTAATTAAAATTCATGAGAGATATGATATTTGAAACAATTATTATAAAAATAATTTTTAATTATAAAGTAACATTACTAATTTTAAGGATGAAATTATATATAAACTGGTGCATTTTTTTTTTAAATTTGATTTTGATATATTATTGGTGAAAATTTTAAATTAACAATTGTTCAGAATAAGCGGTAGGTATAGTTTTTTAATTGATTATTTATAAAAATTAATAATTTTCAATTATATATCAATTTATAATTAGATAATAATGTCAAAATCGTTATATTATTAATATATTTTAGTTAATCTTTTTTAAAAAAGAGTATTAAACAAATAATATGTTTTGTTTCTATACATTAAAAAATAATATGTTTTGATTCTATAGATAATGAATTTTTTTCTCCAACATTTAAATACCTTATTTGTATTTTGTAAGATTTTTTTAATGTTTTTTTAAGTTATTTGATTAAATTAAAAACTTAATTGAACATATAAAATTTATTTAGTAAAAAAATAATTGTATTAATTTATATCATTTTAGGAATATTTTTAAAAATTCTACTGTATATAATAACTTTTGAGATTATGTTTCTAAAAATAATTTTATTTAATTTTAAAAAAATTATTTTATATAATATTTAAACATATAAACTTCTAATTTGTTATTATGTATTTTATTATATTATTAATCTATTAATTTATGTGTTTTTATAATTATAAATCAATTTAATAATTAATTTGATTAAAAAATTGATTTAATCATATATTTTTCTAACTTTCAATTAATTTATCTATAATTTGGCTAAACACAGGGGCTGTAATCCCTACTTGACCGAATAGTCAAACACTGATTGACCAACAATTAATGGAATTTTGCTTGAATGATGAGGAAAGGGACTCTGAAAGGTGATTGCAACTCTAATACAAACACCACCATATATTATCCGCGTTATTTGTCATTTCTTATTCATTTTATTACTTACAATTTTGTTGATTTCACTGTCAAAATATCTTTGCAGTTATTTCCACTAATGTCCAATTTTAAATAAAAAGAGAGACCTATAAAATATATTATGTATATAAAAGAAAAAAAATTATAAATATAGAAAAAGTAAATGGCTCATTAAATTTTACCAGAACAATAATGACTATAATTACCAATAAAAGATTAATTAGCTCAAAAATCTCTACATAAACTACATATAATCTTATTTTATTATACATATTTATCCAAAATTTCACCTATTATTATTTGAAAAAAATGTTGATTTTTATTTATCATTCTAAAATTTTAAAATTTTTATTTTTAATATACTATTATATTTTAAGATAATATTCATTAATAATAAATATTGAAAATATAATAAAAAATATTAATTAATTTCATTAATATTTAAAAATTTAAATAAACTATTAGGATTGATTTACTTGTAAAAATTTAAAATTTATTATTTTATTATTGTAAAAAAATAACACAAACATATCAAGTAATGTATAAGCTTCTTTAAACATATAAAAGTAACTTAAAAGTTTCTTATAAATTTTATTAATTTTAGGTGATACTAAAAATATTTGTAATTAAATATTTATTTAACAACTTTTTTACTAATATGTTTGTGTCATAAATTTGACTATAAAGTTATTATAAAAAGGTTGTTTAAAAAATTATTTAATAATAATCACCAAAATATTTATTAAAATAATAAAATTATACAAACTATAAGTTAATTTTATGAATTCAAATAAATTTTCTGAAAATTCTTTCAAGCATTTCCTTATTTTAATGTATTTATGATGAAATTTATCAAAATAATTTTTAATTTATTTTGATAATTTTATGAATAAAAATTTATTTAAAAATATTTAAGTTAATTACTAAAATCAATATGAAAATATCATTACAATTAGTTTAATAATAAAATTGAATAATTTATATAAAATTTTATTATTTTTATAATGGTTGAAAATATTAATTCCAACAGGGATAGAGTAGTTGCACGGCTGCACCATAATAAGGTGGGACCGGGAGGTGGGGCTTGTGACAGGAGTTAACAGTACAAATGTCAGTGAGATCTGTATACTGTATAGTGTTCGAATTCGAATACAGGAAACTCGCAAGCTGAAATGCATGGATTTTTTTTACCGGGATTTTTACGGTATTAATTTTATTTGAGTTAAAAATATTAAAATAAATTAGGTATATATTTGAATTTAAAATTTTATTTAAAATAAATAAATAATATATTATATATAAATTATTTTTCTGTTAAAATATTAAAATAAAATGTATATAAATTTAAATTTTAAATGTTATTTAAAAGAAATAAACCATACATTTAATATATATATATATATATATACACTTAAATTAATTACCAGTTGATATACTTACTAGCATGAAGTATATATATAAATAATAATATGCCCTTTTTTGGATTTTTATAAAAACTAAATAAAATTTATTTTGATTCTTTTTACAAAATTTAATCAATATTATTTACTGTAGTAATTTTTTTATAAAAGTATCCTTAATTAAGTAAAGATAATTTGTAAATAAAAATAAATTAATCAATTAAATAAATTTAATGCTAATAAATAAATTAACTAATTTTTTATTTTTTGTAAATTAATTACGTGTTTCTTATAAAAAAACTGAAAGAATAAGTTACATGATTGGAAAATTATAAATTAACCAGAATTCGTACATGTACAAATTCATAAAATTATAATTTTTTGTATTATTATTCATTTAGAACTTACTAAAATAACATTTAATATATTTTTTTATAAAGTACTTTAAACTGTATTAAAATATTTATTTAATATTTCAATTGATATTAAAATTATAAAATTAAACAATATTCTTAAATAATATTAAAATAATCATTCTATTAAATTATAAATTAAAATAATAACTAATTTTTTAATTTTTCAAAATTTTAATATCTTAAATATTTGGAACACTAAATTAACGTGTGTAAATTTTGAAGGATTCGGAAAGCCTAAAATGTTAAAATTTAATATATAAATTTATTTGTACATATTATTTTTTTCTTTCATAGTATGTTAATTATTAATATGCATATAACAATTGATTAAAAAAATAATTTACATTTATCAATTCTCACAAAAAATAAATTTTTATATTGAAGCCCAAATGAAAATAAATTAATTCTTATCTTTTATAATCTTAGTCGCATAAATAAAAGTAAAAGAATTTAAAGATAATTTTTATTTTATTTTATTTTATTCATAAAGTTTAAAACAATCAAATAACTTATTTATTTATACTACATTTTTTCTATTTACTAAATATTGTTATCAAAATAAATAATTTCTTATGAAGTTAGCTATCTAACTTGGTTCAATTTATAACTATATAAATATTTTATTTATAATATTTTTAAATTTATTAAAGAAATGTATAAATTAAAATAAATAATTTTATATTTTTTACTAAGACTATAAAATATTATATCTAAATAAACTAGTAAATATGTATTATATTTAAATATCTATTTATATTCTATTCATTTAATAAATATATAATAAAAAATTTACCTTAATAAAAAAATGTATTTATTATATTTATTTTAAATTTAAAAATGAAAATTAAGGAAAAATGACACATGAGATTTCTAACTAAAAGAATGTAGATTACTAAATGATAACCAAATAATGCTCCGACCCGAGTCCATAGAAATAGATTCGCACAATAGCACATGCAATGATCCGATCCCATCGAAACCTCCTCCAATCAAACCTTAAAATTTAAAAAGGCGACAATAATCCTTTTCTACAAATGATGATTTTGGATCTACCTTTACCAATTACGAATGCTGCCAACTTGAACAAACTCACATATGTGGGCTTCGGCAGCAACCTATGGTCCCATTTTGGACCCTCCACCACCCATGACAGCTCATTTTTAGCTTCATTTACTCAACCATGTGTTTTTCTATGCTAGGTATTAAGTTGTCAACATTACTGAAACTTGAAGCATTTTTTTTATTTGATTGAATCATATTAGTTACGTATGCCACACTGCAAAGTACAAACTAACAGGAAATAAAAGGAATTTAATTGAACCAATAAATTTTGTTTAGGAATGGTTAAGCTGTCATTCCATGCTGGGGCACAAATGCCAGTGAATGGTCTACAAATAATATTAGCGAAATATTTACAATTGGTGATTTGGACTATGGCTTCATAATCACTATAGTTCTTCATTTTTAACTATTTCATTCAAAATATTATTATTTTTATATTTTTTCATAATTTTCCCCCTGTTCATACGGTTAATTCCTGAATATATATCACAATGTACAAAACTCTATTTATAAGCTAAGAATATAGTTAGATATATAATTGTGGAATATATACAATCAATTAGTAAAAATATAACAAAAACAATGGTACCAGAATCAATCAATTTTAAAATAATGTTAATTTTAATATATTGTACCATCTTTCCTCAAATTTTAGTAGGGTTTGAAAAAATTATTTTGAGTTTAAAATTTAATGTGTAAAAAAATAGTTTGGATGGAGCTTTTGTAAAAAGTTTAGCTCGCTAGTCCACATAGCTAATAAGGATTAAATAAACAGCACCTCAGAAGATGTATTGGCAAATAAAATAACATTCGATTTTAATATGTTTGGTATAGTCATAAAAATATCCTTATATGACAGTTGAATAACACTGCGATTATTTTAGTGTGATATAATTATGCTAAACTAGGATCTTCTAATAGCCACTTGATCCGCAAGATCCTAAGAATGGTACTAGTTAAAGCTTACTCTACCTTTATAATGGAACGAGTAGACAGAGTGCTTGCAGTACCAAAAAAAGTAAGAATCACCAAGAAATATGCAAAATCCAAAAGTATAACAGCAAACAGTGATCTCAACCTTAGTTAGCATCACAACAGGGTTGAATGATGAGGAGTGAATCAACTTAGAAATGAAGACCATGAAAAATAACACTGTTTTAACTTAGTTAATAATGCAAAAATCTACAACATAGTGTGTGGTGTAAGGAAGAACCACAAATTGACTAGCTATGTGGATTGCATAATAGATGCTAGGTCAAGTAATTGTAAGATAAACCAAAATACCAACTAATTCTTAATATAAATTCAAAGTTTCCAAAACAATGTCATCTAAAGGAATGAAACGAACATTAATTTTAAGGAGAGGGATTTTGTTTTACTATTTATAAGGCCTACTTAAGAAATGGGATCAAAGCATATTTTGCTTAAGAAAGGAACAACCCATTGTTGGAAGATAAAGTTCTTGAATACTAACTAAGGGAACTAAGGCCTTTCATTTCAAAGTGTTGACAAAATAACTATTTGACTTCAAAGATATCATGATAATAAGCATATGTAATAATCATGTCATCAACATGGAAAAAGAGCATAACAATTCTATAATCATGTTTGTGGATGAAAAAGGTAAAGTTATGATCAGGGAAAAAAAACCATTTGACTAATCATACTGTGAAATTTGATAAAATAAATTTGAAAAACTTGTTTGAGAGTTGATACTACATGAATAATTATGATACTTTGTTTGAATGATGTATAAAATATAGAAAAATAATTAGAAATGAAAAAGGTAGAAGGGTAGATTTTTTTTTTAGAAATAAAAAAAAGATATGTTGTGTGGATATTTAAAAGGAGAATAAAAATAAAAATATTGAATGTATAAAAAATATTTATAATAATCTTAAATTAATTTAATAAAAGTTTGTTTTTATTATAATATTTTAATAAAAATATTTTTATTTTTTTAAATTTTATATTATATAAAATATAATTTTAAAATAAAAGAGAAAAAAATGGTAATACTCTCTCTCCAAAAATTACACCTCTACTTGTGTGAAATAAAATAATGGATCCCATACTCTTATTTTTTACCACTGAAAAACAAAACTTTCAAACATAACAAATATTATTTTATCACTCTTTACTTTCTCACCTCCAATTTTTTTTACCTATCTAACAAGGCATAAAAGTGAAAATTTTGTTAAAAATGCAAGAATAGTCAGAAAAATGGTTTCATATAGATTTTTTTTTTCTATAAATCTCCATTCAAAAATGCATGGTAGGTTACGCCCACATTTTACAAGGATGTGCAGAAGAGTATTTTCACGAAAGTCTAGAGAATTATCTTTGCAAAAAAATCTTAACGCACTTAAAAAAAATGACTTTTTATAATGTTTTAAAATAAATATAAATGTTGATAAAGTTTAAGTTTATTTTTTTGTTAAATATATTCAAGTGAGGTGTTGTCTCTAAATATAACAAAATATCCTCCTACAACGTGGGAGATAGTCCCAACGTATAAGAATGCATAAGATAAAAAAAAGATATTTTAAAACAAAAATATCATTATTAAAAGGTAAAAGTTGTTTGTTTAGATTTCTAATAATAAATAGAGACCAGCTTAATAAATAGACACTGAAGCTGGTTAAAAATAAATAAATAAATAAAATAAATAAATTAAACTTAAGTTTGTTAAAAAATTTGTTTAACTTATTTAAAATATATTTAAATATATAAATTTATTATTATTTCAAAATTTATTTTAATATATATTAGAATATATAATATATAAGAGATAAGATATATATTATAATATATATATATAATTTAGGAAATGCAAAATATATAATATATAAGAAATATAATATATGATATAAAATAAATAATATTTTTTATTTAATATAATATAAATATATATTATTTATTTTAATATAATAAAATTGTAACTTTTAAAATTATATATATATATATATATTATATTTTATTAGTATTTTTATATTATATACTTTAAATAAATTTGTAAAATTTTTTAATTATATATATAGAGAGAGAAATAAAATTATAAAATTATTTATTAATTTTTTAATTGTAAGTTTTTAAATAAATTTGTAAATTTGATAGATCTTAACTAAAATTTTTTTAAAAAAATTATGATAAATAACATATTTAAATTTAAAAATATTTAACCTATTATTAGAAATTAAATTTTTTAATCTAAATAGATTTTATGACAAAAATTATTATTATTTTATATATTTTAATAATATATTAAAATAAAATTAGATTTTCAATTTAATTTAACTTAAAAATTAATTTATAAGATAAAATTTATCTTTATTATATATTTATTGTTCACCTTACTTCTATATCACATAAAACTTCTAATACAATCTTTCACGTTTAGGATTTAAAATTTAGAATGTAAAATTTGTAAAATTGAACATTGCAAATAATTCATTAATGAATTTATACTAGATTTTGTTATTATACTAAAAATCATGTTTAATCTTAGTCCAATCATAAAAGTTAATTCATAAAATAAAATTTATTTTCATTTTATATATCAATTGTTGACCTTATCTATTGGTAATGTAAAAATTCTAAAACACCATCCTTACATCTAAAATTGAAAATCTACAAATAATTTATTAAAAAATATAAAATAAATTATAATACTATATTAAAAATTATATTTAAGTCTAATCTAATTTTAAAATTTAAATTATAAAATAAGTATTATTCTCATTATATATATATATATATATCTATATATATATATATATATTTTGTGAGTTATATCTTTAAATAATGTAAAATTTTAACATTTATTTTTATTTGTACGTACAATCATTAAAAAATAATAATCTTAAAAACAAATAAAAAAAAATTAAAATAATACATCAAAGGATAAAAAATTCAAATTTTAAACACCAATTTATTACTAAAAAAATAAAAAAAATAATTACTTAATAATTTTTATGTGTCACGATATATAAATATAAAAATTTGTTAATAAAAAATTTCAATTCGATAATTATTACAAAACTACAATCAATTATTAAAAATATAAGACAAATGAATCATGTGAATTCCAATAATTTAAAATTTACAAATTATATATAATTATAAAAGTTATAATAATTTTAAATTTTAATTTATCTAAATAAAGTTATCTTAAAACTGATAAATATAATTAATTTATTTTATAAATATCTTAAATATAAATTAAAAATATGAAAAGTTCAGGTAGACAAATTGACAAAGAAGCAAATTTATTTAATTATAAAAGTAGACTTAATTAGATTGGAAATAACTTAACCAACGAAACTTGAACCGAAAATATTGACAACATGATATGATTAGTTTTTTTAATTAAGTTTTTAATATAAAATTTAAATTTAAATTTTTATTTAATAATTAAGAACATAGTACTTAAATAGTTGAGCTATTTTTAATCTAGTTAATTTTTTATTGTAAAAAATAAATATATTTTATGATTTCATTATTATTTTTACCTAAAATTCTCAAATTTTCACATTTTCAAAATATTTATAAATTAAATTAATTATTTTATTTAAATCCTCTTTAACTAAAATTTTGTGAATCAAAACATTATTTTTTAAAATAAAAAATCTCTAATTATTTTTAGTTATAATTTTATAATATTAAATTTTTTTAATTTTTTAATTTTATTTTTTAAAAATGATTGTATATCTCTAATTTGTTACAATTTTGAATATTTGGATAGAAAATATAAATTTGAAGAATTTTTATATAAGAAAATTAACGTAGAGATCTAATTGAGTTAACTTAAAGAATAAAAAATTTAGTTAATTTAAAAAAAAAAATCACATGATCTAAACTAAAAAAAAGAAAAAAGGTATTTAGACGTATCTTTATTTTTGAAAAAGAAAAGTCCATTATATGGGAATCTATTAAAGGGTCATTTCAGCGGTTAGCGAGTATTTGAGTGAGAATATGAATGGTAGGCCATATCGTAAATGCATGATTTGGTTCATTCGAACTGAATGACAGCGAAATATCGTCAATCAAAGTTTTGTATTTTATTATTAGTGGGTGAAAGAAAATGAAAATCCATCAAAATATGAATTTTGCTTTCCCAAGTAAGTACAAGAAAAAGTGGTGGGAGTGAGAAAAGCTTATTCCGGCATCGGATGCGTTCGATATACGCTCGCTTGAGATAGGTACCAGCTCATCATCAAAACTCCAAGCCTAACAAAATTAATATAATCCTAAATAAATGTAAACAAACAAACTTGTTTCATATGTACTCTCTATCCCACACGCTACCAAGCTTATAAGCGTTAATTAAAAGCTAGATGTGTGTTCGTGAAAAAAGTAAAAGTAAAAGTAAAAATGCCGTTGCCTTATAGTTGACTTTTCAATTGATGAGTTGTTATTATTTATATAATTAGTGGAATTAAATTATGTACATACGTGCAAATATTATGGTAACGAAAAAATACATGTACTGTTTATAAAACTATTGAATTATATTAAGTGGACTTTAAATACTTATTACAATAATTAAATACTTATAAATACTTAATAATCTATTAAACCTTAAATAAAATATATATAGGAATCTTATCAATTCTTGCCTGACATACTTAAAGTGAATGAGGAATTTGTTACAATTTTTTAAGAATCACAATTAAATTAAACTCCACCCTTTAGATATATCATTCGATTTTAATTTAATTTTGACAAAAAAATTAATCAAAATTTAAATTAATTTATAAACATGAAATCGAATTTAAAATATAGACATTTGACCTGTTTATTTTTAATTTATCTCGATTGATAGCTATAACAATAGTATTAAATTTTTATATTTTTTTAAAAATTATATTTATTTTATATATTTTAAAATTAAAATATAATTAATATATCATTTATTTTAATATATATATATATAAATAAATAGAACTTATAAAAATAATTTTTTTTCCAAATTTGATGAAATTATAATTAAATTTAAATTTTTTATCCTTATCTTTTTTAAAATTTGGATTTGAAGCTATCTTGATTCTTCAGATTCCAAGGATAAGAAGAAAAAAGTTATTCTCAACATATCCTATTACTATACTCATGTTATATATATATATAATAGTATTTTAAATGTTATTGAATATTTACCAATCAATCTGTGTATTTATATAATAAACATTTTAATAGTCGGATAAAAAAATAGATCATAAGATAAAATGGTTTATTTTCATTAAAAAATATTTTTAAGCTAGAATTTTCTTTGGTGTTATATACTATATTAATTTATTTTCTATCTAAAAAATTTTAAATAATTTTTTTTGGATGACATTAAAAAAATCTTCATAAATTATCTTTACCAAATATCAAAAGAAAAAATCTCAATTAAAATATTTTTAATTAATTTAATTTATAAAAATTAATTTAGTGTAAAATTAAGTTTATAAATTTTATGTGATAAAGAATAAAAAGACAAGTGTAAATAACATTGAGTATCTAAATAGTAAATAAAAATTTATTTAAATTAATTAAAAGTATCGAATTTAAATTCTTAAAAATATAATTATGATAAAAATATTTGTTATTTAAAATTATTTTACTTATTATTTTTATATGAAATTATAAATATTTTTTATAACATAATTATATTTAAGTTGTACACAATTATTAGATATCTAAATTTTGGTGGTAAATAAATTTATTCAATTTAAATTAACTGAGTTATGACTTCAATATTCGAGTAAGCGGATAATGATTAAATATAAAAAAGGCAAGGGTAATATAGTAACTGAATATATTATAATTATAACTTTTAATCATTTTTTTAGTTGCATGTTCTAATTCAACTAAAAGTATCGAATTTTATAATAATAATAATAATAATAAGTTAATGAATAATGTTTCGTCACCAATATTGACGTGGATGTGAATCAGGTTGCCAACTGTCTGGAAGGTGGCAATCCAATTTCGAATCTGGTGGGTATTATTATTATATGGCACTGCCCACCATGTTCTGTTCTACGCATTCATTATCATATTGTCATTAGAAAAATAATGTTTACCATTTTCATCATTAAAAATATTTTATTGCATAGTGAAAAAAGTTACTGCCTCATCACCGGAAGATCCCTTCTCTATCAATGCTACACCAAGATTTAATTTATTTTTTCATATAAATTATTTAAATTTTGCACCATTAATATAATTCTAACGACTTGTTCGTCCACTATCAATATGCATTACCATGTAACACACGTAAATAGCTTTCTCTCTCTTAAAGTTTGTTTTACTTTCTCAATCAACGACAGACCTAAAATTATTTATTTTAGGAATAAAAAAGACTTAGCAATGTGACTGACATCAATAAATAATTTCTTCCAATATATAATGTTAAAATTGTATACTTCAATCGTTCAACTGTCGATGTTTTGATTAATACCAATTTTATTAATAAAAATTTAAATATGTTTTAAATTTTAGTATATATAATTAATTTTAAATTTATTTTTAAAAATATTAATTTTGATTTTTTAATTTTTAAAAATTATTACTATTTAACATATATTTAATTATATCGTATAAATGACTATTTTAGAATAATATATCTAAACATATGATATATTATTAAAAATTAATGATAAATAAATTTAAAAGTATCAATTTTTTTATGAAACTAAAATTAATAATTTTTAAAAAATATTAAAATGAAATTTAATTATATCTACATATATTAAAAATATATATTTAAAAATAAGGTAGGAATAACATCTTTTCAAACTATTGTAAAGTTTGATTCTATATATGGGTTAAAGGTAGGCAGGTTCTTTTTATCAAATTTATTATTAGTGCATGCATCGTGTGACCAAACTCGACTAAGATTTATTCAAATCTCTCAATATATCTTAATTTGCCAATTGCCAACCAATTAGCTGTCAAAGTAATCACCGTGAGTACAAATTTAATTGAACGTTTCAATTTGAAAATTATAATTACAATAAGTAATAACAATGGATATGTCGTACTTTTTAAAGGCTAAACCATTATCATTTTATGATTACAATAATTATCAAAATTCAAAGCCAAACAAGAAAATCCAGTTACTAGGGTTTCCTCTCTTTATCTTTTCTTCCCGAGTTTATGGGTTCGGCCGCTACATTTTGACAATCAGAATTATTTGTCATTAATTTATTATGAACACGAATTCATACAATCAAGAGTTGAAAATTGATTCGTTGTTATTTATAACAGTCTTTCACACTGTTTTGCTCCCAAAAGTTTAGAAAGAAAAAAATGTAGTTTTGTTCAAAATAGGGAAAGTTCTCGCCTTCAGCAGGATTTATATTTATCTTGTTTTAAAGAGATAAGTGAGACTTTGATTAAATTTCAACAAATTATATACGAAACTTTATCTTAATAATTACTAAACTAACTCTTTAGACTAAAAAAAACTAACATAATTCCATTCTTTCTCACTTATTTACATTTCCCATCTTTGATTTCCGTTATTTTTCTCCAACTCAATACATTTTATAATGGTTTCTCGTATTAAAAAAATCATGATAATAGTTATGTTTTTTTTTTTTGCAAGTTTTTTACCTCTTAATAAGCAAAATATTTATGATATTGGACTAATTCCTTCATTGCCATCTCGGATATGTCTTCAATGATTCACGAATTTCGTGTCAATATATGTTAGACATAAACGTCTATGGTTTTTTCCCAAATAATGAAAAAAATTATTAAAAAAATAAAGTGTTTGATAATACTTTTTTATAATATTATTAACGATAAAATTTAAATTTATGACATCAAATGAATTGCTCAATTTTTTTGTCATCATGAATTTTTTCAATATAAAACATACAAAATGTTGAATGGAGCATTTTTTGTTTTCTCTATTTTGATATATACTGTTTTATGATTTTATAATTTTTTTTATAAATTTGTAGATATATAATTATATAAGATTTATGTTATTTAAAAAATAGTGATTTTTTGTACATTCAGACTCATTTCTATTTAGAGAATCTTAAAGATATCTCATAGGCTATGGTGTGTGATTACATTTATCTCAAAAATTTATTCGATCATGATTCAGATACACCAATCCCTTTTTACATATTATCTTATGAAATATTAAGTAAGATCAAAAAATTTTAAACCAGCAGGAATAGTAGTAGTATATAACCAATATGGATAGAAATTAAATTTCGATCAGAAATTAAATTCAAAGCAGTAACAAATATTATCTTAATAATTTTTAAATAATCAACTTTTAAAACATAATGATTATTAATGAATAATTACAATGATTCAAAATTTAAATTTAAAATAATTAATAATAATTTTAAATATCTTAAAATTATAATATTAATTTAAATATTAAAACTATTTTGAAATACATAGTTTTTACAATATTTCCATCTTTATATATTCGAATTAGATGAGTTAGGTTTTTTTTTTTTTTAATTAACAGCTTGCACATGTTAGTTTAGTTTTTCACTTAAAAAGGAATCTAATGATATACAAACTGACCTCCGATAAAGGATCCGGGTAAATATGGGATAACCAACGTTTTTCCATTCTCTTTGACTAGGTATTTAGGTTTTAGTAAAATCCTCTCATGATTGCTAGTTTATCCTACTGAATTAACAATCTTCCTAACATTAATTTTCTTGAGGTTTATCTCCTTATCAAGATTATCAGTAATTTATTTTATTATTTTATCAACAAAAATTTATCTTATATTATTTGATATATATGTTATTTAGAAGAAATTATATTAACATCTTTTAAAATCAACATATGCTAATTATATTTGTATGTTTATCATTTTAAAATTAATATAATTTTTTTAATTATTTAATATTTATTATACATCATATCTTTATGAGTTTAACAATATTAACCAATCAAATAAAAGGTAATTATATATTTTATACAAATTTATTGATAAAATATTATTTCAAAAATATTCTTATATTTGAAATAATCTCTTTCTCTGTAATTAATATTTCACTCATCTCTTTCTTCATCGTCAATAATTTTTAAAAATTTTAAATATACATATTTTTTTCATAAATTTTCAATAAGATTTTAAATGAATATAATTAAAAAAATCAATAAAAAATATTTAAGAATGATTAAAAAAACAAGTTTTGTTAGTTTCAAAAAATGCTTTAACAACTTTTAAAATAAAAAAACATATAAATTCATAACAGGTTAAGAGTTTGTAAAAGATTAATAAAAAAATATTTTTTTATGATTTGAAAGGTAGATATTTTTTAATGACTAAAAAAAATTTAATTTTCACAATATAACATTTTAACTAAACAACATTAATTAGAATGTTACTTCTAGAACAATAAAGAAAAACAGAAATATTAGATGCGATCATTAAAACTTAAAAAAATATCAACATAATATGTTATATTAGATAAGATTTATTTTAATACAAAAAATATAAATTTATAATATAAATAAAATAAACAAAATTCAAACTACTTGAGAACTAATATTTTTATAATGAAATAATTTATTTTAAAAAACCGTAATTCAGATATAGAAACTACAGGAAAAAACAAATTAATATATTACTTTTATAAACATTTATTTGTATCAATATGAAAAATATGGTAATTTTATAAAAAAAAAGTATATATGTACATATAAGTTTAGTTGAATTTTGATCCGGCCATTTTTAAAAATAGATATAAAATCTAATCCAATTTTAACTTCCTATATATGAGAAAATAAATGCTAAGATTTTTTTTCCTTAAATTAATATTGCAGGTGTATAACATGCACATGTAGTAAAGTGAAAAATAGAATATCATTTTCAAAGAAATTGACCTTTATTAATTTCCCAATTATCAACTAATTATTCAATTGATTTTATTTAGGCAATTATAAAAAAAAAAGGTGAAGGCTTGGTGAAAGAATGCAAATGAGGAGATTATACAACACTTAAAATTGAGAGAATTAAAAAAAAAATCTTAAAGATTTGGAGTTCGTGCTCATGTACTACTTCAATTGAGTATGTGAAAAAATTCTTCAAACATAATTATTTATGAATGAAATTAGTTAGTAGAAACCCAATTAGTTAAAAGTCTGTATTTGTAGGCTAATTAATTCTTTACTCTCTGCATAAAACATTGTATTTCTCCTAGCTTTAGAACAAATCTTAAAGCATTGAGATTAGGTTCTCAAATTGCTTTACTAAGCAAACGTGTATATTTCTATCTTTTTGTTAATTAATTTAAATTCAGATAAATCAAACATATATTACTTATACTAAAATCCAATCTCCTTTATCAACTTTAATTGGATCTTCTCTTCAAAATAATTCGTTTGTTAATCACACAACTAAAAAATATTAAGAATGACACAGGTAATTAAATCTAAAATTATTATCTATGAATAATAATAAACACAGAAATTCACATAACCCAGTATTTATAAGGTGATTTCATGAATCTTTTAGTCATCAATAACAAATAATATTATAACCAATACACTTGTCATTGTAAAATACAAAAAATAATAACAAAGTGAGAATGGAAAGAAAAACTTACAAGTTTTTTCTGTGGGTGCCACTCCTCAATCAAAATCCTTTCCTCTTAGTTGTGATGACTATCCATTGACTTTGCTTTAAAGAATAACGCTTCCCTTATTTATGTGTGTTTAAAAACTTAGTTTCAATATCAATCCCTCTATATGATATTATAGCTATGCTTTGTTATTAGTATATATATATATATATATATATATATATATATATATATATATATATATATATATATATATATATATATATATATATATATATACCCATCTCACAATCATAACATAATTAAGATCATACTTATTAAATATTGTGTGCATTATAGTGCAAGATTTATGTCATGGCATGAAGTTTTTATGTTGCCATATTCATTTACATACCATGTTATGGATTTTTTTTTTCTAAATTTTTTTTAACTTCTTTTGGAGATTTTCTATTTTTCATATAAAAAATTTTCTTTAGCCTTCTCGAGACTATTCTGGATTGTTCTAGGATTTAATTTAACATGTAAAAAACTAAAAATAAACATTAATAACTTAAATAGAATTACAAATTATATATATATATATATATATATATATATATATATATATATATATATATAAATCTAACTTATGTTGATGACATCAATAAGAAAAATTAAACGTTGATAAGCCAAACAACGCTAGAATTTAAACCCAATTAAAATAACTCTAATTTGTGAACGTTATCAATGAAAGGAATAAATATATAGATATAAACATCTAAACAAACTTTAAACTGAAACTTAGTTTCATTTCGTATGAGTGAAGTTTTTAAACCACACAATTATGTGCTCGTCACAATTGTTTGTTATTCTAAATTCAAATGAAAATATTTTTTTTTTCATAATTCTTAATAAAGTTCAATAAGATTTAAGAAAACAGCTGGAATCTTATTCAGACAAATTATCAAACTTATAAATCAACGTTTTTCCAGCTTTGTATTATCATATAATATAATTATAGCCAAATTACATCCCAAAATATGATAACTATCATACACTTCACTTCTTAATATGAAAACTATCCTAACTAAAACAATTCTAAATAGTTTTGAATCCAAATTAAGCGTTATTGACAAATCCACATTTCATAATTAAGTTTTGTTGCACTTTTTAATAACCCGAAATATTTTATTTAATCTTTTGAATGTTCAATTGAGTATACTTAAGTTAATTAGTTTATTTTTATTCATAATAAGAATTATACGAATTTCAGTTATGAGTGTCTCTTCATGATCTTCTTAATTCTCTTAATTTATGCTTTTATTATTAAATGATCAGCAAAAAATTACTAACGGGTCATTTATATTCAATATAGATTGACCTCTTGATGTTTATCAAAATTTTCAAAGTTTTTATTCAATATTTTGCATTAATTTAAAGTTATTTGCGAATAGTTCTAAAAACCGCTTATTTGAAAAATATTTCATCATTCTAAACCTAAATAATAATTTTTCTATTCTAAAAAGGCATAAGGATGTATACTAAGATATTTGTTTTAAAAAATCACGGTAAAATATTTTTGATAAAATTAAATAAATTAAATCGAATAAATATTATTATATTTTTTCTAAACTTTAACTAAATAAAACTAAAATAAGTACATAAACTTTTTTTTATAACAATTTAACTTGGTTTAACAAGTAACTAAAATATGTAGTTGTAAATTACTTTTATCTCCGATCCTCTTTAATAATTCCTCCTTTATCCATTCAATTAATTTTTGGAAACATAACATTCAATAATTTTTGATATTATTGTTTAATACTAAAATATTTTGATTAATGATTAAATGATTTATTTAAATTTTTATATAAAATTTGATTTTTATTGATAAAAAAATTTAAATTATAAAGATAAAATAAATATTTTATAAAAATATTATTTAAAATTTATGCATCAAAATTTAAAATAAATATTTTAATTTAAAAGAAAGAAAATTTCATTTATTTAATGTTATAGTTTTTATTAAAAAATATATCATGAATAATAAATAAATAAAATTAGTCCGAAACCTATTTATTATAACATGCAACCTTCAAAATAAAAAAAACTATTTAAGTTTTACTTAGTAAAAATATATAAATGATAATAAATAAAAAAAAATTATTATATTTATTTTAATAGAATGATTTAATTTTAAAAAGTAAAAATATTAAATTTATAATTAAAAATTAAAATTTTTTATTTTTTATTTTATTTTTATAAACTAATTAAATAATTAATTTTACCAAATATTATAAATTTAATTAATAAATTTTTAACTTTTAATTTTAATTAAATTTTGTATATTTAACTCATTTTTAATTTTAATTAACTTTAATTTTTAACTAATTTATCATCTTATTTTACATCTCCTTACAAATATGTCATTCATCAACGTATATAAAATAAATTTGAGTGTCTAATTTTTTAAGGATATAATTTGTGTATATATTTTTATTACTTCCATTGTAGGTAATGTATTTGGGTTCATAACGAATATTTTTCATTTCATGGCATATTTTATATATGTACGTAAATGAAACTTCAATGTTCTCTGTATTCAATTAAGGAGGTGGGGCAAGCAATAAAAGAAGGTTGCACAATTACTTATATCCAGTCACTATTTCATACTTTATCAACGTTTAAAATTAATGCATTAAACAATTTAGGTAAATATAGATAAATAGATAGAAATATCCAGAATTATTATTTTTATTTCTCAAATAAAATTTCACAAAGGTTTACTCAAAATTAATATTAAATAAATTTATTTTTACACAGAAACATGAGTTATCATTGTTTATGGAGTGAGACAACCTTTTTATCGTCCCTATACCTTTTAAGATAACGCGGTACACTGCATTAAATATCTAACTAATTTAAATATTACTATCACCGCGGATAACAAAGTTTCATCTCTTTGTTTTTAATGCAACTTTATGTGAGGAATTTGAATTCGATGTGTCTAAGTTAAATTAGTCTCATCTGCTAATTATTCGTATCAAGTAGTTATCAAGTGTATTTCGAACTAATTATATTTTAAACAAAATAAAATATTTATAAAATAATAAAATTTGTTAAGCAAATAAACAGATTTATAAGAAGCAGTGTAGTGTAGTAAAATAAGATGATGAATTTACAGCAGTGACAACTGAAATAGTTAAAGAGGAAAGTGAATTGAAGGAGCTGAGTCACCCTAAAATTCAGATCTGGCATTAGGAAATAGACAAATTACAGATATGGGTAAAAAAAGAAAAATAAAATTGATAATCTGAACCACACACCCTCTTCTGTGTCTCTCCAGTCATCATTCCCACCCCTATCTTCTCTCTCTGTCACATATAAAACCCTCTCCAACCCAACTCATTCTTCATTCATTCACTCGTTGTTGCTTCTTCCCTCTCTTATTTCCCCTCTTTTTTCACTCCTTTCATCTTTCAGCCATGGGAGCAGCGATTCTCCCAGATCTCGGAACCGAGATTTTGATTCCTGTCTGCGCCGTCATTGGAATCGGCTTCGCCCTCTTCCAGTGGCTCCTTGTCTCCAAGGTCAAGCTCTCCGCCGCCAGAGACGCTTCTCCCAACGCCGCCGGAAAAAATGGCTACAACGATTACCTCATCGAAGAAGAGGAAGGCATCAACGACCACAACGTCGTTCTAAAATGCGCTGAAATCCAGAACGCCATTTCTGAAGGTCTCTCTCTCTCTCTCTTGTTGCTGTCACCAAACTTGTCTTCTTTGGGGGTTCTGAGATCTGCCCTCGACCCTGTCTGTTGTCTTTCCCTCTGTTTTTTCGAAAAATATTTAAATTGTTGAGTCGGTCTGATTTTGAATTTTGTGGGTAGATCTTGGTGTGGTTCTTCTGCATGGCTTGTTTGGACTGTGATTGTGAAAGCTGTTAATTTTAATCTCCCTTTTTAAGTTGTTTCTCAGCGGGTTAAAGGCTAAGTTGTTTGCGAACTTCACAGTTCCACTCTGTTTGTGCGCGTGTGTTTTCTTACCGTGTCATTTATTTTTCTGGGTCCATCTCATGAAATCTGAACCAGTTAGCTAGATAGCCATGAACATCTTTTAAACCTCATTATTTTTTAATTATTAAAAGATCGATGTTGGTTATGGAATTTGGACCCACGTGCCCAATCCCTGTGGTAAAATAGTAATTTGCCATCAAAATTAGTTTGGTGCCGTTTTCTTTTCCTTTGCTTTTCCTGTTCTCTTTTTAGCCTCATAAAACTTCTTATTCTTAGCTCATAAGCAAGGAAAATCTGACAGTACACCTCATAAACCTTTTAATTTGAGCAGTATGTGTGCTGCTTATTTATTTGTTGGTGGCTTTGTTGAAAAAGTTTGTGTGGTGTGACCGGTGTCTGATACTGCTATCCTACATCTGTCACACTTGAGGTTACTCAATCTTTGTTTTCTCACAGATGTCCTAATATTTGGATTTGAAGCTCTTATATTAATAATGGATAAAGAAGTTACTCTAGTTAATTTGTAAACCCCACAGTCCCCATTTCTAGATGAATGCATGTTCCAATTTATCCTGTCATTCCCAGTAATTTTACAATATTTTGCCTATAACAAACTCTAAATGTTTTTTATTTTTTATCTGGTTAACAAATATCATTTTATCTCCGAAGACCTGATAATTTCTTAGATTTAACCAGTTCATATTTTATTGGTTGCATTTTACTCGACCTTTAATTTTTTGGATATGTTCTTTATTGCTGGTCCTTATGTTAAAGTAGTGCTTGTCGCTAAACGTTAAAGAGTGGTTCACTTATTTATGGGTGTTTGAATGTGAACAGGAGCAACCTCTTTCCTTTTTACTGAATACAAGTATGTGGGAATCTTCATGGTGGCTTTTGCCGTTTTGATATTCCTTTTCCTTGGCTCTGTGGAAGGGTTCAGCACAAGCCACCAGCCTTGCACCTATGATGAAACTAGGATGTGTAAGCCAGCTCTTGCCACTGCCCTTTTCAGCACAGTATCTTTCCTGCTTGGTGGCATCACATCGCTTATTTCTGGATTCCTTGGAATGAAAATTGCAACTTATGCCAATGCAAGAACCACTCTGGAGGCAAGAAAGGGTGTCGGGAAGGCTTTTATCACAGCATTTAGATCTGGTGCAGTAATGGGTTTTCTCCTTGCTGCAAATGGCCTTCTGGTTCTATACATTGCCATCAACTTGTTCAAGATTTACTATGGTGATGACTGGGGTGGTCTGTTTGAGGCCATCACTGGTTATGGTCTAGGTGGGTCTTCTATGGCTTTGTTTGGAAGAGTTGGTGGAGGTATCTATACCAAGGCTGCTGATGTTGGTGCTGATCTTGTCGGCAAGGTTGAAAGAAACATTCCTGAAGATGACCCAAGAAATCCTGCTGTAAGAATTAGAACCCTTTATTAGTTCCCTTGTTTGTTTTTTAAAAGTTCTTTGGTTAACCCTTTGCATATATGTCTGAATAAATAATTGTGTACTCAGGTGATTGCTGATAATGTTGGGGATAATGTTGGGGATATAGCCGGTATGGGATCGGATCTTTTTGGTTCATATGCTGAGTCATCCTGTGCTGCTCTTGTTGTTGCTTCCATCTCTTCTTTTGGGGTGAATCATGAATTGACTGCTATGTTATACCCTCTCATCATCAGTTCTGTGGGTATCGTTGTCTGTTTGCTCACCACCTTATTTGCAACTGACTTTTTTGAGATCAAGGCTGTAAAGGAGATTGAGCCAGCATTGAAAAAACAGCTCATTATTTCCACTGCACTGATGACAGTTGGAATTGCGATTGTCAGTTGGATTGCACTTCCATCTTCCTTCACTATTTTCAATTTTGGAGTTCAGAAAGCTGTCAAGAACTGGTAAGGATCATGAATCACTTCTCTAGCTTAGCAAGCTTTAAAGGATGGGTTCTTCTCTAATAACAGATTAAGAATGGTAAATTTGTATATTTGCGGACTAATGTAATGATTTCGGGTTGCAGGCAACTATTCTTGTGTGTTGCTGTTGGTCTTTGGGCAGGTCTTATTATTGGATTTGTAACTGAGTACTATACTAGCAATGCATATAGGTAAGCGATTTTGGTCATGTTTTGCATTTTTACCTCTACATCTATATCATCTGATGTTTAGCCTGACTTTGTTTTTTCTGTCTGGTTTTGCAGTCCTGTACAAGATGTTGCTGACTCCTGCAGAACTGGTGCTGCAACTAATGTTATATTTGGCCTTGCCTTGGGATACAAGTCCGTTATCATTCCAATTTTTGCTATTGCCATTAGTATTTTTGTCAGTTTCAGTTTTGCTGCCATGTATGGTATTGCTGTTGCTGCACTTGGGATGCTGAGTACCATAGCCACTGGATTGGCCATTGATGCATATGGTCCAATCAGTGACAATGCTGGAGGTATTGCTGAGATGGCCGGAATGAGTCACAGAATTCGAGAGAGAACTGATGCTCTTGATGCTGCAGGAAACACAACTGCTGCCATTGGGAAGGTGTGGATTTTTTGCACTTTTTTTTAAACTCTATGTACCCAATTTATTTAAGTTCATGGAAACATAACTTTTACTGCTAGGTGCCTGATATATTGTTATTCTGTTTTAGGGCTTTGCGATTGGTTCTGCCGCACTTGTCTCTCTGGCCCTCTTTGGTGCCTTTGTGAGCCGAGCTGAGATTACAACAGTTGATGTTCTGACTCCAAAGGTTTTTATTGGTTTGATCGTGGGTGCTATGCTTCCTTACTGGTTTTCAGCCATGACGATGAAGAGTGTGGGAAGTGCTGCTTTGAAGATGGTTGAGGAAGTACGAAGGCAATTCAATACCATTCCTGGCTTGATGGAGGGAACTGCTAAGCCTGACTATGCTACATGTGTTAAGATCTCCACCGATGCTTCAATTAAAGAAATGATACCACCCGGTGCTCTTGTCATGCTCACTCCTCTTGTCGTTGGGATCCTTTTTGGTGTAGAAACACTTTCTGGTGTCCTTGCTGGATCTCTGGTGTCTGGTGTGCAGGTAATGTTTCACACACCCTTAATTTTTTTTATATGGAATAGTCTACCCTCAACAAGCTGTTTGTCTTTTGTCTTTCTCCCTTTTATTCTTTCTTTGCTTCTAAGACATATTTTCTTTGCCATGTTCACAGATTGCTATCTCCGCTTCCAACACCGGTGGTGCTTGGGATAATGCCAAGAAGTACATTGAGGTAAATATTTTATTGGATAGTTTGAGCTGTATTATTATTATTATTAATTGTGTGTAATGAATCATTGAGGTGAATATATAATTGGTGTGATAGGCTGGTGCTTCTGAGCATGCAAGAAGCCTTGGTCCAAAAGGGTCGGATTGTCACAAGGCAGCTGTTATTGGTGACACCATTGGCGACCCTCTCAAGGACACATCTGGACCCTCACTCAACATCCTTATCAAGCTGATGGCCGTTGAGTCTCTTGTGTTTGCTCCCTTCTTTGCTACACACGGTGGCTTACTCTTCAAGATCTAAAGATTTGATGCACAAGAGCATCGTCCATCAATTTCCTACAATGGCCCAACAAGGAAGAATCGTCCCTTTACCATGCTTTTTCTGTTAGTGTTTAACTCAGCTGTCATGTCGATTCCATTGTTTCTAAAATCTCCCCCCACTTTCAAACAAAATATATTTTGTCCTTGTCTGTAGCGTTAAGATACTTAATTAGGCTGAATCTGGAGAGCAAAATTTCCTTGTAAAGTGGAGGTTGATGATGACGACGACGACGAACATATTTACAATCTCTTTCGCATGGTCATCTTCTCAAATGTTCAGGATCAAAATTTTCTGCTAAGCTGTTGCTTCATTCATTATAATTGCCAGGCTATCGACATGGCCACACGGCCATTTCTTTATATTTCTCTCCCCGTTCTTTTTATTTTGTTGTCTTAAGTGTTTTTGCAACTGAACTAATTCAATTACGACTGGAAAAAAACTGAATAAATAAAAATTGTATTGTATTGAATTTTGGATTTAAATCTCTAAGTCATTTTTTAATTCGATTTAAACTTGAAATTTGCATTCCTTTTAGGAGGAATTAATTTATATTGATGAGTTTAATATTGGTATTTTGATTGATAGTTTATATATAATGTGATATGTGTTGAATAAATTATTAAATTACGCTTACGTTAATATTTTATAAATATAGTTTCATACAAAATATTAGAAGGTATTTCATATATTTTAGAAGCACTTAAAAGTTGTCACCTTTTTCGATTCTTATTTGGAAATTTGTACTTCATGTAAAGTTCAAACATATTATATAATTTACAAACTATTTAAAATTTTATTATATGTATTTTAAGGAATTAATTTGAACTTGTTTTAACGTATTAATGAAATGTTTTAAATTTATATTTAATATATTTTTATAAAATTATATTTTCTGTTTTTTGATAAATTCATTATGAACAACAAAAATTAGAAGTTAATCTAATTTAAACCAAACTAAATTGAATGGGTTGTATATTTTTATGGTTTAAATAATTGAATCGAACAATATAAAAAAAATTGTTTGATAACTAAGCAGACTATTTTTTGTGGACGTATTTGGTTTAATTTTTCTTGGTAAAATAAGTATTGTTTTATTAATAAAATTCTTCCAGAAGCTAACAATTTTTTTTCGTAAGATAAACTAATTTATTTCCACACTTTCTTTTCTCCTTTCAAAAACGATTATGCTTGCAACAAATCCGCTGATACCTTATGATTTTCGTTTGCAAATGTCAATTTACAATTACCAATAATGCTAGGGTATAGTGAGAGAGACATTGACCTCCGCCGCAACACTTAAACGCCCTGGCCATGCCATGGATCACACATGAATTAATTGATGGAGTTAATCCAATTTAATAAATTTTTTGAGTTCAAATTCTAAATATATTATTATATTATAATTTTGAAATAAATTTGCATTATTTAAAATAATTTTTCTTAATTTTAGCAGAATTATCTCAAATAAAAAAGTTACCGAAGCAATGAGTGAACTACAAGAATTACATTTTCCTTTTTTCCTTTCAGTGTCTAATGTTGTAGATTTTTCAAACCTAAAATGAAAGGTTAGTGTAACCTGGGCGGGTGGTGATAATTCCGCGAATTACACTATCTAAGCGGAATTAGATCCTCTCCAGTCCCATTCAAAGCTTGCGACGCGCGGTGTCACCATCACCATGCTCATGTTTGGTGTGTCAACCTTTAAGCCACCGCAACTGAACCCTTTGTTGCATTCCAGCATTCGGCCTCTGAAACCCCATGTCTCCTTCTCCTTTTCCTTCACCCTATCCCCTTCAAACTGGGCCTCTTCCCGTAGACCCCTCCGAATTCGCGCCATCGACGCGGCCCAGCTCTTCGACTATGAATCCAAAGTGGCCCAACAGTTCCACGACGCCCAGAAGCTCAAGATTGCCATCGTGGGCTTCGGCAACTTCGGTCAGTTCCTGGCCCGAACCCTCGTCCGACAGGGGCACACCGTCATGGCCCATTCCCGCTCCGACTACGCTGACGTGGCACGGAAACTCGGCGTAACGTTCTTCCCCAATCCCCACGACCTGTGCGAGGAACACCCCGAAGTGATCTTGCTCTGCTCCTCCATCATCTCCACGCAGCGCGTGCTCCTCTCTCTTCCTCTTCAGCGATTGAAGCGTAGCACATTGTTCGTTGACGTGCTTTCCGTTAAGGAGTTCCCGAAAAACCTCTTGCTCGAGATTCTTCCCTCCGATTTTGATATTCTCTGTTCGCACCCCATGTTTGGGCCCGAGAGTGCGGGACGCGGCTGGAGTGGCCTTCCCTTTGTGTTCGAGAAGGTTCGAATTGGGAACGAGGAGCAACGAATTGCGCGGTGCGAGAAGTTCCTTGATGTGTTTAGGAGAGAAGGGTGCAGAATGGTGGAGATGAGTTGTGCGGATCATGATAGGTATGCCGCCGGGTCGCAGTTCATAACGCACACTGTTGGGAGGGTTTTGGAGATGCTGATGTTGGAGTCAACTCCGATTAATACTAAAGGGTACGAGTCTTTGTTGAAATTGGTGGAGAACACTGCTGGGGATAGTTTTGATCTTTATTATGGTTTGTTTATGTTTAATAAAAATTCGTTAGAGATGTTGGAGAGGTTGGATTTTGCTTTTGAGGACCTGAGGAAACAGCTCATGGGGCGTTTGCATAGTGTTGTGAGGAAGCAGCTGTTTGAGAATGCTGGAAAGATGCTAAGTTTGCAAGAGAACCATCCAGCGCTGCAGGGTGATCAGAATGGATCTGCACTCGTACTTTCCTCCAAAGATCAAAGGTATTTATTTGTTTTTTAAGGCTTACAATAATCTCAATGTTGTTCATACATTATATGGACATGAATTCGGATATTATTATTTTGTGTGTATGTAAAGGAGAAACTATATGGTGTGAGAGAAAATAGCTTTGTTGGTCTGATTTCTGCTGTTTTCTTATTTGAATTGGTTTAATCGTCGTGAGATGGTATAAGGATAAAGTCTGTTCTTGCAATGCAATGACTAATGAGTAATGACCTTTTGCAGCAAGCCTCAAGACTGCTGCTGTTTCTGTTTTCTTTGGGGTTGGTCTTTCCGATCAAGTCTAATTTATAGCTGCTTTTTATGCCAATATTCAGATCCGTTAATGTTGCTAAACTTGACAAATACAAGTTAAATGGTTCCTGCCAGTCTGATGACAAATCAAAGCTCAAGATTGCAATCATTGGCTTTGGCAACTTCGGTCAGTTTCTTGCAAAAACTATTGTACGTCATGGTCATCAAGTGTTAGCATACTCTAGATCAGACTACTCCCACGTGGCTCAGGAATTGGGGGTTTCTTATTTCAATGATGCTGATGATCTTTGTGAACAGCATCCCGAAGTGATTTTGCTTTGCACTTCAATCCTTTCCACTGAGAAAGTTCTTAAATCATTGCCCATACAGAGATTGAAGAGAAGTACTTTGTTTGTTGATGTACTTTCTGTCAAAGAGTTTCCTAGAAACTTGTTTCTTCAACATCTGCTTCCTGATTTTGATGTTCTCTGCACTCATCCTATGTTTGGGCCAGAGAGTGGAAAAAATGGGTGGAAGGGTCTTGCTTTTGTTTATGATAAAGTTAGAGTAGGAAGAGATGAATCAAGAACATCACGGTGTGATCGATTTCTTGACATTTTTTCTAGTGAAGGATGCCGAATGGTTGAAATGTCATGTGCTGAACATGATTGGTATGCTGCTGGATCACAGTTTATCACGCACACTACGGGAAGATTTTTAGAAAAGCTGAAGTTGGAGGCAACCCCAATTGACACAAAGGGCTATGAGACTTTGTTGAGTTTGGTGGAAAATACTGCTGGAGATAGTTTCGAGCTGTACTATGGTTTGTTCTTGTATAATATAAATGCAATGGAGCAACTAGAAAGATTTGATCTGGCTTTTGAGTCATTGAAGAAGCAGCTTTTTGACCGTCTGCATGGTGTCTACCGAAAGCAAGTGTTTCAAAATGAAGAAAAGCTCAATGATTTGCCGGAGAGGTGTATGTTGCCTGAGATATCTGAAGATAGTAATGCAGTATCATCTTTTTCTAATACTGTAGACACTAAATGAAACTGATTTCCCAAGTTTGCCTCTAATTGGTGATTATTACAGGCCTTGTTTACTTTATAGGTAGGCTTGAATAGATTTATTATTTCTAAAATTCCATGTCCAGTCTTTCTAAAAGTTGTGCTAATATGCTTGATTGAAATCAAAACAAAAATGATTTTGAAAATTTGGATATGCATCTTTAATTCTCAGATCTTTTGGCTTTTCAATAACTTTTGCTTTCTATTTCTTGCTTGCTGGATTGACACTTAAGCGACCTCACATATTCATATAGTGTCCCATTGTTATTATGGGAATGAATGTAGTGTCGAAAGCTCTGAATCTGAAGATATTCAATGAGTGCAACTGAGTGACTGATACATAGAATCTTTGGATCACTCTAAGAATGAAAATATTTACTTCGTCGTTGTCCATCTAAATTCAGTGCGCAACAATTTTACCTTCTTAGCAATGTCAAACAATCTATTTAGGTATTCTTTGATTGTCTCGTATTTTTTTATCCTTTACAACTCAAATTTCGTCATTAAATTTAATATTTGCATGCTTTGTATTTTTTCATCTCCAACATATTCTTTCTTCCTACATATTATTTGAGGAAGTTTATAATCCCTTTTACATTTTTATTCAAAGATCTAATGCCTCCAAAATAAGATTTCATTTTTACTGTTCAAGGATCATAATTTTTTTTATAAAAAAATCAAAGGAGCAATTTGTGAAATTTTTTTTTATGCAACATCCATTTTTAAATGTCCCACAGAAATTTAGCTCTTTGATACAAATTAGTTGTTTTATGAAAGAAAAGAAAATAGAAAAATAAATTAAACAGAGAAATAATAATAACTTAAAGTGATTTTTTTTAGAAGAAATAAGGGAATTTTCACTTATATCACGTGCAGTTCTATACATTTATTTATTATCAATGTATTTTCAAAGCACTCTACATACATTTATAGTACTTGAGGATAGAAACTAATAGAAAATTAATAAAAGATAAGGCTCAGCGACAAATTAATTTTCTCCTAAAATAAAGACATCATTTATTGACTAGTGGTCACTTATGAAACAAACTGAAACAACAGAGATAGTGGCAAATTAACTTTCTCCTAAAGTAAAGGCATCATTTATTGACTAGCGGTCACATATGAAACAATAAAGATAAAACCATATTTGCACTTCAGAAAAGCTAATATTTAACATGATTTTAGAATAAATTTCAGTTGCACTGGCTCTGCTTTTAACAAATTATTACTAGTTAAGGTTGCTTTATATCATTGTTCGTTTGATTCCAGATACCTTGTGTAAAATAATTCTTGGCATTTTGTGGCCTTTTCATAACCTTGATTATACAGTTGATTGCTGATGCATTTCCAGAGAACATTATTTGGGGATGTGAACGTGATTAACTTCCTGTTGACTTCAGAATTTTTTTTTCGAAATAAAAAAAGTGGAGAAATTTCAAGTTGTTGAAGGGTGCTGGTTAAACCTATTTAATTTTGTTTGAACTGATCTTTAAGATTGCATAGCAGAGCTGGTGGCCCTCTAATCAGTCACTGCGCAACAAGCGGATCAACGTTGGATGTCACTGTCAGCTGGGGCTAGTGGAAAACAAATGGTAATTTATTTTATCAATGAAGATGGCATCGGTGAGTTAATAGGTAAGACTGCATTGATCCAGCTATTTAAGATCTGACTGCTAGGCATGAGTTAGATATTGATTTTGGATTTCTTTATGTAAAATTCCAACTTGTACCTGTTTTCTTCTTCTGAGCCAGCCTTCATCTCTGACATGAATGAGGAGGATATTGAGCATGTGATTCCTGATCTATATGGATACGAAATTCAACGAAAAATTGTCTTGCTACATGATGCCACGATCATGAAAATGTTTTTTTTTTGGTTGAAAAAATGTATTTTATCTGCATAGTGCATTTAAGGACGTTTGGTTTACCAAAATTGTGTTTTCATTTTTTTTTATTTTGTTACACAAATATTCTTTTTTAATATGATATTTTTATAAATAAAATAAAATTAAAAATAAAAAAGATTTTGAAAACCAAGTATTTTCATGGTTCATTTTGAATTAATTTATAGCCAGATGGTAGTTCAAAATTCGGACTTAGGAAGAAGTCAAGGTACATAGTACACTCTAATCACCATCTTACCCGAAATTGAAATAATATATATATGACTAGTTATGGTTTCACAGCAACTGAACCGTACAAAATTTATTCATAGTTTGAGTTATCTTTTGTGATTGGGGATTCAAATATCAAAGTCTCACTTCTGATCAGAATTTTGTGCAATTTTGACCGTTTCAAGTGCTATCTTTCCCTCTTGAAAGCACCTGTAGTTGATATCACCATAATTTTTAACGTTTCTGTATAACCTTGGCCGTGTCTCATCTATGAGACCTTCCAAAGGTCCAATCTCGTTCTCCGCCTCTGGTTCATTAAACATTGCCACAGACATCCTCAACTTTTCTGTGTTTGTCACAACCCTGTGCATTATGCTCTTGAATATTCCATTACTCATGATCTGCAATAGTGCCCAACTACATTAACAATTATCCAAACTGAAATTTCTCCTCAAAAACTGGTTAATGATGTGCAAGAAGAAAGTAAGTACAAATATAGTAATCTTTAAATGCTTGATATGAAATTTGATTTAGCATCAAACAGGTAGACTCACTTATTGAGATAGAGCGTTGTTTACCTGCATTTGATCGCCAAGATTGACAACAAGAGCATCAGGTATTGTGGGAACACTGACCCATTTGTCATCTATGAGAACTTGAAGACCTTCCACCTCTTTGTCTTGCAATAGGACTGTGATTCCCGATCTATCTGTGTGTGGTTTGACTCCAAGAACCAAATCAGGTCTAGAACAACGTGGATAAAAGTTGAACCTTGTTAGCATTAATGGTTCTTCCCCAAACTGGTCGATGAAGCTACCCTCTTCTAAATTCAGTGACCTAGCCATGCATCTTACCAGATAATCCATCATTGATTTCACTTTCGTAGAAAACTCCTCTAATGTCTCACTGCATAATATTTAACAAAATTAACCTCAATAATTACTCTATATTAGTATGTTACAAAAATCAGTGTATAGTAGAAAAAATATATTCTAAAAATTTTTCTACTAACAGATAATTTTAACAAAAAATTCTTATTATAATACATTTCAATACTATTTTTATTCATTTTTTAATATCTTTCTTTCTATCCTATGACATATTATATTTTTTTTCATCCATTATAACATATCATATTTTTTTATGACATAGATCAAATATAATATTTTTTAAAAATATTACTAAAGTTAATAAGTAATATTTTTTAAATATTATTAATAATATTTGTTAATATAAATCAAATATAACATTTTTTAAAATATTATTAAAATTAATAAATAATATATTTTTTTATATTTTTGTAACATTTAAAATATTATAAAAAAGTATAATATGTTATAATAATGATATTTACTTATTTTTAAATGCACAACAATAAATTTTCATTTAATATAATTTAGTGCTGATCATTATTTTTTGGATATGTGGACAGGTAAATAAGGTAGGCATATCCAAATGAGAAATCATGTTTGTACTGTAACTATGAACAAAATTCCATACAATAAAAAAGGAAAAGTGTAAGATGGAAAAATGAAAAAAAAATGTATTAAATAAATTATAATATAAATTTATAAAATAAATAACACATCGCTATGCATATTCCTTTCACATGCTCATTTCAAATCTTGGAAAAGACCATTATGCTAAAAAAAAGCATGTCCAATGTTTTTCTTCTGCTTGTGGGCTGTGAAGGATACAAGAGAAGCGGAGGGACATGAGAAAGGAGAGTACCTAAAATGAGTAGGATTTTTTGGCCAAAGAGAAAGCCTTCGTTTGGCCTCTGGAAAAACTCGAAGGGTTAGGCGATAGGACCAGTCAAGGACTTGCTTGTCTGAAACTATTCTGTCATTCCCATACCCTTCAGATTCATTAACAGCTCTGCCATACTTCTGTTTTTCCTCTTCTGGAAGTGCAAAAAATTGCTTTGCAACTTCACGTATCTTGTCAAGATATGAACCTGACATTCCATGACCAATTGCCTGTTGGTAAGAGTGTGTCAAATATTACTCAGTAAGATTTACAAAACCAAGTAGAAAGAAACCATTGATGCTATCCCTAACACTTCTTAGCATCCATAATCAGCTCTCACTCTAAACTACTATTTATCAGATTCTGGACATGCACACTACATAGTGAAGACTTTGGGAATAATATTCAACAAGATATGTCAAAGATAGTATCTACATAAAAGACACTGAACAGCATAAAGATATAACATTTACCTATCAACTATCTAGACAATGAAATGCAAAATCTGACTTTGTACCCAAGTTTTGAAGAACTCCCCATTTTATCATGACATTTTTGTAATTATAACTAAAAATAGAAACAAGAAATCGAATATATATATATATATATATATATATATATATATATATATATTTTGAGGGAATTATTTTATTTAATAATTTTTATAAATAATTAAATTTCGTCAATTTAATTATTAAATTAATAAATTATATTATATAGATATTTTTATAAAATTTTATTAAATTTAAAAATAATTTGATATTTTATTAAATAAATTTAAATTAATAGATTATATATATATATATATATATAAAAGGATGGTGGTAGGAGACATATGTAATGAGATCAGTGAACGATGGTGTTTGGTGTAAACAGCAGGTATAGATTAATGTTGTTGTATATATGGTTTTATGAATCCGCACCTGGAAGCATCCAACTGAACTTAGAGCAGATCTTAGCTTGTGTAGCTGAGTTTGTGATGAGAGAAGACTTACATCAATGATGGGTATTGGAATGAAAGTAGAAGAATCTTTAGATCCAAAGCTACTTCCTGTAACTACATATTGTGATGGTGGTTCATCACCATCCATGGACATTTCTTTCACGCTCTTCGTCTCTGATTTCTCCTCCGATATCTGCATATTGCCGACCATATCTTTCTGTCTGCAAATTGGTAATGGTCAAATGAATAGTTTTAAGCTTTACTGCATTTTTTTTATTTAATTTTCTTATTAAACAAAGGAGGAGAAATCAATTTGGTACATCCGCACGTGAATGTATATGTTCAGATGGGATCATTCTTTTCTTAGTATAAATAATAACATTTATTCATATATATATTTTTTATTTATAGGTTAAAAATAATTTAAATAAAATAAACGTAACAACTTACACTTAAATGTAAATACATATATTTTACTATTTATAATTATAACAAGTTTTTTTTCAAAAAGCAAGTATTAAATAAAAGTTCATATATAATATTTTAAAAATATAAAAAAATTATTTAGTAATTTAAATTTTTTTATAAAAATAAAAGATAAGAAAATTTTAAATTCATCTTAGTTTTCATGTTTGTCGTGACAAGTTGAATGCATTCCTCCTCGTTTGTCTTGCCACTTGCCTTTTGTTTATGACAAAACTGTACAATCTAAGGGCCATGACAAGAACATCAATATGTACTTTATACTTTTTTAATGAATACTGTCAAAAATAATATGGGGAAATGGAGAGAGAGGGAAATACGCTTTTTGCCTTTTTGGGGCGTTATGTTTGCAATAGAAATGATTAATGAATATTCTCATATATTTTAGAGATAATGGTAATAATTTTTATTTTATTTTTTTAAAATGGATCAAACGGCCAATTATTTGATAAATGTATATTGATGAATGTTCCTGTATGGATGGAAACTTGTGATTTTTGTATTTACAATTTGGAAATTTCTACACTGATGGTCAAAGTGCTTTCTACCGTTGATTTAGGATTTATGTTTAAAGATTAGTAGATTACAAAATTAATTGCTATATTTTTTATATAAGACGCACGTCTAAATAAAAATAAATGATAAGAATTAACTAAAATTAAAATACACATATTTAAAAATACTTAATGATTTAAATTAAATAAGCATTTAATAAATGAATAAAAAAGTGAATGGATGAGATCTAGTTGGTGATCGGTTATAGGTTAGTATGTTATAATTTTTAGAAATTGTAGATAAATTTCTCTTGAAAGAATTTTTACAAAGTTGGTGTTGATGGAAGAATAAATTAAATAATAGTGTTTTAATTAATTAATTAATTATGTACAGAAAAATAACGTAGATGCCGAGGTAATATAATGAATACGGTTCCACTCAGCGTTAATTGTTATAATTTCTTAAAGAATGAGTTGAATTGTAATCCATCATTGGTTAATACTTAATAGGTGTTTTTTTTTTTTATGAGTCGGTGTTTTTTGGGTAAAAATCGAAATGGTTATACACTGGTGTTACAGGTTTTTTTTTTTTTAGAGCAAGAGGGTTGTGTTTTTTTGCTGATTGTTTTTTTTTTTGGATTATAGAAATAAAAATAAGAAAAAAATATAAGTTATTTATATATGTTAAAATAAGAAGAAAGTATAATTTAATAGTAGTTATTTATATATTATAAAAAATATATAAAATACGATAATAAAGTATTAAATAATTTTTAAAATTATTTAAAATTTTATAAAAATTTAAATTTAATGATTAAATTGATAGTTTTTTATATATAAAACTATTAAAGATATTATTTTTAAACGTAAATTAACATTTATTATCATTTCATTTTTGTTCATATTATATATATATTACAATTTTTAGAACAAATAATTATTTATTTTCATTAAATTTTTAAAGATTATCTATCAGCACTTACATAAAATCATGAAGAGTATGTGTACTCTACCAAGGCAATATAGCAATACTTCAGCAAATAAACATTAAAGAACATAGTATACTCGTCCAAAATGCATTAGCAAAAAAGAAACATATCTGAAAAAATAGTAAAAGTAGGAACATTATTCTCCACCCACGTTCACGAGAGATGGGCCACTACCATGTAAAAGAAAACTCATTTCTTTTTTCTCTCCCTTTACTATCTTATATATATATATATTATCTTGACCCAGCTAGTTCTGTTGGACCTGTATTCATGCTATATGCTTGGATATGAATAACTAGAAAGATCATTGAACATGTAAGGGGAAGTCTCAACTATAGCAAATTAATTCCAGACAATGAAAGCTTGAAAAGTAGAAGGGAAAAAACATTACTGAGTAACATAGGAGAATGAAGAATGAGGAAAGGAGGAGTAGAGGAGTTGCCCCGGTGGTTGAAAAGGAAAATATTTTTTATATATCTCATTAAAATGTTGAACTCATCAAGAAAAGAGAGATAAAGAAAAAATATATAGAAATAAGATGTAATATATAATATAATGGGAGAAGAAATATAAAAAAATAGATATATCGAGATGTAAATATTAATATATTTATATTTATTGGTTAAAAATAAGAAAAGAAAAAGGAGAAAAAGGAGAAAAAGTGAAAACTTTCTCTAAAGAAAGAAGAAAACCTACTATAACGCGTTTTGAATAAATCTGAGTTTTTGTTTTGGGCCCAAAATGATAAATCAACTTCAATGGTTCTGTTAACAAAAGGGTTGGCCCAAATAAGTGTTGCAATGTGTGTACCAAACTCGGCCCAAAAGTGCGGTGGCTTGAAAACATGCGGTCCGGCCCACAACGCTTAACACGTTAACATTCCAAATATCGAATTTGATGTGAGCCACAAGCGCGAGCACTTCCGTGGCCACCTGGTATAGCATCAAATATTACATATATGAGTCATGTCATGTTATGGCACTTGGCACTCCCTAACACAACACAACCAAATAATACTCTTTCTCTCTGCAACTGAAACTTCAATATTTTGGCCAACATGGCCAAACTCGCGTTACGATCAGATAGTTTCTGCTTCTTTTCACACACTCACAGAACACATTCACACACCCCTTTTATCAGAACCTCGTTTCAACGCTTTAACATTCACCTCTCTCCTTCCAACCTCACCCTTAGGCTTCGAACTGTTTCTTCTAGCGCTCAAGAGAATGTCAAAGAAACCCAGGGAGTGTCCAAGGCAAAGGCCAAGGCTCTTACCGAACTTGAAGTGGAAGAGGTGGAGCAGCAACATGAGAACATGTCTGGGAATTGGCCACCTTGGAAGAATCTTCCCCGAAGATACAAACTCATTGGCAACACTTCACTGGCCTTCGTTATTTGTAATATGGACAAGGTTCTTTTCTCTTACCTGCTTGTTGCGTTTCTTTATTGCAACCCCAGAAGCAAAACCGGTTCTTGATCGCAATTAGATAAATAAACACAAGAAAAGCTTTATTCAAATGGAAGCATTTCCACAGTAATGGATTTAATAGAAAAACATCTTTTAGGGTGCAATTAATGAGTTGCATCCATAGTAAGCATTAATTATGCATGGGATTTGATTTTATTTAATTGGGGTGCAGGTGAACTTGAGTGTTGCAATAATTCCAATGTCACATCAATTTGGGTGGAACTCGTCAACAGCAGGATTGGTTCAGTCCTCATTCTTTTGGGGTTATGCATTGAGTCAATTGCCTGGGGGTTGGCTAGCCAAGATATTTGGTGGCAGGTTCATTACCAGCACAATTTTTATTTATTTTTTTAGTCTAGCTAATCAGTTCAGGAATTAATGAATAGAAAACTTTTATAAGAGATCTTGCCAACAAATACCTTTTTGTAAGGCACTTTTCCTCACATTTAGCTGCCTGATGAAATTATAATTACATTCCAAGGAGAGATTAAAGATTAAACTAGGATATCTAAAAGATGGCATATACCTACTATATTATTAATCAAACCATTGTCCAAACATTTATTCTTCTATTATTGACAAATGTATCCATTTATAACTTCCTTTAATTAAATGAAAGTCAATTGAGTAACTCATGTTCAGGCCCTAAAGAAAGGGATAGTAATTAGACAATTACCTCATTCAGAGTTGGCACTAAATATTTCAGTTAAGTTTCTGGGCTTATGATGTTACCCCATCATCTTTCTGTTTCAGAAATGTTCTTGAGATTGGAGTTTTGATATGGTCAGTGGCTACAGCTCTTGTTCCTTTTCTTGCTGGATATATGCCTGGCTTACTATTGTCTAGGATTTTGGTCAGTAATTTCCTTCACACACCCCCTCGAATGCATACCTTTTTCTTACTTTCCAGAGTTAATGTCTGCTTATATGCATGATTACTTGTTTGATCTTGCAAGATGTCATTGTTTTGTTGTATTTTTCTTTCCATGGGATTTTCTATCTACTACAGTTAGTGTCTATTTGGTGTCTCTATTGTAATTTTGTTGCTGTTTAGCATACACCCTGATTTGCATTTATTATTCTTTTTAAAATCTATTAAGCTCTTCCCTTCCATTGCATATATAGGTTGGGATAGGTGAAGGTGTTTCACCATCTGCTGCTACCGATCTAATTGCCAGGCATGTAAACATCCAAATATGTTGTGGTTCAAGTTGATGTTCTGTTGATTTGCACTTTCTCTTATGAGTTGATTTTTCACTTATCTTCTGCTTACTTTTCTAGTCTGCATGTTAATTTAAGTTTAAAATTATTTTCCTTTTAACTATAACTATTTAATTTCTTTAGTTTCTCCCCATAAAGAAATTTTGGTGGAAACTCTAATTTTTTTTTGTTGGAAAATAATAATCAGAAGCAAAATAAAGATGCAGAACACTATGATTGGCCAGTTCTGAATTAGACAGTTATATAGGAAGTTATTAAGAAGTTTTTTTTATATTAATTTCAGATTAGCCAGTTATAAGTTATGATGTGACAGTTACAGTGATATATAGGTTGTGTTTTTGATTTGTAGAAGACAATTAAAGTGTTAGATTGTTATTTATGGTGTTTTGAAGGAGGAAACTCCTTGTTCAAGGGAAACCTTGTGTTTGTTGATATTAGTACTCAAATGTGACCTAAAAACCAGATCATTTCTATAATTTATTCTGAATTCAGCATGTTTATTGTTTGAGTCCTACACACTAAAATGGATTGTATGGGGCTGGGCAAAAATGTTTTATTGATTTCACTCACCTAACCCAGCTCCTTCCCAAAATTGACAAAACCTCTTGCTTGAGGAGTTTAGGTTTGGTTCCTAGTTAAGCACACTGTTTTCTCCTTACAAGGCTATTCTTCATGAAAAAGATGTCTTTATGCTAACTGTGATTGTGAGTGGAGAAAATTCCATGTTTTGGTAAAATTCAATCAATGTCTGAGTAAAATAGTTGGTTCCTTCCTCAGCCAGATATTGATAAAGTAATGATCAAACTTCTTTATGTGTGTGTGTATCCAATTCTAGATCCTGGTCTGCTAAGTTGTAAGCCAAAGGAGTGGTTTGACATATACTATATGTTTCTTGTCCAATTAGAATGTTTTTCACCTTTTTGATTGGTAAGGTTCGTTGCTGTGTGCAGGTCAATACCATTGGAAGAGCGCTCACGGGCAGTAGCATTTGTGTTTGGTGGTTTGAGTGTTGGGAGCGTTATGGGGTACACATTTTCCTGCATTTAGTCAGATATAAATAGAAACAAGAGTCACACAAGATTGTCATTTTTTTTCATTGTCTACCATCAATTTTGACACTGCAATTTATTTCAGGCTTCTTTTGGCTCCTCCCCTTATTCAAAATCTTGGTTGGGGGTCAGTATTTTATATATTTGGTCTTTTGGGGATTGCTTGGTAAGAAGAAATGACTAATCTCTCATAATTTCTACATACCTATTAGTTTAAAGTAGTGAAGTTCCTCCAGTAGGCATCTTGAACTGTAAATATGGTTGTTTGGTTAAAACTATGACCTGTGTTATTGCCATGAATTTTGAAGGTTTTTGGGGTTTCAAGTTCTTGAAGGAGGTGAAACACAGTTAAATGCTGAATCCCTTTCATCATGTGAGAACTTAATCTATTTTAATTTTTGTGCTTTCTTAATTTGAGTTAAAAATAGATTGTTATTAAATGAATGATGATAAATGATGCCTTTCTAGTCGAAAAAGTTTTACAATCAAATAGGCTTCATGAGTTGTTGGGACTGATATTTAGTAAATGTTTACTCTATCATCCAATCTGTTGGAAACATTTTTTTTATTTGCAAAATACTTTGGACCTCATCCTTATTATGGTACTACCTACCTGCTTAATCCTTGGTCTCAGCAAAGGTGTCCATTACTCCATTTTGCTTTCGTCTCCATCAACATTGTTGAAAATGATAGTGATGCACCAGCTTAGTTTTGTTTGCTGTTATTTTGGGCGATGATAATCATTTTGAATTTGGCTCCTCTCAAATGAGTGGTTCACTTTAGAGAGAAAAGTGAGGCATCTCAACCATTAATGAGAAAATCAAGGGAGTAGATTTAACAAATTCATGATTTCTTATGCATGTGCATGTTATCTCTACTGTTGATTTTCTCATAAATGTTGAGGTTTCTTTCTTTCTAAAAGTGAGAGTTCGCTTTAAAGGAGTCAAATCACATCATTCTGCTCACCACTTACACTTCATTGGGTGTTTTTCCATAATAACCATTGAATAGCTCTTCGGTGTTACCTCTGGCACTGGATGTGACTCACCTGCATGATTACATAGATTATTCCTTGTGTTGTGTATGTTTCTGCAGTTATGCATGTTTCAATAATTAATGCTGAGTAAATCCCCAAATTAGTTCTGAACTTGCAAGTGGTTGTCAATGTTATCCAACATTTCTGGATCCTCATTTAGTCCATGACTTTGGTAAATTCATTCACTTTAGTCCCTTGCTATCATTATCATTGACATTATGGACTAAAGTGGATGACTTTTTGCGAAGTAAAAGACTAAACAAGAGTTCAGAAAAATCAAGGACTAGAGTGATTGACTGATGCTTTCAACCTCATGGAAGGGGCTTACTGGATTAATGTTAGTTTAACACTCTGACACGTCAATAAAATTTTTCAGATTATAAGTGGACTAGTCCTCATAATCTGTAACTTTATTTAAGAATTGATAAATTATAAATGAAGATAATGTCTTTTACTATTCTATTCTTCGTATGTTATATGTTGAAGGTAGCTTGCATATTTGTAAATGGATTGCCTCTGTTGTTCATTTCAAGGCTTTCATTCTTTTGTTTACTTATTTTGAGCCTTATGGTTTAATTGGTTGTTTTTAACTTTTGACTTTGATTGTCTCATAGTGGCCCAAGATACCCTAACTCAATCATGGAAAACTTCTCTGAAAGAATTGAATGGCTCTTTGAAGGTACGGGGTGAAATTTTTTTGACAATTTTGGAGCTCATTCTTTCGTGTCAAAATTTGATTTGAATTTCCCTAGGAATGATATAGCAGTTCTACTTAATGGCTGGGATTCTAATATTCTAGTATTTTATTAGTTATTATAGATAATATCCTTATCTCTTCTCTGTACAATTTAGAAGCTGTCTTTTATTTTGGATTTGAATTGTAGTCAGATTTAAATTTAAATTCATAGAGCCTGAGAAGAATTTTCTCATGAAATTCCAAAGAGTGAATGTGCTAGACATCTTTTCATGTGGCATGATGTTACCTTCCCTAATAATATCTACTTTTACTTTCTCCTTTTAAAAGAATCTCTTTTTTTTCAATGTCAGAAATAATGGAACCCTTTTTGCGTCTCTTTATAAGACACTGGGTTAGATTTTTTTCTGGAAAATGTTAACAGTAGCACTGGTTGAAGAGTCTAAAATGGAAAGTTTTTTTTTCAAATATATTATAAATACGCAACCACTGTATTTTTTATGCATTCCAACGTTATTTCTAATAAAAACTGTTTGCCTTTGCTTCCTTAAACAGTGCCCTTCGGGCACTGGTTAGTAAGACCTTTTTTTCTTGACTGAATAATTACAATATATGTAATGGAACTTTGTTTCGTGTCTTGTCCTTGAAATACAGGAGGTACCATGGAAGGCCTTTTTCCAAAATCGGGCTGTGTGGGCAATGATATATGCTCATTTCTGCGGTAGTTGGGGTCACTATAACTGCCTATCATGGTTTCCCACATTTTTTAGGTACCCTGTGAGCATTTAATGCTTTACCTGTTTCTACTTTTTGCTATCTTTCACTGCAACCAAGTTATCAGTGAGTTAGTTGAGGCTTTTTGCATTAATAATTTGATTCATTTTTTTCTTTTTTTCATTGTAACATTTACTTAATCATGACATGTATAGGTACTGAAATTTAATTAAATTATCATATCATAAATATGATATAAAGAAGCTGGATTCACCATTTATTTACTCAGGCTATATACACATAAGGTGGAATCAAACTTACTTTTATTTCATTTTAGAATTTTCTGTGGTGAGGAAATTTCAATATTAAATTTATGGCATTACATTGGCCCAGTAGCTTTTAGATGATGCAATGCAATATTATGTGCCCCAGTTGTGTTCTGTAATTTTTAAAGTTATAAAGTTCTTTATCTTTTCTCCTTCATTGCTTTGAATGAACTGATTTCAGCTTTCAAATTTTCTCATACAGAGGAAGTTGAGTTAAGAATTTTATGGTGCTTTATTAATGGTTTTAACATATTTATGCATCAAATTCAAACTTCCTTGTAATCACCATTGCCAGGACCATGAATAATATCTATAATGCCTTGGAAAAACCCGAAGTTTACTTTGTGACTGCTCAGCATTACTAGATACCACACTGGCCATCAATTACTTTAAGCATAGTTATGTATGAAAAATATTGTGAAGCATTAGGCATTTTGTGGTTTACATGACCATCAGTTTTTGAAGTTTTTATTTTAAATTTGTACAGAAAATTTAGTTCTAGTATTAATTACAGTTTTGACCCAATGGAGAACCTAATTATACACCTATGTGCTATGTAGTGAGGAGCTGAACCTAAATTTGACAGAAGCTGCATGGGTAAGACAGTTATTTTTCTTCCTTGTTTTAGCTAACCCAGTTTCTTCATGTCTTGAAGAAGGAAAAGTAACTGTTTTCATTCTTTATGTTTTACACTGATGGATAGAGAGAATGTGCAATAGGCTTAGACAGATAAACCTCAAAACTCATAGTATTAATAGTGGATCAAAAGGATGTTCAGCAATCCGTCCGTTTCAATTGTTGTACAAGTGTACCATATGGTTCAAAACTGATTTCATTCATTATAGAATCAAAATGAAATTCACATATCAATCGGCTTATCTTAGCCCTTCATGCATTGGTTGGATATATATTTCTATGATTTTATTAAAGAAATAGCCCTGCCTAATAGGATCTGGCATTACTTTTAAAATAAAGATAAAAAAAAATCAGTTTTTTTTTGTGTTTTGCATTTTAATGTGAGCGGTTCATTGAAAATCTATATTCTTTAAGGAAAAAAAATTGATACCTACCATCTGATGAATCTGGAATAAATATATTCTGACAGAATTTCCAAAATACACTCTAATTAGAATTTGTACTTAATAGTGTTCCAGTTCTTTGGTAGTTATCTCACATCAGTAATTGCAGTAGGGACATAACTGGATTTTTGTTGTAGGGTTATGAGTTAGCGTCCACACATCATTGTTCACCAGTAGTTTCCTTATTAGATAGAGAGGCCTTGATATTATGCTTATACCAGCATATTTCTGATTTGTTCAACAGATCAGCAACATGTTATGCATTGTATTACAATTTTACCACAAGTTTCTTAATGCAGTGGAGGACCTCAAAACTGGCATATTATCATTTCAGAAAATTATCAAGGAGTTGCTTTATGTTAGAATGTCCCCGTGGCTTATGTATCTCATATACATCACATGTTAAATGCATTTAGTGTCTAGGAAGTAGCACTCGCATAGTCCATTTATGGATGCTCTGCATGAAGGATGTACTCAAGTCAAGCATAAGAAAGCACTTTCACTGAAGTGATTCCATCCTATCTCTCTATTTCTCTCCCTCTAAATTCAACACTTAGTATAACAAGATTTAAATTTAAAAATGTTATGGACAACTGGACCAGACATCAAACTGTTAAGGCCTCCAGTTCTCCATCCAACCTCTTTGACCTTCTAGTTGAACCAATGATAATAAAAACAATTAAAAATAGTTGTAAAATAAATAAAAATAATTAAACTGTTGGGCTCAAGAACACACAGAAATAGTCATATTTTACTGGAATAATCTGGTTTATGGACCAGATTTGAAGAACGATACATCAACTACACTGGCTTTACTCCTAACAAGGAGTTTCCTCCTTTAGAACGCCACAAACAACAACCTGACACACTAACTGCTTCTCACAGGTCTGTCATACCACATATATTACACTACAATTTCACACCATAAATCATAACTGCCGAGTACAGAATTACTTGAACCTCAATGGCCTTGGGCCATCTCCTGCTGGCCCAGCAGAAATGGGCCTATAAAAAATAACAGCAACAAAAATAGCAAATTATATATGTTAAATAATGTTAAACTATTTAAAATTAATAAATTTATAGTTTTAAAGAGGAAAATAGCGCTACATGTATAAAATGGATGGCCCAATGTGCAATGTTCCAACTCAGCAGGGGTGAGAGAAGGGTAGATGTTATGCAGGCTTACCCCTAGAAATGGAGACTGTTTCTTGGGTTTTTAACCCATGACCTCTAGGTCACAAGGCAGCGACCTTACCATTGAGTCAAGGCCCTCAATGAATGCAATTTTTTCCAATTCATTATCATTCTTTTCTTATCAAATTAACCCAGCTTTCTATGGCTTTGGCAAGCTCTTGACCATGTTTGATTTTGGGACGTTACTGGTCTAAACACCAGGCTGTTTGATTTTTCAAAATATTGCTTTAAAGTATTCTTTTGAGAGGAAACAAGTCTATGTCACTTGCATACTAACAATTGGGGGGTTCTTAATTTCAGGTGTCTATTCTTCCACCACTGGCTTCAATATTTGTGACTAATCTTGCAGCACAATTAGCTGACAACTTGATTTCAAGAGGAGTTGAAACCACTACGGTATGAGAGGCATTAACATCATTAAATCACATACTTCTTGTTGTTTATTATATGAATTCCTACTGCATATGATATTGATATCAAATGTATTTCCTTACGATATAGTTGACATCACATTTTATAAAGTGGAATTTCATGTTTTGTGGCCTTGAGTCCATGACCATCTCTAATGCTTAATTTTGCATCCAAATTGGCTGTAGACACAATAAATGTTATGGTGACGAGACTACACCTTGCTGGATGTAGACACAGTAGATGTTGTAGCTGTAGACCCAATGCAGACATGTCACTCACAACTTACAAATTATTTGAACATATCTATCTTGACTTTTATTCTTAATGTCTTGGCTGCCTGAATTTCTTTTAAAAATATATTTAGGTTCGAAAGATCTGCCAATCAATTGCATTTTTGTCCCCTGCAATCTGCATGACTCTTTCCTCGCTGGATCTAGGGTTACCGCCTTGGGAGATTGTGGGGATTCTCACATGTGGTTTAGCCCTCTCAAGCTTTGCCTTATCAGGTACTAATTAATCCTGCAAATATACCTTGTCTGATTCATATACTTTTCTCTACCTTGACTGTGTATTTATCTGCTTCTGCAGGACTTTATTGTACCCATCAGGACATGTCACCAGAATATGCAAGTATACTTCTGGTATGTATGTTTACACTTCTTAAATCTTATTATATCATATGATTGAAGTTATTATGGTGAAACACCCCAAAAGAAGAAAATCCCTGGTTGACTAATGTTGTTTCAAATCCTCATCTGCAGTTATTTCATTTTTCAGTTTCTGCATACCTGTCATTATATGAGTCCCTTGTATATTAAGAAGGCAGCATCAGTTGCCAATCAATTTCAGAGAAGGGATACAATTATTCTTTGCATCTTTAAAACTGCATTAACTTAATTTTTCTGATTAAAGAATTTCAATCTTTCAGCCATCTGGTTCATGTTGAGGCCTTGTTAGTTATGGTTTGTAATTATTTACTGTATATGGACTTCTACTCTAACCTTGGATTTGGTTTCGGTGATTGTGGCTGAAAAATTCATTGATTTTGGATGAATCTGGATCATTGATTTCAAATTTAATGGTCAAAATTTCACTATGTGTTCAAGATATTTTTTTATAAGAAAATGAGCGTGGTGAAATCTTGACATCTAGATTTGAAATCAATTGTTCAAATTCATCCTAAGTCAATGACTTTCCTATCACAAAGTCATTGAATCCAAATCTGTAATCCTAAGTTCAAACCCAATTTTCACAACCAAAAATTTCCTGTTCACCTAAGTTGTCTAGGACTAGCTTGAAACTGCTTCTTACTCCCAGATTAAATCAACTACTCCTCTTTGGCTGTGAGAGGTTGAAACCATATCCATAATTTTTTGTGAGTAAAATATATATTTATATTTGACTTCAGCTGCATCTGACTTTCTTTTTTATTCTGTTTTCTCTCAGGGTATAACTAATACTGTTGGGGCTGTCCCTGGAATTGTGGGTGTAGCCCTCACCGGTTATCTTCTTGATTCAACTCATTCGTGGAGTGTAAGTTACTGCCAATGTTAGGTGTTATTCCTTGTTGTATGATCATTCTGTGAATTTGATTTATATTTCATCTCTATACCATGTAGTTGTCACTATTTGCGCCATCAATCTTCTTCTACATGACTGGTACCATCATATGGTTGGTGTTCGCCAGCAGCAAGCCTCAAAATTTTTCTGAGCAAAACTGATCTATGCTTCGGTCATTCATTCTTCTCAACACAACCAAGAGACTTGAGAAAACCTTATGCTTAGCTGACTTTTGATAGGGGTGTATATCCGCTTGATATACAAATCAGATAATTTATTTACGTAAAAGAAATGATTGTATAGGTATACTACTATATTTTTTTTTCCTTTTTAGATAATCTGTGTTTTTATTTTTTAATGTAGCTTGTTATATAACAGTTGGTCACCAAAAAATGTATTGACGTATTGTAATTCTTGGGAAGTCAAGAATCTGTTTTCCTACCTACCTTTGGTTCTCTGATCCTTTAGTTGCAAGTTTCAACCATAAAATGACCATAACATCTCACCAAACTCTTCATGCAATAGTTTTTTATTATTTCGTTTTTGGCCATTTTTCTGCAGCTTTAGCTGTGAGGCCAATTTAATTGCTGATGGATAGCATGCGCATGCCCTAATGAGATCTCTGGCTCTCATCTTTTTTATTGTCTTCGAAATTCTCGTTCTGTTATATATATATATATATATATATATATATATATATATATATATATATATATAAACACTCTGTTTGAATAACTTACTGCTACTAAACAGCTATTAAGCTGCCAAGCTTTAAATGTAAAGAAAATGTCTCATCTACCTCGCGAGAGATTGAATCTCCGTTTCAATTTATTTCCTCCATTCTTCTGTTTAAATTTTTGACACGGATTTAAGAAAAAAAATTGAAGTTCTAGTTTTTATGAAAATTATTAAGTAATTATTTATTACAATTCTTATTTCTTCTTAATTGATTTCTCTAAGAACACGTTAGGTAATTGTTAAGGATAGAATTAGAAATAATAATAATTTATTTATTCATATTGTAAAATAGTTAAAATAAATTGTTAAAAGGTCAGATTAAAAAAATAGAAAAGGTATAAAATAAAAAAAATTGTAATGGTACGCATTAAAAAACAAACTGATCAAATTTATGTAGCCCCCATAAAAAAAAAAATAGCTACTATCACCAAGAAACAATTTTTTTTCATGTATTTCTATCTCTTATTTTATCAACCACCAAGTGAAACCAATTTTCAGTTTCGCCTGGTGGAATTGAACTAGCCGCAAGCTGCAAGCTGAACATTTGGTATATGGGCAAATACAATAGAGAGAGGACCAACTATTATTGGCTTTGATGAGTCTACATATAGAGGCTCCAAAGGAGGAATATCACCAGCTGAATTTACAGTTAAAATTTTTCCATTCAGAAACATGGTTTGGCTATGTAAATTCCGGTCCTCTGTTGATAAATGGTACTCTCTTCTGGCTGGTTCACGCACATGAGGGTATGGTGGCTTGTTAAATGTTACGGCCACATTGGCTCGAACAGTGGTGCTGTTGTCCAAGTTGAGTAATAGTATTGTGATTCCTTTCTGTAAGAGAGTATCAAATCAGATTTTACAAATAATATATATCAACTATATAATCATACACATGATACAGAATTTCACTCACGGATTCCTTTGCACAATGTGCATAAGCTCTTATCTTTTTTGTTCCATAGAAGGTAGTTAACAGGACACGTCTTCCCATGAGTCGATGCCAAAGAAGAGCACTGCAAGGAAGAAAGCACATCACCACAAAAAATGTTATAAAATGGTAATATGAATCAACTTCAAACGGGACCCCCTTAATAAAACTCCTTGTTCTATTAGAAATAGGTTCCTTAACTAAGTGGCAAGCAATTACTGAAGCAATCATCACGCAATGGGAACACAAAATCCAATATATCATCTCAGGAATAATGATGACACAATAATGCTGAACAAATCAGTTCATATATAATTAGTTATGCTGCCCATTCTTCAACTATGAAATTCAGTTTTTAGTACCTATAATAGTCTGGATTTGGCCTGAAAGTACCAGTACTCAGTAAACCATAGTTTCCTCCAATCAAACTCTGTCTGCAGTATGTTTTAGTGTCATATACTGCTGACATGCCAAGCTGATCCAAATACCTGTGTGTAATATGATCACATTAGAGAAAACATTTGTAATGAATCTCTGATGGTATTGACCAAGCGTGGCAAGTTATACTAACCAGAAGCTGTAGACAAATGCATCAGACACAAGATGATGGCCACTATTGTATGCCCCTCCTGCCTCACCAACCCATGCTTTTACTGAGCTTGCTGAACTTTGAAGTATACTTTTGAGGTTGCTGAATGTGTTAGCCACTCCATCCAGATAGGAAGGATCAAGAATTTTTTCAGTTAGGTGGTCATCAACTCCTGTAAGTAGCTTTCAGTTATAATCAAATACATGGAAATGAGGAAAGCATAATAAATTTTTATCCAGTTTTGTGGTAGATACCTGGTCCGAGATTGTAAATGTGGTGGGTGACTACATTTGTAGATTTACCGGATTTGTTTATAAATTCCTTAAACCAATTTGAGTCAAAGAAGCCTCCAGGTGCAATGACTAGTGGCTTTGGCTTAATCCCTCTGTATGCATTTTGAACTATGTTTCTTAAAGCAGCTACATCAGAAACATATTGATCCGCAGTAACACTAGCTCCAATTCCATGTCCACACAATTCATTGCCTGCCCATAAAAACAATGTTCCTTGTAGGTAGTCCACACATTATTCCTCAAACAAGACGGATTTATTCATGATGGCTTGTACAACAGCACAGTAAATTGTAAAGAAGGAAAGTTACCATTTTTCTTTCGTTTAACAAAAGATATTTGATTACAAATATTTATATCATAAAATTAAATTTGTGGATGAATGGTTGTCACTTTTCACAGTTAAGTGAACTCGTGCCTTGTGATAGAAGATAATGAGAGCGTTAACCCTTAAGATAACACCATTTTCAATTTTAGTCTCATTGTGCCTGTAGCTTTTACTACTTTTGCATTTGTAATGAGGGCAGCATAACTTACCAAGTTCCCAACCATGAATGGTGTACTTCTTTCTTACAGTGTAACGTATAAAAGATTCAGCATTGGTGTAGTTCCAAGGTCCAACAGCATAACCAGATTTTATAGATTTTCCGGCCAGAGCATTTAATCCAAAAATAACCTTAGCCCTGAAATATACCTATCAATGATGTTAACTTGTTAAAAACACAGTTGCGAAATCAACAAGAATCTGTTTATGCCTAATACACACACGTAGGTAACAACTCGAAAGAGAAAAACTGATTTTTACCCTGCTTTCTGGAAAAAGCTGTTTAGCTCATCCCACCTATACATCGTTAAGCACCCTTGAGTGAAACCAAACATCTGATGAGGATTCCAAACAAAAGGAGTACAGGGCTGCCGATTATCTTCAGTCCCATAGATCAGCTTATCTTGCAAAGTGCCACCTAATCTAATTTTCAAAGGTGAAAAGGCTGCAGAACATTCAAAAGGCAACGATACCTTAATAAACCCTCAAAACAATCGTCAACTGTCCAATAAAGTAAAGAAAAATGAAGTTAATTGCTGTGAAAATAACCAGAATGTGAATCGCTCTTACCTTTTACTGCATTTAACAAAATTTTATTATTGAGGTCCTGCATGAGATGAAAACTACAAGATGTAAATTCTCTCTTCCAGTCTTTACCAACAGTACAAGATTATAATTTTTTTTTTTAAAAAAAAAGACATAGAAATTGTTGTCTGCTAGAATTATTCTGCAGCTGAGCTAAGACACCCAATGGCCTAAACGTGCATTCTAGATAGCAAAATTTGCAGCAATGACGCATTTTTTTTAAAAAAAAAAAAAAAGACTTTTTGACAAATTAAGGAACCTTAGGACAAAAAGAAGGGTACTATACCAGATTGAGCAGAGAAGCAAGACCCCAACTACATTTTCCATAGTCGCATTTCTGAGGAGGCCACCAATCCAGAGTTGCACAGATAAAATCATCATCAACATTTCCAATAGGAGATTTCCCATGAACTATAACATTCCCTTTCACAGCGGCATCTCCTCTTCCATACACAGCACCCACTCCAATGGAGCATAAGCTTACCAAACACATCCATAAACACACACCCAGAAGCCTTATCTGGCAACCCATTTTCCTGAATCAGTTAAATTTAAGATCTTTGTGGTTTTTCACCAATGGGCAATGAAACCATAGAGACGAATAACTGAGGTTCTGTTACAGAAGCAGAGTTTGCTTGCAGGCCACAGAGACAAGAGTTCTGACAGCTTAATGACATAAAACTTCTTTCGCAGGAAAGTTATGTCTGTCTGCACAAATACCTGTTCGAAAGACACTTCACTTCATGTGTGCATTTTGCAGGCAATCGCATTTGGTACTTATAAACTTGAGAATTCCCTCTACTCTTTCCGGTTTCAAAAGAAGCCTTTTTCTTTTGTCCTTTTAAGCCAATTAATCACTGAACAGAGTATTTCAAAACCGGACAGCTATTATTTTTTTAAATAGCATTGACTAGAGATAGCCGAGAAAATAAATTAGGCTGTCCGAGTGAGGTTCACATTTAATAAATAATAGATTTAAGAAATATAATTAGATAAATTTAAATTGATTAATAAATAGATAGATTAAATTAGGCTGTCCAAGTGAGGTTTACATTTAATAATAATAGATTTAAGAAATATAATTAGATAAATTTAAGTTGATTAATAAATAGATAGATTTAAGAAATATAAATAAATACATTTAAGTTTCTTAAAGAGTTTTGTAATAAATCAAGTTTAAATTTAATTTTTTTAATATATTTAAAATTTTATTTAAATATATTAATTTATTATAATTTATTTTGATTTATATAATATTATAATATATAAAATATATATATTTATATATTGTATAATATATATATATATATATTATTTTAATGTATTAGATGTATATATCTTTTTAATTATTTATATTATATATATGTACGTATGTTTTTTAAGGTCTGTTTATTATTTGTATATTATGTTTTAAATATATTTATAAAAATTTAATTATATATATATTAAATTTATTTAATAATTTTTTATATATTATAACATTTTAAGTGTATCGTTAATTTGGTAAATTTTAAACTGTGATTTTGATTGGAAGGGAAGTAAACAAGATTGTCCGACTGAAGTTTTGATAGAGATAAAAGTGAACAAGGTCGTCCATAGGAATTTGGCTTGTTTAATGAACAGACTCGAATTTATTAAAAAGTCTTTTTAGATAAATAAGATCTAAGCTTATAAAAAAGTTTATTTAACTTATTTATAGGCCTATTTATATTTATATATTATATGTTTATATTTATTTTAATATTTTATATTTATATAATATTTATTTTTATATTTTATTTACATAATATTAATATATATATATATATATTAAATTTATTTAATAAATTTTTTATTTTGTAAACTCTAAGTTTGCAAAAAATTTTAATTAATTATTTATATAAACTTTAAGTCTATTTATTAATTTTTTTCTGTTATGTAAGTTTTTAGACCTTTTAGCTTTTAGATCTTAAAAAAAAAAACTTTTAACAAGTAACAGATCCAAACTCATACCTCAAAGTTTTTAAAAATATCCTTAAACACTCAAAGCTTAGCTCCACTCAGCCTCCTTCTCTCCCTAGATTTTGATAATAAAAAAATTTATAAAATTTAATAAGCTCAAATTTTATATTTTAAACCTATCATATTAGCATTAAAATATAATCCAACTTAATCTATGCAAAATTATTTCTTAAATTAGCATCAGAAAAATTGAAAAATGTAAGCACGGATTTCCTATAGACAAATCTTATTAATTGTCACATCTTTATTAAAAATATAAAAAATAGGTATTTAAATAAAAATAAGTAGTATATTTGATTTTTTATTATCAAGAAAAGTGATGGGATGAAGGAAGAAAATTTCTTCTTTCCTTGTTTAAAAAAAAACTTGTTATAATTTTATAATTTATTTAATATATAATATTATATAAAATATAAAATACATATTATTATTTTAATATATTAAATTTGTAAATTTTTTAATCATTTATATTATATATATATATATACAAACTTTAATTTTATTTAGTAATATTTTTATATATTGTAACATTTTAAGTAGATCATAAATTTAATAAACTTTAAATAAATTAGGTTTTAATAATAAAAAAATTATAATAGATAAATTCTAATAAATTTAAGCTTTAAATTTTATGTATATCATATTTGCGTTCAAAACTTAATATGATCTAATTTATTTTCACTTTTAATTAAAGTATATATATATATATATTAAATTAACATAAAAAAAATTGAAAAATGTAAACATAGATCTTCTATAATCAAATTTTATTAATTGCCACATACATTATTAAAAAATATGAAAAATAGTTATTTAAATTAAAGTAAGTAGTATATTTGATTTTTTTATTACCAAGAAAAGTGATTGGCTGGAGGAAGAAAATTTCTTCTTTCTTTTTAAATAAAAAAAAACTTTTTGTAATTTGAAATATTGATGATGGAACCTTAGAATAACGTGATATTTGCTGCAAGTGGGGCTAAGGATCTGCTTTCCGGAAAAGAAGTACAAAGACGGTTAAATAGTGGGAAGGGAAAGTTTCTCTTTTTTGAACCCGACCGAAAACAACACCAAGACCACTTCCGTCATACAAATGGATGGTTTATTAGTGGTTTGCACTCCCCTACTCCTCACATGCATTCATTTTGGTCTTCAAATTTGGAAATAATTCCATGTGCATTATGGAGTTTTAAAGGTTAGGCTTCAACTATCTTTATATAATAGTTTTATTTTCATTTATTTACCAATATTGAAGTGATTTATAAAATGCTTTAAGCATTGAAATATTCTTTTTTTTTAATCATACGTGGCTTAACCGGGGCATGGGTTAATATGGTGTATGTCAGTAGCTGGTAATGACATGACTTGGGATGAACTAAGCGAGGAAGGCTCGATTTGGTGGGCAAGGGGTTCCATTATTATTGAGAGTGAAAGGCTTGGCATCTTTTTGAGATTCTGAAATTGCTTTTATAGCCACATGTTCTGTTATCTTAGATTGGTTTCGACCGGATAACGTTTCTGTAAAATAATTTTTAGGAAGGTGTTGATTAAAGCTTAGATCATTGTTTAATTTGATTTATTATTATTTTTTCTAATAACAATATGTAACTCTTTATTCCCCTTAATTTTCTTATCATTTTTTCATCTTCCCAATGCTTATACTAAACGCTTGTAGCCAGGCGATTACTATTTAATTCAAAATAAGGTTGAGAAACAAAAAAAATATTTAAATAAATAATTGCTTGTTTTGAAATTGTTTTGTAATGAGCAGTTCATGTAATGTTCTTGGTGGTTGCATGCCAATTTTCAAAGGAAACTAGAAAGTATTGTAAATTATTAACATGATGTCAGTATTACTTACGGAAAAACAAATTGTATATTAATAAATCAAATTATTTAATTGTAACCAACTTAATACATTATTGTTTATGATTGTAAAATAGATTTAAAAACAAATATATTCCTCACATATGTCAAACAACAAATGCCTCCGTAACATACAAATTAAGAACAGTTTCCTACCGGTTCTAATTCTGTGATGAATTCAATACTTAGCTGGCATAAAACAAAGACCAATCAATAATGCACACTCGTAACGCTTCAAAATATCAACACAAAGTCCTCAATTTGAGCTGTGCCCACCAAACGTTTGTTGTTTTGTAGGATCAGTGCAAAGATATAATGTAGTTAATTTGGTGGAAATTATAAGCCTAAAAATGTTCTAATTATTCAATTATATCAACTCCATTAACACTAGTTTTAGGTCTACAGCATTAATTTGTTGAACTACTATACCTTTTTATATGCACCTCCGAAAAAAACATCTATATAACTAGAATTGATGGATATAATTGGTTGATAGGGGTCCATATTTGTTGTTGTCATATTGTTTGAGTTTTGAAGTATATCCACCGTTACCGTATCCGCAACTTGACACTTTTCGGATAATAGGAGCAAGACCTACGCAATCAACAATAGCAATTTTTTTTTTCTTTGATTAGATGAAAAGGTATCATTGTTTGGTGAAGCATTAGTTCACTCCAAGCTGACCTTAAAAGTTACAATTGAAAAAAATATAGCTCCTTTTCCTACTTTGGCTGTCACCCACTACACCACATTAACCTTAATAAATCATAATTAAAACAATAACAGCAATATAGTATAGTATCCGAAATGCATGGACCCATTTTTTTTCCTTTCTCTAGGATTAGTTTTTTTAAAACCTTTGACCCAAAAGGGAAACCTTGGGGTAACCCACCAGTTAGCTAGTTTGATTAGATTTGTATATGTACCCGCCCATACTAATATTTTGATGTTTAGAAAAATAAATAAAGGTCTCAACTTTTTCTTGAAAAAAAAAATACTTGACTTGGAAGAATAATCCTTTTAACCAGAATAAATGTGACACCCCTCATGGATAACTGGTTCTTGAGGAGAGCAATCATTTTTATTGACTTTCTCGTTCAGAGGGCAATTTATGCAACTGCAGTAGTTTTGAGTTTGAAGTTAACTTTGTTTGGAAGCATTACTCTTTACACAATACCTTGAGGAAATGATTAGGCTAACTAAAGTGGGTAGAAGAAAGGCGAAATTTTTTTCAGGAAATATATATATGTATATCATGGCATATTTTTAATCCATTATTATTTATTATAAAATAAAATTTACCTGAGTTTTATTAAATAAGAAGATTCACATGATTTAGTAAATTCTATGTAAATTTTACCTAAAAAATGATCCTCTATGATTTGGTCAAACTAAAAGATATAATCTCAAGACCTGATAGGAGGGAAATCGCTGTCCGTAGGCTTCTTTTATCTTAGGCCGAAATGTTGGCATGGGTAATACAGTTCACTTTCTCTATTGGCCCAATACTATCCTCTACCCAAAAAAATGATGACGGGTACTGCACCAGCGTTAACGGACAGTTGAAGTCCAACAGTGAAACTAAAATGTCCAACCATGCTTCTTTTTCATTGAAAAAAATTACCACAAAGTAAAACCAAAGTTTCACTTTCTTCAATCACATAAGTAATACTTGGCATGCAGAGTTATGTGAAAAGCGCGCACACACGCTCAACCATCGCAAGAATTCAGAATATTTCAAATAGAGATGAGACAAATAGATATTATATAACATAAAACATAAAAAGATACAAGAATACAATAGAGAAATATATTATGTCATAAATAATGTAATAGAAAAAATTTTAAAAAAAGTATATTTTATAAATTATTGTATATATTTATATATAAATTTCATTATTCTTTCCTATAGAAATAGCTCCTATACAATATAAAATAAAATAATAAAAAAAACAACCAGATGTAATCATCTCCTACAATGTATTCACTCCCCATCTCCAGCAGGAATTCACAGAATAAGCTTTTATCATAGCCTAATTTCCTCACCTTTTTGAGCCATTAGTTTCAAAAAGTTGTCTATGAGGGTTGCTACATTGCAAGATTGAATTGGAACAGATAATCAATATTAAACAGGCTATTCTGTGCTATTAATCTTTTATATCTGCTGCTCATGAAGAGAAGCCTTTTTATTTTTTAGTTTTAGTTTGAGTAATTATCAGTATTGCTTTTCTTTATATGATTGGTAAAAATAACAATCTATCACTATTTTTTTTGTTTTATGTCTTGTACTCAATTTTACCATAACGAAAGTGACTTCAATTTTATCCCACTTGCCCGTAGTCGTTGTCACAAATTAGATGGACAAAAGAGAAAGGAAACCATACAAAAAGTTAGAGATGGGAGGAGAGAGCACAGAACATGCGAGAGGAAAACGGAGAGGGAATTACCAGGGATAATAACCTTGAGAAAAGGGTTAAGTGGAAGAAAAATTGATGCGAACATTTTAATTGACTTTCCAAATTTCAAGGGTGGATAAGAAGGATATAGAAGATTTTAGTCCCATCCTTGGTAGTGAACCCCAAGTTTTAGAGATTAGATCAAATCGTAGATTCTAGATATTTGAAACAATCTTTTCACCATGATGTCAACTAGTAATTTATCTATAAGTTATGCTATTTTTATAATGATTTTATATTATAATTTATATAATATATTTTTTATATCTTTTTATTATATTTTTTGTGATTTTATCTCATACCTTTTGTTATAATATTTTTGTTATATAATATATATACATATAGTACGAATAGTATTTATCCTTATTTATTATACACTAGATTAGTATGGACATGTTGCAATTTGGTAGAAAGAAGAAAAACAAAAAAAACAAATAACAACAATGCAGTGTTATCAAATAGCACCCAAAAAAAAAAGACGGGCACCATGACCTGACCCCTTATCCATGACCCGCACCCCAAAAAAAGAAGAAAAACTACAACAATAATGTAATGTTATCAAATAGCACCCAAAAAAAACAAAGATGGATACCATAACCTGACCCCTTATCCAGACCCTCGGAAAACCCTTAATGAAAAGACTACTTTTTGGTTATCAAGCAGCCAAATTCCATCAACCAATTCTTCAACTTTCAATCCCTTCGGTCGATAATCCCCGACCTTTGGCAACCTCCATTCCCTGATGACCTTCCCTTTTCGGGGAATAATTCATTTCCATTTTTTTATTTTTTTCTGTTATTTAGTTCTCTTTTCTGACAACCTTTCCGTGTTCTATTTATGCTCTCGGTTATTCATTTATTCGCTTTGATTATAGTCTGCAATTTTCTTTTGGTTTATTTTTGTATGTATATTTATATTTTTATTATAGCCATCATGCTTCCACCATAGACCACAACTCCTTCCACCATGTTCTGATGGCAGATTTTTGGCTTGCTGCCATGAACCGCCATCCTGCGTTAATAACGTCGTATCGATGAGAATATACTAATTATAACGTCTATAAATTATGTTATTAGACATCAAAAGGATGAGATGACACGTCCAAGACTCCAAGCGGGTAATCGCTGTCCTAAGAACTAAACTTGACTAGAAACTAGAAAGCATTACAGAGGCAAGAAGAATCAATTTTGCCTACTATTATAGTCATCACTTCCTCTTCTTAGAAGGTGGTTGTGGAGACTCCTCTTCTTCATCCTCGTCCTCTTCTTCTTCATCCTCGTCCTCTTCTTCTTCATCCTCTTCTCCATCTTCTTCTCCATCCTCTTCGTCCTCGTCGTCGTTATCATCATCTTCATCACCACTTCCTCCAACACCATTGGCCTCGACATCATCATCAGAATCTGCTTCTTCCTCGCCTTCATCACCGGAGAAATCCTCATCATCTTCATCATCATCTCCATCATCTACATCATTCTCGTCCTCATCATCCTCTGTTTCACTAGCATCCTTGTTTTCTTCAAAAGTATTTTTTCCCTTGTACAATTGGTCTAAAGGAAACCTAACCAAGAATTAAAGCAAATCAAGATAATTGGATTTTCCAAATCAAAACAACCATAACACCATTAAGTAAGGTATATAAGTTTATTGTTACCTTCCATCCATCGGTGACACTAAATTACTGACAACTGTAAGAAGAGATCCAGTCTGGGGAAAAAATAAACAAGAATCTTTACTCCTTATGAATGTAACTGATTGTACAATTCAGAAAATGTTTATCTTAACCTAGTGAAAAATTTATCGGTAACAAAGCTTATGACAAACGCAAAACAGAGGGGCAATTGTACAGTGATCTCAACATTGTAGTTTGACAGTATATGCTCAGTTTCAAGCGGATGTGCAATGGTGAAGAAATAGAGTTTGTAACGGATTACAATTCCAATAAAAGTTATTGCAAAGCGTTCTCTACAAATAGAGGGGAAAATATGTACAATGGATTACAAAGAAGAAGCTATTGTAGCCACAGAGATAATGAAGCAAAAGGTTCACTGTTTGAGAAGCTGAAAGTGCAAAACAGTGATGCATGTGGTGCAGACTCGATCAGTAGAATACCCTGCTCAAGAAAAATGACCTGAACTCATACTCGTACACAAATATCTTGTTGAAATCCCTCTGGAGATCCTTCTTAATAAATATTGGTGTTAGAGGTGTCATTAGTGATAAATAAAACTGTATATTAGATATAACATGTACTAGTACACATGGTGAAACACTCAAAACAAGTTAGGTAGCAGGCTAGGCTAGCAGTATATGATTCTATGCAAAAAATCACAGAAAGCTATTAAAAAGGAAGAAGCAGAAGCGTGAGTGGTGTATGGGGAAGTTGAGATAATTAAATGAGATGTAAAAACAAATAAGATTTGGCTCCATTCAACACTAGTTCTCAATACTCAAATCGAAATGTGTTCTAGCCATTCTCCAATACTAACTTAGGGAAGAAGAATAACTGAATCATTAGAGAAGCTTAATGAAAGAGAAAAGAGGATTATGTATAGAAGGCAATACCATCGTGAGAAAGGAAGCAAGAGATTTGGCAGTAACGAGGAGAGTGTGAAGCACCAAAGCCTCTGCAAATGAGCCTACCAAAACCGTGTTCTTCTCAAAGCTGAGACTCTGAACCTCCATTGCCTCTGCTATACCGCTAATTTGCTTCAGCACTGAACAATGAAACCCAAAATAGATCCTCAGAGAAAGTGAATGTGTGCGTGTGCGCGGGAAATTGGGTTTGGTCCCGTTAGGGTTTCGGGATTCAAATTGGTGTCGCCACGGCAAATTCTTTGCTCCCACGTCATCGTTGGTGAAACCTTTAATGAAAATAATTTATCATATTTAATATTTAGATTTTATGATTTATAACTATATTTAAAATATTATATTTGTTTTTTTAAGATTTTATTTGTTTCATTATTATCTTTAAGATGATTTATTATTTTTAATTTTTTAATTTTTTGCCAATTTTTCATTTATTATGATAACAAATTTGTATAACTATTATCAATAATTAGTACATATTTTTTCTCATTATATGAGATCTTTAAAAATTTATTTTATTATAATTTATATACTTTATAATATTACTTTGATATTATTTTATTTTGTGATCATTGTATTATTATTTTAATACGTTTTAATTAATATATTATTTTATGTAATTGTTACATATATTATTTTATATAATAACAGTATTTTGTATAAAATATTAATTTATTATTTCATAGTAACAAACAACTATAAAAAATTTACATAAAAATCAATAAAATTTTAAAATTTGAAAAATTCATCTATTTTTTATTAAAATTATTATTGTTTATTTCAAAATTAATAATTTTTATTAAATAGTTATAATGATTTCAGAAAATTCATGAGAGTAGTTATTATTATAATATGTTGTGAAAAAATTTTTAAAAAAAATTAATGCATTCTTATGCATTTTTTGTTTTTTACAATAATCAAATGTAATTAAATTTTCTTTTTATGATAATAACAACTTTTTGTAGAATACTACAGATTTATAACTTTGAATTTTTTGTAATAACATTAGTTAACTGTAGAATAGTTTTAAACCGATTATTTATTACTTATATTTAATTTTTATAATATTACTTATTTTAATTTTAAACTTATATATTATTTTCTATATATTATTTTGTTACTAGTTTAAATTTAAATAAATTATTTATTAAAATATTTTATTTTTAACTATTATAATCTTGTTTTATATTATTATAATATTATTTTCATTTTTTATAAATTGTTACTTTTATTTTTCATAAATTTTTATATAACTTTAATTTAATATTTTATTTTAAAATATATATATATATATATATATATATATATTAAGATCAATTGGAAGATGAATATATAATTAAAATGCGTTGAATGTAAAATAGATATATATGCAATAGATTTGTAAACTAAAATTTAAGATTTCATGATGTAAAATTTATTTATATACATCATTATGCAAATAATAAATTTATTAAAATATATTAAAATTTTAAATAAATTTAATAATATAAAACTATAAGATCAAATATGATACATATAAAAAGATTAAATGTGATATTATAATAAAATTATAATTTTTTTTTAAATAAAATTTTATAAAATATTAGATGTCTTAAAATTTAACATTATATTAGAAATTATATTGGTTCATATTTTTTAATTTAAGGATTATATATAGTTTTTGTTATTACTTAAAAAATATTTTTACTACTATGAAATAATAAAAATACTAAGTACAATACATACTTAAAAACATAACTATGATATTTTTACATAAATTTTTGATAAATTTTTTTTTATAAAAAAGATAAGACATGTTTTTGTCAAGCTAATTCTTATTATTTTTTACTTGTAAGTTTGTTTTTTTACTTAGTAAATTGAAACAAATAAATCGTTGAAAAATAAACGAGTTTTACAATATCTTATGTATTATCTTAGTTTAAAGAAAAGCAAGATATTCTTTGTTTTATATACTTTTATATTAAAATTATTTTTATCTTTTTAATTTTTTTTCTAACAAGATAATAACTTTTTTTTATCAACTGATATTTTTTTAATAACTTTGTGTATGAGAAGGGTCAATTAAAAATATTTTATAAAATATATATTTTTATTAAAATTGTAAAACGTTTCAAAGTATCTTAAAACACATAAACTTTTATACCTATTTTTAAACATAAAAATTATATATATATATATATATATATTATTAGTCAAAACGTTGGATAATTATATTTTTATCACTTATATTATTTTATCTAACAAAAATAATATATGATAGATGCTTAAATATCAAAAAACATATTAATATCCAACTAAATATAGAAATACTAGAGCAATTTTCCTTTTGTAAAACATGATTAAGTGATACACAAATATAAAAATAATATATCTCAAAGTAAAGAAATAAAATATAGATTAAATTTAACAAATTCATTCAAATTCTACTTTAAAATTTTTTAAAATCAAAGATGAAAAATGTTTTCTTTATACTGTTAAGAAAAATATTAGTTTATATAATTTTAATTTTAATTTGATTTTAATATAATTTTAAATTAATATCTAAATTTAATTTATAAACAAACTTCTAAACATATTTTTATATTTTTTATCTTTACAAAATTCATTTTCACACTCTTTAATAAAAAAAAATATATGTTTTTATTTCTTTAAACTGACATTTATTTTTTAAGGTGCTGAATAAAATAAACATCATCATTGTAATTATAAAGAAAGCAAAATTTTCAACCAAACGTAATAAATCGTGTAAATTTTATATTTATCTTTCTTTTTTTTATAAAACTCCACTTTTTTAATATTTATTAATAAAAAAACATCATATGATAAAAAATTGAGATTCACTTCCATATGTAGGTTAACTCAAAGTTCTTTTATAATTGAAGTTGTTAAGTTTTTATTTTATATTTGAATCAATAATATTAATAACATGTAAAGTTGATGGATAAGATCTGCGGTAATTATTCATTATTCTTTTGCAGATGTTATTTAATTTTAAAGTGTTTAAGGATAAAAGTAAGTAGAATTAAACTATACGTTAAATGTTAAAGTCTGATTTATTTAAAAATTTTAAAACCTAAATTTAGATATGTTAATGGTTAAATTTTTTTTTGCCAAAATTTAGTCTAATTTAATGCTTACAAGCTAGTTTAAAACCTATATTTTAAAAATATCAATAAATAGACTTTAAATTTTTATAATATTAAAAAATTTATAAATTTAAAATCTACAAATAAAAAATTATTAAATAAAATTAAAAAATATATATATTAATATTATATAAATAAAATATATTAAAATAAATTTATACAAATATAATATATTAAAATAAATATATAATATATAAAAATAAATAAAATTCTGAATAGATTAAATAAACTTTTTTACAAATCTAAATTTAATTTATTTATTTAAATTCTTGTTAAATAATCATATTCATTTACATCCTAGAGATGTTAAAAACCGATGCTTTTTGAACTAAGATGTTTGTATCAATTTGTATAAAATTTGCACATATAATGCATACGAAAAGAAGTAAATAGTTGATTGTGCGAATATAAAAGATTGTCTTGATAATTATAATATACAAGGATTCCGGAAGAATAGACTAGTTACCTGTAGACAAAGACTCGGTTTTGAACTAATCGCGGAGTAAAATTGAACTGTTTTAGAGGACGGATTTTATTGTAATTTACTCTTTGATAATATTTAAAAAAAAAAACCAATTTTAGTGCTTGGTTTAAAACTAGATAAAATTAATTTTAAACAGTTAAACATTTATGAAATATATGCATAATAAATTAATTTGAACTATAGATTTTCATTAATACATATGCTTTATATTAAAAAATACAAAATATTTCAGCAATTACAAAACAAAAATGCCCTTAATGAGCTATCCCAGATACCTAAGTGCCCAGCCTTCTCAACCATCCCCTGGGAAGTTTGGAATGAACGAGAAAGCAAATGACTATATTGTAATAAAACATATCCGTATTTATATTGGTTAATAAAATGATCGCTTCCCCCCACTGAACCAATAGTCAGTTCGTTTTTCTTTTTCTACAATTGGGGTACACTAATAATAACAATGCTTTAACTACCACAGCATACCACTGAATAATGTTGGCGAAAATTAACTAAAATAACAACGACAGCACATAGATTAAACTTTTATACGGAGAGATGAGTCCACTTGAAAGAAAAACCTGTTCTAAAAACTAATATTGACTACGGCATTACATGGTAGAAAAGAAAACACTGTACCTACTACTATAATTTCACTTCCTCTTCTTAGTAGGTGGCTGTGGAATCTCTTCTTCCTCTTCTTCATCCTCATCATCATCTTCATCCTCATCTTCTCCTTCATCATCATCATCATCACCATCATCATCATCATCATCATCACCATCACTTCCTCCTGCACCATTGGCCTCAGGATCATCCTCGGGGTCAGCCTCTTCGTCACCGTCTTCAGCCGAGAAGTCCTCATCTAATGCCTCATCATCCTGATCATTTGTGTCATCATCATCATCTTCATCCTCATCTTCATCTGAATCACTAGCATCCTTGTTTGTAAGGTAAGTATGTTTTCCCTTGCAAAGATCATCAAAAGGAAATCTGAAAAGGAAGAATCAGCATACATCAAAACTACAAAATTTGCCAACATAAAGCACAACCCTGCCATCCAAAGAGGCCCATAAACTTGTTCTCACCTTCCATCCATCATGGTCAATTTTGACGATGCTGAATGATTGATGTCAGTCAGCAGAGATCCAGTCTGGGTTACAAACAGAGACGTAATAAGTTGTATCCATCAAAATGAACCAAAACAAACTAAGCTTCTAGCATACACAAAAATGATAACAACCAACCTAATTATAATGTGGGCTTATTATTGCAATGTGAAGCTTTCTAAATAGCTTCCAGAGCAAGCAGCAATGATCAAACCAGGCTCTAAAATACAGTTTCCAACCGGACAAAAGTTTCAGGCTACAAGGCCCACACAAAAAGACCAACAGGAAGAGAAAAAGAATTCCATTTTTAAGCATATAAACAGAACATAAATTTTGCACAATTTAAGAAGAAAGTTCAAAACAAGAAACGCAACTAATGCAGACATAATCTTATGAGATGATGAGACCCCACATCACAAATTGCCCTACCCTTAAGCTTTGCCAAAATATGTTAAAAGAATCATTGGTTAATTTCTCAGACATCAGCTTCTTGGGAAACCCCAGCTTCTAATACATCATTGTGCATTGAAAAAAAAAAGATATTTATATACACAGAGACACAAATGCGCAGCACTTAAACCCAATCATGCAGACGAATAATCAGCATAGAAGAAATTAGCTTAAACGTCAAAAACAATAAAAGTATAATAGTAATCCGATTGCTTCCAATCTGAAAAAATAAAGAAATTGGTAACATTTGAAACACTCATTTAGCAAAAACAACGATAGATTACACAAAGCAACATACAAACTGCCATTCTCCGGCACCTAACTAGAGAAGCAGTTTTGGGACAAATAAACAGGACAAACTCTGTAATCAATCACACCCAGCAGTCTAGCAACATCAACGGATATCAATATGAATAAGAGTCCAGCAGCAACCAAATCAACCCCCCATCCACACACACAAACAACGCTTTACATTTTTTTTCTCTTACCAAAAGGAAAAATTTTCCAGTATGAACTGCCTATTGACGTTGACCAACAGATACAATGGTAAGGTTTCAGAAAAAAATCCCTAAATTTTTCTCAAATCAATGAGAAAACCCGCGAAAGAACAATTGAGAGCCAGCTCTATATGAAAATACACGTAATTTTGATGAAGCCAGGAGAAAAATCACGAGAGCATAAGATTGAATGAGAAAAGTACCAAATAGTTGTGGCATTAACGAGAATTACATAACAGGGTTGAGGTATTTCAAGAGTGAAAAATAAAGGAGCCGGTTTAAGAGGAAAAAATACCAGTATGAAGAGGCAAAGGAGGGATTCGACAGCAGCAAGAATGGTGTCCACCGCCACAACAGAGGCTATGTGCATGCTCCTCTGCACCGAGCTAAGAGAAGAGGAAACCTCCTCCATAGTGCTAAACTAAAATTTGAATAAAAATAATAAATACAGGTGAAATTAAACCCTAAAGAGAGAATATGAATCTCAATGAGAGACAGTGAAGAGAATAGGTTACGTTGGAGTATCTCTGACAGTGAGAGAGCAGAAGTGGAGAAGGATGGCGTTCGGTCCGGTTAGGGTAAACCCTTGGGTTGGTCCAGTTAGGGTTTTTGTCTCGAAAATTGCTATTGCCACCGCAATTTTTTTTTTCTACTACATATAATTTTTGGCTTCCCGTTTATAAAAAGAGAAATGATTCGTCTTTTTTGTTAATTTTTTTTTTTATAAAATATTAAATAAAAATATTTAATTTTCTGTTTAGTAAAAAAATAATAATGATAAATATTATAAAAAATATTTTTTAAAAAAAATTTATAATTAGTAATATATGTATAAATAATATATTATATATTTATTAATATTTGTTGTATATTATTATCTGAAATTAATATTAGAATTGATAATGATTTAAACAAATTTAAAATTTAATTTGATAATTAATTTGTTAAATTTAATTTATCAATAAATAAGATAAATTTAAGCTAAAGATTAAACTAATTAATTAATTGAATTTGAATTATATATAATTTAATTCATTTAATTTATAAATTAATTTATTATATATATAAATTAAATTTATATATTTTTATTTTTATATCAAATAGATAAAATATTTAATGTAATCATAATATATATTATTATAAAAATTATATGTTTAAAAAATAATTTAATTTTAAAATTAGTAATAAAATATAAATTTAAAATATTTAATATATAAAATAATTATTTAATTTATTAATTATTTATAATAATTTAAATATAAATATTTATTTATTTCATATAAATTATAATTACGTTTATATTTTTTAATTAGATAATTATTTTATTAATAAATTATAATTTTTAAATATTTTATATTTAATTTATTTTAATTTTTAATTTATAAAATTTAAATTAACAAACTAATTAATTGAATGGAGTTGTTGATAAATATAAAATCGAATCAAATTGAGTTAAAAAAATTTGATATCAAACTCTAAATAAATTTTGAATTAAATAAATTATTATTGAGTCGAGTTATGTTCAATTTAACTTAATTTATTTTTAATTCTAATTAATATATTTTATTTTTTTAAACAGAATATGCAATTTAAATAAATAAAATTTTAATTTTAATATTATAATTATTATGATATATTTTTATTTTTATAATAAAGAAAATTAAAATTTTATATGAAGTAATTTTTTATTATTAAGCCAATTTTAATTAGTATAATAATTTTTTTTACTTAAATGTTTGTTATTGATAATAGAAATATTTATAAATTGATTCAACTTAAAATATATTAAAAAAAATAAAATGTTAAAAATTATAAAATAAAATTATTTTTACATTAAATTAAATTTAATTTTAAAGAATAATTCAATCAGTTTTAAACTATAGTAAGATTCAAATGGGATTAGAATAAAAATATATGATAAAATATTTTATCTTATTTTATTTTTTTATTTATTAAACCAACATAATAATTACATTTTAAAAATATTTATAAAAATCAATAATTTTTATAAATGTATCAAATTGACAATTTATAATTGAATGATGATATAAAAAATTACATTTTCAATCATTTCAATCAAATTCTAATTTTTATTATATAAAATATGCCTTAACTATACTAGAAAGACAAAAAAAATAATTTATTTAATTTTCTAATCAACTTGAATTAAATTATATTTTAAATTTTATTTAAAAAATTTTAAATTAAAGTATAATACATTTATATGATCAAATATATATTTTTTATTTAGAAATCAATCCAAAACATCAACCCTCTAACTGCTTAGTATATAAGTCATAAATGTTGAGATATGGAAACAATTTGATTAGCAGAAAAGGGGACAAGTTAATTTATTATTAAAAGAAAATTGTAACACTTCAAATGCCTATGCACGTGAAGTATGGATGAAAGTGAACAAGGTCGTCTGACAGGTATTTACGGCTCGGCTCGCTTAAAGCCTAATTAGGCTCGGCTTGTTTAATAAATAAACAAAGTCAGGCTTGTAAAATAACCTTATTAGATAAACAAGTCGGACCTAAACTTATAAAAAGATCTATTTAACCTATTCATGAGCTTATTTATATTTATATATTATATATTTATATTTATTTTAATATATTATATTTATATAATATTTATTTTATATTTTATTTACATAATATTAACATATATATGTTTTGGTCTATTTAATGACTTTTTTATCTTATAGGCTTTAAGTTTACAAACTTTTTTTAATTAATTATTTATATAAGCTTTAAGTTTATTTATTATTTTTTTGTAATGTAGACTTTTAAACAAACTTGCAAACTTTGTAGGCTTTAGATTAGATAGATCCTGACAGAAAAAATAAATCTTTCACAAGTAACAAGCCTTTTAAACAAATCAGTGTTGAACACTCAAATCCTAGTTCAGCTCGACCTATTTCAATCCTTAATGTGAAGGAAATGAAGTTTGTTTTTATTATTTTTTTATCTATTTTTTAATCTAATGCATTCCTATTTTTCAATGTTTTTTGCTTAAATCTTTCGAAAAAAAAAGTAACAATTGCATATATTGTTAGATTATTATTTTACATGTAGAAAAATATTTTAAAAAAAGTTAATAAATGTAAATTTATGATATAAAACATAAAAAATTTTAAAAATTCAACAATGATACCCGTAATTTTTCCAAGATAACTTAATTAAGATTATATTTCGGATGGTTGCAAATTTTAAAATTTTAAAAATAAAATTTAAATGGTAAAAATAATTTTGAATTATTTTTTAAATAATTTTAACTGAAATATTTTTTTAAAAAAAATTATTGACTGTTATTTTAATTTTTAACTTTTTTTTAAATTTATCAAATTTACTATTATCATTATTACTATAATTATTATATTATTATATTTATTATTATTATAATTAACGTATTACAATCAATATTATTATCACTATCATATGTATAGTTATGTCACATTCATCACTATCATTATAATAATCATAATAATAATTTATTTTTTAAAAAATTAAAATTTTTATTTATTTAATTTTTATATATTAAAAATAAAATAAATAATATTACTTAATATATAAATTATATTAAATTTATAATATTATAATATAATTTTATATTATACAATTATGTATAATATAAAATAAAATATTAAATAATATGAAATATTATAATATTATATAAAATTATTTGTTTTGTATATTGATAATTAAATAATATATGAAATATAAATTTATATAACTATATAATATTTTTATATTATAAAAATTATACCATTATTATTATCCTATAAACATTATCCTTATTTTTATTATTATTACAATAATAATAATAATAATATTTAATTTAAAATTTTTATTATTTTAAAATAATTTAATTATTTTATCTATTTTGTATAGATTTATAAATAAATAATATTATTTGACATATAAAAATTATGTTTAATTTAAATTATTATAATATAATTTGATGTTATTAATTTTTATAATATTATATATTATTTTATATAAAATAATTATTAAATAATATAAAAATGTTAGGATAATTATATATAAAATTATGTTTCTTATATATTAATTATCAAAATAATATATAAAATATAAAAATATATAATTATATAATATTTTTTATATTATAATTATTATGATCATTACAACAAATATTATTATTACAATTATCATTACTAACATCATAATAATAATAATAATTTTTTTTTTATTTTAAATAAATTTATTTTAGTTAATTTTTATTTATCTAATTTTATATATTACAAAATAAATAATATTATTTAACATATAAATTATATTAACTTTATAATATTTAATATAATTTTATATTATATAATTATTTATAATATATATATATATATATTATTTTTTATATAAAACAAATACTAAATAGTATAAAATATTATAATAATAATAATAATATATAAAAAATTATTTATCTTAAATATTGATATATAAAATATATAATTATATAATTATATAACATTTTTTATATTACAATTTACAACCATCACACAATTATTATTATTTCATAATACTATTCTTATTTTCACCTTGTTGTACCATTATTTATCATAATTATTACTATCATAATATAATATTTAATTTTAAATTTTAATTTAAAATTTATATTATTTTAATATAATTTATTTTTTAATATTTTTTATAAATTTATAATAAAATATAATAACTTAATTTTTACAACAACTTTTGAAAATTAAAAATTAATTTTAAAATTTTTAAAATCAAAAATTAAAAATCATCCCATACCTAAGCAATTGAATTATGTTTCTTAGAATAGACTCAAATTGAATCTATAAGGCTGAACAGATATATAAATTTTTATTAAAATATTTTTTTAATCAATGAAAATAATTAAAAGAATAAAATTTATTTTTTTTAATAAAACGTTCATGCTAATAATATTGTAAAAGTTAATATATAAGATAATACAATCAATTTCAACTTATAAAAATTATGTTCATATGTCACGTTCACTTTATTATTAGCAAGATCCATTTTGGATTACAATTCAATATTTTCTTTACCTTATCAAAGTTAACCCTTTGATTTTCATCCTTGACGATTACTGGCTGGCTGGCCTTGCTCAAGCGGGTACCGTTATACTCTATGTATTAAAAAATTAATAAAGTTTAATTTTCTATTAATACAAATATTTTATATTATTAAATAATTAAAATGTATGGTAAATATTAATTTTAAAATGATTATTATAAAAATAATAAGTTTTAATTATATAATAATTAATAAATTAATAATAACATACAAAATATTAATGTTACTAATATATTTCAATTAATTTTTATTAATAACAATAAAAAAATAAAATAATAATATTATCCAACCAAAAACATTTTTCTTAAACTAAGATTTTTTATTCAATATTTTATTTGTTTTATTTTTATTTTTTAATTTAACAAAACAAGATAAATCAAATACAAGTATTCAAAATTGTTATAATTAATATACGAAGAGTTGATGATAAAAATAATTTAATATAAGAATTTGGAGTTTGATTTTTATAACTTTTAAAAATTATATAAGCATTTTAAGAAATTTAATACTCTTTTATCATGAAATAAATCTATAAAAATTATTTTTATAAGTTAATTTTATAAAAAAAATACTTACAGTTTTATAAAAACCTTTTTTGTAGTTTTTTATAATTGTATAAATAATTTTTTTTCTTAAAGATTAGTAAAATTGTTTTTCCCACAATAACATCCCTACATGTATGTAAAATATAAAAGTGAAAAGAACAAATATAATCTACCATTTTAGTATAGAAAGATCTCAACAGTAAGATACCTATATAAAAGGACTTAAGTAACGGTGAAATAAAACCAACCATCCATAATAAAGACTTAGTAATAAATAATGTGACATAATATTGCATTTAAGAATTCAAAATAAAATTGTAAATGAGGATCAAAATTGAGATTAGGGTTCGGGATAGAACACGTTGCAACTACTAGTGATCTTTACTCTTCGTCTTAATAGTTTGACTTTAACTTTTTGATTTATTTAGGTGTCCGAGGTACATACAGTAATTGTGGATCAATATAAATGTGCGTCATACATGTGGATTAAGATGAATGTGCGATATGTATTTATATGAAGAATGACAAAAAAGACGTCACAGTTCTATGTGGTTCTGATTGAAGATACGCTATCAAAAGACATTACAAACTTTTGTAAAACATTTGGGTGTCATATATAGGTCTCACATGACTTTGACTATGGGCTAGCAGAGAAATGTGTCATAGGATGTGAAAGCATCTAGAGAGCACCACACATGGCCCAGGCATTTAGAGAGAGATGTTGTGTTACACCATGTCTATCATGCACCACATTTATTGTCATCTTACTTTAAAATGTGCCACATGACTCATTCCTGTCGTTGGATGAACAAAAGTTTCTCTCAAACATTGTTGGATTTATGTTGCTCTACATTTAGTGATTTAGTATATTTTTTTTAAAATTATTAAACCATTATTCCTTTAACGTTGCTCTAGATATTGCAATTTGTATCTAGTTTAAATTATATTTACAAAAGTATAAAATCATAATTTGCTGTCTTATTTTATTTTGAATATTAATCGATCTGTTTTAATTTGAAAAAAAAAACTTTGAAAAAATAACTATGTTGTGTATGCAGTTTAAGAAAACTATGTTAGTATAAATGAAATTATTATTATTATCATATATTCAAATGGTATCATTTTTTAAAGAGAAAATGAACTTAATTTTGAAGGAACTAAAAAAATCATTCATGTTAGAAAAGATGTAAATCTTAGTGAACTTAAACAAAAAAATTATAAAAAAGCGAAGCTTTCATCAAATCAAGTGATTCTTTTTTAGTATGAAAGTTTTTTATTTCAACTCACAAAATTGAACTAGTGGTTTCCAAATATGTGAAGATGATGATGTTAAATGCATGATTAATGCTTATAAACAACCATCGTTAATGTTAGCATTAGAAATTTATATTGAGATTGATGTGATTGTCAATTCGACAATGTTGATATAATATGGTGGTTTTAATACTGGAGTTGTAGAAAACTGTCTTTCAATAATTGGAAAATTGACTGATGTATGTGTGCATAAATATTGATAAATTTTTTTGTGAAGTTATTTTAAGATTTTTACCAATTAAAAAGTTATTTTTGTAAGCAACTTTTAACGAAGGTGTAAATTTATCAAATAATGATTATGATGATCCAAATTATGATTTTTCATTGACATGGTCAATTAGTGAAAATAATGATGATATTAATGAAAGTGTTGGTTGAGACAATCTAACCAATTCAAATGAATAAGAACAAACAAATTTAATATACAATAATAGCTCTATTTATAGTATAATGAGAGCTAGTCCATTATTTTATTCAACTGGTTTATTTTTATTTTGATCTAAACAAATAATACAATCAGGTGGTAATAGTAAACATATAACATATATTGTAAATTAATTGTTTATATTAACATAATATTTTACTTACTATTTATTTCAACTCACAACGCTCAGAATATTTACACGAAGGGTTAATATATAGTGATCATGTACCGTTATATGCATTTTGCGATTAAACCACCATAATACGAGCTTATGATGTGTCATGGAAAATAACTAAATATGCATGTGTTTGGTTCAAAGTTGCGGCGATCGAAATTTATTTGAAGGCATATTGTGGTACATCTTAGAGAGGAGGTATGTTACAAACACTATTAACTGAGTTGAGGGTACCTTATGGTACATCTCATATAGGAGACACACTAAAATAAATGTTATAGAGGTTATTGACTGGTTTGAAGGTGTTATGGTGTATTTCAGATAGGAGGCATGCTGAAACAAATGTTGTAGAAGTTGTTGCCTGATTTGAGAAAATATTGTCATACATGTTGGAGATGAAACATAATGCACAAAAGTGGAGGCACATTGCAAAGAGTAAATATACAAGCTGCAAAATTGCATTTTCAAATATTTTCATCAAATATCCTCGCGTTGTTCTATTAAAGGTATTGTATTTTTCAAATACATAACTATTAATATTTCATACCACAAATATATAAATATTATATAATATATCTATATAAAAATATTATTTTAATTTTCACTTTGCAAAGATAAAACACATGTTCAACTTTATTAATTAAAAAAATTAAAATTAATATTTTTTGGATCATAATTAAACTATGAATAGTTTCATTAAAATTAAATATTATAGAACATTTATTCGAATATTTATAACTAATTAATTATATAAAAAACTATCACTATGTGAGTAAAAAAATAATTAAATAAAACTAGCTTGAAGATTAAGATTTATTTTAACAACTCTATTTAAAAATAATTTTTAAAATAAAAATTACAAAATTATTAAATAACTTTAAATTTAATTAATATATGTTTATTTATTTTAATTTTAGAATGCATTTTAAACTTTATAAAAAAAGTTAAGTTCAACACTACTTACCATTTTTTTTCCGTAAATTTAACATTTTAGAAAACTTTAAAAGATAAATTTTAAATAAAATTATAATAATTTTGTTAATTTTTTTACTAATTAACAAATGTCTAATTTTAAACTTTACTTTAAACCTAAAAAGAAATAAAATTTCCTATGTTGTTGTTATACCTAATTATAATGCTTGATTGTAAAAAAGAAAATACAGACTTATTTATGTAAATTATAACTACAAGTTGACAAGTAATAAAAAAAACACCCACAAATGATTGATTTAGACGCAGTAAATCAACAAAATAAAACTCTTCATCTATTACAAATTGAAAGTTTAAATAAAAATGTAATTGAGATTAAATTTAAAAAATATTAGTGACACATTATTTTAAATATTATTTTCCTGCAGTTTTCACAATGTGACGGTTTTTCTTAATTTCAAATTAGATCTTTTAACATTAAAAATTGGATCAAACTTTTAAAAAATAGCATTACACTTGTCATGCCTTATTATAGTGTAACAAAATATAAAATGTATTTAAGTAGAAGATTTAATTAAAAATTTATTTAAATATACTTTTAACATATAAAAAATTATGACATAATTATTAAAATAAATTAAAATTTATTTTAATAAATTGCATCAATAAATTTCAAAACATAAAATTATAAACTGTTTTTACATATTTTTACAAGTTATTCCGGTCAAAATTTTAAAATAGATGCACACGTATCGAACGTAAATCTCACTAATTTAATTGAGAATTGGATGGATACAATCGTCCATGGAACAAACGAAAACACTTAACATAAAGTATTTACGGGTAAAAATATTTTTTTTTTCTTAATTTTATTACGTATAAAACAGCAATGCAAATATAATTTAAGTTTTTATATTATTATTATTATTATCCACGTCAAGAAAAAAAAACAAGAAATAAGTACTTCCTTTTTATTTTAATTTATTTAAAAATAGAATAAAAAATTTATTATTATTTAATTTTTTACTTAATTTTTTAAAAGAACATTAATTATTTTTCACATATTTATTATGTTTATTTAGTTATTATCAATTGTAATAAATGAAAGAAATATAAAAATAAAGGATAAATTAGAAAAATAAATTTTTTTTAAAAAAATTAGTAATATTAATTATATTTTTAATATATATATATATATTCTTCTTAAACAAATACAAAATTTGAAAAGGTATAATTTATGTTTAAAAATTTTGAAAAAGTATAATTTATTAAATTATATTTAGATTGATAGACTAAAAGTGAAATAGCGTACAAAATACGGTTGCAGGAAATTAAGTAAAATTATTAGAAGAGGCTAATGTCCTGTAAATTATCAATTGTCTTTTTAGTATTTTTTAAACTTTTGTTAGCTTAAAAAATTTGAAGAAAAAATGTTACAATTTTATGAAACAAGTAATTAAAAGTTGATTGTTAGATAATTTTAAAATTATCATTGATAATAACATATAAACTATAAATTGTTGTTGGTCTAAAATATAAGTTAAATATATTGATTGAAATTAATTTAATGGTAAACGATTTGATAGGTTATATAAAATTTTATTATACGATAAAAAATAAAAAAATTAGATATTAATGTTTAACTTAACTAAATTTGTAAACAAACTATTTGTGCATGCAAAATTATTACTTTGCTAGATATTCAAAATTCATACTATCCAGATTTGTTCATTTATTGGATGAATAAAAAATTCTAAAATTAATTAACTTGATAGTGTGTTTACATAAGTACCATTAAAATTTTGAGAAACATAACTTTTTGCATTAATCAGCCACAATTCATTATTTAAATAATATATTGACCAATAATTAATTTAAAAAAATTACATAGAAAATGGTGATATTTTTCATAAAAAATTATGATTTTTATATCTATAATAATAAGCAAAGGAACACTAATATATTTAATATAATTAATTTTTTATCAAAATTATCTTTCAGATCCATTGTCATATATAATCGTAAACTTTAATAAATAATTAAAAATTATATAATCTTTTAAGGTTAGTTTTATATATAACTGTTTACTTTTATAAACAATTAAAAGATGATGTATGGTTATTTATAATAAAAACAAAATATGAAAAGACAGCATAATAGTGTGTTTGTTTCGGCTGGTATGTATATAATATAGTTGTTTAAGTTTACCGTTTAAGGAGAAAAAAAGAACGGAAGAAATAGTGTGGATATTTTGAGGGAAAGGCCGAATAAAGTTAAAGGGGAATTTGGAAAGAGAACATAGAAAAAAATGCTAAGGTCACACCAAGTGGCCTGTTATGAATTCAATTATCAACATATCTACCCAGCTGTATTGAATTGTGCCTTTCATTCCTTCGTATCGTCCTGAGAGGGTCAACAGGGACGGCCATGACCCAAACCCTCTCTCCCTCTCTCTCATCTTCGCAGAAAAACCCTAGAAATTAATCAATTCCTCAAAATTTTTAATCACAAATCCCCCTCTAAGTCAACGCCTCAATCAATCGGATTTCAAATTTCTCGATCTATGTCATCCGAAATCGAGGTTGTCGAGGAGGTCCAATCCCGCGATCAACAATCGTCGCCGTCCCCGGGCGCCGATGATGTGGCGGAGGTGAACCTCCGTAACGACGTGTATACGGCGGCGGCTTACGGGGATTTGGAGAAGTTGCAGAGATTGGTGGAGCAAGAGGGTTGCCCCGTCTCCGAACCCGATGGCTTGGGCTACTACGCGCTTCAGTGGGCCGCACTCAACAATCGCACTGCCGCTGCTCAGTACATCATTGAGGTTCTTTGATCGGTTTGTTGAAATTGCGTTTGCTTACCTTGCTTTTTTCAGCTTGTCTCTCGCTCATTCCATTTTCTTGGCTTTGTCTCTGCTTGTTTCCTGAATGTATCCGTTGTTGAATTACTGGTTGTTGGTAGCTTAGCTTGGCTGGGCTTGTTAGTCATGTTTCTGTTATGGAAATAAAAATTGAATGTGTTGTTTATTTGTGTTGCAATTGAATAATGCATGTATGGAAATTTGGCATGATATAAGTTTGGAATTATAATTTCATTCTATTTATGTGATATACAAAATTGATTGATTGGTTGTGGTTGGCAGAATGGGGGAGATGTAAATGCAACGGATCATACTGGCCAGACAGCATTACATTGGAGTGCCGTGCGGGGTGCTATCCAGGTTGCGGAGCTTTTACTCCAGGAGGGTGCTCGAGTGGGTGCTGCCGATATGAATGGATATCAGGTTAGAGTGGTCTAGTTCATTTTCCCTTTGTTCAAGAGATCACTGGGGTAATGCATTTCTAGTACATTATGTAGTCCTTCCACCAGGTTGTCTGTATTTGGTTACCTATACAAATTGGTAGTTTCGGATTATCCTGTTGCTTGAAGCATGAGCATACAGCTGAAAATGTTGGTTTTACTAATTATAATAATTAACTTGGTTGCAGACAACACATGTTGCTGCACAATATGGTCAGACAGCTTTCCTTTATCATATTGTTTCAAAATGGAATGCCGACCCTGATGTTCCCGATAACGATGGAAGAAGCCCCTTGCATTGGTAATAAGAAAAATTGCAGTTCAACCAACCTTTCTTTATATTGAAATAGATGTTTTCTCTTTTCTATTTGAGACTTTGCACTGATGTCTAGCACTCATTCTGTAAGCTGATACACCGACAAATTCTCTGTTGATTATATGTCCTCTGGCATTTTTAACTTATTTCATGATGCCTTCTTTTCCTCAATCAAACTGCAAGTGTCATTGGTTTATTATTTGAAAACAGAAAATGAACCTAAAAATGTATTCCATAGAGTTTTAGTGAAAACATTGTCTAGGAAGCTGGTCCCAATTCGCCCTAGTTGAAAATGAAAACTTGGAAACTCTTTTAAAGTCTAATGGGTCATAGTTAATTATTTTAATTCGAGAATGTTTGTTATGAACATCATTAATTTCTCTTGGCACATTGTCCATGCAATATTACCCATCATGGAGGATGATTTTTTAATTAGTAGGCCAAGCAGTACATGGAGTACTTTTATGTTACATTTGTGGCCATGCTCATTATATTTATTCTTGGAACTCTATCAATAATTATTGGTCATATCTTTGTTCAATTTTGCACATCTTTTTTGTTTCTCAGGTTAATATTGAAAAGGTACACTAATTTTTTTTTTTTGGTAATTGATGATTTTTTTTGTACAACATCAATAAAATAAGTTTCCTTCGTGCTATTTACCTGGTTTCTCATGCTTTTCCCTTCAAACTTAAACTTTCAATTGATCTGCTTAAGTGAAATATTTGTAGAAATCTTTACTTCTCCAACTGCTTTAATTGATTCTTTACCTGTGTCTTGAACTTAGGGCTGCTTACAAAGGTTTTGCGGATTGTATACGTCTTTTATTATTTCTTGATGCACACAGGGGACGTCAAGATAAAGAGGGTTTGTTCATGCTCTACCCTACACATTTTATTGTCCTTAAATTATTCATGCACTGATATACATGATGAACTGTTCTTTGATTTTAAAAGAATTATTCTATTTTTTTATTTTCCTTAATTTATTCAGGTTGCACTCCTCTTCATTGGGCTGCCATTAAGGGTAATTTGGAGGCCTGCACTGTGTTAGTACAGGCTGGCAAGAAGGAAGACCTGATGGTGACTGATAATACGGGCCTTACACCAGCACAGCTTGCTTCGGACAAGACTCACAGACAAGTTGCTTTTTTCCTTGTAGGTGTTTTATAATCAACATATTTTGATTTGGTTAGTAATGCCTTTTGGATGCAGTTTGCTCTCATCCTTTCAAAATGTCCCCTCTCCCAATGGTATTGAGTTTGAGAATTCAACCTGGCCTGGCTCACTTTCCTGAAAAGCATGTGTTCATTGAATTTAGAGGATTGGTGCTTGAGTGGAATCATGTGTGTTTCCTTTACAATGAAGTGTTGATGTGCTGATTCTACTTGACATCCTTTCTTATTCTGGTTTTAGTAATGTTGACATGGTTCTGCCACAATATACATAGACATCTGAATCACTGATAATAATGTATTTGTTGAAATTCTTCTAATAAATATTCACATATCACAGCATGAACCTCCTCCATTTAAAAAGGTGTTCTTTAGATTAGTCAGTGATTAATGCTCATTACGTCATGATGAAATTTAAAAATTATTTCTTAACTGATCTCTGTTTGAAAAGCCCTTCTGACCTTTAATAAGCGACCTATCAATGCTTCTAAACAGTTGTATGATGTTTTAACTCAAACCTTGCAAAATTCACAATCCTACTGCTCTGGAATTAAAAAAAATTATTGCTGAAAGGCAGATGCTGAATAATAGAATATCTTTTCCTCTGTGTTGTTCATGGTTGTTATATCTTAGGATCACACCACATTGTAAAGAGGCTCTTAATCATTTTATGCTGGTATAGTTTGTTTGAGAGTCGGTAAAAAAAGTAGTTACCAAGTATCTTTTAATGAGTGGCAGTACATCTACATTTCTATTATGACTTATTTATTCAAGTTTGTTGCTTTTGAAGATGCACTTTACAAATATTGCCACCTTGTTATAATGAATAATTGCATATTTACCGAACATTTTCACTATGTTAAGTTCATATATTGATCAATTATGGATAAGAAACCTTTCTTTCTTTCCAAATCTATTGTGTAGGGAAATGCCCGAAGGCTGCTGGACAAACGTTGTGATGGGAACAGCCGCCTTGGAAAGATTTCCAAATTAGGACTTGCTCCTGTCCTCTGGTGCATAATTTTTGTGCTCTTGGTTACCTATATTCATTCGGTCATCTTAGGTATGTATCCTGGTTTCCACATTTGGAATCAATTATGTGTGCATATGAGCACTTGCATGCATATTTATCCCTTTGTTTTATGGTTGTCTTACTATCATTTCCATCTTTTCTGTTACTTTTTTCTGCAGCAACAAATATGCCAAAGCTGACGGCTGCCGCAGGCCTTCTTGCATGGCTTGGTGTTTTACTTGCAACTGTTGGATTGGTGATGTTTTACAAGTGTAGCAGGTATGTAATATGGACTTAAAAATGTTACTGTTTTTCAAGAATACCCTCTAGGCCGTTATTATGTACTAGACCAGATCTTACTTTCTGATAACATGATATGACCTTGATTAATCTTTTATGGGTTCAAGAGACGTTCTGTAACATAAATTCTCTATGGGAGTCATGAATGATATGATTTGATTTTGAAATTGGTGGGTTTTAGTGGTTTGAACCATGCAACTCTTACTTTGTAGCCATATGAAAGTTTAATCATGCAACACATTATGCAAGAAGTAGAGGAAATTGTTTCCCATGTATTGAGCCGGCTTGATGCATAGCGTAGTTTGAGGAAAGTGGCATCATGTCTTTTGGGGGGAGGGAATGTTGGATTCCTCACTTGTGTATAGAGGATAACACCTTTCATATTTTTCAATTATATATATATATATATATATATATATATATATATATATATTTGTTAGTGTAATTGTCAAACTACTAAAGAGGTATTTAGGATCCATCATTTGTACAGAGTGACGTTGAAATGGAGCAAGATATAAAATTGTAAACGATAGGATTCAAGCGGGATGAATGAAATGGAGGAGTACACATCAAAATAAACTCAATGTAGCGGAGATCCGAATGTTGCATTGGATGAATGGGCATACTAGACAAGATAGGATTAAGAATGAATGCATAGAGAAAAAGTTCTTTCTGAAAAGATGGTACAAAACATGGCTTAGGTGGTTTGGGCATACTTGGAGAAGACCTGCAGAAATCCCAGTAAGGAGAGTATATCATGGATGATAGCTCAGTGCTAGAGGCAAAGAAAGACCAGGAAAAACCATAGGTGAAACAATTAAGAAAGGTTAATTGGTCAATAGTCTTGGTTGATGTTGTTGCTGGACTGCTAAAGATAATTATTATTATTTTGTGGTACATCCAAGTCTAATCTCTTTCTCTTCTACCCTTAGGATAGCTAGATGATATGATTATATGGGTCTCACAAGTGTGACTGGAATCTGTATTTACAACCCGTTGATGCTTCTTGGTGTATATTATCTGAATAGCTTCCTTGTACAGTTTAGGTGGAAATATTTCATATGCATTGTTTGGTATCTAATGGAACTCTTCAACAATTCCTTTTCCATCCTTTGTGTTCAAGTTCCGATGATAATATTGATGGCATACACTCCAAGGAGGTATTGGTGTGCAATTTATGAGGGCCAAGATGTGATAAATATACAGCCTGCAAATAGATACCCAGTGTCTATCATAGTTTATTTTCAGTTGCTGACAATGTGATTATCTAGTTTAAATTGTTTCTAAATACTTTCTATATTCTTTGAAAACATTTTTCATTTGTTTTATTATATTATATTATTTTTGCTTTCTTAATCTCTCTCCCTCTCTTGACAGCAAGGATCCTGGTTATATCCGAATGAATGTGCATGACACTCAGAATATGAAAGATGATGTGAGCTTTGTTCTGCTACCTAATCTCTACTTAGGATCTCAGTGCCTCCCCCTCTCCCCAGATTTTATAACTGTTATTTCCTTTTGCATAGCATACAGCATTGACTTCAAAAAATTGAATGGATTATGGCAGGAGCCTCTCTTGAAGATTGAGATAAATGATCCTGCTTTGCTAGCTGGAAATTGGACGCAACTTTGTGCAACATGCAAGGTTCTCTTGGCTTTCGTTTGATTGTCTGACTTGCTGTGAAATCTTGTTCACCAGTGATCATTGTCTTGCATTCACATATTACACATACCCATCTTTCCTTGCTTTGAATTATTTTGTGCTCAATTTCATATTGCCTTTTCTTTAGATTGTCAGGCCTCTTCGAGCCAAACACTGTTCTACCTGTGATCGCTGTGTGGAACAATTTGATCATCATTGTCCTTGGGTATCCAATTGCATTGGCAAGGTACTTCTGATGAATTTTTGTTTTTCATGTTTTGCTTTTGAGACTGTTAATTTAATATATTAAGCTTTTGAATTTATCATTTACTAGTGGAAAAAGGGGGGGATTTAATCTGGGACATATATTTTGATACCCTATGTATGGAGCATGCCACCATACAAACCTCAAACATGTGGTATGCCATGTATTAATAAATGCCCCTCTTAATACCAAAGAGAAGTCCTTATTAGGTGATACATCTGTCATGGGTATTTTTATAGTGCAAACTGTTTAGATTGATCAATCTTGATTGAGAGGAAGCGCTAGTGATTGTTTAGTTTAAATCTGTGTTATTTAGCTACAAATAAAATATATCCAGTTGTCTGAGATGAATTATTTGAGTTTGTTCATAAAAATTTCAATGTGCCATTTATATTCTGTAAACAATATTTATAGGATAGGTTTGGCTATTAATCTTATCTCACTTTGTTACTAGAGTTATTATGGTTGCTAATCCTATCTCTCTATCATCTTTTTTTCATTATCCTTAATTTTGATTAAGCAATTATTCTTTTTCTGACTGATTGAATCTATCTGCTTCCGATCTGATTTGACCTGATTTTGTTACACTTAATCATTGCAGAAGAACAAATGGGATTTCTTTGTTTTTCTTGTTCTTGAAGTTTCAGCAATGTTGGTTACTGGTGGAGTTTGTCTTACAAGTATGTGTGTGCTGGAATCATTAACAGGGTTACATTGTTCATTTTTCTGCAATTTAATCTGCTGATAGAAACTAAATCTCTATGTGCAGGAGTATTAACTGATCCAGTAGCTCCTCATTCATTTGGGGCATGGATTCAGTATGTTAGTAAGAATCACATTGGTGCAATATCATTTCTAATTGCTGATTTTTTCCTCTTCTTCGGTGTGTTTGCTTTGACGGCTGTGCAGGCTAGTCAGGTATGTCTTCTTAGAAGCTCATTTTGCTGTTTTCTCTTTTTTTTTTTATCTTTTGAAGGAGGGGCTTGGTGCCTGAGAAATTCTCTCTGATCTGAAACGTGTACCCTTTTTCTCCCTATTTTTCCTTCTTTCCTCAGATATCACGCAATATTACAACAAATGAAATGGCAAATGCAATGCGGTATAGTTACCTCAGAGGTCCGGGTGGTAGATTCAGAAACCCGTATGATCATGGTATCAAGAAGAACTGTTCTGATTTCTTGATCAATGGTTACAATGAAGATGTGGAGTACGTTGAAGAATTAGGCCACTCGGAGGAGGGTATAGGAATGATGCACATGTCAAGGAGCACAAACTTAGCAAATGGAGACTCACATGGGCATTCTGAATATGCAAGGGGCAATGGAAATGGCCATCATGTCATTAATGTGAATTCCAGCAGTACCAACTCCAAAACACATCATGGTCATATTAATGGTCATGTTCATTCTTCGCATTGTAGCCATAATAACCATGGCAAAACCAGAAATGACAATGTTCCTTTGGGCTTAGGTCTTGGCCTCGGACGGAACACCAGATCCGTTGCATCCTCATCATGATATTTACATGTCTGGTTGAACCTAACCTGTAATGTATCATAGGCACACATCTGGGCAAGTCTACGTTAATTCAATTTATTGTGGCTCTTTTTCTACCATGTGTGCAATTTTGTGCTGTTACATTATAGTCATCCTCTTCTCTCTTTTTTCTCCCCCCAACTGTTGTAATTATTTTGAGTCGCATTTAAAAGCTATTAAGCCTTGAAATCTATATGAAATTTACACGTATGTGCTTGTTTTTTTTTTATTAGTAAATTTTTTTATTTCTTTATAAATAATAAATTTTATCCTTTTAAAAAATTATTGATTAAACTACTCTTCTAATTAATTGTAAAATTTTTATCAATTATTTGATCTTAAGGTTTTTAAACTTTATAAAACAATTTATTTAATAGTTTTTGTATAGATATTAAATTTTATTTAGTTAATTGATGAATTATGGTATAGTATGATTACGATTATGTATATTAAATTTTAAATAATTTAAACATTTATAGACATGTAATTTAATATTAAAATTTTATTCATGTTTTTAAATAGTATATTATATATTAAGATAAATAATATGATAAAGTATTAATTAATTTTTATATTATAAGATTTTATAAATTTGATTTATTTTTTTATAATATTTTTTAATGTAATATTTAAATTAATAAAATTTAGTATATGTAAAAAAATTATAATTTTTTTTATTAATTGTTATTTTTGTGTGTGTGAAAATGAGATAGATACACTTAAAGTTACATGTAAGGTATTGGAAAGAGGAAAGATAAATCATCCATGGTGTATTTAAGTATGTTGTCTTCTTTGTATATAGTTAATGGTTTAATTATTTTTTAAGATTCTTATAGGTTTATTATATTTTAGGTTAACTATCCATTAATTCATGTATTAATATTTTTAATTTATAAATAAAAATAAATTTAAAATAATGAATATTATTATTAAATATTTTATTATATTGAATAACAAAAATATGAAAATAACTTATTAAAATTAAGGCATGTTTTTATTGACATGGCATATTAAAAATTAAAATTTTATAATTAAATTCAAATTATAATTATAATAATTTTAAAATTTAATTTATTTAAATCATAAAATTTTTAATTTAAAAATAGTATTTAAAATAAATAAAAAATTAATAGTTAATGGAAGAGAAGTCACTTAACTTAATGAGAATAATAGAAACTCCTTAAATTACACAAATGAGTACTTAAAGTTATAATATAAGTTTATCAACCACTGTGGTAATATTTACTTTTTTAGATTATAAAAATTTATATAAACAATAAGAAATTATTTGATAGATGCCATAATTAAATAGCTTGGTAGATTGTAGATTTTACATGAATTTCAAATAAATTTTTACGTTTTAAAAAATTTCAACGAAGTGCTGATGTATATCTCCTTGCGAACAATTAATTTTTACTGAAGTACAAAGACTTGTTTTAAAACCTTGGTTAATTATAAAAGCATATTCAATTATTTTGTTTGCCAAATAAAATTTTGAAGTACTTTCAATTTTTTTATGAAATAAGCTCTTGTAATTTGATAGAAATTAATATAATCATAATATTTTAAAAATATATATATAAATTTATAAAAATGTAGAAGATTATTTAAAACTTTAATGGAATTATAAGAACTCGCGAGTAATTTATCTAGACAGAAAATTGTAATACAGCATTCATTTTGTGTTGTCTCATTCTGACTAGCATTGCCGGCCATTTTGTTGAAACTTGAAATAGACATCGCTATCCACTTTCCTTGCGATGATAGATACCTTAGATGTGGATAATATCAGTATTTATCATTCTTTTATTTTTGCTGTGAAATCAATATCAATATGTTACTCAATTCTCCGTAACTTTCATTGTCCAATCTTTTGGTTTTTTTTTTAAGACATTGTCCAGTCATATTATTGTTGTTCTCTCTGGATTTCATAGTTCCATCCTCTCAGCTGGTAAAAGAACAAATAACCATGAAATCTGTTTCAAATTAAAAGAAAATTTTAATCATATATGGGATCAATGAAAGGTTAAAAATTATAGAATAAGAATTTGATCAATTTTATTATAATTTAAATTCATGAAATCGTATACATATTTTTTGCAAGACTTCATCGGGAAACTTGAGAATAATTTACATAATGCTAAAGAAAAATAAAAATAACAGAATGCTGTACCTACAGAACAAATATTTTATCGACAGAGATAAGGCGACAGCCATGTAAGGACACACTTATACTCCTGAGTTGTATATGTACGTAATTTCCTACTTTTACCATATTAATCGTTTAAGTTTTGATAATTATAATAATAGTACATTATTACATTTATATACTTAAAAATACTATATTATAATTTATTAAAAAAATTAATTATTTAATTTTACATTAATTTTAGACTTAAAAGTTACCATATTGAATAATAAAATTTATTGCATGAAATAATACTAGTATGAATTATCCCTGTAATATGTTGGTTTGTATTTTTGTATCTTTTGATATTAGAGAGGGACTTGTTTGAATATCACAAGAATTTAAAAAATTGAATTAATGTGCATTAAATTTTTAAATGACTAGCTTAATAATTTAATCTAAAAAAAATTAAATGTTAAAGTTTAAATTATAAATACTTTATGATATCATAAAATAAGAAAAATATTAAATATAAAAAAGATTTCATAGTGTATATATATGTATATAATTCTTAAATATAATAAAATCAATTATATATATTTAAAATATTTATAATATATATTTTAAATTTTATGCTTAATAATAATAATAATAATAATAATAATAATAATAAATTGATAAAACTCGTGTAATCGGTGGAAGATGAAAAATGTGGCTGAAACAAGTGGGGATTAATGATGTGAAGCTATTGAGATTTAATTATTACTAGCTTTTGTGTCCTCGAAATATACAAGTTCTATATTTGAACGACTAAAAAAAAGGTTTAATCTAAAGAAATAAAATATTAAAATATGATTTATTAATTTTATTTTTAATATTGATAATCTATATATGTCATACTCTTGTTATAAAAAGTATATATTTATTAACAAATAAAATTCTATCATGTAAAATTATTTTGATTAATATAAATTTTAAATATTTATACTAACAAATAATACATTATACTAACATTTTATATTAATAATGTGTATTAATATTTTACATCAACAAAATAATTTGTTAATATAAGATATATTTCATCAATACAAACTTATGATATTTATATTAATAATTTAATTTTTATTTTTTAAAATAAAATTTAATTATATATATATGTGCGAAACAAAATATTAATAACAAAATGATTGTTTTAGATATTAAAAATATATTATATTTATTTATAATTTATTATTGTCTTTTATATTTTTTAAAAATAATAAAGATAAGGAAGCAGATAAATGTATAATAATCTTTAATGATTTCTCGTATTAATAATGTCCCAGCGTAGATTACACGCATTCTTAACTATTGGGGCTGATTGGTTGAATATTGTTGAAAAGATTGAGGCAAACTTCAACAAAAGTTGCCGTGAATGCATAGGTTATAAAATACTTGCAGTGCCTTAACTGGTCCAACAAGTTAGATTACTTGAGCTAAGTGTGTAAGCATGCTCAATCACTAATTAATAATTATTTCTTCAATAAAATAAAAGAACTTTAGTTGACATTGATTTCATGCATCATCAAGTATGAATGTCACTTCTCTTTTTGCTTCATATAAGCAAAAATTTTGATGAAAGTTAAAGTGGTCTGTAGTTTATGTCTGGCATGTTATTGTTGTTTTTACTCCTTTTAAAAAGTTGATGAAAACTGAACAAGTTTATTTTGCCAATTAATACTTGCATATATTTTTTATGACATTAAATTAATTTTCTTTGAGAACCATGGGATTGAATGTATACAATGTTACACTCATTTTTTTTTCTCATGATTATCCATTTGGTATTTCTCAATTATATAAAAAAAAAAAAGAAAAACGAAAAAAATAAAAAGCAAAATTGTCAAGTTATGAGGGTATTGATATTAATTTGATCATAGAATGATGTTACCAAGTTTTAAACTTTCAGAAGTGTGATTGATTTGATGAAAATAATACAAAAACGAAATGATTAATGTGAAAGAAGAAAAGCAGGTGTATGATTTATTTATATAAAAGAAATGAAAATATTACGCATGCACCAAACAAGAAAGGGAAAAACATAATGACGAGTTTGAAAGTTCTAACTTTCAAGACATTGCACTTTGCAGTGTAGATTACGCCGTTAGCCATTTTCAAAGTTAGGGAAAGCGGATTTGATATATCATTCATCATTCATTGGATTCCAATCTGAATTCAAATCCCAATTTTAGTTTCGTCATCATGTGGTAGGAAAGAAACATACTTACATCTTTTTCTTTTTCTTTTTTACTTTTTTTACCTATAAATATTATGGAGGAGACACTCTTGCATTCCAAGTCACCATATCTCCAATCTGGTGTGCTCTTATGATTTAAAAAGAGAGAGTTAATTTTAGATAATCTTGATTAAAAGTAAATTTGAAACTAAGTAATTCATGTTTAAAATCCACATTTTGAAAATAGGATTGTAATAAATTTTAATATTAAAATTCAATTTCGTACTCCTATAACTTGTGAGTTTGTAAAGTATTTGTTATTTTATTTATATATTATTATTTACAATTTACTAATGAAATTATTAAATAGATCTTTTTTACCTGTTTAACAGATAGGATATAATAATTCGCTTATTAAAAATTCTAAATTATTTATTTAATACCTTAACATTCACCTCATATTAATTTAGTTATAAAAAGATTATAATATTTAACTAATTTTTTATTTGATATCAAAATAATCATCATAAAAAATTAATATAAATTAAAATAAAACTAGATTCTTATCTTTCAATATCTGAAAGACTTATATTTTGTTTAGATAAAAAAATAAATTAAAAGTAATATATATATATATAAAATATTTCAATGCATAAAAATATAAATAAAAAAATAAAATAAAGTTACACTTATTTGAAAATAAAAAATATTTTTTTTTGAAAAAAATTAATAAAAATTAAAAATTTCCTATAGTAATTTTAAAATACCATTTCTCTTGCCTTCAATTCTTCTCTCTTTTTGGTAATATTTAATTCATGTAAATTTTATCATCCTTTAATTCTCTCCCTCTTAAATCTATTTAGATAAACAATTTATATATTTTTTTCTAAATTTTTCTTTTTTCTTTTTCTTTTCAAATAAACACATAAAAGTTGAAAATTTTAAATACAGGTTATAAATTCAAACATTATTACTTTTTATATTGTAAAAAATAAATATAAAAAATATATTTAGTAAAAAAAGTGATAAAATTATTTCAAATCTAAAATCTAGCTAAAAATTGATGAGATAACCAATTAAATTAAACAAACATAGTAATAAAATTATATATATATAAATAATTATTAATTTTCACATGTTAATTTATTTTAAATAAATTATTATTTTATAAATTAAAATAATAATTTTAAAATTTATTTATATTTTAAACTTTTATTAAATGAGGTAGGATAAAATAAAAAAGTTATATTATAATCTTCACAACATATATTGTAAAAAACATATTTGATGAAGATGAAGTGGCATGTTAAGGATAAAAAATTATTTTAATAAAATAATAAAGATAAAAATAGAAAAAAATGTTATAAGCTTATAAATTTAAATATTTTTTTATGAGAAACAATGTTGACTGTGTTTTTTTATACCTATAAGCAAATTTAATTTAATTTTTTAAGTAATTTAGGTAACTTACTTTCAAAAATGAACAAATTTAGTGTTCTTTAGACTTTGTTTTATCTAAAATTTTATAATTCTCATTTTATACTCAAAATTTTTATAAATGAATTTGATTAAAAAAAATTTATTCAAAAAATTATAACTAAAATATTAAATTGTGCTCAATAAAAAATCTAATTTTTTCTCTTTAAACTTTAATATCACATCTTATAAAAAATTTCAAAAGTTATCAAACTTATACAAAAAAAAAATTAAAATTTATTTAATGTTTCAAATTTAATTTAAAATCCTCTAAAAATTTGGATAAAAATAATAACAAGGCTATAATTTAAGAAAAAAAAAATAGAGAAGTAAATTTACCAATTTTTTAAAATAAAAAAATAACGTTTTTAAAAAATAACTTAGAAGATCAAATTTTCAAATACATCAAATTAAAATAATTAAAATTTTATTAAAAAAATATAAGTTAGAGGCCAAAAAATTATTGGGATCAGAATGTCTAAACGTAAAAAACATATATAAATGTAAAAATTTAACACAGATTTAAACTCACATATTTTGTAAATTATAGATTCAATCATTGCTAATTGAAAAAACTTCAATTTGTTGTAAATTCAAACATTACAAGCTAGTAAAATAAATTTATTTTAATCTAATAAATATTTAAGCGAGTCAACTAAATTATAAAAAAACTAATTTATCTTACAAAAACACTCTTAATATCATAAATCTTTGAAAACTAAATTACTGTTATATTAATATTTTTTTAGTTTCCTCTACTTCAGACCCATATATATTAAAACTATAATTCTACTGCATTGAAAAGGATTGTATTTATTACTCGTGTTTATTTGACAAAAAAATTAAAATAACTATAAATATTAAAAATTAAAAAATTAAAAATACGAAGATAAAAATCATATAAATGAAATATACAAATATATAATCAATTAATAAATTAAAATAAAACGAAACATAAAAAATAAGAAGATTTGATTACAATAAAATATAAGTAGAATAAATATATTTGTACTTCTGTAAAAATATATTTGGAGAGCATAGATATGTTTGAGGAAAGTTAAATAATGTTTGGAAAACATTAACGCGAGTTAAGGGCAGGGGCATGTTTGGATATTTTGAAACTTTAACCTTTGGATATGATATTTGAAAGGAAAAAAATAATATTTAAGATAATTTAAAATTTTAAAAATTAAAATATTTTGTTTGAATGTTTTTATAAAAAAATTTTAAATTTTAAAAATTTTAATAAAATATTTTAATAAATTAAATTTTTAAATTTTAAATTATTTTAAAATGGATTAAATTTAAATTTTTTCAAATTTTTTAATATCATAAGCAATAATTATTATTTCATATTATTTTTTTGTTTTTTATATATTTTTTTAAAAAATATTTTTAATATCAAATAATATAATCATATTTTATTATTTTTTAAAATATATTTAATATTATATTTTATTTAAATAAAAAATAAAATAATTAGTTGTAATTTTTTTAAGGATGATTTCATTTATGTTTGATACAGTAGTTGTTTTATCAATTAGATCAAATAGGTAGCATTTTTTTAAACGCTATATCTGATAATTTTTAAGATTTTAACTACTAGTTAAAAATAATTGTTTTATTTTTATTTATTATATATTTTATTTTTTTATTATAAAATATTATTTTTATTATATTAATTAATGCTATATATTTAATTAGTTATCAAATATTTTATTTAAATAATTTATAATAAAATAAATATTATTCTATAAAAATATTATTTAAAAATGTATTTATAAAATTTAAAATAAATATTTTTAATTTAAATAAAAATATATTATAAATAAAAAATAAATAAATAAAATTATCAAATTTTTTTTATAAGATATCATCGTTAATATAACTATAAATTTATTTACATAACATTTTTAATAAAATGTATATAAATAATAATAGATTAAAAAATTTTAAAATTATTTTTATTATAATAATTTTAATTTAAAATAATATAAATATTAAAATTAATAATTAATACAAAATTACAATATTTACATTTAAATCAAATAATATATTCTTATTTATTATTTTATCTTTATCCAATATTTAACAGTTAATTTTATCAAAAATTTTTTTACTTTAATTAATAAATTTTAAGTGTTATACTTATTAGTTATATGTTAGTTTTATCGAATGTATTTTTAATTATTCTTTTACTTAAATATGTTAAATAATAAAAATATTTAAATAAAAAATAGAAGTAAAATTAAAAAAATATAATATTTAAATATAAAATTTTATATATAATAAAAATTAACTTATTTATTCTAAATAAAAATTTTAAAATATATAAATTTAAAATTAAATAAATTTAAAATCTATCATTTAAATAAAAAATTTAATTTTCTTTATTCAAATAAAATATTTTTAAAATAAAAATATTGAATTTAGATATTTTAAATTTTTAATTAATTCAAAATTTTTAAAATATTTAAATATTTCATCCAAGTACAATATAAAGTAAATTTATCTTAAAGAGTTATTTTAGAATAATTTTTGTTCTTGTTTTATTTTTAAATTGTTTAAATTAAAAAATTATTAATTACAGGTAAATTAATTAAGTAAGTGCAATATTTTATTTTCAACAAATAATAAGATTAATTTATATTGTAACATAGTTGACTTCAATTTAAATTTAAACTATTTCAATTTAAAAAACTCTGCGTTGTAAAATTATATTGTGAGTAATATCCTGCAATTTGTGCATGCATTTATCTTTTTATAAATTAATATTTTTAATTGATTGATTACTAAATTGTGGAGGAAGAAATATAAAAGAGAAGAGTAATTTAATAAATAACATGTCATATAAAGATAAAAGTAGATATAGAAGAAAAATGTGTTGGATCTAAATTATCTGAACCTTCACACAAAGAATTCAGCTACACCCATTTAATTTCAGAAACCAACATATTAATTAGGTTATTTTTTGTCTGAAATCCAATCAAACTTGTACGCATAAAAGGTACTTCATATGCTCACCTACAGGAAATCATTGCTCAGCTTACATTTTTTGTACCATTGATTTAAAAATATTTGATAACGAGAGATTTTGTTATTACGTGCGTTAAATGTATTATATGAAGAGAACCTTTCATCTTAATAATAATAATTCATCCAAATTTAAGTCTTATGTGTAGGACGTTTAAATATTTTTAAGGGAAAATAATTTATTCTCGTATTATTATTTGTCAAAATATCTACTAATTTCAATGTTAAAATATCATTACAAACATTTTTCATATAGTTGCAATATCAATCTTGAGAATTGGGAAATTTAAATTTATTTTATGAACCTTTATTGAGACAATACACCATATAATTATGTTGGGATTATGAGATATGAAATAAATAATTAGATAAAAAATAGTTAAAAAAAAATGAGAAATAGTGAAGAAAAAGTAATCAATAAAGCCGTTATTAAGAAAAATATATCAATAAATCAGCAATATAGATATTTAATTATATTCTCCCAAAAAATAAATATAGACTTGTAAATTGATATAATTATTAGCTTTGGTAAAATTATTTTAAAGTGATATTAAAAAAAATACAAACAACTCAATAAATTATATCACTTAATGACGTAAATTAATAATCATATATAGCTCAAAGGGCACATTTTTTTATGAGCTTTAAGGGTGCCATGTACTGATTGGGATAGCATTTAATAAAAGTGTTCATAAATTCCATGCAAATCACCGATACCATTGAATTTTAAAATAATCATTGAATAACATAAACAATATGCTACTCCATCACTAAAATAGATATTTAAAAATTTAAAATATCAGTATATTTATTTTTCTAAAATATTAAAGTAGAAATAATTTTTTTAACTAATTTAGCAACAAATTAAATATTTAAAATTAAAGTTATGCTATCAAGAATTTAAAAGATCAATTTGGTAAGTAAAATAAAAAAAACTATATCTGACGACGTTAGATTCGTAAGAATAAGCCAAGGGTTTGGAGAAAAAGGAAACATTTAGTAGAAAAATGGAAAAGAAGATCACCCATGGCATGTTTATTAGAAAAAAAAATAGAATGAAGAAAGAAGAAGAAAGAAAAGATAGATAGGACAAGGTAAGCGGTAGAGAGGAGTCACAGTGCGTAAGGGGCGGACGTGGGACCCGCACGCGTGACCCCACTCTTCTCTCCCTCTCTCTTCTTATCTCCACTCTCACTCCGCTCCTACTGCCACGTGTCCCACATCACCTCGCTCTTCCTTTCTTCTACCTCTTTCTCTTCACTTCCTTCATCACGCTTCCCACACCCAACCCTTCTTTCGTTTTTCTCCTCTCTCTCTCTCTCTCTCTCTCTCTCTCTCTCTTCAAACCACTCTTCACATGGAATCACTTCTCCGCTTATGATCTTCCAACACCTTCCACGTTTCGCCATTCACAAACTTATTTCCTTTTCTGTTATCCTAACTCAATATTCTTCCTCTCTCTTTCCGTTTGCTGTCCGACATAAGGTCTGTGATTAAAGCTAAAGCAAAGAAACGATACGTTTTTTTTCCTTCGTTTTACCCTTACTTTTTTATTTCGTTTTTTTTTTTTCTAATAATACTTAATTAATAAACAAAGCTTAAAATGACTTGAATTTCTCGTGAAAGAGAGGCTCGGTCTTCGTGTGCACTTAAAATAATGAAATAAAATTATAAATTATAAATATCAACGAAGTAATCATATTGATCGTTTTAAGCAGCTAGACGAGGGAAGTGGTTCAATTTGGGATATGCAGGTATGCTAGCTGCTGCGTTCTGTGTTTCTTTTGAAACTGAACCTGGTGGCTGGTTTGGTACTGTGTGAATAAAATGTTAAAAAATATCTACTAACGCCAAGTTAATCAGCATGGGTTTATCTTTCTTTTTTAATTTTTGGTTACTACTGGTGTTTATGATGTTGTATTCTATTTGTTTGATGATAATTGTGACCTAGTTTGCTTGATCAATATGATTTATTCCTCAATGATCTTTTTCCCAAGACTTGAACTATAGTTAGGTTGAGAGAGTTTATTTAATTTAATTTAATTTATTTATTTTTCATGCAGTTCAGTTCAGCATCGTTTTGCTCTGAAATGCGAACTTGACTTTCTTTGGCGCATTCCATGCATTTGATCAAGGGTATCAACAATTAAGTGATGGGGGGTATCTGTTCTAGGAAGAGAGATCAACAAGTCATTGAAGATGATTTACGCAGAGGAATCTCAGGAAGGTATTGTAGAAGTGCCAGCACGAAATGGTTGGGGGCCAGAAGTTTACGTTCTAAGGCAAATCATTGCCCTGGAGGGGGAACCTGCCCCTCCCTCATGGATTTATGCATAAACAAGATACGTGAGGTACATGTTTTCTCTGGCTTAATTGTTTCACTTTGGTTATTTTGTTTTCACACGGTACTTGATCCTCATATTTTGAGTTATAACAGGATTTTCATAGATACAATTCCTTTTCAATTCTTCCAAGAGACATAAGTCAGCAAATCTTCAATGAATTGGTGGATTCTCATTGCTTAACAGAAGCATCTCTAGAAGCTTTTAGAGATTGTGCTCTTCAGGTACTGTACTGGAGGCTTGATGGAATTGGAAGTGTTGCTTAGATTTGAGTGCCCACTACTTGCAAATTTCTGTTTCAAAGATGACACTACTTATCAGATATGTGTTCTGCATGGCAGGATATTTACTTGGGCGAATATATTGGAGTGCATGATGGTTGGATGGATGTTATCTCTTCGCAAGGGTCTTTACTTTCAATTGATATTTCTGGTTCTCATGTGACGGATGTTGGACTGAGACTCCTAAAGGATTGCTCAACTCTTCAAGCATTGACTCTCAATTACTGTGACCAATTTTCAGAACATGGGCTCAAGTACATTAGTGGTAGAGTTACTATTTCTTATTGTTAGATTTTTCTGACCAGAATGCGATTGTTATTTTGTGAATATAGTAAGGTTATACTAATGATTCAGACGAGATGGGGCTTTGCGCTGAGGTTAATGTTAATTAATACCAATTTAGCATTCTATCCGTGTAAAAACTCTTAATCATGTGTTATTGTTTTTATCATTCTCTTTCACATAAACAGCCAATTCTTTTTTCACAAAGATTTTGGTATATCTTACAAAAGAAAATTGGAGGAATTCATTCATGTTAAAATATATTTCACTTCAATTATGATTTTGATTGATCCTCCCATGACCTTTTCAAAAGCAATCAATAGTTATACTGGCGATACTTTACAGCCTCATTTAAACTCCTCCCTTGTGCTCTCCCACAAGAATATATCCTGATTGCATTGCTATATAAAGTTATTTGACATAGCTAGCGTGTGTTTAAGATAATGGAGTTAAATGATTTGCCAGCGAAACATTTTTAAAGGCTGATTATAGTTATGTAAATTTTCTTATCATCTTTTCTTTTTGTGTCATTGTTTGTGTCAACGAGTGGCATACTGGGAAGAGTTATTCTTAGGGATCAATTAATATTATATTTCCATGGAATCATTGTAATCTAAATATGAATAACGAAAATCAATTTTGAAATGAAACCCTAATGGAAAATCATGTAATATTTGGAGTTATGTGCAATCAATAGAAGAATAAAATTATTTGTTCTGATATCAAATGCCAATTTGTTTGTGTAGGTCTTTCGAACCTGACTTCCTTGAGTATCAGAAAGAGCAGCACTGTCAATCCTGATGGAATGCGTGCTTTCTCCAACTTAGTTAATTTGGAGAAGTTGGATCTTGAGAGGTGTTCAGAGATTCATGGGGGCTTTGTTCATCTTAAAGGTTTCTATCCTTGATGTCTTGCTCATTTATATGCAGGAAGTTGACTTGTTCCTTATGTAATTGATGTTGTTATAAACCAACCTTGCTTCTGGTGATCTGAAACAAACTGAATTGTTTGTTAATGTATAGTTGGGTAGGAGGTATGGATGGCTGATTGGGTGACCTGAAATGGACTTAATCAGGCTAGAAGATGAATATGATTATTATTCTGTATAAACTTCATCTGAAATTTTCCTGTTATGCTTATAAATTCTCCAACCTTTTTTTGCACTGTAGGTGCATGTGCATGTACACACACATATTTTGAATATTTGTTGAAGTTGCAAATGCATCTGATGGATTCTTTAAATCAGTAGCTCCTGTTTAAGTATCTATTAATATTAACATATTATCTAATATGTCGAGATAGACCAGTCTTTTTAAGGGAACTTGGTTGGTGCTGCTGCCTGTGCTTAATGGCAATAAGTTTTAATTTCATTTAATGAACTTCTTTTTTGGTACAAAAAATGTTTAGGGGGATGGGAGGCTTCCCTAGGCCAATGTTAGGGCCTTCCAATGAAGGATGAAAATGACACCAATGTAGGAGTAGGACTACCAACAGGAATCAATCCCTGTTCTGAGTCAAGGCTGTTTGATTCTATCAGTTGAGCCAGCCTCATTGGTTTCTTCAAGGAACTTATTATGTAGATATTATCAGATACTATCCTGTTTAAAGTTCCCCTTTATAGAAACTTGATTTGGGAATTACTAGGTTAGTAGGTTATGGATTTAGTTTCATTATTTTTGTTTAAATGCAGGATTGAGAAAGCTTGAGTCTCTTAATATTGGATGCTGTAAATGTGTTATGGATTCAGACATGAAGTCTATCTCAGGTATTGATCATAAGATGGTAGAATTTTTATTTTAATTATTGCATTTCAGGTTTATTTGTTGTAAAAAGGCATTGTTATTGGATCTCTACATTATGTCTTTCGCATTCATGGGTTAATTTTCCGAACTCAGCTTTTGTATAATAATATCCAGTGTCTTACATGCATTGGTTCTTCTTCCTATATGGCAAATAGAAATGGCTAAACCAAAAGCTGGCAGGGGGAACATTGTTTCCAAAATTGACTTTCCATTTTTTGGGGTGCTTTCCTTTCTTGGAGCTGCCCAGTCTCTCTGCAAGTCAAATAGTAACCCCCCTTAAAGCTGTCATGAATGGAACATCAAAGAGAAGCCATTTATCTAGTATATGTCCATTGATAAAGAAATGCTCATATAGATGTGGGTATTTTGCTTTGACCAGATACACTAGACAACCACTTAAACTGCACATGCTACAGTACTTTGTTCTCCATATTTATCAAAATAGTGCTCCAATATTTATTGTTGTTTCTTCTGGGTGTGGGGTTGCTATTTCTTCTGAAATCTTTAGTTTAAGACCTCTAGAAACTTTAACCACAATTGGTTGGTTGAATGGAGTGAAACAGAGTCTTACATTTGGCAGGCCATTGGTTTGAGCCCCCACTTGTCTCCTTGGGGTGAAGTAAATGCGCATCCTTTGTAAGTGGCGTAGGTTCACATGCAATTAACTTTTCACTTTTATCATTCATTATTACATGCATGATCATGTGTCTTATGCATCAAGATCAATGAATGTGATTGTAAAGTTTATTTCAAGAAAATTGATATTGTGTACCAAATAATTTGCAAGTTCTCATTGTTATTGAAAACTAAATTTGACACTGATGATGGTAGTGACTTACAAACAATATTTTCTGTATAACATGTTTGTTATTGATTACTGACAAACATTATGAAATGTGCTATAGATAATACATAATAATAGAACAAGCATTCATTGCCATTTGCAAGCTTGTTCAAAGAAATTTTTGATACAGTACTCAAAGGGCGTACTGGCCCATGTTTATGGTTGAGTTGACTTTTTTTGTATCCTACCTGGAAAAACATCTATTTGTGTGGCTTCTGTCTCTCTCTATTTGCATATAACAAAATTGTGCACTTTTTATAATATCCCCCTCTGGTTCAAGAATTGGCCATAAAATGGTATGAAGATTGATCCTATTTTTCATAGTTGAGTTTATACTGGAACATGTGGTTTTGCAACTGAAGTTGATGCATGAGATTATTTATTTTCAGCTCTTTTGTCTTACTTTTAGATGCGGGAAGCTGGGTCATGTCCTGTTTGAGCTGACTGTCAGCATATAATGTTTCAGGTCTTATAAATTTAAAGGAGTTACAAATTTCCAATAGCAGCATTACTGATCTTGGGATTTCCTATTTAAGAGGTATTTTCCTTAATGTTTGTTATCCATTACAAGTGTCTTAACTATAGTAGCTGCTGTTGCTATTTTATGCCCATGAGCACATCTCTAGCTGTCAATCTCCACTCAAGTGAAAAATATCATTCTCTTTCTATGATCAAAATAGAGTTTTAGTTTATTGAATAAGTTCATAGCGTAGTTTATTATTCTGTTCTCTACAGTCTACATTACTTGGGCATTCCCCTCTGGCTCTTTGGTTTACAGGTTTGGAGAAGCTTACCGCATTAAATGTTGAAGGATGCAATATTACTGCTGCATGTTTAGAGTCTATTTCTGGTAAGAGAAAAAAAACACTCGTTAGTCTTTAGAATGCCATTTCATTTTAGTTTTTCTTAATTTTGGACAACAATTTTTTTGTTTGTTTGGGAAATCATTGTGTAATGCATGAGCTTGCTGTCACTTTTATTTGGAGGATTTGACAAGTCTACCATGCGATCAAATAGTGCTATAGCTGCAAAGACTATATTTGAACTTGTAAACTCATATTTTCTTATTATACCAATGTCCAAAATTTTCCTAGTTAGTTCTTTAATCATTTATTTCTTCTTGCAGCCTTAGCCTCCTTGGCATGCTTAAATCTCAACAGATGTGGTCTCTTTGATGATGGATTTGAGAAAATTTCTGGTAACATATGATGACCAAGTTTGAGGACTTCTCATGTCATATTCATACCTGTTGCTCTAAAGAGGACAAAACAACAAATTCTTGGTTTTACAGTACACACTCCCTTTCCTGCAGGTCTTAAAAGCTTGAAGAGGTTAAGTCTGGCTTTTAACATGATCACAGATGCATGTTTAGTTCATCTGAAAGGTACTTAAAACCTCAATATCTTATAAGAGTGACTATTTTTTCCACTTGCGGTTTCCTTAAGTTGAGAAGACACTTGATTTGTACAATATTTCTGTGAATTTATCTCTTCAATTTCTTCTCTCCTTTTCAGATGCTGGAAACACATTTGAGATGGACTATTCCCTTATTTTTTTATAATTTCTTTTGCTTTTGATAATTTTGTTAAAATTCAAAGTTATCTTCTTCATGCTTCTTTATCAGTAAAATCCTGTCAGTTACACAAAAAAGGAGAGGTAGAAAACCTTTGCTACCCAAAAAAAAAGAAAATAGTTATTATAAATTTTCTTTAAGAGTCCTTCATATACTGATATATGTTAAATGACTTAATGCAACTTTTGAGTAAAAGTAAATATATGAAGGTTGAAAAGTAAAAGATTTTCTAGGTGTTAGCCTCAAATATCTCTTTTCACTGTACAGCACTATTACATGAATTATTGTTATTTTTAGGTATGTTTTTGGCTTGACTTTTTTGGATCTTAGAAGCTACTTTAAACCACTCTCATTCCATTTTAATTCTTTATTTCTTAGTAGATTCACAAGAATAAATGAATTGAGTGAAAGCAAAAAAAATTCAGCAATTTGGAAGAATAAAGGTTGATGTTAAGAATAAGAGATTTAAAATTGAAGTTAAAGCTGTTTTGGAATTCTATAATTTTTAAGCTTAGAAGTTACTTTTAACTTAAAATTTCTTGGCTTAGTGTGTCCTTGAACCTTGAGATTTGTAATGAAGAAAGAAAAGAAGTAAAAACCGAGAGCTCCTGAAATCAGCTCTATTAACAGCTCCTTTTCTTAAAATTCTGTTTGGCCTAACTTCTTTTAAGGAGAAGAGAAGTCCCAAATAATCTGGGGCAAACACTACCTTAGTATCCATTCAACAAACTCTGATCTGGAGGATATTTATCCTTCTCTTTTATTGTGCTTACTCTCCCTTCTCCAAAGGTTTTTATAAAAGGAGACAAAAGTCAAAGAATAGAAAAGAGCCTAGAGATTGTTAGGTGCATATTATACTATACAGTCTTCTAATTTCTCAAAAATTGCCTATTTGGTCTCTAAAACTTAACAACCCTTCACATTCTTAAGCACTTCGTGGATAACAACCAGTTTCATACTCCACAAGTTGGGTCATTAATTTTACTGTGACATGGACTATCATCATGCGTACATGTTTATTCTTCTACTTTTTCCAATCCTTTATATCGTTTATTGTTGTTTTTTACAGGTTTAGCAAATTTGGAGTATTTGAATCTGGATTCTTGCAAGATAGGTGATGAGGGACTTGCTAATTTGACAGGTTTGCACTAGATTTCTCTTTTCTTTTGGTAGATTTGAATGACCATTACACCATTCAAAGTTTTATATAGACTTGTTATACTTTTCCAATTTTTTCTTTATCTATGCTTGGGATATATGACATGAAGCATTGGGGCTTTATACCTTGATACTGTTTTCATCTGAATGGCATTACTTTGATTATTCAAATGCTCCTATCTTGTGAGACAGTAAAATTTGGGATGGAATAGAGCCATATGGAACTTGGTATAAACCAACTGGAATTAAAGCAGCATTTGACCTTGACCTTGTGTGTTGAATATAGATATACATGATGCTTGGTCTGGTGGTTTTAATTCAGTTTTACTTGTGATTTTCCCTTTTACTTAATTTGTTTTCTTATAATGTTTTCCCGGGGGGGGGGGGGGAATATTCTGATTCTCCTGAAAATCCTGAGATGGGAGTCAAATATTTTGATTTGAAGTATCACCCGTGGTATGATATTCATAGTTGTTTGTTCTTTCAGGCCTCACTCTCTTGAAAAGTCTAGTGTTGTCGGACACTGAAGTTGGGAACAGCGGGCTACGCTATATATCAGGTTGATAGACACAATCCTATGTATGGTTATCAAACAAGAATTCAAAGTAGTTATTGTGAATATATTGGCAGACAAGAGTTCAAATTAGATTATTTATATGTTAGTATATTTGTTGGTTATGTTCACTGCTACAAATTATTGAAGTGCTAGTGCTATGTCTTTTAGGTATTCTATATTTCATATAATATTATTCAGCACCTTATTCAGTTTCCACATTTTGTCAGCTTCTAGGAAGACAATTGACATCGTATGCTTTAATCCACCATATTGCATTAAATCTGAGGCTCAGTCTTGGAATGGTATCATAAATAGTTGTGTAATATGTTTGAAAATTATTTTCAGAAAGCTCTGAAGTCTGAATTACCAAGATATAAGTGATTTTTTAAATTATTTGGGCTACCAATTTACCGCAGTGCTATGTTGAGGTTGCTGCTTGTGACTTAATTTGATTTGAAGCATCTTAATTGGTTTCATGATTTCTTTTCTCAAGTACACTCTAAATATTTGTTTTGTAGTTACATCTATACGTGCACACACATACATGATACATCTATCAAACTGATTGTGTTGTTAGAGCTCTTTACTACGGATGGTACATAAAATGCTTGTCTTGATTATATGGTTTGTGGTTTTATCCAGGTTTAAACAAATTGGAAGATTTAAACCTGTCGTTCACCTCAGTCACTGATACTGGGCTGGGAAGGCTGTCAAGATTAACACATCTTAGATCACTTAATTTGGATGCCCGGCAGATTACTGATTCTGGACTTGAAAAGCTAACAAGTAAGTATTTCCTCGTGTGTATTCACATACCAACCATTTTTTTTAATGTGGATTCATCTAGGACCCTTATTTTAAGTGATTTTTCATATGAACAACGGATTTGTATATGTATAGAGGGTATAGCCTAGTGGTAGCAAGCATCAATATTAGATCTTGCCAAGGCACAGCTTTTCTACTTAAACCTATCAGCTTAGGGCCTAGACCTTGCCAAGGCAGGATGCTAGCCCACAAGTCCACAACGCATTGCAAATTGTCACATAAGATCTTTGCTTTAGATTGTTAATTGAATGAAGGTTTTAATTTTGACACAACCCACTATACAGAGGATTCAATCCAAAACTCTACCATATCAATCATATACTTTGTTTATCCTGAGCTTTCATTATGTTTACCCTGGGCTGTCATGTCCTTTTGTATTATTAGGTGCCAGATGTAAGATGAATTTTTTTAATTCATATTGATATTGTTATGTAGTTTAATTAATTGATTGGCTCATCTTTTACAGCTCTGAGTGGGTTGATAACATTGGATCTCTTTGGTGCACACATTTCAGACTCTGGAACTGCATATTTACGATGTATGTATATATCAATTTTAAACTACAGTTGATTTATTTAACCTACTTGATACAGAGGATTCAAACCAAAACTCTACCGTATCAATCATATACTGTCCTGAGCTGTCATTGTGTTTACCCTGGGCTGTCATGTCCTTTTGTATTATTAGTTCCTTCATTCTTTTTGATATATGATAACAGTGGTTTCTTTAACCTACTTGATCGATCGCAACTTGACTTTGTTAACCTGTGAGATATAACTCAATAGTCTACATTTGAAATGGGAATGCATAAGTAACAATGGGGGTTCTTGGCATTTCCCCATGTTATATTTTTCAGGATATTTGATTTTTATCGTGTGGGTGTTGGACTGCACACTTAGATTTTTTGATGAAAATGTAATGTAGTGTGTTGTGCTTCTATTCTTTATTATATCTTTGTTGTATGAAAAATCTAAAACTGCTGAACTGGACCAATATAAGTCTTTCTTATCTTCCTTCTACAAGTTATAGTGTTTTTCCTTTATACTTAACAAATATAGCATTGAAACTTTTTCTGATGTAACTTGTTCACCAGAATTGATGTAAATCTAATGGAAATTCTGGGGAGCTGTGCATGCATGTGTTTGTATGTATTAGTGTTTTAATTCTCTTTTTTTAGCTATCATAGTGTCATCATTTAACTTGATGAAATCAGCAAGAAGTTCATGTTTCTTTTTATCGTTCCTATACTTGATAGTAAATAATGTAATGGCCCAGTACAAAAACAACAATAATCAGAGGCAGCACTACTCAGAAATCCCATTCAACACCAGTTTACTTTATAATTTTTTTTTTCATTTGATTTAGTATACTGTAAAATGAGTGCTGGCTAAAATGTTAATTCCTCCTTGTTTTTTCATCCTGCAGCATTCAAGAACTTGCAATCCCTTGAAATATGTGGTGGAGGATTAACTGATGCTGGCATAAAAAATATAAGAGAAATTGTCTCCCTGACACAGCTAAACCTGTCCCAGAATTGCAACTTGACAGATAAAACTTTGGAATTGATATCTGGTATTTTCTGCTTGTCTTCATTACTTTCTCCCCCATGCAATATTTAAAGATAGTTGTTTGGCAGATGTAATACAGACACAAGACTGTAACTTGAATGTTTGGTTAATTTGGATGTTAATTAAATACTACATGAAATGAACGTGCATTTGGTAAACCAACGCAAAATTTAGTTCAATTCAGGAACACACACAACCTATTGGTCATTGCCAACCAAGTACCCATGTATTCAGAATCAAATATGAAAGAAAAGAAAAATTAGATAGAAAATATTGTTTGATTCTATTGGTTAATTCCTATCGCTGTTCTGTATTTGGATCAAAGAAAAGTTTGTTCTTCTGTAAATCACATCTTTGTATATCTTTATGTCCGAATACAGGAATGACTGCTCTGAGGTCGCTGAATGTTTCAAATTCTCGTATAACCAACGAAGGACTACGGTATTTGAAGCCTTTAAAGAATTTACGCTCTCTCACCTTGGAGTCTTGCAAGGTTACTGCTTCTGAAATTAAGAAGCTTCAGTCAGCTGATCTCCCAAATTTGATAAGCTTTCGGCCAGAATAGACAGCGTCAATGAGAGAGTTCTGTTATCTGCCAGGTGAATAATTATCTGTACATATTTATGGCTACTGTTTGGATAGTCATTTAACTATCAAGTAATAGGAGTGATTCTAAAAAAAATGTACATACAATGGCGTGCAAGAATGTAATTATGCTTTATTTTGCATGGTTGTATTTCCCCGTCTAAAAATTTTTGTATATAAATATTTTTTTTCTTTCGTCCCTGGATGTAGATGGCTGGTGAGGCTATCTATTTTAAATGTGCATTATGTAATAACATTCTGAAGGATGTAATGTAGATGTTTGGACCAGAGTGGTGGTGCCCATTATTATAGTTCCGTAAAGTAACTGTTGAATAATTGTTAGACCAGTAACAGTTTTGCATGTTGACTGGTTTTTATTTTGATGTATGCTTGTGAATAGTGATCATGTTCCTGAGAAAAATCTTATTTATAACATAGTAGAACAGTAAGGACCAGTATGTGCAACCATCTTTTGGGATTTTCATTTCCTAGGTGGAGTGGGACAACCTAGTTTTAAAATGCATTTGTTTTGCTGTTCTATCTTCTAATGCTTTGATCCCAGACAGTAGCTATGATTGCGTTGATGTAGTGGTTACTGGCTAAAGTTTATATCTGGTGTTTGTGGGATACATTCGATATTTTTATGATTCCGAGTATGTTGTTTTGTTGTCATACCTTGGCACTAGTATGGAGATGTTAGAAGTAAGCGTGAAGTGTTTGTTCACTTTACCCTGTCAAAATCAATTACTCGATACCCGTCAGTCTTTCAGCATGCATACTTGCACTCTACGAGGTAGTGAAGCATCGTGCATATTACCTAGTTGCACAACTATGCACAAGTACCTAGGTTGAGCTAAAACCACAAGGTGTCCTAGAGGGTGAAACTTATATTTGGTCATGGAGTCGAACCTTCTCATAAGGTGCTTCTATTGGGTTTCTAATCTTTATATTCCGGATAGCATGGACCTTTATTAACACACTTCTGGTTTTGAGCACTTCAGTTAATTAACAGATTTATGTAAGTTACAGCTCCTCCTACAAGTGAAGTTTGTTGAGGTATTGTAATGTCAACCGTGTTACTAAAGAGATTCTCAACTACAAATAAATTGCAGGGTCAATAAATGTATTGACTTTTTCTTGGAAGTCAAGGCATAAATAATATTTTACGTTCAATATACATTATTCTGATGGAAAATTAGTTTAAATAAACACTATCAACTGTAAACCATGAACCAATTAAAATTAAAATCAACACAGAAATTTTCAGACATGTCTTTATCCTTGATATTTTACGTAGAATGCATTGCAAGTTGCAACCGGTAACTTTGGTACGACGAAATCTAATTTCAGAAATACCAACTCCACAGAACAGAGTAGATACGAATGGATAAATACTAGAACAAGAAGAAAAACTTACATATATCTCCTACTACTTTTGGTGCAATTTCAACATCCTACCAACCACTAGAAATCTAATAATGGGAAGACAACATGAGCAAAGGCAGAAACTAAGTAAAAGGTAATTCCTGCCACACCATCTTCCCAACGTGCAATGAAACTTGTAGACTCTTGTGTTCTTGGAAAAGTAAACGCAATAAAAGAATAATTTCTTTTATGTATAATGTTGAATCCAAATTCTTAAAGTAGCAAGAATAACCTGCAGAACAGAAAAACCAAGTTTGTCGTCAAAGATGACTATAATCAAGTTATGAACAAAAGAAGCAGAGAAACGGCTCGAGGAGGATAAATAATATCAGTAGGCAATGGCAGTCATGCACAAAACTAAAGCTTACTCTGTGAACATTAAGCTGCATCACTTTACCAAACGAGACACAATAATAGGTCCAGAACAGAAAAAAAACTTAACTAAATCTAGCATTTAATAATTGGTCCCTCTACTACGACAAATAGAGCCATAAACAATGACAATAGTACCACATATCTTGGTGGATGAAAGACATCAAACATTAGAAAAACTCTTTAAAAAGTCCAGGACTTGAAATGTTAATATGGTCAGCTTGCAGTCATATTGATAATAATATGTCTATATCTATTTCTAGACAGGTAGAGAAAATAATGACCATTATATACTAAATTGACTACCAAGTGAATGTCATTAATGCAAAAAGGTACTAACATAGAGCATGTAATTGTAATATTAACGATACATTTGTTTTGGGAAGTTGCATAATCTTTTTATTGGAAAAGTTGCTACTGTGACAAGTTAACTGTAAGTTGTATTGCTTCTATTGAATGAATGAAAACCTTATCAATGACTTTTTCGTTGGATGGAAGGTGGGGTGTGAATTGCAAGTAGCAGTTCATGATAAGATTTTTAGATTTTGTTTCTAATTGTTGGCTTTCACACCTATCTCTCGTGCTCCCACTCGAAATAATAACAGAGATAATAGCACACAAACATGTTTCTAAATATGAAAGCTTCAAAATGAAAAGATGTTTTAGAAAATGAAAATAGAAAATGTTTTTCGAAAGCATGGACCCTTATATTTTTAAATATCCATGAAGAGAAGTTGACTTTGGACTACAAACATATTTATTAGTTCAAATGAAAGTAAAAGTAGTTCTATTGAAGCTGCTTTATTCTACAAAAATCAGTTTTGCCAAAATATGCAGGCAAAGAGGAAGCTATCTGAACTCATTTATGAAATAACATCTTAAAGCGTTTCATATATTAGTTCCTAAAATCATTAATAGTTGTATTTTACTGAGCAGCTTGTGCATTGTAAAATAAATTTACAGAAAAAACTGTTCTACTAAAGTTTAAGCGAGAAGTTAGTGAAACCATCAACACTAAAATATTTTAGGCAGATGCCAATATTTTCTATGGCTACTATAGAATGCTCAAATCTGTACATACTTTTGCAAGATGCTGTCATAGACTCGTTCAACACAATTAGATATATATGATTAAACCAATTAAGCAGATTACAAAATGTTATAAACAGCCAATTCGATTATATAGGAGAAAATAGGTGTCATGTTCTCTGTTACCTTCTGACGATACTAGCATTTAAGGCACTGAAGCAGCCAAAGTGACTGTGGGCTTTGCCACTCTTCAAGTATTAGAAGAAAAATAAGCAACTCATGCAAGCTCAAAGGCATGATAAATTTTTGAAACACGCCTTCTAAATAAGGGTTCCAAACGAAATGATGGAACTCCACTCTGCCACTTTTTAGCTTTGTACATCTCATTCCATGCCTGTACTATTTCATCAATTTTGAATGCGAGACCTGTCAAAAGAAAAGGTTAACATATATAAATATATATCACTATATCTACTTAGCTAAAAGTTTCTAATTATCTTGAAAACATACCGTCTACTGCAGTACTATTTGAACAGTGGTTCTTCAAAATTACAGCTATATCTGTTGGAGAAGCTCCAGCAAGTTCAAACTTCTCAACTGCAACTTCCAGAGATTCATGCCATATTGGTAGCCCTAATTTGAATTCTACAATTGAGCGTTCATATAACATGGTACCCCATAGGAGATTTATTTGAGACCTCATATTTGCCTTCTGTGCTGCAATTTCATCTGAGGATATATTTTCGAAAAGACCATCCAACCCCATGTTCTGCAAATGTAATCTAACATCATTTGACTTAGATGTTTTCCTCAAGTGCTGCTCTTTGGAATCTTCCCATATCTGCATTCCTTTCTCCATATTATCCTCAGCATTGTTGTAAAGCTGAAGACACTCAGTTGAAGGCCATGTCAGTAAATCTACATTACTACTGAGAGCATGATACCAAGAAAGTTTTGCTTGCTCAAATTGCTGCTGGCCTAGTGCCAGGAAGCCTTCATAAAAATCTGACTTAGTTTTGATGGCTGCTTCATATTTTTCTCCTGCTTTTGCATATTCTTTCTGTGCCCATTCATATGAACTTTTGATTTGTTCACATAGATGCTCTTTAGAAGAATCATCTGTGAAATATACTTTCTTCCTTGCCCTAGACATATGCACATTTCCCCAGTTGAACAAAGCTAGAGAAGTCATCTCTTGGAACGTATCTCCTGCCATGTCAAATAAGTCTTGTGCTTCTTCGCTTGTAACCATCTCCTCCAAAGCCTCCGAATAGAGCTTCATCCCAAGTTCATGAAAATCCAAATATCTGTCAGATTCAAACCCAACATGGTTCTTGAACAGTTTGGAAAACCAAATTATCCAATCCTCAATGCAAGAAGAACTAATAGTTTCCATTGCTTTTCCCACACAACCATTCTCAGGTGCATCGTTATTGCCAGCAATTTTCCCCTCCTGTCCAGGAGTAACTTCTACTATGTACAGCCTGATAGAACCATGAGATCCTGTTTCAGCCAATCTTAATTCATCATCAGAAGTGATTGTGACCAAATCACCTTCTTGGTCCCTGTATTTGACAAGAACAGCTCCTAGGCTGGGGAATCGATCACGAATAGCTTCTCCTAACTGGAAGAGGCTACAATTAATAGGCACCTCAGCACATCTTATATCATCACCAAAAATAAGTTTTGCTGTTTTCTTAGGCACATCTTCCCTTCTACCATTACATCTTTCCTCTATAACTTCCTTAATATCAGCCTTCTTCTCATTATCCTTGGCCTTCTTCTTTTTGGATGTGTTGGTCTTCTTCTCTATGGCTACAACGCCGTCAACACACTCTTTCTCCTCAGCTTGCTTTTCTAGAATTTTGTTACCAAGAGCCTTCTCTTCCTCTTTATTTCCCTTCTTTTTGCGTGTCTTTTCCTTCACAACCTTTTCTGGAGGCAAAGCATTAGGAGGTTCGACATAATCTGGATGCAACTCAATCATTGTATCATTTACTCTTAATCCTTTCTCCTCAAGCACATTTTTTACCTTTTCTGAGATCTCCAATGCCATGACATTATTTGGCTCCATCTTCACAACAGTATTGACATCTCTCAGAGCTAAATCCAGCCTATTTAAAGCCTCATAGCACTGTGCCCTCTTCACCAGAGCTTTACAATATTTTGGCGTTACTTCAAGAGCTAAATTGCATTCATGAATTGCCCTAGGGTACTCACTGAGTCCCATCTGCATGTAACATGCAGCCATGTTACTCCGCAGATAGGCCACATCAATATGATTTCTTGGAAGCAATTTGAGGGCTTTCTCATATGTTAGTATTGCACCTTCAAGATCCTTCTTTTGGAACAGCTTGTTCCCTTCATTCTTCAATTCTTGAGACATGGAAATAAAGACCATAGTATCATTGTCATAGGCTCTGGGACTACTATCTCCCACTTTACTATCTTCCTTTGCTTCTCCTACTTGCTTCTTTTTCTTCCCCATTCTCAGCCCAACAATCCAACAGTAAAGAAACAAATCCAAACAATCACTTCTTTTACACTACAACACTCACAAAGTTTAACCCAGTCAAGCCAAGAAGGAAGAAAGTTACACTTTTTTTATTTTAATAAATCAGGTGAACACAGAAGATAACCTTACAAGGCCTTCCAAAAAAGAAAAAGAAGACAATTTAATAGGAAAGAACTTCAGCCATCATTAACTTGAAAGTATCCAAAAGCCAAGGAAATGATGAATAAGATACAACAAACAAGCATTTATCATTACCAAGCTGACCAACTTTATACATAGAACATAGCCTATTCATATAAAACCATATGGAAGTTCATGGACAAACCTTAAATTGAAGTAAGTTGAAAATCTCAAAGTGGTGCGACTGAAGATTTACCGGGTTGTCTACTTACCATAATGGCTCGAGTCCAAGAATTCTGAACACATTAAACACAAGTTTGTCCTTCTCTCTCAGTTAGGATTTGTTTATGCTAATACAAATCCTACTTTAGAGAGAGAGAGAGAGAGAGAGAGAGAGATGCACAACAACAGGGATTCGAAGGAGAAGGAGATTCAGCTCTGGTTTTATGAAGAAAAGAAAGAAACAAAACCCCCCAGAATTTGGCAAGAGAAAGAAACTTATCTCGGTCACGTATTATGGGAAAAAGCTTCGAACTTTGCAAGGAAAATCCAAAGATGATGAAACAGCAAGGAAGTTTGAAATGAAAGAAAAACAAGTTGTTGTTGTCCTTATGTTATGTAGAAGAATGGTTTTTCATTTTCTTGACGTTAACGCCACAAAAGGTGAGAAAAATCACACAACCTGAACTTGTTATCTGAATTCTGAACTAAGAATCTGAAATCCCGCGTGCCCAAATACGTTTTCTTTTAGTTTTTTTTTTCATCAATTTCTAACGTGTGTATAACACCAAAAAATAATATACTATTGAAAATTATAATATTTTAATGTAATAATATATTAAATCTTATAAATATATATATATATATAAATTTTTTTGCTGTGTTATTATCTAAAAATTAAAAAGTAATTTTTTTATTATGATTTAATGGGCCCCATTCTAAATGTTAATGAATTAACCATTAATTGACCACCTTCATAAGAAGTGACAGCAACGTTAGGGGCTCGTGACAGTTAGTGTTTCACATGAAGCGTACAATTGTTCTTTTCCTCTTTCAGTTTAATTAGCAATAATGATTCATGTAGTTTTCATCTGACTTTGTTATGATTTTCAGACAAAAAATAGGACCATTACATCATCTAATGACACTAAGTTTGCCACTTTTAGAAATATAGTTAGTAGAAAGCGAGTACTAGATAGTTGAATTATTAAAGCATGAACCATCATTGATTTGAAAAGATTACTAAACATTTTTGGTCCTATTTCAAGTAAACAAAATTATGTACAGATTATTTTTAAAATAAATTTTAAGACATTAGTAAAGAAAATGAGTGAAAAGATGCTCTCAACGAAATAACCATTGTAACGTAGATAGGTGGCAAAGGAGATAAACAAAATAAATAAAAATGAAGGCAACAATTAATGTGGCAGAAGAACAAGGTAGAAAAACAGGCAATGAAGTATAATCCTATTCAACTACTCCTGAGGAGGAAAAGTTAAATTTTTTACCAAAAAAAATGAGAATAATTGAATAAAGTGATAGAATTATCCACCCCTATAAAAATTAATCTTTAATAAACAAAACACATCATTTAAAAAAAGGTAACAAATATTCGGGCACTCAAATACTTTTTTATAAGAAAAATTTACATTTCTTGATTGACATTGCCAGCACATTGGTGAATTGGTGGACACAAACTCTTCCTCAATTTCCTTCGTCTATTTTTTTATTAAATTGTACAGATAGATATTCAGCTGATAGGAAAAAGAAATATTGGTTGGTGGATAACCTTTTGATGGACCTAACTCACACCTCATATATATGCCACTGTAAGGAAGAAAAATAGCATGAAAAAAGAAAAGACTGAAAGGTTAGGAAAGTGAAAAAGAACCAAATGAGGTGAGAAAAAGGCAAAGGAACTAACTAGTAACTATGTTGGTATTGATGGGACCTTGTCCTTCTGCATGTTGTGGCACCGTGCACCGCATCTTTGAGGTGTGAAACGTGTGTGTTACTGCATGCCAATGCTTGCTTGCTTCCACCTAAAGTAATAACTTCACTTCCAATCCTGCATTCATTCCTTCCACTGTACACCTTTCTGGTTCCTAACACTTCAAAACAGAATGAATCATAAAAACAAAAGAACAAGTAAGGAATCTTTTATAAAACTTCAATTTTTCTAAAACAAAAGAATCCTCTTCCTTTTTCCAAGGATGCAGATGGTTGGGCTTAAAATTGCCAATACAAGGATTGATTTTAATGACTAGAATTTTTTATTTGTAAATAAGAATCTCAAGTAAGGAATCACATTAAAAGAATTTCTATTTGAAACATAATTAGATTAAGCCATTATGTTGTTTGTAAAAATTTATAATGTAAATTTTAATGGTTTATTTTTTTGTTAAATGCCAATGGTTATTAAATAACAGTTTTTTTAATACTTGTTCATGATCAAAGAATTGTTTAAAAGGTTTTTGAAAGAAAAAGAAGAGAAGTTTTTAATTTTTAAATTAAGAAAATTATATATTATTTACGATGATAAATAAATAATTTATATATGTATATTTTATATTTTTAAAATTTAAAACTAAAATAGATTATTCAAAATAAATTTTTTTCCCCTTCTCCTTTTACCTTTAAAACTTCCTTTCTCAACCAACTCTTTGAATGTGTTTGTTTGAAGTTAGAATCAACTGAAATCAATTTCACATGAATCTCAATATATATTGTATGGCTTTGAATTTATTTTTCAATTTTTCGTAACTGAGTTTGAATATCTTCCGTTTACGCAACAAACAAACTATTAATGGAATTGTGAGGCCTAGGTATTTTTGCTTAATTTCCTTCTTACTCTAACCACACAGATTTCTTATCAGTTTTATTTTTCATTAAAACGCAATTTGTACAATTTTCAATACTGCAAACCTCCGTTTGAATTTTCAAATAATAGAAGCAACATTTGTGAGGTTCACTTGCAATTATGTACTTACATTCAAAGGTCTATATGTTATGCAAGAACTCCGGAGATGCCACTTTTCACATGCGCCCATACATTTATTTAATTAAGCTTTTGATTTAACAACAGATAGTTTCAATAACGATTGTTCTTCAAAGGATTACTTAGAAATTAGTGATAGGGAGCAATAGAACAGAAACATGGAGATTCAGATTCCAAATATCTTGCTAATAAATCTCTTAATTTTTTCCTAAAAATATGTAGTGTTTATTTTCTGAAGCAACTTCGCATTTGCATACAAGTAATGCATCGAAAAGACAAAAATTAAAAAAAATCAATAGCCATTTCTTTAGCTTAGATTCTTTGTTTTCTCTGCCCAACAGGTCAAACAAACTTCAAAGACATCATTTGGAACGGAAAAATAAAAGTATTGTTGTCATAGGTTGTGTCCACTACCTCTTGTTTTCTGAACTCTGAAGGCATTGTTACAAGCGAAATGAATTGCACCAATAGCGAAGCCAAAATCAAATTGGATTACCAAGCCTTGAACTAATCGTTGTATGTTTTTTTTAATGAGGAATTGCTGATCTGCTGTGTGTCAAATGAGTTGAATATGGTGTCTTTTCCTAGGACTGTTTCTTTTTAGTTTACACTGCAGATCGTCTTATTCAAGATTCCAATAATTTAGCATTGTCCTTTATCGTTGTTGGTAACATATCAATTTTAAATTAGCCCTTTTATCTTTCTATATATTTAGTAATTTTTAAAATTTTTGCAATTGAATAAAATATGTTCTTTAATTTAAAGTTTCTTTGAAAAATGATAAGCAACAAAAGAACCAAACCCTATATCTGGATAATCGTGTGTGTGGATATTATATATATATAATTCTACTTTTTTATATTTTATTTTATAAATTTCATAATTATTAAGTAAAAATTAAAAAAAATCATTTTTATATTTTAAGATAATAAATATATGGATTTTTTTATTTAATACTCTTTTTTTATTTTTATAAGAAAAAAATAACTAATTTATCAATATTGATAAAAAATAATTAATATGTTATTAGTTTATATTTTATTTAATTTTTTTTGTAATATTAAAGATTTGAATAGATCACATAAAAAATGGATAAATATCTTGTTATTATAAATTAAATAAGAATAGTAATTCTTTTATAATTAATACATTTAAGTTTAACCTATATTTCTTATAATTAAAAATATTATTTTTAATTATTTTTATAAAAAAGATAAAAAATATAATACTTACTTAATAACATAGTAGAAAAATATAACAAAATTCATATATAGATTGTCCATACTTACATATGAAATCTATCAAATAAGGATTAACATTAGTTTTATTCAATTTTAATTTTAATTATTTATGCATCGTTATATACTTAAAATTTATTCAATTCTCACTGTGCATGTGTGGGGCATGGGTGTTGGATTAGAGTTAGAGACTTCTACTTTGGATTCTCAAATTTCTTCTCTTCCTTTCAACCTTGGAGGGAGAGATGAAAGAATTGTATATCTAACAAAAATGTTGTTCATTCATCATTTTCTTAAATTATATCTGAAAATTGCATCACACAAACTTAATTCTTAGATGATGTTTGGTAGAAGAGATCCTTCAAACTAAATTATTATTATTTTAAAAATTCATTTTTAGGAATTGGATTCCTGAGAAATTTTATAAATATGTTTCATTATTATTTAACTTTCTTTATATGTTTATAGTAAATTACATTACTATAAGAAAGTTTAATAATTTAAAGGTCAATTATCACGGGAAAGTCTTTCTCTGAAGTTTTATTTTCGTGGCTTCCATCCGGTAGTTGTTCGATTCTCCACGTTCATGGCTTCTATCTTGTGTTTCTGCCTAGGAAATAGGAACCCACCTTTAAGTTATTTTGGTTTTGCTGTTTTTATAGGAATGATTTTACCTTTTATATTGGTTAGTTTCTATTTTGCTAATTGATCGTATGTTTTATTGTATTTTAAAATATTTGTATACTTGTATTTTGTACAGGGACTAATTATTTTGTTTGCCTTTTTAGCCTTCTGATTTTCAGAGTTCAAAATGAGTCCCAATTTGTTTTAAAAAAGGGTTCATTGTTTCAATAAGCATTCGTTCCTCCATCTACCTTAAGATTATTCCACTGATATGGATTATTTATAAAGCAATTGGTTGTAGGTGTTCTTATTCACTAATTAACACGCGTGCATATTTGGAGAGATTAAGTACTAATAAATAGTTGAGTATCTATATATAACTATAACTACAATTCTAATCGGCTGTAGCTTTTAGGTCTTTATTTCTGCTATGTTTTACTCAAATATTTAACATTGAATGATGCTATGTGATATATGATAGATCAAATATCACCAATATCATATAGTTTTAGGACATGTAAAAAATCATTTTAAAAGATTTTTCTTGTTGTTTGGTGGTAAATTTGTAACATATTTAATTTACTTTTTATTTTTATCAATGTGAGATAAGGATATTAGCTGTCACTTATACAAAGGAATAAAAATAGTTCAAAAACTATTTTTAAAATTAATAATATTATACATTTTTTTTATAATAAACACTTTGAAATGAAATTAATATTCAATACATGCAAAAATTATAGAGTTTTTTTAAGTAATTTATATATATATATATATATATATATATATATATATATATATATATATATATAACTTTCAGTGTTTATCATCGTGTAATTGGTTTAAATTGTACATGTTTAATTTTATTTAAATAAGATCTTAGATTTAAGTTTTTGTTATGAAAAAATATTTCTAATTGAAAATTAATATGAGCTCAAAAAATTCTTTATAAATTTTTTTAATAATATTTTTTACATGACTTTATAAAATAACAAATTTTATGATCAACTTTCTAACAAAAGATGTCGTACAATACAAACATATTTAATCAAGTTTAGCTAAATTATTTATTCAAATAGATCGTTACATATTATTCATGAAAAAAAGAAAATGTAAATTAACTTTCGAATACCAAAGTCAATGGTTTTTTAAAAACAAGTGTGAAATTTTTATCTTTATTTTTTTATTTTATAACTTAAAATTTATGGTTAAATTTACTCAAATTTTTATGTACAATTATTGTAAATAGTTTGTTTTTTTCATTACTTTACATTTTTTCTACCTTTACATTGTGTTTTGGTGTGTGTACAGAAATTAGTTAAAAAAATACATAAGGACTAAAACAATTATGTATGAAGATCAAAATAAAAAAATATATTATGTATAAGAATTAAAATAAAAATATATATGGAAAACATTTTCACGTAGAAGTCACGATAAAAAAATCATTAGCCACATCAAATTTATTCGAACGACATTATAACGTGAAGTAGTGATAAAGATCATTCTGAACATGTTCTTCTATCTAGGAATGTTGACAAACTTTTATTTATATAAGAACTAAATAAAAAATGGGTTTATACAAGAACCAATAAATATTATAATATATATATATATATATATATTATTCGTAAGTAATACTTTTTTTTTGTAATAAACCTCTAAATCGTAAATAATCATTCAAACAAATTACTTTTTATATAAACCACTCAAAAAGAAGAAAGAATCCGGTTATAAACATTAATTAAAGCCATGAAATGTGATAAAAAAAATAGGTTTTGATTCGGGTCTTGGTATTCATTAAGAAATCAATAAGAATAAAACTTAAATGTTGTTATTTGGATGTTTGTTAATATCTAATATATGAGTAGGTAAAATTTTAATTTAATTAAAAAATACTGTCACAAATACCTTAAGTATAGAATTTCAATTTTGTCCAATTAGTAAATATTTTTTTATTTAAAATCATGATTAATGACATAAATCTTGAGTTATAAAAATAACATTCTTGTATACAAACCTGTGGGAGGCATTTGCCTTCCAAAATTACAATTGTAGATTCGTCCCTGATCATGATAAGAATATACTAAAAAATAAGAATATTAGTTATGAAATCAATAAATATAATCTTTTTATTTAACATCACGGTAAAAATGTATTGAAAAACCTGATATAAAATTATATTGATAACACTTTTTTGTAGTTATTTTTATTGACTTATTTTAATTTTTTAATATCATTAAGATGTGTGACCAAATTTAAATAACAAAATTTTATTAAAATATGTCCGACCAGTGACGAGGGGGCCATGAGGGCATGGGCTGCCTCACCCTAAAATTTTCACAATAGTTTAAAAAAAGTTATATAAATTTAACATTCTATGTATAAATATATATATATATATATATAATATTCTAATTTATTATTTTGACAATAAGTTCTTTCTGTCTAACTTTTCTTACTTGTTATTATTTAATTTAATTTTCTTAATATCATACTTTAAATTTAAACAAAAATAAAATCTTGATTTTCAGCAATAAGATTATTTTGAAATTTAAGAGATGTAAAATTGATTTTATTTACATCCCAGACGGGCACTTACTTGTTTCTCGTCCCTCTGCTCTAAATCAGCAAACCCTCCACCGGTATGGTTGCCGGCGGCGGCAAAAAGGGGAAGGCGAAGAAATCCCAAAACCGAAACCATTTGAAATTGAATCACCAAAACCCTAACCATTTGAACCACCAAAACCTCGCTTCCTTAATTTCCAAAGTCACGCTCACTGCACGCTCCTTTCTCTCCGACAACGACCTCGCTCTTCTCCCTTCCCAATCCCTCACTCTCGAATCCCTAATCTCTTCAATTTCTAACTCTTTCAACTCTCTCCTCTCAAAACCCTCACACCCCCTTTCTCTTCCTTCGCCGCAACGGGACTGTTGGTTTCACCGTTTTCGTTCCATTTCCGATTCCCAATGGCACGAAGCCTTCCGCATGTCGAAACCCTCCTTCTCTCACCTCCTTCATATTCTATCTCCCTCCATCGCTTCTTCGTTTCCCCAAATTGCCCCCGATTGTGCCCTAGCTGCCGCCATTTTCCGATTGGCTCACGGCGCCACCTATGCCGCGGTGGCACGCCGCTTCGGGATCGCTCCGGCGGAGGCCTGCCGCGCCTTCTTCGCGGTTTGCAAGGCGGTTACACATAATTTGGGGCATTTGTTTGAGCTTCGCACCGATTCGGAGAGGGTTGTGGTGGGTTTCGGTTGGAGTTCGCTTCCCAATTGTTTTGGGGTTCTGGGGTTGGCTAGTTTCGCGATTGAAGGCGATTTGTTGGGTAAAAATGGATTTTTGATGGTTCAAGCGTTAGTGGACTCTGAAGGGAGGTTCCTAGATGTGTCTGCAGGGTGGCCTAGTACGATGAAACCTGAAACCGTTTTGCATCAAAGCAAGCTTTATCATGGGGTTGAGGAATCGAAGGAGTTGTTGCAGGGGTCATGCTATAAGCTCGGTGACGGTTGCTTGATTCCTCAGTATGTTTTGGGAGATTCTTGTTTTCCCCTTTTGCCTTGGCTTCTAACACCTTATAATAGAGTGAATGAGGAAGATAGTTTTGGTTCAGCTGAAAAGGCCTTCAATTTTGCCCATAGTAATGCAATGGGATTGGTGGGGGATGCGTTTGGGGGGCTTCGTGCCAGGTGGCAGCTTCTCTCAGTTTCAAGGCGATGGAAACAAGAGTGTGTTGAGTATTTGCCTTTTGTGATTGTTACTGGTTGTTTGTTGCATAATTTTCTTCTTAAGTGCAACGAGCCAATGCCAGATAAAGGCGTGAGTTGTGTGGAAAAGGAAAGGAGTCTTCCTGCTTTTGATGGAATGGTAGATGAGAGTGCTATGAGGATTAGGGATGCGCTTGCTTTGCATTTGAGTCGGGTGAGTATTAGAAGATAAATGAGATGGAATCAGGTGTGGTTGTTTTTGTATTTATACAACCAATGGATGCTCTTAGGAATTGCTGGCAAGTGTCACTTGCTATTTAGAAACCATGTATGGCTATCGTTTCCAATGGGTTGGATTCATTGGTTTCTCACTAGCATTTTTGTCATTTCCTTGGAGCTACTACCTACCACGTGGGCTTTTTAAGCTGATCATTCAATTTTTCTGAAACTTCCTGCATATCTAGTTACCAAAGGAGCAAATTATCCAAATTTTCTTTTTCAATGGAGAAAGTGTATCAGAATTTAGGAGAGGGGTTGAAGGATTCGCATGGTTAAAGTGCATGGGTAGAAAGAAATCTGTAATCAACTTAAAATTTCAATTATTGTTCCGGAAACATACCCGTATCATTTTCTTCCTCTACTGAAGAGGTATTTTTAAAAATTGGCACAAAATGAATGAATTGTTGGCTTGCTGCTAGAACCAAAAACAGTCCACCGCATATCATCTATTTAGTGAAGTACATCTAAAAGAAAAGAAAAGAACACTTGATAAGCAAACAAACTTTGGCAGCTACATATTTCTAATCCTAAACAATTCACTAGAATTGTCGTTGATGAAGTAACAGCCTTGGTGAAGATCAATTCTATTAAATAAAATGAAACCAAGCTCGCTGCTAATGAGTTGAAGTCCATGAAATCAGTATTGCTGTCCCACTCACCATCCGTATCATTTGGTAGAATAACAGAACAGGTTCCCCCAAAAAGTACAACTTTTCTACGGAGATCCACGAAGAAACGAGTAAGGATCAAGAGATCCATTTAAGAAAGGGAATGAAAGAGGGATAAAAATATAGAAAGATAGATTGGAAAGAAAGAAATGGAGAAAACTCGTTGAGTATGTAAGAAAGAGAAAAATATACAGATAGAATGGGAAGAAAGAAATGGAAAAAACTTCTATTCCGACGAAAGGGGCTGTCCTCCTAACTAGTCCCATCTAATGTAATAAGTTGGTCTTTTTTATAACATGTTGGGCCAGTTGTCTGCCACATTAATTTGTTATAAAAAAGATGCAAACGCCTTGTTTCAAATTGGAGCATGTGGCTGGGATTTCTCCGGTTAGGTGGTCGTAAGACAGGTTCATTGCTCGTATCCTTGTCACAATTCCAAGTTGGGGTAGGATATAACCATGTTTATGTTGGATATTTTCTTTGTAGTGAATAGTGCAGTCTGCTTTTCCCTGGAGAGAGGGTGTTGAACTTCCAAATTTTTTATATTCATAGCTAAATTGCGCCCGCAGGAGGTTGGTCATTTGACAAGGCATTTTACCTGGAATTTTGACTGACTTGAGTATCTTACTTTCAGAAGAAGAATTCTCAAAAGAAAAAAGAAAAAGGGTCACAATTCACATGTTGAATGCTGCATTTATTTAATTGTTGCTAAGGTCTAGCATCACTGTTGAATAGTATCCTTGAGCATTATTCTAGCCAAGCCACATTGTTGCTCAAATGAATAATTCTTGCAGAAGAATTGACCGGAATAGACCCTGACAAGGTATTTATTGGGAGGTCTAAATACACTATCATTGCAGCTCTATTAATTCCTTCAAACTGGTTATTGGTAAAAGGTACAGAACTTGCTTGTTTGAAATCCATTGGAAGTTTACCCACGAAACAAGTGTTTGAAAAGGCTAAGTTCTTAAGAATTTTATTTTTCAAAAATTCTTTTTAAAAGCTGACAAAAAGAAACAATTATCTCTTTAAAATAAGATAATTAAACAAAATAAAATTACTACTGCTGCAAGTTTGGAAGAATTGAACTAATGTTACCCCATATTTGACGCATTATTGGGATACATATATTCCTCGAGGCTTTAAAGGGGATGCGATGGCATTTGAAAACGACCAATCAAGGAGATATTTTAAGACAAGATGTGTCATTTTTGTCTAGTTTTCCAACAACAATTTGGGAATTCCCCTTCACACTTAGATCTGGTGAAAACAACAGAGTCATATGTTAGTAAAGAAAGGAGATAGTAAAGGAGGGGAATGAACTAAATCTATTGTTTAAGACAAAATAAATTTCTCCTAATTGAGAATTTGGAATCCACGTCCGAGTAAGAATGTCAGTCTAGTATAAATCTCTACAAACGAAAATGAAATTTGAATTGTTAGCAAAATATACAATAGATGCAGGTACTTGAAATTCATTTTCTGCAAAATCAAGATACTCATAACTCAAGTGATATAAGGTTTGTGACGTTGGAAGCAAAGCTTCTAGGGAAATGATAATGGCAAAGCACCATTTTTTGAAGAGACGTCAAGTCACCCTTGGAACTAATTATGATAAAACACTTATCATGAAATGCAATTCAATGATTGATCAGTAAAGTGGTTAATAACCTTATCCACCAATGATAGTTAAACCTTCCTTCCTTGCAATTAAGTTTCTTTGGGCAGCAATGCATTGAAAAGTCCATTGAATTACATCCTTTACACAATTATATTCGTCTACGGTAAAAAAATAGAAGAACCTTTAGAACGTTTCAAAATTACAAAGAATGATATATAATTAAATTTTTCACACTTAATCTAGTCATCATAGAATTGAATCATATTACAATCATTAACACTGGGTGGGTAAGATGACCAAATAAAAACAAAAGCTATGAAAAGCATGTACAAATATCAACACATGAGGACTTAGCCCCGCAAAAAAAAATTGGACACTGTACATTCCTGAGTAGACAGCAGCCATGTATGATGCTGCATATGGTTGATGAATTCATCATAGTAACAAGAAGCATATCACCCAACTTTAGTTTCTGAGTGTGAAGATAGATACTTATGAACGTACTCCATCAAAATTGAAGCTTAGCTGATGAACAATCAGATAAACAGTTCCACCAGCAGGATATCAAACCCCCCGAGCCAAAACGTGATGAATTGTTGTTCTCTCTTCTTTGCATAACTCTCACAAACTCGTTTGCACTTAAGTTTCCATCACAGTTAGCATCAAACACATGAAAAATTACGTCAACCACTTTATCCGTAACATAGACCCCACATACCTGCGTGAATATAGAACACAACACTGTTAGAAATTTTTCATAAATTAGAAATGGTCAAGAGTTTACTGTACATTTAGTTTGGCATAGGGAGGTATTAGTACTTGAGATGCTGCTCTTTGAAAATCAGATTTTGTCAACACTCCATTAACTTTTCCATAACTGAATATGGCCAGAGAGAAGGATTGCAACTTCTTGCGCAATTCTGCAAAAGCTTGAAACTCCTCAAATGTAATTCTTATGTCTCTTAGGTGCTGATCACTGTTTAATTCCTCGACCCTATCCAACAGTTTGTTTATGTGATTGACGTCTGCAGATGCAACCAAGGACAGTGCAAAATCTTTGGCCGTAATGGTTCCTTTTTTATGGTAATCATAATGGGAATATTCTAACCTCAAGATCTGCAAATTAAATTATAAGAGCATACATACTAATACGGTCAGAACCAAAATTTGATACATACAAGATAATCATAAAAGATCTTTGTGGATTTTAAGGACAGTACTCCAAACTAAAAAATTCACAAAGTTATTAACATCTTTAAAGTAAAATTTTCAGCGGAGTAGAATTTGTAACATGGATGGTATAACAATACATATCAATGTAACATCTGTAAGTAAAAAGCCTCAAATATATTAAGTAGCAGATATTGGAGAATGTTTGCAATATCATTAGATTAAGAAGCAATAGGGGAATCACATACCTCATCATGCAGCTGTCTTAAGAATTGAACAAATCTTTCATGTTGTAAGCAATTATTTCCATCTTTGCCAAAAAAGTACTCCAAGAGACCCCCATTTTCTACAGAAACTTTAAGGCCAAGGCGTCGTCCATCTCTATGGTTTGCCCCTTGTCTGTTCTGGGATCTCATCAAGGCCATCACTTTCTTGAATTCTTGCCTGTCTATCTCCCTGTTGATAATCTCTTTTTAAAAAAACTAAGATGTTTAAAAACCTAAAACAAAATTCCAAATTCTTATATTGTTTTTACATTTGATTCTTCATCTAATTAGTAGTGGAGAAAATCAATTGTTCATTGTAGAAACATCCGTATCTAAATTATGGACAATTTCACTAGCATGTATATGTATATATTATTGCCAAAAAAATATCAAGAATGGCACACACAACATAATAGACCGAGGATCCCTGAAAAATCCTTGAACGAAATGGAAGACCAAAGCTTCATGTTATATCTATATTCCGGAAGGAAAGAGAATATTCCTACCCGTTATTGTCAATATCAAACATTTTAAAAGCCACCGAAAAGCTGGACTCTGGTATGCTGAGGAGAGTAACAAAAAATATGTACCTGGTGTCAAGAAATAATAGATTTCAGAAACAATGTGGTTCATATTTTTCTTTTAAAAAAGAAAAGAAAAGAAAAAGAGAAGTTGTGATGATTTCTAAATTTGAAGGGAAAAAAAGAAAGAGAAGAGAAGAAATACTGACTCTGGGAAAGAAATGAGTCCATCATTGTTAGTGTCAAAGAGCATAAAAAATTGTGATGGTGCACATTGCAACTGGCCAGGAACCTGCTCCCCTCTTAGAAACCCCTCTCTAACACGGGTTGATTCAGAAGGAGGAAAGACAGGAACAACCGCACGCATCAAATCTTCGGGTGTCATAAAAACCTCACCACCAGGAGTTCGAATAGATGCAAAGTACTCAAAGACCTGAAGTTAAACATGGTGCAAGATAATGACAAGATTGATTACCTGATTTTCAAGCTAAAGAAACAACAACAACACAATGACAAGATTGATTACCTTTTCAGGGGGACTCTGCAAGCGAATACGTTTTTCATAATTGAAGAATACTCTTCTTCTATAGCCTTCTGCATCAAATGAGAAACACAAGAAATGTAATTATTTAGCACTAAAATGGGAAAATGAATGCAACAAGGGAGGGTTACCGTTAAAGAGGAACTTGGATTTGTCAACATAGTTTTGTTGAAGTTGATCCTTGCTTGCATAATCAGCAAATGAGAGAAGAGAACTGGAAGCAGGAGAAGATAAAGATGACCAATACCAAAAGCCTATGGTGGAGCCAACAACCAGAACCCCAGAAGTGATTGATCTAAGAAACGAGTCCAAGTCTTGGACAGTCTTGTGACCACCATGTCTTGAACCACCAAAGGAGTTTGATGATGATGATGACGTGGAGCGTTTTGATTGGCTGCAGAATGGTCTTATGTTATGACGTAAAGATAGTTTGAACCTTGTGCCCCAAGAAAACATGCTAAGAAGGCTGAGAAGAAAAGATTTGTATAGAGAGATAGTAGATGTACATGCACTAACACAATGTTTGGTATATGGGTTGGATGTAAAGAGAAAGCGTTTGTGAGGGAAGATTGATGATTGATATAGCATAGCCTTCATAGGGGGCATTGACCCACTTGTGGTGTCTACGCCTTCAGCGCCAAACATGTCGCCTTCTTATCCTTTCACTCACATTCTTAGTTCTCAACTTAGGCTTAGTTAGTGGTTACAACCCAAAAATCATGCATCCACCCCCATTCGTAGAACTTCAACCTTTTTCTTCGTTTCACACTTTTTAAAACTACTTTTTATTCTAAAACCGTAAATAGTAAGTATAAAACCACCATTAAAATTAAGAAATAAACACTGCCACTATCGTCAGCTACATGTACAAAGTTCTCTTGTGCCTTTTTTTTTATTTTTATTTTTATTTTTACATTTACAAAGATCTAATATGTTAGACTGCTTAGGAAATCCAATTCTTTATTACCTTCACCAACAAACATATGTTTTAAACATAATTCTTATATCATTTAAATGGGACTAATTAAATACAGGTGAGATTTTGTATAGTTTAGAAAACTTATATATATCAGTTTTATCCTTTAACAAAAAAATTTATAGGAAAAGTGTGTTAGGGATAATTTTCCTTGCACTTCTCCTATTAATAAATTTCAGTTATTCAGGCTGTAGGTTTTATTGTGAATTTGTTGAGGTTTTTTGAGTTTGTTTGTCTCTAACAAATTTATTGACAACATAATATAATTGTTATCAATTTTAAATTCTATTTTTATTAGTTATATTTTTTCTAAATGCTTTTATCCCTTAACATTGTACTAATGAACTAAGTCTCTGCCGTTTGTTTTATTTAAAGTAGGGGGAAAAGCCCAAGCTACAACTAAGCCATTTGCTGAGTTTTGGTAAATGTAAAATTATATGATTTGTTATTAATCAATTTTCTCTTTCTTAAAATTAATTATTTGTAAATATATTTATATTTTACCAAAATAAATATTTTTTTATGTTTTATTTGGATAGGATAAAATAAAAAAATAAAATAAAAAATAAAGAAGTATAAAAAGATTTTCTTTCATTTATTTGCACATGAAAGTAGAAGGAAAGAAACAAATTTTTACGAGCGTACCAGAATTTATTTTCTAAATAGATAAGAAAAGAGGAGAAAGAAATTTGCATTCTTTTTTTTTATTTATTTTAAATTATTAAAAGTATTATATATTTATAAAAAATATTAAAAATATAAAATATATTAATAAAAAATTAATTTTTTTTAATTTAAATTTTATATTATTAATATCTTTTTTCCTCTTATTTTTCCATATCCAAATAATAAAATCTTTTTCTTTTTTTATATTTTAAAATATCCAAACAATTTTTTTTATTTCTTTCATGAGCCAAAGTATTAATATATTTTCTCTCCATGGATGCGGGTGCGCGCGTACAGTGTTTCTTATTTTCTTTCACCGTCATGTTAATTTGAAGTGAATTGTAAAGTAATAAATTACACAAATAACTTTTTATGACAAAAACTATCAATAAATACTATTGACAATGCAACTGTGCAACGCTCATCCTTCCCCATATTTTATATGTTTTAATTTTAAAAAATTATATATATCATTTGATTTCATTTAAGAGATAAGAATAATTTATTTGAGTCCATTAGTTTGAAATTTAAAAAAAGTTATATTAAAAACTTTTAAAAAATTATAAAAAAGTATAAGTCATTTTTTGTTAGTTATAATTATAATTATTTTATATTTTAAAAGCTGGTCACAATTACAATTTTTTAAGCTACGAAAAGTAGTTTCTCAAAATAATCAGAAATTTATTATTTTTTATTCTGCTTTTTTCAAAAGTAATTTAATAATTTAATCAAAAATTTATTATGTTTTATATATGAATATATTTTTAAATAGAAATAGACAGAGACTTATTTTAAAAAATAAATATTAGTTTATAATTATTCTATTGAATTTTATTTTTTTTATAAAAATAATTTTAATAAAAGGTGGCATGATTAAACAAATTTAACTTTAAAAGAATTGAAATTAAACAATTATTTTTTCTATAATAACAGTTAAAGCATTTGATATGCGATTAAAATTAGAAAAAAAAAATCTTCCATCATCAATATAAAAAAATAAAAATAAAGACACACGTTAACAACCATATCTACCATTTAATTTATCTAATTTTTTAAATTTTAATAAGTATTTTATAAAAATATTTTAAATAAACAATTAATAAAATAATTTTGATGTATACACTGTGTTGTAATAATATGTTGATAAAAACAACTCAAAAAAAATTAAAATTAATTAAAAAAGAGAAAAGAAAAAAATAAAATTATATATCAACTTTTATTTTCAAACTAATAGATAAAAGAAGGAAATAAAAAAAATTAAATGATAAACATATTCTTTAGTCAAATATATTTTGTTACATAATAAAAATTTAAATGTCATTTAATTAACATGACCGTATTATATACTTTTTTGTTTTTTTTTACACTTTATTAAAATAATATTTTTTTATTTTTTTATTTAAATTCATTTAAGCTTTATATCCAAACAAAGACTAAGTGATTTATACTATTTTAGAATAGGTAATTTTTAAAAAAATAAATATATTTAATATTCATTATATATATATATTAAATTTAGATTAATGGAGAAAAAAATTAATAATAAGTTATTATTGTTTGTAATAAAATTTATGATTATGTGTGTTAACTAAAAATTATTTTTAAGATAATTTATATTATTTTAAAAAAAATAAATGACCCATTTAAAAATAATCATAGAGTTGATTTTACCAAAAAATATTAACATGTAATGTTAATATTAGGTTGAACTCATTTTAAAAAAATTAAACTACATAATCAGTGTTACACTTTGAGAATTAATTAGAAAATAAAAAAAAAGTTATTCAATTATTATTAACTTGTAAATTATTGAAGAAAGATCATTGTTAAGATTAAAAATAATTCTTTTAAAAAATTTGAAAATAATTTAAATACATATGTAATATAAGTAAAGTATTCAGTTTAATTGTGATTTAAATTTAGTAATTTCATTTTTTTTTATTAATTTCAGGATTATAGATTGTGAGCACCAATTTTTGTCCAAATGTAAATCTCCCTTAATTAATCAAAATAGCTTAAAGAATGAGAGCTTAAATGATTAAAAAGAAGAAAGAGTTGCAAATTAAATAAGTAAGCAAGAAGATAATAGGCAAAGAGAGTGGAAGAAAATAAACAAAATTCAGTTAGGTTAGTTAGGAGTTAGTTACAGAGTTAGTTAGGCTAGGGTTAGAAATTAACTTCATTAGGGTTAAAGAACCAAGGTTAAGTGAGGGGTATAAAAGGGTTTTGGTACCAAAATTCAAAAAAAAAAAGGGAATTTGGCTCGCTGGTTCTGGATTTTTGGGAGTCATCTTTTTGCTACTCCAAGTTCTCTCTGATCTTGAAGAATCGCTCTCTGCTCTTCGAATTTCCCGGGGAGGATCTTTTCTCAATCGCTCTTCACTCTTTCGGAAGGAAGATTCAGCCTCTCTCTTTGCCTTCTTCAACTCCTCCTTGTGTCTCTGGGAGGAATCGCAAGAACTTCTTCCACTTTTCCGTTCTACACTGCCGGGTAGGCTCGCATTTCTTGCATTTTTTTAATAGTTGTGCAATTTGATAGCTAAACTGCATGCGCTTATTAGGGATTCTATGTTGAAATAGAGTTAAAGTCTGCGAAAAATCTGTGAAAATTTGATCTCAGTGTTTAATTACAATAGTTCAATTCTTGAAATACCTCAGGAAGCTCCTTACATTTGCGAATCTTTGAATTATTTTGCTTGCACAATCAGTAGGCGTTCAATAGCAAGACATAGTCATATTTTAGGAAGTGAGAGGCTGCGTTTCATGGTGTTAGTAGGTCTCAGGCCAAGCATCAATTCATCTAATAGATTCTAAGGTCAAGTATCTGTCAACTTAGGGTGGAAATTGGTAAGAGAGGAAGCTCTAATTTAGGTAATAGAAAGGTATTAGTACGCAAGTTTGTATTTATTTGAGAAATGATTGTTGGTACACCTGAAAGTCCTTGAAAGATAGTGATCAAAGCTGCAAATAATGCTTCAAGATGTGATTCAATACTAGTCCTTGACCAGGTTCTGGTGCGTTTAGTCATGACAGTATTTACACCTGCCTGATTTGAATGTTTAACAGCAGTAAAGCCAACTAGAATTAGGGTACATCAATAATCTGAGGGATATGAATCTTATGCTATGCTCAACATACAACCTAAGTAAGAAAGGACTTAGTGCAAGAAGATAGAGAGGCCTTGTGAACTCCATGAGGCAGATACTGATACTGCACTCAGGTCCAGTCCTGTTTCTGTCATAAAGTTGCAATGTTGTGAACTTCCCTTTGTAACTCCTCCTAGTTGTGGTCAACCTGGGAATCTGTAGGGGATAGTGGTCACAACTGTGTTTTTTTTTTATGCAGTTTAGGATTCAATACCACTGGTCTTTGACCAGGCTTTGGTTTGACTAGCTACATGAGCACCTAGATCCACCAAGGTCCAGTGTTTATCAGCATAGAAACAGATTGGAGAACAAATTAGCATTTATAAGCCAGGTTTTAGCTCATCCGATTAGAGTCTGCTATGACAGTACTTAGGCCATTAGATTTGCTATAACAACAGATCTTTATCAAACATGCATTAGTCTGCATCATGGTCCAAGAATCAATCCTAGTTCATGACATAGGCAGATAGGGGCCATAATAGTTTTGGGATAGTCCTGAGACGAATTCATATACAAAGATCTTCAGCCTGTGCAGAAATGAACCATGTTAGGCCAACTTTGGCAGCAAGTTTCTTTTCTTAGGTTCACCACAACACCTATTCTGACTCTAGATCACATCTACCTCAGATCTTGTGTAGATCACTGAAATTAGAAGTCAATTAGGCATATGTTCAGAGGTTCAAGTAATGCCTTATTTCAGCTGCCCATGGATACTGTGTTGGGATGGATTATGGTTCCCTGCACTGAAACCTACCAGCATTAGCTTCTGTCAGGATATGAATGCTATCAAGCATAACTAATCTGTATATAGTGGCAAAGGAAGTAAAGGGATTCGGAGCTTTTGGCTGAGGTTTTTTTAGTTTCCATCAAGCATCGAAACTATGGGGAACCTTGGGAAGTTTTTTTCTCTGCTGTCATGGAATTCCTGGGATTAGCTTCTGTGCTCAAGAGGTTTCTGCACAAAAAAAGCAGAATCTCTGATAACCAGGTAGTGTTATTGGTATAAAGCTTCCCAATGCAGGCCTAAATGGAACACTTAACAGGTTTGATTTCTCAGCTTTTCCTAATCTCAGTGACTTCAATGTCAGTGTGAAATGCAACGAGGCTGAAAATACTTGATTTGGGTGGCAACAATTTCACCTATCCAATTCCCCCAGAAATAGGAAGCTTCCTAGAGCCACAAGTTCTTCGCCTCTCTAACAATTCCCTTTTGAAACAAATACCAACTCAATTTAGTAATTTACAGATTTTATGGCTTCTAAATTTAGGGGCGAAAATTTTTGGAGAATCCTGGCCCTGCTTAATTTAAGGACATGGTATCAATAACTGAACTCACTCTTACCTTTAACTCTCTCACTGAGGTTCCTCCATTTGTTTCTGAATGTCCAAAACTGGTATCTCTTGATCTATCCTTTTAACATTATCACTGGGCAGATTCCAATACATTTATTGGCCAGTCCTAGGAACCTGACAATCCTAAATATGACAACCAACTACTTTGAAGGGCTAATTCCAGTAGAAATTAAGAATTTTTCAAACTTTAAACACTTAAAGCTTGGACAAAACAAGCTCGGTAGTACTATACCAGAGGAGATAGGTCTCCTGCCATCCCTTGAGGTGCTTGAATTGAATCAAAATGCCTTCCAAGGTCTTATACCATCATCAATTGGAAATCTCCTGAAGCTTCAGCGATTGGATCTTCACAATTCAGGGCTAAACTCCAGCATCCCAGCTGAGATAGGCTTCTGCACAAACCTTATTTATGTTGATATGTCAGGAAATAGCCTGACAGGCTACTTGCCTCTGTCCTTGGCTTCATTAACAAGAATCAAAGAGTTAGCAATCTCTTTTAACCGTTTATCCGGAGAACTTCACCCACCCTTCTTTTTCCCAGTTGGACACAACTCATTTCTTTGCAACTCCAGTTGAATGACTTATCAGGAATACTTCCACCTGAGATTGGTTCATTTCACAAAATAACTGTTTTGCTCCTTTCCCCAACCAGTTTTCCAGCCATAGCATTGCACCTGATAACCGGTACTTTAGATAGGTGTTTGCTCAAGGTCTATAACCTTCTAGTTAGTGAATAGGATGGTTAATGATGGTGATTGATTAAATTCTATATCTGGATGTCCAACACAATTTTCATGATCAATGTATCTATCCATGACCAAGCAGAACCTGATTCGAATCCAGTAACCTGCAGCGATACTAGCCAAATAGGTACCTAATATATAAGCCTCAAGTCCAAGACCTTGAAAGAAAGGAACAATAGACAGGTTTTAAGCAAACTACTATTGGTTAGAAGAACTAAAGAGTTTAACCTTGGGCATAGCAAAGAACAACCAGCATTCTTTACGCGAGTTAACAAAATAGGCAAAATATCCAGACCCAAAACTCATGATCAGATATACAACCCTTGGACCTGTTGCTGATTTGGGTGAACCACTGAATATCTGATATCCTTTTGCTAATTGCCTTGCACCTTGTTGATAAGTAGCTATATCTGTAATCTGGTCTCAGAGTTGTCTCTATGTTGGCTATCAGATCTTATAACCTATTCTAGGCTTTGCATGCCGTGTCTTGAGGTAGTTCAATTCCCATGCCAATTATTACTTTAAAAATTATAACACCCTAACTACTAAGAGCTGTCAATTAGCCTCGACCCTATACAAAACAAATGATAGCAAATATATTATTGTTTTATTTTGGTTTTATTATTCTGTTTTTTTGATTGCATATCCTGGTACTGGTTTTCACTAAACATTAACCTCCTCTTGAATTTTGTGAACTACCCCAACATCTGTTTTTTTTTTTTTTTTTTTTTTTTTTTTTTTTATTTTATTCTTCTCAGATTGTGCAAACGGGTTCTAATACGGGCAAGTAGCATTCTCTACTGTTGCGTATTTCAATTCGTGCTAATTCAAATACGGCTTACGACGATTTGGATTATGCAAGCACGTCTGTTTTTCTAAAATTCTTCTGTTTTCCAAAACATCTGTTTTTATTTTATTTTTCTCAGATTGTGCAAACGGGTTCTAATACGGGCAAGTAGCATTCTCTACTGTTGCGTATTTCAATTCGTGCTAATTCAAATACGGCTTACGACGATTTGGATTATGCAAGCACGTCTGTTTTTCTAAAATTCTTCTGTTTTCCAAAACATCTGTTTTTATTTTATTTTTCTCAGATTGTGCAAACGGGTTCTAATACGGGTAAGTAGCATTCTCTACTGTTGCGTATTTCAATTCGTGCTAATTCAAATACGGCTTACGACGATTTGGATTATGCAAGCACGTCTGTTTTTCTAAAATTCTTCTGTTTTCCAAAACATCTGTTTTTATTTTATTTTTCTCAGATTGTGCAAACGGGTTCTAATACGGGCAAGTAGCATTCTCTACTGTTGCGTATTTCAATTCGTGCTAATTCAAATACGGCTTACGACGGTTTGGATTATGCAAGCACGTCTGTTTTTCTAAAATTCTTCTGTTTTCCAAAACGTCTGTTTATATTTTATTTTTTCTCAGATTGTGCAAACGGGTTCTAATACGGGCAAGTAGCATTCTCTACTGTTGCGTATTTTAATTCGTGCTAATTCAAATACGGCTTACGACGATTTGGATTATGCAAGCACGTCTGTTTTTCTAAAATTCTTCTGTTTTCCAAAACGTCTGTTTATATTTTATTTTTTCTCTCAGATTGTGCAAACGGGTTCTAATACGGGCAAGTAGCATTCTCTACTGTTGCGTATTTTAATTCGTGCTAATTCAAATACGGCTTACGACGATTTGAATTACGCAAGCACATCTGTTTCCCTGAATTCTGTATTTTCTTAAGAAAAAAATCGCTTTAAAGCTCTTACCTAAGATCACTCCTTTCCTTTCCAAGAGATCAAGTCTCTTAACCAGAACTACGTAGCCTTGAGTTTCCCATTGCACCCGGGAATACGTAGGAGCAGGATCAAGTTCTGTCAGGCTATTTTTCATGAACCTATTTATTCTATTTTAAAAGGGGATCAAATAGTTTTCAAAATATTACATACTCAGTTTAAGGGTACCGTTCCTTGGAACGGGTGAGTAGGGTGCCTAATACCTTCCTTACTCGTAACCGACTCCCGAACCTAGATTTTCTTCCTCAAGTTAGGGTTTTTCCAAATGTTTTCCCTTAAAAATAAAATTTGGTGGCGGCTCCACAATCCATTAAAATTCTTTCAAAATTAAGCGAGTCCGTCGTCTCGTCGTAATTACGGTTGCGACATAGATCTATTTAGAAAATAGATTTTAAATGCAAATCTAGCATTAGCACTTTCAATTTGTTAGTTGGTAATTAATTGAAGCTACTTAAATAGATTAAGATTCAAATTGTTCAGTTAATGAAAAGTTCAAACAAAATTTAGTAATTTAATTTTTTTTATTAATTTCAGGATTATAGATCCATTTAGAAAATAGATTTTAAATGCAAATCTAGCATTAGCACTTTCAATTTGTTAGTTGGTAATTAATTGAAGCTACTTAAATAGATTAAGATTCAAATTGTTCAGTTAATGAAAAGTTCAAACAAAATTTAGTAAAAAATATAAGTATTATTTAAAAAAGAATATTATATAATTTTTTATAATACAAATTTAATATAATTAAAAATAAATAAAATTTTTTATAGATAGTAATCCAAAATTACATTCATATTAATATGGATGACTAGTTTAAAGTGACTATATTTATATTAATATGAATAACTAGCTTAAAATGGTTTATGTTTAAAACTTTTCTATTAAATTATTCATCCAAACATAACTATAGAGTTGATTTTATAAATAGATGTTGATCTTTATTGATTCTATTATGTTAAATTTTTTTAAATAAAAAATTTATTTTAAATAAGTTAGTGATCCATTTTTAAAATTAATCAAAAAATAAGGAAAAAAATTATTTAATTATTATTAACTTATAAATTCTTAAATGAGGATAATTGTTAAAACAATAAAAAAAATTCTATTAAATATTTAAAAAAAAATTAAACAATTATTTAAAATAAGCAAGCATTCAGTTCTAATTGTGGTTTAAATTTAGTAATTTAATTTTTCTTATCAATTTAAGTGGTTATTAATATACTTAACAACAATATTTGAACGCAATTTTCGTTTGTTAGTGGCTGAATTTATTAATTTAAGGTATTTAAATAAATTAAGACTAAAATTCTTCATTTAATTTAAAATTAACAAAATTTAATAAAAAAATATAAACAATTTAAATGATGAGTTTGTTATATAATTTTTTATTTTTTACCATAGAAATGTAACTTAATTAAAAAAGGATTTAATTTTTCCTCCACGTATTCAATCTACGTTTCTATTAATATGGATGACTAGCCTAAATTAGAATTTAAGTGCCTATAAAAGAATCCAACATCTTTAACAATCAATTCACTCTCTTCCACCAAAAGGGATCCTTCAAATAAATTTCACCCCACAAAAAAACAAAAATGAATTCTTTAGCCCTTTTGGTCACCCTTAGTTTGATTCTAATCTCCCATTCTCCTTTAGTAGTAAATGCTGGTCCTGGTCTTGACATGGGAATCCAAGTTTGTAGACACAGCATGCCAGACATAATGAATTGCATGAGCATTCTAAGATTAGATCCTAAAATCCTTAATGCAGAGAGCTATCTTGAACTTTCACGGGCAATCCTAGAGTTGGGCTTGAAAAAGGGAGTAGAGGGACAAAACTTCCTAAAAGGGTTGGTGCAAAGAAACAACGTTCCAGCCCTTAAAGAATGTGCAAATCTTCATTATGATGAGGTGGTTGGATCATTCAGGAGTGCCCTTAAGGAGTTGGACGAGGATCCTGACACTGCAAACTCTGATGCCAAAGTTGCTGGTGATGGACCTAATGCTTGTGATAGAGCTTTGCCTTCAGCACACATTGTTAACCCTGATATTGCTGCCCTTAACCATCAAATTAAGTTACTTAGCACTATTGCATTCCAAGCCATAATTAAAATCACATAAACCAATTTACAGGGTTTCTTTGGAATGAAAAATCAAGGATAGAAAAATTATGTGGGCTGGAATGAAAAATCAAGGATAAAAAAATTATGTGGGTTACGTTTTATTTTTGGATCTCCATTTGGATGGACAGAGAGTGATTTAATAAAATAAATATCAATTTACTATTGTTTCTGTTCTATTTAATTTTATCTTGCTTCCATTTAAAAAAAAAATGTTAATAGCACGTAACATGATTAAAATTTAACTTTAGAGAAATTAAAATTAAACAATTATTTTTTTATAAAAAAAGTTATGCAGCTAGCTGAAAAATATGATAAACTACCAATTAAATTAAAAATATTTGATAAAATAAGTTGATAAAGATAAAAATGATAAATAAATACATGGTTAAATAATGAGTTAAAATATGATAAGTATGTTATATTTTTTTGAAAAAATATATTAATATTTAAGTAAATAAAATTATTTTTTAAATCTTTGCATAATAAATTTCAAATATTTTTTAAAGTAATATATTTATAATTTTTACTTTTTATCAAACGATTTAATATTTTTAGTAAAATAAAACAAATAATATAATAATTAAAATAAATAATATATATTAAAAAATTAATTTGAAATATAATATTTTATGATAATATAAGAATAAATTTATAAAAATTAGTAATATTATTATAAAAGAGTCAAATAATATTAAACTTATAAAAATAAATAGATAAACAAAATATTAAATTATAAAAGTATAGTAAATACAAAAAAAAAATATTTTTATTAGGAGGTGAAACTATAAAAGTTACCTAAAACAACTTTTTTAAAAACGCTAGTAATTTTTTAGAAAAATTAGTAACTAATAAAATAAAGTAGTTTACTAAATATAGTTAAAACATTTAAGTTTTCATCTAACTAAAATATTTTAAGTTTAAAATCTGTTGATAAAGTAGTTAGTGATGAACTTAGATTTAGCACAGATTGTTAACTTTGATGTCACTGTTCTTAATGGCCAAATTAAATTCCTTAGTAATGTTGCATTCCAAATCACAAATAAATTATAATAAGATAAGTTAAATTATGCAGTCTTTTTGCAATAAAAAATTAAAGATAGATAAATTATAAAGGTTGTGTTTTATCTTTGAATAGATAGAGAGTGATTTTATAAAATAAATATCAATTTATTAAATTTTTTATTAAATTTTATCTCGTTTTTATCTTTGTTTTTTTTATAAAAACAATTTGAATGAAAGGTAATATGATTGAACAAATTTAACTTTTAGAAAAATTGAAATTAAACTATTATTTTTTCTATAACAAAAATTAAACCATATTTATTCTATTAAAATAAATAAAAAATCTTCCATCATTGTATACGAAAAGAAAGAAAGAAGACACACACCACGTTAACAAAATCTGTACCATTTAATTTATCTAATTTTTTATTTGAGTCCATTAGTTTGAAGTTCTAAAAAAGTTATATTAAAAACTTTTAAAAAATTATAAAAAAGTATAAGTCATTTTTTGTTAGTTATAATTATAATTATTTTATATTTTAAAAGATTGTCACAATTACAATTTTTTAAGCTACGAAAAGTAGTTTCTCAAAATAATCAGAAATTTATTATTTTTATTCTGCTTTTTTCAAAAGTAATTTAATAATTTAATCAAAAATTTATTATGTTTTATATATGAATATATTTTTAAATAGAAATAGACAGAGACTTATTTTAAAAAATAAATATTAGTTTATAATTATTCTATTGAATTTTATTTTTTTTATAAAAATAATTTTAATAAAAGGTGGCATGATTAAACAAATTTAACTTTAAAAGAATTGAAATTAAACAATTATTTTTTCTATAATAAAAGTTAAAGCATTTGATATGCGATTAAAATTAGAAAAAAAAAATCTTCCATCATCAATATAAAAAAATAAAAATAAAGACACACGTTAACAACCATATCTACCATTTAATTTATCTAATTTTTTAAATTTTAATAAATATTTTATAAAACTATTGTAAATAAACAATTAATAAAATAATTTTGATATATACACTGTGTTGTAATAATATGTTGATAAAAAGAACTCAAAAAATTTTTAAACTTAATTAAAAAAGAGAAAAGAAAAAAATAAAATTATATATAAAATTTTATTTTCAAACTAAGAGATAAAAGAAGGAAATAAAAAAAATTAAATGATAAACATATTCTTTAGTCAAATATATTTTGTTACATAATAAAAATTTAAATGTCATTTAATTAACATGACCGTATTATACACTTTTTGTTTTTTGTTTTTACACTTTATTAAAATAATATTTTTTTATTTTTTTATTTAAATTCATTTAAGCTTTATATCCAAACAAAGACTAAGTGATTTATACTATTTTAGAATAGGTAATTTTTAAAAAAATAAATATATTTAATATTCATTATATATATATATTAAATTTAGATTAATGGAGAAAAAAATTAATAATAAGTTATTATTGTTTGTAATAAAATTTATGATTATGTGTGTTAACTAAAAATTATTTTTAAGATAATTTATATTATTTTAAAAAAAATAAATGACCCATTTAAAAATAATCATAGAGTTGATTTTACCAAAAAATATTAACATGTAATGTTAATATTAGGTTGAACTCATTTTAAAAAAATTAAACTACATAATCAGTGTTACACTTTGAGAATTAATTAGAAAATAAAAAAAAAAGTTATTCAATTATTATTAACTTGTAAATTATTGAAGAAAGATCATTGTTAAGATTAAAAATAATTCTTTTAAAAAATTTGAAAAAAATTTAAATACATATGTAATATAAGTAAAGTATTCAGTTTAATTGTGATTTAAATTTAGTAATTTCATTTTTTTTTATTAATTTCAGGATTATAGATCCATTTAGAAAATAGATTTTAAATGCAAATCTAGCATTAGCACTTTCAATTTGTTAGTTGGTAATTAATTGAAGCTACTTAAATAGATTAAGATTCAAATTGTTCAGTTAATAAAAAGTTCAAACAAAATTTAGTAAAAAATATAAGTATTATTTAAAAAAGAATATTATATAATTTTTTATAATACAAATTTAATATAATTAAAAATAAATAAATTTTTTTTATAAATAGTAATCTAAGATTACATTCATATTAATATGGATGACTAGTTTAAAATGAGTATATTTATATTAATATGAATAACTAGCCTAAAATAGTTTCATGTTTAAAATTTTTCTATTAAATTACTTTTCTGTCATAAAATTATTTATTCAAACATAACTATAGAGTTGATTTTGCAAATAGATGTTGATCTTTATTGGTTCTATTGGTTCTATTATGTTAAATTTTTTAAATAAAAAATTCAATTTAAATAAGTTAGTGATCCATTTTCAAAATTAATCAAAAAATAAGGAAAAAAATTATTTAATTATTGTTAACTTATAAATCCTTAAATGAGGATAATTGTTAAAAAAATAAAAAACAAATTCTTTCAAATATTTTAAAAAATTTAAACAATTATTTAAAGTAAGCAACCATTCAGTTTTAATTGTGATTTAAATTTAGTAATTTAATTTTTATTATTAATTTAAGTGGTTATTAATCTCCTTAACAACAATATTTAAACGTAATTTTCGTTTGTTAGTTGCTGAATTTATTAATTTAAGGTAATTAAATAAATCAAAACTAAAATTCTTCATTTAATTTAAAATTCAACAAAATTTAGTAAAAAAATATAAACAATTTAAATGATGAGTTTGTTATATAATTTTTTTTATTTTTTACCTTAGAAATGTAACTTAGTTAAAAAAAGATTTAATTTCTCCTCCATGTATTCAATCTACGTTTCTATTAACATGGATGACTAGCCTAAATTAGAATTTAAGTACCTATAAAAGAATCCAACATCTTTAACAATCAATTTACTCTCTTCCACTAAGAGGGGATCCTTGAAATAAACTTCACCCCACAAAAAACAAAAATGAATTCTTTAATCCTTTTGGTCACCCTTAGTTTGATTCTAATCTCTCATTCTCCTTTAGTAGTAAATGCTGGTCCTGGTCTTGACATGGGAATCCAAGTTTGTAGACACAGCATGCCAGACATAATGAATTGCATGAGCATTCTAAGATCAGATCCTAAAATCCTTAATGCAGAGAGCTATCTTGAACTTTCACGGGCAATCCTAGAGTTGGGCTTAAAAAAGGGAGTAGAGGGACAAAACTTCCTGAAAGGGTTGGTGCAAAGAAACAACGTTCCAGCCATTAAAGAATGTGCAAATCTTCATTATGATGAGGTAGTTGGATCATTCAGGAGTGCCCTTAAGGAGTTGGACGAGGACCCTGACACTGCAAACTCTGATGCCAAAGTTGCTGGTGATGGACCTAATGCTTGTGATAGAGCATTGACTTCAGCACACATTGTTAACCCTGATATTGCTGCCCTTAACCATCAAATTAAGTTACTTAGCAATATTGCATTCCAAGCCATAATTAAAATCCCATAAGTCTCTTTGGAATGAAAAATCAAGGATTGAAAAATTATGTGGGCTGGAATGAAAAATCAAGGATAGAAAAATTATGTGGGATACGTTTTATTTTTAGATCTCCTTTTGGATGGACAGAGAGTGATTTAATAAAATAAATATCAGTTTACTATTATCTCTGTTCTATTTAATTTTATCTTGCTTCCATTTAAAAAAAAAACAATTTTAATGGCACGTATCATGATTAAAATTTAACTTTAGAGGATTTAAAATTAAATAATTATTTTTTTATAAAAAAAGTTATGCAACTAGCTGAAAAATATGATAAACTATTAATTAAATTAAAAATATTTGATAAAATAAGTTGATAAATTTAAAAATGATAAATAAATACATGGCTAAATAATGAGTTAAAATATGATAAGTATGTTATATTTTTAAAAAAAATTATATTAATGTTTAATTAAATAAAATTATTTTTTAAATCTTTGCATAATAAATTTCAAATATTTTTTAAAGTAATATTTTTATAATTTTAAATTTTTATCACACGATTTAATATTTTTAGTAAAATAAAATAAATAATATAATAATTAAAATAAATAATATTAAAAAATTAATTTAAAATAATATTTTATGATAATATAAGAATAAATTTATAAAAATTAGTAATATTATTATAAAAGAGTCAAATAATTTAAATTTATAAAAATAAATAGATAAACAAAATATTAGATTATAAAAGCATAGTAAATATAAAAATAAAAAGAATATTTTTATTAGGAGGTGAAACTATAAAAGTTATCTAAAACAACTTTTTAAAAAAATGCTAGTAATTTTTTAGAAAAATTAATAACTAATAAAATAAAGTAGTTTACTAAATATAGTTAAAACATTTAAATTTTCATCTAACTAAAATATTTTAAGTTTAAAATCTGTTGTTAAAGTATAGTTAGTGATGAACTTGATGTGTGCGGGAGAGCCTTAAATTTAGCACGCATTATTAACTTTGATGTCACTGTTCTTAATGGTCAAATTAAATTGCTTAGTAATGTTGCATTTCAAATCACAAATAAACTATCATAAGTTAAATTATGTAGTCTTTTTGCAATAGAAAATTAAAGATAGATAAATTGTGAGGATTGTGTTTTATATTTGAATAGATAGAGTGATTTTATAAAATAAATATTAATTTATTATAATTTTTTTATTAAATTTTATCTCGTTTTCATTTTTGTTTTTTTTATAAAAACAATTTTAATAAAAGGTAATATGATTGAACAAATTTAACTTTTAGAAAAATTGAAATTAAATAATTATTTTTTCTATAACAAAAATTAAACCATATTATATTCTATTAAAATAAATAAAAAATCTGCCATCATCGTATACGAAAAGAAAGCAAGAAGACACACAACACGTTAACAAAATTTGTACCATTTAATTTATCTAGTTTTTTACCTTTTGACAAATATATTATGTGATAACATGTTTATAAAATGGAACTCAAAAAATTAAAATTAAATAAAAAATAAGAAAATTATATATAAAATTTATTTTCAAACTAATCGATAAAAGAAGAAAATGAAAAAAAAATAGTTAAATGATAAACTTACATTTTTCTCAAATAATTAAATGATAAACTTATCCTTCTCTCAAAAATAGTCAAATAAATCATAATATTTAAAAGCAAAGATTTTAAAATAAAAATAACTTTTTATAAGAAAAACTAAACCAAATCAAACCAAACGAACTTTTAATGTTAATAAATTATTATCAGTTTTAAAATTATAAGTTAATACAACTTGAAATTATAATTAAATATTTAAAATTTATATTTACGATTGTGTATGTAACAATTAATGAAGTGTAGTTGAAATTTTAAAATGCAGGGATATTAAACTATTAAATATGCAGGGAAGAGTAGGGCTCTACATTAAGGAAACTATTAGTACTGTCCTTGCTGCAACCCCTCGCCTCCCTTTTCTGTTTCCCAGTTTAGTCCAATTGCCTAAACAATCAATTCGCCATTAATATCTCACGTGATATCAGTTGGATTCACCCATGTTCAAACCTAGTTCCGTGTCAACCCCACCTAACGTATAATATTTAGTATTTACAAATCAGTATCATATTTCAAGGAAATCAAATGATGTAGTTTGGTGGATCAAATGGTAATGATTAAAGAACATGAACTGGTTTGTAATTCAGTTTTTTTTTGTTTAATAATTTGTTAAGCTATATTTTATAAGAAAATATCTAATATTTTCCATTGTCAGGATGAAATTTTTATTCATTAAGCTTCATAAAATGACAGTAGTTTTTTGAAGGGCAAACTAAAGCTTCACTTTTTATGTTTTTCTCTAAATCGAGATGTTTCCTAATTCCAATTAAGAAAATTACCCAAGAAATTATAGTGAACAAAAATGAGTGACAAGCATGGCAGGAATGGGTAGCTATATATGTAGATAATGTGATGTGATATATGTATTGTTAAGGACTAGTGGACTACGCATCAGCTACCCAATATTGATTTGAATAATGTCAGAAGAACTAAACTACATACTTTGAAGGTAACTTAACTTGCCGTGTTCTTTGGCTTCTGAAACGGTTTGTTGTTGCAGTTTTATTACTATCGTGTCTTCTCTCATCAATTATATATGTTAGGGAAAGAAAATTGCCCCACCAATTGTGACTTTATTATTGAACAAATTAAATTACTTCATTGCACCATAGCAAAGACCGATTCCAAAGTCATTTATATGGCTTCTCTATCCCTCTTGTTTACTTGTATACATTATTTTTATCTAATTAAAGCGGCAGGTATGTGCTAACTAGTAGGCTAGAACATTGAAGGCGTGGGTCAATTTGGACTTTTTGTTGGATTATGATCGGCAAAATAGGTAGTAGGTTACCAAATTGATTTGCCTTAACTACTTCCTTTTTCATGGGTCCCTATTGGCTTTAACCCATGTTACTCCTCCCTCTTAAGTAGTCCACTGTCGTAATCTAACGTGGTTAAGCACAAAAAGATCCACTCGTACCAATTCATGTTTATTTCCTAGTGCTAAGTGGTTGTTACCTACATTATATGTCTGCTATAGGTTCTATGTATGAAACTTTGGCTCAAACCTTTTGTAATATTCTCATAACCCGTTAAATCTATATCTATACCCGTGAACTTTCCTCAAGATAATGCCAAAAATTTCCGCGCATAACAAATTATTGGTTGTTGTCACTCTCAATCTCAACTACCATCCAAATTTCATACAAATGTAAAAAAACAACCCATTTGCCACTGGTCTCAAAAACCAAAATAAATAGCCATGTACCCACCACATTTATCATTATGCACTCACTCTCATATCTGTATGTCCACACTTCCTTATCTTTCTATCTCTATACCTTATAAATCACAATGCCCACCTCAAACCTTAGCATATCCTACCATTTTGGCACTACCCCATCATCATCATCATCAACCATGGACTGGTTCTCTTGGTTATCCAGAACAAGTCTTGAACCTTCCCTCATCTATGACTATGGCCTCACCTTTGCACGCAATGAGCTTCAATTGGAAGATGCTAGCTACTTCAACCATGAGTTTCTTCAGAGCATGGGCATCTCAGTTGCCAAACACAGGCTAGAAATTCTCAAGCTTGTGAAAAAGGAAGAAGGAACAACACGTCCCAAGAAGCTCTCTGGGGTCATCAAGAAGTGCCTAAGGAAGTGTATGAACAAGTTGGTTTTTCGTGAAGATGATCATCATGCCATGTCCATGTCCATGCCTGTGTCTGTGTCAGTGCCACCACATGAGACGAATTGGTATCAAGAGAAATGGAAAGGTGCAGTTGTGAAGAAACAGCAAGGGAGGGAAGATCTTAAAGAAGAGAAACCTCTTCCTGTGCCTCCCATGTATAGAAGCAGGACCATAGCACTTTCAGGACCATTGGATGGTAGAATGCATGACAAAATGATCAACAACAAGGCCTTGAAGTTATCTGGCCCACTTGATGGAAGGATGAATGAGAGAATCAGCAACACAAATAGAAGCCCTTTATTGTCTAGGCCTATGGATGGCAGGTTCATAGCCACAGCAAAGAGTCCAAGACCATCCGGGCCTTTGGATTCAAGAATAATGCTTGACAGTAGAAGTCCAAGATTACCAAGGCCTTTGGATCCAACAAGGGTTGAATTTGACAGCCCAATGGTTTACAGTCCCTATAACAAGCCCAAAGCTGATTTTGATTATGATGATGATCACACACTCTGGCCTACACTGTTTCAAGATCTGAAACCAACTTGATTATTTTTTGGGTTTCTTTTTTTGGTGTGCACTTCGATGGTGAGTGACGGTAACATTTCTTCCTTCTTCTTTTTTTCTTTTATAGATTATAATAGCAACGTAACATGTGGCAATTATCATATGACAATGTCATGCTTTGCTGCAAAAGCTTTCTTGCATTCATTCTCCCTGCTTCTCCAACCACTTGTTTATACATTATTATTATTTTTTTTAACTGTTCACTTACGGAGTACATCCTCTCAGGGGCTGACAATTTAGTACAACAAATCATAATATCATATTATAATGGCAGTCCCATGTGTAGGTGAACAACAATTAAGATTATTTGTTAGACGGTGCGTTTTTCTATTTGATGAATATATGAATAGAAGAAATAGAAGGACTTTTTTCTTTTTTAATTCTCATTGTGATAAAAGTGCACATAAAAATTGAGGCTACGTAATACCATATTTTTTTGGGGAGCTATACACTGCACTAATTTTATTTAAACGAATTGATATAATTATAAAGTAATCACGGCTGAATATGACCACTTTGAAATCCTAACTCACTTTAAACTTACAGAGCGAATTAATATTACCCTCCCCCCATGAAGTTTGCCCAACTACGTTATTTATTTATGCTTAAATATGTCATTTTTTTTTTTTCTTTGTTAGGTTTTCTTAAAAGACTTATAGTTTGTTAACATTTCACTCTTAGATTTATTTAATTTTTATTTAAATTTTTTATACCATTTATGGAAAGATTAATTTATACTATTTCAAATAAAAATAATTAACTTGTAAAATTTTTAAAAATGAAGGATTAACTTACAATATTTTAATAGTTCGAAACAAATTTATAAAATTTAAATATTAGTAAACTTACATATTTAGTCAACATCAAGATTTATTTAGGACATGATCAGATAAATTCGATGATCATTTCATATAAGGTAACTACCAAGCTGTCTAAAAGGGGATGGAACTTAAAATCAAAAAACATAAACGCTTTCCGAATATCACTTTATATAAGCGAAGTAAGAGTAAAACATCATTGAATAATAACTGGTACTCATATATGTAGGTAATTAATTTTTATCATTATATATCATCACACTGAAATATAGGTCGTTCCAAATAACTAAAGATTAATTGCCTCCATACGTGTGTTTACAGATCACAAATCAGATCAATTTACCTTTTCACTTCTCTGTGGTCACCGGTCAGTACCAACATGCATACTAAAACAAACATTCAACATGTAAGCAAAATACTAAAATTCTGAACTTCATTATACTAGACCAGTAGGGTCATAAGTGTTGAAGCCAGAATTTCTTTCTTAATAGATAGTTGATGAGCCAATAGCAATACATGGCAGTAATGGGAGACAAGGAAACACCAACAAAAGAGGTTTGTCTAGAATAGGAACTAAGGAGTTATTATAAGCTGATTCAGCTTCATTTGTTATTCAACTTCACTACTTTCTTTAGTCACTTGACGTTGGAGGTTGTCTAAAAGAACCCCCGGAATAAAGCATTTGATAAACCGGCTTAATTCTTATAGTCAATACGATGCTTGAGATGGATCCCGCAATGCACACACCAGCCAGAGTCAAAAAAGTGAGCTTAAAACAATTTGGGCCCACACATGAAACACTAGAAGCAACAAGGCCTACAACCTGCTGCTTTGTTGCCTCGTTATCATATATGTACCCTGCTAGAAGAGCTGAGAAAAGAAATGCACCAAGTGGATTTCCCAAAGACATGAAGTTGAAGAATAGGCCAAAGTGCTTCAAACCAAAAAGCTCTGAAACAGTAGGAATCACTATGGAAAATTGCACGCCATAGCAGACACCAAGAACTGCAATTGTAGGATAAAGGGTTCCATTGACAGCATAGGCAAATAGAAGGTACAGAATGATCATAATTACTTGCGTGCATGTCATCCAAACTGTCCGTGGGATCATTTTTGTCCTGCCAATTGTCAAAACAATTGTACTTCATTTTTAGATAATAAAAGTAAAAATAAACCATACATTTCAATAAATTTGGATCCTTCTTGATATTGAGTAAAAATGATCATGTTAGATAAAGAGGGACAAATCAATTTTATATGATCCCCACAATGAACAGTTACAAGCTAGTCTACTAATTATATTTGTATATTTCTATGTCTAACAGATCCATATCCTCTATATAACACAATTTAAATCCCATCGTTTCATCGCACTTGCTCCACTTTTATTTTCACAAAGTAGAAAAGTAAAGGAGCAACTTTTGTAGTGTGCAAATAGCAAAATGTTGGTAAAGGTTGCATGGCATGTAATTATTCGAAATGATTTCGACAATATCTTAAGATTTTAAACCGATATGATATGAGTATGAGAGTGAATCATAAATGGTGTGAGCATTAATTGATGTGACTAACCTGACAAAATGTTCAGAAACAACTCCTCCACCAAGGCGACCGACAAAATTGAAAAAGCTGAAAAGTGAGAGCAAGATAGTGGTATCTTCCACACCTCTAGCAATACCTATTTGTGCAAGATTATTAAGAACAGTAACCCCGGTTCCAACACCAACAAAGTAAACAAAGAACAGTAGCCAGAAATCTGCCTTTACCAGAGCCTCAGTAAACTTAAAATCTTCCCCTCTTTTAGGCCTTCTCTTCTTCCTCACCGCTCCCTCACCCTCAGCAAGAAGCATAGCCACCTCAGATGAAGAACCATCCGCATCATTGAAACTTCCAAGGCCACCGGTTGATGAAGATGATGATAGCAAGGGTTCTATGTTGTTGTTTTCTTTCCCATTCTGAATCAGAAAATCAGAAGATCCAACTTGCTGCTCCGTTGTTTCTGATTCGGAGGCTTTTCTGGGACACAGTGTCATCTTTATAGGGATAGCAAGTGGAGCCATGAGAAGGAGAATCGTCACACTCAACAAAATATACGACACCATATCACTTATGGAAAGAAAGTTGCCAAGTATTGTTGTTGCAAGTATATACACACCCAAAGCCACACTTGAACATTGAATAAAAAGAAAATGGCCTTTCTCATCAGAATCTTGACCCGAAGCTGGAGTACAAGGCCTGACAAGAAACATGGTGCTTAAGCATAAAACAGGAATACCAATGGCAAGGAACAGGAGGAACTTGGAAGATGAATTATGAAGAACAGCGCTGTAAATTTGAGTGAAAACTGTAGCACTGAGACCTCCATAAGCTTTGAGAATTCCTGCAACAGTGCCCCTACTCATAGGGAAATTTCTCATATTGGTTACAAGAATAGCAGTGGCTAACCATGCACAACTGTTGGTAGCAACAGCAAGCCCAAACCATAGCTGCAATAAGGCACATTCAATAAGACTCACCAAAGTCATGGAAATTTGATCTCATGAATTACTATTTATGGAAATTACTAAAATTCATGGAATAAAAGACAAATAATGATTAAAAAAATATAGATGAAAGTGAAAAGGGAAGAGATGAAGATGAAGTTACCAAAAAGTAAGGAACAGAGTGAAGTGTTTGAGAAATGGTAAGGTAGAGAAGACCGAAACCAAGGAAAGAGAAGAGAGCGCCGATGAAAAGAATAAGCGAAGGAGGGAAGGTGTTGGAAGCGAGACCAGGAATAAGGCCTACATTCTCACCAATATCGTTGGCCACGCCAAGAAGAGTAACCTGTCGTTGGTTGAAACCAAGAACGGATTTCAATGAGTGAGAATAGAGAGGGAAAGTGTAACCATTTCCTGAAGCAATTTGAACCCAAACCGCAGCTCCAAGTCCAACCCATGGTGGTCTTCTCCCTCCCTTCACCCTCAACATTCTTCTTTCTTCTTTCTTCTTTCTCCACACTAACACACACACACACACACACCAACTTACACAAACTATAGGACTTTGTGCCGTCACTGTACCGGAACAACTCCTTTTTTAACACCATTATTATTATTATTTTATAAATCTGCCATATGTCTACTTAATGCTGTTACACCTTATTAATGAATCAGAATCAGAATCAAAATTATTTTTATAACTTCTAAAGTTGACAATAAATGTTACATAACAAATATTAAACTTAATTATATATAGGTAAATTTTAAAAATTATATTTTGCTTAAAACTAGATCATTTGTGTTGTGTTAACAAATTCCAAAGATAAGTTTTTTTAAATATAAATTTTTTTATTTTAAATTTATTTTATCAAATTAAAATAATAATTTATCTGTTATAATATTCACTTCTTTTTAAACGATTCGTATCGCGATTTGTAAGCCTTGTTTTTATCGATTTTACAAATTTAACTTGGCTCGTATTTCGTGAAGGGAACACACATGTAGTGATTGACTTGGGAACAAAATGTGTTGAGCTTCCTTAAGGTGTTGTGAGGTTGAAAATGCAGCTTCCTGGTCCTCAACTATTTCATAAAATAACTGTTCATTTGTCTCCTGTGTTTGGTTTCGTTTCTTTGTTTTGTGCGCTCGTTCATCCTGGGTAAATCAAAATCAAAATTTGTTTTTATTAAAATGAATTGAGTGTTCAAGTAATTAAAAGCTTATTCTAAACTTAATTTTGAGTTAAGTATTATTCTTTAAATGTGCAGATAATTCTTTAATGGATAATTGTTAAATCGTAATATTAAAATAGCATCTAAAAATAATAATAAGATTAAATTATTAAAAATTTGTTTTAATCTAAAATCATAAGTAATTATATAAAAATATTTTATTTGAACCAAAAAAAAATTATAATATGATAAGGCAAAAACTTTTTACAATATTCAAACTTTAAATCTTATTAAACAATCTTAATATGCACCACTACACCAAAAATCACTCTCTTTATATACGGAAATGGTCTTCGTTAATATATATAAAAAATAATATTATTGGTATGTATCTAATTTTTTTTTATATAAAGGCTAACAAAATTATTAAATTGCTTAAAGTCAAATTCATGGTTGAAAGGTTAAATAGTTTTACCCTGAAAAAGCAAAAAAGTCAAAGTATATCCGGGAACATTTGCAGGCTTCAACGTCATTTATGACTCTTGTGTCTTTCTTCAACCCTCAAAATATTTTTTATTTACGATTCTGTTAATCATCCTTCCAAAAATAATATTAAAGATGGAGAAGTTCAAAAAAATATTAAAAATATTTATTATATCAAAAATATAAAAATTATTTAATGTATTATTTATCATTAAATAATAATTATTAAACAAGGAAATATCCATTAACAAGGTTCTCTTATATTATATATTGTGTGTTTTAAAGAGAATAATCTATAATAATAAATATGTTTAAGCTTGACAATTATTTTTTAAAGAGAAATTTTTTAAAATCAAAAAAGATAATTTTTTTATTTTTTCATTGAATTCAGATTGAGATTCATTAAAATTGAAATAATTTTATATTATTAATTTAATTTAGTGTATTGAGTTTCAAATTTTAAAATTGAAGTTAAATTTAAATTAACTGGGTTTGAATGATAGTGTTAAAAAATAAAAAATAAAAAGAAAATACTTAATATAAGAAAAAAAGCCTTACATGAAAAAAAAAACAAGATCTAAAAATATTATTATTATTCAATGATAAATAGTACTTAGAATTATAAAAAAAATACAAAGACATCTATTGTACATATTTTAAAATAATTTAAAATATGTGATAAGATATAATTTATATTTTTACATCATAAATGCACATAAAAAAATATTTGACTAATAATTTTATTTACAGGTATCAGATATGGTTTATCTCAGTAAATTTTGTAATACAATAAAAGTGAAATAGATGAAATAATTTTTTAAAGTTAAATATGTTTTTAATTTTTAAAAAATAAATAAATTTTAATTTTATTCTTTAATTTTATATTTTTTAAGGTTGTTTAGTTTCTTAAATAATTTGATTACAATTTTTACCCTAACTCGAATTAGATTAATTCTTTTTAGAAAAAAAATTGATTATTTTATGACATTTTTAATTATAATTTTATTTTAATTTAGTATAACTTAAACTAATATTAAAATTATAATAAAAATTTTTAAATATGAATGATCAAAATTAATATTTAATTATTTTTAAAAATTAAAAATAAATTTAATCCAATTTTTTATAACAAGGATAAAATTTAAACCATGTAATGAAGGACCTACCTAATATGGAGTATTCCTCCTTCTCCGGTAAGAACGACACATCTACGTGTGATGTTATTTCAAGCTAACCAAAATACATTATTACTAAAAGGACCATACAATGACCGTTTCATCAATTAATGTATTTTTTAGACTTGTTAAATTAAATAAAAGAACAACGTAAAGGTCAGGGAGCTAGGCATCAAAAAATTTAAAATATTCCATAAAAAATATTTAATATATTATATTTTAAAATTAAATATAAAATAAACTTACATTTTAAATATAATTTTGTTAAATAAACGACGATGAGTTGTGACGTTGTGCTCTAAATGCATACCATGCCTTTGCTATGTTTGGCCTCAATTAATGTAAGGAGTTTGGGATTTTTCATCCAGTGCCCTTTTTGCATTTTCTGCTCATATGTTTCCTTTTATCGTCGCTTTTATTAATTGTTAGCGTTAGAGTGCTTTCCGTTATGTTAACTAAAAAAGAAAAATATTATAAAATTATATTATTTTATTTTATTGATAAAGGATTTTGGATGGCAGCTATGAAATGGATCCAAGATGTTAAATGGTGAAGATGCTAATGAAGAGTTATTCTATGATAATAATAAAAAATGTTAAAGGATAATAGTAATAATTAAAAATACCATACATGATAATATTGATAAAAAATATTAAAGATATTATATATGATGATATTAATCAAAAGAACATATAAATTAAAAAAATTAATAAAATAACAATAAAATGTTGTAAGATAATAATAATAATAAAAAAAGTTAAACAACAATACTTAAACGAATTATTTAATGACAGAAGATAATAATAGATAAAAAAAAGTATAATACTTTCAAAATTATATACATACATAATTATATATAACAACCTAAAAATAATAAAGTAATTGATATGAAAAGTTGATAGATATAATTTTTTAAAGGAGCACATTTTAAAATGCTAATTAGTATCTTAGTTTGAAAAATTAAAAAACTATTAGTGCATTTTTAATATTATTTTGGTGTTTGTAACATTTTTCTTGTTCTATTTCCATACTCCTTGAGCGGTAAGAATTAAATTCACCATCTTTTTAAATTATAAATTCAATCATCACCGGTTCAACCAACCTTTATTAATAAGTTTAATTTTACTTTACTTTTAACATATCATAAAATAATTTAAAATGCTCGAGGATATTTTTTTAATTTTTTTCTTTTAATTTTTATATTTAATATTTATATCAAACATATGAAATAATTAATATTTGAAGTTTTATCATATAAATTATATCCAATAATAATTTTATCTTCAAACTATCTAATAGTAAATACTATTTTATATAATCAAATAATTTATATTATAATATTTAAAAAATTATATTATCTTGTTAAATATATTAAAATAATAAAATAACATACAAGAATTATATTAAAAATATTATCCATACCCTTTTTAGGAAAATATTATTTATTTAACATTTTCAACTTTCGTTTCGATTATAAAAAAAAAAAAACTTTTTATCTCTCTTCACGTTTTTTCTTTAGTCTTCCTCTCACGTAACTTACAATTGTTTTCACTTTTTTTTTATCCAAAAGATTTTTTTTCCCTTTTTTTTTTGAAACATAAAAAAATAGTGAGAAAAATTAGTCTTTTTATTATTTTTTTACCGACATGTACTTCAAATAATTATATTCTTTCCGATATTTGTTTATAAAATGATATTTAAAAATCTTAATGATCTTAGTATAAGATAATTTATATTTTTATAAATTATTTATTTTTAATAAATATTATTGATAAAATCTAAACTAAAATTAGTAATAAAGGTAAATTTCAACAACCAAATTAAAGTTAATAATATTAAATAAAGATAGAATTGATAAATTATAAACTTTTTGAAAATTTAAAAAATTATTTTTAACTGTTTTTATTCATGTATATAATTTAGTTAAGTTCGTCATAAAAAAACAAAGCGGATATTAAAAAATCAAAAACGGGAAATTTGTTATAAAAAATTTCAGCCAAACAATATTCTTAAGACAATGGGTAATGTATTAAAAATTATTAATATTGATTAGAGTGTGATTGATGTTGATTAAGGATATTTAAATATATTTAAAATTAAGAATAATGTATATTAATAATATTTTTAATAAAAAATTTAATTTAATTTTTTAACATGTATTCTTAAAATATTGATTTGTATTATTTATTAAAAAATACAATGATATTTATTGGTAACATCTTTTATAATTTTATATTTTCAATGTTTAATTAATAATTTTTAAGAATATTTATAATAATATTATTAATGCTTTTATCAGTTATTTTAAGTTTTTTATATAAATTAAAAAATTAATTAATATTTTAATTTATGTTAAAACTATTGTATGAGTATTATTATATTTTTAAATTTTTATTAATTAATATCTTTACAAACAATCAAAATAAATATTATATTAATTTTTTAAAATAATAATAAAATTATAGTTTTGAAAATTGATGAAAAATTAAAAAAAAATAGTTGGTTGGCACGAAATAAATTGAAAATCTAATGAAAGGGAGGTGCAGCCGAAGAACGAATCTGAATGAAGTCCAAAACCATACGATATGTTCTATGTTCCTGCTGTGTCCACCTCACGTAAGATAAGAAGAGAGAACATTTCCATTTCCGACACTAACAAAGAATCATATCACCGTTATCACACTTAGAATGCGTCATTAATTTTGAAAAACCGATTGCGTTGGGTCGAAAAACCCATAATAAAATCGCAAAAACTAATTTCAAGAGTCACGGGGTTTACTTGACTGAAATATTGTGACTGAAAACAAACAAATATTTCAATCGAAGTAGACAAGTGCCTCAATCACCAATGCGGAATCTGATATGTAATGTATCTGGATGTATCAATTTTTGGCATGTACATGCATGTTCAAATGTTCACATTATTAATCCATAAAATTTTATACGTATTGCACTTTCATCCTTAAAATTATTAAACTCTATCGTTAATCTTCGAGATAATCAGTTTCTTGTTAGGTGACGTTAATAACCGTTAACAGATAACATATTTGTCACGTCATATAACACTATTGCATCCTTGTATGCTTCAAAACAATGTCATTTGAATTTTTCTTTTTTTTTTCAAATTGGTGTCCAAATTTTTGGCCGTCTTGTTTGGCTTCCTCCCACCCATAACTCCGATAACTTGTGCTGCGCCTTTCACCAAAGGTGCTTCATAGCAATGGTGCAGTGGTGGCTCCTATCTACTGGAGTTGACTTCTTTGGCCACTAATTTATGGAGTAAGTATAGGTTTGCAATGATGGTTATGGTTTAGCCTGGTTAATTTACAGGTTGTTTGGACTAAAAGCTGATTTAAAGTGTTTTCAATTTTTATTATTCAATTTATCCCGTATAAATTGAAGTTATATAAAAAATAAAGATGAATTCTTAAGTTAAATTTTTTAAGAAAAAAAATTAATGATGCAACAATAATATTAATATAAAGAAGTACAAAGGACATGAAAATTTTAAATATGATCAAACTATGCATACTTAATGTGTTTTGAATAAAGTAAATCAAGTTAAATTATAAGATATTTGACTTGTAATAAAAAGATATGAATGAATAACCAAAACATGTCTAAGTGTTTATTGCATATATTCAAAATATCAAAACATAGCCTATATACAAACACTTATTTATACACTAAGATTCTAACAATCAAATACATGTCTTTGAACTTTACATAATTACATGTGTGCATAAAAAATTATACTTGTTAAAAACTATTCTTTAACCATGTTAGGTTGAAATGCTTTATAATTCTTATATAATTTGTCTAAACTTCTTCATGGTCCAAGACATCAACTTCAATTCTTTACTTTTCCCCTTTGACATTTCAAAGTCTTCACAACGAATAAATGTTAAGTCAAATTCTTTTCTTTAAAACCATCTTCATTTTCTTCACATGAGGTTGAAAATAACTTGTTCTTATATCAATTTTGACCTTATTTAATATTTGAAACATTTGTCTTTTCTTTAACCATATTTTCAATTAAGACCTTTCTAAAGTCATATTCTCAATCTTAATGTCATAACATAGTAAAAATTTAGGTCACATCAATACAGGTTATGCGAAGGTGTGGTTTGAATGTGCTCTGCTATTTGTGAATGGTAGTTGTGAATTATTGATTTCGTGAAAGTTATATTGGTTTAGTTTCATTTACAAGTTATCGTTGTAAATGATGATGGTGGATTTGTGAATTTGTGAGCAAGGGCACTAAGCTTTAGAATATTTTTCATAAATTTTGATTACCATACATTTCAATAATATTTATATTTTAATACATTTTTTTTATATACCTCTTCCTATTATATCATTTTTTTTTATTTCTCTCTTCTTTTTATCTAAATTTTATCTATTTTTAAATGTGTAACAACAATTTTTCTAGTTGGGTTAGGTAGAAAAAAGATAAAAACAGATATAGTCCATTGTTATTGAAAACATGATGATTGATGAGAATGATAAAATGTTTACATAATCCTAGATTTGAAGCAAATTTCACAACAGGACCTATTTTGAAAAATAATAATAATTTTAATAGTAAGAAAATTTAAATTATTATAATTCTATTTAAAATTTTTTTAAAATTTTTGTAATTTAATTAGTTATTAAATAATAAAAATTAATTTTTAGAATTTTTTATTGATAATAAAGTTAATCCATTTAATTTTTTATAATGTTAAAAATATATTAATAGCTATGTAAGATTAAAAAGAGAAAAAAGAAATCACTTTGATATGGGACCTAATTTTATAAAAAGGTATTTATTTATTTTTATTATTATTATTTAAAAATATTAGTAGTAAATAAAAAACATTGATAAAACCTAAAGTATGAGATTTCATAAACCTGATGTTGGGTCAAGGTCCACACTATAATGATGGAGTGTTGGATTTGCCGAATTCTTGATGTTGAGTGATACTTTATGCAATGGTTTTGACAAATTTGACCAATTTTTTGTGTTTCTTTTTGGTTTAAGAAAATGTGACTAATGAAAGAAGTGGTGTTTGGTGTTGAAGTTTGTGGTTTGCAGTAATGAAGGGATGGTAGTCATCTGACAAAACTGGCATGTTAGAGGAAGCTTTGATGACAGGTGATAAGGATAATTTAAGTGCTTGTATGTTTTAAGAGATCAGTTTTCAAAGTGATAAAAAATGACGTCGTTTTATAGTTGATGTAGATTGAGCAATTTCACTTAACAAATTTATAATTTATTCAATTTTGTTTTGGCAATGTTTTTTTAAAGAAAAAGAAGAAGAGGGAAAGGATTATGATTTTCTCTCTTTAGGTCTTATAGATTTTTTTTAAAGAAAAAAAGAGATATTTTTATAATATTTTAAACTTTTTATCTTCTCTCTGACATTCTTTTTCTACCTCTTCAAACTTTTAAATAAAGTTATTACAATCATTTAACGATAAGGATTAAAGTAATCCATAGTTAACTTTCCTAATATTACAAAAATAAAAACTCTGTTAGGTATCAGTCAAAAGCTTTCTGTAAGAAGAAAAATCAGTGCTAACAAACAATTAGAGTTGATTTTAGGATCAACGTTAAAGCACTTCTTATTAATTGTTAGTGTAGGACACAAAAGGATTAATATTAATTAACATTGATTTTTTTTACATTAAGATTGCTATTATCATTTTTAAAATCTTTTTTGTTAAACTAACGCTAATTAATGTTGAGTTTAACTGACATAAATTAACGTCGGCTTAGCGTTGGCCGACCTTAATATCAGCAAGACACTAAAATTTATGCTAAGTTTTTTTAAAAATATTTTTTTAATTAAATTATTTATAACTTGTATAAATACATACACACATTATTTATATAATTAATAATCATTGAATCCGGTGAAAATTAATAAATCCATAAAAACTATCTCAAACGTTCATAATAGAAATAAATAAAATATTAATTATTAATTAATAAATAAAACTAATATTGTTAACGAAAAAATTTAAGATTATCATCATCTAATGCAAGTTGATCATCGAGCTCATCATCCTCATTTGCATGATGCTAACAAGGTTATTTGTTATTAGTAGATTAATCATTCGTGCTTACAAGAGTTCACAGTTGTCCTGCAATTTAAATTAAATCTGGATTTAGTTTACAAGAATTCAAAAAATATTGAAATTTTACCAAGTCAGAACATTATTTTAGATATTCAAATTAAATTAATTTTTTTTGTTTGATCCTTTAGAACTCAGAGTTTATATCAAGCCAGTTTGTTGTACATTTGGGTATCATTCTCTCTCCATTCTACATTCCATCATGTACTAAAACCCAATGCAATAGGCATAATGTTCTTTTAGCTTTTTCTTAAAAAATAATAATCATCAAATTCTTGTTCAGTTATAAGGTTGATATTGGGCTACTCAAACTAGAAGCCCAACTGCATAGTCCAACTAAGCTTGCTTGGATTGTCTTCTCATTCTTCTTGTCTTCAGTCTCGGTGAATTTAACATAATAAAATTATTCGACCTTGTGTTTACATGAAGGATTTTAAGATTTTATAAATTTTTAAATAAAAAAAAGTTATTAAAAGAAGAATAAAATATGAAAATAATTATGAATAATAATACCAAAAAAATTAGAAATTTTTTCCAAATAGATATCATTTTTAAAAAATTATTTAAATAAAAGTTTATGATATTTTAAAAAATTATTATTTAAATATATAAAATCTAATAATTGTAAATTATTTTATCCAACTGTAAGATGAAAATAAATTTATTTTTTAAAGTGAGCAGAGTGTAATAGCTTTGATTTAACTTGAAATATATTGCTCTTGATACATAATACATAAATCTAAAAGTAAAGTACATCACAACTTCTTTAACTAAAAACAGTAATTTCATTTGAGTTATTTTTTAATGTTGGAGATAGACACAAACTAGTGTAATTAAATAGTGTAAAGGTTGTCTTATTCAAGCGTGTCATTTTGAATACGATTCCGAGATTGAAGTTCATAGAAAAAGAAAACACTGCATAAAAAGGGTTTCGCTTTAACGTGTGACGTTGTTTAAAGATATTACTTAAAAAATAATTTTAAGTCCTCTAATAATATCTTTCAATTATTTTTTATATTTATTACACTTTTAAATTCCTTTTCTCGAACATTTTAATATCTATTTATTTTCTACAAACCTTTTTTTTCCACGAGATAATTTCATTTGAGTTAGATAAAAATTTTAGCATTTATATTTGATTATATTTTTATTTGCTGTTTTACGATATCAATGGATAGATAGATAATTTTTAATTTCACTCTTAGATATTACTCCATACGTATTTTTTAAATAAAAAAATTATTAAAGTTAATAAAAATAATTAATATGTTTTATATTTAAATTTTATTTCATAAATATTGATAATAATAATAATAATAATAATAATAATAATAAATATTTAAATTGGTAGCATGGATAGTAATTAAGAATCTGATACAAATCTCACAATAAATTAATAGTATAAAAATATTTAGCAAATAATTCATCTGAAAATGAGCCTGTATTATTTTTTATAACCATTTTTTAATATACATGCAAACTCATAATAAAAAATAATAATAATAATAATTTTTTATTAAAATTTATAAATTTGAATACTATTAATACATTCAATTTTGTATTTTCAATAATAATTTGTTATATATAAATTCTTATTACTTCAACACACGTTAAAAAGCATGTTATAATTTAGATCCAAATATTTTTTATAAAAAAGGCACCATAGGTAGTAATTAATGTATCCTTTTAGAAAAATTAATTGATATGATAGATAACAATTACAATAGAACATTCGATGTTATGTCTTTTTTTCTTCTGACATCAATGGATACAAATTTTCAGAATGAATAGATAAAAAGAAGGATATTAATTAGCTCTCTTAATCTATGTAAAATAATCTGAAATGATAGATAAAAATAAATATTCCAATATTAATTAAAATATAAGATTTAAGTAGAATATTAATAAACAGAGTAACATTTCTATGTTAAAATATAAACATAACGGTCGAAAGCCCAATACATCCAAGACGAGCTTTATTTGGACCTGGGTTTTTGTAGTACAAACTAATCTTATTTAAAACCCAACTTTTCTGGACCCAAAAATTCTCAAGTTTTAGTTAACAAAAAACCCTGATGTCCCAAGGATTAAGAGTGTGTTTTGTTACTGGTGGGAAAGTTGTTATTAATACACAGTTCAGAATGTTCCCTTTTAAAATTGAATATAATATTAAATTAAACAAAATTAATTTTTATAATTTAGTTTGGATTAATTTATTCATTTTTTCTTTATATATATATATTAATTTAGAATAAAGATAATGATCTATGAGTTTAAAAATTGAAGTATTTTTATAAATTAAAAGAATAAACAATAGAGAAAAAAGGATCACAAGAGGGGTAAAACTAAAAAAAAGATTAATTTATTGAAAAAATGAAAAAGATAATAATATTAAAATAGATAAAAAAAAAAGGGAAAGTATTTTTAATTTTTTCGGATCAATTTAAGCAGCCTTGACACATTATAATAATCTAAAAGAAAAGATTTTTTATATTGACGTAAACGTTTGTTAGAATTTGTTGTAACAAAAAAAAATAAATTAAAAAGCACACTTGTTCAATTAGTCACACAACACAATGACACCATCATCTCTCAATTAGATAACATATTAATTTCAAGATTTCCCTTATTCCCTAGTCACAAAGTCGTTAGTTAGGTACGGAAAATATTAGATAATAAGATAGCACTAATAAAAAAAACTAAAAATAAAAGGTTGGCTGAATTGAACAGCCATACTGTGAAACCTTAACAAATTATATATTCCTAAATGAATATCATGCTTAATTATGAGGGTACATTATTACAGAAGTGGCTTCTTAGTCAAAGGATAAAATCCACAGCAACAAACTTTGGATCACTAAACTAGTTATTTCGAAAATGGACAAAAGGAAGGCATCTTTATTTACCCGCCAACTCTATATATATCCCATCTTTTACTATTTTGATGAAAAGAAAAAAACTCTCTTATCCATATAGATTGTTTCGTGCGAATAGGTCGAATAAGACGAGAGAAACAGAGTCTTCATATTCAAACATGAAGCACCCCACGGGCTTACTGGTACCTTCACATGGTCTTGTCACATTATGGACCGTGAAATCCCAAAACACCCATCAGGACCCACCTCACCTACGTTTCGTAAACGTTCCCATAATCAACCCCAAAATTATCCGTTATGGGTTCACTTTCAAATCTAACTAACTTTAACATCTATACTCAAATTTCATGACACATAGGTGTGCCATTCTGGTGGAATGGAAATTGAGTTTAAGCCTTCCACTCAAAGAAAGCATCGCTACTACCAATAGTTAGATCAAGTTGTGAAGTATGAACCTACAATTGTTGTACAAGTGCAACTTGCTCATGGTGATTTGATTTTTTCATGAGGTTGTTTAGTGCTTTCCTTCGTGACAAAGGTTACCAAGAGAACTCCAGCACTTTCAAAATCCTAATTCTAAGCAAGGACCACAACTCGATTATTATAATTGGTTTTGTTAAGATATATATTATTATTATTATTATTATTATTTAGATTAATAGCTTTATTTTATAAAGCTTTTTCTTATCTTCTTATCTCTTTTCAAATACGTGGAGTACATATATAATTTTCCTTTTCCTATTATTTTGGTGATTAGTGCTCCGAATTTTAACTATATAAAACAAAAACCCGATGCTGTTATTAAAGTGCGAAATGACATCAAGCACACCCAACAAGTTGAACTTAATTAATGAATATCAAATATCAAATATCAAATAGTAGAATATGGTTTCATGGAACATCATCTTGTAGAAAGTTAAAAGGTTTAATTGCAATTTTTATTTCTTTAATTTTTAAATATTATATTTTTTTTACCTAACTCTTAAATTTTCATGTTTTTAGTTAAAAAATTATAAACTAAATTAATTAAAAATTTACAAATTTAATATATTAATTTTTATATATTATATTATATAAATAACTATATAAATATAAATATATTTTAGATATTATATATTATAATATATTAAAATAAATTATAAAATTATAATCAATTTATGTATTTAAATATATTTTTATAAATTTAAATTTATCTATTTATTAAATTCTAAACTCAAAATTTTAGGCAAGATAGTAAGCGGAATCGTACAGCATGCGTGGTTCCCACCCCTAATAATCGATACTATCAATGCTGAGGATTAAATTGAAATAATTTTTAATTAAGATTAGTGGAAGAAGGAATAATGAATAATGAACAAGATGAAGAGAGAGGTGTAGATAGAGGTGAATTTGAAGTTGATGTTGAATGGGAAACGAAAGTAGGAAGCTATGTATCAGAAAAGCATTAAGCATTGCCCTCAAAGACACGTCGCATTCCACTGCTCAAACCTTATCTGCTTATCCATTTTTGCTTCTTCATAATTACCTCTTTACCCTCTTTCCACTCTCATTATCCTTCAACGCCCACTCGGCCACTCCTCTCCACATTTCTTTATTACCACTGATTACGGGTTAATTACATCCCAATTTTAGGTCAAATAAAAAATAAATTGATCATATTTAATTAGTTTTATTTCGTTTAAACTAAGCTAATCGAATTATTATTGGACTAGTTTGATTCATATTATAGAATTAATATTAAGATAATTTCTTTTTTCAAATTTCTATCCTCCTAGTATTTTTTATATATATATATTTTTAAAACTTATATAAAAATAACATAAAATGTATCAATATTTAATGATTTTATATTTTAGATAATAATTAAATTAATTTAAAATATTGATATATTATTTTTAATGAACAATTAATTTTTATTGAGTTTCTTTCTAATATATCAGAGGGAAGAGAAAAAAGGCAACTAAAAAAGGATTCTAACTATATATACCAGCAGCATAAATCCAAATAATAGAACCAATTGAGGAGAATAAATATTCCATAAGATATAGATCTGGTTCAAAAAAGCGTTAAATTTGGCTAATTAATGTGGAAAATAATTTTCTTTCCGAAAAAATGATGAAAAGAAAGTCGTCAATCTTGAGAAAAATCATGAATGGCATGAGGGTAAAATGCATTAACAACATGACCAAATGAAGTTGATTGTTGAAATAGAATCAGAATCACAAATAACTATTTTATACCCTTCCAAGTTAGCCGAAGTGCACGTAGAATAGTCGTTAATTTTGTAGACAAATTTGTTGATGTATCGCAAGATATTGTATTAAATCAAACTCCAGTGAGTTTTAGCTTAAACTACCAAAATCATTTTCAAAAGTGTTATCATCTCTGTCGATTTTGATGGCGTTTGATTTTACAAAATAATTTTTGTTTTTTATTTTTATTTTTTATTATAAAATTTTAAAAATAGAAAATAAAATAAAAATAAAGTTGTATTTTTGTAAATAAAAATAAGAATAAAAAATATTTTTTAAAAATAAACAGGATCTTACATTTCCAAGGAGATAACAAAAACACTTGCGACGGTCTAATGTTATCCACACTAGAGAAATATTTTTGAATATCAAATATAATAATAAAATTGGACATTTAATTTTTGTATAGTTACAATTTTATATACTTAAATAGTTTTTTTATCCAAAATATGAGAATAAAGAATTCAAAAACAGTTAATAACATTATGTTAAAAATAAGCATATCAAAATGAATGAAAAAACAAAAATAGAAAAAAATTAAATATTAAAATTATAAAATATCTAGATTTAAAAGTAAAAAATAATTAATAAGATTATTAGGTTAACTTTAGTTGAAAAATTGAACCATTATCATTGATTTAATTTTAATTTGTTTAATTAATTAATTAATCAAATAAATCCGAACTACTTTAATTTAAATTATCAATTTTATTGGGTCTATTGGATTTCAATCTATAAAGATATGTTTGTTAAATTATCTTAATTATCTAAAATCTGAAATTATTAGATGAAATTTAAAAAAAAAAATTCTATTTAATAAAATAATTTATTTTAATAATTATTGATATTTTATAAAAAAAGTGATTGTGTAGTAATTTTTATGTTTTTGAGCTGCTAGTTAAAATATTTATTCTATTTTTATTTTTAATATATTTTTATAATTTAATATTATATTTATCTATTTATTTTTAAATTTGATATTATTTAATTATTTTATAATAATATTATTAATTTTAATTAATTTATTCTAATATTATCATAATATATTATATTTTAAATTTTTATTTTAGCATATATTATTTATCTTAGTTATGATATTATTTTATTTAAAAAATATTGAACCCTTCGATAAAAATAATTAAATTTTAAACATTTTTTATTTAAATAATAAATTTTAATTAAATTTAAATATATTTTATTAAAAAATATCATATTTTAATTTATTATTTAAATATATATTTATTTTCTTTTTTACATTTACTAGTTATATGAACAACTATTTTTATTAAATATTTTTAATTTAATTGTTAGTTTAATAATTTTCATAATTTATCCACTAAATTTATCAGATATATTTTAAATTTTTTATTTTTTTCGTAAATTTGTGTAGATTAATGGGCACAGAATGTCTTAAATTGACTCTTACAAAACCTTCACGGAATGCTTCAGAGTTTTGCACTTAAGACCAAAAACGAACCCAAGTGTTACACCCACACATACTTGGATGATTTTTTTTTGTTAAAAAAAATTAAATAACTTCAATTGTAAGAATTTTTACGATCAAACCATATTTTAAAACTTTTACCTTGTGTTTGGATGGGGTAATTTAAGGAGGGAAAGTAATTTTTGAAAGAATTTAAAATTCTAGCAATTGAAATATTTTGTTTGGATATTGTTTTGTAAGAAATTTCAAATTGTAAGCATTTTTAGAGAGTATTTTAACCAACTAAAATGAGAGAATTTCAAATTCCTCCAAAATAGATGGAATTTGAAATTCTTTTCTCTTATCATTTTATATTTGTATTACTTCATCTTTTATTATTATTATTTTTTGTTCTCTCACATCTTTATTCCACATCTCTCATATCTAGATATAATATTTTTAATATCAATTGATATAATTATATATTTTTATCATTTTAATTATGTACATTTGTTGGATTATTATTCTAATTAAATATATTGTATAATAAAAATACTTGTATATCTAAATTCTTTTGTGAAAAATAAAAATAAAAAAAAATTAAGATAAACCTATAAATATTTAAACATAAAATTTTGTATATAGTGAAAATTAAATTATGTAATCTAAATAAAAATTTAAAATTTAAATTTTAATAAATTTAAATTCTATCATCCAAATAAAAAATTTTAAATATAATAAATTGAAATTCTCTTATCCAAACAAGATGTTTTTAAAATGAAATAAATTGAAATTTTCTTATCCAAACAAGATATTTTTAAAATGAAAGTATTTAAATTAAAAGCATTTATATTTTCAAGTATTTCAAATTCTTTGAAATGTTGAAATACTCCATCCAAACACATTGTTAAAGTATTTATAAATTACCGACCAATAAAAATTTTACTTTAAAAGTTTTGAACAGATTCAATCCTAAATATACACTACTCGAGCAAATATCCGTTTAAATTCCTAATTTAGCGGGTTCGGTTCAACTAGCATTTAGAATAATTACAGGCGTGGTTGAAAGGAAGGCTTGGTTTTCATTAAATTTGTTGGCCTGCATCTTTGCAATACAATGTCACAGTTCACAAACTTGAAAGTGGCACCAATTAATATAATTAATATTAAAAAATATAATTAATAATTTTTAAAACTTATTTTTACAAATTATCATTTTAATTTCTCTTTTATATAAAAATAGTAAAAATATTAGATATAATAATTTATTACAATTAACAATAATGAAATAGATATAAAAAATTAATATTCTTTTAAAAACTAAAATAAACCTAAAAATAGAAACTTTATTTCCTATAAAAAGAAGTCAAGGAAGTGTTAAAGATAATAATAGTATTTCTCTTTTCAGTTTATTAACTGATTGAGTTACAGGCTTAAGAGACCCTTGCACATCTGAAGGGCCATTTTTGTGTGCCCCATGACTATTCACTAGTATATTTCAGAGTTTGTTTCGCAATATTCCCAAGATAGACATACATGGGTGACTTTTATTTATTTATTCATGTGAGATTTTCATATTGTAAGTACTGCTAACATCATAAAATTTTCGGTACTATAAATTTTAAGTTTTTTTTGGAAATATATTTAATTTAATTGAAAGTACTATTAATTGAAAATTTTATTAAAATAATTTATATTTTATTTGGTAAAGTAATTTTTTAACTATTATTATTATTATTATTATTATTAAGTAATTACTTATGTTTCTAGAATAGTACTAAAGCAATGTTTAAAATTTAATTTTTTAATATTTTTATTATTTCAACATTTATATATTTATTTATTTTCATAAGTATAATATTTTCTTATTTTTGTAATTGTATTATTGAATTTGATATATTTAATTTTTATTTTAATATAAAATAATATATTTTAAATTTATTTTATTTATTATAAAGTTTAATTTATCTTTCTAAATATTGATATTTATGGATAAAAAATTATAAAAATAATTACTTTGTATAAATTTTATTCATCTACAAATTTTTTTAAAAAAAATTAATTAAAAAATGGATATTTATTTAATTAAATTTAAATATACTATTAATAATAAAATAAATTATATTTTTATTTAATAGTTTATATTTATCAACTAGTTTAAAAATTATTTTATTAAATAATTTTAATTCTTTATTCTAAAATTATATAATTCTTTAAGTATAGTATTCTTAATTAATGTATGAAAATTATGTAATTTGATCTTTAAAAATGGATGTATTTAAGATGATTTTTTAAAAATTTTAAATTATCAAATTACTTTTTTTAAAAATTAAATTTGTTAATATATTAATTTTATCATTTAATTTATTTTTATTATCAATTTTATATTTTATAAAAATTAATCTTTAATTTTTTTAAAATTTTATTTATTATCAAATTATATATATATATATATATATCCGAATAATATGTTCTAAACAACTGTGCCATTTATCGGTTTGCCAATTGGCAGTACCATTAAAGGTGGGTGGGTTAATAGTTTTTGCATTTTTTTTATCTGGATTGTGATTTTTACAAAAAGTTATTATAGATAATTAACTTTCATATTATAAATATTTTATAGATCTTCATTTAATGTGATAATCACTTTTATCATGCTTTATTTTTGTCCGATAAGTTTATTAGTATTTAATAATTTAAAATGGTTAAATTATTAACTGTTTTGAGATTCTTTACCTATAAAATTTCTATATTAAAGTTTTTATTTTCACCTAATATATTAGTTAATTTATTTTAAAATTAATTATATTAAAAAATTTTCATTTATTGGTATATTTGAATTCAAATTATTAATATTTATTTAAATTGTAAATCTCAACCTTATTTTTTATTAAGATTTTATTTTCATCCTCCCGAAAATCCCTTAATTATGTTTTAAAATAAATTATTTTCAGTGTTTTTAATTTTTAAATCCATATAAAAAGTATGCCCTTTACTTAAATTTAAAGAAATTGTTTTATTTTATTTTGGCATACAAATTGATTTTTTCCTTTCCTTTTTACACGAGGAAGTAATTTGGTTTCCCTTTTATTTTTCAACTTGTGTTTACCCCAATCATGTTTTTGGTTCTTTTTAGGGTCATGTCATTTTCGGTGGCCATTCCCATGCCAGATGTCGCATTCCACAATTCTATCCACGCTAACGCCGTGATCATCCCTTCATCCAGTCTCTGGCATTTGAATGGAATACAGCTATGAGGTATCTATCTATCTATCATCATAACTCATAACCAGACAGTCCATAAGCAATCCTGGTGGGTCATTAGATGATAAAGATTACTAACTGTTTCACTCCCAACAGAACAGAGCCCTATCCTGTTATTGGACCCAAGGCCGTTCTGCTCATGCTCCAACTTCTCATGTCATGTCCCATATTGCCTCCCCACTGCCACACGCCACCAAAAATATATTCCCTGCAAAACAAACACCAAAAATAATAACTCAATACATGACCACGAATAATTCACAACAATCTTTTAAAAAAATACAATACGTACGAATACGTATCATACCATAACAATATACACAAAAAAATACGACAGTAAAAAAATAACGGAGAACGGACTATGGAAGAATATACACGAAATACACAGTCTGACAGCCTAGACGACAAACGGACTCCACAGAAAACTTCATGACAAACGACGAGGCGGGAAAAAAGCCGAAAAAAGATTAAGCCAGAGGCCAGAAAGAGGGAAAAAGAAAGAATGAAACACACACAAAGTACCCGGTGAACTGAGAAATTGAATGCCGAAGAGGGAGATTTGATATGAATATGAACAAAAATTTTGACTGGATTTAATTTTGAATTTTAAATGAGAATTAATTTGTTATTATTTTAAATTTTTTAATCAAAATCGTTTTCCATTAAATTGGGTCCAGAAGCTCCAAGAACGGCCATCAATGGCTGCCACTGATTAATATATGTTTAATATTATATACAGAGACACAGAGACGAAGCACATCATCAATCCTCGCTTAGATTTCCGTATCGCCCTCGCAGCCGTTAAATCTTAATCCACTTCACCGGGATCTGGCGCCGCCACCCTTCGCGGTGGTCGGAAACGACGGACGAGTGTTAGGTGGCCAAAGCGCAGTTCACGAGTCCTCTGCCTTAGACATAACGGAGAGCCTGCTAGGCCTGGGGTGAAAGTCACCTCTCCTTCTCTGCTGATGCGACGAAGGGCGAATCAACGCGGCGAGAGCTCTCTTCACGAGATCCCCTTCGACGCCGCGAATTCTCACGAGCGAGTTCGTCATCGCCGATCTGCGAGCGTTGAGTCGGTTCGGCGAGTACGGCGCTGCCGCCGCGTGGGAGCCATGGCTCTTTTTGTGGAGGCTGCAACGGAAGGAGCCAGGGTGCGTGGTAGGCGAGCACATGCATGTACGCTTCTGCTGGTGCTGGTTACTCTGTCTGGACCCACTGGTCCGAGGCGCCACAGAGATGGACCTGTTCGGAGAGACCGAACGGTCCAGGGAGAACCGTACGGAGGAGGCGGAGGAACCGCAGAGGTTAACACGTGTCGGAGAAGCAGAACGGTGAAAAAATGTGGTGGAGCGAGAAGAGAAGCTCGACGTGGAAGAAGCGAAAGCTGAGGAAGAAGAAGAGTGGAAGTGAGAATTGTAGAATCTTGGGGAAGGCGAGGCTCTTGATTTTCTAGAAACTGCCGCCATTTGAGAAAAATCTCGTTACAAGAGAGAAGATACAAAGTGAGAAAGGGAATTTTTTTTTTTTCTTTTTCTCCCTAAAAGCCGGGTTCGGCTCTCTGGTTCGGCAAACCTAGCTTTACTCGAGCTATGTATATATAGGAATTTGAATGATGAGGGCGAAGGGTAGGCTAAGATTCGTGATATTTTCTGCTTGGCATATTTACTTAGGGAAATTCTGTTAGCGCCCCTGATTCTTCATGTTATTATGTTATCTCACTTTTTCGTTTTTTTATTTTTTTCTTTATACTCTTCACGTCACATAATTTATGATATATTTTGATTTATTTGTATTATTTTAACATTTTTTAATATAATATACTTCTATAATTTTTATTTAATATCTTTTATTGTTATAAGTTTCTTTTTTCTACATGTAGTTATTAAATTATATTACTTTCAAGCTAAAAATACCGTGTTTTGCATTGATTAAGAATTCAATCATTAGTAATTGACCACATACATCTCAATGTAAAATTGTTAATCCGTAAAATTATTAAATTGGTAGATTCTTAATTAAATGCAATGATTATAAATAAAAAAAATATTAAATCTATTTGTATGGATCTATTTAAAAGGAACAAAATTATACAAATTAGTATATTTATTTATTTTATTAAAAATATTAGGTAAATTTTTAATATATTTTATTATATTATTTTATCTTTATTTATCTTCATATAAACAAAAATAAAATTTTCTTTCAGTATATTATTCATATAAAAATTGTATACTCTTAACTAATTAAAAATCATATTAATTGAAAATGATTATAAAAGGTTAACAGTTTTTAATAATATAAAAATTATTTTATAGATATATTATAATTTAAATTTAAAAATATGAATACAGATAATTAATATAAATTTAAAACTGATAAATAGCGACAGAGGTAATAATACTTTTACATTTAAATAAGAAGGATAGAGCCAAAATAGGAAAGAAATGAAATGAGGGTATTTACCGTGAATGCATAAAAAATGCAAGGGCAAGGATGCAAAAGAAAAGTGAATTTCGTGTTTTGGGGGGCACTTGGCTTAACCAAAAGCGGAGATGGGGTTGGGTTAGTTAACCTGAAGACGTTGAGCCCTCTGAATTGTGATCCAACGGCTTTCAGTTTTACAAAGCTGTGGGCGGCCCATAATAATAAAAACGACAAAATACTATAGGATCGTTTTAATTCCACTGACACCTCTTTACGGGTTCCATTCCTCGGCCCTCTCTCTTTCCGCCACGTACTATATCACTTAATCCATTGTCACTTTTACGTGACCAAACTACCCTTCTCACTCCTTCAAATTTTCTTTTATACGGTAAAGACGTGTTATCAACCATAATCATATCACCTGAAATAACTTGTTCAAATTTCTAACATAAAAAATATTAAATATTTCTTTGAGAACCAAAAAATATATTCATACCATATGTTTCTTTGTTAAACATTTTTAGATATTTATACTTTTAATGAAAATTTTTAAAATTTTAACTAGGAAAAAATTAACTAAGATTTTGTCAATAAATATTTTAAAGATATTAATTAAAAATATTAAATATATCTTATTTAATATTTTTTATTTTAAAAATATATTATTCAAGGGTGATGAGAAAATAAAAGAAGGGATCATGATCCTTCCAAAAAAAAAAGTTAATTTCTTTAGCAATCCTTCATTTTTGCCAAGTTTCTAATCTTATCATTTAATGTCCTTTTTTTATGACTTTCACTTACTATATACTTATTTTTACATATTTTAAATTTTTTTTAATTATTTAAGAACTGTATCCTAAATTAATACAAAGCACTAGCTTGCTTTTTTCTTATAAGATTTGGAAGGGATTAGTTTATTTTAAAAATAACTTGTGTTTGAGATATGTTTTATAATTTTATAAGATGTAAATGTAATAAATTTAATTTTTAAATAATATGATATTTATATCGTGATTATATCTACTAAATTTTTTAAAATAATTAAATTATAAATATATAACTTTAAAATAAATATTTATTTATATTTTAACAAATATATTATATTAAATCAATATTATTTAAAAATATATAATATCTTTTAATTTTTCTAAATTTTAATATACTTGTTCTTTATATTAAAAAATATTAATTTGATGGTTATACTTGTTAATTTTATATTTTATAAAAAATTATTAAATAGAATAATTTAAACATGAATTATTTTTAAAATAAATTGATTTGTTTAAAGATTTGGTTAGATTTTATTAGACTTTTTTATCTTTCGTTAAAAAAAATTGAATGCATTAATTTTTTATGTTAATTAAAAATAATTTAAATCAAATATATCAATATTATAATTTTTTTTATCTTATCATTCAATAATAGATTTCTATTTACATATTATTATATTATAAAAACTAAAAAAAATTATATTTATGATTTTTTTAATTAATTAATAATATAAAATTTGTTAAATTGGTATTATATATATAAGTTTGTTTTATATTATGACTGAGCTTTGTTGTATGCGATCATTCATTATGAACCTTGAATAGTTTTGGTGTCTGGATAGCAATACCCCCCCTGTCAACTAGTGATTTTGTGTGAATGCGGTAGTTCCTGATCAAGATACATTCGCAACATTTATATAAATCCTAATTCCGTTCAAATTATGATAATACAATGTTTTAAGGCCCGCCAATATTTGATTGAGATAATAGTGTAATACAGTCAAGATTAGTTTTAGTTAGAATTTTTTTCATTAGAAGTTGTTTTAGTAATTTATTATATTTATGTTAAAATATGTTTCCGTTTTTGTTTTTATGTTCTCATATTTCCTTACATATTTGAGTTATTTTTCTTACTAACCTTTAAAATGTTAAGAACAAGAATTCTTAACCATTTATTCACTTTTTTTTGAAAAAAATATATATTCTGAATTCGGAGAGTGAACACCATTATAGAACAGATGTATTTTATTTTATAATTGATTTGAAATTAGTTAAATCTGTGCTTTGTCAGGAATTAGATGAAAGTGAAAACATAGTGACATATTTAGTTGATGATAGATTGAAAATGGCCTCTGTTTCTTATTTTCGCGATATTTCTATCCTATTCTGCTATCATCAAATTTGCATAAAATATACACAAATCAAACATGGAAGGGTCAGAATCATAATAAAATCCACCCAATATTTTAAAGATAAATAGAAAAATTACGGTTTAATTATTATTTACCTGAAAACAAAGAATGTACAATTTTTTTTGTTAATATTATTTTAGTTAATATTATTTTAGTTATATATTTATACATAGTTTTTATATCAATAATACTAATGTAAGTTAATTTTTCCTTTACATACGCACATATACATATCCTTTCTCCATGAATATATAATAGATTTTAAAATAAATTTTATCGATTTAATTATTAAATTTAAAATTTTTAGATAAGACTAAATGTACAAAATTTCACATAATGTAAAAAACAATTAAAACTCTATTATCTTATTTTATTTAAAAATATATTGTGTTAAAATAAAGATAAATAATTAACATTGAATTATATATTTACATACATTTAAAATGTACAAACTTATATATACTATTTATAATAATATCATATAAATTAATATTTTAATAAAAAATATTATTTTACTAAATTTGGGATAAGATATTATTTAATTTTAAGTCATATATATATATCACATATTTTGGAAATGGGACCAAGGATTCGAAAAGTAATTTATTACAGCCAATAATAAAATTTTAAATATAAATTTGAAACTGCGAGTATTATATACCTATATACTTTTATTTTTATAATATTATAATTATTATCTATTAAACATGATAATAGAGTTTTAGCCGTGAGTGATAAGTTTTTTGTTAAAGGATGAAAAACGAACGAGGGAGAAGGAAACAGTCTAATAAAGACGGTACAGTGATAGGGTAATTACTATAAATCAATAGCAGTATGGTGATGTTGTTTGGTGAAAAATTGTGTATTTTATCCCCTTCTGTCAAAGAGAAAGAAAAAAAAGTGTAATTTATACTTGGGAGTTGGGCCTGATGTTGCAAGTTTTGAATTGGGGAATGAAGTTGGAAAATTAAAGTGATCCTATCCATTAGTTTGTGATGTTTGAACTATTGTTATCATAAAAAACCAAACCAGGACCCTCCTTAGGCAAAGGCAAAACTCCTCCACTAAAAGGAGGGGTTTGATAAAGTATACACATGGGTGGTGACTGACCGGGGGGGACTCATATTTAATAAACGAGTTGAACAATTTGCAAATTGGCAAACGACGTGTTGGATTGGTTTACGGGAAAGAAAGGATTGAGATGAAGCCTAGCCGGCCACCAGCATGATATGACACCGAAAGTTTCCTTCCACCCATATGTTGCCTGTTAGTTCATTTTGGAAGATTCTCGATTCCAATAGAATAGAGAGATACTACAAAACAAGAATGACACGTAGTTCCCACGGGAGTGTGACTGTGTTTCTGAGTTTGAGGACTCACTACTGTCTATGGACTACTGCAACGTCTATAGCTATAGCAGCCGCATTATGCCATAATCATCCAAACCAACATTTAAAATTACATTTTTAATTTTTATATTATCACATATAGGAATGGAAGTGAACAATGTGATTTCACATAAACTATAATTCGGTTAATTTAAAATTTAACTTATTTAATAAATAAATAAATTTAGATTTGTTTAAAAATCTTTTTAGATAAATAAATGAGGTCTAAACTTATAAAAAAGTCTATTTATATTTATATATTATATATCTATATTTATTTTAATATATTATATTTGTATAATATTTATTTTATATTTTAAATTAATATATATATTTTAGGTCTATTTAATAACATTTTATCTCGTAGATTTTAAGTTTATAAATTTTTTTAATCAATTATTTATATAAATTTTAAGTCTATTTATTATTATTTTTTTATTATGTAGATTTTTAAATAGATTTGCAGGTCTTATAAGCTTTAAATCAGGTCAGACCTTTGTAAAAAAAAAAAAAAACTTTAACAAGTAACAAGTAACAGGTTCAGTAACATTAAACACTCAAAGCCGAACTCGGCTCGACCTACTTCTATCTATAATCACACGTTACTCATCCACCAAAGTCTTAGAAAGCTCTCTCTCCAACCCTACAAACGTGTTTTAAGTGGGTTTTTTTAAATAATATTTTTTTTATATATTTATTATTTAACTAATGATAATTTTTTAAAAAATAAAAAAAAATCGAATAACTTACATTCAGATATAATAATTTGAATATATGTTTTTATTTATATATATATATATATAAATATTTTTTTTTCAAATAATAGAATTTATCTTTACAGTTTTATTTTCAATTAAAAATAATTAATGAGTTATTATCAATTTTTATTTGAAAAATAGACTTACAAAGTCACATCCGTGATAAATTTGAAGTCTGTTATGTTAAGTCCATTCATCAACATTGCATATGTCCAAATAAAAAGGCATCTCCAAGTCACGGTGTACTGTAAAATATATTGCTATGCATTTTAATTATTTTCCGTGTTTTAATGTGCAAATCCAATAATACTAAACTTCAATGTCATCATTATTAAAAAAGATGGAGAAGGAAGGCATGGAGTGAGTGGAAGTATTATCAATTTGTTTGTAACAAATAAAGAAATGGAAATCTAACGAGTATTGGAAAGCGCCTCCTTTAGTAAACTCCTTATTTTGAAAGGAAAGGATAGAAATTGTTGGGAATTGATTCGTTAGAAGCACTGAATTGGATAGGAACCGGAAGAAAACAGAGATTAATGTTTATCTTGAACAAGCTAGCTAGCCAGCAATTGGATGGAGTCAACGCTTATCTTAATACGTAGAGTATTACTAATATACGATACCGTATGTACGTGCGTCTCTGCAAATTCTTCTTCGTATAATCTTTTATCATTGCACACATTGGCGGAATCCAACTTCAAATTGACCCACCAAACTTTCACAGATAAGTGTTGGGAAGGGGTCAAACGTGAGCATTTGCTTGACTACAGTGTTACAATTTTAACAAAAAGTTTTAACTTTTTTTTTTAACGGGGTGAAGAACACGATAAGTTTGAACTTCAAGATTTTATATAAAATTATTTTTATTTTTTCTCTTTTAGCGGTAGATCAATTTTAATTGTTTGATTTTAACCTTTATTTAAACAGGTTTTTTAAAACTACTATTTAACCAGGTGCATACAATAATTAAAAATTAATCAACAACAAATTTTGATTTAATATTATTGATATATTCATTTTTTGATTTTTAATAAAAACATTTATAATCTGATTTTATTAATTTTAATAAATTTTAACAACGAGTTGAGATTATATTTTGAATTGTTCTATTCTGATTTGGTATGGTATATTTTGTCAAAATTGTATTTTTAATAATTATGAATCAATAATAATATTTTTTAATATTATATTTGTATAAAAAAAATTGTTTTAAAATATATATTATAAAATTTATCATAATTTTTAATTTTTAATTTTTTAATTTATCAAATTTAAATTCAAATAATTATTGTATCAATGTTTTAAAATGTATAAAAAAAATTAAATTTCTTCCGACCCATCTCACAAATACCCTACTTATCATATATAAATCTTTAATACACATCAATTGAGATACATAAAAAAACTGTTGTTTAAAATCTATTTCAGCCTACATCTAGCGGCACTATCTTTTTAATTCAACCAATGTAAAAATAAATTTTTTAACTTAGTTGAACTGATTATTAATTATTGGTTAAAAATAAAAATAAATAAGATCATTCAATAAAAATTTATGATAATTTATTTAAAATAAAAATTAAATTTAAATATAAATATATTAAAAACTAATTTATTTTAATTTTAAATATAATAATGATACGAGGTTAAATTATTTAAATTTAAATTATAAAGATAATAGTTATTTTAGAAAAATATTTTAGAAAATAATAAATAATGAATAATCTCCTGCAATATTTTTTTATGATGAAATTATGAAGATAATAATCATTTTAAAAATAATTGACTATATATAAAAATCATATTCTGATAATTATATATGAGAGAAAATATATAAAATTATAATTGGGATTACTCTACAAATATATATACCAGGCTCCGCTTATCAAATAACCTAACATTTTGGAGATAAAGTGAATTAATTTGGAATTTTTTTTATTGTTTTACTGGCAGTGAAACATAATTAGATAAATAAAAAACGAAAATATGTGTCAAGTTGGGCATTTGCAATATAGATTTTTTTAAAAATTATATTTACCAAAAATGGTAATTTTATAAATTATAATTATTAAAAACTTTTTCATCTTCATAAAAATCTTAAAGTCCCATCTCTACACATAAAAAATATTTCATTGAAAATATAATTAAAAAAATTTCTAAAAATATTTTTGATTTAAAACACTTATGTCTAATATAAAAATTTAATATTAGCAACTTAAAAATTTTAAAAAGTTATGAAGAGGTTAATCCAACAATTTTAAGTTCGTCGGCATCATCATAAAAATTTGGTTTGGTTGACGGAAAATTAATCCTAATTTACTTCAAAACTAAACTTCTAAAAGCATGGAGTCATACAATTTTATATATTAAATTGTTTCTAATTATTTTAATAAAATGAAAATAATTAAAACATCTTTCATGATTATCATGTTTTAAAATTTTCTCCTTATTAATGCAATAACTGTTTATCATCATTCGATTTTCTTGATCTATTAGATTAAAATAAAACCCACATTAGGGAATTGCGTATAAATATAAATTTTAAAAAACTAATATCCCTCTTACGATTGAATAATTAAGGAGATCAACAAGATAAGCCCTGAATATCTTGTTTCTTAAGTTAGACAGAAAATCCTTATTAAACATATTGTTTGCCTAAGTTGGGGATTTGTGATTCCTAGGTTCTCTGTATCCGTTTGAACACCATGATTGTCCATTTTGAATTTCAAACTAAATGCCTAATCATCACTGACGCATTCGAACCGAATCAAAATCATGCCACCGATCCGCCATATATAATTAAAACATATACTTGATTCCCAACACAATTATATGTATGCGTCCTTTCTTGCTATCATCTATATGTGCATGAGTCTTGTACCTGTACAATATATAATTTAAATCCATAGGCACAGAGATGAATTTTATACAATTATTACCATCCTTATTCTTAAGATGTTTTATATTGGCCCATCAAAATATATTTTACAATTTTTAAAAATTAATTTTTGAGAATAAATTTGATTTAATTTTTATGTTCAACTATTTACAAATTTATAAGCGTGTTTTAAGATATTTGAGAATAACTAATGTTCATAATATATTTTTTAAAGATTTCTAGTTACTACATCATGGACGCATTATTTAATTGTTTGAATAATAACAATGTCACATATGTTAAACAGTATCTCTACATTACCATGATCTGGTTCATTAATTAACAAATCCAAGAAACGGTGAAATTATTGCAATTTGTTGAATGCATATTGAATTATTACATAAAATGAAATTTGTGTACTTTTTTTTATTCTTCTAGCTTAAAATAATTATGTCCAACCTCTACCTTTTACATAAGAAAAAAACTTCTCCTACATTAGCACCGTAATCCATATTTGAATGTAAGCAGTCCAATTTATTTATTTTTTTAAAAAAATATATCTCAGCTTTCAATGTAAGAACAGTAACACTTAACATAATAATCTGCAATGTAAGTAATAACTATTGAAATAATTTTATGTGATGTTCAAAAGTTAATTCTTTGATTTTAGTATACAAAATCAAGATTTAAAGCTCACATTATCATTGTGAAAAAATTTAAAATATTCAAAGATTTAAAGTTTAAATATGCATGCACTATTTTATATACTATAATTTTACTAAATTTATCATTTACTTAGATGTTAGAGTATTATTAGAGATATTTTACCTTGTGTTCAAGATATTTTTGCAAATCAACAATTTTAACAATCCTTACTAGAGTTTTGAACTGGTTGAAGAAGCTTCCTAATATTACACCAATTATTTATGATGTGATTACTAAAGATAAAATGAAAGCACTAAAGATGATCACTAAAGTAGATAAAACAATGAGAGATTTGGATGGTTTAAATTAAAACCGTGCACCAGAAACAAAAATGGAAGCAATGGGAATTGATGTACACTGGGAAGAATATTGAAAGTTGAATTCAGAAATTTCACCTATAAACGTTCATCACGGTCAACACAAGCCTTTAAAGCTTGAGGTCCTTTTTCCTTTGAATAAAGAAAAAAATAAGCACACCCTTCATTTAATAGCTTGAAGAAATGTCTAATATATGTGGCGACCATGTCAGTTATATGAGGAAGGACATTTTCAGCGTGAATGATTGGGTATTCTCAGCTAATTATCAACTGTTAAATTGATGAAAGGCATGGACTTTTGAGCAATTCCAATTTTGGAATCTTCTTATAATTGCATTTACTCCAAGGTATTGAGTTGTAGTGAGATGGCTTCAACCCGCTTTGCATATCATTTTTTAAAAAAAATAAAAATAAAATAAATGTAATTTTTAATATAATATGTAATTAATTTTATTGATTCATTTAAGATAAAATTATTTTACTCATGGGGTAATTTAGGCATTTTTTTTTTGCTTAGGGAAAGTTTGTATGTATCATTTTAATGCTGTTTTGTTGATGTATTGTACCGGGAGGCTATATATTACAAATTGAGAATGAAACGGAAATTAAAAAAATAAATAAATAAAATAAATAAAATAAATAAATAAATAAAAAATAAAAACTGCTTTCTCTTCTGCATCACCTTTGATATTTTACCACCATTTTTCCCCTAAATACATTACAGTATGAATGAAGAAAGATAACAAATATTTTATAAATTATGTGCGGTGTATGTTAACGTGTGAAAATATGCGCCGTATATATACTTTGTTTTTTCTTACTAGTTCATTTTTAACAGCAACTTTTACATTTATTTAGAGTGCTGAAATAAAGTTACTTATTATCTTTTAATTATATCCTTAATTTTAATATTTTACATATTTATCATAAAAATTAACAATGACGGTGTTATTATAATCAAATATTTTATATGAAAATCCTAAGATGAAATTTTATTGTTTTCACGTTACACTAAAAAAAATTATAACTAAATTTAAAATTAATTTTAGTATAAATGAATGTATTAATTATATTTTTGAATTTATTTTCCAAAAATAAAAAATACAAAAACAAAAGGGTATTAATTAATCGAAAAAATGCAACCTATTATGAAATAAAATTTGTAAATATCTGGTGGGGAGAGGCGAAAGACAAAGATTCCAACATCTTTTTTAAAAAAAATATATAAATAAGGCGTGTAAGGTCCATACATTAATAGTTATAACATAAATTTACCAATTTCTACTTAAGATATGTTAATTACTTAGATGCAAGAAATCTCTTTAATTTTATATGTAACACGTTTTTTTTAGGAGCGGGGTTGGTGATGAAATAAGATACATTTTTTTTACAAAGTATTTTGTTTTTTTATTTATGTAAATGGTAGTAACACTAAAAAATCACTTATAAATAAATTATTTTTTTGATAAATTAAATAATAAAATTATTTTTTTCTACAATTTTCATCAAAAAAAATTTATTGATTACTTTTCATATCTTTAAATGATACGCAATATAATTTTGTGTAGTATGCCGGTTGCACAGTACAATTACATAAACAACACATTAAAAATTACGATGTATAATCATTGTGATTTAACTTTTAAAAACATACAGTATTATTACGATACATTTTAAAAAGTGAATTCATATGGAAAGAATATTATTGGTTTATTATTTTTATTTTAAATCATTGACGGTATTATTCTTCACTCTTTGGTATATTGTAACTTTCACTTTTACAAGAAAAATATAAAAACCAAAAATAACTTATACAAACTCTTCTTTCATTTATTTATTTTATTTTCCGTACAATATAATTATACAATTGAAGTCTAAAGGACAGTTATGCAATACGTATAAATATACAACAATGCTGGAGTATAAAAACATTACAAACACCATATGCTTATTAGAAAAAAAAAAAGGGTAAACAAATCAATAAAAAAGAAAAAACACATCACAAACAATCTTGACTCTGAACTCGAACCATTGGTTCCAGTGAAAAAATGTTTCTTCTTTCTTTAATTATGTCTCATGCAAGAATTTTGGAACTCTAAGGTCCAATTATTGGTGGAGTTACGTTACGGCTAGCTAGGTCAAGTGTCAACTTGTTCTGTTCATATCTCATTGCTCCCTTCAATCTCATTATTTTAATGCTCTAAGTGCACCGCTTCTTCCTCAAACATATGAAACCCTCTCTTTTCAAACCTTAAAATAAATGAAAACAAAAACTTAGGGGGATAAAATTTTGTCGTACTCCAGTGTTTAAATAGCAGTTCCAATATACTAACAATTTTTTCTAAATGCAAATTCTTTGTTTTTTGGCCAAAAAATTCATAAACAATGAATAAAACATGAGAGAGACTTTGTATAAAATAGTACTCCGTGCAAGTTGGCGCACGTAATAATTGTATCCTCATATCCTTAATTGATCTTATCTAATTTTTATATATAATATTGGCCTCCATCGTCTAATTGTATTTGATGTGAATATTTCTACATTTTCTATGCGTTATACGTTCATGACAAGGAATAAGTGCGAATGCGCGCTCTTCTGGATTGACATTTTGATATAACAATGGAAGTGACATCTGTTTTTGTCTTGATTAAAGTAAATTAGGTGGCAAAATTCACCAATAATGTTAGTTCATCAGTCCAATTTAATCATAATTATGATCTTATCCACAACATTACCTATATGAACCGACTTTAATATTGGAAAGTGTTTGTTGTTACTTTGAAACAAATAAATTTTCTTCAAAACATGTTTTTTTCCATTTTGTTACTTAAATTAATAAAAATATTTTAAAAATTTACCTATGTAAAAATAACAATAGATATTTAAAACTGATCGATAATAATCATTTCCATAATATAGATAGATACAGACAACTATAAACACTGTTCTGTTCTGTGGTTTTTTAGTTTTTTTAACTTAGGTTATTCGTTTTTTGAATCGGCAGATTTCGTGGTAGTGTGAAATTTCCAATCTCGATAACAACAATTGAAACAATTTGTCATTGTTTTTTTTACACTAGATGTCTAATTAATCTATTCCGATATATATAGTTTAATTTTTTACACACTAGAACTTTTATATTTATTTTACATTGTTTTCATCAGATTATCTATTTTATTTATATATTATTCCTTTTTTCCACGTCTTTTCAAAAGAATATACGCTCCAAAAATTATTGTGAGAGGAAAAAAGACCCTTGACATAAGGTATGATGACGCGTAAAAGTTGAAATTGGAAGTATACATCAAAAGAGAAAAGAATTGAAAGTTGTCTATCTCATCCAATGTAATATTCTTGCAAACGTAATCAAAGCATAACTTTTCTGAGAATTAATGCAGCTGACTCATCCATATCTTTTCACAAAAGATCATAATCACAACGGCAATCGAAAAATTTATCCTTTAAAAATTACATTTAATTAAAAATATATATATTCAAAGCATCACGCAAATATTACACAGAACAAGTGAAAAGGAAAATAAAAAAGAATGCCATAATAATTTAAATATGATACGTGCAGCTTATACAAAATCTACCTTAAGGTTTCTTCCATTACAAGCTTCCACTCAAATCGATCATCAATTAAATTCTACTCATTCTGCCATATTTTTAATAAAAAATAATTAAAAAAGATTCAAAGTTGAACCTTCTGTATTATTTACCGGCGAGATGTTACTTAAACAAAATCAAGTATCTATTATTTCAATTTCGACCATATTGGTTAGAAGTACAGAACCTTATATACAGGTATGTTCAGATTATACATTCACTCTTTCTTACCCCTCACAAAATTAAGAAAGAAAAAAAAAAAAAAAGGGAGAAACGAAAGATTCGGTGGTAAATATGTACATAAATATTAGAAGAAAGAGAAGAGAGATGATAGTTGTAATTTGGTGATCAAGAAACTACAACAGCATCTGTGTTAGCATTCATCAAAGAGAAGCGAGTAGGTTTTGGGTGAAAAGTCTTCCTCCTATGAAGATCATGCGTACAGGGTTTAATTATTTGGAGGAGAATTGCCTTCAATGAATTAGCTTTGACAGCCATAGATGTTGATGATTCCAAATGATGATGAGGGTTGGAGGGTCGAGCCACCACAGCTCGTGGTGGCTTCTTGTGCATGCTGCATCGGAATGAGCCAGGGTGTATGGTGGGTGCGCACAAGCACGTGCGTGATTGTGGGTTTGTGTTGGAATATTGGGACTTTGTTGGGGAATAGGGATTTCTAGAGGCCATAGAAGAAATGTTTTGAGGGGAAAATGAAGGCTATGGGATGTTGCAGTGTAGAGCTTGAAGGTGCCTTAATTAATAGAGTGGATATTAATTATGTTCTGTTATGTTGGGTAAATACCTTCATGGCCTTGGGTTTTTGGAGATTCTTGGCCTCAAAATTCATTTCCAAATATATCTTTTGGGGGGAAATCTTTTCTCCTAGAGTAACTAACATCTTTTCTTTATATTGTATTTTTTTTTCAAAATTTTTACTATTTTTATTATTATAGAAAGGAAAACACTTGTTTATTTTTTGATAAAAATGATGTGAAAATATTATTGATGCCTTTTTTCCTTGCTTGAACAAGTCAATCGTTGAATTTAATTATATCAAGACTAATTAATTGCGTGCAATGGTAGATGGTCGAATCATAAAGTATACATAGGGATGTAATGGACTTTTGGGTCAAGTTGAGTGGACTACTTTTTTTGCTTTCTTGGGGGAGAACTTGGGGGCTATAATTTCGCCCCGTTTTTTCTTTCTTTTCTTTCTTGCGTTATTGATTTGCCGTGTTTCTATAATTTTGTAGGTAGGTGCCTTTTCAAGTGCTGAAGCGTCAATCACTATTAAATATGAAGATAGGAATATAGGATTGGGGTAACTATTGAGGAATAATGCATATATCCATATTCCATATAATCCATCTTAATCAATTGATCAATGCACAAAAACATGACAATATGGGCCTCGAACCATTCACTACCTGTGCTCCCCAAGTTAGCCAGCTAGCAGTGGATTTGAATGCATTCCAAGCATCACTCTATGATGATATGTTCTTTTGATAAATCCGTGTCGCAACATGTTGCATTTAGGAGCTTCACTTTTTAGTCCATGTCGCATTGTACATTAACAAGTATGAATGTTGAAGAAGTGACTTGTTCTACCAATTTTATCTATCTCAACTTTAATTTTAATGGGTTTGGGATTTTAAAATCAGACTAATAGGTATTTTTTTAGAGTGGGTCTTGGATTATACTTTAAATAGTCTTAACTTGGTATAGTATCCAAATTTCTTAAAAAATATTTTTTTCATAATTATATATCACCGTTAAAACTTTTTTAACATGATATTAATATTATTCATTTTAAAATATTTAATATAAATATTTTATTTTTATATTTATAATTTAATTATATAATGTTAAAATTTTGATATCATTTGTAAATAAATGAGCTTTGTATGATTTTATCTTAAATATTATCTCAAGTTTTGATTGGATTGGATATGAAGCAAAGAATTCTTTCATAATTTTGGATTGAATAACAAGTTAAACCCAACTCATCCCAAGCCCATTTTGTAAACAAATTGATTTTCTGCATAAAAAATTTATTTTAAACATTTTTTTAATAGAATAAATTTTTTACATTTTAGTTTCTTTATTTAATATTCAAATGTTCTCAATCAATATTAACCAGTAAACTATTTATAAATTACCATTAAAACAGTTAATTATCAATTAAATGAATGGATGAGTTTTATCAATACTAAAAGATTCATATGCATGTACTTTTTATGCTTCACTTTATATTTTTGTTGTTATTAAGGTAATTAAGAAAATTAGTTTTTATATTTTTTTGATATTTCACCTATATTCATAAGTTCTTTGTCACAACAACTCAACCCTGCAACCCTACAACCCAACCTCACCTTTCAACTCTCAACAGAAGTAGCACAAACCTGCAATTAATTTTTGATGTGGATGTTTCTCCCCCTATTGTCCTACACTAAAAAGTTGAGTTGATGGAGTAAACAGTAATTTACGTTTTCTAAAGGGCTAAGTCACATAAGCAAGGCCCACCTAAAGATGTGTCTTTTTTTTTTCCTTTCTTTTTTATTTTAGGGGATTTTTCGTTTTGCTTTAGGGTCAAAACTGGGTCCATGATCAAATCTTCATTGGAACTTAGCCCATAGACATTGCCCGAACAGTATTACGCTCATACAAATAAGGTCATTTGTAACTACCGGAAAAGAAAATAGGGGTATATATACTCGTATAGATGATAAATATTTTGTCTGGTGTTTGTTCTTTAGTCTTATCTTACATTTGATTTTCTTATGTCTCTTTTAGAAAATAATGATTGAATATACGAAAATAAGTGAATGAGAAAAAAAAAACCAAAGATCAAGAAAAAAATAAAAAATATATTAGAATAAAAATACTATTAAAATATATGACAATTAGAATTTTTAAGTAATTTTCCTAATAAAACTTCGAGGTGGCAATATTAAGCTTAATTTTTTGTAACCTTTGGCAATATATGGAAATATTTATTTGTTGTATTTGCAGAATCGCACTTTTTGTTTGCAGGTCTTTGGGCTTTTAGCCTCCGGGTCTTTTAATGTGACAGACAATTGAAAATAATAATAAATAATAAATAGAATGGCGATTCAGATGAGTCCTTTTAATTATCAGCTTAAATACTTGCTATTGTTGACTATATGTGACAAATATATAAGAATTGGGATGTTGTTTGTGCAATGCATGAATAGTTTTAATACTAAATAAAAATAATAATAATAATAATTTTTTATTATTGATAAATATATTCATTAATAATATTATTATATTAATAAGAAATTAAATGGACGAAGCTCTTCAAATTAAAGAAATAAATTATTAAACTTATAATATAAATATTTTATTGAACTGATATATCAAAATTAAAAAATTAAATTCAAATAAAGATAGTTTTAAATTTGTTATAAAATAGGTTAATATTTAAATTTTAATTAAATTATTATTTAAAAGGCAAAAAATTAAATGCTTAAAATAAAACAAATAATGTAACTTAATAAAAAATTGCTTTGAAAAGCATTCTAATTCAATAATAAGAAATCTCATTTAGTATACATAAGTAGATTGATCATTAAAAAAATGCATAACGTAAACTTTGAAAACAGGGATGCTCACTTTCCCCTTATTTCAACAATCATGTGAAAACTCTTTATTTATGGCAAGCACATTGTTGGAGGTGGTGGATGAGTTTGTATACACATGAAAAAGAGTATATAACTGTATATAAGTGCAGGTACATAGAGTAAGAGAGAGAATGATGAGTACAATCTTAACTGAAATGTACACGAGGATTGGGCTATAGGCATTAGGCAATGTCTTACATAGTTTAGGTCATAACAGAGGATTTGGTACTCGACGGCGGTTCCACTGTCTTACATAGACGATCCAAAATATCAAAGAGAGCATTACAGCGAGAGATAGGAGAAGTAATCCAAAATAAATCCATTTAGTAAATCTCCGCAAAGAAGGACAAAAATCGCTGCTAATATCTGCGAATGCTTTCCGGACAAATGTGCAGTCTTGTAAATCAAGGAAAAATGGGACATGAGAAAATAAACCATTGGCCACATTCACTGCATTTACCAAGTCGGTGTATATAGTGGGGGTTAAACCACCCTCAGTCCTGCATATGCCAGATGAAGAAACTTGACAAATGTAATTCTTCCACACCTGCACCCATTGGAAATCATTTAATTAATTGATAATAACACTCTTAATTAAAACGGTGTGTTCAATAATGGAACTTACCTCGGTGGCGTTTTCGAATGTAACTTCCCCGGCTGCACACTGGCGAGGTGTGTAGTCACTATTAAATGGATTGCACAGAAGAGGAACGGGGGGAGCTGATTCATTACCATTTAATTGTGCGATAAGGGAAATGATTTCATCAAATGATTGAACAATCTCATATGTCACTGCCTTGCTTCTTATAAACGCTTCTGAGGCAGTTGCTTTGTCCACACATGGAAGAATTTCATCTAAGGCTGTATGAGTAGTGGGGTTCGCAACACAATCATCCATCGCAACACATGTATCTCCAATCACACTAAATAAAAAATATGCAAAGTTCATGGAATGGAACCGGCTATGAAATTAATAAAATGATACAGAGATGGGTATTTACAAAATGCATGTACCTCATCACGACTATTTCGTAAGTGGAGAAGAAATTGTAAGAATATGAGTATATGAAAATCAATGTTGAAAAAAATAGAGTTATTTTTAACCAATATATGCAACAAAATATATTCACATTTCCTAAGAAAACGAACAATATCCCATACATTTCAGTAGCCTTATACAGAGCCACGCATGAAAATGTTATTTTTTCTGTAGGTTTTATAAATTTTTATTCCTTTTTTTAGTCATAAAAATAAGTGAAAAATAAGAGAGAAGATTTTTTTATTTTAAATTATTAAAATTATTATATTAAATTTTAAACATTACAAAAATTTAAAATTATATTTATAAAAACATATAATAAAAAAATAAAATATTTTAAAAATTTATATAAAATAAAAATTATAATATTAATATATTTTTTTATTTATCCAAAAAAATTCTTTTTCCTCTTATTTTTATTCATCAAAATAATTTTTTTTCTTTTTTTTTTCTTTCTCTTTTTTTTTCTTTTTTTTTTCTATTTTTTACGTTGACCAAACAAAGGTTACTCAGCTTATTTTTCATTCTAACTTCCACCAATGAAGATATTATCTTTTACTTCTTTTATTTCTATTTCTTTCTTAAAATCTCACACGTAAATCTATTTTCACTTTCTCTGACCATATAAATCTTTTCATTAAATGGAAAGGATCATTTCCGCATTTCACACAATACAAAACAATTACACACAATTACACACCAATTACATAGAGTTTGCCAATCATGGACATTTGTTGTTTGTCAATGCATGTGCAGTCAAACTTTCTCACATCACATACTACAATAATTTAGTTTGAATAGTTTTTTTAAGAATCAAATTTTTAATGAATTATAAGAGTTTTAAAGCGAAAAACTCCATAAATATTGCAACTAACCTCAGCAGGCCTCGAAGCAAAGGGGAAAATCCTTTAGTAGAAAAGATAGGATACAAGTATATACAATACGACGACAACAAAGAAATTTAATTGGAAATTATAAGGCGCAGTATTATATAATATAAAGATAAATTTAATATAAAATTAAGCAACATAAAGCGTAAATTTTAACTAAAAATAAATATCAAATAAATGTTTTAAAAGCGAGTGTGAATCATTGTAGACATAATAAAATGATATAAATATATAATTACTCCTTATGTTGTGAATATAAATATATATTTTTTAAATATGTGAGCATATAATTTCCTTCTTCTTTCTAATACCTGGTTTCATCATTGCTTAATATTCATTTTTTATTTTAAAACTATTAAATTATTAACTAATTTTGAATTAAGGCTATTAATATATTTGTTAGCTTATAAAAAGTATATTTGTTTGCTTACCAAAAAAATTAATTTTACATTAAGGTGTCTTTATACTAAAATTTAAGATTTTAATTTCTCAAATCTCAAATTTAATTATTTTTATCAAATTAAAAATTCTCTTTTTGGTCTAAAATTTTGATTACTTATACTTTAAATTTTTTTTTCTATTTTAAAGTTCATTCTTTCTTTCCTATATCTAACCTACTTTACCTTTTTAAATTTAAAAATACTTAAATAATATACCAGATACTTTTTAGTTTATTTAATTATGGTGATATTCTCATGTGTTTTGGTATAGAAATTCATAAATAAAAATAAAATTTTATAAAATATTACTCGAAGGTGTTTAATAAATATGAATATATGACCGAGAAGAGCACGGTATAGATACGACATAGACACCGGATATGGCTACAGTTTTGAATTTTCTGCGCTTCCTAGGTAACCCGATCTAAAACTTCCAAATCAGAAGTGAGGAAATGGAGATTTCATCAATTAGATAACAAAAGCCTAAACTCTCTAAATTATACATGCTCCCTCTTTGTCTCTAAGAAGATGTTGGTCTATAGTATATATATCATGAATAAATTAAGTTGGTCATTGAAAGTTTAAATATATCAAAGAATATACTCCTTATTGGTTTCTCAAATTCTGCTTTAGACATTTTAACAATCCTGAGAAAATGCTCCCCCCCCCCCCTAAATTCAGCTATCAAAATTGAGCATGCAGTACTCATAATCAATATTTAATTAATTTTATCCTAATTTCATGAGGTAAACAATCCTATTCTAAATAGATTAATAAGATATTGTATACAAAATCAAATAAAAATATAATTTTCAGTTAATATTTTAATCTTATTAATTTCTTAAATTAATTTTAAATTAATATTTTAATCTTATACATCGTTTATTTAATTTGGGAACTGTCAAGCATGCTCTCTATTAGCACCAAATTCTCAGACTTCTAAACATTAATTAATCTAAGCCCCAAGAAAAAGAACAAAGTAACTAAAGATAATTCTAGACAAGAATACATCCATAATGGCATTAAGACGAAAATTACAATAAAATTGGCTATAAATTTGGCAAGCAAACAGGAACTTACTTATGAACAAAAAGAAATGCACCACAAAGTATAAAAGTGACAGCAACAAGAATCCATCCGAAAACTGTGAATCTGCAGCCATTGGAAACACGTCAACAGGAAACAAATTAACCCGTCATTAATTTAAGGAAACGGTTATAGCATCATATTTTAGAATTAACTTTAATCAATTAAAAATAATATGACATAAGAAATATTTTTTCAAAAGATATTATTATTTTGATGTGCTTAAATTAAGCCTTAAAAAGTAACGATGTTAACAAAAATATGCAATAATTCAAACATCCAGTAGGAAAAGAAATGAAAATAGCTCAGAGAATTGAACCTTACAAGTACACAAGACACTCCAACCCAAGTACCGAAAATACTGCAATCATTAAAATTATCAAAGTAAAAGATGAGAACAGATAAATATTGTTGTACATGTTAAAGCATATAAAATAGAATAGAAAGAAAATAGAAAAAAAAATATAATAGAAAAAGTATAAACAAATTAAAATATATTAAAGTAAAATTAATGTTAAGATATATAATAATAAACATTTAGCAAAGTGTAAGAAAATCAAAAGTACAAAACCAAAAAGAAACGTACAGAATCCTAAAAATGCAACGAAGAGCACAAGAGCTGCAACAATAACAAGAGCCAGTGTCCTGCAGATTATCATAACATGTTACTATTAATTGGCAGAAAATATTTTAAAAAAAAAAAAAGAACAAAAATGAAAACTGTAAAACAATACTAAATACTTACACTCCATCTAAGGCTTCGCGTATGAGCTTGGAACTCACATCAGTCGTGTTGGAAAGAAGATCAACTGCATTGATGATATTGGTGTTGACATGATCAATTTCATGTTCAAAAGGTAGTTGGCGAAGAAGAGGAATTCCATTTATAATCTTCTTAGCTGAATTAAAATAACTTGAGACGTTCCTGAGGTTTTCAGTTACCAATTGAGCCTGATCCACAACGTAATCAGCTGTTATCCAGGTGCTTGCACGCAACTCCCTTTCACCAGTGTACAGGAAAACGCATCCAAATCTAACATAATCAATCATATATCAGTGACTCAAAAGATAGAAAGATAGATAGAATCAGAGAGAGAGAGAGAGAGAGAGAGATACATTGCCGCAAGTGTGCAGAGGATGAGGAAGATTAAAGACAGAACAAGGACTGATTTAGAGTAACCATTTGGATGTCGGCCACAACAGCAGTAACATGCACAGAAGAAAAATAAAAAAAATCCAAAAATCACGAACCAGACTGCACCAGCAGCAAAGAAAGGAACCGCAGTAGAAAGAACTGACTGCACCAATATTGCAACAACAATTCCAATTAAGTTAGCAAATTATATATCCAGAAAAGCGCGTAAAGGTAGAAGGATGCATTACAATGAATTAATTGAAAAAAAGAATACACATGTAATCTGTGATTAGAGACGCATGCAGACACGCGTGATTGGGGATGAAATTGTTCCACGAGTTAGAACGAGAGAGAAATTACCGTTAGATAATGACGATCGGAAATATTCCAACCGCCAGTGTAAAGCTGAAAATGGTTAAAAATATCTTCCCGGCGAGTTCTTTCCCTAGCTAGCACCAGAGTGTTATTCGCCTCCGCCACGGATCTCCTCGTGTTCCATGCCACCACCTCGTCATGATGTTTCTCGCCATCTAAAAAGAAAAGAAAAGAAAAGAAAAGGAATCTTGGATAATCGGAGAATGAATTGGTGGATAAAATAAAAAAGAATGGGAGAGAGAAGAAGAAAGAGGGAAAGAACCTGGTAGACGTAACGAGTTGGTGAAAGCAGGATTGGAAAAAAGAAAGAGAAAGATGCAGAAGAAGAAGAAGTAGAAGAAGAGAAGAAAGAAGGAAGGGTTAGAGTTTGAGGCGAAGCATAGCATGATTACGGTGAATAGTTTAGTGTTATTGTTATGGCGTCTGGCTTACAGGGAGAACAGTAACGCTACCTTGCTCAGAATTTGCTCTATATATGCAATTTGGAGTTAACACTACTTAAAACCCACTGCTGACGTGGTAGGTCCCTTCACCGCGTTAACATTTTCTTCTATTTATTTATAAAAGAAAAAGTGTCAATATTCCTCCATCCCAAAATTACACATACATCTTTAATTAGACCAAGGTTAATTTCCCAACATAAATACCTTGTATATGTAAAAGAAAAGTTTCCAAAAATAAAATAAAATATTGGAACACGGCTTACACCTAAACTAATGTTGGTATATATGAGAAATTTTTTTCAATGGAATACGGTGGAAAAATAAATAAGATAAAGCAAAGTAAAAAATTGTCGAAATTCTGTTACATTATATGATATTTAATGTATTAATAAAATAGTATATATTTCTAATATTTACTTTTCGCACATATCATATACTAATTTTTTTATTATATTTCTGGATATTTCTTTGTCCATTTTTGAAACAAACTTCTTTTCACAGCTTTTACCATTTTGAGACAAATTCCTTTTTCAAACCGAAACAGAAAAGGGGAAATTCCATAGATAAAAAAATAAAATAAGAATTTAATGACTTTATGGTTAATTGTAAGAGATTGTATTAATTAGATAACATTAAATATCTTTCCTCTTTATTTAATGTATACCTCTTAAATAATTAGCGTAATTTTAAATTCATTGTCCACATGAAATCAAAAAAATTATCATGTGAATTTAATTAATTGTTTTGGAACTGTAAACAAAACAAATTAATTGTTTGGAATAAATTTTTTTTGGATTTGCCTTAATTTAATTATTTTAAAAGTTGAAATGTAAATTAGTTTAATTGTGAATATTACTTGTTTAGAAAGTTGTCATATGTGAAACGATTTAATAGTGCTCATTTAATTATGTACGCGTACAAAATATTTAATTAAAGAATTTTTTAAGTTAAAATGAATTGATCAAGTTTAATATTTATATAGTTACTATAAGAATTCTTATATTATTAATCAATTAAGTATTATAATAATTCAAATTTTTGAATTAATTATTTTAAAATTAAATAATTTTTAATAATATGGGAATCTATAATTAAATGAGAACATACAATTTTTTTACAGCATTATTATATTTCAATTAAATTCGTACCATTTAGATCTCTTAAATTTAAGGTTAGTTCAATTTTATTTTTTAGTTTTTTTATTTACTTTAATATTTTGATTTCGAATTTTGTACCGAGTAAGTTTTTCTTATGATAACATTCAATTTTATTAAAATTTCATTGGAAATTAATTTTTAATATGAACTAGTAATAGAATCATTTGTTTAATTTTCTATCTATAGAACATAACATGTAACAAAATTTTAGAATAAATATCTATGTTAGTTTTCTGTGTGTAGGACAAAAATATAACAAAAAAACCTTAAATAAATTAATTATTCATTGCCAAAAGAATCTAGATTTTGAGTTTAGAATAAAGTGGCTTATAAAAATATTGAAATTAATATCTATTTTTGTCAATAAAATTACGTAAAATTTTAATATATTGGTTTCTATTCAATATCTAAACAAAAATTATCCGTAATTTTTAATAATCATTGAAATAAATATTTAAAATTATAACTTAATTTTAATACTTACATTTCAATATCGCATTTAATTGCTGGATTAAAAAATGTTAGGCTAATTATAATTCATATCTTTAACTATTTTTTTTTATCAATTTTATTAATTAATTGTTATAAAATAAACAACTTTTAATGAAATTTAATGTGATTTAGCATTTTAATATAACAAAGGTAAGTTGATAAAAATAACAGGTTAAAGTTAAACGTTAAAAGATAAAAATTTAAAACTAAAACGTTAGATAAAAATTAAATATTAATAAATTAAAAATTATATTAAAATTGTTTATAAAAACTAACGGTTAAACAAGAAGATAAATATTAAATATTAAATATTAAATAAAAATTTAATTAAATAATATTAAAATATAATAAGTATAATATTTTTTAAATATAAAATATACTAAAATTTAATAATAAAGTTTTTAAAAATAAATATATTTATTATTTAAATTTTATTTAATTTTTATTACAAGATTTAATATTTTATCGAATAAAATAAAATAAATAGTATAATAATTAAAATAAATAAATATATTAAAATAATAATTTAAAATATAATATTTTATGATAATATAAAAATATAAATATATCAAAATTTAGTTAGATTTATTTTTTTAATAATTTTATAAAATATTAAATTTTATTAATCAAATATTTAAATTAATAAAATTTATTATCTAGGTTATATTTATCATTTAAAAAATTTAATATTTTATTAGATAATTTTAAATTAATAAATAATATATATTTTTTATGTTATAATCTTAATTTATTTAATAAAATATTTAAATTTTTAAAATTTTTAAATATAATATACATAATAAAATAAATTAATATAATATTTGAATTGATAAAATTAACTGTTTATAAAAATTATTGAATAAAATAAATCTAATTAAATTTATTTTTAAAATAATTTAATTTTTTAATATTATAATATAGGTATTATAATAAAATATATATAAAATTTATTTATGTACATAATACAACCAAATTTGTATTATAATTTAAATATTTAACCTACCATATTCTTATTATATTGTTTTTTAACTGAGGTGCCTCAAACGTATCCTATAACCTTTGGAGTGTATAATTTTCGCCCTCCTTTACAAAAATGGATATTATTAAATAAAATCCAGGCACGGGATTAAAAGAATTTATAATTATTAACTTTCTTGAGGTAAACCTACACATTTGCCATGTCTTAGTTATGACAATAGAAGAAATCTATTTTTCATTATTATCTAGTAGTTAGGACCACATAATTTTCTTCAATAATTTTCATAAGTTAATGTGATTATGAAAGAGGAGTCATCATATTTATTGCTGCTTTAAGCATGGATAATTAAATCCAATATCGAAAAACTTTAATGAGTATCTTTTTAATAAATTTTTTATCAATTTAATCTTTTAAAATTGCACATATTGTAATATCGGTTCTTAAAATACTTTGGTCGTCACATTAATATTTAATTTTATTTAAAAAATTATCATTAAATTAAAATTTAAAAATTTAATTAATAAAAATTTAAAATTTTATCATATTAGTCAAACTACTAAAGTGGTAAAACAAAATAAATATTTTATAGTCTAGTTTGGTAAAATATCATCATGTCAAAAATAATATTTTACAGCATCAACATAGAAACGTTTTTTGGACTAAAGGCTGTAAAAATGTTACAAAGCGCTTTATAATAAGACCTTATTTCCACTTTTTATATAAAACTTTAAAATTAAAAATAAAGTAAAAAAATTAGTTTTTTGCAACTGAAAAAATGATTTATTTTCCCCCCAAATTAAACGGTTCCTCACCTAAGCCGACTTCTATCGTGTCACATCTTTTGTCGTTACGATAAACCAAACTTTACAATGATAAATATTGAACTAAAATTTCTGCTCCTATAGCTTTGAAGAAAATAAACATATTTGACATATAATGTTTAACTTAACACTTTTGATCATTTTAGTTGGACTGTTAGAGATTTCAGTTCTCGTATTTTTTGAATTAATTACTTTTTAAAAAATTAAGTGAATTTGATGATGTTGTTTATATTTTAACCTAAACTTTTTTATCTCGTTCTAAATATTTTAATATTTATGATAAATATAATGTATGGAATAATTTTAAAAGTAAAATTTAGTAAAAAATTTGATAAAATTTAAAATATTTTTTTATGATGAAGATAAAAATTTGATATATTTATTTTTTATTTTGAGTAAATTTTGATGATTTAATTAGTAAATTTTGAATAAGGTTTTAAATAATTTAATTTATAAAAACTTCCAGTAAAAAGATATAATTTGAACCTTTTAAATTAAGAAATCATAACTAAAATTAATATAATTAATTTTAATAATATTTTTAATTTCTTTAAATATAGAGAGTTTTCTTATTAGTTTTTTTTGTGACTTTTTATTTATTTTTTCTTATTTTTGTAACTTTCTATTTTTTACTTGTGCTGTTAATTTGTCATTGGATGTTTGCTGATTTAACTAACAACTATTCAGTTAAATTTTATCATATATCAACTTATTATATATATATATATATAAATTTTTATATATAAATAGCTTACAAATTATTTTGATATCTCCTTTAAATTAGCTTTTTGTGTTTTTTAATATATATATATATATATAGACACACATATACATATAATAAGTTAGTATATGTTGCAAAGTTTAATTTCATATTTATTGATAAAAATAACAAATATCTCTTGAAAAGTTTCATTAAATTTTAGATGGTATGAACATAACTTTTTTTTTCTGAAATAATGTGTAACTAAACTTTTTTAATGTTATTCATAATAATAATAATAATAATAATAATAATAATAATAATAATAATAATAATAATAAACAGTGATACGTGTATATACTTATAGGAGAATCCATCCTTATCCAGATATAAACACCAGATGTAAAGTGTGTATGAGGTATAATCAAGTGTAAGGTAGTGTGTTTGGGGATCCTTTCCTACTTCCAATCTTTGTACCTGGAATATAGGTGGAACTAGACAATGTTGAGATGCAAGGCAATTATTTTCGGGGATCAAAATTAAGAGTCCATCTTGAGAATATATGGGTGTTAGATTTTGTGGATCAAGCCCAAACTAGTTGGAAAGTTTGATGAGTCATAATTTGTGGGTGAGACATGCTAAAATTATAAGTTGGGCCTCATGGCTAGAAGTCCATAAAATTATGGAAAATGTCAATCTCAAATTTCAGAATTGATTTTAAGTATCTAAAGTAGTAGATTTTATTGAAAATGTAAGTACTATTACATAAAAATATAAAATGTAATAAATATTTTTATTTCTAATAAAATTATACCATTTTTAGATGTTTAAGAACATCTCTAAAGGAGTGTTTATATGCGTATGATAATAGTTGGTTATATAAGTAAAGGTAAGTTATTTAAATATTTATTATAATTTAAATTATTTAAAGTAAGTTCAAGTTGTTCCATCAAAGGTGATCTAAAATCAGATTTATGGGATAAAGCTAGCAAAACTCTACAACTATTGTTGAAAGAAAACTGAGCTGCCATACAAGACATGCTAATTTTACATGATTGATTATTGTTGATTTTTTTTTTTCATAATTTGAATTTATTTTAAATTTTTCATAACATACATAATTAATTAAATTAAAACCAAATAGATTTTAATTTATAGGATATTACAGCATGAGATACTAACTTGATTCCCCCTCACAATTTATTGAATATTATGACAAGAGAAATTACATTAAATAAATACTTTCATAGAACTTGATTGTTACATGGATATTATTTTTCTATTTATATATATTACGCAATAAATTTTATCAGAATCTATAAATATTCTAAAAGAGTTTTACATATAAATTTTTTACATCATAATGTCATATAAAATTTTAACATGGAAGAAAGTGATATTACCTTCCTCCCTTAACACACAAACACCTCCCTCAAAAAATTCTGGTGTAGCGTGAGCACCATAAATGCATGGAAAGAATGAGATTACAAAACGTCAAGAACAATTTTGGGATTGAAGAGACCGTATTTTGCAGGAGACACTTCGGCACTATCTTTACATCAATAATACATCCATATACCATGTATCTTGATATGATGTGGAGAAACTCAATTTTATAGATATATTTTTCTTCTTCTTCTTTTGTTCTTTTAAACTAATTGCAAATTTAACGTTGTGTGTATTTGAAATGGCACAGCCTTTAACTTGAAATCACCCGACTCACAGTAATTCATTGGTTTGGCATTTGAACCATCATCATCAGAAAAAAAAAGGAAGGAAGGAAGAAACGAAAATGATAAAAAAAAAAAGTTGTTTGAAAGAAAAATAAATATATTAGTAACATAAATTTTATTTTATATAAATTTAGAAAAATAAAATTTAACTTGAAAAAAATTTAATTTTTTAGCTGTATTTTTTATTAATATAATTTTTTAATTTTTTATATTTTTAAAAATATATAATAATTTTAACAATTTAAAATAAAAAAACGAAAAAAAAATCTTTTACCATTTTTCTTCCATTTAAAAATTAATATTATATAAATTCTAAAAAAAATATTTTATATTCTCGTATCTCATCACACAAACAAATAACAGAAACATTTTCATACCAATCCTTTTTTTTTCCACTTTGCCCTAACTAAACAAAGCATCAACATACTGATCATTAAGATATATTAACCCAAGAAAATGTCTATAATAATGTCACTATGAGTCAGAATTATTTTTCCCTTTATTTTTTGTGAACAACAATTTTTTAACCCTGAATGACCGAAGCGGTAAATACATAAAGGCAGTGCTTGTGGCCCATTCAACACGGCTGCAGTGCTGACTTCAACATTTTGCAGAATTTATGTGCTTTGTTTAATCACTTTAATGAATGGAAATTGTTTACTCTAGCTAAAAATAAAAGGGAGAATTCATAGGTTACTTAATTCACAAACATAAGAAAATTAGAGTATGGACATCATTATTACTTTAAAACATCTTTAACAAATCAATATTGACTTGTTTCTTGTCTCTAAATAGTAAATGGTGCTGCTTTTTTTTTCTCTAAATGCAACAAAGTATTATTTTATATAGTTGTCTAAAAGTTACTTCTTAAATTCATTTTTGATACAAATTTCTGTCAACGTGTTTAGAATCGGTAAAAATTTATGTGAAAGTTCAAAGTTTAAATTAAATTAATAAATTTAACTTCGAAAAAAAAGTTGTATTGACAAAATTTCAATGAAAATAAGATATATCTACACATTTAGAAGTTGTCAATCCTCAATTATTTGATATTTTAACTGTAAAACGACCGTTGGTTTAAAAATACATATAAGATGTAACCAAATAAATATGTTTGGAAAATTTGTTATACTTTTCTTTTGGCAGTCAAAAGCACGATTCTTGACTAGGATTTAAGCACAATTATTATCATGATAGTATGATACATAAATGTACAGACCATAACTTGGAATTGGGAATCACGTGATGCCATTAAGACAAAAGCCCCGACCAAAAGATTAATTAAACAAAAACTTCAATTTCGAGAGAGAGAGAGAGCTTTGAACAATTCACTTCAGTCAAAATATGATATCATAGGATTGAATTAAAAAAAAAAAAATTAAAAATTGAAGTAGTAAAGTGCTAAGTGGTAGTAATGCATTGTTTTCCTTTTTTTTCCCTTTGTTGGGGGTGGGTTTATTCATTAGTGTAACTAACAGAGAGGAGATCTATGAGGGATGCCTTTTCTTCTACTCATGCTTGTGGCCATGTCTTCATCCGAAACCTTATTGCTATTGGCCATGAATTTTGCACACACAGTAGTCCATCCACTTCTCCTCTTTCTAACTATCTCAGTGCAAGCCATGTTCATATTATTCTCTGACCCTGATGATCCTGAACAAGAGCTCATTGGTTCATCACAGTCCACAACTGTTGAACGAGTCATCTCTTCATCCCCCATCTCTTGTGGGATCAGAAAATCAGGGCTTAGTTGTAGGGACTTGCATGTTCTCAAATAGGGAGAGAGGTCCTTGTAGTGTTTCAGCACAAAATCCACCTACACATTCATATACAATTATACATACACCAACCGTTCAAAATCATATATTACTTAATGATCAACCACACTTTTCTAATACAAAAATATAAGACACCAATCTTTTATAGCTACTCTTTTTTAACTATAAACTTCTAGGTTCAAATAGGTACCTACTTAATTATTCAATATAAATTTTAATCAATACGCATAAATCATTATGTAAGTGAATGACAAGAATTTTGATTGTTATATTCCACCGAAGAAGTATCTGTTTGAATCCATAATTCTTTCTATATAATAAGCTATCCAAGCACAGAGGAGTGAATTTTTGTTTGTTTGGTATGATATATATTTACCTTGCATCCTAGAGAGCAATGGATAAAAGGCTCTTGGAGACTTCTATCACAGGAAGTGCAGTAGTTTCCTGATCCTTTGAATTGCCGGTTTTGAGGTCTCTTCTTGATGAACACCACTTTGGCACTGTTGATGGTATAGGCCTAATAATAGAATTCAAACCTTGTTGAATCAGAAAACCACATCCAATTGAATTATATGTTTTTGGTGGTAAAAAAGTTCCAAAGTTTTCTTTTACATAATTATGAATGAGCACCCCATCATACTAGTATAATTATTACAAATACTTTATTTGAGTAAATTAAGATATACATATACCTGAACATTGGAGCAGTCAATGAGTTTCTGAAGATCTTCCAACCTAACAACATCATGATAAACGTAACGGCGAACCTGAAGAAGCCTATGGAAGCGATGAGATGGCAAGCAGTGAGGACAAATGCTGGTGCAACAATCTAAGCAGCAAACATTCTTCTCATTCTTTTTTGCATTTTCATGGTAGGAGCATCCCACAAAGAACTTTTGTGTATAAAGAGCTTCCAACCATGCAGGCTTTTGGTATCCCTATATTAACCAAAACCACAAAAACCAAGTCTAATAAATAATTTGACCATAAGAATTAGAATAGAAAGAGAAGAAGAGGAAAAAGCAGGGGAATTCAAATTAACCATGATCATGGAGACACTAAGAGAGGCTAAAAAAATGTCCTTGAAGTGTGATCAAGAGGAACACAAAGAAAGAGAGTGAGAGAGAATAGAGCATGGAGAAAAGAGTAGTTATGGAGGTTCACAAGAGGAGTGAGGGCATATATTTATTCCTTGAATAGGTAGACAACATTTTGTCTATAGGGGAAGGCTTATCATATGAGATTATGAGAGAGAGAGAGAGAGAGAGAGAGAGAGAGAGAGAGAGAGAGAGAGAAACCGAAAGCCATAAAGAAACAAGTTAAGATGTGAGGGGAACGTGGGCGCTGTTTCCGTGTCTCCCATTCTCTTAGGTCCCTCTAAACTATTCTCTGCTCATCTCCTTGGCTTAAGAGCTCTATTGCTAAACTAAATTACTCTCTCTCTCTCTCTCTCTCTCTCTCTCTCTCTCTCTCTCTCTCTCTCTCTCTCTCTCTCTCTCTCTCTCTCTCTCCTTGAACCAGCTGCAATACTTAAATTTATTTTTATCTCTCTTATTCAATATATCTTGGAAGCAACCAGTTCCTACTACCAACTTGATTTTGGACTTTGAATTTCTGTGTTAAATTTCATTATTTTTGTGCAACTGATGTGTATATATGTATGGTCATACACTCCTCTCATTGCTAAGTTATACTCCTACACTCTAATTTTATTTTAAAACATTTTTGGCTACTTTCGTGCAACCGTTAATTAAAGGGACATTTTAATTTCTTAAATATTTGAAAATATTAAAATCTCATACTTAAATATGGGTATGTGTTTTCAAATGTTTGAAAAAGTAAATGCCTATCAGATCCTTGACCGAGATAGGGGTAAGTTTAATTGACATATAATATATCTTTACAAAAATAAATAAAATTAATTTTATCAATAATGTAAATGGAATCGGTTCTGCCCTATTTTATTATTATTATTATTAGAAGTCGGCGAGTTTCCCAGAAGCATAAGTTTAAAATAAAATGAAAAGGGAAAGAAAAAAGGTCAGACAGTTTGGTTGAGAAAGCACAGCAGAACTTGGAGTTACCTTTTTTCCAAACACTATTTTTATGTTTTCTTTAATTTCCTTTTTGCTATGTTGGACTTCTGCACATCTCTGTTCATCTCAGTTTGCATAATTAATTATGCCGATTACTGTATCACTTCAAAACTAAGCAATGAGAGCATAGAGACACCAATCAACTACCTACTTTGCAAGACATAGCATGGAACATAACACCAGAAATTAAGAGCATACTTGTTTCAAAGGTGGAAATTTAGAATATAGATTAACCTCACATTTTTCTGATGCAAAAAAAGAAAAGAAACAACTGTGGTCCATTTATATTATCTTTAATATTATATAAAATAAAGCTCATGCAAGTATGTTTAATTAATGTGACGATTTATTTATACATAAATTTTTCCACCAGATTCATATTCATATTCTGTTAATACAATTGTATCATCAATTAATCAGTTTTCATTTTTTTTAATTAAAAACTTTCAAATTCAACTCAATTTTAATTATAAATAACTTGATGTTATCTAAGTAATAAAATATGTTTGATCTCTTTGAATAATAATAAATAAACCACCTTCATATTTCAAATATTAGATATATGTAGATAAGGATATCAACTTTTTTATTTTAATTAGAACTTCTGAATTTTATATTAACTGGAAAAACTTGTATAACATTGCATAAGCGTTAAGTTTGTTGTCTATTTTATACAGTGGTCGCTCCTGTGCGGCTTAAAAGCAAATTCAAAATCATGTCACATAATTTACTAAAACAACAACGAATGAAAATCAGCAGAATATTTATTTGTCTCATTTAAAACTGTAGAAACAATTAGCAAACGCTATCAAGTGCTTCAATTTCTTTGTAAAAGGAATATAGATACACATGTAAAACAGTGGCAGCTTCAAGGAGACTAAAATATTAAGCACCGTAAGTTCAATTATAAATTTAAAAAGAAGAAAACTAGTTAATTTGACCATATTTTCAGAGCAAGATCCTAGCTAGGTAACTAGCAATGATTATGACTTGTACTTGAAAGGGCATGTTTTATGAACATAAGATTGCTGCTGCTAGTAACAACAATTGAAAGGTTTGGTTGTTGAATAAAATCTATGGGACTAATTTGATAGTTTCAAATTTGACACCATGGAATAGTATGGAACCGTGTCAAGTGGGGTACTTAGAAAGTGTAGCAATAACATAAATGTGGGCTAGTTTTGTGTGTTTAAATAAGACAAAACCAAAACGAAAAGAATATAAATATAGCTGTTGTCCAAACTTACCCATCCATCAAATTCTGACTAACTAAAACAATGACAATTGAAGATATTTACTTTGGAAACCAAATTATTCAACCACTGAGCAAAAGATGTTGTTAGTGGTATATGCTGTGCATATGGCAGTACAGGGATGAGAGCATCGCCAAAACTGAGCCAGCTAAAATCTGAAACAAGACATGTACGATGAAATCCCATGTTTTTTGGGGAATCAAACATGGGCAACATTAACCAATCAACCACTCCACTAAACCAATCACTGTGCACTTTAATAATTTTTGTGTATTTCTATCAAACGTTTGACAGACAGGCACAACTCATTAAGCACTAACCAGCAAAATTAATGACAAATTATTTTAAGGGCTTAATTTAGTGCTAATTTTGAGGACCTTGCTTATTGTGCCTTTTAGGTCCTAACCAAGAGTTATTCTTGGGCTTTGAACGAATAAGAGACTGATCTTTGTTTCTTTCCCCTTTTACCCTTTACCTTTGCTATATGGTTTTCCTAAACCCTGTTCACGTGATCCTTAGCCTTGGCGTGATATCTGACACTGCGTGGTGTCACTTTTGGAAAAACAATTTCACCAAGAAGATGAGTAAAACAAGTTGATTCCTCGTTTAACTTATCTTCAAAGTTCGGCTCTATATAGGTCCTAAGGTACCTTTTTGTGATTATTCTAAGCCAATTTGGCACCGCTTAGCAATGTATAATAAAAATCACATTGACCACCAAATATTAAGAAAGAATGTTAACATTACAGAGGTAAAAAGAGAATGTATTACTGGCAGAGAACCATATTCAACAATAATAATATGTGTGGTAAAAAGGGAATCATAATATTATTAAAAATATATTTAATCAATATGGTAAAAAAAAGTATATTAAAAATGTATTCCTAGCATTATTCAATTTCTAAGATGCTTACCTGGAAAAGTATAATTTGCTGTGGTGATTTTGATATTCGGAGAACATAATAAAACTTGTTTTTTACCCGGAAAAAAAAGAAAAAGAAAAACAGAATTCTCTTTGTCAAGCATACATGCAATTTACCTTTTGAATTTTTTAATTGGCTAAAATTTATATTTTTAAGCTGTAAACTTTTTCACTCGTAGTAATTTACATTTACAAAATTACAAACATTACTTTTAGCACACGAACCAAAAAGTTTTCAAAGCACCGAGACCCCAAAAGATAAATCTTGAACCATCATTGGTGTGGCAGCAAAAGTCATAATTAAAAAATCTGGAAAATCAATTTTTTTACGGTGTTATATGCTGTAGTATGAGATTAATCTTGTGACAAACACACATAATGTGGATGTGTCATAATATGAGAAAAACGATTGCGTTCAGGATATTATTCAACCTCAGCCAAATTTAGAATCACAAGAAATGTCTATTTTAGACGAGAGTACCCAAAATTCACTTCCCTTTTCCCCCTCTTCAAATTCCGATCCCTTAAGCACCGGAACTGCACAAATACAACGTGGTTTTTCTCTTCATAGCGGATCCCTTAAGGCTAATAACTCACTTATATATAAAGCAAAAGAATTAAGAATCTCATAAACATAATAAATATTACATATAAGTGCACAAAATTCACGTAAATAGAAATCGAGAATGGGAGGGAACTTTTTAGTCCATAACAGCTTGAGGAAACGAGCACCGACCAAGAGAAGGAGGAAACTGCATCTTCACATGTTGAATATGTTATGAAATTAGTGGAAAGCAAAATATAGAAAATAAAAATTGATGGAAGAAAAGAATTGTCACCCGCACGTGGCATGAAAAGCAGAATGGTATGATATCAACAAAGGAGGTCACGTGCAAGGGATCCAAGGGACCTGAGTTACAAAATTAACAGTCCCTTTTTGGTGATAAAATAGAATTAGTTGTAATTGGTGTGGCGGTCAAAGGTCAAAAGATGGAGATGATGAGGTTAGATTAGAATGACAAAGTGTGAGGGTCAGCGTGTGAGCCGCACGAGGGGATCTATCTGCAGGCAGAGGCCAGAGAGCAGAGAGCAGAGAGCAGAGAGCAATGCAATTCTACCTCACCTCTTACTTTAATCCCATTCCCACTTCCATATCTTCTATTTTATTTCTCTCCCTTTATTTTTTAACTCTATGTCACGTGCACAACCGTTTTCAAACACCACACACTAACTATCTATTCTATCATCATCACCTCCATCTAACACTTGCTATAATTCAATTTATGCTATAAATTTTCATCAAATAAAATGTTTAATTGAGTTTATTGTGACCTAAAATGCATACAGATGAGATATTGTATGAGGAAATAACATCATTTTGTTCTCATAAATCTCAATGATGAAAATCATTGAGTACTTGTTATCATGCATATATTTCTTTCAATCTATCACTTTCTCTTTTATTTTATAATTTTCTTCAATGTGTCCTTCTCGTGGTGTACACTTCCCATTTTCCTTCATCATTAGCATTATTATAAATATTACGTTCTCCTCGTGCAACCGATGCAAGGAACGAGGATATACAATGTTATTAACTTCATCCGAATACAAGCTGCAGTGTTACCGGGTCCTAGTTGTTTCCCCTGGAGAACTTGGTCAATGCAAGTCCCCCAAAAAGTTTGTGAAACTCTTCACTCAATTGTCTAAACTTCCATAACTAACATTAAGATTTTATTTTACTCTTCTTGAATTTTACTTTCTATAATCAAAATTACATAAAAAAAAGTTTTTGGTTGATAAATTGAATCTTTATCATTTAAAAAATAACTTAGTCTCCACAGATACTGAAAACTGTTTGAGTAGGTCCACTTAAAACTAAGAAGAAAAATAAAATCAGGTCAGGTGTAAAATTTGTGCGAATTTGTGATTGCAATAATTGTGTCAATAGCATTAGTCCTTACTTTTATAAATTCAATGTAATAACATGAGGCTGGTTACTTGATCAAAGCATATCATGTGGGACAGTACGAATAAAAGATTAAACAAGGTTAAAAATTAAGTTGGTTGAGTTACATGATCACCTTTCTGATTTCACGAAATTACTAAAGACCCTTATATTTCTACGGAGCTTTCAACCTGTCCTTAACATGACCCACACCGTCCAAACGTCTAATTTGACATAGAAGAGATCTCATAGTAAATAATATTTTAAAAAATTTAATTTTTATCAATTCCAATGAGATTTAATTGATCACACTTAATGAGATAAAATTTATATCGTTGTTTGATGTTGTGACATCATACAATCTATCTGACTGATCACATATTAAGTGAGATATAGTTTATATTGTTACCTTATTGTAAATGAAATCAGTTTTGCAGTACTTATTGTGTGCACACCTCGCCTATAAATAATTCATCTTTATTACTTAGCATGCAATTGAAAAAATCTTGAATAGGTGTTCGATATAACTGAAAATTTCAGTTTTCAAGTATAAAAAATATTATATAAACAAATTAGTTTTTAGCAATTATTTATTTGGTCTCTATGTTTTAGGTTAATTATTTAATATTATTTATTTATAAATAAGGAAATTTAATGATATTAATACTTCCTTATACATTAAATTAGAATTAATTTGTTTTTTTAAAAAAATCACATCATACATACCATTTTTATCTTTTATTTTAAATTAATTTCTTAGAATTAATTACATATCATTTTATGATTTTAATTTTACAATATCTTTTGTATTCTACTTTGATTAGTTGTATATTTTCAATAATTAATTTATCCCATTTTTTAATTTATTTTTAATAAAAATAGTAAAAAAGAAAAAAAATGATGACCAAGGTGGGCTAAGTAAGAATGGGGGTGAGAGTTGGGCTATGGGTTTATAGTTGGCCCAAAAAGCATTTTAAGGAAGGGGATAGAATTATTGGGAAAATGTAAGGCCTGAGGATTTTGTGGATAGAAACCGTATTAACGGCTTCTGTTCTGCCTACAACTGCAAGCACTTGCTACTTCTGAGACCTCAAACTAATGGCTACTACCACCATCAAATGCAAACCATTTTTTCCACTCTCTCTTTTGCCTAAACAAACCTCATCATGCTTTTTCTGCAAACCAATTTCCTTTCCAATTTCTGGTGCTGTCTATCAGCGAGGACAGGTTGCAGTTTCCGTTGCCTTCAACCCCCAAGGCAACTTTGACCTCTCTTTATTTGATGATGATGGTAACACCTATACTATCATTCTCTCCTTTTTATTATACTTTTCTCATTCATTTTAATATATAAAATCTGTACACGGTAACTTACATATTGGAGATATTATATCCTTAATTCATGAAATTGTCCATTGAACTTAGGATGAATTAAAGATGTATAATCTTAAATGTCTTGCTCTGCATGTTCCTACTCTTGGATTTATCTCATATAAAGTGAAAAAAAGTCTGTAAAATGAGTAATTAAGAATGTATTTACCCTTGATTTGAATTAAAGAACATTGTAAGTCCATTTCAAATCAAGGGTTGATACTTGATACTACCATACTTTCTCCCTTTACCTAATTTTTCACTCACTTAGGAGGAGCCAAATCCCTGATTCTTATTCCTATGTCCTTGTAACTAGCAGAAATTATGCTAATGCTACTACTATGTTGTAGTGCTGTATGCATTTAATGGAATCTATTATACTACACTTGAACAGACTTTGGTTGACAGATGCTCCTAAAGTTGCACCTCCTATGCCTCCAACTGAAGGTCGATTTGATGTTGTTATTGACAATGATGTCATTAGTCGTCTTGACTTGTCCCCTTTTCAAGATGCAACAGGCATGAAATCCCCTTTATCTGGTATGCAAGCTAATATGAACCTTCAAAATTGTTTAGCCTCTTTTGGGATATAATTGACATTCTTAGTTTTATAACTTGGATGCTGCATGGTGGTACTAATGTTACAGTGAAACCAAAAGAATTTCTTGAGCGCACAATTGGCTTTACCATCAACTATACCAAAGAAGATCCCAATGACCCTCGGGAATTATCAGAGCATCCTGATATTAGGCTATGGTTTGTGAGGCTTGATGCTACTTATCCATGGTTGCCAGTTTTGTTGGATTGGAGAGCTGGTGAGCTGGCTCGGTATGCTGCAATGTTGGTTCCACATCAGGTGATGTTGAAAAAATAGCTTAAATGATTTTTTATCTATCAGAAGCCAAAATTGTGATTTCCATATTATAGGACAAATAGGATTAAAATGGTGATTCACTTCGTTTAAAAATGCATGCTTGTGTGTGAGTTCATGTGTATGAGAAAGAGGGAGATCACATTTGATGCTAACTCGGTATTTATATGTTATGTTGCAGATGAATATGAAAATGGGAGTTGTTTTCAATCCAGAGGCGTTGGAAATATTTGTTGTGAAGAAAGTTTTTATTGTGTATTCCTGGTTGAAGCATCACAATATTCCTAAGCCTAAATTAAAGACAGGTGACATGGCCAGAATGCTTGGATTTGGAATTGGAGATGAACTATATGACTTGGTTGAGGACCATCCTGTTGATCTATTGTAAAAGGAACAACTTAAGAGTACCATGTTAGACATGCCAGAATCTGAGAATCAGCACCTTAAGCATAAGAATATTTTCCTTCTTTCTGTTGGTCCAATATATGGTGAAGTGTGTCAGCATTTTAAGAGAAGCTAAACTTGAAAAGGAGCGGTGAAATTAATATAGCATAAGAGAGTAATCAAGATTAAAAAGAATTAAATTTGGAGCTAATAATCTAGATTCTGAAACTTTATCAAAAGCAATATCAGGCTAAACGTGTGCTAATGCTAATGTTTGCCAAGAGCTTCATATTCAGTATTCACATCTCAACTATTTGTTAGTGCAAATTTAGAGTACTCTTCGCAATGTATTTTTTTTCGGTATTCGTGTTTATACTTCATACAATGCAATTCTTCTTACTCAATTCATATACGAATGTAAATTTAGGAGTGTAAACAAAGAAGGAAATGTACAAATACTTGACCATCTAGATGTGTACAAATTTCCACAAGGGATGCGATGAATTGAAATCACTAATACTATGAAGCCTCTGATGAAGAGATCCACGAAATTTTTCTAATTCAATTTTCTCCAACTGAATCCAATTCAATTTTCTCCAACTGAATCCCCATCAACAAGGTTCTTTTTGGAATGAAGTGAAAATAGGTTTTACAAACATTCTCCTGGAAAAACAGTGCAAAGTTTCTGCAACAGAAGTCAACAATAAGAAGGATTATTACGCTTACTACACCAAGGGTCACAAATTGGAAACTAAGTGGACACTAAACTCATGTGCGGGAGGGAATTTCTCTTGCTAACTTCTCCACAAGCTCAAAGAGTCCCCCCTATATAAAGCCTACCAAGGACTATTGGCCAAGTAATGTGGGACTTGGTCCCCCTTTTGAAATATCACCAACAAAAAATATAGTATCCAGAAAAATTGAAACTTCAATGATAGGAGGGTTAACTCTGTTAGTTGAGTAAAAACGTATCCAAAATCTCTTTTTTTCTAACGTAACTAGGATAATGCAACTACTAATGAGTAATGAAACAGGTTATTCAAATATACCATGTACAAAAAATGCATAATTAATTGAGATTGCTCCCCTTCATTTACTTTCTTCTGTCTCTTGATCTGCCAAAAAAGTCCGTTTGACCAAGAAAATGAATCAAGGATTGCATTTATAGACATATCGAGGAATTGGGGAAGTTAGGAAACAGTGAAATGAAAAACACAATTAAGTAACTAACATTGCAGGGAAAATGATCCTTTCCTGGCTCCTGCAAGAGCTATTCATTGCATTTAATAGTGATAGGGATGGATTAATTTATTCTGTGACTGATCAATGAATCTTCAAATTGGTCAATGTTGATAAAAATTAATCCATGTTAATAAAGTTTGGTCAATATTTTCGGACATTAGTCACCAATTTCCATAATCATTTAGGCTAATTTCTAAAAAAATTGTGACCAATTTTAATTTCAATTAACCAATCACCAAAAACATTAATCAGTCTTTTTATATCTAGGTTACAGAAGTTCTATACCGGACACAATAGTACCCGAACGGATTAATTTACATGTTTGGTGAGAAAACACTAATCAATCTTTATTAATAATGACTATTCTTACAACTAAAAGATCAATCATGCAACAAATTCGCCATAGTCTGTAGATGCAAACAATGAACAGTTGTGCTATGAGTGGAGAAAAGCTAGAAAAAGAGTTTACTGGAGAATATGCAAATCACATTGTAGGTATATCACAAAAATGTCAATGATCTCACAACCAAATGCAGGCAAGGACCACAAGTATGAAAAATAATCTATAAAAATACAATAAAAGAAAGAGTAATTATTATATATATTTACACTAACACCAATTAAATTTTAACATCTCACAATTTCTTCATGTCATAAACAATTTTAATAAAGCAACTCCCTCAAATTGTTTAGATTCTATTTTTAATAATGTTTATGTGAACTTTATATATATATATATATATATCATTCTTTTAATTTTTATAATTTAAACAACTCTTCATTCTAATAAAAAATTTAACAAAAACTATAAAATTAAATTTATAAGTTATCTCATAATTTATTATGTTTAATCTTATTTTATTTAAAATATTATTTTTTAACTAATCTTACTTTTTCTTAAATAATTCTTACAAAATTAAGAATCTATCTTATCTCTTTTATGATTTTAACATAAAGGTTCATTTAAAAAAAATAGAGAAAAATTTACTCTTTTTTCAATAATGATAAGATTTATTTAATAATTTTTTAACTATAAAATCTTTTAAATGTCAGCTTGCGAGATGGCCTAATTATTAAATAAATTAATCTAACTTTATTAAAATTTTTAAAATAAAAACCTAATTTTTCCCTTCCATTCTCCAAAGAATCGCCGCCGCAAATCCCCACCGCACTAATCCGCGATCCCACAACCCCAAAACTTCATCATGTGGTGCAACCACCATGATCACTTAATCATTGACCAGTGAGCGGCTTTTTTACCCCTCTGATGTTAATTAATAAACATATTATCGGAACGAGTGCACTGTCAAAACTATTTCCGGGTTTAAAACGTTTGTAGGACGCATCTTATTATGTGTTACAAAATAAAAACCGGTTTTGAAAATACCTAATTCCGATAATATGTTTATTAGTTATTGCCAGCTACCCATCGGAAACATGACCGACCGGAATCCATAACGAACCGGGAACCATCATCTATGGCCACCACGAAGACCAAAACCATCACCGTGGCCCATCGCCCACCCAAAAATAGAAATTAAGGGATAAATTGACGATTTTTTTATTTTTTATTTTCTTCTATGAATGGCAGTTCATCATTTTTGGATTTGCTTGTACACAATTGCTCGCATTTTGGCTTTGGAGAAAGTGATAGGAATGCATGATGACCGGATTTGGTTGATAGTGACTCAAAAGGCGCTTCTGCTCGGACACAGTATCTTTCCCAAATAAAGTTAACTAGTAAACTGACCTGCGCTGCACACGGTTGATTTTGTTGAAGAAAAAATTGTGTGTATAAAAAATGATTATGAAAAATTTAAAAGATACATGCTTGTGAATACCAATTTTCGTTCGGGAAGTTTTAATTAAATCACTAAGGTTAAATTAATGGAGAAGGGAAGTTTTAATTAAATCACCAAGGTTAAATTAATGGAGAAGAGAAGAGGGCCAATAAGAAGAAATGCAAAATAATAATAATAATAATAATAATAATAATAACCATAATAAATAAAAAGGGAAAACAAAAGAAAATAGAAAGGGGATTGGTCCCCATCCTAATAGGCTAGGGTTAGTTAAGAATTAGTTAGGGTAGTTAGAGGTTAGTTAGGATGGGTATTTTGTTGGGTTAGTGAGAAACCAAAGGGGTTGAGGTATGACCCTAGCTAAAGAGGGGTATAAAAGGTTTTTTTGGAAGAATTTGAAGGGGACGGTTTTTTTGAGCACGAAAAACTGAAGAAACAGAGGGAGGAGCAGAAGAAGAGAAGAGGAGGAGAACAAGAGCGAGAGGAGAATCGAAGAGGTTTTTTGGTTCAAAGGTCTCAGTCGCAGATTGGAAGAATTGACTTAGCATTGGAAGCAGTTCTGTGCAAAACACTGGGCTCTGGAAATTGCAACTCATCCTAGGAAGAACTTTGCTTGTCTGTGGAAACCTTCAACCGTGAGTTCCTTCCGTTGGCTTTGAGTTTCTCTGCGTTGAGGTTAGGTTCATTCTTATCGCCATTTTCCTGTTTATATTCGTTGCATCTATCATCTTCTTTGCTCGGTACCTCTGCCTAGAATATGTGGAATCCTAATGGAGCACATCGGTTACTAGCTCTGGATTTAGTATGAGTAATTAGGCTGCCTGTGTTGAAATTCTTTGATAAATTGATGAAAATCTGATCTCAATGTTTGATTACGAAATGAACTTGTGAATTGCTTGTGGTAGAGCAATACTTGTTGAGTAAATGAAGATAAACCGTAGAAAGTAACGGCTTATGTTTCCATTAACCTTATTCAAATTCTAGACTTAACTCTCGGTTGCTCAACGAATCCTGTGATAGGATTAATTAACCTGTTAAGAATCCCTGTTCGTATTGCAGAAAGTAAGTCCTTGAATGAATTAATCAATCTGATGTACCTAAGGCATAGTTCAGATAAAAAAAACTGGTAGAGGAGGAGTTTCTAATCCTATCATGTGAGCTTATTCTGGAAATTAGGTGTGGTAACTCAGTTTCACAACTTGATGAGAGGTACGGGAATAGGTTCTGTCAAGCCAGATTTCATTAGGGGCTTATTAACATATGCCAGTTGCATACCTATTAAGGATCAGATTGAGGCCTACTAGGAAAGCTATGAATACCGATTATATGCACTGGACAAGATTCTAATTAATCAGAAAATGAAACTGAAAAGAAAAGGTCAAGAACTGATAAGAAAGTCCTAGGCGCAGTTAGCAAAGAGGGGGTCCTTAGTTTAAAATAAAGAATTGGAGTCATAGACCTGTGATATGGGAACAGGTTTTGCAGAGACTAACAGAGACTTGACTTACTGCCTCATTACGTCATAAGCATAATGTCTATTAGTCTCTATGATGACAGCAAGGTGAGGATTAGTGGAATGACTTCAATGATTCTAAGTCAGGGTACTCTGATAATTACAGATCATATCTTTCAATATCAGGTGTTAAGGGTAGATGCTAAGTGAGTGTCACTCTAGAAGCAGAAATCCTGTCAGCATTAAGAGCCTAGAAATCAGCTGTGACTAGTATGTGTTGTGCTTTAGGAGGCAAGCACAAGGTCCTGTGGCTAAGTCTAAAAATCTCAGGCTGAAAACTTAACTCAGTTTGCAATAAGGGGTTAAAGATGTCCTATTCCAGTGGTTATAAAGATTAGAATCAGTAATAAACTCCTGCGAAGTCACCCTCTTTTGCTGGCCTGTGACCTCATATAGGGTCAAGCACATTGGGAGTTAACCTGCAGCCTAAAGATAATCGTTGATAACAACTAAAAACAGAAACTGAAGCAGGGAAATAACATGGTAATGGGAATGCCTATTTGATCTTGAGATTATATCCAGAACCGATTATAGGTGATATGTGGGAGTCTCTGGATTATGTTAGGAGTTCATTGTTTTTTTTTAAGAGGGTAGCATTATTCAGTCTCACCATAAATGTCCAATTACACTCTTAATGCTAACAGGTCTAGCCTTGGGTTTATTCCAGTTTGGCTGTGGACTTTACTTACAACATTTTTATAAAAGGTTGTCCTAAGAGGTAGTGATCAGGCGATAGTCAATCTGAGAAGAATGTCAGTCCGGGGGGCATTTGTTTATCCTAGACTTAGCTGGTACTAGTTTAGTGGGTATGATAAACCCAAACTTTGCCTTGATTCTTAAAAAGAATGCACAGATAAATAAGGAGGTCTTGCCAAGCTCTTAGACCTCGACTCAAGATAATCACCTGTGTAGGAATCAAGAAAGCTACTAAATTCATAATCAAGATGAGCATGAGTCTAGAGCAAGGCCAGAACCACTAGGTGCCTGCTAATCTGTAACTGATAAGCAGGAACGAGTCTACTGAAAATCCAAGACTAGCACACAATTATATCAACTGTTACAAAACCTTTAGTAAGTGATGTGGTTGCAGCTGATCCCTTCCCTTCGGGTCTGTTAGTCCTAGTTGATTTGGAGTCACAATCCAAAGTTCCGTCCAAGATAACCTTGCAGGCCAGAATAGATTTGAGCTTTAGCAGTATTATAGGGTCAGTAACAGCATACTAGGAAAACTGAGGATTATAGTATACCACCCGGAACCTTGTACTGCCCAGCATAAGTCTCTGATGTTTAAGTTCTAATATCTATGCCAAGATATACTTCTAAGACGCCCATATTCTTCTGAACCAGTCCAATCCTACCCAATTTAAAGATGAAGAGTAAGATGAATATGCAACTCCAGGGATAACACAGTCAAATGAACCAAATAAGCCAATCTGTTAAGAATCTGTACCTGGACAGGCCAGTCTTAACAGATAACCATTATGTTCCCAGTTCTAGAAATGGACCAAGTAAATTTCTATCAGCCTTGGTAGGGTGAGCCAACGATCTAAGTGGTGGTGGATGGCTCTGAGATTTGTCAGTTCAATTCATAGAGATGCCTGGAAGGTAGAAGGCTGGTGAATTTCCTTCAAAAGTCAGTAACAATAATGTTGGATCATGAGGAGTCTGATAATCAATGGTGATACATAATCATTAGGTCATGCATAAGTAAAATGGTTGTTGCTTTCTTTTGTGTTTGAATGGTTATAGTACATACTGGTCCTACCACGCCTAAAAATGCATAAGCTATCTGTTTAAATTGGCTATCACTAGGAACTTAAGTCTGTTAGTAAATTCAGCACCAGATTCTCAAGTACTAACCATAAGCTCCCCTTCAGATAAACTGATTCGGTCCCTCAATTTGGCTTGCCACTTCTTAGATCAATCTTACTACTGATGAGAGGCTTAGATATCAGGTCCTAATCTGAATGAGATTCCTTCTATAGGAGGTGGAACATTAAGCAAGAGATATAGCAACATGTTCCTTATGCAGGGTATGATGCCTGGGTAAAAAAAAAAACAGAAGTAAAGTCAGTCTTTGTTGTAGAGTCAGGCCAACTGGAATTCTGAATCTCACAGAGCCTGAATCTAACAGAAATTGCCCAAAACTGGTTCATAGAATAGGTGTTGTACTAAATAGGTGCTGGCACCCATACCTTTCAAGATTGTTGTAACCTTCTGATAGGCACCAGGGTTATCAAGGCAACGTTTCACTTCTTTTTTTTAAAAATAGGCATCAACAATAACTGAACCCTGAACACATTATAGGGAACTCAAAAGTTTAGTTCATCTCAGGTAGATCCTGTCAGGAAGGGTGAATAGCGCTCAATTGTAGTCAATAAGGAAGTCAATATAATCCGTACATATAATCAATGATCCTGAGGCTGCCATAGTAGATAAGACAACCTCAGGGTGGTGGGCTTTGTAGTTCTGGGACAAACAGGATCTGAATCAGTTTGGCTATGCAGTTCTGATTGGGAAGCAAAGATATCAGTGCCAATTTATAATAAAGTAGCCCTATGATAGCCATTAAGGATAATCCAGGTGCAAAGGTCGAATGAGTAAGCAGCTGTGATTTTATAAAAGTATGGTACTAGGAGGAGGATTAACTGATAATTGGGAGGGCCTAAGGTCAGTTTTGTTGATCCGGCTAAAGTCCAAATATCACAACATTATAATCATCTGTCATAGAGTATAGTTAGTCTGTTGATCAGCTCTAGGGACCAAGTTTAGGGATAAAGCCAGCAGGATGTAGGTAAGTCCAACAGATCGAGACAGTACTAAGGAAAAATTGTACACTATGATGCTTGACCTCTACCTGAACTTGGACTATGCCTAGCAAACTGTTAAAAATTCCAGGGGTAGGTTAGGTTCTTGTTAGTTCATAATCTTCAGTATGACAGGGCTATTAAGTGACTGAGCTTGGATCAATATAAGACTGACAGGGTCAGGCAGAAACTATGCATTCCTAACTTATAATTTTCTAAAAGATACTTAGAAGTTTGCAGGTCTTTGATCATAATTCTGGTTTAACTCTGATACTCAGCATTAGAATAAGGCAGTTTCATTGGTCCATTGGCTGCATCCTGTTATTGTTAACCAAAATCAAAGGACCGCTTGTAGTGAGATCTAAGGATCTGTCCTAGGCTGATCTCAATTGCTTGATAGGATTCAAAGACAGATCATGGTTCATCCATCCATACGAATGTAACTCTCTCAATAACTCCATGCAATATTAGTCCTTGCCATGGTTCTGCCTATATCCTTCAACCAGAATCTAGTCCCGGTTGGTTACAGAAGTTGCTTAAAACCTAACCTTATTTAAAAGATAATAAAACTAATCATGAATTAAGGTAGCCTACTGCCAAGTAAGTCTTACAATTTCGTTCCGAGATCAACTCGCAAGACCTTGAAAGAACATGTATTAAAAGCTAATAGGGCCCGTAGATGGCAATTTTCCCTAAATCCAATATTGATAATTTCTAAAAGTTCTTCCAAAACCTTGGTTCTCACGCAATAAGCTCTAAGTGCAAACTGGTAGCATACCCTACCGTTTGATATTTAGAGAATCATAAGGGTCTAAGTGCAACTTTCGATTGTCTTAGACTCTGTGCATATGTGGAGCTGAGAAGACTTTTTAAAAACTAAAATTATCCAAAATTATTCTAAAACCTCTTCAAAAAAAAAGCCTTGGTTCTCACGCAATGAGCTCTAAGTGCAAACTGGTAGCATACCCTACTGTTTGACATTTAGAGAGTCATATGGGTCTAAGTGCAACTTTCGATTGTCTTAGACTCTGTGCATATGTGGAGCTGAGAAGACTTTTTGAAAACTAAAATTATCCAAAATTCTTCTAAAACCTCTTCAAAAAACCTTGGTTCTCCCGCAATGAGCTCTAAGTGCAAACTGGTAGCATACCCTACTGTTTGACATTTAGAGAGTCATATGTGTCTAAGTGCAACCTTCGTTTGTCTTAGACTCTGTGCATATGTGGAATTGAGAAGACTTTTAAAAACTAAAATTATCCAAAACTCTTCTAAAACTTCTTCAAAAACCTTGGTTCTCACGCAATGAACTCTAAGTGCGAACTGGTAGCATACCCTACCGTTTGACATTTAGAGAGTCATATGAGTCTAAGTGCAACCTTCGTTTGTCTTAGACTCTGTGCATATGTGGAACTGAGAGGATGTTTAAAGGTTAAAATCCACCAAAACTCTTCTAAAAACTTCTTCCAAAACTTTGGTTCTCACGCAATGAACTCTAAGTGCGAACTGGTAGCATACCCTGCTGTTTGACATTTAGAGAGTCATATGAGTCTAAGTGCAACCCTCGTTTGTCTTAGACTCTGTGCATATGTGGAACTGAGGGCATATTTGAAAACCAAATAGCTCAAAATTCTTCTAAAAACTCTTCCAAACACCAGAACTACGTAGCCTTGAATTTCCCATTGCACCGGGGAATACGTAGGAGTAGGATCAAGTCCTATCAGGCTATTTTCATACAAACCTATTTATTTTTATTATATTTAAGGAATCAAACAAATTACAAAGAAAATCACACACTCAGTTTAAGGGTACCGTTCTTCGGAACGGACAAATAGGGTGCCTAACACCTTCCCTATTTTTTAACCGACTCCCGAACCTAGAATTTCATCCTCAAGTTAGGGTTTTTTCCAAATATTTTCCCTTAAAATAAAATTTGGTGGCGGCTCCACATACAATTAAATTCTCTTTTTAAAATTTCTAGCGAGTTCGTCATCTCGTCGGAATTACGGTTGCGACAATGTTGTTTGCAATATTGATTAAGATGATTGAAATTTATTTTTAATAACTTCACATTTATATATGTTGTCAGGGTTTGCAAATTAATATATATGATACGGTGGGAAGTATATAAAAGCATAAAACCGCAAAAAAAAAAAGTAGAATATGAATCACATAATATGTCCTATATAATATCAGAAGGTAAATATATTAAGTGAAGTAATATATAGTTTGAAAAGAAGCTGAGATAGTTTGTCGGCATACATTTATGTCAAGTAAATGATAAGAGAAAAAAAAGTAAATTGTTCAGTTATCAACCGAGACGTTGATAATGTCTGGTTTTTTATTGGAACATCCAAATGTGAGAGTATCACCTTCTTTAAATTCACATAATCCACAATATGCTGGATAAGAGATTTAACAAAATGTGGGGGGTTCTTGAGGTTTGGTAAATGAACTTTTCCTTGTCCACAGCATATTCCAAAGTTCGGGTTGGGGGTGTTGTACCTTTTGTTTAGCCGTTCAGGATACCATATTAATTCACCACAATATTGACATTGATGTGTTTGATCCCCAATATCCCAATAACCTATTTAAATACAGGACGGTTTAAGTATAGATGGTGAAATAATTGAGATAAGGACATATGATATTCAATTATAAAATTAACAAAATCACTTAATGTTCTATAATACTTGAAATAAGAACGAACAACTTGAATGTATACACTAATTTAAATACAGCATGCGGTCATATATTCATGTTCTATAATACTTTAATTAATGTAAATTTTTTTTAACCTGCACAGGAGTCATGCTGACCAACAATGGGGGTATCAGCATTTTCTACGTTTAATGTGGGTTGAGGTATATTGATAGTGCTCGGAGGTTGTTCCTGTTCTTCATTGGGTTCTACATTGAGCATATTAGTTGCTGCCTTATGATGGGTGCGTATGTGCATGGAGAAATTAATCCCTGCATTAAATATGTATTAGATGCATAGTTTTGTTAGCATTAAACGTAATTTAACATGAACACTTCAAATACCCCAATGATTAGGTGTAGGACTTCCTGGGCAAAAGACCTCATGCATGTGTTGATACATTCATTTCTAAAGGCTATGCAATGATATATACACGATGCAGGTTCAATGTACACTAAAAATGGTGCATAACATTTAAATGGAAAATTTCTTTAACCTGCATCAGAACCATCGTGCAGAACTATGGGAGTATCAGCATGTTCTCGGTTTAATATGGTCTCAAGTACATTGATGGGGGTCGCAGGTTCTTCCCCTGCTACCTTTTGTTGTAGATTAAGGACATTATTTGGTGGATATTGTTGGGGGCATCCTTGGATGGACAAATTAATTCCTGCATTAAATGGGTATTACATGCATATTTTGATTGGTATTAAATGCACTTTAACCGTACATGAAACAAAAACCAATGATTACCTGTGGAAATTTCTGAGCAAAAACCATTTGTTAATCTCTCACTATCTGGGTGTGGTGATTCATGACAATGGTGAATTTCATTATAGACATTCGGGGACAATTGGGAAAAACGTTCACTTCCTTTGAATGAGCTGTCTTTTATTATTAAAGCACCTGCAAAGTCAATTATATACCAATGCTTTCATGCCAATGAGAACATTCGAATTAACTGCATATTGATAGATAAACTTTTTCCTTCTCTCGAACACCATGTTGTGGGTTTTGGTGAAAGATGTCTCCGTTATTTCTTCAAGATTATATCCTTCAACATTACATAGAACAGAAACTTGAGTTTAAGGTGTTGCATAGTCCCTGTAATGATATTGTTCATAGTTGCTGTAATTTTATACTTATATATGTATAAAGTTATTGTAGCTAATTAATTTGGGACAAATATTGATATAGGCTAACACCCTTCCAAAGCTAATTAATTTTGGACAGATATTGATATAGCCAAACGCCCTTCATATTTCATTGAATAAAAAGTTAGTACACCATCCACATATAATAGCACAATGTTATACTCTAAGCACTTGTACAATAAGCCTGAGTGGATAATGACAAAGCTGAAATTGAAGAATATCCCCTTCGTTTAGGTGTTTGGAATGAATAAATTAATACCATGCACTTGTGATATAATGCTCGTTGTACGGACCAGGTCTGCGTTTGATTTTGCACTTGTGAATATGCCCATCTTCGTCAACCACATCAATGTGTTGATTCATTACCATGTTGAGAGCACAGACATATTTCGCTGGAATATACTGAAAGATATAACACACCCTATCAGCAATGACATATGTTACCAAATAATGATTCATCCATCTAACAATACAATTTAAAACATGTAAATCTCCTGATACCATTGCTTGTGTCCCAGAAGCTTGGGAAGCAGACAGTTTAAGATCCCACCTAAGAGGATCCACCTGGGATGATTGTCAGAATCTAAATCTTCATCATCACCTAATGTTGGTTGCAATGCAACAACATGAGGCAATACATGCTTCACATCATCATCATCATCATCAACATCAAGCAAGTCACCGTCAGCAAGCACAACAACAACATGCTGATGTATATCCATGACTGAGTACTCACAACGATTGGGATAATTAATTTCAAAAAGGAACTGATTATATATTCTAATTCTCAGCATATCCCGGAAAACCCAATGAAACTGTATTTTATGGGGCTGTTCCAAATGGTAGAATTCAATTAGAGACCGAAATCCTTTCCTGATATAAGGTCCATTTTCGGACTCTTCAGCGACCACTGTGTTAACATTTCCCATCCTGTCAAACACATGAATGTGGCCAGGGAATATGTAATTCCGGAACTTCTCGCAAAAAGGCATGCCTATTAGTATGTCACCATATACCAAAAACATCAACATTACAGGTACGTTGCAAATTGTGAATATAACGATATATGCTATTGTTTTGGTAATACTTACAGCAGTTGGACCAATAGATCCTTCAAAGTGATACTTGTTTGACATTGCACTATCAGAGAAACAATTGTTGGACGTTACAAATGTTAAACCAATGGCTGAACAATAATCGAAAACAGGTCCATTAACAAAATCAAACAAAATAAGTTGGGTCTGTTTATTATCAAAAATAAATCAGAGCAGGAATGAAAAAACGTTACAAATGTTAAACCAATGGCTGAATAATAATCGAAAACAGGTTCATTAACAAAATCAGACAAAATAAGTTGGATATGTTTATTATGAAAAATAAATCAAAGCAGGAATGGAAACTTCACGATTAGGAGGGTACCATGGCATTGTATTTTACGCTTCACTATTATAACTACCTTTCCAATGCAGACAACCGAGGCGGGAATAGGGAAGATGGGAACAGATGTTGGAACCGGAGGTTCCCTTGCGCTGCTGCAAAAAAAAAATGTTCTCATAAGATTATCAGAGAAACGAAGTTTAGGTAAAAAAACGCCAAGCCTATTAACAATGGGCAAATATAAGAACAGGGATGGGAACCGACGATGAGGAGAACAACAGAATAGATCCCCGATGCACCGATGCCGAAATAGGGGACGTCTGAAGTGCGTAAATATGAACTTCGAATGGTATCAGAACCCTGCACAAAAATGGTAAAACTGCTCCATTAACTAAACCCCTCCGAATACGTTATGGTCGAAAAAACTACAACCTATTGATGAAATTTTGGTGGTTTAATGCTCCCAATAACCGTTCAGTTGACGATGAGGAATGCAGAAGGATACTTTGTTTAATGGACGCGTCGTTCAGTTTAGTTGTGTTGCAAGTTGTCTGGTTTAATGGATCCGGTCGTTCAGTTCACCATCAGGGATGCAAAAGGTTATGTTGGGGCTGCAGTAGTGCATTGAATGAGTACGGCTGGATGACTGCAACATTGAGCGCAAATTTTCCATCCACGCACGTCAACAGATTTCAAATAACGTATTAATTAACAAAAACACCCTCATGAAAATGACAATGTCCAAATAACGGGGAAGTAAAACGTGTACAACTCTTATTGGAGCAGAAGTGAGGTCCATTTAGGCGGGAAGATTATTCTCAGCCTCACTTCTACTTTATATTATAAAGGATAATACCATTTCAAACTATCAAACTTGAAATAAAGTCAAAGAAAAGTTTGTTAGTAATTGATTTGATAAATAATTTATTTTAATAGTTATTAATTTTTTAAAAAGAATATTTTAAATAATTTTTACATATTTTAATTAGTTGAATTTTTTTTTATTTTTATCTTTAGTATTTTTATAATATAGTTTTATTTATTTTTATAAATTTAATATTATTTTATTTTTATATTATTATAAAATATTATATATACTTTTTATTTTATTAAAATTTTTGGATAGTTTGATAAAAATAAAATTATAAAAATAATTATTTTTAAAATTTATTTATATAAAAATAAAAAATATTTTTATTTAATTTATTATATTTTTATTAAAAAATTATTAAATTTATCATATTTTAATTTATCATTTAAATATTTTTATTTATCATCTTATATTTATCAGTTAATTTAATAATTAATTTTATCATATATTTTTAATTTAATTAATAATTTATCAACTTACAATTTTTATTTAGTTTTCTAATATTAAATTTTTAATTTTTAATTTTTATTTAATTTATCTATTAATTTTATAAATATATCTTAAGAAGGATGAAAAAAATTAGGTTTCTATTTTAAATTTTAATAAAATTCAATTAATTTATTCTAGATTGTCATACGGAAGAAATAAAAATTGTAGGGGTGTAAAAATTTAATTAAATGTATATATAGAAATAGGTTTACATTTATCGCATATAGTCGTTAATCTCTGAAAGAAAAAGGAACACCTCGGTATAAATTATATAAAATATAATTATTATTAGACTACGTACCATCAAATAATTTTTAAAAAAAATATTAGGTTAAATTATATTCATATTTATAAAAGTTTAACAAAAATTAATTTAAATTATTTTAGTTTTTATATTATTTTATTTTATTTATATAATTATATAGAAAATTAAAATTAATTTATATAATAAAAAAATATATAGTATTTTATTATTATAAAGTACGAAAATTTTTAAAAATAAAAATATATATCATCAAACACATAAATTCATTTTTAGTAAGAAATGATCTAGCTTATATAACATATAATTATATTAAAAATTTTAAAAAAAATATTATTCATAAATCATAATAATTTTATAAATCTAAATAATTTTTTTAATAAATAATATTTATAATTTAGGTCAATAAAATATAAAAAATTTGATATAAATATATTTTTATTATTATGTAATTATGCATAAATACATATAAATAACAGAATCATTGTTATAAATTTAGATTGGTATATGAAATAAGGAGGAAAATTATTTGTGTTTTGATTTCAATAAATTTTTATATAATAAATAAATTAATTTAAATATTAAAATAAGTTATAGTTTAGTTTATATTAAAATAAACACAATAAAATTAAATTAAAAATATTTTAATCAAACTAAATGATTTTTTTATTTTAACTATTTAAATAATGTATTAACATAATAATAATATAATTTTTATAACAAAATTCATATTATCCATCTAAAAAATATATTTGATACGACATTTTAACTAATTAAAAAATTTATTAAACGTTTCAGTTTTTTTAAGTAGTTTAATTTATTAATTATTTTTTTAAAATGATTATTAATATTTAAAAAAAAAATTGAGTAATTTTTATATTTTCAGCTTTTAACTGACATATTTTATTCATTTTTATTTTTAATATATTTTTATAATTTATTTATTTATTTTATTTTTAATATTAGCTAAAAAATATTAAAAAACATAAATTGTAATATAGATTCAAACCATTAAGAAAATAAAGTGCGACAGTAGTTTCTTAAATATTTATTTATATAAGTATAAGATTAGATTGCTTTCTAAATTTAAACCTAAAATTTAACTTAATTAAATAAAAAAATTAATTAAATTAAATTATATTAAATTAATTGAATGATTTTCGTTTAAGATTTAAAATTTAAAATTTTATTAAATTCTATTATAACAAACAATCTGCTATTACAATAATAATCATAAGTGACAACAATGATTAAATGAATAAGTTACAACATATATAACCATGATAAATAATGACGAAAAATACGATAATTACATTAATTAGTTAATATAACCATAATAATAATAGTAATAATAACAGTTATAATAATATATAAATATTTTTTATATATAAAAATAGAGATTTATTTTTATTATTTTAAAAATAAATCAAAAGTATTTTTAAAATCTATTTTAATATTTTATTTTAAAATTTATATTTAAAAAAACTTTAAAATTACAACCACTTAATCCTTAATATTCAATTCAGTTTTAAAATTTTCAGTTGAACTTTTATAATTTACATGAAATTATACTCTTCTTATTAATATTGATTCAACTACTTCTTAATATAAGGGTACAGCATCAATCCTTCTTTTTTCTAATTTTTAAAAATAAAAATAAGTCAGAAAATAGGTATTTCTATTGTCTTATAGTGTTAAAAAATAGAATGGTATAATTAAAACCGATAGATAAAAATATGAATATATGTCGATATCTTTTCTCTATTTGATTGTACATCCAAGAAAAAAAAATATTTTTTCTCTTTGAAAACTCATGAACCCTCTTTTTTGTTGTCTTCCTTCTTTAAGTGAGACTAAATTTTCTTGGCGAACTTTCCGCAAAATAATGAAATTCAAATCACCGTATTTTTAGTCTTTTGACGACAGGAAAAATAATTCAAAAAGGCATTTTATTTATTCCCACCTCCTCATGCTATGCAATTGTCATATATATAACTCGTGCTTGCTATGTATAGAAAGCGAAGACTTGCGAAAAGAACTAAACCTAAAGCAAGGTCTTTTCATTCACATGAACTATAAGCTTTTTGAAGTGTTAGAATTATGTCTAATCACGTAAATCATATTCATACTTGTCGGTGATCCCAATATGTATGTGTCAATTTGTTGTCTCCTGAGATAGTTAATTTGTAAAATAAAGAAAAGAAAAATGAAATTCTAACCATCATCTATACAATATTGTCTGAGGCTGGAGTGGTGTAGATCTTATTGTCTTTCATATTTGTTACGTAATTGTGAATATTTGTTGTATAATCATAATCTATTTTTGTCATGCACGTCTCAATCCGAGTAGTGACGAAGGTCACCACTTAGGCGATGATAATGTTTTTTTTTTACTTTCTTTTGTTAATTAAATGTAGGCACAAGAGCTCGAGCCAAGGGGTTATTGTTTATAAAATATGTCGTTTGATCATTTAGCGTTTGAAACTAATAATCGTTCACTGTCACTGATCAATAATTATTTTTATTTAAAAATTTTAATAAAATTACATATCAATAGAATTGTAATAATTTATTTTAATTTTTCCTATATTCTTTCCGATTTTATTTATAAGGCCCTTTTTAACAAAATTAATAAATTTGTTGAAATTAATTAATGTGTTAATTTTTGAAAATGTCCCTATAACATTTCAAATTATCTCTATTTTAAATCAAGCTCTGTTTCATATTAATTGGAAGAAAGTTAAAAAAATTTAATAATGCAGACTAAATATAAGAAAAATATTAAATATTTATTAAATTTTATAAAATATTTTGTATTAAAAACTATGTAAAAAAATTAACAAAATCTTATAAATAAGATTGAAGGAAGTACATCTTTAAATATTATTTAAAATATTCTTAGACACGGTATGATTGAGATCGTAATAATCTTAAAGTGATTAAATTATTTTTTAATTTTATATTTGGATAAGTTATTTTAAGAATAAAAATTAATTCTTAACAAAATTTTAAAATATAAATATTAAAATATTTTGTTTAAAATTTTTAAATAAATATTTTAATAAATTAAATTAAAAAATTTAAGGTAAAATTTGATTTTAGAAAATATATTTTTTATAAAAATATCATTTTATTTTTATTTTTTTCTATTTTAAAATTTTATATTAAAAATAGTGAAAATAAAAAATGACTATTTTTTGTTTTTATTATTTTCTATATAAAATATTAAAATAAAAAATAAAAAATATTTTTTTAAAAATGAAACGTCACTTAAATTTTTTCTAAAATAGGTAAAATTTAAAAATTTTTAAAAATCCTAATTCATCCTATAAACAATTTTTTTAAATATTTTTTTATTATTATTTTATTTTTTTTATTTTGTTATATATTTTTTTAATATTAAAATTTAATTATATTTTGTTATTCATCTCACTCTGTATATTTATTGGGTTATTGTTATATTTTAAAATTTAATTGTATTTTATTATTTATTTCGGTCTGTATATTTGTTGGGTTATTGTTATATTTTATTGTTGGGTTATTGTTATATTTTAGTATGCTACACGATATAAATATTCGTATATTTAAATTTTTTTTAAATAAAAAATTAAAAATTAAAAAAAGATTCATAAATATTTAAAAATAAAATTTTATATATAATGATAAATTACTTTATTTAAATAAAAACTTTAAAATCCAAAAATTTAAAATTTACCATAAATTTTTAAAAATATAATAATTTAAATTTTTTTATTCAAATAAAATATTTTTAAAATAAAAATATTAAATATTTAAAATGTTGACCTTCAAAATACAACGTAAGAGTCATTTACCATAATCCTACAAACTACTACAAAAAGAAATGCCGTATATATCAATGATTTAATATTGAATTAATTAATTTGTATTAATCAGTATAACATCTATTAAATAAATATTAAACAATTAATATAAATATTGGTGTGATACATTTACTAACAGATGATTATATTATATTATTGCTATCTCAAATATTAATATAATACATTATTCTATTAACTAGTATATTTACACACTTTTATATTAACAGTTCAGTTCAATTAGAAAATAGTTATGTTAAGAGAGCTCTTTCAAGTGGTTAATTAACCTTATCAATAAATGATATTTTTCTGTAGCAGTTGAGTGTGACACAAATTGATGTTAAATTAAAAGCAATGTTTGCCTCATGTTTAATTTAAAGTACAACCAATGCTTATCATCATTTTCTCTGTTTTCTATAGGTAACAATATCTTGAGATTGGGGGGTTGAGACAGTGTTGAAGGCCATGTGCTAATGCGATGTGAACAAGTCATGTGACTCTATATGGGGTGTCACAACATATAGGTATGGGACTGAGGGAGGTTGAAATATAACAATAATAGATCTGAAAGAGAAGGACATGGACATGGAGGCCAACAAATAGTTTATGCATCTCATGAGTTCTAATGACAAGTGTAAGAGAAAAATAGCACCTTTTGGCTTGAGCTAGAATTGAAAGAACCATGAAGGGACAAGTTCACAAAAAGTTCAATTACCACCTCTCCCTTTGCATGAAGTTGCTATTTTTGTGTTCCTCTGTACTTGTGATCGGTGACCCTAATGCTGGTTGACTACCATTGCCACTTTATAATGTGGGACTGTAGGGTTTTTAGGTTCCTGAAGCTGCATCATCTCTTCTTTTTCCCCCTATTCATTTTCATTAAAAACATTTTAGCCTTAATTAGCCTCCATGTTTGTTCTAATTTGAAGCAACATACGGGACCCTACCCCACCATATATATATATCAGACAAATGTGATCATTAAGTTGATGAAATTGTAACGTGGAATGAATTGTTCATGTGTGTGATGACTAATAATCGACTCTGCGGCTTCCCCACATGAACAAATTAAGACATGAAGGCTGAACCATCTCTCTCTCATGGTAACTCGAATATTGACTATCTCAAATTATTCCCTCGCTTGTGTAGATGAAAATGATTTCAATCGTATATAAAGAAATGAGAGCAGGCTTAATTCACTGGTTTGAACTAATTAGCAGGCTATTATTTATAAAATAAACTAAAATAATGAAATTTAGATTAAAAAAAAAACTATTATATTCTTTATGCAACAAATATACTTTTTAAATCCTTCAAATTAAATATATCATGTAATTACTTGGTAACAAAGATATACACTTTGTGAAAATAACACATTTTTTGCATTCATCAATTGGTATTTATATCTCAACTAAATTATAACCAACCAGGCCAAGGCCAACCTCCCTTGCACATTCTAGGCTAGCTGTAGCTACTAGCAAGTGAATATGCCGCAAATCCCATGCAATTAATTATTGTCTCAGTGTTTATTTAGAAACCTTCATTTTTTTTCTCTAATAATTACTTTATTCGGTTACAAATTTTCATCAGAAACCTTTAATCTCCATGAAATCATTGGAATCGAATTTATAGAAACAAAAGCATAAACTTCTGTTTGAAATTCAGGGAAATTAAAAAGTCCCTGGCTAGTGGATGTTTATAAAACTGATTTTAAATTGAAAATTTTAATTTATTTTTTATTAGTTATTGGTCAATTCATATATTTGTCCAATAAAAATGTGATATATATAGTTCAAAAGCAAACTCTTATAGTTTATCCAAGGGACGTACAGAAAGAATAAATTACTCATCATCCAGGATATCTGGAAAATTATAATATAAAAATGAATCCGTACAACACTCTTATACACTCAAAAACTGAACCATAGCATTTACCCCCTTAACTAACATAAACACCAAATGTATAACCATATATATATATATATAATATACAAAATGAAGCTACGAATGTAAACAAAGGAAAAACATCAGCGAAGCTGGATTGTTTGGTTATGCGCAGGCACGTAATCAGAAATCACGTATGAAGATTTAGTCTTTACGAAACAGAAACAAAGAGAGACAAAGAAAGGTGCGTACACCTTTCAGTTGTTAGGTAGTCCAAATTCTCAAGTCTCAAAAGTGACGTCCCTATGTCGGGCTTTGTTTTCCTAAATGAAATATAACTTGTTCAAAGAAAATTTCTCTTTTCAAATCCCTTTATTTAATTTGAATCTAACTAGCTCCTTCCTTCACGTTCAATTCAATTTTCTCTCGTGGACTACATCAAAAGTTGCAAAAGAAAGAAGAAATAATCGATTGAAGGGTTACTAATGTCCCTTCCACAAGCCTTGAAAATCGGGTGAATAACATAACCCATATTTTGACTTGCGTCAACATCCCTAACAAATACTAGTTTCTTTCTCATGATCAATCAAGTCCATCGTGATTTCATGATAAAGTAGTTTTATTATTTAAAAATTTAAAAAATAATATCATATGTTGTGGAAGCGTCTATTATCACTCATGCATGTTTATTTTCACTTTTATATAAGTAGTTTTTATTTTAAATTTTATTATTAATTTAATCAATAAAAAATATATTTAGATAAAAAAATTAGTTTAAGTAAAAGTCATTTATTTTTTACTTTTTTTCCTGTATGAACATTTTTTTTAAAAATACACCCCAAATAAAAAAAATGTTATCTAAATTTGTGTTCTGGAAATTATTTTCCTTTGATAAAGTGTGGAATCTATTTTCACCAAAACAACGGTCCCCGAATAAGTATCCACAATTTAGAGTGGTACAGAGGCAAAACGCACATATCCGTGATTATGGCGACATATATTCTGGAATTCCACAATAACTAAACATACATCAGCCATCAGCCCATTGTTTCTAGTGAATCGGAATTTTATTAATTATTTTAAGAAAAAAATGCCTCAAAAGTCCTAATTAAATAAATAATAAATAATAAATAAAAATTTAATATATCATTAATATAAAAATATTTATTACTTAATATGTGGATCAATTAAAAATTGATGATTAAATTATTAAAATTGATGTTGTGATGAAAAATTAAGTATTAAAATAATTTTATACAAATATTTTGTTTAAATTTTACCATTTTATATACTAATTTAAAAAAATTAAAAATTAATTTTATTTAATCCATAATTTTTAATTTGAGTTTAATGTATGAAACTGAATTTATCATAATTTTTTATCATATTAATAACACTAAAAATAAATAATAATAATTTAAATTTTTATAAAAAAGAATTGATAAATTTATATTTATAAAATAATTTCTATCCAAAAATATTTTTAAAATGGTTTAAACGGTATAAAATTAAATATAAATTTTATTAATGTAATATATTTTGTATTAATTTATATAATCATAAAAAATAATTATCATAAAAATTTATCCATTATAATAATTAATTACTAAAAAAAAATATTATCCATAACAATTTCATTAAACTCGAACTAAATAATTTTATATTAAAAAAATTTGTGATATTGTACAAAAGAAAAAATACGAGCTGTCAATAAATTAAATAGTACTTTAAATATGATTTAAAAGTCATTATAAAAATTAATAAATTAAAAATATAATTATTTACAATTAATTAATAATATTAAAAAATATTATCAATACATTTCAGTTTCTAAAAAAATTAAATAATTCTTAGAATGAACCACAAATAAAAGTTAGAAGTGTTGCGGATGTAATTTACTATTATTTTCAATACAACCTCACTGCAATCTAGTTAAAAAATTAAAATAATTGACTATTAAAAATGTTAGCTATAAAAAAAAATATATATATATATATATATTGTATTTTTTATAAAAAATTATTAATTGTTTTAAAATTAATACATTTAAAATCTTGATCAATCAAATTTTAAAAATTTATTTAAAACTAAAATCAAATTTTTAAATATAGCGATTTAAGATTTATCGATTTAATTGTAATCGAATTAATATTAATTAAATATTATTTTTAAAATATTTATAATTTATATTATATTAAAAATATATAATAATAAAATATGTTAATATTATAATCTTTTATTATTAAAAATTTAAAAATTATATATATTTTAATTTTTTAAAATTTAAATTATATAAAAAATTAAATAAAATATAACATTAATTTATTTATTTATTATTTAAAAATATTAAAATAATATTTTATATATAAACAAATTTTGTCTGTTTACCATTGATTTAACTATTTTTTATTAATTTTATCGATTTATTATCAATTTTTATAAAAATAATTTTATAATTTAATTGATAATAAAAAAAATTAGTTTAATCAATTTAACTAATCAATTTAATTTAATTTAATTTAATTTTTATAATCATGTAAACTACATAAATATCAACTTTTTTTTAAAGAAAAAAGAACTTTTCAATTTTAATTCATTAACCAGTATCGTTATAAAAAATTAATTTTGTGGAAAAACCGGACAAAATCCCAAACTTTATATGATTATTTATATTGAAATGGTTCGATGGTATGAAAGTATTAGATATATTATATTAATTTGTTTATATTATTTAATGAAAGTATTAAATATATTTATAAGTTTATATAAAAAAAATTTACTAAAAATTTATATTTTTTATCATTTATTAAAAAAATTAAATTAAAAATCTGCAAAATGATACATTTTAGAAAAATGATAAACATGCATAAAGGTATAATCTCATCAAAGATAAAAGAAAAAATAAAAATATAATAAATTATATGATATGTAAAAATAATTAAAAAAAAATGGTAGTGTATAATCATAATTTTTCCATCTCAATGAATATTTTTTAACCCATATTTAAATTTATACATTATTCTTTAAATATATTGTTATTTTTGAGTCAATGGTCGGTAAAATGACCATATAAGTGTGTATTCTGCGCGGGTGTTGGAGACTTTTTTCTGTAGTTGACATCAATAATAAGTAAATAAAAACTCGTCACTTACACGTATGATAAACACATATTATCATGTATAAACATTACGAATCATATAAAAATTGTGTGACAAATCACACGTTCGCACCCGTAATTAAATATATTAACACGTACTCAATACAGATAATATCTCACTTTACTTCTCATTGATAGGTAAGATCATTCTTTCCAATATAGAAAATTAATGCAATTGGAGTATAAATTAAAAAGAGGTAAAGTGTATATATAAAGATTCAGTGCATTAGATATCAAATTAAATACATATATAAATTTAATAATTATTTATAAAATATAAAATTTATAAATTTAACAGTTAAATTATATTATAATTTTTATTATTATCATATATATCAAATTTTAAATAATTTAAATATTTTTAAAAATATTATTCAGATATTAATATTTATTTTTATTTTAAAAATATTAAATATTAAAATAAAATATTTTTATTTTTATTATATATAAAAGTTTATAAACATAATTTTTTTAAATATTAAATTTAACATTAAATATAAAAATATATTAAAAAATTATATAAATATGCAATGGTAAATTGAATAAAAAAAAAGTAAAGTAATTTGAAGATAAAAATAAGGAATTGAAATTAGAGTGAATTTAATAAGATGAATGTGAGTGGATAGTCCCACATGACAAATTCTGACAATGTCGCCACCCATGTGTTTGTGTGCAGGGCAAAGGGGTAACACCATGCGTGAAGTTGCGGTGCCCACGTGGTGATTGGCGTGCCACTTCACCCCGAGATGTCGACGTCCACGTGGATTGGTCCATTCCTTCCCTTCCTAAGGCAACTACCCGACAAAATCCCACGTACCCAATGCCATCTTCTATCACTCCACAAATGGTCACTTCCAAAACCTTCTCTTTCACCTTCACTCTCTTAATAATTCATGCTCTTCCATGCCCTATTGGGTTCCAACCACGGGAACACATTCTATCGCTTCCCATTACTAATAGTTAAGTCTAATGAAACTAACCCTTCATCACTCTCTATAACAAAACTCTTCCTATCATATTTAAGTTTCCAATTCCACATTTCTCAAGATGGTTGGATCAAACTCTACATCATCTTTTGTATTTTTTTACATAATTATTTTTAATTAAATTCGAAGCTTGTTTCAATTTTATTAATAAGAATTGTTGGATTTGAACCAATATATATCCTTCCTCTATAAGCTCTCAATAACTGAACCGAAGCCAGTAGCTTGACATTTATATGTTTTGGTCTAATAATAAATATTCGGTCCAGCAAGTGGCACGGTAGCCAAAGTTAAATCAGATAAATATATTGGAATTGGAGTGAAAGTTCAACTTCCATAAAAAAAAAATAAAAGTAAAATAAATTTGAGTCTAGTCGGTGGTAAATATTTCATTCAACAAAAATAAAGACTTGTCATTTATCAAGTTGCTACTCTAGTAGTGATGGATGTTGAAACCTAACAATATGTTTTTTCTCTCTCTCATAAGACTAATTAATAATCACGAAGATGAGATTATTTCATTATATATGGCAATGGAATGGGTGTTGATATATAGCAAGGATAAGTTGTTGTAACGTAAAATTGGACTCCCTCGACCTAGGTAGGTAGAGCAGGTAAAAAAGTTTAGATGATGAGAGACAAAGTATGCTATGAAGAAGCTTGGAAAATGAGCAAATCAATAGAGTTGTCTTCTAGAAGAGACATTATCTAATCGAAATGAACATAGGGAAAACATGGTCTTGTACTCTTGTTGCACAAAAGTGAACGAGACAGAACAAAAGGTTGGCATCATGGAAATTTGCAAATATTGATGCGTACATTCATCTAGAGAAGAAGAGAAAAAGAATAGTACAATCAGTCAAACTTATACACATTATTCATTTATTTCTTTTACTGTACCATTCCCCAAAGTAAATGTACCTTTCTCAAGTTTCACTTTTCATCCCCATCTATCCCTGTTTTCGTTGGAATTCCCATTTTTCATCTTACGGTAAAATAATTTATCAATAATCCTGTGTCAAATACAGTTAATAAATATAAAAAAATAACAAAAAGGAAATTTAATTTTTTTGCTTTTTATCTTCGGATATATCTCAATTATATTCTCCTACTTTTAAAACTAAATTATACTTGAACAGTTTAAACTACTTTTATCTGTAGGTTTTATTGTTAAATCAATGCAGTAATATGCTGGTCCTTAGGTCTCTCTACTTGTGGTTGTTTAATATAGTGAATATATTAATGTTGCCTGGCAATTAATAGTTCCTTCGTTGCTTAATATTTTCTATCATTTTAGTTCAAAACCTTTTTAACCCCTAAACCTTTGCTTGAATGATTGGATTGTTCAAATGATTAGCAATTTCCCTTGACATAGGGTGGCATTTTGAGGGGTGCCCAACAAGACAATCAATTAAAAAGGAAGAAAAAAAATATTATTTTAAGTTGAAGTTCAATGTGGACCCCTATACAGCACTATATATATTATAAGCTGCCATCTATCTATCCTTCATCCCATCAACCACTCACAATTTCCAATTTATTACTCAATTAAGCTCTTCTTCGTTGGAGGAAAAACCTGAACAAAATTCCACTCTCTTTCTTAAAGCTAGGATTCAAATTGCTATCTTCTTCCCAATATTAGTTTTCTTCACAATGAGGCCTTCTTTTGTAGTCTCTCTTCTGATTTTGTCACTCCTCCTTGCAAAAGCTCAAGGTAACTAAAGTGCTATTTTAAACAGTAGTTCAGTCAACTAGCTAGGCCTTCATTTTGGATTTTTAATTATATGTATCATATCCTTCTTTTATGCAGGAATTCGTTTGGGAAAAGTGTCCTTAGCACTTCAGCAACAGAAACAACATGTAGGTGAATGAGTACTTTATTCATTTCTTTATAAATCTCAAGCTTCATTTATGCTTTCACATTTCTTTGGATGCTAATGTAAAAGTTCACTTCTGACTACAGGATGAGGAAAGTACTTTGTTGAAAAGAAGTGAAACTGATGCTGAGGAAAAAGCGGTTCTCTGCAGCAAAGACCAACAATGCACAGGTAGCCTGAAGAAAAGAGCCTCTAGAAAATCAAGAAAATCAAACTACCAGTTACCATATGTTCATGAAGATTACTATGGACCTAGACACCATAGACCTAGACACCATTAGTTTTTATTTAAGCCCACATGTTCTTTTTCTTCTTTTTTTCCTTTGTTTCTCCTTATAATACAATCATTATTCAGAATCTTACAAACTAGACCGTTTATTCCTTGCTGCAAGTTTTGTCCCATAAACTCCTTAAGACTTCTAATTTTATAGTTATACACAAAAATGCAAGGCCTTATATTTTCCGCTCCTCTTGTTTCTATGATATAAGTAAAACATAGCAAACTATATTTACTGAGCACCATCAAAGAAATTCAAGTAGTACTAACCCTCTTAATTAATTTTACATATAAATCCTAGTATTAAGCATCTTGAATGTTCTTATGTTGCTGCAGGAAGCATAAAGAATAGGAAACTTGTTACCGCTTCCGTTTCTACAACCCAATCCATGTTAAAGGTTGGTTGAGAGATATTAAAATAATTAAATTATATTCTGTTGTAGGTCTCAACTCAAATATAAATTTGAATTTTCTAATTTATTTTCCTCTTTATGATATTATATTCCGTGGACAGAATGTGATGAAGGGAGAGCACAAGACTGATCCCTTGGTAACTGGGAACACTAGAAATGTGAATCTGAATGAGGAAGTGGAAGAAGTAAAAGTAAACACATTGACTATTTCCAAGCACAAAGATGTCCCTCAGGAGCACTACCCTGACCTTGTGGACATAGCTGAGATGGACTATTCTCCAGCAAGGAGAAAGCCTCCCATACACAATTGAATCTAGGGATCAACAACTAGAAAAACTGACAAAGTTCCGTGTATTAGGATAAATAAAATATAGATAGAGAAGTTGGACAGCATTGCAGAAATGCTGCAGTTTTTTGGGCCTAGCTAGGAATGATTTGTACATTATATATTCTATCACCTTTATTGATTATAATATATTCTAAGAACATGATGTTTTTTAATTTGATGATTAAGTCATGAGTACATGGTAGGTTTACTTCTTAAATTTTTACTACTTCCGTAATGTTTATCATAAAAAGATTAAAGGAAAGAGAAAGTGACATCAGTGAGGTTTATATAACGAGGTGTCTTTTTTCAAGTTATGAAAAAAAAAAAAAAAAACAAGCTAGGGACTTATGATTGCGAAAGTACCGTTTATTTAATTTTATTCTTTTGAGAATGTATTATATATTATGTGTTCCTCACTTAAAAATCTTCTCATAGCATAGTTCAACCTACATGACTCATCATATTGAATATGTAATGAATAATCAAACTCATTCCCTCAGTCATCTTATTTAACTAACCAGTGCAAACAAGTTTGCAATGAAAATTGTATAAAAATATCATCTAAAATCATCTTTAGTGCAATTTTAATGATTTTTTTTTTTAGAATTGCTTATATAAGAGCCTATGAAAAAGTGATTCATATATCACTAAATTGCTTATGAAAAAAATATAAAAATAATATTTTTATAACATTCTATTGTTATCTAATCACAAACAATCCAAAATCAGTTAAACACCAAGTTGCTCTTATCTATTTTGCCAAGAGCTAGAGGCAAGTTGCACCTCCACGTTAATTACACTCACATTTGAAAAGCATTGCTGATAAGTAGTCTAAAGAAATTAGTTAAAAATTAAAATAAAAAAATTATGCTAATATATATATATATATATATATATATATATATATATATTGAAAGTTAAATTTAAATTAATAATATTTTTTAAAAATAAATTTGATTTCTTAACTAGTGCTCATTTTTCATAAGTTTTCCATTATTACTTTATAAATAAAGTGTTAAATGAAAAATAAACAAATTTAATATTTTAGATAAATATAAAAATATTCAACTTTTTTTTATTTAGTAGTGAAAATAATTTTTAAAATGTTGTATTTTTTTCAAAAAAATAAATTAAGAGTATTTAGAATTATTTATTTTTTATATAGACTTGAACCTAGTTCATGAAATAAAAAGTTGAAAAAATTAAAAGAAGGGAGTTGTTTTTTTACTTTTCATATTTCCTTTTATTTTTATCAAAATTATACTTTTTATGAAAATAAAAAAATAATTTTTAGAATAAATTTAATAAACTTATGAAAATGCTTATCTAATAAATAATTAAATATATTTTGAAAAAAAAATTGAATACGTATTTTTAGCACTTTATTCACTATATTATAAAAATATTTACCAAAATTTATATTTACACTCCTTATTTACAAAACATCGAAATAATGTATTAAAATTTAATTTAATAATTATTTAAAAATAAACAGTCAAAATTTCATATTCTTATTTTTGTATAGATTTAACAAAAATTATACAATTTATCTTTCGGACACATTTTTAATAAGAAATCTAATTTTTTTTATATTTACATTTTCAGAAATTATTTATTTATAAAAATAATTTTATCTTTTTACATAAAAGAAGAAGAACATGAAAAATAAAATAAAATGTAAAAAGTAAAAAGTAAATTTTTTAAAAAATATATGTTTAATTAATTATATTTTAAGTTGAGAAAACCAAAAATTAATTACTCTAAGTAATTATAAAAATTATAGTATCATATATAGCATGTCGTGTACAGATTATTTTAAAACATTAAACTATAAAAAGAAACCACGTAAATTGATAGTTTTTAAGATAAAAATTAGGTGTAGCATTTTGAGAAAAAAAATTTTCCTTTAGTTAAATTTAAAATTTTGTCTTCATAATTTATAAGTATATTTGATAATATATTTCAACTAATTAAAAACTAAAATTATTAGTTAAAAAATTTATCAAAATATTTTAATTTTATTTAATAAAATAATTTTTTAATATATATATATATACTATTTTTCAAGTAGTTACCATTATTTTTAATCACTAATTTAAGTAGCATTTAAGATTTTTGCCTTATAATTAAATTATTTTTTTATTTTTATTCTTAATATATTTTTTTTAATTCAATCTCTTATTTATCCATTTATTATCAGAAGTACAATATCTTCTCATTTTTTTAGTAATATTAATAATTTTAATATATATTTTTTATAGTGTTATGAAAAATTATATTTTGAATTATTATTTTCATACAAGCTATTTGGTTTTAATTATTATATTATTTATTTCAATAAAATATTGAACTTTTGTATAAAAATTTAATGTTATAATTTTTTAAATATTTTATTTAAAATTTATTTATAAAAAAATACTATTTACTTTTAAGAGATAAATTTTATTTAATTAAATTTTAATATATATATATATATATTAAAGGATAAAAAGCGTACCACACTTATTAACTTTTAATTTATTAATTAATTATATTTTTATTTATGATTTAGTTCAATAATTAATTTTATCAAACATTTTTAATTTAATTTGCTAGCTCATTAGTTTTCAAATTTTTTATGCTTTAATTTTTCCATAAAAACCTTCTAAAATACTACTTTCAGATTATTATTTTTTAAAAAGCATCAGAAAGTATTTTTTTTATCCTCGTTATAAAAAAACATGAATCCATATTTTTAGATATTTTAAATTATTAATTGCTAATTTTTTTTACTATTATTTTTTTATGAATTTTGTATTGATAAATTACTAACTTATTTTTATACACTTAATTTAATATTTTAATGTTATAATATTTTAAAAATAATTAATTTATTTATACATTTTAACTATTTTATTGATCTTGATAAATTAATTTCTTTTTTTTCACAAAAAAAAAATATGAGTAAAAGCTAATATTTTAAATTAATATTAATTATCAAAAGAAACCTTTAGTTTTAATTAAAAATGAAGCAAACTTCTTACAATCAAAGAGATACTCACTTGAGTTCCTAGATTTTAATGCAATCTAGGGGATGCCTGGCTTTGGTCCATTTCTATTGTTGGGGCAACCTTTCATTGTAGACAGTGAAGTAAGCAAAGGTATGTAGCATTAATTGATTTACGGCCCCATTGTCTCGCCGCATGCAATCAATTGGGCCCATCATGTTTCGCATATTGATTGCAATAATATGAAGGGTCAATCTTATATGTGGGCTCACATGTTAGGTGATGGATCGTTCATGGATACTTGTGGCCCATTTTGGTTGCATAGATTGCGCTGGATCACGAAAAAATAAGATACATTTAGGTTGATGGCAACAGTTCTTGATCCAAAAAAAAAAAAGATGGCAATTAGTTTGCTGTTGAGAAGATTTCTCTAAGAATAGTTCACACCAAAATGTCAGGACCGTTTACATTGAATTACTATATTCCCACAATATATTTTTATAGAAAACTATCATTTTGATATTTGATATATATAAGGCCAGTTACATTTGTTTTTTAAAAGATGAAATTTTTTTTTAAAGATATAAAATTATTGAAAATTTAATTTTTAACATCAATTTTACTCTCAAAAAGAATTAAATTGATTAATATTTTTCTCTTTTAATAAAAAAATAGATTATTCCATCTTTCAAGAATTAATATAATTGATTTTAAATATTTTAAAAATCAAAAATATATTTCTTTATTTTTATAATATTTTTATATTTTTTATTTTTATCTATCATGTTAAAAACATATCATAGTTTTATAATTAAACTTGATAAGGAGTTAATTGTAATTAATTTTTATTATCTTGCGAAGCTTTACATTAGAAAGTTTTATTAAATTTAATCGTTAAATATAAGTAATTTTTAAATTTTAATGCTTATCAATTTTTACTTATTGTTAGGAATGGAAGTGAATAAGGTTATCTAACATGAGTTTACAACTTAGTTTGTTTAATAAATAGATTGATTTAAAATTTTTTAGATAAAATTCTGACTTAGATTTATACAAAAGTTTATTTAATCTATTAAAAGATCTATTTATATTTATATATTATATATTTATATTTATTTTAATGTATCGTATTTATATAATATTTATTTTATATTTTATTACATAATATATATATATATGTTTTAGGCTTATTTTATGACATTTTATCTTGTAAATTTTAAATTTGCAATCATTTTTAATTATTTATTTATATAAATTTTAAGTTTATTTGTTGATATTTTTTAAAATATAAACTTTTAAACAAACTTGTAAATTTTGTAAATTTCAAATTAAGTTAAATTTTGAAAAAAAAAATTATAACAAATTCAAATTTAAATTTTAAAATTTTTAAACACATCAAACTTAAACATTTAAAACATAACTTTTATCCTTACTTATTATAGACATCATATCTTTTATTATAATTATAATCTTATAAAAAAATTTGTAATAATATTAAAAAATTATATTATATTTTTAAACATTTTTTGAAGTTTTAAATTTTGATTTAACACAAAATTTAGAATAATTTAACCCTTAAACATAAGTTAAAATATTTGATTTGATAATTTAAATATGTTTAAATAAATTGAGCATAATTTAGAAAAGATAAGCACCCTCAGACCGATGACAATGTTTTAAGGGTTGTTGTCTATAACCTTAATAATTAACACTTTAAGAGATGGTCCAACTTATAGCATTCTCGAATAATTCGAAAATTAAGACAAATTAATAGGATTCTGATTTGAAACAATTAAACACTGATTAGAGTAATTGGCCCCAAATGGTGCAAGTCAGTGAGCGATGATTTAAAATCTCGTTAGACATTTATAAATAAATGTAACGAGTCAGGCTTACATACTTACGTTTTAAATTTTTATATTTGGATTTGTAGTCTCTGGAAAAAGTTTTTTCTATTATTGATTGTAATATTCTTCTTCGTATCTTATCTATCATTTTATTTTACTTTATATGTAAAATTAATATGATTAGCAACTTTAACTTCGTAAAAATTTATAAACCATCGAAAACGCATATTTCTTTTAAATTGACCGAAACATCCACAATCAACAATGGAATAAATTGTCATCCACGTTAAGTTCAAAATTTTATTTAAATTTATTTAAAAATTTCATATATGTTAAAAAATAAATAAATAATTTAAATTTAGGGATGACACAAAACTTTATTATTGCAAGAGTATTCATGAAAACATCTAATCAGATGAGACTAAAAAACAATCATCATATATATATATATATACATATATATTTTTTAAGGTTTATTATTTTTATTTCTATAGTAACCATCTGTTAATTTTGTCATGCAATCCATAATTATATGTTTCTTTTTTTATTAAAATTATTTATTTAAAGGTTTATTTATTATTTTTTAATTAAAGAATAGAATTCAAAATTGATATAATTTAAATTGCTTCAAATCAAAATTAGTATGGTCAAATTTAAATTTAAAACCAAATTTATCAAATGGTTAAAAATGTATTAAATTATTTTTTTTTCAAAATCAATTAAATTCAACTTACCAATACCTTTATTTGGCAAACTTTTATATCTTTAAGTTTTTGTCAAAAGTTTTTATTATTTCAACCTTAAACGCTTTGCACCCAAACCCTGTTATTCCAAATGAGCTTGAGGAAACTTTCATGCCCTTCCAACATCCCATCATCGGCATAATTTCTGTACAATCAATAATGATAGTTACAACTTACAAGCCACACTCTAGCAACCAATGTGAGAATAATTTACAGTAATTACTAGAGACTTACATTAATTAAGCATGATTATTATCATTTTATATAATACAGAATTTTTCCAAATTTAATATTATCAGGCGTATGCAAAGGCCTAATTAAAGGCCAACACGGGTAAAGAAGGGTAATTTTCTTTATAGTTGATGAGTGTGGCAAATTATGAGAGGTTTGAACCAGATATGCGAGCCATGATGATATCTTCTTAAGCTCGGGCTACTGCTTTTTCACCTCCTAAATTCAACCCTATTTGCATTTCAAAATTATGTTTATATCCTTCTTTTTATAAATTTTTTCATTCTATAATTAAAATTTTAGAATATATTTTTTACATTTGAGAATTAAAAAATATATTTTAAAATATAAAAATACATAAATTTTAATTTCAGAATATATTTTAAAATTTTAATTTTAGAATTTAAAATATAAATTTCAGAATTAAAATTTTATTATAATAATTATGGAGAAATAAAATTGAAAACAAAATTTTTAAAAACAGAATGGATGTGTGAATGGAAAAAAAAGGATGAAAAAACACAGCCCTTAAGCTCGTTGCTATTGGTCAGAGGGCTGCGCGTGAGATAAGGTCGTTGCCCAACGATATCGTGGGAATGTGATTGAGCACGAAAAAATAATAAGGTCATTTATTTGGTACAGTGACAACTGTTTTAAGCCGTTTGTTTTATTTGATTTTAATTTTATTTGTTTATAGTTATTTAAGAACATGTAATGAAAAAATTATATACAATAATTTTTATTGATAATTATATAATTCAATGCTTTGATAATATTAAATACTGCAACATTTAATAAAAAATGTTATTTATTAAACATAATTGAACACATGTCAACAAATATTTATAATTAATGCTTGTATTAGAATATATTTTATTATTTTATTAATGATTAATAATTATACAGATTCTTTAATTCATAAAAACTGTTATTTCTCTTATGTAACATACGGCCAAGTAAAACCAGTAAAATAGTCATTAATGCTAAGATGCTTGTGGCATAGGCAACGAAGTGAAACAATATTCTACCTAATTATGACGATTCTCTAATCTCTGTCAAACGGTCAAGTAAAAATGGTAAAATAACTATTAATACTTAAATGCTTGTGGCGTTTAAACTCTGATACTCGCCTAAATAACAATTATTAAGGTCGCAATGGAATGAAACAATATTACACGTAATCATGATTATTTTCATTTTCAAAATCTTTAAATTAATGAGTCATCTCTTTAGATATTAAAATTATATATACTCACATTACAATATTAAAATAAGCTTATTTCATAAAAAAAAATTTTAAATTATTTTTTCCTCTCTTCTTATTTTTATATTCTTTTAACCTAAAATCTCAAAGTAGGTAGTCGATATCAAATTTTTAAATAGATAAAAATTCTAAATTTTGCCTAATAGTTTATAGTAGTTTTACATTAAAAACTAAATTCAAATCTTGTTATTTTTTTTTATTGTACCAAAAAATTTGCTAAATAGATATTATCAATGTGATTTTTTTTACAACTTCTATCATTTTATCAGTTTTTCCCCATTTACTTCACAATATTCTCTTTTATGTAAATATTTTATTGTTATTTTTTATTTTACTTTTTTTTTCAACGTACGAGTGTATATATTTTCTTTTTATTGTTGCTTTATTTAATAAATGATTTCTGAAAAGTAATATGAAAATAATCATTTATATTATATTGCATGTTTTTTAATATTTTTGTCTAAAAGTTCACAATTTTTAAACATAAATCTAGTTAATGACAATCAAATAAAAAAATGTTATTACTAATTAATTTTAATAACAATTGATATATTGATGGTTATAAATGTTATTTTCAATTATAAAGTTTATATAATTTTTTTAGTATTATTATCAACTTTAAAATTAATTTTGCCACCCTTCGATAGGTATTTATTGAATTTTTACATTATTTTTAAAATTTAATGTCAATCGATATTAAAGTATTTTAAAATTTAATCCAGATGAATTTATATTAATTTCATTTTCTAACATTTTTCAAATTGTTACTTTGAACATATGGGTAACTATAAAAAAAAAGTTATTAAACTTGTTTTTGACGTATTGAAAGATCGTTCATTTTTTTTTATTCAAATTATTTTTTTAATAATAATTTAAAACATTTAAAATTATTTAATATCAGATGCATAGGCTATATTTTAGTTATGTAGATTTCAATAAGTAGAATTATATATGAAGTCAACAACATGGTTTATGTTTTTTAGGTTATTGACTTTAAATATAGTATTATAACATTGTATTATTTTTTATTTGTCTAATGTTAGCTGTTATTATTGTGATATATACTCATGATTTATGAATTTATATAAATATATTTGATAAAACTAGTTAATTGATCTTTTATTTTGTTATTTATTTTTTTTGTTTAATTATTTTTAAGTTTTAAATGGGTTTTTTTAACTTTTTAGACCGTTTAAAAAAATATTTTTTATGAACTTATCTAATTTTTTTATTTGTAGAAAAAAAATAAACAACACTTTTTAATCTTTATTAACTTGATATTATTATTAAATATCTTTTTAATAACTTTCCTCTATTTTCATTGTTTGTTAATCTTTTTTATGATTTTTCATTTTTCCTCCTTTCATTCTCTTTCTACTTCTTCTTATCCTCATCGTCCTCATACCGCAACAATTGTACAATGTTAACATTGGTCATCAATTAAATCAATACATCTTGATAATTTTTTTTGTTAATTATCATTTACAACCCAAAATATTATTTCTCAACGAAATCTAATTTAAAAACCAGTATCCAGTGATAATTCACAATATCATCATTAGCATAACTATACCACTAAAATTATTATATGTAAACATCTTTATACTATCCTTACAAGTTCCTAATTTCATTTTTATTTGGTTAAATATTTCCACCATAATTTAAATTATGTTATGATATTGGTATCATAATTCAAAAATCATCAACTAGCCATCAAATTTTTTGCCATTTGAACTAAACTGAATTGCAATATATCATGATTTTTTTTTTTTATATTATCATGCTTGAAAGGTATATTTAAATGATGTTTTATTCTCTCTTATCATAAACAATGAACTATGTTGTCAAATTTTAATTCCTCATTCTTTAGTGTGACTTAAATAAATGAGAAAAAGAAAAAAGAATTAAAGCTAAAAAAACAAAGAAGGACTTTTTAAAAAATATTAAATAATATTAGATATTTTAAAAAATTATTTAAAGTCATTTGAAAAGTAAAAAAATATTTAAGTTTTTCAAAAGTAAAAGACAAAAGATGATAAAAAATTAATTAACTAATTTTATTATTTTATTTTAAATAAATAATTATTTGTTTATTTTTCATAGAGTATTTTTAAATTAATCAGTTTAGTTTGAATTTCATAACTAATTTAAATTAAAAAAATTTAAAAATATGTAAATAAATTAATAACAAATAAAAAACAATGAATTTTAAAATAAACATAAAAAATAAGAAAAATATCATATATGATATAATTTTAAATTAAGAAAATATAGTGTACGATATTTTAGTGTAAAAATTTTAATAATTTATATAGAATGGAAATAATAAATATATAAAATTTTAACGTTAAAAATTAACATCATACTATTGAACATATAATATAATATATATATATATATATATATTATAAATTTAAGTGAATTATTTTTTCTTCATTTAAATTATGTTTAAATCATATTTTTATTTTAAAAACACCTTTTTTCATTAAAATACAGGTTACATTTTGAAATAAACATATATCTTTATTTTTTTATAATTCTGAATAATTATAAATATATTTTTAATGATATTTAATCATTTTTCATAACCTTTAATATCATAAACAATTAATTTTAAATATATTATTGATTTTAGTATTTCAAAAAGTAAAATAAAATTTTAAATATATTCATTATTATCTTTGATGTTTGATATAAATTTTAAATTTATTTTTAAGATTACAGTTGATAATAAATGTTTAAAATTATATTAATTATATAAAAATTATAAATAAAAATAAATATATAAATTTATTTAGGCTTAAATATAATATATTCAACTTTAAAGAAAAAATAAGTATTTTAAAATAACATAGAAATAATAATAATTAAAATTTTAAAATATAATTTATTTTGACATCGAGTGTTATCATCGAAGTCTATGGGTTGTCTATGTTAAACTGCTATTTGATAATAAATTTTTTCATTGGTGGTCCAATTTAAATGAGACGGAGGAGGCGAGGCGGCAGATAAGAGATTATGATTTACAAACAATATGCTTAAAAGAGTCGAAGGAAGGGAAAATTCAATGTTTTAACAAGATAATTGGGTATGGAAAGAGCCTCTAAAATTTACATTCCCAATGTTGTTTAGCATAGTAGGCAATGAGAAAGTCATGGACTTATGGTGAAAAAAATAAGTGAGTGGTAAGAAGAAAGGTGGAGATGGAGGCTCTAATGGAGATATAAGCTATTTGTTTGGGAGAAAAATAAGTGTGCAAAACTATCAAACCTTAGATAAAGTGTGACAATGTAATAAAACTATTTAGACACATGAAATTGGAAAAAGAAATATACTATTTTAAAACAACATACAAGTTCCTAGAGGGGCGAAAGAATGACTCTAACACATTACCTGTATATGGAAAAGCTACGCTCCTCTAGAAGTAGCATGACTCTTTTAGGTGAATTTTCCAAAATCGAATGGTTTAAAAAATAACATATTAAAAAGAATAATGGTTCGGGTGTTAGAGACTAGATGTGACATTTGTGGAACAGGACAAGAAACAACAAACCACATTTTCTTCACATGCCCAATTGCCAAAAAGTTATGAAATAACGTTATGTATTATATAGAAATCTTAACAATGCTACATGTCAATGAAGCTTAACACTTTGAACAATTTAAGGCAAACGTGAAGCACTATATGACATGTTTCAATATGATTCTTATGACTGCATAGGAATGAACAAATTTTCAAGCATAGAGGTAGTAACAATTTAGATTTGCGAGAATGGATGAAAGTGAGAAGCTAGTGGTGGTTCTAAACCAAACTACTGTATGTATCCAGCATACATTGTTGGAAGAATGAAGTTATCGCATTAATTGTAGCAAATAACCATAAACAAGTGGCTAACAGGAATAGTGCTAGACCAATAAAATTATAAAAGATAATGATATCTAATATCCAAATCCTAATCATATTATGTATGTGGTTTTGTTGTAAGTAATATTGATTACATTAATTTTGGTTTAGTATCATATAAATAGAACAACATTCTCTATATGACGAAGATTGAACACTACTTATATTTTCATTCATATATTTTTTAATGTTAATACTTTACTTTGCTTTTAAAAAAAACTATTCAATAACTTTTTAACATTAAACATGTGAATCGATTATAAGAATAAATATATATCTCAAAACAAAAATAATTATTAAAACTTAAATTTTAATTTTTAAAATTGAACATTACTAAGAACAATCTGCACAACTAATTTGTGTATTATTAATATATATTTTTTAATTTATAAATATATTTTTTTTCTCCAAATAAAATGGATCCATATCTAAAAATAACAAGATTTAATATATTTTTTTTTATTTTTTATATGTTATTTATCATTACAAAACACCACATTAGATTGTAATACATGACATTCACTTGTTATTTTTTATATATAGTTTATTCGGATGATACGACGTGACATATTCTGTTATGTAATATGTGATATGCTGCTAAAATGCTTCACATAATATAATTTATCATTTTTTATTTTAAATAAATAATTTATTTTAAAACAACATTTTTATAATTTTGTTACACCATTATATTGGTGAAAATGGGAGACTATTGAGCTACATGCATGATAAAAGTTGAGACAGAATCATAACACAATTAAACCGTTTAATGGTTGAAGGAGCAATAAATATTCTGAATTTCAAATTCATTGAATACAAAACAGAATAAGTAAAAAAAAAAAAACAAAAAAAGGCGGCGACCGACTTATTCACCTGAGGACAAGCCGAAGTAGGAGGATGGGCGTAATCCAGTGCTCCAGGTTGCAAGATACAATAACATGCGCTCTACCTTGATTCAGGTGAAAATCCGTTCTTGTGCGCGAGACCGAGCGGTGAAAGCGCCAAGGCTGCAACACCCACTCCCTCCCTTCAATCCCTAATTCCCCTCACTCCACTCACTTCCGAACCGCTTCTGTTCTCTCTCAGGTAGATAGATTCCATATTCCCTCTCCTCTCTCCGCTCTTCGATTATCTCTCACGTCCCGATTCGCAATTCGATTACAGTAATTGTTTTCGCCCTTTCCGTTTACGATGATTCCCTGAACAACCAACCTACGTTAGGATAGGGTTGCTACTGTTTATTGACCATCGCTATTCTTCGCCGCTAGGTTTTCAATTATAATGCCCCTATTGTGTCCTCGAACATTGTTATATCAGTCCATGAGAGCTAAATTAGGTTCACAAATTCGTTTCGTTCTTGGACGGCTTGTATTTCTTCTCAATCATACTTGTTCAGGTGATTTGCAAGTTTTGGTAGCGCGGTGGCTCTGTTGCCTGACTAGTTTGGGGGTCTCACGAGTGATTTGGATTTCATCTTATAAAAGTTCGGGATATTCTATAACCATAGACAAAACGTAGTTGTGTTTTGCCCTATCGTAAAGCTAGGATTGCCCCATCTTGTATTTGGTTGGTGCTTTCTTCCTTCTTCGATGTTTTGGCACATTTGGTGATCTATAATATAAAGATGCAAATGCTGTTCACTGTCTTTGAATATATATTTTTAGGTTTATTGGGATGGGACGTTCTAAATGCCTTTCATTTGGAATATGAGAAATCGTGGCTTATAAGTTACTTTATATTTGCCAATAAGAAACAGACTGAACTGTCTGACCTAGGAAGGAATTGTAACGGGTATAAATTTTTTAAAATTTTTAAATGCAATAAATATTGTTATAACAACATAACTGTCGGTTTGTGTGGTTTTATTGGATTGTGGTTTATTTTTATATCTGGTTTCAGTGCTTACACTGCTTGTTTTATCGGTTATTGATAATTACTTAAAAACGTCTATGCTATGCTGATATGCATGTCATGCTTTTCTTGATCCTATTAATATAGACATTGTTAAAGGTGTAAATGAGCAAAACTTTGTCCTCATCCTAATTTGAATTTAAACTCTGTCCAAATATTTATGATGGCTTGGACTCACTGATGTTGGTCATTGATGTGTTATTGTCTAATATAAGAAGGTCAAGGTGTAAATCTAAAATGCAATAAGTTAAGTATGCATATGTTTTTAAGTCATCATGAAAGCAGGGTAATAGGATTTTTAGCATTAGTTTGCACAACATTTTGGCAAAGTATATGACTGCAACACTTTCATACATACATGTGCACACTCACACACATGCATCTACATATATATATATGTGTGTGTGTGTGTGTGTGTGTGTGTGTGCATGCATGTATGTATGCATTTATGTGTATATGTATGAATGTGTATATATATATTGGTACAGGGGGTAACTATGAGATTTGAATTTATGGCCTTAGCCCTCAACATTAGCTCAATCCTTGTGGCTACATGGTTTATTTTATATTCTGGACTAGATTTACTTTTTGTCATGTTCCTAAACTGAGTAAATTTCAATTTACTCCCTTGTTTTTTTCATTTATTCAGTGTGTTAGTCTGATTCACCTGTTGCTTGCTGTTGTTACTTGCTACTTGCTACCATGTAATGAAAACTCTTCTCGTATGGATTTTATTTGTCAGTGTCATCTATGTTTGCTGAGATCAACATATTCTGGATATAAATAAAACATAAATTCTTCCAGGTCAGGAGCTCTTCTGTTGTTGTGACATAATCAATCCTGATCATTTACAAAGGAGCTGCTTGCATGGTTGCTCTGCTGCAGCCCCTGCCTTTTCTTTTTTATGCAAGCTAAACATATTTGAAGTTTGCTGTTTGAAACATTTTTTCTGTCTTAATACACACCATACTGCATAAAATGATCTTGATCACATACTACTAATGATATTGATACAAGAGAAATAGTGATTTATGTATGCTTGTGTTGTGTGTGTGCATTGGGGTTGGGAGATGGAAATACAAATTTCAAATTGATAGATTTGGATACAAAGAGATAGGAAGGCCAAATATTATTTGGTGGGGGTTATACATAGTGTTAGTCTTCCCCCAGTTATAAAATACGGTTACATATCTTCTTAAAACTTGGTTTTGTTTGAGAAATTCAGATTTCTTTATATTAACTTACAATAAACTTTTCTTTGTTGATGCATGCATGTTGTCAAATTGAATGAGGCTTTCTCTAAATGAGGTTCCTTTTAAAATCTGTATTTGAGTTACACTCCCATGAGTTAGAATTAGGGTAACCCTATTTAACTCTTGTTCAGCTTGAATTTCATGGTGTGCTTTAAGTTCAACTTAGTGAGATCCATAGGGAATTTCAATTTGTCATCTACTATATTGATAAGTTGATGCAGGAATTGGAGCATAAATCCCTCATGGGCTGGGCTTGAGACATAGAACATTATAGGTTCTCACCCCCAATATCAGCTTGGCTTTTAGGAGTGGGTTCTCATATGCATCTTGTATCAGAGTCTAGTTTGTCTAACGCATGATGTGGATCTCCAACCTGATGAGGTTAATGCAAGAGTATGAATCACATTGGCTGGGTGTGTGACACAACACCCATTTAGGGTAAAGACTTACCCATTTTCCGGTTGCTTTTAGGGCTGGGTTCTCCACTATATCATAAATTCTTATTATAGGAGTTATGCCTAGGCAATATGCACTTGAATCTACATGTTGGATGTTAGAGTTGTCTTTTATTTTGTATCTACTTCATGCATGGGTTTGAAGTTCATGCAATCATGTCAACTTGTAAAATTTTATGTTTAATTTACAGTTTTGCATTAGCTGAGCTTCACATGTGAGGAGGCTTTTGAACTTCTAATAAGATTGACATTTACCAAGCAAGTTGTAGTATTAATTGAGTATGTACTTTTCTGAATATGGCAGTGTATATTTCTTTCTTTATCTATCGTTTTATTGGTTTCAAATTATTTGTTCAATAATCCTCCTATACTTGTTTGTGATATGTATATATTCATTTTATAGGGTATTACGTGGAGAATGGGAAGTAACAGTACTGAAAAGATACCTAGCAACAACAGTGCTGAAGGTTCAGAAACCACTATTGAGATTAAGATTAAAACATTGGATTCACAAACTCACACCCTTAGAGTTGATAAACAGGTAATTCATTGACTAATAATGTTTCTTCACTTTGTTTTTTGAATTTTTTCAGAAGACTATTTTTGTTTTGGTATAATTAAACTTGCTTCTTGCTCCCCCTTCAGGTAGAATTGTAGAATCATATTAACTGTTCAAAAAGATTAAGTTTTTTTTCAAAAGAAAATTTTCTTTTAAAAAAATAGAATTTTTTTTATAATAATTAAATGAACTTTTCAAAAAATGCAAAAATCTAAAAACAGTTATTTTAGTGCTTTACTCAGGAGCTAAGAAAGACTAGCTTCTGAAAAAGATCCTTATAAAATCAATATCAATAAAAGCACTTCTTTACAACGCTTATCCAAATGCACCCTAATTTGTTTGATGTTTAATTGCGAAACTGTTTAAAGTATCTTGATCATTAGGATGACCTCTTTTAATTACCTAATAACTTGGTTAAAGATCTAACTAATTGGCCCTCCCTCCAACAACTTCCCTGCTGTGCAGATGCCGGTCCCTGCTCTGAAAGAACAGATTGCTTCTGTAACTGGAGTGTTATCAGAACGGCAACGCTTAATTTGCCAAGGAAAAGTCCTAAAGGATGATCAGCTCCTGTCTGCCTATCGTATCCTGTCCCTCTGTCTTTCTACTCTGTGTTCAAGGACTCTACAAAGGAACCCATTGTGTCATTTTCTTGGCAATAGGCTAAAAGAGATGTCAACTTGCCCATTAAGTAGTTAATAGTTATGAAAAAAAGATTTGGATTTTGGAATAGTTAAAGTACAGAACAATCTATAATAGTTTGATGTTTCCTTTATACTTTATGTTCATTTTGTGTTCCTTTTAGTCTGCCAGAGTTCTATAGCTTTAGTAGTCATTTCTTCTTCCACTTTGATAAAATTTTATTCTTGTGTGTTTGTAAGATTATATACGAGCCTTGCTGTAATCATCTCTTGTATCTTATTTTGTTAGATGTTGTGGCAAAAAGCTCAGGCACATAATCAAACACATTGTTAGAAGGGACCTAGTAGCCGCAACAGTAAAATTTCTAGAATGTTGACTTTTGGGTTCTGTACCAAAGTGCTTGCACCTTTACAAAGAAGTATTTTGAAGCTAAAATTTATTTCTAGTTTGCCAAGTGTATTAATATTGAATCTCTGTAGTTAATGACTTTAGTTTGCAAATGCTAGGCCTTCTTTAATGTGTAATCTTAAAATTTGATTAAATTGAAAAGCTATGGCTTGTTGGTCAAACAAGTTGTGTTGCTGCTATTCTTCTGTAAATTGTACTTGATTCTTGTAACTATGGTCCTCTCTTTTTCATATCCGTTCTTTGACAAGGGTTTCTTCCCTAACACAAATAGATGTTGAAGATGGTCATACCTTGCATCTGGTTGTGAGGCAACCAGATCTACCACCACCAGGAAGTGTGCTCAATCATTCAGGTTTGATCTGATTATGTACAATATCATCTGTTATTGTCATTAATTTGAGAGTCATGTGTTCTTGTTTAGTAGGATTTATAATGTAGGCTTCTTATTTCTTTTGTAGCAAATGTTTTGATACTTCCTCTTTTTGTAGAAAATTGGTAAAATAAGAAAATTGCCCCTTTTTTTTTTCTGGTTGAGAGCCTCACTTGGCCCTTCTTTTAATAAAGATATTCTTAGTCTGAAGCTATTGAATGTGCTTCCATATTATACTTATCAAAAATATGCCTTGGGGAGAGGGGGAGAAACGTGATTTACTTTCAACTTGTTGACAAAGTAGGTTTACAAATTGAAATGTTCTGTCTGGAGAATCAAGTAAGATGAGCAAAGCACACAATTTTAGTGCTGAAGGTCAGGTGCACCTGCCAGAATTAGATTTTAATTAGTTTATTCTGCTAAACTTTTGCCTCAGTTTATGATGGAAAATATTTCTTATAGAAGCAAACCTAATTTGTGAAAGAAGAAAATCAAGAATTTTCTAGTTGATCTTCTCTTGATTTGTGGTGTACCTCCATACCCACCCAAATGAAACTTTTCCTGTAATACAAAGAGATAAGATACTTACTGTTATACATCCCTTTTGCAGTGACTGAACCGAACTCAAGCGCAGGCCATGGTCACAGTAGTCAAGTAGCCCCTGGTGTATTTATTGAAACTTTCAATGTGCCTGTTCAGGGCGAAGGAGTTCCTCCTGAAATCAATAGGGTATATTTAGAATCATGAGATAAAGGAGGCACATTGAGGAATTATTCTGCATATAAAACTTTATCCTTTAATTTGTTTGTGTGCAGATTGTTTCTGCTGTTCTAGGATCTATTGGACTTCCAAATTTTGCGAGTGGCAGTGAAGGGATTGATGTGAGGGTAAATTTCGGCTTTTCCATATATTAGTTTTATTCTTTTGGGTATTGTGGTGCTCTGACAAATTTATAAAAAAGAAAAACTAATGTAAAATGTGTTATGAGGGGGTGGGAAGGAAGATGAGGTGGGATGAAAAAGAACAGGTTAATTCAATGCACAAAACACCTATCTAGTACGATTTGGAGAGGGTAGTGTATGCAACCTTACCCCGGCAAGCAGAGAGGTTGTTTCCAAGGTGAAATTTTTTTTTTAAAGTTTTACAGTTCCTAGCGTTCATGTCATTAGTTATTTTACAGAAAATTTTGAGGGTCTGCTGCACCTCCCCAATTCCAAAAGGCTCTAATTTTCCTCTCAATGACCAGCAGACCCTATCCTCTGATCCCTACCCCTTATTTATACACATTACAGACCTCTCGCTCAACCTATTAGTTATTTCCAACTAACTAGTAAAGAGTATCTAACTAACTATTACACTAAGTGGGGTGGGTTACCTATCAGACTTTAGGAGATGCTTTAACTTTAGAATTGTCAAGAAATATTCTCAGTGCTTATAGATATATGTAGAAATGGAGACTCATGCTACAGTGATGTTTTTTTTTGTTTTGCTATTTTCTTTTATTGTCTTTAATATGGGTGATAGTTTACCCTTCTTTTCTGGACCTTAGTCTTCCTCTTTTTTGTTAAATAAATTTGATTTTGCAAAACATAAAATTATTCTTGTTAGTGCTTACAAGTAATAGGATATGCATGTCTCTTGATGTGCCTATTCATATAAAAATATTTATGACATCTTGGATTGGATGAAGGAGCATGATTCCCAAGGCTCTGGAAGAACGGGTTCCAGTGGAATATTAGATTCATCTCATCCTCAATCTGAACAAGCTGGTTTGCGGAGTTTGTCTGATAGAACACGTAATACCTTTGGATTTCCAGCAGCAGTTTCTCTAGGGTCTTTGCAGCCTCCTGTACGTGTTAAGTTCCTTATTTACTTCATTCATATGAACATACTCCTCTAGATTAGACATTTGGGTTTCTCCCTCTTGCGGATTGAAAATCAAACAATTTATTTATTTATGTATGGTTTTGTAGGTCATTCCTGATTCTTTGACAACTTTGTCCCAATATCTAAGTCATATAAGCCATGAATTCGATGCAATTGGTAAGCATACCATGTTGAATCTTGTAGTTATCCTTGGTTGGCTCCTGCAATCTTCTTTGTGAGTGACATGGAACACATTTTACTGGCAGTTAGAGAAGGGGGGGATAATGTCCAAGCAGCTGAGGCTCGTAGGAATGAAGAAATGGGATCTGTTTCTTCACGTTTGGGTTCAATTCCAGAAGGGCTTTCATCACCCGCATCTTTGGCAGAAGTCTTGCGTTCTACACGACAAATGATTGTTGAACAAGCTGGGGAGTGCCTACTCGTGCGTTCTAAAACAGCTACTTATGTTTTTCTTCTGTATTTGAACTAACCATGTAACAATTCAATATTAGAAGGAAGTATTTATTCTTTCTATTTTCTGCATTCTTTTTGCAAGTAGCTATTTAGATCTATATAGTCATTGCTTTATTACGCTAAACATGGAAATTTGCTGTGTGTTCAATATATACTTCCACAGCAACTATCAAGGCAGCTGGAGAATCAAGCAGATGTAACTGATCCCTTGTTGCGGTCAAGCATTCAGTCCAGGGCTTTGAGAACTGGAGTTTTGTTTTATAACCTTGGTGCATTTTTACTTGAACTGGGTCGTACAACCATGACATTACGTTTAGGTCAAACACCGGTAGGCGTGGTTTCCTATCCTTGGCATTTTGTTAATTAATTGTTCTGTTACTAACTTCCTTTCTATGCAGTCGGAAGCTGTAGTTAATGGTGGGCCTGCAGTTTTTATATCCCCAAATGGTCCTAACCATATCATGGTTCAGGTTGTTCTTATCCTTTTATCTATCTTGTCACAGCAACATTCTTGCTATTGCTTATTAAACTGCATGGTTCCAGCCCCTTCCTTTTCAACCTGGAGCAAGCTTTGGTGCTGTCCCTGTGGGAGCTGCACAGTCTAACTCAAGTTTAGGAGGTGGACTTGGCTCAAGTTTTTTCCCAAGGCGTATCGATATACAGATACGACGAGGTACATTATAAGAGTGTGTATGTGTTATTTTCTAGGTCCTATTTGCTTTGCATGATGCTCTTAACTTTTATCTAACTTCATTTCTAATAATAGGTACCTCAACAAACTCATCCAATACCAATCAAGAAGAACGTGGTGTTACACAATCTGCCTCAGTACAGAGAAATACAGGTGAAAGTTCTATTAACCAAGCAACCTCTAGGCGTCCAGATGCATCTATTGCTGGGGAGCCAGGCGTAAGGTTAGTGCCAATTAGAACCATGGTTGCAGCAGTACCAGGCCCCTTAGGTCGTCCACCTTCAGATTCATCTGGTAACTCTATAGGGCTTTACTATCCAGTTCTTGGGAGATTTCAACATGTATCTTCTGGGCTTGCGAATAGTGAACAGGGATCTCAACAATCAAGTCAGCCTCATGGTGCGATGCTGTCAACTCCTGAATCCACTTTGCAAAGGCAAAGCACAGAAGATTCTGTAAGGAATGGTAATTTAACAAATGCCTTTTTTCTACATTTGTGACTGATGATTGCTTCCTTGCACTAGAAGTTTCCAGTTTGATATTTAACTTTTTCCTTGCTGATATGCATATTATGCTATCCAGAAGTATCCTTTTTTAATTTGCCACAATAGTGGGTGAATGTGGGTGCTTGATGATTTTGACTGAACATATAGGCTATGCAATTTGGTGTTATATTCTTCCCGTTCTTTGCTCCTGTGTTCAAAATTTGAGAGTAGATTACACCATAAATTTTAGTGCAATGATTATACATAAACAATCATTTCTCTAATCTCTATCAAGTTTAAAGACATTAATTAATATACTCACTAGCATTATGTTATCAAGAATCACATAAGATAGAATATCTTCAATTTTTTTGATTGGTTTATTTTGCAATAGCAAATGCCAGTCACAATATAAATTTCAATGAATTAAGTCAATGAGTTAGAAAGATATATTTTTAGAAAAAAAATACACAAATAAGACATCATTTTCTGTATAGTGGTGAGGAATTATGGGACAAAAAATTAAATCCGCTTGGTTTCAGACTTAGTACAACTCAAAGTCATGATTCTCTTTCTCAAGTTTCCATTGCGAAAACTATATCATACTTTCCCAAAACTCTTTATAGCAATGTTCCATTAGATAGATGATCCTTAGCAATGTTTGTCAGTGGATATAACCCATTAACTGTCTGAATTTACTTTATCCTGGATATGATGTCCTTGATGGCTGAGTTATCTCATAAAGATAGCTTCCAGATAATTAACGTGATCAATGGATTGTGCTTCTGAAGCATTATTTTATTGAAGTCAATATGTTCGATTAATTTCTGTGAGGAATTGTTACTGATTTTAATTTTACAAACATTCTTAAGTATATCTTCTTGAAAAATGTTTACATATATAAATGCACTTAATAGGTTACTCCTATAGCTCATCACTTTGTGATCAATTGATAGGTTGCTCATATAGTTCATTTCTGTGAGCAATCTATAGCTGCTCATATAGCTCATGGTTACTTATTTTTATGACTTGTAAATTATGGGATATATACTGTAAGGGCATCTTACAGGACTTGATTTTATTTAGTTTGTCATTGGGCTCTGTTGTAGGATCCTCATCAACTCCAAGCACAAGACAAGAGCCATCAAATTCTCGTGTTGTAAATATCAATATTCTCGCTGCTAGTGGGGCCCAAAACAACCAAGAATCTGAGAGACAAATACCAAGCAGTGTACTTCAGTTTTTAAGGACACTCTTTCCTGGTGGAGAAATTCATGTTGAAGATTCAAGTTTACAGGGAACAACCGCAGGATCCAACTCAGAACATGTGGCAACAAGGGGTGCTACCCAAGTCCCTGAGGCACAGCCTAATGTCAGTGATGAAGGAATATTTTTGTCTAATATTCTCCGTGAGATCATGCCAGTCATATCTCAACAAGTAGGGTCTGAGGAAAATCCTTCAGAAGATCATATGGCTCAAGATTCTTCAACCCAGGTCTGCATCATTCATTGCTTTCTTTCCTGTTTCTATTATGTGATTACATTTGCTTTTATGTAAACTTCAACTGGTGAAGGCTCTCCCCCAGTGTGAGAGCTTCTGGACTTTGATGAACACTTTGGGAATGTTCAATTGTTGGAAGTGGGAATTCCAATTTTGTATCCTCGGTTTAAATCTTGTGGGGTCTCCCTTTCATGAGGTTGTGGAACAGGTGTAATGTAGCAAAAAAATCAGGCGAGATTATGCAGAAGAATTATTTTTCTCTTTTTCCTTGGTCAACCAGAAATATCTAGTTGTGAAAATTTAATATATTAAATACCCTTTCCTACAAAAAAGTAAAGAAGCTGACTGGTGGATGTGTGTGCAGGTTGAAACTGATGCTGAGACATCACGCAGACAGAGTGGTTCTGAACCAAGTCCCCCAAATCCAAAACGTCAAAAGGTTTCTCTTCTACTTTTGAGTTTGTAAAGTGATGTTGAGCAAGCTTTATTTAAAACCTAGCTAGGGTTAGCCACCTGGTTCTAGGTTGATTATGTTTTATCATAACTGTTAATAGTAAATAATAAATGATTACTACAATAACTACCATCAAAGCCCATTTAGGGACATGATCTAATAACTCCATTATCTTCTGTTCATAACGAATTCTTTGAAGAGTCCATTTAATTCTAGATCCTTTTTAATGGTTTCATTTTTAGAGTCTTTCTTGGGCTTCCTCTACCGCTAATTATTGGGCTATCATTCTGATGAACTTTTTAATTTGGGATTTCTATTTGTCTTCTTTGCACATGTCTAAACCATCTTAGGAGTGATTTTGCCACCTCAATAAATATCACTCTAATTTTCTATATAATACTTTCTTTCTAATATAGAAATATATAATTATGCATAAAAGTATTGCCTATTTTTTTTTGTACAAGAAAAGTGAGGAGGTTTGAATCCACAACTTCATGTAAACTATCCCAACTTCTCATCACTAGACCAATTCTAGTGATTTATATTTTATTTGAACATTTAGTATATTTTTATATTGCATTTATGGGATGAATATATTTAAACTTGTACAAGTTGGATTTGAACAAGAGATTTGGTTAACCACAAGGATTAAGCTCAGAGCATTTGCTTTGTTAATCTTCTTCCTTGTCACTGCTTGTGAGTTCCATTCTCCCTACTCCCAAGCTCCAATGGGCAGTGGGGTGTCTTTGCTCCCATGATCATCTGTCTGCTCTTCATTGGCAATTATACAGTATGTGTCCGTCTGAGGTGGGATCCTGTCGGATCATATCATATCCTCGGTACACTTGCTAGGGGAAGTGAAATTTCTACATTGGGTTGGGCCAGACTGTTTGGGTTCAACCTGAAAACAATCTGAATATTCGAGTTGCTTTATCTGAAAGAATGGACTGTGACTATCTTTGTCGAAAGATGTGATTGCACATCTTGAAGTTGTCCTTGTTAATCTTTATTAACAAATTTTGAAGTGCGATTATAAAATACAGTGAATCCTATCTACCATCAAATCTGGACTGAGTTTAATTTTAGAATAGCATCTCAGACCAAAACAATTTATCATCCCCTTGTTAATACAGATTAAGTTATCTATCAACGTTGATATTTTTAATTCCTCACATTGTAAGTTTTTAATTGTTTTTCATCACAACTAAAATTATAATTTTGAATAATGTCATGGCCTTTTGATGCAGACGGAGTGATATAGAGGAGGATAATGTTCAGTATGCGGTTGTGGAAGATTGCGATCATCAGCAAAAGAATTCAGGGTGGATCTCGTGAAGTCAATTTGATATTATGCGTTTATCTAGTTGTTACGTATATCAAGCGTGATTTCCCTTTCTCCCGCTGTAGACAAACTTTAAGAAGACGGCTCTCCGAATGTGACTTCTCGTTGTACATTATTGGCATTGGAATTGAGCTTCCCTAAAACTTCGGTTTATGCTTGGAATTGGTTATAGAACTCAATATTAGAATTGAGATTAGCCATCACATACTTCATTTGGCCACTTAAAACTGTAAGTCTAATTTCTTGTTACAATTGCGTAAAATTGAAACAACTATATGAAACGTTCCCCAATTTAAATCTAGAAGAATTTTGATTTCAATAAAGCAGTTATTCGAATGCAGGCAGTGTCACTGTTTCTGTTGCCATTACCGTTACCAGTTGCTACCATTGCTTCTACTTTTCGTCCATTTTTTCCCAGTGTCTGTTGACTGATATTAACCTTTATCAAAGCTGCGATCTTGTTCATATGTTTGATTTAAATAGAATTAATTTTTGTAAAGTTATTTTTTTGGTTGAAATATTTGGGAAATGTATAAATTAATTTGAATTATATATTTTTATTGGAACTTTTGTTTTATATTGAAAATCTGCGAAGTGAGAGGCGCAAGATTAGCCAGCTCTACAGTCTGGATATACATAATTGCATGCGCTGTAATAGTGTAACTAGGTAACGAAATAATGAATAACTAATCTCTAAGAATTAAAAGGATAGAGATAAACTGACGGAATTGATTCTCACTTTGAACATGTACTGATTTAACCAAGGCCGCAATCACCTTGCGTATCTTCCAATATGGCAGTTGATGCCCTGTGCTTGGTCTTAACTTCTATGGAAAACAACATACGAAAAGAAAATTAAGCGTTTGTTTAGTTTCTATTTCTTTTTGTTGTTTTTAATTTTAATTATAGTTATTTTGTGTTAATTTTATTTTAAAATTTTATATAGATGACTTCAAAAATAGTATAAACTTTTTCGCTTTTTTTTTTTGTGAAAAAAGATAAGCTAAAACGGTGGTCCTCTAGAGCAAACATACATTGAAAGGTTTACATATCATATCTAGATATTAGTTATAACAAAAAAAAAAATAAAAAAAATAAGCCGAATGGGGGGAAAGTAGAATCGTGTTGGGTGAACTAGCTTTTTGCAACGAAGAAGGTACGAGAGAAAAAAAGTTGAAGAAAACAAGGGTACAACAGAAACATAAAACATTGCACGGGAAAATGCTATCCAAAATGTTGGGACAAAATAGGAGGAAAAATAGATATACATTTTTTTAATGTTCTTTGTAGAATTTTTTTATTTTTTTTTTGCTAATTTTCTTTTTTGATGTTATGTGATTTAGTAAGTCAATTTTGTTTAAGAAATAAAGAATAAAGGATCTCAGGTGAGGGATATCTATAACATCAGCTAACAATAACGAACAAATTTGGGGAAGACAAGCATTTCAGCATATAAACTCATGGTCAGAAGCAGCTTCAAACTATGCAAGCGAATTAGCATCATAGTTACCTTTTTTCAATATATGGATGAAGCTCAAAGACCAATCCTAAGTGGAAAAGATCCTGACAGGGTTAACGAAAGGTGTGTGATGGTGAAAATAGAAAAAAACAATATTATATGAAAGATAATGCAGTCTTACAATCAGATTCACATGTGATTTTCTTAAGACTGGCATTCTACGTCATTTCAACTCCATGTAGTATGGCTAGTAGCTATACATTGATGTTGTCAGAGAAACCACAGGAGCATGAGAAACGTATCAACCAGGCACCCCTGAAATCTTATGAAACCATCAAACCTAGCTTGTTTAGGGTTTCCAAAGAAGCTCCCATGAATATTAATTTTATACTCTTCCTCAGCTGGGATGATCAAAGCAACCCATCTTTGTACGGTTTGACGTTTCAAACTTGCACAAAGGTTTTTTGAGTATTTACGAAAGTGTATATATTTGAGTTAAGATCTTCTAATCATCCCATGTAGCATTAGAGAATATTCCCTTATTAAAGGGTTTCCAAAGGATCCAACAAATCATTACAGAGAGTACCACACAAACCATTGGCCAAGAGTTTAAGCAGAATTGAAGTTCCCGTTGAAATTGAAAGTGCTTATATCCGTGAAGACATGCAACAATTCTCAAGACAATGTAGGATCGTCTCTTGATAAACTCCACAACTATGACATGAGATAGTTGGCAAGCTCTCGTACATAATGAACCTGTGACTTTCAGGTAATTTCAACCCCTAAATCCAAACAAGAGGAAGGTTTTGGTTAGCAAGTCACTCATATACCTTCCCGACAGTATATAAGCCAGAATTAAAGGAAAACTGAATATGAGCAAGTCTTTCGACTCATCATTAATAAAATACCTTCCAAATTTCTATTGGATTTGTTATAAAATTGGAGCGACCAACTGCTCAAAGTATCATCAACCATTATAGCAGATATCCCTAACTTTGAAAAGAATATCATTAATAATATGAACAAATGGGAAAAGATTATAGATACAATCATCATCTCGCAACCAACCATACCGTAGGGAAAGATGTCCTTTTACCCTGACGAACCTTAAAGCTAACCTTAAAATAAAGAAACCATCTTAATAGGAATTTTGTAAGTCGATTTATGTGTTTGTTATCGGAATTAAAATGATAAGTTTTATTTTTGGTCAATGGCAATCCTAAAGTTTGAATAAAATTTCAGATTATCTTTTCTCATACTCATATATATATACCATATCATAAGGGCAATATTATTTATATGTGACATCTTTATTTATTGAGTACTTACACATTCATATATAAACTCATTTCTTAACTTAGAATATAGTTTATATTATAAGACTAAATTTATATCCAGTATCGTATATGCTGTTGATGCTACTTTTCAAACAAAATTAGAGTTTATTTTGTTAAATAATATTAATTTTTAATGTTGACCTTTATTAAAAGTTGATTTTAATTACTGAGATGAAAATCTAATTTTGATTGAAGAATAGTATTTCACATTATCTATAATACTGTATCTAAATTTTGTCATTTATTATAATGCATTTAGTTGACAAACTAGTAATAGGAGAATGTTATTTTAATATTTATATTTACAATGTGTAAAAATATTGATTAAAAGTATAATATATAGCTTATTTTAAAATATATAATAATTTAATTTCTAATTATAAAATATAACAAATAATATTATTAAACTCGATTAAAAAATTATTTAAAGTCTTTTGATTTATAATTATAAAATTATAATAGTTGTATTATGTAGATATGATCATAACACACTGGATATAAATTTATTTATAATTATAAAATTTTATGAGTAATTAAACGTTCTTAAATTTGGATCCATTTAATAGATAAAAATTTTCCTTGTTACAATCACTATTTTTTAATGGCTAAATCCTAACTAGATTAAATAAATTGTACCAACAAACCTATATTTGGGTAGAGTTGCAGAATGTCTAGTCCTGACTCCTAACTAATTTGTAGGTTAAACGGAATAACTTGCATATTCAAACTTGTGTATTCAACTTTACATATAAATTCACCATCAACTCAAAGTTAGTAATAATACAATATGCTTTTCCATGATTTTTTATTCAAATTTTTAAGCTATATTTATATACTTTTTTTCAAAGACTAAATCCACATTTAATTTAATTTTAGTTTTTAAAATATAGTCGTTTATTTTTATTTTTATTTTAAATTGTTTTTTAAAATAATTTTAATCAAAGATATAAATTATTTTAAACACATCGTATGTCTATACTCTTACTTTATGTTTGGATGAACTATTTTAATATTTTAAAAAATTTAAAAATTTAAATATTTAAATATTTTTAATTTAAATACTTTTATTTTAAAAATATTTTAGTTGAATAAAAGAATTTAAATTTGTTATACTTAAATTTTTTTTATTTAAATAATAAATTTTAAAATTGTTAAATTTTTATAATTTTTATTTAGATTAAATAATTTAGTTTTTAATATATAAAGTTTTACATTTAAATATTTTTATATTTTTCTTAATTTACTTCTATTATTTTTTTTTATTGAACAATTTAGATATATAAATATTTTTATTATATAATATATCTAAACATAATAATAATCCAACCAATATACATCATTAAAAGAATAACAAAATATAAGTATATCATTTGATATTAAAAATATTGTATCAAGATATGAAAAAGAAAACAATAAAAAAGTAATATGAAAAAGGTAGCAACAAGAGAACTAGATATATGAATCAAAATTTGTAGGCCTATCCGCATTTAGATTAGTTTGGACCAATAAAAATTATTGATGTATTTAAATATGAGTTTTTTCAATCCAGTCCATTTAACCTGTGGGTTAAGTATGTTGGATCCACAGGATAACAGATCAACTTGTGGACCAATTTTTAATTTTAAAAATACTTTTTAATCATTTTAATAATTAAATAAATAAAACTTGATGTATTTATTTTGTAAATCAACCCAATTGATTTGTTTATTATAAGACTATGCGAGCTTAAATGGGTTGAGCTTATCCCTGAGAGAAATTGAAAGATTTTGAAAAATTTAAAATTTCACCTATTTTAGATAAATTTTAAATTCTCTCATTTTAGTATGTTAAAATATTTTTAAAATTCGTAAAATTTGAAATTTTTTTACCAAAAAAAATATTTAAACAAGATAATTCAATTTCTATAATTTTAATTTTTTTTAAAATTACTTTATTTTTTTAGAATATCTCATCCAAATATAAGATTAATAGCTATTTTTCTCCTATTTTTTAAATTTTTAAATTTTTAAATTTTATTATAGTGAACATTCATTTTTTCAAGAAATAAACATTCCACCAATCATGGACTTGAGAAAGAAATTGCTTTTTCACCCTTTACTAATAAAAAAATGTTTTCTTTATTTTAATAAATGATGAGGATTTCCTCTAATAAATATTTTTTTTATTCCTCAAACTAAGTTGAAAAGGATAAATACAAATAAGAAAATAAATGAACAAATATAACATTCCTGCATCCTCTTTTGCTTAAAATGTTAATGATATTTAAAAAAATATTTTTAAGAACATTCATAACAATTTCAAAAATATATTTTAGAATGCATTAATAACAATTCAAAAATAAATTTTTAAAATTTGAATCTTAAAAATAAACTTTTAAAATTTATTTGCACAAATACAATTTTAAAAATTTATTTTCAAAATGTTATTAATAAATTTTTAGAAATATATTTTTAAAATTTAAAATTTTAATTTTTAAAATGTTATTAGTAACTCTGAAAATATATTTTTACAATGTATTGATATATATTTTTGGAATTTAAAATTTAAACTTTAAAAATAAATTTTTTTAACAATAATAAAAGAAAAATAGCACACAGCTCTAGGAACAATATTTTTAGTATATATTTTTAAAACATGTACAAAAATTTGAAAAATATATTTTAGAAGCATTAATAACAATCCAAAAATAAATTTTTAAAATTTATTTGCACGAATAGAATTTTAGAAATTTATTTTTAAAATTTTATTAATAAATTTTTTAGAAATATATTTTTAAAACTTAAAATTTCAATTTTAAAATTTTATTTTTAAAAATATATTTTTACAATGTATTGATATATATTTTTTAAATTTTAAATTTAAATTTTAAAAATGAATTTTTTCAACAATGATAAATGGAAAATAATATATCATTCTGATAAGAATATTTTTATTATATATTTTTAGAAGATGGATAATATTTTTAAAATTTGAATTCCAAAAATAATTTTTTACAATTTATTTGCATGAATATAATTTTATTAATTTATTTTCAAAATGTTATTAATAAATATTAAAACTTAAAATTTCAATTTTAAAAATAAATTTTATAAATTTATTTTTACAAATATAATTTTAAAAATTTATTCTTTGAAATGTTATTAGTAATTTTTTAAAAATATATTTTTGTAATGTATTGATATATATATATATATATATATTTAAATTTTAAAATAAATTTTTTCTACAATGATAAAATGGAATATATATACCGTGGTAAGAAGAATATTTTTAGTGTATATTTTTAGAACTTGTATAATATTTTTAAAAATATATTTTAAAATGCATTAACAAAAATTTGAAAATTTAAATCCTAAATATAAATTTTTAAAATTTATTTTTACGAATAAATTTTTTAAAATTTATTTTCAGAATATTATTAATAAATTTTTAGAAATATATTTTAAAATTTAAAATTTCAATTTTAAAAATTTTATTATTAAATTTTTGAAAATATATTTTTGCAATGTATTGATATATATTTTTGGAATTTAAAATTTAAACTTTAAAAATAAATTTTCTGAACAATGATAAAAGGAAAACAATATACCATGCTGATAAAAATACTTTTAGTATAATTTTTTTTATGAAAAAAGAAAGAGATGTGAAAAGTAAGTAAGTCTCAAAAGTCTGGGCTTCCCGAGGGCTTATTGAGTTTTGGGCTAAGCTAGATAGCCCACTTATTAAAGCCCAGATAGTTGATCTCAATAAAATCAGTGTCTTCCATCAGATTTGAGTGAGAGAAGCAGCTAGGGTTTTTGAGTGCGGCTACCCAAACACTCTCCTCTGCAGCATTCGCCGCTAACATCCATCACCATGGCCGAACAAGTATTCATTCTTCCATATTTCTTCTCTCTTTGTCGACTTTGTTTTATCAATAGCCCTTAGGTCTCGTTTGGATCTTCCATTGATCTTTTTGTTTTTATAAATTTTGTATTGCAGACTGAGAAGGCTTTTCTAAAGCAACCAAAGGTGTTTCTAAGGTACACGAGATAATCGAAAACATGCTTAATATTTCTTTTCCCATTGTGATGTTGATGCTGAATAGTTTGTTGGTTCAATCACTCTTACAGCTCGAAGAAATCTGGGAAGGGAAAGAGACCTGGCAAAGGTGGGAACCGCTTTTGGAAATCCGTTGGGCTTGGATTCAAAACTCCCAGGGAAGCCATTGAAGGTATAGTTCTCTCTATTCCTCACCATTTCTCTTGCCAATGTTTATGCTGTACAATGTGAATCCATTGGGTAATTGTTCTGGATGTGTTTCAAATTTCAATAAATATTGGATTCGTTGCCGTCTATAACTTAGGATTTATTTGCACATTGTTGTTGTCCTGGTATCTCTTAGTTGTTAGTTGTTGCTATGTATTCATTGTTTTTAATTTGCAGCATCATTGTGAAAGTTGTGTTTTAATGCTGATTTAATGTTCCTATTACACGTTATAATTAGTCTCCAGAAGACTGAACCTGCCATGTAAAATATGCATTCCATAAAATATATAGTTGTAAATAATGGCTACTTTTAGTTGTTGGCTATTATCTGATAAGCTGGAGCGACCTTTTATTCAAACGGTTCTATTTCAAGTGATAGTTAGATATTTGTTTGAAGCAATAAAATATTTATCTATATTGAATCAAGGATTAGTCAGTATAGTAGCGTGTATATGCAAACTCAGATTTTCTGCCTAAATAAATATTGATAGTCCTGGTGTTGTGGCATGCAAACATTGGCGTGGGGTTGGCTAGGGGGGTGGTTGAAATATCACAAACTGAATAATATGAATGTGTATATGTAATTGAAAGTCCTAATTTTGATGAATAAGAGGATGGTTGCTGAAACACGTGTTAGCATTACTCGTGTCTTATTATTAACATATACATGATTCATTTCATACGAATTGACATGGTTATTCTCTCTCTGTGTATATAGTCATTTTTTGCTTCTAAATCATGGCCTTTCGATTCAATTCTTTCTCCCATCAGGAACCTATATCGACAAGAAGTGCCCCTTCACTGGCAATGTTTCCATCCGGGGTCGTATCTTAGCTGGAACATGTCACAGTGCTAAGATGAATAGGACTATTGTTGTTAGGAGGAATTATCTTCATTTCATTAAGAAGTATCAGAGGTAATCTCCTGTCATACTTTTGCTATCCATTTTTCTTTGTATTTTGTATTCTTGGACTAACATAATTATATTTCTTTTATTTTTACCTATTCTGATTAGATATGAGAAGAGGCACTCAAATATTCCTGCCCATATATCACCTTGCTTCCGTGTGAAAGAAGGAGATCATGTTATTATTGGTCAATGCAGGTCAGACATTGTAGATCTCTTGTGCATTAACCTGAATTTCTTATTGCTGTATATTATATCGAAATAGATGTCTGAATCTTATTTGTACTCTTCTGTAGACCACTCTCGAAGACAGTGAGGTTCAATGTGCTGAAAGTGATCCCAGCTGGATCTTCTAGCGGTGCAAAGAAGGCATTTACTGGAATCTGAGCTTTGATTTTCAGATTTTATTGAAGATAAGGGTTTTACCTTATTAACTAGGTCTGATTTCTGGAAGGTGACAAATATGATCTGTTAAATTTTGAACTGTTCTGAGGTTTCGTTGAGTGATGTTTAGGATTTTGTTATACTTTATGGTTCTGGAATACTATTAGCTTTTTTTATTTGCGCTGTGCGGACTCTTAATCTGTTTTCAAATATATCTATTTGATAAATTTGTTCCTTGAATTTCCACAGGATTGGATTATATATCCGACATGTGTTAGATCTGTGAACTAAAAAAAAGGATATATTTAAGTATAAAATAGCTTCCTCAGGCTCACAACTTTAAACAAAGTCGCTGAGAATTTTTTGACGTCTGCTTTTATGGCTTTATTTTACATTTGGAGAATGGCATTTTCTGATTAAAATTCTGTTTAAGCGTTATATTAATTTTAGCAATTAAAAATTAATTTAATCGAAACAAGTTTATTCCAGTTTAGTACAAATGAGCACTATTGTGTATAATTTATGTTAATACAAGGTTACGAAAACTATTGCATCGTCTACCCCTTTAATTTCGAATGGTAACTTCTATCCCTTGTAATATGTGATTTGTTGGATTTTTAATTTTGTAAATTATTGTCGCAAAATGCGTTTTCTACTATCGCTTAAAGTGCTGGTGTTACATTATCCGGTCTTTAATGTAATTATTGGTACCCTAAATTATGACAAGCTTCGAGTTGAATAGAGGGAGCCAGGATCGGTTGATTTCGGAGAGAGAAAGAGATAAAAGAAAAGGAAATATGGAGAGGATTTTTATCCAAATTGTACAGCAATTTTTTATTTGAAAATAACACGATTTTGATGGTAGGCAGTGTATTATTTACACTTTGCACCTGTTTGATTTATAGAAGATACTTTCAACAACTATTTTTTCTTATTTAACTGTATATATTATTAAGAGTATATGTATTCTAAATAATATATTATAGTTAGATACTTTATTATTATTATTTGTATTTAGTTGCATTTTACTCTATTATAATATATTATAGTTATATACTTTATTATTATTTGTATTTAGTTGTATTTAGATTAGAATTGATTTTTTATTTATTTATAAGATTATTTTCTTCGAGATTTATATTTAATCAACCCTTGCATTATCTTTCCTAATTCGATCCTTACGTATCCATAAAATTCTTTCAGCAATCAAATTTTTAGACAAATGTATTTCAATGGAATAGGTGAATGGAAAACGATGGGGTATAGGATATGTACCAGGAAATGTGTGGTGAGCTTTGTATATTTTTTCCCTTTTTTTTCATACACGTTTAGTTTGATATATACATACCTCTTTTTTTCGCTCTAATTCATGAGTGATGGATATTTCTATGGGTGAAAGGATCATGGTGCAGTAAATATATTGATAACTACCAGGATATTTCTACGTGAGAGGAAGGAGAAATTTTTTAATTATTATATTTAATTATGAATTATTAAAACATTAAATAATTTTTAATCTTTTGTATGGTCAAAATTTATCAAGTGGAATTTATGTAAAACATAGTATGTGTGTTGTTTCTTATTAATAAAGGTCCTTTTATTTAAAGTATTTATTATATATATGGGTATATGATAAAAAGTTAATAATTAAAATTAAAAATATAGAAAACCATTTTATACTTTTGAAATTTAAAATATTAATAAATATACAAAATCTTTAATACTTTTTTACTTTAAAATTGGATAAACAATGTTTTCATAAGAAATATATTATAAAAGTTATTCTCTCATGCCATGCTATTGGTTAAAATTGTTATATCTAAATATGAATTATTAAAATATTAAATTATGAGATTATTAAATAATTTTTAATCTTTTATGGCCAAAATTTATGTAAAACTTAGTATTATTTTATTTTTTGTTAATAAATGCTAGTAAGATTTATATACATTTATTGAAAATTTCAATTCTTCTTAAAAATGTTTATTATGTATGTGATAAAAATTTTAAAATTATTAATTAAAATATAAAATCTATTTAACTTTTGTAAAATTTAAAATATTAAAATATTAAAATACAAAATATATTTAATACTTTTATACTTCGAAGTTAAATAAACAACGTTTCATGAGCAATATATTATAAAATTATTATTCTTTCATGCCGTGTTATTGGTTAAATAAGTAGTCATTAATGGAGTTATAGTGTACACAAGTAAAACCCTTTGTTAGAATTAGTAAGACTTTTTATACGATGAAATTTACATAAAATTTACCCTAAAACCCATTTGTTAGAATTAGTAAGATTTTTTTATTTGATGAAATTTACAAAAAAAAAAAAAAATACCCTTTTCCACTTAGGTTTGTGTTGGTAACTTGTTTAATTTGCAGCAATGGGGTTTGACTGTCAATGGTTGCATGCGTCTGGAACCCTGACAATGCATTATTGATCTGGCTGGAATTGGACCTAACTTGGTGCAATTGTGCCAGTTGATATGATATGCCCACTGTCTGTGAGTGACAAGAAACCACTATGTCGGTGCACGGTGGTGGTGGTGGTAACAGCTTGGCGATGGACTGGATCAATAATGAAACTGTCACCTATGTCTCTAGCCTAGCTTCTGAAAACTGTTGTCCCCACATCATTGTCATACACTTCCTCTTCGTAGTTAGACACCATTGGGAAGCTTACTTTATTGTCTTAAGCAAAGTAGCATGTTGCTATTGTAATTCCATAATAATGTTCCACAAATGCTTGTGATGTTGTGCTTTATAGTTTAAAGTACTTGGCTCTCATTTCTTTTCTTTCTCAGCCAATAAATTGAAGAGCTTATCTTTTTGTTTTAGTATAAAATACTTTAAACCCTTTGTTTGGTGTTGAGTTGACTTCTTTTTTATTTTCTTTTCCTTTTTGCCAATAGTGTGTTAGCAATTAGCCCTGAAAATATCTCACATAGAATGAACCCTATGAGAGACAAGGATTTTTTTTAAGCACTTCCACTGACTCCAAAATGCGGTGCACATAAAACTTGAGTGAACTCCATTGCCCCACGTCTGATGTTCTCCCAGCAATACATGAATGCGAAAGATTCGTATGCATCGCTAGTGTCTTGACACTTGATAGTGTAAATAGAGCTCCTTCTCCTTCTTTTTGGGTATGTTGACTTGACCATAAAGACATTTTGATATATGAACATTATGGAATCCTAATAGGAGGGATAGCCACTAAATTGTAAAGCTCATTCTCTGATTAAAAAAATGTTATTCCACTTCGATTCCTATCTCTTATGTCATGCGGCACCCAAGCCTGAAAAATCATAGAGCTATTTTTAAGGTCGTGCTGACTTGTATCCACACCTTGGCCTAATGTAGAAACTCAAATGAGAAGCATAATGTCATTAACTTACTATGTTCTTGTTGAATAAGCTATTTATTAGCACTAACCAATCAACTTTGTAAAACTTTGCCTTCAACTCTTCGTGCATTATTATTGGTAAGTAACTAATAAAATAAAGCAGACCGCATGCCTCCATGGTGAATTTTAGGGATGCTTGAGGTTGGATTTGATTTGGTTTTTTTAAAAATAAATTATGGAAATCGTTTATAAAAAGTATTTTTGGTTTAGTTTGATTTTTTAAAATATATTAAAAATATAAATCAAACTAATTTTTGATGTTTTAGTTTAGTCAAATTACTTTAAATTTTTTACTTTATTTTAAAAAAATTCAAACAACAAAAAAATTGTCAAATTAACATAAAGTATCATGTTTGAAACTAAAAAAAAACTACATAACCAAAAAGGTTCGTAAACTATAACAATAAATAAAATAATATATGTTAACAGGAAACATAACAATTTAATTTTTTTAATATTAATTTTATCCTAAAATATAATATTAAATTAAAATATATGTTTAATTACATACAATTTAGTTTATTTTTACAAAGAATAATTATAAATTAAACTGTAAGAAAAATTGTAATTTTTAAACATTAATTTTTCATTTTTTATTCAATTATATAATTTAAAACAATTTGGTTTAATTTCTAATCATCTTCAATCAACTTATTTTTTAACTTATTATATTTCATTATCTTCGATAATTTATGATACATCTATACTTCAAAATTAGCAACATATTCCAAGTATTTGATAGTAATATTTTCTCAAATACCCGTAATTTTCTTCTGTATTTTTCAATATCCATCACTTTCAAAGTCTTATTATGTTAAAAAGTTTAAGAAGCAAATTTAAGAGTTTTATTTTTAAATAATAAATAGATATCACCTAATTTTAATTTTATTTTTTATTTTTAAATAAATATATAAGAAATATTAGAAATAACAATTTTTTAATATTTTGTATATAAATTTTTGGAAGAAAAAACCAGAATATAAATCTTGTTTCTTCATTTGGTCTCTCTTGTTCGGCTGTTCCTCTCCTAGGGATGACATCATGGTTATGTTGCCTTTTTAGAATTGATTGCTTAGTTTTTGTTTAGGCTTCGGTCCCATTTATTATTAAAAAGAACAAAACAAGATGACGTTTTCATAATTATTTGTAAAAATAGAAAATACTTTTTCAAATAAAAAAAATCCTAAATCTTGTCTTCACTAATCCCGTTCCAAAAAAAAAAGCTTAATCACATTCTTGTAATTGGGTTCTTCATAATTATCACACAGAATAACTAAATTTATTGTACATAAAAATATATACTTAATATATATTGCTATTTCGCTTCTTATCTTATCTGCTTTATCCCCCTTACGAGTAAAAGATCAAATTATAGAATACATCTCTGTGATTCCATCTCCGTTATACTATGATGAGAAAAAAATAAATAAAAATTTTCGGGATATAACTACAAAATACAGTACTTTTAATTGCTCCTCTATTAAATATCAATTCTAGATCACTATATGCCCCCGTTGGCGTTAGGAGAGGATGATACCAACAACTGCTCCCGTTGTGGATACTTTATATAATAATGTTAATTAATGCGTTTAATTTTTTTTATAAAATAATAGAGTTAGTTTCTAAGTCAAGAATTAAAAGCACAGTTTAATTGAGCAAGTAGAAAATATGACATTGAATAGTATTAGCGTGAAAACCACCTCTGAAAGTTATAAATGGCTAATTGGGGATAGGGTTTGGTTGCTGCCTTGAAGTTTGAACCCTAGAAAAGCTATTCCGTCTATTTCTCAATGAAATTATTTAATTATGAATGCATAATATTTAAAGTATTTCCTGCAACTAAAAATTATGGGTTTTGATACTTTACATACCATCATTATATTGGTTATTGCTAATCTGCTACAATTCTTTTTCTCTTTCAAAAAGTAAATGTCATCAGTTAACATTTAACTCGTTAATTATAAATTGTTAATTATAAAATGTTAGAAGGATTTCCTTCACTCATACGGGGTTGATATTTTCAGACGTATAACTTCCTAATAAAAACAAACGAAAATAGAAATTACAATTTAGAAGACTTTAATTATCCCCAATCAAGCCAGTTGGCAGAGGGTGAATGTGTACTACCAAACAAATAGAACTACGGGAATCTCTAGCTGGCATAAAATTATTACACTGAACATAATTAATAATGGTGAAAAGAAGTTTAATTTCGATTCACTTGTAATATAAATAAAATTGTTTTTGCACAATATTCATTCACATAAAGAAAAAGTATTTAAAGTTCAACGTTTCAAAAAGAGAATTAGTTATAAATGATTTAATTTAACTGAATTAAAAAGTAAAATTAGTCAAAATGTATAAATTAACTTCACAACACTTAACTATAATATTAAAAAGGCTTAATTATAACACCATTCATTCACATAAAAATATAGTATTTTTAATTTAAATTATAAATTATAAATGTTTGATACTCAACATAATTTACTTAAATTAAGTTATTTATAACATATTTTCTATTTAAAATGTTAAACTTTAAATACTGTTAATACATATAAAAATATAGTATTAGAAGTTTAACATTTCAAACAAAAAATACGTCATAAATAACTTAATTTGATTGAACTGAAAAGATAAATTAATGAGTTTGGTATAAATTAACTTCACAACACTTATTTATAATATTAAAAAAGCTTAAATATATTTTAATTTTTATAAATATAATCATTCTAATTTTCAATTTTTTAATAATAATTTTGATTATTACCAATTTTAGAATTTGACATATATACATTTAATTATTTTAAAATCCACGATGATAAATAATATGTTATATTTAAGTATAATCACGACATTTACCAAATAGTAACAATAACTACTTTTAAAAATTAGAACTAATTATTTTTTTTAAAATAACAAATTAAATTATATTATATTTATGAACACTAAAAATATATTTTTTTCATATAAAAAAGAATTAAAATTTGAAATATCTGTGGTGAATTAGTCATTGTCAATTTTATTTAATGATGCATATATTCCAACCTGCCACACTATTTCATTATTTTGATGAAGGTTATCCCTAGCAAGTGTAATTAAGCGCACTTAATAAAAACAGGTAGAGGGAAGAGATAGAATTTAGGTATAAAAATGAGAAGATTTATGAGATGGGATATTATGAGGGTGCAATAAAGGTTAAAGTGAGAAAAAGAGAAGGGAAAATAATATGAAAAGGGAAGGGGGTGGGATAGGTAAGCATAGAAAGGGACATGATCCATCAAAAGCTTAATTTCTGACCAACATTATAATATCAAGAATCACCTAATAAACCCAACCAACAAATTTGGACCACGCTTTCACACAAAAATCTGGAACTTAACGCCCCTCTTTCCCTTTCTCTCTTTCACACTCGTTTCCACTCACTAGTATGTAAACATACACCACATCATCACTTTCCCGACATATTCTAAGAATCTTCTCTCTCTCTCTCTCTCTCTCTCTCTTTCTCTCTCTTTGGTGGTGTAAGCTACAAATTTCCGTCCCCTTTCTTAACATGTGAAGTTGTTTTTGACTCTTACTTGGTAATTTCCATGCCTACAACTGCAAGTGCTAGTTTCTGAGTGAGTTGAACGTTCCACTTGCCCACAACATAACCATGTGTGTGCAAGAGGATGAACAAGTTGATGAAGATATGGAGAAGAACCTTGATAACAGAAGGATGTCATGGCCTTTGCATTGTGAATGTGATCTTTTGCATGCCCACATGGAGAAAGACTCTTCTTTTACAACTACCACTCACCCATTCACTGCTGCTAATTCATTTCCGGTAACTATTAATGCCTTCTTTCTCTCATCTTCTCTTTCCTTTTTTTTTCCTTCATCCCATGTCATTTTTTCTCGACCTTCATTCTTTAAACATCAAATATTTTATATCCTGCATAATTATCTTTATTTCTAATTTATTGTTTTATCACTTTTTTTTACACATAAATGTGCAAAAATACTCCTCAAAATCAAAGGGAAGAACAACAGTTCTGCTATAGGAATTGTACAGAAAAGGAAAAAAAAAAAAACAGAATTGGTCTTTTATTTTTCATCTAGTTTTCCCCTATGCTATGAGCTTGTTTTAATTTATAGCTCCTCTTTCAATCAGGCTGCGTACACTTCAATAATTCGTTTTATATTGCATGAAATTTTTTTGTTCGTCTTTTTTCCTCTTCTCAATTTCACTTTTTTTTTCACCCTCCTGTTGTTAGGCCTTTTTCGAATTAGATATTGGTTTGTGTCCAGTATCCACCCTTATGGCTGTTCATCCTGTTCTTTGACGCTTCTTGTGTATATTTGGTAAGTCTTTGGGGATGAGTCTTAAGGGTTACATGATCTTGAAATTCTCTCGATGGGATCATAGCTGATGGAATTAGTTGTGTTAGAAATTAGTTAGTATTCGGGGATGTACAGGAGAATGGAGATTAACTTTGTGTACTTGGCAACATAAATGCGGAAGGTTATTGTCCTATTTATTGAATCAGCTTGCATTGCTCGCATGTAAATCACAATTATTTGTTTTGCTTTGGTATTTCTAAACTAATCTAATTTGCTAGCACAATTTGTTGTTGCTTGGTTTGGTTCATAATAATGACTTTCTTGAGAATATTTACCTGTTTCTTACCTTTCATGGCCTTCTTGAGGTTGCCTAGCATCTTCTATTTCTTAAATTTTTTGCTGCACAAGGCTCCTATAACCTATCTTTAACTCTTCTGGATTTTTCTGCTGTGGTTTATTTTAGCTGGAAAGCATATGTGAGGATGCAGAGATTGTGGACAACAGACAGAACCCGATGAACTTTGTTCCTACTCTTCGGTCTGGAGAGTGGTCTGATATTGGAGATCGCCCTTCCATGGAGGATACCCACATATGCATTGGAGACTTGGCAAAGAAATTTGGTAATAATGGACTCTGCGAGGAAGCTATTTCCTTTTATGGTGTAAGCTATCTATCCTATTATTCCATTTGCCTGGTGTCATAAATTTCATTTTATCCATCCACAGTCATATTACATTTGTAATAATATATGGGAAAAATTTAAACTTTCTCTAAATCCACCTCTGCATAGGGTCTGGCAAGAAAGAAGGAAGTAGTTGATGCTTTCTTGCATTAGGTGATGAAGTACTTAATAGAAAGGCACCTTGTTGTAAAGAGAAATCAAGCATCTTGTTGTGTTCACATTACACAATGTGAACTCGTGCCTCAGAAGTTTTCTCTTCTGAAAATTTGGCAAGCAGATGAACATATAATTGGATCTGTATAGAACAAGACAATCACCACCAGATAACATTAAATGATGTTAAGTGTCAAAGTTAGGGGATATTAGATTACATCAATGCTGCTAACAGTTCCTATTATATACTTCAAACTGGTTAGCAACATTCAGTGTTGAGAATGCTTCCATGCATAGCCATTCTAATGTCTGACTGAAATTTGTGGGTAAATCAAATTATATAAGCTAAGAAAATTCACTAAAAAAGGAGACTAAACATCTTTTAGTCAATTTGAATAGAAGGATATTGCACCCTTTTAATCAGAATTTGACATGTAAAGAGAAAATGGTTTACTGTGCAGGTATTTGACGGGCATGGAGGGAAGAGTGCTGCACAATTTGTTCGTGATCACCTGCCCCGGGTGATTGTTGAGGATGCCGACTTTCCTATGAAACTTGAGAAGGTTGTCACAAGGTCTTTTTTAGAGACCGATGTGAAGTTTGCAAGATCATGTTCCATTGAGTCTTCCCTCTCTTCGGGTACTACTGCACTGACTGCAATTATATTTGGAAGGTAAACACTTGTGATCACCGTTCTTTGGCCTCCATAGGTGCAGCATAATTTTCACAGTTCATATTTGTGAAGTGGCACCTGACCTTGAGGTCAGACATGGTGCCTAATATCACATTATGACTTTCTTTTCAGGATTTATTTGATCCTTTCCCTCCACCACTAGTGAGTTGCATAAATCTTGAATTATAGCACGTAGCTTAATTGTTTTGAATGCACATTTGATGAAGCTATTTCAGTGTTTTGAATGAATGTTGTTGTGATCTTGTATAGGTCTTTACTAGTAGCCAACGCCGGAGACTGCCGTGCTGTATTGTCCCGTGGTGGAGGGGCTACAGAAATGTCCAAAGATCACAGGCCACTGTGCATCAAAGAAAGGACGAGGATTGAGTCTCTTGGTGGATCCATTGATGATGGTTACCTGAATGGCCAGTTAGGTGTGACTCGAGCTCTAGGTAACTGGCATCTTGAAGGAATGAAGGAAATGAATGGAAAGGGTGGACCATTGAGTGCTGAGCCTGAGCTTAAATTGATAACATTGACCAAAGAAGATGAATTTTTGATAATTGGCAGTGATGGAATCTGGGATGTTTTTCGTAGCCAAAATGCGGTGGATTTTGCTCGAAGGAGGCTTCAAGAGCACAATGATGTGAGGCAGTGTTGCAAGGAGATAATAAGGGAAGCAATAAAGAGAGGAGCAACAGACAACTTAACAGTTGTGATGATATGTTTTCACTCAGATCCACCACCTTCTGTCGTTGTAGAAAGGCCTAAAGTCAGAAAAAACATATTTGGTGAGGGACTTCAAAATGTTAAATGCTTGCTAGAAGGATAGAACATTCTTGTCTGCAGCACAAATTATTTTTTTGAGCTGAGATTATGTACATAAATTCATCTATCACACTCAAAATAAAAATGCCTTTCTGCTTCCTCTTGTCGCTAATCCCTCAGGGGATAGAGTGTAAGAAACACCCTAAGATGCCAAATTCAAATAAAATCCATACCATTGTATAATTGTGTTTTCCAATGTTGGGAAAATCACAAATCTGAACTGTGTATATTATGTACAATGTGATTTATGCTCACATCATAGCATTGTGCTCCAACTTTTTTCTGTCTGTTTGATCGTCAACTTGTTCATTGTAGTTGGACTTCATGCTCACGTATTTTTTGGTAAGTTGCTGAAGCATCTTTAATGCTTCTATACATATACTTTGGCCTGTAAACGACAATGAATTTACAGACGGTATTTAGCACTTGACGTTCCTTGTAGTGTTTTTGTTATATCTTCTTGCATTTATTGTTATTCTATATAATAAGTATTAAATCAAAATTATGTATTTATTATCTTGAAATTTTGCAGAATGCTCTTACGTATTATGGTTGAAAACTACACCTGACACATGTCTATCAAGCCCCCCCCTCCCTCCATCATGATTGAAAATAAAAAGAAAAAAACTCCAAGGGCATAATCACAACGCGGACTTGAAAAAAAGAAATAATGTTTCGTCACAACGCCCGGTCCCCAACACCCCGTGAAGGTAACGTAGAAAGCAATAGAGACTCAACATAATTAAAATGAACCAAAAACATTTTTATCATCTGAGAATACCGTAGTTAAGTAGAAGAGTTATTAGTTTTTTTACTAGATCAGGTTTAAAAAAAATAATAATTATGAATGTAGAGTTCGAAAAAAAGTTCACTATAAAGATAGAGATTGAAACAAATAATAATTATGAATGTAGGGTTTGAAAAAAAATATTTACTATAAAGATAAAAATTAAAACAGTATCTGTGACATATAAATTTATGTGTTATAGACTTTAATGTATAAATTTATGCGTCATATATTAAAATATTATTTTAAATTTTTCTGTGACACATTAATTTATACGTCACATTTATAATTTAAAATATTCACTCAAAAATTACATAGATACTATTGTTTTTCTTCTTTTTTTTTTTTTTTTTACTTTTCTCTCTATCCGGGATGTTATCCCCGTTGAGTAGATCTCCAGAAGTAACTCTTTGAGGTCAATTGCTTCCCCTGCTTTTTTTTTCCTTACTTCAGGAAAGCATGTTGTTCAGAAGTGAATTAGTTCATCTCAACTTAGGTTTCGGGCAATGAGGGGCAGGTCAACTTGTTAAAGTATGGAATTGACGCCTTTAAACTGGTATCTCAACTTAGGTTCCAGGCAATGAGGGGCAGGTCAACTTGTTAAAGTATGGAATTGACGCCTTTAAACTGGTATCTCAACTTAGGTTCCAGGCAATGAGGGGTAGGTCAACTTGTTAAAGTATGAAATTGACGCCTTTAAACTGGTAGTCCTCAACTCAATCCAAACAAATAGGGGAAGTTTCAATGAAAGCTTTTCAAATACATTAGCGATTGATTCGGAGGATAGAGAATGGAGTTCTTTCCTCTTGCTTCGCTTGAGTTTCTCACTATTGACCAATTCCTATGGCTTAACTCAGAACTCTCTTAGTGTTTCACTTTCTTTATTAGTAGGCTAATCGAGAGGTCTATGAAATGCTATACGGAAAGGGTGATTCTTTATTCATGTAATTCCCGCGAGGAAAAGGTTATTAAAAAGGATCATAGGTGGTCGTTTAACAGCCCACAAGTATCTGTTTCTCAATTTATTCCTCATCTTCTCAAAGGGCTAGAAGAAAGTTTAATAAAATTGAAAACAAGAGTGTCTGTGACATATAAATTTAGGCGTATGCAGAATTAAAATATATTTAATATTTTTTGTATGACATAAATTTATACGCTACATCTCATCTGACACATAAATTTATACGTTACAGAATAAATTTATGTGTCACAACCCTCTATATTATCTATATCCCTACCTTGTCATAATCATTTATGATATCTCACAATTATATCCAGGTCCAATTTATTTATTTAACAAAGCAATTAATTATATCGACATATAAACATATACTTTGCTCATAACTCATATAAGTTTTTACATACTACTAGAATATAAATAAACTAGAGAATTGTAACAATATGACATAGTACGGTACTAAGATAAGAGAATATACAAGAAATCATACAGGAACTACACTATATCATACACCAGTGTTCCAAACTCGCCTTCAGTAGCGAGAGATCACTTTTCACCCTATCGGTAACGGGAAAAGTCGAGGCCTCAAAGGGGTCTTCCTCTATACATCTTCATCCCCGTCATCTGCCTCTCCATTCACATCTAGTACTTCGTTTTCATATATGCTACCTGAAGGCCCGAGGTGAGTACGGAAGGAATCTGGCTTGCTATGGCGAGGAGCAATACATGGAAGCTGCTGTAGGGTTGACTTCCTTGCCGTTTGCCGTAAACAGAGCGTCCCTCTGATGGTAGGGATGGGAGATACCGTACGGACTCCTGGAATACCCACCGCTGTAGAAGGTGGTCCATGATAGGGAAGAGTATCCCCTGACAACGCGGATGAAGGTGGTGGAATCATACGCCGACGGTATATCTGTCGTGGAATTGGGACGGTAACGTTAGCTGACATAATTATCGGAACTCGTGGTGGAGGATGTAACAGAGAAGATGCGTCTGTCATCCATATAGTTGTTCTACCCCAGAATGTACTCCTATAGTAACCTCCAATGTTGGGTGGGTGTCGAACTCATCCCCCATTCTCCTCGTGGACTTCAATTTCTATATTGAGATGAGGCCGATTCATTGCGCAATCTTACTAGTGTGACATGATATCGTACATAGAAGTAGAGGGATAGGGGAGTGAGACGTTCCATACAAGTAGAAGTGATCAAAGAATAGTGTAATATACATACATCAAATACATGAGTAATTATGTTACGCATGTGGGTAATCTAGCATCTATCGCCTTACTCTAAGGTCTTACGATCCTACGATGACGGCCGAAGAATGAGCAGAGGTCATTACGTCGTATGCCATAATAACTTCTACTGATCTAAAGTTGGTCACCTCTACCAAATGCACATGCATGTGGATCCAAACTTCTTCACAACTTTATCCAAATAATAGGGGTATCGGGATCCAATTTCTACCACAGTGTGCCTTTAGCAACACCAAAATCATCATCATTCGCATTCCACAAAATTTCGAAATTGCTTGACCGGTAACTATAATCATAAGGTTTTTGTCGAGACGGCTAGATCCGATCAGAGCAATCCCGACTACAAGGAGCAACCCTAGGCCATTGGAAGACTCAAACCCAGCTCACGTACCCCTAGGCTCGGAAGTTCCTACTATCATGAACTTCGGTCTACTTCCATATGAACCGACACTTAGATTTCTCAGCTCCCTTTCATAGAAGGGCTCGCAGATTATCTCCATTTTAAATTTTACAAATCACTTTTATGCAAATGATGCATGTCAACTAATTATTCTAATTCCTAACTTAACTCCACTTGAAGGCATTGCCTTCTTCTCAAAAGACAGGACCTCACGGTCCTCAATCAATTATTCTACAATATGGGATCCTAGAAATACCCCTATAACAATTAAATTTTGTCTAAAATTAAATTCAGATATAAATAAATTTAATTCCTAAATTTATGATACGATCAATCATTTTCACTCCCGTGTCCTTAATTTATATATGTGACAGTGTGTGCTTGTGTGGATGGCAAGCTGATAAAGTCGGCAAACGGTTGCTGTGCTTGTGTGGGTGGCAAGCTGATAAAGTCGGCAAACGGTTGCCGCACCACTTGCCTTATATATTTTCTTTTTTAATATTACATTATACGTTATAAAAAAATTTAAAATAATATTTTAATATATAACGTATAAATTTATACATATATAAATTTATAAATTTATATATTACATATACTGTTTCAACCCACCCGTATACGATAAATACTTTTTTTCAGTAATTATTATTTTTTTAATCCTAGTACAGAAAAAAAAAACCAGTTATTAGCCATCAAGAGGTGCAGAAACGGGCAAACATCATGAACAGTAAAAACAAATAAAGGTACTGAAAACGAATCATATTTATATATTTGTTTTCACCACCATCGAATAAAGAGTGAGAAAAGGATATAAACATCAACGAGTGCATGTCAGCGAATCCCCATTCGTACAAGGCATCCAGGACTATATTAATTATCAAATGTGTTATGCGGCTTCTGCATTATCTTCTTTGACTAACGTAATAATTACTGCAGTAAATTCAATAAAAACAGAATTTTGTTAAACCTATATTCTATGCAGGCGGTAAAAATCCATTCATCGGTACAATCAATATCCGCGGTTTGTCGGGTCAAAAGGAGAAAAGATGTTAGTACTACTACAATCAATGATACCATAAGCACAATTACAGATACAAAAGACGCCCCCGCCGGGAATGAAAAGCTTTTCCACATGGAGGAGACTAGATAGTAGATAGAAGACAGCTATTTAATGGCATAGGAAATTCCCCCAGTACGTGAAATTGCTGTGCCAAGTCCTGCCAACCCCCAAAAGAACCTATAATTTTGCTTGCATCGCATGTAATGGGAATAGCTTAAAGGCCAAAACTCTGAAGTAAACCAAGAAATGAAGAACAAATGAGACAGGAGCTTTTATACAGTATCACATCATTTGTTGATGAAGGTCTGCTGCCTGCTGCGCCAGTTCCACCATCATAGCCTCATCAAAGAACTTACTTATGCTTACATCCTCACTCATTCCCTGCAAGATTTCATGCAAGAGAAACGTGTATTAAATGCTTTGTAGTAGCCAGTTAAAATAGATGCTCTTCTCCCAAGATATTTCACAAATATTCTCTGTAATATTCCTCTAACTTCCCGTGACTGACTCTGTATTCTACTTAAAGAGATTATTTTCTTTTTATTTTCCGATTCTTTCTCACAAAGGCTTCAACATAAATTCGGAATATTATTAGGCAAATGCTAATCGATGTGTTCTACGGCACTAGTTAAGGCAATTAAAAAATTATAAAAGTGTTGTTAATAAAAAAAATTATAAGTGTTATACTTTCACCATGATTTCCAATGCACCTCTGAACGATTTCCATTAACTTTCTATTTGTCTGTTCCTTAAATAATGCACGGCACGGGTTAACAAGAGCCGCATTATAAAGAAATGGAGTAAAATATTATGAAGATAGCAACAGCTGGAACAAGGAGGAAAAGGCTATACCTTTCTACGCCTTGTCTTCACCATAAACTCACGAGCAAGATGCTGTATTGGTGCTGGTTCAAGTGGGCGCAAAACAATACTTTTGTCCAGAGGATCTCCAGGAACAATAGCCCAATGATCAAAAACTGACAGGCAAAATGCTTGACCTTGTGTATGGTATCTCAAGTCTGTCTCAAAACCAAAAGATTCTATCACAGGCAAAAATGCCTGAGATAAGTGGGGAATAAAGTCAGCTGACAAAATTTCTGATGCCCTTAAGCATATACTCAAAATATCTTAAAAAACATAGCAGTCTAAAGAGGCAACATGCATCAAAAAAGTTTATAGGCCAAAAGTTAGCCACCCACCTTAACTATGTAAGCCGGGGTGCCTGGCTGAGGAACATCGGCTGTAACATGTCCACGCCTTCGAGATAATACAGTGTAGATTGCAGATACACAATCTATTGGTGTTTGAATCTGATGCAAAGGCCAAAAGAATAACATTACCATCAAAGCAAGAATAGGTGAAATAGTAACACTGTTCTGTTCAAGACTTTCTAAAATTAGTGCAAACAAAAGATTGTTTTATTAGATTCCATAAATTTCTATTAATCCAGACATATTTGATTAGGCCATTGTTTAAATTTAGATCATAAGATACGGAAGTGTTCTGCATATTAGCTTGTATACAGGTCCTTACATGAATATCACTTGGTCAAAGTGTCAGAAACCACAAATGATTACAATCAAATTTGATATGCAGTTATCGTTTAAGTACAGTCAGTGTATACCTCTACGTAATACACAGGTTCCATAAGCCGAGGGGTGGCCATAAGGAAAGATGAATAGGCCACTCGTCGTGCTGTTGGAATGATCTGGCCAGATCCCCGATGAAGTGGTTCAGGGGCAATCCTTGCATCAACAATCTTGAACTTGACATTTCTGATAGGCTCATCACACAGCGGCCCTTCTCGCGCCCCCCACTGAAATCTGTCAAATTACACACCTCACTCAATGTACAATAAAAAAAATCAATGAATATGTAAATAGTTCAATGTATTGTGCATTTACCCCTGAACAATTGAATCCTTCACAGCATTCAGCAGACTCTTGTCAACTTCAGTTGGTAGGGTGTCATCTAACAGAATATTGGGGCCCTGCATTACACTTGTGTATGTTACATAGCTCTTCAGGGAGGGAGACAGGAAGAAAAAAGACCCGTAGAGAGAATGAGAGAATTTACCTGCTTATCGGGGCCAAATGCCCAGATTGACCGTGCAGCAAGAAGATCCCAGTCGTATTTAGTCTGGAAAAATTCACCAAGCTTCTTTCTATTCCAGTCAGTGCTGACAACACCATTCTCTATGTCCTCTGCAAGACCTCTTTCTAATGGCTCGGCAATCTAAAAAATGATCAAGGTTACTATAAGTAACATCAACAATAAATATGCTTCAGATATAGTATTCATGAGCTAAGCCATATACCTACCATAGTTATTTTATTCTTCTTGTTTGGTGTTTCAGCAAAACATTTCATTGATGAAGATTCAACAACAGTTTCACAAAATGAGACAACAGGATCTGCTACCTACAAAAGCAAAGCAAAGGATATCCTTCAGCTAAGAAATAGCTTCACCTTTAAAGTCAATCTCTAACCCAAAAGAGAATCACAATTAATGGCAGAAGAACTGAATGGGGGAAAACAATAGATAACCTTGACTTCTACTTCCGAATAGAGCTCTCTTAGGTCCTTCATAATGGAATCCAAGTACAGCTCTCCCGTCCCTAATATAGTGTGTTCCCCAGACTCCTCCACTTTAGTAACTGCAAGAGGATAACTCTTACTTATTTTCCTCAGGCCCTCCACCATTTTTGGCAACTCACTTGGATTTAATGGCTCGGTAGCTGTTTTTACGACCGAGAGAGTATTGAACTGAAGCGGCCGAAATATATATACATCCTCATCATAATCCACATTACAAAGGGTGGCAGTTTTCATGATTGAAGCATCCACACCTTCAATTAGAACCCAAGAACCAGGAGGAGCCTCAGCTATTGGCATCCTATCACGAGCCTGATACACCCACAACTTTGTTACTTCTTTTACAGTCATGTCCTCCTCGTCATCTGGAGAATATCCTTCTCCCAGGACCCGTACGGTCTGTCCTGTCTGTATCTTGCCACTATAAACTCTACCAAAGGCATCAAACACACTGCAATCGGATTTTGGATACAATTTGGTCACGTTAACCATTAGGGGGCCAGAAGAATCGCACTGTGCCATAGCTTTGTAAATGGATGAGTCCTTAGGACCTGTATATGTATGATCAACTTTCTTAATTGCAGCATCCCTTGGCGAAGGTATATGCTGAACAAGCATATCAGTGAAACCTGAAGCTGAACCAAAAACTGAACTACAAGCCAGCCTTAGCAAAGGCCTGACATTTAATCTATAGGCTGCATTGCTGAGAGTGACTCCAAGTTCAGCAAGTGTCGTCTCAACACTCTTTTTATGCTCCCCAATCACCTGGCTATATACCCTGTAAAGTGGCTCCAGCACAAACTCAACAAAAGACCGTTCCCCTCCACCGGCAGGGGGTTTCTTTTTGAAGCTTCTGGTATCCGGATGAAAATAGTAGTCTCCCCAAAGACGAGAAGCAAACTTATTAGCTTCCAAAGGAATCCCATGCAACTTCCCATACAGTTTAGCAAACGATTGCAATGTAAAGGACCATCCAGCAGTGGCACTGGCAAAACAAACATTTCCCGCAACCGGATCAACAACTTGGACATCCCCAGCAATGGAGGAGGCAGCAGATATGTGGGTATTAATAACTTCTAAAGTATGCCTTAGTTTATGATAAGCATCTTTGGGGGGCAATTTAAGTTCAGTTATGAGCCTGTCAACCTAAAAAGAAAACAGCCAACAATAAGATCACACAACTCAAAAGTTCCCCCTAACTACAAGGAAGAAAATGCTTACCTTATTGATCACAACGACAATAGGCAGTCTCTCCTGGATCGCATGACGTATGGCCCTCTCAGTGTTTACCTACAAGCCACAAGAAACTAAAAATTCAACATTTTTGCAGCTACACAACAGTAACCAAGCAGCATTACAATCTGGCAGATATGTCAACATTATCATATACATAGTATAAAAGGATGGGATCATATGCAATACCATTACTCCTTCGGCGGCATCAACAATCAAGACAGCACCATCGGCAAGCCTCAAAGCAGCGGTCATTTCATCAGAGAAATTAACATGGCCAGGCGTGTCCATAATGTTACACAGATAAGACTTGGAATTGCTATCCTCAAGCACCAGCGACATGGGAACGGCCTTAATTGAAATCTTCCTCTCCTGTTCATCGATTCTGGTGTCAGTATATCGCATGTGCTTCTCACTCTGAGGGTCGAAGGTGGACATGTGGTGCGTCTGCTCCACCAGCATGTCCATGAACACGGTCTTCCCGTGCTGCAAGTGGCCCACAAGAGCGACATTCCTCACGAGAGTTGGGTTCGACATAAGGCCCAGTAAGAACTGGGAGGACACGTAGGTGGAAGAGTCCTTCACGCCCACCTCGAACTTAATGTTCCTAACGGGCTTGATGATGGGCTGCTCCAGTGGCTGTTCATCTTCATCCATCACTAGGGTTTCCACATCTTCGCCGTAAACCTCTTCCGCTGTGGGGTAGTACTTCTTGTCCTCCGCCAGGACAACTTGGTTCTCCGCCATTTCCACATCGTCCGAGGCCGTCGTGATCCAACCATTGCCGGGACCCTCGCCATCGGACTGGGCACCGGCGTCATCAGGTTCGTCGTCGTTGTCATCGGCGTCGGCGTCTCGGTCGGAGTCTTGGTCTGACTCAATTTCAGGGCCGATGTAGTTGCCGAACTCGTCGTACAAGCTATCGTCCATGCTGGAATGTGGAGTGTGGGGAGCACGAGCGGAGTAGCGGGAAATGCTCTCACCGTAGTTTCGAGCAGAGGGGGTTTAGGGTAACAAAACAAACGACTAGGCGGTAGGGGAGATTAGATTCCCAGTGGACTGGGCCAGGCCCAATGGAAACGGGCTACGCCTCACGCTCCGCATCATATTGAAAATTATAATTTTAATTATCAAAGTAACTTTTTTAATCCCGTGTAAATAAATAGGCTCATCGTATCAGAAATTTTGCGGTACACTCTTATGTATTGGCACTTGCTTTTTAGTTCCTAAGGTTCGTCATCTTATTTAAAGGGAATTTAATTTCTTATTGGGTTTGGGATATAATTAGACAAATTATATTATTTATATAATATTTTCTTACAACATGTCATATTAGTTTCTGTTCTCTGAATAATTGTATCGCTCGTTTTCTTTATTACATATTTCTTTTGGTTTTCTTCCTGTTTCTCTAATGTTGTAAAAAAAATTGAACAATCTTGTTGTACAAAATAATTGATATGATTTATAAGTCTGTTTAACTAGAAGATGATTCATTTATCATATTCGCGTTATAATCCTTGATAAAATGAAACTAGCTTGCGCGTATATCACATGGTAGTTTAATATTTTTTCTGTTTTTATTTTTTCTTAAATTTTTATATTAATGTAAGAAAAATAATAATATTTTCATTAATATTAAAATTATTATGTATTTTTTTTTATCATATTTCCTATTTTTTATTAACTAATTTCTCCCATTAATTAATGATAAACAAGGGATGTCAAGTCTTGGAGGACAAAAACTCTAAAGCCCTCGTTTCATTGTTACGTGCCTTTATGAGATTGACTAATAAATTGAAGTTTGAGTAAAAAAAACAAAGCTTACCAAGAAGTTGAGGCTACTATTCCCCAAGTTATGTGCATTTTGAAGTTCTTGTTAATTTTGTCTTTTCGGAAAGTTGCCTCTCACTCCCAAAACAATAATTGATGTATTATCTGCCGTTGTTGACTGTGATTATCATAAATTGCGATCATTGAACCACTTATCCTTTTTCGCAACGTAACACATATCACGACAAATTAATTATATAATTACTTTTTAATTATCGTGATTTTAATTTAAAAAGGTTTAATATCAAATATTCAAGTTCATACAACAAAATTAGAATTTCGTACATAACAAGATTTCATAATTTCTGGAGATCAATACTTTTTCACCATCTAAGCTACGGTACTTATATAAACTCAAATAATACATGGACTTGGTGCAATTATACATAGAAAACATGTCCTTTTATTTATTATTCTAATAATATACACATCATAATAAAGCATGCCACAGAGGGATACATGGTAAATGTAGGTAGCGGGGGACTAAAAAGCTTTTAGCCACACAAAACCTACGATTTTGCCCTTGTGATGGATATAAGGCGTTCGAAAAACGCCAAAAGAAAGCATAACATTGAACAATACATCATGGATATAGATTATAACCATTCATAAGTTCCAAGCTCTCAATATGCATAACGTCAGTGATGGTGGTGTGGAGGGTGTCCATGTGGCTGGGGACCTGGAGGCGGAGGTGCCGGTGGGCCTGAAGGTGGGGGGGATGGATGGGCATGTGGTGGAGGAGGTCCAGGATGAGGAGGGCCCGGTGGGCCTGGGTGGTGGTGAGGGCCTGGACCGCCTGGTGGTGGAGGATTGTGCATGTTGCTTGCGATTTTCTCTTTGTTCTTAAACTGATGAAACCTCTTACGTTATAAATATAATTGGTGATGGATGGATGAAATTACGCCATTGCTTTCTACAACATTCCGGAGAAGTAAAGAATCCTTAAGTGTAGGTTTAACAATCTACTGGTCAGTGTCCATATTTTGTTTTGGTAGTTGGGTAACTAACATTCTTCACCGGTGTAGAATTCAAGTGAATGCCAAAATTTAAATTGCCTCATTTGATTAGATTGTATTTAATCTCCCACACTGCATGACGTCAAGAAACAGTATTCTCTAAACTTGGGCCCGGAAAGTTGAATTACGCTATCAATGACAAAGCTTACAAAGCCCGTCAAAGACCCAATCAGGATAAGTCTTATAGCATCAATTTTTTTTTGTCACGGGACTTAAGCATCCAAACTCCTAGCCGGGCTGAGGATTTGCTCGGATTTTTAAGTACATAATACGAAATTGTTATTTCAACCTCATGCATTAACAGTATTTTGCACCTTTCATGTGAAATTATTTTTATATTCTTATTTTTATATAGTTTGGAAGTTATATTTTGAAACATAAACGATGTATTATTTTTTTAAATACAATTTAGAGGTCAAATAAAAATATTTTTGAAAATAAAATTCTGAAAAATAAAATACATTTTGAAAATTTATTTTTGAAAGCATGTTTACTTAGTATTCGAAAGTCAATTTATACTGTGTTTTATAATATTATTTCTGAAACTTAATTTAACTTTTTGAAAAATAAGTTTTTTTAGTATAAAAATGTAATTTAATTTTTTTAAATATTTTAAAAAGATTTTAAATTATTTTTATATTGTAAAATCTTGTTTTTAAAAGCTTCTACCTACAAATATCACCATATATATTCGATGAAAAAAAAATAAAAATAAAGTTTGAAATTAAACTTTTACATCTTATAATAAGATTGGTGAGTAATTTGAAGTTAGACGAAATATTCAAAAGAAAGACAAAAATTTGAAACGTCCAAATTGTAAAGGAAATATGGAAGAAAGAGACTAGAAGATGTAAGAAAAATAAATAGATATTTTAAGATTTTACAAAGTTGCAAAAATTAAATAAAAAATAAAAAATAAATTGCTAATAGTAAACCCTACACACTATATTTGGATGAAATAACCAGCCCATATCCTTTTAAACAAAAACAAAATCCACCTCAAGACCAAAAAAAAATGCCCACCCCCTCATGTGTTTATTCCCCAAAGATCTAGTTATTTAGAAAGTCTATTATCAAACAAATTAGGTGTGATGCTAAGTTAACCACACTTGCGTGTACTAGGAGATGAACAAATTTTAAGGGTGTGTTTTTGGTTGGCAGGATAAAAGGATACGGTAAGATAGTGTATTTTATTTTAAATATTTGTTGAAATTAGGATATCGCAAGTTTATCATATTAAGTTATGTTAACATTTTCCATTAATTCAATTTTTGGATTAGAAATCATTATTGCAATGTAACTTTTCGTTCTTCTGACTTCATATTTTATTTAATAATTTATAAAAATAATTTAATTACTCATGGGATATAAAGTTTAGTATATTTTACGAAAATTATTTAGAAAAAATTATATAATTATTTTCAATAAAAATATTTTTCACTCTATATAATATAATTTATCCATATTTGAATTACAATTTATTAAAAACTATTTTAAATTATAACTTTAGAAATTTTTTCAAAAATCATTATAATGTTAATATTATTATGGAAACAAATTTAATTTTTATATTTTAAAAATTCATTTAATTTTATTAAAAAGTGAGAAAATTAAATTAAAAAGTAATTTTTAACAATATTAATTCTGATAAAAAAGATAATTTTATAATGTCAGTATAAATTTTTTGTTATCCTATCATTATTGATTTATTTTAAACGTTAGATAAGATAATTTTATGATATATAATCTATTATCCTTATGTGTAATATGTATATGACAGGATAACAAATTTTCTAGCCTTATTTTATTATTATAACACTCATATACTATCATTTTTTATTGGTTTAAATATATTTTTATTGTTTATACATATGTTTGAATTTAATTTTAATAATGTATTTTTTATTAATTCCTATAAATTTTAAAATATTTTTTATTAATTTTTTTTAAATATCTTAACCGACTTACTAACGTGATATGGTCAGATAGATGATAGCAACAAAAAATTATAAGAACTAAAATTAAATTATTTAAAATTAAAATGAATTATATTTATAAAAATTTAAAAATATTTAAGTATTTTTTTTATTTTATGTTAACTATCAAACAAACTTTTATAGATTAAAAAAATCATTACGCTTATTTAAATATGAAAAATCATATTTATATTATAAATATGAATTTTTTATACAATAATAAATGAACATAAAATATAATAAATAATATAAAAATAAATAAATATGTTGCATAAAATATAACATATTTTTAGATATTTGGCATCTAATACTTTTAAGCATAGCAAGTTATTATTACTTTCGAAGAACGTGTCTCATAGAGTTAAACTGTTGACACAAAAGTAATCACCTAACAATCAATTTCATTTAAAAAACAATTAAATAAATGGAAAGTTGTTATTTTTATTTTGGTATTTAGCCTTTTACACCCACATACGTATCTCGACACAAGACCCAAAAAACACCAAAATTGCATTACCCAATAGATCATCCAGCTTGTCCCTCAACCGCGAGATTGAGCCATGAAACGTTTCATATCAAGAAAGAACAGCGACAAGGTAAAAAGATTTAAAAAAACAAAATACATAGATGATTTTAGTTACGTTGCTTGAATGAGAGAAAATGTGACGTTGCACCCAATTTAAATAAAGTGACACACAAATGCTTTATGGTAAAAAGAAGAAGCGGACAAGTATTTTTATCGATAAAGTCAATGGTGTATCGTATACAACAATGTCTTGTTTCACACCTGGTAAGGTAAGTGGTATTATGTTGTTGTTTTCCTTTAAATAACTTAAGTTTGATTGAAGCTAACAATGTGTTTTGACCACCGTGACAATTATTATGGTCTATTATCATCGATCTCTGGATATTGCCCACCTCGCCTAAAACATTATTATACAAAAGGAAACAAAAAACAGAGGATAATTTCACTTGGTATGAGCTGTTATGGATTTTTTGGCTTTATGATTCTCCAAACTGTCTTCTGCTAATATCATTTGGCCATTTCTATTTTCCTTTTCCTTTTCATTTTAAGCCAAATACTTCTTATTGAACCACGTTGCAAGCCAAATATGGTCAAACTCAAAACACCTCATTCATTTCTTAATTATTACACACCTTATATTATTCCCATTTTAGTCCGGACAAAAAAATGTCATAAATTATTTTATTAATTTTAAAAAAATAAATTAAACCAACCACTCATTTAAATGTTATGTAAAATTTTAATTAATTGTTGTGGTTCTTAAACTAAATTATAAAAAAATATCAATATTAAAAAGAGAAAGAAAAAAGAGAAGACTGCAAGCACTGTTTGAATTTGTTGGCTCAAAAGAAAGAAAGTTTGGAAATAATTGAAAATGAAGAAAAGCTCCAAGTTGGTATGCTTTCCATTGTCATCAAGCAATAAACATTAGCAATAGCAATAGGAAGCATCCATCCACATCTCACATCTAGCTATAGCTATAGTTACCTGTGTGCCTCTCATCTTCTCTTCTTCCTTCTATCTTCAAGAGATGGGTTCGGGCTCTAGTCGACTTGGGTCTCGACCTTCTACTACGAGGGTCAACCGTTTCAGACTATCATCTCTTCTATGTGGCACCTCCACCTCTCGCTCCATTCATCAGGTGGTACCCTTTTCCTTCTTCTCGCCAAATCCCTTGTTATACCCTATTTCCTTAATACCCATTTCGTTTCTCACATTCACGGACAATTTTTCAATTCAAAAATTTGATTTTTCTCACTGGGCTCGATCCATCCGATCCCCTTTTTGATCATAGGGACCATGATAAAGCATCTGTAGCCTGTTGCTATTAAATCTGGTAGCCCTTTTATTCTGGGGTAGTTACAAAGTTAATGTGCAAATTTAGTTTTTCGAAGGGTCAATCAATTGAGCTTGACTTATGGATAGCTATTTTGTAAAAGTCCAGGCTTTTTTATAAGCTACTTGATTTATTGTGTTTCTTTTTTGGGAGATTGATTGTGTGAGATCATCTTCCATACATGAACTTGTCCGTAGATTGTGGGCCGTAGTGATCTGATTATCATAATTGTTGGTGTTTTTAGAATCTCCCAATTTGCCAATTGATTAATACGGTTTGACTGGTATGAACTTAGTCAATGAAATTACCTGCAGATGCCTATGGTATTGTTCTTTGTTGGAAAAATGGGATTTAGCATGTAGTTATTGCATTCCCAAGGGTATTGATTGATTCAGGGAATGGTGCAAAACTCTGACATCTTGAGAAATTAAAATTTCACATGTTACAAGCTGTTGAGTTCAACTCTTTCTCCATTCACTGGCTGGTGGTAGTGGCACTCCTTTACTTTCTGTTGATCTATCTAAATTTCAGAGGCATGCTGGTTGCAATTAATTTGTGCATCTCAGCATCTATACAAGGATGCAATTCAAAAATCATATTTGTTCTTAACTTGTTGACTAATCTTGTGAGAAAAACTGAATTTATGAGTATGGCATGAATATTTTTGCACAAGCCATGTTAGCTCTACTGGTCTCATGCATGCTACAATTTGGGATACCATTAATTAAATACTCAGAGAGGGATTGATACAGGAAGTGACATTCTTATATTATGTTTTTAGATGGAAGAACATTCATCTGAACTTCGCAGTGATTCGGCAAGAGATTTTGAGGGTGAAATTCAGAAAATCACCGAGGAATCATCTTTATCATGTACAGAAGCTAGAGTTAGCTGCAGTCTCCATGCTGAAAATGCAACCGAATCTGATATGAGAACTGAGTTCTACGGTAATTCTACTGTTGAAGGTTCTTCATTAAATGTTGTAACATGCAGTCAGAGGGAGTGCTTCTCTGAACATAAGGAGCTAGTCCCTCCTTATCAGGTAAGAGCTGGTCATAGTGGTAATGAGTCATATAGTGATAGCAGCAACCCAGCTAGTACTTCATTTGTAGAACTGCAGTCTTCAGATCCAGTCTCTGTAAATGTTTCTGCTAACAAGGATGCAGCCAATGATGTTGATGATCCAGTGGCTAGTGGTGTCTCTCATGAGACAATGCGTCCAAGAAGTTCAACCTCTCAAGAGCATGGCAATTCTGGTTCTGGTGAAATTTCTGTTGAGGAGCACACCAGTGCATTCATATCTGTCCAGAATTCTTCTTCCAATCCTGTTGCTCAAGTTCCCAACTTAGCAACAACTTCTCAAGTACCAGAAGATGAACCTCATCGTGAAGCAATACCTTCTGGTTTAGGTATTCTTGTGTCTAATCGGGAAAGAGGGCAGGGAAATGATAGTGTGCTTCAAGTTGATGTGGTCACAATATCTTCCAATATTTTGTCTGGAAGCAATACCAATCCCAATGATCATGATGCCAGAAGGAATGGTCGAAGATTATTTTGGGATGCTTTCTCACGACGTAGTTCTAGAAGGCTTGGTGATTCTCCAACCATTGTCTTCTCCACTGGAGGTGCTGATGACTCAGGATCTCAAGATCGATGGCTAGTTGATTTTGGTGGTGATTTGTCAAATGATGGGGTTGGAGGTGCTTCTGGATATATGGGCAGTAGAATTCACAGATTGAATGAACGAATGCGGCACTCAAGATCTGAGGTGATTCTGAAAATTCGACCTACAGAATGCTTTGAATTTCTTGTGTCACCTACTTGCTTTTGTTAACTTTGTTTGCCATCCCTTTCATGTTGCTTAAGCTGTTTAATTGCTATTTGTAGATCTGGGAAAGGCTTCGTGGTGGCTTTGATGAGATTGGCCGGTGGAATTCTTCATGCCCATTAGGACTTCATGCAGATGGTATGTGCTCATGTGAGTCTTCCCCAATGGCTGAGGAATCTAGCACTCGAGCAAGTATTTCAAGAATAGTTATGCTAGCTGAAGCTTTGTTTGAGGTTGTAACCTTTTCTCAAAATTATAATTTTTTTGTTTGCTCCTAGCTTTAATTCAATTTAACTTTACATCCTCGTCCCATGCTTTTCTTGCATAATTTAAACTGTACACATCTTCTTTTTTTATTTTTTGCTTTATATTTTATGAATTCAGTTTAAATGTGGTTCTTGCCGAGTTTCAATTTGTGAAACTAACTATGATGCCATTGGTTGGTGGTGTGCTTATTGGATAAGAGCATTCTGATTTTTGAATGCAGATGCTTTGATGCATTTGTTTTTCTGTCTTTTCAGTCTCCCTTTCTATGGTGTCGTGTTTCCTGATTATTGGGATTATCTCTGATTTTGGATTTCATGATTAAGTTTGTCCATTTCTAAATAATCTTGGACTGCTTTTATCATGCAATTTCTGTATAGGAAAAAAGATTCTTATTCTTTACGTAGGTCTGTGAATGATTTTTAGTGCTAAGATGTCATATATAGTATTTGTTTATTAAAGGTGCATTCTTTCAATCTAGCTTTGTGTTGGAGATCTTTTAGGATGGGTTATGCACCTCTCCCTATTCTGTAAATTAAGATTGGATATAATGCTGTAGAATAAGTGATCAAATTATTCAGAATGTTATTTTGCGTTACATTCTAAAGTATGCTTTAGTTCTTGTCATCATGAACACCCAAGCTTGATTAGGTATATCATAATAGTCCCGCCCTGTAGGGCGGTCTTCGTATTTGGAACCTTGTATCCTTTTTGATTGTCTGCAGTATTTGTCATGTAATCATTTTTTACATTTAGTTAGATGTAAAATCTAGCTGTGATTCTATGATATTTTTTAATTTCCTAACTCTTGAAAAACGAAAAAAGTACCTTAAATGGGAATTCTAAACTCAAATAAAAAAATGGTGGTAGGCATATTTTCTTATGTTAGGTACAAATCTTTTGTGTGTGAAGAAATCTGGTTTTCATGATTCGAATCTATGTTTTTCTGGTTACCTGAAATGTGCCCCTTTAGGCACAATTATTTGGCTGAAAATGGTTTGCTGTTGGACTGGGAATCTGTTTTGGACCCAAACCAATTCACATGGCACCTCTTGCGTCTATGCAGGTTTTAGATGAAATCCATCGGCAACCTGTCTCACTTTCTTTATCCATGGTCTCACTTCCCGCACCTGAATCAGTTGTTGATTCCTTCCCTCTGAAATCTCACAAAAAGGTCGATGTGGCTGATGGAGGCAATGATACTGAACAGTAAGTCGCTCAATCCCAATTATATCAAGCAAATATGTTCTCTTAATCAATTTGGTTAAATATGTGTCAGTGAGGTTATGGTTAGTTAGTCATTGGCTTTTTATGCTATAAGTCTCTGTCAGTGTGGTTGTGATAGTTTATTGTGGCTTCCAATGCTTACATGAGATTATTTCGTTAGATGTTACATATGTCTGGCGGAGTATGAAGAAGGGGATCAAATACGAGTTCTTCCTTGCAAACATGAGTATCACATGTCGTGTGTTGATAAGTGGCTTAAAGAAATACATGGGTATTCTCTTATAACCAAAACTCGGTCATTTTCTTCTCATTTTTTTCGTGTTTACCAGTTTCCATTTTTATAAATAACCACTCATTCTGCTTCCCTCTTTTCCAGTGTATGTCCTCTCTGTCGTGGCAATGTTTGTGGAGGGTTCACGGAGTCTTCTGCCCACTCAGAAGTGCAGTCTCATTGACATTGTATATACGAATGTAAATATTCAAACTTAGCCTAAACTACCATTTGGGTTCAAAGAAGATACACTTGACATCAAATTGGTCTTTCAAATATTTTGTATATCTTCAAAACGGATCAAATTAATGTCACACGACAGAAAGACTATTTTGATGTCACTTAAATTCTTTAAAGGACTAATTTGACATCACTAATCTTTGGAGTGTATCTTTGAATAGCCAAAAGTGATAGTCTAAATTCTATTTTGGCCCTTGGCAATGATATGTATAAAACGGCTATTTAGAATCCGGAATACAAAGTGAGATCTTGTATCCGAATCTTATGATGCTTCCCACGTTCGGATATTCCTTTTCCGTAGTATATACACTACAACCTAATTAAATTAATACAGTATATTTCTGTTACATTAATGTGGTTTTTTTTTACATTAAATAATTATTGGATTCTACTCTCCCCTTGTGGCATGTTTATTGTTCGTTGTCCGAACACAGTACAAGTATACTTGCCCACTTGATTCCTTTCCCCCATTTCCTTTCTGTTTATTGTTCGTTGTCCGAACACAGTACAAGTATATATATAGAATGAAAATTTATTTGTTTTGTTATATATCAGTTAGTGTTTTGTCTGTACAGAACCCAATTCATGTTCTGAAAACCTTTAATCTAGGAATCATTGAAGGAAAAAGAAAATTTAAAAAAGGAAATAAAAAACGATTCTAACAATGCATCTAGTATTGTATTAACAGATTGATGCCATGTTTAAGAAAGTTCGACGTATCTACGAACTTACGGAAGTTCAAAGCTTAAGTTGGTGGGTGAGGATGTAACTCAAAAATATACGATGGAATTGCTAGCATGTAAGTGATCAAAGAATATATAATGCTTTATAGAAATGCTAATGATAGATATTGATCAAAGAAATAATACTTGATAAATTGTAGAAAGATTGATATGATGAAAGTTGAATTATCAATAGTTCCAGACAGTAATTACAGGTCTTTACGCTGCTGTCTAAAAACGATATAGCATAATTACTATAGGGATGTGTTCCTAGAGGAAGCTGATTCAGCTTAGTAGCACTAAGCGTAACCATGAGAAAATGGATTGATGTTACTGCTGCGAACTGAATTATCACGATTAACAAAAAGATTTGGATGAATATTTTCGTCATCCTCAAATGTTGTCCACCGCCTTGAGTTGCCATGTTTTTCTCTAGCAATGTTGCGCCTGTTTTCCATTTCAGCAACATGCTCTTTGAATTCCTTTTTCACCACATCCAGCACAACATCACCGTATCGGTCACACCATGATCTTCATTCAAACACAAAAAAGACATATATGAAGGAACACCGTAAGTAAATCACCACAGTATGAAATCTCCGAAGACATCAAATCAGTGTTATGATGATAACATATATGAAAAAGAGGAGTTACATGACTCACTTGGGAAAGTAATTTTTCAACTCGGCCTTGTCCACTGGAATTCTGGTAGAAATTGCTTCAATCTGATCATTCCTGTTTGCATACAAAAGTAGAAAGTGGATTATTTTCAAATGCAAGATATGATTTAACAAAATAACCAAGAAACATGACAAATTTGAGAAAATACATACGAAAACTTAAGATTGGGATTTGTGCTGCTCAGTTCTGTCTGGATTCTTGCCAGCTCCTTCTTTATCTTGTCTCCCAAAACCTATTTATAATGCAGAAATATTTTGCTTAACATGTCACAATTAGCACAATTTTTTTTATAAAAAAAAAATCAAACAAAATGAGATTCATAGATTGAAACAAATGAAGGATCTAAAACCTTGTCTATGAAAAAATCAGACGGGGAGCCATCAGAATGCAACTTTTTCTTTAACAACTTGGTATCCGGTCCCTCCCCGAGTGCCCTTGCAAAGGGGTGAAAGGAAGTATCAGAGCTCTCATTGAGAGGCAAAGGAGCCGTTTCATAATCAGACTCATTTCTCTTCCATTTCTTGAACCCATCAAAAGGCCAATTCTTTTTAACCGATTTCCCTCCTCTTTGTTCTGGTTCAGGACTACCACCACCACCATGTCCTTCTCTTTGCTCCTTGTGAAACAATGTCCTAAATGGTTTCCTCTTCAATTTGTCCAAACCACCACTTTCCTTCACAGGCTCTGGAGGCCCACTTTCCTCCATAAGAATTGACCTTCCTTCATCTTGTTTTGAGTCCTGCTGCGAACAAGTTGACTCAAATATGCTCTTTTCCGTCCCATTTTTCCCTCCTTTGTTAGAAGAACCAAAGCCAAAAACCGAGACTGCTCCTTTAACCTGCTTCATTGCTGATCCCTGATTGGATCTGCTCTTGGAACTTGACTTCTCTTTGTTCCCCAATCCTTTCTCATCCTTCAAGTCAATCACCGACCACTCTTCTTCCGAATTCTCTTTTGGTTCTTTAGGCCTTGCCACGATCACGTCTCTAGCTTCAATCTGAGCCCCTTGAACTGCCAATCTCTGAAGCAATGGTCTCTTGGAAGAATGGTAATCTTCTTCAGAAATGCACTTGGCAAAAAGGAGTTCCTGAAAAAGGCTTTAAAAAAATTGTTAAATAGTTCTCTTCTTTTATGAAAAATGGCACTAAAATTGACACTGACCTGTAGAAATAGCAATTTATCTCTTAATATAACAGGATGTTCTTGTTCTGGAGGAGAAGCAATAAGGGTCTCAAGCAAGTGAATTCTGAAAGCTGATACCTCAGTTTCAGCCACAATGCCTTCTTTGTGGAGACCCATCAAGTTCAAGACCTGGTGGAAAGAGTCTTGCTGCCATTTAAGGTTATCTGATTGCAGCTTTGACAATTTATGCTCGGCAGCAGGTAAAGATCGTTTCTTGAAGCTGAAAGGAAGAATGGTCTTGCAGAGAGAGGTGATTGAGTCATGGAGGGTTGAGTAGTATGTGGGTGTGTAGTAAGAGTACACCATTTTCGTTGAACCTAGTTTTCCACAAAGAACGCTACTTTTGTGCCAAAAACAGTAATTATGTTATGTGAGAGTTGAAGAATCTAAATGGGTGTCGGAAATTATGGATGCGTTTCTGTTTGTCTATGTTTTCAGATTTTTGAATTTTGGGGCGTTGCTCTAAACGGTCACTTCATGCTGGAAAACTAGCCGTTGTGATGAAAGGGGCTTAGATCGAAGCTAGAGATGTGATCGTGCAAGCCACCTGGGCTCAATTATAACCACATGAGTAAGTATTTTATTTTTTATCTTTAATTAGTCTCTTTTTTTTTTTTAATCTTACTCAAGAAATAATTTTTCACTTAAGAAAATAATCAATCAAAACTAAGCATGCACATGTGCTCAATTTTAAGCACAGAAGTAAAGATGTTATTGAAATTGTTTGGATTAAGCGCAAAAGTAGTTTTTTTACTTATTGACTGTTTTATTTTATTTTATTTTTCTGAGGCTTGATTCAAACAATTTTTTTCTTTATAGCAATCGATTCTTACTCGTTGCTTGTAAAGATTCCAAGTTCAAATAATGGAATACTAGAATCTTAAATAGGGTTCATAAATGTAATTATTTTTTCAATTAAAAACCTGTTACTTATTTATAAAATATAATTTTATAATTTATTTATTGTAATTATATTTTGTTACAAAAATGTTTTAAATTTTACAGATAATTTTTTTTATAAATTTATTATAATTTTAAATATTATTTGTAAACAAAAAATAAATTTCTAACAATATTTTATATTTTAATATTTATATATTTTTATTAAAAATAAGATAAATAAGTGAATATTATTTTTTAAATAATTATATTAATTTTGATGAAAAAATAATTTTTTATTTAAGTATAATTTATATTTTATCTTATCATTATTTATTCATCCCAAATATTAAATAAAATATCATATTATCTAATTTAATATTCTAGTATATTTCAAACATAGACTAAACTAAGAATGTTTACTATTTTTTATTTAAATATTAATTTTATCTCTATATATGACATTTTTTTCATTTGATTTCTATAGGTAAAAAGTTTATAAGTTAATCTCTGTAAATATAAAAGTAAATCAATTTCTAACATTACTTACTTTTTAATGTCATGAGTATGATGAATCCATGTTTGACTAACAGAAATGCGAATGTGGAAGTAACAACAAAGACATGTGACAATTGGATGAAATCGTCCTGTATATTTTTTCAAACTAAAGTTGTGTTAGTTGTATGCAAAATTATACAATAATTCATATAATATAATTTTTGATATCATATCATCCATTATATTTCATTTTTTTCTCTTTCTCACCGGTGATTGTTTATGTGATTGCACAAGATTAGAGTAAGAATAGCATTTATCCTGAAAGTAATGCAAGTGTGAACTAAAAAGAGACAGATAAAGGATTGGCGTATGGTTGTGAAACAAAAATTAACTCAGGGAGACACAAAACAATTTCAAATTGATTACAACTTAACAAAAGAGCGAAAACTGTACAAAGCTGCTTTTATTTCTCTCACTTGTTTTACCTACTAAATTCTAAATAATTAACATTCAAAACTGTTCTAGAATTTTCCTATTCTAGAATTTTCCAATTTTGTTCTAGAATCTGATTTGCTGCCACAAAGCACGAAAGAGGCTTTTTGTTTTCCTTTTGTTTTCTAATTTCAATTGTGCAGCGAACCTCTCATCCAATCTCCGTTTGGCTTCCCTAGCTGCTCCTCCCAGATTCTCATCAGGGCATGCCTGCTTCAACATGCTTCTCTCCTGTTTTCATTCAAATCAAGCAGATCCATATCAAAGGAATTAAAGTGAAAACAATTAAGTGGATGGATATATGAGAGAGGTTATACATACGAGTAAAGAGGATGAAGAAAGGGAAGATTGGAGGTTCCTAATATACAAACAGAAAGACCGTGCTGTGGGATCACTGCGATGCAATCTTCTCCTTCGAGCACATTCAACTCCGGGAAGCATTCCAGACATGATTTCCCTATTACAATTCTCTGCTCACAAAGATAAAATAACGGAACACTTCAATAATGATATAAGAGAGGAACGTTTCAGGAAAGGGGAAAAAAGAAGTGTAAGGGTTGAGGTTCAAGGAAGGTTACTAGCAGCATCCTCGAACTTTCGTGCTCAGATCCACTTTCCACGTGCATTCATCGCGTTCGCCACCAGGTTAGCAGTCAAACAAATGGAATTATGGAATGTGAATTCCATTTAGGTAATAAACTCTTCCAAAATTCTAGTTATTTATTAATGGATAGAGATTTGGATTATGATAAATAGGATTAGTTGTTTATCGCATAAAATTTAGGTGCCGGTGTTTCTTTTTAAATTTTTTTAATCAAAATTAAAGTTTTTTTATAATTATAATTGAAAAAATAAAATTTTAATTTAATTAAAAAATAATATAAAAAATTTATAATACTATATTTAAATTTTATTGTTAATACATTATTATTATTATTATTATTATTATTATTATTATTATTATTATTATTATTATTATTATGTATGAGTCAGAATTTTGAATCGGTTAGTTATTTTTTGCTTTGTCCAATTTTAATAAAAAAAATTAATTAATCACGCATCTATGCGGACTTAATATGGTCAAAGGAATGGAATAGGATCAAATTAAATATGAAGTGGATTATATTTACATTATGTTTAAACATTTTTATGTTGGAAATGATATTTTGTAGGTTGAAATGTGTAATAATATATTAAATAATTGTGGATTGGTGCAACTTCATATACATTTGACCACTTTTTTTTTTTTTTTTACTAATTTGTTTAGAAATTTAACATATATTTAGATATTAAAAGAGTTTTTAAATAACATAATTTTTTTTTTGAAATATATAAGTTTGATAACATTTTAAGTAATAAAAAATTAAAAATATGATGGTTAAAACTAGTTGGATGGATCCTAACTCACCCTCTTATTTAAATGTTTTGCAATTAAGAAGTGATGACAAATCAGAATTTTGCTCAGCATAAAGTGTATGTTTTTTTATATACAAAGTGATAAAATTTGAATTTAAAATTTTATATAAAATTATTCTAATTTTTAACATCTTATTATTAGATTAATTCTGATGATTTAGTACAAAATATATGTTTAGATAAATATTTGTAAAGTTTAGTTTAATTTAATAATAAATATTTTTTAATTTATTCCCTTTTTAATAAATTTTACTTAATTTAAAAATACTTATATAATCATGAAAAATTTATTAGTTCTATCGAAATTTTTAATAAATGAACACTAAAATCTTCTTCTTTTAAAAAATAGACGCTTATCTCTGACCCAATGTTGTATGAAATATATGCCGGGCTGAACAATTAAGTCCAATCTTTAGGCGTAATCCAACCTAAAAGATTGAGTACAGTTGGGTTAAATCGCATATACCTCACGATACAAATGAATCATGAAATTATTGACCCAAAAAAGCAAAGAAAAGAAAAGAATGAATTCTGAAACTATTTTTGCTACTGAGCAAATATTTTGAGACTTACTTAACTTGGTTTAACCGTCCTAATTAATGGCCTTTTGTAAAATGATTTTAATAATATAAAGCATATTCAATACTTTTTTTTTTTTGATAAAATGACTATTATATGAAAATGAAAAAAAAAAATATTTTGATATTTAAATGAAGATTTCAAATAATAAAGAAACAAGCTGCAATTAACAAACATATGAACACTCATTTACATTCGGATATATCTGGATCGTTAGATTTTAAAAAAAAATTTCTGAATCGTTGGATCATGAGTGTAAGCGGATATATGTTACTGTATGTATATATAATTATGTTTTTTTATGAAAAAAATTATCATATAAAATTGATTAATATATTTAAGAATATTAGTCGTAGATTTGGTCCGTATAATATGATGTACATATTAAAATTGAGTAAAGTAATTTTTGTATTAGAGTAGAATTTCTTTTCTTTTGTAAAACGAACTTTTATGTCTCTAGCATTAGCTTAATAATTAAAGATGTACAAATTTTGAAATAATATTAGGGAACAAACTTCAAATACAAAATATTTGGACTACTTAGAAAACAAATATTAAAAAAAAGACAGAAACTTACTTTAAGTAAATAAGATTAAAAAAGATGAACACAGAACTAAAAAAAAAAAAAGACGAACTAAAACGATAATAAATGAGATACCTATATAAAAGGATACAAGAGAAAGTAGAGGTGCATAAATTAAATTTTACAAAAATATTTAGAGTAAAAATTTGATTGGGTAAATAGTTATAATTTCTATCATCCATTGATCAGTAAAAGAAATTTGACTTAAGACTCTTATCATTCCTTTCATTTCGTCCCCTTCTTCCACATCATTTTTATAGATATTATTACATATTATTGTATAATTATTTTTCACATTTATAGAAGTATGTTTATGTTTTTACTTTATAAATGTGATAATTTTAAAATATTTCTAATAATATCAAGTTTAATTTCTATTTTCTAAAATTTTATCTTCGATTAGCAAAGATTAAAAAAACTTTGTAGCTGTGAATTAAAAATAGAACCAATAATTAGTGCTTGATTACAATTTTCAATCTCAAATTATTTAATAAAAATTTAAGAGAAATGAAACATAAATAAACGTGAAAGTACAAATGTTTACATCTATTTTCTATTTTCATTTTCATTTTAGTAAAAAAAGTCTAGAAGTGGTAATTAGTTGATTATTTGATAACATTTATGTTAATTAGTCACTTCCATTTTTAAATGTAAGTGAAACAGTTGATGATACTTGCATCATTATCTTATTTACATTTTTTTATTTTAGTCAACTTAATCACATTTGCTTAATTCCAATCTTAATTAAACTTATATATTATCAAGTTTGTTGAAGTTTAAAGACAAGCTTGAGTCAAAAATAATAACCTAACTAACATTTAGAGTTTATGAAAAAATAAATATTATTTTTACGTGTATTAAAAGTATTTTTTAACCATTAAACATTTTTTTAGTGTAAAAAATATTGAAATGAATATTATTTTTTCAGCAAATTCTTTTGTACACAGTTAGAATTTTAATATTTACAAATATGTTTAAGAGATACTAATATTTATCAGTTGTATCAAACTTTATTATAAAAATTAATACTACTGATCGAGAAAAAAGTAACTCCTTTTATTCAAGAATATAAATGAAAAGGATTTGAATCCAATTAAATGTTGTAAATATTAGGGAAATACTTTCCATATTCCTGGAGAATGCATTTTTCCCCTTTAAAGGAAAACACTTGATTTATATGGTTCTTTTCTTTTCAATTTCTTAATAAAAATAAGAAAAATGTTAATTGTAAAAAATAAGTACTACTAGAATATAAAAATACGTTTTAAATATTAGGAATAGATTTAGTAATAAAAATTTGAATACATAATAATTCTTTCGAGGGATAAGTGAAATGAAAAAAAAAAAAATGATACTGTCATTAAAAAAATCTGGCCCCTTTGATATTGACAAACTCGTGGAAGATAAGATTCTGCAAAAGGAAATGCGACATTAATGAAAATTTTGAAAAGTTTGAAGGAAAGTCACCTTTTTTGTGTTTCTTAATAGAATTTTTTCTACTGCCTGCCATAACTGGGTGAAAAAACCGCCCTAGGAAGCATGACATTAATGAGATTTTTGTTGGTACTAATACTAATGAGAATGGAAAATTATGAGTTTTCATTTTATGTAAAGAAGAAGAAGATATGTGAAAGATACTATAATAAATAAATCAATATTATAAATTTATTATTTTTGATCAACTTTATAAGAATATCAATTAATGAAAAAATGGTTTACATTGTAAATATCATAAAAATTATATGATAATTTTAATATATAATAAAAAATATTAATTAATTTTAATTAAAAAAAGGAAGGATGAATGAAAATTGATTGGCATGGTTGAAAGGATGAGACTTATAGTAACCATTCGTCTCGTATTGGCTAATGGTGAATGGTCCTCTTCTAGTGGCGACAAGACAGGCCTATCATCTTTTTACAAGAATAATTTATATTGTCAAATTTCACTTTCAAGCACGCTCAAATATTCCTCAAACAATTATGTTTTCCTTTACCGCTTCATTGGTAGGCGAAAAGAAAAAGATGAAAAAATTTTGAATGGAAAGGAAAATAAAGAATATTTTTTAAAATTTAATTTTTAGTTAATTAAATTAAAAATAACAATTACCATTAAAAATATTTATTATGTAAAAATAGATGTGAAATAAATATTTTATTAAAATATAATCGTTGAGATTTGTTGAACAACTTATAACAATTATGTCTAGAAATTTTATTTTAAAAAATACACACATACTCTATCAATTAGACAATTAATTATAGAAATATTTTTATCAATAAATTTTTTGTTTAAATTATCATAAACTAAACACAAAAATAAATTTTGAATTAACAAAATTAGGTTTTCTTTACATTATACTTCATTCATACTTTGTCCAAAAACAAATATGAAAGTAAACTATGATAATATAACATTAAATGACACTATGAAAACTGTAAAAATCATTTTTTATAATAAAGTAACATGCTTTTCTATATGTTTTTTAAAGTTCAAAATCTTTTTCTTCAACAATGTTTCTCTTACTATATGATTCATAATTTAAGCCAACGTGTTAATGTAGTTTAGATCTAGACAGGTATTTTGGTGTTTCCATTATTCATTTTTGATCATAGAGAACCTCTTTGTCCCACTCAATGATAGAATAGGAAGAGGAAACTTGCTAAATGGAAAGTAAGTATAGTAGGGTATCTTTAGCCGCGAGGGTCACCCTAGTCCAATCTGCTATCATGAGTTTACCTAATTATATTATGCACTCTACTTTTCCCTCAATTTGTGTGATGATATTGAGCTGCTTTGTAGGAACTTCATTTGGGGCTCTCTTCCCTTTAACAATTGAGATGTCATCTTATTTCCTAGCAAAGGATTTTTTTCTCCAAAGAAAGAAGGGGGTCCTAATTTCCGCTCTTTAATAATCCTTAACATAGCTTCTTTGATGAAATTAAGTTGGGCTATTTTGATCTATCCGGAAGCTCTCTCTAGACTAAAGTTATTTGAGCAAAATACAATTGGGTTAGTGGCAGTGACCCACAGGTTGATGGCAGGACTACTTATTCGAATATTTGGAAGGGTATTATCAAGGCTTGGTTTGTTGTAAAGGAAAATGTCTTGTGGTCCATTGGTGATGGACATTCTACCAAGTTTTGGTTGGATTACTGAGTCCCTAGGTTGAAAGAACTTATAAATTACGCTACTTTAGATGTTCCTAATTGTTATCATCATTTTCCTAATCTCCTATTACTCTGACTTGGAAGAATGGTGCTGGGAGTCTTTGAGTGCTTTCTTACCAATGCGTGTAGGTGATAAAATAGCTTCCATAAAACCTCTAGAGGGGACAAATGGTCCCAATTTCCTATTTGGCTGCATTTGGTTGATGGGGACTTCACCCTCAAAATAGCATATAGTATTCTTTACTAGAATGAACACCCCTAGGGTGATCAACATAATATTTTCTGCAAAATTTGGAATTGCAATGGGCCTAATAAGGTCAAACACTTTCTATAGAAAGTTGCTAATGGGAAATTGTTAACAAATCATGAAAGGTGTAGATGACATATGACCCGGGATAGTTCCTCCCCTATATATATGTCATTGATCCTACTGCTATGGACCTATGGTTTCTGTTCATTGATCATTTTAACTGGTGCCAATTTTTCAGGTTTAAATCTCATGATTGGCTTGACAAAAACCATTTCGGATAATCGCCCGAGCCACTCTAATCTTCCTTGGAATTTGTTGTTTGCTATTGTTACTTGGTTCCTACGGAAAAATTGAAACTCCTTTGTTTTTTATGGGTTTGTTGGGTATGTTCAATGCCTCCAACAACAAATCATTAGTATGCGAACTTTATATTTCATCATTCAGCAAAGATTGGTCCAGACTTGTCTAAATTGGATAACTCCTTCTCTTAGGACCATGCTTCAACAGTTTCATGCAGGAAATTCATTGCAGAGGTAGTATCTTCTCATCTATAAAGACTAAACTTTGGGGTCTTCATATAGCTAGAAATATGAATGTGAAAGATATAATTGTTGAATTGGACTCACGGATTGATATCAGATGGCCACCTTGATTATATTGATTGAAAGCATGTTATCAGCCCCTAACACCGGAAACTGCAACTCATTCATGCTTATAGGAAAGCCTAAGTGCAGATTTTTTAGCTAATATAGGTCACGCAGGTTCCTTTTCCTCTCTCTGATTAGATGTCCCACCCCTTTCTGCTGTTCCTATCCTTGCAAGGATATGTATGGGATAGTTTTTTCTAAAATTTGTCAGATAAACTCTTCTTTGGCCTTTTACTCCGTTGATCATAAAAAATTCATGTCTAAACTTTGTATAATTATTCTAAATATTATTAAAAAGTTGGATATCCATTTTAAAGAGAACTAGAGTTATATGGTGACTAAGTGACCTTCAACTAACATTTTTATCAAAATTAAAAAATAATAGTTTATTTTAATTATATAAAGTCTTTTTTAAAGTAATCATGAAGTAAGATAGGTATATAAAAATATATTTAATTATAAATATATATTTTTAAGATTAAATTCAATTTTAATATATTAATGAGTTTGATTTTATATACAATTCAATTTGTCAGAAATTTTCATATATAATTGATGTGAACATGATTTTAAATTTTCATATAATAATGTTGATAATATTATTTAATTAGTTTTACGTGTTAATTTAATATTTAATATACTTGACACGTTTAAAGCTATTAAATGAGATATGAATTGTATTGAATATGTGGATTAATTAGTAACGTTGATCTAATTTAATTACAAATTTTTATTTTTTGTGTATAGTAAAATTAATAAAATTTAAATTTATGATATTTTGTAAATTCTTTATTATTATGCTGGTCTTCATAAGTTTAAAATATGATATACAACCATGTTGAATATTTTTTTTATAATAATTTTATCTAACTTGAAGAAGACTAACTTAGTTGAAAGACATTTGTTATCTAAAAGAAAAACAACATATAAATAAAAAAATTGCAAAAATGCATGATTTTAATAATTTTATATTTAATTTTAGTTAAGTAATAATAATATTTAAAAAATATAAAAAGTGGTAATTTTTTAATAATATGAATAATGATTTTGTAAATATTAATCTGTATAATTTATTTTAAATGGCTATAAATAATAAATTTTCATGGAAAAATTTATTTATTATATTTTTATATTCTTAATGTAATTATTATAAAAATAAATTATTATTAATTATATGGTAATTTATAATTATATTATAAATTATTTTTAAATATATGACAATTGATAATTATACAATAATATAAAAAAATTATATAATGAATACATTTTAATTCAATTTTAAAATAAAGTATATCAAATATAATTATATTGAAGTCCATTAAACACTTCATTTTACATCGTATTTTTAATATAGACTATTATTTCTATAATAATAAGAATTTTCAATTCTTTTGAAGATGCTACTCTAAATTATATAACGTATAATTAATTATAGACGACAGAATACATAGAGGTGATGTTAGAAACCGTTTCGTCAATGTGATCTCAATTTTTGTATCAAATTTTTATTCTTCAATTATTTTAATAAGGTGATTATTAATATCACCAATAATATCATTTATAATGAAGTAGGTATAGTTTTCTATTCCTAAAATACAATCAATGTGTTTTAAATCATTCATTCACTTTGAGTAAATATTGGCTTAATGTTCTTATTCATGTTAAATTAAAATATTTATCCCTTTTAATTGTTAAAATTCCCATATAGAAGTTGTCTGTTAAATTTTTGTGTTGAAAGAATTACTTCAAAAATTATTAGTGACTTATACTCTTGTTTAGATATCCATAGTCATCGCTATATTGAGGAGTCTTAGCATTACATATTTTTAATCCATTTTGTAACATATTTATTATAATTGGCCAAAATTTTAAATTAATTATTAAAATACATTTAATTTATACATAAATAATTTTTTTAAAATTATTAATTATAAAAATATATACATATTAAAAATAATGTCACTAACATTTATTAACTACCTTTTTCATTTTGTTTGGAACTAATTAATAATTCTGCGAATGATTTGCCAAAAATTTAAAAATCAATCTCTTCCAAAAATTTGACCAAAAGTGTCCTTTTAAAAAAAAAACTTAAACGAAACATGTATATATTTATTTAAACACGTGTTATCTTTATAAATATTTAAATTTAAAATATCTCACAATGGTTTATTTAAAATAATAATCATATTTTAAAATTAAGAAATTAAATTAATTATTACCTACATTTATTACTTTATATTTATTACGAATGATCTGGAATTTTATTATTTCAAAATATGTTTATAAACAATAATAAAAATTTTAATGCATATTTTAGTTGGTATTAAATTTACAATATTTTTTAATATTTTTATTAAGGTAAAAATCCGTTCATCTAATAATACATTATAATGAATGTATATATATATATATATATATATATATATCATTAAATTGATTTTATATTACATTAAATACATATAATATTGAATATAAATGTGCAATTACTTTTACTTATATAAAATATAAATACATAAATGGTGAAAATGTTTTATTATGTTTATTACATTTAAAATAAAAATATAAAAGTATTTATTTATAAAATATTTTTATTTTTAATTATTCAAAATTATTTTTAAAGATGGATTTTAATAAAATTAAACGGAATTATTTATGATATATTTATAAACGCACATAGGAGCTTAAATTATAAATTTTTTATTAAATATTAAAATATATTGTTTTCGTTAAGAATATAAATATTATTTAATATTTATATTTTCTAAAATAAATTAAAATATTTAAGTATTAATTATATTTTTGGCCTCTCCAGTTTATTTATATACAACTTTTATCTTTCAATTTTTAAATAAACTGTTTCTTTATTTTCAAATTATAGAAATTTTTATTCAAAACTAAAACTTTTAAATTATTATGTTTTATTCTATTTTTAGAGAATTTGTAATAATAATGAAAATAAAATAATTTTAAATATTTTAAAATATTTTTATAAAATTAAGTAAATTTTAAAAATTATATAATTTTAAGATTATATTTTAAAGAAAATTATTTTTATTTTAATCAAATTTAAGGTTTTTATTAATAAATTTGGAGTATAAAATAAAATATTAAGCAAAAATATGAATTATAAGTTTTAAATAAAAATTAATAATAAACCAAATTTATTTAATTTTAAATTTTAAAAATTATAAAAATTAAAATTACACGTCAATAGAAAATCAAAATCCAATGAAACTGTATATTAAATATTTTCACACAGCTGACACACGCAATATAAAAAAATCAGTAAGAAAAAGGTTTTTTCCACGTAGGTAAGCGTTAGGCATATGCAAATGGAAGCCGTTACTATACCGAAGTGGCAACAAAAGGGTACGATATCTACCCTACTAAATTGACACAAATACCCTTCCGAAGAATCCGTTACCTTTCCCAAGAGATCATTTTTTCCGTGACCACCCACCGCAACCTCCGTATCCATTATCGTCATTTACTCACTTTCCCTTCCTCCTCACCTATTTACTGCACTCTCTCTCCCTCTCTCTCTTCCACCTCGTTGCATTCCAAAAGCTTCTCTCATTTGCGTTCATGGCGGAAGTAGATTCCAGTCCTGGATCCCCTCACTCTTTCAGAAACAGACTCAGATCCTCCCTCTGCTTATCGTGCTGTTTTCCTCACCACCGCGTGAGGCCAAGATTCGTTCGAAGTGCCTCGCTTCATAACAAGCCTCGCTCCAACGATTTCCCCTTCCCGCACCTCAAGGAGAAGTGCTGCAACTTCATCTCCCGGATCGGCCGCCACCGCCGCCGCCACTCCGCCGACTTCCATTACGACGCCCTCAGTTACGCGTTGAATTTCGAAGACGACGCCATCGACGAGCGTTCCGTCGACGATCTCCGGAGTTTCTCCGCCAGGTTGCCGGCGTCTCCGCCTCCGAAGCCGTCGACGACTCCCACGGCAGCCGCAGCCTCCACTGTTGAAATCGCCGCTCTCAGTTGATCCAAAATGTAGCGGCAGATCAGAAAATGCGGAAATAGTGTTGGTGGCTGGTGGCAGTGCAGGTGCAGCCACCGTAATCGTAAGCGGCGCACGCGGCGTGGTTTTAGAGTAGTTTTTGTTCTGTTTTGTTTTTGTTGTTTCTGTTTGTGTCCCCTCCCTTTTGCTGATTACGTCATTATGAGATCCACCAATGCAATGCAAACGAGAGGAATAAGAAAAAGCAAAAAAGAGATGATAAGAAAGGCAAAAGTGCGAAAGTGATGATAGCGTGTTTTTCTCTTCCCCTGGTGTTGTTTGTTACCTCGGTATTTTTTGCATAGAGCATTGAAATTTGAAATACTAAAAACCGGAGGTAGTGGTGGACTGGTAACTGAATCTCTGACACAAGACGACGACGCTACTCCTATTTTGTATTGTTCTTGTAAACGGTTTTAGAGATTCTCACACATTCATAATATTTCTCTTGGCTCGACTTTTTTAAATAAAAAATAATTGTTTAATGATAATTTTATATATTTCTTTTACATTTTTAATTAAACATATCTTCTGTATTTCTTATAAAATATTAAATGACCTGATTAAGATAATAAAAAGTGATAACTATTTTTCAATGAGAACAAAAATCTATGTTGAGAAAAATAACCTGAAATAATTCTAGGTTTTGTTTATGTGGGAAGAATTGAGAGTCCATTATAAAAATAGAGTAAATTTTTGTGAGAAAAATTGAAAATTTTTAATATAGTCTAACCAAATAATATTTTAATAACCACCTTAATTTATTAAAAACTAATTAACTAAAAGTAGAGGGTGCTAACTAATTCCCTTCAAGGATTTTATATAAAATGTTACATGCATATTCTCATTGTGATTTTCAATCAACAAAAATATCGTGAACAATATTATCAACATACTTATTAACAATGTCCTTTAAAAACATGTGTGTATTTAGTATTTTTGAAATTGCTAAATATTGGATTAAGTTCTTAACAACTCGTAATTACTTAAAAAAAAGTTTTCTTCATGAATATATTTTCATATTCCCTTCATTTTAAATTAAGTGACATTTTAATAATTTTTAATATAAAGAGACGCTTTGAAATTTCAATGAAATAATATTTTTTTTATTTCAATTTTATCCTAAATAAATAGTGAATGTAATAAATTTTGAGTATTGTGTGAACCTTTTCAATAATTAATATTAATAGATAATAAGAATAATTTAATAAAAATATTTCACTAATTAAAATATTTATTATAAAAATCTTTAAATATCAATCAATTTAAAATGGAAAAAATCTTTTTAGAATATTCGTTAAAGAACCAAGATTTTAAAAATGTCAATTTGAAAAGAATATTTTTTGATTTTATTGAAAAAATAACATCTTGTTTTATTTTATTCTTATTTGTAAAGTTTTATATAAGAAATGTTAATAATTTTTTAATTATATTCTATACAAATTTTTAAAAATAAAAAATAATATATTTATAATAAAAATATTTTTGTAAATCAAACATTTCTTACTTTTATTTTGTTATGGACTTTTTCTCTTCGTCAAGTATTGTCTCCATAACAACATATTAAGAAAAAATTAATATTAAGATATATTTTTCTGATCCTTTTAGAAAGTTATAATCTTTTCCATTATAAGATATTTTTTCATATTTAGACAAATCTTAATAAAGAAGTCACATTGTCAATAATATTAAATAAAATAAAAAATGGTAAATTATAGTTTCTTTTTAAATAATATATATATATATATATATATATATATATCAAATGATACATAATAAGAAATTAATAAATAGTATCAATGCGTTAAATTATATGATTTTAATAATATTTTATTATATATAATTTTTTATTGTGTGAATTTAAATATATATTATATTATTATATTTTAAAAATAAAAAACTAAGTAACGTCAATTAATTTTATGATCTATGTCATTTAATTAAATGCTTTTTTCCTATTGTTAATTATCTATAGACAAAACTTAAATTTAGTATCATAGTTTTATTGTTCTTTAATTAAAATTGAAAATTCATATTGATTGTAGCTTGGTTACTGATTGCCATTAAAAATTAAAATAAATTATCTGAGATAAAATTTCAATTTAACTAGAAAAAAATAAAATAATTTTATGATGTTAGACTCGGGCTTTTTCCTTTGTTTATCCGGAAGAAAAAAATACATAGACCAAAATATTTACTCAGTACATTGTTAATGTTAGATATTTTTTAATCTATTTTATTTATTTAATTACACTATTTTTCTTTATTTAATTAAAAATATATTAATAAAATATAATTATTAATATTATCTTAAAATTTTATATAAATGATAAATATATAAAAAAAATTGTTTATTGTTCTATTCCTTATTTTTTTTATATATCTGGATATATACATCCTAAAAATATTCGCCAAACATTATTCCATTCTTTAACTATATTTTAAGTTTGATTAGCAAAAATTTAGTTCATGTCCGCATCATTCGAGGGAGAGAGCGCTCCCATGTATATATGTAGGACGTCTGTTGCCCAAGACTTGGCATCAATGCAAGAAAAAAGTTGTCGTTAATGAACATACAAATGGCATTAGATTTAAAAGATGAATCATTGGGTCATTATTAGAAGTGAATAGTATATGATTAACAGAAGACAAGTCAAGATAATAAACGTGACACACTTTCAAATATTATAATGTAAAAATCGTTGTTTACATCGACTACACCTTCATTGTACGCTTTGAAAATGTCTGAAACAGTAATCCTCAATAGCCTGTACACACAGGAAATAAAATGACTGCCACATAATGGACAGTCCAGCACAAATAGGAACTTGATTGATACTACTGACACACCTCGCCATAACTAAATGATAAAGTGATTCAGTGAACATGGTGGCAACTTAAGTGAAGTGTGACAACACACTAGAAAAGGCATACTTTTTAATGGTTTTTTTATAATATGTACAAGGACATATTTCTAAATGACTTAAAAGTATTAAATGTATTCTATTAAATCATTTAAGTTATTTTATACATTAAATATTAACTATTACTATTAGGAAATTAATTTAAGTAATATTTATTTAATATTTTTTCAATATCTTTGCAATCTAAAGATATAATATTTAAATTTTTGTGATTAAACTTATGAATGACATGTATCATTCTTAAAAATTAATGTTTTAGAGAATGTAATTAATACATTTAACAACTTTGTTTATTTTAATATATTTATTTGTAAGAATTTTTAAAAACTATAAATTGTAAATTGGTCTCTCTAGTAATTATTAATTAAACAATTATTTATATTTTAAAATTATATTAACTTTTAAAAAATTTAATCACTTTAATAAAAAAAAATTATTCTTCCTTTTTTTAATTTAAAATTAAGAACATAATCTTCAACAGATAAAATTAAAATGTTAAGTATTACTATTTTTCATTTTAATATTTTTATATTACTATATAATTACTTTAAAATTTTATTAAATTTTTAATATTAGACATATGTGTTTTCTAAATTCTAATAATTTTATATTAATTGATATTAAATTAAATATCTAAGTTAATCACATTAATAAATATATTTGAGATTAAGTGAAATTTATAAAAGAACTAAACTATATTATAAATCTAATCACTTTACATTAACTTTAATTATTAAAATTTATTATCAACTTTAACATAAAATTTAGCTATTAAAATAATAAAATAAATTATTATAAAATTATATTAATATTTTAAATTAAATCTATTACATAATTTTTTATTTCCAATATAATAAAATAAATATTTAAGATATTTGAATTTTTTTATATTATATATCAAATTAAAATTATATATATTTATATATACATGTATTAAATTTCAATTAGTTCGTACTAAATTATATATATATATATATATATATAATATGATTTGTGTTTTAAAATTTAATAATTTAAAATTACTTAATATTAAAAAATGTTAAACAAATTTAAGTGTGTTATTAAAAAATATATTTGATAATAAGTTAAATTTTAAAAAATAAACTGTATTATAAATATAAATTTATTTATATTAATTTAAATTACTATATTTTGTTGTCAACTTTTACTATAAAATTAAACTATTAAAAAAATTATTACAAAAATATATAATATTTTATATTTATTTTATTTCATAATATAATTTTTTTTATTTCAAACAAAATCAAATAAATGTTTAAACTTGTCAATTTTTTATATTTTATGTCAAATTAAATTATATATATATATATATATCATAAATATTAATTAATTGACAAAAAAAATTTATATAAAGCCCTGACTTGTTTTCTAAATTCTAGTAATATCAAAATTTGTATATAAAAGCGTTTTCTATTTTTTCTATATAAAAAACATGATTTATTTTATTGGTGTATTTAAATTTATCTAATAGTTAAATTAATAGTATATATTTTTAAATTACTAAAATTCATAAATTTCATAACATTTTTATAGAAAAAATTACTGCCAATAAATTGAGATATAGGTTATATAATTTAATCTAATATTAATATAAAATTTCAAAATTTATTTTATTCTATTTAGAAAAATATACAGTATAAATAATTTAAAATATTGATATAATTTTATAATAATTTATTTTTATTATTTTAATAGTTAAATTTAATATTAAAATTGATAGAAAAATAAATAATATTAAAATATTAAAATAAATTAATAAATATTTAAAATTTTAACTTCATGATTGTGTTGTTAATTTTTGATTGAAAAAAATTATTAAAATAATAAAATAGTTTTTAAATTAATATATAAAATTTATAAGGAATTGTTTAATTAATTAATAAATAGAAATTAATTTGTAAATCATAATTTAATTTTTTAATAATAAATATATCAAAATATAAAAAATTATTAATTGAATTATCTACATTCTTACCACATTAGTTACACGTACACCAATTTATTTAAATATTATATTTTATGTTTGAATATAAAAGATCATTTTTAAAGTTTTTTCTTGAAAAGGTTATTTTTTAAAAAGTAAAATTATTTCTCAAATTGTCTTTTAATTATTTCCATAATTTAAAAAATGTGAGAATATTATATATCTGAATCTTTGAGTTATTTCGAATAAAATTTACTTATAGTTTTTCTAAAATTTCTAAATAATAAATTATAATTATAAACAAAAACCTAACTTTGAAAATTTTTATATTTTAATATAATGAATATTTTTATTATAAAAAACTTCATTTAATTATAAGTCAGACTATCCCATAATTATGACTATATAATATAACCGTCGTTGTCCAGAGAATATTCCTCCTCTTTTATTACGGATGGTCACATGATCCATGGCAGACAATGAAAAAACACATCATTTATTATTACATCTGAGATTTAGAGTGCAGCAATATGTCTGTTTTGTTAAATGCTGATAAGTATTACTTAAGGATATTGATAAAAAGTCAAACAAAATATACTTTTAATTAAAAACATTATTGATATTTTTTATTATACTTTTAACATTTTTAATGTAATTGATAATGAAAGATAATTTATTTATTTTCTTATTAATATTTAAAAACATTATTTAATAAAATTAAATTAAATTAAAAAATCAATTATTAAATATAACTGAAACATAAGTGTAGACATATTTTAACCACAAATTGTATATTCAAACATAACTATAGGGTGGAGAATTAATTTTATATTTTTAAAAATAAAAATCATAATAAAATTTAAATTTAAGATTTTTAAATTATTCAAATCCTTCATTATTAAATAAATTTTAATGAATTTATGAGTAATTTTAAATATAAAACAAAACTGACTTTAAGAGGTGATCTCAAGCATTATTTTTTTTCGAAAAAAAATATCTGGAAATGCGGTAACATAAAACCAGTGTATGTATACCAATGCGCTTTCTTCAATATTTTTATAATTTGAAGGTAGGAATTTATATTTGTGTGATATATGTCATTTTATATTTAATATGGTCATAATCAAATTTATTAATTTTTTATTAAGTAAATTTTATATTATATAATTTTTTGATAAATAATAAAAAATATATATAATAATCCTAAAACTTATATACATAATATAAATAAAAAATATCATTAATAAATTTAAAGATTATGTATATAAATGATTGAAAAAATATACAAATTTAATATATTAAAATAAATAATATATATTTATATTATATTTATAATATAATATATAAATATTTATTTAATATATATTATTAGCTTATAAAAAATATAAATATAAATATTTAAAAATAAGTGAAACATATTTATTTTCTACTAATTATCAATTTTAAAACGTATTAATCCTCTGATAATTATATTTTTTTAATTGTATTTATCTATCATCAACTTTTAATGTATTTGTTTTATTGATTATCAATTTTAAAGATATTGTACGTTTATAATATTTGATTATCTAAAGTAATGATTCCAAGTATTAATAATTATTATTTCTTGAATTTTAAATTCAAAAATTTAAATTAAATATGTAATTAAACTATTATTTAGTGAGATAATTATTTCTATGATATTTTTTATTAACGTATAATTGAATTACTTCTTTTATTTATTTTTTATCTGTTCATGAAGGAAGTAAATTTTTTATTATTGTCTGTTCACTTTGATTTTTAAGAGAATGTTAATTATTTTTTTATATATACCCGCTTATCTATGTAGTCATTATAAATTATAATAAATTGTTACATCAATTTTTTTTACTATTATCGAGATAAAATTTAAAATTATAATAATGAAAAAATATAAAAGAAAGTTTACAAAGGATAAATTAAAAAAAATATTTTTTTAAAAAAGTTACCAACATTAATTCTTTTCTTCATATTTTTTTTTGTATATAGATAAAAAAAAATCGATGGAGTACTATTTAATTAAACAATTACTTTTTCCAATATTTTTTATTATTACTATCTAAAAATTTAAACAAACAAAACTTTATATATATATATATATATATATATATATATATATATATATATATATATATATATATATATATATATATATATAATTCAATCGGAAGAAAGTTAAGGTCAAGAGCACTATATCTCTTCATACTCAAAACAAAGACAGGTATAATTCAACTCTAACAATGCACCTCATGAATGAAATCCCAAGTGGTTGCATACTCGACAAGTCTAGATAAATGGCCAAGAAAGCTTGCTTAGCTTTAAGAATGGTAACTGAAATGAAAACAAATTATTCAAATGGAGAAACCTAACAGGAAAAGAAAATTCCAATATGAATTGTCATCCACCCAAAAATAACATAGAAGTACCTAAAATAGTCTTCCTATAAAACTTAGCCTTGAATCTTTGAATCTGAATGCAAAAGAGCAAGTAATTATGATAAAACAATTAAGTTCTATACATATACATAGTATAGCAAATCAAATGGCGCAGGAAATTACTATAATACAACTTGTGATTGGTTTATGTAAAATCTTATAGAAGCAAAGGCTTCCTCATATTCCAAAATCCCTTCCAATTTTATAGAAGCAAAGGCTTCCAATTTTCCTTGTTTGAGTTTATGCAAATTTAAAACTTTAAACTTCATCATGAACGGTAATGGACTAATTTTACAGCATTGTGATAGTGATTTATATATACTCGTTGATTTATTTTTTATTTTTATAGGAAATAACTTACAAAATTAATATCACGTATAGGGAAATAAAAAACTAAGTGATAATGGTACGTAAATGATAGGGTCTCATTTGAAAATATTTTCTTATGTCCAAAACATAAATTTTTAATTCGATTGGATTGAAAAAGAAATTACATAAAAAACTAAATTTTTACTTTGGTCTTTTCATTAATATGAGTTGAAGCATGAAGAAGGCGATGATGCGTCAACTACCTCAAGAAAGTCCTTTACAAGAGAGGCATATTTTTGCTAGCTCTGCAGCGGGAAAATCAGGAGTTAACATATTTGGTTTAGCTTATTTTAAAAATATAATTTATTTTTGTTAGTTTTGTAAACTTTTTGAAATGCCGACATTATTTATCTTTAAAAAATTAATCCAAACATGTACAAAGCAGTTTTGCAGTACCATAGGAAAAAAAGTAGAATTTAAAGAAAGAGAGTACTCCACCCCCTAAGACTTTTTGAACTTTTCTTTTTCTTGAAAGTTTTGTTAATCATTTTTGGCCTCCATGTTATCCCTTTTTCATTCTTTTCTTTTTTGGTCGAGGATAAGCCTTTTCATTAAAACAAATACGTTTGAAACTTGGGCTATTTGCCCGAAGTTAGGTCCAATACTAGTCCTACACACTTTCTTCTTCTGAAAATGTTGGAGGTTCGATGTGGATCGATTTTAGAGAAAAAAATTATATAAACTGATTATAAAAAATATTTATGATTTATTTTGATTTGGTTAGAATATATTTTAAAAATTAAATCAAATCTAACTAAATTTTAACAATTTGATTCAGTCCGGTTTAATTTTTTACTTTATTTTTTGAAAAAATCTAATTACAAAAAATTAAAGATCAGTTAATAAAAAGGATAAATTAATAATTTTTTAAAATCATATATTCCATAATCAAACTGTACAACATGAAAAGAACATTGTGACCACTATCAAACAAAGTATATGACAAAAAATATATTTTTTATTTTATCCTAAATATGGTTACAAAGGAAAAACTAATATACTAATAATTAAGTTATTCTTTTGACAAGATGTTCTCTTCTAAAAATTTCCTTAGATGTGTTTGGTTATATATTTTTTTCAAAAAACCTAATAAGTGATGTTTAGTAATGTTTACCTACGAAAAAAATATACCAAAAAAAGTAATAAATCTTTTTAATATTTCTACCAAGAAATATTAAACATTAATTTGGACAGAAAACGCAATCATATAATTATAGTTATATCAATTAAAGTGCAGCTTTGATTGATTTCTAAAGATACTCGAAAGATTTGTCATTGTCTATGCCATAAAGCACTTGCTTACCTTCCACTTTATTGGGGTGAAGTTAGGACGACAGATAGATGTGAACTGAAAGGTGGAATTTTCATTGCTTTTTCCCTTTCGTCATATACTAAAAAGTTTGGAAGGGCCATTAGTAACGAAACGCATAGGGTGGTGACTTTGGGTCCATGATGTGTGTCTATATATCATCAAATCTCAATTTCCATTATTCCATTGAGTTAAATAAATTTAAATTGAATAATATCCACATGCACGTTAATGCATTTGGACATATCACATTGCATATGCATGGTCACATACTCAAACTAGGAAAATTCTTCTTTCCACTTCCAATCTTACGTCAGCTACTTCAACCTTTAGTTGCTAAAGAATTAGAGACGAAGTGTGACTCTATTGAATTTTATGATTTTTATTTGTAGCGTAAAACTAAGAATTTTATGAATAGCTTTTAATGATCAGAATTTAAGTGGAGACATTTGGTTACCTGTGGAAATTAGTCATTACCAATAAAAGTGTAATCTTAGCTTGTTATAATTTTAAAATAATAAACTAGAATAACTATGGATTACTTCTCTCACTATATTTCTTGAGTCGCTATGTAAGTTTTGCATCCATGAATGGTACCTTGATTCCCAAATGTCAGGTTTGATAAATAATTTAAAATTGTTATTAGTGCAAAATTTATTAAATAAGGTTTATATTAATCTGACAAATGTCGATAAAATAAGATAAATAAGTGCAGATAAATGCAGAAAATGAACATTTGCATAGATCAATTAGCCAAACTTGAGTACTTTATACGAAGAGGCTGACGCTTACAGCACCACCCTCTTCTTAGAGGCTTTACCATTTTTTAGGGTTTAGAACGTAACATTTATGCTGACATTACACTGCCTTTTCTCACAGGGTTCACCATTGTTTACTTTTGATTACTTTATTTATTTATTATTATTATTATTATTATTATTATTATTATTATTATAATTATTATTATTTTATCTTTTTCTTCTTTTTTCTGGTGAAAATTAATGGTCCTAATACCTGACGTGCCGGTACATGAAAATGTTTATCCCTTAAAACAATGTAGAATCCGTTTTTACTTAAAGGCACGCAAGTAATGTAGCAAACCACATTATAGAAAATATATTAAAAATTTATTTATAAAATCAAGTTTCTGTGTTTTTGTAATATATGCTAAGATGAAAGTAGACATCTTTTCCGAATTTTAAAAAATAAAATTTATATACAATATTATAGATTTTAGTTGTTATTTTTTAAATTAAAATTAAAATTTTATCTTAATAATTCATATACACAATAAAAATACATTGAATTTCAGTATATATTATTGAAATAAAAATTTAATCATTATTAAAATATTAAAAAATTCATAATATTATATTTAAATTTTATTTTTTTAAAAATAATTTTCCACTGTTATATATATATATACTAACACTATTACATATTATATTTTTTGTGATATATATCAGAGTAACACTTCTTAAAAATGTTACTATAATTAATAAATAATATATTTTTTTTATTTTTATAATATTTTTTAAATGTTATTGATAATATTTTATTATACGGATCAGATATAATATTTTTTAAAATGTTATTAAAATTAATAGGTAATATTTTTTAAAATATTATAAAAATGTAATATAATATAATGTAACAAATTTTTTAATCCTTTGTTTGGATAAAATAATTTAAAATTACTAGAATTTATGTATTTAAATAATAATAAAAATTTAAAAATATTATAAACTTTTATTTAAGTAGTTTTCATGTTAAATGAAATGAATTTCAAATGACTTTTATTTAAAAAAGATTTCTAAATTTTTATTTTATTTTATTTTTATCTTAAATTATTATTTATAGTTTCCCTTATATATTATTATTCTTCTAATAATTATTCATTTTTACTTAAAATTTTTTGAAATTTTAAAATTTCTCATCCAAACATAAGATAAGTGTTTAAATAATTTTTATTAGTATAACCTTTACTTAATAAAAGTTAAATTATTAGTATGAATGTTAGGAAATTTATAATAATAGATAATACATTATTATAATTTCATTCACTGTTAACATAAATTATGGTAATATTTATCTTATTATTTTAATTTATTGAAAGAAAATCCGTGGTCATAAAAGTTAACCTAACCTTAAATTGTTGATTAATAACATATATTTTGTGAGTTTGATCCTGTCTCTCACTTGAAATCTCTCTAAATAATTATTTTAATCTCACTAAAAGTAAAATGGATTGGAAGCGCGTACGAGGATCACCATTGTCTTTTGTGTCTTATTACCTTTCCTTTATAATAATAAAAACTTTTGGCTCGTCTTATTATTCAGCTTGTCAAAGGGAAAAGAGAAAGAAAAAGTGCAAAGCCGCGTATGATGTTGCACTTTTTCCTCGCAACCTCACATTAATTAGTGTGGAATGTTTAACACCTCACCCCACCCCACGCATCCTGCATACACCATTACTCATTTTCTTTTTTTACATTTTTCCTTTTATATTCTTATATTTTTCTTATTATAAAATATAGTGAGAAGATATTACACAAACAAACAACATTACTCTCCAACAATAAATCCTCTTCGTTTCATGGACGAGAAGTCTATCACTTTGATCTTAATTAAGGTGCATGAATGGAAGTTAATCCTTAATGCCACCTAAATATATATACATGCAAATTAGCAGATAGTTATTTTTTAACAAATTTAAATTATGTGTACTGAAAACAATATTTAAAGAAATAATATTTATTTTAATAATTTTATATTAAAAAACATTTTCTAACCCTATTTTTCATTAAAAAAATACACGCCGTACGTTTAGGTGGAGCCATTTCTCCACTTTGTTTCAGTTTCACACACCACAATAGTAATTGTCTCGTGGTGGCCCTTTATTAGAAAGCATTCATCCCTTCTTTTCCTTTCCTTTTTATGGCGATAGGACTCTAATTTATTTACCCATTAACTATGCTAAAGCTTAAAGAATTTAGAATGTCACTGTCTAATAAAAAGACTAACCAACCCTACCAAAACAGAAGATACACATAACGAACAACTAACACTATGCCGACTTTGAACTGTTGTTTTAACAGGGAAAGTAACTACAAACATAACCACTCTGTTAAAAGCTTCTGTAAACAATTGTATATTTCTCTTTTATGCACCACCTGTGCGACTATGCGCACTCATGTTATATATTATATTAACAAATCAATGTTTTGCTCTTGTGAGCATTTCATAGCACAAAAAATTGTCAATGCTGAGATATGAATGTTTTAAGATTTCATCCGTGATGGGTGTTTTACATACTATTTTGGTTGGAAAAATAAAAATAAAAAGGGTGGACAGGAGGAGAGGAATTTTTTAATTAAAGTTTTCTTGTTTGGTTTTAAAATTTTGAAGAGAAATGGAAGAAGGAAAAATGAGAAAAAAAAATCAAATCTTTATTAACTTAATTTTGACCTTTTCATTAAAAATGAAAATAATTTTATAAAAATTCTCTTAATTAAAATATTCTTCTAATTTTAAAATAGCATTTTAATAATAAAAATAAATTTATTTTAACAAATTTTACCTAATTCCTTTTGAATCAAGTATGATAAAAATTCTCCTTTCTTCTCTTATTCTTCCGCCAATTAAGATTTCTTTTTTACCCTCTTTTAAACTCAACAGTGCAGAGATATGCACATTATTAAAAATCTTTTATTTTTTTACACAATTTTAGATGAATTTCCTACATATATTTAAGGGTTTTTTTATACTTATATGAATTATTAATTCCGAATGAATTTCAAATGAAATGTTATTTCTTGATCATAGACCTTGTAATGCAACTTTTCAAATTCGTCCTGAATTTCTTCCGACAATGGAAGAAAACAAACCATAACACGTTGCATCTAGGTTTTGTAAATTATTTTTAAAATATATTTTGACTTTAAAAGTAAATGAATGATTTAGAGTGAATATTGATCAATGCATCATCTTGAATTGTTCACTTTTAATGATTTAACTTATATAGAAAAATCTATTAAAACAATCGATAAAATTTAAAGATTAATTAAGATGAAATGCAAATTAAAATTATCTATTTATCAAAGAAATAAAATTTAAGATAGTTAGATAATTTTTTAATAAATAAAATACATGTTCAATGCATGAAATGCTCGTCATTATGATCTACACCAATACATTCATGCAAGTAATATTTGTTTTACAATAGAATTTGTGAGATTGTTCGGTATCCCATGAACATGCGCAACTTGTAATAATAATAGGGATGTTCAAAGCTTGATCAAACCAATCAATCAGTCTTTGCTTAAAGGGTGTTTAATCTTGTCCTTCAACAAAACAAAAAACTGTCTGATTAAGGATATTATCCAAGCCAACCTCCAAATACTACAAACAATTTAATATATTACATCACATATCCATTTATAAACTTAATTACCAAATTAGTTATTCATTCTCTCTCTCTCTCTCTCTCTCTCTCTCTCTCTCTCTCTCTCTCTCTATATATATATATATATATATATATATTATAAATTCATTTATGATATTTAAATAATATAAATTAATTTTTTAATTTTAAAAATATTGTAAATTTATCTTTATAAAAAGATTAATTTGTATTATTTTAAATAAGTAAATGAACTAATTCATAAAATTTATAAAAATAGAACTAATTTATATTATTTTAAAAATCAATAACAAATTTACAATTTTTAATTAACTCTTATATATATATATACATATATTTTTATATATTTAAAGTATTATTACCCTTTATAGTAAACATATTATAAAAAAAATTAATGACTGCTTTAGAATAATTTTTTTCATAAATATTGAGTAACAATTTTATCCTTTTTTTCATAAATATACTAACAAAATGTTATTTAAAACTTTATTTGTTGAAAAGTGTGTGAGGAAGATTATAAGTTTATATAGATGGGGATGTGTTGTTTAATATTTTTTATAAATATAATATTAATTAATTTAATGGTTAAACTATATAATAAAATATTTGTATAATTATATATATATATTAATTTTAAAAAAATAAATATTTTTTGATATATTATTTAACAATTAATATTTATTTATATAAATTATATATTACATATTAAAATAAAATTATCTATAAAGTATTTATTAATTTCTATTTTATAAATATTATTTATTTGATAATAATTTTTAAATTGATATATTTTATATTTTATAAAAATTATTAAATTAGTATAAATATTATATTTTAGATATAATATTAATAAATCTTTATATATATATATATATATATATATATATATATATATATATCCCTAACTAGCAATTTATATAGAATTAGCCTACATAAAAATTCACGTCACGACCATTATAACAGTTGTCAAGAATATTATAACACAATTTATATTTGTGTATAACTGAAAGAAAATATTAGTATTAATTCTCTACATGCATTAAAGAAATTATTTAGTTTAGTACTACAGCATGTACTAAACCCCCCGTATCATTGAAATTTGCAATATGTATATGTTTATAAAATTTATAAATATTAAATATAAAAATCATCATAAATGACAATAAAATTTTCAATAATTATATATTTAATATTTAATTAGTATAGTTTTTCAAGATACGTTGTTGTATTATTTTACGTACGATTAAAATCCCTACAATTATAATGGCAGTGCATCATTGAATATTTAAAGTCCTACAAAATTCTGCCTTTTATAAATTTGTTATTTACAAAACAACCTTACTAGTGATATACACATATATATGTTCCGTATGTTATTACAGGATATAAATTTTATATATGATTAAAATTACCACATTTATAATACCACCACAAGATTGAATATTTTAAGTCCTATCAAATTAAGTTCTTTTAGTATTTTTCTAATTTACGAAACAATACTTATTAATGATATATATCAAGATTTTTAAAAATACATCTATCACTTAACTAGTTAAAATAATAGTTCAAAATTTAATTATTTAATCGTATTTGAATAGTAATTGAACTAATATTAATTAAATATATTTTTTAAATATTTATATTATATAATATATTAAAAATTTGTTAATAAATAATATATTAATATTATATTTTTATATAATTTCAAATTAAAAAATATATATAATTTTAAGATTTTAAATTTAAGTTATACCTGTATAGTTAAATAAAAATATAACATAATATTGATTTTTAAACATACAAAATAAATTTTGTTTAATATAAATTAATTTTTATTAATTTTGTTAGTATGCTATCAATTTTTTAGCCGGAGAATTTTGTAGTTTAAATAATCTTCAGTTCCTTATCACACTGACTACTTTAGATCCAGTTTCTACAATTATGATATATACATATCAGTTCAGTGTGTTATTTAATTTTATATATTAAAATTATGGTTTTTATTCTTAAATAGACTTTTAAGAGCTATATATTGTTGTTTTTAGCAATTCACATTTTTTTATTAAATTAAATATTTAATTTCATTTATCAACAAAGCACAACATAATTGCTAGACAGTTGTGTCCTCCATGATGCTGATACAAATATAAATCTTGATCTTGTGTATGAAAAAATATATATTAGAAAGGATAAAATTTGTTTTCGTCATATCTACGTTTTGAAACAATTAATATTCGACTATATGCTAGAAAATAATATTTTTGGTACACACAAAATATTTCATTTTACTTTTTATTTACAATTTTTTCTTTTAAATACTATTATGATTTAAATTATAAATACAACTATACAATAATAAATTTAAAAGAGGACCCTTCTTAATTTAAAAATATCATTTTTAAAAACTAAATTTTAAAATTATTATAATTTTACAAATCCTAAATTAAATTATTAAATTTTAATATATTTTATAATATTTGTTTTCTTTATTTTATTTTTAATTTAATTTTTATAATTTTAACTTATTATTAATATATTATGAATTTTTATTATTAATAAAACTATTTACTATTTATAAACTTATTTTGTATTTATAAATTTTATATAAATTTAAAAATCAGCGCAACACAAGAATAATATACTAATTTAAAATATCAAAGAAGAAAGGAAATACCAAAAACACATACTCATTAACGAATAAAAACTGGAAATATATATTTTTTAAAAGTAAAAAATCTAAATTATATTTATACTTTCCAAGGTTCGATAAATTTTTCATTGATATTTTTTATATTAATTTAATTCTCATTTTTTTGCTCTCTTAATTTATGTGATAAAAAATGATATATGATATGATAAAAGAAACACTTGAATTTCCTTTCCTTCCTTCTCGTCTAATCAATAACATGGCAGTTGATATATACTTTACCATCGGAGTAGCATTTTATGTTTCAATTTTGGTTCAAACGAATCAAACCTCGTATTATAGCATTTTTTTAACTTTATTTAATGTTTAACAAATTAAAAATAATAAAATTATAGAAGTAGAAATTTTTGACTTTATTTTTTTAAATAGAATAAACTAAAATAGAAAAATTATTTCATTCATTATTTTTATTAATCAAATTATTACTATTTATTAATTACCACGTTTTGGTCTCTTAACAAGTTGTTTTAACTATCTTTTTCAATATTTAAACCTTTAAATTTTTAAAAATACAAAACTTATATATTATATATTATTTTAATTATATGTTATTTATTTTTTAATCATGTATTTATTATTAAATATATGACAAAAATCATTAAAATTTTTACTTATATAATATTAGAAAAATATATAAGATATATTATATTTATAAGTTATATTGTCAAATATTTATAAAATAAGATAATAGTTATATAATAGCATTTATGTAAAAATATTCCGTTCTGTCTAGTTTTTACATTCAATAAAATATAACCTAGATAAGGATATATTATTATATATACGATTAAATATAATATTTCAATATGCTTAACAAGCGTTAAATATAAAATGAAATATATGATACTATTTTGTTGTATAACTATCAAATATAGTTTATAAAACATTCTGTTCATTTGATTCCATTCTGTTTATCCTACTTAATGTTTCCAGTTCCGCTTAATCAGTGAAGAGAAAGACTTTGTTGTTGTAAATTGCTGGTTGGGTTATTTTATTTAGAAAATTGTTATATTACTCAATCATTAAATATATTTATTTATCAATTAATGATAAATATTGGGAATTAAAGGATGGATTAATTAAAAAAAAGAAAGCGATTATTTATCAGTGTAGTGGATTGTTGGGGGTGCAAACACTGGGCGTCTCCTTCTTCATTGGGTTGTGCCGTTTTGTACCTGTCGTTTTCCCGGGAAATATAAAAAACGCGCCCAAATTTTGTGTCGGGTATATTAGGTGGCAGCATCAACAGATTGTAAAAGGAGGGATTATTGAATTTCAAACATAAGAATAAGATGAAATAAAATAAAAAATTGGGGAAAAAATGGAAACAGATTTGATTAGATTGATTATTGAGCAAGAAAGTGTAGATGGAAGGGAAAGATCCTTATCCTTCATCAATTAATCGATAAATAAATACTACTAAAAAAGAAGCCCTGATTTTTGGGGCGAGTGAGACTGAGAAGCGATTCATCGTCACCGTTTCCTCTTTTTTCCATTTAGGGACTCCGCCATTCTTCTATTCTCTCTCTCTCCCTTTCTCTTTCTCTTTCTCTTTCTCTCATTTTTTTCCTATCACTCTTACTGCAACCTTCAATTCAATTTCTGGCCGATTTTCCCCAATTTTACTAGGGTTTTAATTCCACCCCAATGCTGTAATCAATCTCCCACGATACGATACGATTCGTTCGTTCTCTTTCTGATCTCAATCAATAGTTTTTTCGGTAGCCATGGCGTTTGATCAGCATTCCGTACCGATGGATCTTCGCCCGTTGAGCGTACCTCCCACAATGGCTGAGGAGCCCCTCATTTCGCCGGCCACCGCCACTCCTAATTCAGCTGGCGAGTTTTTTTACGCGCCGTCGGCCTCCGCCGCAGCAACGTGGTGCGTTCGCCCCATTGCGCTTCCCAATGCGAACCCCGCTGCTTTCGGTTTTAACTACGGTGGTTCCAATTTCGGTAATCGTGTTGTGGCTGGGAATGCTTTGAATTTGGGAAACTGGGCGGGGACTAATGGATTGGATAAGGATATAACTGGTTGTGGTTGTGCTGCTGTAAGGGGAAACAACAATAGAGTCGTTGATCAGGCTAGTGATGAGGCCGGGGATGATTCGGTGTCAGGGAGGAAAGTGAAGTTTTTGTGCAGTTTTGGTGGGAGGATTTTGCCCAGGCCTAGTGATGGAATGTTAAGATATGTTGGAGGGCAAACAAGGATCATTAGTGTTAGGAAAGACGGGAGTTTCAATGATTTGGTGCAAAAGATGGGGGACAATTATGGCCAGCCGGTGGTTATCAAGTATCAGCTTCCTGAGGAGGATCTTGATGCCTTGGTTTCTGTGGCTTGCCCTGATGATGTTGAAAATATGATGGAGGAGTATGAAAAATTGGTTGAGAGATCTCCTGATGGTTCTGCCAAATTAAGGGTTTTTCTGTTTTCGGCTTCCGACGCAGAACTTTCTGGTGGTGTGCAGTTTGGGGACCTGCAAGATACTGGGCAGAAGTACTTTGATGCTGTCAATGGAATTTGTATTACAGATGGGAATGTGGTTAGTGGCGGAGTCATTAGGAAGGAGAGTGGTACAAGTGCAGCTTCCACTCAGAATTCTGATTTTAGTGGGACTGAGACTCTTGATGGTTCAATTGCTGGTCAAGGGGATGTCGCTGGGGTGCCTCTGTCATCACCTAAGGAGAATGTGGCATCTTCCCCTGACACAAACTCAGGTGTTTCTGCGTTGGCCATGCCTGTGGCTAAGGCTAGTCCAACACAAACTCCATATTTCCAGAATGAAGTTGAGTTAGAAAAGTCTGTGCCTGTCACATTGTCCCAGCAGCCATTTGGATTGCAGCAATCTGGAGTGGAAATTCCAATACCTTCACCTTATTTGCAGCAATTTGTTGATCCAGGCAAGGAGGTTCTGAACCATGCGGATTATGTCCAGCTGCCTTCCCCGATGGGGTTCACTAATCCTCAGCTTTTAGGGAAGACTGGGCCTATCTTCACTCAACAGCAGTTTCATGATAATAGTCACGGTTTAGCATTCCATCAAGTCATCCCTGGGGTACAAATGACAGTGACTCCATCATCTTCTCATGCTGGTGTAAGGCCGAATGCTATTCAACCACAACAATTGATGCAACCCCAGCAACATCGTTTTGATCAATACAGTGATGAAAATACATCAGGGATAAGGATTATCCAAGTTCCTGCTGAACGCAGCTATAACGCATACCAGGTTCCAGTGAATCAAGTCCCATCTGTCATAGTTGGAGGTAATTATGGCTGGGTTCAGGTTCCTCCTCAAGAGCATGTTGTTTTCTCAGATGGGTTATTACCTCAACAACAGGTAATGATCCCTGAGAAAATCCAAAGAGCTGACGACTGTTCTATGTGTCAGACAAAACTACCTCATGCACATTCAGATCCTGTGGTTCAGGATCAGCGTGCAGGTCCAATTCCTGATTCAACCCCAAGTCATCACAGTTTCCCAATGGAGGACAATTTAAAAGCTCAAGTTACAAATAGGGTTATGCCTATGGTGACTGCACCCTTGAAGGAAGGCATTGTTGAACAAGGGGCTGGGACCAGATCAAGGGTTGTTGGCAAATTCGAACCTCCTGATGGAGTACATCATACTGATACAACTGGACTTTCTCATAATATTGAGCCACAGCCTGAAGGTGGGAGGATTTTTATGCAAAAGCCAGAAGAATTTGATCATCCTAGGAATCCATTTTTCCATGAAAAGATTGGAAGGACAGGTGGAAAAGAGTCTCCAAAAGATGGGTTCATGGGAACAGCACCACTGTCTTATCTTGAAGATGTTGACCCGCACATGGTACCAGTTGAAAACTGGGCCAAACAGAAAGTTGTTGTTAACAAACCTGTCAATAATGATATACCTATAGTTGACAGAACAGCTATACAAACTTCAGAGTGCATGGTTCAAGGATCTCCAAAAGAATATACTAAAGAGCTTACTGGTGTTGTTTCTAAGTCTGACGTGGTAGATAATTGGATTAGACAAGACCATCTAAAACCTACTGACGGTATGATGGACACCTTCAAGTTACGCAATCCCGAAGTTTATGTAAGTCATGATCACTGTTTTCTGCCATTTGATAAACCCAGTGGAAATGATAAATTAGATTACAAAAGTCAGCTCTCTGCAGAGGAAGAGGTGATTCTGGATAACAACTTTGGCAGGTCAAAATTGATAGGTGATGCAAATCAAAATAAGATGACCAGTGTGCTACGTTGTTCTATGGAAATTTCACATGGACACAATTCCAGGACAGGGGAATACAATGAGGCTGTACAAGCCCCTGTTTGGGGCATTCCTGGCTCAAGTACTCGATCAAAGATTGGAAACCACTACAAAGGTGATGCAACACCATCTTCATCAACATCACCATCACCATCTGTCAGGTTTGGAGAAGTGCAGGATACTCCAAACTCACTTTTCAGCAATCAGGATCCCTGGAATATACAGCACGGTACCTTCTTTCCACCTGCCAGACCTAGCAAAGCTGTATTGAAGAAAGAAACCTATTCTCATAAGCATCATTTTGGTGAAAATTTGGGCAACTGTGGGGAACAAAGTTTAAAAGCACAATTGGATGATGGCCTCTACCAGTCATTCAAGCACAATTTAACTTTAGAACATGGTCAGTCTGCCAAAGGTCTGTAAATTGTTAAAAGTCCTAAAATACTATGGATGGTTATGGAGCTCATATCGTATACTCATGGTGTTTTGGTTTCTTTATTGAAGGCTTGGCAGAAGACCAACAACTTCAAGCTGTTGCTGAAGATGTAGCAGCCTCTGTCCTGCACTCAAGAACTCCTTCAAATTCGGACATGCTTTCTAGAGATGTTTCCTGTCATGAAAACATTGAGGATGGCAATGATCGAGCTAATCTAATAGATGTAAAATGTAGAGATAAAACTCAGGTCATTTTGCTTACATATTCCTCAATATTTGTATTATCTTCTGCCTTACAATTGTAGAAATAGTCCCCAAAATAAAATATTGTGTGTTGCACTCTCTTCTCCAATGCTGTCTTATTAAAAGTATTATACTCATTTCTTTCTTCTTTTAGGATGTCAAAAGCAATCCACTGGAAAAAGCAAATTTTGGCTTTCCAGCATCGGGTGTTGGAAAATTACAGGTTGACTGTTTTTCATATGTTTCTTTTTCTGTGCTTTTATGCTGTCATCTCAGCTGAGCTAACACCTTGCTGTTGGAACTTTACTAGGTTATAAAGAACTGTGATCTTGAAGAACTGACTGAACTGGGTTCTGGTACCTTTGGGACTGTATATCATGGAAAATGGAGGGGTACTGATGTTGCAATCAAGCGGATTACTGATAGGTGTTTTGCTGGAAAGCCTTCCGAACAAGAGCGTATGGTCTGTGTCTCATTATTAATTATTCTGATTTCTATTTTCTCCAACTCTCTTCAGTGACCAACAAACTAACGTGCAACATTCTCGGTTTATGCATCAAACAGAGAGATGACTTCTGGAATGAGGCAATCAAGCTTGCTGACTTGCACCATCCAAATGTGGTAGCTTTCTATGGTGTAGTTCTTGATGGTCCAGGAGGTTCTGTGGCAACAGTAACTGAATATATGGTTAATGGTTCTCTAAGAAATGCCTTGCAGAAGAGTGAGAGGTAATTTTTGCATGTATTCATGTGCATGGGAATATGCATCTTCCATGTATATGTTCATGTTGGCCCCTTAGTTTCTTTGCATTATCCTGATCTAATATGTTTCCATAATGATAAATTCTTGACATTAATGTGATCATATCAGGAATCTAGACAAGCGGAAGCGTCTTTTAATTGCAATGGATGTGGCCTTTGGTATGGAATACCTGCACGGAAAAAACATAGTACACTTTGACTTAAAAAGCGACAACTTGCTTGTGAATCTCCGAGATCCACACCGCCCAATATGCAAGGTTTAAATGCTTGATAGTTGATACTAATGTGTTCATATTGAGAAGCATGTTCTGTTGCATCATATTGTAGTTGCCACTTTCTGTTATTTTGTATATATTGAGATACATGATTAGTTAGCACATTGCCTTCTGTACATGTTAAGGTTCTTGTTAATTTATTTGAGCAATGATGGAGGCATCCATTATGTGACATACTTCTGCTCTGCTATAATTGAGCAGATTAAAGTCTTTAGAATATGCTGAGGTGGCATCCCTTGAAGGATCCTGTGTGACAGATTGGTCAGTTTGCTGCTTTAATCTGATTTAAGGAATTTAATACATCAAAAGTACTAAACTATCGTGTATGATATTTTCAATTGATTGTTTCTCAAGAGAATGACTTTAGATCTATCTGTCAAGTTAACCAAGCATAGGTTTGACTGGCTGTACTGAAGGTTTAGTTTGGCATCATGTGATTGTGATAACATAAGTGAAAGTTTATATACAAAAGGAGTTTGCTCATATGTGAATTAGAAGTTTAGATTAGTTGCTTATTGCGTTAGATATTGGTAGGCAATTAGAGGTTGCACATCCCTTCAGGGGCTAGATGGGTAACCTGAGCACAAAACAGAGAATATGGGTATCCTTCTAAAGGACGGGTCACTGACTTGCAGATGCTGATAGACACCCACTAACTAAGGATATAAACTCTCACCTATGATTGTGTAGGACTGGATTTACTCATAAGATGATATATTAGGTGCTAGTTGGCATGCACTAACTTTGTAAATGTAGATATGACTGAAGAGTTAAAAGGTGGTGTGCGGTTGAGCTGTCTTCTTTCCTCATTCTGCAAATTGGATTGTGGTTCTTGTACTCACATTGTTGAGATATGCCTTCTCACGAATAGATCTCTCATTCACTTTGTTTTTATCATCTTTGGGAACAATGTATCAATTGTGCTTATACTGTATGCCATTATCAGATTCATGATTTATCTGTTGGGTTAGCATTTTTAAAGCTACATTTTGTGATTTTTTTTATTGAAAATAAGTTAAGTTGCTTTGCTTCATTCTCAAGGCTTATTTGATACTTGAAGTTGTGGGTGAAAATCTCCATAATATTTTTCTAGTTTAAACCTTATTCTAGAAATTGTTTCTAGATGTTAATCCTCTAGTTTTTTTTTCTTTTTCAGTTTGTGTTTTGCCCCAGAAAGTAGAGGATTCTGGTTCTCTTTCAGTTATTAAGTTTGAGAGCCATATTATATTATCAGGATTTAATCATGGGATGGTCAGATGAATTTGCTTTCTCTTGTTTCAGCTCAACTTATCTTTCTTGCCTCATTTTTTTTTATTATAAATCCATTTGGATGCTCTCTTCTTTAGTTCTGTTTTTCTTTTAAATTTGTCTTGTGATTTATGTCAAGCTTTTTATATGGGTTATATATATTTGTAGGAATTTGAAGGTCAAAGATTTGGTTCAGAAAAATATTGGTAGTACACATACGAACTTTTAGATGCTTGATCAATGGCTTGTTCTAGTGTCTTCAGGGAATGAATGTGAAGGAAAAATCTATGAAGTTTAGATGCCATCATCCGAGAACTGCTGCCCCAAAAATAAGACTTTAATTTTTATACTTAAGATAACTATTTCTAGTGTTTTTGTGGTGAATGGTGATTAAATTAAGATTAGAGTTGTTGGAATCTGGAACAAAGCGTTTTTTACTAATATGGGAATCAGGGTTTCACTATAGATGCCAATCAAGATCTTCCAACAAGCCAAAGCAAATTAGGCTTTTTCATACTTGTATGCTCTATTTTTCCTTTTTTCTGTTGTGCTTGTTACCCTGTGCTCATTTTTAGGGCATTTAGATTTTTCTCTTGATGAGGGTAGCAACTTATTTAGTGTCTTGGGGCTTCATTATTCGACGTGGAGATTTGGCCATTTGAATAATTGTAATGCTACCATCAACCTTTGTTATCTAACCATAAGTTTCACTAGTTTGGCTATAAACCTACCTGTCAACCTTTGCTTCCCATTTTTCTTGGTCAGATGTGCCAGGCATTTGATATCATGAATTAGGGGTGTTTGCAGTCCTATTTAGATCTGATGCAAGGCACAAAAACATTTAGAACCCATTGATTTGGATTGAATTGGAATAATTGACTCAATTTTTTGCTAAAAACAGTTAAAGAAACAAGAATAAATTACCCGAGCCCTTTTGAACATAAATACTCTCAACAATTCGAAAAGGTAAAAAACGAGCAAATGACAACAACAAAAACATGATCTCGGTACTGAGCTACTGATCCATCAACAAAATAATGTAAGAAGGTCTATGCTGGCTGTTCCATCAGTTTGCATTGGATTTGAACACCCATTCAGTTACTGATTTAAAATTTATTTATTTTCTGCAACACTAAGCATCATCTTCTTTCCCCCAGAATTTTCTTTTTACTAATTTTAGGGTCATCAACACTTGCCTTCTGGTCAACACAGCTCTACTTTTTGCATGGAGCAATTGATTATTGATCCTTCAATAGTTTGTTTATTTTTTACACTTTTACTTCTGATATCAGGTGGGCGACTTGGGTCTGTCCAAAGTAAAATGTCAGACACTGATCTCTGGTGGCGTGAGAGGAACTCTACCGTGGATGGCTCCAGAACTGCTTAACGGAAGTAGTAGCCTTGTCTCAGAGAAGGTTTATGCTTTAACATAATCTGAACACTTGATGTATTTTGACCTTCATATTTTGTCACTCTCTGAGCTTGAAACGTTTTTTTTAATATTTGTGGTTTTAGGTTGATGTGTTTTCATTCGGTATTGTGATGTGGGAGCTCTTGACCGGAGAAGAGCCATATGCTGACTTGCACTATGGTGCTATTATAGGTAATCTTCGGGTTGAATCCATACCCATGATTTGATTTGATTTAATTTTCTTGATTTCAGTTACATTAAGCGGTTGCATGTGGGGTTTCCCAAATACAATTCAGGTGGTATTGTGAGCAACACTTTGCGGCCTCCTGTCCCGGAATCTTGTGATCCAGAATGGAGATTGTTGATGGAGAGGTGCTGGTCATCAGAGCCATCAGAGAGACCTAGCTTCACTGAGATTGCCAATGAATTACGTTCTATGGCGACCAAGATGTCTCCCAAAGGACAAAACTCTCCTAAAGGTCAAAACCAACAGCTGCAACCCCCTCCATAGCAGACTCAACTACCAGAAATGAGTTTTCCTTAATTCGTGTTTTTCATCCAATTGACTGACCAATGCATTGTGCAATATATTTTATAGAGGAGGGAAGATTTGTTCATTAGTTCAGACAGATAGTTTACCAATGTTGTTAATAAGTGTCAGGCTTTATTTAGCTTTGCTGCATATTCTTCTATTACAATTTACATCCAACCCTCAATGAACATTATGAAATGTGTCATTTGAGTGTGCAAAAAGAAAACTAAAATCATTTTGTCAATATTTTGATATTGCTTGTTAAAATGGATATTGTAAAGTGTTATACCACTACTGTTATTATTACTCTCATTTTCCATATCTATATTATGATTAACCGATTATTGCCCATCCACTGAATTTTCTTACCAAATATCGCGTGTACTGTGGGTGGAAAGTGTGTTCATTGTTTTCTTGTCAGAGTGGAAGATGTGTCTTAAATGTTACAAACAATTGAGCATGACGCCGTGTGGGCAGGTCAATATGAAATTGAATTCTTATACTACACAATTAAAATATTAATTAATATCACCTTCCTTCTCCGCATCTTTTTATAGTAGTGTCAGCGTTTAACATGCTAAAGGAATCGCGTGAAAAGGAAATCGCAACTTCATTTCCCTCGAGAGGAGGATATTTGGTTAGAACCTTCTAAATTCAAAGGTCAAATATTTCTCCTACGGTTTCTTTGACTTTTCCTCCTTTAACTCCTCCTATCTCTTCTTCTATAAATGCTTTCTCTATGATTACAGCCGCCATCAACCTCAACATGGCGGCTTATGAGGGAAGGCCATTGGTGATGGAAATGGAACGCGAAGAAGATTTGGAAGGGTCCAGCAGCAGCGGGTGCGGGTGTGGGTGTGGGTGTTTCAAGGGTTTTGGCTTGAAATGGTGGAGACAAGGCCATGATGAAGAAGATAAACGCCTACTTGAGCAAAAGGGTGAAGGAGAGTCATGGATGGTGGAGAAGTTGAAGAAGCTGAAAGAGGTTTCAGAAGTGATTGCTGGTCCCAAGTGGAAAACTTTTATTAGAAAGATAAGTGGGTATGGGAAGAAGCATCAAAGGAACAGGTTTCAATATGATGAACAAAGCTATGCTCTCAACTTCAACAGCGGTGCTCAAAGTGAAGATGAATTCTTGCCTCACAGTTTCTCCTCCAGGTTTGCTGCTCCTGGACGACGCCAAAATCAAGAATCATGATACTCTTCTTCTTTAAACATCTTTTATTGCCTATATTTGTTCTACATCTTTCTAATTTTTATAACCTATCTTGTAATTATCGTTCATTGCATCAAGAGTGAAAACCATTGTTTTTTATTTTTTTTCTGTCTCTTTAAAATTCCATGTTTTATCTCTTCCTCATGCTGTAGCAAGGCACCCACCAAAAATATAATTGAAACAATCAATCTTCACCCTGATGGAAGGGATAGGATTTGGATTGGATTCTTCAAGACAATATTTACACGTAAACCGCTACTTCTGAGGATAAAGTAACGCTTTCAACACACAAATTAGAGAGGGATTCCATACCGAAAAGTTTTGGACATGTATTCCAAAAGTAAACGCGTTCCATTGAGGGTTCCTTCAAAATAATTTATTCTTTTCTTTGCCTTATACCAAATCCTTTCTCTCCCAATTCCTTTTGTTGTAGAAAGGCCATTCAAAGTTGTCCCCTCACGAAGCTTCCATGCCTGTGTATGGCCATAACAAATCTTTAGTTTATAATCCTTTAATTGTCCCTCACCATCCGTCAAATTCCCACTTCGAACATAAAAATAAAAAATCTTTCCTACAACTCAAAAAAATTATCTATTAAAAAACTTGACTAAAAAAGTCAATATAATGCATCTTAATAAAGATTAGCAATCATACATGCTTATTTTATTCGAAATGGTATTACGACAAAATCAGTTTCAAAATGAAAAAAAAAAAAAAGAAGAGAGGGAGTGAGGGTTGCTTATATCCGGAAAAAAGTTGATCCCTACAAAATTTTTTCTACATTTTTTTAATTCCAACTTTATGATTATGTGAATTTCATGTAAATTTTGCTAAAAAAATTTAAGCACATATTTTTTTACATACAATTGCATAAAATTTATTTAATAATAAAATATGTTAAAAATATATATTAGATAATGTTTGGTTAGTATTTTTCTAAATATATTTGTAAGGAATATATCAACATAAATTAGTATCACTACTGATTGTTGGAAAAAAACCAAACATAATTGCCAATCTCAAATGAAGTAAAATATTTTCCCCTACCTATGCAAATAAATAGGTACTCAGAAATAATCTTCCCATAGTAAAATATCAATATTAAACAATATCACAATTTTATGTGAATAACTCTTCAGAGTAAAGCGAACAATCACTGGACCACGTACTACAAAAACTTTCTCTAACATAAAATAATAAAAAATATATCACTCGCTGGGTGAAATACGATCAAGCTACAAGAGAATCCAGAAAAATAGATACCACAACCCACCTAAAGGGGAATGCAAAGTAATAATCTAGCTCGATCAAAATGTAGCTCTCAATGCCAGGAACAAAATCTTAAAATTTTAAAATTGTATGATATGCATTCTATTTCACTTGAATCTAGCCAAGTATTAAAAAAAAACAAAAAAATATATGAAAAATGATATTATATATAAATAAATAAATACTCTTAAAATTTCACAAAGAAATAAAAGAAGTTTACCCATTAGGTAAAAAAAAATTATCTTTTTCCCCCTGTCTTTTTTTTAAAATTTTTTTTACTCGGTGGTCCCACTTGAGGAAAGCATCCAGCAATTAAGCCTGCGGATTGTGATGGAAGGTACATATATTTATACTCACAAATGAAATATGTATTTATTGAATAATAACAATTTTGGTAGTATAGTATTTCCCCCCCTAAATTTTACACGCAGTTTACAACTATTAATATTATTATAAAAAAGATGAATTGTTAAACCGCGTGAACAGTGAACAAACCCCAATGAAATCATGCTGAAAAGTTATACATGATCATATCCACAAGTTTGAATTGTAACACTACAGCCGTTTGTTTTAAATTAAATAGGATAAAATTAATTTTGATATGATAATTATTAAATATGATTTAGATGTATTAAGATTAATCTTAATTATAAATTTATATAAAATGAATGTTTTATTAGAAAATGTAAGGAATAATTTTTTAACATTATAAAAGCTCCGTAAATCTATATATACTTGAAATGATAAAATTTTGAGCAATGATACAGCTATACATGTACAAGAGTCTTCGCCTGTTTACGTCCATCATTCGACGATTGCACTTTTTAAAAAAAAAAAAAAGAATTCAAACGGTTTACACACGAATTATCCCAATATATATTATTGTATGTATGTTTGTTGATATTTTTCATAAAATTTTAGTATGCTGTTGCAGGATTAGGCAACGATAGCAGCAGACTTTATGGCGTTTTCTCTCTCGCATGCTTTTGTTGTATAATACATTTTTTTCATATCAAGTTTCTTACATCACACTGATAATATGATCGATTTTTTTTTTCTTTCTATCTATAGTGAAAAGATATTTAACCCTTTCCTTTTTATCATTTTCTCTCATCTCATTCATAAGAGTTTGTCTCTATTCTATGCACATGCTAGTAAGGTCACATCTAAAAGTTTCAATCATATACTCATGGAAAAATTTGTTGCAAATTAAAAAATAGATGGTTTGGATGAAAAAAACAAAAGAAAAATATAATATAATAAAAAATATATAAAGAAAAATAAAATATAGTGAAATTAAAATACTATATAAATATATAAATGCCAAATTTCTATATTTATTTATATACTCGAAAATGTAAAGTACATTAACCTTACTACTCAATTAACTTTAAACATTTTGATTTTTTTACACGAACATTCTTTTATATTTATTTTATTTTTTCTTTCTTTTGTTTTAAAATTTTTTTTCTTCACATGATCATAATATTATTATTATTATTTTTTTCTCTTCCTTCCACTTATGTCATCTACCTAGTCATGTGAGACAAACACCATTGTAACTTTAATAGTTATGTGAAAGAAATAAAACTAACAAACTTGTACTACATTCAGAGTTAGGGTTTGTGTTGAGTTAATACTTATATGGTTATTATTTATAAATAAGAAAAAAAATATCGATATACATCTCATTTGGATGTATAAATTTATTAAAAAAATATTAAAATAATAAAGAAAATGAAACATGAAAGAAGCGAGATAAAAAAGAAAATAAATATGTAAAATTAGTGGTTTGATAAAAATTCAAATTTTTAAGATTTATTTTTTCATACATATTTTAAATAAGTAGAAAAATATATGTATCAGCATGCTATCCACTAAATCTAACAGATTGTATGGCATCAATATCAGATATCAAGCAGCAGCAGCCTCATATACAATACTAGGGTTTTCTGTGATTAAACCAACACTGGGTCAACGGTGATTTTCTCATGAATTTCCCTTTTACATCTAGGTTGACTCACTTCACGTTCAAGCAGGGCGTTAAGATCTATGAATCCCACGAACATGCGTAAAATGAAGAATATCAATAATTTTTGTTCAAAATGTGCGACCATTCACATGAAGCTCTGGTTACCGGCTTCTCCTGCACTACTACCATCCAAAAATAACACTTAGATATAGTCATAAAAGATTAGGATTTATTTTTTTTAAATTCATCCAATTTTATTTTATAGATAACTTCCTATTATTTTTTTACTAGTGAAATGTATGCATAAAATGTATCTTTATGTGCAATTTAGTTATCTCCCCCCCCCCCCGGGTTATATACTATTAAAATTGATGATAAAGTCTGAAGTTATAAAATGTTAAATAAATTAATCGATAAGAAGGTTACAAAACAAATTGAATTGAATAAAATCAATTAAATTTATTTAGTAATGCGTAACCATATCACTTAATAAAATTAACGGATAGAGTTGTATTATTTTTAATTGTTTTTGCATAACCTGTATACAAATGGCGTGGATGGCACTAAATTGAAGAAAAGCAAATTAGGGTAGGTAAAAAGAGTAAAGAAAAGTTATAAATAATCATTATATATGTCTTCGTACTAATAACTTTTTTACCTTTCATATATTTGCTAACCTAATGAAACTTAGTAAATTATATGATACAATACAAAAACTTATATTGCACCAGATAAAAATTAAACTTTTAATAATATCAATTGAAATTTTATGTGAACAAATTGCACAAATTCAAACTTAATTAGCCATATAGAATATATATCTTATTTGAAAGAAATAACTATTAGCTTACCTCTTACGCTTGCATTTGGAGTTGCTGGAGGATGAGGGGTTAGTATGCCAGTTCCTTTTTCTTTGATTTATGAACCAATTATTTATCTGCTTCAATTGCAAGCCTGTTTCCTGTACCAATTTAGCCTTGTCTTCCTCCTAAAACAATGTTAACAAATATTATTGTAAGAACCAATATAGAGACTCGATTGTGACAAGTAAAATGAATGTATACGTAAAACTTACAGTGGGGTAGGGCCATTTAGAATGTGATTGCCACCAAGCTTTCAAAAGTGATGTGGTGTCCCCTGGGAGCTTCCCCGCTCGTCTCTTTCGTAGAATTTCTTCTCTTATGTCCACAATCTTCTCCTTGTAACCCTGAAAGAAACGCACAGCAATAACAAATCATCTAAAACTTATCCAACTTATACTATTCTTCTGTTTAGCAATATGGACCCAAACATTTCCTTCTTTTTTTTTCATTTCTTCTCCTCTAAACTAAAAACTTACATACTAACAAAAAAGAAAGAGCATGTTACTTTTTTTTCTGATTATGTGTGACTTTCTAATTGAAAGAATAGAAAAAGTGATACAGAAAACTGAGGTAGGTATTTATTTTGAAAAATGAATATTATTGTACATTCCAACTCAGATTCCATCCAACCTCACCAGTAATGATTTTTTGCAGCCAAAATCTAAAATCATATATTATTCTCTTTCTCTTTTTTTAATTGTTGTGAGATATATCATCAATTCAATGGATATAAGATCTTTGCGGGACAGTGGCCGGATGAAAACCTGGAGAGGATCCAAAGTATTGTGTATGCATTTGTATACCAGATTATTTAAACCATAAAATTGATTTAAAAAATAGTAAAAATTGGTGGAATAGTGAAAAATCAATAAATTAGAACAAATCGATGAAAAAGTAAAAAATTAATTTGTATAAAATAATATTTTATTTAATCTTTTATATATAACTTGAATTTAGAAGCTTTAAATAATATATAACTTTTTTATTTTAATCATATAAATTTATGATATTATACAAATATATTTTTTAATATATATTATAAATATTTTAAAAATAATATTTAATTAATACTAACCTAATCATAATCAAACTACTAAATTTTTAAACAGTACAGTTTACTGGCCAATTCAATTTTAAAAAGAGGTGAAGATATAAGATGTATGAATATGATTGTAGATTAATTTGAATGGTACCAATATGTATGGGTTTGGAGAGGCTTATTAATTACCTGTTTTAGCTCATGCTTTAACTCATGCCTCACTCGCTCCATCAAAGATCTTTCAGTCTCAGTGGGGACAAGAGGACCAAATCCCAGAGTTTCAGCTCCATCCATATTGCTTTCGTATAAGATGGCATTGCTCTCTGCTTGGTCATCTTCATCATCTGACATTGTTGCACCTGTTCCTTCACCGGGAGATACACCTGCTCATGCATCCTACTTTAATTCATTTTATTCTTAGCCATATAAATATAATCATCTCCATCTATTTTTGTGTGCGCACATACACATGTAGTTCCAAAACATTTGTCATTAATTAATGGGCCACACATTGATAATTTGATAGAATATATATATATTGTACAACAATAAGCTTTATATATAATTCCATGCATAAAAGTTTATATAGGCCTGAGGGGGTTGGAGCAGCTAGCAACTTTCCTAAGTGAAGATTAATGAAACATACAATCGTCATCATGGTTTTGAACTGATCAAAATTCCATACACACATGTATATCTATAATATAGAATACTGACGAAAACCAGAATGATATCTTGAAGTTGTATTATTCTAATTATATATTGCAGTTATTTCTTGTGTTTTTACTCATATAAAGAAGCTAAACCATCATAACTAATTAATCTTGGATATATTCCATTGTAACACCCTCGAGGGGCAATGCAAACTAAAAAGTGAATGTTGCTCAAAGATCATTAGCATGATTCCTGTAATGAGGAAGTCACCAACGCAAACAACAATCTGCCAAGATAGGTCCTCTCTTCAACTTTATCATATTTAAGCTATATATATATATGGTGCCACTGCAAAGAACTCAGACTAGCTCATGGTTGGGGGGGAAATACTTTTGATGCTTCAACCAAAAAAGTAGAAGAATTGTCTCTAAGGTTTTACAGAAGAATTTAAATTTATCAACTACCTTTAATTTAAGAGAATCTAAGTCCATTCAACTATTTTATCATCTCACGCTATTATAGCTTTTCTTAATTTACCTAGTTCTTATATTATTTTCCTTAATAAGTGAAGAATAGTTACCAAAGATAAATTTGGAAAAAGAAACAATAGCTTCTTCAATTTTTAAAGTGACAAATAATTTAAAACAAATTAAAAGTTACGTAATAACAATTATTTTTAAAAAATAATTCTAAGTCTACGTGCACTCTTAATCATTGAATAAAGAAAACATTAATTTTTTTTATATTTTCGTGGCATTAGATATATTTACTTTTTTATTTAATTCCTTTTTATTAATCATTAAGAAAATTATAAAAATTGTAAGAAAATATATAACATATGCTTGTTTTGATGAGTGAAAAAAAAAGTAAAGAAGAAAAAAATTATAAATAATTATATTTTTTATTGTTTAGTTAAAAAAATTAGAGACAAAATTACACTTTTTTTTCTTTTTTTTTAAAAAAATTTTGTTGTTGTATAGTGCTCTAAAAATATTAAGGGACATTTTATACATTATATTAAATATTTTTAATTATGCAAAGTTGCAATATTAAATCATTTCTTCTTTCTAAATATAAAAAAAACTACATTTATTACATATTTAATTACTACCTTACGGGCAGTAGTTAATATATATATTATAATTTACTTTGGAATATAATGAAAATTATAGCAGATATATATTAATATTTTTAGTAATATATTTTTTTTGAATTTTTAACTAATGTCTTTGGGATATTTTCTTTTAAACTTTTGTTTTTCTAACCAATAATTTAAGGATACGTATTAACTTTTTCCAAACTCTTTTGAAACGGATGGAGGGGTAATCCTTAAGAAAAATTCTTGCATAAACCATTTATGTAGCCAATCATATTATTAATTATGTACAATAATTAGTTCACTGAAATAATTAACTATTAGTCACTGGTGTGTCAGATAACTTATGGAATAACTTAAATGCACCGTACATTTGCGAGAATCTCTCATTCCATTACATTGAAAGACCTTGTGAAAAAGGATTGAAATCATGTTTCGGTGTCTTGTCCTTACATTCTCTCTTTTACAAAATAACACTTTCTCCTGATTACTAGTTATTTTGCTGATATATATATATATATATATATATATATATATATATATATATATATGAGAGAGAGAGAGAGTAATAAGCTAAAACATATAAAAAGTTGGCAATGAAGAAACTGGGGAGTTTTTAATACTAAGCGGCTTTGCTTTTTAAGTTGGAATTGGACAGCAGAGAAAAATAAATTAGAGGTAACGTTACATTAAAAAAAGACAAAAAAAAGTGTAAAACATAATGATAGAAAAAGATAAAATAAAATTTGTTGTATATATTACATAAATTCATAATATAAATACTATATCTCCATGTAAATTTGCTAAACTGATTAGGTTTTGAAATATTAAAAAAATCAATATCTCCAAATAAATAAATGTATAAATAAAATAATTATGAGGATGTTTTAAAATCACATGATTATCTGTATTAATAAAAGATTAGGGAGCATTTGTCATTTTAAGTTTATTTCCTAGTTTAAATTACATGTATTTTTTTTTATAAAAAGTAATTTTGTTTGAATTGAAAATATTTACATCTCATAAAACTAGTTCTTTCGATGAGAAATTCTTTATACACGATTCAAATTCAAAAGTTTATTTAGATTTTATTTACATTATTCTATAAAATGAACAACTCTATCTTAAGTAAATAAGTAAAATTTTATCTATAAAAAATTTGATTTTGAATACAATGTTATAATGACATTGATTCATATAAAATAAGTTTATTTATATCATAAGATAACTTAAACAGCTTTTTTTACATAAAAAATTAAATATGTATTATTTAAATTAACCACATAAATCTCTTTATTATCATTTTATGTTGTTTCAATCATAAATCTCTTTATAATCATTTTATGTTGTTTCAATTTCTAACACTCCCGGTTGAAACTTTGTGTTCTTCCTTTCCCTTCATTCACTCAATTTCTAAATATGACATGTCATAGACTAGAATTTTGTCATCATATAACGTTCTAATTGTTGCTCGGGAAGAAAAATGCTTTAACCAAGATTTAATGAAAATTTGAGAGGAAATAAAAAATTTTCACATTCAATACAACATGTAAAAAAATATAAAATTTTGTTAACATAAATTTTTAAATTGATCTTATAAAATTAAAAATATAAGATTATTATTGAGAAAAGGTATTATTTTTTGTATGTTTTTTATGTCGATATTTTTTAACATTTTTCAGTTTCATTTAATTAAAATCAATTTTAAAGATTAATATTGATAAAATCAAAATTTATTTTCAGTGAAAATTTAAGAGCTAAGGACAAAAGAAAAAGTATGATTCTCCACTTAAACTAGATAAACACATCTGAAATGATAATAATAAAATGAGGAAAGTGATTAGGAATGGATAAAATTATCCATGTTTGTAGGTATTTGCTACGTAAAATGATTATCTATGTTTGTAGGTATTTGCTACATAAAGTGATTAAATTATTCAATGTGAATCTAAGCGAGCTCTAACTTGTCAATTTGTTATCAAACTTTTGTTTACTTTCCTTATGCAGTTTTTTTTCTAAGTTATAATTTTTATATAGAAGACATTATAAATTAGTTTTTTGTAAAAGCTTTTTAATTTTATATCCTTGGATATCCACAGAGTATCCAGAAGTCCATTTAAGTTGGTACCCATATGGGTATGGGGCTGACTACCAACTTTTATATGCAAGAATAGATAAGGAGTATCTATTATCCTCCTCAATGAATAAAAATAAATAAAAAACAAATTACCAAAAACATGAATTATATAATAATCATTCTGGAGGGAAAAAAATATCATCTACAATCTCACTATGGGAGGAATGAGAATATTTTACTTAGTCAAACTATTTTCCTTTAGTTTATCCTTTTTATTTGCCATAACATATAATAAGTAAAATATATTAAAATAAAAATAGTGTAAAATTCTTCTGAAAATGTAATGTGTGAAGGCGAACATTTTGCATTAATTTTACCCGGTGGTTTCCCAGTACTAGTAGTCTCCTTGACTATTGAAGCGTCATCAAAACCCTGCACATCGGGATTTGGGTAAGGCACCCTCAAGCCCTCAACCTGCCTTTCTCCCTCGAATAACGATGCTCTCATATTATTATTATTATTATTATTATTATTATTATTTATGTCTTGGGGTGAAATAGATGTGAAGAATAGAAAGATAAAAAAAAGATAAAAAATAGAGAAAAGTGTTATAGTATATATATATATATATATATATATATATATATATATATATATATATATATATATATATATGAATGTAAATGTAAATGTAAATGAGATGGAAAAAGGAAATGTTAAAGAAGAAATAAAATCCAGAGTTGTTCCTGTCTTGTCTTTAGTCAGCTTTCTACTATGTAACAAGATAGTTAATTTTTACTAATAGTTATATTTATTATTTTAACTTTTTAACACCTCTTTAACAGAGGCTTGTGTTATAGAAATAGAAGAAAAGAGAAAAAGTAAATAATGTAATAAAAAAGATATATAAAGAAAAAGTAAATATAAAAGAATGAAATAATGATAATTAAATATATTTTCTAGCTTTTTCGTCAATTCTATTTCTAGAGTTGACATTTACACTTACATGGTTGAATTAAAATAAAATATTGAATAATGTTACTCATACATTACTTTTATATAATAAATTTTATAATTTCACAGAGAAATAAGAATAGAAGAACTTGTCGAATGGAAAGGTTGATGTAATAGAAAAAATAAAAAATTATGTGCTTCATTTTTAACTGTAGAGAGAAGATAAAAAAGATAAAAATTAAATAAAAGAAGGAAAGAATGTAATAAATAATAAATGAAAATATAAATAAAATAAAATATGTAAAAGAAATATGTGTATAAAAATCGTAATCAAGTAAAAATTTGTTATAAATATATCATAAAAATGTTAATTTTATTCACAGAAGTGATTTTAAATATTTTAAATGGTAAATTTTATTTAAAAATAAATATTTTATTATAATAAAAATATAGTAAATATTTTTAATAAAAAAAAATTAAATATCATTATTAAGACATTAATGACCAAGTATGACCGGTACCTTTTACCATCAAGAGAGAGTGACACATTCTTGAATAAGAAATGGGCTACACTGCAAGAGGTGGATTGTGCAGGCTACAGGATCAGCATGTTTATGATCATATTTTTTAAGAATATTTTTATTTTAATATATTTTTTATATTTTTCTTTTTTATTATATTGCATTTCTTTCTTTCTTTTCTCTTTGTTCCTATCTTTCTCATTTTCTATCCTATTTCATCTCCTTTCTTTCTTTTCTCTTTGTTCCTATCTTTTTTTGGTCTACAATTCATTAGTTGCTTTATTTTCTATTTCAACTCCATCAATATGTTTTTTCTCCTTGTTCTTTTCTCAGACCAAAATAACGGGTGGGAAAAACACAGTACCATCTAGAAGTCCAAAGAATGCTTAAAAATTACCAGTCAAGCTTTGCAGAGACTGCTCGAGATCCCAACAAGCCATCACTGCCTCCATGGCATGAACACGGACATGCTGTTGCAATTGTTCTTTGAAGGCACAGAGCAACAGCAGATAATGGGTCTACAGCAAACAATGTAGCAAAACTCAAAAATGGAGCTTCAGATGAACAATCAAGGACATGTTTCTCCAGAAGCAAAAGCAACCAAGACAATGAGAACCGGAAAGAATTATAGTAACTTGTACAGATAAACCCCATGATATATACATATAAAAGTGTCAAGAACGTTGATAAAATATTATAGTGATTCAGTATTAAGTATTAACATTTCCTTCCATCACACATATTTGCCTCACTCCAATCATTATGTAAAGTGGATATCAAGTCAGAATCAACATTGAAAATCATCAACTTAAATATAGTTGATTCATGCATTTAACAGATTCTGCCATACACTACAGGACAAATACTATAACCAGTTGATACGTACAGAATCAACAAGGTCCCATATCCTTTCATTATTGTACTTGGACAAGCCAGAAACGTACGTTGATGAGGATGTAATTAAAGGTAGAGAAAACTTGAAGAGACCTTCAACTTTGGCTCAGAACATATTCTATAGGAATTCAAGAAACGTACTGAACCATCAAAGTTTCAACAAAAAAAAGATAGGAAAAACAAGTGGTAAGACCATGACAGCATTAACAGAATGATTCCATGAAGCACTCCTAAAGATTGTACAGTGTAATTGAAGGAAGGAGCACCATGAGAAGTGAGAACCCCCCCCCCATGACAAATCAGATTCACTCACTCACTTTTACAACCCAAATGCCTCGTACTATCATCCATAAAAAACGAATAGTTGAAAAAACCATTACTTTTCCTATTATCATCATTATTCTTCATTTTCTGAATTCTGGATGGGCTAAGTAGCAGCTATTGTTCTTCAAACCACAAAATCCGGAAGTAAAATTCCAATTAAGACTAAAAGAATAAAAAGGAAAAAAAACATTTATTATGATTTAACAAGCAGCATGACCTAATAAAAACATTTGTGAAATTATGAAGGATTGACAAAACGGTGAAAGAAATGATATGCAAAATGGGAATGAAAGGATAGAAGGAAGGTGAGTTAAAAAGAAAAAGGAAAAGAAATGAATTGAATTGAATTAAGATTCTTGGAAGTAGTACTTGCGGTGGGAAGTGTACTAAAGTAGTGGGACAGGAAAACAGAGAGAAGTGAGGTACAAAAGAGATGGTTAATTTAAGAATAAGAAGAGAAACAAACCATAAACTGATCAAGCTCCTTCTCATCCACCACTCCATTTCCAAGCGCAGAGTATTTTTCAACGACGCGCTGCGATTGTTGAAGCTGAGCATCGATCCTAGGAAGCTGGTCCACGGGTGTGGCAATTCTTAGACATGAAACATGAGCCGCCAAGAGCTGATCGTAAAGAGGATGTCCAAGAATGTCAGCTTTGTATTCCCCTAAATCCTCGGATTCGGAATTGCTTTCGTTTCGGTTCCGATCCAGGAAATTCTGCTGACGTTGATGGTTGGCGTTAACGTTGTTGAGCCATGTCTGGGGAAGCCGCTGTTGCATCTCTCTATTATCAGTTAACTGTTGCTCCTCCGTGAAACGCTGGAAAACTATTTCCTGCTCGTGGAAAGCCATTTCCTTAATTAATCACCGATTCTCTATTTTCTTTTCTTTTCTTTTTCGCTACATTTTGATGGTTTTGTTTCCGTTGAGATCCAAACACGGTGGATTTGAGGAATTGAGGTGTGAGAAGATGAGGGTTTGGAGAGAAGAGGAGTGGTGGTTGTTACTGGTGGTGAGTGGTGAGTGGTGAGCAGTGAGAACGGTGACAGAGAAGAGAAGTAAGGAAGAGAGAAGAGGTTTGGAAAAGCACTTTTTAAGGAAAGGCTTTTGGAAAGGTTGACGCGGAGATCGAGAATGGGAAAGATCCAACGGTTCGATTGGTCATAACGTGGAGGGCTTTGTGGTGAATGCTCATTGGATATTTATTTCCTCTAATAATAAAGACAAACATTGATCAATCATGTGGGAGGCAGCTAAATGACATTATTGTTTAACTACACCTGTAAAATAGTATATTTACCTTCTTTCTTTCTTTCTTTTTAATCACCACATACCTTGTGTCAATAGGTGCTCTGTTTGCTAAATAATTTCAAGATATCATTTCCAAAAACATCAGGAGTAAACAATGTTAGGTTCATATGTTCCCTTCTCCTTGGACAATCATTTTTTTATAATAATTTTATTTGATTAAAATATAATTTAGCTATATTTTTTAATTTAATCTATGATTTTTTTTAGTTTTATTTTTTTTTTCAAAATTAAATTTGATTCATTGTTAAAATTTTATTTTTATTTTATTTTTTTATAATTATATTATTTTATATTTAAAACTTATTAATTAAAATATTAAATTTGAATAAAAATAATAAAAATATTAAGTTTTTTTTTCTTCAAAACCTAATTTCTAACATAATAAAATCCTTCTAATTTTATTATATTTTAATAAAAAAAATTAAAAGTTTAAGATCATTTAATATTCAATGCAAGTATAAGTTATCTAAAAATCTGGATAAAAATAATAATTTTAAAATTAATAGAAAACTAAATTTCTACATTTTTAAAAATAATAGAATCAAAATTGTACATAAATTAAATTAGAAGAATAAAAAATATAATTAGATCAAAATAAAATATTTTTATAAAATATACTGATGATTGTATTTAAAAATGAAAAATATAAACATAATTCTTTTGTTTAATACATTTTTCCTTGGAAAATAATTTTAAAAAAAAACACTTCTCAAATTTGTAGTTATTTGTTTAATGTTTTTGAAAAATTAAAATAATAACTATTTTTAAAAATAAATTATCTTTTCATAATTATAACAAACATAATAAAACCTTTCTCTTTATAAAATCTTTGGAACGTAAATAAATTTTTATATATTGTTAAAAAATTTAAAGAAAACTTATGAAAATAAATCATAATTTACTAAGATTGATTTAGTATTACAAAATTTAGGAAATTTATACAAAATTCGAAGTGATATGAGAAGAAAAGATGAAAAAATGTAAATTATAAAATTAAGGAAAATTTTGATATATTATTTTGATTTGTTTATAAAACAGAAAAGGGTAATGATAGGTAATGTTGTAGGTACAAAAATGGGTGATTGATTATTTGTAAGTGGGGATAGGGATTGACAGGAGAATAGGAAAACGTTGGAGGCTGGAGGAGCAGAAGGGAGGGTTGGTGGTAGATGATATTTATTTACTTATAAGTTGTAAGTTGTTAATGCTTTGGGAGAAGCTTTTTATGGTTGGAAGTGACAAGTTACTTTTCCAGTTTCCATCCATGCTCAATTGCTCATCATCTATCTCCAATCCAAAACACCTTTATTTAATTATTTATGGTACAAAGGCTGAGTGTCAGGGGACCCAAAAACCCAAAACGACGTATCACAGGGTGCGGTAGTGGCAGTGGGTGTAAGGCCCACAACTGACCCACACTCGACGTTGCCATTCCTGAACTTGGGCTGGCCACTACCCAACCCGATAGCGACCTCAGCACCCACGACCGACACGTGTCGCGCTCAGGTTTCATGGACCACTAACTGTGTCTGTACCTGTGTCTTCCAAGATTTAGGAGTGCGGGCCATTGTGGGACTGAATCAGGTTCGTCCACGTGGCTCATCTTGGTGATCACAGCGTGGGCCCCTCAAGCATGCCCAATACCAGTGGTGCATGCATCTCAATTTCTCAATTGCCATCATTCACAGAAGAAAGAGAGAACTGGAGAAGTGCCTGTTCAGCTGTTCTCGCCACACCCAGAAAACCAAACTTTAAATAAAATAGCATGTCTCAATTCAATACTTTTTATTTTTAACTATTCAATGAAAATATTTTTTTTATTTTTAAATCATATATATATTTTTATTTAATAATTATTTAAAAAAATAATAAAAAGATTTATAGAAACTTAAAATAGAAAAATATAGGAAAGCCAATCCCAATTTCCGTCAAAATCAAATATAATGTTAGTATGTATAATTTTGATAATATAATATACAATTCTCATTCTTATTTATTTTTTCAATAATAAAAAATTTACACGTACTAAAAATTTTAATCATTTTGCTAAAATTATTGAATTTTTTTTATGTATCCTATCTTTATTTGATTATAAGTTAGTATTTTTTATTTATTTCTTTATATAAACAAGATAATATTAAAAAAATTAATTTTTTCATGTATATAAATGAATAAATATCACTCTTTCATTATGGTTTTATGCAAAATGAAATTTTTATTGTTAACATTTTACATCGTGGCTTTTTGGAATTTATTTTTTTGTAATATATTTATTTTTTAATCAAATTTATAAATATTTATAATAAATTAGAGAAATATGAAATTCAATATAAGATAAATTATTCCCTTAACTATAGTATATCCATGACACTTTCCCAACGAATGAATACGGGTAAAATAAAGAAAAAGGATGCCGGCAGGGTACGTTAAAATAAATTTAATTAAGTTTGTTATTCTTTATTTTTTTTTCAATCTTTTAACGATGTTAGTTTAATATCTACTTTTAAAAATATAGAAATGATGACGTTGTTTAAATAAGTATATAGTTTAATTTATGAAAATTATATTCTATGTATTTTTAGTTTAAATGCATATCAGTATGTATAATCTGATATTAATTTAAATATTAAATAAAAATATAATAAAATTAGCATTTTCGAAGATCAAAATATATTAATTGATATTCTTATGATTAAATAGCATTCTAAAAGGTTAAAATCTATAAATAAACAGATTCTAAGAAAAAATTGTATTAAAAAATTTTTAAGATCAAATTATATATACCAATAAACTATCAAAATTGATTTAATAGTAAGAAATTGTGATAATTTACACAGAATTTTAGGTTTGAATATATTACTTTTATTGTAAATCAACAAATTATATATATTGATACTTTTGAGATTAAATTATAAAGAATTTTAATGTAAATATCAAAATATTTTCTTATATAAAATGAAGGACCAAAGTATAAAAAATTACGGTAAAACATAAAATCAAAATCGAAATTAAATATAAAATGATCAACTAAAAATTTGATTAAATGAAAAAAATGAAAAAAACAAAAATAAACAGTTACATTGAGATTGGGTCTGATGAGAGAATTCCTAAACGGTTAGCCCAATTTGTGGGATTCATCAAGCCCGCTTAACGTTAAATTCAAATCTTACTACCCTTATTCACAATTCATGTGTTCAACGATGTCGTCCCCTTAATAAAAAGTGTATTTAAAAAGAAAACTTCCTACTAAGAAAGAGATGATAAAATTTAAGAATTTAGAGGTGCTTTTATATTTTATAAACAACCTTCGTAGGTCATTATTATTATTATTTTGGTAATTAATATAGCTTAAGGAAGTGTTTGAGGATCGTCCAAAAAAAGGAAGAGTTTGAGGGGCCTTCAAAAGACCTATTAATAACCATGCATAGACATCAAGCAAAAAAATAAAATAAATGCAAAGACAAAAGGAGGACAGGGCAGCAAGCAAGCTATTAGTATGTCGCTTAAGGTTTATTTTCTTCAATTCTATTTTTTCATCAAACCAAAATTATATTATTATCAAATTACCAGCCTGTTTGGATTACCGTTTTAACAGGGTTACACAAATTTCAAAGAGCTCCAACGGAGACCGAATAGCTTCCATTTTTTATTTTTTATTTTCAAAATTGAGTTTGGATTTCTTTCAATTATAAAACTAACAAGCACTTCATAATTCTTCCTAAGTGGAGTAACCATCAAAAATAATTTCATGTGCAATTTTTTGTCACAAGAGTAGGGGATTTAGGAGTGGGATTTTAAGGATACTAAATTCATATTGACATTTTTAATAGAGAAAAGATATATAAATATTAAAAAATATAATTAATATTATTAATTTTTTTTTACCTTTTAATTTATTATTTATATATAATGTTTACTTTATCTTTCTTCATTTACCACAGTAGATAGATATTCTTTTTATGTACAGTATGGAAAATAGTAACAATTAAATTAATTTTAGTAACTTTATAAACATATGTAAAAAAATAATGATTAATACTTTTTTAAAAATCTGAATATATAGGTAAATAGATTTTTTACTCATTTTCAACAAATAAAAAAGAACATATGAGTACAGAAGGTCCATTCTCTCGTCTCATGGATATTTTTTTTCCTGTCCGTAGTCTCTTAGGTTTCAACACACATGGTGTCTTACCTTATCGGGTGAAATGTTTTTTTTCAGTATCAATCCTACTTGTTATTAGTACTATCTTAACTTTGATTTTCCCCCAACTTTTTTCTTACATTTCTCACACACTTATTACATTTTTTTTTATCTATTTCTTCTTCTTTTTTTATCACATTTTTTTATTTATTTTTTTTCTTTACTTTTCATCTCTCACTTCTACACACCCATCTCATATCCCACAGTAGAACATGAGACAATCATTTTCTTTTTACCTACAAAGGGTGCTTCTTATTTTAGGGTTTAGCCTTCCCTCTTGCGCATTCTGTCACATAAAAACCTGTTCTTTCTCTTCATGTGTATAGTATCTTAGAAGGCTTCATATAATTGGTTTGTAATATCATACTCCCAAATTCTTTGAAATTAATAAAAAATTATAGCAAGAGACCACGAAAGAAAGAGGTCGGTGATGATAAATAGTAGCTAGCTGAGTAACTTGAAAACCTGGAAGATGATGGTTTTCAACTTTCAAGAATTGTTATCCTACAACATTAGCGAGAAAGATTTTGAAACCCAACAAACCCTTAGGCTTATTTAAGTAGTAAAAAATGAGAGGAAGAAAATGAGAAGGAAGAAAATAAAAAATATAAAGAAAGAAAATATTAAATCTCTTTCCACTTATTTGGTTGTATGAAAAAGTTAAAGAAAAGAAAATAGTATAAATATAAAATTACTGCATTATGGGATTGTCCGAAAGGATAAGACTAATGTTTGTTTATCTCAAGCTTATTTATCTCATGAATGGAACAAATGTGGTAAAGTGACTTTTGATATAACACAAACTAAAAATCTAATCTAATCCTTTTTTTTAATTACAGAAAAATAGAGAAAAAAATAAGAGTAGAAATAGATTTTTTTTAAGTATTTAAATGAATAGAAATAGAAAAAAAATCATCTTTTATTTGAATAGATGAAATATATATATATATATATATATATATATATATATATATTAGTAGTATAAATTTTAAAAAATAAATTTTAGCTTTAAAAATTTAATTTTTTTACTATATATTTTTAAAAAAAAATCAAAATTTTAACAATTTAAAATAAAAAAAAAAGTTTTCCCTCCTCGTTTTCTCCCCTAAAAGGGAGATTAATTTTTTGCGAAATTCATGAATTTTATTTTATTTCTCTTATATGAAACAAATTACAAACGGAAGGAGAGGAACGATTCTACCTCTGTCCATTCTTTTATTTTTTCATCGTCTTTTCCAACTCATTGAAATACATTTTATGTTGTAAAAATAATATTTAAATTGAAGAAAATTTTACATACTTTTTCATCCTTGCATATTTTTTTTATGATAATTCAAGCTAAACAAACAAAACATTAGACTTATTTGGTTGGGAGGAGTGAATCAAGGGAGGAAGAAAATTAAGAAAAGGTAGAAATATGTTGGCTGTTTTAGTTGAAAATAATGGGGAAAAGGATAGGAGAGATTGGGCTGAGGTCAACAAAAAATACTTCCTCTTGGGGAAGTGGAAGGAGAGGGATTTGGGGATTTTAAAAATTTTTTAATGTTAAACATTTTTTTACATAACTTTAAAAAATTAAAATATAAATAACCTTTTCATTAAAAAATATTATAATAAGAGGTTTACTTTTTATTAAACCGAAGAAAACTCGTCTCTAGGTGCCAAAGTAGCAGTGAGGAAACTGAGGATATCTAATGTTTCTTCCTAGGTAGCACCTTGGCCATTTCTAGGAGTTTTACTTCTGCACTCAAGTTCACCCTTCCTTTTGCTTCCTCACACTAACATCATTTTAATTTTTCCACATATACACATTTTAACATAAGCTGCTTCAAAGGGATGTCTTCTAGATGTGGCATTTCTAGAAGGGCTGCTGCCATTTTTGTTGCTATTCGCCACTATTGGGCAAATTCCCATATATTGATTTATTTTTTGGCCCTCAACTATGAATTATAGAACTTGGGATTATAAACTTTAATTATAACATTTTTTTAATTACGTTGAGGCCGGAAATATAGTCTGACATGAGTAAAAATTTGTTCGACATTCATCATTTCATTTGTGGCTAGTGAGCTTTGTTCTATCACTCTGTACTATTGTGTACTATTGCAGCAAACACTTCCAAACATATGTTTCACCATGCCTGGGTGTATAGCATAAAAGGTCTGTCTGAATATATAATTTAATTAAATGCTTATTTAATAAATTTTTATCGTATAAAAATTATATTATATAATTATAAAATTTATCTAAACAAGATAAAAAAAAATTATTTGATAAGTTTAATTAAAAAGTTTATTAAAATGAACTAAAAAAACTGCCAAGATAAATAAGTTATTTTCATATATTCAAATAAATTTGGTATGAGCTTGTCTTGATAAATTTGATCTAAAGATTTATTAAATTAAACTAAAGAAAAGCTCATGAGAATAAAAATTTATTTTCACAAGTCAAAATAAGTTACCTATAAGCTCTTCAGATTCAGAATGGCTCCTTACTTTGCTTGTACATTTATGTATCATACGCTGGCATGGAATTATCAGAGAGAGGACCTAGCACTCTATATATATTTCATCATATCAAACTGAAGAGATGCAATTATTAGGAGGCTTTCGGTCTGTTTGTTTTCACGTGATTCCCCAAACTTGATAAATTTTTCATTTGTAAAAAGTAAAAACTATTCTAGTTGCCTCGAAAATCGGAATTGGACTACAAAACGGAGTTGAGGCAACTATCCAAACAGGCTATTAATTATATCATCACTTTGTGATTCAAGTATATAATATGATCTTATGATGATTCTGTCAAATACTCAAGATAATAAACTCACAGTAGCTTCATAAATGTAGCAAAAATAAGATAGGAGGTTCAAGAGTTATTTGGAGATTGCAATTAAAAGCTTAAAGTATTTGACTGCTAGTGACATAATTTTTATTAGTTAGTTTAGATCATTTAACCTGAAGAGTTTTTGCTTAGAAAAAGTAGTTTATGTCCTGCTTATCTTACGTATGTGACTTGCGGGTAACATAAAAAGCACCTAATTACTGTTGTATGTATAAGCATTTGAATGCATTTGATATGAAATGACAAGGGTGTTCTCTGGACGTTTAAGATTCAAAGTATATGTCCTTTTTAAATTCATGTATTAAATCATGCCAGGAACCTGAAATTGAGATTCTGTATCATACAACAGTAATAAGTCACCACTCACCAATAAGATTGGTGGAATGATTGAAAATAGATTGTAAAGGGGGTTTCTTTAGGTTTGTGTATGAGAAAAATGTAATTTGCACTACAAATATGTAATGCAGTTCTTAGGCAGAGAGAGCAATGTGGTTTATAGTATAATGTTGTATTAATGAAGTTTAATGATAAAGAGGGGAAAAAAAAGAATGTATAAATTGTAGTGTACATAACATATTTCTGTGTATAATGTTGTACCAATGAAGTTATGCCTGCATTGGCTTGCAGTAATTGCTGTGTAATTTCAGAAGAAAAAGCAAAAAAAAAAAAACAGAATTACAATCTTTGCTCAAATTGAACATAAATAATAAAATGGGAAATTTAACTAGAAGGAACTCCTGCACTTACTCCTTGATTTTATAAGGACGAGGAGTATGGATGCTTGAAAACAGAAGTAACAAACAAAATAACTTTTCACTTTCTAACCATCTCCTAATCACATTAAGCATTCCAAGAGAATGGTATGGTTGATGCTACAGAACCATATTGTCATTGCCTGGTTTTAGAAAGAAAAGATTGGGAAGTGAAGTTGGAAGCTGTTGTATGCATGGCACAATTAGTCCATGATGTTTTCTTGGTATACGAGACATTTCTTTGATGAGGGCAAGCTTTGGAGCTAATACCATTCAAGTTGTGCAATGCACAACCACAATTTTTATGGTATGGCCTTCGTTCAACCTCCATGTCATGTGATGATATACTTCCTTCAAACACACATCGAAGCATCATGTGAGATGCTCCAGTGGCCATTCTTCCCTCTTCCTTCCTCACTTGTGTAAATTAGAATCAGTTGGTGATGCTGCTATGCTTTCTCAAGCATATATATATTATATGGATAAGATGAAGAAATCAAGAGGACAAAAGTAAATTTGTATTTATTCTTTCCGTAAATTTCGAGAAAAAAATTAGTTTAGAGGCTTCAAGCTAAAGTTTACGGTTAAATAAGACATACATCACTAGGGAAATAGGGACAAGCTAGTGGTTTGGCCTCTCCGTTATGCCTTTTTAAAACCCACCTACCTCTCTTTGTCTTGTAATTTACCTTTGCTATTTCATTCTAGCTATAGAAGCCTATGCGCTAAGATTCTATCTTAACTTTACTTCAATTACCAAGTCAAAATGTGGCACTTGATGTTCTGTTTTTAGGACACTATCATTTCAGGTGCTTTGATGGTTGACTCTCCCTTTCTATGTGTCCAAATGAATGGCATTGGCAAGTCATAATGGGAAACGTTAATTTATGAGTTGTACTTGTAAATCTCTCAGGATGAGTCACAAATCAGGATCTTTCGGGACATGACTATATATAAGAAAACTTTAAGCTTCAGATTGGACAATATATTATAGAGTGGAGCTGATTTCTTGTGGAATTGGAGATGCTCACTGTCTATGTAGTTTTTTTGTTTTTTTTGTTTTTGGGTCGTAAAGTATGTAAATCTCAATATTGGTAAAATTAAAATTCGTCGACACTCACATGTTACCTTCTGTATATTGTAAAAATAATACTATAATCGATATCCAGTATTCATTTTCATTACTGGAAATTGGGAATTTGGATTCGGAGGTCCAGGTGGTATTTTTTCATGGAGCATTCCTTCAATTTTATAGTGTTCCCCCAAGCATTCCCGAATTACCGGACTTTATAATATTAAATTTGGCCGAGTAGGTAATTATTATTATTTTTTGTTATCATGTGTTTTATGGCAGGATATCAACTGAAAGAAAAGGAAAGGAAGGGTCTTTTTGAAACTTCTTTACATTTTCTTTGTAAAAATAAGTTGCTGGAATTGTTGTTTATACTATTCTAAGTTTTTGTAGTCTCTCTGGTTTTAGTCCAAGTGGAGCAAGTTGGGTGCTTCTCTCGTTTGTATTGGATCATGTGTTGCCATCAAAAGTGGCATTTTCTTTTACTTTTCAATACGTAGAACAAATGCCATATAAGCGAAACAGCGACCAAATTCTCAATCCAGCTGCCTTCTGATTCTTTTTGTACTCTGATTGATCATTCATTCTACAGTTCACTTGTAGGACCGTGCCTCTTTTTCCTTTTGTCTTATCCCTTACATCACCCATATCTCACAGGATGGATATTTAATTAGGAATATTAAAATATTGTTTTTTTTTTTTTTAGTGTGTTTGTTTTTCAATTATGCATCAAATTCATTGTTCCCATTTTGAAAGTGCAAGCCAGCTCCTGACCGTCCCATGTGATCTCAACTCATCTGACAGTGTGAAGATTCTTAAAACTAGTCAAGGACAGCGATTTTGAATTTTCATCAATAATTAGAATTAACTCTTTTGCGATTAACTTATAAACAAATGATAAAGTTTAGGAACGGGTAGTTGTGTTATGTGTATGCTGCCCTCTTCCACCTCTCATAAAATGTTGATTATGATCCATCTTATTGGAAAGAGGTGTTCTTTGTATGACTAGTATATTATTGATCATGTTGATAAGAAGCCCGAAACTATGTCAATATGCTTTCTTGGATCACTGTTTGGAAAGCTGCTTTTGGTTAATTGATGGTGAAATCAAAGCCAAATTGTCAAATCACTTGTTCTGAACTTCAGGCTTCGTATACCGGCCTCAACTTCTTTTTTAGAATCAATATTCTATACACAATTACGCTTTCAAGAGAAGTGGATTACTAGAAAGACATCCACCGAAGAACAATTGAATTGAAATATATGCAAAAATATCCAAGCCAAGTAAGAACATTAGGCTTATATTGAATATATAAAGAAATTCGATTAGCATAATTACAATTTAATTACAAGAAATAGAGTTGTCTAATATACAGAACACAAAAAGTGACCAAAGTTCATGAATATAATACCAGCTAAACGTCCATTCAAACACTTGACAACCTTTCAACAAATCAGCCTAATAGTACCCCAAAAAAAACACAGACTATTGAAACTATTAAAAAGTAAAATAAAAGGAAAAAAGACCAAAACAAAGAGTTTTATGAAACAAATACTAGTCAAACCTTAAACAAAGTAATTCTTATTTTGCTCGTCCTCAAGGTTTACCAACTTTGGTTGAGGCTTTCCCCCAGTTGCAACTTGAGAAGGAGAAGAAGGGGAATGAATAGAAGCTGCCAAGACCAAACTCCCTTCACTCCAAGCCCTCCTTATAGGATATGACACACTGTTACACATTGGCAACTTGTGAGTGCAGTTTTTAAATGACTTGTTATGAAGTGCACAACCACAGTTACGGTGGTAAGGTCGCCGCTCAATGCAGTTGTCATAGCCAGATATGCTGCCTTCATACACTGACCAGAACAGCCCATCTGGGACCGCACCACTGGCCATGTTCCTCTTCAATTAGCTACCTTGATGATCCCAATATGCACCCTTCTTTTTAAAGTGTTTAGGCCTTAAAACACAAAATGATGGGCATTTATATAATACCATGCGCTGCTACTTAATTTAACATATAGCGCAAGCCAGAGGGCCCAAGTTAGTTGTGGGTAAATTAACGGCATATTCATTCAAGCGTTGTGGGAATATTTGAATCTTCTCATGTTAAATAATATGATACCATCCTTCATCTTAAAATTATATATATATGATTTTTATTATATTTAATTAGTGGATTCTTCAACCAATTATGATGAATCTTTATTTGATAAACCATATTATGTTATTTATCAACATCAGAAAATGGAAATTGCTTGTGGTTACCGTGTCTTGTGGGTCAGTTCATGGACTTTAGGACAAGTGATTAGAATCTAGTTTGTAGTTAACAGTTAGTAGAAATGAAAAACAAAAATTGGGTTATGTTACCCTCAAGACACTCTTGGGTTACCTATTCAATGGGTCTTCTTTTTTTTCTTTTGCCTTCCCCAAATAAAACAATTTTTCATTTTGGACTTTTTTTGGATATTTGGTTAACTAAAAACCTATTTGGTTTCTTATTTCTCGCGTGTGAATATGGAATTAGGGATGATGCCAGAAGCAATGGTTGTTTTCATTGTGAGAGTGGTAGTGTTTGAGTTATATACGTTATGATTTTGGTTGCACTTTCTATGGGTTGTAGTTTTGTATTAGCGTATTGGGGCAATGTCCGAGGTGGTGAGGTCACCGTTGCTTGGCCATATACTCAATTTTTAGTCCTTGATTTATCCGATGATTTTTGTATGCAAGTTGAAGGGAGCATGATATGAAGAATGCTATGGAAGTGAGATTTGTTTGAAGGCAGTGATTTCGGTATGCCTTTGGCATATTCTGTCATATGTTTGGCGGGCTGTTTCTTAGTGTAGGGGGGAATGAATACAAATAAAATTTGATAAATGTTTGATTTCGGTATGCCTTTGGCATATTCAAGTTGTGTGATATTAATATTAGATTGAAATGTATCTTTTATTTTAAAATTTTAAAAACCTAAAGTTGGCTTGGGTTTATGGATTCTGAAATTTTTAACTCCACAAATTGGATTCGTTCTCTCTCAAACCAAACCAATTTCTTCCAATTTACACGTTTGCTCTTTAAAAATGTTAAATCTAAAAATCAGCATTTATAGGAAAATATTACGAAGTTTTTTTTTTATATTTTTTTAATGGTATATTATTGTCCTTGATGTTTGGAGCCAATTTCAGATTAGAAGTGGAATGTAGCCTTTGCTTAAGTGTGTGATTAAACGATATATTACTTCTTGTGGAGGAATTAGGAAAAGTGGTTTGAATTAGTTTCATGAGGAAACTTCTGAAAGAGAAATATAGGTTAAGTTAAAATGAAGAAAATTGGAGAGAAACAAAGCAGTGCTTGTAGCAAAAGCATGCCATTTTCTTTCTCCTAATTTCAACAACTTTCACCTACAGAAAAGGATGGCTTGATGGGAAGAAGGAGAACATTTCAGTAAACGATTATCTACACTCAAAATGATTCTCCTTGTATGTATACAATTAACATGAGATATTAGGCAATAAACAAAGAAAATTTGTGGCACGTTTCCAAATTTTGATTATCATATGGAGTGAAGAGAATGAAACTTCGAGAATGCTAACTAGCTTTACATCGGATTGTCAAGGAAAAATTATATATTTTAAAAAACTATTTGTCGTATCCATCGACATTTATCATTTGAATTCACTATTTTAATATCTACGGATGCACGGTTTATAAAATATATAATACGTTCTATTTCTATTATTAATTATTTATTAAATTTTATTTTAATTTATCTATATATTTTAATGCATAAATTAGTATTATTTACTTAACAAAATAGCAGAGTATTTATTTAATATTTTTCTCATTTATTTGATTATTAAAAAACTAAGAATTACTCTTAAGTTTAAATAACATCAAATGAAATTGATGTTGTCATTGTATCAAATTATTATAAATTAAAATAAAAACTATTTTTATATCATTTAATATTTGAAGGGCTTGGTTTTACAAATATTTAAAAGAATAAATTAATATTAAATGAATCTTTGAATGAATAAATTAATAATTCAGTTCAAAATAATTAAAATCTTATTCGTACAGATTATATTTTTTTCATATTATGATAATTATTTTATATGAATATATATACTTGAATAATTAAATAAGTTATATTTATTTATCCTTACAAAATATTAGCTTATATTATGTTTATAAATTCATATTAACATATAATAACAAATTATTAAATTAAATAAAACTTTTTTTTTATAAATTTGAAAGAAAATAGGCTAGTATAATAATCATTCTATTAGAATAAATATTATAATATAGTACTTAAAAATCACCAACAAAATTGTTTTAAATCCACATATTCATTCGTAGAATTAATTATTCAAATAACTATGATTAAATTTAATTATTAAAATTAAGTAATTGGTTCACAGTAAAGTCAATTCAAACAAATCAATATAATTTTATTTTACAAATTATTTATTTTTCTATATTTTTAAATAACATTGTATTGATAATTATTTTAAAATTTAGATAATAAGACAACTATGTAAATATGTTTCAATGGAACTACTAGTTTATTTATGAAAAAACACAGCTATTAGTTTATTACTTTACGTAACTACTTTCAGTCAAACATCTATTTTTTTTAGTTGTTTGATTAGTATTTTATTATTTAATTTAATAAAACAATTCGTACTCTATTAAAAATTAAGTAAAATTATCTTATATTTAAATAAGAAAGATCTCAATTTAAAAATGTTGAGCGTTTAAAACGATGATGTTTGTTTTGTTAGAGATTAGTTAATTTATTGTGCAAATTTGTTTATGACTTTTATTGATTTTGACAAGATAAATATTTTAACATTGAGATTGCATTAAATCATGTCACAATAAAGGGAATACATTACATTATTTTTTACTGTTCTAAACCTAGGTTTTTAAAGTCCAATCTAAAATTTGAATTAATTTCTTAGTTTTAATTCTTAAATCAATATCATCAATGTTTTTGAGTGAATTACATAAAATAGTTGAAGCAACATTAATCATTACTTATTAAAATTAAGATAACATCTATGATTGTCATACCCCTATTATTCATTAAAAACACATATAAATCATGTGAAAAATCCACGAATTTTGATCAATTAGAGTTATGTTATGGTCTTGAATGTTGAATTATAGAATAAATTAATATTATATTTAATTTATAAAATTATTATTTTTTTATTTTTATTTATAAAGTTATTATCTTATCTTAATTTTATTTTTTATTTTTAAAATTCTGTGATAAAATAATGAAACAAAAAAAATTAATTTTTTATTATTTTTAATGTTTTTAATATACAATTTTTAAAATAAAAATTAAATAAAAATAAGATAGTATTTTTATAAATAAAAATAAAATTATTTTTTTAAAAATCATAAAACAATCATCATATATACCAAATTTTAATGAAACGACTTAGGCTCTATTTGTTTAGTTTATTTTTTACTAAAAACCAAAAGAAAGTATTATTTTAATTGTAATATAAATATTATCTCTTGTAAATTATAAAGGAATTGGTTCATCCCTTTTGTTTTTTCTCACGTCAACTCAAAGCCTTCTTCCAGTATCCCTATCATCACGTTTGGTAGTTGCACATTCTTTCCAACAATGATTAGCGAGACAAATGGCTGCCTGCAAAAAAATAAAATAAAATTGTATAAAGCTAAACATGAGATATTTTTCTTATCTTTTGTTTTGGATTATTTTTAATTTTTTAAAAATTATTATAAAAATTAATTAACTCATTCTATTTTATTTTTTATAAAAAATTATTAATTAAAATTATTCTAAAATAATAAAAGTAAAAATTATTATTATTATTAATTTTATTGTAATAATGTTTGTGATGGTAATTATTCAATAATAATAATTAAAAAAATAGAATTAAAAATAAATAATTAAGAATTTTTTATTTAAAAATTAAATTAAATTTTTTGTAATTATTATTAAAAATAAGTTTAATATTATTTTAGTTAAATATATTTTATTTTTTATTTTAAAAAAAACTTGATCACATCTAATAGGACCTTAAACTTTCAGTATGCTCAAATGCAACAAGCTTTTGTAGGGATACATAGGTGCAAATAAATGTCTCTATATTTAATTTTATAAATAAACAAATAGAATAAAATTAACATTATTTTAAAAATATCAATCTATATCAATGTAAGTTATATTATCAATAATATTTTTATAAAATATAATTTTTATTAATTTAATTATTAAATTATAATTACACATTATATTATCATTTGTGTCGAATTTATTAAAATTAAGCAATAAAATATATATAATTATAGATTTTTTATTTTTATATTTTTTAAAAATTTATATTACGTTAAATTAGCGTACTCTAGTAAAGATTTAAATAATTTTGGATTAATCTAAAATTTTATACACAATGTTAATTTTAAGATAAAATTATATAATAAAATATTATAATATAATATGGATATAACTTATATCAATGTAAATTAATTTCTCCTCCTAATAAACATATCTATTTAAAAAATTATACATAAAAAATTATCAAACTTAAATAAAAATGTATTATTCCAATAAGTATAAAAACATATTGTAAAAATATATGTATAAATTTAAGTTTGAATATGTTAGATTGATATAAAAATATTTTTAAACTTATATTAAACCTAAATAAACTCAATAATAAAAATAGTTGAATCAAATCAGTTTCTGAAAACAAAAAATAAAATTTTTCAGTTTCTGAAAACAAAAATCAAACAGCCAAAACAAAGCATATTTTCTAAATCTTAAAATTTTAAGAATGAAAACTGTTTTTAAAAATGAAAATTTAAAATTTTTCAAAAACATTTTCATACACCAAAAAAAAACTTAATTAATAACTATATTTCATATAACATTGTATTTATTGAAATTTCAAGGGTTATTACTAGTTTTTTTTTTCCATAAAATTGAGATTTGAATCCTTTAAAAATGAGAAATCTATTTTAAAAAGATAAAAGTGAAAATTATAAATTAATTTATTATAATTGATATTATAAATATGACTCAAATCTTAAATATTATTTTGTAATCAATATTAATGTATTAAAAATTATAACTAATAATGAGTCAAATATTAATTATTATTATAAAGTTTACTTTTATCTTCCGTCATTGTTTTCTTGGGCCATACGTTCTGTTAAGTCAAAGTCAACCAACGGAATTGGATTTTATTGTTTTGTAATTTGTGGGGTTGAATTGGGCCTAGAAGTTGGACCCAACCGTGAAACGCGAGGTATATTTGATTTGGAGTGGGGAATATACTATTGGATCGGGTTAAACCCGGAAAGACATCGGTGGGTGGGTCCTGCAATACCTTCTTCTTCAGCTTGCTTCATCTGTAGCGCCATTGAAGCACCACGTAAGAGATCGCAATTGTTCATCACTCCTACCAATCATGGGTGGTGGAAGCAGAAGATCAAAAGGAAGAGGAAGATCCAGCAACAACAACAACAACAATAACAGCAGTGGCAGCAACAACCCTAAAACCTGTAAAAGAGGATCAGCCGTTAAAGCTGCATTCTTTGTCGAAGGAGGTTTCTTGTCTGATTGGAATCTCCCTTCCCCTATCCACAATTCAGGTCCTCTCTTCCTCGCTCTGTGTGTTTGGTTGCTCAGAAATGTGAACCAAAAATGATTTTTTTTTACCGAAATGAGTTATTTTATTTCCTTTATTGTAAAAATATTTTGATCGATATTTTAAAGAATTTGCTTCTTGCGGATTTAATTCTTCAATTTCTTTATATTTATGAGCTAACCAAATAGGACCTTTTAATTTTTCATTATTGTTTTTTAATTTGGATTCTTCTATGCTTTGTTTATGATTTGGATTTTCTCTTGCAATTTGGTTGCAGGCAGAAATGCTAGTGGCTCCAATAACAAATCCGGGAGCCAACATAGAGCAGAAGGCTCTACTTCTAAAAGTGGATTTGCAAAATCTTCAGGAGCTACCATTGGATACAATTATCCTTCACTTGATGTTCAGGTTTGTCATGCCCTGCAAAGCTGTTAACTTTATGGATTTTTCATATAAAATGGAAACATTTGTATATCTACTTTGTGTTATATTAGTTTAAAGTTGAGTAAATTGATTTTGATAAAACTGATTTTAAACCATTGAATACATTTTAGATGCGTGCAAGCATTAATTTGAATCACAATTTTATTTGGAATGTGTGCTTTTATTATAAGATGCGAGAGTTGATTTTCTAACTACAAAACAAACAAAGCCTTTCTTTGTTCATTATGTTTTTAGTTGTTCTGCCTTCGCCTTCATTCTAGATACCTGTGAATTGAATTAAGGTCATGAGTCATCATTTGAGGTTACTGAATATTTCCTACTCACTAGGCCACAATATAAATTGTTCTCAACGATACTTTGACCTGGACTGTGAAGCAATTTGTTGTGTTTTCACAAGTAAGCAAAATGAATTATGCCACGTAATCAAATACATAATATTTGAACCATCACAATGTGTATGACCAAGTTTCTGAGTGCATTTACTCATTCACACAAGTGTCCTGGTGGAAGATGTTGTCAGTATCTACCTCTTGATGAATAGCTGAAAATTATATTGTTCATCTTTGAATTTATCCTTCAGCATAATTTCATCACATGCCTCTGGTTGAATATGCATTTAATTTCATAAAGAACAGAGCTATGTCTGTAGTTGCTTCCAAGTAACTTGCATTTAATGGCATATAACCAGGAGGACTCGTGTGCTGGGACTGGGAACAATGGTGAAGACAGCAAGTTAAATCAGCTGCAACCTTTTGTTTTGGTGGACTCCAAGCAGAATCAAATTATTGCTCATATAGACCAAACACCTCCCTCAAAACCCAACAAGGTGAAATATACTTACAGTTATGATGCAGATTTTGTTTTGGGTGACAGCTCTCATAGAGGATTAGGTTTCCCTGCTGAATATGACAAAACCCCAAGTGGCATTGGCTCATCATCTGAACAGATGCCTCTATCAACTCCTGTTCTAGATTCGTCATCATTTGAGAAGGATGTTGGTTCTGAAGAGGGTATGGATTGTGAGTTAACCAATCAGATGACTGAAGACTTGCCATCAAATGTGTCTGCTGAGAGAAATTCAGGGTTTCTGTCAATTGGAGGTCTTAAGTTATACACTCAGGACATCTCAGATAACGAAAGTGAAGAAGATAATGATGCAGAGTCGTCAGATGAAGACAGCTCTGCATCTTCTGAGCCAGAAGCATTACTTGGATCATCTGAAAGCAATGATTCCGAAGACACATCTGACAGTGATTCAGACATTGATGAAGAGGTTGCAGAAGATTATTTGGAAGGAGTTGGTGGTAGTGACAACATCATTGATGCAAAATGGTTGTTAAAACCAGATTTAGATGAGTCAGGTGGCAATAGTTCTTCTAGCAGTTGCTATGATGAGGCATTGGAAAAGTTAGGTGGCTTTGCCCTTCAAGAAGCCTCCAGGGAATATGGCATGAGGAAAGTTCAACCATGGAAGAAACACTCTGTAAATTCTGGACCTTTAGCTTTGGACGAGTTAATGCTGGAAAAGGATCCAAGAACCATTTCTGCTAGAAAGAAGCATGTTCCTCGGTTCCCTCACTCTTGGCCTTTGCATGCTCAAAAGAGTAAAGCTTCCAAAAAAATTCATGGTACTGCCATCACACATCCACTCATTTTAATTTAAGTAAACCTCTTTGTCTTGTTGAATTTATATTCTACATTTTGAACCACAAAAGCATTGAGGTTTCCCAGTCAAAGTGATGATGAAATGACAGTTCTCTTGAATCTCCTTGTATTAGTATCATTATTACCTGTACACTTTTAAATCCTTGGTTTACAATAACTGGTTGGGAAACTAGCAAATGTTTAATTTCTGCATACCTTCATCTCTGAGCTTGGTTCCCGAGCTTCAAATGCCATGAATACTATGTCAGATTTCATATTTTTTTGTAAAAATATACATGTTGATGGAAGTGTATTACAAGCTTATTGGTATTTCACATCCGCGGAGTTTGAAGCTGGAAATGGTTGTGTGTTTGACTGTGTGTATGCATTCATTCCTTCTTTAACTATAATAAGTTTGATGAGATAGTGTAGAATTCCAGTCACTTCATTCTGCTAATGTAGATTCTATACAGGTGAAAAAAAGAAACTTCGCAAAGAAAGGATTGCTGCCAAGCGCAGAGAAAGAATGCTGCGTCGTGGGGTTGATCTTGAGACAATTAATTTGGTATGAGACAAAAAATAATTATCTTTTTATCTCTGATGATATACCCTAATTATTTCTTGCCACACTATTTCCAGGATAGTTTTCTTATGATTCATCCTCCTCCTTTTTTATCTTTTACAAACACATTAGTTTTCATATATCCTATATATGTGTAGATTGACAAAAATTATTTATAATTGCCCATATCAAAAAAATTTCCCCTTTATTTTATAATTTTTACTTATTGACATTCTGTGTTTGATTGTACAAGCTTCACATGTACATCCTGTGAGCCTTTGCTTAAGCCAGTTGCCCGCAGTTTTTCTTTGTTATCACATAGAAGTTATATATTGAATACTTCTCGCTTAGTGTAACTATTGTTAAAAAGGTTATTTGATAAGATAAATATTTGCTAACTCATTGATGCTAAATTCTTTTATGACACTTGGCACATTGTATTATAATTTACAAGTATTGTCAGAAATTACCAGCATTCAGGCTTTTAAGCTTTTAAATTTGTAGTTTGCATGACAACACCAGATCAAGAAAAATTATGATAGTTTCTGTTATCTGTATTAGAAACCTACAAGATAATATGCAATATTGTGGAACCCATCCCCCCTCCTCCACATTCATTATGATTAGAATGAATTTTCTGTAGTCACCTACTGTGTCTGTGCATCTCAAACTTTCAATGTTGGTTCCCTACACATTATCCTATTCTTGTGATCAATTGCTGTATACTAAATCAAATCTTTCTTTGTTGAGTGTAACTTCATCTTTTCAAAGTGTACAAATGATTGTTCTTGCTACTCACATCTGATCCTAACAATTTTTGGATTATAGAAATTAGAGAAGATTGTTTTGGAGGAAGTGGATATGTTCTCTTTTCAGCCTATGCATTCTCGGGATTGTTCGCAGGTGAGTATCATTTCCTGTTGGTATTCTTTTTCTCTCATGAATGTCCTAAATGGTATAGCCTAAAACTATTGCTATTTACATAAAAAATAAGCACACCTGGAAGTTATCATTGTATTCCAAATCAGTGCCTTGTTTATGTCAAATAGACTTTTTTTAACAAAAATTTGGGGCTTGTAAGAAAGTTAATAATGAATGATTCAGTGCTTGAATTATGAATTAATCTTAAGTGATTTTGTGAAATCACCTTGATGACATAAGATGTTTGGAACAGTCGAACAGTTTGGGATGGTAAAACCATTTAATTTTTCCTGCTCTGGTGTCAGATATAATAAATATTACTGACTCACGGGAATTCTATGCATTTACCGCAACCATTGATTTTTGTCTAAGAGAGCAAGTGTGTATGTCATTTGTTTTAGCTTTTCTGTTACAATTGGGTCCAAAATGTTTAATCTTGAACGACTCTCGTTGATTTTGGCTCTCAATGAATATAGGTACAACGATTAGCAGCAATTTATCAATTGCAGAGTAGCAGCCAAGGTTCTGGCCAAAAAAGGTGATAATGATCTTCCCATATTCATAAAATTGATTGTTAGTGTCTGAAACTTTAATAAATCTAGTCTGCATTTGTGGTTTCAGATTTGTGACAGTGATGCGAACACAGTCTACATCCATGCCATCATCAAGTAGCAGACAGCGCCTGGAAAAGGTTTGTGGTGTCGCTAATTACATCTTGAAATTTATTTTTGCATTGCATAACATTTATTTCAAAACTTGAGTTTTTTTATTTATACATTACATACATGAAGTTACATATTTGGAATTATCTGTACTGTAAGTTGTACAATAACTGAAACTGACTGTTATATGAAACTTCAGTTAATGGGAGTTGATGATGATGATGCTGATTTTTCTGTCATGGACTATATAAATAACAAATCTGGGAGTGGAGACAGAAGAAGGGGAAGGAAAAATGCTAAAAAGAATGATTTTAAACTGCAAGAACTTCAATCTGCCCAGAAGAAGACATCAAAGTACTCAGGCAGCAGCAAAGTGAAGGACAAGAAAGGGAGTGGACAAAAGGGTTCATATGCTAAGCAGCCTGTGTCGTTTGTATCAAGTGGCATAATCCATTCGGAAACTGTACAGGTTACGGCTGTTGGTTCTGAAGAGATTGATAGTGCTGATAAGAAGGGTGTCACCGGCTCTGCTAACATAGGTTCATTTGAGGAACACACTACCGGTTTTGGTTCAAAAATGATGGCTAAAATGGGATACATGGAGGGAGGAGGATTAGGGAAAAATGGTCAAGGTATGGCAGAGCCCATTGAGGTTATTCGAAGGCCTAAATCACTTGGTTTGGGTGTGGAATTCTCCACCAACCCTGCTGAGTCAGCAGCTCCTGAACCAACCAGGAATAAGTCTTCAAATTCAAAAATTGGTGGTTTTGAAAAACATACCAAAGGCTTTGGATCCAAGATGATGGCAAAGATGGGGTTTGTGGAAGGCACAGGATTAGGTAGAGAATCACAAGGCATTACTGCTCCGTTGACTGCTGTTAGGCTACCTAAGTCTCGAGGACTAGGTGCCAAAAGTTAATTTAGATCATTTGCTGTGTATAGTGGCTTAAATATCATGATTCTCCCGTGTAGTTTAGCTTTATCGTGACATGACTGTCTCTGGAATCACTATGTTAAAATACAATATTTTCTGCTTTTATTAAAAAATAATAATTAGAAAACTCTGTCCTGCGGAGGGCAAGTAATTATGTTTAAGATACTTATGTTGAGTCTGGCCTACTCATGGATGATCACGTGGAATTTTACATATATTTCATATAGCCCGTACGATTCTGAAGAGTTGCCTATTGCATTTGTCCTTCTTGTAACAAAAGCAGGCATTTTATGTTGGAATATAATTGTGTCATGCTAATTGATCTCATGGAAGTTGTTGGCTTTCATAATTTGTCGATGATTAAAGTTGATTAAGGAGCTTTATTGAAATGCCAATTTCATTATTTCTCTTTTTGATATGGGCCTATTTCTTTATTTAATCGATTATATTTACCATTGCACACCTTCAATAATAATTGAAATAAATGCAGCACATGGTCATCAGACTTATTGATGAGTTCCGAATTCATCAAAAATTTTGAGACTGGAATTGGTAGGGTCCACTAGGCCTGTAGATCCGTCCAAATTGAGGAAAATGTGAGTTAGTACAACCACATCGGTTCTCAAATTAGGAAAGGTACTTGACACCAAGAAACTTATGTAATTAAAGAGGCATTGTCTTACAAACTTTTAATTCTTTGATGCTTAGGTTAATCTCTCGTTATCATAAGGCCCTTATGTCTTTCATATTTTAATTTAAATCTGTCTTGTTTTGGACTAAATTAGAGAGAAGAAAGGAAAACTTCATCTGCAAAATGGTAGCATTCGGCTGTTTGATCATCATTTTCAATGGTAATTGGGCAAGATGGCATTGTACATGGTGCATGCTGAATGTGATATATCCAACTCAACAGAAAGCAAAATCTAGAATATTGCACTTATGGGATTTAATTATTTAAATGGCAGTGGTGCTCTGTCTGTTAACACTATTTATAATATAATTTTAGGCTAATTAAAAGGGTTAGGTCTAAGTTCATTCTCCATTGTCGGTATGGAAGCACTATACGCTGGTCAAATTAGCGTGTCACGTTTACCAAAGGCACAGAGAATTAAAACGCTTGCGTTTTAGTCGTTTTGTTTCCATGTTCCGGTATTCTCCCAATTACATGTATAGTGAAGTTCCTGCGTGCTCAAGCTTCAGAATGCCAACCTTTTACGTTAGTGTCACTTCAAAGACATGTATAAAATAAAGGGTTGTTCAGAATCACAAGGTCACGAACCTTAACCATGTTCTCTAACTTAATTCACAATCTTTTGGTGCTAACCGTAAGTTACAATATGGCAATATGCTAATTATCGTTGGTGCTTATTTCTTTCGTACAATGTTGACAAAAAGGTTGGAATTTATTTAAACTCCTGATTACTGGCCTAACCTGAGCACCTTAATTAGCGGTAATCGAAAAAGACAAATACTAATTAAAAAGTTTCATCATCTAATAATATAGGCATAACCAGTATAGTCCATGCTTGTTTTATTTTAGAAAATATGTGAAGTTTCTTTCATTGTCTAATTCTCTTGATAATCAGTGCTGTGTCTATTAGGCAAAAAATGCCAAAGGCATTAGTAGCTCAAATTTGTTGAGTGATAGAACGTATAGTATAAACAATGAATTTGGTGAAAACGACTCATTCATTTTTTTTTTCTTTGTCGTGAAAGGAAAAAATCAATTCACCGTATCATTCCTTGCTCTAATTATGTCAAGAATTGGCAGTTAGTCCACAGGAATGAAAAATAACAAAAGATTGGGAAACATAATATGCCCCATATTATTTTTAAAAAATATTATTATATTCTCATTGAATAAATATACATGTTAACAGATAGAGATAGAGAAAAGAAAGAAAAAGAGTAAAAGATAGGATGAATTATATGATATAATAAAAATACAGAGATAAAAAAAATAAGAAAATATAAAACTTAAAACTCCATTATTTTACGTTTTCAACGTGGAAGCTGGCTGATCTTTCTTCCATCATTCTACATTTTAATGTGCTATTAGCCAATGTTTCTTTAGTTACCTTGGAAACATCTAGACACAGTTCATAAGAGCTTGTCCTCAACAAAAATACATGTGGCCAAAGTGTAAGTTTGGTTGCTAGTACAACATTTGAAGATAGAGATGTTACCTGGGCGAACATAAATAGGAGTAGATACCCACTATTAATATTTATGAATGAAAATTCGCTCTGTACCCATTCTATACCTATGCTGGTACTTATTAAGTAATTTTTTAATGGGTTTATTGACCTATGCAAATATCTACGGATATATATATGCTGAAAAATAAAAAAAAATTATAAGTAAAAACTTAAACATAACTTATTTTAAAATATTTATATAAAATTATTTAAAAATACATAAAAAATAGAAGATTTAAACTTGCAAGAGTAGTATAATAATTTATTATAAATATGAAAAAAGATAATATCCGTCCCCCATCCTATTAATTAATGGATAAAAAAATTAGAATAATTAATGAATTAAATTAGTAATTTTATTCGAAGCAGAATTTTTACGTACGGGTAATTTTGCCATCCGTCTTTGAATAACAACAAAATGTCGGTGATAACTAATATAATTTTTTTATGACGAAACAGTGAATTCAGATGCATTTTGAGCAATTCATCAAGCATCCATTTCTAACCAATCAATATTTTGAAACGCGTTAAAATAACAATTTAAAAATATTAACATTTTATTAAACAATTTTAATGGAAGAACTGGTATCCGACGATTCAGTGTGTGAGAAATATAAATAAATAATAAATGGAAGGGTATTATGGAGATTTGAGAAAAAAGAGCAGGCCATGAGTGTTGATGAGAACAGTGAAAGAGAAGCGTTAAGAAAAAAGAGAAGAAAGGAAGGAAGCATATAAATGTGCAGTCCCCTCCCCGGCTTCAACGCCTTCGTTCCTTCATTTCGCATTTTTTCATTTTTTTCCCATCAATTTTAGATTCCTAGTGTTCCAACTTCTCCTTTTATGCCCCCAAATCCATTTTCTACGCAGATCTTCATTCTCTTCCCTCAGGTGAGTGAGTCTAATTCACGAGCATTTTAATTGCTTCTTCATTTCTTTCTACATCTGCATTTCATCTTTTCACTTGTGTTGTTGCTTCCACATTTTTCAACTGCATTCTCTCTCAACTGAGAACCTAGTTAGAACTTACCCTTTCCGTTTACTTTTTCTTTACATATTCCTTATCTGCGTTTTTCAGATCTGACAAAAAAATGGAGTCTTTTCATCGATTTAGATTATGGGTGTTTGTTTTTCTCTGCTTAATGTTTCAATCCGGATATGGGTTTTACCTTCCGGGTAGTTACCCTCACAAGTATGCCGTTGGCGATGATTTGTGGGTGAAGGTGAATTCTCTGACTTCAATTGATACAGAGATGCCCTTTAGCTATTATAGTTTACCCTTTTGCAAGCCTGAGGGTGGTGTCAAGGACAATGCTGAGAATCTCGGTGAGCTTCTCATGGGGGATCGGATCGAGAACTCACCTTACAGGTTCAAGATGTACACCAACGAGTCTGATATATTCCTGTGTCAAGTGGATAAGCTCTCTGCAGATCAGTTCACGATCTTGAAGAAGAGGATTGATGAGATGTATCAGGTTAATCTCATACTTGATAATTTACCTGCCATTCGGTTTACCAAGAAAGAGGAGTACTTTCTCAGATGGACTGGGTATCCTGTTGGTATCAAGATTCAGGATGTGTATTATCTGTTTAACCATCTTAGATTCAATGTTCTTGTCCATAAATATGAGGAGACCAATGTGGCTCGTGTAATGGGGACCGGTGATGCTGCCGAGATGATCCCGCCCATTGGTAAGGAGGGATCTGACAAGCCTGGATACATGGTTGTTGGGTTTGAGGTGATTCCTTGCAGTGTTTTGCATAATGCTGATTTGGCTAAAGGTTTGAAAATGTATAACAAACATCCATCGGCTGTCAAATGTGATCCGTCCACTGTTGCAATGCCTATCAAAGAAGGCCAACCGATTGCATTTACCTATGAGGTCACCTTTGAGGAGAGTGATATCAAGTGGCCATCTAGATGGGATGCCTACTTGAAAATGGAGGGAGCCAAAGTCCATTGGTTCTCTATCCTCAACTCGCTGATGGTGATCACTTTTCTTGCTGGTATTGTTCTGGTTATCTTCCTGAGAACTGTTAGGAGGGATCTGACTCGGTATGAGGAGCTTGATAAGGAGGCTCAAGCACAGATGAACGAAGAGTTATCTGGTTGGAAGCTTGTTGTGGGGGATGTTTTCCGTGCCCCATCAAATCCTGCTTTGTTGTGTATAATGGCTGGGGATGGTGTTCAGATTCTTGGGATGGCTGTTGTGACAATTTTGTTTGCTGCACTTGGATTCATGTCACCAGCCTCTCGAGGAACACTTATCACAGGTATGCTGTTTTTCTATATGATACTTGGTGTTGCTGCTGGTTATGTTGCAGTTAGGCTATGGAGGACAATTGGCTTCGGTGATCAAAAGGGATGGATTTCGGTTGCATGGAAGGCTGCTTGTTTCTTCCCTGGTATTGCGTTTTTAATTCTCACAACCTTAAACTTCCTATTGTGGGGAAGCCACAGCACCGGAGCCATTCCATTTTCACTCTTTGTTATACTCATTTTGCTTTGGTTCTGCATCTCTGTTCCCCTTACCCTTGTTGGTGGATACTTTGGAGCTAGGGCACCTCACATTGAGTATCCAGTTCGAACCAATCAAATTCCTAGAGAAATCCCGCAGCAGAGGTACCCATCATGGCTTTTGGTTCTCGGTGCTGGCACCCTTCCATTTGGTACCTTGTTCATTGAGCTCTTCTTTATCATGTCTAGTATTTGGATGGGCCGCGTTTACTATGTATTCGGGTTTCTCTTTATTGTTTTGATTCTTCTTGTGGTGGTCTGTGCTGAAGTGTCTCTAGTTCTAACCTACATGCACCTGTGTGTGGAGGACTGGAGATGGTGGTGGAAATCATTCTTTGCCTCCGGTTCTGTTGCCATATACATCTTTTTGTACTCCATAAACTATCTTATATTTGATCTCAAGAATCTGAATGGGCCTGTTTCTGCAACTCTTTATTTGGGATATTCCCTCTTCATGGTTCTAGCAATTATGTTGGCTACAGGCACAGTTGGGTTCCTCTCTTCATTCTGGTTCGTGCATTACTTGTTCTCTTCAGTAAAGTTGGATTGAAGACCTCACAGTCAAAAATTAGCTTTACAGAGAACTGTTTTCATCAGAAGGACCCTCGGCAAATGTTCGATTCTTATGTTACTTTATTTCAGTTCATTTTACTAGGGAACATAGTAAATTTTATGAGAAAATAATTTTATCCAGTTTTGCTTAATTCTTTGTTAGATATAAAATCGATGAAGTTGGGGAATGTAATTCAGATAATCAGATATTCGTGGCCATTTATTCATACGATTGGTTTACATTTTAGTGATCTTTTTGCTTTACCAGTCACACCACTACTCTCCGAAGGGGGAAGAGAGAGAGAGAATGCATAATGGCAGTATTTCACACACAAATCCCCTTTTTTCTGCACCAGTAGTTATTGGACCACCTCTTATGACTATGGTGGACATTTGTGGGAAGTTTTCATTCCATTATGTGGTACGATTTGTTTTAAGTTGTCATATTTGTTTCTGGCGCTATTTTGGTTCCGTCCCTCAGCAATGGATCATTAGTTTTCATATTCCATATTTTACGGTTCAGACAAAAGATAATGAATAATACCAGTACCTGATGTGAAGTGATACACACGTACACCAAGACTTATTTAATGAATATATGCTCGTTTAATCATACATCACTTTATCATAAATAATGAGGAATATGTTGGTAGGTAGCATGCCTCTTAAATAGCCTAAAGCTTGTGTTCAACCTGAAAACATTTAATAGGGTTCCCCTCCCCCCTCTCTGTGTGGGGGGTGGCGGGTGGAGGTTGCCAAGCAAAAATTAATAAAACAAAATAAGAGCATAAAATGGTCGTATATCAACAAAAAAAAGACTAATATTATCTGATTAACCGAATCTTAATGAACTTGATTCATGAAAATAAAATAATTATATTTAGAATAATACTTATAAGGTGAGTATTATTGATCATTTTGCTCATATGTTACTGCAAAATGATGTAAAATCTCAATACCCTCTAAATAATTTTTGATCAGGAAACTAAGATATGAAGAATAAAACTGAGTTTTTGGTAAAATTGAGTTATGGCTATACAATTTGTTACAACAGGTGAAGTCTACAGTTCATAAGCTCGAAAAAAAAAAATAGTGATGAGTGTTTAATTTTATTTTGAATCACTTTTCGCGTCTTGCTGCATTGATGTATAAATGCTTAGGAAGGGAAAATTATATACATTGATGTGCTTCAATTGAGATGGCAGATGTTTTGAATCAAATTTTGGGGAGGAGACATGTACGAACAACGACCTCAATGATTCAATACTGTTATAGAAGTGTTGTGAGAGACATGCATTCTTGATCAAGACTCGCATGTTTCTTTCTTATCCATTGATCAACAGAAAGGACCCCAACTAAAATTTTCAGATGGCTCATATTTATCATTTTTCCTCGTAATTATATATAAACATGTATAATCTTTATTGTCATTTATCAAAAAAAATCCTTGATGAATTTGTAATGGTTAACGAGTTACTTCCATGAATGACTTTCTTCAGGATTTTTCCCCCTCATAATACAAACATAAAAGGCAGACACATGAAAACAACTATTGCAAGTATGACAATTGGCAGCATTCACCTCTTCCTTATACATTGCTGGTTCAGTTGCATCCTTGATGGCATCTCTAGTTCAAGGAAGTTTGGACATAGGACAAGTATCATAGATGGTGGCATCAGGGAAAGTTCGTCATTGGTCAAATTATGCTTGGTGTTGGCATTGGACTTTGGAAATTAGGCAGTACCATTTTTCTGTACCCTTCAATCAATTCTTGTGCAAATACAAGCCTTTGGCTGTAGAAAGTCAGTATACTACAAAAGGAGCAACCAAAAGGGTGTTGAAGAGAACGCTAAAAGACTGTGTTGCTAATATTCCCTTTTCTTGAATAAAACTAAATGTTTGGTGGCATTCCCAGCATTATTAATTGTGTAAATGCTAACATAAGTTCATATAATTATACAAGGTAAGAAGTAGTAATGTGATAGAAACAGTCAATGGTCCAATAATCCAGTTGAACCTTTAAGCTGAGAAATTAGAAGGATATTATCTTGAAAGCTATTCTTCTTTATTTGATACCAACCCATCTGCAAGGAGACTTGAACATTATGTTTCAAGAAGCAACCACTTTCGAATTTTTGTAGTAAATATGATCATATCTTGTGGGTGGAGGCTGTCCTTTGGACTTTGTGGCAATACTAGCTCTTGTGATGACTGTTGGAGGGCTATTTCTTCCGGTGACTACAAATGGCTTAGCAGAAGAAGGATCAAAAGAAAAGGGAAGGAAGGTCTTAGGAAACTCAGGGGAATGAATAAAGTTGACACAGTTCAAAGATATGGTCGATGTAAGTGAGTTGGCAAACCCAATAAAGCACACTTTTAGGAACATCCTTGATAAAAGAAACAGGCCTGAGTTGGTCATGGCAATCTTCATACATACGTTTGAGATTTTGACCGGTGTAAATTAAATTCTCTTCTATGCTTCAGTACAATTTCAAAGCATGTGGTGGAGATGCATCTCTCTATCTTCAGCCTGATTTGGTGGAGTTCTTGTTCTTTTTAAACATTCATTTCTATTGCAACAGTGGACAGATTGGGAAGGAGACCCCAACCCATCCGTGGTGGAATACAAATGATTAAATGCCAGGTAAAATAAAATTTCGGTTCAGGGCAAATTCCAACAATGCATACAAGAACCAATACCATGGAAAATAATGCTAGCAGCTGAACAAATGCACCCTTCATTTCACATAATGCATAACTGCAAAACCCATGATAGATGAGGATTTTCGTAATATAGCAATGTAGTTTCCCTGAAAATGATATGAAATGTAGGGAGGAAATGGTCATATTCAGATACAACCTATAAGTCTGACCAAAAAAAGAAAAAGGATACAAATTACCAAGGTCAAGACTCTTGCAAAGCAGAGGAACAGTTTAGTTTATATTTTGCAACCACAATTTAGTTATGCTCTCACCCTTCACATGAGCAGGTTTTAGTTGCCAGAATTTTGGGGATCAAGTTTGGAGGAAGCCGAGAATTATCCAAATGCTTTTCAACATTGGTTCTTTGCTGGCTGGATTACCATCATGACCATACTTTGTTTATGTTCCTGCCTGAATCCAAGGGAATTACCAGTTAGAAGATGACATTTATGTGGAGGAGACATTGGTTGTGGAGCAGGATGCCGTCACTATTGACTTTAGTATAAAATGTTTTTCAAGGAATCAGGATTACAGGCTCCTTGAACTGAAGTTATTAAATATGTTATCAACTGCTCAACATATGGTATAGGAAAAGTTTGTTCATCCAGATCAATGAAATTTAGCTTTCGTATATTGTATCTGAGTAAACTAACTACACAACTACAAAGCAAGTTGTTTAAAAAAGGACTTTGTGAAAAGGCTTATGTATTTGCGAAAATGAGAATACTAAATGGGAATTATTATGCGAAAAGAATCTCATCATAGTTACTGTTACTGATTTGGTCATCTAGTAATCTCAAAACAAAATGCAGAACCAAGCCGCAAATGAATGTAGCAGACATCCTATTTAAGTAATCAACAATGAGAATAGCAACCCACCAACATTTTTTGTTATTAGGTGAATGTAGAGCCTCGCTAAAAACACAAGTTCACCCCTCATCATGTGATGATGTGAAAGCCATACGAAAATAAGAACTCTAGATAACATTCTTCATTCAGCAATTACACACCAAATTGAAAGGCCCGCATAGTCAATGTCAGTCTCAGACCTTGTGGACTTAATTGCCAGTTTAGTTTCCCATGCTCTTAGCCTTTATAGCGCAAACTGCAGTTCTTACTTCTTAATGAATTTTTCGTAAAGATGCAATTAAAGATAATAGTTCCTGAAAATTTTGTAACATCAACGCAAAAGCTGTGTATGCCTTAACTAGGAATAAAAATTACCCACCCCAAGGGAAGGTAGCCAAAGGAGGAGGAAAGGAGAAACCGGCCGATTGTGCTTTTATTTTTTTTAAAAAAATTATTTTATAAAATAATTTTCAAAAACATTTTTAAAAATTAAAATTAAAACAATATATAAAAATATATAAGAAACAAATTTTAAACAAATTAAAACAGCTTAAAATCATTTTAATTTTGAAGTTTTAAAAATTCAAATAATCAATTTTTAAAACAGCTTTCAAAAACTATTTTCGTAAAACAAGTTTTTTTATTTTTCTTAGAAGAGAAAACTATTTTTAAAAATAAGAAACAAACAAACCTCTATATTTGCAGCAAGGAACAAACTCTGTACAACAGCAGTTCTATGCACATATCACATATGAATTAAAACAAATAGAACTAGAAGATAAAATGGGAAACGGTTTTTGCGGGTAAGATCAAAAAAGAAAATCCCAGAGATGCAGGTTCACCATCTACATTCAAACACTTTTCCTTCATATTTAAGGACACAGGGAGGGAGAGAAGTCCACTAGCGATCAAGTACTACTGCTCCAGCAGATTCAATTTAAAAGGTCTGCTTGGGAAATAAAATCAAATGCATTAAACATGAATGAGATCCTATGGCTATTCAAAAAACACCAGACAGTGACAGTTAAACTCACTAATCACCTCATGAAATCAAACATTCAAGCTACATAAGCAAAAGCATATTTCAGTTTTATGTCTGGAAATCAGTGCTTTGAGCACTTTATAGAGTAGACACCCTACAAAAATATTCGAGTTGGAGCAGTTTGACAAGCATCTCAAATTGACAACTGATCCATGAAATGCAATTATCAATTTTTCTAATGAAATGTCTAAATGGGTGATGCTCCAGAATCCAAATAACGACCAAGTCACAAAAAGGTGCAACAAATTCTAGAAACTTCATTATATTACTAATAAATTTCACAACTACATCGATATGATATCAATAACAGCATACAAACACACGACTTAAAAGATACAACAAATCAAACTTGCTTCTACCATATGAAACTTAACACCTACATTCTAGATTTCCATTCAACTACTACATGGATTTCACTTTACGTCAGACTATGGAAATTTACAAGACATTCATTCTTGTCCAAACCCTTTCGTCTTCAACAGAGTTAACTAAACGAGGTACTGATACCTAACTAACTAAGTTCCCATGCAGGAACTGAGTGCCAAATCTTCATCCCTACAATTGCTTTCGACGTTTCTTCACGTGCTCGTACCCTGCGGCTATCCTCTTGAAAAAATAAAGGAAGCGCGTCAGAGACCATGCGAGCAAACCATCCATCATCTACTAAGGAAGAAAATTACTCAAACTCCAAACAACGAAATCGAACTATTCCAAATCAAGCCGCAGCAACCGCCTCAGGTCGCTAGTGGCCGCGCCGTTCCTCCCTAAAAATCCAGGAACCGGAACGGAACTCGGATGCGGAGACGCAACAAACGCTGATCCTGCATATATCCCCTCCTTCGAATCCGAAACCCTAACCTGTTTCTGCACGGTCAACGGATCCGGGCCCAACCGATCCGTCGATCCTAAGAACAAATCGAGGCTTTCCCCACTCTTAACCCTAACCCTGCTGTTCTCGGCGGGAACAGCGAGCCCGTGGAGGCTATTGATATTTTCCAGACTCAATTTCTCGCCTCTCTTGAGGATCTTAACTTGTCCCATGGCCAGATTCGCGGCGGTGGCCGGACCTTTCGCAGCCGATCGATCGCCCGACCGCCTCCGATCTCGATCATTACAATTGGCCTGAACGGCGGCCACCGGACTCCGCTTTCGACGACGGCTATTGTTGAAATTAGGGTTAGGGTTAGTGTTTCTTCGCGATCGAATGTGTGACGTGGCGATGGCAAAGGCATCGTTGGGAAGGAACCGGCCTTGAAGGCAATCGTGGGAACGGAGAACTGCGGTTCCCATTTCTAGAGAGAGAAAAGGTTGAAATCGTTTCCGAACAGAGAAAGAAATAGAGATTTTATTACATTTAACACGAAAAATGGAAGGGACGATTGGTTGTTATTTATAGAAGTGTCGGAATTGGAATTCGAATTATTTTATGATGAATCACGTGATCCCGAACCGCCCTTACGGGGTGGTTAGGTTTTCGGTTGTCCTAGAAGGATTTGATTGGATATTTGACAGGGTCAGCTTGTGTTGTTGGCTTATTGGGTACTTTACTACCTTTTTCTATGAAATTTCAATGGCACCTTGTTACGGACGCGTGTCCTGCCTTTCGAAACGATGAATTGTTAGGCGGTTCGGGTACAAACCGTCGAAAGATGAATTGTTAGGCGGTTCGGGTATAAACCGTCTTTCATACACGGTATTTTTTTTTTTTTCGGCCGTGTTTTGAAGATTTACACGTGTCAACTTTCAACTCATGCTTATCTACGTTTTGTTTTTAAAAAGCGGTTTATACACTTTTCTTCTGTGTTTTAAAATATATATACACCTTTAAAAAAATTATTCAATATATTAAGATGTTATTTAAAAAATACGTATTAAAAATTAAAAATATATATATTTATAATAATTTTTTATTTTTTAACTCTTTAATCAATCATCTTAGAATATTAGTTATCGATTTCTAAAAAATAATTATATTATATTAGATTTCATCTTAATGAAAATAATTTCTTAAGCAAACTTTTCTTGCTATATTAATTTTTAATATGATTAATAAATAATTTTAAATATTTAACATCAATTTTATAATATTTGTAAATAAAAATAGTTTAAACAAACATAGATGAAAAAATATATATTTAAAATAATATTATTTTTAAAATATCAATATTAACATTTAAATATTAAAAATTAAATATTTATAACACCTGTTAAAAATATATATCATTAGGAGACATGTTTCTGAAATTCTCCATAAATATTTGCTCCCGTATGAGTTTTTCAATTCATGCCTATCTATTTCTTATTTTTTTAAATAATATTTTTGCTAATGTATATTTAAAAATACATAATAAAAATTTAATTTTTTAAATTATGACATTTAGCATTATAAAAAAAACTTACTATATTAACATGAGGATACATTGAAAATTTGAAAAAATTAATAACTTTCCTATACTATTTTTATTCATATAACCCTTTCTAATGTTCTTTAATTAAAAAATATTACCTTCAATCTTTAAAATTATTTTGAAAATTTTAAAATTAATATTTTTATTAAAAATAAAAGTATTTATTATTCCTGCTGTTTTATTTCATTTGATATGTTGATAACTTGTTTATTTTGATTATCGTTTTAGAAAATCAATGAAATGTTAAGGTTTTTTTTATTATATTCTTAACTTGTATTAGTGTTTATTTTAAAATAATTTTTTTGATATGAAAAATAAGAAGTATAATATAAAATTATACAATAATTTTTATGAAATCTATAATATTAATTGCATCTTTTAGTTGATGTGTCCAAATTTCCAATATTCAACAAAATTGGACAAGGAATATACATTAAAAAATTGGGCAAGAAAATACATTAATGACACAACAATCTAACATATGCTTATCTTGTTGACGAGAATTTATTATTTGTATTATCATATGTTTAAAGTCAGACTAAAGGTTGAGAACAATAAAATTGTTAAAAAAAACATTTTCAACCCTTTTTATAAGGAATGGTCACAAATATTTTTTCCCTAATTATAAAAAAAATATAAACAAATTATAAAAAGTATTAATTGATAAGTTTATTTTATATTTTTACTATATATGAAATTTATTCCTAATTAGATAGCTGCCTTTCTTATCATTAATTCTATCACTTAATAGTATGATCTTTTAAATAAAAAATAAATTTAAAAATTAATTATTTCAGCTGCTTTTATTATTTTTGATTAGTTATTTGACTCGTGTAACAAAAGAAAGATAGAGTTAAATGTTTTTTTACGAGACACATCTCTAATTACTCTTAATGTTTGCTCCAGTATGAGCTTTCATGCCAATCTACCTTTTTTAATAATAATTTTGCTAATATATATTTAAGGATAGAATTTAACAAATTTTAAATTATAGCATTTAATATTATCAATGAAAGCTTACTAAATTAACATGAATGCACATTAAAAGTTTTAAAAATTTAATAAATTATAAAATAATTTTTATGAAATATATAATATTAATTGCATCTTCTAATTGATGTGTCCAAATTTTAAATATTAAACAAAACTGAAAAAGGAAAATAATGAATGACACAACATAACATATAATTTTTTTTCTAATGAGAATTTGTTATTTGTATTATTATACGTTTAAAGTCAGACTTAAAGATTGAGAATAATAAAATTGTTTAAAAAAAAAAAAGACCATTTTCAGTCCTTTTTATGAGGAACGGGGGCAAGTTTGTTTTGTACTCTTGCTATATATAAAATTTGTGACACATTCAACTCTCTTTCCTATCATTAATTCTATCATTTAATACTATGACTTTTAAATAAAAATTTATTATTGCAACTTATTTTGTTATTTTTATAAAATAGTTACTCGACTTGGTTAAGAAATATATTTTTTGAAAATAATAAATATTTTTTATTTAATAATATTGAATTCTCTTACCTTTAATCTTATACAAATGCATGGGAAAGTATTAAATGAGGAAAATATAATAATTTACATGATTAAACATGCTTTTTAATCGTTGTAGTTGTAATTAAATTTAATTTATAATCTCAATTTTGGTAAATTTGATCATTTAACAAAAATATTATCATTTATTAACAACGTGACATATGTTTAAATATATTACATCATATATTACTTTAAAATTAATATTAATATTTTATTTACAATGTATAAAATAATAAAATTAAATATAAAATTTTATATAAATTATTTTAATCTTAACTAAATCAATTTAAATCACTTTAATATTTTAATAAAATGAGTGTGAATCACATAAAAGAATATAAATATGTATTTTAAAATTAAAAAATTTAGTTTTAATTTTTTAAAATTTAAAGAATACATAATTAAAATCAAATTTAAATAAATCTATATAATTTTTTAAAAATATTTTAAACCTTTTTTTTTAACTTTTATGATAATAAATGTAAAATAATCTCATTTAATACATATTAGAAGAGTTTGTTGGAAAATATAACCAATTTTATTTTTTATTGAATATTTATTTTTTATAAAATATCAGTAGTAGGAAGACTCCTAAGAAGATACCAAAACTTTTTAAAACATAAGTAAGTAAGGCATTAATTTGAATATATTTATTAATATGAGTGATCAATTTTAAATATTTTTAATATATATAGTGAAAAAGATAGTTATATATATAATTTGTTATTGAAAAATATATAATTTAACAGGTTGACAATATTAAATGTTACATATTTTAAAAAAATATTAAGAATTAATTTGTATTTTTATTTTATTATAAAATTATTATGTTATTTTTCATTTTCAAAATTTGTATAAAATATGGTAAAAAATTAATAAAATCTTAATAAAATTTTCAAAGATTGTTTTCTATTTTTATTTAGTTATAAATTTTTATCTTAAATATATTATTTCTATGCAAATTTTTGAAAATAAAAAATTAAATTAAATGGTATGAGAGTTTCAAAAAAAAATAATTTTATAAATTAAAAAATATATTATTATTTATTATTATTTTATATTATATTTTTTTATACATATAAAAATGGTTAATAAATATAGTTTATCAAATAGTTTTAATTTTTAAATTAACTAATTATAAAGTGTATTAAACGGAAATTAAAAAATGCATTGCTAACTTTTTTTTTAAAATATTTTTTAAAACATCTTTTATTCATCATATTTTTAACTATAAAAATATTAAAAAATAAAATATTAACCAATAAAAATACATTAAATATATATATATTTAAATAATAAAATACAGTGTTAGTATTTCTCTTAAAAATTATCAATGATAGAATTATTTTTATAAAAATGGTCACTATCACATAAGAAAATTAATTTTTTATAATAAAAATTTAATATTTAATGTTAATACTTTGTTTTTATTATATTTTAATTATTAACATTTTAAAACACTTGTTAATAAAATTTAATCAATCTATCTTCTATATTAAAATTAGCTTCAGTTTTTTCGTATGATCCTGATGGTTCCTATATTGTTTATAATAAATATGTAAAATATTTAAATAAATAAAAATAAAATAAGTAAAAATAGTAGTCATATATTAAAATTTTTAAAAATAGATAACATTTTAAATGTATTTTATATATTTTTAAAAACTAAATTTTAAAATATACGATAAAATAGATTACAAAAATTTCAAAACATTATAAAAAAGTTAAAAAGTAATTTTATCAAAATTATTATACGTTAAAAAGTTAGTTAAATTAATATAGTTTATGTCCCTTAAATTAAATACTATGTACTTATCTAAACATTCGCAAAAAATCTATGTATACTCACATTAAGATTAAATTTATTTGATCGATCAATATATAGTGAGAGGTACATATTAAAAAAATCTCTAAAATGTTACAAGAGAGATTTAAAAATGTAAAAAATAATGACAGCTGTGTTTATTTTCATACTTCCACACTACCGCTTTACGTAGACATAAAGCATGTATCTGTTTTAAAATCAGTTAAAAGATATATAACATTGTTTTTTCATTAGTTATCATGATAATATAGTTGAATTTTTATATAATTTAAATATTAAATATTTTAATTTTATTTAATTTTTTTTTTAAAATTATTACATTATTTTATTTTTAATATTAATAAAAATATAATAATATTTTATTTAAATTAAAAAAATATTTATTTGATTAAATTATATTTTTAATTAATTATTAAAAATAATTAAATTATACTTCAATAATAATTAAAATATCAATTAATATATGACCCGTGAATTTAATATAAAATTATAATAAATTAATTGTATTAATTTATTAATCAATATTAACATCTAACGACATTTATTAATAGTAAGCTAAGTATAAATTATTTTTTATTTTTAAGAATCATAAAAATAAAATTATGTTCATCCTTTTAACTATTAATTAACTTTAAAATATTATATAATTATTAAATATTAATTATAAACTCATAAATAATACAAATAAAACTTATTTTTTATTTATTTTAATTTTATTTATCAATATTTTAATTTATTAAAATTTTAAAACTCAAACTTAATATAAAAATTAATAAATTTATTATTGATCAATCATTAATTTTACATATATCTAATTATATCAAATGTTAATTTAATCATCATTTTGAGATATTAAATATTTAAAATAAAAATATATATATAAAATAAATTTTATTAATTACTATAACTATCTTAGATAAAAGTTTAATTATGTATTTTTTAATAAAAATATTTTATGGATAAATTAACAATAATTATATCTTTATATATATATATATCATATATACATATACATGAAAAAATAATAATTATGAATCTTAAAAAGATTATTACATATATTAATTTATTAAAATTATAAAAAAATTTAATCATTATTATAATATTAAATATAATTTTTAATTTTATCATATTAAATAAATAAATTTAAATATAATAATAAAATTTAAACATATTTATTTATCTCATACATAACGTACATTTAAAAATAAAATAAAATTTTTAAAAGTTGAAACTGTCATATCGTATACAACAAAAAGATGATACATAATACAAATACAAAAATATCGTATGTTATATAAGGGAGGAATAGTACATATTTATCTATTACATTATAAAAATAGTTGCAATTTAAAAGTATGAGATAATTTATGTATTTTTATTAATTTTTTATTTTTTTAATTTAGTTAAAAAAAGTTATATTTTAAATAAATATTTTTATTTGTAGATTTATTTTTAAAAATAATTTTATGTTCTTAAAATAAATAAATTTATTATTTTTAAAATAATTTTAATTAAAAGTTTAATATTATTTATATATAATTCATACATTTAATTAGTGAACTATACAAGAAAAATATTAATTTTATTTGTTTTATTTACCTTTATAATAAATAATATAAAAAATTATTCATTTTATTTTATTTTTACAATAAGTATAATAATAATTTTATTCATTTTAAAAATATAAAATTATTTTTTAAATACAACCTTCAGATAAAAAATTTATTAAAAATATAATTTTTTTTGAAAAGTTAAACAAAAAGTTAATAAAAAATATTATCTAGTTATATTATATTTTTATGATATAACAAATAAATATGTATCGTTTTTTCGATATATACTTGTGTCACATTTTCATTTTACGATATATATGTATCATCTTTTTATTGTGCATGACACAGAAATAAAAATATTAATTTTATAAGACAGTTTAATTTAATTATTTTTAATGTATGTATTTATTTTTATCATAATTTTAATGGATAATTTTATCTTTGCTATCATCTTAAGGTTTGAAGATTTGTTATGTAGGTATATATTTAAATTTTAAGGATAATTTTTATATGGATATAGAAATGATTGTTTTAGTAATTTTAAAAATTGTAAAAAATTTAGCCAATATTATTTAATAATTATAAATAAATAGTTTATAGTTTTTTTATAAAACATTTTTAAGATATCTTTTTAAAAATTTATAATTAAATTTTATTAGCATGTTTTATTTTCCTTTTAATAATTGATTATTTTAAATGTAAAATTAATAATTACAAATACTTTCATATTTGTTTTTATAATTTTACTATAAAAAATATCCTTTTATATAAATAAAACAGAATAAATTATTTTAAGATTTTTTATAATATATTTAAATATATAACTTATTTTATACAGTAAATTATAATAATAACATTTATAAATATAATCATTATTGAACTAATATATTTTTTAACTAATCAAAACACACACTCAATTGTTTATGGAAGGAGATTTTGAAGAGAAAATGAAGAGTGAACAAAATTTTTTATTTTAAAAACTAAATTTTAATTTGACCATTTTAAATATAGAATATATAATAAAAAATAATATATAAATTATTTATTTATCATCATAAATATTTTTTAATTTAAAAATAAAAATTTATCCTCTTATCTCTTTCTCAAAAATCTCCTTTCAAACAATCTTTAAATTCACCTTCATATCAAACTTATATCTTAGAGTATTTAAGAATATCTAAATCACCTTACTTCATCCTAATTATCATGTGCAACAGGCCCATATAATAGAAAATTGAGTCAAGCTTTATAATATTTATCCATCTTATTTTGCAAACACCAATTTTTTTAATAACATTTCTTAAACTAAAATGATAAAATTAAAAACAATTTATGTTTTAAAAAATAGGAAATTAAAAATTACCTGGTAAGAACAATATATTTTTTCATTTTTTTAAAATTAAAAAACAAAAATAATTTTTGGTCTTTTTTTTCTATTTTTTATATTTATATTATTCTATTTTGTTCACTTTCTTTTAAGAAAATTTACAAAATAAATTTTTTAAAAGATAAAATTGAAAACTAAAATTATAATCAAACATTTATTGATATTTTTTTCTTTTGATTTGAAACTGGGATATGGTCCTTCCCCACAGCCTAAATTAAGCTGAAATTATTTATTTTTGGGCTAAACGTAGCTCCATTCCTAAATAGAACAATAATATAAAAATAAAGACAGTAAAGCCATGAACAATAAGAAAATAACGTATATCCATCAAAATTTGTGAACAACCAAAAACTAAAAAACAAACTAAAGAAGAAAGAGTTGTAAATTTAAAATCTTATCTGCATATTCCAAAAAAAAAGTTCAGCATTTTAACTTATACTCTCTCGTCAAGTGTAGCATCAACCTTACAAAAGTAATCGAAATTATCAATTTTTTTAGAAAATATTTTTAAAAACAAATACACCAACATCTATTAAAGGTTTAAAATTGATTTTTATTTTAAAGAAAAGAATAACTTTGTGTAGAATCTAAATAAGCGAACTCTAAATAAAAATGTTTTTATAAACTTAAGCTTTTTTTTAAGTAAGGCATTTTTTCCTACGTCTGAACTGTTTAAAAAAAAAATGGTAGGAACAGGCATTGTCCACTTCATCCGTTCACAAAGTTCGATCAATTTTAGGAAGATATGATTCTCTTTTTCGTAACCAATCTTTTTATCTTTTAAGATCATAAATGAGAGAAGTTTATAATTAGAATAGTTTGCTGAATTTATAATTCTGAATATTGTATTTTTTTCCACAGTTTATCCAAAAATAATTCATATCTCTGTGTTCTCCATTGATATCTAATTTAGCTTCCAGATCCAATTCTTACCACCTTGGCAAGACGTAGCCTACTTTAGATAGACTATATATATTATTTCAATTTTTCAAATCTTTACTCAACAAATCTATATCAACTTTCTGTTGCTTATATTTTATCATCATTAAACACAGGTCACAGCATTTTTCATAATTAAAATAATTTTTTTTATACAATATCAATTTAAATATTTTTATACTGATAACTAATAACGAATATTATAAATACTACTTTAAAATAATTTTATTAAAATTTAAAAAATAAACAACAAATTATGATTAAATTAAATTATAAAAAATTACACTACTAATACATTCTACTTAAATTTATTAAAACAAGCAACATTGTTATTAGAATATCTCCCAGGATGATATTTGACCAACTTCTTTAACTTTTTATTTAATATTTGTGATATGAGATCCATATTAATATTTTTTATTTTTACAATTCAAGGAACTTTTTTTTTCCAAATAATATAATTCTGAAAATTTATTAAATGACATTCATAAATTATATCACCTATTTATATCTCGTCGTAACTATTTTTGTTTCAATTTTGAATTATTAAATTATTTATATTTTAAATCTGAATAAATAAAATATAACATATATAATATTTTTACAGATGTTTATTTTAATTACTTTTTATGATAATTTTTTGAAAAAATAAAATGTACAAAAATATAGAAATAATAAATCTCTAAATTAAAATAGTTAAACAAAATGCATAATATAGTTTTGTTTTGTATAATTCTTTGCCATTAGGGATGGAAGTAGGACGAACCGAATTAGGCTTGTTCAAGTCTGACCTGTTTAAAAATCTTGAGGTCTGAATCTGGGTCTGTTACTTGTTAAAATTTTTTTTCTTTTTCTTTTTTTCTGTCAAGCCCTGACCTGATTTAAAGCCTACAAGGCTTGCAAGTCTGTTTAAAAGTCTACATTACAAACAAATCAATAAATAAACTTAAAGTCTATATAAATAATTAATTAAAAAAGCTTACAAACTTAAAGTTTATAAGATAAAAAGGCTATTAAATAGACCTAATATATATATATATATATGTTAATATTATGTAAATAAAATATAAAATAAATATTATATAAATATAATATATTAAAATAAATATAAATATATAATATATAAATATAAATAGATCCCTGAATAGGTTAAATAGATTTTTTTATAAGCCAAAAGCTGACTTGTTTATCTAAAAAAACTTTTAAAAAAGTCTGAGCCTATTTATTTATTAAACGAGCCGAGTCTAACTAGACTTTAAACGAACTGAACCCCCTGTCGAACGACCATATTGGCTTTCATCCCTATTTGCCATCTACCGGTGATCACCATCTTTCATCTTACATTCGTGATCATGATCCCATTCATCTCCTATCACTTATTTACCACAGACAAGATTGCTTATTTTTGCTATTGCATCTTAGTTTGTTTTGCCAACTTACTCATATCAGATGATAATAAAACACACAAGATATGAGTATTGAAATGAAAAAGAAAGTTATGTATATGTGTTGGAGATATTTTTACTGTATATTTATGTTTTGTTTCAAATTTTGAGCGATATGTATGCATCATCTAAGATCTTAAAGGATGAAATTATATATGTTATATGGAATTTTGTTTACTACTTTACTTTTTTATTTATATAGAAAAAACATAAATATTAAAAATATAATTAATGGTATTAATTTTTTTTTAAAATTATTTATTTTTAATTTACCTTTTATAAATTTTATTTATTTATTACAATTTCATTTTTTAATATAAAAATAATAAAAATATTAGGTCTAATAATTGATTATACAGTAATTAGATAAAAAATAATGATATGTATATAAATTATTATTTCAAAAACTAAAATAGATAGATAAATAAGAATTTTTTATTAAAAAAAGAAAAAAGAACATACATAGAATATTTTCTAATTTTTTTTTATAAATGATTTATTATTCTATTAACTTTTTATCTATCATATATTTTATTAATTTTTATTCTTTCAATATTATTTAAAATTTTTGTAGTTACATTTAACAGCAATTAAATTTAAAAACATTATTTTATTATGATACGTTATTAAACATAAAAAATACTTATAACGAAATAATACATAATTTTTTACTTTTTTATAAACTTTACTATAATTCAATATTATTCATTAATTCAAGTTCTAGTAATTTTTATTTATTTATTTATTATAAAAATATAATAAATTGAATAATAGTTATACCTATTAATCTATACGTCTATCATATTAATGCTTGTATTAGTATGTTGGCGAATTTAATTTAATTATAAAATGTTTATTTATTTAGGAATTGCTTAGATAAATTATGATAATAGAATAAGGATAGGATAAAAGTAATATAAATTTTTATTCTATTTTATATTTAGTGCAGATTAATAACAAATTATATAATATAATTTTATTTAATTGTATTTAAAATGGATTAATAGAGTGATAAGATAATATATTATTATATACAAAATTATTTTTTATTAAAAATATTTTTTTATAAAATTATCTTTTTAGTTTGAATTTCTTTAACTTTTCAAGGAAAAATTTATCGCATAAATGAATACTAAAATATTAAAATTATTTATATAAAATAAATAAGAATTTTTATAAAAATATTAAAATAAGTTTTTATAAAGTTAGTATCAAAATAATTTTTAAAATATTTTCTACAAAAACAATCAAATAATGTTTTAATAAAATTGGTAAACTTTAATTTCAGAATATTTAATTTAATATGATTTCAAAACATAAATTTATTTTTTAATTTATCATAAAAATTAATTTCAGAATACTAAAATTAATACTAAAATGGTAGCTATAAATTTAAATTAATTTTTTATAAAATAGTAAAAAAAAATTAATAAAAACAAGAAGAAAAATTATGAAAAGAACTAGGAGACAAAATGAAAACAATCCCATTAAGTTTTAATCCTGATAATATTTTAACTATAGAGCATGATATGGGTAACAAGAAGAATTAAAATATCTACCATGAAAATTGAATAGCAGTTGTATTTACAGTTTTTTTAATTTTCACTTTTATCTATAAAAACGTTACATTAGTTATATTTTATTTCAATTCTTTATGCAAAAAAACAACTTTTTTGTTATTTTACTTAATGTTTTGTTCAACTTAGAATTTTCCAATTTAAAATTTTGTTAAACATCATATATTCAACTTTAAAATCTTAAGATAGATATATTTAATTTGTTACATTATTAATTAAAAAAATTACATTAAATATAATATTTAAAAAATTAAATAAAAATTAATAATTTCTAATTATGTAATTATTTATCATTAAATAACAATATAGAAAACTTGTCCATTTCAATTAAATTGTAATAAATTTTGTATTAAAACAGAAAAAGTCGATGCCTATATAGCGTAAAAGAGATTAATTTCTAATTATGTACTGAAAAAATATATTTGGTAAGAAAAGCGTGACTAACGAAGGAAGCAGACGAGAAATAATAAAAAAAAAAAAAAAGAAGGAAAACTTGTAGGAGGTAACGTCCAACTGGCAATGTGAGGATGCAAGTGCGTGTGGTCCAACGCATTGGCGTCGCATTGTGAATTTATGACATTACATTTGACGGTCAGCTCAACCTCAACCAGTTTGAACCTCACTTTCCCCAACGCGAAGTGGGACCCAATCATTTCACCCAACTTCGTCTACGTGTCCCAACTATATCATATCATCAACATCTTAGCACTTAACTGGAGAAGTTTAGGCAAAGGAAACGAATAATTGAGAGAGGTCATTCACATCAGTGTGCGTGGTGTGTAGTGTAGCAGGCCAGACAGCAGCGTAGGATGGAAGCCGCAGCAACAGGTTCGGTGCTGAGCAAGTCCGGGAGCGGAGGTTCGGAGGAAAGCAGAGGGATATTTGAGTACTTTGGTTGGATTTACCATTTGGGAGTCAATTCAATTGGCCATGAGTACTGTCATCTCCGATTCCTTTTCATCAGGGGCAAGTATGTTGCCATGTATAAGCGTGATCCTCACGAATACCCTGCCATTGTATGCTTCTCCTTCTCTATTCTTTTACCTTTTTTACCTATTCCAGCCAACAAACGTTTGTTTTTCAAATGGTTTTGGATGTTGGTGAACGGTGAGGTAGCTTCTGGAATTGTACTTTAATATTTAATACTCTTTTTACTTAAATAAAATAATAGAAAAAAAATAACAAGTTTATTGCGATGAATGTTGCTGCTAGTTTGAAATCGAAAATTGTTTTCGATGAAGAACTTTGGATTTAATAGTTTGATAAGTTATTTTATAGTATTTCTGGCAGAATGGAGATGCGTACATACCAATCTTGATTATATTATCTCAATGAAAAATAATTGAGACTTATGCTATGTCCGGTCTGCTAAAACTTGAGAGAAGTTATTGGAAATAGATATCACAAGCAAGATCGGAAGCTAATCGATGCAGTATTTAACTTATTATCATCGGAAAGAATTTATGCGCTAATTCCAAACTGTATAATATTCATCAAACACTTTTTAGTTTTTTTTTGTGCTGAAGATAAGGCAGAAACAGATAGATGCAGGTCTTTATGGAACATTGCTCCTATCCTAGATCTATGTTCTCAAAACAAATAATTTTATTGTTTATTTATTTATTTTTTCAAATGTGGGTCAAATGACATTTCACCTGCTAGATTTCTGTTTCTCTTTTATCTTTGGTTTTTTAATAGTAGTTAAATATTTGATGTTAAAACTTTCCTCCATGCAGAAACCCATTAGGAAGGGAGTTGCGGGGCCCACACTAATGGTGGAGGAGCTAGGTCGTCGAAAGGTCAATAGTGGGGTAAAATACTATTCGTATTTACAAAATTAAACTGATTGTCAATTAGTTTTGATGGAATATTCTGAGGTTCAACTCCTAACAATCTCATGTGATTTGAAGTTGAATGTACATGTTTGATTTCCTTCTAAATTTCATGGAAGCTAAAAGTTTTTTGTTTTCTTCCCCAGGATCTCTATGTTTTAAGGTTTTACAATCGGTTAGATGAGACCAAAAAGGGAGAAGTAAGTTATAGTTTTGAATTGCTTATTCTAATAATTGTTGGTAATGATTGAAAGCTACATGCCATGCAACAGCATGCTTTTTTGTAACAGCTTAGGAAGAATTTAAGATTTATCTTGTAACTTGTTACACTATACTGAAAATAAAATCGAAGCATAAACTTCAATCTTTTGTAGCCTGTGAAAGTTGCATACTAAACTATCACAATTTTTAAGAAAACATGATTTGAGTTGCTTAAACATTTTACTAAAAATAAAAAAATAAAGCACCACTTCCCTTCCAAAGTGCTACGTTCATAATAATTCTTTTCCTTTTTATAACTAAGATTGATGTAAATTACTTTATTCCCATGGCATTTTTCAAGTTTAATGCCAGTGTAATAATTCCTTAATATTCCAACAAGCAATAATGACAAGATCCCCGAAAACCATGAGGAGTGGCTCAATTGCCAAACCAAGTTCCATGTAGGCAAACTTTTACCTGCAGTTCAGGGGTTCAGAACTCACTGGAAGTACCTTGTGGCCAAGGCCATACCAATGCCAGAGTGACAGAGGCTTAGTCCTACACCTTGTAGTCTTAAAAAAATGGCAAATCCCAAAGCATACAATTTAATTTATGGAAAAATCTAATGCAGGAACTCTTGATAAAAGTAGTTCCAATGAAGAAACAAAAGCCACTTAGAGGATTTCTTGAAGACAATTATACTTTATAACCAATTCAAGTTATTACTTTTCCTTCATAATACCCGTTTTCAGCTGGAGTTCCTTATTTGGAATTCTTCCTTTGATTTCATTGTGGGCATTCTATTTGTTACCACACTTGTGTCTCATCAAAATGATTAACCAAGTTCCCAATATATTGTCCCTTGAAGTCAGAAGTTTCTATATAGTTTCTTGATTCAACAATTGCACTAGCATGCAAATGTATCTGCATCAATGTGTTTGTGTTGGAGAGCTTATAAATTTAGAATTTAATGAACCCCTACGCAGCATGTGTTTTACACACACAGACACACAGACACACACATATATATATATATTTAGTATAGAAATAAGTTTTTTTCATGTGTACTTTCTTCAAGATTGCTTGCGCTACAGCTGGGGAAGCCCGGGGATGGATGGAAGCATTTGATCATGCTAAGCAACAGGTATGAGAAAATAACTGGAAGCTTACATGTATAATCTGAGTGTTGTGTTTGTTATTGGTTTTAATGATTGATACAACCCAAGTCTAATTGAGATTGAAAGCTTATTTCTGGGGCAGGGGGTTTGGATTGGAGTCCTATTATGAAACTTTCAACATATAGGTTTTCCATTTATGTAAAGAATATGGGAGTAGTTGTTTAACATAATTTGCATATGATTTTAATTTTCTGGCTATATGCCTTTTGTAGGCTGAGTATGAGCTGTCAAGAGGAGGTGGTACCAGAGACAAACTAAACATGGAGGCTGAGTATGCCTCTTCCCCCATCTGAAATGCACTTGTACTAATATATGACAGAATAACACTATTTAAATGATTAGTGAATTCACTCGTAATAGTGATTAATATTAGCAAAGGATTCCAATGCTTTTGGTCTTTGCAATTATCTGTCCTTTTCTCCATTATTTCCTTTATTTTTTTCTTATAAAATCTAAGGATAATGACAATCTTAAATACTTTCAAACAATATTGCTTATAGTGAGACATTACTGTTCAGGTTAAATATTTGCAAATTATGCTTAATGAAAGACTAACACAATTGTTGTTAGGATCATCATTAGGTGTTCTGCCTTTGAGGTTGTGCCCTAATTAGATGATTTTCATAAATTGACATATCATTGCTCTTTATGCTGTGGAAGGATCAATCTTGAAGGACATCGGCCTAGAGTGAGGCGGTATGCCCATGGGTTGAGGAAGCTTATAAGAATTGGCCAAGGTAAAAAGAAACAAGTTTGATCAATGATACTCATCGTGAGTGACTGAATGCTTTTGAGGCATTAATGTGCTTAACTGGTTTAATGATTGTATATGGGGCAACATATGCTGCCTGTTATGCATCTTAGGAGACTGTAATAGAGCATTTATTTTGTTTCCTATTTAAAAAGGAGACAGATTTTACAGTGTTGATATGCATGGGAAGTTGTGGAGTGATGGTTGTGAAAGCGTGATTCTGAATCAGTGTTGGTTGATTTTGCAGGGAGTCCCATGTTTCTTTTCTAATTTCTACCATTATGTTGGGGTTGCTGCTTTAACATTTTTAACATCTCTCTCTGTATATTACCTGTTAACTTTTGTTTTTCATTCTGAAAGGCCCAGAGACACTGTTACGGCAATCATCAAAGTTGGCGGCTAGGCCAGGTGGGTTTGAAGGGGACAGTGGAGATGCAGTTGAAGCACATCAATGGAAATGTGTTCTTACCATGGCTGGTACCATATTTTTCTTCTGCCACACTATTTTGCTGCCTATTACTGGGCAGCGTTTTCCTGCTCTCATAGCCTTTTCCTTTGTAATGATTTCCTAATATTTTAAAATTATTTAATCTAAAGGATCCAAAAATTGTAAGGAAGACCCCTTCTTGAGTGAATCTAAATTGAGGATGTAACTAAAGGCCCTTCTTTAATGATAACATGATTAACATCTACTCCTGGGTTTGAATTGGGAATGATGTCGAGGCCCTGAACTCATAATAGGACTGCATGGTAATCAATTCAATGGGTGTGTCAGAGGAGAAAAATATTGGAATTGGAGGGTATAGTCCTCACCTCTTGTAGGTTCTTTTCTTACAGGAAAATTTCATTTATTGGGACAAAGAAAAGTAAAAAGAAACTCTAAAAAGGGATCATTACTATATTTGGGATAAGGTTACTTAAGTAGAATGCTTTTTCCTTTGTTCGCATGATTTGACTGCTAGACTCTTTTTTCACAAACAATTATGCTTTTATTTATGGTTTTTCTTACTTGTAATTCTTGTTTATATTAGTTATGATAGAAAAAATTATAGTCAGATCTATCCTTATCCTTCTAGATGTTTTTTGTTTGTGGTTTCAGGTGTTAGAATTTTTGAGGATGTTTCAGATCACAAGGTACTGTACAATTCACTTCTTTGGGTGAGGGCAGTCTTGGGCAATACTGATTATTAACATATTTCTTAAAAATAGCTTTCAACTCATGTATGTTATTCTAACAAGAATTGTAAGAGTATAATACTTGCTTGTTTCTGATTCATTTATTACAAGACTTGTTTCTCTGTGTTGATATTTGCATGTAAAGCCTAGGCAACATAAGTCTTGCTTGATAGAGAATCTCTTAATGGTTTCCTGACATCTCTCTCTATTCTTCCTCTCTCTCTCTCTCTCTCTCTCTCTCTCTCTCTCTCTCTCTCTCCATGATATAAAGATCTTCCTAAGGTTTCAAGCTATCTTTAAGCAGCCTTCTTTAGCCACTGCCTCAAAAAAAAACTACCAACCGCCTCAGAGAAGGCCAACCAAAATTGCTTAAGTATCCAACGTTTTTTGGATGGCAAAAACTAGAAGAAAATCACAGAACCAATGAAATTGAGTTTTTGGGGGCATTTTTGTGATGTGACATTGAACACCCTGTTTTGGTGGCAGAGGACATGTGGTTTGGGGACAAAGTAAGGCATTTTTCAGGTCTAAAAAGCCCAGTTAGTCCAGCAGTTGTTTGGTGTTCCAAGGGGTTACAACGCATCCTAGTGGTGTTTTGAGGTCGAGATCACATTTCTGTTGTGGCGTTTTTTGGTTAAATAGTGCCAAAGGATACCAAAATTAAGGCTGACAGATGTTCCAAGGGCTCCGCCACTAAGAACTATATAGACTGAAGACATTTGGTTGAAGTTAGTCTAGGAGGTATGGAAATGATGGTCTCTTAACAAAGACTTGCTCAATTGATCCGAAGGTTGCAACAACTTGGAGTATGGAAGATAAATGCATATTGGCCTTGTGAATTTTGTTGACAGACAAACATAGTCAATCATTATCCAACACAAGATAGTGAAGAAATTGTGAGATTTTCTGAAATTGATTTATGGGAAATTTGATAGGTTGAATCATTTTTATGCTCTCTTGCAAGAGATTTTTTGCCTAAGCAGAATAAACGGAAGTTGATGGATTATTTCATGGCGTTTAAGAAGTAAACTGAGGAGTTGACTTCTCTTTTAGAGTGCAAAGCTATCGAAGAGATGTTATCTCAACAGAAGAAACTCAGCATTGTGCTGGCTTTTTGGTCTCGATCCAGAGTATGAGGTGGTTATGTCTCAGATTCTATCTTGTAAACAGGTAGACAATCTCACTGATGCCTTCTCCTGGGTTTATAGTCCTCCTTTGAGGAATCCAAACCTACTATAAAGATTGGTACCTTTGGGCTTTGATTGCCTTGCTTTGATGGTTCCTTTTAGCTAAACTCTTAATTGTCCACTTTCTTATGTCTCTTGCTGCCATTAATCACTAGCCTTTGTTCCAATGGATGTGAAAATGCCCTCTTGCATAGTGACTTACTTGAAAAAGAGTACATGGAGTGACCCCCTAGATTTGTTGCTCAGGGGGAGTATGGACGGGTGTGGCATCTAAAGAAGTCTTTGTATAGCCTTAAGCAATCACCTAGGTCTTGGTTTAGGAGATTCAAGGATGTGGTTATAAATCTAAGTTGAAGAGAAGTTGGAGTGACCATATAGGGTTTTCAAACAAACTGACTTCGTTAGCATCTAACTTGTGGTGTATGTTGACCACATTGTAATTAGAGGAAGTGATAGTGAAGGAATTGGCAAATTGAAGATTTTTCTTCAAAACAAGTTTGAGACTAAAGACCTAGGGGCCTTGAGGTACTTCTTAGGCATTGAAGTTATGTAATCAAAGAAAGGTTCTTCCTTTCACAAAGGAAGTATGTTCTAGACTTGTCTCATGGGATCCAAACCATGTAAGACTTGTATGGACCTAGGAGTTTAGCTTACAACAAATGAAGGATATAGAAGATTGGCGAGGAATCCGAATTATCTAACTATCAGTAGACTAGGTGTTGCTTTCTATTACAAGTCCCACATTGAACAAAGGGAAGACCAATTATGCATATATAATCTAAGAGCATCCCTCACCCTATGAGCTAGCTTTTGGGGTTGAGTTAGGCTCATGTCTAATTCTCAACATGGTATCAGAGCGTACCCTAGTCTGACATGTGATCCATTTGCTTTCTGTTAGTTACAAAATTGTAAATAGAAGGGACAATATAAATAATAGGGAGAGAGAAAGGTATCGGAGTGATTATAATTCAGTTTGGGGGAGTTCTTGATCTCTCAAGTATCTAGGGAAAGCTATTCTTGTATCATCTTCCTATTTTCTTCTTCCTCTTCCACATTAGAAGTGGGGCTGATAAATAGGTCTGACTGCTTTAACACTTTTTGTGCTTTGTAGAATGGTAAGGGTGTCCTTGCAAAGTCTGTTGGTATTGTTGAAGCTACAGCTGATGCTGTTTTTGAAGTTCTTTTGAACACTGAACAACAGAAAAGATATGAGTAAGTTACCTGTAAAAAGTGCTTGAGAGTCTTGATAACATATCGGAGAAATTAGTCTCTTCTATATTTAATTTTTTACAGGTGGGATATGTTGATGTGTGACTTGGAGTTGGTAGATTCTTATGATGGACATTACGATGTTGTTTATGGGACATATGATTCCAAGTATCTATCCCGGTAATCTATTGATATTTAACCTTTTCAAAGTTCAAGAATTATAACATTATTGCAACTGGATTGCTGTAATGGTATGCGGTGTTTTGTAAAATTCATTATTAATTTTCTTTTTTGTGTGGATTTTTTCATTGGTAGAGATTTGTATGTCTGACTAATTTGATTTTCCTATTGAGTTTTGGTTTTCATTCTGTTGAAATTTTCATATTAGACATGTTCTAACTTATGTTTTTGTGTGTATATGTTGTGTGTTTTTGTCCATGCTATGATTATTGGTGATGAAATTTTAGTTTCCAAATAGCTGCAATTTCATGACATTTTTGTTGTCTCTCCTATGGCCTTATTAATTTCATTTTGCATTAGTGGGTAGATAGTAAGTTTTACTCAAATTATTGTTACTTAATCCTGTTTTACTTTTTAAAATGTTCATTGAATTGCCTTTTAAACTTAACCCAGGTGGCACTCAAAGCAGGATTTTGTCTTCTCTAGGCAATGGTTTCGTGGACAAGATGGAACATACAGTAAGAATATGATTATTGTGGTTACGTCCTTGGAACTTTTGTCATGGTCAAGAATTAATTCATTTACTTTCATTGCTAGCATTTTATTTGCCAGTTGAATTGTCAAGAGACTGAAGTTCTTACATGATACTTATCAAACTTCAATAATGTTCCAGAAAAACAAAATTTCTCTTATTATGTATGGATTGCATCCATATTTTTAATTTTATGCAAACATGTTACAATTTTTTCAGTACAGAGGTTTGGTATTGTTATGACGGTTGTTATAACCTTGATTTATATGATCATCGGAGTGATTCTTAGATTTATTTTCTGCTGTAGTTGAAATCATGCTGTTTTCAACTTAGACAATATATACTGAAATATTCTGTTTTAATTCATGCAGCTATCTTGCAATTTCCGTCTATACATAAGAAAAAGCCTCAGAGATCTGGATATCGACGTGCAAAAATTAATCGTAAGATAGCACTTTTTTGCATTGAATCCTAGGATTAGGATTTGGCTTGAGTAGTGGTGCTTGGTATTTGTTCTCTTTCAGTTTCAGGAGTTGTAGTCCGTTATATGAATATGAAGTTTTAACTTTTTCAAAAGCAATATAGAGTAGTTGGTATAAATAGATATTTCTTTTTCTTAATTCTACATTGGTCTATCACTCTACCTTTTTCTTGCACGTGAAATTATTTTGTTATAATATTAGGATTCATATTGTTTTAGGAATCTTAAGTGATGTTTGATTTGAGAAAGTATTTTTTGTTTTCATTTTCTATTCTCACTTTTAATTACAAGAAATCCACCTTGTTTTTGCATTTTTTCCTGTTTTCAAAGCTTTGTTTCTATTGTTTTTTATACAAATCTTTGAAAATAAGAATTATAATGGAAACAAGGTAGTTTTTTTTTGTAATTATGAGTTAGTGTTTTATATTAGGATACATTACGCATCATCACATTCAGATATCATTATTCACTCTAAAAGATATTATTTGAAGTCTTTATTACTCTTTTTCATCTTTTCCTTATAATTACAACATCCTAATCAGAATACTTACTTGTTCCTTTTTGTGTATTTCAATTTATTCAAATTTTGGGCAAATGTAAAGATTTTCTGAAAAACTCTATTTACTACCTTTATTTCTTCTACATGGATAATTTTTAGGCTAAAGAACATAATTTTGTTTTTACCTCCCTTTTATTTTTCATAAGCATTCTTGAATTTTGCACAATCCATTTAATATCCTTTGTTATTCCTTAATAAGACTTTTTTGTTAAAAGAAAATAAACTGGCTAATTGACATTCTATACTAACTTGAAAATTTGTGTTTTACCTGCTTGAATTCAATAGCTTATTTTGACAAGTTATTTGCTAATGGCAGAAGAAAAATGCTAATGAAATACTTTCCACTATTAGGTGAAATTATATGTGGGCCTCACCCCTATTGAATGATTTCCACCAATTGGTACCCACATTAATTTCACCCAATGATGGAGGGTGTATTTAAAAAAGTGTGTTGGGAGCATTCCCCAATTATATAAAGTGCTTCCTTTGATTTCAGAACTCGCTGGAAACTGATTAGAAGAAAGAAAATATGATTACTGGCTTCTGTATTTTTGGGCATTGACCATTTATTAATTTTATCCTCGTATGTGTTGTATTTTGGCTGCAGCATCTACGTGGGAGATTAGAAATTTGAACACACATATAGCATCAAATAGCCCAAGATGTCTAGTGACCCACACTTTAGAGATACACCGTGCATCCTGGCATCAATGGAAGAAGAACAAGTGCTCAAAATTTGAGAGGAGCATTCCTTATGCATTATTGTGCCAAGTGGCAGGTTAAGTATTTGAACTATTGTTTTTATCTTATATATTTCTCTATATTGTCTAGAATCACTGGCATTTCAGATTATCAAAAGTATGTTATCCTATGTAGTCCAAACTACTTGCTTCTAGTCGTCTATATATCTCAACTTGGTTTTGCTGCCTCATAGTTTTGATGTAGTTCTCAAGTCTTTGTCCTTTATTTCTCTTAAATTTTGGCTGGCCTAACTTAACCCTAAAAACTATCTCATAAAATAAGAATTGTTAAAGTCTTTATAAGCTCTACTTGCATCATATTTATAGTCAATGTGGGACCTAAACACACCCCTTTGTTGATAATGTAGTAAAAACTTAAAATCACAGGATTGAATGTGTTGATAATATTAAATGTTACAATTTTTAATAAAAACTTACTATTTATTAATTTCTTATTATGTACCTATAGATACACATTATAAAAACATTATACGAATACCACTCCAGAGGCATTTAATATAAGTCATTAAATAATCCTTCAGGTTTGAAGGAATACATTGCTGCCAATCCAGCACTCCACCATGAAACTGCCACCACAATTGTTCATTCCAAAATTTCTGATACTTCCATTTCTAGTTCTGAATATGAGGATGAAGTGCAGGATGAGTTTTATGATGCAATTGCTGCTGATTCGTCAACATCAGATGAAGAAAGTGATGATGAAGAGAAACTTGATCCAAAGGTTTTCTTGATTGTACTCATCAACTATAAAATTATTCTACAATAGAAATAAATATTATTTGTGTGTGATTGATATGAAACAAATAAAAGGTATTCTTATTGTTTATTTCTATAGTTTAATTACCTTATCCAATTTCTCAGGAGCCAAGAATCAAACTAAAGAATATTTCATGGGCAATCACAACCTTAGCTCTGAAGCGAACTGCAGGTCAGCTTTTTGTTTGTTGCTTGTTAGCTGCTTGGTAAAAAGGACGTGAAGCTATTTTAACTTTCTCTACGTAGCTGTATTTATAGATTATAGAATGAACGTTTCCTTAATAATCATGAAATTTCAGTACTTCCTTTGACAGTTACTATTCCTAATTCAACAGATCTCTTGTTTTTATCTTAAAAAGAAATTAAAATAAGAAGAAAGAAAAAAAGCTGTACATGAGTGCATAGTCCTGGAAGGCTGAAAATTTTTTTCTTCGGCAGGTCAAGAAAAATTTATCAGCCTCCAAGAACTTTAAACAATTTTGGACGGAACCAATTCTGACTTAGAAACAAAGTGAAAGCAGAGGAAATGTCATATAAAAGAGTTCCATCAGAAGTTGGGAACTTGTACAGTGGAAATGAGACACCCCCTGATGGATGGTATCTTTCTAATACCTTGTTTTAAAACAGTAGTGTTTTAGGGAGAGAGACCATGAAAACAGAGAAGAGGTGAGGTGGAGAAAACATAATCTCTTTACTAATTACTCATAATTCTCTTACACTAACTGATCCTAATCCCATACCTATATTTATTCAAATGCCACAAGCCGGCAACTACATGAAAACAAAGGCACCCTTTCCTGTGGGTGCATAACAAGTAACATGGTGGTATATTATATTCCTTACCAGATGTATATTAGCATCACTCTTGATTTTATATCGTAAAAAACAAAGAATCCGAAAAGAAAAATAGAACAAGAAGACAGTTATTGAGGAGGTGCACAAAAAAAATATATGTAAACAATTTAAAATTGAGTGTATTTTTAATGGGGGAGGAAGAAGTGAGGAGGACATGCCCCACTTGGCTCCCACCTCCCCTCCCCTCCCTCTAGATCTTATTTTCTTTGTTTTGCACTTTTGTTCCTTTGTTCTTTTTATTTGTTGTCTGAGTATTCTTGATCCACCTGAATTGTATATTCTGTTGAGAGCTCTTTCATGTTTCCTACATGAATGCACCCTCAGTTTATCCAAATATTCAATAATTTATACCTATTAAATATAAAATCATTCATGTGCTTTTACTATGGGTGTTCGTGGTATAATTTGGTTAGATCTTAGGAAAAAATATCATCCAAACTGGTTATAAAAAAAATTTATGGTTTAGTTTGGTTTACATGAAATATATAATGAAAACCAAACCAGGTTTTTTTTTTTAGTTTGGTTTGGTTAGGTTATTTTGATTCTTGTTCTTTATTTTAAAAAAATATTCGTAAAAATGATAAGTTAACAAAAAAAGATAAAGCAATAAATTTAAAAAATTTAAAATTAGCATTGATTAAACAATAAGTGCTAGATACCAAAGGCAATAACATAAATAAATAATAATATGGGTTAAATATGTTTGTCCTTTCAAAATTTTAAAATTTTGGCTTTAGTTGTTCATTTTAAAAATTATTAGTGTTGATCCTTCATTTATTAAAGTAAACTACTTTAAATCTTTAAAATAACTAATATTTGATGACATGTATAAAACGTTTGACATGTTAACAATGTTAACAATAAAGGATTAAAAGTCCCTTATTTTAAAAAATAAGGGATCAAAATTAAATGTTTAAAAAATAAGGAACGAAAATCAAAATTTCTAAATTTTAGAGGGATAAAAATATATTTAATTTTAATAATATTTATATTCAAACATATTTTAAAATAAAATTTAGAATAAAATTTAGATAAGCATGAGATCTCCTATGTCAATTTCATCTACTAGGAAGTCATGAATTCCTTACTATGGATATATGTCAGGATTTAGAATGGAAAAATGGTTTTTCGAACGAGTTGCTTCATATTTGTCGATAGAAAATAAATGAATTTAAACAATTGATCAATGAGATTGATATGTCTAAAATTCAATTTGACCACTATAAGATAGTTAATATTCACATGTGCAATGTTACAAAAATTGCAGTAATATACATAATAATTATTTAAATATTTAAATGTATTAATGAATTGTATTTTATCAATTAATTTTTTTTCCAACATTATGAGCTGGATTCAAAGGATAGGTAGGTACACCATTACTACTCATTGCAGGGTAAAATTGGAATTTACTGTAATATATGGGTTTCGGTTTGGTTTCATGTATGGAAATCGCAAACCAAACCAAACCATAAACTTTTAAATTTTTTATTTTTATTTTTATTTTTTCAATTCGTTTGTATAGTTTAGGACGGATTGGTTCGATTCTTGACATATGGGAAAAATGGTTTTTCAAACAAGATGCTTCATATTCGTTGGTCAAAAATAAACAAATTTAAACAATTGATCAATTAAATTGATGAACCTAAAATTCAATTCGACAACTAAAAGATAGCTAATATTCACATGTGCAAAGTTACAGAATTATGATAATATATATAATAATTTAAAATTTTAAATATATTAATGAATTGTATTTATCAAATAATTTTATTTTCTAATACTATGAATTGGATTTGGAGCATAAATAGATTCATATTATTACTAGTTATTGAAGGGTAAAATTGAAATGTATCTAATATATGTGGTTTGATTCGGTTTGGGATTTTATGCAGGGGACTTGCAAATTGAACCAAATCATAAAAAAGCTGCAGTTTTTTAAAATTTTGATTTTTTTTTTTAATTTTCTCCGGTTCTGTTATATGGTTAAGAATGGATTGGTCCGGTTCCTAAACAGTAAACACCTCTCTAATGTCACAATTTAGATTGAGAAAAATGGTTCTTCAAACAAGGTGCTTTACATTTGTCAAAGAAAAATAAACAAATTTAAACCATTGATCAATTAGATTGACAAATCTAAAATTCAATTCAACCACTAAAAGATAGTTAATATTCACATGTACAAAATTACAAAAATTACTGTAATATATAATAATAACTTTAATATTTAAATATATTAATAAATTGTATTTATCAAATAAATTTTTTTTCCAACACTATGAACTGCATTCGGAGGATAGATAGGTACATGCCATTACTAATTATTAACGGATGAAATTGAAATTTAATATATACCGTTTGGTTTTATTTGGGGGAATCACAAATCGAATTAAACTACAATTTTTATTTTTTTTTTAAGTTTTCGATACTTTCAATTTAATTATACAGTTTAGAACGGATTGGTTTGGTTACTGATCAGTTCTAACTTTTACCTGAAAAGCTTAAGCTTTTGGGGGAGTTATTTTGGTCATGATAGAAATCCTCTGTGACCATGCATGTAGTCTCCATTCTTCTATATAAAAGTTAATTTTAGCAAGAGATGGATTAGTTCTGAAAAAGGGCTCTTGTGTGATAGGATTTTTTAGATATAAAATTATTCATATGCTGTCACATAACAACTTAAGCTTTTACAAGAGTTGATTCATGATAATTTCCATACTCAGTTGATATCCCTAATCTACAAGTGTAAAAGAAAACTTGTAATGCTAAAAAAGAATAAAGCATTGTTTCTTTTGAAGTAACTGGTCAGGGCAGCATGCTAACATACTTGGTTATTGCATGCAGCTCCCGATCTAAGCGAAGAATTGGATCCTCATGTAACTCCTGTCATAATTCCAAGTGACTTGCATGGTTCTTTGTGCAAAGGAAAGGATGACAAAGACGCAAATTGTTGGGCTTCTCCTAGTGGAAAAGGATTTATGATTAGAGGAAAGAACTATCTTAAAGATAGTTCTAAGGTAAGTTGACCATTTAAGTCCTTTGATTTAGGAGGAAAAGGATAAAAAATCTTTTTTTTCCCCTACTTGGATAATGGGGAAATATGAGGGATTTTTAGCATATTGGTCATTTAAACATTGCCTGTTTTTCCGGAAATTCAAAGGTCAATAACTCAATATCTCTCAATTTTAGAACTACATATTTTGGACAAAGATCTTAATCTTTTTTTGCTTAGTTTTGATGTATATGGTACTTTCTTGTGTTCTGGCTGAATGTCATAGACACTAAATTTGCTGTTCAGGTAGTTGGAGGAGATCCCCTTCTCCGACTTGTAGCAGTTGATTGGTTTACAGTTGATAAATCTGTAGATAGAATTGCCCTGCACCCTGGATGTTTGGTTCAGGTAACATTCAATATCTAGGGTTTTATATCTTTTAATATTCATTCGTATTGATTGTTGTAAGGTAAGAGTTGAAGAAAAGATGCTCAGTTTGGTTTCATGTTGGTTAAAAATATTTTTGCTAAACTGTCAATTAACTCAAGGTTTTAAGTTCTCATGTTCCTACTGCTGCACAAATTAGATTTTTTGGAAATTTAGTACAAGATGGCAACTCTGATATAAACCTTCAGAAACCATTACTCCAATGGAGCTTTTGTAACTAGTCATACTGTTTGTCATTGTTTTGTATAAAACTTGTCGACAGAGTTCTAAGATAATTTTGTTATAGTTTTGCAGTTTTGCTTAGTATGTAAAATATCATGTATCTCCTGTACGTCTTTGCTTCTTTTTTCCTTGGTTACTTTTTGTTTATCACAGAATATCTTCTACTTTTCCCCTTCGTGCCATTTGAATTGGTTCTTGATCATTCTTTTCTTTTTTTCTTTTCACAAAGCCATATCTTTTCTGTGAATTCTAGATAATGCTTTTTCTCTTTAAGCCTTTTAGTTCAGTGCATGCTAAAGCTTATATGGTTGAAATTATTTTATGTATTTTACCTTGATAGTCTGGAAGCCATAAGCTGGAGATTTTGAGATTGTTAATTTCTTATATCATTACATTATCTATAATTCTTTCCTTTGGAATTTCAGTCAGAAGCAGGGAAAAAGCTTCCATTTATCCTTGTCATTAATCTCCAGGTATGGATGTTATTTTTTTTGTTTTTGACACACACACATATTGGGGCAAAGTAAAGGTTATTAACTACGTTAAGAGTTAAAAACCATTCTTAGGTCCTTGACTATTCAGTGATTCTTTGGAATGGTATCGAAGCATAGTTGGCCAACTGGTATACTACTCTCCATTTTACAAATTACAATGACAATTCTGTTTAAGTGTTGAGTCTAAGGTAACTGTTTACCAAATTTCAAACTCCCAAAGCCTTAATTTAAGCGGTTGTGTAGAAATTTCATTTTATTTTTTTTGTTTTTGGGTTTTTAGTAGAAGAGTTCATACAGAGAAAGTAGAGGAGTATAAAATGAAAGAAATACTCCTAAAGCAATCAAGAAAGATAAATTTCTGGTTGGTTATTGTTTTACAGCTTAACATCATAGGCTAGTTGATTCTTCAGCATGTCATATACTCTTTCTCGTTATACCTAGTTTGAAAGAGTCTACAGCAGGCATATTATTGCTTCTGAGATTCAATGTAAAGTATGAGTAACTTACTATGAGTACAGTGTCAAGGCTCCCAACTTTGACTGAGGAAAGCATTGGAAAGTTTCACTGGCTTTCTTGTTTAATTTAGAAGCATAAATGTGATGCTAAAAGCTGAAAATTTATTCAATTGAAATGAATATTCTGAAGTTTGAAATGTCAAAATTTCAATGGTGACCTTAGCATAGGACCCAGACACAGGTCTAAATGTGGAAGAATCTTTTCTGTGACCTGTAGTGAATTTGAATTTTAGAGAAGCAAATTCATTCCTAACAGAGCCTCTTTTAAGATAACTAATTCAGATAATATTTGTTTGTTTATTATTGAATACTGACAATTCTTTTTAAGTTTTAAAGATCACTAATATAAAGGAAAGAAATCCTAATGATACAATCTTAACTAATAAAAGGAAACAAATCCAAAATCATGATTAAGAAATCCTACATGTTAGAATACATAGTTAACAAAGTACAGCTTTGGTTCTCTGATCAGTTTTCTGTTAGTTTTCCGTTTTATCTTATCTGTTAGTTACAACAGAATTCAGTTAGCTATCACTGTAGGTGCATGTATAAATTCAAAACTCCTGTATTTCTTTCATTCAAACAATTCAATATATCAATTCTCATTTCATAACACTACATGATATGATTTAATAAAACTGATCCTAAATTATAGAATCATGATCAATTAAGGAGATTTGACGAATAAAGGAAACAAATAAAACTCTAATTATACTGCATCTACTGCTGCTGCTTTCCTTTTCTAATATTGACAACCCTCAAATGGATCTACTTTACTTTGTCTATAATTTATGTATACAAGTGTTACATTGGGGAATTTGGTCATGCCATAGATCAGTTTCTCAATGAAGATTTGTTTATAATGTCATCGATTTCAGGTTCCTGCTAAACCAAACTACAGTCTGGTTCTACATTATGCAGCTGACAGACCAATAAATAAAAATTCTCTATTAGCTAAATTTGTTGATGGAAGTGATGCGTTTCGTGACTCTAGATTCAAACTTATTCCAAGTATAGTTGAGGTGTGTGGTTCTCAATGAAGTGCTATATATATACTCTGTTTGATGACTGGTGGCGTTGATCAGCTAATAGTTTTTATTGGATACAGGGATATTGGATGGTCAAGAGAGCTGTTGGAACAAAAGCTTGCCTCTTAGGGAAAGCTGTGACTTGTAAATATTTTAGACAAGATAATTTTTTGGAGGTAATGTTATCTTAGCATTTTTTCCCATTAGACTACTTAGGTTGGATGATGATCATTGATTTGGTAGTGCGTCTTTGAAATGTCAAGTTCTGAAGTATAAGAACTTTATGTTGGTTCTCAATTATAATGGAAAAACTTTTGAAGTTTACTTTCTGCCTTATTTCTATGTATACTTTATCGTTGGTGTTAATACTTCTTCTCCTGTATCAATAATAGTTTCAGAATATTATTTTTTTTCTATGCCATTCATTGTTCATGTTTGTCAATGAAGCTTTTAAACAATTTTGTACTTAAATTGTTAGCACTCACTTTCCAATTTTGTAACTTTCAAATAATTTATTAAATTGTATATGAGGATTATGCTTTGAGCATACATCTCTCTTTTCCTCACTCTCCCAATTTTCACCTCAGAAGCTATCTGTTTTGTATTAAGAGAGACACCTGCAGTTTCATTACTTTCTGGTCTCGCTTCTCAATTTCTCGTCTTTATGATCCAAGTTAATCCTCGATGGCAAAAACATACTGTAGTAACACAAGCTCGCACTTTATAAAATTGAACTTTTGATAGGACATGCGGGGGAGTAGGAGTTTGGGTATTGTTATAGATCTGAGGATTTTGTAGCCTGTCTACTGCCTGAATACAATCAATCAAATTCAAAATGAGAATAGCATCCTGGATATAAATACAGATAATATCAGCTAAATTTTAGGTGTCCTCTGTAAATTCCATGGCCAATTGACTATGAACTACTGTGTGTTGCTTATGGAACTTCAACATTCATTCAGAATTTTGAATTTGAATTCTGCCTGTCACTGAAGACTCCTAATTCAACATTGTTGAAATCATGTGCAATAATATGCTAGTTGGTTATAGAATTGAGCTTCAGTATACATGTAACTTCATTTCCATTTTCATATTGTCTAGTACATTACACTTTGGTGGTAATTTTCTGTACTATGCAGATTGATGTGGACATTGGATCATCCTCTGTGGCTAGACGTGTCATTGGCCTTGTCCTGGGATATGTCACAAGCCTCGTCGTTGACCTTGCAATTTTGATAGAGGTTTGTGTCTTTGTCTTTCCTTGTTCCTTTTGGTGTAGACTTGATATTTGATGATAATAAGGAAGCTAAGATTTTATGGAACTGTGCTATCTATGCAATTCTCTGGTGTGTATTTGGTTGGGGGAGGGATGCTCTTAAGTTGAAGGGTGTCTGTCTTATGTTATGGGATGATTTGGTTTCTTGTTTCTATTTGGTGTCATACTCACTTCTGTTCAAAGGAAATTTTTGGGTTAAGAATATGCAAAGAGATTAGATTTCTTATCCTCGCAAATGAATTTTCTCTCTTTCTGCAGTATATTCTTTTATCACTGTCACGTACACGCTGGCATACTACTTTCGGTTTGTGCTACAGATGGCGTAGCCCTTTTACATGGGACGTATACCATTAATCACATATAAGCCAAACTGTGAGAGAAAGTTTCCAGAACTGAATATTTCTATGAAGGGAAGGTGTTAAGCTGACCATATTAACACCACTTTCAAACAGAATAAGCAATTGAAAAGAAAAACTTCTTTGATTTCTGCAAGTTTCTTTTTATTAGGAATAGTGAAGGAACACGTGGATTTTTTCTTACATGAACTGCTAGTGCATTCACAAGTTGAATGTCAATTCTCAATTTATGCATCTCAATTCTCAACTATTTCATATATTAACTGATGTTATATTTGCAGGCAAAAGAAGAGGCGGAACTGCCAGAGTACATTCTTGGAACCGTCCGATTAAATCGTTTGAAACTTGAATCTGCTGTATCATTGGAGGTTTAAGGTGTTATGCCGAAAATATTAAGTCGTCTGGTTCCATTCCATTCCATTATTATGACTCAAATTTACACTAGGAATTCTAATAAAAAATTATAATCTTACCTTGTGTTTGGATAAAGATTTTAGAATTGTAGTGATTTGTAAATATAAAATAAGTGATTATTAAAATGAAATGAAATATGAGGAGACGAATGATAATTAAGAACAAACCAACGAGAATTTTTTTTAGAAATTCTCTCTAAATAGATATTATTTAAAATTTTTATTTAATATAAAATTATTTAGATAAAAGTCTATTTTTTCAAAATCCTTTTTCTATTATTCAAATATATAAAATTTAGTAATTTTTAAATTATTTTATCCAAACACATTGTTAGTGAATTTTTCATATGTCAATTTTATTTTATTTTTTCATGCCTCTTTTTATCCAAGATTGGTTCCTTTGATAAGTTCGACCGATTACTTAATAGGTGATAACTGATTAGGTTGTATAACTATTTATTTTTTCTAAAAGAAATGAAAAGCAATATTCAAGCAGCTAAGCATCCAAAAACCATTATCCTCCTAAATTTATTATAACCAGGAAACCTTCTCTTGCTCAATATGTTTGATTCAACTGAACTGTTTTTGTACCATCTGAATGTTTTGTAACAAGTGGTTGAAGCAGTGAGACCGAAGCTGGTCAAAGGTCTCCAGGTCGGCATTTTAAGATCATGCTATGTGTTCTTTTTTCTTTGTTTTATTTTAGAATCATTGATTTGGAGAATTTAAAAGGTGAATATACTGTTTATATATTTGTATCTTGCTTTCTAATAATTATTATAACTTTATTTTGTATAATACGCGTATATCAACCGATATTGGCTAGTGTATGTAGATATTTTGATTACTAACAGAATGGTAATAGAATCGGCAGGTTAATTAATTAAGTTTTTGTGGGCCAGAAAGACAAAGCTAGAGAGTTGGAGCACTAATTAATCAATTACTCAAGAATAAGATAAGAATGATACCGTTAAACTGGCCAAGAACTGCTTAACCGCTCAAACCATTGGTGGTTTAACCGCAACCCAGAAGATTATATACAATGCCATTTTGGCATGCTTTTATGGTCTAAATCACAGATTTTGTTTAGGAGAGGTAATCTTGTTCAAATAAAAAATATCAATAATACGGTGGACTGGATTTTTTTTGTGAAATTTTTTTTTTCATCAGAAGAGATTTGAGATGAGAATTGTTTTTTATATTTTCCAAATTTCTTTCTACTTTATCATTGTTAATTGAATGTATGTTTGATTTGTATTTTTATTTGGAGGAGGAACCGAGAGAAATAGTGTCGAAAAAACGTAGGAAAAATGTCAAAAAAAATAAAGATGAACTGATCGTCATACTCCACAAACTAATTTGCAAAACATAAAAAAAAATCTTAAATTAATTTGCGAGATACATTAGTGTATTTCATAAATTTATTTGTAAAATATAATTTTTATATTCTGTAAAGTGTAAAAGTAATATTCTGTAAATTAATTTATGGAATACAAAAAATTATATTCCATATATTAATTTATGAAATATACTTATTTATTTCACAAATTAGTTGACAAAATATGTTTATTACACTCTGCAGGAGATGTATTTCATAATAATACATTCCATTATCTAATTTGTGAAATATATTTGTGAGTCATCTTTCATCTTATCATGAGTTCAACCACAAACCTACAACCTTATATTTAAAAGATTATAACAATTATTAAAATATTCACAAAAATCAAATACTAACTCAAAATTGAGATATAATAACATTTTCATTTTATTTTTTTAATTTGATATTTTTAAAGTTATCAAATATATGTTAATAAGCATGGGAAGAAAATGCAATTATGAGTTATACTAATTACCTTTTAAATTAACTAAAACATCTTATCATCATTTTAATGAAAAACCTCAGTTATTAAATTATTTCTGTTTTGATAAATAGTGCGAAAAATTTTCATTCATCTTTGATTTTAATAATAATAATATTTTAATTATAGTATCTGAAAAAGTAATATCAATCTTATAGTTTAAAAAAATAGTTGAAAATAAAAAAAAATTAGAAAAAAATTACAACCCTCAATAAGGTTAAAATAATAAATCACTCTTAATTTAAAATTTAAATTCAAACTAACCTAAACTTGAAATTAAATATCAACCAAAACCTTAACTTTGGAATAAAAATGCATCCAGAACAACTTTAAATTTACTTTTTTAATTATTATAAATTATCATATAATTAAAAATATCTTATTTTTATAATAATTATATCCAATATCATTTTTTAAATATTAAAAAAATTTATACCAGTAATACATCAAACTTTTTTCCTTTTTATAAACAAAAATTTATTGTAAATATCAACAAAATTTTTCTTTAATATAAATATTATTATGATATTTTTTGAAAAAAAATTAAATTACACCAATTACTTTACATACAAGATGTAACTTACACTTGGTTATATGGATGTAAATTCGATACTTTAAAAAAAAGTTCTCAACCAACCATTGATCATGAGCTGTAACATGCTTTACGAATATGTATTGAAATTTTTTGAATGTTAATCAAGTACTTGAAGTTTATATTTATTTCTAAAAGACAAATATAATAATGGTTTACATCTAATTATATTTGGCTGTTGAATCTCTCACCTTAAAAAAATATTCAGTGTTGAATTAAGAACATAAGTAGGTGTAATACACTATGTGTAGAAGAATCGTTGCTGTTTTTTTTTTTTAAATAAATAATACTCAAATTTTACTCATTTTATTAATAAATAATAATTGATTGATATACACAAATTATCTTATACTTGTTTATATTTTAAATTTAACGATTAATAATTTATTTAATTATTATTATTTTTTTCTCTATTTTCTCGTTGTACCATAATAAATAGTTTCTATAATTATGGGTTGACTTAGGTGTTTTTTTATACCATTAATATTAAGAAAATTTAGGATTTAATAAGTAAAGTATTTCTTTAAATTTTTTCTACAATTATTAACTAACTAATTTATTATGCACTATAAATAATGATAAAGTTTGAATTTCTAACTTCATACTTAAACATGTTAAATTATTCTAATAATAAATTTTTTACTATTAAACTAATTTTATTAGTTTCAATTAAATAGCTATAAAAATTACAAAATTTAAATAATAATATATTCGTTAATATAAATTATATATATATATATATATCTATATTTTAAACAAATTAATTTTTTGTTAAAATTATATAAATTGATATAAAATATATTTAATTTGGATGGTTGTACTATTTAAAATGTTACAAAATATATTTTAATATATTATTTATGATGAATATAGATTTATCAAAAAAAAAATTGATTAAATTTAAATTCATCATTATTTATCTTTTAAATTTGTTACTAAAATAATTTTTTTTATCATGACAAGGATTATAAAATTTATAGTATTTAAAATTTTAACATTTTTATCAAATAATTATAATTAATTATATAAATTATTTTCAATATATATTAAATTGAAAATATTTAATAATTTATTATATATCTTTAAAATCTTATAAAACTTTGTAATTTTGATTGTATGATAAAAAAAATTATTTTACAGTCAAATTTTGAAAATTAATATATTTAAAACATATTAAACAAAATAATTTTAACAAACATTATTATTAAACCAAGTTGATTCACCCGTCTATAACAGTAATTGTCTTTGCTTTATAATTTATAATTTAGTAAGATAAGCCGTGCTAGTAGTTAATTATGGCAACACTTGGGGTATGATATATTTAGAGCACAGTGCACCAATATCACTGTATCCCGTTGGAAACGAAAAGTTCCCAGGTTTACTATTTCTTTCAAAGCCTTCAAAGCTATGCATGCTTCCTCTTCATCTGACAAATAAAAAACCGACTTTGGGATTGGTTTCTTCCAGGTTCTGTTTAGATGTATATACTGCCTCTCGATTCTTGAGCTCTCTTCTTCTTTTATGTTCACTTGAACATTTCTATGTATCTTTGAAATCTTTTCATTCTTGAAATATTTTGCATATTTGCAGCCAATTGCTTGCATGCAGTGAAGGAGTTATGTCGGTCAATGAACTTATCTTCTACTATTTTCTTTTTAAAATCATCAATAGGAGAAGGTAGCAAAAGTTATGAAGAACTTGTTTAGATTATTGTCATTGTTTCTTTATTATTTTCAATTGTATTGTTTTTTTTTAAGAATCGCATGTATCTGCAATGTCGGACGGAGAATCCTCAACCATCTCCATGGATCACTCTTTAAGTCTTTCCCAAGTCAATGACCCGGTCAAGAAAGATCCACGGAAAATTGCAAGAAAGTATGAAACTTTTGCCGTCGCTTTTTCCCTTCCTTCATTTTCTTCTTTGAATTACGTTTATTTTTCAATTGGGTATGTAGGGTTTGGTCTTTCTTGATGCTGTTTGCTCACTGTGTTGTGGGTTGGTTTGGCTGATAAGAAATGGAATACAGTAAATAAAACATCTGTTTCTAAACTCTAATGAAAATGTGACTTCTGAATTTAAGTACAAGATTGTGACTTTTGATTTGTATGTTTTTATTCCGGAAAATAATTGTTCAATTCAAGAAGAGGTTGCTAATGTGTGATAATCAGAAGTCTCAAGTGTGATGTTGGCTTTGCTTATGTTTGTGATTCCTCACCTGTCTTCTGAAGCTCCAAGAATCTTGAATGTTTGGCCTTTTGGAAGGTCTCAATTGGAGCTGAATAGCCATGGAGGAAAATGTAATTGTGTAGTTGGGGACAGGGTGTGGGATGCTGTGCTTATTATACATAAAATGGGTCATTTGATACGGAAACCGCAGAGGAATGTTTGTGTCTTTCTTGCTCCTACCTGCTTGCGTGTAGTGAAAGAATTACGTAGGTCATTGAACTTATCTTCTACTATTTTCTTTTTAAAATAATCAGCAGGAGAAGGTAGCAAAAGTTATAAAGAACTTTTTTAGATTATTTTGTCATTGTTTCTTTATTATTTTCAATTGTATTTTTCTTTTTTCAAGAATCGCCTGTATCTGCAGATTCTTGGAACGTGTGGAATAAAATCTGGCTTACTAATCAAGAAGGAAAATCAGCACTGCAGATTCTTGAAACATGTGAAATAAATTCTGGCTTGCTAATCAAGAAGGAAAATCAACTAGGTTTGCAGTTTGCGAACAAGAACAATTTCATCCTTCACATTAAAGAACAATTCCCCTGTTTCTTTTTCAATTTTCGATCCTTATGATAATAAGCGTTGGGACCGTCAAGAAAGTTGATAATTTAAGCAAACAGAAACAATACAGTTGAGTCCAAGACAACTCGAACAAAAAAAGCTCTGGTTACACTTTGAAACGGAAGGGATTTTGCTCTTGTTGCCTGACTTGATCAGTAATTCACCATTTTGCACTTTGTTTCCGAGTCTTATAGTCCACTGTCTCATTAGAAAATGTGCCTTTAATATAAGACCGCTCATCTGAAGCTGCAAATTTTTCTATTTGATTATTTGTGGATCATTAAGATTATTGTTACAGAACATATCATTGGAGCTTTGGGGGTTGCAAAAGAAAATTCGTTGTTGATAATTGAAAGGTATTGTTATTTCATTATTTTGCAAATTCTCTCTAGCAAAAATCATCTCCTAAAGTTGAAGTGCAGAGCTGAAGTTCATCATCTTACACTTGCTGGCTTGCAGCCTCACTTGTGGTTAACACTAAGAATGTCAAAACGATGGTAGCTTCTTGGTTATGGCTCTACCTCCAAGATCCGTTAGATAATATTTTTTATAGTTTTTTCCCACTTAATGCAGGAGAAGAGTGGACAAGAAATTTATGGATAATTCATTAGTTATTCCTTGATACAAAATTGGCGCAAAGTTCTTTTCATTTTTAGCATTCTTATTTTGATAAAATATTATCTTTGTGAAAAGGTTGAAACAGATGTATGCTTATATGTATATAATTATATACAGTCTACCATGGGATAAAGGATTTAAGTATGCTGAGGAATTTGGGTAAACTGAGAGATAATTTATATCATATAAACTTACTCTTTCTCAACTTGCTTTGTTTGCTACAATGAGAGATGCAAAAGGTTTTTAATTTGTTACTTGTGAGTATAATACATGATCAATGAGCTACCTTGGTATGGACTTGTCTTAAAGTATGGTGCATAATTTATTTGCCTATCCTACATTGAAAAGAGCCTCTAACTTGTTAACAAAGTAGCTCAGGGTCACTGATGTCCTTCGATCAATTAATCTCTTACAGTTATAAAAATTAAATATTTAATTTTTTATATTTTGGAGTCTATTTTTTAAAAAATTTTTGAAGATTTTATGATTTTGAGAAAATTTGTGTGTCAATTATGGTATTAAATTATTTTTTAATCAAGGTCTAATTGAACTTCAATATTAAACTAGCATTTTAAGTATTTTATTTGCTCTCTACACCTTTATGTAGATGATGTAAACTATGTTGTGTAGGTGTTTGAAGTTGAAATAACTTTAAAAATGTTTACTAAATATTGAGTTTAATAACTAACCCAAATATGTTTATTAAAGTAATTGACAAACAAACAAAGATAATAAGATAATGAGAATTTTGCTTTTCTGGATGTTGATAAATACAATGTATGAGCTTCTCATTGAATTTATTATATGAAAATAAAACTTCTTTGTTCAATCTAATATTTTTATTTTTAAAGTCAAGTTCAACTATTTTTTTAACTTGTTTTGTTGTTTATAATAGAAGGGTGCACACGGTTCTATAAGCTGTGAGTACAATGCATAATTAATGTACTTCTATTACTTAATAGACTTGCCTTAAAGTATTGTGCATAACCCAATTTCCAAGTATTACTTTGAACTTAAGCGTATGATATGTTAACAAGATATAACTTATGGTTATCGATGTTCCTCGATCAATTGATCTCTTACAATTTTGGAGATTAAATATATAAATTTTATTTGAAATTCTTTTCTTTAATTTTTTTTGTTATTTTATGATGTCATATGTGAGATTATGTGTTCTCAATTAGAGTATCAAATTATCTTTTGATCATAGCTATATATAATTTTAACATTAAAAATAGTATTTTGTTCATTTGATTTGCTGCTCAAAGTTTTTGCATATGACGTTGTTGGTAATATTTTGAAAGGGGCTAAGTTTGAAATAGAAACCATCGAAGACGGTATATATTAGGACATCCCTTGGGATTGTAGACAAGTAAGGAAAGAATATGATCTCAAGCGCATAAGATTAAGCTAAACGGAGTGTGGTTAATAAAGAGATTCACAAACAAATAAAGATAAGGTTATGAAAATTTTTCTACTTATAATTTTTGTGTTTAAAGTCAAGCTCAGCTTTATGTTTTTTCGACTTCTTTTGTTTGCTACACTAAGAAGGTGTACAAGGCTCGTAAATTTATGAGCACAATCTATGATCAATATGCTATTCTCAATATAGATTAGCTTTAATGTATTGTGTCTAATCTATTTGTGACAACTACATTGAACTTGAACCTGTAACTTGTGGCAAAGAAATATTTAGGATTATGCATGTCCTTTGATAAATTGATTTGTACTTGTTATTGATTTGTACTTGTTATGTAGATTAAATATACAAATTTTATTTGGAGTTCCTTTCTTTGTTAAATTTTAAAAATTTTGTAATGTCTTATATGAGCTGATGTGTTGTCAATTATATGCCAAATTATCTTTTGGTTATACTCTCATATAACTTGAATCTTAGACTAGCAATTTGTGCATTTAATTTGCTGTTAAGAATTCATGCAATTGATGCAAATAATGTTATAACAAAATTAAAGTTGAAATAACTCCACAAAGGTTTACTGAGCCTTTAGAATAACTAACCAGGATGAGAGTGTTAAAATGATTGACAAATAAGCAAACATAAGATTAGGAGAATTTTGCTTTGGTGGATATTGACAAATACAATAGATGGGCTTCTCATTTTTGGATATAGTAGATGAAAATAAAGTTTTTTCTGTTGCCTATAATTTTTGTCCTTAATGTCAAGCGCAACATTATATTTCTAGACTTCCTTTATTTGCTACATTGAGAAGGTGGATACAACTCATAAATATGCGAGTACAATGCATGATTCATGCATTTCTCTTAATATAGATTAGCATTAATGTATTGTGCATGATTTGTTTGCAAGTACTGCATTAAACTTGAGCCAGTAACCTGTGAACAAGGCAATATTCAGGACTACTCATGTCCTCTAATCAATTTATCTCTTCTTATTTTGAGAATTAAATATTTAAATTATATTTTTAGTTTGTTACTTTGATAAAAAAAAATTCAATTTTGTAGTGTTTTGAATGAGCTTATGTATTATCAATTGTAATGTTAAATTATTTGTTGGTGTTCTCATAAAACTTTAATATTAAACTAGCAATTTATGCATTTGATTTGTTGCTAAAAATTAATACGATGTAAACTATGCTATGATGGAATTAGAATTGAAATAACTTTGCAAAAATTCACAAAGCCTTTAATGAAAATATTAGCTAGATTGAGTGTGGCTATGAAAATGATCAATAACCAGACAACATTGTTTATTGATTCCATTGGATTAACATTTCAATGGACATATTCAACAACCTTTTTACAACCAGCATCTCTCGGCTTAACTTGTAGCTCCCATACCTCAATAAAAAAGGGGGAATTTGTTCATGCAGTTAATCACATTTAAGTTGGGACACAAAATAAGGTACATTCTAGACATGATAAGTAAACCCAATTTTTAAGCCGTTGATCCCACTTCCACCTTTTCTAGCAATGCATTTAGCCAATAAATTTAGTCAGCATGGTTCCTTCCCTTTTTATATGTTTAGGATTTTATTTGTTACTAAACCTTCAACAAATTTTCCTCCTATTCAACAAATTTTCCTCCTCTCAATTTTCCTCCTCTCACTAATAATTGATGATAAAATATCATTCTTCTCATATAGCGCTATGAGCTAAACTCTTTTTAATTGGCAGTTATATAAATAATAGTTATATCCAAATCCAACATTGCCCGTTAAAATGGTCATTGATAAAAAAAATCTTATTTATATTTTAATTATGTGTTAATCATTAAAATACACATTTTTATGACTTGTTTATTATATTAAAAAAATTCATAGATTTAATAAACTCTATGGATATAAAATTTTAAAATTTTTAAATATGAATGAGTAAGTTGATTATAAGCCTAAAAAAATAAGACATTATTATTAAAAAATTGTTAATGTTATACTATTATTTTGATGATTTATTATTAATTTTAAAATATAAATATTTAAATTATTAATATTAATTATATAATTTAAGCTAGCATAATCTATCTTGTATCTATAAATATTATTAAACTTTTAATATCAATGGTTATAATTAAGTTAGATTATTAAATTTGTCATATGTACAAAATTCAATCATGAGTTAAGTTAATTATTTCTTTAATTAAAAGTTATGCATGCTTTTCGTTCTAGTCAAGCGCATAAAAATAAAGAATATGAATTTTTTTATTATTGATTTTAATTTTTATTATAGATAATTAAAGTATGTTATAATTTTATATATTTTTTATTATTTATTTAAAGTTATTATTAAAATATTTAAACAATTGATATAAAAACCTATTAAACATAAATTACTATCTTTTTTATGAAAATATAAAAGATATTTCTTCAATATAATAAATAGAGAAATTATAAAAATATCTGAATAAAAGAAAAGCTTAGATTATTTTACGTATAATATCATTTACTTGGTTATACTCGTGATAAGATGATTGATAATTAAAAAAAAATGATGCCTTATATCTAGATTAAACAAGTGTAAGTCATAATGGTTAAGGATTTTTTACTTAAAAAATAATTTGAGATGTTAGTCAACTTGATTGATTTTTTTTTTCTATTTATTAATACTTTATTTGTTTGATTGAAAATACAAAAAAAAAAATAGATACAAAAAAAATAAGAAATATAAAAATATATTTTGCTAATTTTTTGGTAAAAATAAGAAAAAATGAAATATTTTTTGTAAATTCCTCACAAGTAATTCTCTTAGTAGGCATAAAAAGAGGGGGTAGATTTTAGTTTTGTTTTCTATTTATTTTAGACGGTTAAAATTATATATTTTAAAAATAATTATATTAATAAAATATCCTAAAAATTTTTAAAGTTAAATTTATTTTTAAAAATTATATTATTTTTTTATCCATTTAAATATAAAAAAATAATTTATTTATTTTATTTCTATTTATTCAAATAATTTATTTTTTTATTTATTATCTTTCTCTTTTTTTCAATTATATTTTTTATATCATCTAAACAAAACATAATTTATTTTAAAGATTATTTGAGAATCATATTTAAACACCATAAAGTTTTAAATTTATTTATTTTATTACTGTTCTGATAATATTTAAATATTATAAAATTGTTATAAATCAAATCATAATTGTTAATAATTATAGATCTATTTTTTAATAAAGTATTTTGAATTTATTTTTTTTCAATGAGTTTGAATATAATACAAATTTATTATTACAAATTATTTTAAATTACACTAAAAATTAAATTTGGATAAAATATCAAAATAATTTTTATGATTTGATGATAAAAATTACAATATACATTATTTATGTAATTTTTTAATATATATATATATATATATATATTACAAAATTTAGATAAGTATCTATTAATCAAATCAACAGAATATATAATTATCATGCTTGTTTAGACTCCTTGAAAGTACAACTTGTTGAGTGACACCTTAAGTACTATAAATTTATTAACAGTTTACTGTTTTTTGTTTAAAAAAATATTTAATCACATATTAACGGTAAAGATTGAAAAAAAATTAAAATTGATTTTTATAAAAATTAGAAAATAAAATTTGTTATATTTGATCTAAATTTAAACATATTTAATTTTGATTTTTTAAAATAAAAAAGTAGTAGGAAATAAAAGTAGTGACGCGAGGGGATGTGCAAAAAGGTAGGGTGAAAAGAAACAGTAACAATGACTTTACAGGAACGAATCAATGTTGGGTCACACACCATATAAAGGAATTCGTGGGCGTGCTCGTTAAGGTACTTCCTCTTCACTGCTCTTCTCTTATTTTCAGTGCTGACTTCATAAACAAGTTTTAACAATTCAAGTGAAGGTGAAGAAGTCCTAACAAATAAGCCTCCAGTTTCTCTTTCCACTCACACCGGCAAGACACAAAACCTTTGAACCCTGGACTCGTCACACGTTTTGATCACTCCCAGAAAGAGAAGCCGCCAAAGCTCCAAACTTTCTGCAATGCCGGACGGAGAATCCTCAACCATCTCCATGGATCACTCTTTAAGTCTTTCCCAAGTCAATGACTCAGTCAAGAAAGATCCACGGAAAATTGCAAGAAAGTATGAAACTTTTGCCACCCCTTTTTTCCTTCCTTCATTTTCTTCTCTGAATTACGTTTATTTTTCAAGTGGGTATGCGGGATTTGGTCTTTCTTGGTGCTGTTTGCTCACTGTGTAGTGGGTGGGTCATTCTTTGTTTGGCTGATGAGAAATGGAATACAGTAAATAAGAAAACATCTGTTTCTAAATTCTACTGAAAATGTTACTTCTGATTTGAAGTACAGGATTGTGACTTCTTGCTTGCTTATGATTTGTATGTTTTTATTCCGGAAAATGACTGGTCAATTTAAGAAAATGTTGCTAATGTGTGATAATCAGAAGTCTCAAGGGTGATGTTGGCTTTGCTTATGTTTCTGATTCCTTACCTGTCTTCTGAAACTCCAAGAATCTTATGAATGTTTGGTCTTTTGGAAGGTATCAATTGGAGTTATGCAGAATAGCCATGGAGGAAAATGTAATTGTGTATTTGGGGACAGGGTGTGGGAAGACCCATATTGCTGTGCTTCTTTTACATGAAATGGGTCATTTGATACGGAAACCGCAGAAGAATGTTTGTGTCTTTCTTGCCCCTACCGTTGCATTAGTTCAACAGGTGAGCTGCTGCACATACTGTTGCATTCAATGTTGTCTTTTACTTTGTCCAAGAATCTGGAAATATATCTTTTTGAATGCAAAGTTACAAATCTTATTAATGTATTTATTTGATTCTAGCATGGTTGTTTTATGTGTGAATCTTATGAATTGAATTGTTATTGTACTTAGTAATCTGCCACTGAACTTTAGTTTTAACTGTTTTCACCACGTCAATGATTTGTATTGTGTTTTCTGAAGCCTATTTTTTTTTTATCTACAGCAAGCAAAGGTTATAGAAGACTCTACTAATTTTAAGGTTGGGACTTACAGCGGGAGTTCCAAGCGCTTAAAACTTCATCAAGATTGGGAGCAGGAGATTGGACAATATGAGGTGACAATGCCATTTAAATCATGTTGAAATTATTTATGTTCTTTAAATTATTTTATTGTATATGTGGATATGTTACAGCTGCAGAAACTTTAAGTAAAAGCAATTAAAAGAAAGTTGATGATAATAAATTAAATTCTATTAAGGCAATAAAAAAAGAGACTCCAGCTGTTTTGGAATCTCGAAATCTGCTTAGTTGAATTTTAATCCAATCAAGTTTATTGCTTCAAATGTTGCACTTTCTGCTATTGGTTTTACCCTTTCAGGTTCTTGTTATGACCCCACAAATATTGCTTCACAACTTATCTCATTGTTTCATCACCATGGAGATGATTGCACTTTTGATATTTGATGAATGCCATCATGCTCAAGTCAAAAGCAACCACGCTTATGCTGTAATCATGAAAGTATGTTGTAATTTTGCTCAGCTTCAGACATTCATAGGGGAAAAGTGCTACACAATTTTCCTCATAAAACCTTTCTATTTCCGTTGCTTTTATTTTTCGATAATTTTTAATTTGGCAATTTGTTAGGTCTTCTACAAAAATAATTCTACAAAGGTCCCCCGTATATTTGGCATGACTGCTTCCCCCGTTGTAGGAAAAGGTAAGAAATAATGCTTATCCTAAAAAAAATTAAGTATTAACTAGAGTCAAGATATTTGCCTGCCTCAATTACATTTTGAAACTGCTGAACTTATAGGGTTTAGGTATGTAAGGAGGAAAAGAGAGAATAAAGAGTCTAAAGTTTGAATTGATATGGGGTATTGTGATGTGACGTGATACAAAATACAAAGCACAGACCCGGATTTATTCTAGGAAATAGATTAAGTATTAGACTACTAACTCTATTCTAATAAGGAACAAATAACTTACTGAAGATAAAGATACATTCATTGTGAATAAGATAAGGATCCTAAACAAGTAAGATCCCCAATAATTTGGTAGCAAAGTTATCCTTACAATTACTTTATCTATCCTAATTTATTATGCTTTGCATCATTCTCTCCTAAGATATTCTGTAGATATTCTAACTGATAAAACGTCACTTATCTACACAGTTCATTCCCATTCCTTGCCTTATCATTTAGTAAGATCTGAACTAACAACCTACCCTTTAACTGTGGAAAGAAGGTGTGTGATGGATTTCATGTGAAGTCTCAGAAGGATTGTGCTAGAGATCTGAATTTGATGCTAGCAGTTATAAAATAGATGTCTGAAAACTTCTTTTGAGAAAATAATCATTTGTTTGTCAAAAGTTCTATAGGAAAGGTGCAAACAATAGTTTTTTGACTTCAAAATAAAATAATTCAAGCATGCATTGGAAGGGTTAATTTTATTTTAAAAAATAGTTAAAGGTGGGGGAAGCGAATTTGTAACTCTGAGGAAGATCAATGGGTTGTGCTGTCTAGTAATCCATTATCATAGATGGCCGGCAAAACAGATAAAAGAGCTGGACTTTTAGAAGTCAATGTGGTAAATTCACCAAAGACTTACCCTGCCATCAAAATTTAACAATTTTTGTTTTTAAATATTGTTTGTTTGATATTATGCAAGATGTTGTTGTTGTGTCCACATATTCTTTTTATCATAATGAAAAGATCATGAATTTCAGCAAGGAGGCTGAAAGAGACTGACCATATAGGATGTGGTCTGCATATAGTTGGACCGGAAACCATTGATTAACTTTGAAAGGTTAAAAGTTGTCAAGGGAAAGAAAATTACGAGGCAGGGGACATTGGTGGTGGGATGAGGGGTAGAGTTTGGTGGTGGAAAGGAATAAAAGGACAGCCTAAGGTCACTGACGTTCTATTATGTCAGTTAAATTTTCAATACATTGACCATTGTTTATACTTTTATATTTTTTTCTAGGACTAGGTCCATCTGATCCTGTGAAATGCTATTGATATGAAATACATGTATATGCACTTTTGAATATACAGGTTGATGTTCTCTTTATACATATATGTATATTATGTTTATTCTGTTCTTGAAAAAAGATTAACTGTTACCTTCTTCACTTTCTGGGATGTTGATGTTCCGTCGTATAAATGTTTTGTCATTTTTATATCCCATCTTTGTCAGTTCTTCTATGGTGGTTACCCTAAAATTTTCTTATATTGTTGGTAATGTATCCTTTCTTGTTGTTTATGCATATTTGAATAAACATAGTTGTTGAATACTGATAGTGTAGTTTATTCCAAATAAGTAAATCGTCTTCATATTTTCTGAATTGTAGGTTGTTTTCATTTCAGGTGCTTCTAGTGAAGCAAATCTAGCAAAAAGCATCAACAGTCTTGAACGGATGCTAAATGCTAAGGTAGGGTTTATTTATTATAATATGTCAAAATACTTCAATTTCTGAACAGCATTTGTTGCTTGTGCTAAAGGTACTGTGCCAAACTTTTGCTTTTTCCTTACCTGTGCAATAAAGCACATGATCTTTTCATAAGTATTGACAATGAAACCATTGATGCAATGGTTGAGGCTGGGATATTGATCAAGTGTTTGCCTGGACTACAGTTTGTGGAAATGTTGTATTTGAACTCCCTAAAAAGATATTGGTGTCTGAATTCTCTTGAATTCCTTATATTTTCCTCATATACAAAGTGCATAGTGCTTGTTGATAAATTACCTAATTGTGCTAATCTGTAGCAATCTGGATCTCATTTGTAGGTATACTCAGTTGAAGACAAGGAATTGGAATCTTTTGTGACCACTCCTGTGATTAAAATATATCATTATGCTTCTGCTGCAAGTGGGGAAACTAGCTTGTACTTGAAAATTGAGGAGATTAAACGCCAGGTGCACTTTTGCTGAGGCTTAACATGATTAGATAAACAAGGTGGTTTACTGTCAGTGATCACTGCATTGTTTTATTTGAACAGTTGATTGCAACCCTTGGTAGGAGTATGGAAGATCACCAGAAATGGATGAACACAAAGAAGCTTCTGAACCGGATGCATGATAATGTGGTTTTCTGTCTGGGGAATCTTGGCATTTGGGGAGCATTGCAAGTAAGACTCTTGTATTTGATTTTAAGTCTTGGTTCTGTAATCATTTGACTAGACATAAATTAAGTCTGACTTTTTTAACCAAACCTGTAAATATAATCAAAGAAATAAAATTTTGGCATAATTTGTTCCCTTTTGTTGGTCCCCTTCCATACCTGCAGAATAAAAAATCCATGAAGAAAAATATGCCTAGAATAGGCTGTGAAGTTTCTTGTTTGGGAACCTATTCAGTTTGCTAGTTGTTGAACATTAGATATGGGCCTAACTTAAGGCCAAAAGTTAGGTTGTATGGTGAGGGTTTCCCTTGGTTTATATTTGCATGGTTGACCTTCACTTTACTTAATGTGAGACTTGCAATACACCCTCACGCCCAGGATTAGACAATTGGACATTTGGACATGAAGTTTACAGGATTGGACATTTACAGGTGGTCCATTAACATGGTATGTTTTGATACCATGTTGAAAATTAGATATGAGTTTAACTCAACTCCAAAAGCTAACTTAAGGTGAGGGTTGCCCTTGATTTATATTTGCATGGTGGGCTTTCCCTTTACTCAACGTGGGACTTGCAATACTAGTGATGGTAGATATGATTGTTAGAGACCCACATTGTTTAGAGATAAGGCCAACTAAATATATATAAAGTAAGGACAATCCTCACCTCATGAGCTAGCTTTTAGGATTGAGTTAGACCCAAAACCTAATTTCTCATATGGTATAAGAGCCTATCCTGTAATTGATCCACCCACAATTATCAATCCTGAGTGTGAGGGGGTGTGTTAGAATTCCATGTAGTCTACAAATAAGGCCAACGGTTAGGACCATCCTCACCTCATGAGCTAACTTTTGAGCTTGAATTAGGTCCAAGCCCAATTTCTAACAATGATATTTGAAGCTATGAGGATGTTCTTTGGAATTCATTTAGATATATCTTAGTGCATTTTTTCCTTGGGCTTTGGTGTATTTCTAGTTCTTCCTTTTGGTTTTTATCTATCTATCTATCTATCTATCTATATATATATATATATTTTATTTTTTTTTTCCCTTTTTTTTGTTTATTTCTTTGGTTTCCCATCAATTTTCTTGTTTTTACTGGGAAATGATTTTATAGGTTACAAAAGCTGTTACTATCACCACCTCTACTTTTATTCTTCTCTAATATATGTGTTTACCTTCCAAGGCTAGTCATATTCTTCTGAGCGGCGATCGTACTGAGAGGCATGAATTAGTTGAGGCAGAAGGAAATTCAAGTGATGACTCTCTGTGTGATAAATATCTTGCTCAGGCAGCTGAACTCTTTTCTTCACAATGCATGATAGGTATTTTGAGTTTGCCTGATGTTCTCTTAATTGTGTAATCACTTTCATTGGATTTCTGGCTGTTGCTTCTGACAGTTCATTACCTAAATCTATATGCTATCACGTGTGCTTTCATTTTGCATGATGATAGGCTAGCATTTATCTAGCAATTAATTAGTCTCTTTTATTTTTCTAAATTTTTACTACATGTTCAAAACATTGTTTTTTGTAAGATGTATGCTTCATTTTTATTGCAGCTAAGCTAAACGACCTGTGTTGTGTAGGGGACAGTATATCTGACCTATCTTCTGTGGAGATATTAAAAGAACCCTTTTTCTCAACCAAGCTTTTATGCCTCATTGGGATACTGTCCAACTTTAGGTTGGCAATCATGTCTCAGTCTCATTCTTTGACAATCATGTTTTCATGTAGCATGTGCCTCATTTATATTTGGTTATGAAACTAATATATATTTGGACAAATTCTGATTACATGTTCCAATCCCAGGTTGCAGAAAAACATGAAATGTATAATATTTGTAAATAGAATTGTGACCGCAAGATCCTTGTCATATGTACTACAGAAGCTCAAGCTTCTAAGACGATGGAAGAGCGATTTTCTAGTAGGAGTCCATTCTGGACTGAAGAGTATGTCACGAAAAACCATGAAAATCATTCTTGAGAAGTTTCGCTCTGGAGAGGTAAATATTGTTATTGGATGTCTCTTGTTAAATTTTAAATATGTTATTGTGAGACCTGAAAAGCCTGTAAGATCCTCTATGCTAGTTTTTAGTTCAGTGTGATGAAAAATGACTTAAGCTATACTCCTGACCTGAGTCCAGTTTATGCATTTACAAGTTAATTGCCATAGAATATTCTGTGGTTTTAGCCGATTTGCTAATTATAATGAAAAAAGTGTTCTTGTCCTGACTTTAGCATCTTGTCCTGGAAATGGTTGCTCATGGCTGACCTGGGGACAGTGTTGATAGAAGTCCTAACTTGACACTGGCTAGCTAATTTTCACCTTTTATAGTTCTCTCTGGGAAGGAAAACACAGGCTTAGGAGGTTGTGACTAATGTTTATTGGATCTTATTATATAGAATTAAATATCTTATTCTTATATATTGATGTTGATTCTGGTTTTTGTGTGTTTACTTTTGGGTGATATTTGGATTGAGGCTTTGTTTGGATGATGAGTCAAATAGCAAGAAGAGAAATAGGATTGAAATAAAAAGGAGGGTGAGATGTAGAATAGAAATGGATGGAAAAAATGAATTATTTGGATTGATAGAAATAGGAGGAAAAAAAGGAAAGAGGGAAAGAAAAGGAAAAAGTTTCTTTTCTTTTCTTTGGATGAATAAAAGAGAGTAGAAAAAAATAAATTAATAGTATAAATTTTATTTTATATTATTAAATAAATTTAAATTAAACTTAAAAAATCTGATTATTTATTTATTAATATAATGGTGTATATATCCAAAAAAGGAAAATAAAACTGTATTTGTTTGGTGAAAAATTTGTAGAGGTTGGTGCATTTTCACCAAGCCTCAAGGAAGATCCACTTAGTTTACTTCTTTTTTCTGTTCGATAGTCATTCTGCCACATAATAGGATGTAGAATTTATTAATCTTAGAACTTTAGAACATTCAATAATGTAATGTGTGTGACAAAAATTTGTTGGCGTTTGCTATCATAAACTAAAGAAAAGGTTATTTAATTTTTTATTACTGCACTGATGTGGCAATAAATGTATTGTGAGATTGTGAGATGTCTTTTACATTGCAAAACTATGAAAAAGTTAGGAGCTACTGGGTATTTTTGCAAAAAATACTTTACCCAAATTCTCTGCATGAGCTTTCAAGCATTATTGGTGTGAAGGCAGTGAATGAATGGCACTTAACTTAGGATAAAGATAAATATGATGATGACCTAAATATATATTTCCTAGCTTATAAAAAAGTTGAGTGCTAGTAATGTGCCTATGTGGCTCTTGCTGTTAACAGTTGAATCTATTGGTTGCAACCAAAGTGGGTGAAGAAGGACTTGACATTCAGACATGTTGCCTTGTCATACGATTTGATCTTCCAGAAACAGTTGCCAGCTTTATACAGTCAAGAGGCCGTGCACGTATGCCTCAGTCAGAATATGCATTTTTAGTGGACAGGTACCTTTACTCTCCTATAGATTTTAGAAGTAATTTATGCATATCCATCCATTTGGTTACTTTTAAAATCTTGCTGCAGTGGCAATAAGAAGGAACTGGACATAATTGATGGTTTTAAGAAAGATGAGGACCGAATGAATGTGGAAATTACTTTACGAACATCCAATGAGACATACATGGTCCCTGAGGAAAGAATATTCAGAGTTGATTCATCTGGTGCATCTGTCAGTTCTGGATATAGTATCTCATTGCTTCATCAGTACTGTTCAAAGCTTCCACACGACGAGTATGAGACTATTTAATTTGGACCTTTGTTTGTTCCAGATGATATGCTCAACCAAGCCATTTCATGGAAATCAAGTGCAGATCTTGTTTTCTAAATTGTGATAATCTATCTTTTCAGGTACTTTGACCCCAAGCCAATTTTTTTTTACTTAGATGATGCAGGGGGAATTGTCTGCCACATAGCATTGCCTTCCAATGCACCTATACACCAAATTGTTGGTACACCTCAGCTCTCTTTGGAGGCTTCCAAAAGAGATGCGTGCCTAAAAGCAATAGAAGAACTGTATGAAATAGGCGCTTTAAATGATTGTCTCTTGCCTAACCAAAACAATGCAGAACCAGAGGAGCAGGTTTCAGGCTCTTGTGAAGAAGATGGATGTGAAGGTCAAACTTCAGCTGCACTCAATAAGCCATTACTTTCATTGTCTTTCACATGATTGCCAGGAACGTACTGTTATACATCATATTTTGAAATAAAGTTGAGCATATTTACTTGTCAATAAGAGTATTAAAGGAGAGTGATTAATCCAGCATGCTGATTATTTTCAGGCCTTTTAAGCACTATATAATACCATTTTTGTAATTATTATTGTAAAATATCCGTGGGCAGTTTAGTTTATTACTTATTCCACTATCAGTGTATAAACTTCTCTGCCTTCATCCAATCATGTGTTGCCACATCATTAAAAGATATTTTTTTTCGTCTTGGGTGGTTATTGTCCCAATCAAACTCTTTTGATGAGGGGGGTAACACATGATTATGGTGTAAGAAATTTTACACCAACAGTGGATCAAAATTAAATTCTTCTGTGTTTGTGTGTTTCCAACCTTGCATGGGGAAGGTTTTGTTTTCAGTTGCAGTACAGTTATTATGTTGATTACTATCAACTTATGTCTCTTGGGGTGTAACAATATCATAATGTTGGGTGTACTATATTCATTTTCCTTTATTTTCAGATTCTGTGTCAAGAGGAGAATTACATGAGATGCTAGTTCCTTCTGCCATTGGACCGTCATGGATAAATGAGGATAAAATCATCCATCTCAATTCTTACTACATAAAATTTTGTCCCTGTCCAGAGGATAGGGTCTACAAAGAGTTTGGTCTATTCATCATGACTCATCTTCCAATTGAAGCTGAGAAACTGGAACTTGATCTCCATCTTGCTCATGGTAGATCTGTGATGACAAAATTTGTTCCATTTGGAGTTGTAGATTTTGAAAAAGATGAGGTATATAACTTCTTCCTTTTTTTTTGGGGGGGGGGGGGTGACAAAGAAAATTTTAAGTTAATGCTTGGAGTTTTCCATCCTGCAGATTAAGATGGCAGAGAATTTTCAAGAAATGTTCCTCAAAATTATTCTTGATAGATTAGAATTTGTTTCTGAGTTTGTAGACTTGGGTAAGGGTGCTAAATCTCACACAAGCACATCAACCTCCTACCTTTTGCTGCCTGTCATATTGCAAGAATATGAAAATGTCATGAAAGTAGATTGGAAGACAGTGAAGAGATGCCTTGGTTCACCAATTTTCAGGCATCCAATATATTTTATGGATAAAAAAGTTTTCCCTTTGGATACTCACCTGCAACTTGCCAATGGTTACAAAAGTGTAAGAGATGTTGAGAATAGCTTGGTATATGCCCAACATAAGCAGCTCTTTTATTTTGTTACAAATATAGCTCATCAAAAGAATGGATTTAGTCCTTATCATGATTCATGCACTTCAAGCCATGTGGACTATTTCATTGAAAAGTAGGTATCTGTTTATCATTACAGATTCATCATTCAGTTTGGTTTTGCATCCTAATTTCTGATTAATTCATCATTGTTTGTAATGATATTTGACAAAAAATTATTCATGCTTGGATGTCAGGTTTTCCATTCACCTTGAATGCCCAGAACAACCACTTCTGCATTTAAAACCACTCTTCAATTTGCACAACCTGCTACACAACCGGAAGCATGAGGATACAGGTGCTGTTTTGGATATATGTTATTTTTAGTGTTCTACAGCCTAATTTGGCATGCTGCAAGGAAGAATTTTCCCTGTGCAGTGGATGCAGCAGATTTAGGTTTTCTGGGAGACATAGGCCTGATTTCACTTTCATACCAATTTCGGGATTCTAAGAACAACCAGATTTAAAATTGGGTGTCTGAAATAATATAGTCCCTCTCTCTATATATATTAATGTTAGCATTAATTATGATGACAGACAATTCAGAATTAGTTCCTAAGATTGCTCGTAATTGATTCTACCATATATACATATGACACTACCATAAATGTCTAGATATTCTTGTAATGTATGTGCATTTTTTATGCTTTTGCATTAGCAATTTATAAAGTGTGCATTGACTAGTTTCAAGTTTATATCTTGATTTTGGATTTTGGATTTATCTTGTATTCTCATAATACTTCAGAGTTCAGACTCTTCTCTAAACAATTGTAGCTTTTAACTGTAACAGAATCACATGAACTGGAGGAATACTTAATTTATTTGCCTCCTGAGGTATGTGAACTGAAAATAATAGGATTTTCGAAGGATATTGGTAGTTCCATATCTTTGCTACCCTCAATTATGCATCGTCTTGGAAACTTGTTGGTGGCTATCGAACTCAAGCATGTGCTATCTTCTTCCTTTCCAGAGGCAGCTGAAATTAGTGCCCTTCGAGTAAGCCTTATTAAATTCAATTTATTATTTGCATTTTTTTAATCTAAACATTGCAGTGATTATATGGTACAATTAAATCTTGTAGTTTACAGAAACTAACAATTGTGAACAAATTACTAGGTTCTAGAGGCTCTCACCACTGAGAAGTGTCAGGAGCGCTTTTCCCTTGAAAGACTTGAAGTGCTTGGTGATGCTTTCCTTAAATTTGTGGTTGCACGTCATTTCTTTCTCAAGCATGACAGCTTTCATGAAGGAGACCTTACAAAAAGGCGTTCCAATGTTGTAAACAATTCCAATTTGTTTAAGTTGGCTATTAGGCGCAATTTGCAGGTAAAGTTATATATATCTAACACATCCTATCTTCATTTCCCAAGAAAAGTATAATTATTATTAATTGGTCTTCTGTTAGATTTAAATGATACACATGAGAATTAATTTCAACAACTAGCTATAATTAAAAAAATATATTTGCTAAAATTATTTCGGTGATGGAAAACGATTTTGCAAGATTTGAATGTCTTCTTTAATTCATAACCTAAACTTATCATTTTAGGAGATAGTTAGGCACTGGACTTTGTACCAGGGGACCCCCATTTCCTAATAAAATGTTGAGGACTAAAGCGAGAGGAACTAAATTCTATTTATGAGATTAATTCATGCATTTGGTGTAGGGTTTCCTGGATGGATTAATGGTGGACTATTGGCAGATTGAAGGGGCACTGTACCTAGGCAAAGGAGGATTGTGTTGGGTATTGTTAGATAATAGTTAGTTAGTTATCTCCTCTTTACTTGTTAGTTGGAAATAACTAATTAGGTTCTGTAAAGTGTATAAATAGAGGCAGGGAGCAGGGGAATAGGGGTGAAAATTTGGAGAGGATTGGGGCCCTTAGGCATTGGGAGAGAACCAGGTCTCTCGAATACCTGGACTGTACTGCTCTTTTCTATTAATAAAGAGTCTTTCTTGTAATTCTGATCCGGTTCCTAACAACTGGTATCAGAGCTCCTTTTCTTGGGAGCTGTGGGTACATCTGTGCAATGGGTAACATGAAGCCGGAATTGGAAATTCAATTGTGGGTGCTGCAACAACAGATGGAGAATCAACAGCGTTTAGAGGCATCTCTTCGAGAAAGCTTGATGGCAATTAAATCTTTGAGAATGATGAAGCAAGAAATGCAAGAAATTCAGATGGGTAGAGAAACAGATCCAGCAAGATCATGCTCCAAGAAGGATGATGAGGCATTGTCCGATGGAATGTGGAGTGACGAAAGATTCAAGATTGCTGTTCCAGAGGGTCAAAGGGAAAAGCCCTTATTGATGAGTATGGAAGGACCTTGGAAGCAAGAAAATAGTGGGAGCAAGGAAGTCTTGAAAGATAGAGCAGGATCTTGGGAGTAAGAAAACATAAAAAGAGAGGAAGTCTTGAAGGAGGAAGAAGAAAGTGATAAATCGGAAATAGAAACAGAGAGAAAAACAGACAAGATAGATACAGTGGCAGAAGAATTTGATAAGCCTGTGGTGGAGAAGGAACCTCACCAAAACTGTGTCCAGAACTTGGCTTGCTACAACCACATCTTGGGTGATGAAGGAGAGGAGAAAATAAAAGGGAAATCTCTCCCTGTGGGAAGTAAGGCTATGGGGCAGAGATGGAGGGAAAATGTGACAGCCAAGAAGGAGTGGTTTGTGAGTACACCAGCCAACCCACCTCCACTGCTGAAAACATCGGAGTTGAGCTCTTCCATGGAAAAGGATGGGACAACAATCATGGCTAAGCTCTGGGTCTCCCCTATGCTGGTCAAGATTCCATCATCCAAAGCGCAACAACCACTGAATTTTGTGCCTTGTACAGTGACCAAGACAGCAACAGAAACAGGCATCATCCTGCAATTTCATGACAAAAATACAAGACTTTCTGAAAGAATGAGAGCACGAGCAGCAAATCATTTTTTTTATGTAATGGGCCAAGCCCAACAAGTTAGGGAAAAGAAATGGATCTTAGAAATGAAGGCAACTTATGCTGTCATATCTTTTGCTGAGAGGAAAAAAGACAAACACATGCTATGCTTTAGGCAGTGGGATCCTGGTAGAATTTTGTTCTGGGCTGCGGAGTGGAATTGGCATAATCATCATGCTTCAATCAGTTGGAACAACAGTGGAACTTCATTTTAGTAGCCACAAGTCATTCACCTTGAGGACAAGGTGAATCTTCAGGAGGGGAGTATTGTTGGGTATTGTTAGATAATAGTTAGTTAGTTATCTCCTCTTTACTTGTTAGTTGGAAATAACTAATTAGGTTCTGTAAAGTGTATAAATAGAGGCAGGGAGCAGGGGAATAGGGGTGAAAATTTGGAGAGGATTGGGGCCCTTAGGCATTGGGAGAGAACCAGGTCTCTCGAATACCTGGACTATACTGCTCTTTTCTATTAATAAAGAGTCTTTCTTGTAATTCTGATCCGGTTCCTAACAGATTGCAATTTGCAAGTATTGAGCTAAAATGAAAGCAGCCAAATCCTATTTTATGAATTAATTTTTTAGCAGATTTTGGACTAGGATAGGACTCTTAAATTTGGTGTTAGTAGGCAATGAAATTGTCATTAGGAAGGGCAACATGGATTTGGATCTGAGTACCAATCAATTTGCATTGCCTGTCATAGGCCATGTCGAATATATATATGCTATCTTGTGCTTTCTCATTTTTAATTTTCACTCCACTTTGATAGAATGCATATTGCACACTTTTATGTACTGACTCAAGTCTTATCTCTATCTCCCTGCTCCCCTTCCAGGTCTATATATGTGATCAGAAATTTGATCCCTTCCAATTCTATGCATTAGGTCGTCCTTGCCCAAGAGTTTGTTGCAAGGAAACTGAAGAAAGGATACACTTCTGTTTAGATTCTGTTAAGGAGCAAAGAAGAGCAACTGAAACCCGATGTAATAAAAATCACCATTGGTTACATAGGAAAACAATTGCTGATGTGGTTGAAGCTCTGGTTGGAGCATTCCTAGTTGACAGTGGCTTTAAAGCTGCAAGTGCCTTTCTTACATGGATGGGCATACGTGTTGATTTTGAAGCCTCGCAGGTGGTTAATATTTGTACAGGAAGTGTTGGCTATTTCCCTCTTTCTGCTGATGTAGACATCTCTTCCCTTGAAGATGAGTTAGGACATAATTTTGTTCACAAGGGTCTGCTTCTCCAGGCATTTGTACATCCTTCATACAATAAGCATGGCGGAGGCTGTTATCAGGTTACTGCTACTTTTCTTTTCATCCCAATGTTCTGACTTTGGATAAGATCTTTTTTCTCTACATAGCTTTGGGAATTCTAGTGAGACATTTGATCTTTAATTCTTCAAACCTGATAATTCTTTGCAGCGACTGGAATTTCTTGGAGATGCTGTCTTAGATTATTTGATTACTTCCTATCTGTACTCAGCTTATCCCAAACTGAAACCTGGTCAATTGACAGATTTGAGATCATTGTCTGTTAACAATAAGGCATTTGCCTGTGTAGCCCTAGATCGCAGTTTTGATAAATTTCTTTTATGTGATTCAAGTGATCTTTCTGAAGCAATAAAAAAGTATGGGGACTACATTAGAAGACCTGTATCAGGTAGTGGCATTAATGAAGGGCCAAAATGTCCTAAGGTAGATATTATAAACTTTTCATAATGATGCAACTCCTAGATACATTTACTTCTATTACTATATTTTTAATACATTTACTAATCTATGAAGTTCCTACAGTATTATATCTGTATTCTTTTCAAAGTTATGCTTTGGGTATTTTACTTGTAATAATGCTACTCAGACACACACACACACGCACACATCTCACATCTGTAAAGTTTCCATTATTTGATTATAGCTGGTCCCACCTCATTCTTTGCACACCTACACTTTGATTCTGCCACCTATGCTTAGGTGATATGCACCCACTGTCCCACAAGTTGTGTACCAAACATTCTAATTTTACTTGGAAACCATAAAAGCAAAATAATGGAATACTAGAAGTGAACCTAAGCTTTTTGCACAAGAAGACAAAAAAGAATCCAAATGGATGCCAATATTTTTGTCAAAAATCACAAAAAATTCATTACATGTGTAAGAACTGGATCAGATTAAAGAAAAAGACAAAAGAAAAATAGAAGAAAAGTAAATCTCTATCCTCCTCCTTGAATCCTGCCTGAAAGGGAACAGAAATTAAGTGGGTAATGAACAAGAGATCTGCAACATTGTTACAAGGGAATTCGAGAGTCTATGTCTCTCCTCTATCAAACTTCTTTCCAGTCAATAACTAACTGTCCTATCTCAACTGAAACTCCCTTTTATATCTCCTAACTACCTCAACTACCTAACTAACTGTTAGTTATTACTAATTATTTCATTTTCAGTCTGTCCTCTTCCCTTCCTACCATACACTTTAGTAATTGGGGGTCTAACAACATGTTGGGTGGGAAGTAATGCCAAGGAGGATGACATGTGACAGTCAAGTGAATGGATTTATTATTTTATTTAGATGAGATGACAAATTTATTGTATTTTCTGCTTTAGGCTTGGGTTATGGACATGAGTAACTCTTACAAAAATATTAGGAGTCTTTTCATTGTAATTTTGCATCAAAAGAATGTGAGGTCTAGACCGACATTGTTGGTTGCTTTGCAGGCCCTGGGTGACATAGTGGAATCTTGTGTTGGTGCCATTCTTCTTGATTCAGGGTTCAATTTGAACAAAGCTTGGAATATTATGACTTCCTTCTTGGACCCAATCATGAAATTCTCATCAAACATGCAGCTCAGCCCTATTAGGGATTTACAAGAACTTTGCCAATCTCATAATTTGGAGTTGTTTCTGGAACCAGATCTGACTAGAGCGTTTTCCGTTGAAGCCAAAGTGACTGGGAATGGTCTAGATGAAAAAGCTTCAGCAACCGGCCATAATAAAAAGGAGGCCTCTAGAATTGCTTCACAGAAACTTTTTTCAAAATTGAAGGTAAAACAAGTATGCTTAGTTTTGTTTTCTCCATCCTCACTTTCTCAACACCTTAGAATTTGCATTTCTTTGCTGCATGGTGACAAATTTACTGTTGTAGTTCAAGTAAACAAGGAGGATAATTAATTTTTTAACTTCTCTGCTGATGTGGTGAAATTAATTGTGCTTATCTTCTTTAAACTTTCCAATGCTCTGGTTGTTTGCTAATGTATGAGATACAAATAAAGTGTTCAGGTCTAGATGTTCTTTGTTTCTTCATTTGGAGCTTAAAACTCTCATCTTGCTTATCACTTTCTAATGATCAAATTCAGAATAATGGAATACTATCACTTTTGCCAGAAATGAGAAAGGGACTTGAGCATGGGTAAACCATACATTTAATACTGTGACTGGAGTTCTTGTAAGTTGAATTGCTATTCCAGATAGATTGTCTCACTTAATGAGTCCAACAGACTATGGACATACATTCTGAATTCTTTTTCTTTTATACTCAATGGAGAGTCTTTGGGTGTTTTATGTTTGCTTCTTCTGTCATCTTCTTCTCTTTAGATACATTAGTGTGGTTAATGGAAATGATATCTTTGCAAGCCCATTCTTGTTCCTAAACATAATTGTAGTTAGATTTTAGTTTCTTAGCAATCATTATATCTGAGCTTTCTTTGATAAATAAATAAATTAAGACTAAATTATTCCAACTTTTCTTCTATTTTCACTTGTTACATAAAATTTCCTCTATTCCATAAATATATTACACTTAGATCTTAAATCTTTAATATTTTTATTATATTGACAAAAATATCCTTATGACAGATTTTGACACATTACATAGAATTTCTTGTGTTAAACACTGCACAAATCTCTTCTATTTTTCAAATGTATTACAACTAAATCCATAAAAAATAGAAATTATTAAATATTTAAAAGATATAAATTTTAAAAATAACATTAAAAAATAAAACAAATAATAAAATAATTATAGTTCATGTCTTAAAAATAATAAAAATTAGTTTAAAAAATTGTAATCAAAGTTCAATATAATCACTTGAATTATTAGATAAAGAATAAAACTAATTTATTAAAGTAATTTTTCCAGCATTAAAAAAATAAAAAAACAATTTTCAAAAATAAATAATAGTTCATGTGATTAAATTTTTTGGGATTTCTTATTGTAATGAACTTAAGATTGTCCTTGTTATTTTGAAACATAGGAAATATAATTTATTTTATGGTGATTTTCTTATGTTGCTCTAAAGTTATTTTAAAATTTTTATACTTAAAAATTTAATAATTTCAAATTTTCTAGATTTAATTGTAATATATTTGAAAAATAGAAAGAAATTTGTGTAGTGTTTAATACATAGAAAGGGGTCTATGTAATGTGTTTAAATTTGTCCTAAGGGTATTTTTGTCAATGTCATAAAAAATAAAGATTTAGAATTTAAGTATATTATAGTTATGAAATAAAAGGAGCTTTGTATATGTTTTAGAAATAGGAGGAGATTTGTGTAATAAGTGCAGCATAGAAGAGAGATTGAAGTAATTTACTCATAAATAAATAAAAGGAATGTGGACGGTTCTGATCTACCTGCATCAGCATATTAGTGAAAACTACTCCTAAATCCAATTCTTCCTTCTCAATTGTCTTTGACATCTTCCTGTAGAAAGAAACTTGTGTTTGGTGTATGTCAGTGGCTAGCCCTGTACACAGGTCTTTTTAATATAGCATGAAAGAGAAGTGCAAGTATCTGTCTAGTACAGTCAGTGAAGATGTAGTATAACCGTATTTATGATAGGTACTAAGAACTAACATTAATATCTCATCATACCATAATTTGGCATATTTCATCTTCAACATGCATTTGGTTAAACACAAATTCCTTAAGCCTTTATTACTTTTATTAATTCTATTTGAAACTGAATCAGAAACTTGAAAGAAATGAATACAATAAATAATAGATTAGTATAAATGATATGATTCACCTTGCGCGAATGAATCATAATGCGGAAACGATAACGAAACGTCTTGAGAATCAGGATAAGATAAGAAAGGATAAGGTAAGATTAGGGTAAGATAAGATAAAGGAACCCGACAACCCGCGACCTGCCAGAGAGCACCGAAGTTATCAAGAGGAACGTGACCCTTACTGCGACCTGCTGGAATAACCAACGTTATTAAAGGTAGTTCTTTGCCCAAGAACCAAGTGAATCAACTTACACATAGATGAAAAACTCTCAGAGAGAAAATATGATTAGTACTCAAAAATCTGTCTTTTCACTGAATCCCTAACTCCTGTTTATAGCTAACCCAATCTAATAAAAAAGATAACAAATTAGAAATCCTAATTAGATTGCAATTTGAATTGCAACTAATTTAAAATAAATAACTTCTAGATAAATATCAAATCCTAATGTAATTTATAACAAATCATAAACTTTATCACTTAGTATATTTAATGATATGACTACATAAATTAACCCATGTTGGAATTGGGCTTGGATCCACGTAGTCTTTTGATTCAACTTCCCTGATGAAACCTTCAAGTGCTTGTTCCATACGTTTGGTCCTATTCCGCGTCATAGGACCTTCCATTCCTTGTAGATAATCTTCTAGATGATCTCTTTTGCTTATCGTGGTGCCCACGTTCACATCAATAAACTTAATGGATTAATCTTTTATCACTTTTATTAGCATTGTATAACTCTTTAAATTTAAAAATAAAATATCTTCTCCTTCCTTCCCCTCCAAAACTCAATTCTCGAACATATCTTAAATTTGTTTTGTTTGGGAGTTTGAAGGAAGAGGAAGACGAAGATGAAAGGTTTGAGGGAGGAGTGAGGGGAAGGTTTAGAAGGGGGAAAAAAGGGTAAATCCTCCCCTTGTTTGGATGTATGAAACCCCCCAATTTGGAGGGACAAAAAAATTAGGTAATTAAAGGAGAGATGGTCATAACCTTCCCCTTTCAAAAACCATCTTCTGAACAAAGGCTAAGAGTTCAAAACCTTTCTCAACGTCCCCTTCTAATTTAAAGGAAACATGCTTTATTTCTTCTAGTTATCCCCATCCAACTAACTAACCCATTCAGGCTAACTAACTGGTATATTGTAACTAACTACTGATGGGCTTGCCTAACACTGACCCTGTATTATTGTTGGTGTTATATAAAACATTTAGAGAGATGCATTTTATCTTCCTCGGCCATAACTCCAGGAGGGATATTGTTTGAATTTAACTATAATTTGAGCGGTCTTGGGTGTGGATGTGCAGGCTCAAGGCTGGAAACCAAAGTCAAAAACTTTGAAAGAAGTTCTGGAATCAACAACTAAAATGGATCCAAAACTTATTGGCTATGATGAAACTCCTATTGATGTAACAGATACCAATTCTGTCTGGCAGATAATGGTTAATGCAGGCACGTGCAACAAGTCTAACCCAGAAATCCGCCCTATCCAAGAGGTAGTTGATATATGCTCCCCATGTGTCAGACCTGTTGCCCAATGGTTTCAATCTTCTGCTAAGGAAAAGCTTAGTCAAACCTTTGAAAATCATCATTGCACAGGTGACTCGTCAAGGGCAGGTAAGATAAAAATTATGGCACTTTTGTTGAGCCGGTGTCTGTTAATCCTGAATATTGTTTCATATTTTTCATGCAAAGGAACAGCAAGATCAAGATTGTATGAATTCTGTGCTGCTTATTGCTGGAAACCACCTTCATTTGAATGCTGCAAGGAAGAGGGACCAGACCACTTGAAACTGTGAGTCCTTTATTATTTTTTATTTAATCTTTGACAAAATATTTATCTCAACCCAGATTTTAAAATTTTTTAATGATTAATATTCCAGCATTAAGCAATTTAGACCGTGATGTTACTGGGATAATGATAGGATATTTCTTTTTTGGATAAATTACACTTTCTTCCCTTGAAAAGATTATGCTTAAATTACCCTGCCTTCCTTCCTAATTTTAATACACTTTGACCCTTCTCTCTTGGGACTTGAGAGATGAAATGTTTTACATTTTAGTCTCCATTTTAATGTAAACAAATTTCTTAACTGGGGTAAACAGCTATGAATAAACCTTTCAAGGACATTTTCCCTTTCTCTACAACTTTCAGTGTCCCCGATAACTAATTTTGAATACTCTATTATCGGTTTTAGGACTTCAAAAAAATGAAGTTTTAAACATCCTTACTATCAGGTTTCAGCTTTGGGATTTCACCCAAAATCTTTATTTCATCTTCTGTAATCCTAAAGGTGATAAGAGTTCAAAACTAGCTTCCAATGATACCAAGAATCATGGCTAAGATGGAAAAGTATATTACTGAAATTCATTTATATTGAAATGGATTAAGGTATAACAATTGTTGAAAGAGAAAGAATAAGAGAACATATGAATGAATCCATCTGTTTGAATGACTTGGTGGAGCATATATTTATATTAGAAGTCATAAACAAGAATATTTACAAATAATTGCTGAATATAGAGTTACTCTATTTAACATGATTCCTACCTTATTTAACATGATTACATATGTGTAATCTACGTTATTACCATAATTGCATTATTTTCTAACAACAACAAAACATATTATAGTCTAGTTGAGGGAAATTTAATTTTTTAAACTAAGTGAGAGAACTGTGTTTAAACGTCCCTGTTGCACTTGTCTTTTATTTTTTGTAAAACTTGTTGGACCTGTCTATGCAAGCCCAATATGTTGAGTGAGGAGACAGGAGTGCTGGACTTTGTGCAGTTGGAGTTGTGCCTTGCCCAAAATGCTTCATAAAAAGCATATGGGTGGTTTTCCTCCTTGTATATATAGCATTGTTCTCACCTGGGGTTGTGCTCATTGCTTGAACTTGAGTCAAGAGATCCTAGGTCTCCCCTTAATTAAGTCAGTTTTTTTTTTCTCAAGGCCATCCCTTTTTTGTTTTTGAGCTCCAGATTTTTTACTATTGGGTTTTAATTTTTTTTTTTTGGGTGGATCATGGATCCATGAGGGCCACCTGGATCCTGATACGATTTGTTGGACTTGTCTATGGAGGTCCAATAGGTTAAGTGAGGGTAGAGTGTGGTGGACTTTGTGTAGTTGGAGTTGCACCTAGCCCAAAAGGCTTTAGACCTCATGAGTGGTACTCCTTATATATGTAGCATTTGCTTTTGGTTGTTCTCACCCTATTTGGATTTAAATGAGTGTGGCTGTGATCCACTCATTGATTCCTTTTTTCATTTTGTACTTATATTTCTGGTTTTATTGATGTTGACCCTGTTGATGGAATGGATGATGATAATTTATAGTTGAAATGCTTAATATTTTTCATCAACATTTAGTATAAAACAACTCAGTTCATTTCTTGCTACTTAAAACTTCCAGCGGCTTCTTTATTATGTTAATTTTCATTTTAAAACAACATCAGTGATTCTATCTTGACCGTTCTGGTTCTGTTCATTGTTTCATTTTTAGATTCACTTACAAGGTGACCTTGGAGATAGAAGAGGCCCAAGATATGATTTTAGAGTTTGTTGGGGAACCTAAGTCAAAGAAGAAAGATGCAGCGGAGAGTGCGGCTGAGGGTGCATTTTGGTACCTTCAACAGGAAGGGTACCTGCATAGTGGTAATTGACATACTGCTCAATAACCATCATGTCACATAAATCCGAGGCAATTTGGTGTTAGGTTAGGCATCGTCTTAATTATTGAGGGTGTCATTTCAAATTTCTGAATCCCCACATCGTTAGAGTTAATTATATAATCTAAGAAAGGCGGTCATAATAGAGGTTCTTTTACTAAAACCCAGTGGTCTCAAATGGTAATCTATTGTAAAATATGATTGATGCAGTGTCTAAGTTACATCTATCACTGTATGTACACTGTCCCTCAACTGAAACGGTGAATTTTGTGTTTACTACATTTGAAATGTAAATATAAGCTCCTGAAATGTTTATACTTGGTCCTTTCAAAGTAAAATTGCCCAGGGAAGCTAGGATCCCAAAGAGGAGGAGGCAAGTTTACCTTTTGTTTTTAACTTGTTAAAATATGATCTTTATAAAAATACAAACACGGAATTAAGTTGATTTACTGTAAGTTTAAATGAATTTATTAAATTATAATTTAAATGACAGTCTACAAGTTTTTTACATTATTATATAATCAGAGACAATCCTGATAATTTTTGTGACAATTATTTCAAAAGTTATGTTTATTATGATCTTTATATAATCAGAGACTATCCTGATTTTTTCATTTTAATTTGATGGATTTGATTTATCCTAATTAAGGAAACACTCTAAATCCTTTGTGACAAGTCATATGTTCTAGCAATTGTCAAATTAGGGGTGGGTGGGTGGCAAGATGGATTTTGGTGGATTTACTTTGTGGAACCTAAAACCACAATTACACAACATATATAAGGGGATTACTTTTTGCATCCCCAAAATTTCTTTTTGCACTCATTTTATATATGAAAAGACAAAAATACCTTTGTCTATTAACCTTTCTTCTTCTTCCTTTTTTCTTCGTCTTGTCGTCTTCCATCCTTTTTTTTTCTTTCCCGTTTCTTCTTCTGTTTGCCATTGTTATACTTTCTTCCTTATTAATCGAATATATGTTAGGTTTTGCTTTTGGTGGGAAGAAAAACTAAGAAAATAACGTTGAAGAAGCGTCGGAGGAGCATCGGAGAAGACGAACGGATTTTATATTTCGCAAACTAACTTGCAGAACGTTAAACACTTTCCGCAAATTAATTTACGGAATGCATCAGTGTATTCTTTAAATTAATTTGTGTAATGTAATTTTTTTTTGTATCTGCAAATTAGTTTACGGAACATAAAAATGTAACATTCCGTAAATTAGTTTACGGAAAATAAAAAATTATATTTCGCAAATTAATTTACGGAATACACTGATGCATTCCGTAAATTAATTTGCGGAATAGACAAATACTTACGGAAGAGATGAATATGTGTTAAGGGTAAAATAGTAATAAAAAATTCTAAAAAAGTGAAGGGGGTGCAAAAAGAAAAAAGGATGTCAAAAGTAAAGCCCCTTGTATAATTTGGTTGGTCACTTTTGACCAAACTTAAGTTTGGGTAACTCGGATTGGGAGTTAAACAACTAACAAGTGGACGGATCAGTTGCATTTAATTTAGGTTTATGAAGTGTGAAGGAAAACTCTAACAACGAAAGTAACAGAGTAAGGAGAAGATGAATATTTGAAAATGAATCAAATGACCAAGAGAAAATCAGCCAAATTTCAATAATCAGGAAGATGGAAAAGACAGATGTAAAGATGATCATCGAAAATTTTAATGAAAAAAATGTTGAAGATAACACTCAAAAATTCTAGTAATAGTATAAAACCTCTTTTACTCGAAAATCCTAGCAGTAACAATAGCAGAGAACTTCTCCGAAACCGAAAAACAATGTCAAGTTGCAAACATAAAGACTAATGAAGATATAAGAGATGTGTGTGCAGGTCGGTCAACTTTCGGTTAGTAAACATCTTTTCTGAACCGGTCAACTTTCGGTTAGTAAACATCTTTTCTGAACATGTTTAACGTTACTCAATCCAAACTGATTTGTTTAACCACTAAACTTGAATTTTATCTGACCTGTCCATTAATCAATTTTGGGTCGTCTGCATAGTCAGATTCAGACGGTTGAATAATTTTTGCTCACTTATATGCCAAATAATATAACCATTTTTTAACTCTAATTTTTTATTTTTATACATTTTTTTAGTTTCATCAAAATCTAATTCTTTATTTATATTTAATTTAATTTCAATTATCTTTTTCTATGATTTAGGTCTCATTTTATAAAAATAAATTGTTAATTTTAATTTTTTTATAAGAGTTTTTTATAATTTTAATTTTTAAAATGTTAGTGTATACAATTTGGTTTTTAAATTTATTTATTTGCTCATATTTTTTTGAAAAAATCATTTGATTTTAAAAAACATCAAATTATACAATTTAATCCTTAACATATTAATTTTAATATATAGCCAAATTTAATATATCAAATTATGCATATCAACATCTTTTAGAAGTTAAAAGTATATATACATAATTTTTAATGATTAATTTTTTTAACTTAAATAATGTTATTACTTAATTGAAAAATTTAAAACTTATAACTAAAACCATAAAAAGAAGGTAAGAGCTAAAATTAAGAATAAGAATAAAATAAAAGATTAAAAAATTATTAATTTTTTTTTTCAATTTTATTAACTTTAACCTTTAGAGCTAATTTTAAGTAGCTTAAAAATATAAGATTTCATTGAAATAAATATTCGCTATACATTTGTAATGTGATAAATATTTTTTTAATAAAAAATAATTACTTATAAATATTTAAAATAAGGTTAATAATATTAATATTTTTTTATATTTTTATTACACTATTTATTATATTTTTTCATTTGTTTTTTTTCTCTCTCTTCTATTAAGATAGTATTTTTTTTTTATTTGTTTCTTTTTCTCTCTTCTATTAAGATAGTATTTTTTTTTTCAACTAATGGATTATACAAAGGATGTGATTTTCACTCAAAGCATTGAAATTAGCTTAAGCATTGAATTAATTTAATCAACAATTAGTTTTAAACAAATTATTAACTAGCTTAATTAATATAATTTTTTAAGTTAGAAAACATTTTTACAATTGCAACTCAAGCAATATCCTTTGAATGCTAGCATGCAAGATAAAATCAAGTTCAATAATTTTGGAATTGGTGCGAAGCAAAACGAATCTTATCATAAATGTTGAAAAGGTAATCTTTAACTTAAAATATGATATGTAGACATGAAATTATGGATTGGCTCTGAAGGATAAAATACATTTATAGATGTTAATTAAAAATTAGTCACTGAAATTATAACAAACTTAAAAAAAATTTATTTGCCTATTTGATAAAATTTAGTGTTGATTTTTTAATCCATAATCGTAAGTTCACTGTCTGTAATAAAATATATTTTTTATTTTAGAAAAGTCAAATCAAAAAAATATAATTAAAATAATTATTAGTTACACTTTTCGTATATGATCTTATTCCATCTTAGTTAATTGTCAACGAGAAGAATGTCTTTCAAATATATCTTAAAATGAAGCATATTTTAAACTAATAAAAATTATTTAATAAAATAAATTTAATTTTATTTGAAAGTAATGTTTTACATCTTCGAAGATGCACAATTATTTATTGAAGTGAGACCTATAATATTATTTATTACAATTAGTATTTATAGAAATAATAATAATTATATGAAAATGAAGCTTGTTATATATATATATATATATATCATTTAATAATCTTTTTAAAATACCATAGCAAGTATTTTTTTTTTTTAAAAATCTAAGATAAGAACTTTTTTTATCCAATGAAAAGCCAACTCTGACTACCTTGCATGATTTTACACATTTCCTACAATAAAATTAAACATAAACGTTGTTTTAATTATAACAATAATATCATCAATCAACAGCTAAATGTAAATCAAAACATATGATCTTTTATAAATTTCATTATACTGTTGTCATTAATCCGTTTATATTAGTTTTACTGATTATTTTTCTTTTACACACAATCTCGAGAAATAAGAACAATAAAAAAACGTTTAAAATTCCGAATTCTAATTAATTGCTAATAATTAAAACCTATGCAAAATGAAACTTTTAAACAAATTGTAACTATATTTGTTAACATGTCATTTATGTTTGAAAGAAGGATTTTACTAACATGTAGTATTAGGATATTAGTTAAAAAAATTACAAGTAAAAATAATTTATTAAAAATAATACTGGATTAGGATATTAGTTAAAAAAATTACAAGTAAAAATAATTTATTAAAAATAATACTGGAATGTATTAAAAATTATAAAACATACATTAATAATACTTTTAATAAAAAAATCTATTTTAATTTTTTAACATATGCTTTAAAATTTTTTTGTTAATACTGTTTTTTTAAAAGGAATGTCATTCTAGTTCAATACATGTGCCATTGGTCACGTGCCACGGCATGAGTGCTCGCGCCATAATTTTCCCGCCATAGCTTTCCCGCCAAACAGCACCCTTCTTAGTTCCTCCCTTCAATCCAAAATGTCGAAACCTAACTCTGTCTCAGATAATCGGAGAAGATGTCAGGGTGGGACGAAGGAGCCGTCTATTACAGCGACCAAGCGCACTCCTTGGATGACGGCACCGCCGAAGCCGCCACCGCCTCCAACCACACCCTCCTCCAGAAGTTCAAGGAATTCATCCGAAACTTCGAGACCGACAACAATGTCTTCCCTTACAGAGAGAGTCTCCTCCACAATCCTAAGTTCCTCCTCATCGACATGGAAGATCTTGATGCCTTCGACCCCGACCTTCCCGCTAAGCTACGCTCTTCCCCCGCCGATTTCTTGCCGCTGGTACTTCATCTCTCTCTCTCTCTCTCCCTCTCCAACTATGATCGTCTATGTTTTCATGTTTATTTTGCTTTTGTAGTTCGAGACTGCGGCGGCACAGGTTCTGGTGAACTTGAAGACGAAAGTGGCTGGGGATACCGGAGCCATGGAGGATCCGGTGACCGGCGATGTTCAGATTTTGCTCACCTCCAAGGAGGATCCTGTCTCAATGAGATCGCTCGGGGTAAGGCCTGAACTAGAGTTGGATTGTGATTATTTTGATTTTTGTGTTTATGATGCTTTCTGTTCAAAATGGGTTATTTTATGGTTGCCCTAGAGGGTTTTTTTTCTTTCTTCAAACTAGCGGATATTTTAGTGATGTCTTATTTTCACAGGCTCAGTACATATCAAAACTTGTTAAAATTGCTGGGATTACCATTGCTGCTTCCAGGACCAAGGCAAAAGCAACGTATGTCACCCTGATATGTAAGAATTGCAGGAAGGGGAAGCAAGTTCCATGCCGGCCGGGACTTGGGGGAGCAATTGTTCCTCGATCCTGTGATCATATTCCTCAGGTTTAGTTCATATTCATTGTCTTGTGTTTGTTTGGTGTGGCATACTTCACCATATTTAAAAAATTTTGATGAAGTTTCTTACAAGATAGCATGGTTTTTGTAGCCCGGAGAAGAACCATGCCCAATTGATCCATGGCTTGTGGTTCCTGACAAGAGCAAATATGTTGATCAGCAAACCTTGAAGCTGCAAGAAAATCCAGAGGTAGTGATATGAAATTGATTAAGAAAAGCTTTAAAGATATTTGGGATGATAATTATATATGACATTTTTGTGTGGCTATTGAAGGATGTTCCAACGGGAGAGCTTCCTAGAAACCTACTCCTCTCTGTTGATCGTCATCTTGTTCAGACAGTAGTACCTGGCTCAAGATTGACTATCATTGGAATCTATAGTATCTACCAGGCTTCCAACTCTTCTACATCGTAAGATTCATCACCACTATTTTAGCATCTTCAAATTCCTTAGCTGTCCAATCTGCAATTGATGTCCGTGTGTTCTATTATCATGTGTTATATGCAGCCACAAAGGAGCGGTTGCAGTTAGACAGCCCTATATTAGGGTTGTAGGAATAGAAGACACAAATGAGGCCAAGTCTGGAGGTCCAGCTGCATTTACACCAGAAGAGGTCAGTGGTGAAACAATTATAAGTTGACTTCTTACTTGCTTTATATCGTGTCAGTTGCCTCCATGACTTTCACATCTTAGCTGAATGTTAAAAGTGTTCTGTTTTCTTGTGAAACTATATTTCAAATGCAACTTCTTTTGTATAAATGTTATTCCCTTCAATACGTGTACTAGCTATTTTCCAGCTTTCTTATCGGCTGCATCATGCTTTTCTTTCCCCGTTTTATAAACATGGACTGAATTTTTCACTCCTACTGAATATCATAATCCCCTACAAATGATGGTATTGTTAGCAGATAGAAGAATTCAAGAAATTTGCTGCTGAACCTGATGCATATAAAAATATATGTTCCAAGATTGCTCCATCTATATTTGGCCATGATGATGTCAAAAAGGCTGTAGCCTGTCTCCTGTTTGGAGGATCAAGAAAGGTATACTGTTGTATGAGTATCCATCTATGTTATTGAGTAATAATAAAAATCCACATATGCAGCTGATCACATGGCCAATTTCTTTGCAAGCAGAATTTGCCTGATGGAGTCAAGTTAAGAGGTGATATCAATGTCTTGCTTTTGGGGGATCCATCTACAGCAAAGTCACAGGTTAGTTGTTACATTGTTTTGTTGTGTGGACTAATTTTTCAATTGAGTTGTTAAAAATCAAGTGTGCCACGGTCCCTTGCATTATGGTTAGTTGTGTATCCATCAGTGGAAGGATTTTGCCAGTGTATCCCACCCATTTCCTCATTCACATTATAGCTTGTATTCCCTTGCATGAGTTAACTGCTATCTTTTACAGTTTCTGAAGTTTGTTGAAAAGACTGCTCCTGTTGCTGTTTATACTTCCGGAAAAGGATCATCAGCTGCTGGTCTCACAGCTTCTGTAATCCGAGATAACAGTACAGTAAGCTCTTCACCTCCTACACTGTTTGTGTAAATAGTAAATTTCTGTTATCACTGCCAGTTGAGATACAATCATAAGCTAGGCCTTCGCCTATCTTGTTTGAGAAGTCTCTGATTCTTGTTCTGTGCAATTCAGCGAGAGTTTTATCTTGAGGGAGGGGCCATGGTCTTAGCAGATGGAGGTGTTGTCTGCATTGATGAGTTTGACAAGATGAGACCAGAAGATAGGTATGGTAAAGTGTCTGGTATTTTATTCTTGTAACATTGTTGGTTTATGGTTAAATTTTATATGGTTTCTCTGATCTAGGGTTGCCATTCACGAGGCCATGGAACAGCAAACTATATCCATAGCCAAAGCTGGAATAACAACTGTTCTTAATTCAAGGACTTCAGTTCTTGCTGCTGCCAACCCTCCATCAGGACGCTATGATGATCTTAAGGTCTACTGCCACATAAACTTTTTAATCTTTTTCTTAAAAGGCATATCTTCATTACAAGGGATTAACAGGAGCGCAAATGTTTCTTCAGACTGCACAGGATAACATTGATTTGCAGACAACTATTCTTTCTAGGTTCGATCTAATCTTCATTGTGAAAGACATCAGAATGTACAGTCAAGACAAGGTAATTCTCAGTGTTCGATACTTTCTTTTGCTACCTTTGCGTGCACCTCTTCCTATATGAAGTTATGCTATGTAAAATTTCTGTTTTGTAACATAATCATATGTATATGTTTATCCAGGATTTTACTTTTTAAATGGTTATCCAGTGTAATATTTATCAACTAGCATGTGTGTGGTGCTAAAGGACTAGTTTGGCAAACCATGCAGAAATATGTTTTCCGTAAGACTTGATTTTTAATTGTCCTCAAGTCTCGGTTGATTGATGTTTACAGATAATAGCTAGTCATATCATAAAGGTCCATGCATCAGCAGATGCAACCATGGGTGAGAGCAGGACTTCCAAAGAAGAGAATTGGCTGAAAAGGTATGCATTATCTATCAACTTAGCCATAGACTCTTCGTGCATTTCTTTCAATCATTTGGGAGAATAAACTTCGAGCTGTTATCTAAACAGGTATCTACAATACTGTCGAACTGAATGTCACCCTCGTCTATCAGAATCTGCAGCAGCATTATTGCAAAATAATTATGTGAAAATCAGACAGGTATTCATGAAGATGTTATCAATTAGCGTACAGAAATTTTATGTTGGCCTCTAGTTTTGATTTGGTTATTAGAATATACTGGAATGGATCTGCTTTAAGGAATATAATTCACTTTTTATTTTTTGAAAAAAATGCAGGATATGAGGCAGCAAGCAAATGAAACTGGAGAAGCTGCAGCAATACCAATTACTGTAAGGCAACTCGAAGCTATTATTAGGTTGAGTGAGGCACTTGCAAAGATGAATCTGTAAGCATTGCTGTTCTGTACTACACTTGGTACCTTTTGTCCAAAACTCTTTGGAGTTTGGTGCAATTTCATAAAAATATCAATACACTCGGTACATGCATAGAATATGGGATATTACATACTCTGGTGCAAGCAATTCCATGTGCCATAGTGCACCACTAAAAACTTTTTTCATAAAATTTATCCTGGAGTAAACCGTCATTTTAGTTGAAATTGGTGCTGATTTCTCAAGTCCCTGGCTTTACAAAATCTCATTTTAGTTCCTAATTTTGCAAAAAAAACGTTTCATTTAGTCCTTTTTCGCTTAATTTCCTACAGTTGTCTGGTTGAAATTAAGGATTAAAGTGATTCACATTTACAATTTCAGGAGCTAAAATGAGAGTTTACTCATTTATCTAAAAAAGGCTAACATATTATTATAATAGGGCTCAAATTTCTTGTATGTCTTTCCTAAATTTTGTATATAGTTTAATATGGACCAACAGAGTGAAACCTTACAGACTATATTTTGGTTTCGAAGATAATTCCATGATTCCGCCATTGCATGTTTCCCTCAACATGCTTTCATAGCCAAAATTAGTAAATTCTGTTAAATTAATCATTTTTTTTTCTCTTTTTCAGTTGCTTTTTTTTTTTAATTTCTTTTGATGGTGCATATATCTTCATTTTGACAAAATGTACCTTGTTGGTTAACTCCACCAGATCTCATCTTGCTACTGAGGAGAATGTGCAAGAAGCAATAAGACTTTTCACTGTGTCCACGATGGATGCAGCTAGGTCGGGAGTAAACCAACAAATAAATCTTACACCTGATATGGCAAATGAGATCAAGGTTTGTCTTGTGATGAGATCATCTCTCCTTTTCCATCTAGCTTCATATCCTGATGGATTAGTTGTTTGCATTGTGAGCAGCAAGCAGAAACTCAGATAAAGAGAAGAATAGGGATTGGAAACCACGTATCAGAAAGAAGGTTGATTGATGACCTCAGCAGAATGGGGATGAATGAATCTATTGTAAGTACAAAATGGCTACTTAACTGAAAAAACGATCTCAGCTCATAAACTCGACTTTGATCTTTAGTTCAAATTTAAAAGATGCACGTTTCAAACTCTTAGAAACTGAGTTGCGTCCTTTAGAAACTTGCTGGTGTCACCTCCACCAATAGCACACAAACACCAAGCTCCTAAAAGACTACCGACATTGAATCATAATCTTTCTGTCGCAAGTGGCAAGTACGATTCCACGGCCCTCCGTAGTGGATGAACAATAAAACTGCTAAAAACTCGGTTACAGTCTTACAGATTGAAGCAGTCATTTATGTTCGCTTTTTTATTTTATTTTTCTTCTCGAGCCAAATGTCTTTTATCACAATTTTTGTCAGCAAGACTAGTTATTGATACTTTTATATCGGTATTCATTCATATAACTACATGTGGCAGGTGAGAAGAGCTCTTATAATCATGCACCAGAGAGACGAAATAGAGTATAAGCGAGAAAGGCGTGTTATATGTAGGAAAGCTTGATACATCAATTTATGCAGAATGATAAAACTAATTTAAAGGGAATTTATGGTTCTGTTCATGTAATCTTTTTTTTCTATATTTTTAGGTTTTTGTTTTTTGTAAGGTTCCAGCTGATCTTGCTTCTACAATGCAAATCCCATGTATTCGAATTGCTTGCCGAAGTAGTAGAAAAGTCTGAAATTAACCTTGCCAATTTATAAACAAAAATTGAATCATTACTTTAGTTTTTAACTTTATAATTGTTTTTCATTTTATTTTTGTTTTTTTGAAAAGAAATTATTTAATTTCTGACTTTATCAGATGTACGAAAATTTCTTTCATTTTGATTTTTTTAGTATATTTTTTTAACATTAAAGACTTGTAAGAAATTTTAAGATAAAAAATTGTTACAAAATCAGATATAAATGTCAGGCCAAAGGATAGAATAACTTTATTGTCGTCTCAGGCCAAGGGGTAAGCCCCGTTCGGTGATCTAACATTTCTTGCGATGACATTTTTAATTTGTAATATCTGTTCTTGATTGCTATTTCTAACATGTCAAACATGTTAATTTAATGGGGGAATTATATTCACGTTTGAAATTTACCAACCAATGTTCATATTTTTCTATTTTTAATCTTGTAAAAACTTTTTTTAATTTATATAAAAATATAATAGTGTACATTCTTTCACTGATATAATATTATATACATTTTTTAATTTTTATAATATATATACATAAATAAAAGGAAGATCAAAATAATATAAACAATAAGTATAAATTTTTTTTTATAAATTTTAAGGATATTAATATAATTAGTCCTAATTTAATTATTAGTTTTTAACTAGTTTTTTATTTTTAGTTAATATATCTATTAATTTTATCAAATACAATATCTACAATTTCTTAAAATTGTTCGTAAAAATTTATTTAATAAAAATAGTTGTTTGTTTGACAATTTATTATTAAACTAGTAAAATATATTTTATTTTATCATGTTTGTTAAAGAAGTTTCATGACAATTGCAATTACAAAAATTGTTCTGGTTGTTGAAAACATCAATGTCAGGTTTAACATAATTAAATATATTATTTTATTGGATTTACATTTTACTGTATTTTTTTATCAATTTTATATATAGTACTCTAAATTTGGTATAATGTAACATTACATATTTAATTTATGTATTAAAACTTTATTATGGTTTCTCCAAAAACTTTCTTAAAGCTAAACAACTAAATATTCATTGAAATGCGTTTGAATTAGATTTTTTTTTAAATTATTTTAATAACCAATTATTATAGTAATGAATTTTTTTGAAATAAACTTTAATGTTTGGATGTATAAGAAAAAATTAATTTTATGATTTATTTTAATTGAATTGTTTAAAATAATTGATTGTTATAGTAAAATTACAAAAAAAAAAGTGATCTAACATTATTTGTAATAGCTGAATTTGTATTTAAATTAATCAACTGTAAAAAGATTGAAAAATAAAAGTTACGTACAAAATAATCTGTTAGCTTTTAATAATCTCTAAAAAATCTAACTCGTTCATCATAAATTATCTTTTATAAAAGTGACAATAAAAATTACAAATAGTTTGTTGCAACACAAACATGACTAACAATTTTTTTCTGGATTATAATCCATAACTAATAATAATAAAAAATCTATACCAAACACATTAGCATCTTGTATCTTACTGTAGTGTACTCCCTTAACGAAAACCTCCTCTACTATTATTATACTCACTAAGGGGAAACACGATTAGAACAAGGAACATCTTTATTATTGAGGTTAAGGGGCATCCAAATTTGAACGAATTGTTTCCTTGCTCTTTCTATTTTTCTTTTGATGGTTCGAACTGTCATGACCTTAAAAAAGATTGTATCATAAACTAATTTACGGTATTAGCCAGGAGAAATATATCGAGAAACAGGGTTGGGGGAAAAAACAGTTAACAAACAATCCCTTCAATCCAGATTTTAATAGCCAACTGAATTTTATATATCTTAGGTATAGGTTCAAATCATATTGGACGCAAATAATTTGAATATATATATATATATATATATATATATTTCATTTTATTTCTCTATTTCTAAAAAAAAAATATCTTGAATGATTTGAATTGGGCAAGAACCTCTAAAACTTTTTTCAAATATTTTGGAAATTTATAATTTATCTTATAATATTTAATTTAAAATTTATTTTAATATTTTTATTTTAATAAAAATATATTATAATATATATAATTATAATATACACAAAATAATTCTATTCCACCTCTTAATATTTTTTTATACAATCTTTAATAACCATGATGATGAATTGCTTATAATTAATATTATTATATTAATTATTATTCCATTTATGTTTGAATTATTCTATTGGAATGAATATTAGTAATTATAATATTCAAATTAAAAGAAAAGAAAAAGATATTAAAAAAGTCTTCTGTATCTCTACAATTTTCTCTTTTTTATATAAACATTAAGTCTCACACATGTCCACTTGTCCCTACCTCTATCATAAATGGATCTATCCCTAGCCATACAAATCCTTATAGCGTAAGTAGTATATCACGTGCATAGATGGCAATCCGCGAATCATAACACTAATAATAGCTTGGTATGAGACTAAAAAGCGAATGAAATCACGTCTAGACATTTTAAAGAAGTTTCATTTTATAACATACAACAGAATTGCACATTGAATAAACATCCTAGCGCAACGTCCAAATATAGACCTGGCCCCCACTTGTAGCTCCTGCTAACATCCCAACCTCGAACGCGTGTGTATCAAATCTGCATGAAATGGCAGACATGTCTGGGCTCTGTAGCGTCATAACCATTTCCCTTTGAACTGCGGAGACAACATCAACTCCTCTTTTCATATTTCCAACGAAGAGATACGAGTCATCCCAACCCCATTTTGCTCTGCTACCACAAAACCAAGCTCACAAAAGTCAACTGCTTTTTTCAGAATAAGTTGGCAATGTAGAAGGTATCAAGTTTTGTAGTGAATCACAAATTCACATTATAACTACACATGTTTCAGCTTATGCTGATCAAATAATTTTCTCTCTATTAAATAGTTTAAAACCCCAAATTCGATTTGAAAATACTGTTGCAAGAAGGTGAAGTTAAGCAGACCGCAAAAGTAAAGCATGACAAGTCAACCTTCAGATAATTCCCCAAAACCATACCTGAAAGTAGAAAGCCATCTGCCGGTCTGATTGTTATGATAAATAGAAGCAGTATCCTCCAAGTTAACACCACTGTAAATATTAATTGTGTCGTCCAAGCTACATCAAGAGATTATATTAACCCCATCCAGTCAAAATCACAATTGGGTAAAAGTAAAACCAGTTAACATGCACTTCTAAAGTTTGTGAATATTAAAAAAATATATGACCATGCAAGTAAGCATACCCGCACTATAACATATTTTCAATATTTAAAAATAGTAATATTTAGAAAGGAACAAGCTCCACACCTTGTAGTTGCAAGGCTACATCCAGAAGGAGAGAAAAAAGCAGAATGCACAGCTCTTTTGTGGGTAAATGTCTTCAAGGCAGTGAGCTTATCCCCATCAGTATATCTCAAATCCCAGGTGCAGGCAGTTCCATCAGAGGAACTAGTAGCCACAATGTGAGGGTTTTTGCCGTTGAAATCTATTGTGTTAATCCTACTTCCGTGTAAAACCCAGTGGGACAAACGTTTTCCAATTCTGTTATCCCAAATAGTCAAACCTCCACTACCCTCACCAAAATATAGGCAGTTTGCCTCATTTGTTGGCTGAGAGAGAGTATATATACTTTCATCACAATCAAGTACCAAATCAAAGACTTCCTTCTCAGCATCCATTAGCCGTACAATTCCATCATAACAACCTGTGTATATCTGCATATAAAATTAATGATCATAGCATCAGACAGTTCTACAGCTGACAAAATGTAAAATGGGAGAATGCTGATTGATTTATCTACACTATCAGCTGCAGGATTATGTTCTAACTGGTATATGTGATAAACCATTAACGTAGCAATTTTATTCTAGCAATTAAAATTATAAGCCCAAGAAGGTGATCTTCACTGCAATTTGACCGAAAAAGAAATGCTAATAACATACTCTTCTAAACACACTCTTCAACATACTTTTTTGTCATTGGTCCATTTTTTTAAAAGTTAAAGCAAAGCACTTGCCTTATAAATTGATTACTTTTTAAAAAATGCTTTGACTTTTTATAAAATGGACCAATCATAACGTGTGCTAAAAGAGTGTATTGCTAACATTTCTCTTTCCTAAAATTACATTGACAGTTGAACACCTGACACACACACACACACATATATATATATATATATATATATATATATATATATATATATATATATATATATATATAAGTATAAACCATGAACAGTGATTAGGATGGGAGAGGAGCAACAGGTGGTTATACAGCTGTCAAACAAAAATCGTTTTTCCTCCTTTGTTTCCACATTAACCTCAAATATCTCCTCCCTCCAAAAATTAGGGAGAGAAGAAAAAGGAAAGTACACATTTAAGAAAAGCATGCTAGACAAGCACATGGATTATCTATACCAAAAGAGTGCATTTCCCATACAGAGAAATAAGCATATTTTATCAGTGCCAGAAAATAACTGCCTAGTAAATACTGGGTAAAAGTCCAAGGAAACTAGACAAATAGACAGCAATTGTTGAGAATGTAGGTGCTGCATAGTACCTTGGACAAGCAATGTGGTTGAACCAAGATCCCAGAAATGGGAGCACGATGGGGACTGTATAAATAAATCTTACTTTCTCCAACATTCCAGAACCCAACATCCCCAAACTTGTTACCTGCCACAATCATCTTCACATTACTGGAAGGGAAAAATCGCACATTAGTTATCCTTCCAGGAACAATCCGTGCTATATTCTCCGGATCCAAATACAGAGATTCCAACTCAAGGAAAGTCTCCATTTCCCCCTTTTTTACACCTGCATTGTTCAAAAATTTACCACGTTTGCTACTACCTAATTGTTCTACTTGGGCTTCCTCCTTGGCTATACTCACGAGTGATTCAATGAAGGAACGGTCGGAGTGATCACCTTGGCGAGCTTTAGCCATGGAAAGAGGACCCAAACTTCCGCTAGAAGGTTCGGTTTTGATGGAAGTGGTGTCCACAGTGTCTTCTGGGTGAAGAGATTTGGAATCGGGTGGAATGCCTCTGGTTCGCAGGGAGCGCCTGACGACAATTGGGGTTTCGATTTTGGTTTTCTTTTCTGATTTCACACTGTGCGATTTGGTTCCGTCCCTGACAATTCCCAAAGGCATTCATCAATAAAAGAAACAAATGTCAAATTACAGAAATTAAAGAGTGAAATAAAAGAGAAGAAGAAGGAATACCTTGGACGCTTGGAAAGTTCGGTGGCTTTGGAATGGATTTTGAGGGCAGCGATCATTTCATGGTTGCGGCGAATGTTGTCGAGCCGCTTTTGTTCGTACTCCGTCAGATTCTGCTTCTGAGGCGCCATTGACGAGAGAAAATGAAAGTTAGGGTTAGGGATTTGGTTTTCTAAACGCAGTAAGGACTGCACTTACCATGTTATTGTATTGTACATAGGGAGGTTATTTACGCGGGAACTAGCGCGGGCGGGAAACTTTTTTTTTTTTTTTTGGGTCTTCACAGCTTAAGGCAATTCTGTAACAGTTAAGTAGAACCACGGAAGGCAAGCAAAAATCTATATATCTAAAATTTGAACCCTAAACCCCAAATTTTTAGTTATGTAAATTAATATCAATCAATTGATCTGTATACTCAGTGATATAAAAAATTTATTAATTATATAAAAAGGTTAAATTAGATTGTTTTCTGTCAATTAATTTATACATTCTATGATGTAGGGAATTAAGTAATTATACAAAATTATTACTGTTTAAGTCGAGTCATAAATAATCAATGATTTGAATCTTGAAAATATTAATTTAATAAAATATTTATCCCTCATTTATTTTATTATATTTTACTTTAATAAATCTTTTATACAATTAAAAATTATATGAGTTCTATAATTTTATAATATCATGCAACATATGAATTTATGTATAACTGAGTGTTCATATTCACACAGGCTAGCGATGTGTTGATTTATATATATAGGAAGAGAAACGTTGTATCCCAAACTCCTAAAAGTATTGCCTATTTCCAAAGGACTTTGTGGCCATTCATATATCAATGAATTATTATTTGCAAAACAAAAATTATGGTGATAACCTCCATTTTTCATTGTAATTTTTCTCTTTTGTCTTTAATTTAAGTAAATCTATGAATTATATTAGGTTATGCTGACATAGTAAAATTTCGATAATAATAATAATAATAATATCCTTTTTTAAAAAGAATTGAATAAAAGGAAAAACATAGACATACTTAATTTAGAATTTTTTAAAAAAAAATTTAATTTTTTGCTGGAAAAACCAGCTATATAGTATTACAAATTGCGTTGCCTGGCCTCTGCAATGGGAAAGAATGGGAATATAAAGAGAAAGGTAGATCATTCATCTGCTGTATGAAAGTTTGATGTTCTAGAGTGTGTAGTGTTGTTGGATGGTATCAATGTCAATACCCTTCAACTTGACCACAGATTCAACATGTCCTTTGAGTGTGTGGAGCTCTCTTAGCCTGGCAGCCTCAGCACGTCTCTTAGCCTGCTCAGCAATTTCAGACTGCTCATAGTGGCTGGTTTTATGGGATTCTTGAACATGGAGACCATGTAGTGTGCGTTGAGCCACAGCCCACTGAGCTTCCCTTTCACCTTTTCCATAGTCCTTCTTTGTTGTGAAAGCAGTCTACATCAACATACACAAAACGATTAACAAAAAGGAAGTTTATTTATTTGGTGATTTAGGAATGTTCATTTTCACCTTGTTATCAAGCATGCTGTCCCAAGCCCTGCCTGACAATCCCAAACGAGTCATAAATTTGATTATGTCAAGAGGAACATAGGTAATTATGCTAAAGACCCAGATGATTGCTGCCCATCCCCAACCAACTCCATTGATTCTTGCAAAGTCCCAGTGTGCATACACGGCAATGATAGTGGCCACCTATGTTCAACACTTGCCAAGTTAGAACCACATATATTATATCCAATATTCATACTTTTTTTAGACAACATATTTTCAGAAAGTTCACTAACCAATTGCGCAGCAAAGAAGGCCGAAATGAGCAAAATGCCAGGGCGTTCAACATAAGACCAGCTCCTTGACCTGGTCACAAAAATGAGTGCTTGGCTAATAATACTCACTTGAAGGTAAAGAGCTGAGTTAAGTTGCTCCTCGCTGTCTGCAATTGGATTAACACCAAAAGTTTTCTGAAAAAAAAAAAAAAACAAGAGAGAGAGAGTGAGAGTGAGATTAGAACATAATTACATGTCATGTCATGTTATAATTCTATGATGAGTGGCATATTTAATTGCTATAATTTTAGCTTGAATTACTTACGGGGAAGAAATCAGTATCATGAACTAAATAGAAGAAGACCACGGTGATGATAGCCATGTAGGCTCCAAGAACAGTTCCGGTGGCAAAGATTTCATTAAGCTTCCATGAGTCAGGCACAGGAGAAGGTTTCACCCTATCCTTAGAGATGGTCATGATGGTACCATCGTTCAAAATGGCAATGATCAAGACCATGAAAGGTGAGAAGTCAAATTTCCATATTAGAGCAACAAGCATGAATCCAAACACAATACGGATGGTGATGGAAACAGCATAAATTGTGTAGTTTTTCATCCTCTGGAATATAGCCCTGCTGGTCAACACAGCACTCACAATCACACTAAGTCCAGGCTCAGTCAAAACAATGTCTGAGGCACTTCTAGCAGCGTCAGTTGCATCAGCCACAGCAATGCCAATATCTGCCTTCTTCAATGCTGGAGCATCATTCACACCATCACCAGTCATTCCACAAATGTGTTTTCTATCCTGCAACCTTTTCACAATCTCATACTTGTGTTCTGCATGGCACATATGAAAAATAAGTGTGCTGGACTTATGCAATGTTTTTTATAGTTTAACATAAAAATATGTTCGTTTTATTACCAGGGAAGACTCCGGCAAATCCATCAGCCTTCTCAATGAGTTCATCAATTGGGATTGATGCAATGGCTGGATCCTTGCTATCACCAAGAAGGGAGGATGAAGGATACATGTTAGTGCCCATTCCAAGTCTTCGACCAGTTTCTTTTCCAATGGCAAGTTGATCACCAGTAATCATCTTAACATTAACACCAAGGTCAAGAGCTCGACGAATAGTCTCTGCACTATCATGCCTTGGAGGGTCAAAGAGAGGCAAAAGGCCCAAGAATTCCCATGGATCTCCTGCGCTCTCTTTGCTTTTTTCTGAAACAGTCTGTTAACACAGTGCACAAGTTTGTTAGGGAATTTTTTTCATTTTTTTTCTAATAGTAAATTAATTCATGGCCTTTTTATAAATACTGGACGCTTCATTCACCTGGCGTGCAACACCCAATGAACGTAGACCACGGTCAGCAAACTCATCAATGACTTTGTGAGCCCTTTTCAAAACCTCTCCATCGAGTCCACAGAGTTCAATAATCTGATGTGTAAAATGGGTAGATAAATGTAATATGTTATGTATTTGAAGAATTGTTATTTCATGGTGATTGTAATGTTGTATGAGTATATATTGATACGTATAACTAATGGTAAATCCCTTACTTGCTCAGGGGCACCCTTGCTGCTTCTGTGCCAATTGCCTTGGGTGTCAATGTAGGTAATAGCTGTGCGCTTGTCCACAGGATTGAAAGGCAAGAAATGCACCTCGGTGATTCCTGCTCTTGCCTAAGATGTCACAAGAATCCAATTGACAAAGTTAATCCATTTTGCATGGTTTATGTTAACACAAGACAATGCTAATGTTCATAAAAGAATATCAGTTTAAAACTTAGTACCTCTTTGGGGTCGCCCATCATCCCAACAATTGAAGCATCAATGGCATCCTGATTTTCAATTCTAGAAGCCATGGCAGCATACAAGACAAGGCCATCCTTGTCAATGCTACTGGGGAAGACCTACATTCACAAACAACCTTCATTAGAAAAATTGGAAACTTTTGGAGAAGAGGCATTTTCATCCATGTTTAGTGATCTTGTATGCCTAAAGCTAAATTCATATAAAATAAGATTATTTTAACAGAAGCAAATGTAAATATATATCTGCTAATTGATAAGGTATCACATCACACAAGCCTAGATACCAAAGTTGTTATACCATTACCAAACATAACAATCTTAAATATATCCATGCATGACATTTGCCACGTATGCATGTAAAAGATAGAGATCCACTAATGCAAGATATTGACTCATTATCATAATTTAGGCAAATAGTTTTTTTTTATATATTAGTCATTCACCTCAATCAAGCTTTTGTCCACGGTAAGCTTGTTAAGGGTTAGAGTTCCGGTCTTGTCACTGCAAAGAACATCCATGCCAGCCATTTCTTCAATGGCTGTCATCCTCTTGGTGATGGCTCCTTGTTCAGACAAGCGATGAGACCCAATAGCCATGGTCACAGACAAGACTGTTGGCATGGCAATTGGGATACCTCCGATGAGAAGAACCAATAAATTGTCAATACCGTCTCTATAAGCCCTTTTCTGGATAGGGTACATCACAACAATCTCAATCAACATTCCCACAGCAATTGAACAAATACAGAAGTTTCCAATGGATGTCAACACCTAATAAAAGCCAACCAAATATGAAAACATTAATCCAAAGTTATCAGACAAAAAATCAATTAAGAAGCACTTACTAGAAGCTAAAGAAAGACATACCAATTGGAAATGACCAACATTGTTGGTGCTATCCACAAGATGTGCAGCCTTGCCAAAGAAGGTGTGGACACCGGTGGCAATGACAACAGCTTCTATTTCACCTTGTTTGCAGGTAGAACCAGAGAAAACCTCATCCCCTGGGTGTCTGGTGACTGGCAAGGACTCACCAGTGAGAGCAGATTGGTCAATCTTAAGAGGATCTCCTTCCAAGAGACGGGCATCTGCTGGGACGATATCTCCCAACTTAATGCTGATCAAATCTCCTGGCACCAAAATTGCTGCCTCCTGCTCACTCCATTTTCCATCCCTCAACACCTATGTACATAAATTTGTTTTTTTTTAGTCGGGTAATGTGAAATTGATATTACAACAATGTGTATGAAAATGGATGAAAAAATGTTATGTTACCTTAGTTTTGGGTGCAAGACCAGCCATCAAAGCTGCTGCGGCATTGCCTGCATTGTTTTCCTCAATGAAACTAATCGTTGAGTTGATAATGAGCAACACAACAATACCAACGAAATCTTGCCAATCCGGTGGCTTGCCCTGATTTTTTTTACAGGTTCTTGTTAGATAAAGTCCTTGTTAGAAATCAACACATGAACATAAAAAGGCAAGAGATTTGTGATTACCCCTCCATTGGCCAATGCAATAGCCATGATAGCTGCAGCCTCCATGACCCATGAAAGTGGATTCCACATAAAACCCAAGAACTTAAGGAATTTGCTCTCTTGTTTCTCTTCCAGCTTGTTGGGACCAAAAATTACAAGCCTTTTTTCTCCTTCGGCTGATGTCAGACCTTCTCTTGTACATTTTAGCTGCTTAAAAACTTCCTCCACAGGAATGTTTTCCTGCACATATACATACAATGTAACAACTTGTCATTGCATGAAAGAAGGGACAAAAAATATACCAAACTAGTCAAAAAAGAAAATCATCCTAATAACAAAGTGAAAAAATTTAAAGCTCGTAATGTGAGAAGAAATAAAACCCATGATGAATATGAATTTCTATTTTCTTTTTCCTTACAAGATCAACATTTTCATTCTTTAAATCTTCAAACGAAATGTCAGAGGCCATGAAGTTAAAGGCAACGTGTCCCTTCCTAATTCCTTTCTCTCCTTTCTTTTAAATAGATTTTCTCTCCTTTTCTATTAAAATGAGCTCAGCGAGCTCCTCCTCCTAGTCCTGTCTCAGCATAGGTCTGCGAAGGGTTGAAAGATGAAAAGGAGATAAAATGAATGAAAAGAAATGGAGATTTTGCTACAGGGAAGTGACACTCTTTGCATGCCTCGGTTCCAAGTTTTATACTGAACATTAGGAGACGAAATACGCAATGCAAGGCTGATATTATTATCAACCACTAACTTCGTCTTCCTTGGGAGGGTTTGTTGCATGGTTTTTGTGGTCATCCAAACTTCCCGTGTTCGCACGTGAGATGCATATTTGCTTGCAAACTATCCACTTTAGTTTTTTTGTTGTAACATAGAGGACTATCATCTATTTTGGTCGCTGATCTATTACTTCCTAAATTCACGAAACCAACTAGGAGTCATTAAATTTATTCAGGATTCTATTGGAAATCGCAGTTATGATTTCACCAGCTTGTAAGAAAGAAAAGTTGTTTATTTTAAAATTGCAGTCATTATATATATATATAGTGCAAGTATTCTCACATATGCGAACATTTTTTGCATTCCTACTTTCAATTGATTAATAATAATATTTATTTTAAAATGATTTTTTTACAATAATTATAAATATTTTGTATGATGTCAGAAAGTCATGTCCTACCTTTGTCGTAGGTGTCCTATATTTTAATTTTATAACTCATTTTCCAATTTCCATATGGTCTACTAAAAGGTTCCACAAAAAATACTAACATTTCTTTTTCCCAACAAATAAAAAAAGCCATATCTTGAGTTAAATTTATAACAATCACTTAACCCTCATAAAGGAAAATAACCACACATGCATGAAAGGTGAGTGTCTTTGTTACATTTTAAACATTAGATTAAATGTGTGTGATAATTTAGATTGGGGACTAATTCACTTTTGGATCAAATTTTTAACTCAAAATTGAATGACATTTTCGAATGACAAGCAATTTATGTTCCTCTTTTTTGGCTATCTAATTGAATTATTATCAATCTTAATTATAATAACAATTATGTTATGTTATTTTGTTGCTCAAATCATAATTCTTCTTATGTGTTCATAAAATATAAGATAACAATAATAATTATATGTAATTTTAAGGAGGAGATAATAGCTAGCGTAATTTTAATATGATTAAATTGTTTACTGATGATTAATATAGTTTCCAGGTTCTAATATAACTGTCAAGCGATATTAATAACAGAATGTTGATATTATGGAACATGTGGAATAATTGACGAGGAATAATCAGGTACTGTTTGTTTCGAATTCTAGGTATACAATTGTGTTAGAAATTGACAGGAAAATTTTAAGAGAATTGCCATTTGTACCTTCCAATATCAACACTAATTTGCATTTTTTTTAAATTATTTTTATATCTTTATTGTTATGCATTTTTTGAAAGTTAGATTTCGAAACACAAATACCGTATTATTTTTAAAAATATAATTTTGGAGATCAAATAAAGATGTTTTTGAAAGTAAAATTCCAAAAGGTAAGATACATTTTAAAAAATTATTTTTGGAAGTATAACTTTCAAATTTCGAAGGTAAGATACACTTTAAAAAGTTATTTTTTGAAGTATATTTATTTAACCTCTGAAATTATATTTTTTGGAAGAGCTTTTATTTAATTTCTGAAATGTTAAAGTTAAAAATATATATTAATATTTTGTTTAAGATATTTTTATATTTTTTTTATTCTCATATCAATATATCAATAAATAATATAATAAAATGAAATTATAAATAAATAGAATGTAAAAGTCAATTTTTATTAATATTAAAATATTATTAAATAATATTAAAAATAGATGTAAAAATTAAGTGATTGCATGTGTTCTCTTTCTCTTTTGGTATGAGATGGATTCCTGAATATTCACTCTTGTTTAATGTCTCATATGCAAGATTTGTTGTTCCTTGTGTGTCTTTTGACATACATTTCACGTTAATCATTTTTATTTGATTCAAACAAAATTACTTTTTAAAAAAATATATTCCGTCTTATAAAAAAATATTAAAAAAAAAACACGCATGTAGTTCCATCCCTTGTACTCATGATAAAATTTTGAGATTGCAATTATTTGAAGATTGATCAAAGATCTGTCTTAAGGTATTTTTAGAATTTGTTAACAATCTTAAAAACTAGAGTTTTGGAACATGACCTCACATCCCATAAAAAAAATTATTAAGTTAAATATTTGGAGAAAAAAATTTATTTCCCAAGATGAAAAAACTCAAAAGAACAGGTAGTTCCATCCCTAGTTTAATAAAAAAAATGAGAAAACATTTACTTTAATCTTTTAGAGTTATAAGTATCACTACATTATTCTTTTAAAGATTTGAATCATCCAATTAGTTCCTCAAAGATTTTTTTTGGGTACAAGCGAAATTTAAAGAAAACTATGGCCTATAAAACCAGACTCCAGAGAAGTCTGCCAAAGATGTGGAGTAAGACCAGGTAGCGGATTTGGAGTTTCCACAAAGTCTTCAAGTTGAGTAGTCCCGAATTTTGCCAAGAAATCTACACACTGATTTTTTTCTGGAGAGGGTATGTTGGATGCACGCATTATGTGCATTCCAGTCTCTATTTCAGATGTTTTGAATACCACTGATGAGAGATCCATAAATGTAGAAGGAGGATGGTTGCCGGAGCATATTCACTGCTTCCAGTATCCTCTTCGTCAAGCTAGTTTCAATCCTTTATATATATGGCCATTAGTTCTGCGTGGACATTATTGGTCCTGCCTATACTTCCATAGAATTATTAACAATTTTTATCATCAAAATAATTTTTCAAAGATTTATTATTACCAAATTAACTTCTCAAATCTTTAAGTACTAACTTAATTACAACTTAATTGTTTGAAAGACTACTTTTATGACGAAATTTTTAAAGGTTGATGTGACCATAATTTAAATATTTAAAAGATTAATAATTAGGTAGTCTAAATTTTTAAAATACTAATATGATAAAATTTATAATTTAAAAATTAGGTTTAAACTATTTAAAAAAACAATATCTTTTAAATTATATATGTTAAAATTTCAAGCTTAAATATTTCATATAAAATTTATTTTTAAAATTCAGACATCAAATGGATACTTCAGACCTTTGTCTCAAGACATAAATGACATTATGAGAATGCAAAATCCTCTCACAATTATTATTCAATTTTTATTTACTATATTACTTTTTAGAATGTTATTCTTTCGAATATAATTGATAAGGGGGAAAAGAAAGACATGCGCACAAAAGTGGATTAAAAAAAAACTACAGCAATTGAAAATACGTGATGGACCGCGAAAATTGGAGATAGACAGGTGAACATTTTTATAATTTTACCAAGTAAGATTTGCACATGAATATCAAAACTACAATTCTTTTTATGAGAATGACTAATTCCTAAAAATATTTTCTCCAATTTTCTTTTAAAACATTTTAAGTTGTTTGGTTAGCATGCGAAATTCTCGAAAATTATTGTTCGCAAAGTGTCTGTAATCATTATATAAATTATTTAAATACTATTCTCTTACATATAATTGAGTTTTTTTAAAAAAAAAAAAAGTTCTGCACAGAAGTATACAGGATAGCAAAATTTCAGAAATTGACAATGCATGATGGAACGGCACAAATGGAGGAAAAATGGGTGAATATTTTTACCCAATAATATTAGTAGAATAGCAAGATAACATTTCACTTTCTATCGAAATAATTATTCTCCAAATGTTGTTATACAAATAAATCATTTGGAATATCATTCTATTAAATATGATTGATAAAAAAAATAGCTACTCACGTATTTAGATATATTTCATTTCTCGCCTTAATATAATACCAAAGCCAGAAAATTGGTACCACAAAAAGTAAATAAGTGAATCTTTAAATCAATTTTATTATTTTTAAAGCACATCAAATTAATTATAAATTTTTATCAATTATATTACTCCTTAAATAAGAATTAAGGTGACAAAACAAAACAACATTCAAATTTTATATAACTGCTAAAAAATAATCTAAACTTTGCTTAGACTCTTTGAATTCACAAACTAATTTGACATGCTCACAAAATAATGAATCCTAATTTGAGTTAACTTTAAATCTAAATTATTAAATTGTCTTGTATGGAAGGGCTTCAACCCTAGACAGAAAACCCAAACACCAAGCATAACCGCAGTCAATTTTCTAATTAGCGCCAGCTGACAAAGCTATACAGATTCTAAATCATGATGCTAGATTTAGTGGTTTGCTCTGTATTTTTGAAAAATCTGAAAATGAGTTGCATACTAGTCATATTTATGTCCAGTTGCAGAATTACTGAACACGAAATTAAAGCAACAATAGAGATGGAGACACGAGCACTGTTATCCCTGGAATGACCTACTGGTTACATACTTTCTCTCATTTATGTATAACATTGTCAATCCATTACTTTAACATAACAGTAACTTACAAAAGTAACTATGTTTCTTTCACCCTCCCAACCTCTCCACCACCTCACATGCTTCTAATGGTGCCACTGGTTTTAGATCGTAGCATAAAAACCAAGAGTGTGCCTAGTAAGCACGCTCAATATGAACAACCTTTATTTGGTTGTTCATTTTCTCTCGAAAATTGAATATAATATCGTGGATCTTACCTTTTCTTAAAAACATTTGGTTGCTTAAACCAATTCTCTCTTCCACTTCATTAACTTATATTATGCAACTGCTACTTAAAGATATGCCCAAGAAAGAAGCTCTAAGACAAAAATTCCCACATATTTCTGTAACATGAGCTACTTCGGGGAACAAGGAGGCAGGTGACAAACTACATCACTAGAAGGACCTTATGATAAAGAAGCAACTAAAGCGACAGCCATAACTTCCTTTCTATTTATGGCTTAAAATCATCCACAAGTATTAAAAAAATCATCTTTCTTTCTAGTTCCACAATTCAGCTGTGGTCTATATCGGACACTGACAGCTTCCCCAAACTCCCTCAAGTGCAAATTTAAGAAACTGCTCCAAACATTATCAGTGTGTTCCCACAAAAAGTAAAACACTTCACCCTTAAAATTTATCATCCTCCAATGGCTTTGTTTCTTCGACAATTAAAGCTGGTATTCTCCATTGGATACATTATTTTAACACTAACATTAAAACAGTACAAATACTAAAGCCATTTCATGAGAGAGTTCCAAACTAATTACTCTTGCCCATATCTTGCCTATGATCAGGGGTATCAGTCTATAACCATGCATATTGCACTACAATAGCATCCCAGCATTATTATACTGATATTGATAACAACCCACAGACATGGAGATCAGTTTATTTTTAAAGAACTATATGATTATTTTTGTCAACTATTTAAAAGAAAAATTGAAAAACAAGCTATTATTTCCTCTACCAAAAATGCCACAAAGGATTACCATCGACAAACTAACTTTAATCGCATAACAAAAACGTAGGTACGGATACCAGAGAGCAACACTCAAGATTTCCACGAAAAAGGATTTTCATAGACCATATGAATAATGAGGGGGAGGGGGGAAAAAGGCACGGCAACACATTAAACCCTCCATCATAGTTTCACATTAATAGCAAAAGAAACGTAAAAAAAGTCACTGTGAAGTACAAAATAAACAACAGGAAAAAACATTCGAACACTAAAACGTTTAAATCCCAAGGATTGCGCTACAAAACCTAAAACCTTAAAATCCAAGTTTGGTGCGGCGCCAGTGCCTACGCTTAGCATTATACCTGAACATATTCAATTCAACAATTGCATGGTGTGAACGAGCGAACAAGAACGACTTAACATTCAGAAATTACTGTAAAGTTGTAGGAACCTTACCTGATGGTGTTATCGGTCCTCATACGGATCCAGTATGGGATTGGCCTGTTCTGCCTCATCTTCTTGGCGAGCTTCTTCTTGATCCTGAACGTCTTGTGGGAAGGCTACACATCAAATCAATCGTGTCATGTCAGAATCAATAAGGTTCCACGAACACAAGTAATCCTGGGTTACTCTCTTACCATTTTCGCTGTCGATGATACAACACACCACAAGCCGCAGCAGCTCCTCTTCTGAAATGGAGAGAAAAACCCTAGATTCGAGTTTTTTATAGAGTCTGCACCCTCATGTGAATTGGACCGGGTTTTGTTCTTTTAGTACTTATGGGCTATCTGGAATTTTCAGCCCATGAAGTCCATTAGCATCTAACACTCGTGTAGATTGGATTTTTTTTTTTTTTTTACTTACTTTTTTTTTAGCAGATCATGCAAATTAATAATTTTTTTTTAACCTTTCTTTTAAAGGAGGTTTACATAGGTTTTATTGAAACAAATATTTTTAAACTAACCTAAAAATATTTTTTTTGAGTTTTAAGGAAAATGAAAGCTATTTCATGTAAAAAAATATTATATTCGTTTGGAAAGTTAATTTAAACTATTTGGATATAATAATACGAATTTATAATAAAATTGAAATGAAGGATATAAAATAGTAGATGAAAAAATTATTATATTGTGATCGTTGTTCAATATGAATACATCTAAGTTCTTATTTATAAATTTATAAATTTAACCAATAAAATTTGATGTAGTTTATATATAATTATATCTCTTAAATATGTTAATAAATGTTAGAATTTTAAATGTATAACAAAATTAAAATAGATAAAATTAATTTTAGTAATCTCTAAAATTTTAAGGAATTAATTAGTGGATCGTCGTTCAAGATGTTGATAAATGTTTGAATAATAGATTAAAAAAATCTTATATGTTGACCAATGTTCTAGATGAATATATCTAAATTCTTTAATTACAAATTTATAAATTCACCCCAAAAGAAATTACATTACTTTGCAGATGAGTAGGTATCTTAAATATGTTAGTAAATATTTAAATTTTGGATGAAAATATTTTGTTGAAAGGGATAAAATCAAGGCTTAAATATTAATTTTATTTTTTATCACGAAGTTTTGATAAGTTAGTATGAGTAAGAAACGATGAATTTGAACTATAAATCAAGGTACCCGATAAACCGGTGGTTAGTATACCTATTTATTTATTTTTAAATAAATATTATATTCATTATGAAGTTAGGTTAGTATGTCTGGAGTTTTTTATATTCATTTTGAAGTTAGGTTAGTATTGCTGGAGTTTTTTATATTTATTTTGAAGTTATTTGTAAGGTTTTCAAGTTTAACAGTTTTTTTAAGATGATTAATACAAACTTCATCCCTAAATAGGAAGTGGTGTCGTAGAAACAAAATTGGTATTTAAGTCTAAAACTAATTTTAATAATCTATACAGCTTCACGTGATTAGTTATTTTTTATGTTTTAAAAATGCTTTTAGAATACATGTAAAAAACAAGTATACTAATTGTAACTCTTTATGGAACGTATTTCATAATACAGTTTAATCAACCAAAAATTTAAATTAATGTTTAAAAACAAGTAGTTTATTTTAATGTTTTAAATTATTACTAATATTTAAAAAAATCACGTAACTTTTATATTTTTTAACCTTTATTTAAAATATTTTGTTTATTTTTATCTTTAATATATTTTTATAATTTATTATTTTATTTTATAAGTTTAATATTATTTCTTTATAATAATATTACTAATTTTAATATATTTATTTTTATAATATAATAAAATGTTATATTTTAAATTATTATTTTAATATATGCTATTTATTATAACTATTATATTATTTATTTTATTTTATTAAATAATATTGAATCATTTGATAAAAAAATTAAAATTATGAAAATAATTACTTCTAAAAGTTTTTATTTAAATAAATTTTAAAAATGATTTAAATTATAAAAATTTATTTAATTATACTTTAATATATCTTTATTAAAAAAATATCATATTTATTATATTTTAATTTATTATTTAACAATGTCTTTATTTATCATTTTATATTTATCTACTAATTTAATAATTAATTTTATTAACTATTTTTAATTTAATCAATAATTTATAAACTTTCAATTTTTATTTAATTTTCATTTTATATCTTTCATTTTTTAGCTAATTTTATTAAATACAACTATAATTTTATTATTTTTAAAATTAAACTTTTATAATTTAATATAATTCATATAATTTGAATTTTGCAATTAAATCCTTAAAATTTTGATATTTTTAATATTAACTTCCTCTTTACATTTAAAAAAACTAATAAATAAAAACAAATCTTCTAAAAATATGCTGACTGTGATTGGTAATGAAAATGAAAAATAATTAATCATCAATTAGTTTGTTTTAAACTCAGAATATGATATTGTTTGTTTAAACTTAAAAATAAATAGATAATTTGTTGTTGCAGTTATTTTTTTAATGGATACAAAATAAATAGTATAAATAATACATTTCTAAAATTTTCACAGCTTTAAAAAAAATAGAACATAAAATTTATTTTATTATTTACTATTAAAGGTAATAATTATATTAAAGTGAGTATCGGAAAGAAAAGAATTTATCGACGAAGTTATTGAACAAACTATTATAAAGATTATACCCATTAAATATAATTTTTCTATATTTTTTATATAATTGGATAATAATAATATATAACTTTACTTTTAATAAAGTATTTTAATTTGATATTAATAATGTGAATCGATTTTAATAATTTAATTTTGCTTAAGGTGTTTATATAAGACCTACTTGCTTAACACCCCTAAAAATAGATTCTCTTTCATACTGTCAAATAAATACAAAGAACATGATTGAGATGTTTAAATATTAAATAAGATCAAATTGTTTGTTAATATTTATTAAGTAAATCTCTTCTACTAAACTTTTTTATATCATCATTATTTTTATATTATTAATTCTTGTCATATGTATAACAATGTAAACAACTTTAAATTTTCATCACCTAGCACTTTTAACCATACCATGTATGAATCTAGTTTACTAGACTTACAAATCATAAACATATATTCGTCTAATAAATAAATTTATATTTAAAATTTAGATAATTATGCATTTATATAATCAAAATAACATTTTATATTTAATTTTTTAATTATTTTTTCTAGTATCACTCATGTAAAAGAGAAAACAAAAACTAAATCAGGTTCTCAAAACAAATATGCATTAAAACAAACAGGTGACATACCTATATGCAAATAACCTTTTAAACGAACGTTGTTCAAACACCAATAACGTAATTATTTGATTATTTTAATTTATTTATTTTTTTATACATGATGGTTTAAGGAAGAGTGAGTGAATGGAGATATTACATGGATGGATGTCTTCATTAGAATATTTTGCAACACTTTCAAAATTAGGATCATAATCAATGTATATATATATTAGCAGGATATTAAAAACAGAAACACTAATAATTATTATTATTAAATATATATATATATATATTATTAAAAACATGATTTAAACAACCATTCTCCAAATTCATATTTCATATCGAAATTGGAATAATTTTTTAAACAGATTCTTTCAACTATCTGTTTTTTAAGAATTATTTTTTAACAAAAACGAATCTTAGTTGTTGTTCAAGTTTTTGATAACGTTTGCAAACTATTTTCTAAGTTATTCTTATTTATATGAAACAAATTTAAAATATTATATCTGAAGAGGTCTGTAAATTTTCTCTAATAAAAACCTACATTCTGTATAACATAGCTTTAAAAAAATGGTTATAACCCATTAAAAAAACGAAAGTTTCTTTCATGTAATGTATTTTGAATAATTTAATTTTGATAACCGAACACAAAATGGGTCATATAAAATATTTGAAATTAACTTAATCATAACATTCAAGTGCATGTAATGAAATAAAGATGATTACTTTTATTTGTATAATAACAAATAAAAACGATGAATCTTCTACTTTCTAAAGGATTGCAAAACGGATTGATCATACAAGATCCTTGAAATTAGATCAATAATACTATGTAGCTACATATAATAAAATAAAGATGATGACTTCTACTTCTACGAGTAAATAACAATGATAAATCTTATAATTTTTTTAAAAAGTTTGTGGCAAAAAATAATTTAATTTTGATAAATTTTAAATGAAAAAATAATGTATGTTATTAAATAAAAAAATCACATAATTTATATTTAATATATTTTTAATGATATTGGTCATTCAAAAATAATTATGATGTTTTAAAATTATAAGAATTTAATTGAAATTTTTAAAATTGTGAGAATTTAATTAAAATTTTAAGAATTAACATGTAAATTTAATTAATAAAATCATTAAATTCATTTCTTCAAGTTATATTAACAATAAGAAGTTTTGTAAAATTTAAATTTGTCTTAATTCTTAATATGTAGGTATAGTCATATAAAATATTGTTAAGATTTAGCCTAATCTTTTTAAAATTTTGACCTGCAAAATTATTTAAAAGTATGACTTATAATAAAACATTTTAAAAGATCAAAAACTTACATTTAAATAAATTACGCACAAGACTTAATTTCTTAAATAAAATATTATATAATGTCAAATTATAATAATAGAATTAAATAAATAAATAACTACAACAGTAATTCGCTTAAACAGACTAAACTTACTATAGACCAACCAGTTTTTCCTATGCTATTGACTCTAACTTTTATAACTGAATAATTTTTTAAAAAATTAGTTTGATTTATTTAATAAATGAGTTTAATTTAATTTAATTATAAAGTAAATTATATATTTCCAACAAACAATCTAGCCTATTTTTTTAATTAACAAAAATATTTTATCTTATCAAATATAAATTAATCAAAGTTAAATAAATAATATTTCTAAATTTTAGAACAATATAATAAAAAATAAAATAATTATCTCTTTATTTATTCTATTGTATAAAGATAAAATTCAATTTAAAATGAAATAAAATATACATATATAAAAAAGTTTAAACCAAATAAATATAAAATAAAACATGATAGTATCACATGAAGGAATTTTTACAGAAAAATAATATATATTAAAAAATCATCATTTAAAAGTAATTCTTTCGATTTATAATATATGAATACATTTAAGTATTTATTAAGAGTGAAAGAATCTTTATTACATATTATTTTCAGTAAACACTTTTTTTTTATCTTGTAGTATATATTTTGATTTTTTAGATCAAACTAAACTATAACTTTGTTTGATTATAAATTAATTTTAGTATAAACTAAATTGTATATTTCCAACAATGATATTCTTTATAAAAATAAGACGTTGCTTACAAAGAAATAATGTATTTTAAAAAGTTATATTTAAGAGTAATTTCTTAAATTTATAATATATGATATATTCTAGTATTTATTAAGAGTAAGAGAATCTTTATTGCATATTAATTTTTTCATTAAACACGTATTTTTTTTATCTTGCAATATAGATTTTGATTTTTTATATAAATTAAATTATTACTTTATTTGAATATAAAATATTAAAACTTAATATAAACAATATTTTTTTTAATAGATAATTTAACCTATTCTTATTAAAAAAATTATTATTTTTTTTAAATATAAATGAATCAAAGTTAAAGAAATAGTACTTTTAAATTTGACAAAACTCCCATAGAAAGAAGGAAGACAATTACAATTTATATTTTATAACTACAAATGAAATTGAAATATTTTAATTTTAAAAATAAGGTTAAAGTAAATAAAAGTATAAAAAGGAACGTAGAAACTCATCATAAACTTAAGAAATTATACTGGTTATTAAAATTTTAAATTTTAGGTGTTAGAATTTTAAGGAATTATACTAATTTTTAAAATTTTAAGTAAGGGGTATGGAAATAATTCTAAAATTTTTTAGAATAAAATTTATTAATTGTATGATAAATTTAGAATTTAAATTTAATTATTTATAAATTTAATTTTAAATGAAATTTAATTATTTATAGGAATAGTTTTAGAGCTTATTATTTTAAAATAAAATTTTACTAATTACATGATAATTTAAAATTTATTTACGACTATATTTAAATTTAAATATAAACAAAATATTATATGATTATAAAATGGTAATTAGATTGATTAGAAATTATATGAAAGTATGATATAAAATTTTAGATGCTCAGGTATATATATATGAATTGTGTTAATAAATATTGTAAATATTATAAAATTGTATATTTTTATATAAATTATAATATTTAAACGTATACTTATTAGAAAAAATATTATAAAATAAAATTATATTTAATAAATTATAAAGTATACAAATATATTCTTACATAATAAATATAGAAAGATATCCAATTAAAAAGTTTGTTGGAAAAAATATATATTATTTTATAAAAATATTTAAAATTTAATATTTTATAATATATATTACCTTTTTTTTCAATATATTTTTACGATATATAAAAAAATACAATTAGTATTTAATTAGCTTTATATATATATATTATTTAAACTTTGGTATAAAAAAATAAAATATAAAAAATATTTAAAATAATCATATTAGTAATAAATTTATAAAACTGTTATAAATTAATTCGTTAGATCATCATTGACCAAGTAAAGTGTATATAATTAACCTTATTCTTTTTAGATATTTTACTAATAGATTATAAAAAATAAAATTATTACTAATTTAATTCTATAATTTTTAAGAATAATTTTTATAAAATTATTAGTCTAAGTGTTAGTCGATATTTATTAAAGGTTGAATTTTTATTTAATTTGATAGAAATAAATAATAAAATAATTAATTGAAGACCATATGATTTTAACCTTTAAAAAGAAGGCAATGTATTCTAGTGTAATGGGGATAGAAATTAAAATAATTAGTTATACATTATTTTCATAAAAGTGTTTTAAAAATTGAAACTTTCGAATTGAAGCATATAAGGTTGCTTCTCTTGTATTTGAGACTATTCACGTCGTACTTGTACGGAACAATTTTGAAATGTTGAAAAAATGAGGGATGATATAAAATGCATATATTGATTTGAAATTAGATTTTGTTACCTTATTATTTTGATAAAATTTACTAAGATGTTTAAACCCACATATATTTGCATATTACAATGATGATAACTTTAATTAGTGAATATTATCGTGGTATACGATATCATACTTCTATAAATTTGTGAAGAAGATAATAAAATAATTTCATTCATGCATGGCATAAGATTGTCAATTAACTTATTTATTTTTTATGTTAAAGGAAATAGATAATAAATTATCACATTGTGGATAAGGATTACGACTATGAATACAACGAAAAATTCAAAAAACAGATTTCTACAATTTTTAATTTAAATAAAATATTATAATATCGTATATACTTTATCTTATCATCCTAGTTGTATTATAAAATTATAGAATTGATATAATTTAAATATATATATCAAGAATTTATTCATCCTGTAGTTGTATTATGAAATTATAGAATTAATATAATTTGAATATATATATATATATATATATCAAAAATTTATTTATTTAAATATATGTATGATTAAAAAATTAGATACATAATAAATGTACAACTATTTTATAATAGTATGTACATGTAATTAACGATATATGAATAATATTAAAAAAATATAAAAAAAATATAATATAATTTAAATTAAAATAATATTCAGATAAAAATATTTAAAATAAAAGGAAAAAATAAAATATAATATTTGTAAAACCTTTTTATAGAAAAATAATATATTTTTATAAAATGCTATTTAAAAGTAACTTCTTAAATTTATAATATATAATATATATACCAATATTTATTAAGAGTGTTAATTTTTGCATTAAACACGTATGATTTATCTTATGGTATATATTTTAGTTTTTATATTAAAATAAACTATTACTTTATTTGATTATGAATTAAGTTTAATATAAACTAAATTCTAAATCTCGTAAATAATATATCCATTTTTTTATTAACAAGAATATTTTATTTTACTAAATATAAATCAATCAAAGTTAAAAAATAAATAAATTTAAAAATAGCAGAATTAAAAATAAAATATTTATCTATTTAAAACAATTCTTATAGATAAAATTTAATTTAAATTGAAATAAAATGCATTTAAACAAAAAATGTTTAAGACATTCGACAGAAAAACAAAACATAATGTTTGTAAAACGCGTTTATAAAAAAATAATATTTTTTAAAAGTTGCTATTTAAGAGTAACTGTTTAGATTTATAAATATATAATATATTTGAGTATTTATCAAGAATGAGAACATATTTATTGTATATTATTTTTTTCATCAAACACGTATGCTTTTTATTTTATGGTGTATATATTGATTTTAATATCAAATCAACCTATTATTTTATTTGATTATGAATTTTTTATTAAAAAGAATATTTGTAACTTTTTTTAAAAATTAAATATTAAATTTTTAATTTTAACCGAATATAAAATAAAATTTTATATAAAATGCAAAAAAAATTTAACACATTGACAAAATCAAATAAAATGTTGTAAATAAAAATAATATTTTAATTTGTTAGCAACTTTGAAAAAATGACATCTTTATGTTTGATAAAATTAATAGATAAGTTAGTTTGAAGTTAAAAATAAAAAAATAAAAAATAAAAATCTGACATATTAATTAAGATTTAAAATTTAAAAAATATTTAATAAAATTAATTATAAATAATTGATAGATAAAAATTAATAAATTAAAATTTGGTAAATGTAATATAATTTTTTAATATATATATTAAATTTAATTGAATGAAAATTATTTCTTTAAAACATATTTATTCTTTAATTTTTACATAAATAAAACTTAAATAATAATTTTAAAAATATTATAATATTAATTTTTATGAAAATGTTTTCATATTTTATTTTAAATTATAAATAAATAAAATAAATAATAATTTAAAATACAATATTTAACAATAATATAAAAAATAGATGTATTAAAATTAATAATATTTTTATGAAAAAAATAAATAATATTATATTTATGAGATAAATGAATAAATAAAAAAATTTATAAAAAATAAATAATATTAAATTTATGAGATAAATGAATAAATAAAAAAATTTATAAAAAATAAATTAAAAATAAATAACTAAAAAACATATTTTAGTTAAAAATTAAAAACTTATTTAAAGTGGTAACTTTTTTAAAAATATTTATATATATTTTAAAAAATTAGTAAGTAAGATTTAAATTTTAAATTAATAAATTTAACTTTTAGTTAAGTGAAATATTTGACCAAAACTATTCTTAATTGATTAATAAGTAGCTTCTTCTTTTTTTTCTTGGGTAGAATAAAAGTAGGGACATTTGATGTACGCCTAGCTTATAATTGTTCAAAATAACTGCAACCCATAAGAAAATTATTAATTAAATAGGTATGAGTTTAGAAATAAAAATTTTTAAAAAAATGGAAAAATATGCAAACATGAATTTTTTAATATTGATCTCATCTTATACCTGGATGTATTTAATATATTAATTTTAAAATATAAATCAATATTACACCTGCAAAATTTAATTTTAATAATTCATTCTCTTAATCTTAAAATTGAAAATTCCAACTTTTTACAAAAGCATCTAATAATGTGAAATTAATTTATTAAATAAAAATATATGTAATTATTTAGTGTTTATAGTTTAATTAATTAAAAACATCCAATAAAATATATCAATCATTCTCCAACCATTTTAAATAAAAATGATAAGAATTGCTAATTTCTTAGAAAACATAAATTTTTTATTTTTATATAATAAACATAATTTAGTCATAATTTGATACTTTATTTATATAATAAATAAATAAATATTTTAAAAATGTCATAAAAATATATAAATCTTGCGATTATAATTTTGATTTGTTAATCATTCAAAAAAGTGTCATCATTTTTGTGATTTAGCTAATCAACAACTTAATTTTAAATAAAAATACTAATTAATATCTTTAAGGTAAAAAATATAAAAATATACATTATATATGCATATATAAAGTAATTAAAATTATAATATTAATTTAATTACCATATAATAATATGGCCTTTTCATTAAATAGTTTATTTTTTATCTTATTAATTGTTTACTAGGCGTTAGCTGTAGTGTAATAATAATAAAAAGAAAAACAGAAAAGATAAAAGGGTAGAAGCACTGTTTCCAAAGCTATAAAACCCCAGTTAAACCTTGAATCTGTGATGGTTGCTCTTCTTCGTCATCCTCTGTGAATAGGGTTTCTACTTTCTATAACAATTCAGGGGGTTTTCGATTCGATTCGACTAGATTCGGTGTCTCAAATATTTAACAGTGTTTGATTTCACATTTTGCGAAGATGCCTCGTCCCAAAAGAAAAGCGGCCCCACCAATCACTTCTTCTGACGTTGATTCTTCTCTTCGTACCGGTACTTCTATTTTTCGTCTCCTCCCTTCTGATTGGTTCCCGCGAAAATCGAATCAGAAAGAAAATCCAGTAAAAGAACAATCAATTGACATTTTTTAATTAAGTTTTTATTTTTTAATTACGGCACGATGATATTTTCCTGTGATGAAGTGCTCAGTTTGGCGAATTTTGATCTCGCTCGATCTCTGTATTGATCGAAATCCTTATAACTGGATAATGTTTTTCCTTCGTTTATCGGAGGCCAAACTGTTTGTTTACCATGTGGATATGCTCATTAAACACTTCAAAATTCGAAGAGTGAATGGAAAGGGGTTTGGTATTGTGTTATTATAATTCAAACACGTTTTATTCAGTTTCAGTGTAGCACTTGCTGATAGACAATGTTACAAATATTTCCTTAATTGTTTACCGTTGATCAGGGGGAAAGGAGGTGGATGGTGGTGTTAGGTGTCTATTGTTTTTGGGTTGCTTTCCATCAACGACCCAAAGAAGATGTTATTTGGCTATTTCTGAATCATTTACATGTGATGTGATTGTCTTTTAATAAAAGTATAATGTAAATTGTTATAGACGCAGACAATGGTGTTATAGGAATGTTCAATTGTTGTCTATATTATTTGCAGCGAGTATTTCAACGTGGATTTTTTAGTCTTTATCTGCTGTTTTCTGGTAACAGACAACTGCAAGCACATAACTTGGATGCTAACTTGTTTCTTACATGGTGGTATATAGAATCGAAAATTGTAGAAATGCACCACACCAGTTCTGACATGACATTGTGTTTAGCTACTTAGTAATATAATCTAAGAGCAATTTCAGCTTAATACTTCTACAATTCCTGTTGAGTGCTTGATCTGTTTATGGAGGACAAATTAAAATACTACACAGTAGTTCCTTCTATTTCATGCTCTTATTACTCCTTTCCTCTTACATCAAATCTATTTTTCTATCTCATGGTGATACCTGGTTTGATGTTGAGAGGGGCAGTTGCACCTCCTTAAGTGAAATAATATTGTGCCCTCTTTTTTAGATTTTTTGTAAAAAATTGTAAATAAATCATTCTGGTTCTGCTGGACTCCTGATTCTATGGAGTATTCGCACAATTAAGAATTCTGGAAGTAAGATTCAATATTTCACTATGTATATTGTCCTGAATCCTGATCCATTACTATTGATTATGCATAGCTGTTTGTAACTTTTTGATATTATTGTAGATCTTTTTTATCTTTATTTTTTTTTTCTTGTGATGCTGGCTTTCATTTGCTGAGTTTTTTTAATAGTAATTACTTCCTTTCTTTTTGTTATTTCAGAACCAAAGAAATCAACCACCAAACAATTGGATCGAATAGATAACCTATTTGAATCATATGCAAATAAGTCATTGGATTTGATTGAGTAAGTATGTACATGTTTTGGTTGTTGTTTGATCTGGTTTAGGATTGAGGAATTATTATGCTAAAGTTCTATTTAATTACTTACTTGGAATGTCAAATTCTTTTTCATTTTCTTGCGTTTGTTTATAATGGTAGCAGAATTTTGCAGTTATTTTGGTATGGACTAAGAAGCTGTCCAAGTCTAATAAATTTTTTTATTAAATTGGTTTACAAATTAAACACATGATATACATTATTATGAAAAGATCCTCAGAAAACTGCACAAGGATGCATGTTTAGGTGTCTAATGTTTTTCCTTTTACTTGGAGTTTGTTTTGAGCCCCTATCCCTGTTTCTTGATGCATTTCTTTATACTCTTTGTTTGGTTGGTCAGCCCAGATGGGATTGAAGCACTTTGTAAAGATGTGAATGTGGACCACACAGATGTTAGAATGCTGATACTTGCTTGGTACGCAATGGAGTGGATTGATTTGTCTATTGCTTTTATCTAACTGGTCTTTTAACCTTTATAAATGTATGATCTTATCTTATCAGGAAAATGAAAGCTGAAAAGCAAGGTTATTTTTCCAAGGTTGGTAGAGAAAAGTATTGCTTTTCAATCCCTTTTTATAGTAAAACACTGCTGAAAATATTGGAATACATAAGCATGCATACATGCATTATTAATTCCCCAACGCTTATTATGTGGACACACTCACAGACACTACCATGGATTTGTGCTCTTGATGGGACCCTTTGCTTAGTATTGTGTATTGACATATTTCTATCATATACTATGTTTCATTTTATATATTATACTCACGTTTATCCCTTCTCTTAGTTTATGTATGTCTGTGAGCCCATAATGATGAAGAAAGGTTCATCCTCTCTTCTCTTCTCGAAAAAAGCCTCTCACTAAAAGACAGCTCTCATTTGTTTATTTAATATGTTGGTAGCTAATAGTGGAATCAAGATTAGTTAAATAGATAAGTTGACACCCATTTCAAGTATGATGCTGGTCTTTTCTCCATCTTTTAACTTCCCTACAGTCTAGAGTAGGTTTCTTTACTTTAAGAAGAGCTAAAGGAGTTTATGCAGTGTGGTTCTACAGTTAAACTTTTTTATACTGAACTCCTGATGTCAGAAATACACTTGACAATAGAACCGAGAATGAGAGGAGGGAAGTTTTGAGCAGGGCAGATGATTCTGCTATATATATATATATATAGTGGCAAGTAGCCACTTAATGTCCCATAGGTGTTTGTTTCATGGTTTGCATTTTTATTCCTGGGAATGTTGTGGTAATTACAAAATGTTTCCATGTTTATTTCAAGTTTTGAAATATTTGTCTAGGGCAAAACTTTTTGAGACGGCTTGAATTTCCTCATCATAATACTTAGCTTTTTGATATCTCATTTTCATCAGTTTTTTCGTGCTCTGAATAGGATGAGTGGCGAAGAGGGCTCAAATGTTTAGGGGCTGACACACTACCAAAATTAAGAAAGGCTGTTAGTGGACTGAAGAAAGAGGTATTTTGTTTTTTGTTATATATTACTCAGTAAAGTTTTCTTGCATTCTTGTTGAGTTGAGATTAACCGTTAACTATGAATATCCTTCAACAAGATTTTTAGTGCTATTTATTTTCTGTCTTGGTTAGGTGATGGTACCTGACTTCTTTGAGGATTTTTATTCCTATGCATTTCAATATTGCCTAACAGGTAATATTAGTATTGGTGTTTGATTTTAGTAATAAATTAGATTTTGTTCTACTTTGCTGCTTTTTTGTTCTTGTTTATCTCTTCTGTTGAAATACTTGAACATTGAATAATATTTTCAGAAGATAAGCAAAGGAGTGTAGATATTGAGACCATCTGTGAGCTGTTGAATGTTGTTCTGAGATCAGAATTCCCTACTCAAGTCAATTTATTAATTGAGTATCTAAAGGTGGGTAGGTGTTTATATTATTATTATTATTTAAATCTTCTGTTGTTAACTTGTGCTTATCTGCTCTTTGTGCTTAAACTTTTAAGTTGAATGTAAAGATTTGGGATAATAATGATTTCATTGATGTCCAACAAACATGTTGGACTACGAAGAATGTCAATGTGTTATCGTCTTGTATTTAATTGTTGTCCCATACTAATACCTTGGCCATTCATTTATATGAAGTTTTTTTTTTTGTGCTGTTGATGATCTAAAAGTAATATACATCCTTGAAATATTTTTGCATCGAAGGTCTATAATACAAAATCAAGTAGCAGCAGAGATTTGCCTTGATTTACCCTTTTATGATGCATTCTAAAGTTATGTTGTTTAGTCAGAAGATGTTGTTCTAAAGACTTTTACTGACCATATATACTAAATTATTTTCTGATCGTGGAATATGACAGATCCAGAATGACTACAGGGCTCTAAACATGGATCACTGGAGAAATTTTTATCGTTTTTTTAAGGAGGTAATGATTTTCTTTTAATTTTTCTTAAGTTGCGTTGAAGATTTTATATTACATACACATTTTCACCTTTGGTTGAGTTTACTATCTGATTGTTATGTTAATTAGAGCATTGGTAACTATTGCAAGTTCTTGGCAAAATCTGAAGCCCTTGGCAAATTGTAAAAACTAAAAATGATAGTTTACTCCTCTGAAGAAAATATTCTTTCTAGGAATACTTGTCCACATTTTTGTTCTTTTCATATTACTTTTATTGTGTCAATGAATTTTATGCATTAGTTACTTCCATCAATCAGTAAATGGAATGTAAACCACGAGAAATTCATCTTGCAAAAGACATAAGCCTGTTATGTTCTGCCAGCCAGCCTTTCCAGTGGTCTCTGATTTGTGGATTGAGTTTATTTAACGTTTTTTCCTCCCTATTGTTTATTAAACCCAAGCTCATCTTGTTTATCTGCATTATGTGTGTAAACAAGTCAAGTGAAACACTTGAAGCTTAGGCTTGGCTTGTGAGAAAAGAAGATTGTGCACAAACTTGACCTATTTATTTAAATGAATCATTTCAAAGCTTAGGGTATGACTAGTTCAAGAATATGAAACTTGCTCTGCTTATTTAACTTGTTTATAGCTTGATTACTTTCTTTTCCCTTTATCAAATATCTTCTTGAAGTATTCTTTAAGTATATTAATTTAGTATTTTGTGGACATTTTCATGCTAGAAGATGAAGTTAAAATATAAAGAGAAAGGGTGTAAAAGAATATTTGAACATAGAAATTAGGTAATTATTATTTTTTAGATAAAATTTCAATTTATTAAGTAATAGAAATGTAAGAATCATTATCGTCTAGACCCTTTTCGTTATTTAAAATTAACATGGTTTATTACACACTCCCATGTGGCGAGCTACTTCCAAGCCTTTTTTTTTGCTCAGGTATTTTTAAGTCTTTGATGTCTACATCATTTATTTATAAAGGCAAGGTTGAATTAGTTTATTTTTTATAGCAAACAAGATTCATCAAATATTTAACTAGTTAACTTGAATAATTTAAGAAAAGCTAAGCTCATTTACACAAACGTGATGTCTGTTACATTGAATAATACCTAATTATCCATAATGTGCATTATGTTGTTTGTATAGATTGTACACTTGTACATTTGATTAGTAAAAGTTGGCATGCTTCATTTTTAAAAAAGTAGCGTGCAGAAAAAAAATGTTTGACTTTTTTGGTTCCAGGTAAGCTTTAGCGATCTTCTAAGTTATGACTCCAGTCAAGCATGGCCCGTGATCCTTGACAATTTTGTTGAATGGTTAAAAGAAAAAGAAGAAAAAGTATAGTTCTCACCTTTATGAAGTTCCAGCTCAATTTTAATCTGCCAACTCCGAACGAGAATACTGTTTGAACCGGATATACAATTGTATATGGCTGTTCTGAGTAATCTATTTGCAGTTTTTCTGCATAAATTGTTATGATTAATCCTATGTAACAACTTCACACAGTGCCAACTGTCAAGCTATATTCAGTTTTCCTCACCTGGAGAAGTTTTAAGCAATTTTGTTTCTTCTCATTTTTTAACATCTGTATGTGTAATCATTTCAGCGACCAAATTTCATCCTTCAACATTGTCTTGTCTGTTCAACGATAGTCTTAATTAGAAATTATAGTTGAATCCGGATGTGGGAGACTAATCAAACAAGAATTTCAAGTCCTTTATTTTTTCTACCATCCGCTGAGGGCTTGAAGGTATCAGAACCTTAGCTGTTAAACCTTTTACCGTGGCTGATTACATAAAGGGGATTGTTTTAACCCATCTATGCTTTACTATTTATATTTCTTAAGTTTGTTTATTTATTTATTTTTTATTTCAAAATATTTATTTATTCACATTCTATTTTATATATTTTATATCTAAATTCAGTTTTTAATTCAAATTATCTCTATTTTTAATATATATCAATTTTGCTAGGATTTATAGATATTTAAATAAATTTAAAAGAAAAACTTAATTAGAGAATGTTAACAATTTTTATTTGTTTTAATTTAAGATTTTTTTTTCTTATTTTAATAACAATAATACAAACATTATTTACTAAAAGAATATAGGAATGAGAATGATTAGATTAAATTAAATTAACTTGTATTAAGTTACTAGAATTAGAATAGTAATGAATGGTTGAAATAGTTTATATGGGTTTTGGATTTAACTTTTATTATTTTTATTATTATATAATAAAAAATTAACATGTAATAAGATATTAATGAAGAAATAATAAATAAAAATTAAAACAAACATAATGATGGATTAAAAGATATAATTTTAATTATTTGATCATCAATTTTTTTTTCATTTTTTAAAAAAGTTTTTTGGGGTTACATTTTTAAAATGTCAAAGCAAACACTAACTTTTTCGGTTCATTAATACTATTTTTCATATTCTGATTGCTTTTAATTAAAATTTTACATTTTTTATTATTTTTAAAAATATAATTGTTTTTGTACCTCTTTCACACTTTATATCACGCGTGCTATTTTCAAATTAAATTTTTAATTTAAAAATTATAATATAAATTTAAAATTATATTTGATATGTAAACATGATTAAAAGATAATTAGTTTTAACATAAATACAAAAGGTTGATCTTTAATAGAAATATTTAAAATTATAATATATATATAGTTTAATTTTAATTTGATATTTAAGTGTTAAGAGATAATTAGTTTAAAGCAGAAATTTAATTTGGATAAAGATAATGGGAGAATAATTTATTTGAATTTAAATATATATATATATATATATATATATATAATGATATATAAATAGACATATTTTGATTTATGGAAAATTTTATTAAGATTATGAAAAGTTGTAAAAAATATTAAATATAGTTAGTGTGAGTTAGAATTAGAAATTTAATTTTGATATAGGATGTGCAAAAATAAAAATAAAAATAGTAAAACAAAAGTAATAAAAAAACTTAAGATGTATGAATAATAAAATATATGTGTGTTAAAAATAATCCCCTTATACGAATGGACGTTGGACATGTATACCATAATCAACAACCAATTAATATTCGATAACTTGCTGTAATCATAGTGAATGATAATGTTTGGTTTTTCATTTAAAGACTGCCTGTGGTTTGAGTAAAAGTTTATGTCATGTAATTTAAAGGGAGATTATTTGTAGTAAATTGAAGTTTTCATTCGAAAATTGGTTTTTATGTATCGTATATACATATATGGTCACGTTTCCTCTCCCCCCCCCCCCCCCCCAATTTTGTGACATATGTCTTGAGTTTTTATATAAAAACAAACAGAATATATATTAACTAGTATTCAATTGAAGATATTTATAATTTTTTTATTCTATTGATTTCTATAATAAATATTTAATTTTTTATGTAACATTAAGCTTAATGTGGAATTTATAAATTATTAATAATATTTTATTTACTAAATTGATTTTTAAGAATTAAGAAATAGAAAATTCAAATGACTGATTTAAATTCAGTCTTAAAGATCAGGACTAATAAAATTATTTTATTAGTAGTATGCTATTTTTTGTTATTAAACTAATTTTTTAAATTTAAATTTTTATGTTTTATGGATTAATAAAATTATTTTATTAGTAGTAAAATATTTTTTATTAATTAAACTAGTTTTTAAATTCATATTTTTATGTTTTATGGATTAAACAAATTATTTTATTAGTTAAACTAATTTTAAATTTTTATGTTTTATCTATATTTGTGTTATATATGAAATACTTTTAAAATATATAAATACTTAATATAAGCTCTTACAAAATTACCTTACTCGGTTTGGGCTAGATAGTGATAATATTTATTTCAAAAATATTTTAGAAAGTCACATTTGAGATATCTTCTTTATTTTTTGTTTTAATTTGTTTCTCTTATTTTTTATTTTTCTCTATTTTTTCTCTTTTATATACATATTAAGTCTTACGTATATATCTATGGTCTTTTTTTCTCTTCATAATGGATCTGCCAATTAACTACAGAGGATCTTTGTCGTATTCAAGATAGAATAATACACTCAATTTAATTTAATTTATTTCTTCCTCTAAAATATGAGTAAGTGAGGTAGAGATGAATTTTAATATAATTTATTTTTTTAAAAAAAATATTTTTGAAAAATTAATATTTTTATAAATGTTTTTCATTTATATTTTGATTAAAATATTTTTATAGAATGAGGATGAGAATCCTAGATGAATGAAGGTAAAAAAATTGTAACTATACTCATTATAATATTTTATGAATCTTTTAAACATACCAAACATTTATTTTAAAAAAAAAAATCAAATTTTTATAACATTTTAAGCAATTATAATTTTTAAAAATATAATTTCTGAAAAATATGAAGTTTAAAAATAAAAAATTCTATATACCAAATATTCAACTAAGATAATTAAGAAAAGCACTAATATTTATATATTTTCACATAACTAGTATATACATACGTTTGTTAAACAGGAAACTTTTTAATAGATTATTATTGTATCACGAGTTAAGAAATCTTTATTACTTTTTATTTAATTATCTTAATTAATTTTAGAAACCTTTATTACTTTAAATGGGTCAGACTATTTTAAAATAAATCGTCTCTAAAGTGAATCAGTGAAAAACATATTAATTATTAATTTAGTTTAAGGTGTATAATCGTCTTATTAAAATCTAACGATAAATCTATTCTTGCTCACTTTAAAGAAAAAAAAAACATTAAAGAAGCTTTTTTTTTTTTTTTCTCTCTTTCTAATAGTAAAAATTTCACTTAATAGATTTTATTTTAATTACTTAGGTTATGACATAAAGATATTTGTTAAATGTTGATAAAAAAAATTTAAGTGAAACTTGTGTCCTTTATGAAGAAATAAAAGAAACCTCAACTAAAAATTATTTAAAAAATGACGATAAACAAGAATAGCAGAACACTTTCATTAAGAATATACGTGTAGTACTCAACAAAGAACCACAAACTATACTCATAACTCACAAAGCACTAAATTGAAAAAAATTCCACATACAAGGGCTAAAAACTACACTCATAACTCAACAAATACTTACTGGGCTAGATGCTGGGTCAACATGTGCCTTGTCTATTCAATTATTGTTGATGTTGAAATATGACTTAAGTCATATCTTACCATACATGATGAAAAGAATGATAATGCAAACATGAAAGTAAGTCAGCTTTCAACTCCCTCCTCCAGTCTCCTTCATGCAAAGTTTCCATGTCTTCAAAGCTGCATTTCGTCAATCAAATAGCATTAACCATTGTATGTTTTGTTAAGCTTACTTTAGAGAAATATTAATATACTTTTTTACTAATTTTTCGTTTTTTTAAAAAGCTTATATTTGCCTGAAATAAATAAATAAATAAATAAAATAATTCAGCCAAACATGTACTTAGATTGACTGCACTCGAAGTTATCTTCAACTCTCAAAACAGGTGCTTCAAAAAGAATTTCCCCCAGAATAAGAAGTCATGCTTTTACAATTTTAGTCTTCTTTCTATTGTTATTAGTGAATTGTTTAAATTAGCTATTTATAATAATAAAAAAAAACAGAGATAGATATAAAAATATGAACATTTTAAATTTTTTAATTATTTATTTATATTATAAAATAAATAGTTTATAAATAATATTTTTAACAAAATTTTCCAGCATTTTAAATTTATTATTACAATGTTATTTGAAAAAAATTACAGCAACATAATTGTTATTTAAAAAAGATGATGAGTTAACGCATGACCGAACAAAAAAGAGAGATGAGTTAACCTTTAACATCAAATATGCAACAAACGTATAGCAAAATATATATGTATACAGTACGTACAAATATGTTGTACCATGTTTATGGTTTTCAATTTTGTATGTGAAAAATATCTTACTACAAAAGGTGGAAAAGATATTAAAAAAAGATAAAAAATAAAAAATATTTTACTCAAATTTATTCATAATATTTAGTTATAAACTCAAAAATCGAGAACAAATAAATTAATTAATTGATGTGAATTATGGCTTTTGACAGTATGGGTGTATGATTTAATTTGGGTATTTTTTGGTTATTTTTTACTTGTTTGACGATACGGAAAGCTATGATAAAATAATATTTTTTTAATTTATACTTTTACAATGACACAGTTATATCATTTGTAATTTTTTATTGAATGATTATATTTTAAAATTTATTGTTAGATGAGAAAATATTATTAAATAAATTATATATATATAATTTTATATCAATCTAAAATTGTTTAATATATAGTTGATTTATGTTAAACTTAGCAGTTGGATAAATAAAAAAGATTTATTAAAGAATTATAAATATTCTATCGTTATCGATAAAATTTAAGTAGTATAATTTCATATTTTCATTAAAAAGAGGATACATTAATATTATTTTTGTACAAATATTATTAGAATATAAAATTGCATTTAGTATACAATCATTTTTATAGTATAGTGTATAAGATAAATTATCTACTAACATAACATTCCCGTTTACTCAATATTTAATTTCATGTACTAAAATTATTTTATTATAAATAATTATAAAAAACATTTTATACAAGTAGAAGTAAAATATTTGTTTTGACTATTAGTTTTGACAATATATCATTATTATATTGTAGGGAAAATATTTATATACGATAGAATAATATTTTATAATATTACTTTTTATGAAAATATTATTATAAAAGACTATTATAATAGTTGAATAGTATCTTATATGCCTTTTTATTTTGTGTATAATAACATATGATATAAATTTAAAAAAAGGTAGAATAAATGTAGTGTTTTTTAAGGGAAAAAAATAACACAAGACTTTTGAGCAGGAAAAAACTTGATAATTTCATGCATTTCTAAAGAACCCCCCCCCCCCCTATATAAATGGAATGGATTAGAAATTTTGACCGAAGATAAAAAAATATTTATTTTAAGCTTTGATACCATAAACAGGAGAAAATTTTTTAAAAATATTAAGTATCTATTTTATTGATTTTTGGTCGGAAAATTATGGAGAAAAATAAAATAAAAGACATAGGAGTAATTTGAAAAAACAGAGTACAAAACTTGAAACTGCGGATGCGAACAAAGTTGGGTTAAAATTAATGAAGGATCAAAATTGATTATGTATTAATTTCAAAATCATACATTGGAGATAAAACTCTATTTTAATATGTAATATAATATGCATTATTCATGTATGGATCGTAATTCGTAAATCATCTTTGAAAGCAGTTGTTGAAGTGCAACTATTGATAATAATTTTATTCGAAATAGATAAAATTATTACTAATAGTAATTTTTGAATTTTTTTAATATAATATATACAAATTTAATTTTTTTTTATTAAGTTTAATCTATCTTGAACCAATTTATTTACATATTATAATTATGTGAATTAGAATTGTAGTACTTTTAAACTTATTTTTTACTAAAAGACATTTTATTTGTAATAAATTATACACAAACTATTTTTGAATTAACTTTTAAAAATATATTATCAATTATATTAATTCTTACATGATGTGGATTATGTTCAGTATGTTTTTTTTGTCAAATCAAAATTCATGTTACAAATTTTAAAAATAATTTAATAAATAAAATTCATTTGAAAATTGATTTTAATGATTACATGTATATTTAAAAGTTACAAATATAATTCTTATCAATCAAGACTGCTGCCATGCATGATATGATGATTTATTTGTGATAGCTTGAATTTATAAGGAAAAAATCACTTATTCTTTGATTTTTTTTAGAAAATCAACAAAAATAAAGAATTATTATTTTTTAAATATGTTGAATCAAACACTATTTCTCAGAGACTGACACATCACACAAGTTTGGTCGTTTACCTTGTGTTGAGATTATCCAATCGCTGGTATCAAGGCCAGCGGCCCAAAAGAAATAGCCACGAAGCGAAAGAGCTTGAGCAAACCCAATCTTAACTGCCACCGTGAATGGGTCATCGTACCCGACCCAAGAACTCCCACTATAAGAATAAACCGACGCCGTTTCGACGTCATGCACAACGTTAGCACCCGTCTGGTTATTAAAATCCAACACTTGAAAGAACGCCATTGCTCCATTCGACCCTGGACCCGACCCAACAGCTGGCGCCCCAATTCCATGCACGCTCGGGTCTCGTAACTGCCACGTTCTCCCATAAAGCGGCAAACCCATCACCACCTTCTGAGGAAAAACCCCGCTTCGGATCCACGACTGCAACCCGTAAGCCACACTAACATTACTTTTCGGGTCAAAAAGTCCCGCAGGGGCCCCGGTATAGTTGCTCCACGACCCGTGAAGGTCATAGCTCATAACGTTGACCCAGTCCACGTTCTTGTTAATGGAACGAACCGGGTACTTCAACGATGTCGTTTCGGACATGAAGAAATCGACAGCGAAGTACACGGCGGCGGTGAGGAGAAGCGGTGGCCGGGCGGTGGCGGTAGCCTCGGCAGCGATTGCGGAACGCCACTCAGTGAAAAGCTTGCCAAGGTAGTTCATTTCATTAGAGGTTCGAGGGAATTCCCAGTCTAGGTCAACACCATGGAACCCGAAGGTTCGTGCAACGTCGATGGTGGAGTTGATGAAGGTTGCGCGCGTGGATTTGTTGGAGGCGATGAGCGCTAATAGGGTGGTGTTGAAGTCGGCACCTCCGATGGAGAATAGAGTGGTGCCGGGAGGGGTTTTGGCGCGAAGGGTGGTGATGAAGGCTGTAAGGGTTGTGGCTGTGGTGTTTGAAACGTGGAGTTTGTAGGTGACATTATTGGGTGCAAGGAAAGCGTAGTAGACGTGGGTGAAGAGTGATGTGTTTATGGCTGAAGGAAGGAAAAGTGGTTGGTCCAGCCAGTATAAGGCTTTGATGGGAGCAGATGAACTTGTTGTGGTTATGGCTAATAATAAAGTTGCCAAAGAGAGAAGATAATGTTGCAGGTTGAGGTTTGCCATGAAGGAAACTTTGGTTCTATGCTTCCATATGGAACGTTTATTGTATAGTAATAATATGGCTATTTAAATAGGTTTACTGTTTATTTAACACATCTCAACTCTCAAGTGGAGGATCCCATGTCCTTGTTGGTTTAAAGCTGTCATCCTCATCTTTTGCCTTTTCGGTTCCAATTTAGTCTATAAAGTTATAAATATTAATTTATTTATTTCTTAAAATTATAAAAATATTATTTTACTTATTATTTTTAATTTTGAGTATAAATATAATTTTATTTTATAATGTATTAATTATTAAATATTTTTTATATCTTTACTTTGTTATCAAATTTATATTAACAAGATATCTATATGCTTTTATCAATTCAAATGTTTAATATTATAAAACTTTTTAAAATAAAAATTAAATTTATATTATATCAATTATTTTAATTACTTTTTATTAATAAGTCATTTATTTTTTTATAAAAATTGAAGAAAATGTACATACTTTTAGTCCTCATTATTGAAATTTCAAAAATATTATTCATATGTAACTTTTGGGAACTATAATAATTATCGTTTAGTAATTTCAGGGGTTAATTATATTATTACTTGATTCAAATATCACAAGGGATACTCTTAAAATAATACTATTTAGATTTGTTTAAATTATTTATAAATAAATGATTTTATCCAAATTCATAAATAAATATTTAGTGATAAAAAATTAATAAAAAGTAAATATAATTTTTAATAGGATTAATCTATTTATAATAAAATTATTTATTTTATAAGATACCTTAAACAAATTCATGTAAAAATGTATTTATAATGATATCATTAATCTATTTATCTGTCTTAAAATTAAATAAAACTATTTTTATTTATATGATCAGGTAAAAATTTAAAATAATATTAGTTATCATTATTTTATTAATAATTTATTATATAAAAAATCAATAATTTTAACAAAATAATTAAATGTCTTTATCTATACAATTGTTTTTCCCTCTAGACAACTAATTGCACAAAGATATTAATACAATTGGTTGGACAAGTGTGGGTATCTTAATAAGAGGAGACTGTAAGCTCGGCCGTCCATCATAGAGACTTAATTGCAAAATTTTATGTTGTAAGCTAACGCGCACATCACATAAAATATACTTTATTAAAATTTTTAAATTATTTTAAAACAATACTTGTTCCGTTGATTTTTATTTGATCCAAAAAGTGAATAATTTTATTTATTTATCTGTCAATTTTATTTTTTTATTTTTTATATGTATTTATATCTATTAATTTTAATAAGTAAATAAAGATAAAACTAAAGTTTATACATAAAGAGAAAATTATAAAAAAAAATTAAAATTGTTAATAAATTAATAATTATTATTATATATTTTAATATTTATATTTTTTTTCTGAACAGAATGATAATTACATATTTTTTATATAAATTTTTTTAATAAAAAAGTATTAACTTTGTTAAGGGTACCCGCGGCCGTCATAAAAAGCTCCTTACTTGTTGGACCAATATACAGTATATGACAATGTTTATGGATTCCATTGTCCTTGGAACATAGTACGAGCACAGGTGTCTGTACTGAATGAATATCTCGCTTGATTTCATTTTCGAAGTCAACTGGCTCAAATGGTTTATATAGTATGTTTAAAAAAAAGCTTATGCTTCATTCAGATTTCAAGAACTCATCAACGGGATGAAACTTTGTCAAGCCGTACTAAGTGATTAATTTATGGCAAAAACTTTATTTTAGTAAATCTGCAAAGTTTATAAATAAGTTTAATTTTGATATCCAGTAACTGATAATCAATTAAAAATTATAATCGATGTTATTTTTAAAATAATTGTCATAAAAATTAATAAATTTTAATAATATAATAATTTATAATTAAATAATAATATATATTTTTTAATAACTATCGCATTTCCATTAAATTCTTCATGTATATATATCAAAGATATTTTTTTTAACCAAATGTCAAAATCTAATTTTCGAGGTATAGAGATCATCAAAATAAATTTTGTTTCTCTTGATAAAGTCTTTTTATTGACATGATTATGAATTGAACCCTTATTAATATATTTAAAAGATGCAATTATCTACTAATTATGTTGAGCTTTGTAAAGATAAAATAATGAAAAATTAATTTGAAAGCATAACAAATTGCGCCTATAAGATTTAAACAGCTAAAAATTAATACTACATGTGACATTATATACAATCATTTCTATTCTTTATTGACTTTTTTTTTCTGTATATATGTATAAGAAAACATATCTAAAAAAAATAAAAGAGACAACTAAAAATTGGTCTCCAAAATTATTTTTAAAAAACCAATTGAAAAATGAAACCAATGTAAATGGAATGCAAATAAAACATAATTTTTGAGATTTTCTGATTTGGTATCCTTGGAAAAAAGAAGAATAAGAACTTATAAATCTCACATGACTCATATCTCTTCAATCAGAGGAAAAAGAGTGCAAGTATATGGAATGATAAAAAATCTTAATTCTATTTATATTTTATTATATTATAAGAATTTAATATCATTTAATATAATAGCGCTTTTCTTTCTTTTTACATTTTTTTCTCCCCTCTAGATAATAAAAGAAACTGTTAGAATTTTTTTTTTCTCAAGGTTTTCTTATTCAAATGATGCTTTATTTCTGTATAGTTGGGCTGTGTGCAAAATGTTAAATATGGGAAGAATCTTGCAGTTGACTTTGTAGGTTTTGGTCTCATTTAGCGGTTAGTTGTCCTTCTAATACTCAAGGGGGTCACAGAAAAATCGAGATTAGTGTATATGTGAGTTGGGGATGAGAGAGCTTCCTAAAATTAAGGTGCTACTACAATATATAGCATGATACATGTACCCTAGCTGGATTACAACGTGCCTTAGAGAATTGGGATTGGTTATTTGCTCAAGTCAGCTTCTCAATGGAAATCTTAACTCATCATGGAGTCCTATTCAAATCAAGTAAGAGAGAGAACTTTGTCAGACATTTTAAATTACGTTGGCCAAATTTCAGAATTCATTATTACTGTCTAATGAATTTTTAGATTAGATTTTATAAACTTAATAATTTTTATTAAGAATTTATATCTTACAAGTAATCTTGATAAAAAAAAATATTCGGATAAATTATACTTCAATCCTCTATAATTTGTCTAAAATACATTCTGTCCCCAGCTATTACCACTTTTATATAAATATATTTAAAAATATTTTTTTTATCAACAAATAAGAAGAGTATTTTAGATAAGAATTAAAATATTAGAGTGACACCATACATTCTCTTTATTGCCTTATGTTTTGCTATTATCACACTGCCATCTTAATATAATTTTTTAATAATAATAACATATTAAAAATAGTAAACTTAGTCTTGAACCCCTCGTTATTTGGCTTAATATCATACTTTAATAATACATTTAATTTTTAATCTAAATAGTTAATTCTCTAAAAGTTGCATACAAAGAAAAATTACACACACACTGTATAATTTTAATACATACCAAGGAAATAAAAAAAATAATACATATCCAGAGTGCTTTAAGATTATATTTTTATATTACTTACTTTTATCTAATATAAATCACAACATTATATTCAATAATACTGCATTTTGTTACTGAATGTATACCCATTAAAATTGATTTTTATTCCTTTCTTTAAAAGATTTTTTTATATAAATTGTGAATATGTTAATAATATTAATAAAATATGATAATATGTAACGTTAGATTATTTAAGAGAATACAAGTGCTTAGTAGTAATACATATTTTTTCTACACATTTTCAGATTACTTTTGATTGAAATTTATATAATAAATGATTTTATAATATTCTATTATTCCACTTAGTTTTAGATGTTCGTAAAAAAACTATTATAAACTAACTTATATTAAGTGAAAAGAGAGAGAGGAGTTGATTGAAATTTATATTGTTAGTCACTTACTCACTTAGAACAAATTTATTGGTGAAATTCAACGCGCTTTTTATTGAGAGAGGTGGGCGTTTAGGCAAAGGGTTAGTTTCCATGTCATACTTTAGAAGGGGAAAAAAACTCAATTACATTCTGCATACACAGTAGCAGTTTGCGAACTGACATGTCACAAGTTGCCATATAAAGATGCGTGATGAATCATCCAGTTGTAGAATTGCAATCGATGTGCCTGATTGTGCTGACACATCGTTAATTTGAATAACCGAATGAAAATTTAAGTGTGAACACTGAAGTTTTATATGACTAGATAACACTCACATTTATATAACAGCTACAATCAGATAATGGTGGTTTTTTCCTTAATTGCCACAGAATATGGGAAGATGGTTTTCCAATCAAAAAGTACTACTATTACTACCATGTTTCATGTCTGTGAAGGAGCTAGAATTCTTCTAATATTAGGGATATGGAGATCAAGGCCTAAACTGGATAAGATATGGTATTACATTATCTAACAATAGCAGTTAACCCATGTAACTTAAATTTGTGCGGTTAACTCACCAAATAGGCTTATAAACTTTAGATCCTCTGCAAGAGTTCTATATTTGGTTTTCAAAAACGTTTTCTATTTTTTTTTTTATTTATAAAGATGTTATACTATTTTCATTTTCTTTCTTATTTTCAAAGTTTTGGACAGAAAACAAAACTGTGAAAATAACTTTTTTCTTGTTTTCACCATTCTTGTACGAAACTTTGAAAACATGAACAAAATGAAACCAGGAAACGTTTTTCCAAACCAAACACTTTGAAGGTTCTAGTTTCCATCTGTGAAGGGAACAAAGTCAAATAAAAAATAACCTGACATGGCTTGATTCATAGTTAAGTACTAGAATGTCCTGTCCTGCTCCGTACCATATGATCCATCACCTTGGTTGTAGTTGAGAAATTGTAACATCATTGATTGAAGAAAATTTGATCCCGCTATGAGATATTTCTTTCTCATCTTCATGTTTTTTAGCTGAAAAACCAGGCATTTTGGGAGTACCAATACCAGCAGCTTCATTCTTGAGGAGTGCATCAACTTCCAACATGGAAGGTCTATCTGCAGAGTTCTCTTGAACGCACAACAGAGCCACCTGCATGCATCTCATGATTTTACAAGGTGATGTTGTGTCATCCAGTGATGGGTCAAAAAACTCCACACCTCTGCCTTCCATCCATAGCTCATATGCCTGAAATAATAAGCTATTTTCATGAATTGTGCATCACATTATCCCAAATGAGAAAAATTAGCATCAAGAAAACCAAGAATAAAATCATAAAAAGGATAGAATGGTCATAGAAAAATATATTTAATAACTTACAAATTCCAAAAGGTTCATATTTTCATGCGTGCCATAATAACATGAAGTCCTCTTTCCGCTTATGATTTGCAAGAGAAGAACTCCAAAGCTATAAATGTCGTACTTTGTTGAGTATATGCCTTTTCTCACATACTCAGGAGGTACATACCCACTACAAAGTCAACAGGAAGTGATTAGTGATATAAGGAACAACAAAAACATGTGACCAATGCAAATTTACTTACTATGTTCCAACGATCCTGCTTGTGTTTGCTTCTAGGTCATATTTCCTGAAAATCCTAGCCATACCAAAATCTGATATCTTTGGATTCATCTCATGATGTAACAAAACATTACTAGCTTTAAGATCTCGGTGGATTATAGTAAAATTTGAGTACTCTTGGAGATAAAGAAGGCCTTGAATAATCCCTTCAATGATGGTGACTCGCTTGCTCCAATCTAAAAGAGCTGATTTCCTTGGATCTGCATCAAGTTCAACTCTAAACTATTAGCCACTTAAGTGAATAGCTTAAAAAAATTGTACATGTGCTGTATTGATTGCTGGTTTGAAGTTTAATTGAGTTTAATGAATTAATAGTTTAGGATCACTAGAAGAATAATACATACCTATTTAACTAACAAATCACAAACTGGTATAATATATATTTTTTTCAATTTAAATTAATAGGGGGTAAGTAATGTAGCATACCAAAGAGGAAATGATCTAAGCTCTTGTTTGGTAGGTATTCATATATCAGAATCTTCTCATCCCTTTTTGTGCAGTAACCCAAAAGTCTAACTAAATTCACATGTTGTAGTCTTGCTGTAAGCGTGATCTCATTTTTGAACTCTTCAAGGCCTTGATTTGAGGTTTCGGAGAGTCTTTTTACGGCTATTTCCTGTCCCTTCCGTAATTTTCCCTAACAAAATCAAATCATAACTTGGTCATCCGAGAATTTCTTGACTGAACTCTTTCTTTGTGGCATGGCTTCTATTCCAGCGTTTGTCAAGATGTAGCTATAACGGAAAGCCTTAAAGTTTTTTTATATCTATGATCCATAAATATTTTCAGGCTTTTCTTTCCGTGGTTTAAAGAGGAGATTTCAAACTTTCATTAGCTTGCACCAAGGACAAGGAAATTCTCAGTATCGTCTCCATCAATCAATTAATCAATAGAAAACAAGGCACAACTAACAACTCTATCCACTGCAAGTTCAGGTATTTTAGTATCAAGAGTAAGAAGCCTCCTTGGTAGAATGGCTTTGGGGGCATTGATTGTGAGAAGAGGCTATAATTATCTCTTTGGTTCAATTGTACAAATTTGGTCACCTAAAAGTAGCACAAGTTTTAGGTTTGGATTATTAGGTGTTAAATAAATAGATACTTTTATCCTATGGAATTTATTCATTTGGATCAATGGTATAGGGCAACTCAGTGCACAAACCTCCCATCTGGCTGGAATTGGGGAAGGTAGATGTATGCAACCTTACTCCTGCAAGTGGAGAGATATTTCTAGGATTTGAACCTATGTTCTCCAGGTCACAAGACAACAACAACCTCACTTTTGTGTAAGGGTTCACCCTCTCATCTAGGCAATGGAATAAAAGTGGCCTAAGCGATAGTTCTGATTCATGCATCAATATTAAATTTAATTTAGTGTGTTTCATGTTAAATAATTGCTGGATATGATACAGTATAGCGGATATGATGCAGGTAGAGGAGTTTTGGCTAGCTAGAGATTAAATGAACACTAAATGAACACACCATCACTATCCATCTCACAAATTGAAGACATTTCACAGTTTCTATGTGAACGAAGTATTTCACCAACAGACGAATTTCCAAATGTTACCTTGTATACTGTGCCAAATCCTCCCTCTCCAAGCTTATTATCTTTTGAGAAATTATTTGTTGCCACTTTAATTGTGAGATAATTGAATATTATCAGATCAGAAGCATTGCCTTCGACATCTTCTTCAGCTTCTGATGAATATCTCAGTTTATATATTATTCTTGTAATAATGGCTGCGGTTCCTGCCAAGACGATAGAAATAAAATAAAAGGGAAAAAGTAGACATGCCAAATTGCCAAGCTCTTGATTTATAACTCGACGTTATCATTCTTAGAAAAAGGGAACTAAATCCTTACCACGGTGGTAGTAACAAAATACTATTCCCAATAGAAGTGCGACAGCCAGAGTTGTAAGCACAACAATTATCAGTAACCTCCTCTTATGATGATCTTCATCTACATCTTGAGCTGAAGGATTGTGTTGCAATGGAAATGATGCATATGTTATTCGAGAAACTAAAAAGGGTATTGTATTGCATGCATAACAACATGAATATATAGATATGACAATGATGGTGCTTACCTCAACTAATTATTCTGATTTCTAGGTTGTGTTTCAACAGCATGGAAATTAATACCCAAAAAGCTAAAATTAGACTAGTGATGAAGGGTAGAAAAGGATCTTTAGAATTTCAGAAACACTCAGTATCCGATGATTTCAAGTCAGAAATTTTCAATTAAAAAATGTTTTGCTTAACCTCACCTGCCCTTGAAAGGACCCAATTTTCATCATTGCCCACTTGGAAAACGTTGTAACCAAGTAGCCCATTTTCCTTTGCATAAGAAACTTTAGCCCTGATTACCTCCACATCATCAAAATTAACCCAAGTGGTGGATGCAACGGTGAACTGATTCACCACAAAATCAGAATTGTAATGAGAAACAACTCCATCACCAAAGCTTCTAATGTAACTCTTGATGAACTTGTAACCCATGGAACCATCCATTGTAATTGCAGGTCCTGTTGTTGGTTCTCCCACACCACTGTTTGCACCAGGGTTCACAAGTTTCCACGCATATCCATGATAAGGCAACCCAATTAACAACTTGTTAGATGAAAATCCCCTCCTCCTCCACTCTTTAATACCAGAATCAGTATTATCCCAACCAGATGAACCATGCAAAGCAGCATGAAAACCCGTGACATTGTCCTCCTTAGGAAGATAGTAATCATATGCCACAAAATTCACCCAATCCAAATTCTTCTGCATAGCATCAAAAGGGTAACTGAAGGAGTCTGAAGGTTTAAGGTAATAACCTGCCATCACTAACATTAACTCTGGTTTTTTAGAGTTTCTTGCCTCAGAAGTTATTGCAAGTCGCCACTCCTTCAAAAGGGTTCCAAAATTGGCAAGGTCTGAACCTTGTTGCCTTGGCCATGCCCCATTAAGATCTATACCTTGAAAGCCATAAAGCCTTGCTTTTCTGATGGAAGAATCAATGAAGGACTTTCTATAAGAAGATTGGTTTAGCATTGAGGAAAAGACGGAAGTGTCCTTTTTGCCACCCCAGATAGAAAGAAGCGTTGAAACAGATGGGTTTCGAAGCTTTACTGTGTTGCTAAAAGTGGAGAACTTGTGCTCCTCCGAAGAGTTGATAAAGATGTTGTAGTTGGTGGAGTTTATGAAAGCGAAACCGCATAAAAGGTGAGTGAAAAGAGTGGCTCTTATGTCGGAAGGTAGAATTTCATTGGCAGAATAGTAATAACCAGCTCTCACCCATGATGGGGTGTCTGCAAAGGAGTGAGAATTGAGAAGAATGTGGAAAGTAAGGAAGGGAACAATGAATTTTGAAGCCATGTGAATAAGCTGAATCTTTTCAAACAAATCTTTATTTATTTCTGTTGCCAAGGGCCCACACTACCACCGCTCTTACTGTTTCATTTTACACTATTTTTATTATAATGATTCTTTCATCTTATTTCATTTATTTTTACTCTCACATCTACATCACTATCCTTCTTCTTTGGAAATCAGGAATAAATATTTATTTGCGATGGTTCTAGAGCGTCTCAATTGTTTATTATTATTATAAACTCACAATTAAACGTCCACGTAACCTTTCTCCAACTTCAACAGATTGCACAAAACCCTCCTTTTGTCTTTTTTTAATTTTAATATACACCTTCATTTTTATTTTTATTTTTCGATAAAGCGATAAAGCTTGAATTTTACTTTCATGATAGAACATCGTTTATATTTGATTTCATTATATATATATAAACTAATATTTAGATCGTAACAATATTTTTAAAGATAACTTATCTAATTTATAAATAATAAATAGAAAAAAATATTACATATAATTATATCTTTTAAATACATTTTTTATTATTAATTATATATAAAATTAATATTATCTATATTTAATTAAACTATTCATTAAGATAAAATTAAACTTTATTTTGAATTTGGGTGAATATTTTTTAAATTTTAATAATTTTAAATAAAAATAAATAATTATTAAAAAATAAATGAAGTAAAAAATTATAAATAATAATTTTAAAATAAAATAAATAATAAAAATTTTAAAAATTATTTTAAATAAGAATTATTTTAAAAATTATCTATAAAAATTGATAGTTTTTTATTTTTTTTATATCTTAAATACATAAAATATAAAGATTTTAAACTATTTCATCCAAATAAAAGATGTACTCTTGTCAGTCTTGTGTATTTTATCTTACATTTTTTGCTGAAATAGTATAATTAAATTTTAGTATAGAAAGGAATAATTAAATTTCACTGTTAAAAATTATTATGGATGTGATTAGCGCAATTTTTTTTCGAAAAAAATAAAAAATACTACTGAACAATTAAAATAGATAAAAGAAAAATATGTGATATAATAAAAATAAAAAATATATATTATATAAATTTATCATATAAATTTCATACCTTTTATTTATCTCTCCGTCCTCGGCTGCTCTGAAAAGCACGTGATGGAACAATTGTGGATGCCTAATACAGTAATACAGAACGAAACTAAAGTCATTTTTTAACTTGGCAGAGGCTTCGTTTTGTTATGATTGAGTTTTGATTTTGATTTTTTTATTTTTAACATTCCTTTTAAAACATATTATTCATCATATCATTTATTTCTTTTTGCCATCTATTATGGCATGAGATGGATGTATAAAAAAAAATGTTAAAACTTAACCTTCAACTTAACATGAAAATTGCACTTAACAAATTAAAGTAGGTTATAAAATCATATTAAAAATTAAGTTTGAACTCAATTCAATTTTAAAAATTAATTTAAATATGAAAAATTTTCTTTATATATAAATTTATGGTTAATTTTTTCTGTAAATAATGTGAGATTTATAATAAAAAATAAAGGAAAAAAATAAGTGATATAATAAAAAAAAACAGAAATTAATAAATAAATATATATAAGGAATATAAGAAAATAATATATATTACTTGGTCTCCTATGAATCAAATGTTTTAGAATAAGATTTGTAAGTACTTTGATTACTGGAATCGAACTTTAAGACATACCTACTAAGAAGACTGGACAGAGGAGAAAAGAAAGAAATATTTCATTAGAGGTGTTAAATTATCGAGTATCCTAAAATTAGTAACATCATGTGACAAGTTGTCTTTTTTTTTTTTTTTTCATTCAAAGGAGAAAAATGAAAAATGCTTCTTATATAATACACAAGAGGGCTTTGGAAAAAATTGTAACATTTGAATTGAATTTAAAAATTGTAACATTTGAATTGAATTTATGAGCATATTCCAATTTGTATAGGCTGGTCATCTTTCTTGGAGTTCAAACCTAAAATGCGAATTTTCTCATATTAGGAATATCAACTCCAGAAGGAATTACACTTGGACAATTTGACTGGTACACGAAAGTGTTGAGCAAAATTTGCATCTTTTTTGCTTTTCCAGGAAATTCTTATTTTGTAGGAAAATGTCTCTGTCTCAATTTCCATTTTTTTTTCTGAAGTATGCGACCCCATAATGTGTTCCCACCTGAATAGAGGAATCTTTCATTGTTCTTTATATGGAAACAGATTATCTTTCGGTCAAATTGGTTTTTGACTTGGATTGTTGGGCACGACCGGCTGACACAAAAGAAAATGTTGAGTTGAATTACCCAACTCTTTTTGCACGTTAACTGAGGCCAGTTCTCAAAACTTCAAAATAAAAGGAAAAAAAAATTAAAAAATATTGTTTTTATGCTCGATTAACTTTTTATTAGAACAATTCGTCCCTTTATGTCAAACTCTTGCTAAAACTGATAACATAATTCAATAATTGTGAGTTAAGTGAGTCATTTTTCAGGAGTTTGTTTTACACCAGAGACTGAAATTAGAATGAGTTGTTAAGAAAATATTTCTCAAAACTTTCCATATTTGTTGGTCTTTAAAAGCACTCATAATAAAACAATAAAAGAGACAACAAAAATTTAACTTAATTCTGTATGACTTATTGTCAACAAAGCATCTTAAAAAATTTTATTAGTACTTATAATTTTTTTTATGAAAAAAAATTATAAACTGACTTTTACAATTTTTGAATGGAAAAATTATAAATCCTCTCATGACATATAATTATACAAGTTTTAAATATACTCAAAAGAATTTTATAGTCTTAATGTGAAAAGTTATATTAAATCATCATATTTATATAAAAATATTATCCCTTATTTAAGTTATTTTATACAAAATTTAGATAATAAAATTCATTTTAATAAAATATATTTTTCCTTCATCTAAAATCCTAATCAATTCAAATTCTTTTCATTAAATTTTTTCTGTTTCTATGATTTTTTTAATGCAAATTTTATAAATCAATAAATTTTTTTAACTCATACTTGCCACAATATGACTATTGTTAATTTAAATTTTAAGATAGCAAGTTTTTTTTTTAAGTTAGAATTA